>JACCHZ010000127.1:5000000-10000000 GCA_018907045.1 Wiebesia pumilae
TAATAATAATATATAATTTTCAATTATCATTATCTTCGATTATATAGCCATTCAATAATCATATAACAAATTAATCTGAGAAATAGTAAATCTATGTTTGATATTACGTATTCTTCTTTAAATAAAATTCATCCATTTTGAAACAAATTAAATGAAAACTGTACATTCTCAGTTGTCTTTGCTACAGTACTCTAAACTCACCTTAATTGTCAAAATTTGTAAAAATATTTATCTACCAAAGATCGAAACTAATTTTCTTATATTTTACAAGAAAATATGAATGATAATTCAAAAGAACATTAGTATATACAGTATATGTAGCATACATTTATGCTAAACGTATTATAAAAATTAGGTTTTATAGATAATTTTCAAGACGATAACATGAATTAAGTAAAAGGTTAAACGGAGATAAATTAGAAATAACGACTAACGAAAATATAATTTTGATTTTTGTAAAAAAACGCTCATTTGTATGCATAAAATTAAATAAATAAGTCAGAAAAAAATTTTTTTAATTAAGACAATAAAAGTATTAGAAATAAATTTAATTGACAGTTAAATAGTATGTGAAGTCGTATTCACTGACGTTAAGAATATAGGTTTAAAAAATATGAATTTAAAATTTCAAGTAATATTTACGTGTAAATAAAAATTATATTCTGAAACTTATACAGAGCTATCTATTATTGATCTATAAGGCTAGTCCTTTTATTACATTAATTTATCATTTTACTGTTGTAAACAAGAAAGCCTGCACTCTGAAGATTGAATACAATTCTGATATATTCTTTGAATAAGATTCATAAAGCATTCTTTTTTGGCTCTGTAATCATTCGTTAAAATGGCTTATTTTTGTTTCAACAATAGTGACCAATATATTATCGATAACACCTTAAATAAATCAGCAACATAAAACGTCTTGGAGAGGGAAGACTTAATTTTAAAAGTCAATTTACGTCAAAATATAATTTTAAGAGAATTATGATAATCTTCTATGCCTTCACTAAAGCAAGAGTTGCCTGGTATATAAATTGTAAAAATATTCCGTCATAACGAAAATGTTACTAGACTTGTTTTCATTTTACAGTAATATCGTAATATTTAAGATATAACGATAAGGTTAGCCCTTAAGCTGAAAAAAAATTAAACCTTTTGTATAAATGAAAATAAATTCATTCTTTCTATAACCTCTTATTGAAACTAATGCAAAGGATTTCAATTTCATAATGCAATTTCATTTTCAAGAAAATAAAATGCTTAGAAAAGAACTTGCAATTATTCCATCGAAGTATCTCACAATCTTTTCATCTTTTTTCTGGTAGCAAAAAAAAAATTAAAAACATCTTATCTAACGTAGTAAGAAATTTTTACTGATCATTCTCATTATTCTTATCATTCTACATAAATAATTCTATTCATAATGCTTTTAATAAAGATATACATGCAATATACTAAGAGACCGTGAACTTTATAATAGAATTCTAATTAAATTCCTATCTATAAGTGCATTTCATATTCGTATATCATGATTAATCATCAGTATAGCTCTAGAATAGCAATGGAATTAATTTTCTAGCGTCATTACAGAATTATATGATTACGCAAAGCATCACTGAGCAAAAGTTATGTACAATTACTTCATTCGATATCTTCGTTAATAACATCTGAATAATATGAGTTTAAAATTAAAAAATTTATACTGAGATAGATTAATTATCATTTTGGTATAAAAAAATTGGTGAATATCTACATTAAAATATTAATACACCTTGAAATACTTTGTGACATGCACAAGGCGAAGTAGATAAGTAAGTATTGACAGGCTTATTCTCGTTGATAGAACTTGTCTTCTTCAAACTGGTATCTATGACATATTATACTGATACATTATGGAATGTAAGGTCACATCTACGTTGTTACAATATGAGCGACTGCATATCACCAAGTAGGACACTACTTGAAATATAATGAAATTGAATAGTTAAGTGAAATTTTTACACTGGTTACATAATAGTGATATTGTCCCGTCAAAGAAGATGGTATGTTAAGTCTGTAAATATACAGTAGCATGTTTGAAACAAAATTGATTGAGAGCCACAAAAACTAACAATCTTATCTAATCTGTTAGATAAATGTTGTAAAGCGCCTGAAACAGCATGTATCTCTAATTATATCAAATGCGATAACACAACTTTATTATTTATAAGTTATATCATATAATATAAAATGTAAATAAATTATTAAAATGAGCAAGTGTGCATTTTGAAATTCGTAAATTTTGAAAGTCTTTACTCCTTTGTGTTCATTGGAGCTTGCATAATACATTAGATAAAAGTTAATCTAATATGTTCATTATTTCTCAGAAAGAAGGATTAAGATCTAACATACCTTTGAATGTAACTAAGTCAGTACATTACAATATTTCTTGCATTATATACATGATGTCTTCTTCAAACACATATTTATGAGATTATCATCTCCACTGAGTCTGATTCTTTCAGTTCGTATTTAGCAGTTTTATTTCATATCATGTAACTACTAAGCCTTTTATTGATTTTCTATTATTCAATTATTGAGGAAAAACTGTGTAAAAAGACTCATGAATCATAGTTTAGTTATAAAAAAGTTTAACTCATTTATATTCAGTGATATACGCCAGACTAAAGAATATTAATTTATTTCACGTTATATTGAAGTCTTAATTTAATTATTATACTGCAGTTGGCATAAACTATAAGATCGAGAATATTTTTTCTGAAACACAATTATATATGTAATGTAATACAAAATTTAATACAGATAATTTCTTTCAGATTTTTTATAAGGTACAGTATTGACGTTATTGCACAGTGTCAATATTATATTATAGCATGTAAACAATTATTTATATAATTGCTATAAAATTACATTTTTATCTGTTTCACGATTTACATTTGCAGTCTTTCGAAACCCTTGTACTATTATTAGTTTTCTCTTCAGCTATAAATGTTCTCCATCTACGTCAACCATTTAGCATATTATTATAATATATAGTATCATATTATATATAATATAATACTTTAATATATTAATATATTATTGGTGTACAAAATATATTATGACAAAAGCAAATCCTGGTAAAAAATATTCAAAATTTAAGAACAAAAAATTGAAGATTCCAAAAATGTTGGCATTAACTATAATATTTAAGACGTTGATTTTTTTGAAAAAATTTGAAGATGTACGATTTAAAGGACGTTCTAAGGCATTATTAATATCTCACAAAATATAAGCTTTTGTAAGAACTATTACAAAACTTAGTATATTGACTTTAATAAACAGTCTTAAATATCGATTATTTATATTATTTTTATAGTATTAAAGATAATAATATTCGCAATTATTATAATTATTAATATATTATAATCAAATTATATTAAATTTTAAAAGAATTTTTAAAAATTTGATAATAGATTTGTACAAATATATTTGAATATATTCTTGATTAAATATGGTTAGAAAATTTTTTTAATTATAATCACTTATTAAAGCTAAAGTGAGTTGAATTCGAAAACTTAAACGAATAGATTAAAAAAATAAAATAAATATCAGCCAGGACGTGTTGATAAGGGACGAAGGCGAATCCTCAAGCAGGGGAAATTCAACCTTTTATCAGTCTCGAAATGAAAGATATACAGATAATATACTGTAAAACATAGTATATGTTATTGATCTTACTTATTTACTTTTACTTACTTATTACTTACTTATTATGATAATCATGATAAAAATACATGATATCTTCTTCTTGAGAGTGAAAATAGTAGCATCTATAATGTAAAGAAAACGTTAGTGAATGCACTAGTCCCTCAACTCTTTAAAACTGAAAAACAGAATTATATGTAGATACGATTTAAGATCAATATGAAACAGTTTTACTAAAAAATGTAGATAAATTATTATATTCCACATGAATAAAAACAATTAAAAATCGTAGATAAAATATATATCTATGAATCAGAGATCTTCCAGTTATTTAAGATTGTAATAAATTGTATGTTTATTAATAAAACATTTATTGTGCAATTACTACAGATTGTGTTACTGTTTTAAAAAGCAATCTTCAAACATATTGAAAATTATAAAAAAATTTTTTTTGTATAACCCTAAAAAAATGTATTAAAATGAACAAGCTGTTCAAATAATTGTAAATTTATCCTGAAGATTCACAATCAAGATTTTTAATAACCTAAAAAAACTAAACATTAGATAGCTTTTATATGACACAATATATAATTTTCAAAGAAATGTACAAGTAATTTGTTTTAAAAATTGTCGATGAATTGAAAATTATTAGAAATGAACGTATTAATCATAACCAGATATTTGTGCTCACGGTAGAATATGTTAATCGGCGCTGGTTTTAAATCTTATCTTAAAAATTTCGTTTTAACAAGGAAAAATAAATAAAAAATAATATATCAATACCAGACTCTTCATAAAAATACCACGTTTGAATTTATTTAAGTAAATAACAAAAAGACGCATCCAAAGAACCCCGGTCCGGCCTGAACTACCTATGGAAAAGGTTTGTTTTTGTTTAAAATTAAAGTAATATAAAAGAAGCAGAGCTAGCTAAGATTAGGAAAAGAAGCAAGTTAAGAAAAGCACCGACGTTACAATTTTATTTGTTTTATTTATTGATTATATATATCTGTTCATTAAATGTTTACATTAATTCTTTTATTTTACAACATACTACGTGTTTGTATTTTCAGTAATAAACTCTCTATAAAAGTTAATACTGACATGAACATTTACTTGATTTTTGTTAAAGTTTGTATCTGGACATAATGATTTGCTAACTGCTATAAGACAATTTTCATACATTACTGGTCCTCCACTGTCACCCTAAAATATTAATGTGCATAAAAACAATTATTTATACAATATGTGCATAAAAACAACTATTTATACAATAATTTCAAACAATTACATGTTTGTTAAAATAAACAATAGATGCAATACATGCAAATTTAAATATTTATAAATAACGAATATTTATTGTTAAAATGTTACATATTATTAATATACATTATATTATGCATTATTATAATGTTATTGTATTAATGAAACATTTAATAAAAATCCAAGATTTAAAAATATTATTTTATATTTTGTAACAATACATACTCAATATTAAAATTTCTAAATATTTATTATATATAATATATTTTTGATGCCTCAATATATATAATAATATAACAGGATAATTATTGAAGGGTTCATATTTACGTTAATAGCTGTATCGTGAGTGTAAATAATACAGTAGTAAAATATATCAACTGCTAGGAATATTCACTAGATTAAAACTATTTACAAATATTTCACTTTCCATAATATATACATATTATAAATATTATAAATATTTTAAATTATAAGGTATAAAGAATATTATTATATTCTTTATATATATCAATAATATTAAAAAATATACAAAAATATTATAAAAAGAGAAATATCTATAAATCTTTTTTAATCTTGCGAATATTTCCAGTGATATGTAAGTTAAATTAAAGTTATAGAATTAGTAGAAATTTTGAACTATAAATTGAATAAAAACGAATTTTAAACTATCTTCATGTGATGGCAACAGTTAAGTTATATGTAGTAGAATTTACGTATTTAAAATAATTCTCTTTACAAATTCTTAAATAAAATGTTTTAATTCCTTCTTTTATAGTCATAATTTTATGAAAACAGTAATTCAAATTTTATAATAATAATTTTACTTGATTCTATTTATTATTGTATTTATTCTTAAAGTTTATAAAATCTGCAGAATTATTCAATTTAAAATGTTTAAATATTTCTACAAATATTTTATGAAAAATATCATAAATTATTGTTTTTTATAATACATTGGATGCTACAATAAAAAGACCACGAAACTTAATTTTTATTTTTCATAAAACAACCAAATTAAATTTAAAAATTTAATTTAATAAATTTTAAACCATTAATATTTAGTAAACTTAGTAGCTCCTCGCATACAATGGAAATACTTGTAATCCTCTTTTGTTAGGTTTAGCATTTTAGTAAGAAAATAACCTACAAATATATATACTTTTAAATATACGTATAAATTCTGTAGGTATACTTTTTTTAGAATGGTAATAATCTTCTACTGTGTCTTGATTAAGGGTCTAAAATATTTTAACGAGACTTCTATAATATAATTGATCATCATCTGTATAGGAAAACCCTGATTTAGTATATAGCGACAAAAAAAATTGAACCGATACACCAGTATTTTTCAGCTCTAAAGAAACGATACCATCACTGTGAAAAAAATTAAAAATAAATATTCAATTTTGCAAATATCATTCCCTTACTCAGATCAACTCTGATTTAGAAATAGAACTCTTTTTTCTAAGTACGTTACTTTTAAAAAGACAACTTAAAAGTATAAGACTTAAAATATAACAATGTAAAAGTACAAGGTTAGAGAGTTATAAAATATAAATGCGTTACAGTATATACAAGTGTCCAACATAATTAAACATAAACACGTTGATGCATGTCGGTATAGCTGCGACCTAATGATCGCGCCGTGCGGGTTCTGACCGGAGAAGGTGACTTATTGTGAGCACGTAAACAAGTGAAGTGAAGCAACGCGTATCAAGGGAGTGCCCGGAGTTTCCCTCCAAGATGCCACCACGGTGATTGGAGTGGCATAGCTTTGGCGGAAAGGGCTTCTGCTGCAATTGGCGCGACGTGGCTTTGAACCGGAATGTCGTAAAGCGCTCCCGCGTCGATCGAGCAGCGTCGATTGGTGTCGTTTCATAGTGGCGAACGACCTTCCGCCTATTTAAGTGGAAGGCCGTAGCAGTGAGGAGTGCTTAGAGGAGATTAGTGTGATTCAAGCTCAGCTTTCGGGGATTTGAGAAACACGCGCGGAGGCCAAAAAGTCATTTATAGGGGGAACAGGGTAGAAAAGAGAACGGACCAACTGGAGGCTTACCGACTGACTTGCTCACTTTTTTTAACATAGACGTTTCTTTTTCCTTTTTTTGCGAGATATCGATGAAGTGGTGTAAGTGAACAAACTAAAAAAAAGCAAAAACAACAACGGAGGAACAAATCGCCTTTTTAAGGGCGACAAATAACCTACCGAGAGATCTGGTCAACATAAAAAAAACGTTCACTCAGAATGATCATCATCGAAGCTGCGTGCAAAAGCTATCAGCGTAGTGAAGAAACCTTTTGAAAAAGAACGAAAACGAATCTCCAGATGGGAAGATTCGATTTTTTTATCAATATTCTCATAATCACAAGTTAATTGTTATGTATACCGCTTCAAAACCCATTCATCCAACACTCCGACCTATGGAGTTGCTAAGAATATAGATTATGATTACGATTACACATACTTAAAACACATATTACATGCTTAAAAAACGCAAATTGAATTTTGATTAAAAATACTATTAAAATTTCAAAAAATAAACAATAATTTTTCTAATTTGAAATCTAGTTATTTTTTAAAAATATATAAATTCAATTTTCAAACTTTATCGGTTATTTATTTATAAATAACATATTTATTTATTTATAAATAACATATTTATTTATTTATAAATAACATATTTATTTATTTATAAATAACATATTTATTTATTTATAAATAACATATTTATTTATTTATAAATAACATATTTATTTATTTATAAATAACATATTTATTTATTTATAAATAACATATTTATTTATTTATAAATAACATATTTATTTATTTATAAATAACATAATATTTATTAATATTATTATTATAATAAATATTGTAATACGGAGGTGCATTTGAAAATCTTTCAAAATCAATGCAACCAAATATTTTTAGTAATCATTAAAACAGTAACAATATTCATGCTTCATGAATATTCATGAATTTAAAATGTATTTAAAATGTACACTTATATATTTTTTTAAACTTATGTTTCATTCAATAATATAATATTTTTCATATTTAAAATTACATCAAGAGAAAATGTAATCAATTGTTGAATTAGTGAACCCAAAATATTCATCTATAATTAATTATGATTATTAATTTTTTACAAATATGAAAATAAATGCAAAGATTTACGAAAACTTACGTCTCCCAAATGTATATAAGGAACTGTTTTAGTGCATACATATAACTCTTCTGGAACAGGAACTTCTTCTCCTTTTAATCTTGAGATTAAACTTTGACATCTATCATTCGTTATAATTTTTAACGTTGCCTTTTGTAAATCTGTCGGTAACACCTTATTAATTATTAAACCCCAACCTGCTACCACAACTTCTTTCTTATAGAAAAGTTCATTATTTGTAACTGGTGAGAGTTGAGCTACAGGAATGTCATTTACATTTTCGACCAACTGAAAAATATTTTTTATAAATACATTAATATAAAACTGTCATTTATCAATATAATATTTTGAGAGATTATTTAACTGTTCCAGCATTATTACACCTTGTATGTTGATATTAAAAAAATAGAATAGTTTTTTTCATTCACATAATAGAGTACTTATTTACGAGAAAAATTACTTTTACTATAGCAATATCATTTTCTGGATATAGAATTTCTTTGTTTTCTTGTGTAGACCATTGATCAAAACTTATCCAAAATTCAGGATTATGAGGTGTAGCTTGTCTTAAATTTTTTGATCCAACAAGTACTCTGTAAGGTGGAATATCGTCATCATCGAAACAGTGTTCAGATGTTAAAATATGAAAATTTGTAATAAGTGATCCAGAGCAGAAAACATTTTCTTCTACTGTAATATTATTATTAATTTCTACTAAACATACAACAAAAAGTAATTCATTTTCCTCTACCTCCTTAACATTTATACCAAGTAGAGGATTTCCAATAACTAAGTGATATTGATTGCCTATTAAATTTAAATTATGTTTTAAAGAATCCTATTCTTATATGTATATATTTTTAAGAAAATTATAAAAGCAATTTCAGATACGCACAAAACATAATATTTATATTCAAAAGGAGAAAAGTTTTAAACTGCATATTTTACAAAAATTAATTATATAAATATATATATAGTTATATATAGCCAAGTTCGACTACCGTACCAATCCAAGAAAGAGAATACATGTAGAGATTGGTTAGTAATTAAATACGAATTATATATATATATGCAACTGTGCTTTATTTATTATTATTAAAAGAGCTTGTGAGAAGGAAAAAGTGCGTGATATTATATTACTTGACAAATAAGTCGTTAGACACGTAGTGCTATTCCTCTTTTTGTACGACTATTCGTGACTCGTATATATTCCAAATATAAAATTCATATCTTTTGCTTCGGTGATTCACCTGTAGATAGATTTGGACTACTTTTGCTATTCACTTCAATAGATAGCAAAGCTACATTAGCTACGTCATTAATTATTTATGTAAAATCTTTTTGATTATTGTGTCATAACTACTAACAGTGAAGGTAGCTGGTTTTCTTTGTGTCGGCCTTGGTTGGCTAATTACTGCACTTAAGACGCATGACGTCTTTGGAAATCGTGACAGCAGTTAATACATTTAAGTTAATACAATTTAAGATTAACAATTTTAAAAAATGTAAAACATTTTCTACAACATGAAAAACAAGAAGTTAGCATATTTTATTAAAAGTGCAATAAAAATTATTGAACGTCATTAAATATTCTGCATGTATTTAAAATGTATGCTTATATATTTTTTTAAATGTTTATCATTTTAGTATATTAAAAATATTTTGATTTCTTACAATAATAATATTGTTTAGAACTATAATTAATTTTTCTTAAATACAATAATATTATTTATCAACATATATATATATATATATATACACTACTTTAATGTGATTTTCATGAATAATGATTAAACATCAATACACTATACTTGGTGCTGAAAATTTACATAAATCAGATATTAAGGAAACAAAGAATAAAGGATAGAAGAATCAGCTAATAGAAAAATAAGCTTTTTTTAACAATAATTGCATATACAATAAATATTATACAAAAATATAAAAAATATAAAAAAATGTGGCGCAAAAGGCATATGAAAGTTACGTATAAATAAGGCCAAACGGTATTTAAAATTAAAGAATACCATGCTGCAAGTATCTGAACCCGTACTTAAAGAACACACATACCATAGTAAGCAAGCTCGTACTTGAAGAGTATTCAAAAAAAGTAAAGTATAATACTCAAAAAACTAAAGTGTAATATATATAGAATTGAAATATAACATATAATAATTTTTATAATGTTTTTCTTGTATAATAAAAAAATACTGTATGCGAAAGTATGTAAAGCCCATTCCGCTAGTGTATAGTGCACATGTCACGAGAGAAAGCATTCCTGAATAGTGGGGGAATGCATCGCAGCGAGGATGAGAGAAAGTGCAGAGCGAATCGTAATGCATACTGAGTGAGAGAGAAAGCACGAGAGCATAAAAAGGGAGCCTAGCTATGCGCCTAGTCCAAGTATTTCACAGCTTAGAGCAACCGATCCTACCACAGCCCCTCGACAACGAACTCGCATAGACATCTGTAAAGAAGAAAATACGCTTTCCTTCGCTAGATAGCGCAGAAAAAAGTAGAAGAAGAAAAGCCTTCCTTATTGCATAAATACGGGAAGGCAGCCAGTATCAGGAACATTCGAGGTGCAGCATTCTACCAGTTGCACCGGGGCAGCCTCTGGGTATAGCTAACCAAACCTAGAGGTTCCGGACCTATAGTGGCAGTCTGTTGACTCGCCTTTTTAAACGCAGAGTAACTCGCTGCGTCGGGTAATGTCTTTTCACATACTCGAACGCGAACCTGCTTACCGATGTATAAGCAGGCTCGCTGCGGTGGGTATCGACCTTTGATGTACCTGAACGCGAGTCTGTCAATAATATACCCCGGAACGCCCAGCAGCTCGCTGCGACAGATTTTGTCCTTCGACATACCCGAACGCGAATACACTCAAAGCACTTAAACCTGCCGTATCGTGGAAAGGGGTGCCATGGCGTGGCCAAGATTGGATCATAAATTTAACACGTAGAAATAAGAAAAATGCCGCAAATAATCTCATCGAATTCGCCGATTATCGTGTAAAAATAAGAGCAATCTCACCACCGTAAATTTTCGACGTCATAAAATTCACTGCTGTAAATATAATTTGAAATAATTAAGAATATAAGCCGATTAAGTTAACTTAAACACGTTATATTCTCTTCGCATCTATCCACGCTCTTCCTTCCGTAACAAACCTGATCCGTCGAGTTGTCCAGGGCGGAACAGGCAGGAAACGTGGAGAATCTTTCGTCACCAGTAGGGTAAGAAAAAGATACCTTACTCATCGCTGGAAAAAGTAAGTAAATCGTTTCATGGTGTCTGCGTAGAGATACGAAAAAAGAACGTAAAACGTCACAACATAAGATCCACATATAAATCAAATCCAATATATATCAAAAGTCATTTTTCAAAAAGGACATTTATTAACTATTTTTTGAGTATTACATAAACAACCATAAGTTTATTCAGTGAACTATTTCCATATTATTATACAATTAGTTGTAGAAATATAAAGTTACACTTCTCATAGTCTTTCATTCTAAATAATAAATAAGTACAAAAATTTGCAGTAAATACTAAATGATAGTGATAAACAGGAAAATAGGGAATAGAGTCCTTGTTTCATAATCTAATTACGAATTTATTTATTTCAATAGAATTTACATTTTATGTGATTATAATTGTAATGATTCATGTATTTTATCGCGTCTCACGTTGAGCCAGGTAACGATTTTCATTATATTTCTTCTTTCTGCAGTCGACGTGCGTTCTTTTCGGCGGCGATAACAGCGAAGTTTCTCCGGCTTCTTAGCTGTTCAAGCCCGAATGGCTCGACTTCTAACTAAGTTCGTGTTAAGAGAAGGAGGAGGAAAGACAGGGCGAAAAAGGATATCGGCGCTATTTTAAAATAGAATAAACTAATTTATTCATTATACGATATATGTCGTTGGTTTATATAGTTGAAATCATATTTTTTTACAGAGAAATATACGGTGCTTCTTTACGGACTAGGACGATGATTAGAGCATTATTGTAACAGACTTACAACGTTTCACTTTACAAATCAGGCACTAAAGTGGATTTTTTACATAGGATTATTTTGGGGCTAATTTACAACAATTCGCGGCGAAAGGTAACTACGATCAAGTCACAGAACACTGCGTGGATGTGCGTCGACAAACTACACCAGGTTACCGCGCGCAGAAAGGCTGCACTACCAAGGGAGATCTTAATTTCTGTTATATTTTTTGACCAGTTCTTTGGTCTTCTTTCCGATCAACTCTGCTCTTTCCTCGCGAGATTGCCTCCTTTATCAGTTAAAAAAGCTTACTTTCCTTAGTTTTCCAACCGTCTTCTAGCAGATGAAATGGTCATTCACTCGCGAAGGGTGGCTCCACTTAGCCTTTGCCCTTACGTAAGCCAACGGCGGGGGAAACAATGATGAAAGCAGCGTTAGCACGCCGCTCTTGCTTGTGCAATACCTTAGCATCAAACGATTAAGACCTAGCATGTAGTCAAAGCTTAACGCATAGTCAAGGCTCCCTTCCACAGTTCCATTCTCGCTCTCTCTCACTCCACGCTTTCACTCGTATACGCATCACGCGGTGTTTCCCCACTACGGGACATACACGCACTTTCTCTCACTCTGTACTCTTTCATAGTCATACACTAGATAGTGTCCCTCATTATCGGACATGTTTTCGTTTACATACTCTTGCAGTCTCTTTTTCGCACTCGCTATGATGCATACCCTCACTATCAGGCATGCTTTCGCTCATTTACGCTTGCAGTCTTGCGACCAACACTATGCTGCGTATACTATCTCTTACTCACTCCCATACTCGTGTAGCTGACACCATGCCGTATACTCACTCTCACTCACTCCCATACTCATGCGATTGACGCTATGCCGCGTACACTCTCTCTCTCCAACGTCTATTTTTACACACATGCATACTGTTGCCTAATCGACAATTATACACACGCATACTATTGTGTAAGCGGCTATTTCACGCATACTGCACGCCTTTCGCTTAAACACTTTGTTGCACTTACACTTATAAGTTTATAACAGAGTTTTCATTCACATAATTTATAATAATAGAAATTTAAAATATTCTTTGCTGTTTATAATGTATAAAATCATTAAATATTTTTTGAATTATAGAGCTTGGAGCTAATCAACATAAGAATAGAAATTAAGTAAGAGAGTAAAAAATATACAGAAAAGAAAAAAAAACTAATATGGAGAAAGGGAGTAGAAATTCCATATCGCAACTTAGACTTTCGTCACGCCCGTTAATATGGATAAAATTAGTAGGAATCCCATATCGTAATGTAGACTTTCGTCACGCCCGTTAATATCGAGAAAATTACTAGGAATCCCATATCGAAACGTAGACTAACGTCACGCCCGTTAATATGGAGAAAGGGAGAAAAAAATATAGAGTTGTATAGGAAAGGATTTCAGGATAAAGAATCGTGGGAAGAGATAGAGGGGTCGAATCCCCCTTTACAGAATAACTAAATATTTAATTTTAAAAGAAAGGTAATTATGACTCACTTCTTTAATACAAGTCAGTACGTCAGCTGCCAGATACAAGATTTGAAGGTCAACTCTGCTTTTGCATAGAGAAATGCGCCATTTTTACACAAAATTTAAAGCACCGGCGGTATAGGGAAAGAGGGTATTTTTATGGCTTTTCTCGGAAAAGTCTATACAGCCAGTATACAATTTTCATTTTTAATTATTTATTAGCGTAACAATAAGCAGAACAAGAAAAAATTTAAGTTCAAATAAAGCCAATCAAAAACAGAAATATATCAAGAGAAAGTGTGATTCTCAAAAAAGAATAGAGTAAAGAACGAAAATATAACATAATATATAGCTTTAATTTTGCGATGCCTTTAGAAAGTAGTTAAATATTTAAAGTTATTTCAAGATCAGATTTAAGGTTAAAATTTTTAGACAAATTTAAAAAAAAATTGGCTTTTAACTAAGGGAATAACTTACCCAGTTTGTTAGCATGCATTATATTTTTATTTATTTTATAGTATCTATATTAAAAGATAAGTTATCAGTAGTGCACCATGCAGTAAAATGTAATTAAGTTATTTTTCCTTTTATATTATAAATTCAGAATTTAAGTATCCTGAAGTTAATTTTCTTAATTTTCCAGAAATCATATTATTAAACGTAAATAAATATTTTCAAGTTTTTGTGTCTTCAAAGATGACCTGGCAATAGTTTAAAAATGATCTATGTTTAAATATAATTTTTTTAAATCCCTATTTCTTTTATAGGGGATTTTTATGGCTTTTTCTGCAAAAGTCTGTATACAATTTTCATTTTTATTAATTTATTAGCGCTTATATTTAGTTAATTAATTAACTGCTTTAAAATTCGGCTCGCAATTTCCCTTTCTATAATTGAACAGTTTTTAATTTATAAATTTGTTAATATTTGTCCTGTTTTTATTGATATTAGTTAAATTAATAATAATTCGTGGTTACATTTTAATTTTCTTCGGATTTTATAGTAGCTATTATTTTTGTTTTATTGATTTTTACTATTTCTTATATTAGTATTATTAATATTATTATTATTATTACTATTTTCTTTGTTTATTATTGTATTCCTTTTAATTGTATAGAAATTTTCGATATTTATTTTCTTTCCCTTTTTTTCTTATCTATTTCTCTTTTTTTATATATTTATATATAAATATAACAAAAATAATTAGTAAGAATAATGATAATGATTGTGGCATTTAATTTAGCCTTATAATATTACTTATATTTGCTTAAATAATAATTAGAAAAATTCCAGGTTATTAATTATATTAACTATATTAGGTTTGTTTTATAATTATGTTATAGTAATTTATTCTGACTATAATTTTACGATTTTATTATGTTTTTTTATTTTTTTGTTTATTTAAATTTTTATTTTATTAATTATGTAATAAAAACTAAAATAATGTATGGGAAAATACATTTCCCTTTGTTAATGCAATTGCTAAGTCGCAGAATGTACATGTATGCATGTGTGGGCGCACAACTATTCGCAGGTACAAGTACGCATTGCATAATGTCGTTGTATGTATATATATATTGCGTTCGGCTGTTTGCGAGGGCATCCGCGCAATACGCGTGTGTGAGTGAAGGCCTCTGGCTGGCTCAAAAATGTAGTTACATTCATAAACAGGTTCAAATACAAATACAAATCATTCTAGGCATGTGTGTCGAATTTAGATGTTTTAAAATTTTCTTATTGGAGAAAGATGGAGAGAAGAGAAGAAAAAATATTTCTTTTACGAAAAAAAAAAATTCTTTTTACTTTCGATAATTTTAGTGAGACGATGTCGTAACAGTATGATTCCTCAACTTATTCATTAATAATTTCTTTTCTTTTCTTTGTTTTGATCATAAATACTCTTAATTATATATAGAATACAACTTTTTACATAACAACTTAAATATAAACTTCGTCTATTTGTTTGAAAGATTTTGGTATGTTGACTACACAGTTGTTATTTTATTTAAGAGCCGTAATTTTAATATATGGTCATTAAATGTAGCATATAGAAGTTCTACATAAGAAATGATGTGAACAATATATATTCATATTTCCATATAAATTTTCTAATGAAAGACAATTTTGAATATCAAGATTCA
Source organism: Wiebesia pumilae (assembly GCA_018907045.1). NCBI lineage: Eukaryota > Metazoa > Arthropoda > Insecta > Hymenoptera > Agaonidae > Wiebesia > Wiebesia pumilae. Next base: position 5,015,771 of record JACCHZ010000127.1, read on the forward strand.
TAACATTTTATGATTATTTCTAATCATATAGTTTTTTCCAATTCTTGAATGAAAATAGTGCGTGAATCATATAAAACATTTAGAATGGTTTCATTACCTTTTTATATGGTTTATGACCCAAGCTTCAAGGTATACCAAAATAATTCAATTCTAACCACTGATTCATATTTGGTTTCACCTTAGAAAACTCTTTATCGTGGTGGTTTAAATAAATAAACATCCGGTTCTGTATCTTCTTTAAAGAAATATTTAGTTCTTTAAAAAGAAACTTATTCGAAAAATTCTTGGAACTTTAAACATTTGCAACATAGTCCATCTTGATGTAAAGTAACTGCATTTAGAATAATACAAGCTATTATATTTACTGGCTCCTTTTCTTCTCTACTATTTCAATATTTGATACTCCTTCTCCGCCTATTACATTAAAGTTTAACCTACGTTTTAATAGCTTTTAAAATCTAGCTTTTGCATAATTCCACAATTCTTACTCACTCGTAAGACTTAATTAGTTATTATAACTCTTTTTCACAATTTATTAATCAACTTACGCTTGAAATTTACATATTTCTCACTTTCACCACTTTTACTCACTTTTTTACTATTAGAAACTATGTCACCGTTTTATATATTTTACAAAATTTTCCTACTCCATTTCTTTTACATTGTAATATACGGAACTCTAGACTTAGAAATTACATCAATCGTTTTAGTTTGTTCTAAAGTTTTAGGTATTAGCAAAAATATCATATATTGTAAATAGCACACGGTATTATACCAAAACAGTTGAAATACTATGTAATGCATGACACTGTAAAGCATAATAAGGCTGAACCGAATGATATTATGCAATCTTTTAAGCTCACACTCTAGAGAGGATTAGCGAAAATTTATATCATACGATTCATTGACATTTGAAAGGTATTCAACATTGCAATTTGAAGAGTATACAAGAGTATTGATTAGAGTGGCATTAAAGCAAGGACATAGGCACAATCATCTTAATGATAGTAAATAACAAACAAGAGTAAAATTGAGTAAAATCCTATCCGCATTTAAGAACCATATTCTTTAAGAGTTGATCACAAATCTTGTACATATCGTTATATCCTCATTTTTGTAGAATGCATTTGAAATTTTTAAGACACAAATTCATTTATAGTAATACTAATTAATCTGAATTAGTATAATATAATTAAAGTAAATATTAACTATTGAATACATTGTCTATAAAAATAGTAAACAAATTTTTTAAATAAAATATTTTAATACAAAGATAAATGCGATTTATATTACAATGAACTTAATGAATTGGTTTGAAGATAATAAATTTCCAGTATTACCAAAAAAAATTTCAAAATTTGATAAACATACTATTAATTTGTATATTCTGATAAAGAATAGAGGAAATTTTTATGTATATCCATCTCATATACCTACTCATATATCTACTAATAAGAGAAAAAATAAACATATAAATCTTCATTCATTACAAAATTATTATACAGATGAGGATAAAGAATAAGAAACAATATCTAATGATGATAATAATGATATTATACCAAAGTTTTATTACATTTGGATTAAAAATTTATCTCGACTCGTAACATCTTAAATGAATAAACACAACAAAAATACTTTATATGTAATAAATGTTTGCACTATTCCTATATTTATGAAAAACTAATTGACATGAAGTTAATTGTAAAAATATAAATAAATATAAAATTATACTACCCACGGAGCAGAATAAAATTCTGAAATATAAGAATTTCAGATGCAAGAACATATTCCGTTTGTAGTATATGCTGATTTTTAGTATCTACTTAAACCTATTAATACTGATGAATATGTGTAGCAAATATATGAAGGATATAGTGTAAGATTTTATATTAGATTTAGTTATGATGATAAATAGTCCATGTACAAATTTTATAGACATAAAAATGAATTGAATGTAACTCTAGTTGCTTAGTTCGTGCAAAATCTGTTACTTTTAGGATATAAAATAGAAGAATTTTTAGGAATTCTAAAGTGATAAATAATCTCACTATTTTTTAATAAAATTAATTTGAACGTGCTAATATATATCACAGTTGTGAAGAAAAGTTTTTTCTAAATGATGTAAAATTTCAAGAACACTGTGATCTAACAGAACGGAAGATTTTTAACATTAAATTATAAATAATTTATAATAATTTGCATTATACAATACTATATGATGTATTTTTGTTACAAATGTCGTGGTCCTGCACCTAATGATTGTAATATTAACTATAATGATTCTGAATTTAAACCAGTTATTTTTCATAACTTTACCACATATTTAATAATAAAATAACTGTAAGATTTAAAAGAAATATTTCATTTCTTTCTCATACCCATAACAAAGAATATTTTGTTTATAAAATATATTGAAGGTTGTGATATTGATTTTCGATTTATTGATTCTTTCCACTTTATGATTAGTTCATTAAATCAACTAGCATCTTAGTTTTACAAATTAAATGCTATAGAGTGAAAATTAAAAAAAAATTACTTAACCAATCAGATAAACTTACATAAGAAGAAAAATATTTTTTCTTATGATTTTGTTTCATCATATGTTAGTTCAAAATAAACTAATTGACTTAAGAAAGAACAGTTTAATACATTTATTATAAAACAATATAACAGTGGAATACATTTATTATAAAACTCTTGGAGATTACTCTGAGTTATACTCAATGCCTGAGTTGTCAGTGGTTATTTTTGAATATTTTAGATGTAATTGTCTAAAAGCACATAAGCTTGCTTAATCCAACGCACAACTTCACTATTTCCGATTTGACATAGGACGCAATAGTAAAATTTACTAAAATCCAACTAGAATTTCTTACTGTCATCGATATCTTATTATTTAATGAACGTGGTATTAGAGTGATATAAGTTAATGTTGCAATCGATATGAGAAAGCAAATAATCTCTACATAAAAGAGAATTATAAACCTCAGTAAGAAAATAAGTGTCTTCTACTAATATGATGTTAATAATCTTTATTGATGGGTAATGATGAAAAAATTACCTTACGCTGATTTTAAGTGATGTAAAAACATACTTAAGTTATAACATACTAGATAACAATTCAATAATTATATGATCAACCAATTCGTTTAGTTCATTCAAATAGGTATCTTCTACAAACCTATTTTTTCTAGAGATTTTATATTTTTGTTATATTCCTTTCCATTCTTAAAAAATCTCGGAGCGATGAAATTTATGAATTTTTATTTTGCAATACATTGATAGATTCATTTTTATTATACTTTTCTTATGAGAGTTTGTTTCTTCCAGAATATTTTGATAATTTTCTAAATAATTCAAAGTAATATAATGATTAATAGGCTCTTTTGAAAAAAGTAATTATAATAAGCTTTTAGTTTGAGATAAAAGAAATAAATTCATTTTTAAAGTTTATATTTTAGTTTCTAATTAAAATGTATCATTTTCGTTACGATTTCCATATATATAATCCAAGTATTTTTTGTGATTTTTTTATCGCATGAATATATATTTATATAAAGGTTCATTTGATCATAGCACTTCATCATCATTTTCTGATATCTCCAATAAAGCGTCTTTATTATAAAACGTTTTATCAGAATCTTTAAACTTTAAAGTTTCATCAACCATTAAAAAATTATTTAGATCAATTTTTAAATTCTTGAGTGGTATTTCAATTTTATATTTACGATTAATTACATCTCGTGCTTTACTAAGATGTTTAAGTATATATCCATTATGCTGGTACTCAACAATATTGGTGGTTCTGATTTACAAGATAAACTGTATTACCTCTGTATCCGTTATATTCATAACAAAACAGTCAACTCCTTATTATCTACAATTATTTATTGATTGATTTTTATGAATAACAATAAAACTATATTTATTATCATATGTGTCTCTTAAAGATTAGTTAAACTTTAATGTCTAAAGAATTTCAACCCAATCTTTTCTTATGCTATAAAGCTCTTCACATTTCAAAACTATATATGTTATTGAGAATGGAAATTTTAACTGTTTTGTTCTTTAGCTCATACTAAAGTTTTAATCGTAGAAATAAAAAAAAGAATATTGGAGTCTCCATAAAAATAAATTACTCTTTAAGTGTAATTGTATTTAATTAAAAATTGTTATTAATCTTGCAAGCTTAAATTTCTAAAAAAAAAGTAGAAAAAGTAAAATATCGTAAAACTAAAACAAAAAACAAAGAGTTGTCTCTGAAAGCTATTCAGTTGTGGAAATCTTAAAAAAATCTAAACTTTATCCCTTACAATATTATATCTATAATTCATACACTCTCGTATACTTTTTTAGCTATAAGTGTCCTGTGAGTAAGATATTATCTAAAGTGTATTTACATTTGTATTTTCCTAAAAAAATAAGAGCTGTCTGCTAAGAAAAATTTTAGTGTAACTCGATAGGTCAGTGGGGAGATTATCTGATCGGTGACGTCAGCTCCCAAAAAATATTAACTTGTACGCTTGGTTAAGGGGGAGGTATTTCTTAAAATTAACTTCTTTCCTCCATACTTATACAAATTTGCAAAATGTTTTGTATAATGAGTGGTGAGATTACATTTTTTAGTATTTTCTTAAAAAATAACAGTAAGCCGTTGAAAAAACAGTTAGTGAAACTCGATGGGTGTCAATGTGGAATACTAATTCTAGTTGTGCATATGTATCCGCATACATATACTTATGTGTTTACGTATGCATTTTTGAGTATACGGATACATATTTGTAGCAAACTTTTAAAAATTACTTTTTAAATTTTTCAAAATTACGAATTCTGAGTCACTTGTTACCTATATTTTACGCATTTGTGTGTTTTCACCTGTACGTGAGAACATTAAGCATTGTGTGAGGACCCTTTAAATTTAAACCTGCATAGCTTCTCTTGTTAAATCGGTGTTCTTTGTAAATCTTCTAAATATATTCAAAACCTTCGAAAATAATATCACTGAATAGCGGTTCATTTATTGTTATTCACATTTTTGTTTTCTGAAACTACTTAATACTTTTTAGTCCCGTTATATCTGAAGTCACTGTTTTATCTACTAAAAATGACAGTTTAATGAGTTATAAAAATAATTATAAGAAAAAGACAAGAAGACTAGAATTGCCAATCAAAAAAAAGGTAAATCAAAGTTATACGGTTGCGAATAGTACCGATTCAAAACTTATGTTGACTTACGGTTCCCTTATTCTTACCAGAAATACTAATAACCAAATCTATAATATATTTAAAAAGCTTAGTAATTAAATGTAAGATAACTTTGAAATTTAAATATCTAACTGTTTATGGCAGCTTTATTGATACATTTGTCAATATTCTATTACTTAATGTACAATTATCTAACTGTATTCATAAAATTTTGTTATAAGAAGTTAGTTATATATACGATATAAAACAAATATTATAACATAAAAATTGGATAAAATATAAATACATTCTAAGTCATTTAATTAATTCAATGAATAATTAAGCCCTCAAAAATAATATGAAATAATAATTGTGTTATTTACTAAATACTGTTTTTCTATAATTTCCTAAGTATGTAACAATTATTTACCCATCATAGAATAAAATTAAGCAGTAGATCATTCACAGAGTTTTATTTTAACTAAGTAATGGTAAAATTAAACACGGCTTTGAATAAACATTTAAAAATAATTAAATTCTAAAATATTATGTAATCCATAAATCGCATTATTTTATCTTATGATAACGTACTGTAAGTAAAATATGAATTCCATCATGAAAAATAGAAAAATGTTTAAATAGAGTGTATTTTGATAATAATATGATTATGAATAAGTTTCTTTTGACTTATTTTAAACACATTTTGAAAAAATATAATTCATTTTGCATAAAAGAAACAAACAGCAATACAAGTTATAGCGTTAAATTATGTCGAATCATGAGATAAAATCAATGAGATAAAATCGTGAACTGCCCTCACAATGTATGTTAGATACCAATATACTTTAAGCTATGAGTGTAATTCAGAAACTATGAAGGCGCATTGTTAAGTATTGTAAAATTTGTCGTCGTCTATAACGCGTACTAAACCTGCAAAAGACGCAACAATTAATAATAATAATATACACTACAGCAAAAAATAATTCAGTTACTTTTTAAAAAGGCATTATAACACACCATTGTTTCAAAAAAACACTGCATCATCGAGAAAATAAAAAAAATTCAATCTATATAATAAAATAGTTCGGCATCAATTTCCTTTCGTATATATCCTTTATTTAATAATATCTATTTTTATCCTTCTTTATATATTTTTGTTTCTAATATGGTAAATCGGTCGCTCGCGATCTTCATAGTGCAATCGATAGTGAGAAAAGTGAACTTGTTTAAAATTTACAAAAGAAAACGTCTAACGCTACGTTGATGCAATAAGAAGCATTCACTTATTAAGTGATTTTTCTAAAACAAATACAAGTGGTTTTCACCATGAAAAAAGCGGTCTCAGGACCAAACAAAAACGTCCAATTCTACGTTGACGCAATAAGTACCATTCACTTATTACGCGATTTTTCCATGATAAATCCGAGTGGTTTTCGTCATGCAAGGCGGTCTTAGAACCCCATAAAGGGGAAGCGCGCTCCACAGTTCTCTTTGAACAATTCATTATAGTAATATAGGATAAGCGTTACGTAGTCTTATTCATCAAATAATATAAACATAAACATACACCTACAAATAACAGACGATTCAGTCTCTGAAGAAACATATATTAATCAATTTAACAATTTGTATTTTATTTGAATCAGATTGCGGGTTTTATGTCGCATGACTTTCTTTTCTCAGAGCCAAATAAACTGTAATGTATTAACTAAAAAATAGTGACTTTTTCTTTTCGCCATTTTTTGCTAAATTTCAAACAAATTTATTACATGAACTTTATTAACTTTCGAGAAAATTCGTATAACAATATGTGCAGAGTAGAGTCTTTGTAAAGATTAAATCGACATATTCTTCAAAGTGTTTCGATGATTATTAAAAGTGATATCATAGGAAGTAGCAGATATAAAAATTGCGTACACGTACATATAACTCAAATTATGATATTCAGCAAGTCTCACTCGCACATCACGCCATTACTTTCCCCTACTATCCATTTATCGCTACTCCATTTACATACTTCTGATAATATATGTTGAACGAAACCCTCTCTCTCTATTATCTAAACCTATATATTCTAATTCACGAATAATTATTTATTTTGAGAAAACAAAATTTCGAAAATTATGTAAGCTCTTACTTTTAAACATAAGATATATTGCGATGTAATGTCAAAAAAAATGTAGTGCGTAGGGCATTTACAACGTAAAGATTTTGAGAGCTCTACCGACCCTCCTAAATTACATTTACTTGTCTCGGAATACTTGCAAGAAAGGTGAAACTGTTGCTTAAATAAAACTACAAGTTGAGGAGTGTTTTTCTACAAACAATCACCAAAATCAGCCGTTCCTCATTTTCTTTTATTTTTTTATTTGTACAAGCGCCACAACATTTTTTACCTACGAAGTGTACATAATTATATTTGAAATATTTTTTTATCTCAGATAGATACGAAATCAATTCATTCATCTAACGCCTTGCAATAAATTATTTTTAGTCAAATATTTGTTGCTCTTGTGTGTCCACCAACCTTCCACTTCTTTATACTATGAGATATCATAGAAGAATCTGGACTCTTACCACAAACAATCCACATGTAATGAAAAATGGAAATTTCTTCAAACAATATATAAAAAAATAATTGTATATATATTTAATATAAAAATCTAAACATAATTATATAATATCTATTTTATTATAAAATTTTGATGTACATTAATAAATAAGTAAGTAATAAAAGTATATTATAAAATTAAAGAATTCTATGTGTATTAATAAATTTCTAGCATATAATCAATTTTCTTAAAAATTCATAATGTAAAAGGTTATTGTTGTGTTATATATTAATTTATTCAGATTTTTAGATCAAGATTCAGAAAAGTAGGTAACGCAACATTTATTTATTTTTATATATTTATAATTTTATATTTCATACATATTTATGTAAACAAATTACAATATATATTTTTGAAAAACGTAATTATAAAAAATTAAAAATGAATATGGTATGATAATAAATGTATGTATACAAAATTTAAAATATATGAGTTTGTCTTATTTAATTTTTTTATTTATAGATAAATCTTTAATGTTATTATAGATAAAACAAGAGCATAAACATATATAATTTTTTAACAAGAAACTTTATACTATCAAATTGAAGTATGTATGTTTACAGCAATCAAACTTTTATACATATACAGGAATAAAATATCACAGCAAAAAGGAAATAACAAAAAGTGAGCCGAATACAAAATCGTTTGAAACTCGTATATAACTTTGATTTTACAAACATTGTGTAGAATTCTATGCGATTTATTTCTGCAATTTCTATGTGAAGCATACTTACACGTAAGAATAGAATCAATTAAAGAAATAATAGTCTACTTTTCAAGCTGCCTTATTTATCGATTGTAGGATTTGTGTATAGGTACAATAAGTTATTCTTATAAGTTACTTCTTTCTAAATGCATATAATTTTTCCACTTTAAAATTAATAAACAAAATAATGATATTTTACTTTTTAATACATACAATATCTGATCAGGTATATTAAACTTTTTTACATATATAATATACTGTAATGGATGACCTACCGTTACAATCTCTCTACGGGTGCTGAAACGTGGCGATAGTTGCTAATCTAGACTGTTAGTGATGCCAAAAGTATAACAAAAATGTAAAAGAAGTGCAGGTGACTGAAAAATAAAGAGAGTGAGAGAATATTCGCGTAGTAGTTTTTTTCTGCCCCAACAACACCAGGTGTACGTTACATAAAATAATTTTAATAAGGAAAAACTATTCCTATAAGAATAGTTAAGGAAACATAACAAATATAATGTATGTCTATATATAAGTAAGAATTATTTCAACTAAAAATTATATTTAGTGTTATATGGTATCATAATTATATATTATACATTAAATACTAATACATTTTATTTTTTTTAGTTTTTAAATTATCGAAACTTCTTATAGTCTTTTAATGAAAAAATAAATTAATTAAATAAACAAAACTATTTAAATGCTTTGTTTTATTTACATAATTTTGATTCGTTCTTTATGTATTACATTTTAATATTTTCTTTGAAAGAGAATTCTCATTTTATCTTTTGTCCAGCTAGTACATTCAATTTTAATATTCTTATTCCTGCGTTTTTGTACATTTCCTATGCGGTTCATTAGTTTTTACATGAATATCTTGCATCTGGTGTCGATTGAGTAACATTTTATACCTCGAAGAATTATAAATTTTACTTCTACTAGAGTAAGACAAATTATAAAATGCAAAGTTTATAATAAAAAAATTTGAATAAAAGAAAATGATCTGCTGTGAAATATTTTTATTTGATTAAAAAAAGTTACTTTTTGTTATCTTACGAAATTTGAAAAAGCTACGCGCTGAATCCTAATTTTTAAATATGTAATTCAGATAATTTTAATACATATTATACAATTTTTAAGAATTCTGCACATAAAAATAGCAACAAAAATGTGTCACATTATTATTAATCAAAGTTATAGTGAAATTATTAAATTATTACTTTTTAAAAAACCATTCTTAATTCATAAACTTTTCTGGTAGTTCAATAATCATACTAGCTAATTATTTATTTATTTATTTTTTATTTTTAATAAATAAAAAACTTAATAATAAAATTATATTATTTTTTTATCCACATGACCTGTAATTATTTTTTTCACTTTTTTCTATTTATTAGAAGAGATTTTAACTTTATTTTTTTATTTTATTCTAAATGTTTTTGTATTTTTATCTTTTATTTTTAAATGATAAGTTCATTATACTTTTACATTTTTTCAATTATTGTTTCGATATGTCACTTTCAACATTTAACTAGATAATTCCACCCAATCAATAATAATTTAAACAATTTTCATTATTTTTAAACTTTAAAAAAATTTATATTTTCGATATTTATATTTATATTTATTTACATTTTCATTACGTGACTATAATTTGGTACATTAAAAATATTAGTATTTAAATTATACAACTTTTTGAGAAAACATACATTTATTTTTTTTTGTTAATTTAAAGTTGATTTTAAATAGTAGACTTACTTCATAAAAAATTAGCTATTTAATAAGTTAATTTAAAAACATCGAAACATCATTCCAATAGAAAAGAAAACTGTACAAAAACACGGCTAGAGATCTCTGTGGTAATTTTATTGAAAATTAAAGGAAAAAGAATATTGTGTGAAGTGTTTCTTCCGTTTCATTTCCCTGTATCGATAGTCCAAATCTAGCTAGATTTCTAAGTTTCGAGAGACGGGATCATAAGAGACTCCAAGAGATAAAAGTAATACTCTCTTTTTAAATTAATAAAAATCCTATTTTATTTTATTGTGATAACATAGAACGGCTTTCTGACTATTCCTACAAAAATTATAAATCATTTTATCAATGAGCTTTCTTTAATCTCGTAACCACAGCACTATACTTACATAGCCATACTCGCATATAGACGTAAATGGGCAATTACACTCAAGTACACGCATTCACTCGTAAACGGACACTCACGCTTACTTTTCGCATATTTAATTGCTCATCCATCCACGCACCACCGAACACGTCTCGCTCAAACGTCTACTCACACTTGGTGCATACACACGATTGAGAAATGACATTTCTCAAGTGAACGAATTGTACACCAAGGAACTAAGTATGCAAGTCGTGATGCTTTAGTATGGAAAGACAAGGGAGGGAAAAAGAAGTAAGTATCGGTGAGCGGTATACGAATTGTAATACTCGGGAAAGAGTAACTGAATCGCGTTACTCTCGATATTCAGGAGAAAATTCCTGAATGACGTCCGGAAAAAAGAAGGTTTCAGAAATTCAACCTTGAGACTAGCGCGTAATGCAATTTATATGACAAGCACAGACGTTTTCGGTCAAATTCATAGCACGCAGAGCTCGTTGCGCCATTTCGGCTTTGCATTAACCGCATAAATACATATTACGGCTGCGAAGACCCATTCATACACGGTTGAATCTGCGTTGTACTGGCAGGTACAAATCACCCTTGTATAGTCAGTGGCGTATAAGGCAGTACAGTCGCACTGCGGATCTTCATCACGTACAAATTGGCGCAGATCGGTTGCTTACCTCAGATACTCTCAGCTTTGCTTCGAATAGCCTCAGTAACACATCATCTCAAAAGCACTTTGGCTGTTGAAACTTCTGAAGCTAATACCGCGACTCTACTGCTCGTGAAACTACATGTCGCGCTGCTTTGTAGTCGCCTTTGCTTGAGGCGGTATTATTTATATGGTTTTTATCGCAAGTGTAATAAAAATTCAATTTTCGGCAGGTAACATGATTAGTTTCCTCTTACAGGTATTTTTACGATTTTATCTTCTAATTTAAATTAAATTTGAATACTTGGTATATGATAACATACGGTCTATACTACTTAAAGTTAAATATACATTATTTTAATACATATGATAATACAAATATAAATTTATTTAAATACGAGATAGGATAAAACAATATTTTATTTTAATGCAATCGCTCTTTTCTAAACAGAGCGTTTTGAGTAATAAATGAGATAATGATAGAGATTACAGGACTACCTCAAAGCGATGTCTGTAAAAGAATTAAATACAATAAATATTTTAAATTCAATAAATGTTTTTCAAATAAATTTTTCTGTCATTATATATAGAATTTTCACATTTTCTTTTGTATAAAATTAGATTAATAAAAATTGTAATAATATAAAATGTATTTCTATAGATAATTCAAAATTTTATATAGATGGATTAACTGTATTTATTGAATGAAAAACTTTGATTTTGATTTTGTTAGATACAATCTTTAAAATTAATACCAATATTTGCATAATTTTCTTATATTTATAATTTCTTAACAAATTTAAATTAACTTTAAATTCATTCTAAAATATGAAACATAATTGAAAAATTCAGTTTTTGGCAGGTTCAATAAATTGAACAAATCACGTGAAGGTGACTGTGGAAAGATTTCTTCTTCATCTTTATCAAATTAACTAAGAGCACCTGATGGAACATTGTATTATCTAAATTTAAATGAAATCTTCAGTAATAAGTGTTTTATAAGCATTCTACAGCAATAATGTAATAAGAATAAGTTTAGATATGTACATATCATGCATACATGTGTGTATACATATATATATATATATATATTCAATAGGCTAATATGCAAATATAATTTGAAATGAGTCAACCATTAAAAATCAATGCATGATAATACAGAGTACTACGATTGCCGCATTTTATGCATCCTTAAAAATTTCGAAATATAATTTTTACATTACTATGTGTTGTATGTAGATATGCGCTGATCAAATATATAAATTATCAAATTGTTTGGACAGTTTAAGCACTTCTATTGTTACAATAATGTATATGAAAAATAAAAAGCTTTTTTGGTTGAAACTATTTACCAATAAAAAAATATATTTTTTAATTCGTATTTATTATAGGTGTTATAATAAATGTAAATATATTATTCGCATTTCAAAATTATATTTGCAAATTTTTTTTTAAATATAAATTCTGAGTATGACAACTGACGACAAAGCTGTAATTCATAAGAATGCAATAATAAGACATCAGCCTGTGTGAATTATTATACATTTTAATTAGTTAACTTCTCCAAACTATTCGAAGTTGAATACGACAAAAAAATTTTCCAATAAAACCTAATATACAAAGTTGTGTAATAATGAATATAATAATGTCTTTTTAAATTTTCTCTTGATACGAACTTACAAAATTGTTGTATCAAATAATTTTTATACACCATATCAGAAGTTAGAAAAATGCTAAAACATATTTTACACGTTTTCAAATTCTTAGAAATGAATTCAGACCTTTTTTCAATAATTATGATAAAATATAATTAATTTTGATAAAAACAGGTTTAGTGTATTTTAATTGTAATTAAAGTCTCACGCACTAATTTATCTTATCTGTTATTGAATCAACTACTATCAGATTATATTTAAAATCCACCGGCATTATGCTTGAAAATTTTTATTTTTGAAAAATACAAAAAGTATTTTTTCAATTTGAATTATTTAAATTAAATTTCATATTATAAAGAACGGATGTTTAATAAGTGATTTGTATTAAAAATTATAAGTTTAATAAAAATGATATCGCTTTTTTATACTTTTAATTAGCCATTTAAATATTCTATGGTAATCTTTAAATAAACAATATTTAAAAATGTCATATATTTAAAGTAATTATTTGTTACTATCCAATTTAGATCATTAGGTTACGAACATATATTTTCGTATACTTAACAATACAAGCTATCAAGACATCTCTTAAATGACAATACTATCAAATAATGAATGTCTGTATTACTTAGTATATGAATTATTAACTTTGCACTTAGCAGATCTTATATTAATCTTTATAGTTCTTATTCTTTTAAGTTTTTTCTTTATTGATGAAGAATCATAACAGTATCGTTTTTTACGCCTATTCTAAACTTTATAATACAATGAATTTAAACTTAGACATTACACTATCACGTATTACTTTTATACAACATTTCATTAAATCTATTAAACAGAAGAAATTAAAAGAATTATTTACATTGGAGTTTGAGAAATTAGTTTACTAAAAGAAAATATTAAATAAAAAAACTATTACAAAATAAAATTTATAACAATTAATTGATATAATATAATAATCAAATTTTGATCAAATTAAAACTTATGAAAAATCGAATGCACAACAAAAGTTATAGAATTTGATTTTTAATACTAGTTAGTATATTAAAAAATTGAATCTACATGATTTTTTAATTAAACGTAGAAATTGTAATAAATTATACATAAAACATACTTTATTACTATTTCTAATCCTCTTTATATTGAAAATTAAAAAAAAAACTGAGTACCGAATACATAGCCTTAACTGCTTGCAATTACCTGCTTTGGCATCATTGCAGGTTATAAACGCTGTCAGCTGCACATGGCGTAGACAAAGCATTAACAGTCCCAACCAGAAACAGGCACGCCTTAAGTTGACGTACGTCGCGTCACAGTTGTGTCTGCTGACGATGCTAAAGCGAGCAAAGTCGAACATTCTTGCAGCTTCTCGAAGATTCTCAAAGCTTTGCTAATGAACGTGTATAAGAGTGAGAAAGAAAGCATGAGCACGAAAAAATTCGAGAGAGAAAAAGTCGCAGCGCTTACCGCGTGATCCACCGCGCTTACGCGACTGATGAAAGAGCGAGTGTGAATGAGAAGTAATCATAGCACCTACTATAAAGCACAATAAACAAGCAGTCCGAAATAGCCTGATTTACCCAGGGAGCATAAATTTCTATCAATTATTGCTTTTTATGAGCTGCGCTACTGCCGTTGATTGCTGTTATGGCACGACTCTGGCAATATCTACAGTTTTCTTCGCATTTACTCACCTAATAGTAGTTCGAAGTTACCTGGCCTGTTCTGAATATAAGTTTCGACACTGTTAGTTTCACGGCTATTGCTCACCTTCACTGGCATCCTCCGACCTGACTACCTGGTTTTTTCCCTTCCTCGACAGTTCATGATTTATCATACTGCTATTCTCCCCTCCCAAAGATAGTACGTTATTTGCTGTACTTTCTTTCCTTTCTCTAATTATCCCTTACGTTCTATACGTAAAAGATTATCCTTACGTCTAATAACGTAAGGGATCATTCTTTCTCTTTTCTTTTTTTTTCCAAACTAGATATGTTCAGAAACAAGCCAGATGCACACATTATTACCCTTGAGTAAAGAGGAATAGCAGTTTACTCTGAGGCTACTACTACACTGGGTATCAAAAAAGATTCCCATTTATATCATATACTGCGTTTACCCGTCTTCTCCCAATCCCGAATTCTGCGTCCAGCTATTTCCGCGCCTAGGGAAAGTGACACCGAGCACGGATTACAGGCGGACGACGCAAGATGTTACCACCCCGAGGCTCGTGTGACAAGATAAATTTCTTTACATGGTTTTTCTTTAAACAAAAAAAATATTTCTTACTTCTGTGGTCACTAATGAAGTATTTATTATCAATATTGGCTCAATTCTAAATTTAATAAATAAATAAAGTTACATAAAATTATTTCCTCATAATTAGTCACTTCAATTCAGATAAAGCTGGCTATGAAAGAATGTTCTTAGATGCATACATTAACACTTGTAATTCATTAATCATGAAAGCATAATACTAATTGAGCGAAATATGAAGAAAAAATTAATATAAAAAATTATTAGTATAATAATTTTATGATTGTAGTATTTTAACTCTTGTGGTTGAATTTCGGCTATGATTGACTCGATACATCAGTACTTTCCTTATTAGCTCTTCAGCGTTGCAGCGTCAATATGAGAATAATACCACGAGACTATTTCGGTATCAGGAAAACACATTAATGGATTTGCCTTATTACATTTATAAACACCTAAACCCACTGACTTTTCATAAGTAAAATATTTATATATATTATAAATACTCTTCGGTATTCTTCTCATCTATGGAAACGTTTGTTCACCAGCCGATGTTCTTGACTTGAGATCTGGTGGATGATCCGGAAAGAGGAAGTGATACCTTAAGGCTGATTGACTAAATAAATATAACTACGATACATTAATAAACAAAAAAGCTTCATTTACTTGCCTCTTGAGGTTTTTCCGCATGATGCTACAGTTAACAAAAAAATAGGATAGAATTAATAAAAAATAATCTTAAATTAAATCGCTAATTTAACAATATTTTACAATGCGATGGAAAATATTAAAGGATACTAATTAATTATTAATACATAATATTAAGAACGCTTCCAGTGTACAAAACTCGCATCTATTTATCGCATACTGTTTTATACATATATTATATACACGTATACATACGCAGGTACACATACACACACGGAAGATTGCTCCTTCTTCTCGCGCATCTATACCTTCACTCGAGATCGGTGAATGTACGAATTGCATCACCAAGGAGAAGAGCACTCAAACTATAATTTTCTGCGGATTGGGATGAGCACAGCAAATCCCTGTTATTCGAAATGGGAAGGCACGAATCATGCTTTTCTTCTGCGACGTTCAGTATAGGCGCAGCATACCACTGATGCCCCAAGAAGAAAGTGCGCGAACCACGTTACTCTCCGGTGATGGTCAGAATGGATGCAGTGAACTGCTGACGTCCCACGCGGAGAGTGTGCGATCGCATCACTCTCTGAACTGAAAGGAATAACACCGCAAATCACGGCTATTGCTGTTGGGACCTGGACATAAGGATTTCCAGAAAGTTTGGTGACTGCTGTGAGGCAATCGACCGTGAATGCGGCGTGCACGGTAATTTATTGCTCTGCTCATCTTGCGCTGATTGATGTGCGATAAATTATTCGCAATAATCAATCTGCGCCAGTCACTTTGATCCACTCGCTCGATTCCACAAGGTCTTATCGCGCATCTCTGATATACGCCGCAACCACCGATGGCGCGACGCGCATACTGATTTGGTCAGTTAGTCAAGAAAAAGTCTATAGTGTACACTCCCGCCTTCTCTCTCACATTTACACGTGCAGTACTCAAACGAACTTGGGGACGTTCACGTGGCCTCATACACCACACACATGCTTCGACATTTCCCGGCGCGACGCCGATCATGTTCTTTTTCTTTTTCTTCCACGAAAAACTGTTTTTTTAGAGCGAAAGAGATTTTATTCGCTAAGAAGTTACAAAAATGACATTATCTATTATGCCATTAAGACGCCTAAATATACCGTCGAACACGGGATTACAAAATTCAGGATCCCTGAAGGCATCCCCGCATAACAGACTTTTGGAAGGTATTGAAGTTACCTGAGAGTTCCACGAAACTACCTGACAATCGAACTCCTATGAAACTTAAAAGATTATTTGGGTAACTTTTCTTCCTTAATTTTGCTACGAGGATTACTATCAGAGATAGTCACAAGCCATAGTGATTTCTAATATGAGGGCCATTATGTACTTACATAAAGTCTCTGAGGCCCGTATTCATAGGTCAACTATTGCATCCTCGGCAGTTCACCTGGCGCAAAATACTGATAGGGTAACGAGAACTCTGAATGAACCAGAATAATCCTCAGCATTAACTACATCTACATTCATAAGCTTATTTCCACAGAAATCAAGAATAAATATCCCAAGCAACGTTCAGGCAAAGTCTTGCCAGTTATTAGTTGAAAAATTTGCATCCAACCAGTGACTAAATAGGGCCATCTGCAGAGTAATTTTACACCTAACGACTTTATATACAGTGCAGTAGGCGTTTTTATTGCCCTTTGTAATGAATAATTCCTTCCAGCTTCAGTTCCTGACTCTATCTACCTGATGCCTATACTTTTTTTCGAGTATAGATAGTACTGCCACACTGCCACTAGAGAACGTCTCTTCTCTCTTGATCATAGTCAGAGCCTGATTCCATCATGGCACTGACCACTGAAAGCAGCACTTTTTGATTATGGCGTCTGCATAAGTAAATAATAAGTACGCGACGTTCTTCCGTAAAAATTTTGATATTTTCTATACGTCTTTGGCGTCTACCCGTTGTATATTAAAACGGCGGCACTTAATTACTATAACCCTCATAGACGTACCTATTTCCATTTCGGTAACACGGAGATCACTGCCTCTCCAATCAGTACGGCCTCTCTAGCCGAAGATCTACGTTAGTAAAGCCGGTCCAAATAGATGACATCAATGAAGCTCCGGCTATACACCGACGAGAAATTCGATAGATTTTCAGGCTCGTTGACAACATGCCAACTGGATGTTGCTATAAAGACTTCGAAAAATTGCCTCTTAGCATTAGTTTCGTTAGATCCCCATAACGGCGATCCGATGTTAACATCAATCGCAATAACCACACTGGACGAATCGATTTCACTGCGCGCCCTCTCCAGGTATCTGATATATCCCTTGATGGGCTGTAAAGGTGGAAAATACACAACTATTATGTAAAATGCACCAGCTCACGTTAAGAACAGAAAGGGAAGCTAAAGTGGTAAACATCGATATCGTGCGTCGTAGTTACCAAGCAGACTCAGGATTTCTCCCCCGTAACTGAACCCATAACGATCCTGTTCGGTAAACCTAAACCAGAAACAGAGCCATTTCGTGTCCAGGGTTCCTGTAACAATAGCAGAAATGTGCTAACCCACCAAACCTTACTCTTCATAACAGCAGTAGCAATTTTTACTCTCCCTAAATTTTGCTGGAAAACCCAAAACTCTCGCATCACACCGCCGAACTGTAGTCAACCGTCCACGCATATGTCTCGTACGCCTGTCTGTACATGAAAGAATTGCCCAAATGGTTAGCCTAAGAGTGCTCTCCTTGGAGTGTATCTACAGCAGCTCTTGTCCGTCTATGAGTGTCTGTGTGGCCCTTATTTAAATCTTGTCAACTGAAAGGTTGACAGTCCAAATCAAGGCCGCCTTCACACCTTGTGTTGTGCCACCCTCCTTAGGCTTGTCCAAAAAGAGAAGCAATTTGTCTCTTATTCAGTACACGTCCATCTACAATCGACTGTTAAGTGACGACAACAGGAGATACTATATTATAAGTCACCTATATTTCTTTCGGGGAGGCATTCTTAATACATAGCTCAACAGTGACATCAAAAATACGATCAAGTATTCTCGTTATGAGTTCTCTGTTGTTACTATTGAGCTTATTCTTATTGTAATAGCAGCAGATTTTAAAGAGGCTTTCTTTAAAATTCGCCACCACAGCTCGAATATATTGGAAAATATTCCATTTTGCTGTCCCTTCTTATGAGGAGAGACCGGAGACTCGGTGGGAGAGCCAGTACTCTCTCCGAGCTTCTTCTTGCTTCTCTTTTTGGAGAAGAATGGGCCAGGAATCGATGACTGTTTCTACATGCTCTAGCCCACCGTTGCCTCAGCAACCATTTCGCAGCTATCAATTTTGTACTATCCATAAATATTTTTATTGTTTTCCACCAATCCTATTCAGCCATCAGTACCGCACTCTCTTTTCGAAGGGTCGATTATCGATCGACTGAACTTGGAAGGTCTTTTAAGAGACATGGGCTACCCTTGAACTTCCAGTGATCAGTGTCTATCGACCGGAACACCCTGCTCATCCTGCTCGGATGCGAAACGCGGACGTAGGTCACGCAAGTGGTCGCTTTCCCACCGACCATCGAAGAAGGATATGAATTAAAGAGAAAGGCAGAGAGCCTCTAACCCATCAAAGCAAATAATCAATCTCGGGTTAAAAATAGGACGCACTGAAGAACACAAGAGTGTAAGATAACATTCGCTATGCAGAAGGTTCTTGGCCACGAGTGAAGGTCGTAGCAGATGACCGTTTACCATTTAAATGATGGTTCCGACGCCTTCACTCTTTAAAAATCATTCCGGCAGGTCAAATAGTCTGCGTGGAAGAGGAACCAAGAACGGGAACACGTCACCTGCATATAGCCTCGCCGCTTCCTTAGCGGTATTCCTACACTGGGACCACTTAATTCTCCGGAGAGAGCCTCCTGATAGCAGAAAAAATCAAATGACCTGCCAAACAAAACCCTGGATCTAAACACAGAATCATTACCAAAAAATAAGTGGCACACCGAAGAATACATGCATCAGCGTATGAGTTTTCCGTCTAAGAGCACTCTCAAACTCCAGTTGACCTCCCACCAATGTATCTGTATCTCCTAATAAGCATGGCATGATGAAGCAAGTAGGTTACGCCCGCTTCTCAAAAAAAAGAAAAAAAATTCAGAAACTACTAGATGTATCCTACTTTAATAGAATAAGAGTCATGAAAGTCGCTTCAAGCATCGCATCTTTCTAGTCCTTAACAGAATTCACATATTATAATCGCTTTACAATAATTAATGAGATACAATTATATCTATAAATATATATACATGTATTGTTATTAATTATTTTAACGCTTCAACATTATTAGATTTGTCTACAATTTTGTTTTCCCATTTTATAATTTTTATTTAATTATTATGTTGATTAATTGTCGTATAATTAGTTTAAGACTTACAAAATAATAAGTGTATACATGTATATATATAAAAATATTTTCTTGAACGTGTAATTACGCAGTTGAGGGTGTTGCTGTATGTGTGCGTGTATGTGTAGGTATCCCTATACATTCAGAAGTGCAGACAAGGCCATAAACATGTTGAGATTGACCTCTTATCGTTGACAGTTCAAACTTTGGGTAATGATTCTAGATTCAATAAAATTTATTATATTTGAGAAAGAGAGAAAAAAAAATTTTTTTTCTCTAAGGTTATTTTTGGTAGACATAGTAAAATTAATTCGTCGCACGTATTTATCACTAATTCTTAATGGCACGATGCATTAAAAATTAATACGATTTTCGAATGTCGAATGTCGAATATGCAAATGGAATAATATCTAATAAATAGTATTTTATTCCTCGTAGTGATAGTATGCGTAATTAAGCATAATTTGATTTTTAAATTTCATATATTCTTTTTCAATACTTATATTATCTACATAAAAAAACTAATGAATATCGCATTATACATATTTGATGAAATTTTTTAAATCGTATCATTAAAATACATTAGAAATATGTCAAAAAATTCTTTTTAATTTTAAATAAAAATTAATATTCAAAAATATTATATTTGTTAACTCTTCCTTGATTCCACGTCGCGCCAATCACAGAACAGACGCATACTGCTCTAATCACCGCGGCGGTGTTTTAACGGAAAAATCCCAGGCCCCCTTTCCACGATATGCGTCGCTTCAGTTTCACTTGCATTGGGTGACTCACTATCAGTCACACTCTCCGATCCGAACACGCGCGGCGCGGTCTATGCGAGTCATAGAATTTAATGGCGCGCATAATTCTAATTTTATGAAGCATATTCAATATACTATTTAAATTAGTAATTGATTCTGGAATAGAAATCAAACAAATGTGATAAACTGCCTTCCGATTTAAATCAAAATGCTGTTTTGAATCAAATTATTTCTTACATAGAGACAATAGTTATTAATGGACTATTTCATCGACTAACATAAAGAGTTATTTACTTATTAACAGTAAGAGTTGAAACAGATTATGAAGCCGAAGTAATGTGAGATTTTTCTCATCCTTTCTAGAAAATAAATATATATACATATATATATATATATATAAGATGGGAAAAAATAGCAAGACCACCGTATATCTCTAAAGAGGTAATATAAATTTGTAAAAATTATTTTTATAAAAGTTGTAAAATTATTAAATTGACTTTGAAAGTGATCTAAAGCTTTTTGGAAAATCAACTTTTGTAACATTTAAAGCGATTTTTAACTTATTTTCTATCTTAACAGCCATTACGAAGAAACCTTACCTTACCTGCTATTATTTTCTTTTACTTTATATTTCCTTTAATTATTGCAGCGGCGACGGCTCAGTCTCTCTTGTTTCCTCGTTATCCTAGCTCGGATAGCTCGACGTCAGACCGGGTTCGTAACAGGAAGAGGAGTCGCGAAGAGACGGAATAAATAAGAAGAGGTTAACATATATTACAATGATTAATATATTTTATTTAACTAATCTTACATCAGTAATTTTATAATTACATCAATACGTATTTGAATCGCAACTTAAATTTATTTAATGATATATAAAGATTGCACGATCGCAGAGAAACAAGACCTCTGCTTCGGGAGACTTTCGACTCCCATACACCCTGTCTCTACGAGTTCGCTCCTTTTATCTATTAAAAAGAGCTCTTCTTCCTTAGTTTTTCCTCACGCCGTCTAACAGAGGAAAACACACTTTCGCACTCACGGAGCCTCGTAGAGGGGTAGCTCCGCTTAGCCTTTCTGTTACAATCCGTGCGCAAAGACTAGTGGCGGAAAAACAGCGGCGGTGGTGGTGCAAGCATGTTGCGTTTGCTCGTACAGGATCTAGCATTGCGCCAGCTAAAACCTAACGCAAGGTCATGTCTTAACGCCTAATCAAAGCTCTTCTCTATGGCCTCATGCTTTCGCTCACTTACTCCGCATTCTCTCTTGCACATGCGTAGTGTGCCCCAACTACAGAGTATACTCGCGCTCTCTCATAGTTGGTTCACTCGATACTCTCTTTCATTCACACTTTGTACATTGTGCCGCGTGTTTTCACTCACTTATTCTCTACGCTGCATACCCCCAATACACGATCATGCTTTCGTTCTTTCATGCTTGCTTCACTCAATACTTTCTCTCGCTTACTCTACATACGTTGTACTTATAGTTTTGACGCTGCGTTACCTTTACGCTGTCCAGTAATTTTCCACATATTCAATATTCTGATACGTATTCGTCACTCACACATATATGTACAATGTTCAATATACTGTACTTCACTGAGATCTGCAGCACCAGCATAAGTTTGTGACATACTTTTTCACTCGGTCTTTCTTACTTTACTTCGATAAAACTATCACAAATAATTATTGCTGATAATAATTTTTTGTAACAGGAAAGAGCCATTTAACATTAACTCAAACTTTTCTTGCTTTTTTCTTATCACGACTGACATAATTCGATCAGTTGGTACTCAGTTTCTCTTTTCTATATAAAAATATATTATCCAAGTTTGTATAATGATGGAATGCAACTTCTCTATCGTTATTCTGATGCTACTTACCACCATTTTTCTTACAGTCACCATTATCTTGCAGTTTTTCTCCTGGATTCATTGAGTAATAAAATTAGTATTTTAAATATTTATTAATTCATCTTACACCATTATCATATCTCGCCGGTAATAGTAAGCATGCGTATAGTTACTATTTCGTAGACTTACTATTAAAGACGAGCTTCCGTTAGATCCGTCACTACAATCTACTTTCCTATTGAACACTATCTATCTATATGCTTCGAAATAGCATTTACATAATTTTCAAAATGCTTCTTCTTGACTAGCTATAAATGTTTTGTACTATTAATATTTACGTCTAGTTTTTTTATTTCAATGCTATTTTCATTCGGAAGTTTCAACTGCCGTTCTTCTCCGGCACATAAACTCTTTAAAGCTAGCTCTACTAATATTGTTTCAATTTTTATATTTACTCTTCGATAAGTACTTAAAATCGTATTATATTTATTTTTTCTAATTTTTATTCTCTCTATTAATCTTATAGTTTATACAAATGTTTATATTATATACTTTTTATTAATCACAAGTAATAAATTTAATTCATCTCACATTTTTAGAGAGCTTTTTTACTTAATAAAACAGAATTAAGATTACACAAAATTACAATTTTAAAAATAATATAAGTTTAAAACAATTCTTAAATCTAAATGCTTTTCTGAATAATAAAATGTTACGTAGAAACATTTAAATTGATAAATATTTGCTTTGATAAGCAGCCTTAACCTCGTATACTACTTTTTGAAATACTCAATTCATTTTTATATAGCACTATTCATTAGGATAGTAAGGCCCAATTACCGAAACGCAAAAGAGGTAACGTTTTTCATTTTTCATGTTTTGGCACTGATCGAAACGTTCTTTGCAGTATTCAAGACCTTGACATCTACGCTGTTCGATAAAATAATGAGAATAGACCGTGTATTGATTTGCAAGCTAAGCGATGCTGTCAATAGAATAACCGGACGTTCTGAATATTGTTTTGCAAGTTAACCAACGCTTTTCAACATGTCTTCCTATGTATAGATTCACCCACCTATTACTCTAAGAAATGAACGCTTGCTATCGTCACTTTTTAGCAGAATTGTGCAACTAGGCTCAGCACGAAAGCACCAGTTTAGTGATGCCTCTAAGATGTCCAACTTCATGATAAGTAATTTCAAAGCTTCCCTTCTTGCTTTTTCTTCTAATGAAACGTTGTCTTCTAACGAAACTCTGTTTTGATAAACTTCATAAAATAAAACTATTATTTACTTAATGTATGATTTATTTCTTACGAAAATATGTAAACTCATATTACTATAATAAATATGCTTTTAAATAAAGCAATTATTGCATCTTTATTATCTATGTCAAATGTTTAATCAGTCCTGCTAATAATGTAATTGTAAATCAATTTAACTAATATTGTTTCATGAAATTTAGTTCAATTATTAATAAGATCTATTCATTCTATTAGTTACTTCTAGTCAATACATATTATCCTTAAATAAGCCCTACTTAAATCTTCGAGCATAAAAGGAATAAACACGAATTTCAACCTATTTTTATTGTACTGATAAATAGTAAATTACTATCTTACTTAACTATATCACAATAATGAAAAAGAAAATTAATATATAATATTATAATCATTAATCATATTTACATATTCATATTAAAAATACTTTGTTACAAAGTTCTAATCTTCTATTGGTATTTTTATGTAATTTTTAGTTATTTTAAATAATTTACATAAATTACATTAAGTGATGAATATTTATTCGAAATGGTTTGCATTTCATACTACTTATGCAATATTTTCAGAAATTATTTACTTATTTATAAATAAGTAATATTATGTATACAAGTTATAGTTAAAAATAAATTCTTGATACTTGGTTTCATTATGTTCAATATACAATTAATTTTGTTGTATAATTAAACTAATTTTACTATATTATTGTATGCAGCTTTTATCATTCTAGTATTTATAAAAACTTCTATTATGGTGATCATAAAGCAATAATTATAGAAAATAATATGATGTTACAACATCGTATCACTAAAACCATTGAAAATAAAATAAAATTTTTTTCTCTTTCTTTCTCTCTTCAATAAGAAAATTTTAAAGCATCTAAATTCGACACCTATGCCTGTATTATCATCGCAAAAAGTCATAACCATGACATGTTTATAACTATACCTGCATTCTTGTGCAGCCAGAGGCCTAACACACGCACGCGTATTACGCGCTTGCACTCGTAAGCGGCGAAACACCATACATATATACACGTAACGACATCTTCCAATACGTACTTCTACGTACGAACAGCTGCGCGCCCACTCATGCATACATGTACATTCTGCGACTGTCAATTACATTTACAAAGCAAAATGCATTTTCCCATATATTTTTTTAGTTTTTATTACATAACTAATTAAAAGAAAATTTAAATAATCAAAAGGGAGTAAAAACAAAATAAAATCGTAGAACTATAGTTATAATAAATTACTATAATATAATTATAAAACAAACCTAATATAGTTGTTAATAACATGGAATTTTTTGATTTATTTTTTAAGCGAATATAAGTAATATTAAAAGGCTAAGTTAAATGCCACAATCACTATCATTATTGCCACTAATTATTTTTGTTATATTTATATAAATTCACAAAAATGGGGCAATGGCTAAGAAACAAATGGGGAGAAAAATAAAAATCTGAATAAATAAATATTAACAAAAAAACAAATATTAATACCGTTTTCTATATGATTAAAAGGAATATAATTGTAAACAAAGAAAATAATAATAAGAATAATAATATTAATAATACTAACATAGTAAATAATAAAAATCTATATAAGAAAAATAATAGCTACTACAAAATCTGAAGAAAATTTAAATGTATTAAATTTATTAATTTAAATGTTATTAAATTTAACTAATATCAATAAAAACAGGCTAAATATTAATACATTTATAAAACAAAAACTGTACAATTATGAAAAAGGAAATTGTGAATCGAATTTATAAACAGTTAAGTAATTAATTAAATATATATGCTACTAAATTAATAAAAATGATAATTGTATACAGGGTGTATAGACTTTTCTGGGAAAAATCATAAAAATCCCCTCTTTGCCTATACCGCCCGTGCTTTAAATTTTGTATAAAAAGGGCGCATTTCTTCATGCAAAATCAGAGTTCACCTTCAAACTTTGTACCTGGCAGCTGATCTACTGACTTGTATTAAGGAATGAGTAATAAATACTTTTCTTTTAAAATTCAATATGTAGTCATTCTTTAAAGGGGAATCGACTCCCTATCATTTCCTATTTCCTTATCCTAAAATTCTTTCTTATGTAATACTGTTTCTATCTATATTTATGGACTAGACGAAACGTCTAAGGTACGCTATGGAATTTCTGTTCTAATATTTTTATGTCCATAATTGCGGGGTAGATGTAATATCTGGTAGTGCTAATAGTGTTAATATAACTATATGCACCATTGTAAAGTAATTGAAAGGTCTAGCTGAATTTTATCAATATTATCACCGCATATGTCCATAAACAAGACTACATTAGATAGGACCGTTGCCCATCTCAGGCTAGTATAATTAACTGTATAGGTCTAAAAGGGGCATTTACATCATGGACGTAATAATGATTTCTACCACTCTAATAATTATATTTATTCTATAAATCATTTACCAAAATCAAATAAATTCTTTGTTGTTAGAAAAAGTAATTTTCAAATGTTTTGATTTTTATGACAGATGTAAGATTATATAAATGTAAAGTAGACATATAAGAATAAATGACGATACATGGTTTCATCAATAACTATTTGATCAAAGTATCAAATATTAATTAGGATTATTAATAACATTATTTTTTCTTCATTAATTTTACAAAAATAAAAACTCATCTAGTTTTACACAATACTTTTATAGTGTAGTTGTTTGTAGTCTAATTTAAATATATATGCTTACGGCAGCCAACTTGTGTAAACTTATGAATAGGCTTATATATTCATCATGACATAGTCATAATATGTTTGCAGTTTTAAATATGTTTTCATAATGATGACAATTACAACTCAGCTAAATATTTACTAGTACCCGCTAGATTCTCTATTAGGCGATGGCCGACATTCAACATCAACATCAACCATCAACAAAAAAACACAAATATACAGATAGGAATGAATCATTATTTTCACATAGTCATTACAGTGCAGCCTACGTTAATATTAGGTATTTCAATGACTTATTACTTGCTAGTTTGGTGGCTATACTTTCAGACACTATTTGGTATTAAATGAGTTTTACCTTCAATAAAATATATAATTAGAGAATAGTCTTCACCGTATGTCCTTCTAGGCGTTGGATTTCGTAGGTTTATGATAAGCTGTTAGTACTAATCTGAAATTTATGTAAGAAAGGCCAAAACTGATTCATAATTAAATATGGGGTTTCAAAAAAATCTGTGGTAACGTATTATTATTTATTTTAAAAAAGTCATTTTTACTACTGCTAATCTTTTTATAAAGAATTGTGATTAGAAATTACAAAAATAAGGAATAACATAAATATTTTGATAAAATGTATAATTCTACAAAGTAACTAGTATAAAAATTAATATACAATTCAATAAATATCTGAAACAGCTTTCAAACTAGCCGAAATAAAATATTTTAATTTAACGGAAATGAAAGTATTTAAATAATTACATATAAATTACAACATTAAATTTAAAATACGTCAATATTTTTAAATACTCTCTTCTTTATATAGTTTTTTATTTGTTCATGTAATAAAATTTATAATCAATTTTATAGTTTGTATTATAACCTGTTATTTTTATAACTTATTATTCTTAATTGAATTAATATATTTTTAGTTTATACAAATTTAAACTACAGTTTAATAATAATATAAGCAATAAAAAAATCATATTTTTTTCTTCTAATGGTGTAATGTTATTCATATTCTAAAAAACAATTTGTATAACTTATAACTCGTAATTACGCGCATTTCCGACAGCTAATCATCATAGGTCTCCACTGCGCATGACTAAAATTAATGCTCATACCCTTGCTTAACAGTATCTTCCCATGAACAATCTAATATCTATTTTGCCTATGAAAATATAATATCTATCTGATACATTTTTTATCGATTTTAATGAATTCATTGTTTTACATTTCAATATTTTTTCTTTTACTTTTTTTGTAAAAATGTTAATTGTTAAATTTTCTACTTTGTTTTCTACATTTCCTTGTAATCACGAAGTTACACTATTTACTTACATAAACAATTTTTAATAAAAATAATAAACTTAATTTAATAATAAAATTTAAATTTGTAATTTTGCTTAAATTTAAAGAATTCATTAAATAATTTCAATCATAATACAGTTTTTTATCCACAAAGCATTAACTAACGTGTTTTAATGATTATTTCTGAACTAATTAATGAAATTAATATGTAGTTTTATACGTAATGAAAGTGAATAAGAAATTAAAACTGAGTATTATTCCTGCTAATATCAATTAATATATATCTTGAAAATACAGATCACAGTATTGAAGATAATAATTTAAATATTTTGTTTGGCAATGTATGAATATAGGTTCCAAGAAACAAATTTTGAAGATACTTGTTGATAGCAGAATAAGAGCAAAAAAAATTTTTTAATAAATAATCATGAAAACAATACTTTGTTTCATATAATAATTTACATATAATAATTTTCTAGGTCTTTTTAAATCTCTAAATATTGGGCATACATTATTTTAAACAACTATAACATAAAAATAATATCTTACATTGATCAACATAAATAAATAGCTTAAATAAAATTCAATTATGGTATTATAAAAATTAATATTCTTTATGAAGCAACAGATTTATACATACACAATTAAAGGTAATTTTTAAACAAATATCTTAATAAAAAATATAATACGAATATTATAAATTACAACATTTTTATAACTGATAATTCAAAACGAATTAAAAATGGTGTCATTTTAATTAAAAATAATATACCTAATAAAAAATCTAATTTCATAATAAAAATACTAAAGTACAATTATATTATCATTTATTTAATTGATTAAAAAGTAAGCAATTATAAAAGTAAAAAATTGATAGCTGGAAAATTTGTACATAAAAATAGTATTGAATCTAAATCATAATTATGAATATTATATCAGTATTAGAAATATCCAATGTACTGACAATTCAACAAAACATATATTTTTGGCAATTTTTAATTGATAATCTAGACCCAGAGAAGAGGAATTTAAAAAGGTTAAGCAAGAAGAACAGTCCTAATTTTTTATAATTGTAACTGTTTTTTATTCTGTTTACAAAAGATTGAAACTAATATGTATTCTACAATTTCAGAAATATGAAATAATTAAAAAGATCATGTTCAATAATTATGTTACAGTACAGCAATAATTTTAATACAAATTTATGAATCAATAGTGAAATGTTACTATTGAAAATGAATAATTTTATCTTGATAATTGATACAAATGGATGAATTATGGAAATAAAAATTAAGCTTGTTATAATAGAAAGAAACAGTAATGTTTAATTAAATATCATATGGTTTGATTGTTCTTAGTTATTCACTTTTTAATTTTTCTTATATCCTGATTATCTTAAGAAAATTTGGATAATTGATTAATTGTAATATTGAATAATAGTTTATTAGTAACATTGAACAATATTTGGTCACCAATTTTCTGATACTACTTTTATTGAAAAATTAACTATTTTATTATAAATATTGTTCTCAAATATTTGATAAGAATATTAGGAAAAATTGTAAACTACATATAAAGTTATTCGATAGACACCATTATTGACATTTAATTTAATAATATACATAGTTTAATGAAAACTAAGCTTTCATCAAATCACTAAATATATTTATATAATTATAAACATTAATTTTAAATTATATCAAAAGAAAGACTACATAAATAAAAATTATAATTTTTACTTTTAATATAATTAATTACAAAAAAATTTTAGTATTTCATTATAAAACAAAATTACTAGAATTAAAATACTATTAAAAAATTAATATTGAATACACTAATTCTATTACCTATTTCTCATTGTAAATTAATTACAAATGTAGTAAGACAATCATATTTTTTTCTTTTTATACATATCTCTATAAATTTATTAGTTTCATTTTAGATTACTAGTCTATATGCTTTGACTTGTTATATTGCATTTACTTTATTACATTATTTAATTTTAATTTATTAAAATGATTTTGTCATTGCAATTAATAAATTATGTTTATTTGGATTCATACTTCCACATAGATCCAGCAATAGATGTTTCCATATTTAAATACAACATAAATGAGTGTCACCATCTAATTTTTCAAGTAAATGTTCCTACTGAATTTTATATCATGAATACAATGTATTGACGAATTTGTCAAAATAATTAAAATATTGCAAAAAAAATCAACTAGCATTAACTTTGCCGTGCGAGTCCGAACCGGAGAGAATGACTCATGATGACTCACCTAGCGCAAGGGGACCGAAGCAACGCGTGTCAGAGAAAGTGGGCCCGGGATTTTCCCGTCATAATAGCGCCACGGAAATTGGTGCAGTGTTACTGTGACGGAAGCGTTCTTTGCGTGATTGACGCGGCGTAACCTCAGCGAGGGCGTCCCGTTTGCGATTGGCGCGGCGTCGTTTCGGATCATTGTAGTTGCGAACACTCCTTCATTGACCGAGCAGCGTCGCTTGGAAAGAATCGGCGAAAAATCGTTTTCCCGTACGGCGACGCGACGTGTGCTCGAGGGAAGGGTGGAAAAAAGCGCAGCGGTGCTTAAGGGTCGGAAATGTAAGGAGGCGCCGCGGAGACCCGATAACTGTCGTGTGGATGCAAACGTCCGAGCAGGACGTGGTTGATTGGCCTAATAGAAGAAAATAATCGTTTTCTTTCTTTTTTACACCTCGAGACGGCGCGTTTCTTCTTTATATGTATCGTCCTTTTCAGGACGAATAGTAGGAGCAAGATACTATTCTAAAACATAGTGATGAACTGCCCTTTCCAGAGCGAATTAAAGGAAAGGTGGACAAACAAAACTAAAAAAACTCAGCCGAGCTGATTGGCCAAGAAGAGAACGCACTATTGATCTCTCCAGCCAAGGTTCGTTTAGTTCTTTTCATCAACTTGTTGTAACTTTGACCCATAATGAAATTTTTAAATTTTTATAAGAAAAAACTATCCAAACAAACTTTCAATTTATTCACATTTAACCTGTTACCTAATTGTTACCTAATTAAATAAAGATTGTTTTACCTAATTATTAAAAAAATAAATAAGTATATAGTCAATTTTTAAAATACATTTAATGGTTAAAAACAGGGATAAAAAGTAAAAGAATGTCGGTTGTAACGTCTCATAAAATGTTATCATAACATTTTAATCACACAAATACTTTAAAATAACAAAATAAAACTTCTCATATTCGATTAATTTTGTCTAATACACATAATACGGAACTTTTATATCTAGTACCCAATTTAAATACCACGTATAAGCCTAAAAGTGTTACAACGCTAGTTTAACAAACATTTCCAAATTCGATTAACGCAATTATATTTCATAAAATATTTTACAAAAGAGATAAAACTGTAAATTTTATCTTTTCTAATTTTAAATTCCCTTTAAGGAATTGTCATTTAATTTAGCGCCAAGAATTGAAAATAATAAAGTATCCGGATGCAAGACTTGACACGCTAATAAAATAGAGTTTTAAACACAACTCGGCGAATAGAGGCTTTTTCTTTATTGTCATACACAAGTTCTCCTTCCCTCAAATGGAACTATGTATTAGAATATCAATGAAAAAAAATGTATCAATGCGATATTAATGTCCTGTATTAAGATGTATTTCTACAGCTAAAAACAAAGTTTCAAGTTTGCCTAGATATCTTCTATGCTAATTAAATTTCTTTTATAACTGTTAGTGTCCACCGCCCTTTCAATTTCAAACTAAACTGTTGATCTTCGCAGTTTGAGAACTAAACATCGATAACATTGTTCATACAGAAATTACTTAACGTTTAAATATTTTAATGTTATTTTTTAAATCAATCACTGCTTTTATATATAATAATAATTTAAGCTAAAACACTTAGATTAAGTTTTGTTGTAGCCTACAAATTATAGAAGTATTAAGTAAAATTATAAAAACGAGAACATGTATTATTACAACAAATAATGAATAATCTATTTATAAATGAAATATGACAAAAACTAAAAAGTTATTGTATCAACTGTGACTTACATGAATTTAGCAAAGGAATTTATATAAAATATTTACTAAACAATCTTTGAGATTTTGTAATTATTATGAACAATAAAAAATATCTTTAAATTTATATAACTGTGAAGAAGATACTAGATAATTATTTAATTAATGAAAACCCATCTCTTGTAAAGATCTTGTTCTTACCTTGAACTATCCTGACGAAGAGCGAACCAGTAAAAAAAGCAAAAATTAAATTAAACCATTACAAATGTATCTATATCTTGAACTTCCGGTCTAACTTATCTTTTATCAATTATTTAAGTCTTTTATACTCCATATATTCATAAAAATTAATGTTTATTAATTAATTCAATTTTACATAAATATAGCTGTAAAAAATTAATATGATTCATCCAAAAAGAATGTATAATAAGAGTAAGTTTTGATGTAATAATGATTTATACAATAATAAATGAAGTTTTTTAATATATACTTTTGTAAAAATAGATCAAATATAAATATTAGGTTTAAATTATGTTTATTCGGTATATAACTATTTTTAATTTAACATAAATGAGACAGAAAACATACCATTGTCGGTAATATGATATACATATTTACGTATAATTGTTAGGTTAAAATGGTAAGTAATGTATTTTCGATTTATAACACATTCATAGAAAGAACGTGTAGTCCTGCACTTCTAATGACTGTCTAATAAACGGTGTCTATAGTGGAAACATGTCGCATCCGCTTTTTTCTTCATTATAATAGAGAAAATTAAGTTTTTTTCTCGCGAATAACAACATTGTTTACAATATACAATCGCCACTACTATATACAAAATAAAATAAATACCCTCTCCGAACTACAAAATAAAATAAATACTCTCTCCGAACTACAAAATATAAACAAACTGTAAATCAAAATTTATATGTTTAAGAAAAGGAAAATAATTATAAAAAAACCCATGTAACTTTTGTTTTTTATTATAGCTAACTAAAAATTTATTACGTTGAAATTAAAAATAGTTTAAAATAAAATTGGTAAAGACTTTTTTGTATTGAAATCGGTTTATCCATCAAAATATTCATTCTCATTTTAATTATTCGAATTCTAATACTATTTATTTAAATTTAAAATCTAATATATTTTACTTTTTGTATTGAAACATATTCGCACAATTACATTTTAATATTTAAATACTATTTCGCATAATTTTGTATGCACTTATACATTTTGTATTAATAATTTTTTAATTTTTACAGTAATCTTTTATGTCATACACATATATATATAATACAATATTTAATATAGTTTTATTATTTATTTAACTATTTTTTATATTTTGCAAATTATACATATGAAATTCTGAATATGGACGTTTAATACCCGAATAATAAAAATAAAAATGTGTATTAAAAAATACAGCATATCAATTTTATCCTAGATGCATAAGTGTAGAAGCACAGAATGTCACGTACTGCTTCATCTTTTAAAAACCTATTATGAATGATACATGTATTAAAAAATGAAAGATTCTGGCGAATAGTTGATATCGTCGATATTGTCGAACCCTCAATATCGACGAATGATATCATTTATTTAATTTTTATCACTTTATTGTAATAAAGATAATGTTTGTTTAACTTATGTACATAAAAGCAATATATAAAAACAAAATTTTATATAGTGTTATCTTAATTAAAGCAGAGAAAAATATGTCTGTATCCGTAGCCAGTATGGCTGTATTAGGTCAAATTCTTGATTCTAAGCAATAACTTTCGTGTTAATGGGTTGATATATATACATATGAATTCTCTTTGAAAACAGTAAGATAAATTATGTACTATGAATATCAGTTATGAAGTAGACATAATACTAATCGTATCTCTGTTCTCCTACTTTTCACAAAGTGATCGCGTATACAACTTAAAACCCTGATAGAGTTACTGTGCAGAATAGAGAATTCAAAACGATTTAAATATAATGCGATGTCTTTACTAAAGAAATACTGTATAATAACACTAAAATAATAACAGTTATTACAAAATAATTCACTTAATTAATATTGAAATGTGTAAATATGCCACTCAAACGTAGATAATTTTCGAAATTCTGATCTTTTTTTTGCTCTATTGTTTGCGTTAGAATAGAAGAACACCCGAATATTTTCTTAGAATAGTTTTTTGATAAAGGATGATAAAGACAGATTGTTCCCATATCCCGAGGGACAAATAGTTTTTTCTCATCCTGAAAAGAACAGATTCCGAAGGAAGGAGAGATGAAGCAGGAAAGAAATAACTCCTAATAATTGTTGATGTCCAAACTCTCCAGATAACGGGCAAATGCTTTCCCTTGAACACGGCCAGTAATCGTTGCGATGGGAGGACTCCGTCTCCTTCTACTACATTCCTTCACTAACTCACAACCATTCGCGTTCCTATCTGTTGAAATCCCGAGCTAAGCTGCTCCAATTGGCGCGAGATGCTCCCCACCACTGCGGTCCAAGCCGACCACAGTGCACCGTATGGAGCCAATCACGGGTGACCACGAAAAACTCTTCCGTCGCGTTGGAATATTTTACAGGAAAATTCGAACCCTTTTTCCGCGCCCGACAGTTCTCCCCCCTTTCATCGTGCCGAGAGGATCTTCCTTCCATTGCGCATCGCTTGAGTAAGTCACCCAAGCAAGTTAAAACCCGCACCACGCGGTTGTCACGAAGCCATTATAGCCCACCACACGTTAAATGATGTAACCATCAGTAATCTTAAATTATATTTCTAATGTAATTATGTGATTTAATTCATATCAATATAAATAAATAAACTAAAACTAATTTTAATCTACAGATCTGTACAGAAATAACAACATTAATTATAACCATGTGGATATAAATATATCTTTTATAAAACTAAATCTGTATCTAAAGAGACTCATTTATGTAGCTTAATGTACAAAACTTTAGAAATATTTATCTTTTTATCACAATAGCATTGACATTATTAATACAGATAAATTAGTCCAAATACTACACTAATAACTGGAAAGGAGTACTAACAATTTAAACAGTAAATTTATGGAGTTCTTAGAATTTCACTGAGATACTTATCGGATGCGTATAATAATTTTATAATTATTTTATTTCTTGCGTTTTTATTTTGAATTTACTCTCTTTTATAATGGCTTAAAATATTAATAAAAATATTACGTTTCGGAATCTGGATGACTAATTTAAACTTAAACTGTTTCTTTATAATGATACGCTACTGGTTCACAAGATGAAGTTACCTGATTTAGAGATACAGTAAATGATTGCTAAAATATCAATTCATATAATCTTCATCATGGATATTTATTATTATTTTTAATATCCATTACTTTAAAAGAACAAAATATATTTTCGAAACCAGCGAAGATTGTCACACACGCATATTCAAGAATTCTGACCGCACGATTATTTATCCTTTTACAAGTAATAAGTAGTTTGTAGTTAATTATATGAATAACTTAATAATAAAATAAAGTAAAAACTATCATATTTAAAAAAGAAAAAAAGTAATTGCTTAAGTATTAGATATTATATGATTGAAGAGTATGTATATATGTTAGTCATTGATTTGCGAAAGCGAAAGAGTAGCGAGTACTAATGAGTAACAGGAGTACCATTAGTACCTCTAATAGTGGGGATCTACCACCGATGTGGCTATACCTCTGTGTTAAAGTGTAAAGGGATCAGAATTATCATTTCATTAGTATATGGGTGAGTTTGATAAAAAGGAGTCAAACTAATCCCCGTTGGGGAAATCGATTTATTCCCTCTCTACCGGTTTTCCACTAGTCGGCTCGACTGACCTTTTTTTGTTTGTTGATCTTCAAATTGCCATGTGAAAGGCGGTTAGTCGCTGCGTTATGTTCGCTCGATGAATAGTTTTCTTCCTTAAAAGAATGATTTGTGGTAGGAGGGAGAGGTGCTACCACAGGGTGCGAAAAGAAAACAAAAGAATTAGCTCTATCAAGAGCCAGCCAGTCACGTCTTATATCCGCTGTCCGCACAACTGACTTTCGGGCGTCCAAGGCGCCTCTTTATATTCTCGACGCTCGAGTACCGCCGCTCCAATCACGCTTCCTCCCTCTTTCCTCGATCCCATGTCACACCAATGCAGGGGAAAGCGATTTCCTGCTATTTTACCTCAAGCAACACCGCTCGGTCAACACGAGGACGCTCGCAACTATACCGTTCCGAAGCGACGTCGCGCCAATCATTCACGTGACGCTTCCCGCAGCAACAACACTGTTTCAATCACCGCGACGGAATCCTAACGGGAAATTCCGAGCCCTCTTTCTCAGTACGCGTTGCTTCGCCTCACTTGTTTGAGTGACTAACTATGAGTCACCTTCTCCGATCTGGACCCTCACGGCACGATTATTGCGGGTCATGTCGATACCGACGCGCGTCAGATTCTTGGATCTGAAGAAATAGAAGAAAGGATTGTTCTGTATAGCTTTACTGACTTGAATGTTCAGTAGACCGATCTTCTATGAACTACTTCTTATTCCTGCATTTTCTCATTATATTATATCTATTAAATTTACATATAAGAATGCAGTCTTCCGCTTTCCTGGATTTCTGCAATTGATTTTCACGAACTTACAACTACATTGCAATCGATACCTAAAAACTCTAAAAACTTAGTATGACTTTAGTATGAGATCATCTTATCTAGTCACAACAGTTAATCTACTACACAGAGTTGAGAGCTCATTTCTGTTAACTTTCAATTGCAAACTGGTTCTTCATCTGATATGAAATGCTTTACATACCAGAACAAAAATTATAATAGAAGAAGAGAAGAAAAACTTGAAACTTGTAAATATTTTCATATTTCCCTACTCAATCTTCAGAGTATAATTGAGCAAATTTGCTATATAAACATATGTCGATGAAATTTTCTTTTTGAGGTTATTTTTCTCTTGCATGCAGAATTCCTACACTGAAATAGGCGGCCTCTAGTGTTATGGCTAGTAGTCATTTGAAAACGAGTTGCACAAGTGTCAACTTACTAACACTCGTTATAATAAAGACACAAATGTAGGTACACATATTTAACCTATACTCAAATTTTGTTTTCAGAACAAAATTGTAAGTAATAATCAAATAATTATTCTTGCATAAGAATCTGTACGAATTCATAAAGCAAGTTTAAAATGTTTAATAATGAAATCTAAAATAAAAAACTATATTTAAAATGTGAAATTATTATTTTAAATAATAAATGAAGTTTTACTTTATTTGCTTTATTTACTATTTATTATATTATATTTCATAATTATATTATATAATTATAATCTATAATTATATTATATCTCATATTTCGGCAGATGTAACTTATCAATATATCAATTCTCAAAAATATTTAATAAAGAATATCAAATATTTAGGGTTATGGATATTTGTACTGAATATAATTCATAAAATTTTGTAAATAAATAAAAAGCGAAATACACACTCTAGCAATAAACAAAGAAATAATTATCAATGATCAATAATTTAATAAGAGTATATGATCTTCATTTTCTTGCTACCGAGCATAATGTAACAAGAAAAATGAAAGCTTTGATCCCCTCAAAACCTTGATTTTATCTATCCAGTACGGTTATATACTAAAAAATACGAAAGTTGGTTACATGAACACAAGCAGTTGTTAGCAACAACTTTTTTAAGACAAAACTGATATTTAAATATATTCGAAATTTTAACTAATATGATTAGTTTTCAATAAAATATTAAGAATGTTTTAAGTAATAAATATTACTTAAAATTGTTATTTTGATAAATTTATAATATTATAAATGTTATGACAAATATTATGTTAGTTAACAAACACATCAAAATACGCAGGTACAATAAATCATGATAGGAAACTTATATTAAATTTTAATATTTATAAAACGATAGAATTAGCAAATATGGTAAATCTATATATTAGAACCAAAACATTCAGATAGTGATTTAACATAATTATTACATGGTATAAAACTAGATTCGAGTGTACTTGTTCATTAATCTATAAATATAAAATGATTTATATAATAAATAAACGCATAGTATATAAAAACTATATGGAATAATAAGAAGTCTATATTTTTAATATTTTCTATAAATAATAATATTTATCGTTAAAAAATTTATTTATTATTAATTATCAGATAATATGATTCTTCCCAATCACTAAACTAATTTTAAGAATTCATTAGCTGAATATTTTAAAAATTCTTACATTATAAATACATAATTACATGAAACTAATTTTAATTTTAAATATCAATAAGCAGAATAAATATTATGTGACAGAATTGAACAATATAATATTAGGTTATATTCTTATAATATAGTTTATTTTATTAAGATCGATATTATTATCTAAAAATAAAAGTTAATATTTGTAATAGAAAAAAGAACGATGTTTATACTTAATTTAGTCAGGTAATTTTGAATTGTGTAAAACGTTGTTTGACAAAATTGTAAATAGAACCTTATTTATTAATTATATACATATGATGTATGAATATTAATTAGAATTATAAAAGTAATTTTATATCAAAACTAGAAAAATTATAAATTAATACATTTTAATAAATTGTCGCAGTATAGGAAATTTTATATTCAATGGTATAATGTAACAAAACTTCCATTAGAAAGTTCTTATTACTAAAAATTCGAAGAAAAACATAAACCTTAAAATAATATTTCATATATTTATATACAAAGATAAAATAAGACAAAATTGATAATTTTCCCAATAATGCATGAATATTTTGGGTTTTATAAAAGCTCTTATGAATAAATTTTATTTAAGAAAATAATTGATTCTTGAAACCCTTCCCGAAATAAGAATAAAATACTAAATACAATAAGGCAAATCGTAAAAATTACTAAGATTGCGGTATTAATTCATTTCGATAGAAAACTTCTATTTAATTGTTCCAAATTTTTACAAAGCTCTTAAAAGGCTTTTATTAAAATTTCTAAATAGACGTTTGTTAAGAACAAGTACTTAATAAATCAGTGGCTTTAGGTAACATTCTAAAGAATCTATCTTATTCCCTTGTTCAATTACGGAGTACATGGACACAAGAGAAAAAATGTTTAGAAAAAGTAAGGAGTAGAAGTCGAAATATGGAGTGGGATCCAAGTCCGGGAGAGGGAAAAAACAGCGGCGGATGGCGGTACTACTCGCTCCTGTAACTGTAGCTCTCGGCTCTTCTGGACTTTGGTGGAACTGGAGAGTAGTTGAAACGCGATCGTTTAAGCGTATACATTGTTGTTCTTTTCGTAAATTTGTATTTTCACTCGCAAATTGCGCATTAATTTACATGTATATATAAATATACTTAGCAGATCGAAGAAAAACGGTGCACGAGAGGTAACCATTTTTTACTCGTTCAATTTTTACGTCTTTGTGGGCTTTTCGATTGTCATCAGCAATTATCATGGCTTGTAACAGGGCTACAAAGTCCGGTTTTGCCGCCGAAGCGCAACGAAAAGTAAGTCCTTCAATTAGAGATATTTTTTAAAAAATTGATCATCGGAAAAGAAATCGAAATTAATTACCTCACTAATACAAGCGCATGCAAGAACTATCATATGCACAGTGAATACCACGCTAACAACAAATTACGGTTTAATTTTTGCTATGATTTAACAAATTTTTTCTTTATTTAAGGAGACATTTTTTTACACTGACCAATTAATTTTATGATAACTATTTATTTACATTACATACTACTGATAAATATTTATAATATTTATTAAGAGTTGCAAATATTTAAATAGAATCGAAAATCAATGAACTGTAAAAGTTCAAAACCATCTTTTAATACATATAAATTAATTCAAAATAGTTTACTTAAAATATATTTTTCTTGAAAAAGTTGTCGAATCATCATTTAAAGTAATTGTTTTTACAATACTATTTAAAATAAAAATAAATTTTTATTAAATATTTGTTTAATATTATAATTTTTAAAAAACTTATTTATGCAATATTTTTATTTGATAATTATATTTTTATAGACGCCAAACAAGTAAAAAAATATTTATAATATGGATTATTAACTAAAAGATATTTTTCGTAAAATACACTATGATAAATATTCATTGTATTAAATTATTGACGTAATTTATTAAAATCTATTTAAATTACTTAAAATATTTATCAAAATTTCTACAATTATAAAAAAGTAAAAAATATCTTCAAAAAGGAAATTAGCATTTTTTTAACTCAAAACAAATAATTGTTAAAAATGAGAGGAGAACTTTGCTTAAACTTTTATTTGCACAAATATTACACAAACTGATTATAAAATATAGAAGAAATTGATATTAATATAAATTCACACTATCACCCATCGAAAATAAATTTCTTTAAATACAGACGTGTAACGATTTTAATAATATAAAAAAGATCATACCATCGTTTTTAACAATGTTCATATCTCATATCCGCTCGGACCTATTTTTATGTACATGTCTAACAATGCAAAATAAAGCTGTAATAAAGACTTGTAAAAAGTTTCAACATTAATGTGATAAGAATAATTGTACGATTTCATCATTATTACAATTCACGCTTTAATAAAAAGTAAAAGTAAAAATTATATAAAATATATATAATCATATATTAATCAAGGCAATAGTAAAATTAAGATTGAAAGAAAGGGAAATTTAAAAGTTTTATCATCACATGGAAGTTTGGATCATACTTGTTACCTGTTACAATTTAAATGGCTAAGATTTATACTGGAAGTTTACTGTACTTAAAACGAAGTTTTTCAATCCCTAAATTATTTTTTTAATATCAGTTTTGAAAAGTTTTTCAGATAATACCATATTTTCGTGAATTGTTGACAGAATACTTTATCAATTAAAATAATAAAACTAACATATTTAATAAAATTTTATTTTATACTACTTATTACTGAAACAATAAATTTTCAATGTTTCGATGAGAATAGTTTATTTTTATTTTAAATAAATAAATAAATAGTACTATCTATAATAATAAATTACTATAATATAATAAATTAAAATAATTTATTCAATAAAGCTACGATCCAAATTATTTTTTCAAATGAAAAGTTCTTCACTAAGTAATTATATAATATCGTATTTTCAAAAAATGCTGAAATATAGTTCTCATATTTAGTGCATTAACAATTATTAAACGACATTTCGAATAAAGTATTTCTTGTTAAAGAAACAAAATGGACTACAATAAATTTTTTAAGAGTAATGAGATTTTTACTTGCAGCCTGCACTTTGAAAGTTAAATTATAAAAATGTAATAGATATAAAAAGAAAAAATATATATGAATTGAAATAACATATTTTATATTTTTAAGGTATTGGTAATCGAATATAATTGTATATATTTGACAAGTAGTTATCCTGTAACTTAATAACCTGGGCGAATTAAAAAATTTATTGTACTACTTTAATTATTTATTACTTATTACCAGTTTAAAAATTAATCATTCTTGCTTAATTTATTATTTCATTTAATCAATTACCCTATAATTTTCATTAATTTTTTTCTAAATTAAAAAAATATTACTAGGATACTTAACTATTTTATATCAAGAAATTACAATTTTCTATTACGTGATAGAATTAGAAGCAATCATTATGTAGATTTATTTGATATTCACGCACGGAATTTTTGACAATATTTATTGTCCCTTTACTTAAGTCAAACAATGAAAATTAAGATCGAAATACGTAATTCTTTTTTTGCGTTTCATTGTTTATCATTATAAGACGATATTTAATGAATAAATTTAGATTTATAATGAAATAATAAATTTAATATAACATCATACAATACATGAAAATTTGATTACATAACATCACAAATTTCATAATTATTATATAATTATAAACAATAATGATTGTGTTTGATATTCAATAAAAGGTTTGTTAATTTATACCTGGAAATTCTACTGTAGTGCCGATTTTAAAAAAATTAAAAATTAATTATATTAAACAATCTTATATCGGTAAATACATTTAAATAATCGCCTGCTGTGTCAACAGAAAAAAATTTAGTTTCAATTAAAATGCTTTCTGTCTAGAGCATATTTCATATTATTATAATTTACTTTTTTAATTGAAATAGATAATGCAAGAAAAAAAACGAATAACAGCTGTTTTATCTCATGAAATGATACATATATTAATTAAAATGAGTTAATTTAAATTCGTACTATGTACTAAATATTGAACAAAGTTAATATTGTTACTAATGAGAAATAATTGAATAACACCAAAAGACTTAAGAATTAAGAAGTTATACCATAATATATTTTTTATTATTCAAATTTCACAGGATTTATTTATTTAATATTTTTTTATACACTATGTATCTTGTACAAAAAATTTTTAAACAAACTATTTTACAAGAATATTTGTTATTTCATACATATTAAATATCATTAAAAATGAAATATTTTTATAAAATATGATATAGTTTAAGTACATTCAGTTCTATCCTTATTTACAATACGCATTATAATGTACACTACGCTTTTAATTGTGATGTTAATATTGTAAAACATGTATAACATTAAATTATAATTTTAATCATGTGTAATAAATAGCTATTTTATTATTCATTTTGTGTACAAGTCGAATGAGTAATTCAAATGACGATAATTGAAATAACTTACTTGAATTCATAAAATAAAAAATGTTTCTTTGACTGCAGAATAAACGTTTGCAATGGAATTCGATTAAAAGTAAAGTTACCAGCTGATTCCTTGTTAGCATGTTTACCACCTGAGGTCGCAAAAACTGTGGTACCCATTTTTCTACAAAGGAGAGCGGTATAGAAAGATAGAGAGAGAGAGAGAGTGAGAGCGACAGAGAGAAA
The DNA here is from genome assembly GCA_018907045.1 of Wiebesia pumilae. Taxonomy (NCBI): domain Eukaryota; kingdom Metazoa; phylum Arthropoda; class Insecta; order Hymenoptera; family Agaonidae; genus Wiebesia; species Wiebesia pumilae. The sequence continues at coordinate 5,058,884 of JACCHZ010000127.1, forward strand.
TGAAAAGAGAATAATTTGAAGAATTTGTTACACATCAAAGAAAGGTGTATTAAAACCTGGTGACCATGGTATACTTATTCGTGTTCAGACCGTTTTTGAATCATACTTACAAGATCCTATTTGGTAGTGTATTCAGGATTATAGGTTGTAGTTACGTCATGAATTCAAGCCTAAAAAGAGCGATGAAGTGTCATGTGTATTTGCTATTATTAGCCTGCTTGGAATTTTTTCCTTTCCTTAACAACCGTGATACGCAGGAAGGGTGGTGAACGTAAAAGATCCGTTTGCATCAATGCAATTCATTATTTCTACGAGTATTTTAATTTAAAAACTAATAATTTGATGATTATAATTAATTCGGTTTAATATTAGAAACTAATTTTTTCATTTTAATAAAATATAATTATAATTATATTTATAATAAAAATTATAAATATATTTCTTCTAATATAAGAAAAAAATATTCATGAATCTTCGCTTAATATTATATAAAGTTATCTTAATAATGATTCCGTGTACATATTCTGCTTTTTAAACTGATTTTAATATTGATCATGCCAGTTTTAATACTAATTTTAATACAATTTTAATACAGTAACAAAACAGTTTGTTAATTTGTTTCATTCAGAATTTTTAGATATTAATCTTGTTTACTTATAAAAAACGTAGTAACTTATCTTATCAATAATTTTCTATACAGCAGATATTCCTTTCTACTATTATAATTAATTTTATACTCTATAATAATAAAGAAAAATATTTTTTACTAACAAGTTCAAATAATATAACAAAAGTATTGAATATCTTATAAAACTAATAAAATTATTTTCCCACAAAAGTTCGTGTTATAATTAAACAATATCAGTTTTCAAGAAAAAATATATTTTTTTTATAAACACGTGATAAAGAAATTTGTTTTAAATTAACAGTTTTTAATAATTTTAATTTAAAACATGATTTTAAAAACAATATTCGTTTTTATAAGTAATATTTCTATATTTAAGTTCTCCATACATATAATAATGATATAGCAAAAGTCTTCCTAAATTAATGTATATGTATATATTTTATAATATAATGAATATACTTAAAATATATATTTAAAGAATAAATAATTTAATTCTTTTAATTTTCGGTAATCAACAAAATTAATTTATAAAAAATATATTATAAACTAATAGCTATTTAGTAAGCTAAGCATAACATTTGAAGATCGACTGGGTATTAATGAAAGTTGATAGCGCATTCCATTGTGCGACTTTGTTTATCGTTCAACTCTCATCTCTCACAATTGCACACCCGCCAGTGTATACATATGTGCGCGAGCCTGAGCTTCTTGTTCGGATGTACAAATCACAACATTTAATCATCTTATTTAATCATATTTATTTATAAATTTAAAAATTATTGAAAATGCTATTGAAAATTTATATTAAAAAACATTTACATTAAGTTTTATACAAAAATTACTTTTCGTTATTAAAGTTTTTCTTATGTTATGGAAAATAAACACATTTCTAAAATGAGTTTATTTTAAAAATTCCTTTTAGTACTTCGATGTTTTTCTATAAATAAATTATAACGAATTTCCAAAGATAACGATAATTAATATTCTGATAGTGTCAATAAAATTTTGAAAGATATTTTTTTATAAAAGTAATACTGAAAAATTTTCAAGTTTAATACTTGTCATTGTTTATAATATTTTTCCAAACAATTTTTACCGTATAAGCAACTTTTTAATTATAATTTAATGCAAACGCATATTTTGAAAACTAAAAACACTTTCTTCTATGATTAAAGTAAACGGATTAAAGTAAACTGTATATAATTTTAATTTACTATTCTGTAACTAATAATTTCAAAACATTAGATTTATAAAATTTCTAATATTATTGCAGACATTTTAAAACATTATTTAATAGTCAAAATACTTTCGAAATTTGACTTTTTAAAAAGTAATATATACCTTTTGAAGTATTTTTTTAAATATTTAATTTTTTACCACGCACACATAAAATGTATTTATTTACTTTAATTTTTTATTTAATAATAATTTAATTATTTACTTTATTAAATTAATTTTTATTTAAGTAGAAACTTATGTTGATTTAATATTTGAATATATAAGAAACGATAGTCATATTAAGTTGATTAACCAATAACTAAAATATGAAACAGAAAACATATTTGATGTTTTCCCATATTGTAAAAGGATGTCAGTTTTGCTGCTTCCATACTATTATTAGGCACTTCTTATATTCCTTTTTATGTTTAATCACGTATTCATACTTCGTACATCCATACCTTATTAGACAACTATCACTTCTTCCTTTTCCTTAGTCTTTATCAACTATCTATTAATTGAATGCACTCTGTACATTATTCAATATAGAATATTCCACACACATAGATATATGCACATAAATAATGAATTCTATAAATTAATATATTTCAACTGCTTTCTATAGCCTTAAATTACTCTGACTTATTACTCTTACTACAACATTCATGAGTTTAATATTAATTTATTGTAATTTTATCAAAAACAAATTTTACTTATTCTAATTACAGATACTACAAATAGAATCCAATCATAGGTACGATATATTAGCAATATATATTCACAATAAGATGACAACCATATAGTTCAATATATTATCAACTAACTTTGGATTAATTATTTATCATTTTTTTCAGTTTATAAATAATTTATCAAATCATTATTTAATGAAAAAGGCTGATAAAAAGAATGATGAAAGGAAATTATCTAACATTCATACTACATTTTTTAATTTGTTATTATTAAAATAACGTATTAAAATATATATTTAAAAAATTACGACAATGAAATTATTTCGTTTTATGTATTTAATTATTTGGAAAAAAAATTATATATTTAACATTAACCTATTAAAATTTGTACATAAACAATAAAGAAACAGTTAAATTAAAAGAATCACTGCAATGTTTCATCTATTACTTAAATAGTATAAATCATGTTCTATGAAATGTTTTCGCTACTTCAATAATATCGAATAAGAAAAAAATAAATTAAAAAATACAAAAGACAAATATATTAAAATACAAAGAATACATTTTAATACAAAATTTAATTATTATTCTCTTGTAATTGTAACTCAGACAGTTACAAAAACTTTTGAAAACTTTCTCACAAAAGTAAATATTAATTACTATATTAGGTACAACATTATTAAGTATCATTCAACGGTATCAAATATATTACAATTAATATATTTAGATTTATAAATTTTACACTAGATTGTGCTAATCAATACCTTTTATAAAAGTTGTTTAAAACTTGATTTTATCCAGAAATAGTTTTACTTATTATAAAGCTAATCTATGTTAAAAAATATTATAAGACTATTATAAATTTAAATAATATTATAATATTTTCATAGATGTGTTTATTGCATTCATTTACGATATTCCAACTCGCAGGTAGTTACCTTACGTGATTAATCCATATGATTTAGAATACACAAAGGTCCAAAGAAAAGAAAAAGAGTGAATCAAAAAGTCAATATATAGTCATTTATCTGTTGCACATTCTGAAACTTCAACAACTTGATTATACATAAATGCTCATTTAAATTTAAGTACAAATAATGAATTTTTCAACTTCCAAACACATATTTCTTTAAAATATGTAGGTTTGCAAGTATTCTTTTATTGAAAAATTCTTAACTGAAAATTAGAATATTGTAAAATTTCTAAATAATTTGAAAATGATTTTTTTAGCAAATTTTTTATACATTGTTAACACTGCTTCTTGAATATTCTAAGATTTTAAAGTAAAATATCCATAATTAAGATTCAAATAAAAAATTAACGTTTAAGAATTAAAATTTTTTTGATCTTCTATAGAATTGTTATTAAATGAAACTTAATTAATATTGAATTGAATTAACTTTAATATTGAAGTAGTAATTACTTATGTGAAATTACTTATATGATTAGTAACAACTTAATTCTTTATTTTGAAATTTTCTTGTACCAATGTTTTATTTTTAAACTAATAGAATTTTCAGAGAAATCAGATTTTTATTGCCGAAATAATCATTTATTTTGAAACTATAAGTACATTATATTCTTAAATAAAAGATTTTTAAGAGTTAATTTATGTTATATAGTTTTAATAGCAATAATAATGTTCTAGAATATAAAATTATATTATATTGTTACAAATATTACAAAAAAAAATGTGTTCCTCGAAGGTACAAATGTCAAGAATTTTATTAATTAAAATGCAATGACATATTTTTAATTTAAAATATCTATTTTTTATTTATTTTAATATAAGTAAATAAAGTATCAATATTTATATTCTATATCGAGAACATGTCATAATCAAAAGAAGTTAAGCGTTAGCCGAAAGAGAAATGAAATTGCGAACATTTGAAAACACTTCCCTTTGACAGCAATAACAAACTTAAGGTATATAAGCAAAAAAGGAAATAACGATCAATGTTCGCCAAAATCCAGACAGAAAGAAAAAAAGGAAAAACGATCATTCAGAAAATGTATCATCTTGCGAGCATTGAAAGAAAGCTAAAATCTGTGGGACTACACGGTTTAACTGTATATTGGAAAACTAATGGGTATTTGCGATAGTATGAATATACATGAGAACATCTCACAGAGAACTCGACAAGCTGACTCACAAAGAACATAACTTCTTCATTATGTCACTCAACACGAAGCATATGCTTTTTTAACCTTGAAGTATTTTCTAAAATATTTGAATTTTCCATTTATATCTCGAAAAGGAAATATTAACTTAACTTGATTTGAACTATAATTTTGACTAATACAAAATAATGACTTAAAGAGTATTATAAAACGGTAACTTTGAAGATTGATTAAAATGATTTTAAAAGTATTTTTAACATATTAAGCAATTTTTAAAATTTTTATAATTATTCTTTAAATAAAATAGAGAAAAAATTTTATATTAACAAAGAATACCAATTATTTGCACATGTTAACTGATAATTGGATGAGTGTCTAGTCTTATTCTTTTCGTTACACATCCATTATTACCTATATTCTTAAATTGTACATAAAAACTTGATAACACTATATTTTTGTTTTTTTCTTCATTTGGTCATAGATTAAAAAAAAAGATTTTATCCAACGTATTATTTAATTCCATTATTAATTATTTTACATATGAATCAATCTTAAATAGTCATATCAACTTCGTAATTATGAAAACTAATCAACCCGTAATCCTATAGTCGTAATTATGAAAATTTATTCGTAATCGACGATGTAACCAGCGCGAAATTTGCCAAAATCATGCTTTTAAATTACCATTCTTAAATATTTTTAGACTGCTCCGTAAATAAAAGAATAATTATAAATAGAACAATTCTCTACAATAGTTTTTATCATTTGTTAGTACTTATATCATCCTTTCCTTCTCCTTTATTATCAAGATGATACTCCCTAATTTACATTTTAGATATTCTGTCTTACCTTTTTGGCCTCGAATCGAGAATTTCTTTATTTCTCTTTTCGTTTTCTTCATTTTCGACCGACGTTTACAAGGTCTACGGCCTTCCAAGGATCTTGTGAAAGTAGAGAGTCAACCTTGAAGTGGTCCGTGTCGCCGTTAGCGGACTATCAGTGGTCTCTAAGGTGAGTCACTGATGCCTGAATTTACGAAATAAAAAGTTTAAAAAACGAAGAAGAGACTCACTTTTGCCTGCATTTTTGACCTAGTAAAGCTCAAAACTAAGTCAAACTTTACTTATTGTATCGCAATTATAAATAAAGTGAAAAATCTAAATTTCTAGTTTTTTGAAAGAAAATTAATCGTTACATGCTTGATGGGACGAGAAGAGCACTTAAATGAATGCGTTAATAAGTATAATAAGTCGAATGGACATAAATAACGATTTTAAATTAACTTTTGTGCATCAAGATGTGTCATAAATTTTTATTTACCATCTATATGAATATAATTGTAATGTTATTACATTTTTCATATTTAGTTGCACTGTTGAATATATAGAAAACGTTATTTTTTTTAATCAAAAAGCTCTTAACTTCTTTTTTAAATATCGATATTCATTAGTTTTTATTGAAACGAAAAAATAAAAGCTTATCTTATTAAAAAACTAAATAAACATATAAAACGTTTGTCTTCATTTAATTAAAATTTATAGTTTTATTTCTGAGACACTTATAAATTAGGTACATAAAATATAACAGAAATTTTAATTATTTTATATATGATATTTTTATTTGAAGAATACTTCTCATTAGAAATAATATCATTTACTTTAAGGTTCAAATCGTGATAACTTATTTATTTAGTTTAGTCAATAATTACGTGTTGAAAATTCTATAATTTGTAAACAAATTTCTTTTTGCACGTAGAAACTTTTTCAATAATTAAATTGATTTTAATGTTAAGTGAGTGAAATATACAAATATATCATAATAGCATCTTTAAAATTCATATATTTGCCAAATTATTTAGATTTTCTTCGTATACCTATACTTTAAAACCACGGAATTATAATTAATTATAAATTTTTGTACTATTTTATTAACTATAAATTTCGATAAAAACAGGTTTTAATATAATTATGAACTATATGTTATCACTGCTAAGAGTACCTTTATTTTAATGCAAATTTATAGTGTAAAAGCATTTTATAATATACATTATTTAGATTATATACGTTATCCGAATTTTTATTCAGATCAAAAATATATACGATGCAGTGTATTTCAAAATTATTCATTCGTTAACTTCTGTAAACAACTATATTATTTATCCAATGAAATTGAATTTACGATTTATATAAAAAATAATTCGAAAAATGAATTACTAATTCAACTTAGTAATATTTTAAGTATAGATTTATTTATGCTTCCAAACGCATCTCAATTTATTTTGTACATTTAAGTGGCAGACATCTTAAATTCATTTTAGTGTCGTAAGAAAAAATTGTGTCGAGCGAGAAATGCTTGAACTACTTTAAAAAATGTTCGAACTCGTTTTTCCAACCACAACGATATATAAATTGATCCTTATAAGGTAATAGCCTTCGCCGAGTTTGTGCGAGCCACATTCATTCGCGAATGTGAAGATAGTTGTGTTGCGTAGAGTTACAGTATTTGACAGTATGCGTACGGGACCTTGAAATTTTTTTAATTGTCACAATTTTTCGGCGCTAAATATAAAAGTTGAATTTTAAAAATTCGGTCAAAGTGCTATAAATAAAGGATTTCTTAGGATATACTTTTATACTTATGTAAATGATATTCAATGTATAATGTATATTTTCAATTAATTATAATTCTAGTCGTTAGTAAAACAAACTAACGACTTTACAAGAACGAAAGTTTCATTTCATTAAATAATTGAAAATCTGCGTCGGAATAAAAACAATAATTAAGTGAATTTTAAAAATTTAAGTTAATATGTAAAATTTCAACAAATCGTAATTTTAAGAAATAGTACTCTCAATTTTTCGAAATATTGAAACTATTTCTCTATTTCCGAAAAATATTGAAAAATCTCTGAGTAAAAAGTAAAACACTTTTAGGAGTACTGCAAAACTACTTTCATCTAAATTTTTATAACTCAGTGATTTTTATTTAATTTTGAAAAATATTTATATGATGATATACATTAAGATAATGTCATTTTTAAAAAATTCATTTTTTCAAATTACTAAGTGCAGGTAACCTTTTATGGATATAACAAATTAATTTACTTCATTTGTTTCTATTATAATTAAAAATCCATCAATTTTGTAAACACATAATAAATAAATAAATTATAAAAATAATTCAATTAATTTTTTCCGAAGATTAGCAATCAATTAAATTGCAGTAAAATTAAATATGAGCAAATTACTTGAAAATTAAATAATATTCTGAAATTTGACTAAAATTATAACAACACAATAGAGCAATTTTATGAATGTTAATTTTTCTTTCGCTTAATTTTATATACTGAAACACTGGTGTTATACCAAACATGTACAACCCATATAAACCAATATATAAAGAAATGTGAGATGCAACTGAAGGAAGGAATTCAAAAGATTCTATAATGAATAAGAAGAATTCGTCTTTTATGCATCGGTCACTCTCTAATAAACATATAAAAGAAACATTTACACAGATCGATAGTGTTATGATTTACTAATTTTGCATTTCATTCGAGCTAAGTCTATTACCGCGAGTTCTACATCGATAAAAATGAGTTTCGTATCGTTATGAAACAGTATGTAAATAAAAAATAGAATATAATTTTAAAAAGTATATGATAATATTTGAATAAAAACTATTCTAAAATAATATAGTATATTACTATCAGAAATCTAACCTGCTAAATAGGTTTTATTTAAAATTCAAACTGAATAATAAGATTTATATCTGAAAGAAAATTATTTCTTATCCTTTAAATATATTATCAAATATTATATTTATAAATGATTATTTATATTTATAAATTATATATAAATTTCAATTATAATTTTATATTTATATTTATATTTATAATATTAAAAAATAAATATTAGTTGTAAAGAATCTAATATGATTTTTTATATTACTTTAATTACTTAAGTTCTATTATAAAATACATTTGAAATAAATAATTTTTAATTTTTAGTTATAATTACTAATTAGTCAAAAAAGAAACTTGTTTTAAATATATAATATTATTTTACTGTGATGTATAAAACATATATACACTAAATTTACAAAATATCTGTTTCTAAATTTCTATATTTTAGTATAAAATGTATAAATCCTACATCTTTCTAAGTTCTACAGTACTCCTATTTGATTTCTTGTAAACTTTTTATCAAAGTTCATTAAAAAATTATGTGGACACAAATAATTATACTTCTCTGCAATTTATGCAAGGGCTTATTTTGGTAAAAGAACACATAAAAAAGTTGACAGAACAGTTAGAATATTTCGAAACGTAAAGATGAAACAATATCTACTGTTAATTTATAATGACCTCATGGGTATATGCATGCTAATGCACTAATTCTGTGAGTGACCTAAAAGAATTCGTAACCATGGTCAACGACGGTATTCATTTGACAATTTAAAATACATAAATGCTAAACTACCGCAACTGTCGCACTATGACTTTATTCTCTATATAGAAAAAAGCAATGAAAATTTTCTCCATGTATGTATGTATATAAAAGAAAATTTTCTTTAAACAATATAAGAAAAGTTAAGTAAGCTTTGGAACTACAGTAATAATATTTCATTATATCGTGATAAGTAAATATTTTATTTTATCATAAAAAAATAAAAAATATATTTATTTCTTTTATATTTTTAAATTCATAATATTTCTATTAGTTATGAAAAAATATTTTGTGAGCTTGATTGAATGTTAGTAACAATTATTCAATAATTTTCAAAATATATTCCACCAAATTTATATTACAATATAAATTACAATCATTTTTATGTTTTATATTATATAAATAAGATAATTGTATTTATTTCAATTTTTCATAATATAAAGATTTTAAAAATATTGTACTTAAAAATACTTATTATAACGTTAAATTAAAATTTCAATATTACTATTAATAATATTAATTTGTGATATCAGAGAATTATATATTTACTGATAAAGACTGAGACAACTCTGTAATTGCTATTATAAGAAGCTGACTAATTATATAAAATTTGTGAATATTAAAATTAAAAAATTCGAGCAATTGTAAGGAAATATCGTTCTAAATTAAAACTTTCAATGAGTAACTTTTCCATTTATTAGTGATTAAAGATCTTTTTTGATTTTTTTGTCAATTCATATTGCCCATCATTATATTTATTATACATTGCTCTACGTATTTTCATATTAACTTATCTTTTCTAAAATAATGTTGATAAATTATTTATGTATAAGCATTAAGGCTTAAAACATCTATACATTTAATAATAATATTCATACATACATTACTGCAAAGTTTTCTTTCAACATACAATTAGACAATATATAGAAATATTACAGATCTTTGTCTATTATTTTTTAATATATTGCAGATACACATAATTTCATAATATCAATGTCTATAATTTCTAATAAATTAGAATATCAAAATACTGTGAAAATGAAGTTTGTACCGCATTTCTCACAGTTTAGTTTTAATAAATGAAATTAATTAATGATTTTCGCTAAATCTCAAAATTAGTGCCTCATACTTGTATTAATTGAATATGTAATATAATTATAATATTTATGTACAATACTTTGTTCATTGCTTTACTCTTAATAAAAAAGGTGAACCATATTGAATATTACGTCCTTACCTTCCCATAATTATAAGACTAACATGTAACCTTAGGAAGCACGTAATACATACAAAACCATTCTTTTTCACATTGTTAAAAAATTCTGCTCATTACATGCGTATGCAGAGAAAGAGAAAGAGAGAGAGAGAGATAAAGCCACTATCGAAAGAAATATTTACATTTACTTAAAATATTATGAAATCAAACTTTAATTTAAAAGATCCTGAGATTATCGATATTAACGTTTCAAAATAGAATGAAAAGATTATGTTTCTACAAGGATACTTATTTCATTATTAAAATATACTTTAAGTTATCAAGTTTAATTAAAGTTTTATTTTATAAATACATTGTTTAATCTGGTATAAACAACCCCTAAGAAATCAAAATTTTATGTAAATAAATATGTACTATATAAAAAACTTTTTAATGTAGCTTTGTAACTTTTTTAAAACTTAAATAATAAATATTTTAAATTACAAGCATTCGAAACATTTTTTAATTAAATTAACTCAAAATAATTTTACTATAATTACGTTTACTCTCAATAAGTAATTCATTTTTAATTTTTATCAATAATTTTCATAATTTATAAAATTAACACCAAACTTGTTATCGGCTCTGATAATTGTTAAAAAATAATACTAATAGCACTAATCATTGTAATCTTCTCACATGACACAATTAAATTTATCATTTGGAAAATTCCGTATTTCTGAATGAATAAGTGAGTGTATTTGCATACGCTTTATGTGATATATTGTGCTATTAAATAAGACAAAATTGAAATTCTTGATACTTAACAATAGAATTTGTAAAATTAACTTTATTGAGAAGGCTTGCAGAGAAGAAATAATGAATATTTTTTAAGATCTCCTATATTTTTAAGCATTAAATAGTAATATTACTAAGTAAAAATAATAACTTAAGTGCGATCACGACGTTCATGTTTAAATACATAAAGCTTAAAAATTATGTAACAATAAGAACGAAATAAGATAATATTGAAAATATTTAATTATATTCATTAAATTCACTAAAAATTTATAATAATAAAAAAGAATACGAACGTAATTGAAATCACTTTCAAAATCAATAATATCAAAGTAAATCAATATATTAAAAATACACTGAGTGTATTTGACGATAAAAATTAAGCAAAAATGTTTGATTTCTTTTATTTATTTATTTCATGAATAATTTTTTATGAATCATTAACCAAGAGTATTTCCGATTATATTCAATAATAACAATAACTATATTACAACAGAAATTATATTTTAAATTGATTATAAATATAAACGCTGTAGATATTTATAATTTTTCATAACTTTAAAATTATGAATAAATTTAATATAATTATATAAACTTTTTAGAAAATATATAATAGTTTTATTATATTCTTAATTATAGTAAATTTAATTTATTAAATACAATAAGAGCAATTTAAAATTTCTACATTTTTCAGTAGATATAAAAGAAATAGTAGTAATTGAAGAAAATCAGTTATAAATGATGTGAAATCCTCTTTTAAATATATTTCGGAAACAAAGAAATGAAGAAAAAGCAGTATGATACGACTTTCACGGCAAAGATAATGAAATTATCATGTTTTTTTTTTAAAACTTAAATATAACACTGCGGAACAGAAAAATACAGTCAGAGAGAAAGAGAAAGGGAGAGAAATCCAAGAATATTTTCAACTCCTGGAAAAAAGAAAAAAATAAAACTGAAAGTATCAGAAGCGTATATAATCCATTATCGATTTCTTTACGCTGGCTTTTATTATCATTGTAAGGTTTCAAGTAACTTTAATGAATTTTTATTAATTAATCAAGGTGAGATATTAGATTGATACTTAGAATAAACTTTTCTGTTATAATTTATTTTCAGAAGTAGATAGTCTGAAAGTGCATATCATTATATCTTGTAATATAAAGCATAAAAATTATATCTTTTTTTCAAATTTTCTTTAATTTGGATTTAATATAACTCAAATTAAATTGATCTACTTGTAAGCAAATTTGTAAAAAGTTCTCTACTATCAATTACTTCATTTATATCTTATAATACAATGAAAATATTATTTAAAAATAAGAAATAAAGTATTTATTTCTAGTAATTAGTTTTAAAACAAATTGTAATTAACTGAATCAATTCTAAATAATTATTTTAGTATTTTATTTTATTAAAATAATATTAAAAATAGAGTAAAAAACATAAGATGAAAAAAAAATTTTTTCTGTTTCGTTGAATTAAAAAAATAAACTATACGATAATTAAAGAAATAATTTTTTTCATCAAAAAGGCTAGGTAAGATCACATTTTCTTGCCTTTAAAACTTGTATATTTCATTCATCTATATAATCGCTAGACAAATTTCCTGAGAAGGGCGGTTTTTGTATTCGTAGATCGATATAATGTTACCGTTGATAAGTAAATTTGTCAACCAGAAAGAACAAATCTTTATTAAGTGTCCTCTTCCGGAGACTTGATATTTTCAGCTTCAGTGTTGATTTAGTCTTCCTGGATTAACTTTTCTATTGTTCTTTCTTAGACTTCTCTTTATTAGAACCTCCAAATATTCCACATAAAATTTTTCAAAAACACCTGCGTTCTAATTAGATTGCACGTTTTGAAGCAGCGTTTTCCCTTTCACAAGTTTGTTGAGCAACAGTTTTAGCAGCCATAGGCCTTCCATAACCTACACTTACAAATATGCAAAAAGTGATGTTTGGAAATAATGTACATCGAAAAATTATATAAACGTTCAATCCATATCAACCTATATATTATATTCCTAAATTATTTTTCATATTGAAAAATAATAATACTTAATTTAAGAAAAATAACGGATTTATAAAAGTAATATTATAATATTACCTTATACTTCACTTTTAACAAATAAAAAAAACAGTTTCATGAATGCAATTCTAGAAAACGAAAGTATTTAGTAAATATAGTAAATTTTTGAGAATTCACTAATTTAAGAGTTGATTACATTTTCTCAACATTCATATCTCAAATTCTAGTTATCACTTTTTTCATAATAGAAAGAAACGCATTGTAAATAAATTAATTTGTTACAGAGTAATTAATGGAACTAAGGTTTTGTATATTTTATTTTCTAAAATGTTTAAATTTTGAAAAGTTATATACGAAAGCAGTGGATAACTGTAGACTAGAATAAAATAGTTAGGAAGGAATATAGAAAAATGAAATTGTGCATTATTACCCTACCATATTTGTGTATTGGTCCACGTATTTCACGTAACATTCAATTCTCACGTTGACTTGCTTCAGCTTCTGATAAAATAAAAAATTTTGTACTTAGAATGTCAAAAGAAAAAGTAGGAGATTGAAATTTATTAATGACTTATCCAATAAATCTAGTTTAGTTCAATAAGAACTAGTTTAAATAGCATATTGATTTTTTGACAAAGTTATTTTAAAAATTTGTACAAAATAAATTCTGACGTAAATAATAATAATCATAATAATTCAATTACTTAAGTACAATAAAAAAAGAAGCATTTACTATAATAGTAAGAAATATAGAATTAAATTTCGTGCTTCAAATGTGAAAGTCAACTTCATGAAAAAATATTCAAGTATAATGATTTAAGACACGTGTATTAAATGATGCCTAATATTTATACAAAAAAAAATCGAACTAATATTTACAAACAGTGATAAAAAGAAATAATAACACTACAAAATTTCATCGATGTCGCGAAATCAAACTAACGATTTTCTCGAAACCGCAAGTAACATATAGGGATTATTAGGCAAGCTAATCTTACAATGAACAAAATGCGCTTACCTTGTTGTAAAAATAAGTTTAACGCAGACATGTCAGCAGCATATTGAGAGAAGACAAACCGGTAGCGTATCCAACGTCACAGCAACGAATCTTAGCCGATTATAATGCTGTTGGAATCGTCGTGCTGCTCATATAATACAAAAAGCGCGTCACGCATTGATTATCGTGCAGTGAAATATGATAACATGCGGCAATGAACGCACAAATTCATAAAGCATGCGCGAATTAGGCACCCAAGTATAAGTACAAGTATGAGCAACATCTTCGACCATTTTTTCAAGCTATTGATGTTGAAGAAGTCCAGATCCGTTGTAGCTTCATGCTATATGTAAACCTTCCCATCCTAAGCGTTATTTCTGGTAACCGTGCACAGCACATTTTCAACGTACCGATAATCCTGATACCGCAGATAGTGCTCCACCGGGGACATATTCGTTATAATATTTATCGATTCTTTTCAAAATTAGGAAAAAATAATCAATGATATCTGATGAAATAATTAAATTTCTCACAAAAAAGGTTAAACCTGAAAAAAGAGAGATGCAAAGAAGTATATGGCAAAGGTACCATGTTCTATACAAAAAAATATGAACGAAATACAACTTATGGAGTGATGTAAAATTTTCAGCAGCCCAATATCTCAAACATATGAGAGAAAAATATAAAGAATAATTTTCTAATACCTCTATTACAATTATAAATAAGAAGTATGTCAAGATATATAATCAACAACAAATTTAATTCATATAATAATAGGATAAAATTTTAAATAAATTCCATCTTAACACCTGTAGGCCTTAGATTGAGTAAAAGAACATCGAATGAAACTCAAATTCTAGATAATTATAAAAAGAACCAAGAGATCGTTTTTCTTAAAAAATCGTAGGATTGTTTAGGAATTGAAATAATCGTATTCTTTAATTTGTATGAAGAGCACTGAGCAACTGAATTAATTAAAAAGACAATCATATCAACGTTCTCTAATTTTATAAATTTTATATCCTCTTCGATTCTTCAAGAAGAAATTTATATTACGTGCTTTCTGCGCGTAAAATACGAGTGTAATACACGTAAAACTAACTCACATTACACAAGTAGAGGTTCTAAGAGCATTAGTACTAAATACTTCACTATTAAAATTATGAATGCATGCAACATATTAATGGACAATTAGTATTTTGGACGGACTCAACAATTGTTTTAATCTGCTTTAAATCTAAATCTAAAAGTTAGACAATGTTTGTTACGAATCACTCAGCTAAAATTCAAGTTTTAAAAACCAAAACTAAAGGCAAGTCAACCGATGTATTCATCAATATATACAGCGGACTTGATAACCAGCAGAGTGAACACTCGTTAAAACGAATTTAACGAAGTAAATGAATAAAAAAATGTTGTTAACAACGAAATAACAGATAAAATAAAACTTTTTTAGTTGAGGAATTTTCAATTTATCTACTTAACAAATAGAGAAATAAAAAGTACAAAAAATTATCTATAAAAATTAGCATAATTCAAAGCATTTTAGAACCTTATCCGACACTTAAAGAAGACAAAATTATTTTCACAAAATAAAAAATTGCATTAATTAAACATTGTTTTAGATAAATCAGGGCTACTAAGAGTAGAGAGAAGATTAAAAAATGCACTTGTAACTTTAGATACTACTTTAGATACAATAGAAAAAATACATCACATTCTTCAAACTTCGCACATATAAACCTATATACCTGACGATAGATTTACCAGTAGTTAAGTATCGCCGAATAGACCTTTTTCAGTGCGAAGTAGATTACACAATACACATTTTATTTAAGGAAAAAATAAACTCTTACATTCGCATATAATTATATATTTATGTTTCCAAATATATTGCCACAAATGTTGTACATATATAACTAGCTTATGATTTATCAATTTATACCTTCTTAATATATTTAAACAAATTTATATTCTGCTGAGATAAATGCAGTTCAACTATAAATGGGACAACAGTGCAATCTTTATCAACGCAAAGAATGAACTCATAGAATTAAAAATTTTATTATTATTAGATAATGGATGTTTACAAAATAATATCAATTTTCATCGAAGAAACATATATATTTGCATTTTGTTGCCCACTCTCTTCATTCTAAATTGTAGAAAGACGAAGCAAAATTAGCAAGGTAATATTTGCTATATGTTTTAACAGAAAGTAAATTCATTGTTGAGAAATTTTGTACAATATAGGTACAAATGCAAGACTATTTGACCTTCTAATCCTTATCATATTTATTCAATGTCCCGCTGAATAACCTCACTTTTCTAATACCGGGTATACTTCTTTTATTGAATATTTATTAACATCGCTGTGCATAAGACTTACTTGGAATAAATACGTAACAATTAAATACAAACCAACATCTACAATAAATGCTGCCACATTTTTGGCAATGGTGGTATTGTTATTATCTTTCATAGCTATAAAATGGAAAACAATAGATTATAATTTGCCTAAGAAAATAATGTAGGAATAATATAGTGGCAGTTCATTCGTGTTCTCGAAATGCAGTGATGCAAGATGTGCATGAACGGAAGACATAATTCGAATCGTATCGATAAGAGTTGCTCGGAATATTAAATAACCCACAATAAAAATAAAAATATTCCTCTCTCTACACGAATGCATAGAGATGATAAAATGTAGTAAATAGTAGTATTTATGATATGAAGGACTTTAAATAATTTATGAACCAAAACACTTAACTTTCCATTCAAGCATTTTATTTATGTATACGTCGAATATATAACTCTAATTGTATTGTTAATATTATAAAATAATATATTAATTAAATGATATATTACTTTAGTAATAAGAAGTGAAATCAATTGAATAAAAAATGTATACCACTATTATGTAGATATATTGTACTATGTGTATCATAACATATATATCTCTACACGTGGGTTCAAAATACTGTCAATGGTTAAAATTTAAAAAATTTATACATAAGAAAATATTCATGAGTCTCAAGTTTTCAACGTTGAAACTACAACAAAAAATCAAATTTATTGAGATAGTGACCTAACAAAATTTGAACAAAACCGATCCTGCAAGCAACTGTATAGCTCGTACGTTGAAAGCAATGAGCATCATAAAAGAAAATTATTCATAAAACTGAAAAAGATACGAGTAGTTTCAATTTAACTAAAGTATTTAAAGAATCAAATAAGAAAACTTATCCTTAACGTGAGTAGCGCAGCGTTTCTTGTTTTATGTGAAAAAAGTTAATTATAATTATTTGTTGCCAAAACGTATATCGTATTAAGAAAGGAAAATGTTCTGTTATTTAATTCTGAAGACAATAATATTAATTTTATTTTAATTAAGAAAAAAACAGGTTTGATCCAATAAAAGCATGAATTATTTTGCATTGTCATAGATAACAAATTATTATGTATTAAATAAAAGAAAAATATATATATTTTAATGAAAACTATTAAAACTTAAATAAATTTGTTCTTCAGTACACTCCTAAAAGTATTACTCTTACTTAATTACCGTGTTTGTATAACTTCTCTTTTCAAGTGAACTTACTAATGAATTATTTTTTACTAGCTCCAACCAATACATTAATATATTTAAAACAAAATTCATCTTAGTTAGAAAATTTAAATTATCATTCTACTTGGTAGAATGTAAGAATTTGATTGATTTTTTATTAAAATAATAATAATAATAAATATATAATTATTTAATAATTATATTAAAATTTATTATAAATTATAAATTTATAATTATACTAATTATAAGTGAATTTTAATTGATTCATTTATATCAAGAAATTAAAGTTGAGTTAATACAAAATTCTAGAAAATTGATACACGTAAATATAATTATGTTATAAACGTATCTATTATTGACTCCACTAGAAAAACTATGTTTTGATAATTTAATAAAATACTAATTTTTTCTCTTAGTATATTAATATTATCTTTGAAAAAGTATTTAATTCAATAACAGAAAGTTATTTCTATATAATAAAAATAAATTCACATACAATTATTGAATATAAGTTTTTACTGAATAGCAATATTGAACATACCATTAGTACTTGACTCAAGTAAGAAGTAAAATAATAATAATAATGTTACTCTACGTAACATTTATTCATATACAAATTATATGTAACTAATTCTATTGTATATCTGAATTTATGTCTATTATCTATTGAATTTATGTCATTTATCATTCGCAACTTCTGTCATTTCTTTATAAGTGACAATACGCATGATTAATATAATATACTATACTATGCATGTTAATTATAATAATGCTTATTAAGGTTTAAACCTTCTAAATTTTTCAAATATAAATTTTTTTACCGTAAAACTATTGCAGTATCAGTTTGTATCATGAATGTTTAATACCTTTTATAAATATTATCCATCATATTAATAAGGTTCTTAATAACATTTGGGTTATTTTCTTAACTTTAGAAAAGTGCACTTTGGCACAAGAAAATCTGCTTATCACTGATTGAGTAGATGACTCATTTTATATTTTTTCTAAATTCCAACTATATATCATTTATAAGCTTTCATTACATAAAGCGATAATACTAAAAAGTAAACATGTATACACGTCCGTGTATGTATGCGTTTGTGTGAGCACATATAATGGATTGTCATTACGAACAGCCATTATTCATCCAAATATATAGAGATTAGATATGAAATTAGTTACTTCATTTTTCTTTTAATTTCCATTAAAAGCATAAATATGAATAAGAATTGATCATTAATTTATTTATTAATTAACTGACAAAAATTTCTCGAACATTATAAGGAAAAATATCTTTTAATTAGTGATTGATGATTTCGTTTTACTGCTTTGATATACTTTCATGTACTTTCGTAACAAAAAAATAATTTGTTTGTATAATTCAAAAATGTATCTATATATCTTTTAAAATATTGTATCTTATATAAATTAAGAAAACTATACATATGTATAATTAACTACAATACGATATAAATGCAATTATCAAATTTTGTTTAATCATTTGTGCATTGAAATGACTAGTTAATAAATATTTATTAAAACTAGTAATATTTAATTGATTATTATTTTAAATAGAAATGTTCTACTTTAAAATTATTTTCGGCATAATTATTTTGAACACATTTACTTTTCTGTGCATAAACAATATTTAATCTTTATCATGATATAATTATATTTTAAATACTATTGTAATTTATCGAGATAAAGTGTTATTATTTTACATGTGTTGTTGTTATTTTTAAATAATTTATAAATAAATAAGATATGAAAATTATTGCGAAAGCATTTTTATTAATATTTCAAATAATTTAAATTTAAGAAATTTAAATTAATTTTTATATTTATTAAATGAAAATAAAAAAAATAGGTCAAATTTTTATGTGGTACTTTTACAGTTTGCGTAACTACTGTAATAAAACATGCATATTTTAAAACTAGAATTCTCACAATGTTTAAAAATAAATTTCAAATGTTATATTTGCATATTTGAATTTGAAAATGATAATAGTTTTCTATAAAAATATTCAGGCATAAAGACAATACTTAATATTTAGAAATGAATGAAAAATACATAAAAATAATCCTATATTAATATTGTAACTGTCTGTTAATATAAAACAGTTAAATATTTTTATGTTTCACTAACCTATAAGAAAAATAAATGTTTATGCAATTATAATAATCGTACTAGAAATTACTGGATTGTATATCACAAGTAGAGATAAATTATACAATACTCGTATTGATCTTTGATAAGAAAAGAAAATAAACTCCTGTATTTTTTTTTATTAAAAAATTTATAGAAAAAGGTACAAAAAATACAGCTATTTATCAGAATGTAAGATATACTGATAATTTAATACACATAATAATATAACTATTTTCTACGACAACTATGGTTTTCAAATGTTTTTTCAAGCATAGTAAATATATTCTATTAGAATCATAGAATGAATGAATACTTTATTCTATTTGTTTATCACTTCTTCAAATTAATTAATCATTTTTATAAGTTGTTATATGGGGAAAAAATTCATGAGTCTCAAGTTTCCAACGCTGAAACTACAACAAAAAATCAAATTTTTTAAATCTTGAAATTTCTTAAAAAGAACTACGTAAACCATACAATTAAAATACAATATTAACAAAAAAATCATATAACTCCAAAAAGACTCCAAAAAACAACCCTTATTAGAGGATGAAAAATTGAAAAAATAAAAAATTGAAAAATTTCAAATTTTCACTATCATAAACAACAATCATTATTAACTACAGAAAAAAAATAGAAACTATAGATAAGCAAAAAGAAGTTACGCCGCGTAAGAGTACTCGCAGAAGACCGCCTATTACAATAGACTATAAATACAAAAATTAATAATATTTTAACAAAAAAAAAAGCATAATTCTAATGCCTAAGAACCAAAGATAGAAATAACAAAAAATATATTCAAAAAATAATTAGAAATATTGCCAAAAATATCCGCAAATAACACATCCAATACACTACTGACGGACATATGCGTTGTAACGCTTAATTGTTAATTAACATATTTATATTTTGTAATTGTTTACCTTAATTTATTTTATTTTATTTTATTATTATTTTAGAGGATATCGAATATTGTAAAATGAACTTCACAAAAGAAAAAAAATTATTTATTTAACATTAAATTAGGTTTCTTATTTTCTAGATTATTTCAACTTTTACTGAAACTGATATGCGCATATTCAAAACTACTAACTAAAAATCTAAAAAAAATCTGTTCTTAAAATGAAAATGAACGTTAAAAGAAGTACGCAATGCATAAAGTTTTATCTAATCCAAAAAGTAGGACGATATTTGTTTTCGAATTTTTTTTCTCGTTTGTTCTTGTACCAACATTCATTTCTTTTACAGACGCAATATAAAATGTGCATAATCCTAATAAAGGAACAAAGGTATGTGTAACTAAAAGTGCATGATTGACATTTATACACATACTTATTTATATACATAATGATAATGATGACGTATCTTTATTTTGCTTATGGCACAATATCAAGTTTATATTTCTAAAAATTATATTTCCATTTTGATTTATTCAATATAATTCTCGAAGATCTGATTAACTATTTCACTTTTATGAATATTTTATAATTTATTTAAATTTTACGTTATTATTATACTACATTATCTCGTATAACAATATGTTTATATTACAAATATTGATTTTGAAAACCTTAATTATTATTAATAATATTAATGTTGATAACATGAAAATTAACACGGCTCTTTTAAAAAATAAATTCGCTGTTAATTTTTTTATAAATGATTGCTTATGTAATTATCTACGTACAAGTTTACTATTTAAAATAAAAATTCAAAGTACTTATAATAATTTTTATTATATTAATATGTTCCTATTAATACAAACTTAGAAAAACATCATTAACACTATATTTTGTCTTGATTATACAATGTAGCAAACTAATTTTAAACATTAAAAAAATTACAAAAAAATTCGATTTTCCTTTAAAGATTAAATAAAATATTAAAATTAAAAGTTGGATACTTCATCTTTATACTTTTATTTTTGAATGAAATAATCTAATAACCAAAACATGTATTAATTTAAGTAATTAAAAATAGTCATTGAATCAATAAGTCATTGTAATAATACAAATTTTCATGCTTAATTTAAACTCAAAAACTTTTCATTTTAGATCAACAGCAAATACAGTGAAGAACTAGCGCAAGAAAGTTTGGAATGGATAAAAGCGATAACCGGTGAAAACATCAATACGAGTGGTGATATGGACAATTTTTATGAAACCTTAAAGGATGGAACACTTCTTTGCAGGTTCAAGAATATTTATTAAACTTTATACCAATAAGATAGGAGATTTGATAACAAAGTAACGAGGATGTTAATTTTCTCGAAAAGTATTCATTTAATCATCGATGTTTATCATTTCATCTTCAAAGTTTCCCCTTCCCCCTATAATAGTATATACTTATGCAAAATAACTGTCAATTTGAGAAGAACAGATGGAACTCTTCTTTAGGTATCACCTTGAACTTGGCTTAGAAGTTCGTTGTTAACTCATTTATTATTGAAAAATGTCGTTTGAATACTTTTCTGAGTTTCAAGTACAAAAGAAATCATGGAGTTATGTTTGGAAAATAAGATAAATGCGCATTTACAACAGTTCTATGTTTCATCAAGAACAATACTTATATAATATTGTTTTCATTAAAAATTCAACAGTTATCGAACGAATTTCTCTTATCACTTATTTTGTATTCAAAAAATATCATATTAAAATCAAAACATTGCTTATCGTTAGCAGTTTAATATGATATTACATCTTCAACGTTTATAATGGTTATTTTACATTTTGTATACACAATCTTTTTAATTTCTTTCATGATAACGTTTCTTTGAAGTGCTAAGATGCTCGACCTCGTGCCATGTATGATGACTTTTCAATCTTCCTGAAAGTGCCTGCATTAAACTTATGGTTGTAACATAGCATCATTACCAAAGATCTTTTTAAATATTTTGAACTTAATTCCATTTTAAACGTAAAAGTTCAGACAAACTCTCAAATCCAACATTTTGAAACACAAAAAATCACTAAATATTCTAAATTATATCTTATTTATTTACTTCTCAAACAAAAGCTAAGTAACACAATTGGATAAAAATTGATACATACGTCATTGGTATATATTTACAAAAAAAATATCTCATTTAACAGTGCATAGTTAAAATATTTTCATTATTTTTCGGTCACATCTTGTATATTTAATTTTAATGTTCTAAGTATGAGTTTGCAAATATTTTAAAGAAATTTTGGAAAAATAAAAAAAACTTTTGCAAGGCTTTTTAATTAAAAGCAAAGAAATTAGAATACTTTCTATGTTCTTTAATTCTATAATATTTATTAAAATAAATTATAACAACTAAAAAATTTTTAAATTTTTAAATTAAAAAATTACGAAAAAAAAAACGTTAGAAGAACTGCACATTTAAATATAGAATCATAATTTCAATGAGCAATTCTATAATTTGATTATTTATATATTACAAAATTTAAATTTAATTCTTAATTACATTCTTTGGAATATATAATTATTATAACTGAAAAATAGATGACTGTATACAAATGTGTAAGTCTTGATTTAGTAAATTATTTTTAAGGATATGAATTTACAAACTACGTATTTACAGATTAGTGAACTGCATCAAAGAAAATTCTGTAAAGAAAATTAATCAAAATACTATGGCGTTCAAATGTATGGAAAATATTAATGCTTTCCTCGAGTCAGCACGGAATTTGGGCGTACCAGCACAAGAAAGCTTTCAAACAGTCGATCTTTGGGAAAGGCAGAATCTCAATTCCGTTGTTATATGTTTACAGTCACTTGGTAGAAAGGTAAAGCATACTAATTTTTAAAACATGTCGGCAATTTGATTCTGTTAAAATAATAGCTTTAAAACTTAATAGTTCATATTTTTAATTTTTTACAATTATCTAATTAGCAGGAAATAAGTTTCATTTAATTAAAAGACGTTTGTAATAACTTTGAAATGTGACGAAAAGTTAAAAGCTAAAAGTTATTAATATTGACAATATGGAAAATTAAATTTTTTTAATAAGATTTAAAAAGTATAAAAGAAAAAACTAATCAATAAAAATATAGTAATTTAATAATCATTTAAAACTATATTTATAAGTAAAAATTTTAATTATATAATGATATAATATACAGAAAAATGAGGAAAATATCAAAAGGCCTTTGGTTTCGATTATGTTTAATGTGTGAATATGAGTAGATAAATTAAAAATATCATTTGTTCTATGAATTAATAAAACACATTTATTACTAGTTCAACTTGAATAAAACGAGTTGTATAATTATAATACACTTTTAATTTTAGGCAGGTATCTATGGTAAGCCAAGCATCGGTCCTAAGGAAGCTGATAAAAATATTCGACATTTCACTGAGGAGCAATTGAAGGCGGGTCAAGGTGTCATCAGCCTACAGTACGGTAGCAACAAGGGTGCTAATCAAAGTGGTATCAATTTTGGTAACACCCGACACATGTAAAAAACTTACTGGAAAAGCATCAAACTATGTACTATTGATTCGCGTCCGCGATGCAAACACACACACACACACACACACACAACGAGAATGCGCAGCGCTTTTTCATTGTCAACGATATCCTCATCGAATGTAAAGAACGATAATCAACAAAACAACCTGCAACTTCTTTTAATAAATTACGTCTATATTACAAAATATATATAAATGTGTATACATAAAGAAATTAATATACGATTATTCACCATTTTAATATTTTACTAATGCACATAAGTATAACATAAACATTATTTTTATTTGCAACTCAACATAATTCATATTCCAGAATTTTTTAAATACACTTATATCAGTAACTTATATAAATTATAGAATTATAATAAAGAAAATATTTCTTTTTTGTTTTATTTATTCATAAATAAAAAACCATGGAAAATCACGTTTATACATTTATATATTTTTTATTTTGAAATGCTTGTTTATAATTAAAATGAAAAAATTTTAATTGTTTCATAAAAGTAATATATAATTTAGAAAATGAATTTTTTAAATTTATTTTAATATATTATAAGTATTCAAGTTGTTATTAATAGACTAAATTAAGTTATAAACATATCATCCGACACCTTCAATTAAGTGGTGTTAATACAAAATATATAATATATATATTTTTGTTATTCTTTTTTCTACAAAATATGTGATAAAATATCAAATAGAAAATATACAAATATACGTACTATAAAACTTATAATGATCAATTTTATAAAAATCCATTCATTAATCTGAATACTGTTCTTTATGATAGAAGAATTTGTAAAAAAAGTTATTGCAGTAATTTTGAATACTGAGTTATAACGGAAACATAGTTTCTAAGCTTTGAAATATTAATTAATAATACTTATATTTTGCAGTAAATAATATAAATAAAGAAACTGCAAATATCAGAATTGAATTTAAATGAATATTGCACTGAATATTCAATAAATTTTATCAGTTATTGAAAATAATTAAATATAATTTAGAAAAATTATTATATTAACACTAAATATTTATTTCAAAAATTAAATATAAAATTTATATTTTTTCATTTGATTGTACAGATTATAAATAAAATAAAGCATTAAGCTTACATACCGTTGACATTTTATTTTAATATAAATTATAAAGAGAAACTGTAGACTACAGTATAGAACAAGAGCAAATATACCAACAATATCTAGTTAGATATTCTATTTTATAATTTTTAGAAAACTCGCGTACATTGTAAAAAAAATATTTTGAAAGACCATGTTAAACATGATACTTACAATTATTTTATTGACAATTAATCATTAACTACTTTATCAATAAATGTGACATTAAATGAAACAATATATATGTTTTTTATTAAATGTTTTTAAACCTAAGATGTTATTAGCAATATTTTTAAAAACATTTCTAAAATACAGCATAAGTGAATATGTATGTAACAAAATGTTAAAAAAAATATACAGTATTGAAATATTCATCTTTGAAATGGATAATAATTCAAACCGGTATTAAATTTAAACTTGAATCTATCTGTTTTTGTTCTGTGTTTACTTCCAGATTCTATAAGTTTTTGAACTTCAGGTCTATAAAAATATAACATAAATATAAATTAATTTCATTAATAATACATATAAATTATAAAGCACAAAATCCAGTATTTTCTTACCTGTAAGGAGGAGGTAGTAACTCTTCATGCAATGTACATTCAAATTTTACATCTTTATTTGCATTATATATTCTCCATCTTAAAATATCAATATCTCGTCTTAACTCATCATCAAGATTAGATAATTTAATTGGTGCTATATCAAAATGAAAAATAAAGTAACTGAAAACAATGAAAAATTATTAATTTTGTACATATTTAGCAATTTGATTTTATAATTCATATTATAAATAAGATGCCATATTATGATAACTTTAATGAATAATATGAATTAATAAATTAAATATATAAATTCAATCCTACTATATTAAATTAAACAATATCATTAATTGCAAAATTTGTTATACCATGAATATATTAATTCTGTTTCTATTCTTAACGAGTTCTAATTACGGTACTTGAACAAACTTTTTTTATTAATCTAATTTGAAATTAACTTTTTATCATTTATTTGATAATTAAATTAAAAATCTTTCATTTTTCAAATTATCCACAAAATTTTATGCACTATCATTATTTTTTATTTTAGATACAGATCTTTAATCTGTATGACTAGATTGGCTGAATCATAGATTTTCTTTTGTTAATATTATTTAATTTTTTATAGTTCTTATTAACTTTATACTATTTTACATGAAAAATTTTTTTCATTCATTTTCTTTTGAACACCAACTCAATTTTTTCATAAATTATTAGAAATATGTTTTATATTCATTGAGTATTATAAGTAACAGTATTTAGTTTATTTATAAATGTTGATGTATAAATTAAAAAATAAATAAATTAATCAATTACTGAATCCCTAACTCTTGTCCTGAATAAAAATTTCAAGAATTTGCTGAATTTTGATAATAGGCACATCTCAAATATTTTAATGATTAATATTTTTATATAATAACAACTTATTTATATTAAAGCTTCATATAAGTAAAAATTAAATTCTCTCAATTTTATTTCTAAAAAAATAATTATATATTATGCAACTGATAATTTTAAAATAAATTATCCAAAAATGATACTTTTAATAGAACATAAAAATTGATTATATAAATTATCAAACAATAATATTATTAAAAAAAATTTATTTCATAAATAAATATTTCAGATCAACTAAGTACTTTATAAATCAATAATAAAAAAGTTATTTCAAGTTTAAGCATTCATAAATTAACAAAAATGAAACAAAAATATATAATTTATATTTGCAATAAATAAAATATTTTTATACATCCTTTTAACTTATAAAATTTATACTTGAAAAAGTAACGATATTTTTTAATAATCTACAATATTTGTAACTAATTATTGTAAGGCACTAATTCCTAATATTAATTGTTCTCTATTATAAACTAATTCATAAAATTAATTTTTTACATAAAAGCAAACAGTAAAACTCACTTGGCTGCTTTAAGACCTTTTGACATTTTGTATGGTGTTTGCATTTGTCCTAAATTATCAATTTTTCTAATAATTCCTCCTTTATCAAAAATTGATTCTGCTGTTCTTTTTAGTGCAACAATTAATTCTGCCTGTAAAATAAATAAAAAAGCTTTAGATATATATATAAAATATTCTACATAATTAAGTAAATATAACATGATTTTGTAGAAATTATCCTCATCCGATAAAAATAAAAACTAAACATTGTTAATTTCAAAAAATTATATAAATATATTAAAACTTCATTGGTACCTTCGTCAATAATTTAACTAAAATTGGCATTTCATAGACCGGCATTATTATGATAGATTGAGTTTCAATAGTTTTAGTCAAACACTAATCTATATTACAATTTTTACTTTATAACTTAATTATATTATTATGAAATGATTTCCAGAGGTTAACAAAATAAAATAAAATAAACTGATTGCCAGATGGCGCTGCTATAGAAATTACATCTAAGTATACGTAACATAAATCTCGGCTGATTGGATTTCATAAACGCGCGTAATACAAGTATCATGATATAATAACATTAATATGGAACTAATAAATTAAATTATAATATATAATAATATATGAAATTATATATAAAAAAAACACAAAATAACTTTTAAATAAACTAATATTTATTTTAAACAACTTCGAATAACCTCAAATAAAATAAAATTCATTTTATTTTAACAAAAATGTATTTTGGTAATTTAGTTATTTAAAGAAAAATGTATAAATTCTAATATAAAATTGAAAATAAGTACAATATTTTATCATTAATTTCACGTACAAATAGGTGAATTTATGAAATATTTTTATTACCGTTAAATTAAAATTTAAGTTTTTCTCAATTGCGTTCTCACTGATAATGCATGCAGCATTATAATTTTTTTTAAACGTATGTGAATCTAACGTTAAATTAAATTTAAAGTAATCTAGAAATAGTTTTTAATTTTTTTAAAATAAAATTAGACCACTTACAAGAAAAAATTAAAAATATGCTAATTTCTTGCCAGCTAAAAAATCCTGTATTTAGAAACATATTGAAGCAGAATTACCTTAAAATGCCTATTAAATAAAAGTCATTGTTGATGATAAGATTATGGATTAAAAGGTCGCTTGAAAATATACATGACATAAAACAATATATAGTAAAATAGATAAAATGAAAAGGACAATCATCATTCACATAACTGATGGCATGTCAGGTATAATGAGCAGAAGAATGTTTACCTATTAAAATAATTTTTGTTATTGGGAGGTGGGTGTTGTACGATATAACTTTTTTTTTATTCTAATAAGATTAAAAAGAGGGTCTGAAAGGATACGTTATCATTTCAGATAACAATCGTTATGAGCTGATTTATTTAATTTTATTTTACATTAGACGATTTCTTTATATGTTAAAATAGTATAAGAAATTTTAATTTACCGAATGCCGTATTTATTCTAGTAAATGTTATACGCGTCCATACCATTTAATTTTAAGGATTTTATTTAGTATTTAAATAAAATAATACATATTTTTTATGAGTTTAAACTTTTTACTTCCAAAAAGTAACATGTATTAAATAAAATTTGGGTAACTTATAGATATCAAATAATAAACAATAATTCTTATCTGTAAGTAATATTAAAAAGCTGTATGATTAAGAATTTTAAATAAAAACGAAATTACGAATTTCGAACGAAATTTAAGAAATTTTAAGTGTAAACTTAATGTTTAAAACTTGATGAACCGACGTGATCTGAGTTGTACTTGCACTAATGATATTGTCAGAAAAATGAAAGAAATAGGGAACTGTAGTAACAAGAAAAAATTAATTTGAGTGTGGTGCAACAACGTTAAGAAAAAAAAATTAAGTTGAGGTTAAGCAAATTATTTGTTTAAGATGATGAATAAAAAAGGACTTCCTCAACTTTTATTTCTAATCGTTATTCGACGATTTATTTTAAAAGGAATTTTCATTTTGAAAAAAAGAAAAAGTAATTATTTTTAACTCAATAAAGAAATATTTAGGACACATATAAAACTATCTCTGGATTGTATGACAATGATAGATTGTTTCTACAGGATTTTTGAAATTTAATAACTTTTCGAAAACTTTCATTATATATAGAAGAAATAAGCTTTAACTTTGTTTACATCTACTATTCAAGTTCCTCTGCATAAGGTTCATTAACAACAAAGAAAAAATTATTTTACATATAATGATCAGAAAAAACTTTGAAAACATCAAACCGAAGCTTAAAAAATGAAGCCTCTTAATATATTCAACTCAATTATCTGAAATATAACTAATATAAGACTCTTCTAACAAATACATTTTAATACAGGTTAACTTTTGGCCTGATGTTTTTTTAAATTATTTTAAACATAATAAAAGAAATTATTTTAAACATAATAAAAGAAATTATTTTAAACATAATAAAAGAAATTATTTTAAACATAATAAAAGAAATTATTTTAAACATAATAAAAGAAATTATTTTAAACATAATAAAAGAAATTATTTTAAACATAATAAAAGAAATTATTTTAAACATAATAAAAGAAATTATTTTAAACATAATAAAAGAAATTATTTTAAACATAATAAAAGAAATTATTTTAAACATAATAAAAGAAATTATTTTAAACATAATAAAAGAAATTATTTTAAACATAATAAAGAATTATTTAAACATAATAAAAGAAATTATTTTAAACATAATAAAAGAAATTATTTTAAATATAATAAAAGAAATTATTTTAAACATAATAAAAGAAATTATTTTAAACATAATAAAAGAAATTATTTTAAACATAATAAAACTACAGCATACATGATAAAAAATTTACTGTACAACATTAAATTATCAAAAGTTTCAGAATTTAATCAAAACTAAATCCCTATTCACAGTGGATCATAACACACCATCTCTGAGATATATGAATATGAAACACATTATCTGATCCTAATATCTGAATACTATTACGTAGTAATGGATATAATTGAGTATTAAGGAATTTAAACTATACTGTATTTGGACTTACATAAATGGTAGGATTTTGGTATGGTAGAATTGAATGGTAGAACGAAAAATTTTTCGTTAATCACACTACTTAAAACTTGCTCAAATATGTTAAGATGATTGTTATAATCAAACTTAAATTTAAACATAATAAAAGACATTATCTAATTAATATAATAAAAGAATCAAAGTTAACTTTAAACATAATAAATGTCAATAATCATATCAACAGAACAGCTATTTCAACTAAAGACTTATAATGCAAAGATTGTCAATTTAAATTTAACTAAACAAATCATGGGGGGCCTTCACACACACGCATACACATATATAAATAAGAGAGTAATGAAACAGAGGAAATATATACAACCTCCTTTTCAGGTAGCTTTAAATGAAAACTTCTCTTGATTTACTTCATTCATTATTTGGAATAGTATTTGTAGAATCTTGAATATTTTTTAAGTTTCTTTTAAGTAATGATTATGCGATATTATTTACCTATAACAATTTTTCAAGATTAAGAATTTTTGTCGAACGGCCTCTAGAATCGCGTTGATCTGAAAATTTGTCTTTACATCATCTACAGTTGAAAATGTCTTTAAAAAATCGCCTAACAATTGAAGTCATGACTTGCTTATTCACTTGCCAAATATAAACTAAGTACAGAAAGAAAAAACTCAATTAATAATTAAAGTCCATAAAATTTCAAAATTTTCTTATATTTTTGGCGTTTTTTGCATATTCAAATAATTGTATTAAGAAACGAGACAAAAAAAATTATTTCAGACAAAGATAGAGTCTAAATCTACTTATTAGATTCATAGTAAATTTTTAATTCAAATTAAAAAGAAAACTAAATCCTGGGATATTTGTTTCATATATTTAAATATATCATTATTTAAATTTATTATTAAAGTCTTATTATTTATGTATTAGCTAACTAGTTAACTAATTAGTTAACTATTAATTACAGATTAATTGAATTTAAAGCTAAACTGAGACTGAATTAGTTTATTATAATTATGCCTTACTATTTTAAATTATTCTTTTACTCTGGAAAAATAATTTTTTTATCTACATTACCTAAAAATCTTTCGTCGTTTATTAAATTTTTTTCAATTTAAATTTTCTAAATATTAAATTTTTTAAATATTAAATTTTTTTAAAGTTCGAGAGGCCCTTTATTATTAATTTGTTTAATCACTTTTATCGAAAGATCCTATTGAAAATTTTCGAAATTTTGTTTTTCAGTTTTTTATCAATATTATTTTTTCCTTTTTAATATTATTACAAATTTTTTTAATTATAATTTTATAAATTGTGAATTTTTCTTCATTTTACACTTTCAAAAGACCTACATATGTTTAAGTTACCAAGGAAATTGTAACAATTTTGCTTCCCATTCACTATAGTTTATTAATTTTAAATCAAATGATATATTAAATTAATTAACTATTAAACTAATTATTTATTAATATATAAAATAGACTCTACAATAGGTATCTAAATTACCGAAATTGGCTTATATATAATTAAAATATATGTAACTTTTATTTTTATTACACAAATAAAGTAGATTAAAATTTAAAATTTATTGTAAGTTTTATTATTATCGATGAAATTATTAAGTACAGATATTTCGTAAATGTATTGCAGAAAATACGTTTATTATTCTATTATTCTAATATTTAGTTTAATTATTATTATTTTTATGTACAAAATAACGTTAATGATTATTCCATATTTGAATCAAACTAATTAACAGATAATATACGTTAATATAAGATAAAAGAAAATTTTTAAAAAATAAATTAAATTAAAAAAAAAATTAAAAATCAGAAATATATATATATATATTTATTTATTTATTATTTTATT
This sequence comes from Wiebesia pumilae, assembly GCA_018907045.1. Classification (NCBI taxonomy): domain Eukaryota; kingdom Metazoa; phylum Arthropoda; class Insecta; order Hymenoptera; family Agaonidae; genus Wiebesia; species Wiebesia pumilae. The sequence continues at coordinate 5,091,190 of JACCHZ010000127.1, forward strand.
ATATATATATTTTTTTTATTCTATATATATATATTTATTTATTTATATATATTTATTATTTTATTATATATATATATATGTATACGTACATACCATTGAAATAAGCTCATTTATAAATTTAATAAAAAAACTTTTGTATAAATAATTTAATTTAATTTTTATTTTATATGTTTGAATTAAATAGTCTTAAAATTTGATTATCTTAAGCAAATATATTTTTAAGATATTTAATAAGTATGCTTCAATTAAATTATTAAATATTTTACAAAAATTCTTTATGTTCATTTCTGAAATTTAATTTGAATACAATTACGACGAATTTAATTTATTAATAATGCTAATTATTTAATATTCTATAACTTCGTATTTATTAGATTTTTAACAGCTTTTACCTGGAATCAGCAAGATTAGTTAATTGTGATATTAACTGTATATTTAAAATTAAAAATTGAATATTTTTTTAACTGCAATTTTCATTTTACGATTCTTAGCATTTACGTATTTGTAACTAATGCATTCAAATCATTAACATAGTTACATGTTTGTAATGTCATTAAATAAAAATAATTATTTCATGAGGTAATAAATATTACATTGTTTCATAAATATTATAAATGGTTTCATAAGTATTATAAATATTTATTAAAGAAGTATCATTATTATGATTTCAAATATGTATTTTTTCAAATATTTAAAATAATCTTTCTTTTCTGAAGTTATATTCAATTTTTCAGCTTACAGGTATTCCCAATGAAGATTTAATCATTTTTTCAAGTAAAAAAATCTAATAGTCATTTAATTTTGAAATAAAAATTCATTTGTTATTGATATTACATTTCAAGTTACAAAAATAAATCTTAATTTATTATTTATTTTAATAAATGAAACGTTCTACCACTTTTTCTGAAAATATTTATTACATAAATTAATTTTATAAAAAGTACCAAAAAAGACTAATTTTTCAAAAGGTGAGCACATTACATATATTAATTTTTATTATTGCGTTTGAGGTAGGAATTTGAAGATTATTCATAGATTATTTAAATTTGCAAAACTATTTATTAAATCTGTAGTTTGATTATATTTATATGAGATGATAGATATCTAAATAGATACAAAATGTTATTGACATCAAAATAATTATAACAGTAATAACGGTAAATATAATAAAAATAACACGTTCAAATTTTATGAGTGATATGCAAATATAAACATACTCATATTTTCCCAAATTTATAAGTGATCTCAATCTTCTTGCTTAACGAAAAAATATAATTAATTCAATTAACATTCCTAATAAATAGCGATATAATGATGAGATGTATATAAACAAATAATTTAAGTTTTAATCAAATCGTATCGTAAATTTCTTTTTAGGGCGCAGCAGTTTCTTATAATTCATAGATGCTATCCAACATTAATGATATACATATGATATATATTAGTATTCCAATACATAATCTTATATAAAAATACATAATGAATCAATTTTATACATAATTTTATCTTACACAGATCTGTGTACCCATATATGTAACCAAAAAATTTTCGAAGGATAATTTATACTTTCAAACGCTTTTATAAAAACAGTGTTAAATTTTTTAATTGTCCTACCTTATATGACTATATTTTTTTATTAAACGTACGTAATAATTAGATTTTAATATTAATAACAAATTTTAAGAATTAAGAAAAAATTTTCAAATATCGTAAATCTCAATTAATAAATGAAGTTTTTAGCTTCGATAAAAATCAAAATTCTGAATATGACGTTTAGGGTTTCTTACTTTATGGATTAAGATAAAATCCACTAAGTGTACTGTGATGAATAGTTCTTGGAATACTAAAATCACTTATTTAAATAATGTTCCCTGATTCCATAATAGCCATGTATCTATACCTTCCAACAAAAAATATCAATTACTTTCCCTGATTCTTACCCAGAAAAAGTTAATTCGCTCAACTATATTGCATTGATTATTTAAAATCTAGTTGAAAAAATGATAAAAAATGCTCAAATATGAATTCAAGAACACAAAGCGGTTTTGTATTATATAAACGTGTCTTTAATGGTATTAACATTTGATATGAATAGCAACTACCTTATCCCGATAATATTAGAACATATGTATATCATATGTTGAAAAAGAGCAAGGCAAAATGATAATTACAACCTCAGAAAGAGGTATACCTCTAATGAGGCAGCCTACATTAAACTAATTTTGTTACATATGGTTTATGCATTTACTTAAATTTATAATATTCCTATAGGCCATTATCTTTATTTTCTGAATGTTACATGATAATTTATACTTTCAATAATATATAAACACTTTTATATTAGTGTTAGTCTTTGTTTACAATATCTTGTATTTCTACATACGTGTTTGTTAGTATGCCTAATAATCTCAATATAATATAATGGTAAAAACATATTAAGAATTTAGATATAAGAAAATTAATAGAATACTAGAATATTAAAAAAAATTGTTTAAATAGAGTGACAATAATTGAAAAGTAGAGAAAATGTATAATTGACCCGTGAATAAAAAAAAAAGAAAAAATTGAAACCTATAATCTACAGCAAAATGCAAATATAAAAATGTAAATAATATGGAAAGAAAAAAGAATCCAAAATAATATAATATAAAATATACTATCAACCAAAAGAAAAGAACGAAGATAAGAAACAAGTGAATAAATACTAAAGAAATATTAATCAAATCGATTAAAAAATAATGGAAGGAAATGCTCGTAAATAAATTTCTAAGGCAAAATAAAAATAAACTAATTTAATAATAAATTTAATAATAATAAAATATAAGCTGACGTAAAAAATTGTTTTGGATAGAATTAGGAGATGAACTTTAGAGAAAGATTAGACAAAAGAATATTGAGATTACAATGAATAATAATTATTTACAAGCAGCTATTAGACAAATAGAATAAGTGAATAAAAATATAAGAAAGTGATATAAATACAACATATAAAATATGATAAACATTCATTTACATAACAATTATTGCAAATGAAGATATAAAACAAATAAGCAAAATAAGTAATAGGAGAAAAAAGAAATCATATATTAAGACTGTGTAGAAATATATAATGGAAAAATATGCTTAATAAAGCTGATTAATGTAGATTTAATTTAGAATAGAACAGAAATAAAAAAATATATATAATAAAAGTGTTACAAACACGTACATAGATACAATAAATAATTGTAAATATTTGAAAATTCAAAACAGTTTGATAATATATTATATAATTATTATTAAAATAAAGAAAAAATAGACTTCCAAATACCATAAATCCCAACTAATAGCTGAACACCTCTGTAGTAATTTGTTATTAATTAATGACTACTCGATAAAAATTGAATCTAAGCTAGAAGTGACTTAATTTTCTTTCATAGTGGCAGAAAACAATTCAACTGATAAAAGTTCGTGTGAGTGAATTTCTTTCAATTGCATTAGTTAATCATTCTTATATAGCATTTTTTTTACTAAATTGACATATTAACAAAACTCAAATTAATAATATTTTTTACATTAAACATATAAAAGAAATTCTTAGTTACTTTTTATCATATAACATATTGTAAACTAAATGAAAGTTGCTTTGATTCCAAAAACGAAACAATTATTGAAATTTTTACATTTTAAATAGTAGTCACTATTTAAAACAGTAAAACAATCATAACTTAAAATTATTTTTAATTAAAACAATTATTTTTCATTTAGTACATTTATAAAAATATTGCTTTGAAAATAATATTTTAAATCATGAATAAACATCGTTTGATATTAATGTGAACAAGTGTAAATAGTAATTAATTTTCATTCGTTACATTAACTGGATTTAACTAATTAGTTAATATCTATTTGAAATCAAATAACTATTTACTGTTATTACTTGACATTTTACCCATGGTAGAACAAACTTAATATTAGTCACAAGAAAAAATGCATGTTTATTATCATTGACTTAACCAGCATTATGTATATGTGCATGATGTTCGTTTTTCTTTGTTCTTAACGGACTATGCAAATTAATGCAAATACAGTGCATTTACCAACAATACGCAATATAGCGCATATGTAATATACATGTATTATTTTATATATAATGCATACAAATGAAAGGACATCATATCCGAATGCAATCTTGCTTTATAAACTATATACTCTCACATCGAAGCACATCTTTTTTCTTTAAGGATTTTCTAACACATTTCAAAAAATTATTTTCTTTTTGCTTGTAAAACGTTACTTTTAAATATCCACCAAGTATCGGAAGTCACTATTCTTAATTAACTCTTATAATATAAATCTTTTATATAACACTTGCTTTTACAGTTTTTTAAAAATCATGAAATCAAACTTCTTTTAAATTATAGTCAACTTTATTAAAGAAGATATTCATGCTCTATAATTTCTTATTTATTTTTTGTATTTAATGTAATCATAAAATTATTTTATTTTTTTTTTGAAAATTATAATTTTTTTAATCTCATTTAAAGTCAATGAAATAAAATTTTTTAATGTAACCATATTTTTATATTATATAGAATATTTTAAAGTATTTAGTAATAATTGTTAAGAATGAATAAAATATTTATTTCTGATCATTAAAAACCTATGAAAACTTTAAAATTTGTATAAAAACTAAACATTTTCAAAATTTGACTAAAAGCTTCCATAAGATTTGCTTAGAAATATATCTATCAATAATTAATATTCTATACCAGAATAACACATATATAATTATACATTTAACATCTCAAAGCTAAAAGAGATGGTACAAGAGTTAAATATCATTTGCCGCTAACAATTTCATTTTTTTCTTTTATAATTGTAAAAAATGCATATTGTTCATAATTTACATTATATTCTAAAATACTATCATCAAACATTGCTAATTATATGCTTAATTGATCTCATTGAATCAAATTATTAATTTGATTCAATTCTGAAATTTTTATTGATAGAGTAATAATAACTATCATCTTTATTATTAAATAAATAATAATAACTATTATTATCATTAATTTTACTATTACTATTGTCATCATATTTATCTTTTTTAATATAACGATTACTATTTTATAGAATTTTATATAAGATAATTTGATTCAATGGATTTACATATAAATAATTATAAATTTTGATCTTACATCTTTTCTTTACTCGCTAAAGAAGACGGTCTCATTTTCTCAAATGTAAATATTTATTTGAAATTGTATAATAATAATTGTATAATTATACAAAAATTGTATAATTGAAATATTATTTTTACACTTTTTGTGGTCAAAATGTATAAACAACATTGTACTATTCGTTTATTTACACTTTGAATTCTTTAATATGCGTAGTGGCAGTGGAAAAATAGTATTAAAAATTAATGGTATATTACAGATAACACATCGCAAAATAAAGATGTAATATACTTCTACATTTATACATTTTTCAGAAGTTTAAATAATAGAAATTATTATAGTTAAAAATAAAAATAACTGAACAATAATTAAGCAATTATTGAAAAATAGATCCGTTAAACGTAGACTTTTTTTATTGATTGTAATTACGCAAAGTTAATCGGCTATATTTATTATAAAACTTGTTTTAGTTTCATGACATAAAAATTTTGTTCTCAAGAAATACTTGTAGCATAATTATATAATAAAATAAAATTATATTTAGTGTTTTTCATAATTATTTCTAATTCGAAAAAATACGATGTTAAATTTATTACTTCATCATGACGTCTACTATCAACCAATAGCAGTTTTAAACAGAACAGCAAGATAGGCCAGTAGAAAATAAAATATATATTTTCAGCAATATTAAACTTTGAACTTATTAAGAAATTAAAATGTAATTGCAACAAATTTTTTCATATTTGAAATTAAGTTCATTTTTGTAAATAGATTTTTAAAATCAATACATTAATACTTATAATTCATTATAATTATACATATTACACCGATTTGTACAGTTTTTATAGTTGCAGTCAAAGATTTTTTCAATTACACATCGTTGTACCATATCTCAAATGTAGTCAGGTAATAATTAATAAGTCTTGATAGTGATATGTGTATGAGCACACGCGTGTATGTGTATGAGCAGGCGAGCGCGTCATTTCTTAACGATCAATACTGTTTCTTCGCAATTAACTAAAACACTTTTGAATCAACAAATAGGATACATTATCCACCATAGAGATTTCTAATAAACTCTGTACAAATTTCACTAATAAACTGCTTTTAAAGCAATTTTGCATTCGGAGTTTATCACATTTCATCAAAGAATTTATATATAATATATAACGTACAATAATACAACATTCTTAATCATGTATGAGAATGAAGAAATCCAAGCTTCGTTTGTAATTCGAGCATGGATTTCTAATACGTAATTGATCGTTTGACGTCGTTGTCATTTATTATAAAAGTAGAGAAATCTGTTTTCTAATTATATTAATTTTAAGGGTCAGAAGACAGAATATATAATTTTTAACAATATAAAATAATAGAAAATGAATGAAGAAAATTTTGATTCGTCAGACTTTAAACTATAGTCAATATATATATATAATCACTATTTTTTTCAATTTAAGTATATTAGACCCTTTAATATTTAAAATTTTATGAAATATTTTTTAATAAACAATATATTTACATATACACTTTTGAAAAAAAAGATTTCTCTTTAAAAAAAATTATAAGATTATTTAATTTCGATCACAATATTTATATTTCTGTTAACACACATTACTAACAAAAATAATTAAAAGCGATATAAACCCTACGTAAAAAAGAACGTTATACGATTGAAATTACACCATTTCGATAATGGCTTGAAAAAGGCATCCAATATAACAATCAAATAAATTTCATTTCGCATTTATTTCTTTGTAAATGAGCTAATTATTAAAAAATGAATATCTCGTTAGATTCACATTTTGAGAACGAAAACTGCTTTCGTTTCGTATTCATTTTGTCAAGTAAATTAATCAAGTAAAATAATCAAATAATGTATTTCTATTCTTTCTATTAACTCATAGCAAATAAAAAAAAAAACATTTCGACGCACCCTGGATAAAATATTTTATTAATAAATATTTAGAACTGTGTGAAACAAAGTTAGTTATTTTATTATTTCAGTGAAAAATAAAATATTACAGATATAATATTATAGTTAGAATTCTGTTAATATTAAATAATTACAATATAATAAATCAAAATATTGAATATTTCAGTATACATTTCATGTTTTAATAAAACAAAGTATGTATATAATTAAACTGATGAAATTTTAAATTTATTTTGCTTTGTCTTTTAACTAATATATAAACGTCAAAACCGTATTTTAGAGAGATTTTGAAGTTTCAATTACGTAAATTATTATGAATATTAATATCATTAAATATAATATAAAGCTAGTTTAATATCCTACAAATAAAGAGCATTTTTATATAAATAAAATAAGATTTATTATCTTTTTTTCAATAACATTCAAACTTAAACATTTTCAATTACCATTTTAATTTTAATTTCAAATTATTGTTTATCAATAAAATAGAAAAAAATAAGTCTTAAAGATGTTTATAATATAAAGATTTTAAAGTAAACTTCTCTAGGTAAACAATAATAGTTTCAGTAAATATCTAACAATTTATATTATAAAATAAGTAAAAAACTAAGGCTTAATACTTTTATATATTCTATGAAAATCATTATCCAGGCAGCGCCCAATGCCAACAACAGATTAGATATTAATCATTGGTTAATGCAGTATGTTCATTTACACTTTGAGTGTTGCTTTAGGTGACCAGTGGTGGAAACGCGAAGGCCCCGTTGGATACGAGGATGAGTGGACCCACTTGCTGACTCGATGGCCACCGATGAACGGTGGAGGTGAAGGACCACCAAGAAAATGAGGAGGCATAACATTGTACCAAGGTTGATTCATTGGGTGAGGACCGTAGCCCATGAACGAATGATTGAACCATGACCGATTTCGGTTCAAATGCAATCTCGGACTGTTCAAGTTACGCCGTTTATTAGAGTTACTATTACTGTTACTATTGTTATTATTATTGCTGTTGCTGCTACTACTATTATTACTAATGCTGTTGCTACTATTGTTGATACTGCTGTTGCTATCATTGTTGTTTATGTTATTCGAATGTATTTGTATTGGATTAGCTGAATTTAATGACTTTGATTTCAGAAGCGAATTTATAGTAATGGAAGTAGGTCTCTGAAAAATAAAAATTAATTATTTTTCATTAATTTATTTCGACTAATTTTAAACCTAAGATTTGATCATGTTTAACATTATTGTTCAAAAGTGATCATTTTCATATAGATCCTTATTGTCTATTTATTAATTAATGTTTAATTATTTTGCTTGCTTAATCAATGTATTTATTATTTTTTTTTTTGATACATTTAAAAAAAACGTATAATCAAAGAACATCACAATTAATATAATATTAATTTTATAATATATACAAACTTTTTAAAAGCTTACATTTAAACAAATATGATTATACATAAATTATATACGATTTCAAATTATTATTATTATAATTCGAAAATTATTTTAGGTATCTTAAATACAAATTTTCTCAAAAATTTATCTAATTTAAAATTTATCACGAATATCTTAATATAATTGTATTTCAATAGTTGAACACTAATATCATAAAGTGATTTTTTGCAAATCAAAAAGAATAATGTGAAAATGTGTTTAAATAAGACAACAGTATGATTTAAAATTTCCTTCGTATTTCATGAGATAAGAAATATTTATAAGGTAAATAAATGGTTATGAATTATAAGTATGATACATACCCAAATACATACACACTTTTTCTGCTTCTATAATAGTCATTGTAGTTAATTGCATTAAATTATTTACATTTTATATTATATATTATTTATTAGACAAATCATAATTTTAATAATACAATTTAATGTTTTATTATTATAATATAACTTGTTTTTTATAATTTTTAATCATAATTCGTATTTATTTATTTATTATTTTTTAGTTATTAAATTCATGTAAATTAATGTTAATAAATAAAATATAAAGAACATATGAAGTTTTAAAATACAAGCCCATAAATAAATTAATAGACACTATATGATCAGTATTAAAACATTATTTAGAATTCGTTAAAATAATATTAAAAAAATCAATTTTTTTTATTGATAAAAAAATATTACTTAGAAACTGTAAATTCTATAAATTCTTCAAAGTTACTTCATATGTATAATGTATGGACACATTCTTAAAACTTTTAAGGTAAACTCTTTGAATGTTTTTCTATAATACACAATAATTATTGTTTGGTTAAATAAAGGTATTTAACAAATACTAGTTTATTTCTAATACATCATAATTAAAATATCAAGTACAAACTAAATAAATTAATCCTATATGATTTTTCAATCTTTTTTTCAACTTCTGATGTATTTTGTTTTGATAAATCTATGTACATAAAAAAAGAGAGAGGCTTGTTAATAATTTACAAGTTCTAGATTTTAATAAAATTATCTTTCATAAAAAATACTAATTAGCAGTTTATTAAATTATTAATTATAATTAAAAACTTGAACAATTATAAAAATCTATTAAAATATGTTTTTGAATAAGATTATATAAAATTATTAATTTTGAGCCATTTCAAAGGGTTTTACATTCTTTTATTAAATAATTAAATTACTTCATTCTATGTATTAATTATAAAATACTTTTTCAATAAAACAAAATTTGTAAAAACTCGTAAAGTTAAATATTTTTAAAAATTATTTAAGTTTTTTAAATTACAAATTATATATTTTCTCAACTTGTATAAATAAATATTATCAATCAATTACAAAAATATTAATAAATATACTGCATAAAATAATATTTAATATTCTTATTTTAATAAAACCTTTATTACTTCAATATTTTTGTTCTGCATTGTTTTTTTTTGTGATGTAAATGAATTTACTGTATATTTTCTGAACTTGAATATTATTTTTTAAACTGTTTTTGTTCAATTAAAACATGTGTAGGCATTTGATATAATATTTTACATATACTTTAATTGGAAATTAGAAGAAATTTTAGGTAGCTTCTTTAAGTAACAAAACATTATTATAAATACCTCATCAATCATATGTTTTTCTTCTTTGTTAACCTTTACAATGTGCTGTGTTATTAGAGGTACTATATTTTCTTTATCATCAAATGAAGCTAATGTACAATATGAGCCTTTACTCTCTCCAAATCGGCAACAAACTTCATTAGGATCAACCCACAATGTTAACTCAACTGGCAATGACAAGTCTTCGTATCTAACACCTGCAGCATTTGCAGCACTTTCTATTGTAGCATCTCTTCGATTATGTCCATTAACACGTATACAACGATATCCTTGGCCTTCGAAAATTAAAAGTAAATGTTGAATTTTACAGAAATCTCATATTTTATTTAAACATTATTTTTAACCAAAAAACTGATTAAAAGTAGATACATATAAGTTAATATTTAATACTAAAATAAAAAATAAAATCTTTATGTAAAATATTGTAAATAAACTGAATATATATATATATATATATATGATAAATTATTTTTAATTATTTAAATTATATGATATAATTCAAATGACTATTTTTAAACTACTTTAATTATCACAAATTTAATATAAATAAAATTACCTTTGAAAGGTTTATCTGGAAACCAATGATTTTTGAAGCGTTCTGTTAATAGTTCTACTAATCGTTGTTGAAAGCAATCAAGTTGATCAGAACTAAATTTTTCGCTTTTTTCTATCAGCTGTACTAAGAACAGCACCGCTGCTGTAATCTCGTTGCGCATGCTGAATATGTTTTATAGCAAGTTTATACTTCAACAAACTATTGGAGTTTAAATATTCTAACACAACTTTTTTTGCAATAATTTTATCTTGAAGCCAATCCGATTTGGAGCACATAGAGCTCTCAAAGACCTGTACAACTTTCCTTGAGTGTATTAAATAATGCAGTCTGATATATTATATAATACTTGCTGTTATATTATAGGTTCTGATTTTGTTATTGAAGATAAAATAAAAGTTTTTACTGAAGTGTTGAAATAATCTATAAAAAGAATTCCATTTAAGATTAATATTATTTTCATTATAAAGATATTAACCAAGTAAAATGATTGAATTATTTATTTCTAAAAAAAATTAATTGATTTATCAATAAATTATTAAGTTAATTAATAAGTTATATTATTTCAAATTAATTACTGTTTTATAAAAATACAATATTTTTAATTTCATGAAAAAAAACTAGTAAAAATAACTAGAAAGTTAATAATACTGATTTTAAATAAAAAAAAATAAAATTAAATACTAAACTGTTTGAAAAAATTTTTTTCCAATTACAGGAAAACATTTTCATTCTTATTTAAGTGAAAGGAATATAATTACATGATTGTTTTTTATTCAATTGAACATGTTGTTATTATCTTATAAAAATTATAATCTATTTCCAACATTTTTATAAAATAAATAAACTTATATTCTATAATTAAGATTTTAAAAATATAATATAATTTTCATGAAACATGAGTCTCAATTGAAAGGAAAAAAATTCATAATTAACTTTTGTATTATATATAGAATTTCTTTTAAACATTTATATATAAAGAAGAGTATGTATTTATTAAATCATTTTAAGCATTGATAAACATCATACATTGTTAATAAATAAATGATAATATTTTATTAAATTTATACTTAACTTAATAGAGAAATTAATTGAATAATATAAAAGATGTTTATATAATGAATTTTCATTATAATATTTTAATAATCTATTTTACTATTTATCTAAAAAATAATTAATTATGGAATAAATATTCAATAATTTAATAATAAACTTACAAATGTATTTAAAACAAGAAATATTAGAAAATATATTATTTTTCTAACAGCTGTAAAAAAAACACAAAACTAGGAAGAAACACCTTGTAATGATTTAAATATATTTCAAGAAATTAATGGTTTCTCCAATCAAAGTAACTTATCAATTTTTAATCGCAAGTGGTGTCCCAGTATTAATTTCTTATAACAATCTTTATTAAAAATAACTGAATATTTTTATAATATAAAATTTAATATACGCGCGCGCGTTTGACTATGTGCATATACATATTAAATTTTGTATGTATGCATTTACTTTATTAAGGCACAAGTAAATTAAAAATAAAATTTTTATAATCTTTTGGCTTTATTAGCAACATTAAATTTATGTACATTGATAAAAATTAAAATAATGAATTTGTATATTTAATAGTATGAAAATTAAAAAGCATAAAAATAAAAATGATTATTAATTAATATTATTAAATAATTAATAAAAATTAATTGTTCCTTTATTTGAAAATTATGAAATACTATACGCAGTGTTTGCCATAGTTCTTCAATAAATCAATATATTCACAACAATAAAACAATCGACAAAAGAAATCTAACAAAAATTAGAGCGAACAAAGATGCCAACATATTTATCAAGTAACTACAAACTGATAAAAAATTATGTCTACACTAATGCCCTTATATTATTCCTAAAATATATTAGATGTAGGTACTTCCGGATCCTCAAATATGAAAAAACACGAAAACCATTGCTAACAATATGTTGATTTTCATTAATGAGGTTATAGCTGGTAAGCGAAGGGTGAGAGGGGCGAAAGAGAAAGAGAAACCGAGACGAGGTTATAGAGGAATTCATTATCCGTCGAAGAACGTTTCACTCACCCACACTAAACTCGTTAGATCCGCGATACGAGCCACGCGCGCACTTTACGGGAAAACGAGAAATTCCTCCGAAAAAAATAAAAAAAATTAAATTTACATATAGAGTGTAACATTTTAAAAAGAAAACAATAGACCCGCATAACAATTTCGCCAGCTCATGCCGTTTCTTCTCAGTACTGTCATACCTTGCTCTCTTTTTTTATTCTTTTACGACAGGTTTGCGTTTTCTATCAGATATCTTTGTACAAGTTTTATACAAAAATTTTGTATTGTAACCTTACGTTTTAAGAAATTAAGCGAAAGGACGGAAAATATTTGATAGTAACTAAAAAAACTTCTACGTCTCCGTCTTCGTTAAATTAACGCACTACTACTAATCTTTAAGCAGCTTTCAAGACTGGACTCTCACTTGCAAAGTATAAACTCCCAGCAAAAGAGAGAGAGAGAGAGAGAGAGAGAGTGAAAGAGTGGGGGAAGTGAGCAGGAGTAAGAAAAAACTAAAAAGAGGGAGGAGTGATATTTTAAGTGATTAAGAGAGGGTGAGAGAGAGGGAGAAAGATACACACCTAACCTAACAAGTGTGTTACGTCTTCGTATTATATATGTAACCACGGAACATGACATAGACAAGCAACTCGTGGACTTCGCAAGACCACGCCGGATAATGAAAATGCATAACAATTAAGTAATCCATAATCATATTATCAACAAAATTATTATAAACAAATTTGAATAATCATAAGTATACATATATAATTTAAATAGTTTGTGTTAAAAATATGAATGTATATATGTATAATGTATACTCAAAAATTAATTGTTGTGGCTTTTTTAACAAATATTATTTTATTAAATTCATACAAGTTATAACAATAAAATAACTAAATCCGTAAATATTTCTTTTAATATAATTACCTAGAATTCACAACTAAAAATGCTGTATTAAAAAATGGGATTTCATTGTACACTTTTTAAATGTATTTCTTAAGTTTTAGATTTTCCTTTTTAAATTGCGCTTATATGACTATAACATTCTTTTAAATCAAGATTTACACTTAACACAATTTTACTTATATAAGAAACAATATATATTTGATAATACTAACGAACAAATTCTTTACATAAACTTACAGTTTATAAATATAAAGTACTAACGAAATTTAATATTATTTATAAAAATTTAGTTATACAATGAATACTGTTATTTTAGCATAATTAAAAGGCTACATATACTAATATGATCATTATGACAATAAAAAAAATTTAAATAATTAGAAATTATATACAAAACAGATTTTATTATATATCCGTTTCTTTTCATAATTAAAATTTTCCATCTTCCATACATCAAGTAAAATTTTGAATAAATATTCTTTTTAAATTATGCTTTGTGGACATATAATTAAAATTGGTAATTTTCAATTAAAAAAAGTTATCTTAATTGAACAACTTATTCTTCAATTTTAATGCTATATTATTAAGTTGTTCTGTAGACAGTTTTCAGGAAGTATAAAATTTTATATTGACCAATTAATTAATAATTTTTTTTTAAATGTGCAAAATAAAAATTTAGTATGTATCAAATAAAAATGAGTAACTGAGTTTAACTTATTACATTATCTTACCAGGGAGAATATTAATTACTTAGAAATCTTCTTATATATTAAACATAATTATTAATAAACAAAATTTTTTTTGCTATTTTGTATATATAGTACAGACTTTAATATACAATGTATCTTGAATGTAAAAGACAGCTTCAATTTTTTAGATAGGAATGTAATATAGAAAACAATTATTCTTTTTGAATTATGCACTACATAAATAACTCACAATAAGCGATTATGATACAAATGTATTTCTCTCTTTAGTAACGAAGTATTTAAAAGATTTTCTTAATAAAAGTATAAATTCTGAATCAATTTTTTGAAATAGAAATGAGCAGAAACATTTAACTAATGGAAAACTTGATTAATATAAAATTAATAATATCAAATTAAAGTTACATTTATTTTAGAAAAATCTAAACTATTCTTATTCATTAGAATGATGTGAAATTAATTCCAATTAACAAATAATTTAGAACGATGATCGGTTATTTATATAGTATTTGATCATCGTTTTCCTCAAATTTTATATAATTGCGAAATTGAATAAAATTAAAATAATACAAACATTAATATAGAAAATTATAATATTACTTCCTACACCAGCTTACAAAAAATCTTATTTATTTTTAATCTCTTGTTGAAATCAAAAGATGTATTGAAAAATTAATTTAGACAATAAAAAAAGATAAAGTATTAAAATAAAGAATTAATGTTCTAAATAGGGCTAATTAACTTAAAATTTAATGAGAATTATAAATTTCCTATATTATATTACAAAAATCAATAGTCAATTTATAATATAGATAATTATTTCAAATTTAATTATAAAATTAATATTTATCTGATAGTTTATCTTACAAAAATATTATTAATTGAAATTTGAGAATATTTATTTCCAATAAAAAATTATTGCAGTTTATCGAAATTCTAAATTCATTTCTTTTTACTAGTTGCAGTAATTACTATTATTCAATCAAATATCTAAACAAGTTTTAAAATATGATTTGAAAATCATTTTTAATATTGTATTAATTGTATTTATAGCATAATTGAAATATATATTTACAACTTTGAACAATGATAAGCTGCATCTTACTAATAGTAATAATTAATTTTATTATAATGCACGTTTTTATTTAAGTTAATTATAAACCAAATAAATATATTCAAATATCTCTGTTGTAAAAAATTAAATATTTATAATGGTTAAGTGCATTATAAAGCTATTAAAAGATATCTATTTACAGATATCTATTTATGCTTACAGTTGTTTTATATTCATATATATCAATATTTAATATATAAATACAGCAAATGATTTCCCTGAATGCATTTTGTGCAAAATATTCATAAGGTAACCCACAGAACTTTTAATATTCAGTATTTAGATAATATTGTAATGATTGATTTCAATAAAAAATTTTAATTATATTATTTTCACATATATCAATATGGAAATATAAATAATAATATAAACGCAAATACGAATCAATATATTTTTAAATTGAATTATGCACATTTTGTATTTCAATATTGTAATTACAAAAAAATTAACTAAAACCTTTTGTAAACTATTAAGAATTTATCTTAACAAACATGTTTTGATTGTAATATGATACTTGATTTGTAATATAATAATTTTTATATATTGAATTCTGTTTTATTTTTTCATGTTAATAATTGTTACAATGAAATATTTCAATAAGTATAACTCGCTCATTTTGTTTTAAATATTTATATAATTATATTTGCTGTAAATTTATTTATCTGTCCACTTGTTTATCGTGTCTTATTCCAATTTACTATTTTATGCAAGAAAATGATCTTGTATCTTTTTTGTAACTGTAGTAATTACATCCCGTGTTATTGATAAACATTAAACACTCTGAATTTATTTAAATATATCTACATTTTGTCAAGATTTATAAAATGATGTTTCATATTCCAGTTATCAAATAAAAGAAATTATTTTGTTTTTCATTTTAATTAGCAATTACATACCTTTTGTTATTTAGTTCTTAAATATTCCATTTTTAAACAAAAATTGTTCTGTTTACAATTATACCAGTAATATATATTGTTAATATTATAACGGTATTTTTAAATAATAGGCAAAAAATTCTTAAGCTCTCAATTTTTATATTTTGCAATCATTTTCCGTTCGATGGATTATTTTAATAAGACTATAACCTCTACAAGTACTGCATTCATTTCTTTCCAAACATAGTACATTACATTAAAAATTCTTTTTGTTTAGATGTTTTCTAGATTCTCTATATTCCATATTATTTTCATTAGATTTACTCCTACCTTTGCATTATTTTGTATTTTATTTGTACAGTTCAATCTAAGTAACCAATAGAACAGTTCAATAGTCAAATACACAATTTACTTGTTATTTGGTTTCCTGATTTGATACTTGATGAGCAGGATCTTTCAGTAACTGACATATCTTTTAACTTTTTTGTAGCTAATTATTGGCAAAATAATACATACATTTAAATTTACTATCTTAAAAATAAGTTAATAATGAAGAAATGAAATCTGAGACGTGCTGTAACAAATTTATTCATTTTTAGGATTATTCTTATCCTTAATGCAGAAGTAATATCGACTTATAGTCAATCTAAAATTATAATAAAATCAATAAAGAAGTTATGTAAGGTATAAATATCAATTTTGAAACAGTGCATTTACGTACATATGCTAATAGAATGGACATACACACGTGCACCTTAAGGCTCACGCACACCTTAAGCTTTGCATTTCATTACACATATGTAACTAACTTAATAATCTACAAAGATTATTCAAACGACTATTTAATCATTAAAATGTATATTTAAATTGACATAAATGTAAATATTTGATGATATTTAATCAAAGTTCAGATCAACTAATTACTATATATTTTAGAATAAGAGCAATTTTATTATCTAACTTTCAAATGATTCAAAGAAATTAATTCATTTTTAATGAAATTAATTCATAATCATATATTAAGAATTGAATTCAATACCGTAAAAAATATATCTGATATGAATTAAAATGTGATCTTAATTTTTTATATTCTATGAATTTTAAGATAAACTAAACTTTCATAAAATTAAATGTATTTATCGTTAATTATTATTCTTTTAAAAAGAGACATAGACATAAAAAAGAAATCTATTGTACTAATAATAACTTTCAATAATTTCTTACAGAAAAAAAATTTAAACCTCTGTGGATTGCCTATACATGAAATATGACTTATAATATTTACTCTATCTTATATGCTTTGTATATTTGGGTCTGTAAACTTAAAATTCAGCTATACCATTATATATTTCTTTATCAATGTCAAATATGCTATAAATTTTTATTTGTATTCTAATTAATTTTTATATTTCAATTTTTTTTTAATATTTTATTCAATATAATAATATTTTATTTAATATTATATCAAATATTTTATCTATTAATAATTAAATAGTGACTTGCATTAAAGTTATAAATCATTATTATTTTTTAGACAAAATATATTGTTTGATGAATTAGACGAATAAGTTAGCCATTTGAGTAAGTTTAATTTATTTATAACCTAAAAAGGTTTCATATTAAGCGTGCAAAATTTCTCGCTCCCAAAAAATAACGTTAATTAAATAAAAATCAATTAACTTAAAATAAAAATGCGTACTATAAATAAAAATCGCGCATATTAATGATGTTCAAACATAATTCTAGTTTTTTATAACTTTACTAATCGGCCTTCCGTGCTCTACGCTTACGAACATTGGGACTATTGGGCAGGGATGATTGATTCTCCTTGTCAGTCTTGTCATTTTCCGAATGTTCTGAATCACTTCCCTCTTCATCAACCAGATCATCTTTAACATCATTCACTAATTCATCATCACCCAAGCTCTTTTCAGTCATAAAACCACCACTGTCACCTTTAGGCTTTTTCTTCATTTGGTATGATGGTTTCTTAGGTGGATAAATAAAATCGATAATACACACGATTACCTACAATCAAACAGTTTTTAAGTTGTTATACAGAATATTGTATTTTTATCTTTTTTATATTAATATTTACTTATAATACTGGAAATTGTATATTGATAATTTTAAGCAAACCTTTATTAAATTAATAACTTTAAATAAAAAATTTGCTCGTAAAATAGAAAAATTATGCCTATGTTTAATAATTATATATAGCAATTATAAATATTATTATAAATATATATTTTATTATACATAAACACATATTAATTAAAAATAATATATATTTATAATTTTTTACATTATCAATTAAAAAGGTGAAGAGTTTTATATTGTCCTCATTAATTATAAAACATACCAATCCCAATATAACTCCTAATACTATTGTTGCAAGAGACAACATTAGATAACTTCCCCAAGTTGGCCATCCAAAATCTTCCATTAATCTATTATGAATACCCTTTAAATAAAATTAAGTTAAAATGTATGTTACATGAATAAATTTAAATTCATTTTAAATATTCATATTTTAACTATACAATAATGTTATATTTTAATTATAATATGATACATAATTTCATAAATAAAAATTTAAGAATAATAATTTATGTATGAATTAATTAAAATATACAATTTTTTTTGTTTTGATATATATTTAAATAATTTTTCTAATGATTATCTATACAAATAAAAATGTTTTCAATAAAACAAAACAGTAAGATGTACTTATAATGTGTAAAATAAATATTTAATAAATTAATATTTGATAATGATATTGACTAATATTATCTAATGAATTATGAGGGAAAAAATAATCATTTATAAACATACCCTTAAAATTTGCGATATTCTAAAAAATTGACTAAGAATAGACATTTGTATTGATGTTGGATTCTTCCAACTTGGAATGGGATCTACTTTCATCCATGTCTTTTGAGATATAAATTCCTCTAGGGAATTCTTATCTCTTGGACTTCTATATTGACGAAAAACTCCATCTTTGACACTGTCAAACAGAAATAATATAAAAATTATAACTACTTACAAATCAAAATACCCAAATTAATGATTTACTGATATATTGTTGGCAATGCAGTAATCATAAAACGGCCACTAAGTCCAGGAGCATCAGCTACATCTACTTTACCAACATTGATATCAAGTTTTCTTTTATGTAAAGCAAGATTTTCCCAGACTGGTTCAAGACTTTTGCATGCTGGACACCATGGTGCATAACTAGAAGTGAAAAAGAATTAATTTCAACATTATGCATTACAAACTACAATACTTTGCATTACAAAAATATCATTGTTTTATATCTTTATTTACTTATTTTCATATCAATATAATTAAAATTAAAAATATTTTGTTATAAAAACTTAATGATATTTAGAAAGATAATATTTCCTTTATAAAATAAAAATCAAATAACTCTTTTATATATTATTTTTTAATTTTACTTTTTGAATAAATTATTTTGCATCAATAACTTCAAATAAAATATAATTTTTAAATAAAGTGTAAATATTCCTATACTTTACAGCTGCAAAAATTTATTCAAAAATTAAAATTAAAAAATGATATATAAAAGGGTTATTTGATTTTTATTTTATAAAGGAAATATTATCTTTCTAAAAATACAATTCCAAATATTAATAATCAATTAAATGTATCCTTCTGAAATTTATAACCATTGCTATTATAAAATATAGAAGTTTCCGAATATTTTCTTTAACAAAAAAAATAATAAATAAATATATAGAAACATTTTAAGGGCCTAAAAAGATAAATAAACGTTGTATAAAATTCTTCCAAACAATTATATTCCTTTTGTCATCACACGTATATATGAGAAAATAAGAATCTTGCAAAACTTGAAACGTATTTATAGTACTTACAATTCTACCATCCATTCGCCGTGGAGCATCCGATCCCAGTTATCCTCGTCAAGTTTATCAACCCAGCCATTTTTATTTTGGACGCTCCCTTTAGCAAGTGTAACGAGAAGAATAGTAACGATGAAGTCCCGGATGCCAAACGACATTTTAGACGCACAAGTATTCACGTGCAAATATTAAATATGTGGCGTATGTACTGTACGACTAACGTTCAATCCAATAATTGCCGGTATCGTATTCGTGTAGTCTTCTTTCTCCCTCCAGTTTCTATTCACACTTTATGTCATCGATATTTATTTGAAGCTGTACTTCTCATAAACTCTGTAAGTTGAGAATTTGACAATGATTAGTTAACATCTATTAAAACTGATAATTCTGACTAATCTCTACATTCTAATAATATAAAAACAAAAAGTGAACACCTGTGTTTTTGAAATATCTCAAAAATAAATCTGTATAATGTATGTTTTTAATAATTTTTAAAGCTATCAATTCGATATGTTAACTCATATACTATTTAAATAATTTCTAATTGATTTTTTTAATAATTTAGATACATTTGGATTACTTTTACATTTTCAATAATTTTTTAAAATAACGTTGTTTATATACTTGTGTGAATAATTGTATAAACCTTTCTGATATAAGTGTGGTTGAAAGCTGGCATTTTGCGTATTTAATAACATTCAAGCGCGCGGTATTTCGAATAACTGTAAAAAGTACTTTGAGAAATAGTTTTAGTAAGATAATTGTCAAATATTATGAATTGGACTGAATAAAATAGTTACAATTTTTGCTTTTTTCAATGAGTTAGTAATTCAATATAGTAAAGTAAGGACAAAAATACGTCGTTATATAAAAGAAAGGAAAAAAAATGCACGAGAAAATCTGACCTACATTTCAACACTTGGCGCAATAAAGTAAAATCCCAGTAAATATATACCTATATTATTATATTATCTGTTAAGTGCACTCATCCTCTACTAATGAACGCTTAATAACAATCAAACAATAATAATAAATAATAAAAAAAACAAAAATAAAGTAAGCAAAACTAAACAACAAGAAATATGATGCTATATCTATGAAAATACTTTTCTAGAGTATCGCACAATACCTTCTTCAAGAAAGATCTGATTATTTCAAGTTTTTCTTTTTATTTTAATGAAACTCAATTTTATGTTTATACCTATACCCACGTTTCTTTTTATTCATTTCTTCTGTGACCAATGAACATAACTGAACCTGGTGAGTATTCTTACTAGCAATACCTGTTTAGAGGATTTTGTCAAGTACTTTACTGCGAGTGTCCAGGAGCAAAGAAAAAGTGTTAAAAGTCGACCAAAGCAAGGAAAACAAACTCACAAGGCAAAAACAAGTCGAAGAGACGGACGGTAAAGTTAACACGTTTTTTTACTATGGCTTTATACAGATAGAACGGAAATATTTAATTTCTTTTAAGAAGAAAATAAAACAATATAGAGATCTTGTCTTTTTAATTTTATAAAATAATCTGTAAGACAGAATCTATTAAAATAAGTTTTTAGAACAATAACTTACTCTTAAATTTTATTAAAAAAATATGTATATAATTTTTTAATTGTTTATTTTGTTTTAATTTTAACTAAACTGGTTTAGTTGCGGAAAATATAACTTCCAAGTACATCTTATATTCTAAGTATTAGAAGAAATATTTATGCGTTCGTGATTGCACGAAATAAATGAAATAAATTTAAAAAAATACAAATGATCATAGGTACACTGATAAAAATAGATTCAAATTTATGAGAAATTATGCTCAATTATATTGATCCAGTAATTTCAAACTTTATAATACTTCACTCTAAACTTTTTAATATTATTCATCATCTAATTTTAATTATAGCAATAAAAAATTTTTATTTCTGTTAAAAAATAAAATAAAATATTCCTTTAAACTATAATATCTATTTGACGGGAATGACTAATATTTGGCATTAAATTTTAGAGGTTACTTAATCCTGACGTTTGTTATATTTTTTCTAAATTTTATATTTTTAAGAATAAGCTAAAAAATTGTCGAATTCCAATATAATTTTGTTTTCAAGTTAACATTTAAAAACTATATGGGGTGCGCGGATAAGCGCAGTAAGTATTTTCTAAGTGTGCTTTTAGTGTTTTATTACCACCAGAATTTTATAACTATAATGTACTCTTGCAATAGCATTTTCGCTAATTGATTTCTCCGTACAAAAAAAGTACTCATATAAAGTTCATTATAGTGTATAGTAAACAACACTGTTCTTCTCTTTGGTCATCCAATACAGATTTTTTAATAAATAAATATATTTCTTATTTGTTTTATTACAAACATATTGACATAACATTGAAGTTTAAACATTAGAAATTAAATATAATGCGACTTTCGTTATGTATTAATAAAACGTATACTTATATATATAAAATTAAAAAATATAAAAATAAATAATTCTATAAAAAAAAATAAAAATTTCTTATAAATATGTATTATTAGAATTAGAAAATAATAAGAATCACTTTACAAATCTAATTTAGATCTCATTTGTATTTAAATAAGTTTTAATTGTAACATGTGTTTCTTCGCTTATCGTCTACATTTATTTATTATATATCATTATAATGTAGTCATATTTTAATACAATCATCTTTCCACTTTAAATTAATATTTTTCACATTAGAATTTTTTATTTGCAAATTATATTTTCTTATAATTAAAAATTTATAAAAATAAAAAATCGCTTTACGTTATTCAATATACACAATTTATTTCTTACTACATATTTTATATATTATGAACAAAGATTCAGTTCATCTAGAAAAAATTAATTTCTGACATTTTTGTCAATTGTATTAATTTTTTTTTATTACACGTTTTTAAAACTATGAGATAATAACTATTTACCTCATAAAAACATTTATGAGATAATATAGAATATGGATAAACGTCAATATATAAATTATCGTAATGGGAGGCAGAATAATTTTCGTATATTCGGTTTAAAATTTTCATTTAAGCGATAAAAATAAGATGTAGAAAATTCTAGTAAATTGCTGTCATGTATTATAATATATATACTAATTTGAATTATATATAGGAAATTATAATAATAATACTGACTTTATAATAATAATAATAAAAATCTTAGAAATAATAGAAAAACAGGAAATACAAATATAGCATTTTATAATTTATTTAGTAATTAATCCAATAAATAAAGTATTTAAACATTTATAGTTTAAAAAACAATTAGGTTTTTAACTTTTTATTATTTTAAATTATCATAAAAATGTTATTATTTGTTTGAGTAGCTTTTAAAATTACTACATATTTGCAGATAACTATATAAACATTTATAAGAAATTTGGCCAACTTTAAATATTGGATCAGTGATCTACATTTTCATCCTGAAAGAAGCTATATTTTAAATAGTGTATTTAAAAAGTATGGGACATTTTAAACTGGAGTCAGTTGGAAAATTTCGTGTTTAATTTTTGTGAGACATTACATTAGCTACGTACTTTGTACATACTGATAAGCTTGTGTAGTGATTCGTTAGCTTGGGCTACCCATGCTCATCTGGGATTTTTCCTTACATCTCTATTTGGTTAACTTACTTATGTCATAGTTCTATGTTTTAGATCGTTTATGGTTTTAGATATGTAAAAAGTTTGTGCGTGATTTAATGAATCGTGAAACTGTTTATTGTTTTTATATGTATGAAAAATAAATATTTAATCAATTGCATAATATACATAAATTATAATTTTATTTTCTTGCCTTAGTAATAAAAATGTCTGATGGTAATTATAAAATTTTATTGCATTTTTGATGCTATTATCGTACACTATATTGATAGTCAAAACTCAACAAATAATATTTTAATCAAGTAATCAATGATAATATAATATAAGTATTTTCCAGAGGAAGTTATCCGACGAAGATTATTAATTGATGGGGATGGTATTGGAGATGATCGTAGACTCAATGTTTTATTAAAATCTTTTATAAAGTGGGTTAATAATTCAGAGATAGATCATGTTTTACATGAAAGGATGCTTTCACAACTATCTCAATGTGAATTTGCACAAAGAAAATCTCGTTTAGTATCAAATATGAGTCAAGAGGAATTGGAACATTATGAAAATTTATCTAGTACAATCATTTTAGAAATTGAAGAAGCTAAGAAAAATATAGAAACTACAAAAATTGAACTTCAAGAAGCCAAACAAGTTAGGAAGAATAGAATAGAATATGATGTTTTAGCTAAAGTTATTAATGAACAACCAGATAGACAAGAAACCGATATAAAACTTGCATTGCTTCAAAAAGAGTTAGGAACACTAAAAGTAAGAACATTTATTTAAAATTTATATTATATATAATTCACAACCATTGTAATTTACTTTTTATAAACAAATATGCTTAAACTATATATAGATTAAAATATTACATTACTTTTGGTGATGTAATTTCATATGTACAATAATTAAAATTTTTTGTTTAGGAAAAATCTCATCATTTAGAGCAGAAACTTGAAATGCGCAGAAAACAATTCCATGTTCTCATATCATCCATTCATTCTTTACAAGGAATGTTAGATGAATCTGATGAAGAAATAATGGATGTTAGCTTGGAAGACATTAATATGTCTCCAAAAGTTCCAACATAAATTTATTTAATATAATTACTGCCATTGTATTAAATAATAGGATATTTGTATAATTACAATATTTATAATTTAAATAAAATAATAATTAAATAATTTGTTTATGTATCCTTATTTTCCAAATTTTAATTTAAATTTACTGGTTTTTGGAACATGTCGAATTGTTAATGACAGTCTAGTTGAACGTTTCAAAATTTGTGACTCTTTATAAATTTGTGTGCACATATGTAAGTTTTTTATATCATTTTCAGATATTACATCAGTATCTCTCTCATCGATAGAATGTAAATAGTTATGATAAATATCATTTTGTAGAATTAGTAAACTTCTGGGTTCTAATAATAAACTAAATTTATGTTTTAAAGATTCCTATAATACAAAGAAACTTATTAAGTATTTCAAAACTTTAAGTTTACAAATAATTCATAATACAATTAAATAAAAATATTTATAATTCTTACAATATTATCTATTTGAAAATGTTTTTGAAATTCTAAAAATACGTGAGAACCGCAGCTGATTGTTGTTATTATTGGATGAAAAAGAGGACCATCAGAATGTGCCTTATTGATAAAATATGTATTATTGATTTTTAATATATAAAATTAAAATTAAAGTAATAAACTTACCATAATGCCTTGTCCAGGCAAATACTCATTTATTAGTACATGATTTGGTCTTTTTTGTCTATTAAAAATATTGAGTAATTCTATTTTGTCAATCTGTGTTTGCAGCCACTAAAACAAATATATAATTAAACATATCTTCATGACATTTAAAATTAAAGTGACTCAAAAAAATAATTAAACAAACTTTAGGAATCTCTTCAGCAATCATTCCTTTAACATGTGGTACTCCACCATAATTTTGAAGTCGTCGATGACTAAGCTGAGTCCATTTTGGTAATGGAACCGTATTGACTTCTTGTATTATATTATTTTCTTCTTCTTCTGTTATAAAATTAGGAATGTAATTTATTGAAGGAGGAATCTAAAGTTAAGTAAATATTTATAAATTCTTTTAATTAATTTTTATTAACTATACATTTATTTATTCCTTATATTAAATACTAAATTTATTCAAATTATAAAATTTATTATCTATTAATATTATCTAATGATTTAATTAAAAAATATAATATTTGTACATATTGTAATTTAAATATTCTTATAAATATAATTTACCTCGTTAACTATACTTTTACTCAATAAATTTTTAGAATTGCTGAAATCCATCATTTATGAAATATATTTTATAATTGTAAATATTACTAAAGATATTGATATATGTGAATTTATGAATCATATATACCACAATAAATTTAGTTAGTCTTCTGAAAGTAAGAAATAGTTTATTTATTATTATTACTAAACGTGATATATTTTTTAAATATTATTATGAAATTAAATTTACTTGTAATGCCTAAACATAGGGTTAAGCATTACATTATTCTGCATTTTCTTTTAAGAGTAACATAGTCTAAAGAATAAATTTAATAGTTACATTCAAAAGGTATTTGTATTATGGCAAAGATTTTAAAAGATATTATGTATTAAATACGTCCGTAATTTGAAATTATATTTTATTTATGTCTTTGACAGGTGTTTACATATAATTCCATAACCTTAAGTTATATTATAATGAATCTAAAAATTGACGGTAAATTTCCGTAGATATGATTCAATATTTCTCAACATTTACAGCTGATATTTTATAATTGGAACATATTTGTATCTGAAATAGTTATGGATTTACATAAAATTTTGCAATAAATAAATAGATGCAGTAAAAGAACATCAAAACTTATTATAACTAAAGTTTCATTTTATTACTCATTATTTATTAATGTATTATACTTAATAAATATTAATAATACTTTTTTATTCCAGAAATTTACAAAATAAATTTATAATGATTGCAGATTTAAAGAAAATTTGTTATAAACACTGTAATTTTTTATTATAAACATATATATATAACAAAATAAAAAATATAATTTTTTATTTTGTTATAAAGACTGGTTATTTGTACACATTGATATTCTAAATATAATTTTTGTTTCACTGCTTGAATTTTTATTTTGATATATACTGTGATATATATTCAATATTATAGCACATAATATTGAATAAAAATTATTGGTGTTCACGCTTGTTAAGCAATAAAATATGTCATAAAGTAAATAAAAGTAAGCGAATGAGAAAACCAAATTTAAGAAATCCTTTTAAAATACCTTCTGACAATCAATTCAAAACATAATTCTTGAAATAAAAAAATGACGATTAATGACTGTCAGAAGAACTTTCTGAGACATCCAATTCCAGGAATTGAAACATTGAATGGGCCTTTTGGCGTCGCGACGTGTCGACTATGATGCCAGTCTAAGCGTGCATTGCAGCTACGATACAGCCGTCAGGGAACGTGTTCAATCATAGACTTATTTTATGGTGTGGACTAGAGTAAAAATGGCCATTAACATGATCACGATGTATTAAATCATATTTTGACATTTTTCTATGAATTTTAATGTCGACGTTCACCTTGTCGTGGCATATCAGCGCATGTGAGCCTCATTTTCATGTTTTATCCTCTTAAGTACGTTTACAAGTAACAGAGGTAGTGCACGCATAAACGAAGCCATTCACTTGAAAACGAGAACACGTAGTAGCAGCAACGCTTCGTTGCAGAAACGTGACCTTTTTAAGGTAAATTTATTAAATTTATTTCCTTATTTTTTTTCAGAAAAAACTGTTTCTAATGAATTTTCTTTCTTTTCTTATTTTAAAGAACATACTCCATTATGTTTTGATGTAACATTGGTTTTGTGTACTCAGTCGTCAAAATTTTGTGTGGCCTGGCACGTGCGCGCGCGTATTTTCTTCAAAACAACTCCACATTTTATACCTTATATCTTTTCTATTTGAATTGTTCGATCTAATTTAGAAACAATATCCTTAATAATGTAAGAATAATAATTGAAAATTTATATCAATTGTTTTGGTTTTATTTTCTTATGATATAATATAATTCGAGATAAATTCTATTTACAGGAATGCGAGTTGTATATGTGCATATGAGTATGCCGTCGCGCGCGCGCATATGCCAATTAGGCATACTTATGTAGCTGTATGCGTAAATTAGAGATTATGGGATCAATCTGTTTTGATATGGCTTAAGGGCAAATAAAAAATTTTTAAATAGTTGTTTAGAGAATTAGTATTCAACGAAGTCCATTAAAAACTTATGACGCTCATTCTTTTAAAAAGTTTAATTAAATAAAATGGTGTTGGAAAAATGTTATCCACATGATTATTAATATGTGAAATATAATTTTTTTTATAATCAGATCTATGCTTTAATACTTAATTATTTATTTAGTTTTTTTCAGAAGTTAGCAAATTTTCAATATACTTATTTCTAAATTTATAAAGAGAGAAAATTTTATAGTTTTATTTTTATTTTTTATTTCAAGGCTTACATAATCCTTGAAAATATTATAGAAGAAAGAATTACAGAAAAAATTAAGTCAATTATATAACTGATTTTAGTTAAATATTTTTAATAAAAAATGTCATTAATGTTTGATAATGTAAGTGGTTATTATAATAAATGGTTAATATCTAATTAATATACTGTTTAATATAAAAAACATTAAAATATTAAAGTTTCAACATAATTATAATCATCTTTAATTTAGTTTGTAATAAAATTATAGATTTTTTATTTATTTTAATTAAATAAAATAAAATTTTTACTATTTTTTAAAATTATGAATTAACAAAAAATTGTTGATATTTATTAACAAAAATATACAAGTATATATTATTATTATTATTTTCTTTCTATTTTTTACAACTCAATTTATCTAAATTTACTTAGAATATAAATTTTATTATCGTTTAATATATTTAACAATTGCCTTTGAAAAATCTTAGAATTTAAAAAGTATTTTTAAATATGACACCTCATATTTTAATTGTATTTATGTATAATAAAAATTAAACAAGAAAAAATTTAATTTTTAATGTATATCTAAAATGAAAAAATAATAAAATTATACTATTTTCTGTTATATGTGGAGATCCAGAGAATGAGAATGTGTAAATATATAAATGTAAGAGAGTTATAGTATATAGTTTATAATATAAATTTGTTTATACACATTGAATTTGAATCTTTTGACTTGAAAAAGTATTTAGTTATTATGTTATTAATAACCCAAATAAAATAATATACTTATGAAACATAACTAGTTTACAATGTCAATTTTCACAATTTTTATAATATTACAAGTAGAGTGATTAATTATATTTGTTATAAATTGTGTGATGAATATACATGTTTTTATATATATACATTTCAAAAATTTGATTGATCTAAGATTTATTGTATAATTTTAATTAATGTTAATAATGTTGAATTAGAAATTTCAAGATTTCCTTTATGATTATCCCAATTACAAAAATTATATTAAATTATTTGTTATGTTATTCAAATTTTATAAGTAATATAAATAAAATGATAATTCAATTTATTATATTTTTTTTATTTTTAAGTTTTGATTAGATATTTAACAATAACAAAATTTCAGTATATAATATACAATTTCATTTTTTTCAGATGGGTGTTGCAAAAAAAAGACACTAATATCTTATACAAGATTGTACTAACAATAAATTATAAAGAAATTTTTTTAAGAACACGTATTATGGCTGAGAAAATGTCTTGTAAATATAAATAAAGATTTCAGACTAAAATTTATGAAGGTAAAGAAAATGCCTCATCGTGTAGTCAATAATGGGACAGCACTTTGCTAGTCTCAGGGAATTTTTCAGAATGGAAAACAAAAAACAATCTTTAGAAGGATATTCAGATTCGATCCGGCATTTATCTCTGAATACGCTGGATCAATGTGAAGCAGAGAAAGTTGCAAATAGAGAAAATAATGGAAACATACCAGTCATAAATTTCAATGTGATTCATAATAGAGATAAACAAGAAGATAACTTAGATAATGAGCATTTAAATTTGGATTTGGATAATCACAATTCTAGATTTGAATCTATTTATAGTCAGCCAATAGATGGTCAAGAAACAAAACAATGTTTTAATAATGGAAATTTTATTGCTAGTGAACAAGAAACATTCAAACAACAAGAAGCTTGTTGCAGTAATTCCGGTAGCAGCAATACCAGTAGTAGTTCTGAGGATTGTCCAGTAAATCCTGTTTTCAGAAGATCATCAAAAACACTTTCGTTTGGAAAACGAAAAAGTAAGTTATTATTTTTTTTATAAATAAGTAAAAAGTCATAAAATTAAGTTTTTACATTTCATGTATACATTGTTTCTTTGATTAATAATACTAAAAAATTATTAATATACTAATAATAAAAATTTTAGGTAAACATATTAAAGACCAGAATCCAGTTTGTAATCATGTATTATCTTCGAAAAAGAAACGTAGCAACTGGGTACTGAAGTTTAATTGTTCTAAGAGTAAAGGTTCCAAAAACACAGATATTCCGGGTCAAGGCAATAGTAGTTCAGAGTGTGTGTGCACAGGGTACAGAAGGACTGAAGAGCATCCTATGGGTGCTGGTATTGTCTTCAATAGCAAATCTGTCCCACAGAGTCCAATATTGGGACCACTGCCACCTAGTCCTGTCATTGATCTTTCGCGTTTTAATCCAGAAGAGTTTCCAATGGAGGTAATTCACCTTTCTATTTATTTTGATTCTAACTTTAAGAAATAGTTAATAAATAAAGGAAATGATAAATTTTTCTTCTAGAGTATAGTAAAATTAGAAAAATTTAATGTTAAAAAATCGAATAGCAATTTAAAACGTGATTTATATCTATTTTGTATTAAAAAAATTCCTTTTATAATAATTTATTTCTTGCGATTTTTGTAGTTTGGTACGTTATACTTTTTTTTAATAAATATATATCTACTTTATAAAGCTTTATAAAAAATGTTATATCAGAGATTTAGCTCATAAATTATGTTGAATAAAAATATTGTTAATTTAAAATTTTAAGACTGAATGTAAGCAAGACTATTATTATTATTATTATTATTATTATTATTATGTTGAATATTCTATTACAAGAACAAATTCTTGTGTGTATTATATTTAAAATTTGAAAAATTAAGAAGATTCAATTTCCAGTTGTGATTGATTTAAATAATCTATGAACCCATTTAAAATTTTAAAACAATAAGAATATTATATAAAAATAAAAATATAATTCTAAATGGTTGTAGTTCATAAAAATACTTATGTAAAAACTATTGTTTATTTATTTATTTATTATCTAAAAAATGTTATTTTTTAGATAATAATATATAATTATATTAATTTATATAATTATTTTATTATATAATTTAAATTATTAATTTAAATATTAATTTAAATAAGCCTGTATCTTTACACTTGTATATTTTAAAATTTAAACTAATATATAAACTTTTCTTGAAATATACATTTTAAAATAAAGTTATATAACATTAAAAGAAAATAATTATTTATGTTGATACTTATTTAAATATTGAATTATTTCATGGAAAGTATTTTTGAATATAATAATGCGACATCTAAAGTTTTTTTGAAGAAACAAATGGGACAAGAGTGATGGAATACTAATTATTTATGGGTTAGATATATCTTTCTAAAGCCATTTTTATTAAAAATTGAAAGATAGACAGAGAGAGACCTTAGTTTTACAACATGTATGAAAGAAAAAATAAAATCTTACAACATATTAATTCTGTTCTTCTTTAATTATCTTAATTTAATGTGTATTGGAAGCTTTTTTCAATAATCGCATTCCTAAAAATTATAGTTTTATTTTTTTTTAATTATTTTACTAAACTTAGAATTAATATTTGGTTATTAGGTTATTCCATTTATTGCATATAAATTATTTGTGGCATTTGATCTTCTTTTATTAAAGTACTTTAATTTCTTTTTTATTTTATCTTCAACAGATTTATTAAAAAAATTGAAAAATTTATAAAAATGTATTTATTTCAATCAGTTAGAATTAAAATCAAAATAATAGTAAATTCATTTAGATCTTACAAGAAAAAATTAAATATTGAAATAAGGGATACAAATTATTTGGATGTATTCTATATAAATGTATTTAATTTCATAACATTATTATAATAAAGTAGATAGAAGCTACAGACAGAACATTCTCTTGATAAAAGGACTCATCGTAAATTGATATTTTCTTAAATATACAGACTTCATTTTCAATACGTATAATAAAGTTAAATTTAACATCTTATTGAAAAATAATGAAATTTATACCTACTTACACTTTTTTCACTTACATTTTATCATATTACCGCTTCTATCATATTATATCACCTTTGTTATAAAAAAAGATTAAGTAACCTGAATAGCTACGTTTTTATTTGGAGTCTAGTGCAAGTAGGTATACATCATATCAAATATTTAAATATTGATATGATTTTTTTACATGCATTTTTATTTAAATTACTTTATTTAAAAAATACTGATAATATAGAAAAAAATTATACCATAAACACATATAGTTCTAATGGTCTGAACTGTTTTCTACAGATTATTTTCCATGAAAATTATAAAGAAGTATTTGTTCAAATAAATAAGGTTAGAAACCGATTTATATCATAGTCTTCAGATCAGAAAAATATAAAGTAGGTGGTCTAAATATTTAAATTCTTTAATATAACAGGGGTTGTTATAATTTATTCAGTTTGCTCTTTTTTGTAATTACTTGTAGTAATTAAAACTGTGTATGGCTTAGTCATTAAAAAAAGTTATGTAGATACCAGTTATAAATTTTTTATTCTTATGCAATTTATAAATTTTTTAAATGATTTTTATAGATTTATTGCATGTATTATAAACAATTAAGTGAAATTAAAATAAATAATATGAAATAATAAACAATAACAATAATATGAAAAGAATTTTTGTAATTATTTAACTTTTTTTTTATTTTCAGGATTGCGACGTAAGAGCG
This sequence comes from Wiebesia pumilae, assembly GCA_018907045.1. Lineage (NCBI taxonomy): Eukaryota > Metazoa > Arthropoda > Insecta > Hymenoptera > Agaonidae > Wiebesia > Wiebesia pumilae. Next base: position 5,124,200 of record JACCHZ010000127.1, read on the forward strand.
CGATTGCAAAGAGCAAGAGAAATGGAAGAGGGGGTCGAACCACCCCCTGGCTATCGGCCTAATTGCCCGTCTGCTGGTATACAGGTTCATCCAAACGGAATAACAGTAGACAGTTTAGCAGCGTTATTTCAAGCGCATGCCGGAATTCAAGCCGCTGCTCTTACTGCCTTGTCTCAAATTGATTCCACATTAATTTCAAATATTGAGAGACCTATACATACTCAGGTTTGTCGTATTATAATATTTTTAATAAATTTTTGTATATGCACTGATTAATAACGAAATTTTAATTGTCAATGTGATAGCATTACAAAATAAAGTACACTAATATAATTATTTTCTGTTATCCAAGTTAGATTTTTCACTTATAATTTAACATAATAATTATTAACATTTATTCATGGTACTTATTTTCATTTTTCGAATCTTAAATAATATTTAAGATTTTAGTATTATTACTGAAAATAAAATTTTAATTTCTCAAATTAAGTTTTTATGAAGATTGAATATAAAAGTTTAAAATATAAATACATAAATTTTTTTTAAAACTTAACTTTTTTCATATATTTATCAATCAAGCTGTAAACATATTTACTTGCCATTTCTTTGTTTAAAAAGTAATAAAATATCTTTACACTTGGGAATTACAAATTAAATCAATAAAATTTTTTATTAAAAATGTGGTATTTAACTTAGTTAAATACCTTTTGAATAATAGTTTTGATAATTAAAAAAATTAATGTAATAAAATTCAGCAAAAAATATATGAAAAAAAAAGTATATAAATATAAATACATTATAAAATTGCTCTCGTACAATAAATATTTTGGGTAAATATTATTTAAACATATATATATTATTTAATGATATAATTATTGTTTTTACAATTTGAATCTAACATAAAAATATATAAAATAAAAATAATATTTATTATAAAATGCTTCAAAACTTAATTGACTAATTTAATATAATAAATTACTTCTTTATGCTACTATAATGTTTCATTTTTAAACGTATATGCTACTGCATAATATAATCATCTAAAAATTTTGAATTATTAGGTTGATTATGTGCATTGCCTTGTGCCAGATTTAAAATCTATCACAGCATGCTCCTTTTATTGGGGTAAGATGGACCGGTATGAAGCGGAGCGTCTTTTGGAAGGCAAGCCGGAAGGAACATTTCTCTTGAGAGATTCTGCACAGGAAGAATTTCTTTTTTCTGTAAGCTTTCGAAAATATGGGCGCTCTTTACACGCAAGGGTTGAGCAGTGGAATCACAAGTTCAGCTTTGACTCACACGATCCGGGTGTTTATGCTAGTACAACGGTAGGCGTTTGACTTGTAACTAAAAATTTTAAATAAATCATGGTTTTGTTTCATTTAAGTTTTTTACTTAAAGAAAAAAAATTTATTAGTTTTTCTTTTAATTGCTACTATTTGTTATTTAAAAAAATATATTTTTTAAATAAATAATGACTAATTGAAATAGTAGAGAAATTTAAAACAGTTGATATTGAAAATAGTGGTTGATTTATAACATTAATAAAGCTTTCTGTATAATTAAAATATTTTATTTTATTGGGTTAATTTTCTGTCTTAAATATTACATCATATCACACATAATTAATGTACTTATTGAAGTAGATAAATTCCAGAATATCTAATTTATCTTTTAATGTCTAAATAAATTTTAAGTAAATTATATAAAGTAAAAGAATTTGCAAACTGTAAATATAGTTCTCAAAATGATAATGACGCGACTTTCAGACTTAAAAAAGTAATTTCAATATACATGAGCTGTTATGAACAGATAATAAAAATTAATAAATTAAAATTATAAAAATTAAAAACACAAACATGATTGTACATTTCTCTTGTGTAAAATATTTAAAGTACTTCTTTAAAATAATTCTTTAAAAATATAATCTTTTGAACATTTTGGTAATACAGTATTTATTTAAATACATACAAAGCATTCAAAATTTAATATTTTTTAAAGTTGGAGTTAGAGAATAAATCCTAATGAGTTACATTCATTTAAAGTAAGACTAATTACAGTTTTGATTTTTGAGATTAAAAGGTAATAAAAGGATATATAAAATCTATTGTAAGACAGTTTTAATTCTATATAAAATATATGATTGCTGTGTTTTATCAGTATGGTAAACTTATGTTTTCAATTATCAATCTAAATATTTATGATATTCTAATAAAAATTAAATACTTAAGATTAATATTACAAATAATTATTTAGTATTTTTTATTCACCAACTTTATAAAATTGTAATTTCGGAGTAGAATTTTCAGATTTAATTTCATAGTAAAGTCTTACTTACATTTAAGACTATTTTATAAAACTATCCATTTTTATTCTAATTTGAATATATGGGCTTCAACAAATAACTGTTGAGGAATAGTAATTATAATTTAACAGGTTTAAATAATTTGTATTATTTTATAGTCCATAATTAGTCCGTACATTTCTTATCGAAAACTTTGAAAATCGGAGCTTGAAATTTATTATTGTATAGTATAATAAAGTATAATTTAATTTATAATTCAATGATAAAAAAAAAAATTTGTAGGTTTGTGGCTTGATCGAGCATTACAAGGACCCTTCCTGTTGCATGTTCTTCGAGCCCATGCTGACCATTCCTTTGAATAGAAATTTCGCATTCCCGTTACAGCATCTCTGCCGTGCAGTCATTACCACTGGAACAACCTATGACGGCATCAATAAGCTTCAATTGCCAAAGACTCTCAAGACCTATCTGAAAGAGTACCACTATAAGCAGCGCGTGAGAATTAGGCGACTCGATATTGAAAGTGATCTGCAGACGGATCGAAAATCCATATCATATTTACCGTTGACGTGAATGGTTTCAATTATACATTTAAAATGACAGAATAGTTCTGCCAATAAGCTCACTCTGCGAATCATCATTCAGTCCAAGTACGCCCCTGTGAATGATATAGTGTACAAATTTCATTAAGGAGTTTTCCATTGCCTTTTATATATCTTATAAGTTAAATACTGGCACAATAAAATTTACAATTTTTTAAAAGTTCAGTTAACATAAAATTAATTTTTTAATTTATAAAAATATATTAATATAGTCAAATGCGCTTTGATAAAAGGATTGTTTGATTAATAAATACAAAATATCTGAAATAAAGATTCCTGTAAACAGTATTTTTATTAAGGAAAAATCTTGCTCATAAAAGTGTTCACAAAAAATTCGTGTTTGATAAAGAATTTTTACAATAAAGCATTTATCATAGCTTCATGTATATTTCAATTAAATCTAAAGATTAGCAAATGTAATGGAAAACTCAAGGAGGGAATATAATGATTTTGGAGTATAGTAATTGATAGTGCCAGCGGGTCATGCTTGGATTGAATGCATTACGTGTAAAAATACCTATATTTGAATTGTTAATTGTAGAAATTTCAAGTGCCTAATTTATTAAATTTTTGCAACTATAAAATATATACTATATTAAATTAAATTCAGGTTTCGATATATTATCTGTAAGGTTTATTTATTGTATGTACTTCCATCAAATAATTTTGCTTGTAATTGGCTAGTACAAATTTAGATAAATTATTGCTTATAATAAGATGCATTTTATTTAAAAATACATATAGAAATCCAATTTATATGTAATACTTGCAATGAAAATTACACTTAATTTTTTTATCTGTATTTTATTCAATAAAAAATTATTTACTTATGAAGGTAAAAAATTTTCAAATATTTATGAATGATTTCTACAATTAACAATTCATGTGTAAAATATAGATTCGGTCAATCGACAGCTCTCTATTTTGTCGTATAGATACTAAAATTTATTTATGATATATTTTTGTTTTCAATTGTTGTATAGTAATGTATTTAAGATTGCCACTAAAGTATTAGGCCACATTGAATGAATAAAAATCATATTTGACAATTTTTATTAAATTATTAAATTTAATGACAAATTGAAATGGAATTTTATTGTATAATTCTCAAAAGAGAAAATCGTATTTTTAATTGTAATTTTTATACTCCTGTAAAAATTATGATTTTTACTCATTTAAAGTGGACTAATTTAACAAGAAGAATTTTGTAATTGTTAAAATTTTAAAGAAAGTATCAGTTTTACTTGATTTTTATTAGCTAACTCGATATTTACATTCAAAATATTTATGACATATAAATGAAAGAAGTTTATTTAATTTCACCTCAAATCTACGCGGTTTCAATACTATTACAATATTTAAAAAGTCAAAATAAAGATTTAATTTAAATAGACATGTGAAATAATCGTAGTGTATTTACTGTAGAGAATTAAACATACATTTGATTGATACACGTACATACGACAACTATTTCACATAGTTTCCAAATAGTTTGTATATGCAATATCAACGTACATTACTAAAAAAGGACTTCTTAAATGCTTAATCATGGAAGTTAGCTGCAACATTAAATGTCAAGTTATTTCTTCTTTTATCAGGACAATACAAGGATGCACAATTTGGTGAATAATTTTTTTAATTTTTACTTTCTTATTAAATTTTCAAATTTTGAAGTATTCAATAATTATTAATTAGATATTTATGATTTTAGATTTACTTAAGTTACATTTTATTTACGTTCATTTCTATTATATATACATTGCCAGTGAGTGCAAATTTTTAATAAAAGTTTGCGTTAATATTAAGAGATTATAGAAGATGATGAGCTATTGATGAGGCACAAGATAATATTAGAAAGTTCTTTAAATTCCTAATAGTATTTTACATACACATCTAATTTTAAAGAACTTCCAATATTTTAAATCCCTAATATTATACTTAGCAGTTTTCAGTTTGCAAGATAATAATAATCTAGTTTAAACTATTGTGCTTCACTAGTAACTTATCTGCTATATTTTTATTATTTTTATTTTATATTTTTATTTAAAATTTGAATACAAATATTTCTAAAACGAAAATTTAATTAAATGAGCTATTCAAATCTATTATTTTATTGTCTAATAAATTAATTTTCTGTTTACTTTGGCAATTATGGAAAAACTATTTATTTTGCAAACTCTATTCACGAAATAATATTGATATATGATAGAGATAATAGAAACTTTTTATAATACGAGGAAAATTGTGGATCGTTTGAACTATTTGAACTATTAAATGTTATGTGAGGATGTTATTTTTTAATATGACATCAAGCAATTAAGAGATATTGGTATCGAAATGTGATAGTATTCAGCTTTGAAGATTTAGTGAATCATAATGATGAAAAAATGTTATTTAATGAGTGATGGTGAAGCTTTCTCATCTGATTATTATGAGAAAAAAATTGTATAAAGACAAATAATAAGACTGTAAATTTCTTCTTAATTGTATAGTGAATTTTCAGGATGTAGTATCGGTTGGAAATACGTTTGTAAAAGAAAAAAGGTGTCAAAAGACATCATATATCACTACATTTCTTCCAAGATGAACGGTTCTTTTATTAATGTGAAAAGAGAAATAAAAATAATGTATTGCCAATGTAACGCAAAATTAATATACAGTTTTTCTATTATTCTAATATATTAATTCTAATTTTATTTGTGATAATATAAAAAAAATTTGTGAATGCGTTTGTTATCTATAATAAGTCTCACCTCGCTAGTCATGCGACAGTTGTTCGATTTTATAACTTTCGTGGGCGACTTTTTGTTGATAAAAAATGTGAGAATACTTGTATATTTATTTTTTACTCATGACACTCAAGTAAAATAGCAATATTTAAAAATAGTCGAATTAAACATTGTCAGTTTTTAACACACAAGCTTATAATCTGCGATTGTTCAAAACGAAATTCGCAAAAGAACCAGTGACACGTTTTCCTATAAAAAATTTCATCAATATTGTTCAACAATGTGGTTCATAATCATGCAATTCCTATCGTGCCTACTTTATTATGAATGATTATAGTGCATAAATGAGTCGCGGTTCGTCAAGTTGATGCAAAGTCAACAGAAAAATAAAAAAGTATTGATCTGTTTAGAAAATTTTGCTGTTTATTGCTAAGAAAAAATCTGTTAATAATCATTTCCAAAGAAAATTATTTATATGACGATTACTTATTTTTACTTAAATAACATGATCAGGTTTTGCTTTATATTGATGAATTGTAAATTTTACTAAAAATAAAAATTGTATGACCTGACTGATTGAGTTTAGAATTCATTATTAATGATATGAATTTCATTAGGTAAATATATTAATTTTTGACAGACTTTTAATTTTAGATTTCTAATATCTAAATAATATTTTTAAATTTGAAAGTATTAAAATTAAAAAATAATATTATTAACCTCAGTATAAAATGCAACAGAATTGTTTGACAGATCGAAAAGAAAGAAAATCTAACATTGATTAACTGTATACCCTGTAAATGTCAATTGTGTAAATATATTTTGCTAGAGAAATACGCTGAATTCATTTTGAGCGAATCTTAGGTCGGGTAATGGACTTAAAAGTCAAGTAGCAATTTATCAAGTATTAGTAGAAAAATTCAATTAAGCCTGAGAGTTAATATATCCTTGATGACTAAATATTTTCACAGTCAGTTTTTGTAAATTATACATTTTCTTAATAAAAACAAATCTTTTTCTATAGAAGTTTAAACTTTCATTGTGTTGAAAAAATTTTAGATTTAATATCAGTGCTTTATTCTTAAATTTAGTAAATTATATCAGAGCAAAAGAAATAAATATAAATTCTTGGACAAATTTTTAATTTTAAATAATGCAAATTTATAATATAAATAAAATTATAAATTTTTAAATAAATTAACATAAAAAAATTTAAAGAAAAAACCAATTAAATTTTTTATTGCTTTAAAAAATTGATGCTTATAATATATAAAAATTAATACAATATTAATTTTTTAAATATGAATGTAATTATATTCAGCACTGGTTATTAATGGATTTGTGAAAAATCTGTTAAGAAAATCATTTGTACTTTTGAACTGACTGTATGTATTTTTGTCTGATCATGGTAAAACAATTCTTCCACAGTAGTATTTCTTAATAAAAAAAAATTGACAGGAAACAAGACTTAACGAAAGAGCTCGAAATAATAAGTATGGATAGAAAAATATTACTAGAAAATTTCACTTGATTTTGAAAGATTATAAAGCATTCTTTATCTTAATCAAAATTAATGTAATGAGCTTTACAAATGTAACTTCAATTTTTACATTAAAATAATACATGGAGTAACATTTTTCAGCATAGCTTTGTCAGTACAATCAAATTATAAAAGTGTAACTTCAAAAATCATTGTATCAAAAATAATGATACAACTATATTGTACTGAATTTGAGCACATTAATATATTTGAAAAAGTTAATTTAAATATATAAAAAAAAACTAATCAATTATTTAGTATTTTTAGCAAAGGTTATCCAACCAAATTAAATTACATTGAGGATGCACATTAGGGTGATTGAAAATTGTTATTGTCAGTTAATGGTTAATCGTTTAATATAAATACATAATATAAATGAAAAATAAATATTCTTAATATATTCTAAGTTTAGTAATATATTTAATTGTTGGGCAAATGTGAGAATAAGAAGGTTAAATTGAAATATAAAAATTCGAATTGTAACAAAAATACTGTATGTGAAAGTAATTAACAAAATTAGTAATTACTTTGATCAAGGACTGATGTGGTAAGGTATTATTGTGAGTAAATATAATCAGACATAATCTATATTTTGTGATTTTTTTAATTATATTTTGTACCCTTATTACATTTTAAAATCATGAAATATTTCACTGAATAGAGCATACAAAACGATACTTTTAATAAAAGTATATATTTGCTTATTATACACATGCACATATACATGCATAGTAATATATTTTATAAATATAAACATTTGCTGTAACATTAATTTTCACCAACCTCTTTATATTTTGATAATATATATATATTTTTTTCTTTTTTTGCAATGCATTTGATGAAGTAGATATTAATTTTCAATAAAGAATAAAGATGTCATTGGTAACAAAACCTTATAATTGAAACAGAAAAATAAACAAAAAAAGAATATAAGAAAGATATCTAGAGATTTTAATTAAGGAATTACATTATATATATATATTAAATTTATTAATACCAATTAATAATAAAATAAGAACATAAAGTTCTATTGTTTAAATATAATTTACAAATTATAAATTTATATAGTGTACATATGTATATAATTCTAAAAATAAACCTTATTTTTAAATTTTTTGAAAATTTATATAAAGTTTGAAGCTATTTTTATATTTCTCTTTGTATGAGTTATATCACTGCATTGTATAAACATAAAGTTTCTTAGCTTTTCATCAAACTTGAAACAGTATACAAAATTAAGTTTATAGTAGAAATTCTTGTGATATTAGCTCTTGTTATAAAGTATTGAAATAAAAATAAAAAATAGTCTAAAAGTAGTTACTATATATTCATTTATTTCTCTAGATAATACAAAATATTATAATATTTCTGATAGAAATTAAATATATTCTGAATAAAATATTACTTGATAGTAGTGTAATTTTTTGTATATATATACAATTAACATAATTAAAAAATGTTTATTAAATAATGTAAATAACACATATTGTTATTATAAATTATAAAAAGTTTTCAACTTATTATAAGTGATTAATTAAATTCTGCTTTAAATTGATTATTTACTTTTAAATTATATCCATGATTTATTTATTAAATTAATAAATTTATTTATTAATTTATTTATATATTAAAAATAAATATAAGGAATTTCATAAAGGATACTAATAAAGTGCCTCTCCCAATTTTCAACCATGTACAATTCAGTTACTAGCATATATCTGAAATACCAATATTGTAGAAAAGAGGAGAATTTTTTCAACAACTTCATTATAATTATATATTGAATTTCTAAATCAAGAACCAAGATTTATTATAAGGCAGCAAATATAAACAGTAACTAAAAATAAAACAAATATTACCAGTGATGGATAAGTATAGAATCTCAAATTTATAAATATAAAATAGTCAAACAGTATTTTAATTTGTGCTAACAATACTTCATATTTTTGTACGTTATTTTAGAAAGAAATGAATTATTTATTATTAGAAACTGTTAAACTAATTATTTCTTTATAGTTTTATATATAAACACTTATCAAAAAATAAATCATTATAATGTTGATATGAGAAAAGTCTCTCTTTAGCGAGCGTAGAAGTTGCACAAATTTGATACATGCGCAATAGAAATCTATGTTAATTGGCCTTAGTAAGCGCGCGTAAAATGAATTTCATGTTATACAATTGATGATATACAATTTTATGTTACCAAACAATAGAGATAATATAAAATATATGCAGTTTCTACAATAAATATTAAATTAAAAAATGAGTCAACTAACTGAAAATATTATTAAAACTATTTTTTACTAATTTATGAATTCTATTAGTTTTATAAAAAAATAAGTAATAATCTCATTATATACAATTCAAAATTTGCATCCGCAATAAAATTATATATATATATATAAAGATATTTTAAATAACATATATATGTAATAAATGATAGTTTATATAAAACATTTATTAATTAAGAAAATGTAGAAGTCTTTTTTTTAATTACAATGTAAATACTCAAATTTCATGGAAAAATGTAATAATTGGTGTAGTAAAAAATTAGATCTAGTTTTATAACTTATTTTATAGAATGCAATTATGTCATATGGATATATTTTTACATATTTTTTTGTAAGATTAAGGATACGATGTTATTGCGTACAAATCATTGCAGGCATTTTTGTTTTTGCAACCCTTGAGTTTTTCTATAATTAATAAAAACCTCTGCTGATGTAAAAACAGGTATATTTAAATGTGCTAATAAAATGTTTCTAATTTTATTTTTGACTGGTATTATAAATATATAATTAGAGAAAATTAAAGCAAAAGTTTTAATAAATGAATATATGAAAATTGAGCTGATCTTATATAAAGTTTCTAACTATGCAGTGTGAGAAAATTTCATAAATATCAGATTTCGAATTAGAAATTTATATATTTTTTTATATTTTTAATTCTTAGTCTTATTACAATTCATCAGACATTATAAAATACTAACCAGTTATCTAAACTACTTTTATATAACATTTATCAATTACTTTTATGTAGTAGAAAGTCCAAATGCATTATATTATCTGAAAGGCATATTGTACTTTGTTAGTTTTTTACGTGTTGAAATAATATATCACTTTTAATCAGCTTTGATAGCTAAAAATCATTTATTTGGCTAAAAATTAATATCATTATAAAAATTATTAAAATTTTTACATTTCAAATATCTTAAACATTTTGAAATTTTTGATAAAAATACTTTGTTCAGAAAAATATAATTTTTTTATCTATTGTCTTTCTGAAGTTGAAGGGATCTACATAAATATTTTTTATTTTGCATTTTCTTTCAATATTCTGACCTTTCAAAACTTTCTGTGATTGATCCATTAAGCGATTATACGTTATATCGTCTGTAACTTATATATAAATATAAACATTAACTTTAAAATTATTTTATTAAAAAGCTCACTATTATACTCTCAATATTTAAATAATAAATAATAATTTACTATTTTTGAAATCAGTTTGATAAACACTTTTCAATTTTAAGTTATCCTCTTGACCTACTTTTAGCATGTACTTCTTTCTAATCATTAGGATATTATTTTCTTGATTTTCATATTTTTGCAGCCTGTATATAATATGTAATTAAAAATACTTAAAATTAAAAAAAATTTTATTTTAATATAAATTAAAAATAATTTGAATTACGAAACATAATAATTATAAGAAAAAAATACTGTTTGAACGTTATTTCAAACACATCTAAATTTTGGTATTATTTAACTTTAATTTATTTTTATATGATTTATAAAATAGCTTCAATTTAATTTAAAAGTACATATAATTATAGTTTCGTGTTTAGATTAATTTCCGAGTAACTGCTTTTCTATAATATTAAAAATTAAATAAAAGTTTTAGCTAGATGTATCGATAATAGATTGATAGATTTTGGTTAGATATATTATTTCAGAAGACTTTTAAAAGCTATTCGTTAATTAAACTAATGTATAAATAAAAAGAAATACAATATATTAATTTAAAATAAAAATAATATAATAAAATAATATAAGTTTATGAAATGACGAAAGATATCATAGATAAATACACACTCAAGAGTCGTTTGTAAAATAACACTATTCTTTATTATTGGTTGAAAATACGTTGGAAAAATTGGAAATATGAGATATTCAAGTTTGTGTTCTAGAAGTAAAATTTTGAATACTACAATATAGTACAATATGAGTATATAAAAAAGATATAAATATATCTTGATACAGATATAAATATAAATACGTAAAATATAAATAAGACACTATACAATACAAATAAGGGAAGTCAATTGTTTTTGAGTTTTATCTCAGAAATTTACATTGGATTACTCGCATTGATTTTTATGAGTGCTGTATCTATAGTAACATATATTAATATTTCAAGAAAAAATTAAAATTATAATTTCCAAAAATTGTTAATGCATAGAGAAATTTATTTGTCTAAATTATGAATTATTCATCATTTCAAAAACCATTAAATCATTTTTAAATCCTTTAATTATGTCTATATAATATTTTTTATACAATGATATTAAACTACAAATTAATTACTTAATTAAAAATAGGGTAACCTGTTTACAAGCTGGCTATAGTCTTGGCAACTTTCTTGACTACAAATTTGCAACTTAGGTTTATAATAGATTAAAGGAACTTTAGCTCTTAACGGTAGTTTTTTTGACTTTTCAGCTAATAGCTTCAACTGAGGCAAGACAAAATCATCATTCGATTGCTTTAATAAATAATAATTCGATGTTCTATTTTCTTTCAATTCCTCCATTTCATATTTATATCTTTTACTGTAAAAAATATTTTATTTTATCTGAATTTTATATTATATTGTTCATCACTTTCATTATAATTATACAGTATTTTTTCAATTTTTTTATTATCTCACGTATTGAACTAAAGACAATTTGATACCTAGTATTTCATGTTTAAGTTTCAATAATTAATTTTAGAAGCATATTCATCATTAAAAAATTTATAGCAGATAAAAAGATTTTTTCATCCATGTTTATTATATCATATCTCAATTTACTTTAAAAGAAAAAATATTAGACATTCTATTTAAGAGAAAATTTGTAATTAATATTATTATTTACTTGTTACATACGTGAATTTTTTCAAGTCATTACAAATTCGTTAAGTGAATCATCACAATCTTCCAAACAAGGTCTTTTTGAGGCACATACTTGATCAAAACTTTTGAATTTCTTCGCAATGTAAAATATCAGATCTTTAATCAGAAGAATAAAACATACGGCTATTTTGTACAAGATGTAGTGAAGTATGGCGTTAAAAAATGCCAATGCAAAACTTAATGCCACCGATTCGTTTGAGGTTAACATAATATTTCTGGTTCAATGTTTTCTGATGTTTTTTTATTTTTCGAAAATTAACTTAAATTTTAATGATAGAATTGACAGCACTGATAATTTTGAAGATAATTTGATTTTTTGACATTCTGAAAAGAATCAAAAATAAATTCGCAATTGCCAAATTTTCATTTCATTGACTTAAAGCTCTGAAGCTGGTTAAATTTAAGTTTCTTTTTTTATATACGTCAAAGTACATTAAATTTTTTTATTATATTTATTTATTTTTAAATTTCCTGTATTTCGTGCTACAAAATGTACAAAAGTAACTTAATTATATATTTTTATTAAATTACAATGAGATGAAACTACATATTTACTTATTACTTAATAGAATTTCTGTATTTGTTTTTCTAAATACAAATATAAAGAGACTAAATTCTAAAACTAAATTTTGTATTATAATTGAAACTGCCTGTAATGAAAAAAAATTTAATTATCTATTCTTGATTTATATACATTTCTGAAAATTTCTATGTAATATTACAGAAGATAATTATAATAATTTCTATAGTTCTAATAAAAATATTTTATATTTTTAAATAAAATGAAGTCAGATAAAAAATATATCTGAAATAATAGTTTTTTATTTTTATTGAAATATTGACTTAGTTCGTTATTAGTCTAAGTTTTGAAAACTTGAAAAATTTAAAAAACTTATTAAGAGTAAAATAAATATGCAATAAAATAAAATATTTTATTTATAATATAATGCAAAAAACAAAATGATTTTTTGTTTTTTTATGATGCAATATGAATTTAGCCGATTCAGTGTTTTTGCCTTATGTATGATTTACATTAATTTAAGTTGACAAAAAAGAAAATTTTATAATTTTATTTATATTTATTTGTTTGTACATATTTTAGTGAAATTAACATCTTAATGAATGAATTAATATTTTTAATAACCAATTAAAATACCAATAGCTAAATATTATCGTGTCGAATAGAATTTTCTTCATGTAGACATTTAAATCTCATTTAGGAATATATTATTGAGTAAAAGATAATTTAAAAAAATATCAATGTGTAATATTAATTAAAACAGTGGTGATAATTTGTATGGCTGGCATTGAATCAGATCGTTTGACTTTGAATTTTTAATTCATTAATAATAAAAATATTTCTTTTATTATATAGATAAGAAAATAAGCAAGATAAGACAAATAAATGGAGAAAATATTTTTTAGATACATGTTTTAACTAGGTCTTATAAATCAGATATAAAATATTTTTAAAGAGATGACTTGTTGAAATATTGATAAGATATTTTTTATAACATCTTACGTGAATATCTATAATTTTTGGACAACTGAACAAATTTAAAATTTGAACTGTAGATTTTGTGTAATATATGCGTAATAAAACATAAATTAAATGAACTATATAATATAAATAATTAAGTGAATAAATAAATACATATATATTATTTGAAATAATTTCTTTGAACATATTTCACTTCTTATACTAAATTAGTTTATTCTGTGACATTATATTTTTGTAATTAGAACAAAGAAAAATATAAATTTAATATTATATACAATTAGTATAAAATCATTGATTAAAATCAAATTGTTTTATCATTATTGATTACATATTAAGTATTAGGTGCTGTATTTTCTTAAAAAAATATGTATTTTAGGTTTGAATAATAAAATGAATTTAAGTAGTTTGCTTTGAAACTTAACAAGAAAAAGCTTAAATATTAGTGTAATATTATACTGAAGTTAAATAAAAACATTCTAGAAATTGTTAATATTTGTAATGAAGCATTTATTTGTAACAGATATTTTGTTTTATGAAAAAAGTTATAGAAAACTAAACAGTTAAAAATTTATTTTAGGTATTATAAATGTAAATTGACTATCAATTTTAATATTTTATTTCTTTTAGTTATTTATTATTTCAATGATTTGGTTTCATTTATATGTATCTTTTGAATATAGGTTAATATATAATATTCAAGATACAATAAATCTTCAATATATACTACTATTATAAGTATAAGAAATCTTAATAAATAATGGAAATAAATGTTGTTACTGATAACAAAATATATACATAAATTATCTGCATAATTTTGAGTTTTTTTGTTTGTATTCAAAATACTTTTAAGTTTAGATGAATTTTGAATGATAAAATAAAATATTTATATTTAATTAGTTATTTAAAATTATCTTTAAATTTAACAGAATTGAGTATTTTACAAATGAAAATAATAAATTTATTATATTATAGGTGATTATAATTATAAGTGGATTATTATATATTATATTACAAGTGGATTATTTCGAATTGTTTCTACTCAATGAATAGAGCCATATTTTTTCCATACAGATTGTATTACATTTATTGTGAATTAAAAATCTATCTTCTTTTAAATACAAGAGCTACAAAAATTTACAATTTATAAGTTTTTTAAATTGCTCAATATAAAACAAGTATCGTCTACTTGAATCAATAATCTTCTATTGTCTTGAATTAGCCACTACAAATTAATGTAAAATTTGATTGAATTCATTTGGGCTTATACAGAATCAAATGAAAACATCATACTTAATGAGCATATATAATTATCGCGGATTAAAAGTACGAAGGAGAGCTTGCTTTCAAAGAGAGTTAGAGAAAGAAAGAGAACATATTTCAAAGCTTGGACCTTAAGCTGACAAGACAGATGACTCACTAATCTTACGTGTGGGTAAATTCAAGTAAACGACTGTTGGTAACTCTTGGACACTAAGCGATTCACTTGGATCGACATGGCTTCTTTGCTTGTAGAAAGACTTGCTTTTGAGCGTTGATGAAATTGGTGTAGCATGAATGAAACGTGTATTCGGAGAGTAGAGGTTCAACTGTATTTGCTGATCTTGGGTGCAATTGTGTTTTTGTATGTGAACAGTTGCTATAAAAATTTGTCGAATCGTTTGCTCTGTACAACCACAATCTAACTGCGTAATCGTTGTTATTCTTCTACATTGTTTCGAACTCTACAAAATCAATGTAATACTCTATAATTTGCAATTGATATTGAATATTTTATGCTTTGTCAAATTCTCATTCTATTTCAAAAACAGATTTTTAGATTGATATATAGTAAGGCACCCACTAAATCAATAAAGTTTCAAAGAAAATTGTGTAAAATAATGAGACATAAAGTAATATAAAAAATACAATTGTGTAAAAGTTTCTACTTAATTGATCCAGGTTTGATTTAAGTATTTATACTTAAAACTATATAATGATATATCAGTTCATTTCATGATTATGTTATAACTTACAAACTTCCGTAAAAAATTAGAATAAGTTTATTTTAAAAAATAATTATAATGTAATAGTATACGTTTATAAATTGTGTTGATTAGTTTTTAGCAGGTTACAAAAAATTCAATGCTATAAAAGTATCAGTAACCTAATAATGGCTTTCTAACTTTTACATAAATATTTTAGCAAAATGAATATTTAAAGATATTTTTGAAAATATTCCAATTATCAATTAGACAAGAAAGACTTACATGGATCTTTGAAGTGATGTGATCACTAATATATTTTTGAGATAAAAATTTTTTCTGTTGCCTGTTAGGAATGAAACTTGGAGTTTTCATATTTAAATGTTAATCATCGATGAGTCTTTGTATTTCATAAGAATAATATTTCTCAATATCATCTTTATGACATTGAAGTTCTCTGAGTTTTTGAAGTTTCTGATTGGCGATCATTGTCTGAGGATTATTCATTAGTTTATGTGCTATATTTTAATTTTACAATATTGTTTTTTTCATTCGCTTTTCGATTTTTCAGGGTTCTTTCAAAAATACTGTATCAATTTAAAAATTACAAATGTTAGGATATTCATTCTAGTTTTCAATTATCAACAATATAATTCATGAAGGAATTAACTTTTAATTTTTTTTAATTATATTTGTTTCATTTATTTATACTATAATTATATCACCTTACTTACAACATACCAACATTATTAAAATTTAAATAATAAAATATTTTCAGGCAATATTATAATAATATTAGGAACTATAGAACTGATGTACTAAATTATAGTTTTTTTTCTTTGTCTTTAATCTATAAATACGTTATTTGGTTTAAATATATTCATAACATTAAAAAAAATATTCATTTCCAAGTTTGTAGGTTAATGTTCTTGAGAAAGGAAATTTTTTTTTAATATTTATATCATTAAAAAAATTTCATTTTTAATAACATATTAGTAATATATTAAATTTCTTAAAATAATAACCTTATACAATATAAGAATAAGTATATAAACTTTTTGTATCTTTGTTAAGCATAAAGCAATCATTTTCAAATGGAAGTTAATAAAATATTCTAAATATTAGTAATAATAGTAGTAATTTATTCTTATAACATACTTTTCTTCTCATCATAGTCATAGCTTTTTCTCTGTAAATTTGTTCGCAACATGAAATTCTCATAATTATCAGTTTTACAGTTTATAAGTTTATTATTGAGATGTGATGAATATTTTACCTCCTGTGAGTTTTTTAATTGTTTTATGACAGTAGCATAATCTTCGTATTTTTCTATATCTTAAAACATTAATAAAAAAACTAATCTAATACTTCTTCGGTTTACTACTTATATAAAAATTAAGTTTTTTATTTCATATTAATTAAGTGTAACCTAAAACTATAATATAACTAGAAACTTATATTTTATTTGGATAAGATTTTGAAAATATATAACTATTAGTATTAATTAAAAGAAAAAATAAACTATGATATACATCAAATATTAAACAAATGAAAATAACGTACGTAAGCGTTGAATAAATTTAATAGAAATTGAGAGAAATTACTAATAAAACAAGTAATCATATGCAATTTTAAACTCAGACTCTATTTCTATCAAGATTAATACTTATGTCATAGTCAGATAATGAATCCGAATTTTTTTTATCGTTTGCTTTATATTCATTATCGGTTGTATATTTGCCATAATAAGAAAAGAATTCTGAAACTGATTTTTAGCAAGAAATGGCTCTTGAACGTAGTCACCTTTGTGCGAGCTTTGTGAGTAGAAATTTAAATTTTGGTGGTATTTTTCTGTCTGCTTATTTACTCTGTTATATATATTTTTTAAATAGAGATAGGTATTATTATTTAGGTATTATTTCTTTAATTAAAAATATTTAAATCTAAAATTTTTAATATCATATAATGAAAATAATTAATAACTATCCATTTTATTCATATGCACACACACTCACGCATGCAAAAATACATAAATTTGATAACCTCTCATATATTATTTTGAACTAAATATACACAGAATATGTGAATATTTGTTTTCTTACAGATTGGAAAAACTACTGTGATTACGATTATGCGAATCCATTTTTTACTAAAAAGATACAATTACCATTGTACCTTTGTATTAATAAAGATTGATTTTAATGTATTGTTACAGAAATTTTACCGAAATATACAATAATTTAAAAAAATACGAATCCTAGAAAATTTCTAATTATGAAACAAATGAGTAAGTTTTTGTAAATTATAAATATTAAAATTCGGTGAATATATTGCAGTGCAAAGAGTTTCACTTTGATTAGAATACTTAAAATACTATTTTAAACTCAGTTTCTAGTCGATCATTATCAAAGTCAATTGAATTTCTTGATATCATAGAAATATTTTTTAAAAATTATCAAATATAATTAATTAAAGTATCACATAAATGATATAATATGACTATAAAATAACCACTTAAATTTGTTAAAAATAATTACATTTATCTGTAATTTTCCTCTGCATACAATAAATTTTATATTCAAAGCAATATGTTGATATTATTTTCATTTTTTTAATAAAAGAATTCATTGTACAAAAATATACATTATAAAAGTATTCTGAATTAATAAAATTTCCAATAGAATAATCTCATTTTACTCTCATCTCTATGCACCAATAACTGCGATAAGGGATTCATTATAGCACATAACATATGGTAGATAATTGTAAACTATAATTTTTTATAATATTCTTTTGAAAATTTGTATAGGTTCATATAAATATTTAAACAATTAAACAACTATGCTTAAAAACTGCATTACGCTATATAAAAATATGATTAATTAGAGTAAGTTAAAATTATTGTATTATACATTTTTATAAATTTGTTTGCATGTAAATAAATTTAAAAACTAAAAATATTAATCGAAAGAATTAAAACAATAATTTTAAGACAACGCATTACAAAATATAACATTATTTTTAAATATTATATTAATTTCATGCTTCATAGAAAAATAAAAAAAATGAATCAAGATATATTGAAATTTATTAGAGTTTTTCAACAAGCCTTAGTAATTTTTTTCAAAAAAAAATCAATCAACATTATTTTTACTATTATAAAGTTTTATTTATAAAGAATAATGTTGCCTGATTGAACAATCTAAAATTTTATTACTACTCCAAGATTATAGTGCCATTTTTCTTATTTTACAACGAATTTATTTGCGATAGTTTATATACGTCTTTGCCTTTGTTTTACTTAATTTTTTGGTTTCCACTTCTTTTTTCTAAAACCATATACATTATCCTTTATTTATTATTTTAGTTATAAATTATAACTATATCATAATTTGATTATATCAAATTTTTATCTAAAAAATTGTATATAGCATTGTATAAATTAATTTTTCTCCGATCTAAATTAAGTTTTAAATATATTTATTACAAATATATGTCGATATTAGACTTTCAAATAAATAAATCATTTGTAAATTTATAATTCATGTAATTGAATCGCCTCTCTATAATATTGAATAATGTAACAAAATTACTACGTATTATGATAATAAAATTGTTTGTATTCTACATTTTTATACTACTTTACCTCAAACATTTTTTTAAATAAATTCGAAATTTCAAATTGCATAACAAGATTTAAAGATTTATTAACGTGTTAAGAGATTAAAATACGGATTTCTTAAATATAATATTTTCTAATTCTTATTTCGTTTATATTATCAGTTCTGTGTTTTTTATTTTATCGTGAGTTTTTAAAATGTTATTTGTTTTTTGAATTAGCTAATTAAAATGTTACCTTTATTTTATCACTATACATTAGTAATTATCATTTTTATTTAAATTTTTCTTGTAATTAAGTATTGCACTTTTTATTTAAAATTGTCTCTTTAATTTAATACTTAACACTATCATTGAAAGATATATCTTTTCTTTTATTTCTGTAAATTAAATAGCGTATTATAATTGTCAATTAGAATAAAGTTGGATAACAATAGTTTGCTCTATTTTAATCTATCCTAAATCTATGAATAATTATGACAATTTATTTTCAAATTCTTTTTGAAATTTAATGGTAATTACACGTATTTATATTAATTTAATTAATATTTTGTTAAAATGTTAATCAAAATTTTATTGTCTTTAAAAATAACTAATAATAATTAATCTTTAACAACATCCAATCTCTCGTCCAGCTGAAATACCGATTAGATATTCCACCAATGACTTTCAATTACGCTAGCATATCAGTAAGCACATACGTAAAATCTTACGCAATGCATAAAAATTAGTTTAAATACTATAAATGATACAATTAAAAAAATGTGGTTTAGTCAAGTCTCTTCAATCTCCTGGATCGCTGGATTGCCCTTCTCATACAATTATTTACACCTGCTCAACGTCTTTAATACGTATGATCGTCTATATTTGTACCTGCACCGATATGAATGGATTTTTAATTTCTATAGAAGGTAATTTAAATAAAAAGTACTAGAGCAAGTATAATAATAAGAATAAGTATTTAACATTTAGCGATTTGTATAATTTTAGAATCAAGGTTTTTTCAGCATGTTATTTAATTTTAAGTTCAACAATTTTTAATTTTTTTATTAGTGATATCAATATAAGAGGATCTATACTTATGACGTTAGTTTCAATGAAAATAAACATTTACTACAAAAATTAAATAATTAAATATACACGTAAATAAAAATATCCATAAAAATATTAATTTAAATAATTTATTTACAGTATTTATATACGAAAAAAAATATATACGAGAAAATTAGAAATAAGAGCAATAAATTATTTTTAGCTCAATTGCATAAATTTGTTAATTTTTAAACTATTCCATCAAAAAAATTTATAGAAAGGAATGTCTTCATTAAAACATTCGGCAATTGTAATTTGTTAGATAATATTTTGATATATTTAAAAAATGATTTATTAAGGAATAATCAAATGAATATTATAAGCTGTATATTTATTGTTGACTTCTGGAAGATTCCCAAGATGAATTCCTTGGATGTTCGATAAAGGGTCAATTAAACGAAAGGTCAAGGAGAAACTTTTAATAATGTCATAAATCGTTTCTTCCTGTATATATTATTTACGTATTTCAATAAAAATTAAATTCGTATTTATAAAGAATAGCCTTAATTAATTTCATATTTCCAAAAGCATATTCTGAACAAATTTTGAGAGTACTATTGAGAAGTATAAATTTGATTGTTATAAAAATGTCATCTAAAAAAATTGTACATAGCATTATATAAACAAATTGTTCTCCGATATAACTTAAGTTTTAGGTAGATATTTTATATACCTATCTATTATTTTATATATGTATTTAATATATATGTATATATATAATTCTATAAGTTAAACTTATAGAATTGATGTAATCAAAATATTTTATTTTATTTTTTTCATCAACTAAGCAAACGAGATACTATTTCAAGTATATTCACATTTAAAACTACAAGTAAAATAAATATTTTGTTAAAATAATAATTTTGTTATTATTTTTCTCTTATTTTTCAAATAAGCTTATATTGATTTATTCAATTAATTTATTATATTATTCAAAAAGATTATGGTAAAAAACTAAACCATTATTTTCAACTTATGTCATCTTCACATTCCTTTGGCTTCAGAAGCTTCATTTTTTCTCGCATCATTCTATATTTATTGCTTAAGCGTGCTTCCTTCATAATATGGTCACCAGTTTTATTAATGGCATCCTGGTACTCACTACTCCATGCTGTCAAGACCTTCAATTTAAGCCTCGACTCGTCTTCATCGCCAAATCGCTTTCTTTTCATTGATTTATATTTCATTTTGCAGGGATCTTTTAATGTAGAGACTGGTAGACCTCTGCTTTTTATTAGTGCAATACGTGAAGTCAAACGCGGGCGACAGTCTGTAATAGAGGGCTGATTTTCGAGTGTCGGACAATCGGTTGGCTTGATAGGTAGGCCAGCCATATCGGTCTCTGACCGATCCTCTGTGAATTATTTTAAAATTATTTTAAAATTATTTTAAAAATTCCTATTAAAAATTTTTATTTCAAAGAATAAAGTTAGAGACCAAAGCTTGTTTTTAACGAAATAGTTAGCTGAGGTATGCGTATACGTACGTATGCTCTGTACTTACATACTTACTTTTTTAATGAATGTGAACATGTATTTAACGATTCAAAATAAGTTATTTCTACAGAACTGTATGAACAATTTGTAGCTATGTAATGTTATTTAAAAGCAATAATACTTAAACATAATCTATTTTTTAGCAACTTTATTTTTGTATGAATCATCACTCAGAACTCTATGTTTTTTCCATAAAATGAATTTTTTAATAAAAAAACTGTAAATTTTACTATTTTTGTATGTGAAAATTAAAAAAGAAACTACAATAAAAATTGAATTTCTTTTAATGTTTTAAATTATCTGGCGTTTTATCATATATATATTAAAAGAATATTAACCAATTGATAAAATTTATATCTAAAATTTTAATGAATAATTTGTCATGTTTTTGGATATTTCATCTATTAATTTTTATTTGAATAATTAATAAAAATTCTAACATTTTTTATTTGAATCGTATATGAATTTATAACGATAAAGTTACTCTATCATTTCAAAATAAAGAAGCTTCTTTAAATAAATTCATTTAATACATAATTTTTCTATGCAATTAAGTCATATTATGTTTAAAATTATTATTAATTAGTGTGTTAATAAAGACTTTGTTATTGATTATAATTTTTTAAATTTTAATAACTAATTCTGCTTATATAATATATATTTGATATATTGATTTAGACCTCTAATAATGTAAAAAATTAAATTGAAATTTCAGATAAATACTTTTTTAAAAATTCTCAATCATTATTTTAATTTTCTAAGAACAACGTGCTCGCAAAATGTTGTTTTCAATTTATTGTTGATAATAATGATAATTATTAATAATATATATTACTGTAAAATAATCTATAGTGCAAGAGAAGCATTTTAATAAATACATCATTACTTAAATTGAAAAAACTTCAAGTATTATATTATATAATATGAACAATTTATCATAGTTATCATAGAACAACAAAACATAGGTATCAGGAAAAAAATTCTTTAAAAAAATATATTTAGATTGTACTTACCCAGGCGATTAAAATCGACTTGATAAGTTGTTTTAAGTCTCTCAAAATTGAATTTTTTTATTGTATCAAAAGCAGGTGGCTTATGCATTACGTTAATTAAATTAGGATGTTTTTGTAATAACTGAAAAATAGTTTTTTTTAATTGAGTTTTTTTGCTTAAACTCATTAAATACTATTCTTTATACAAATATGAAATATCAAAAATATTTTGTTATTTAATTGAAATAATCTGATTTAGATATGATTCAGAAATACATTATTTTTGAGATATAATAAGCATATTTTGAATGATTGACAAAAATAATTTATATTATTTTAATATTATGTAATATTCTGTAGAATTCTATTATCAATTATAAAAGAATCATTTTCAAAATACATAAAATTATTCAATTAATTTTCTGATCGCTAACATTAACTCCTATTAATTATTAACATTAATTATTTTAATGATAAAGTGTAATATTCAAAGAACGATAATTACATTATTGCGATAAATATATTTATAATTATTTTTTCTATGCTAATTAAAACACATATATTGTAATATAATTAAAAATAAAATCATCTAATACTTTCATTTTAATTTCTATTTAATACTTTTCGTTTTTATAAATTTTTTGAAATAAAAATTAGTTTGCCACTAAAGATATAATCATAAAATATATTTCAGCACGTGTAGAAAACTAATAAATTTTATTTAAATGTATATTATAGTACATTTGTATAATGCTAGCAATAAACTATTCAAAGCTTGTACTTCTATTTATAGTTTTATTTAAAAAGTTACAAACAACAATCAGATTTTTAAGCATCGTATTAAAATATTTAAGTTACTTTTTTTCAGCACCCTATGGACTTACTTGTTTTAGACAAGTATTGGTTTCATTGAACTCTATTTTCTCTGTAGTTGGGCAAGGTCCAAGTTTCAATTCTGGCTGCATCGTGATGTCTGGCCAATTTTTATCGTCTTTTTGGCATGACTGTATATTAGAGGATTGAAGACTTACTGGTACAGCAATTGTGCATTCCAAACTAGAATGCATAAAAGGGACTTTGCGATCAGGCCACAAGTAGTCCTTGCGGTAAATCGAAACGAATTCCGTCATTTTTGTATCCTGATGTTTATGTATGCGATAACTGAAGAGTATTCATTGCTAGAATTAGTACACTGAAATTAATAGATGATAAAATGATTTGTTTCATGAGTACATTTGAACCGAAGAATAGCTTATTGATTATCATGAATACGAATGTAATAAATTTTTAAGTCTGAATTTCGTACTTTTTTGTGAGTCCTACATCTATGGAAATGTAGATCTTTTATAATACAAAACAATTTTTAGGTTAAGAATCATTGTGGTATAACTGAATGCATAATAAACATCTTAAACATCTTAAAGCGTTCGTTTGTTTGTTACTAGGTACAAATAAGGATTTTCCCTGTGCTTATATGTTTATTTACTTTGCACGATTTATTTCACAATTTTCTTTTCTTTTGAGTACAAGAATTTTCGAATTTTAAAATAAACATTTAATTATATTTTTTATTAAATTATTATAAAGAAAATTAATTTAATATACGTTCTTATAAGTTCAATTCGACAGTTAAAATAAAATTTTATTTCTTCGAAAATGTTCAGATACTAATGTTTTCTTCTGAAGAATAAATTTTTGTATTTTTTCGAATCTTTGTTTTATACTTTATTATGAAATGAACAATTTTATTTAAATGTGTATATTGATCTTTATTATTACGCAGTCAATTATCGTCAATTAAATTTTATTTTGTATTTATTATAATCAAAATCCGAAAAAGTGTTTTTAATGATTTTCTAGGAAAATATAATTGAAACTAAGAAAATTAAAAATTTAATATTATAGGTGATTACATTGTCTCATTCTCAAAAGAAAGCAAAAGGTATAGAATAAAGACTACATTGTTTTGTTATTTAGATGTGATTAATTAAAATATTGATTTAAAAATAACGTCTGAGATATTAACGTTCTTGTAATTTGTAATTTATAATAATGTTAATTATTTTATTATTATATTGATTTCATGTTAATGTAGAAGCCAAATTTTAAAAAAATGTTCAAAGAAATCTGGAAAAACTTTACATACAATAAAAAAAGAAAAATAATAGAGAGAGAATGTGTGTGTGGTTTGTGAGTATATTATATGACTTTACGTATGGTAAGAATAGTTATTAAATTATCTTATACCATAAGTTTTCAGTTAATTATAAGAACACTTTTAGTTTAATTGTATTTTCACACAAATAGCGGTTAAATTTTTGTTTCTAATAATTCTTAGTTATACTTGATTATATAAGAGTTCATTTTTAATTTCTTTTATACAAAATTAGCAACTTTTGTATCAATCAAAAAATTTTAAAGTTTGTTGTTAGTTTATGTAAAATGTTTATTTTAAAATATGTATTTAAATATTCTAGATTACTTTTTATAAATATAGTTATTCAGATTTTCATTTATGTCACATGCTTTCTAAGAAATTTTGGCATTTCATTCATCACTAAAATTTTAGCTAGTTTATAGTTGAAATAAAGTTTTCATTTTTCTAGTATCAGTGACAAATTTAATTACATATTTATAATAATAAATATAATATCGATTAATGTAAAGCCTACGTAATATATTTTCTTTATGAAGATTAATTAAGTTTGTATTATTGTTTCAAAAATTTCAAGACGATAATTAAAAAAAAAGTTTTTTCATTTTGTATTTCTTGTTTCAGCATTTGTAAGTATTGTAATTTGATATTTATTTAGAGGTAACGGTTATTCATGAAATATTTATATTTTAATTTATCAGAAAGTAATGAATATGACATCATCTATTATGAAAATTAAAATATTACAATGCAATACATTTATACCATAGTAATGATTATTATATCGTACTTTTAAGTATATAATTATAATACATTATACATTCTGTAATGTATTCTATAATGTAATAATAATATTATACATGATATTATACGTTCAATTATCTATTATTATTAAAATTTTAAAATTCATTTGATAAAGAAAATTCTTATTCCTAGAATCCTTTAACATCGTTGTATCTTTTTTTGACTACAACAATAGAAAAGCAGATTCAATAAATTCAGTAACATTTAAAAGTTTTAAGAGAATTTTTAGTTTTTAACTTTCTAGTTAGCCATTATTTTTAGATATTTATTTATTTATTTATTTTCGCGAATAATAAAATATTTTCTAATTTTCTTAATATAAAAGTTTTGAAATTTGCGTACTAATTACTTAATATTATTAATAGTAAAGTATAAAATATAAAATAAACTAAAAAGAACAGATTATTTTTAATATTAAGCTAGTTTAAATGTAATGAAAGAATACATAATTGTATTATGAAGTACGTTGATGAGATCTCCCAGCACGCAAATTCGATAGACTGCACTGGAAGAAAGATTAGATAAGAAATTTATAAGAAGATGCACATACAAACAGCAAAAGACGACGACTTAAGATTCTCGGCTCTCAGTTCACGACGTTTTAGGCTTTCGAGTTTCGGACCATCTGTTTGTCATAGTTCGGGTTCCTACGATAAAAAACAACTAAGGCCAGTCGACTGAACATTTATTAGGACAGCAGCCTCATTTCAGTGGAGGCTCATTCATCGTAAAACCGTTGCGACTTTCGTGAAAAAACTTCTCTTTGGATTTACCTTTCGTGAACTAATAATTAATTAGAACTAAGATTAATTAATTACTAACTATTAATTAGATTAGTCCTTTAAACGCGGTTTTATCTTTGACTTTAGTCCGCATTCCCCGTGATTTTGTTGCTTGAAGTATTGTGTGAATAGGTCATGAAACCATATAAGTAACAATTTGTAAAAATAATATTGAATTTGACGTTAAATATTCAAGTTTGAAATATCAAAATATTCTTAAATATATTGTAGTTCATTTAATTAATTAAAAAATTACAATCTTATGTGATTTATAAAATTTAAACTTGTCATCTAAATGAATTTTTATGGACTATACGATCTCGAAGAATAAAATATATCACTTATGGTTAGTTTAAACATAAACCTATTTTCAATATAATTCTGAAAGCAGAACTTTTATTTCGTTTGCTTAATTCTTATCGATTTAATTTTCTCCACTCGTTATTCATATACTTATTAAACATTTAGCCTAATAGAAGGTCTAACTGTGGTTTTCTTTCTTTGATTACGTATACATAAGAATCATTTGTCTTTAGTCGACTGGCCATGGTCCAGCAGGTACAGTATAGCAAATATAATGAATCTGTCTGTTCGATCTGCGTTTTTACATTTAGTGGGCGGTCGGAAGTCACTTTTTTTCATTCTGTGATTTCCACAAATTCTAAGACGCCTACACTATGTTTTGTCGATAGCATGTTGCCAGTGTGGTGATTTTTGCTTTGGTTTAAGACGAAGAAGTCGAGTTATATAGATTGTACTTAAAAGCATTCGTATTTTTGTAAAATTGATTTTATTCAATAATGTTATTTTAGTTTGGCTCATAGAAAAAATTGCAAATTGAAAAGATAGAAGATTGCATAAAATACTATCATTAATCATTTCAACATTTTCTTAATTATTGTTCTTCTTCATATAATTATGTTGCATGCATTTCGAAAATTTATACTAAATTTATATGAAATTTTTAACAAGAAAATAGATTTTACCTGAATATTGAGGTTTCAAATTTCTTTTATTAATATTAGAAGAATTTACATGCGATAATAATAAATTAATTAATTTTTATTTTTAAATGTTGATTATTAAATACCTGATTTCAAAACGTTTGTTCCAAACTATTTTATTAAAAAGAATAAAGTAATGTTTAGATTATAAATATTAATAGTCTATAATAACTATAGAAAAATTGTACTACAGAATTAATTTTCCTAAACATCTATTTTCTTAAAATCATATAATATTTTAATAAATAAGAAATTATTAAATAATTAAAAGAATGGTATTATGAAATAAAGTGTATGAGTACGTATATATATATATTATAATTGAAGAAAACTAATAAATAATAATAATTATTTATGCTTATTAAAGTTTTAACAACCAATCTGTATTAGATACAGTATCAATAAATTTATGAAATTAAATACTCATACAATATATCGATGTCTCAGTATAATGTTATCCAAAGTTTTGAATAATTTCGAAAACTTTGGCAATATTAGTAAATTTTATTTTTATTATCATTGTTTTACATTTTAACACTTCGGTTCTTAATTTCAAATTTCTTTAATTTTGCTACATTGTATTGTTTATATCTACAATTTTCTTTATGCATATAATAGAGTAAAAAAATGAAATTTTTTTAGAGATTTAAAAATTTAGTTTTATATCTACAAGAATTTAAAAAAATTAGTAAAAAAAATTAATTATTAAACTAATATTCTTATGAAGTTATAATAAAAAGCAATTAATTTAAATATTTTATCTTATAAGAAAACCTAATTTTATTAGTATATTAGAAAAAGATTAAATATAAGATATATTAATTCTTTGTATTGTAAATTAGTATTACATATAAGATTTAATATAATAGAATCCGATATTTTTGCCAGAATTAAAATTAATAGCAAAATAAAATAGTTTGAAAATTTTCAATTTTTCATTTTGTATGAGTGATAAATATTAATAATTAGCTAAAAACTTTTATTTTAAAAATTATTAACTTACAATGCATATAATTTATTAATAACCTTCAATGTACTTTATAAATTTCTGTTCTTTACCTGTTTTCCATCAATTGGTCTTGCAGTTTTTATTTGCTATTTGTGCGGAAGAATGAAGACGATGAGTGTATACATTGAGACGGATTCATGCGACGACGATTACCATTCTAAAGATACTGATGCATTTAACATTTCTCAAAATAAATGTTTGACGTCATACGTAGAGCAAGAAAAAGAAGATGACGAAGTTAAAGAAAAGAATGAAGTTGAGTGATAAGGATAATGCAGTAGTTAGATGCATAAAGGAAGCGAGTTATTATGCAGATGAACAAAAGATGAATGAAAGGTTTTAAACATTTACATAGTTAGAACTATTATTTCTCATCTTCTTTTTTTCTTTTTCTTAAAACTACTCATGTTTAATATTAGTTTTTTATAGTTCTTACATATTATGAATAATCGACTGCTTTAATAATAACTAAAAACTACTAAAACTGTGTTTTCGTTTTTACACAATTCATAACAGTAATGTATTCTTTTAGATGAAAAAATATTTGAATAAAATATTATTTGTACATATAAATAATATTTTATTTTTCCTATTATTTTTACAATGGACAAAAGAAAATACCTCTTTCTTTCCAACGTATTTATATAAGTATATATATATTTTTTCGATACTAATAATAATAAAATTATAGTTTTGTTAAAAAATATATTAATAAAGAAAAGTTTTATTAAAATTATTAAAAGCATTACAAATCATGTCTAATATTTCAATTTTTTAAATTATAAAATCTTTTCTAACACTCATTGGATTTATTAGCAGAATATAATCTCGAATTATTAAGGTTAATGCTTTATTATTTCTAAAAGTCACTCTATATACTTATTAGTTATCACAGAATAGTATTAAATATTTGAAAATATAGTTAGCATTAATATTAAGGATAGGTTGTAACAATCAAAATTTTTTTTAACGAAGCTTCAAACAGTTTTCATGATAGGATAGCATACATTTGGTATTTAATTTTATTTATAAAATTGTTATTATTTCAATATAAATATGACCTTTTTAATATAATAATCGACCTTACGATAAATGTCAAAAGAAAATAATACGTAGAACTTATAAGAATAATGTAAAAAAAGCAAATACATGAATGGCTTGAATGATAGATGAAATAACAATATCATACTTCTTGATGAATAAATAAATTTAAAAAATTTTTTAAAAGTATTTTGTTTATAAATGTGAAGGCAGTAAAAATAAAACTTATTTTAGTTTCATTCCAAGTTTTTATTGATTTCGTCTATTATTATTATGAACTTTTTAATTAAATCAAATCTTTTATTGTAACAACAAATTAATCATTAAAGATTATTTTCATAGAATCGAGACACTAGATACCTTTTAAAAGGAATCTATTTAAATTATTAAATCTACTATTTTATAAAAAAATTTGTTATTTGTTAATCTTTCTCTTGAAAATAAAGTTTTCTAATTTGTATAGGACTTTTTACTTTGTGTTTTTAACGTAAATACAAATACGCACAAGGTAAGTAAATATAACTTTTTGTTTCAAAGATGAGAATAAATAAGACTTATTGATTAACTGTAATTTTGTTTAATTTATGCGTAAGAAAGTGTCAATTATTTATTTAAAATATCACAATTTCATCTCCTTTTAAGTAAGTTTTTTATCTTGATATTTTAATAACATAAAAAACATTTTTTTAAATAAAAAAATAAACTGCATTAAAATCAAATATCAATTAGGTAAAAATACATACGCCAAAATACACTAAAACAAGGTACTTTCTGAAGCATAAATTATAAGTAAAAAGTAGCCAAGGTAAAAAAGAATGTAACTAAATAATAGTTACACTCAAAACAAATAATTGTTCTTCCTTAGTTAAGTAAGAATTCATTTCAAGCGTTTCAACTCTTTTAGGGCAGCATTTTTAAAATGAGTGACCATCATGATTTAATAACAATATACTGAATAAATTTCGCTTATGTTGTTATATTACTGAAAATTCTAGAATAACAAAAACTGTTTGACTAAAATAATACCTTTAAATTTTAGAAATAACTATCATTCAATTTATAGGAAAATTAAAAACTTTTACGTAATTACGTGTTATTCCATAAAATCCCTTTTGAACAAGAAACAGCTGTACAAGAAATAACTGTCTAATACTAGGCTATAGTGTATATGAAAGAAGGATAAAGCTTCCAATATTCTCAAAAGTTGTGAAGATAGATCAATTTTCGCTGTTGAGTAATTATATGCTCAATTACTATTTAAATAATCTGTTAAATTTAATAAATTTTATTGAAGTATAAATAATTACTGACTATTTATTTTTTTTAATTTTACATAAATCAAGAACAACAAATTTTTATAAAAAGATGATTTTTTAATTTATTTATTCCGGACAAACAAATTTTCTGAAAAACTATTTTATCAGATACAAAAATCACGATAAATTTTTTATTTAAAAGTTAAACTATTTTATATATATTACTTCGGATAGTTATCCATTGAGAACAATCGAAATTTCAATTTTTGTATAAAATAAAATATACATATGTTTATAACTTGTATATTATTATATCATTAATAAGTTATTAAAGTCATAAGAAAGTAAAAGATTCAATAAATGTAGACATTTAAATATAATTTATAAATCTATAAAAGATTTTGAAAATTTAGGTAACATACGTTTTAAAATTAACTTTCATAGAGTTTTCCTCTTTCCACTTTTCTTCTATTTTAAATTTTGATGACAACATTTTGCATGTCGATCGTAATTAGTCTGTGCTTCGTGGAAAAACTTGCTTAATTATTAGAAGATTAAGAATGTCCAGAACAAAGAATTCTATTAAATATAAATCTTGTTTAATGTATTGCTTGTATATTATTTTATTTATTTTATAGTTAATTCTATATTTTATACTTAGTTCTACGTACATATAATATTATCAACTATAAAATGCTTTCATAAGTTCAATAATTTCATATAATTATTTAAATACAGTATAGAATTAATAGTCAATTGATTAAATTAATTTTTATATAAGTTTTCTTTTAAAAAAATATATCAAAACTTTTTTGTACGAAAAATTCTTAACAGTTAAAAATTTATTTAATAATGTCTAGCTAACGTGGTGTGTCAGATTTACTTATGCATCTAATTTAATTAGATGCATTAGACATTTTATTTGTCCTTGACTATTTTGTAATAAATTAGTAAAGAGAAAAAATTGGAATTTTTACTCTTCATTTCTAGCCTCAGTTTTGTGATATTGATACAAAATTTCTAAAAGAGTTTATGTACCATTCTAAGTTTGATTAATTCACGATAGCCATGTAATATCTGTTCGTAAAATTGTATATAAAATGATTTTTTTTAATTTTCTTTTAACAGAAGCATAATTGGTGGGTGATGAATCGAGTCCAAGATTCATGATAGTAACTCCTTTACGTCATGCAGCATAAAAAGATATCGCGCTTCAAGTCTGGCATCACTAACTACAAGATTTGCCAAAGCAATTCTTAGAAAACTCCTTCCATTTCCACTAAACTGTAGCGTTATGAATTCGACTTCAGGACATACATTTTTTATCTTTTGATTTAATTTGTTTTTATCACTATAAAATTTTTAATTATAATCAGCAAAGGTTTAGTCAAATTGAATGAATTATGATGAACTAATTCCGTATATTATTTCTATATAACTATTAACGCTATAATAGTACAATTAATTTTACATTAAATTAATATTTATTATAATGAATATTATATTTATTATTTTAAAGATGATAATTTTTTTAATTCATTAGTTATTAATATACCACTATTCTAAAAATATATTTATTTCTATTTAATATCTTTTACGACACACAAAGAATATGAATCTTAATTATGTATCAATTATATAAACAAAAATTAGATGATTATATGTCAATTATTAATATTTTTTATTAAAAATTGATAAATGCTATAATATTCAAATAGTAATTTTAGAGAATTATTTATTTAATATAAAGAATATCTTTTGGAATTAATTTAAAAGTCATTTGAAGGAATTTTAATTTTCTAATAAGCTAATTACTCATACTCTAGAATTGATATTTTCAATATTTCAACGCTATTTATTAGTCTTATGTATTTTTTATATATTCTCAATTAAAATTTACATAAAATTCATGTAATAAAAATTTTTAATAAAAGAAGCGTATACTTAAAAATAATAATATTACTTAAACTACATACAAAATTATAATTTATTGCTGGATTAATATTTATGGTACTTATTTTTCTATTTGATTGTTAGAAAGAACAGAAGTGTTGTATATATATTCTATATATATTATACATGCTGCAAATCGTACGTAATCATTTATTTAAAGCAATATTTTTCTACATGTATTAACTTTAGAAAGTCACAGGTAATGCGTTTGTTTTAGTATTTCAATTCAATATACTGACCTATTTTATTTCAAATAATATTACTTCAATATTAAAAACAACTACCTTTATATATAGCTAGATCTTATAGTACTAGCTGGATCTTATATATTTTACATAAGCAATACATTGATAAGGTTTTCAGGTTGACTGTATGTCAAGTTCCTCAACATTCATTTTCAAATAAATGATTTCTGTTGATTGAATTTGATAGTTGAATTTTATATTTATCGAGTAGAATATAGATAGTTATTTTTAGATTATTAAAAGAATAGAATTAAAGTGTTGAGAGTGAAAATATATAAGATTCTTTTATTTTAAAATAATAAAATATTTTAATGACTAACTTGACGTGAATGGTATTTATCTTGTTAAAGGAATCTAATTCGGAACGAATTCTTTGATAATTTTGACAATTAGAAATAAAATCTTAGAAGTTTCTACTATTAGAAGTACTATTTGAATAATAGTATATGTACAATAAAATGTTTTCATTGCATTTTGCATTTTAATTTAATTTTGATCATAAAATAATTTTGGATATTTTTTCTGTAAAGATTATTTTTTAATTACTTTAATAATGCTTTGTATAATTTATATTAAATTTAGCGTATAAATATGCTAATTTGACTGTATAAAAATAAAAAATTATAGATTTAAAGAAAAATTCTAATTTAACTTACTAGATATTTTATTAATGATAGATACGAATTTTATTAAATTTTGATAAATAGAATAGTAGAAACAATAATAAAGAGAGACTTTTCTGTTTTACCGATTTTGTAATTTTTATCAAAGTAAATTTATAAATTCAATATAAATAATTAGAATAATTTTTTTAACTAATAACTTTTTAAACTCAATAATAGTCTAGTTTACGGTAAGCATTCTTAATGGATTCGAGCTTGAGCAATCAAGCTGACTCTACAGGAGATCATTATTTAGATAATGTATCATTATCGAAGTTGAATATAGAGTATTATATATTAGTTTTTTCTATATTAGTATATAGAAAACTAGAACTTCTATATTCTATATTAGTAATATAGAGAAACGAGTTGTTCGGAAACCATGATAGAAAGTCATTAAAAAATCATCGTTCGTCATTTGAAAATAATCAGGGAGAAAAGCTCAGAAATCTTCAATGTGAAAGATTAAGAGTGAAAATTGCGAGCAGCAGACTTTGAATGGTTGAAAAGTTTCGAAGAAGATGTAGTAATATAGTAGTATTGAAATATTCCCCTTTTTCGATCTTCGAATATAATTCTAGGTAACTCTGTCTCATTAGATGGTACAATAATTCAGTTTCGAAAATTCGATGCCTAGTTAGTCGCTTCTTTGTAATTAAAATTGACTGTTGTTGATTAATTTCGATTATAATAAAAAAACAATTCAATTAATTTAATAGAGACCGTTACTTTATTAATAAAATATGAGAACAAGAGTGAGTGAGGAGAGAGAGAGAGAGAGAGGAAGAGAGTGATGATGCATGTCGCAAAGATTGTATACTGTTGGATTAACAGCAACAGATTTTTGATTTTACCCCATTATGCACTGTCTTCTATTTCTTTTTAGTCATATATTACAAGCTTGTACTTTATATTTACGTAAATGTTTCTATTTTCTTTTTGATAAGATATACTATAAAAGTTGCATTAAATTTTTAAATAAAGCACCAGTACATTGGAATACTATTATCAATTTTATTATAACCTAAAACGTTAATTTTTAAGATTCATGAATTTTAATGCTTAGGTATTTAAAATTGATATTATTAAATATTATTATTAAATTTTATAATAATGTTATTCTTTAATTCAAAAAATAAGAATTAATGGATATGATTAGTTAAAAATATTATTACAGTATATATTTTCGTACGTATGTAAATAATTATTACTTTTTATTATCTTGTTAGAATAATAATTATTGTATTATTGCTTTAGTAATAGATTAATATTGAAATAATTTATAATTTAAAACTAATTTTGAAATTATATTTTATAATTTATATACTACATTTAAAATATAGATTTGTAAAAAATAATTTATCCTACATATGAAAATTGTTTTTGTAATCTAGTATAATTTTATAAAATATATTTCTTAAAG
Source organism: Wiebesia pumilae (assembly GCA_018907045.1). Classification (NCBI taxonomy): domain Eukaryota; kingdom Metazoa; phylum Arthropoda; class Insecta; order Hymenoptera; family Agaonidae; genus Wiebesia; species Wiebesia pumilae. The sequence goes on from JACCHZ010000127.1 coordinate 5,159,548, forward strand.
TTTAATATAGGATTTAATATTTACAATTTTTTACGACTGAATACCTATATTGTAGCATGTGTATTTAAATGAGCACGTTCAGTGTAAATTATTTACACTTTACTTTAAAGATTCATAAAGCTATTTTTTTAAATTTTGTTATGCAATCACACAAAAGAAATAAAACTACGAAGTGTTAATAATAAGTATATTATAAATGTACTTAATTTAATATTCATACAAACTATTCAATTTTCTATAAAAATATCATCATTTTTAATTAATAAATATCAATTATAAATTTAAATAATATTTTATACGCATACATCTTTTTTTTACATACAATATATAGTATAAATATAAATAAATATTTAATGTATCATATAATGTATCATACAATGTATCATACAATGTATCATACAATACATGATATTATACCTTATAAAATCATCAATTTTCTTAAAATTTGCAATTACTTCATAATTGAGATTTTCTTTTAATCAATTAAAATTATAGTTAATTATAATTTATAATTATATAGATAATTATATGGTTAATTATAGTTAATTATAATTAATATAGATTAATTTAGCTAAAATAAAAAATCAAAATGGAATTCGATCTTTACGATAATTTTAACCATTAATTATTCAATTATTCAAATTCGAATATTCTAAGCTAGAAATTTCTAAGGTAGAAATAAACAATAATTTAGTATACTTTAATTATATTGTTTTTTTATTTCTATTAATGATATTTAAAAAACTAGAATCGTTCGAAGATCAGTAGAATACTTTTTGTTTTTTCTTTATATTTTTATTTATATTTTCACTTAATTATGGATTCGTATGTATTTATATGTATTTAATTTAATAAAAAATTTTCAAAACGAATTTCTGAATTTGGAATAAGCTTCTTAGTAAAGATACATTAATTTGAAAAGAGCTAACATATATACTTGTAACGAACATTTTCAATCGACTTTTTAATATACCTGTTTTCATCGTATATAGATCAAACAGACTTGAAAATACTTCTTTGTAATATAAAATTATTTTTATTGTAATTTATATTACGATACTAAATATAAAATTTTCATATTAGAACATATTTTCCTTATGATTTTTTAAGTTTTAAATTGTAATAAATTGACAATAAGTAACTAAATCTCTCCAATTTACCAAGGATTGCAAAAGAAATATTTTAACTATTTTTGTACATTAAAATATTTGTTGTTAGTTATTAAACTGTTAAGAGTTTTATGAAATGTTTTACAAGATAAATAATATATGATTGAAGAAATCATATTTCATGATTATATTTTTTAACTTCAGTTAATTTAAAATTTTATTAAGACTTTTTTCTAAATAAAAATAAAATTATAAGATCCAGTTGAAAAATCAGCCTTTATAATGCAATAAATCTAAGGAAAATGAACGTCAGCGTTTTGAATAAGGCGATTTAGCTTTTGTCATTTGTACAATATTATTGCACTAAAAATCTTAAATTTTTCACATTTATAGACCTAATTGGTCATGATCGAGTACATAAATGATGCATTAATAAAATAATATTATAAAGATAAAATTATACAAACAATATACGAGCCTGTCCTTTAATCATATTAGTTTAAAAATGAAAAGGTTTAATAAATATGCTCTGCCCTCTGGGAGAAGAGTAGCGAAATGGAAGAGATCGCATTTATGTTGTAGCACGGTTTGGTCGAATGCTCGTGTGCGCACACGCATCGGAAGGACAGCAGCTTTAAAATAGGCTACTGCGGGTGTAAAACGTATGCACGGAAGCAAGAGCGTGCTGTCAGTGGCCCAAAGGCCATACAAGCGACGAGTATCTTTCCGCTACTAACTTAGATCATATACGCTTTCGTTTCGAGTCAGTAGTCGTTAAATCATGTGTCGCCACGCCGGTTAATCAAGTTATCGGACTCTACTTCCTCTTTCCTTCTTTATAGAAATATTTTTTATAGTAAGGAACTTAAAATCTGCGTATAAAAAAAGATACAACAAATGCGTTGTACTTTGAACCTCTACTTTCATATTCTTGTGATCTTTTATCTCTTCTTTCGTTTTTATTATTTCATTTTTTTATACTGTTATTTATTTCAGTATGTGATTTAGAGCTTGTGATTTAAATTATGTGATATTGTTTTATTAGTGTTTAAATTTAATGGGGACTCCTTTGAATTCTGAGCAAAAGTGTTGTGTAAACGTAAGAACTTTTTAAGCGTTAATCTCTTTTGGATGACAGCGTCCTTACAAGGATGCTAGAAGGCGGGTCTTTGATGCCTCTAGTGGTGGTTGATATAGCGTAGAATTCTTTGCTCGGCATCGCAAGTGTGAATGTCGAATTTAGTGTATCCTGGCTTCAAATTGTGCTACACCACGGAGTACGACTTGAATCTACTCATGGGCATTCCAAGCACCGCGCAGTTCACCAATAAGTACCATCATATAGGTATTCACTTTTTCGATCTTTTAAGCCTTAAACTACATTTTTCACCATCAAGGTAGAGGATATTGGAAAATATTGAAAACAGCCTGAAGCTTAGTGAGCAATTACTTGAGCTAATAATAATAATGTTGATGATATTCTTACTTGTTGTTTTGGAATAAATATGTCTATAAAACTACCTAAGAAAAGTCCTAGAAGACCTTTTATGCTCGACTATTATATACACGAGTCTATCAATTATATATTTTGCATCGACTTATTGGTTCTCTAGAAATTTGAAATGAAAAAGAAAATTGTTCAATTGAATTTTACAAAAAATAATAAATGAAAAACATTATTTTCATAATTTTTAATATCGTTTTCTTTCCAGTAACCTATACGTTCATAATTAACTCATAAAAGATTATCAGAGAGCTAGTCAGCTTTGAATTTGGTATCTAAGCGCGTCTTCATGAGCGCATAAATCCTTTTATTTTTCGATTAACTAACGCGAGAGCGAGAGCGGCTCGATGTCAATGACCGAACTTTGTGGAACTGTGTAGTGGAGTTTCCTTTTCTAAGTGCACATTACCTTCATTCTCATTTGTTCTCCAATAGTATACTTGTTCACACCCTGCTTTTGTTCCTTCAATTTCCTGAAACCACTTATTGTTACTTTCTGTCTTTCAGCCCATCGTCGATTTGTGGAACTATATCTGTAATTCTGATTGTTGATAATATATGTAATTTACGAATAAAAAATTATTCAGTATGATCTGCTTTTTATTTTTATATCCTTATATTCTGAAGATAACTGAAAGATTTCTCAATTTTATATTACAAATTTAGAGTAACAACGAAAAATAAAATGTAAGCGTAAATATTTAAATTAATTCTTCAAATTTGAAAAGAATATCTTTAAAAACGAAATAGTTAAATATTGAAAAATTTCATTTTATATGTATATTCTACAATTATTTTTAATTTATAATACTTCAAAAGAATAATATTGCCAAGGAAAAATAATAATATTTAAATTCTTCTATTACAACATATATTCTATTAACGATAGTAATTATTTCATGATATAATTACTTTAATGTATCTAAAATAAAAATGGTAAAATATTTCTCAAAACCATGACTAAAATTTTTTATTTACCAACAATAAATAAGCAAATTATGTAATATAATTATATTAATTATGAGTTATTATAAATTAACAATATTTAAAGAAAAAAACTAGTTTTTGTATTTGAAATTTAACATATTTCAATTTTGTTTTTAATTTAAAACAAAATGAGTTGATTACGAAACACATTTAACATTTAAAAGAAATTACTTAATTTATTTTTAAAGTACCACATTCACTACTAAAAAATTACCTCAACAAAGTAAACGGATTTAAAATAATTAGTATAAAAGTGTTCGTGATCGAATTAATGCAACAAGATTTTGATGATTTGATTAACTGTTATAAGTACATAAGTGTTTATGATCAAATTATTACGACAAATATAAATACAAATTAAATAATTTTGATGATTTGATTATTATTTTATATTATTTTATTACTTTTTTAACTCTATCTAATAAGAAAGATATTACAGAAGCAATGGCAAGAATATTAAATAAATTATGAGATCAACTGTTTTTTAAATTTATAAATATCTATATTTATACCTATGTGCACTTCTGTAATATATTTAAAGATCTATAATGTTATTAGTTATTCAAATTTTGTTCGACTTTTATTAATAAGTATTATAAATATTTAAGCATGTGTATATAGAAATTGCATTAAATGTATATTTATGCAGTTGTACATATAAACTATAGTTTGGAAATAATATTCTAGCAACTTATGTTGTAAATGCGTTACCTCGCAAAATTTCCATCTACTTAAAATATTGAAAGATCGAAATAAATTCAAGTATTTCATATCTATTATTAAATATCACAAAAATCAATCTTAGTAGTTGATTCAGATAAATATTTCATACTATTACATATTAATATGTATATTTAAAATAAAAAAATTATTAATTTAATTTAATTTAATTCATTTAATAATTAAAAAAGATAATATCAATTTATTTTTAATTATAACTTATGAAAAAGAATTTTACAAATAGGCATGTATTATTCATTAGTTCTTTTTGGAGATATAAAATTTCTCATTCTGACTACAATATATATTTTTGTAAGACTTAAAAGACTACATTTTGAACTAATAAATTCATTTTTAAGTAAACAAAAAATATGAATAAAGTTTTCAAAAATTGAAAGTTTCCTAAGTAATACAAAAATTTATTTTTAGAACTGGAAATGTAAATTAGTAGGAAAATCAGTTCGTAAAAGTAATGCAATTAACATGCACATTAAAAAACATCTATATATAAAAGTGGTAAAATCTATGCTATATCTCTCCCTCTTTCTCTTTTTCTCTCTATCTGTTTCTATCTGACGATTTGCAAATTGGCATATAAGATCGACAGCTGCCTATCTAAATCTTATTTCTGTTATATGCGAACACAGTTGTTTTTAAAAAGAAGAGTCTGTTACGCCGTGCTTATTTACAGCACGGGAATTACTTATACGCTATATTAATTTGTCTATCTTATAGTCTTGTCTTTATCTTTCCGTTTGATTAATTGTAACCATGAATTTTTGTGAAATAAACTAAGCAAAAAGCAAAAGATATACAGTTCGATTTAAAGATGCAGAAATCTATTTTATATTAAAAAACTTCAAGCTTTAATATAATAATCTTTATTTCTAAAATAATTCGAAAGTTTTGAAAATCTACCTATAAACATTAATCTTTATTTATAAAATAATTTAAAATAATTTATTCATGTTGATGGATTTAAAAGAAATATAGTAAAAGAATTTTTATAATTATAATATACATATACATACTTCTTCTATCTATAAAAATTAATTACGTAATAACATTCATATTACTTTTTATAACATAATAATAATTGTATGTATAAACCAATTATTTAAGAAAAAGTTTAAATTATATTTAAAAAAATAATGTGATTTTAAATATTTAAAGATCTTCCGAGTAATCTACAGGTTAAGTTTTATTACTATTAAATGTCACTGAAAAACGCGAGTATATACCTTCTGGGTTACGTATTATTATAAAATTATAAATTTTAAATTATAATAGATAAATAATTATATAATAAAAAAAATATAATATTTTTATAATATATAATATATTTCTATAATATATTTAAATTTTTAAATTCAGCCCAATAAATAATATAAATTTATTAAATTTATAATATATAATATATAATAATATAAAATAAAAATAATTACATAGTATAATAAAAAATTATAAATTTAGCAATACATACATATCCTTCTATCAAGATTTTTTTGATAAGTCTTAATTTCATTAAAAATTCATTAAAGATTTATTTATTTCAATACAATTTCCGTTGAGATGTGTCAAGTTATTTTAAAATACTGAAAATGACATATACATATACATGCTCTAATTCTTGCCTTTATCAGCTTTTCAATATTAACGACTTACAAATCAGGCGTTGAAGTGCCATTGATTAATTCGGCTATTGATTTCGATCTATCATACCTTAACTCTGACAAGAATATCCCTATACATACCACACTCTCATATTGCACTCTCATTGTGACCTGTGTAAATATTGGGACTTTTCCCAACAGACCTAAACTATCTCTAAAGATTGTTCTAAAACAAGTTCATCTATTCTGATATTTTAGTTGATTTATGCAAATTTTGGAAAATATACAATAAAAAATATTAAAGGTATAGATACTTTATATTATAGGTATAGACGCGCATTCGATGTATTAAATATTCGATGACACCGCTACTGTATAAGAAATTCTTGCACTATCATTCCTTTTCCTATCATTTACAATATGTTTGCCATAATTAAGTACTTTTGAAAGAATATATGGTTCCTTGAATATAGGTATTAATATTTTATTTACATCAGCTATGTATTAATATTCTTAATTGTATTAATATTGTATTATTGTATTAACTTTCTTAATCATTGCATACTTTCCTACATACACCTCTTTCTTACGCATTTTATTTTTATTATATTTACGGTTATATTTTGTCTTTTTTCTTCTAAATTTCAATCATATTGTTGTTTTGATAACAATATAACTTTATCATTTATTTTTTCTGTTTACTTAATGCTACAAAGTAATTACTGGGAAGTGACGAATAATTACCAGTTAATCGAGAGACTGCGTTATTTATCACGTATTCTTCTTATCATCTAGAATTCAATTTCATTTATTTGGAGCATCCACGAGCTTTGCTAACATCGACATATTTTTCAATTACAACGTTCCACTTAACCGTTGGTCGTTTGTTGGTGTTGCTACAGCGATTAATGTAGGCACTAACAATCAGTTATTTGATTCAACTTATCACGCCATTTGAAATATTTATTAAACATTTTGATTGCTTCTTTTGTGACTCTGGTTTTATATGGATACAATTTAATAAATTTTATGAATACGTGTTTCAACTACCGATCCTATATTTTGAAATGTCTTCCCGTTTGAATTGACCATAATAATTTGCATTTGTTATTTGAAATGGAAGATTTCATTGTGGAAAGGAAAAAACCCTTTCTTCTTACTGCTTAAAAATAAAAATTCAACATATTTCAAATAATTCGCATTCATTTAAACATTCAAAATATTTTCTAAGACTTTTATTAATCTTACATATCATAATTCATTATGACTAGATCTTGCATTATTTTCTATCGACTGTTATATTTAAAATAGTAAACAACGAGACTTGTTTTTTCTATATTATTTTCCATAAATATTTATTAAAAATATTTATTTTCCGTATTTTTGGATAGATTAGAAAATTTGTAATTTCTTTCTCATTATTTTGTTGAAGTGTTATGCGTTTTCTCAAAAGTATTTACCTCTGTTATTGGAAATATAACATATTATAACATCTACTAAATGAATCGACGTAAGGTGTATGAGCTCTTACTCTATGCATAACGTAACAATCATTATTTTCTGTAATGTCTAACGTAATATTTCTGGATTTATATTTTGTTTACTTTAAGGTAAATAAATCAATCACAGTCAATTACGCTTTTAATTTTTATTCTAACTAGACAATCATGAAACTTTTTATCGCATAAATTACTAATAAACTCTTTAACTTGAAACTATGATTCAAGATTTTGCACTTCTGTTTTTTTACCGAACAAAAATAAATTTGAAAATACTGTCACTCTCCTTTGCAAAAATATTGCATGAAAGTCATCTTTGCTCGCATCACATTGTAATTTGTTTTAAAATTAAAATTAATATATATTGAACAAAAGTGATCAAGTTAACAAATTTAAGAATTTTGTAATTATATTTCTTTAAATAAAAATTTAGAATTTTTTAAAGCAATATTAAAGGAACACTATTAATAAAAATTGCAAATACATTTCTGAAAATAACTCGGTAATCTCATAAATCTATGCGTCTCTTTTATGTTTCTTGGCACAGAAGAATATTTTATAATTTTAATATTCCTATTACTAAGGTAAATTCCATTTTCGTTTATGTGGTATCCTGAACAATCAATTTCATTTTCAATAAAATAACATTTATTTAATTTCAATCTGAAAGGATACCTTCCAGTTAATTAAAAATTTTTTGTTTCTAAGTATTCTTTATGATTTATGGATGCTATTAAAATATCGTCCATAATAATGAAACCCTTTTTGTGAATGATAGAGCAAAATTTTTTTTATATATTTAGTAAAAATTCTTAGTTCATTTGTTAATCTAAACGTATGTATGAAATATTATAATTATCGAAGCGGCGAGCAAACAAAGTATATTTGGTTAATGAATTGGACATTTTTATATGGTGAAATACATCTTGTATGTCTAGAATATTTATAAATAATTTAAAAAATTTTTAACTGAACAACATTATGAGCGACTAAATTGTTAGTAAATTATTTTTTATGGTAATTTTATTTAGTTCACGATAATCCACACATAATAAAAAGTCTCTAATCTTTTTTTACTCTGATAAAATGAAGCTAATGAAAACTAATTCGCTAGAACAGCTAATAATTTTGTATTTCAATAAATCCTTTACAATTATTTTCTATTATTTGAAAGATAAAACTGAAATTACATACAAGTACTGCAGCTACTTATTTTATAGATTACTTTAAAATCAATTTTCGTTTTAAAAATATAATTTTTTTGTAATTTAATATTGCTAAATCCAACAAAATTACACTTAACAACATCAACTAAATTTTTCACGCTTCTAACTGGATGAAACGCCCATTAATAAAGTTTATGAGCTTACTGAAATCTAAAATCGTATTAACAACCAATTTATACTTATCATATCTATTACTTAATTCATAATTTACAGTTTCCTTAGGACTAAATGAGCTTCCTTCTTTTGACGTTGCACTTTTTTTCCTCTCTTCAATTTTTTTTATCTTATAATAATTCTACCATCGTCACATTGAAATACTCTTAAATATAGTAGACCTGACTTATTGCAAGATTATTTATTTTAGAGATTATTAGTATTATTAAAGAAGTTGTCGTGTTAGCTGTATTTATTTTTCAGTAATAGAAGTTGAGTTTTCTAGTTTTTAAAATTATTTAGATTCTCGTAAAATTCTTGTAATCATAAATCCTGCACGTACACTAAATTAAAGCATACTAATTTATTGACCATTAAAATGTTGGTTGCTGTTTTGAGCTGTTTGAAAATTTTCAGTTACTAATTGTTTGCGCATTAGCAATCCATTTTTATATCGTAGTAGCTTTCTTTTTTTCTCATTAATTCAATTATCTAATTATACATGTATTATTTATTAGTTTAAACATTTATTAAATATTTTTTAGACATTTATAGAAGCAGAAGTTTTCAATTTATTAAAGAAACGTGTTTAAGCATAAGATATTATAAAATTTTTTTTTTCTATAAATACATACAATATAACAATTTATATTAAGTATCTGTTCATCAGATAAGTGCTCGTACAAAGAAAATTATTTCTTTTAACAAGTACTAATCAATAAATGTCTTGATATTCACAAAAATATATTCTTTTTTCTTCTAAAATAGATTATCATGATTAAAATATGTGTTGTAGTTTAGATATCAATAAAATTTTAAAAAGGTACTTGATGGTAACCAATTATTACATTTGCATTAACTTAATTAAACAAACATTAACGTTACGAAAAAATAGGAATGAATAATTTTAAGAAAAACGTTTATTACTATTTTATTATTAATTTATATTAATGTTATCCAGTTACTTTAATATAGAATAGTAATATGTGTATGTATATTGAAAAAATATGTTTTAAATAAATTAATGACTTAAGCTAAATTAATAAAAATGATACGAATATAATTAAAAATAAAAATGAATACATAAATATCACTATGTAAAAATACTTTAACGACAGTTTATTTAATACTCTAGGACAAATTTTGTTCTATTCTAAATTTTTTTGTAATAAACTATTAAATTGGAATTAAAAAGTTTAAGAAATGTATGACATCAATTAAATGCCGGTACAGAAAAATATAAACTAATCGATTATATTTAAAATTGGAACATTATTATAGTAAATAATTAATAATATATTTTGCATATAAAATTAACGTAAATAAATAGAATATATAATAATGCATACTAAATTAATTAGTGTTTATCGTCAAAAATATTAAAATGGTTCATTTATTTTAAAACAAACAATTTAGTTTTGCAGTCTTATTAAGACATCTCTCCACATAAGGCTCATTAAATATTTCTAGCTAAAAATGAAATAAATATTACGACTAAAATGTATTATTATTCTGGTTCTCGGAAAATAGACACGATTGTGTATAGAGATTATTTCGTTTGAATACCTACATTATTTTATATATGATATACAAATATATTTTACCATATTTAAGAATTTCTATCATTTTTTGAGGTTTATATGGTGAACGTTTTTATGCCTTTATATTTCATTTGTAAAAAACTCTATTCAAATTTTAAAAGTCAGAATTTGCAGAAAATAATCATTTTGAAAATTCTCATAATTTTGTATTAACTAATTTATAAACAGTTATTTTAATATTTTTAAATAGGTAAGAGTATGTCAATTAATATACTACATTATTGATTAAAGAATATCTATTGAGCATTGTATGATTTAATTTAATATGCAGTATTAAAAAAGTAGTACGTAGTATTTAAATTTACAAAATCATGCAAAAAGAACTTTTTAAAAATTAATCCTTTCTAATTTAAATCAATTTTTTAGCTACTAAAATTGTTGATGATTTCTTTATAATAAATTATGTACTAATATATAGACGTATAAAAGAAATATACGTTTAATAATTATATTTTTAACTAGTAAAGGATAAACATATTTAAAAGTTATTTTTTTTAATGTTCTGTTGTTTTATTATAAAAAGTTAATATTTATAATTATATTTATACATTAATTTAAATAGATATGTATGTATTACAGGTACAAGTAAATTTTAATAAAATATTTTTTCTAATTAGCTCTTACTTATTTACGTATTATAGATTTAGCAAATTTTCAACGATCGATTATTTAAGAATTATCAAAGATCAGTTTTAATTTATTTAGTAGTTATGTTGAATTAGTGGTTGCTTAAATTATAGAGGATATACATTCAGAATACTACAAAGTAGATATCTTTTTCGGGAATTTTAAGAACTAATTATAAAAGACTATTATTAATTACATAATGTGCATTTTGAAGGTTACATATGCCTTTAAAAAATAAAGAGGTCTATGAATTTAAACTGTTTAAAATAGCATAAGAGTAAATTTGAATAATGCATATACTAAAAGACCATAGCGTTATTCAATACTAATTTAATTATCAAATTATCAAATTCTTATCATATATCAAAATCATACATAAATTTCAAAATCAAATTATATGGCAGTAGATTTTTAAGAAATTAGAAGTTTGAATACTCCATTAAGATATTAATATAAGGTTTAATTAAAATGATATTTATAAAAATTCACTAAAATTATAAAAAAATTATCTATGACTTAAAAACTGTTTCTATTTGACATTAATAGTGCTATAAATTTGCATTAAATATTAATATATAATTAATAATTTTAAAATTATAAAAGAATATTATACATAAAATAATATAAAATATAAAATTATATATATATATAATATATATATATATAATATATATAATATATATAATATATATAATATATATAATATATATAATATATATAATATATATAATATAATATATATATATATATATAGATGAAATAGCTGTAGTTATTACAATCACTAAATGTTTGTTTTTATTTACAGATAAGATTTATAATAATATGAATGTTAATATTATGATATATTTATAATTTCACGTAAATGATCCTACTTTTTCTGTAGTATCACCTACCTCTATAAATTTTTTATTAAAATTTTCTAAAATCTAGTTTTTATTTTGTACGAATAATATTATTATTGTTTGAAATATTCTATTAATTACTTTATAGAAAATTTTATAATCTATATGAATCTTTTTATTGCTCTCATTTCGTAGTATACTGTATTAAAATTTTAAGTTTTTAATCGTATATAGTTGTGCATATAAAAATAAATAAGCTGTTAATTTTTAATAATCCATGTATCCGCGGATAGCAGTACAGTTGATGTGAAGAGATATAGCGAGTGTGATTTCTCCAAGAAACCAATAATGGATACAGCTATTCATCCTAAGTATTTAAGCATTTGTACATCGTTATAGCTAATGTATACAAATTTTTGTATACTAGATAAATATACAGCTCATACATGATTAACTCCTCTATTGACTAGAATTATTTCAAAGAACCCAGCTAGTACAATCAAGTTCTCCACTTCGTTTTATTCCTTCCATGCTTTCAGTGAGCTTACGGATGTCAGCTAAGTTATATCTGAAACAGAGGAACGTATCGGATGAAAATGTGATAGGAGTCACCGGTTTTGTGACAAACACAGTACTAGTTGGTCACATATAAGGCATCTTGGTTCAGCTGAGAATGATGAGTAGTGTGATGTACCAGTGCTCTATTAAATGTAGAAGTTCTGCTTCATTAGTCTATAAAACACTCAAATAGTAAAGATTTATTACCTTCCACACAAATGTGACTTTTGTTACATACAATACAGGTTAAGGCAATCTTTGCAGATTTAAAAGTAGGTTTCCACTGATCAAGAACGACACTTCCTTAACTAATATTAATTTCATTACAACGGTTATCCAAAATCCATCAGATCTTGAATCGATATCACATTAAACATGTCGAATCCTGATAAATTCGAATAACACTGCAGTGTCAACTTCAAGGATTATAATGTGCTTTGCTTAATCTTTTTAAGCAATTATGGAGATGCTATTTCAATTATAAACAACTATAATATCGTATCGTTGGGTATTAGTAACAGGCAACTTAAGTATAATTGGTAAGATGGAATAAGTACCAACAGTCATCTCACGCTTTATTGAGGTTCGGTAAGGTTATATTATTTTATATCAATGTATGTTCTTTTATAACTTCACTCATACAAGCAACAACAACAATGAATTGGCCTAGTCAAAGCCTTAAAATTATCATTATAAAGGAGACCTACGACTAACTACGGAATGAACTAAGATGTGTGTAACAACAGTAGCTTTCATGAAGATTTATAAGCTACGATTTGCATATCTGACGATATTACTACCTCAACCAGTCTATGAGTTGCATTGATAGAAAACTTCTTCATAAACTACACTTGATGTATTCTCGCTTGGGATAATGTTGCGTTCGCTTTCTCGCAAATCGTCTGCATCGTGGGTATTGCTGTTTATCCACTCTTATTATACGAGAAAATTTGCCAACTAAAGAAATTCTCTTTGCTGATAATTTTTTTTGCTGATAATTTAAAATGAATATAAAAGCAAATTTTTATATTTTATAAATTTTAAGTATTTACATTCTTGTTAAAACTTCAACATATTCAAAATATCTCAAACTATATATTTTTAAAACATTTTCATTTATAAAATTTTGTTTTAAATAAAAATTATAGATATATCTTATAACATACTATATATATAACGATATCTTTATAAATTCATAAATTTTAATATATTTTATATATATATTCAATTTAATGATTTCGCTAATGTTTCGATGCTTTAAAAGCTTTCTTTTATATCTTCTAAAATATTCCAAAAATCTGTTATATCTATTATATACATCTTAATTCAACACAATTTGCATGTAAAAATATTCGTAATTGAATAAATTAAGTTTAGCGTAAATATATTATTGTATTCTTATATGTAACTTCTTCAACTTCTAAAGGTATAAGGCTGAAATATTTTAACAATATACATATATCTGTAAAAATAATAATTATTTTTGTTAGAATTGACAATTGACTTTATAAAATATTCATAAAGAAACGAGTAGTTTAGTGATTTATAAAAATATATTTAATAAACAAATAACAATTATCTTTTGTTACTATAGCAATTTATAAGTTGATAGCAGTGAATAACTAATCATCTTTATTAATTTCTTGATATGATTTTTTCTTGATATAAGATTAAGTATTAGAGACAAAAAATATACCTATTTGATATAATATATGTACGATATATTGTTTTATATATGATATATATAATTTCTAAACTCGAATAATTTTGTAATATACACTTATACACAGATTTATCGAATAGAAAATGTAAAAATAAGAGTTTCGTTTAAAATTACAGAAAGAAATTGTGTATAAAATATCTCAGAACCTAGATAAGAAAAATATATTAATAGATATCAATACATTTTATATGGAATAAATTCAATTATCAAATTAACGAAAGTTAGTAAGTTAGAAAAATGCAGATGTTTCAATATTGATTCAGAAACAAGCGCAATTACAAATAATATAATTTGTCATCACTATTGATCAATAATAAAATATAAATAACAAATGAAGTATAATGAAAAAGAAAATCATCAAGAAATCATAAATATTCATTACGTAATTAATTATGTTATTATCAACGAAATCCATAAAAAAATTTAGATGACAACATATTTTAGAAGTCTAAAATAATTTTAATCGGTTTTTGATAGTAATTAAGTTAGAAATCAAAAATATTCTGAAGAAAAATTTTATACAGATAAAATTAAAACGAAATAATAAATTACATTAAAAGCTTAATTTTCATATAATCTTATTATAAATTATAAAATTTAATAATATATCACAGATTGTGACTATTGTAATATTCAATAGTATGTACCAAATTAAAGCTAGAGAATACATTTCTTATTATATTTATTTTTTAATACTAAATCATTAAATTCAAAATTTTCAGTTACATCTTAATGATTCTGTTTTTTAATAAAAGAAATTTTGAATAACCGAATAAAATATATAATGCTGAAGAGTACTAGAAAAGTTATTAATTCAGTCAATATTATTTGAATGAATTTTTGAAGAAAAAATGTAAAAGAATGTAAAATTATGAAAGTCTGAAATTAAGCAATAATCAAAACATAAATAGAACAGATAAAAAACAATTTGTGGATAATATCTTTTTTCCTTTGAGATCTAATAGAATTGATGATATGATATGATATAAAAGTATTACTATCTAACAGTATCTAATTATATAAAATATAATTTTTATCTTATTTATGTACTTAAATTTCGTGTAAAGGATTATTATTTTTAATGTCATTCCTATATTAATATTCATAATTCAGTGAGATTACTTGACATATTTGACTAAAGTAGTAATCACATGCGGAATTATAAATTATAACGTTTTCTTTCAGGAAAATTGTAAATTGAATTTCTTATGTAATTAAAATTCGTAGATGACATTTAGTTTGACTTAAATAAAAAAAGAGAAAAAAATAGTAGTACACTAAGTACTAATAAGAAATTTAGACAGCAAAATATAGATGATAAGATTAATGAGATGAATATAACATATAAAATAATAGCATAAATTATATTGGATTTAATATAAAATAAGAAGAAATAATATTTTAATAAATGACTAATTTTTATCTATATTCCAAAATTTATAGATCTGAAAAATAATGAATAATTAACTATTTAATTTTCAATAAATTTTAAGTAAATTTATTTCGTTCATCACACATTCAAATCTTAAACTTTTTTAAATATTTTACTCGTTCAAATTATTATTTATAAAATTTGTTTCTATTGCATATAAAAAATAAATAAAAAATACAAATCAGATATTATTTATAGTAGATGCATAAAATTTATTCAATTTGTAGGATATAAATTTGTCAGTAAACAGCATTCTCAATATACTTAGCCGCCTATTATTTTCTAATATTTAAAAGCTCGTTTGAAATAAAAATAATAAAATGGACATTTAAAAAAAGTTCGTCGATCTTTTTAAAAATTAAAAAATGTATCATTATTATAAAGACATCATTTGGTGGAAAATTTGGCAAAAATACAAAAATACAAAAAAATACAAAAAAATTGGCAAAAATTGTAAATGAAAAGCATTACTTTGAATATATCAGTCTCTTAAATTTATGATTTTATGTACAACTTAAATTATACTTTAATATAGAAGTATTAAAAAATTTTTTTGAATGCAAATTAAACTCATAAATGTGTGTTTCATATTATAATGGGGCGTAAACTATATATTATTCGCATAATATTATGGACATAAATACATAAAAGTTATTAGCATTATTCATAATTAATATTTATACATATAAATAGTAATAGTTTTATTTATCATTTTTGTTTTAATGTGAAAATTTATACATTATAATTTATACATTATATACATTATAAACTAAGGACTAATAATTTATTTTTAAATTCTACCATTTTTATACTAAATTATGAATAAGCGAATACTCTAACAAAATTGCATTGATGGTAAATGAAGGTAATTCATTATTATTATTATTATTATTATTATTATTATTATTATTATTATTATTATTATTATTATTATTATTATTATTATTATTATTATTACATAAATCCCTAATTTTACAACATTATTCTTCATTTTATATCTGAAAAGGTATATATTACTTAAAAAACAAATGTTGTGAATTCCAACGTTTTAATAGATTATTGTTAATATACATATTTTTACTATATTTAATGGATATTTATAAATAACATTTTAACTTAAATTCTGTGCTATATTTAATTTTGCCTTCCTCTTTACATACGTAAATATGTGAACATTGATCTACAAATATCCATGTAAGTAAATAAGACACGAAGAAAAGATAATTATTTATTAAAAAAATACATAAATAAAAATTAATGTGCCTATGATGGGCAAATTATTTATAAAATTAAAATTTCTAAAAATTGGTGTCATTAATTATATTGGATAATAGTTTTTTGTCATTACATTCATTACATTCCTGTTGAATGAAAATAATTTAATGATTCGTTCATTTAAGAAAAGATGAGACAAAATAGTTACAAAAAGAAACTTGACTTAACTTTGGCAGCGATGATTCCTCGCAGCGAGTGGTAACATTCGCAAAAATTTACCGGTAGTTTCGCTTGCACTTGGCCTGAGCCACGATCACGTAATCCATAAATAACAGCGGCACACAGATATTTTCCCCTTCTCACTCTCTCTTCATCGACACATGTATTCACTATATAATATCACCGTCATCTTTTTATTTCCTATCGAATCTGATTTGCATATACATGTTTCCATTATTAAATACAATAACTGCCTAAAGTTATTGTGAAAATGGCTATATTTATTCAAATAATTCAATTTAGCACTCCGATTTTTCCAATTAAAAATTTTCTTAATTCTATCAACATGAAAAATATTGTTGAAGAATATATAATAGAGCAAAATATATACTATTGATATAAAGTGGAATAAATTAAAACTAATTAAAACTAATTCAATTCATACTTTCTAAAATTACAAAGCACGTAACGAAATTTTAAGATATTTCTTTCTTTTATTGATTTTATATTTGTCGGAGTCTATATATTATAGAAAATGGATATATTGACGTAGAAAACAAAAAACTGTTCAAATATTCCTAAAAATAGTAGTATTTATTTAACCATTTTAATCACATTAAGGAAATAAAAATGTATTGATTATTCTTTTCAATTATAATGAACTATTTTAATTATTCTTAAAAGGTTATTTTAATAATAATAAAAAGTAATAAATAAAAATACCATTAAGAGCTTACATATTAATATTTTATTTCCAACTCATAGAAATTTAAAAACAAAGACTTTGCATAAAGTATATTTTAGTACAATAATTTATACATACTACAAAATACTTTTTGCATATAGTCTAATTTTATTGGCGATTTGTTATTAATATTGATGTATATTATACTCCAGAAATACATTATTCAAAAATGAATCGTAATACTATATTATTATATAAAACTATCGTTAATAGACCGCCTTTGATTGTTTCAAATATTTGAATCTTTGTTAAATTATATTATTAGAAATACATTAATATTTTAAATTTTTTATTATTTGCTTATTATCCTTATTCCTTAATATCAGAGACGTATAACTTTCAAATACAGAGTTTGAAAATATTGATCTAATATTATGATATTGTATGGCCATTATAATAATATTTTTTATATGAAACTTATTTTAATGTTTCAGCAAAAGATATTGTGAATTTTTAAATCTATTATATTTACGAAATCAATATTAGTAGGACGAACTATTTATTATATAACTAAAAATATAAATTTTAAATGTTTTTTTTCTGAACATATTACTAATTACTAAATAATTCATTTTATAGTTTTACTTAATTTTATAATGAAATTAATATTGCATTTACTAATATCAGCCCCTAAAGTTTCCTAGAATTATTAATTAGTTTTATTCTTAAATTTATTATTGCTATTTATTATTCTTTCAGTACATCATTAATTAACTATAATTTAATTTTTACTTTACAGAAAATTAGTTACTTTGAAAAAATAGCAATATTCGATACTTGTGAAATGAAACTACTACCACTATGTTAATAATCTTAAAACATATAAAAATATAATTTTGTATTCTTAATATTTTTTTTAAGAGAAATACATTTCTAATTGCTAAATTTTTTCCTTTTTTGTTGCAATTTTTTGAATTCGATATAATAGTAATATTAAAAGATAACGAATAACCTTTATTTTATTATTTATTTATAAATCATTTTATTTTTTATGAAAATTACTTATTAATTTTGATTTAATTATATTAGATTCTCCAAAATATCCTAGTAATTATTAACTTTGAATTAATCTCAAGCATTATTCTTTTATTTTTTAGTAAATATAAAATTATTATATGTAAAATTATAACTTTTAAGATTATAACTAAATTATAACTTTATTATATATAATTATGAAGAATAGTTTTTAAAATTCAAGATTATATAAGTATTAATAATATAAAACAAAATAATATATGTAACTATAGCGTGTGCTTTTATTACTTTATTTATTATATTCGGTTGATTTATAATGTTCACTATATTCCTTTATTTATTTTCTTGCGTGTCTTTTTTTTCAATAGTGTTACATATGTTCGATATTCATATTTTCGTAAAGGTTCAAACTAGAATTTGCGCGATTCGAAATATTGAAATAGTTTTAGTAGAAAAACTAACGTCGGTAAATAATATACTTTCACCTCAAGTACCTATTATTGTTTTCACTTACTTCCTGAATAAAGTATGCGTAGCTATTGTACTATCTAGTTATCATAATTATTTCTTACTTGAACCAGATACGACCTTTTCGCGAACTCTCATGAAGTTTTGAAGTTTTCGAATTTGATGATGTTTCTTCTGTTCATGAATTACTTATTTGCTAATTTTTCTAACTTCTTGTAAATTTTATCTTAATACTGAGATTCTTACGACCTCATTTTTGTTCTTTTAAGACCATTTTTGATCGGAAATTATTTAAAACTTCACTCGCAGGATTGGTTTTCTTAACGCTTTTATTTACTGTTGTTGCAAAACAGAGTTAGGCTCAGCTTTCTTATTCTCGATGCAATCGAAATTGTGGAGTGCGCACGTCTGAACTTTATTTTTTCGCGTGAAATGAATCTTGATTTTAGAGGAGCGGTTCTCATATAGTAAAAATATTATGGTCAAGATTAATTTTTCTTGATATATGTATACAGTATATGCATTATTTAACTTATTGATAAAAATTGTAACTTTCACTTATATTATTAATGAAAGTTTAATACATATTTATATATAATTTTTAATCTGATAAAATACTCTGACAGTAATTTATTACTTTAACATAAGTTTTGATTGAAATTACTTTTTCTAGCGTTCTTTATATTTTTAAAATCTAGTACTTGTAAATTTTTTATGATATTTAATAATAATTATTTGATTTTTATTACTTTTTGTAAGCTATATATACGGTTTTCTTCATGTTCGAGCGTGCAAAAAGGTATATCGGATAAATATGATACATTAGTTTTGATATAGTTATGGTATAATTTTTTTTAAATACAGGCTCAGAAGAAGAACTACAATTATAATATAATTTTTATAAATTATTCTACTATAAAATTTGTAAGTTATGTGCCTAGTTGTACATAAATGACGCTAATTGAAAAACAAGTTCTTGTATCAAGTTAAATTATTAACGTAAGTTTTTATTATACAGTTTTTAAAAATATATAACAATGTATTATTATTGATAGTAAAACGTAAATTCTCGGATAAATACAATCAAGCTTCTAGTGCTTATGTACAAGATACTATTAAACTTCCAGCATAATCTTCTAATGTATTAATATCCATAATCAAAATATAAAACTAATAAAATGAGTAAATTTTATGGTTTCTTACAATTAAAATAATTTTTGTACTATAATTTCTGTAATTTTATTAATTTTAAACGAAGTTATAATTATACATATATCAAAATTGTATTAGCAAATTAATATTATTCAAAAGACAAACTTGTTATGAAAATGAGTTATGAAAAATTAAATATATTCTTTTTAATTATTCATTAATTATTAGAATAAATTACTTCGTATAAGTTAATGTTTATACACTAATACTATTTTAAGTCTAAATTATTATTTCACTAATAATAATAATAAAGTAGTTCGTTAGCATTAACATAAATAAAATTCAAACACTAGAGAATACTTTAAATTATAATTTAGAGAAAAGATCTTAAAATAAGATCTTTATTAAGCTTGAATATACGATTGAATTATTTATTATTATTTAATATTAATATATTAAAATTAAAATGTTTATAATAAGAATATATATAATTAATTTTTATTAATTATAACAATGTTAATTAAAATAGTATAATTTCGTTATTGTATGACAATATTTTTTTGTGACTATAATTTGACGTTGTTAAAATTCGTCCTATTATCTGAAGAGATCCATGAAAATTTTTACCACTGTTGCATTTATTAAATTCATCAACTCTGATGTTAAAAGGGCTACCTTCCTTATTTTCAGAGTTTATAAGTTAAGCTGTACAGTAGTGACATCACGAGAGCTCTTCTTACTTCACTAAATACAAATACTGTCTGTATTTGCTTGGAAATATAGAAATGTAGTCAGTAAATTGAAACAAACCGAATACATTGAGAAATCGCAAGTATAGCTTTTTCAGAGAAAATAGAAAGAAAAAGAGAGAAACGCACACGCGACGCGCTAACCTTGTAATGTATTTTTGACTGCGTCTAATAATAATTCGCAAATTTTATAACTAGCGAAAAGATAGATAGATAGGGAAAAACAGAATGTGTGTTTGTGTATGTGTTTGATTTTATTGATGAGGAAATAGAAAGGGGAGAGAGAAAAGATTGAGAGAAAGAGAGAGAGAGAGAGAGGAAGGGAGGAATGATGATCGTGAAAATAAAAGGGAATAAAGAGTTACTGCGAGATGGAACAGACTTTTTTACGTTAAATCTTTTTAAAAAGTCAACTAGATTACTGGGTATACTGTTTATTTTGCATGGCCAATCATATTCGAAGCGACCACATGTCGATCAGATAATAATTTCCTATCGAAGATGATGTAGTTAATTTTGCGTAATACGTAGTTTACACAATTACTCTTCTTTTATTTGTAATATTGACAACTACAAACAACAGTTTCAAAACCTTTTTTTATTTCAGGTTAGTATTTTTTTTTGATTTATTTTTTTCTTTCAAAAAATATTACGATGCTTTGTTACCTCTTTTCCCTTTTAATTCTTTTTCTATATTAGTATAATGATTTATATTATACGAAAAAAGCGAATTTATGATGCATAGAAAATTTTAACAATATTTTGATAAAAGTTAATTTTAACAATATTTTGATAAAAGTTAATTTTAACAATATTTTGATAAAAGTTAATTTTAACAATATTTTGATAAAAGTTAATTTTAACAATATTTTGATAAAAGTTAATTTTAACAATATTTTGATAAAAGTTAATTTTAACAATATTTTGATAAAAGTTAATTTTAACAATATTTTGATAAAAGTTAATTTTAACAATATTTTGATAAAAGTTAATTTTAACAATAAAATTAAGTATTATTTTTGAAGAGTTATAAATTGCATGCAATCAAATACTTTTTCCTTTTTAAACATGATTCAGATATAATTTTGCCTAAGTTTAATAGAGTTCGTAAAATTGCAATACCAAAATAAATGCACAAAAATAGAATAATATATAACTAATTAAACTTTATCTAATTTTGTGCAAATTAACATTTTTTTTTTTAATTTTTTAACACTATATAACTTTTCACTTTAAATGCTTTGTGTACTTGTGATAATACGTGAAACAGATTATAAAACTTATAAATTTATCCCTATTGATTATAACGTATTCAGAAATTATAAGGAGGTTCCATTTTGTATGCTTACATCCGATACCATTGTAGCTTTTTTACTTGAGAAAATTCTGAGACATTACATTTCCTTGTGTTTTTAACAGAGGGAAGCTTTAACGGTTATGATAGCGATTGTGATCATGTGAGTTTGCCAGTGGATGGTATGAAAGGGGGAGAGAAGCTCGAAATTAATGGAGCGATATTTTTGGCGCGATTGTCCGGTGAAAATAGATATGTTCCGCAGCGTGGATCAAAAGACGCTGACGTCGGGCTGTTCACTTTCGCATATGTTTCTGTTTTCTCTGAATTCATTGCTTCACAATTCTGTATTTTTTGTATGACGATTACTGTGACCACTGTTTAATATTGTTGCAATAATTACAAGTGCTGAGTTTATCATAATGTAAATTTTACATAGAATTAAAAAAAGCTACGTATTAAAGCTAAAATATTTTTAATTAAAAAATACTTTAGTTTTTAAAAGTATTAAAAATCAAACTATACATTTAACAATGGATAAGAACATTATTTTTTGTTACACCTTTCCCGCTTTACAGCATAATTAGATATTTATCATCAAACGAAGTTTGTGTCGATTTTACGTTAATTTATAGCTTATACTTTATATAATATATATAGCTTATACTTTAGGTAAATTTCTTATTTTAACTTTTTAAATTTATTTAAATTAAAAAAAATTGTTTAATTACTAAAAATATATTTAAGTGCAGGTTTTAGGATACTAAACAAGTTAAAAGAATATTATTTACAAAATTTCAAAAAATTAGGTTTGCATCTTAAACATTCTTATAACTAAATTTACATTTTCAAATTAAGTTTTTGTGTAATTATTAAGAAATATTTATGTTATAATTAGTATGCCTGTAAATTTTTTTAAAAATATTGTTTTGAAAATAAGTATTTAAAATTTTTTTATGAATTATTTTATTGTAAGTAAAGAAAAACCTGTTTAATAAGTTTAAACATTTATTAACGTCATTTTCTATAAATATGTCGTTCGAGAAAAAATGCGTTTCAAATTTCAGTTTCATACTATGGATACTGCATTTTCCGCCAGAACGAATCCAACTTCGTTAATTCTTAAAATGTCAACATCTATCGAATCTTAAAATATTTTTAAATTTATAAATACTATGATAAAAATAAAAATAATAAATTATTATAATTCGCGACTTTGATAAATCTTAATATAAGATTATAATGCAAAAAATAAATAAATTACCGAATAAATTAGAAGATAGTGTTCAAGGCAAAAGCGAATCAAAAATCATTAACCCGAAAAAACGTATTTCTTTTATTTTTACTATGTAATAACACATTATATCAGCAAAGTCTTTTATCAAACAACATAGAAATAATTATAATTTATAGTATTTTTAACTGATTCTTATATATGATTTTTAAAATTGTATTATTTATTATATTACAGTTAATCAATAATTAATATATGATTATTATTTATTTTTAATGCAGAGAAGATTCAAAAATTTATCTATTAATAAAAAATAATAATCACCGTAATAATTATATAAAATTTTGAATTATATATACTAAATTATTGAATAATAAACTTTTAATAAGCTTATTTTTTAAAGTAGACAAAGTTCCTACTTTAAATTTAATAAACTACTTTTATAAAATTAATAACTTTGTTTATTAAATATTATTCTTAAAATCTTTAAATTCTGATACTTTAATTATATATTTCAACACATTTTTTTCTGTTTTATTGATTCACAACTAGATCAATAAAAATGAATATAGCTAATTCTAAAATTTTTTCTTTTATGCGACTGTGTGATAAAATGGATAAAGATTTATAAACTAAAGTTACAGTTGCATATCATCTGTAAAATGTCATACCTATTATCTCTTATTAATTTACAATTCTATTTCTATCTTTAATTTATGTTTAAATATTTATAAGTATTCAACGTATTTTTGTATCTAAATTATGATATAAAAAAAGTTGAAATTTCGAATAAAAATACTAAAAATTATATATAAAAATTATTGAAGTATAATGAATAACTAATTTTTTCGATACCTATTTTAATATAAAATTTAGTAAATTGCTAAAAAAGTTGATATTTATGATAATTAACTTAATATTATTTGCTTAAATTTTAGAAAAAGTAATAATCTGGGAATGATTGTATATAAATTGAAATACAACTTAAAAATTGACTTTATTATAATTATAGAACTTTATCGATTTTTAGTCAAGTAAAGCTACAAATATGCGAGCGCGTTGAAGAAAACACACACACACAAAATAGAATTCAATAAAAAATTATGTATTCAGATATGTATTGTTTATATAAAGATAAGATTCCTCTTCTAATATCTTTGAAAAAAATTTAAAAGAAAATAAAACTTATTTTTTACATATTTTATTTATTTATCAATACTAATAAATATTCAATTAATTTTGTTTCTAAATTGTTATCGAATAAAATGAGTTTTCACAAATATACTAAGTTGCACTTATTGTGCTATTTATTATAAGATAAATTTATGTAGGTTTATCGCCTACGTCTATATATTTAAATAGAAAATTTTATAAAAGAGATTGTTGCATTTGAATACATACATTAGATAAGGACGTATATATATATATATATATATATATATATATATATGAAAGTACATTGATAATAGAGACGAGAAACAGACTATACCGCAATTAAGATACAAATTGTTACAAAATATGTTTGTCTCTCTCTCTCTCTATATATATATATATATATTTAAACATATTGTATATACAGATATAAAATTATTTATTAATATATCTCTCTCTTTTTTCACTTATTTAATCTTTTAATTATCTTCTAAATATGTAACTTCTGAAGAGAACAATAATTCAAAACATGTAAATTTTATATACTTATACACCCATTCATTTATCAAAATACTCGCCATTTTATAGTAATTTTCAGCCACAGCGTTTCATAATAATTTCTAATCATAATAAATTATGATTAGAATTCTTTTTCATTTATAGTAAATTGAATCTAATGAAATTAACTTTATGATATTAATAAAAGTGTTTAATATGAATTTTATTTAAACAACGTGCCAACGTCAAAGTTTTTGTACTAAAAATTTAATGTTATAGAATTTATTTCTAGTATTATAAATAAGAAAAATATATATATATGTATATTTATCGTAAATTAATTATATAATTTATGTATACATTTGATTAATTCTATATGTAAAAGTTTTGTATATATTGTTTTAAGTAAATAAAAATAACATAATAAACAATTTATTACGTTATTGTATTTATACAAGAAAATTATAATAGTGAAATTTTTTAATTAAAAATTATGTTATTTATATTATTTAAAATATAACCAAAAAACTTCATAATTTTGAAAAACTCATTTCTACATTTGTTCTCTTATATTATTATGTAAATTATTTATAAATATTCTTAATTTTACTTAAAATATATTTTTCATAAAAAAAGAAAAAGTAGAGATTTATTATCAATATTTTCTTAGTCCAAAAAACATCGATATCATTATTTGACTTAATATATTTGAGTATAATAAAAATCGTTTATAGTAATTATTATATTTTTTAAGTGTTCATTTTAAAATTATGCACAATATAATTTTGAATTTTTATTATTTATTGTACACATGGCATAAGTATAATAAAATCTTATAAATAGGTGAAAGTATTTAAAAGAAATGTTTTTTATGCTCATAAGCATTTACTGTATTTAATCATCTTTTATGATGACTAATTATTTAGTATTTCTAATGTATAATTCTATCAATATTTTCTTGTACTATATTCTTATAAAACTTATTGCTTAATAATATAGCTTATACTTGATTTACTTGATATTAATTTTAACATTAGATTTATTTTATTAAATATTTTATGATTATATTAATGAACATGAAATTCTATTGTTATTATCAAAAAAGTGATTTTTATCTTTTTCGTTGTAAATGTATAAAGTAATAATAATATTATACTACCATGAATTAAAATAAGACAATCTTTATAAAATAATTTATACGATTTCCCATTTACGGGAAGTACATACATCCAAATTTATAATATATATATATATATATATATATATATATATGTATTTATTAAATATTTTACTGAAAGTTATTGTTATTTTGATTATATTGTCTTCTATTTAATAAAAACAAACTAATTTGTAAGTTTCAACTAACATTTTTCTATCGAATAATTTTCATTATCTTATTAAAATCCGTATTTAATATTTAACTTATTTTTAAAAATTAAATTATGTAATTAAAAAGTTTTAAGCAGAACATAAAAATAAATTAGAATAAAATGAAATATTTAGTTTGATATTTAGAGTAAGCACTTAAGATACATTAGAGAGTATAATTAATAGTGAGAGTATAATTAATTACTACTTAAGATTAATATATAATTATATATTAAACAATATTTATAGTATTTTATATGTGCGAATGAAACATTTTATCTTTTAAAAATTTATATAAGTAATAATAACGTATATATTTTAATTTGTATTTATAGTAACTTCAATAGTAACTTATAGAAATATACAATGTTTTGTTTCACTAATGAATTACAATATTTTTTTATATAAAATTATATGCAGAAATTCTTTTAAAATGATGAATTTATTTGTTTTTCTTACATTTGACAAGTACTTATTATATTTTTAATAAATTATTTAATATTTTAATAATTTAATATATTTTAATAAAGTGCATATAAAATACCTCAAAAAAATATTAATAGAATTTTTTATAATTATCACAAATATGTTACTTTTAAATAATTTGTATAAATTAATACAACACAACTAAAATATAATCAATTATATAACCTAGTAAAGAAGAAATAATAAATAAACGATTGATAGATATATAACATGATATATTTTACATGATATAAGCACTTATTTCAAATTATACAAAACTAATGAAGTTCCAAAAAAGATCTATAATGATCTAATCTTCAAAATGAACTGCAAAAGCATTATTAATAAAGGCAAGTGATTTTTCATATGCGATAAATATTCATTAACTTCAATTCTAATGTATATTGTGATTTTCATCAATCTTTTTCAAATATGAAATGGATTTTGAGATACTGATAAGCATAATTAGTGCATATAATCAATTTTTTAGACATTGTTCTTTCAATCCATGATTATTCATTTTTTTCAAAATTTTGTATATTACTTAGAATTAAATCTAACTGATTTCGAAATAAAATAACAAATAATTCTTTTATTTTTAGTAGCGAAAGATGATATCTGTAGAAAAGCAAAATACAGGAATAATATCTTGTTCATCTGCGCTGAAGATATGAATTCAAAATTAATTGTAGTTACTACGAATAATATAATTTTAATAATACATTGATATAAGTACCTTAGAATAATAATTTTTCTTATAATGAAAAAAAATAAATGAATTTTTTTTATCATTTTATTTAATAAATAAATATACCGAAACATTTTTAATTCAAATTGTAAGTTATTTATCATTCTTTATACAGTATCAACGAATTTAATAGTTTGTATTCAATAACAAATGTTGATTACTAAATTATCTGTATTTAAATAATATCACTAAACTCATTCCTATTTTATTATATTTATTATATCTTGAATAAATGCGTATTATATTTTAGAAACAAATAAAAAATGAATAAGATGCTTCTTTAAATACTGTACTGTGTCTTAACCTTAAGAAAAATTTTGATCATAATTTCATTCTTTCAGTCATAATTAATTAAAACAGCTTATTTTTATTTATTAATACTAATAAGTATATCATTTCTATTCTTTAATAGAGATTTTAGGAACATTCTTATCTTCACATTTTGTTTGTTATTGACATTACCTTATCATTATAGTAGTTCGTTAAATTACTGAGTAAACAATAATAATTTGCTGGTGAGTCACTGTTCTTTCTTCAGAATGAAATTGAATTATGTTTGAAATATTATAATCAAGTTTACATTTATGAACGCTTAATAAATGCTATCATTATTATCGTTTTTTCGGAAGCTCAATCTTTCATTCATAGTAATTTATATTTATTAGTTACTTCAATTTGACCTACCTTGTTGATTTATATATTGATATAATTATTTTTCATATAAAAGAATAAATTGAATTGTAACTTTACTTTATATAGACCTTTCATTGAGAATGTTCTTATGATAATTTGTATTAATTAAAAATGATCTATATAATCAGATATAACATTTTAGACCATATGCTTCAAAAAAATTTTTGAGTTAAAGGACTCGTCTTTTCAGCAATTATTAACATTTATTTTATTATTTAATTATGTTAATTTTATTAAAAATTATTAATTTCAAAAAATTTGCTCAATTTCCAATTTTTGCATTAAGTTTGATTTTTTTTTGTCACAAATATAAGATTTATTCAATACTTACTCATATACATTATTAATTTGTAATAAAAATTTTTACTAATAAAGTAATTCATAATGACAGCTTAATTTATTTGCATTTACTAAAAATTTATTCATTACTTTCAACATAAATAAATATTCAATATAAAAAATAAATAAAAATAATTATAATAATCATCTAATTCATTTTTATAGATATATAATTACATTTTGTATTATATTAGAAATTGTAAGTTAATAATTCAAACGTCATTTAAATTTTTAATCCAATTCTTCGAAATTAATTATTAGTTTTAAAAACTAACTTTTAATTTGAAAACAAGATCATTGAAGGAGCAAATTATCTTCCAAAAATTTGATAAATTATACCATTTATTAGATAAGATATAGTTTTTAACGTAATATTTTTATATATGAAAAGCAGCAATAAAATTTATGTATAAAAGAATATTAATTTTTGGACTTATTTGAGTTTCTTTAAATCATTTAAATTTTTATTTTTTCTTTCTTTATCAAATATATAAAAAAAATATTAACTAAAATCAAACATTAATTATAAATTTTTTAATAATAAATCTTGAAATAAATGAACATATGTGTTATTTCTTTGATATAATTTTATGCAGTATGAAAGAGAAAGAAAAAAATATTTAGAACAAAAGAAAGAAAGAAAGCGAAAACCAGAGTTTCTTCCGGTTTTTACCTCGATTAATCAGTCACTAACCACAAGTAGAGGAAATTGGCTTTTTTCTGAAAAAAAAATAAATTATTGCTCAAGTACATATAGTTCTAAATTATTCATAGTTATGCGCTGCTGCTTAAAAATTGCACGTACATTTTTTGATGTGATTACAGTGAGAACATTGGTTGAACAAAATAGAGTGGACTTAATATATTTTCAGAATTGAGAAGTCAGAATGCAAGTTTTTCTACTTAAAGCTTACTTAAAGAGAAAAAAATTTTTTATCATGAATTTCAATAAGAATCATGAAATATTATAATGTACATATATTTTTTAATATTTTCTTTTTATATATTTTACATAAAAATATTTAAAATTCAAAATATTCACACATAAACAGAGTATATATTTATGTACATGTATACACTCTCACAGTAAAAGAAGTAACTCGTTAGTATTATATGCATTTATTTATAATTTTATGTAACATTGTACCATGTTAAGTTAAATATCTTACGTATATATTATAAATTACGTATATGCAAAATTAAAATGAATCAAATTCCAAAATAATATTTCATTTAATGGTGTAATTAAAAGATTTAAAAAAATCTTATTATTTTACGTAAAAACAATACTTTTTGTAATATATTAAATTTCAATAGCATGATTTATGTTTGATATGATTAACATAACTGTGTGTGTGTGAGTATGTGTACGTGTATGCATTAAAAAAATAATAAAGAATGCTTGGAACCATGCTTCTTAAAATTTATTAAATGAAATAATAATTAATTTAGGTAATTTTAATTAAATAAAAAGAAATTTATTTTATATCATTAAATACACACACACACACACACACACACACACACACACACAACTTAAAAATAAATAAATCCTACAATTTAATTTTTATCAAATAATGTATTAAATAATCTTTTCATATAAGTAAATCCAGATAATATTGACAAATTAATAGCATATTCTCTTTCACATTTAATAACACACAGAAATAATTGTAGAGAAAAGAGAATATATAAAGAGTTTAGTATAAAAGATAGGAGGGGATAAAAAAGTAAGGGAGGGAGAAGAAAATGAAAACTGAGGAATGAATCTCGAAATAGTAGCCGCGGATGAAGGAAATTTTCCTGGAGATATTCGGCAATCCAAATACCTACTCTCGAAATATTATTCTAATGTCATTCCGTTTCTCTTACCCTCGCAGTATTTCTTTTTATACTTTCTCAGTCTTCTATTATTCTCTCTCCCTCTCTCTCTCTTTCTCTATCTCTCTAGAATAATATCTCTTTGTAAATTATTTTTTTTATATTTTCTATTTAATTTTGGCCTTAATTCTTTATCTGGTTCATTTTTTATTAGTAAACGTACATTAAAGAATTTAATGGATGTCTAATTCTATATTAATATGTTAAGAAGTATTATTTAAAATTTTAACTCAATGTATACAATTTTAATTTTTAAAATGTGACTTTATCATTTCAAGATCAGATAAACTGTATCATGGAAATAGGAAATGACTATAATTAATGAAATGACAGAATTTCGAAAAGTTTAAATAATAAATATAATTTCTATTTTTATTTTATTCGTTCATAATAATATTTTAACGTGTGTAGAAACAGTAAAAAACATATATAAATTATATTTATTATGATATATACCTTATTATTGATTAATTAATATCAAAGATATAGTAAATTTCATTTAGCCATTTTTCGTTTATTAGGGAATCTTGTTGCTTACAAATTTTCTAATCAAGTTATAATTTATTTCAATTTAAGACATTTAAGTAAGAATACCCAGTTGTATGCATCAATACTTTATTTATAATCATGTTTATTTTATTTTAAATTCATTTAAATTTATATCCATTTACTATTTTTCCAATACATTTATTCATATTATAGTCAAGTAAAATTAGTAATTAAACAATTTCATTCCATTTTAAGTAATTTAATCAATGCGATTTGATGAAATATTTTATCTCGAAATACACATTCAAATTTTGTTATACATTTATTAAAGACTTCGTAAATAATTGATGTTTTCTTTGTAATTTCATGAAATAGATATTATAACTGATATAAAGTGCCAAAAATAAAAAATTTATAAACTGAAAAAAAAGAAAAGATTAATGATATTTTGGATATTTATTTATTTTTAGATAAACCGATTCCTTTTCTATATAATTTTATGTACGCATAAACTAATCATAAAATAAGAAGTCAATCAAGATGAAGAAACCTAAAAACACATATCACTGAATAATTAGTCAAATAATATAACCAACCTAAAGTAATATTTACAATTATAATGTAAACTTAAATATATTTCAATTCAATAATTAAATTATGAAAACAATTTTCTAATTCTGCATCTGTTTTACATAATATAAAAATCCGTACAGTTACAAATATTACTATTCATATTAATAATTTACTTAAATTATATAATAACTTATATACAATAATCATAAATTTTTTATTTTAAATAATTTTGCAGAACATCTCATATAATTCAATTTTTAACATTTCATTTATAAAATATTTTTAACAAAATTTTTTAATTTTTAACAAATTTTTAACAAAATTTTTTAATTTTTTAACAAATTTTTAACAAAATTTTTGAACATTTCAGATATATTTGAAACTTTTTAAATGAAAGAAATGTAGAAGTAATTACTAACATATTTAATGAAAACGTATTGTAATATCTCTGAAGAAAATTAACCAGAAAAAGAAGATAACTGCTAAATAAAATAACTGCTTGATTCCGACATAGAACAACCATTCATTTTTTTATTTTACTGTACAACTAATACTAAATTTTTAAAACTTTATATTCAATAAATTATTTATTTAACTAATTATTTTATAAAATAAAATAAGGTATATTAAAAACAGAAAATGCTAAATATGAACTAGCTCATTAAAAAAAAAAACTGTATTATTAATAATGAGTTTTTTGCTCTTACTATCAGAGAAAATAATTCGTTATATTTGAAAACCACAATTATCATTTAGTACTGATTTTATCAAAAATTCGAAAATTTTTAAAAATTTTCTTTGTAAATATAACATAATTTGACGTTGTCATAATTGTTAACTTTAATTGCTTTTTTAATTTGCGATTAAAAAAGTATTTTCATGTAGATATTATTTCTAAATTCATTTCTTCAAGAACTCTTGTTCAACAACATTTTTATATGTAATCGATATACCAAAATACATTTTTTATATACATTCTATAATCAATTTTATTCTGTTTGATCTCTTATTATGTACATATACATAAGAAATCTTTATTCTAAATTATTAGAATATTCAAATAATCGATCTCAAATATAAATATCATTCTAAAAGATAGTGTATTTAACTAACTATAAATATATAAATTTTAAATACTATATTATTATTATCTTACAGAAATTCTATGTTTTAAATTTATAATTTTTCATTTAATTTCATCACTGATTGCGTATTATGAGTATTATTTACAAGAATTCTTTTAACAAATACATGATAAATAATGTTAAATATTATTATTAATGATAAATAATGATTAATATTCAAATGTTATCATTA
This sequence comes from Wiebesia pumilae, assembly GCA_018907045.1. NCBI lineage: Eukaryota > Metazoa > Arthropoda > Insecta > Hymenoptera > Agaonidae > Wiebesia > Wiebesia pumilae. The sequence continues at coordinate 5,192,716 of JACCHZ010000127.1, forward strand.
AATAATGATAAATATTCAAACTGTTCATTAAATCAGATCAAATTCAGTCCAATTGAATGGTTGTTATAATTCTTAATTTCTATGGTATATTTAAATCAAATTGATTATATTTTATATTAAAAATATACTTTTCAATATATTAGTATACAATTTAAAATACATAACATAATTGAAAATCTATTTAAATAAATTATCAAAAGTAAAGGGCGATACTTTTTTAAATCATTTTTATATCATAATTTTCAAATGTATAATTATCCCTTTAAAATATATACATCAACTTTTAATCATGTATAAATAATACTTTAATAAAATTAGAGAAACTGACATATGAAAAATATCTTTTTTCAATAGCTACGTTGCAACAAATTTAATTTAATAGTAGTTTTTAATCTTATATTACTTTTAATATTTTTGTTTAATTTTTTAAAAAATTATTTTTATTACATTATTAACTAAAAAATTGAAATTTGTCAATAAAATATATACACAATCGTTTTTATTTACTATGTTAATTTCAATTATGTGCTATCTTATAACAATAAAGTATTTACATTAATATACTTCATTAGTTCTAAATTTTCAATTTATATATCAAATATATAATATGAAACTACAAAAACTATTAAAATTAGTTTTAGAAAGTTAAGAAAGTAAAAAATTATGTGCTGCTTTTTGAATTAATAACTACTGAGTCTTTTACATCAATATTTGTATTTATCCAAACATAAAAATGTACATTTTTTTAATAAAATAAAAGTAGAGTTTACTTATATAAAGATCAAAAAATAAGATTGTCAAATTTTTTATTTTAATCAAGAACGCTTTATTCATAAAAAGCATGGAAATACAAGAAATTGTTCAATTTCAATTGAATGTAGAACTGTATTTTGTTATTGGTATTTTAAAGAAAATTCTATAGTTACTTAAACGGACAGTGTTACTTGTATTTATAATAAACTTCCAGTTATTCACAAAAAATAATTCCACTGGCACTTCGTTGAAGCATCTAGCCTTTAATACTATTTAGTATTTTGGCACTGCGAGAAGAAGACGTGAGGGTTAGTACATATTCCTCTTTTCGGCTCATCGGTTTTTCGATGTATCTTCGCTCTCAGCGGCTGCCGTCTCGCATGACTCCGCGTCATGTCGTCAAGGCTCGCGCTCGTTCCTCTTTTCTTCCTCTTCAGTCGACGTTGGCCTGCTCTGACTTCCTAAGCAAAAGAATGGCACTTAAAGTCGAAGAAGGAGTAACAGAGATAGAGAAAGAAGTGTTGGAGCCAGCGAGTCACCGAACATCTAAGGAGTGGGAGTGAGACGAGAGACGAGAAGAGAGGCGAAGTAGAGACGCTTTTAGACGCCACGCGAGTGAGGCGTCCAAGACGACAACCACGTAGCGAGTACCCTAAAGTAGTTAGTTGCGTACCTTGGGCAGCCTCCACCTTGCGCTCGCCGGTGACTCGTGAACAGTCAACTCTAAACTATCACCCCGCCAAAATGTTCGATAAAATTACTACTATTAGCGTGTGTGAAAAGTGATAATATCTAAAACCAATTTCCTGAGTGATTAATGAAAAGCACGCGAGTGTTCCTTTCCTACAATTATTTGGAAATAAAAAAGTGCGTGTTTTAAAGTGTTAAGAGTTTAAACACGCATGAGTTAGATCGAGAAAACATCAAATAAAATATGTTAACTGTTTTATGTTCAGTAACTAAAATCCTTAGTAGTTAGGGACCAATAGTACGTAAGGCTTCTTGGCGACCCCTACCCAGTAGAAACCAATAATTAACATGTAAAGAGGATGTAAAATATTTTCATGCAACTTGTTTCAAACTATTTTATATTAAGACTCTTCAGATTCACTAACGCCTCATATCGTTACTACTTAATTTATGGTTTATTTTATATTGTATTTCCATATGATTTTTGAGCGAACTGGCGGAATTTAAATCTGGAATGCTTGGCATTGACTATCTCCACGACGAGCAGCGATTGTGTGACTGCCTTCGTCAACATTGCCAACATTGTCAGCATTATCGTGATCCACAAGTTTTTTTAATACGACAAAAGTGGTGCGTGTGGCTAGGAAGGATAGGCAGGCTATGGCGGAGCATCCTGGTAGGCGAAGATCACGATATGATAGCTTTGAAGCGCATCAGACTATTACTGGTAATCCCTCACGTACTTCTCCTAACTCCAAAGATCGTAGAACTACTCGTAAGATCGCCGGTAAGCCTATTAAGGAGCGATGGCTCTTGACACGCAAAACTTGGCGCTATATGGCCGATGCAGGACGTCGATTAATACCAGACGGTAGTCATAATCGACAAGAAGATATTCCAAAAATCGAGCAATACTTTCAGGAGGTTTGCTCTAGGGAGCCAAGGTTTCTTCTTTGGCGAAAGACTTCTTACCCTGGCAGCTTAGCCTTTCGTGCAGCCAGAAAACGGCGTCATAAAACTGGTGGTAGTTGCCGAACGAAGGCTAGCTCAGCGGATGAAGCAGATGATTCGAGAGGCTCAAATTCCAGTATAGGTATATCATCCCCCCCAATTATATCTGGTAAACTAGATCTTGCAAAAGTCAAAATAGAGTGGTTGTTACCATCAAAGGAATCGGAAAGAGAACAAAGTAGCGATTCGCCTTCTTCAATACAACAAAGACGAAAGTCTTCATTAGAAGATGTTGAGACGAAGGCTTTAGCCGATATGCTTCAAAAATATTTAAATATACAAAGTGATATCAGAGGGGTACCAAAATCAGTATCTCTAACAACAACTGGTGGTAATAGTAATAGTAGTTCCAAGACTTCTGTTGCAATAAGGTCTATATCTACAGATTATTCTACGGGAAGTGAGCTCGCCAAGGAGTCTACAACGTGTAATACCTTCGATTATCAAAAACTTATAGAAAAATTAGAGCAACATTTAAATCAGATCATGGTTGAAGGAAGACGGGAAGAAATGGCCAGAGTATCTGGTACATTAACAAAAAATAGAAATGTGACAACTGGTAGTGGTTGCAGTATTGGTGATAGTATAAGTGGTTCTATTTCCAAGGTAACAATTCCCTATCAAAGTGACTATGTACATAAGTCACTGTTGGATACACTGAGTCGATACTATAGCAAATCACCGCATAGGCAACATGTCATTTCTGATATTCTAACCGATAGAAAACTTTTGGAGAAATTATATTTTGATTTGAGGTGTACAAGAAAATTTAGGGGACCACGTGCAACAGGCGCTTACACTTCGCCAACTGCTAGATGGTGGAATCAGCAACCGACCACAATTACATCAAGAACCAACAGATTTTCGACCAGCAATAGCGGAGATTCTTTGTTATCTACTGGAAGGAGGAATCTTGGCTCACCTCCACCGTTGATTGCTGTTCAGGGCCCAAGCACTGAGCATGGATCTATCGACGCTGATACTCAAACAGATTCAGTATCTAGAGAAACTATAGAGTATCTTCTTCTTGAACGAGAAAAAGAAGAACAGTATTCTCCTCCATTATCTAACAAAGAACTACATAAATCTGGTAGAAGAAGAAGTAGTATTGATAATGACGACGTTTCACCTTCTGTAAGTGATACTATTAAAAGATATCTGAGGATGGCCCGAAAAAAATCAATAGATACAGATAAAATCGATCGTTTTAAGCGTGTTAATTATGACAGAAACTTACGCAATATTAAAGCTAAAGGTGAGAGGCTAAGTGATGATGACGGAAATAATAAAGGCTGCCAAACTGAAGATAACTGGATAATTGGTTATCGAGAAATGAATACTTTGGAGCCGGGCGAGACACTCTCCGATGCAGAAACAACAGCATCACCAATCAGCAGAAATGCTAGTTCTAGAAGTAGCATTGATGCAGGAATTGGTAGTGAAGAGACCACACCGTCGACTCCAAAACATCATCAGTCCTTTCTGTCCCATCTCCTGCATGGTTCCCACAATATCCACAAAGAGAAGCCTCATTCGGCACCAGGTTCACCCGCATTAACTTCCTCTATGAATCCGCCAGGTGGCAGTGCGATGCAGAAAAGCAAATCCTCGAGTAGTGTTGTACACCATGGTAGCAGACTCGTGGCTAAGAAGATCTGGAAATCCAGGAGCAAAAGCTCGTCTCGGGCAATAAATCTGGTTTCCGCTTGGACTCCTCAGGTAAGGGGTTGAATTTTTTATCGCCGACTATTTTGTTCTTTTTTTAATGAAACGTAATTGAATATTAGAAATATAAGTATAAGTTGATAAGTAAATCTCACTTTAATTTAATATTTTTCCATTTTATTAGCACTTTAATAAATTAATTCTTGTTGTTATGTCATGTAATAAATTTTTAAGGACTTATGTTAAAGAAATAAAAATTAAAATTCCTTTTATTATATAAAAATTTACTTTTTATATTTAAATATTTACTTTTTATATATGAATTATAAAAAAATTAATTCTAAATAATTATTTATTAAAAAATATTATAGAATCTATAAAAATAATAAATTAATGAAAAGTTAAAATATAATATAATGATTTTTTTTAAAAAAAGCGAAGATTTCGTGAAAAACCTTTTTTTATAAATACTAATGTTTCAATTAAAAACTCTCATGAATAACTAAAATCAATTTTTTTTGGACATTCTCTCTTACGTACAATTTGCTCAAAAATAAATGTACTTAAATTTTGTATAAGATGTCAAGAAACAGGTTATTTTTTATTAAACATATTTCGAATTAAAGTTCACGTGAGAATAAAAAGAAAATTTATTCCACTGTTTTATTTCATATTTAAAATAATACTCTAAAGTATTCAACATCTAAGTTGCATATTAAATAACAAACCTAAAAATTGAATTCTCTAAAACAATTTAATCAAGATTTCTCTTAAAATGCTCAGAAAAAAGAAATGTGTTAATGAAAATGATCACTCAGTTCCATGTATTTCCAAGTATAACTTTAAGCATAATAATAATTTTATGGATATTCTATTTATTCATCAAGCTATTATTCATAAATTAAACTTTTAGAAATTAAAAATATTTAATATAAGTATATTTGAATTGAAATATCTTATTTTTTGTAATTATTGTATGTAATTATAATTTCTTAGAAGACTTTTAAATTTAAATAGAAGTAAATAGGTGTGCCTTATTAATAACAAATATGAACTTTCAAAATTATACGTGCAGGTAGTAGAAAATTAAATATCTTTTCATCTTCATTATTGTAGTTATCATAAAATAAGAAGGCATAGTAAAAGTAAGACAAACAATGTTGTTTTTAAATAAATTACTTTTTTGAATATAAAATTAAATAAAAATATTTATTTAATTATGTTATCATTCGTAAAAATCTTTTGCTCTATTCGCCTTTCTAATTCCTAACTGCTACTTTGTAACTGGTTTTTAACAAAGTTAATTTTAAAAAATTTATAATATTAACTTTAAATTGCGGAAGTACATTTTTTCGGAATTCTTTTTAGAATTAAGAGCTGAATATTTGGAGAAATGCAAATAAGGAAAATAGTTAAGAATGCACGTTAAATACTATAACTTTTTCGATGGAAATATATAAAACCTTGTACACTTGAAGTGCTATTTAAGGTAAAGCTGTTTACTATCAATAATTAGTCGAAATAGAGAGTGAAAGAAAGAGTAAGATTGGTTATATATATACATTGATTGCTTGTGTGATGTGACGCGCGTGCTTACGTGCGTTTACGCGAGCGTCTTTGCTTGCGTTGGTAATACTCATGTGTCACTGGGTCGATTATATTTAGGAAAGAGCGGTACTCTTTTTTCTGCCCACGCGAGTCCAAAACTGCGCGGCGGTAGCAAAAGCAGCGGCCGCTTTCATGCAACCAATCGTAATCGTAAGCCGGCATTTGTATTACGTGCGCGAAAGAAATTTTTTTGAAAAATATACAAAAGAAATAACTACGCGTATCTTATCTCTCGAATATTAAGTAATCACATAATTTCTAGATATAAATGAAGATTATGGAAGTTCGATTTTAAATATTTGTTGCTTTTAACGAAAGTAAAGATAAATTTTTTGTATTTCTACGTTTCAAAAATTTCAATTAAATTAGGTTTAAATAATATTATATTATCATACAAAAATTTACATATTCTGTTAAAGTCAATAAATATCTTTCTTCTTTAATTATATAAATTTTACTAAATTGTACTCTTTTCATTTAATTATTTTAGAAAAAGGAACAATATATAAGAAGCAATTATATAAATAAATCTATAATACTTTTATTTACCATAAAAGTATTATAAATTTGAACATTTATATTTAAAAATCCATAAAATCGCAAATAATAAGTAATACTCAAAAATAACCTTATGCAAAATATTTTTGGAGGCAATCAAGGCATCATTTTCCTTTTTCGTATTTAAGTAATAAAAAATTAAGTATCAGAGTTTACAATTAAAAATACAAATTACCTATGAAAGTTGCATAAGATAAAACAAAATATTTTTAAAATCATTAATAGGATATTAAAAACTAATAGCTATATCAAAAAAAAAATTTTTTTTAGTGATCGATTAAAAATATTATTTGGATTTTTAAAGACATAAAATACATCATTAGAAATGAACAATTATATAATAATATTTTGTTCATTAAATAGGTAAAAAATTTATTTATAAGAAATATATGGCTCAAAATTATCAGTTAATATTGATCAATAAATATGAAAAGATATCAAGGAAAAACTGTTCGAAGAAACTGATGGTTTGTATTTGTTAAGCTTTTTATTATTCCAAATATCAAATTTCATTTATTGTTACATATTTTTCAAAAGATCTTGAAATTTATTGAATTGTAAATTAGTATATAAATATATATAAAGAATAGAGTAGACAGAATATTTTAATATTGTATATATTGTATAATATTGTTTTTTGTAATAATAATAATACTATTAACTTTACTCTTTTTTATCGAAATATGCAATGTTAAATACTATTAAAATTTATTATTTATATTTACTACGTTATGCTTAGTGAGGCAATGTTATTAAATATAAAAATGAATAAAAAGCTTAACACTTTAACTACGTAAATGCACATTTTATATCAATAAAAAATCTTCCTTAAAATAAATAAACATTTTATATGTTTATTGTAAAATTATATTATTATTGAAAGAGTTAACATTGAAACAAATTTCAAATTTCAAAAGTACAAAATTAATTTTGGTATTATTAAAATGGTAATAATTAAATGAAAAAAGATTGATATACATTTTCAAAGTTTTTTAATGTTAGATAATTAGGATAATTATTAAAAAATCCAATCAAAGTTAATTAATGTTTGAATAAAATTAAAATTATAGATTTATTATAATAATTTTAATATTTGCTTTTAATGGTAAAAATTGTGATTATATTATTATTGAATAGTGAATAATTTTATAATTTTTAAGTAACTCTTGACTAATATTATGTGCTAGAACTCTATGCATACACGTACATTACGTATTCATTATTTCACAATTGATTTTTAATACTGTAGAAACATTGCGCATGAAATTATTTATTTTAATTTAATATTTATTTAATTATTTCTTATCGTTACAATTCAAATTATATCGAAAATTCTATCATGCATATTATTGAAACAAATCCATGCTGAAAATGGAAATCAACCAATCGGCACATGTAATATCTTTAGAGGTTTTAGAATAAAAAAATGAAGATATACATATTGGAAATATTGGAATATAATTTCTAATATATAAGTGTCAATGTGTTGAATTCATATAAGGGAACAGAAATAATTGAGGAAACTCGAGGAAGGGCGACCTTGGCTGTTGGAAATGATGGCGCGGGCTGAAGATGTCTGTTAAAGTGGGACGTACGATAACCAATTAAGGGCCTCGGAATTTCGCCGCTGTCGACAGAAATAGGCACTCAACGCAGAAAAATAAATAACGAGAGTGAGAGAGAGTAAGAGAAAAAGAAAGCGATGGGGTGAAAGAGAAAGAGAAAAAGCAAGGAAAAAAGAGGAAATTGAGAAGAAAGAGAGAGAATGATTGGGAGTGAGAGGTAGGAAGTAATCAGGGGGCGAAAGAGCTGCACGATTTCAACGGTTACACGCGCCGACCATTTTTTTACTACATGTACACTTTTCGTGTGTACTCTTAATAAAATTTTTCTTATTTCCAATAATATTTATTTTACCATATGCATATATATTATTCATTAAGATATCATAGAATAGTCATTATTAATACCTGGATTACTAATTCGAAATAAAAATAATTTTTTTAACCTTTTTTAGATACAGAAAAATATAAATGTTACACGCAAAATTAAAAATAAAACTAGACAATTTATTAATTAAATAAGTCAAAATTTACAAATTCAATATTTCTCTTAATCATTTTCTTCAAATTCAATTTATAATTAATATCATAATTATTAAAAAGTAGATAAATTTATTACAAATTGAACATTTAAATTTTAAAGATTATATTTTTATTTGCATTGTGTACAGTCTAAAAAAATTTTCTTGATACGGTTGTATATAGTATTTTTATAATTTTAGGTCTATAGATTAGTTTATAGTTTAATTATTTAAAGTACAAAAACTTATGATTAGAAGGGTTAATTTTATTATCAAAAGAACAAAGGAGAAGCATTTAATTTTGTATAATTTTATTTTATACATGTATATAAATTAATGATATCTTGTACATTTATCTGTCATTACATTTTAATTAAATGACTGTTATTTAATAAATGATACATTCTAAAAGCTAAACCAAATCTTCAATTAAATCAAGCATCTTTAACCTTCAATGTTTCAAAAATAATATGATATATAATTTATGTACATATAATTTACTTTAATATTCTATGTAATAAACATTAATACTCAACTGCATTCCATTTAAATTTTTACATGGTTTTTCAAAAAGTTACATTTGTAAAAATTAAAGCTATGTATCTATGAAAAGGATTAATTAAATTACTTAAGTTCTATTCCGAATATTATATCACAACTAAAATCAATTTATTAAAAATAATGTTTATCTCCAAATAATAGTAAAAATAATAACAAATTCAAATAAATATAACTAATTTTATATAATTTTATATAAATCTATAGCAGTAAAACTATGTTTAGCATGAATAAATAAATAAATATCTGTTCGGCTCAAGAGATTTAAAGCAAAAAATTTAAGATATAACAATAGAAATGATTTAAAATTATATTTCTTTGAGTACTCTGCTTTGCTGCTTACAATTGTCCAAATAATTATTATTTCACAATTACAATTTTTTCTATGAAATAAAGATTTTCTATAAAAGTGCAAAAAACTTCTTTATTTGTCACAGTTTCTGCTTCTTGATATTATTGTATTCTTAAGTACGTCTTACAAGTAGAAAAGCTATACATATCTGACTCAATTGGCAGAGACTCAACCATCCTACGATGGTTGTGGCTTCCATTTTCTAATTATATTCAGCACCTTTTTAAACATTTTTTTTATTTTGCCGAATTACATAAATTCTTTAAAATTATTACTAACTGGATTTTACTCAACTTTGCGATTATGTGAATCAAACAATTAGTTGATGGTACGTTCGAAAATGATATCGTGCTTAAAATTAGAAAGTAATAAAATTAAATTGGTGGATTTGTTTTACTTTAAGCAATAATTCACTATACGTGGCATATTATAGATATAAATGAAATTTATTAGCACATATACAGTACTATATTGCTTATGTGGAAGTTTAACGTTTAGATTCATATACGACAGTATCGTAAGTTGAGAACTATATTTATCTGATTACAATGATCAAAACGATACATATTAATTTTTTTAAACATTTGCAATAAGTTTGAATTCGTGGAATTAGAAAGCGTATTTTTTTCAGCTCTGTTGACGTTTTTGTTGTCCAGACATGCTTTATTATAGTCAAAAATGCATAAACCAATTAATATAAGTTAATTTTTTTAATTAGGTTTCATAAATTTAGGTACATCAGAAGGTACTTTATAAAGCACATACCATTTCATTTTTGTAAACTTCTATTCGAATTCTTCTATTGATTGAAATAAATTTGGCTCCTATTTCTACATTTTTAAAATAGTATTCATATAATTTTTTAACCTTGTGAGTACAATCTCATCTTTTACAATGACTGCAATCTTTTTGATATTCTTCACCAATACCTAGATTCAAGTTCAGAGGAACCAGCGATTGACTTAGTGATAATCTGTATTGTTTCAATATCTAACCATCCGCATTTTGAATAAATCATTTTTTATTTTGCTTGTAAGAAACCCAATTTTTTGTAAGGTTAATTTAAGTTAAATTTTTACGTCTATTAATTTCATTAGCATTCATCTCAAATTCTATATCATCAATGTTGAAAGGCTACATCTTACATGTAAATTTGTGAAAGGCGATGGCTGAATAAATGTTTAGTATATATTCAATTTTTTCGAAAATTCTAGAAAAATAGAGCGTGAGAGCAAGCAGATGCGATTGAGCCATACTCGGCCTATAAAAGGGGCTGTTATGTATGGCTCAGCACCGCTTTTTAGCGATTGCTCGCTTAGCAAACAGTCCGGAGTAGCCTGCTTTAATCAGGAAACATAAACCTCGTTGCAGTTACTACTATATGCGAGTTGCACTACCGTTCTTACCTATTGTTACAGCACGACACTAACAACATCTACCATTTTCTCTACGACACCATCAGCATTGGCACTTCAACTCGTTGACGTTGCTGTATACTATCACCGATCCGCTGATCTGATCTTCCTCTCCCATTCTTTCTCTTAGACAGAATATTATTTGACGTACTGCCGTTCTCCTCTCCCACGGACAGTAGGTTTTTCGATGTACTGCCTCTCCATTCCTTTCCTCATTCTATAATCTAATATTCTAACAAGTTGGTAATTCAGAATTTTTTTATCTTTGTAGAACAAAAGAAGTCATTGAATTCAAATGATTCCAATAAATTATTTCGCTATCTTTATATGATCTACAAGAAACCAAAGTCTCATTAATGAGATTCACTCAATACTAGAGAAGCCCCGCGAATCTGAATATATATATCAAACTTCGATAAATATATATATTTTAATTAGTTTCCAAATGAGCGTTAATGTATTTGAACGGCAACTAATTAAACTTGCATAAAAAACAAAATTTTCAAGTTTTTTAAATTTAAAGTAACTGTTAATGAATAATAGCACCCAGAAAAAAAACCGAAATATATTATAACACCAATCGAAGCTTATGTTTAATTTCTTATTAAACTGAATAAAATATTACCTATTTTAGATAAGTTGAGAAGCAATTTTTGAAATTATGATTTCAAAGTATTAAAAAAATGATACCAGGGAAATAAAAAATAGTCACCAACTCGAAGAAAATTAATTTCTACTATTAATCGTTATGAAAAAAAATTGTTAATAATATATACTGCGATTAATAAGTAGATACTAATATTAAGGGTATAATGAAGACAGCTATAATAACAACAACTAATACGAATAAAACGAAAAAAACTGTTGCTAAAGAAAGTAGATACTTGAAAAGATTTAATTATATTAAATTGAGTTAAATTGTGAACATAAAAATGTATTAAAAATTAGTTATTGAACAACTCCATAAACTTCATATAAATTATAAAAGCCAAAAATTTAATGTGTAAGGTATTAATAAAACATGATAAGCTAAAATTATCGAAATGATACCTTGACCTAAAAAGGCTACAATGATATATAAATGTTAGATTTTAGTACGTATGATACGTTTGTTCCATAAAAATCAGCTGAAACAATTGCGATAGCTTGTAGTCTATTTTATGTAAAGACACATACTATGGAATTTGTATATAAATTGAGACAAGGAATTTTGTAACATGATTTTTCGAATTTGATGATACAGCAAAAAGTTAATCAGTACATAACCTAAGATATTTAAGAGCATCTATACGTTTGAAGTTAAGAATAAAATGTGGATGTAGTTTAGTATATAAAAGAAAACTTAGTGATATTACACCTAGAAAAAAAATTCAAATCCAAGAAAAACATTCATGAAAGTAGATAACTAAAAAAAATTTAACGCAAAGGTTATTGATATATTATGAGTACGTTAGATTCAGCAATTTTTTGGGAAGGAACATACAATAACTTCGTTGACGGAAACTTAGATAGTAACTTACTATCTAAGGGATTATGGAGATTAATTAATAGCTGATTATTTTTATGAACATGAACTGATAATTAATGCTAAAACGTCTAATTTATAAATAAAAATTTTTATAAAAAGACTTGAAGTAAATAGTTTGCATAACAGAAGGATAAAAAAAATAATTTTATTTAGAAGCAACCTTCTTTTCTAAATTTTAAGTATGACAGAAAATTTAAATTATAAATAGTAATTGAAACTACATCTTAAAATGAACAAAATTAAATGAAAATATTTTTAAATAAATTTATTTTTCAAATAAGTATTATTTATTAGTTATGGAGTAGTATGGAAATACATGAACTAATATAAATACTTCATATCATTTATTATGAATTTAATATTAGTATCACTTAATTATATGCCATATAGTTTATATTTATTGGTGGTTATAGTCATTTTATCGCAAAATTTCTGGTTTTTTTAAAAGCGATTGATATGAACTTCGGTAAAAATATACGGGCTATTTTTCTTTAGGTTAGTCAGTTTTTTCGTTTGTATAAAATATCTAATTAATATTTTATTCAGCATAGTTAAAGCTATCTGAACAATTACAAATTATTTCTAAATTTGAATATTGAAATATTTGAATTGTAAATGTTAAATAAGTAAATGTACATATTTTTTATTTTTATTTTGATACTTTTCAAATAAAACACAAAATTTTTATTTAATCTTTAGTTATCCTCACTCTCTCTTTCTCTTTCTCTCTATCGTTTCCGACTTCTCGAATCTTCATACAAGTGACTATCGTTACTTCCTTTATTCAGCCTCTTGTATACGATCTGTACTATATCTTCTATTTCCTCCACAAGATCTTTACTTTCCTACTCCTTCTCAATATATCTTTCTATAATAATTCTGTTGTGTTCCCATGGCAATGTAATAGTTTTCTAGTACCATTTTGGTTCTAATTCTCTGCTTTAATTATATGCATTCACGATCATATAATGCATTACTCGCGTGTTACATGAATTTTTACCTGTCATATCAATTTTTCATTATCTATTATCTAAGAAGTATGTTCTACTTCTTAAGTATGCACTTCATTCATAATATTTCCATTGCTATTTCCCCTTCATATAAGATACAATCTTTTTATTAATCCTTAGTATTTTTAATTAATTTTTATCATATTCATCTGACGTATGGAAGTCATTATTATAAATTTTCATGTTTATATACGTTATATACGCGTATAAGCGTTACTAATTTAATACATAGATTATCAGTATCGCTGAAAATTGTAACATATAATAGGTTACTATTAATTTTAATAATAATAAAAATAATAACTTAAGTATATACTAATTCCTTACTAAGCTTTATATAATCTTTTAACTAAGTTTGTGCAAAAATATAGCGCTTTATGAATTTTTTGTAGACAAAGTTTTTCTAAAATAATTATTTCCAATTTTGAAACATTTTAGGTTAGAAACGAACATCGCTTTTCACAAATTCTAAATGAAAAATATTCATATATTCTTGCATATTTATAATCATTGGTTGATATTACACTATCATGAATACCAGTATTAAAGTATAAATGGTAATATGATAAAAGAACACTAAAAGAAAAAACACCTTTAGTCTTATATAAGTTTATAGGATTACGTGCCTAATTATTCTTCTCGGATAAACTCTTTGCAATATGTAATTCGTTGATAAAAGATATTAATTTATCTGGTCTTTCCGCAATAATCAAATCAATATCTTTTCTAAATGAAATATACTACTTAACAGTCTAAAGAATGATTGAACGCATATATTAAGGGTCATAGCTATTTTCTTAATGAATAAATGCAGTCACAATCTGCCTTCTTTTGAAAAATAACAGGTAAAAATGAGAATCATTATAGTTCATATTGTACTTGTAGTGTGTATCACGTCAATGCATGGAATAAAAATTGTTTCATATAGTTAATACTACAATTTATTATAAATGAATTATAATTTTTTGTTAACAACTTACAAATCTAACAAAAACTATTAGAATGAACTCGAATCTTCATGTCGCTTGGAGAAAAGTTTTTTTGCAAATATAGTAGTCACTAGCGCATTCAAATTATCTCAAAAGCAGTAAGATTATTTATAACTTTAAAATTGTTAAATATTCATCATATTTTATAGGCTAGACAAAGTAAATTTCAAATTAACCAAGTAGCTAGAACTTCTCACAGCTTAACTTCTTGATTATAAGATTTATATTTATAATTATTTTATAAATGATTATAAAATATTATAAAATTATAAAGTATAAGATTATAAAATTTAATAAAAAGTTTATAACGATTTGATGTAAAATATTGTACAGTATCTTTTATGTATCTGATATATACATCCACTAGTATTCACAAGTTCTAAGTAATACACAACATCAGTGTACGCCATAGAAAAAATACGATATTTTTATATGAAATTCTTATAAACAAGTATTAAATTTAAGAAAATTATATTTCTTCGTGGATAATTTAATTTTATTTTTATGTATATATTATATGACGTAATAAATCTTTAATCCAAATATAATGGATCTTTAGCATAATAATTTCATCACCTATTACAGATTCTAATTCATTATTATCTTTTATTTGATAATCCAGTAATTTTTTTATGTTTCTTTTACGAAATTATATGAAAAGATGATACTTCAATAAAATCTTTTTTTCTTTTGTAGGATATATAAATTGGAAACATAATTTTATTTTTTAACATAATTTTAAATTTTTTATCCCATTTTGGAAATTTAATTGCTATAAGTTAAGTTCATTGTTAAATTCAAAATATTCTGAAACACGATTTGAAATATTGATTATCATTATTTTATATTTTAATAAAAAGTTATATATGCGAACTATATTTAATTCGGCTATATTCATGTAAATTTGCAGAAATATTTTAACCAAAATAATATATTTTAAACAATAATATTAATGTAACTTTGACGTCTTGAGCTTTACATATACGTGATAGGGGATTACTCGTTTTTAAATTTCAAGTTCTGTAGTCTTAGGATGAATGTCGTATGTTGTGTATATAAATATATATATGCTAAGCTACTGAACTACAATAGTTTAGTAAATACAAAAAATTAATCGAAAATGATCTAGAAATATTGTAAAACTTAAATTATAAAATTTTTTCTCAGGCATCATTGACTGACACTTAAATTACTTATAATTTTTTTTATGTAGTTAAATGAATTATATCTTTAATTATCTCCCATTTATAGTAAATGGAATTAAGAAAATGTAAGCGAATTTAAAAACATGTGTGTTTCATATTCTCAGATATTTATAAAAGCAAGCATTTGGCCATCTAAGAAAATTTCGGTAAAATTCAATAGTTGAGATAGATCCGATACTCGCCAGATAAAGTACGCCAACATGAGATTCGACCCTTATATATGGAAAGAAATCTCTTCTTGCCGAGATGAAAACTCCTGAGACGAGACGTTTCTCGTTCAAATTCCTTCAAATAATGATATGCCGGATTCTAGCCACATCATCCCTAAGCCATAACCAGCAGTCATCTCATTGAGCCAGAACTGCTTATATTTTTTATTTTTCTAGTTTTATCTAAACTTCAGTATTATATTCTATTTTAAGCAGTTAGGAATATCGATGCAAGCAACTTTCTCTTTTTAAGTCTTTTTCATCTTTTTATTTCATATTGGATACACTCCATACTACATATGGAATCCGATTAAGTAAATATAAGAATTCTACAAAGTTTTATTTGTCTCAGCTAAATTTTAAAATATAAAATTTTGTTCTTTGAAGTGTTTATAGCAGAACATCTGCTGTACAATTAGTTTTAATGTCACGCGATATAAATGTATCGTTTCTATTCTAAGGTATAATATACGTGATTATATTATATATAACTCATAGATAATGTGTAGCAATTATTAAGTTTAGTATTCTAATCATAGAAAAGTGTTAATTTATTTTAAATGTGAAATTTGTGAAACGAATTTTTAAGAAATTAATTATTATAATAATTGGAACATGTATAAATTAGATAACTAGATTAAGTAGGTAATTTGTAAAGTTTAGATTAAATTTATTATTTTTATTATTATTTAAATGTAAAAATAAAAAAATTAAAATAGAATAAGTAAAGCACTCTATTTGAAATTTTTGTCACATATGGTACACAACTTTGAATACTTATATATATATGAAGTTTTGGAATGTGTAGTATGAATTATTTAATTTATATAATTTTATATGCTTTGCAAGTATTTAAACAGCAAATGCATTTTATTATGATAACTTTTGCTAACTAAATCTACCGTTTCTCTTGTTTACAAAATATACAATATGAAATTTTGTTTATATTGAATTCATTTTTATAATTAATCTATTTCTTATTTTTATGTGTACTGTTTAATTATTTAATTCATATTATAAATACAAAAATATATTTTGGTAAATTGAGATAGGGACAAATTTGTTCAAGTTCATTAAACAAAATCATAAATTATGTAATTTATATATAGTGCAATAAGAAATTACACAAATATTACACAATTACATCCCAGATTAGTTTGCTTAAATGTATTTTATTTTTACATATAATTTTAAATATAAATTTATTTATTATTTATTTCGTTTTAATTTTAAACTTGTTAATACGGTTAATGGTACAATATTATTTTAATTTAATATAAAGCATTCAAATATGGCATCCGTGTACAATTTAAAATCTACTGACATGACATGTATAAAATAATGAATTCTATATTGTACTGCAACTTAATTTGAATTTTCGACATTCAAATCATATTGAAAATATTATTAATCAACTGTTTGTATTATTTTAACTAAATAAAGTTGTACTTTTTCTGAACACTTTTATTTAAACAATCTTAAAACTATTGTTACAGTGATTTAAAGTTTTTTGTACTTTATAAAGTAAAATAAATGTTGTAAAATATTTGTTGATTATAAATAATATTATTTAATATTACAGGGTAAATGCACGTGGGCCGGTACGAATGGAAGACGTGTAACCTTACAGGACACGCCATTGCGCTCTTTGTCAGAAATTGAAAGAAAGGTTCTGTGCCGAGTTGCTGTAGCGAAGCTTCAAGCACTAAATCTTGGTGTCCATATAAGGCCTCCTAGTGGTAGGTATCCATAATGATACGTAAAATAAACTATAATTTGATTTTATGATATTATGTAAAACGTGAGATCTTGAAAAAGGTACCTACGACGAAAATTATTTCTGATCATATCAATCATTACTATTACTATTGTGAAATAAAGTAAATGCAAAATTAAAGAACAATGTTTAAATTTTTCATATATCAGACATAGTATATGTATGCACATTAATCTGTGTGGAACTTAATATAGAATAACATAGAAGTCTGAAGTGATGAAATATGATGTGAAAAGCGATGAATAGACAATTATATGTTAGTGACATTTATTTTTATTTAAAGATGTATAATTGAAGACTAATTGAATAATTTTAATATTATAAATAAATTATTAATAGTAACTAAACCTAATAATTTATCCTAATTTTTATAATTTGTTCATAACGGACCAGGAAGAAAGAGTATTAGTTTTATGAATGAATATTAGAAATAATAACACTTATAAGCCTAAAGGTAATATCAATTAGAAGAGGCTGCTAAGGTAAATTACTTATACCACTGGAAGAAAGCGGTAATTTAACAATTGATGCAAATGAGCAAATCAATGAATGAAGAAAAAATATTAATATATCATTTAACTTCATAAACAAGAAATAATTATAAAATGTGATGTAATTAATTATCTAATAATATAAAAGTAAGTTCAACTTTGAAGAAGTACTTATTACTATTTACGAATTTGAACATCAATAAAGCTCCATAAATTAACGAAGTGCTGCGTAAATTATATAAATTAAAGCAAAGTAAAATTAGTTCCTAAAATTCTATAGTTTATCTGAAATATATAAAGCAAAGGAATTATGAAAAAAATTAATTCATTATCATTATTATTTTTGTTAAAATAAATAACATATAATATAATAGATATAACAGAATTTTACTATTTTTACTTATAATAAAGTTTGATCTAATGTTAATGAATTATCACACATTTATAAATGTAGTTAATTATTAGAACAAAAATGGTGTGATTATGAATTTTATGAATTTTAATAAAAAAGTTAAGTTTATTAGGTTATAGTATAATTGAAATTTTTTAAAGAACTTATTTAAAAATGAAAGTGGATTCATTTTGCTGAGCTAAACTAAAATTATAAATTAACAAACTAAGTAGTACTTTTCTAATTCATATGTACCTACATTATTCTTTAATAAGTTTTTATATTATTATTGAATAATATAATAAAAGTGAGCTATAAATAGTTAAATAATAATTGATTTAGCTTTTATTGATTATTTATTTTTGTTAGTTGATATTCATTCGAATAACTAATAAATTTAGTCGTCAAGTATGTACTATAATAGGAATTATTACTGTAAATAATATAACTATAACATGCTGTGTAGAATCTAATAATTTCAATATATAATTTTATGGTAATGGATATCACTAAAATAATCTTAAAAATATTTATCATATTAACTTTTTTTAAAAAAAAATATGTTGTGAAAACTTTTTTAATCTATAAAACTTATTTATATGATCATTGTTACACACTTAATGTAACTTTCAAAACTTTTATTTTTACGCTTTCTATTTCAACTGAATCCAAATATGCATAAAAAATAAGGAATTGATTGTTTTGCTCAAATCTATTTTGAATGATTAAATTCGCATTTTATTTTCAAACTTCATTATACAAAATGGCGTAATTGAGAGAGAGAAAGAGAGAGAGAGAGGAATTCAGGAAGAAAATGTGGGTCAAGTTTTACATTAAATTGGTAATAGCGTTGATTATTCATTCGTTCTTAATTTCAGCGCAATTTTTGTTCTCGCACGTTGAGTTGAATGTTTTTATTATAATATAAACCTTTAATCTTGTTTTTTCAAAAACCTTTGCTAATCGTCAATAAACGAAGTAAGACAAGTATGTAGAAGAAAGAACACATTTACAAAATTTAGTTTTATGACAGTTAAGAGCCAAATTTATCCTATAACGACGAGTTATTTATTATCTCATTAATTAGTTCATGTTAATTACCTAGATCCACTTTTTATTAATGTTTTTGTTGGACTTTCAGAATCTTTGAGTAGCGGCTCGGTCACGGCGAAGCCTAAAAGACGCGCGTACTTACTCAAGAGAAAGGCCCTAACAACTGGATTCTTCGACAGTAAAGCAAAGGACGATAAAGAAAAAGGTTTGTCTTTTTTTCTTGTTAGCAAGTGCTATATTTATAGCAACAAAACTATATTTTGACTGGGAAACATTTTCTGGGAAAATGATTCATTTGAAATGCACTATTATTAATTCATCATTTTATAAATGATTATTAAGTCATTAAAATATTAAAATTATAGGACATAATAAAAAATTTGTTTAAAGTTTTTGCGTTTTTCATTACATTAAGTATCTTTAATATCAAAATTTAACATTATTTGAATCATTTAATAGCTGAAAAATTTTGAAATATTGTAAAATATTTATACCTAAAATTGTCATTTTCAGTCAAGTAAGAAAATTAAAAATATCTGGTCATTATTTGAGTTACAAATAGTTATCAATAGAGTAAATAAATTTATAGTTTCATTTGATTTGAAGTAGAAGAGAATCACTAATTCATATTTAATTGTATTAAACATTTATAATCTTTACAATTTAAATATTAAAATAATATTAACTTTTAAAATTTAATAAAATTTAAATTTAAATTGTCATTTTTCAATACTTTATTATGCATTAACTTAAATATTTTTGTTATTTTTATGGATATCTTAATCGTTACTTATTAGTCAGAAAGGACAAAATTTATTTAATTCAAAATTAGATAATTAAAAAATACATATTCAGGGGAACATTTAAACATTCATAGTTTATATTACATCTAGTTTCTATTTATAAGATTAATTAGCTCATTTTTTGTGGAATTAGTAAATTGTTTTTATAATTAACAAACAAAAATACTTGAAACCTTTATAAACTAGAATTTGTTAATATAAATATCACTGATGAACAGTGTTCAGTACTTTATAGTCCATCATATAGTACATGATTTTCCTAAATCATTAATTGAATAATAATTAAGCATGCAATATAATTGTTAAATAATTTTAACTTACTGACTAATATATGATTAAACCATTATTCCATCTTTCTTTCTTTTCAACTCATAATGGGATAAAAAATATAATAAATATAAACAGATTAGTAAATAACCTAATAGCCATATATAAATCTGAAATGATAAATATAAAATTAATGAATTAAAAATTGAAATATTATAAATTAAATAAAAAAATAGTTCAAATTAATTTTTTTTCTAAGTTTACAGCTTTATAATCTCTATATATGTCTCTACTTTTTTCACACTTACAATAAAAAATTCTCGTTGATATGGCTCTAATTAGTGTATACTTCAATAGAGACTAACAGAAAACAGAAATAAATATTCAATTCACGTCTATTTCTAAGTTATTTTTGTCAGTATCCTTAATATGCAGAATTGCATTAATTTCAAATTTTTATCAAAAGTGCAATCCTATATGTAGACTGTATGATTAAGATAACGATAATACATTAAATTATATTAGAAAAATGATTTATAGATAAACAAGTATATAAAATTTTACATTCACGTAATTGTATTGTACAATATTTTGTGTATATTATTTTAACACGAATAGAGCACGTTTATCAAATTATAATAAACTGCTTTTTTATTTTTTATCTGAAGCTATAGCTTGCGCAAGTAAAATAAATTATATTTTAGTAACAGTTTTTTATTTATATGAAACCGTTGTATAATATTTTATCTTAAAAGAAGTATCAAATTAAATAAAACTGATAACCACGTGTTTAATACAATAAAAATATATTTTACAAGAGATGAGTTCTAGAAATTGACGTAGAGTTTCGATTTTCGAAAGTACTTGCGAATATAATTACAAAATCCTCGTTATCGTTAGGTTACGGCTTAAGAGCGAAATACACATGCTCATACTTCCATCAATTACACATTCTAGTATATCAAGTTTTGTGCTCATTTTAATTAAAGATGGTTAACTAATTGATTGGCTATGATTTCAGTAGAGTCAACGAGTAGTACCATTTAATGATAAGTTATTTGCGGAGTTAATTAATAATCTGAAATTATATTTGACCGTACTCATGTATTAACAATGATAAATACTCTGATTTTCTCTAGATAATAAATATTAATAATATGTAAATAATGAATTTCTTTATTTAAAAGTTTCGTAGAACTTCAATACTTTAACTATAAATATTAGAGCGAATTAAAGTACAATAGTTCCATATTATAGAAGCAATAAAGAAAAATTTTCCTTACGAAATAGTTATTTCAGTACTATGAATTATCTTATAAATTTTGTCTGACAAATAAAAGATAATGTAAAATTGCATAACAATATATTCTTAATAAAATATAGAAAAAACTATAAGAACAATCTATAAATAATTTTATAAATTATGTTAAAATTTTTTTATATTTTATAAATAATTACAAATTATTGTAAAATTTTTTCTTTTTCCTTAAAATAATTAGATATTACTTTTTTATATATAAAAGTCTTTCGCAGAGAATACAGAAAATGTACATTTAAACGTTTTACTTATTAATCTTCATGTATTATAATGTTTCTGATTATAGAATTCAACATGCGGAACACATTAAAATCATTACCGACGGAAACTTGGAAAACATAAACATCTTCTGCATGGGTACCGTTTATAATTATCCAATTTAGAATTATTTATATATAAAATTTATACAGTTTTCAAATAAATTATTAAAATTCATTTTAAATTTCATTTTTTACTATACATAATTCTGAGAGATAAATTTGAATTAAAAATATTTATACCTGCTATTCATGAGTATTTGTATTTCTTTTCAATAATTGTGAATATATTATAAGTACAAATATATATATTAAAATTAGAATATAATTGTGATGTAATATATTAGCTCCAGCTACAGCTCATTTATTTTATGTAATTTATTAATAGTAAATATATTGAGTGTCTCTTCATAAAGATTATGCAGAGACTCTACGCTGTGTCATCTCTAATGCTCTCTTTAATGCTTAAATTAAAGTTGAGTAACGTTGTATCAAAGAATAGATCTTTAAAGTACAACAAATGGTTACTATGCCCAAAGAAATTTTGAAGATGATTGTACCTATGTGAATAATTAATTCGATTCCTGTGATGTAATCGATAACATTGGGATTGTACTTTCTGATACTACATGGTACGAAGCGGATTATTATTTGCTTCCTCGATAAATAACGCTGTTACAAATTTTCTTAATTAATTGTAGAGACAGAAAAAAGATTACTAAACAGAAGATATATATTTTCATATAATTTAAATTTTATTGTAATAAGAAAATTCTTTTCTTTTTCTAATTACTTATTATAATAAATAGAATAATTTCCATCATCTCTTGCGATACTCTTGATAGAAGATTCAGCTTCTCTCTTTTATAAGCAAATTATATGAAAAGCATTTTTCTCGAATGATAACTTCAAGGAATAGAAGACTTATGACAGCTTCTTACCTTACAGTTTTTATTCAATCATAAGCTTCGGAACGTTTTTGTCTCAGCATTTTTAAAATCTCTTTATTATTTCCTCCGTGTAGCTCTTAAATATATTGGTTTATTTTGAATGTTCCAGAAAATCAAATATGTTAAGTAGATTTGTATTATCTAGAAAGTTGACAAGAATATAATAATTAATATCATCAGATGTGACGTATTTCAATATCTTATGTTAATTTTAAAAATACATAAAATTAAAAACTTAAGATATAAATTCCTATTTTACAGTAACCTTTCCTTATGTATGTAATTATATAAAGAATCCTAAAAAATGAGAGGACATTATAAAATTGGAATCCAAAAAACAGAGATTCTAACATTTCACGATTTTTACGAATATATTATTGAAAAATTCGATTTTTCTGATTTGCAAGTTTGATGAATGATATTGACAGATTATTGAATCCTTTAAACTTAATACGAACTTTCATTCAAGTGAAATCTGTTCCCTAAAGTACAGTTTGTGTTTTACACAGTGATCTTTCTCATATATGAAAGAAAAAAATATATTAATTTTGAGTAAGCATTTATACAGATTATGAAATTTTATATTAGATTTATAAGATTACTCACTTGTGAGATTGTAATTTGTGAAATTTTCTATGATCCGGAATATATGCGTACACGTATTACGTTAATTAGTTAATTATGGATGGAAAAAACATAAATGGATGAGTGAGTGTATGTAACTGAGTCATATGCTGTACTTAAGGTGCATTAATGTTGTTTTTATGAAATTGAGGGCCATGGTTCGATTTCCAGTAGTCATTTTTATAACCAAAATTTGAGAACAGCGTTAATAATTACCTTAAGTACGTAATATTTTCAGAATATATGTTCTAATATATTAATTGTTTAAACATAATCTTTAATATTCTGTGACATATTTATTAGAATACAATTTAATAAATTTATTAGCTTTATTCTACAACGAAATTATTTTGCAAAAACAATTTTCACGATAATCGAATAAGCACTAACCAATATACGTCATGATCTTTTAAGGGTAATTTTAAATTTTACTTATTTAAAGTTTTTATCATTGTAAACTTATCCACTTGTAAGCTTGTACACTTTGTTTGTAACATTGTTAACTTGTAAGATACTTAATAAAGAATCTGTAATAAAGGGCTATGATTATTTTACGATTAAAAGAAACGAAAGAATTTTTTAATAATTTTATAATAATAGTAAAATTATATGAAATATGAAAAATCATAAATATATAATGTTATAACATTGTTAGGTTTACAGTTTTATAATTCTTTTACATTGAAAAAATTGAATTATACAATATAATACCAACATAATATAATATAATATAATATAATAATAACATAATAAAATATAATATATAATATAATAAAAAACTTTTTTTGTTAAAACAGTTTTTTAGAAAGTTTTGAGGTAGAATTTTCAATATTGATATTTTATTCTACTGACAAAGAAAAGTTGAAACACATACTATTTTTCAAGACTCAAGCCGATTTTCGGATTTAAAAACATCAATCAATCGGCAAATTTCTTCTATCAAAAATTAAATTTCTTCCATCAGAATTGAAAAATTCTGTAGTATTATTTACTATATTATATAAACAAAAATATTTGAGAATATTTCTAAAAGTGTTTTCATTTTTATAATATCTATTTGAACTTCACTGAAAATATTTTTAAAAAATGTACTTTATGAATAAGAACTCCTTACATTTAACCGAAGATTGTCTTCATTGTAAGTAAATATTTTCTCACAAATACTAACTCTTTACCGAAACCATTTACGAAGGCTTAATTTCACTTTTTTGTGCATAGAAGGAATAAATCGTTATTAATCGAATAAATAAAATGACTTTTGCTTATTAGATAGCAGAAACTTTATGAATAATATGGAAAATTAAACGCAAATTAATTAATGCAAATGTAAACGATTTCAGAGTGTTTGAAGTTGAGTGTTTTGTACATATAAAAGTAAAATGAAACGATGTCATAAAGTAGTAAAAGAATCTTCAGATGATTATATTGCGAATTAAGGTTCATTGTATCGAGTTTATACAAATATAGAACAATGTAATATTGGAAAATGTAGTAATTGAAAATGAAATTGTTTGCAAGCTAAAAATCAAAAGAATGAAGACAATTAGTGATAGAAGTATTTTTTATACAAAATGTAATATCAGTGATCATATCAAGTGATGTTTTTCATATTTAAGAATCATTTATCATTATATCTTAGACCATTATGATAAAACTTTTATTGCTATTTTCTGTATAATTTTATAAAAAACGATCGAAAAGATTATCACTTGCTAGATTTCCGTAAATAGTTTTGCTACTACTGAAAACTTTTAGTCTCATTTAATTTTTAATCAATTTATTTATAGGTAAATCGTTTTGGAAACAGTTTTCCATTAATAGAAATAGGATGCTATAATAGCTAATAATTGAATTATAAATATACATAGTTAAGTATAAAACTGACATTTTGAAATGTAATTATGAAAATATCAATTATTACATAAATCAATTGCATATAAATAATCTGCAATCATTAGAAAATTGAATTGTTTTTTTCATTATAAGTAAAAAGAATTACCATCTGAAATTTTTTATAACACTAACTTCATATTTCACATTTTCCATGACTAATACAAATACATTAATAAAATAACAAATCAAAATTTATTATAATCTCAATTTTAATATTTATCTAATCTAATTAAAACTTTGTTATTGGGAACTATATTAAATCAGTATTTTAAATATTAAATTTTTATAATAGTATATTAACAGTAATATATTATATTTTAGAGAAAATGAATACAGATGCATTTCGGGCATATATTATACACATTGAACATTTTTGCTTATACAGAATCAGAAAAATGCAAAGCGAGGATTATCAGACAATAATAATTTAAACAAGTGAATAAAAAGGTATGCAGGAAAGACAATATATATTCTAAATAACATTTATAGAACATTTTTGTATTGTTTCAATTTAAATTTAAATACGAATTAAATTATTATTCTAAAAGTTGCAAGAGCTTATTAGTAAATTAAATCTATTATAAAAAAGACTGTGAAAGCATCTGAGTATCAATTTATTAAGTATTAATGATATTTAAAAATTAAAAAAAAATGATAAAAATTTATGAAAAATTGAACATTTATGAATTATTTTTTCATTAAACATATAGTTATAAAGATATCATGTGAATAATTTTCATCAGGCTGCAAATTTTCCATTCATTTCTTTCTATTTGATAATAAAATCATGTGTTTTGTATGTTACACAGAGTCGAGTGGTGGTCTTGTGTTTGGAATCTCTCTACTTCAATGCTTGGAGAACGACAGGTTAGCACGACTTGCCTTGGGAGAGATTGGTGACGTTGGTTGTCTCAGTAGAAATAGTAGACATGGCAGTAGAACAAGCTTCTCAAGTCTTATCGAAACAACAACTACTGCGAAAATCGAGGAGGTGAGATTGCAAGTGTAATTGCTATTTTTTCTTACGTTTTCGAAAGTAAGATATTTGGAAGCTATTAACTTAATTGAAACGTATTTCAAAAACTAAAAATACGAAAATTTAAAATGATTTTTACTTCTTATTTTTTAAATTAAGAATATTTATCAATAGTTCGTTGTTTGTCTCATATTGAAGTGATTTAAGGATATTCGGAGATATGAGAAGGAGTAATAAATCAAAGTATGTTTCGCGCGCACGTGAGTTTATTTGTAGTTATCTTATTTAAATATCTTAAATATTACATTCATATAGTACTTTTCTAAAAACTTACATGTATATTACACATTGTAAAAATCAATGTAAATTGTTATGATTTATACGTAAAAAATTCATTTTTCAACAATGTACTCACATACATCATTTGCTTATTTTTCCTTCATTTTTTCACTGGAAGAATTTACATTGATTCACAGTCTAAATTTATCAAATACTAAAAATGTAAAATTATATTTGTAGAGAAAAATTTTAATTCAAATAGAAGACGTTGATAAGATTTTTAATTGTTTCAATTCAAAAAGTGATTTATGAAAAATCTATTTAATAAGAAAGATTATGATAAGAAAGCAATATATAAATATATTCTTCACTTCCACTTCATTTATTATTAAAATGAATTAATATGGGAAAAATTATAGATAGCAACATCTTTCGATTTTATCTGAGTATATGTATATACACAAATAAGGGTGCTTATTTGTATATAAAGATAAATAGTTAAAAACTGTTGGTAAAAACAATTGTGATATAAATATTAATTCTTGACTAAAGACTATGAATATATTATCAGTAAAAATTAAAGGTATGTTAATAAATATCATATTTTTCCTCAAAATTGCTGCCTTTTTACAAAATTGAAAATCAATACAAAAAAATAAAAAAATTTGTTATTTTTGGCATATGCCTGTTGTCTTCTCAAATCAACCTCTCTTGAGAGATTTTATTAATAAATCTTGTTATCTATACATAGAGTTGTCTGGCTATCATAATGTTTCTTTTTATTTTACGAAGCGACCTCTTTTTATGATTCAAAAGCAAGTTTCATGATAATCAAATTATCTTTTATAACCTAATCAAAATTTAAAGTTTAAACATTTCCTTTAAACATTTTAATATATTTATCTTATTTATGTTCTAATTTTATCTTAATTAATGGATAAATTAGTATTTAAATTTCTTTTAAATGTTTAAATAAAAATTTTAACTTATTTCTATGTTAGATAATATTTGTCACGTATAATAATACTTAGATCATAGATATATTATTATATAGATATTTCATTTTTAGTAACATTGCTAAATATATATAAGTCAATATCTACTTTAATATAAGTAGAAACTAATACGTTAAGTCAGGCTTCAAATATTTTCTGATGAAAATATTTGAAAATATATCAGAAAATTCACAAATTTTAGTTTTAATTTTTTGTTACTTTATAATTTAATATAAATTCATTAGTTTAATCATTTTTATTATTTGTGCACATTGTTCATTTATATTTTATTAATAATCATAATTATCCTATATGCTTAGTAAAAAACAAATAATAATCTAAATAACTTATTTTTTCTTTAGTTTTACTGCAGATTACGCATATTTCTTCATAATAGAAAAAGATAAAATCTAGAAAATATTCAACTTAATTAAGTTAAAACAAGTGAAGATATGTTCTTGTTAAAAATCTTATCAAAACTTTTAATTACTGTGTAACAGGTATTTTAATACGTCTTTTTAATACAAAAATATCAAATTTTTTATTTTAATGGGTATTTAAAGATAATAAATTTTTATGAATGAAAATAATCTAAGAAAAATAATTTTTAAAATTAGATTCATTGAAATAATAACTAATGTATTTTTATAAAAATATTATTGATAACATTTTATTCTTATAGATGTACTTATCCATTATAAAAATTATTAATTTTACATAATTCTGTACGGATATTTTTTCAGAAGTAATTTATTCTACTTTTATATTCTTTTTAATGTTGATACTTCATCTTTATTTAATATTATAAATGAAAATATTGCTTTTAATATCATTTTTGTAACAAACTTACAACTTATATATTATTTTCATAGCATATTTTGGAATTTTATCAGATTATTTTCTTATTCTATATCATCTTATTCAATAATCTTTACTGCATCTTGTAATTACTTCTGAACTAATATATTTTATATAAATTTGGATTTTAATTAACTGAAAATTTTTTTTGCAAGTTTTAATCAAATAAATTTTCTAGATAATACATTATATTTTAATAATAATGTATAGTTTTTATTTAATTATATCTTTTCTATGTAAATCATTTGACTAAGTATAAATATAAATACACTGATTGAAAATATACCTCGAATACCAAAATATGTATCATAAAATACTGATTTCGCAAAAAAATTTGCGAAATCGAAAAATTCAATGTCACTGTTAATTTTTTTCATGCTTATATAATTTTATGATTTAGAGGCTTTAATTTCATAGATTCATCTCATTTGCGTATGAAGAGGAAACGAAAAATAGAAACTTATAGTGAAAATAAAATCTAATAATAAAACACATTTTAATAATAAAACAATTTTAACTGTAACTAAATTCAAGTATAAAAACTAGACTTTTTTATAACATACATTTCCATAAAATTTACTAATAGATAACATTCAACTTTTAGAACGATATTTTTTAATAATTTTAACATTTTTATAACTAAAGTAATGTTTGCACTTTATAATATTTGTATAGTTTATAGAAGTATATTTGTGGAAGAAAATTGTAAATATAAATTACCTATTATTAACTAAGCCTCCATTTCATAAGGCTAATATTATTTGCGCGTCTTAATTCAAGCAAGTACCTATACCATATACTTCCAAGTGATTTGTATTTCATTCACTAGTAGCACATTCTTTCTTTCCCTAGTAGTATATTCTTTCATTCGTTAGTAGCTCCACCCTCTTATTGTGAATAGCCCTTCAGACTGGACGTTTTCTATAACAAAACAGACTCTACGTCACGCATTCAGAGTAATGACGTCATGAGGACGAATACAATTTTCAAAGGTGAGACGCGAATAAAGTCGGGGTCGACGGAGCTGTAGTGCTAATTTTGTCTGATGAGTAAATAGAGATCGCTTAATTTTGTAATAGGCTTTATTTAATAAGAGTCGAAATATAAACTATACATATGCAAATATATAAAAATGTCGAATATTCGAAATTAAAAGTTCTTTTCACATAGGGATTCTTGCAAAATCATATTTCTATTTCAGATATATTTCAGTCTTTCATTTGTTATGTGAAATAAATTTTATTATTTTCAATTTGAATACAACAATATTGTATATTCTATGTAATTCTTAATTTTAAATTTAACTCAAGAAGTTAATAAATTTTGTGGTCTTATAATTTATATTATTTTACTTATAATTTATACTTATGATTTCAGTTTATATGAAAAATTTAAATGAATTTGGAAATTAGTTATTATCAGATATACGTAGTAATGATTGTATATTTCTTTAGTAATATTTTTTACTATTTTTCAATTCTGAAATTCTTTTAAATCTTGATTTACGAATCTGTTATTAATCAAAGCAGATATTATATAAACAGACTAATCTAATAAATAAGATAGATAAGGTAA
This sequence comes from Wiebesia pumilae, assembly GCA_018907045.1. Lineage (NCBI taxonomy): Eukaryota > Metazoa > Arthropoda > Insecta > Hymenoptera > Agaonidae > Wiebesia > Wiebesia pumilae. Next base: position 5,222,857 of record JACCHZ010000127.1, read on the forward strand.
AATATAAGATAGTATTTCAAGTATGAATAATGTATATCTAAAAAATTACCTAATTTGTTATTTAACTATATAATTGTTAATTATATTGTATAATCTGGTTTTAATAACTGAGATATAAAATAAAGAAACAGATATAAATATTAGTGTTTCATTATAATGTAATGTTTAATATAAAATAATGTTTATTTTGTGGTATATTTATTTTACATAACTGACTATAACATATTTTTATAGAAAGTTGTGAATTTATTATTTACATAAAATTTTACAAAATTAATTACTTCTATAGTTTTATAAATTATTACTGATTCTGATTTTTTATTCTAATACCAGTTTAATATATCATAGATTGTTGTCAGATTTAAAATAACTTGTAGATTATTTAAAATAATTATTATAATAAGAATCAAAATCACCGTCTCAAGTTAACTAAATTATTAAGTATTATGTTCAAGCGTAAAATAAAGTCTTTTAAACATTTTCAGTAATTTCTGAATCAATTACGAATTTAAAATTACATATCAGATAATAAACTGCATAGAAGCATATTAAAAATATAGTTAATCATAAAACTTCTACACATAAATGTATATATCAACTATTTCAATATCATTATGAAAATGTTAATAATTCTATCAATAAGGCAAAACTTCTTAAAGCAAGTATGCGATATAAGAGACTCTAATTCTTGTGTCAAAATGAAAATCATTATTATTTAAACAGGGAGGCTCCTGTGAGTCTCTGTCATCTAAGGGCGGTGTTTTGACAGGAAGTGATTCTGGTGTCCTGGAGTTAAGCGACGGTGGACCACAAAACGAATGGGATGGAGTACCTTCAATTGTCAAACAGTGTATCAGGCACCTTGAAATGACAGGTCTAAATACCCTCGGTATTTTTCGAGTTTCCCCGTCCAAGAAGCGTGTCAGACAGGTAATATTGCACCTCATTTCAAGTTTCTTTTTATTTAAAAAAATAATAATAGTTACTAGGAAGTAAAAAGTATGTTATGAAAATCATCTTTCATAATTACAATAAAATAATATAAAAAATGAAAGGTTTATCTGTTCTTTTTGTTGTCGTGTGGATGTCGGTATCAAGTTAAGAGAAGATTGGGACTGTGGCCGCGAGACAAAAGTTGGCTCAGATCAATGTCCTCACGATGTTGCTACTCTGCTGAAAGAGTACTTCCGCGATTTGCCGGATCCGCTTCTCTGTCGCGATCTCTATCAAGCCTTTGTACACACTCAAAGTAAGTAATATTTTAGTTTATTCATTAAAGTAAGTATAACTTTAATGAATATATTTTAATCTTGAGACAGAGCTACAGAGATTTACAAAAACTGATACAAAAAAATATAGTTTTAAAAAAAAGCTTACAGTCCTTAATATTTGTTATTTGAACTGATGCGTGATATCAAATTTCGTACAATTAAAAATTGTAATAAACTACTAAGAATACAACATTTTCTAAAGCTAAAAAAATATACTTAATTTAACTAAGTTAAATTTGGGTGATTCTAGGTGATACTGTGTATTTATTACATTTCTGAGTTTTTTTTTCAAAAATATATAACTCATTTTTATTTAAGTTTAACATACAAAAGTAAATTTATAATGTAATAACTTGGACTGCACTTGCAAAAAATCGGTATGTAATCACAAAAAATGAAAAGACTCTAAATTTAAGCAAAATAATTCAAGATTAAATGTAATTGATAATTTATTGAAATTTATTATAGATATTAAAAAAACTAGGAAGTGATTTTTTTCTAAAATATTTTTTGAAGATATATCATAATGAGAAACAAGCAATACATGTGAAAATTTTCACATAATATTGATTTATAACATAAAAATTTGAAAATATTACATGTATTTAGCTATATTATAATAACGCTTATAGTGTTTATTTTTGCTTTTGAAGTTTTCTAGATTCTGAAACTTGTGGTATAAATTTTTCTTTTACGTTATTCTCTTTTATAAATATTTAGTTCCATGGTGAAATCTGAAAAAAAATAAAGACTTGTGAATTTTTCTGAAAAATTCGAATGTTTACAAATGCAGCTTATTAACAAAAATAATAAACTAACAACATATCAATATATCAATATAATCTGAGTGACATTATACTTGGAGTATAATATTTATAAAGTTTAATTTAGAAAAATATTAAATATTTTCAGAACATTAAAAAATCAAATTATATAATTAATAGTAAAGAATAATAAAAGAGGTAGAAAAATACATTAATAAGGAGCATTTTCGATATTATATTAAATCATATCATATCATATGGATATTATATCATAAGATATTATATAAATAACGCTTATTACATCACAATTTAACTTTATAGAAAATCCTACCATTCAACCATTACAATTATAATTTGAATAATATGTTACTTTACAATTTCATAAAATATATTCTCAATTTAATGTTCTTCCCTTAAACAAACGTTAATCCATTTAAATATAGCAATTGTACTATTAAAAAAATTGATTAAGATATTAATACGAAATTTTTCATTATGAATTTTATGAAAATAATCCTGATAATGATATTTACAAGGAAAATAAATTTCAAAATGTCCTACTTTTGTTAATTTATGCTTATTCATTTCTTGACTGATGTGCATTCTTATTTTTACAATATAAAATATCAAAATTTTGACTACTTAACGTATTTTAATTTTATTCTATCGATGAAGTTTAATGATTTTTAATTAATTCCTATTCACGTATAACATATTATATAAGCTATTTTATAACATCAATTTTTGTATTTATAATCAATGTGCGATTAGTTTATTTTCAGATGCTGTTATAATATAATACTATTTATTTATTAAGTCATCTTCCATTTTGATATTTATTAAACGTTACAAAATAAAAAATCTTATATTTACATATTTTTCTAGTATTTAAGAAAGAAATAATTAAAATATAACAAATATTTATAATTTATTTCATATTATTTGTACCCAAGAAAGAATTGTACAATTTTTAAACGAATTCTTATAATCTATAAATATATTACTATATTATAAGTATATCTATAAATATATTACTATATTATAATCACTATTAACATGAAGAAATATAAAAATCATGCAAAATATTTAAACAAGTATATTTACTAATATTTTGTATATATTATACTCTTTAGTTGGTCATAAGTTTTAGCTATATGATCAAACTGTATAAGGAATATATTATCCGATAACTATAAATTCTCTCAAATTTAAAAAATAAATTAAGTTTTAGCCAGCTTATATATGTGTATTTAAGTGGCGAATTTATTCATAGCAATTCAAATTAACCTAAATTTAATATAATATTTTTACATTTTATCAAAAACTCATAGGTAAATAATAATTTGTTATAACTACATAAAAAGTACTGTTTATTAATTTATACGCTTTTTTTTAATATTTTCGGACTATGCATCCATTCAACTTAATATTTGTGTAAAATTAAAAAATTATTTGGATGTTAGTTTTTCTATTAATTAACAAATTATCATTAATATTCATCGTTTAAATCTTAAACAAATGACGACTTATATTTTTTTCCTGAATATTTCACTAATAGTAATGTTTAATTTACGTTTTCATTAAATTATCGTAAAATTTTCATAAATGAAACAGAATGCAATATTAATTTTAAACATTTTAGGTCGATATTTGTGATAATTAGTTTTTTTAGTTCCTTTAAACACGCTTGAAATTAAAGAAGATGGTAAATAATTCTGAAACTCCTGCGATACAGAAATCCGTAATAGACGACTGCAACAGGAAGCACTTCAATATCTAATACAATTATTGCCAACCCCTAATCGTGAAACTCTGTACGTTTTACTCAACTTTTTGAGTGATGTTGCAGCTAATAGCGAAGATCGAAAGGGCGAAAATGGTGAACGACTATCAGGCAATAAAATGGATACAACAAATCTTGCGACGGTGAGTATAAGTACGATACGCTTTTTTCATAAATTTTTTACGAAATTTAATTACATAAATTTCATAAAAAATGTTGTAATTGTTAAAAATATATAGGTTTTTAATTTGAAAGGTAATATTTCGTTAAATAACATAGATGTAAATTAATTTTATGTATTCTTTTTAATGATTTATTTTATTTTTTATAAGTTGAAATGTCATATTTAATATATATTTCACGTGCTAAATGGATTATAATTGCACATAGTAAAATAAAACCATACTTTTTCCCGTGATCCGTGAATGATAAGCTAGAACGTTTAAAATATTACATACAAACAATTATAAAAATATCAAATAATTAAAATCACTTTTCTCAATTTTTATTTCCTCATTATTACAAAATTAAAGAATTTTCAAATGAAAATTTTTGTATGATCGAGTTTGATGGAGATGAACGAAATGTAGATCCCGGCTGGGGAGATCCGTGGCGGCGTCCTCTTCGTCCTCTCTCCTTCGTCAGCTCGGCTGAGCTTTTTTATTTTTAGAATCGCCCTGAGAAGGGCGCTTTGCAGTTCGTTGTTTACGTTTTATGTAAGTCTGCACCCATCGTTCATCCTGAGAAGGACGGATTGTATATCTAAGAGACGCGGCGTCTCCGAAAGGGGATAAAAAAGAAAGCTATGTCTTCCTTTAATGGCCAGTCAGGCATGTCCTCTCCATTCGGCTCCGTTCGTTCCACTGACGCCTCGTCTCCGAGACACCCACTTATGTTTTGTTTTCTCGAACACCGCCGCCTCGATCCTTCACCGTACGCGCCCATACCTCTTACTCCGAGTACAAGACGCGCCACCGCACGGAAAAACGGTTTTTTCTGCCGATTCTCCCCGAGCCACGTCACGACGATACCGTCTGAGGCACCATGGTGCCATCATGGCGGGAAATCCCGGGTCCATTTTCCTTGGCGCGCGTCGCTCCGATACATTTGTACTGGGTGACTCAACATGAGTCACCCTTTCTGGTCCGGACTCATTACGGACTCATCCGTAATTATTATTTTAAGTAAATAATTAAATAAAACTTTTAATGATTAAGTAGATAAATTAAAAAAATATTGTATACTGCTTTTGTGAAAAGTTAGATCATCCTAGAAATCTTTATTTCAGATTTAGAGGATAATTTTATGATTTACGTAATATTTAATTGAATAAAGCAAAATATTTTAATAATGTCTGAGATATATCAATAACAGAATTCGGGAATAATTATTCGAACCTAAACTGAAAAATACATTTTAATAATATTAGCTAATAATTAATCTTAAAATCATCTTTGAATTTTTATTTAACAATTATTCTACTCTTTTAAAAGTAAAGTTTGTTTTTTCTTTTGTTTACTCGAAAATTTTAAATCAATAAAATTGTAACTCATGCATCAGACTTTTTATGCATACTTTTAAGTTTAACGAAGTTGGCGAAAATTATTGTTAATTATTTTAATAAAAAACTGTTAATAACTAAATAGATCAAGCGAGAAGATTTTGAGTTAGAAGTATGAAATTTCCAGGCTTTTTTAAAAAATATTTGTTCAAATATATGTTCTAAACTCAAAATCAGGAATTTTGTTACAGCAATTAACAATAGCAAGACAAGCAACAATGCGTAACGAATTGGTGTGATTGTTAATTGAAGTTATTAGCGTAAGTAATAAGCAGAACGAGAATGTAAAGTAACACACTTGATCATTGTTGCTCGAAGGTCTTCGCGCCAAACATACTGCACTGTGTGAAACCAGGTCAAGCACGCTCGGAAGTGTCGGCCGAACGGGCCGAGGAGAGAATAGACGTCATAAACGTTGTGCGCGCCCTGCTCGAGCACGTGGCCACGCTCTTCATTGTACCGGCAGCCCTCTTGGATGAACTCTATCTCCATATGATGGACAGTCATCCGGCTGAACTCGACCTTGCTCTATCCCGCAGGGCCGATGAGTGAGTCCTATTTCTTTATACAGATCTTCATTACAAACAATTATTTGAATGATTATTTTAATAGGTCTATTATAATTCATAGAAAAATCAGACTGTATGAACCCGTTAGAATTTTCTTTATTAAGTTACTATGCTTACATTTGCTTTTATTGTATTTCGAAAAAATAACATTAGTGCAATATAGAAATAGGTAATTTTTATGAATATGAAATTGAGAGCTGTAATTATGCTGAATCTTTAGATTCAAGATTATATTAATATATAGATGATATTTTAATTGATATTTGATATAAATTTCAAAAAACAATAAAAAACAATAAAAATCCTAGGCAATGTGGTGATGATTTAGAATTGAACAGTGAGGCGGAAAATTATTCTGTGGAAGAGACATTTTCTCCTACTACTACGACTTTTCCAATAATAACGATGTCAAGTACAAGTACAATAACAGCTTTCACCTCAAGCTCAACTACAACATCATCAACGTCGACAGCAACGGGAAATTTTGCATCAACACGCAAACTTTATTCGCGTGAAGAATGTCTACATCAAACAGCTGGAGTTGGCGGTGATATTGGGCCAAGACCACGACGTTCCAAGCGGCCTGGAACTAGAAAAAAGGATGAATCTACGCGCAGTAATAGTGTCGACAGTTGTTCAAGTGAAGATCCTACGGATCCCAGGCGTAAATCCTCTCCTATGGTCATTACAGCAAGTCTGACGATACCTATGTCCGGTGCTTTCACACTGAACCTTGATGATCCGGATATTCCATATATTGAAGATTCAACAAATAATCAAATCAAACAGCAGCAACAACGGCCGAATGTGCCACCTAGAAGACAAAGACAGCGATCGGTTTCCGGTAGCGAAGGTATAATTTTTTGAGTCAAGATTTACTAGACTGCAATATTTTTATTCTTTTTATATAATACAAATTTAATATAAGATTAAGCAAGACAAAATTAATTTAAATATCTATTTAAATCCATGTGTATTTTTTATTAAATGAAATCACATTGTAAATTATTATCATAATTTTGGGACCCAAAATTGTTTTCTATAAACAACTTCAAATACTATCGAATATATTTTTATATTCGATATATTTTATATATGTAATTAATAGAAATAATGAATCTATTTGATGTTGCTAAAGCTATCAATTCATCTATTTATACAAATATCTGTGCTATAACTTTTAAACTTTTCCAAAGTACTTTTGAGAATTATCTTTTAGTTTTCCTTATTTATTGGTACAAAATTTCCTATAATACATTTTTGCTTCATTTCATATGAATACTAATGTTTAAGAATCATTTTATATTTTTCTATATTTAATAGAAAGACATTTACTGACTCCTAATTACAATTTTCAGTTGTATTTTATGTCGAAAAAAAAAATTATTAATTATAGTTTAGCATGACAAATACTATTTTTTTTACCAAATCTCTCATGGAAAAATTTAGACAGACCTGAAAGTATAAATAATAAAAGTAGAGATAATCAAAGGATTATCATAAATATTAAAATGAAACAATAACTTTTCTCATTTCAAGTTTTCAGATTTTATATGTATAACAAATTGAGAATTAATTCTTTTTTTATGATGCTAACCTATTTTACAACTTAACAATTTGTATTTATAATTTTACTATAACGACAAACAGAAATCTTACTTTGAATGAATGCACTTATTTCCTTTTTACAGTATTCGATATAATTAATTTTATTAAGAAAATCAAGATTTTTATTTGTTTTTGTTAGCTTTATCTTTTATGATTAAATTTGGATAAAATTATCAAAATGTTTAAAGACGTAATATATTTAAAATAAATAGATAAGTATAGTGTATAGTTCTTCAATTCTTACTTTACTATATCGAATTGGGTTCATTTTTAATAATCGAAGAGGTGTAGTAGTACAATTTACTCTTTAATATTCTGCAAGTATAATTCAGATAATTTTATTGTTATTTATTAATAATTATTTGTACGTATGCATACGCGTCAATGCGCTTATATTTTTAATTTAATATATAGTGCTTAATTCTATCGGTGATACATTATTGTTTATTTAGAGATTTTTATGAATACTTTTAAATTCAGATGCAATATTTTATGCAGGTACAATAAATATAAATGCAGTTTTAATGAAATTAGAAGTATAAATGGGATCAAAAAGATACATAGCTTCTGTAATGGGCAATACGCCACTGCATATAGTCGAATCGAATTGAAAGAATTTTTTATAGTCTTTTATTTGATGGAAGCCATTCGATGGTCTTTTATTCGATGAAAGCCATTTGATGGTCTTTTATTAATATAAGAGAATACCGAAAGTGAATAGTGCATTGTTAAAAAAAGAAGGATTTTGATATTTACTGGTGAATATTTGTAAACTTATCCGACCATCTATCGTATCATACGTGTGAAAAATTTAATTTCTTTGTACCCCTGTTAACCATCATGAAAAGCATATTGGCAATGAAAAGAACAATTTGTAAAATTGTTCTGATTTGTAAAATGATCTGATTTTAATTAATATGTTATTTTTTTATTATTATGTACTTTGTTTGGTTAATTTAGTGCATACTATCGTTATTCATCTTATGGTACATAATATGTAAACAGTTTTTTGAAATATTATTCTATAAATTATTTATTACTAAGAGTTCATCCTTCCATTTTACAAAATTATACACAATTACTTATATATTTTTTTAATTCAGATTTTATTCTAAAGATGTGTATATCTACAAACGACCAGTTAAATAGATAATAAAGCAGTAATAAAGAAACATAAAAAGTAATAATGATCGGGTTCTTAAATTTAGATCTATTAGAATTCTTTTTGAATAAATGAGACCACTTGTTACTTAAATATAGGAACTTAAGACATATTATTCATGTTTCTATAAAAAAATAGTACTTAAAGTTCAATAAAAATTCACCATAAATGATTAGTTTTTGTATAAAAGTAATTTTTCTAAAAATTACATCTACCAAATGATATTTTAGATCTTTTCGTTATTGATAGGTATCTTATATTCTTGAGCAGGTGGAGTAGGTGTACTTGGGAGTGATAGTGCTGTTGGATCATCCGCGACTCTATCGGGTGATCAACCATTCAGTTCACCGCCTTCATGGGCTTCTAGTCCCCCGGGTAGTCCAAATAGTAACGTTACCGCTGCCTCCTACATACCTGACCAGTCATTACAACAGCAGCAACAGCCAACATTGCAGAGGGTATCATTTACAACGTCGAGTGAACTTCAACAAATTACGAAGTCAAATAATCAACAAGAAACATCTAAATCGAGTAGCGCTACACCCTATACGCCAAGCATCACCAGTATTGGTGGTGCGGTTATGAGGTGAGTTAATCTTAATTTTTGCATTGATTCAGATAAAAAACTCGTTATATCGTTAAATTGAAAATATCTTATATTGATTAATTAATTTTTTTTATTTTATATAGGACGATTTATAATCAAAAGTAGAAATATCTTTTTCATATAAATACATGTATATTGACTATTTTAAATCTATATACTAACCTTATGTAAATTACATAATGATATCATTTAATCAGTAGTATAGTATATTTTTCAACAGATAATATAGATAATTATTATCAAACTTTAAGAATAATATATTTAGTTTTTCTCGAGAAATTTAAAATTTAAAATATATTAAGTTTTAAAAAATCTTTTCTTATCCACTAATAATATTTTTGTGCTAAAATATTAAAAAAAAATTAAGTTCTTTAAAATAATATATATTTTTATATATAAAATTTAGCATACCTAAATATAGTCTTTAACGAAAACCAATTTTTTGATACATAGTTATATCTTCTAATAAAGAAAATGTATATGTTAACTAGTTTAAAGAATGTTTCTAAAATAAAAAAGTAATTAATCATGAAGAAACTGTACCCGTTAAGGTTAATTAATTAATTAATACATACTATATTTCTATAAAAGGATTTTTAAAATCATTCTAATTACAATTTTTATAGCTTTAAACATGTGAAATCTGAATAAAATGTTTAATTACTCGCTAGAGCTATATTATTTTCTGCACTTTCATAATTTTTTCTTTCTTAAATATAAATATTAGACTTCCAGAGATTTTATAAATAAATGTGAGAGTGATGTCTATCAAATAGTCTAAAGCATAATTTTTGATAGATAATAGATCATATAAAATATTATCATATATAAAATATATATTAATATATATTTTACATATGATAACATATATATATATATATATATATATATATATATATATATATATATAAATCATATGTATGATTGACAAAAATCTTTTGTATTTTTTTGAAAAAATTAAAATTAAAAAATTGTTACTGGTAAATTATTTTAAAAATTAAATAAAAAATAATCCATTATTTAATAAAAATTCATAAAAGTTCTTCCAAATATTATTAATTAAATGAATGAATTAAAAATACATTGAAACCTATATAAAATAATACAAGCTATAGAAAAAAATTAAAACCTATATGTGACTATTATTGATCATAATTTTTATGGAAAAGTATAAGTGAGTATAAATGATAATTATACTAATATATCTATCATAGAATTAGATAGATTATAGAAGAAGAACCAAATTAATTGCTCAAGAATTATATTTGAAAATCAAAATTTCTATTTTTTGTAAAACTTTTTATATTCTAAATATTCATTTTTAGATTTCATTTATATTTCATTTTTAAAGATTCAGTTTCAAACATTTTTATATTCTGAATATGATATCTTTTTATATTCTAACTAAATTGTGTATGCATTTGAATGCAAATGTGCAAGAAGAAAGAAAGGCTTATTTTAATTAATATTATTATTAACTGGTGATCAGTTACTCCAAAGATACTATTTTCTATCGGAAGCATTCCAAACAAGATTAAATTGCTGAAAATATAGAGTCTCTTCTCTATTTCTCCATAGAAAAGTATAGTTAATATTTAATAAGTTAATACTTAATACTTAGGAATACTTAATAAGTCATTCGGAAAGTATTTTTTATTGAAATCTATGCTAATTTCTATTTGCTGATAGATCTAAGACCGCAGACGTCGAAAGGATGCTACATATAAACCGATCGGAGACAAATATACGACCACCTACATCCACATCAGTAGCGAGTAGTATACCAAAATCGGCACAGGACAATAAGAAGTATACAAAGCGTCGATACACGGATTCGAGGCATCAAACACGTCATATACCCGATGCCGACAGCCTTAGCATTCAGACGACGACACCTAAACATGGTTTAATGCTGCATCAATCTTCCTCGGGTACGAAAGTACCCCATCCATTGACAGTAACCGGTTCGAGTTCATCGGAAGCAGTGCAACCTGTCTGGAAAAGACGTGAACTCATATCCAGTGCACCTAAGCAACGGGGAACTTTCTTTTGAGGGTCACGTCAACCTTAATACTCACATAGCTTATTAGTCTTCACTTCCATATGTACACATATTTTCAGACTTTCTTCGTTTTTCCATCGACCTGTAAATATCGTGTGTTTCTGTTTTTCAATTTTTTTTTTCTATTACTGACGAAATATTTTGTTTTTTTGAAAAATCATAATGATTAAAGATCTGAAAATTGAAGTTTTTTTTGATACATTATAATGTTCTCAATTGAAATTCTTTAACCTTATCATGTCAATCTTAATTAATTTAATAACGAAATTACTAATAAAGTTTCATATAACAGTTTATTAAATTTATAATTACTGTATTCTTAAATTACAGAAAACTATTCACATGCATAAATACTTAAAATCATTAAGACTCAAATCTGCGACATTAGCATTGATAAAGAAGTAAAAGATTTCAACATTTTTTTCAAGCAAAATATATTGAATAATAATGTAAATTTTACTTTATTTACATGGGTACACTTTTAATCTGTATAAAAATGGCAATTTATATTACAATCCTGTTTGTAATATAAAGTAATGTACTTACAATGTAACTATATATTATATTTTATACAAAAAATGATTAAAACATGAACACAATAATATATACAGGTAACTCCGTATACTTGTAGAGCAATTTAGTTGAAAAATCTGGTTAAATTCTAGGAAAAAATTTTACATTAATCTGCAAAAGATTAAATAATAATTAATAGTCAATAATAAATCAAAAAGATTATTTTATAAAATAAATTGATAAAAACATTATAATACGAATATTATTCATTTTATATGGAATTATACACAAAATTTAAAAAACTTTCGAAAACTTTTATGTAAAATTTGAATTTATTTATAAATAAAAAATAAAACAAAAATATCAAACAGATTAATTTTCAATTTGAATACTTCATTGAAAGAAAAATAAATTAGTAACATTTTAGATTATACAATAAATACTTATAACATAAAAGTAATACTTGTGTTTCATTTTTTATAATCAAATCTTGTTTTTATGTGAAGTTTTCTAATTATTAAACTTAAAAGTGTTCTTGTTTTCTAGAACAAAAACTGAAAAGAGTTTTTTGAAAAAATTACGTTTATAAATTATATCAGCACTGAAAATTATTAAAGAAATTTCGAGACAAGTGAAATTAATGATATTACAACTACACTAATCTAAATTCAAATTTTATGAAATCAAGAGTTTTTGATAATAATTATAATTTTTATTTCAAAATTTATGCTTCCATCTAAAAATAATTTCATAATTATTCTCTTAATAAAATGAATTCTTGCTTAAAAGTATTGTAAAATGATTGATATTGAAAATAAATATAAAGGTATTTCATTAAATATATATAAGTTTGAAAGTTGAAAAGGAAATATAAATTTTTATAATTACATGAAATACAAGAAGAAAACGGTGTAAAAGACTCTTCATATTAATATTTTCTACCAACTTTTTATATAAGGTTTTTTACGTAATTTTATAGTAAAAGTATATTATATATTCTTTAGAAAATTAATTTTTAAAATTTTTCTGCTTTATTTTATGTTGAATGGCTGTTACATTATTTAATAAAATTACGTCAATTTGCGCTAAAAATATATTAAAAAATTATTAAACATATACGTCAAGTTTACGATTTAAAAAATTATTAAAACTTAATAAAAATATAATTTTCTATTTTAGTGAATTAGCATTTACTGATTAGCAAAATTTATATTCATAGCTTTTATCGTTACGTCATAAAAAATTGTGAAACTTCACTGATACACCTCTTTAAGCATATTTCACAATTTGAGGAAAGTACAATTTATAAATAACGAAAGTGTATCTTCTTAGTTACGCGTATGATTTTCCCTCTTATTTTCTCTTCATTCGGATCAAGACGAGAGAGACTAAAAAAGGCACTACTACTTGTTGATCTACTAACTTCTGACTATGTGTTCGAATTAAAAAATAAAACATATGTACGCAATTAAGAGATGAAAGAGTGGGAAATAACGGCACTTAAGTAAGTGATATTGTGTTATATATGGTTTATGGCAAAAATTTTATAAGCGCAAGCAAATAAACGTAGGAAAAACGAAGAAAATGTTAGTGAGAGTCGAAGGTTTATTGATTCCTATATATAATCCATATTCACGTTTTCTATTTTTGCAAATGTTTATTTAAAACTCAAACGAATTTCTGCCACTTCTCTCTCTTATTCTTATATTCTTATATTCTTTCTATATTCCTTACGAAAAAATTTAATGGTAAATAAAAGTGATAGAAATAATTACTTAATTGGTGCTATTTTATGAAATAAATTTCAGACTTTAAAGTGTTAACTTATTAATGAAATTACAGTATGACTACAGTATTCCATTTTAAGAAAATAATATTGAAAAATTCATATCATTTAACAAAGATGAAAACTTTTTTAATCATAAAATATAGTAAAGCTTTTGCTTCTATGTACAGAAATTATTTATGCTTATGTTAAGTTTCCAGTTACTATGAGAATTTGCATATTAAATTTATTTCGTAAGGGACTTTTTCTTATGTACATTTTCTCTCGATCCTCCGGGTGAGGAAACGAGAAACATTCAAGATTCGATTAATCGTTTAAGATGCACACGTAATATTTGCTTCTTTTTTTTATAAAGAACAAAAAAATATTGTATAAGAATACGCGACGCGTCGACGTGTCGACAAATTTCTTCTTTTTTTTATATTGAATGTGACCGTATCAATCGAGAAGAATGAATTTTATCACGTTTTGTTTCACACTTATGCTTTGTAAGCAACTACAGATGTTTAGTAAATATTAATAAAATTTATTTTATAATATATTCTGAAGTTGTTTCTATGTTTACAAATTAAAAAATAAGAAATCTGTAGGAAATTAATTTAATTATTAGTTCTTATACAACTTTTATTATTTTATGCAATAAAATACAAATACAACTATTAACAAGTAATCTCACCATTTAAATATATTTTAATAATTGTTAATAAATTTTATATAAAATATTAGAATCATTGATAAAGGGATATTAATAAATATTTGAAGAAATAATTAAACTATCATATATTTCAATGAACTTCTCTTAATTAATTTAAACAATTGTTATATTCCTTGACAGAGATAAAATCTATTTTTTAACATTACATGCTTTATTTTTAAATATTAAATTGATTTTGAATATTGATTTTGTTTTCCATGTTGACTGATTTAATTTTGTTAATTAAAGAAAATATACTGTTCTAGTCCGTTTGTCACTTATTACAGGATCTATTTTTAATGAAGTTACACTTTTTCACATGAAATATTCAAAATAAATATATTTTTAATTAAGAAAGCGTTGGCATATAAAAAGTGAAAAAATTATATATAAAAATTACAATTTTAATAAAAAACAAATAAAAATAATTTTATATTTTGGATTTAGTTTTTTTTCTAACATTATTTAATATTTATAATTTGATATTTTATAAAATATTTTATAATTTTATATAAAATATAAAAATAACTAAACCCAAAATGTTGAAATTATTTTAAATTGTTTTTTACTAAAATTGTAACTATTATTTCTCTTATAAAAATGTTAAATAAGAAATACTTAGTTAAAATATACATAAGAAACAATATAAAATAATTTTTAATATTAAAGTTTTATTATGTTGACAAAAATTGTCATTTTTTAATATATGATTATTGCACTTTATACATATATCAATCTATTCTATTTTTTTACCAATTTTTTATTATAAATTTATTTATTTTTTTTACTTAAAAAGTAAAAACATTTATAACTTATATAATACATTTAAAAAATTTAATTTCTTAAATAAATAAAATTTCAATTTAATTTACGTATGAAGTTATCTATTAATCTTGTTATCTATTCTAATTTACTTCGGCACTTAAAAAAGTAAGTTTTCACACGTTTATGCTCAATTTCTTCTCACTTCAAGGCGAAACTTAGAAAAATAACTTTTCATTTTAAGAGGAAAAAAACGGAAACTATTTAGAAAAATTTATTTCTTTTAATAAAGGCTACTATATATAACCAACTATTTTATATTATTACAAGATCATTTTTAAAATGACAAAAGTTTCGAAATATTTTGAAAAACCATAATATTATACCTAAAAAAATGACATTCTTAGTTTTTTAATATGTATTGTATTAAAATGTGTTTTCTGCAATCCGTTTGGGTAACTGGGGTGAAAGTACATATAGATGTTTATTTTAAATCAATCATATTATATTTATTTATATTTTCCGTGAAGCCACTATGTAGACATTATTTTGAGATTTCTACGTATATGATTTGCTACTAATTCGAATGAACAAATCAGAGAAAAAGAATTGTCGGTTCGGGATTAAGACTTCATTGAGAATTAAATCCAACAACATTTATTTTCTCAGTAAGTATTGAAGAGAAGATGTTCGTCTCGGCCACGTGCTGGGGAGTCTTCTTCATATTCTCATAAGAAGCTCCGCTCTTTTGTCTTATGCTCTACTTATACCCATCTTATCTAGTATCTCCACTAAGCGTTCCGTGAACAATATCATTAGGTGTCTCATCATGATTTGTGACAGAGACTAATAATTTTGTTTAATCAAATAAGTTGGTCTATATAGTATAAATATAATTTATATTTGAAAAATGCGTAATAAATAAATTATAATATATAATTCATAATAAAAGTAACATTAAAAAACTCATTTTTAAATTTAAATAAATTTAAAAAATGAATTTATTAAAATTATATATACTTGTATTATAACAAATTACATGATAGACATGATTATAAAGATCGAAATAGAATAACAATCATTTAAAAGTTTATTATATAACAGAAGTTTAAAAAGTGTAGTATAATTTTATAATACATACATAAATCAAATTATAATGCAACATGGATAAGGAAATGTATGATATAATAATAATACCCAATTTACATGTTATATATAACTTTTCAGATATTTATTGCTCCTTTTGCAAACGAGTTTGACTCTAACATTGTACAAAAGTTTCTATAACTTTGTAAAAACAATTTTTACTTAAAATTAGACGAATTAATTCACAATTGACAAGTGTATATACAAAATTCAAGATCACTCGATAATCTCACTCTCACGTAACATTTGCAAAGCATTAAACGTACATTTTTTTTTATATCGCGTTAGCTATCTTCTTGGTCAATAAGTTGTGAATAATAAAATACAATAAGAAAAGAAAATAGAAGAGGAAAAAACTTACTGAAATAAAATTAAAAGTTACTAAACCAAATCATTTAAAGTAGAACGAAAAATACTCGTAATAAACAAAAAGTGTATTAATTACCAAATGTGAAGGTGATAAAGTAATCATACTGTGTTTCCTAATTTCTATTTTAAAAAAAATTTAAGGCAAATGCAATAATTTTCAAGCACTAAACTTTAAGATTATTTACTATAATGTAACAAAAACAATATGTAATATATTTTCTGTATTGATACTTATTAAATAACATTTTTATTGCAGACGACTCACTTGTTTTTCTCTTCTATTTCAACTCTTTAATTTTAATAAATTTAATTTAATTATGAGTTTTGTACAATTATATAAAACACGATAAAATAAAGTTCAAAAAATATATAATAATAATATTATAATAATATTATAATAATAAAGACTAAAGTATTTATTTGGACGGATCGTTTCATAAGGGCCGATGGTCGAATAGGCGACGATTTTTCAAAGTAAGTTTGTACCTAAATGCCATTACATATGTTCGTTGTATTTTAGTTAGAAAAGATGACTTTTAAAAATATTACTAGTTATCATAATATTTTTTTATAATATAATATAATATTAATAATATTTTCTACATTAACATGTAATATATTTCTCTATAGTCTCTGATAAATATTGATATTTCAGAGAATGCTATCTAAGAAGATTTGGACGGATGTATTTCGTTCGCATACGTGCTGTAAGTATTTTGTTTTATATTATATTCTATCTTAGTAATTTATTTCTATCACACGTGCATTTTATTCAATGCTTCAACATATGTAATTACATGTATGTTTTTTCACTTTATAAAACAGAATCTATTTTTATGTATATAGTAACTTACAAAAGTTTTGATGATACTTTATTTCTCATAAACTACTTTCTATGTCATCATTTTTTCTTCTTGATGAATCTGAATATCAAAAATTTATTTAAACAAAATTTTTAACAAAAATTATAAATTAATAATTGTCATTTTTAGTGTTATGAGGCACATCAATGTCTGTTGACATTTAATTTCATGACTTAAATCTAAATATTGTTCTCACAATTCTATCAAATTTTAGCTTCTCTAGCAGATATTAAATATCTGTTTGTTATGTATAACTAATGCTCACAAATATTAACTAATTCAACAAAGGATTGATGTAAAGTCTATTTAGAAGACTAATATATTATATTTGCGAAATTTGATTGAACTCAAAGTTAATATTCATTCTAGCATTAATAAAAATAATAACAACAATAATAAGTATTACAAATAATATTAAAATCTAATATTAAAATAAAATGACATAGTTTTTAAACTTTTCTATTTATTAAATATATTTTATTTAATTTAAATATATTTTTTAATCTAAATATAAATGACAATATCAAATCAAGCAACATTTATTCATAATAAAATTTTAACATTATAATTTCAAGAAAAAAAGATATCACGTACTCTTAATATTTGTATTACAACTGCATCTTCTGTACTGTAACTTATAGAAAGAAGATGTGAATCTAAATAAATAAACATATTTTAGACAATTTTATCTACTTAAACGAATAAACAAAATTACTTTTTCATATTTAATTTAATAATTTTCTAAGTATTAGTTGGTTGTTTTCGTATTAACTTATATAAGAAATTTTAAATATTTGTAACATTAATATACTCTAAACGATAGGTAATTCATCTTTAATTTAAGTGATTTTTTTTTTCGATATATTCATTTGAGCATAATATTAAATAGTACATGAAGTTGCTCTAAGATACAAAAAAAATTTTTTCAAAAGATTTTATCACAGCATTACATACATATCTAGAATTAAAGACTTTGACAATTAATTTTAATAATAATTTAATGAAAAAATCTGTATTATACTTTCAGTAATAACAAATACTTCACGTATATCTTTTACATTTATAAAAAACTGTAAACTGTATATATTGATAAGATATTCTAAAACGATTCCTCAACAAAAATAATGCATAATAATAAAATTTACAGGACATAATATGTTAGTTTTTTCAGATAATTGAAGTTTTCATCAATAATAAATGAATAAGACTTAATTACTTGTTATAACTTAAATTATAATTATTCTGAATATTCTTTTCTTTCAGATATTTTCCGTACATAGCATTATTATAACCATAGAAGAACTTGAATGTAAGTATAAATTTATTGTTATATAAATATATTAAATTCTATAATGAACAATGAAAAATGTACTAATCAAATTTTCCTTAATTTCTTATTCGTATACTCAGAAATAATATTTTAAATCTCAATGTATATATATATATATATATATATATATACGTATATATATGTATATTTTATAAAGATAAGAAAATTACAAGCACTCTGTTGTAATAATTATTATATTTAGTCATGTATGTTGCATGTACCCGTTTCCTGCAGCTCCGTAATTTAGTACT
Source organism: Wiebesia pumilae (assembly GCA_018907045.1). Lineage (NCBI taxonomy): Eukaryota > Metazoa > Arthropoda > Insecta > Hymenoptera > Agaonidae > Wiebesia > Wiebesia pumilae. The sequence goes on from JACCHZ010000127.1 coordinate 5,241,958, forward strand.
TCAAATATTTATTGAATAATGAACTAATGTTCAATTAAAAATATCATGTATTTTCAAATATTTTTTATATGTATAAACGTGTGCTTTTGCATGTACGTGTAAATCTTAGGTTTATTTTTTATTTCAGTCAATATAAATCTAGTTTTCGTAAAACTTATCAATAAGATAAATTAATAAAAATAATAAAATATCAGAGTGGAATTTATCAATATCAATACATAAAATTACTGAAATTTATATACTCATAGGAACATCATTCCTTCAATATTTCTATTATCAATTTATCTTTTGTTAAAAATACATACGGAACTTTGATGATGAATTCTCGTAATTTATCTTGTATCTTGTATATGCAGACTGAATTAATTCTTAATATATTTTACAAATATTATTTAGATTCAATCGAGTCTTTCTATTAGTTATTCCTATTAGAAATTTCTGCAAAATTTCAAAACTTGTATTACGTAAAATTAAAAATATATAAATGATAAGTACAATATATCTCATTAAAAATTAATGAAAACATTTAAAATTTTATAAAACATTTCGAATATAAAAATGATAGTCTTAAACTTAAGCACACAATTCATTTTCATACAAAGTAAGAAAAAAGTATTCAAATTAATTGATCGGAAGCCACTCATTTGACTTTAAAAAAAATTGTATGATTTGCCTGAAGCCTTAATTTTTTCCATCTTTCAAACCTCTGTAGAGTGTGTTTGTATGCGAACTTTCTTTTGCGAACCGTTGCGCTGTAGAGTTGGGCTGTGCGTAGAAAAACCAGGATTCTGAATACCCAAAGGTTTTGGTTTCTTCAGAGAACTGCGTAAAGGTGAGGCAGTACTTACGGCACTGCCGGACGTCGCGACGCTGGCCATTGAACCGTTACCTGAAGTACCGCTTGCATATGGCTTGCCACTGGCATCAGTCATTGAGATGCTTCCACCTATAAACAGTGAAAGAGAAAATCAAATTAACTAGAAATCAAGATTCCATAAAAACAGAAAGATTTAAATATTCATTCAAAATATAAGTAAACAAATATTTTTATCTGGACTCTGGATAATAAACTTTCGTTTTTCAAACAAATATAAACTTTATAAATTGGAGTTATACCTATAAAATTATATATTACACAAACTTAAAGAGAAGAATCTATAAATAAATAGTTTTAATACGATTAATTGACATTAGATTTTATTGCAACATATTAAATACGAAAATCATTTTTTGTTTAATAAACCATTTTTTCTATCATTTTTAAACGAATTACAATATACTAATTAATATTCTAGAAGCATAAAAAATCAATCAAATTTAATTAGGTAATAAAATTTATAGAAGTACATTTAATTATCATCTGATATTCATTTAGGAATGGCAACTTCATCATGATGACTGATATTTTATATTTCAAGACTGCAACAAAATATCTCAAGATTAAAATTTTTGCCATCGTATTTTTTATCTATCGAATCTAATTAAAATAAATTTTATGAATTCAATCCTGACGCTATTCATTAGTGGTAAAAAAATTGTATTTGTTTATGATTCATCCAAAATTTTAGATGAGACATCTATGAATATATTATACGAAGACAGATGTGGTTTGATGTATGTAACAGGCTGTTTAAGTGCTGTCAGGCTAATGTTTCGTCTACCGCTAGTATATCAAGACCGACATATAAGCAATTTAATACTCGAAAGGATCGCATGAACTATTTGACTACACTTTAGACTACTACATTGCAAAAAATCTAAACCTATCTTTAAAGTTTGTAGATTTGATCCTTAATATTATTGACTACGTTCTAGTGCTACTGATAGAATCATCAATCATGTGGGAAATATTCTAGAATAATTTATGTAGAAAATTATTTATCGATTTCATAATATATACAATTAAGAACCCGTGTAAACAATATTAATGACTAAGGTACTACGTTTAACTTTTAGCAAGGAAATTTATAAGTTTGAAATGATTACTTTATTTATAAGTAAGGTTATACTTAATTAATTTCAATATTGTCGCCCAAATATTAGTGCTTTTTTTGGTAATTTCTTTAATTGGCTTCATCAGTTAATAATCATAAATTATATTTCTATTTATACGATATTTATAATAAACTTAATGTAATAGCTCAAATATTTATTCAATTAATTATTCTAAGTAAGTAAAAAATACCTTTCGTGATAAAATGATTATGGTAATTGAATTTTATGAAATTAATATTTTCAATATAAATTATATATTTTAAAAAATACAATAAATAAATTTTATGAATTAGACAATTTTTAGGGTTTGTAGTTGATTAGTATAAAATATAAAAGGAACTTAAATATATATAGAGTATTTTTTTAATTAAAGATTTTGAAGCGCTTAGATTTCGGCGATCTCTATGCTTCATTTTTATTTTCCGCTGAAGAGGTACGTTTTACTTAAAAGACTTAATTCATCTTTTACTTTATATCTCGACTTTGACAAAATAAATTTTGTATGTCAAAGTTAGAGTAAATTCATAAGGTTATAATAAGTTCTAAAGGGAAAAATAAGATAACACATTTGATAAATAAAGTTGACAAAGAAAATATTGTACTTCAGTTTGCTTATAATTTTTGTAGAATTGAATAGCTGCAGAGTTAAATCGTTATCTAAACGTGCAAATAATGTATCATATTTACACCATATTTATTTGCTCTTTTACTAATATGTCATCTTATCCATGTCCATCAATAGATTACAATTAAAGAATTTACATAAAAATATAAATATAACAATATTTAACATATAATCCAAACAGTATATTAAGTTTCGGTGTAATAATATTTGTAATTGAATATAAATATAATTATTTATGAATGATTTAGAATATTAAATTATTTATGAATGATTTAGAATATTAAATTATTTATGAATGATTTAGAATATTAAATTATTTATAATGATTTTGAATATTAAATTATTTATGAATGATTTAGAATATTAAATTATTTATGAATGATTTAGGATATTAAATTATTTATAAATGATTTAGAATATTAAATTATTTATGAATGATTTAGAATATTAAATTATTTATTGTGTATATATGCCAGGAACTGAATTATCTAAGAATTGAGGAATTTTCTTTAAAAGAAATCTTAGGACACAAATCCAATACCAAATCCAACTTTGGTTATTATATAATAAATAGATTAGTCGAATAAAAATAATTGTTTGATTGGTTATTTGATTACATGTAAGCGTTAAATCGGATGACTGTCTGGTTTTTATACAGTACACTCGATATTCTCGTCAAATTTCATTGTTCGTCAGCTCCATTTCTGATTTCAACTTAAAGAAGTTCAATTCTGATATGAGCTGAAATATAAAACAACAATCCACACAGAAATTATTAAAATAATCTACTATGATTCCAGCGATCAAGATATATTTTATTTTAAAAAGTGTTTTTTATTGAGTTATTTTACAATCATTATTTCAAAATTTATTCACTTCATTATAGTGTATGTAAGAAAATATTAAATTTAATCATTCTAATAAATTGATCTCATATTTCTTTTTTCAGGTAGTATAAATTCTTATTTGATGATTAACTGAAAATGTAGTGACATTATGCTCTTGATTTGATGTAATGATAAAGGATCTAACGAAAAATTAATCTTGCATGGAATTGTTCCACCATTTTCAGAATCAGATAATTTTTTAATGATATTCGATGCACATCATTCAGAACGATCAGTTATTCAGTTTTCTTGATATCCTACCTATTAGGTTTACTGGTATCTCTTTAAGACATTATCTTATTGTTATTATTTTTGTTATTATTATTACTATCATTTTTTAATTACAAATTATCTAATTGAGCGATGATTTGGTTGAGTATTAATAAATTTGAAGCTTAATAAATAAACTTGAAATATTTGAAAAAATATTAAGTTACTCGTTAGTTAAATATTATATTCATTAAATTCTATGCTAGTGGTATTCATTTCTAATTTTGTTCTACAAAGATAAATTTTCTTTTATGTCTCAATTTTAACATTCAATAAAAATGGGTCCAGATAATAACTTATTAGCTCCTTATATAAGGAGGGTAAATAAATTGTCTATTAATGAACTTTATATTAACAGCTCGTTCAAACTTAAGTTGTTTTGTTTATTTAAATAATATTCTTATGTTATTTAATGAAATCATAGACACATTTTGAACTTAATATTGAATTTTGTTGATATAATATAGTTCTAATCATGCCTGATGTATATATTTCAAAGAAAATATAGGCATCAGTAATTAATTTCATGTATAAATTATCAGAAATCGCTTATACGTCCACTTTGCCACTTTAATTTATGTTAAGCATTCATTATCTATGTTTTTGATACGGCTTTATTGATACTAATAACATGGATATACGATATAAAAAAACTGAGCTTAATATGTCTCAGATTTTTAAAAATGAATTGTAAGATATAACGATTCCTTTTTAAAATAAGTCTTCTGAGTATTGGGCATACTTCATTTAGCTTAGTTTTAAAATAGTAAGACTTGATTAGTTATTTGAAAACATTGCCTAAACTTTATTTTTTATTTTGAAGGAGTAATAATTAAGATTAAATCTAATTCAATATATACTGCACTGATTAAATATAAATTGAAGTTATAGATAATTATTCTTCATTCTACTTTCATGAAGAATGAAAATAATATTGAAATAATATATACTATATTTTCAAATGAATTCTGCAAGATTAATAAGTTACATATACATATTAATTTTCAACTTAGAAAATGAGTATTAATAACTTCAAGCTGTAAAACAAAGTCAGTTTGTTTTTTATTATTAACAAATTTTATTAAAATCAATAACTGTATTACCCAGAAACTTAGAGATTAAATGATATTATCTAAAATAGTGTTAATTGGCCAAATGTTCGAGCAACAGTAACATTTTCTCTAATTGAATGAAGTCATGAAGTAAAATTATTAATTCACACGTTTTTACTTGTATTTGGATCGTTTCTTTGTTGCATAGATTATTGTATGGGGTAATTAATTTTGGAGTCAGATTTTTAGTTTTAGAATATTCTTTTATATATTTCTACAATCTATTGATCCATAATATTAATTTATATGATACATAATTTTGACAACAAATTTTTTTCATGTTCATGCTAAAAGATAACTGTCTAATAAAATATAATTTAAGAGAAATATCATTTTCTGATGAGAACAAGTTCAGAATAAAACTTTCATGATCGAAAATGTTGAAAAATATTGTTCATCAGAAAGTTAAGTCACATTTTGTATCTTTCAAAATTGTCCTCGAAGATATGTATAGTAAAGAATATAATTATTTTTTACGTTACATTCCTCATTTTTATCGAAAAACTACGTACCTACTGAATTATTGCGTGAATAGACTTCAATGTGGATCTGAATATCCATAAATATTGATTTTTATCAACTAATTTTAATAGAATACGAATGAAATAGGTATTGATAATTACATTAGATATTAAAAAAATTCTTAACATTAATTGATATATAAATTTATTTAATTTTCAACTTTTGATTCGCATTTTTAAAAAAACTCATCTAATTAACTTATAAATACATAATTTATATTTTATAATTATCATTTAAACATTTTTAATTTTATTAGGTAATATACGATCACCTATCTATTTGATCTATTTATTAAAAGAAGACAAATAAATAAACAAAATAATTTCTGTTATTGTTAAGAAGTAATTGTAGTTATATTAAAACTAAACTTTTTTCGATCTCTGTTAATTAATAAATATAAATATAAATCTTAAAAAATTGTAAGAGACTTTTCATGAATATCAGATATGTTTTCATATTAAAATAATAAAAGTATATAAAATTATTTACTATAAATTTAAAAAATGTTAAAAATCAATTTATCCATTTCATTTATATGATATGTGCATCTATAAGTACAATCAACCAATCATTGGAATTTTCTGGACCTAGCGCGCTATTCACTTGCATATGACGAACGTATTGTGTGTGATAAACTTATAAAACATATTACGTCGGTTTACAATGTCAGTATCATCGGCTGCTACAGCATCTTAAAATACTGAGTAATCTGTTTCTATTATAAAATCGTAATGATTGTTGCAGCATGTTAATTGCATGAAATGAAATTGAGGATGTGATGGAGAATTATCTCACCTTATCATATACTCGTATGATAACTATAATTCCCATTTTTATAAAAATATTATTAATTCAAATCCTAATATTATTTAAAATACTCTCAATAATGGGTTTACTTTTTTAAAGTATCGGGAATTTGATTGATTATACATGTGTATACTTGTATATTTAGAATAATTCCAAATGAAAAATGTTTTGAATTAGACATTATGCAATAATTCCCTTTGAAATAAAATTATACCATCTGTGAAATTTGCAGCAAAATATATATCAAATGATTATAATCTTACTTTCTGTTTTTTTGATTTTTATGTATATTGTACATGTTTTGATTTTTAAGAAGCAATAATTCTGTGACGTGAACACTTCATCTTAACATTTTATATTAACATATTATTTTATAGAACAGATATTATGTTATTACATAATTTCTGCAGTCGGATAAAAATAGTTATAAATGTTAGGAAATTATATGAAATAAAATATAAATGTAAATCATATTTATAAATGATACAGTATTGAAGAGTTGTATAAATTTAATATAAAAATATAAATTGTATATAAAATTTACTCCATTTTTATTGATATACGATTAAAATATTAATTTAATTCTTATAGTGAAAAAAACTATTTAAATATACTTAAACTTATTTTGGTTATCATGTGTTAAAATATTAAAGGAGAGATTTTTTAATTTTAGTGATTGGATGAAAAAATGTAGAGTAATTAATAATTCAGAAACTAATACTGCATTATATGATTATAATATAAGAAACTATTTTTATTTAATGTATTTATTTAATGAGTGTATACCATCAAATAATGAAAGTAAATAAAAGAATTTACTTTAATTATATCAGATATAATTAAGAATATTAATCAGTTTCAAAGAAATTATTTCATATCTTATTCACATTAAATTTACAGTCACGACATATCTTTAAAAGATAGCAGTTAGAAATAATTTTTTTTTATAACTTATTTCGATTAGAATCATATTTATAATAAATAGACGAAATAAAACATTTTACAATCTTGCATGTGAATAATGGGATCGGTCATTATTCGTTCGAAATTATTCTGAAAATATACTTGCAAATATCATTAAGGAAAAACAATGCTGAGATGCAGTATCCTACTAACTTATGTTAGTGAGACGATGTCTTCTATTTTTTTATGATGTAGAAACATTCTGAAAAGTTTGAATATCTAAATTAATTATTTCTAAAATGTTGGAATTCTAACAAGTTTTGACATGATTTATAAATTCTGAAGAGATGATAGATATAAAGGTCTGGACAAAAAGAAGCCGATAGACACTTACGGTTTCGGGCTTAATTTAAACATGTCGACATGTTCAACATATATTAAGTATAGATTCATTAATATTTATTTTAACAATTGTTGTTTTATCTAAATACAAATAAACTATTTAACTTCCATTGAATTAAATGCACTGATTGCTGACGCAAAGGGTACGTCAATTATTAAATAATAAAAGAAATGATAATTCCTCATCCAAACAGGAGATGAATAATACGGAAAGGAAAGAAACTGTTTCCCTACACTTTTGAACTTATAATATTTTATTTTAGCTCCAATAAGCTAAAATAAAATAATATAATTAAAACCAAAGATATATCATGTAGAATTTTTACTAAATCATTCGTTAAATAAAGAAAGAATATAAATATTCCTTTAGAAAATTGTAGAAAAAAAAACATAATATTCGATTGGAATTTACTTATTTAGTCATTCATTAATGACTAGTACATATATACAGGTATAGAGGCCGACATATAAAATGAAGAATATTGAGAAAAAAATTGTTACCATTAGTGGGATGCCGTGATTCCCGATATCCAGGATTATTAATTGTCGTTCCACGGGCTTCAGACTTATTTTTCAGCTTGGTGGGGTCACCGCCCCGTCTTGCGTAAATACCCTCGTAGACCGCTGAGACGAGAACACTAAAGTTTAGCACAATCGATGCTATCTACGAATAAAAAAATTTAGAATTAAATTAAAGATTTTAAATATTGAAATACACTGAATTCTTATTATATATATTATTATTTGTTATTAAATTTATTTCAAATATTTTACAGCTATATACATTTTTTATAAGAGTACTATACATTTAGCGGAGCAAAGAAGGAAAAAGGATAAATCTTATATTAAAGAAGAACATAAAATTTTAATATAAAAAAAATTTTCATTTAGCTAAATTAAATGATAAGACAAAGTTATTTGTTGTTTATATTATAATAGAATCATGTAAGATTTAATTTCCAAATTCAATACATTGATGATTTCAAGTAGAAATAAATGTAATAACATCTTTTTACTTAATAATATAGCAAAAAATCGATATAATTAAAGATTTTCTTTTCTTATGCTTTTCTATGAACATTTATCTTTTCACGAATTTTTTGATCGAGAAATTAAATATAGGTGACTTTAATCATTTCAACTAATTCTGTACTTAATAAAATTTAGTTTTATTTATACAGTCCCTTATTTATTTTCCGTTATCCAAATGAATAAATTATCTTATAAGTACATAAATAAATTATTTTTATGTATAATACTTTTTAGCACAAATCTTTAAGCACTGGGAAGGTATAAAAATCAAATATTTCTGCATAGAAATTTTTAATTAAATACCTCTAAAGCACATTCAAAACTTTTTCATAAGTTATGATTAAGTATTCATGTTGCTATTGGATGTTTTAGCAACATCATGTGAAGTTTGTTTTTTTCTATATTTTATTAAGTTTATATAATTTATGGATTAAATATTTCAAACTAAATTAGTAATAAATATAAATATTATTAAAATAGATATAATAGGTATAATATTATAAAAGAGAATAGTATTACTTAATTTCTGAATAAGAAAATTTATAAATAAATTAAATACTTAATATAAAAAATATTGTTTTCTTTATTTATTACAACTTTAAAATAATTCAATGATTCTTAAAAGTAACAGTCATTATTAAAGTAACGACAAATTACATTGAATAAAATGTTATTTATTTTGATTGATATTATTATATTATTATAATATTTATCAAAATTAAGCACCAAGAGAGATGAAAAATATTATTATTTAATTAAATATTGTTTTTCAATTTCTTATTATGGTATCTTACTAAAGAATAAGTAATTATTAATAAAAATAAGAGACATAAAAATTATTGATTAATTACATTTAATAGTTTCAAATTTTGAAATATTTTACAAGATATTTTTTCATCATTATATATTCTATTAATTTATTTAATTAATATAAATATATAATTATAGTATTAAATTTTAATATTTTTTTAATTACTGCTAATATTTATGATCTTTAAAAAATATTTCTTGTTAAAAAATGGCAACTACGACAATTTTTATATTAATATTAATAGTAACTTATGTATTATTTTTATACTCTACTACATGGATTTTCAGTGAAAGTTAATAATAGCAAATTCGAATGAATTTTTTAAAAACTTATCTAAAAATTACTCATTAATAATATCGAGTAATTATATTATAACAGACCATATGCTTTTGCGTGTGTTCTTGGGATATTTAAAAGTTGATAAAAATCCACTTTAAAAAGTCGATAATACCAAATGTTGCAAAAATGTCGCATTATCCCGTATATATTGCTTTTCACACACTTTTACTTTGCTTATATATTATATAGCTATAATTAATTTCACTCACAAATTTTGGTGACAGATCAAATTAATTCGATAATCAGCAACGCTTGATTTTACATCTACAGGGTAATTGATCATTATGATATTAAATATTAGCAATAAATGCGTTTGTTCTGATTGGAAGTCTCCCAACAGATAGTACTATTAAGATATATGCGTATCATTGGCATTATTCTTATTTAATTCTGTATTATTTAACGCCATTTATCATTTACACGGCAACAGTATGATATAAAATTTTTCTAAAAATAGAATAACATCGTTCAGAATAATAATGTCAGAATAGCAGAATAGATAAGTTATGAAATAACGTAAACAAGCATGTTTAATCATCTCAAATAATCTAGAAATTGCGTTTCTGTCATAGCGAACTTCTTAGAACTTTCAGTGAACCGCTATTGTTAGATTGTATAGTATCTAGTTCATAGACAAATAGTTACAATATACTTTTATATTCAAAATAAAAATAAATATTCTACTTGAAAATAAATAACAACGTAGAAAATACTTCAAAAGAGTACTTCCTTAGGTTGCATTTTTAATTCATTTATGCTTGGATAGATTATTTTCTTACAATATTCTGAATATTCTTCTATCATAAAAAATGTTTCCAAAATATCCTAAGACTTTTAAAAGAACTATTACTTTTAATTCATAATTTATGGACTATCTAGCTAATAATTAAACTAAATATTTAAACTTATCAATAAGAACAAAATGGTTTGACTAAGATATTTGTAATTATAAAACATTACTTAATTAGATTAAATAATATTAATTTTGTGATAATTATTAATTTATTAATCAGTTATATTATTTTAGTTGATAAGTAAATTATTTTAAATAAATGAATGAATTTTTATTTAATGTATGACTCATTAAGTCAATAATTTTGTTAATGTATTTAATGTAATGTCACTTTATACGGCAATTTATATTCTCTTCTCTTTTAAATAACATAATAGTTTTTAATTTTCTGAAATTTTTTATTCATCAGTTTTTATGATTATTTTTCTTTAAATAAAAAAAATTCAGCCCTAAAATGTAATATGAATTCCATACTGAATGCAACAAGGCAAAGATATGGAAAATAATGTGAAATTAGAATAAAAGATGGATAATTTGTCATATTCACCTAGAAATGTAACATCCTTAATTCAGCATCATATAAATACCTTTTTATTTTATAAAACTTTTCTCTTAAATCAATTTTTTTCATTCTATTAGACATAATATAAATAGTAACTTAATAACGCAGATTATATAATCATCAATTTTTCATTAAATAATTTACATTGATAAGTGTTTAAACTAGTAATTTATGGAAATGAGTTTAAATTTTCGATTCTGATATACTTAAAAAAATAAACATAAAATTGATAAAATATCAATATTAAAAACTTAAAAATGTTGTCTTTTTATGAAAATGCTATATCCATATTCATTTAGTATAAATTTCGACTCCAATGATTGGTTAACAAACATAATTTTTTTTTATATTGATCGTATTTACTTTCACATATTTTTAAGAAATATATTAATATTTATATTTTACAATTTTAATGTCAATAAGTTATAAAATAGATTAATTAATATTTTGTATTTTATATCTCATAAAAATAAAACTATTATCAAAATTGCGAATTAATATAATTTTTAACTACCAATGAATATATCTTTCAATAATAATAATAATATTATATTATATGTTAAAAAACGCTTTTCTTGGTTAATAGGAATAATCAGTTGAATATAGAGTTAAAATATAAAGGATATAAAGGAATATCAGTTTAATATATAGTATATCATGGATTAGCTACTTCTTGAACTGTCTGAAAATTTATTTTTATGTATTTAAAATTTAACTTTTTCATGAAATTTTCTTTAGTTTAAGTTGGTCAAAACATTTTTAAACTGTGAATCTTTTTTCTCTAATATTTGTGTTATAGAATTCTCTTATGTTTTTACGATTTATTATCTAGCACATAGAAAATTTCTCTTAAATGTTCAATCTTTTCTCATAAAGGATAGTACACACAAATATGTAATTCACAAAACTGAGTTTACACTGATTGATAATTCACTATCAATCCAAGATTGTAGACAGTGTAACCTACTACTCGTGAAAACAGTTGAAAAATAAAAACTCAAAGAAGCTGTACAATATGTAATCTAAAATCTATGGAGACATAAAATTGAATTAAAGTGCAAAATAATCCAAGACGTAACACACGTACGGAATGCGGAATTAGACTGTCGAGCACTTGTGTTCAGAGATTGTTTATAAAGTGTATACACCTTATCTAGAAGCTCACGAACGTAGAACTAGGTACAAGTATACACGTCTACACTGCGTAAGAATTTTAGCACGACCTCTATTCTAGATTAAAGTGCTTTTATTTTTTCTCTTCCGTTATATTTTTCAGTTCCGGTCTGTTCGTAAGTTTGCGAAATCAATAACAGAATTGAAATGGAATGTTAACACTGGTCGATTATTTTATCCAATACAGGCAATGATTTCTAGAAGGCTTAAATAATAATACACTACTTTTTAGATCACTCGATCAATGAAACTTAAGTTCTGCTATTGAACAACTACTTAATAATTTTTACCAAATCCCTAATTTGAAAAGGTCAGAAAAAGTGCTTCTTTTAAAGCAGAACAATGTATTGAAATTTTGATTCTTTGGTTCCATAACATAAAATTAGTGATTTTGCGTAAGATGAGGTAAATCTCAGGGAATAATGTAAGTCAATTATATTACGTTTAATATCATTAGCTATGTAATGAAGGCGTCTGAAAGGTATCTGCAATAAAAGGACATTAGTAATAGAATTGTAAAATCACAAGAGGATAATACCTCATGATAGATTTGTATATAATATTTTTTTCATCTAAACTTCGACGTGTTTTATTATAAACATAAACTTTTATGAAGTATATTATATATTATATATTATATATATTCATAATACATAAATTAAAGCTGACATTTAATTATAAATGCATTTAATATAAATAAACGTAATTTTAGAATAATCTATACATCTCATTATTTTTGAAAAATAAGTTACATATTATTTATAAATATTTATAATTTATAAATATTTTATAATTTTACGCCACAAAGACTTTTTTTAGTTATAACAACATATCAACAGATTCTATATGCTTTTAAATATCTTGAAATAATGTATTTGTACTGATAAAACTATAAGTATAAACGTTATTATTACTTAAGTAAAATACGAAGAATTAATATTATTAAAATACAATGTATTACGTCAAATAGTAATCATAAATTACTTTAATACATTGATTTTAACCTGATAATACAATTCACCAATTTCTGTATCTAATTAAGAGTATCATTAAATATTATAATAAACTAACCAGGTATTCTTTATAAAAAAATAAAACGAAAAAGATTTTAAATACTTGTAAAAATTTAAATTAAAAATAAATAAAATAATAATTTATTTTAATACTTGTAGTTTTATCATTAAGTTTAATTAAAATTTAACTATAACAAAATGAAATAAAATTGTCAAATTTTGAATTTATTCAAATTTTTTCAAAGACATTGAAACTTACCATAAAACCACATTCGTGTTCTTGTATAATTACATGCAATACGTATATGTAAATGTTCAACTGCTATTATGCAAAAACTTTTATTTCACATATTAAAGTACTAAAGAATGTTGCAAATCCATAAATTTTATAAAATGAACATTGATCAACGACACATTAACTCATTAATTTATATGTATAAAATGCTTGCATATAAAAATATAATTTGCAAAAGGGACAAATACGTAAGCAGTATTGGAAAATGGGCTATTAATCGTTCGTTAAAGGTTGTTTCAACTAATTCCACCTAAGTATGTGCAGTTCCTATGTAAATATCCGGGTAAAAAAGGATCAAGAATCTTGGAGTGATAAAAGGAAAAATTGCTCAAAGGGCTTCGATTTTTGAAAATAAGTCTTCTGTTATATGCTAGAAATGGATTTGAAATAAATATTAAGCTACTATAAGAACAATTAATAAATTTATGTAGTCATGCATTACGAACATAATTCAAGTAATGATAAAAACGTTTTAATGTTACATACATGTGCCTACTTGATTTCCATTACTAACTCTAAATTTTATAATCTTAGTTATATAACGCATATCTACTTTTATTGTTTAACTAAAGAAGAGCAAAAGTTTTACTCTGAAACTTAAAGTATAATGTGAATTTTATGTCTCATAGTTAATTAACTGTTTAGCTCAATGTCAAGTAAATACTTAAAGTACTTTAATCTGCTTAAACTTTTATAACAATAAAACTTCTTTATTAATACTTAATATTTCTGAATTAATTTCAATATTTTTTATAGTTGTAAATATCCAATATATTTCTCTTAGAAATTGAAATAATATAACAGTATTAATAAGTTACCGTGAAAATAAATTATGTACTTAATTAATCAGAATATTGAAGAATATTTAATATATTAAACATTTTTCATATAATATCAATTGAAAATGTAATATAAGAATATTGATAATAATTAACAAGAGTACAGAAATCATAAAACTCAGTTTTTTTTAGATATTCAAAAAAGTTATATTTGTATTGTAATATTTTATTTTTTATAAAACTCTAAACTGCTATATATTTGTATTTTTGATTATATTATTGAATTACAATTATTTATCAAAAATCGTGAAATATTATTTCCTGTAATCAATTTTTCAGACTATAAATAAATTCAAATATAATTATATTGTCGAACTTACTTGCATATAAAAGCCTTCGCCTCTTGTAACTATGAAACTATTATCTCGATCGTCCGTTTGCATCGCAAAGAGACTTGCTGACACCACAGCCAAACAAGCTAAAAAACAGACAAAAAATGTTTATTAACTAAATTTATTCAAATAAATATTATTTTACATCATACAACCTGCATCAATAGTATTTTATTTGAATAAAATAAATAGTATTTCTAAAGAGAAGTTTTAAAATAATATAATTGAAACAATTTCACATGCTTCTTGAGCATAGAAAGTTAATATAAATTATACATTATTATTTAATTTAAAAAATATTTAAATTAATATTAGCTAGTTTTTTATAAATAAGCTATATCATTAAAATATTAAATTATTAAAATATCTCTTTTAACAATCTATTGATAAAGAACACAGTGAATAATTTCTATATTCAAAAGTTACTATACTCATAGAAATTATTTAGTTTTATTTATATACTTAGTTTTTATACTTAGTTTTCATGTAGATTTATTATAAATACATATTTATTAGTTATTCTTGGAAACAGAAATTCAATCATACAGAAACAATTTGATTCTATACGAAATATATATCTTTCGAATCAGAGAATGGAAAATGTATCATACCGATCAGAAGAAGTAAATTTATCATTTCTTATTTGAAGGTAACATTAACAGTGTAAACTTGTTAATGTTATAATATTATAAAATTTAAAATTAACAACCGGAGATAAAAAAATTTAAAATCATAAAAAATTATATAATTTCATAGTTTTAGGAATAATCTAAGATATGTTTCAAAATTGTTTATATATTTTTTTAGAACAAAAGTCAGAGCATATATTACTGTAATCATATAAATATTACTTCAAGTCATTTTTAATAAAGAAATACTTTCATAATAAGTAGATAGAAAAACATGTAGATTTTTAATAATAAGCGATTACAATACCGCCAATTATTATCAGTAGCTATAATTATCATTTATAATTACATTCAATACTTGATTGGATTACATCAAATTGAGTGTGACCCTATTAAATGTAACTATCAAAATCCACCGATTGCACAGTTTTATTTAATTGAATACATTTTATTGAATATTTTTAATTAACTTTTCAGTTTAATTGGATATCCTTTTTTATTTATACTTTTATTAATTGCAGTATATTTTTAGATAATTAATTTTGGTTATGAATTATTCAAAATAAGCCGGCTTTGGTGCAGAAAAATAATAAAAGAGAACACTTTGTTTAAGGTACTTAGTTACCTCCTATCTACTCTTACCTAGATATCATACATCTATTATAATTTTGTTAAAATAATAATCAGTGTATTAAAATTGTTTAAAAAGCTCAAGTTTATAATGTTTATAAAATATAACATTTAAATTTATACGGTAATGATGGATACAAAAAATTTCAAATAGTATAATTTATCTATTATATCTTCTATTTTAAAATAGTAACTCTACTATTTTAAAATTGTTATCAATAAAAGTTGTAATATTTAATTTACTTAGGAACAAATTTGTTAAAGAATTAATAAAAATCAGTATTTTTAAATATTTCAAATTACTGATTTAAATATATTTTGTTTGACATATTTTCATATTTTCTCAAATGTGCTTAAAGAAAATCAATAATAAATTTATATTCAAATGTTAAGGTTTAGTACAAGTAATTCGCATAACGCTTTTTTTACAACAAAAAAATAAAAATAAATGTCTCCCGAAAATATAACAAAAAATTCGGACTTAAAGGAAAAATATAAATACTTAGCAATTGATAACATTGATATTCACGGTAAATGAATTTAAATTACAAATACATGTATTTCATTTTGAATAGTAATTATCAAATATTCAGAGTCATTTTCAATTATTCATGCTATATTCAATATATAAGAAATCATAAAATGAAATTTTTAAAAATATCTAGTCTATAAGAAAAAATAAAAGTTGAAACAATATAATAATAAAAATGGAATGTAGAAACTGATGAGTCTGTCTATTACCTCATGGAATAAATGTCCCATGACGATATTTTTAATGTAGAACATTGTAAATGAATAAATGAAAGCTATAGGTTTTTCTTATAGATCGTAGATATAAATTGTATCATATATGATTTTAGTATTGTAACGGGTTTTCGTGTTTGTTTCTTCGTCTCCTTCAACTGCCTATGTTATGTGCTTGAGGCCTGGTATATAATCTCCGCGGAGCCTTTTTATTCACTTCTCGTCCCCATTGTATAGCCAAGATGAGTCGCCGGACAAGGTTCGTTCGGCGGAAAAGGAGGGGATGATTTTAGGATGGGTTGACAAGTAACTAAGACTAAATTTAATTAATAACAAAAAAGACTAATTTATTGGCCTCTCGGAGCTTGACTGCGTAACTTTACAGACAAAAAAAATAACACAAATTAACATAAAAGAATTAATCCTAGCCTAAGTTTTTAGCTTATCTATTTAACTACGCGACGGCGAAATTAATACATGTCGACTGTATAAAATTCGCGTTCACTTATATTAACTTATATACACGCATGCACACGCATATGCGTTTACAAAAGATGGCTCTAGCTCTGGCAGTTGTTTCTTAACTTAACTTAAACACTCCACTATTCGCACTTTCCACTTCATACCTATAGTTGCGACGTGTCTGCCAATGCGGTGTACGGCGCCGGTGGCTGGATCTAGTTACTGTATCCGATGACTTCGTCTTTATGACACCAATGAGTGATTTGATGCCGATGATGCCTGATGATGGATCTCACACGTCTTTGCTCCTATGCTTCCAGACTGCTACTGTCGGTGAGGAGCCAGAACCTTATACTGGTGAAAACATCCATACTAAAGGCCATTGGATGTAGCTGTGCATCCACTACCACGATATTCTATTGCAGCATGCCCATTGAATTCTAGGTGTACCGTCTGCAAAGTAGGGATGTGTTCCCAGGAGATGTACCCTAGACGAAGGCTCGATGCTCCATATCAACGGACAGCTCCCCTTAGGATGTACACACGTGCCAGCTCTCCGTTGATGCTGGACACCTTTGCCCCAATATCTAGAAAATCGGAGACCTGATCTCGTGTGGCTTTCTCGTGGTTGTATATTACATCCATTGTGATGTCTCTTGACTGCCGATGCTATTATCATTGTGTTTCTTAGTATTTCTAGTGTATGTGTTGGTGTTTGTGTCGGCTTTCTTTGCGGCAGTTATTGACAGACTATCTTCTTTGGTATTCTTACGGTAGCTATTATAGGCTGCCGATGGGAAGCGTTCATCTCCTGTACATGGACTTGTTTGGTCTTACACCCTCGTTGTGTTATTATATACATGACGGGGGAGATCTTTTTGTTCATGGTGTACAGGCCTTCGATACTTCGGTACCAGTTTTTGGTATTTCGCGGTCTTCCAGTGTAATCGTTATTCGAATCCGCACTTGTTGATGTAATGTTACAAGTGCTTTGAATTCTCGTCCGTGGTTTAAATAAGCTGGAATTAAATCAGTCATGTCGGACTTTGTCGTGTTATAGACAAAGGCCAACTCTGAGTGATATTTGCCCCAAAATCTATAGTCGGTCCCGGTGTATCGGACGATTATGGTTTTGATCACTCGATTTGTTCTTTCCACAAGATTACAATGTGGCGTGTAGGAAGGAGTCTTCCTGTGAGATATTCTTGTTTTCTCTAGGAAGCTCTCAAACTCGTGGCTAACAAACTGTCGTCCGTTGTCCGTGACTTCAGTATCAGGACAGCCATGACGAAGAACGTCAAATTATTTAAATTACGTGGTTTTATTCGTACTAGTGGCCTTTCGCAGAACTATCAAGACCACCCATTTGGTAAACCGGTTATGTATTATCAATAGCCAGACATTTTGATTGTTGGATGAAATTCATCCTCGGACATAACTGCTGGTTCCTTTAAGCATTAGAGGCCAGTAGTAGTTCTCAGATAGACGACTTATCATCTTTTCAATGCCCAGGTCTTCTCTGAGCACCATGGCCCTTTTCTCGGTAGGAACGCACAACTTTCATGCTGCTTTCCATTTGGGACTCTTGTAGGCTTCTTTATTAAAAACACAATGGAAGAGTCTCTTGTTCTCGATCTTGTATTCTGGGTGTCCTTGGAGATCACCCTTAACGATTTTATACAATTTCGTGTACCATAAGCAGGTAGTCTCGACGCTGGCCACCATTCTAATTCCTGTGGAGAGTGCGGTCCTTCGAACGCTTGTTGCTGCCCTTCTGCCCACTGTCCCTTGATGCGTTAGTGTAACAATTCATTAAGTAGCGCGGTTGTCGTGACAACGTTTGGTACGAAACGACAATACCAAGACAACATGCTGTTGAAGCGGCGCAATTCCTAAACTTTCGTCGGTGAAGCTAGGACAAGGATCTCTGTAACATTCTCTAGATCGGTGCTTTTTTTCTTCCGTGACCTGCTGACCCAGATCTGTCAACTGCCAAATTGGCATTTTTGCAACTTTGCTTCTCTTAGTCAACTGAGTATTTCTTTCTCCAGACATACGTTATGCTCGAAGTCCTTGGTAACGATTACAATATCGTCCAAGAATCTAAAAATGTATTGCTCTAGTTATGATTATATATTGTTTATTTTATTATATTATATTTATGTATATTATATATATAGTATAGTTATGATTCGGTCGACCAGACACTAAATGCAGTCCAAATGGTATTACATTATACTGATCTCCTCCTGGTACAGTAAACGCAGTGAGAGTTTTACTGCTCTCGGTCAAGAGTAACCGTTCTTGAGATCAATCGTGGTCAAGTACATCGCTCCGCAAAGCTTGTCTAGTGTCACCTTGATCTGCCAGAGAGGATACGCGTTTATCTCGGTTACGGCGTGCACATCGCGGCTGTCAAAGTGGCAGTTCCACTTGCGGATATGGTCCAAAATATGGACCTCTCGGGCCGCATTGGCTATCAGGGTACGTTAAAATACTTTGATATATCGGTGAGTCCTCGGAGTTTCTGCTAGATCGTCTTGATCCGATGCTTGTTCTTGTTATGCGAATCCGTTGTCGAGAAAGTCGGCTAGTCGCTCACGTAATTCAGCGATTTTTTCATCCATCGGCAGTTCGTGCTTGTCTAGTTCCGACATAATGCCACTTCTGCTCAGGGTCTTGACCCAGACGTTCGGATTCGTTACGGTTATGCGCTTACGACCCATCTCGGTATCTAATCTACCAGCTAACCTACTCTAATTCAATTTTCTCGTCCCGTTAACTGAGGCCCGAGCGCTCGAGATCCCTATTCGGGATATATTAACAGTTTTTCCTGTTTGTTTCTTCGCCTTCTTCAGCTGCCTATTTTATGTGCTTAAGACCTAGTATATATCCTCCGCGGCACCTTTTAGTCGTCCCTCGTGTCGTTATGTAGGCGGGACGACTCGCCGGATATGGTTCGTTAAGCGGAAAAGGTGGGAATAATTTTAGGACGGGTCAACAAATAATTAAGACTAAATTTAATTAACAACAAAAAAGACTAATTTATTGGTCGATCGGGACTTACCTGCGTAAATCGTCAGACAGAAAAAAAATAATAAAAATTAACATAAAAGAATTAAGCCTAGCCTCAGTTTCTATCTTACCTGTTTGACTATGCGACAGCAAAATTAAAACTTGAATTACAGTAACTCTTGGAGTTCGTCAGCTTTACAAAATTCGCGTTCACCTATAACATCTTATATGCACGCATGTATGCACGCACACATGCATTTATACAAGACCGCTCTGGCTCCAGGCGGTTGTTACGCGTCGGTTCTGGCTGGATAATCAGACCACTGACACTTTGGGGGAGAGTGCGCAAACCGCGTCATTCTCGGATCAGGTCAGGATAAACGTAGCGAACCGCGTTACTCTCGAATCAGAATTAGGATGAACGTAGCAAATCGCTAACATTCTCGGGAGTGCGCGAATCGCGGCACTTGGCGTTTGAAGGCAAACCAAAGCTTGTCTATAAGGCCAGAGCCTCTATAATGTTACTAACGATATCTAGAGGTTGCCTCAATTCGAAGGTAAAATACGGCACCCCGTAATTCTCTCGCTCTATCTATATACTATAAAAGGCTTTCCTTCTTTCGCTTTTTTTCTTGCCTCCTAGAGGAAGAAATCGCTTCTTCTCTTTACAAGTATAGGCTGGCGCAAATGTGTGGACAAAAGGGCTATGGTAAGGCGGGCACATAACTGAGCCTTAGAGCGTAGCTTCGGACCCCTTCCCGACTCGCTTTTACTCACTCTACGCTGCACCGCGTTCTCTCACGCCACACACTCATTCTGCGTAGTCATTTTTCAAGTTTAGTTCGAAAGAGATTTTCGAACAGTGTAAAAAGATATTACCATAAAGAAATATATAATTATGCTTTCTATATAACTACGTATAAATTTATGCATAAGTTTTGAATTTTAGTACGAAAAAAAATACTTATAAATAAGTTTTACCAATATTATAAAATTTATAATATATAAATAAAATATAATATAAATAAAAATAATATAATATGAAATTTGTAAAAATAAATTCTATTTTATACAAAATATAAAATATTGCTTAAATGTAATTTTTAAACAATTTAATTATAAATTTAAAGTTGTAAAAAACTTTACGATATTAAAATTCTATCATTTGATAATTTGTATTTACTTATAAATATGTTCTTTTTGAAATTTGAAGGATTTATATTGATTTACACGGTTATTATATTTGGCGAAATTTTAATTATCTTTCAAACAAATATTCACTGTATAGATATATAATAATAATATACAGCTTGATAGTTATATACATTTTTAATATTATTACGTTCTAAACCGAATTTTTTATTAAAAACTATATTTTCTCCAAAATACAAAGAACATTATTTAAAATAGTTCTAAAATTACTCTGTATTATAATTAATTTTATTAGCCTAAAGTAAAAAGAATTTAAATTGATATATATTAAATTACCAAAAATTGAAAGTCTTTGGTGAATATTTAAACAATACATATATAAAATACTATTTTGTATTTTCATACTAATAGATTAATATGACAATTTTGCAACGAATGTTCTCTGAATATAATATTTCTTATTTTACTTATTTACTGAAATTTTATATATCAAATATAACTTTCACGAAATATAGTTGGAGAATTATTCATATTAGTATTTACTTCCAATGTCTTAACACTAATAAAACCTAATATTTTATTAACTGCCTTTTGTCTTGGTATTTGTATTTTCTTAATGTAGAATTTTGCACAAAAGAGTTTCAATAAAGAAACACATTTCCTAGAAATATAGTGAATAAAGATGACCATAATTACTTTTGACGTATATTATAAAGATTTTCAAAATATCTTAACCACAATTTCAAGTTGTACCATAAATCTCTATTTCCTACAAAACGAGTGAGACCTGAAATATATACGTGCATACATATGAATAGTCCAATGGTATTATTATTTTTAGTGGTACTCTGACTCACCCGGATACATAATCTCCTTACTTCTTCTATCCATCTAGAACGTAACATAATATATGTAATTCTCTCACTCTTGCCGTATGGTAGGTATTGAAAATTAATGCAGCTAGACGTATACTATCAGAATTCCTCCCTGAATTATTTTATTCTTAAGTGTACAGTTATTGGGTAAAACGAAGTCAATTTCTTTTTTTGCAATATTCTAATACTAAAATACTCAAATTTAATTTAAAGGAAAAATATTGTATGCACTAATTCAATTTTTTTGTCTCTATTTCTTTTAAAGTATAGAAAATAAATATTATTTCATTTAGAACATTAAATTTTAAATATTCTTCAAAATGTTGACCTTCTCTTAAATTTATTTTAATAAATTAAATTTTATTATGTCTTGAAAATATTTATTTTTCTTTTTAATATAAATGATAATTTTAGATATATTTAAAATTATTTACCTCTTATTTGAAGCAAAAATCTTATTCACATATTCACTATTTTATCCATCATCTATTTTTAACTTATATATATATATATATATATATATATATCTGAACGTACATATTGTCACTTATGTTTTGAGATGATAAAATGATAAGTTAAGAAACATTTAAAATTTCAGATATATGTGAAGTATATTCAACACTAAATTTATATATCACTATATTATCTTTTATAATTTTCTACAAGCTCAAAAATATAGAATACCTATGTTATCGAAAGTAGTAAAAACTATTTCAGAATGATAATTGATTTTTTATATGGATTCTCACGATGAATATGATTTTCAAAGTCGAAATCTGTACTTTGAATCAATTAAAAGTAAATATCTAAAAATATCTAAAAATTAATATATCTTTATTATTAGAGCCATATGAGGTTCTAATACTTTGTATTTACTGATTTAAAATATAATTCAAATATTTCTAACTACCGGTATCTGAAATTGTGACGCTATACAAATTGTATCATGATAATAATGCACTCCGATACTACTCGCTATAAAACATTTAATATTATTAATTAAACTATAATATTGTTTCATAATATTGTAATATTTAAAATCGCTAATAAGTATAGGTAAAACTTTATAAAAAGATAAGTGTGAATAGATAAGAACGTAATTTTTTCACTATTTTCTTTTAAAATAACAATTTTTATCTATAAAAGTGTAAAGAAATATAATAAAAATAAAACAGCAACTATAATAATAACATAACGATTGGAATATATTATTTCATTCATTGCGTTATTCATCATAAGTACGTTTTGAAAATATTCGAAAAGAGTTCTATATATTTTCTAGTAACATCAAATTATCATAAAATGATTAAATTTTTATATTTAAAAAAGTCAAAATTGTTTTTTATGCAAACCAAAATTTGCTACCGCTTCATAAATTTAATCCGTATATGGACATTTATAATATTTGACGTTTAGTCTAGTTTCCTATCAGAGAAAATTATTTTTATATTAAACTAATAGATAATAAATCACTTTAAATCGATGCATTTATAAATTAAAATTTATAAAATTTCCTTTGAAATATATTTTCTGTAAATGTTCGTAAAAATAATTGAAATAAAGAAGTCTGAAGTTTGTATCGTTGGAGTTGCAACGAAATTTGAAAATTATCAAAATCGATTTTCTTTTTTGAAAAAACTATATATAATTATCACTTATGACACAGAAGTTAAAATAATGTTCGAAATTCCATTTTTCATGCATTTTCAGTATATGCGTAAACATGGGTAGGAGCAAACGATACAATATTGTACAAAAATCGTTTAAAATGAATAATTTTATTATCCACAAAAATTTTTTGCAAAATATGAAGATAAATATATTAGAAAATATATTCTATAAAATTTCTTTAAAAATTTTAAGAATAATAATCATCGCCCGACATGGAATACACACGTACTCATACGGGTACACCCATATAAGCCATATAAGATTCTTTATAAGAAATTTCTCTAAGACCTGGGTCTAAATTATGCAGAATTTTATATTAAACTCAAAAATAATGTACCGCCTATTACACTACGAAAAATCGTAATTACGATTTTTCGAAATTTTCACCCCCTTAAAAGGGTGGTTTTTAAGAGTGAAATTAAGTTTCAACGTATTATTTTATGGTTTTGTGTCATAAAAGATTACGATTTTTAGTTTTTTCGGAAAAAAATCCATTTTGAAAATTTTCAAAATTTGTTGCATCTTCAAAGATACAGACTTCAGTCTCCTTGAAATAGTATAGTTTTCTCAAGAATCATTCGAAATTTTTTTAAAACATTAGTAAATTTTTTTTTTTATAAATTAGATACATTGTTTAATTTAACCTAATGAAATTTGACATTCGCAAAGTAAGCTATTGTAAAATTAAAATGATAATATTTGAATATTATGTAGGTAGCTTTAATTTATGATCTAGAAAATCGTGACAGTGAAATATCCACGAGTAAATATTTAATAATAAATTAAAAATCATTGAGATTTCTTTTTATACGCTACTGATAGATTTTAAACAATAAATTATAATACTTTCATTATTTTTTATCAATGATATTATACATTATAACAACTCTATATAAAGTATATAAAGTAATAAAATATGTTATTACATTTTATTACTTCTTTCTAATTCTTCTAAAATAGACTATCATACATCTACAAGATTTACTTTAATAAATTTTTAATGTCATTTTAATAAAAATTTATTACTCATTTATTTATAAATTAAAGAATAATAAAAAACACGTTATCACTTCAGTTGAAAATTTGATTATATAAACAAAGAAATTTCATATTTCAAATATACTGTTGTAATATAATTTTTACTATCAAATAAATAAATTACATACGAACTCTATTACTTTATATTTGGTTTAGTTATTCCAAAAATAATAAATATTATAAAAATGTTGCAAAAAAGATCAGTTCTTATAAATGTAGAACTATCGATAGTGAATTGAATTGTATTGAATTTATTCTGAATAGATTGAAATTGTTAACTGCTTGAAATGTTAATTAGGCAATTAGCTAAATAAATAAAATAATTAATATATATGCACTTACTGGCTAGCGTGGCCAACGCAACTTTTCCGATAACAACGTTGCTGTAGGAAATAACGACACGCTTTGCCGAAGAAGCCATTGCTAATTGAAGTATTGCCAAACCAACGATTATAGCCAAAAGAACAGATGCACCTACGGCAGCCATACCTGAGACCCAAACTGTCCCTGAAATCGATAAAAATAAAACAAAAACTATTAATTCTAACTGATTTAAACTTTTCTAACATGTCTTTGTAAAGGAATAAGTACTTGACTTAATGTTATAATAGGTATTTTCCAACAGTATCAAGTTGACAAGTATTTTTATTTTATTTTACATTATTATGTTAATATCATTAAAAGATTTTCCTGAGACACTTCTAAATTTTAATCATTGAAATAAATAAATAAATATACATATATATAATTATAATGCTAACTTCTATAAATATAATTACAAACTAAATTATATTTTAATTTTATTCTTCTAAACATTAATTTATTAAATTCTCGATAAGATTACGTATTTTTTGATAAAATATTAAGAAATGAACTATTTTACAATTTTTGTTCTACTATTTGAAATTAAAAGTAGTGAAACAACAAATTGTATATTAAACAACTTAAAATTGATTTTTCTAATTTTTTAATATTTTTAAAATTTATATTAATATAGATTTAGAACCAAAACTGAAAAAATATTATTTAAAGCTTTCTAATATTAAACACCTTTAGTTTTATACATGTAAGAAACAACTTAATAATTTTAAAAATTATAAAATATCAGTGCAAAATAGTAAATTCTCTCTATTGGATTTAATGAATCAAAAAAAAGTAATAAGCCAAAATTATTTGTTATCCTAATATTTTTACATACGTGCATATATGCGTTCATATTTGTATCTGAAGTTTCAACCAGTTGACTGAACAAAAATTGAAGATTTTTAAAAATGAATAATTTTTACAATATTGATTAATAATCCTTAGTAATTTCATAAAATTAATTAATTATATTAATACCGTTCTTTAAATCCTTAAAAACTACCCTTGTAGATGATTGAAAAATTGAAAAAATCAGAAATCTGAAATTATTAAGATTTCACAAAATTTGTTTCCATTGACATTATAAATATTAACTATTGTATTATAATAATTAGTATTTATAATAATAATTTTTATAGTTACTTATAATAGTTATTGTAATTATAAACTTTCTGGCTGGTAATATTCTTATTAATGTATATTTAGAATATTTTTTTATAATTTTACATTTTTTTATGTGAACATTTGTATCTATATTGTACTTTGTATGGATTATGATAGTTTGTAATGAGAAATTGTAGTATGTATAAAATTAATAATTAAAATGTTGTAGATATACTGTTACGCGCATAATAATTGGTGCATTTATAAACTCATCGCGTCGCGTTCGGGATAACGCTGTTAAAAAAGAGATTCCGAATCAATTTCTAATATAAAAGTTTTTCTGTATAGTTTATTAGATGCTTAGTATTAATAAAAGAAAAATGTTGTGGAATCCTAATAATTTCGAAATTTTTTCAATTTTTCAACCCCACGTAGGTGTGGTTTTTAAGAGTGGAAAGAACAACTTTAATATACATTATTAATTTTATGAAATTATTAAGCATTTCCAATAAATTTCCTATAACATTTTTAAAAAATTTAAGACACGTTCATATTTTGTCTTAAAATAGTGAGCTGCATCGTGATAACACTAGTGTCATATTATGCAATTGATTATACCATACAACACTTGAACACTCATTACCTGATAATACGTAATGAAATTTCATATGCAAAAATCATACATTAAAATAAAGTAGATGGAAGTATATTTTGGAAAGACATATAATTATTAACTTTGAACGAAAAAGATTTTTTTAACAATTTAGTATTTAATGCAAATTATAGATTGGTAACGTCATTTTAAAAGTCTACAAACTTAAAAAAATATTTTTCATAAAATAAAGTATTTAAGAGAAATATGTTTCAACGATTACAATATAGTTTCAAACTTATTTTTATTTACATCTTCTTAGATTTAGAAACAATTTTTGGTCTTCCATTGATTATTGAGCTTATTACTATAACTCTAGGTAATTATATACATAGAAATAAACAATTTTTCAAGATTTTCTGATTTTAAACTAAAAATAAATAATGTTTCAGACAAAAAACAAATATTCTTTACTTATTATAAGTAAAAATACACAGATAAAAAAAATTATTTAAATTGTTATTATTTAAAATTATTTAATTGTTATTAAATAATTATTGTTACAATTATTTAATTGTAAAGTATTTTTATATTGATAGAAACTTATCAAGATTCGCAATATAGAAATATGTATTTAATTAGCAGTTGTTTATTATTTTGAGCTGATTTAAAGAAACTGTATTTTTTCACAAAAGCTACTAATTTTATCCTTAATGTTTTGAATTTTGAATATCTCAGTTTAAATATCTAAACTCAACGGCAGAAACTAAATAAAATTAGTAGTGATGTATGGCATTAAGCTATCAAAATTTAAGCTATTATTCTGTAGGTTGATAATTAGAATTTATAAAATGTTAGTAATACTTCCTCATCTGTGTAACTATATATTTAATCATAACAGATATTGTAAACAAATATACATCATTAAAAATAATTCAATCAAAACATTTTTCGATAACCCAGTATTATAGGAAAATATATAGCCAAGAACTCTGATTCATCTTATATTTTAGTGTATCAAATGAGGATCAAACTAAAATAATAAATAAAAAAATAGCTTGTATAAATTTTTTAGACAGACAACAATAAAGATAAGTAAAAAATACTAAATTCAATGTAAGAAAAGTTAATTATGATCAAGTATTTCAAATATATTCGGTACTATATATAAAGAGTGATATTCACATATTTATGCAATTGAAATATTACGTGCATTATTTAAACTGTAAATAACAGAATATGTTTTACATAAAAATCAATTTTATGTTCTAAATGTGCTACATTTTACCTTTTATTATTGATTTTAGTTGTTAATCTAATTCCTGTCTTATCAATGATATCAGTTTATAATACTGTCGTTAAACCTAGTTATTAATAAAACAAAAAGTATACCTATGAACACTTAATCGCTCTATAATAGCAATAGTAAACTTTAATTTATATACATTTTCAATAAAAAATGAAAAAATTATATTTTTCTATGACAAAATTTTTCTTTATTTGTTTAAAGCTTTAATAAATAAATAACATATCTTTTAATTCATCACGGAGAAACAAAAGTATATGATAAAATAGTTTTAATTCCATTTTATTCATATATATTTTTGTTACTTAATTCACTACGGCTATTTGTAAAGATAAGTAGATTAATATTATAAAAAAGTTGAATTTTTATATTTCCGAAAACAATAAAACAAGAACATTATCAAATAAAAAAAGTTATATAATATTAAATATATCATTAGAATTTACTAATAATATCGGTTCTCTGTGATGAGCTGCCAATAAAATTAATTGAAGTTTAACAGTTACATTTATGTAACTTTCGTATAAAATTTGCAACTAAATAAATTTATAATATAATATTGAGAAAACTGTTACATTCATGAGAGTTATCTTGAGTAAGTTACTCTTTTCAACTGTGTCGATTTAGTGTTAAATATACTGACTATATCTTGCTATTTTCTAACTTTCCCATCCTAATGTAAACTTTCTGAATTTATTGTACTCTGTTTAATTAATCGAATAGAAGATAGTGATAGAAGAAAATATAATTTTTTATTCATATTATTTTACTGATTTAATTTTATTAATATTTTAATATCTATAGTATAAAATGAATAAATGAATGTATATGAATTGGTATATTCAATTATTTTTGTGATTAATTCGAAATACCATCATCTTTATTTTAAAACAATGAAGCTATTAAATGCAAATTATTATATTGCGACGGTTTGTGACGTTTTGTGGTGGTCTGTTTTCACCTATTGCCGCTCCTGTTGTCTAATGAGCTCGAGGCCTGATGAGACCCCCGTAGCGCATTCTCATCCACTTCTTTTACCCTTTTTAAAACCGAGTTAGCTCATCGACCAGGGTTCCTTTAGTGCGGAAAGGGAGTGCCTGTCAGAAAAGGACGACAAATAATCACACAGAATTTATAATAAAATAAAAGTAACTTCTTTATTGGATTCCTCGGTCATAACGGCTCGTCGCTACAATAAGAAATTTATATCTGTTAATAACATTATCATTACGCTATTTCGGTCGGTGTTATAATGACCGCAGGTTCTCACATACATAAACGGTGTCGGCACACAACTCTCACGGATTTTTTGCGTACATATATTGTGTTTTGGCATACACATTCATGGAGTTTTCACGTATACATCTGTATTGTTTGTTCCACATTATCCTGTTCTACATCGCACTCCTGAAGCTGGTACCTTCATTACCCCTGGGGATAATGGAACGTGAGGATGGCGAAGATGAAAGAACGTTGCAAACGCTGCTCACGGAGTGGGGTCATGATGGTGTAGCGAAAGCTACGAAGCACCGCTTTCTGCGGAATAGGAGAGCGCGAATCTGGTATTTCATTCCACTTCCGTTTACTCTCCTGTCTGGCTCTTTTGTATTGCAAAGGACGTTATTCCTTCTTCACTTTTCCCCTCGCCGCCTAGCGGTGGAAGATTAGTTTCACCTCCTTACAGTAGGCGGCGCGAGTTTGTTGGTAAAGAAGATACGGTAAGGGCATAGATGCGCTCCTCTCTATCGCATTCATTCTCTCACTCACTTCGTTTGTGCCGCGCGCCCACACGTTTTCTTTCAATGTGACGCCGGCCACATCGCGCTTATACCGCGGTTTCGAATGCACGTGTGTTATTTTTTGTTTTCCCGGCTTTTCTTGCGCGAAAAAGAAACTTTTTGTCGCAATATAGTATTTATTTAAATTAATACTTAATAAAATGCTATTGTAGAAGTATTCATAAGTGCCTAGAACATGCATACAATTATTCTTTTAATTTTTAAACTAAATATTTTTCAAATTTATTGTATCTCATACATAAATAAGATATGATTGAAATAAAGATTTCTTATTATTAATGTTCCTAATCAAATACTTTAGATTGAAAATATATATTTATTCAATCTTGAAAATTATAATAATATTATACGAGAGTATGAAGCTGTCAATAAATACCTGAAAATCATAAAACTGTTGGCTTATTGCAAGCAATTTTACATCCTATATATATACCTTTATAATAAGCTATACTTAAAACTGTGAGAAACTGTGAGAAATGTAACAAGATGGAAATTCTTACAGGATTGATAAAAAAGACTAGTCAATCACTCGTCAACTATGAAATTATTCTAATCACCTTCTTAATTTTGTAAGAGAAAATTCAGGCGAACTCCTGGAAATGTATTAAAATTTCTCGTACTATCACGGATAATCGGGCGAACTCCCTCATCATACGCAACGCGCAAATCACTTTATTTTGCACTGTATTTATTGTACAGCAAGATTTATATGTTGCATAAATTAAATAAACTACTTTATCGCTATCTTGTTTTGCTTAAATAATTTCTTTATCATGAAGTTAAACAATATTAGAAAATGGAATTTCTTTTTAACAAAAGAACTTGTTTCTAATATACTTAAACGAACAATTACATATATAAAATCTATTAATATTAATAAAAATATTAAAACTATAGTCAAAGTATTTATATGAAGAAATTCAACATTTTTAAAATCCATATCGTTTATATAATTGTAGATTACTGACATAACTTTATTATTTTTATTTTTTCTTTCATTCATTTTCTTAAAAATATATCATTAGAACATTAAATATATACTTTATTATCTTCATTACAATACCTAATTTTTTATTTATTACTGTAATTAACTACATAACTTTTATATACAATATAAATTAAGATCAAAATGATATTCACCTAATATTTAAAATTTTTAAATTGTCAATACGATATCATAAAATACATTAAACATATTTTAAATAAATTTAAAAAAAATTTTTTATCTTTATTTGTTTATCCTAATTTTTCAATAGAAGCTAAAATATAAACAAGTTGTAACTTGATAATTATTAACATAGAAATCTTTACTTTTTTATTTCATCTGCTAGCCTATTTATTTCATTTATAATTTTGAATTATGAATGTTTATAATTAAAATTGTATAATAAAAATTTAATTGTATAATAAAAATGTAATTCTGTGATAAAAATGTAATTGTATATTAAAAATGTAAACGGTAATATATTGTTACGTAATCTTGTAAGACTAGTATCTGCTTTCGACTTAAAATAATTATGATATAAAGTCGACTCGAGAAATGATTCTTTAAGCATCGATAGCGCAGTTACAAGAACAATCTGTTAAGAAAATGGAAGGCTATAAGTTTGAATCCCAACTCAATAACCCAATAACTGTCACTTTTATTAGTCTTTTTTTTATAATATTTTTATTTTTAACAATACGTAATAACAGAGTATCTCTTTTAGAGAGTTTGTAATGTTGATGATTAGAGTTTTCCAGTGTTTAAAAACACTTTCTTAAAAGTAAAAGAAAATTAATAAAGCATACTAAACACGAATTAAACACGTGACATATAATGTAGTTGACACGATAATTATTTTATGTATATGTCATATGATAAAAATATTTTGATTTGTTAGATATTTTCATTTGAAAATGCAATTATAGCGAGACTATAATACACCATAGTCTCAAATCTCAAATAGATAATAAGACTACGTGTTATTTTTTCGTATTTTTCAAGATTTTTATTTTTCCTAAATATATTTTTAAAACTACGTTTTAATTACTAAAAATCTTAGAAAATTAATTTAAACAATTCTTACATAATAGAGAAAGAAATATATTATATACATACTTATATAATATATATACATATATATATACTTATATATCTTATACAATTTAATATAATAGTATTTAAAATTAATTATTCATTTTAATGTTTTCTTTAGAAATTTCAAAAGAAGCATAAGCAATGTACTCTTATAGTAGATAATATGCTTCTTCATGTTTATCATTCTACACAAAATAAAAGTGTAACTTATTTAGGCTGACTGTTTGTTTTCTCTTATTTATTTATATATTCTATATGATATTTTTAATTTTTAATGAAATATTGCTATAATTGATACTTACAAATTGTTTTGAATCTCGTTACACCTTGACCACATCTTTCCCGACCGTACAACAGATACTTGCACTGTCTCCATGGACCAAAATATCCTCTCTCTGTTGTCGTACCCGCTGAAATAAATTAAAATAATGTATTTGCAGAGATAATATTTTTAACCAAAAATTATTTCATTGAGTAGTACATAAGAAATAGTACATAATAATTATGTATTATATCTACTAAATTTTTAATATTTTCATTTATTTCAAAATGCTTTTTTTATTTTTCAATATTTTCTCTATTTATAATTTTATATTCAAATAAAATATCTTAATTTATTTTTAACAAGGTAGTAGAACGAATAGACTTTCTACTGAATTAAAATTTTATTTATACTTTAAATTATTAAGAATAAGATCACTTATAATCTTCTAAGTGATTCTATAAGAAAATCTAATTCTATCTTAATGTCTTCTATCTTCTATCTTCTATCTTAATTTTTCAGAAATTTACTATTTTACAATTTTAAATGATCAATAGAGTATGATTTGAAAATTTGTTTTATAACTAGTGATATGGATTACATTTTCATAAATATCAATTTATTGTAAATATAGTTATGTTCACATTTTTCCTTAAAATCTTTTATAATAGAAAATTTTAAACTAAATTAAAACTTTAAACTTAAATCAACACTTAACAATTTCTAATTATGAAATTAATTATAATTTATAACATTTATATTATTAAACTAATTATATTTAACAGTTAATATTATATCAATATTCTATTAAAATTTGCATATGAGTTAAAATTTTGTATTAATCAAAGATAAGATTATACATAATACATACTATGGTATTTATTAGTATATATGTTTACTATAAAAATAATATTTTTTACAATGCGTTGCTTTTTCTTAATAAGATTTAAATACCTATTTAGTACTTCACAGAGCGACAAATACTGTTTTTACGGTCGTGTATATATTGTTATTTGTAAAATAAGCAGACTTTATTTAGTAATACGTAAAATTAGCTTACTTCTTTATTATGAATTCTTAAAGTATTTTTACTTGCGGTTGTATTTTTTGTTTACTTCCATTTTAAATATTTTCATTGAATAAAAATAAAACATATATAATAAATAAAACTTCTTCCTATATCATTATATAAGCTTAATTTTTTAAGTAATTATTGTATGAATATTTTGTAACTTTTCAAATAAAATAAATTTTCTTTTTAAAAAATTTTAATTTTAGTTTATGAAAATATTATAAATAAACTTAATAAAAATTAATTTGCGACGAATACCTTCGTCGAAAAAGGTAAGCAGTGCTGTGGATCGAGAGCCGGAAGGAAAACGAAGAGGAGATCCGACACCCAACGCCCGAAAAACGAATAAGTGCGAGTGAAAGAAAGTGTGTGGAAGTGTGAATGCGAACGAAAAAGTGTGCGTTCAGCACAGCGTTGGCCGCAGAGTGGAAGTATGAGAGAGACGGAGGTGGAGTTCGGGAAGCACAGGTTTCCTGGTCGTGCTGACTTTAGGCGCATAACTCCTGGTGCCAACTTTAGGCGCACTGGGAAACTCCAGGAGGGGGAGCTCGGGAAACGAAGGTTTTCCGGTCGTGTTGACTTTTGGCAAACTTCCCCGGGTATAGGAATAGGTCCGCGGTCGCGCATCCGGAGATACAGCCTCCGAACTAGACTCTCCCTCACGCTATCTTCCGCCGCGATAGTAAGTGATATCCCGCCGAGTAAACACACGTTGATACACCGTACCGTTTAATAAATATTGTAATTCCGCCGTATCATATATGCGAAAGTGTCGCGTCATCGGTTTATCGATTTTTATTGTAATCCCGCCGTACCGTGTGTGCGGAAATGTCGCACCGCCAATCTATTGTCTTTTTGTTAAAATTCGCCGCCTAGTATGTAAACAGCGCACATCACCGACTGACTTATACCTGTAAAAATCCTCGCCTTATAATACGTAAGAAGTGCCGCACGAATCAAAATCATTTAAAGGTTCGCCAAGAAATTATAAAATATATAATCATTATTTGTAACTGTAAACCGTTAAGATTTCTTTTTAAGCGGCGAGCGTACCGTAAAATAAACATCATTGTAGATTCACTTGAATAAAAATAATCCTAAGTTTTGATCATAAAACGTAAAGAAAAGCGCCTCCTCCTCCTGCCACGAACCTGGTCCGACCTTGAGCCGATCAGGACGGGACAGTCAGGGAGCACGGGGAACCGAGTCGCCGCCACCACCAGAAGAACGAGTGAGCAGAGATGAAGCCGTAGAAACGTAAAAACGTATCGAACGTTACATGGCGTCCGAAAGGACACATGGTGGAGAACGTTGCGACAAATTAAAGAAGGAAATTTTATATTTACTTTAAAAACTTACGTAGTTATAAAACAAACTGGATAATATAAAAAAAGAAATTTCAATATGGAAATTAACAGTTGACGCGCGCCGTTAATATCGATATGACCCGTATTGACTACGCCGTTCGGGTCCGGACTGGAGAGGGTGACTGATGGTGAGATACCTAATGCAAATAAAACTGAAACGACGCGTACCAAGGAAAGGGGGCCCGGGATTTTTCCGTTAGGACGCCACCGCCGTGATTGGAGTGGCATCGCTGCAGCGGGAGGCGTCCTTTTCAGTGATTGGCGCGGCGTCGATTCGGGTCGTTGTAGTTATGAACGCCCCTGCGTTGACAAGCGGCTTCGCTTGGGATGGATTGGCAAGAAATCGCTTTCCCGTATATTGACGCGGCGTGGAGTCAAGGAAGAGTAGGAGGGAACGCAGCGGATTGATTGGGGCGGCGGTGCACAAATGTAAGGGATGTAACGAGACCCCGCGAATACACAAGGGACAATCGTTTAGATAGCGGGAAAGGAGCAGGACGTGGTTGGCTGGCCGTAAAGAAAACTAATTTCAGTTTTTTTTCGTTCTTTCTTCGCAACCTGAGACAACAAGTCTCTCCCAAATCCAAATCATCCTTTTAAGGACGAGTAGTAGGAATAATTAAATAAAAAACGCTATTCATAAAAAAAAAATAACGTAGTAAATTTGTTTGATTGCCCGTGCGTCAATTAGAATATCACTCGATCACTTTTTGGTCACTCATATTCGATTACTTGAGCTACACATTCTTGCTGCGTGACCTAATCGTAACGCTTTTGAGGGCCGAGACTTATACCCTGTACTGAACTCCGAACAAAGATAACAGACGTCATTGCTTACGTCAGATGAAGGAGAAGTGTATAATTGAATGTTCGCCTCCAGGCAGGATACGCTTTCGAGTTAAATCGTAATCTCTAATTTCTCTCTCTCTCTCTCTCTCTCTCTCTATCTATCTTGCTTACTTGACATATACTTTTATTTTAGAGATGATATCCCATTACAGACCTTTATCATGCCTTTCTATAGATTGCAGTAATTTTCCTGGGTGTGCGTTATCGATAAGTATGTTTTCATGACTACAGAAGTGTAATTATATTAACGGACTTCACCCATATTTACCTTATTTTCCTGAGACTACGTTCTCAAGAAATTCCACTTCACCCGAGATCCTAATAATCTAAAAATTTTTCACCCAATGTGTGTACATATATACAGCGGTGAGAATATTCCTCTTTATATTAATCCATTCGTTCATCGACATATAATTAAATGTTCGTTCATTTAAATTTTTATGTTCGATTATCGCATGCACTGATTAAAAAGTCTTTATTTTCATTAAACATAAAACTTAAAATAAAAACGTAGTAAAGTAAAGAATTTATTTATAACTGATTTAATACAATACATCGGTATTGTATTAAATGCATCTGATATGTAAAACATAGAGTTATTTATTTTATATAACAGAAAATAAAAAAATTACTACAAAGATAGTACTTATCGTACCACTACAATATTTGAATACTTGAATTTATAAACTGAAAAAAATAATAAAAATAACTTGGAGAAAAAGAAAAAACGTATAGTATAATATTTCACTTACTTTATGACTAGACAATAATAAATAATTAACAAAATAAAGTATAATAATTGGCAATATTTTATCTTAAGTTTTTCATAAGCATGAGGCCAAAACATGATTAATGTTAAATCGGTTATTTGATTACTAGACAATAATAAATAATTAAAAATATAAAGAATAATAACTAGACAATACTTTATCCTAAGTTTTGCATAAGCATGAGGCCAGAATATGATTAAAGTTAAATCGGTTATATGATTACAAATTACAAATCTTTTAGCTGTACAAACGCAAATCAAAACATTAAAAATGTTTTTCAAATTATAACAATGATTTAAAAAGATTAAGTAGAAAAAAATAATCAACATTTTTCAAGATATTTCCAGAAAAATAATAAAGATAATATTTTTAACAACAATTTATAGTTGTTCCCGAAATATCCTTCTATTAAGATAAACTTCTTGTAGTTTCCTAAAATATTACAGTTCCTAATTATAACATCTTAAAATGAATTTTATGAAAATGTTTACTGAATTCTGTTTGTTATATCTTAGAGGCTAATGCAAAGGGAATAAAAATAATTTAGAATAAAACGTAAAAAGTTTTTATAAATAAATTTAATATTTTTCTAACTATATTATTATCTACATACACAAACTTACAAGAATTTTCTATTTTTACAGCCTGTTTTTGATTAAATTCTTTTTTTCTGAAATATTTTATTATAAAAAAATTACTTTACTTTCATTTATTTCTCAATGTAAAATCCTATTTTTAATCTTATGTACCAGCAATGTAAAATCTAATTCGACAACCCCGATATTCGAGCAATAAAGTCATTCGACTCTGTTGCACATAACGAAATTGTTATACTTATAACCTTTTTCCTCTCACTCTTTT
The DNA here is from genome assembly GCA_018907045.1 of Wiebesia pumilae. Classification (NCBI taxonomy): domain Eukaryota; kingdom Metazoa; phylum Arthropoda; class Insecta; order Hymenoptera; family Agaonidae; genus Wiebesia; species Wiebesia pumilae. The sequence goes on from JACCHZ010000127.1 coordinate 5,279,311, forward strand.
TTTCTTTCTCTGACTTACATTTCATTTTATTGCTTTCTTATCATCCTATATTCCTTAAACTCTTTTCTTCATACGTTACAACTAGGTATTCATTCTGTATGTACTTTTCTTTCTACTTCGTTTGTTGTTTTCAAATATCTCATGAATGTAATACGTATTCCTTATCGGTAATTCTTATTCTTAATAAAAACTGAATTCCTAATTTTACTAAGGAAAAATTATTTTATTACAAAAAATATCAAGGAATTTATAAGTATGTGTAAAATATGAAATTTAAATTACTTATACTTCCTTTTAACCTTATGTAAAATCTTAATTTTTTATTTAATGCATATTTTTAAATGATTTTTAGATTATCTTTATATATATTATATATATATTATAAAAAATAATTTATATAATAATAACTAAAACACTACAAAAATTATTTAATCTTATTGAAATTGTTTATTTTTAAATAATTCAGAAAATTTTTGATAATAATAATTATAAATACTCTTACTGACTTGTTTACAATCGTTTTTGAATAATTACAGATTATTCAAAAGCAGTAATAGTTTAATATTTTAATTATTTCAAGAAGTTTATTTTTTAATTATTGTTTCATATTAATTTTAATAAATTTAGTTTTATGAAAAAACTTTTTTTAGCCTCTTTAATTCATTTTTATCTTTGAAAATAAAATAAATATTTGATTAAAATAATATCGATAAAAAATTTAACTAACATTCATACAAAATTGATTACTTATATTATTTTGAAATAACTTAATAATAAACAATAATTATTAATAAAAAACAATAATTATTAATAAAAATAATTATTATTAATAAAAAAACAATAATTATTAATAAAAACAATAATTATTAAGAAAAACGATAATGATTAATAAAAACAATAATTATTAAGAAAAAACGATAATGATTAATAAAAACAATAATTATTAATAAAAAACAATAATTATTAATAAAAAACAATTTATTGTATTAAATAAAGATAAAAGTATTTGTATGTGTTCCGTTTAATAACTCTGATTTGTAAGAAAAAGTAAAAACACCTCTTAGAATTATTTGCAGAATCTATTCATCATAAATTTAAATAATCATAAATTAAAATAATTTCTATACTACTGTTCTACGTAATACAATAATTATTCAAATTAATATAATTTTTTATACTGCATAATATATAAACGTAATATTATATGCTTGCAGAGAAAAAGTAAATAATACAAACTTTCTCAAACAAGTAATGAACATTATTTCATTATTATATACAAAATAACATTTCTTCTTTTATCATATATATTTACACAAACATGAATTATAATTATTTATTCATTATAATTATTATATTAAATATAAAGAGCAACTAAAAATTTATATGAAATATTAGTAAGCGAAATTGAATTCTAAGAATTTTCTTAGTTCAACTCACCAACATTTTATTTTTTATTTTTTGAAATATAATGTATGTATACGATATAAAGTACCATATATTATGATATTAGAAAACTTAAAAAAGTATACTTAATCAAAAGTTTATTACTTAAAAATTGACTAATATTTTCATAAGGTATACAAACTAAAATAATACAATTATGAATCGATCATTCTAATCGTTTAAAAAATACAAAAATTATAACACTTAACTTTATTAAATGAATAGAGAATACCACAATAGTGCGGGGACTATTATAAAAGTAAATGCATATGTTCTATCCATTTAAGTACTTCTACGTAGGTGGTAGATAATGTGTGTGTGTGTATCTGTGTGTTGACTTTCATCTAATTTATTATTGCTATGACAAAAGTATTATAAGGAAACAACAATGATCAAGCAATTTGAACTTAATAATTAAATAGTATTACGATGAAAAATAATTCCTTATAAAAATATATTAGATTATATAAATATTGTATGTAAATCTCAATTTGTATTAATTTATGTATTAAAGATAATTAATGCTTTACTTCAACAAGTTACTATAATTTTCTGTAGATATGATAAGAAAAGAATTTTTCAATTAATATTTGTACGAATTAGTATGTACAGATAAAAATAATTTATGGTTCAGATTTTATCATTGGACATTTCACTTATTACATTAATAAATATGAACTAAATATTTAACATATAAATCGAAAATAATTTAGTATTTTTATTATTTTTTGCATTCACTTCTAACTCAAATGTGAAATTATAGTTAGGAAAAATATTTTCAAAAAAATAAATCATACAAATCATACAGAAATATTAATCTCTACATATTAGAAAAAAAAATATTTTCACATATTCTGAATAAATTTAAAATGAATTATATACTAGCAACTAAATCATATTCCGCTTTATTTTTTAAATTTTATTACATGAAGTAATTATAAAAAAGTAAAAAAGTGAAGTAAAAAACTGAAATTTCTAGACGTAAAAAATATTCATTGAAATGATGTTAGGTCTTGTATAGAAAAAGTGACATTTTTTTATAATTATAATGAAAAAATAAAATTTTTAATAAATTAGCACTTATATAGTTTATAAGATATAAAAAATTGTATTCAGATTGCATATAAAGAAATATTATTTACTAATACATATTTTTCATTAAATATGTACATGAAGAATATAGATAATGAAGTAATACCTGATAAAACGATAGACATACCATAGCATTTAGTATACCATAGCAGTCGACAAAAAAAGAAACTGGCAGCGACCGTTTCTTAAAGATAATAAAATTAATAAATATAAGAAAGACATTAGAAAAAGAGAACAAGACTGAGAATTTTTTAATAATACAAATTTAAAGTTCAACCTCATTTTTTATGATAATATTAACACAAATAACAGAAGTTATTTAAATTATTTTTTTATTTATGGATTTCTATTTGAATGATTCTATGTAATAGTATTTACCTTATTTTAGGTTCTATATTTTTCAAATTATAAATTTTTGTAATGACAGTACAGAATAATTATTATATCATATTTTTACATGCATAAAAATACTAAATTTGTGTCATACGTTTAAATATTTTTCTTTAAAATTATTTTATACACTGTAAATTTTTTGTACACGCAAAATGTATTCTAATTTTATTTTTTATGTAGTTGGTAAATATTAAATAAAATAATTAAATTTTACAAATACAATGTTTATTTAATTTCAGTAGACAATACTAAATATAGAAATGGTATTATTTGATACATTCTCTTTAAAAGTAATACACTTCATAGGTATATACTTCTTATATTACTTTTTACATATACTGATCAATTTCTTTTTAAAATTATCAATATATGAACTATTACTTATTTGAATAAACCATTTTATATCAATTTTTAAGATATATGATTTAAGTTTAGCATGAAAAATAGAAATTTAGAGTAAATTTAATAAAACATAGTGAATTAAACAACTAGAAATAAACAATGCATTGAATAGATTATAATAATTTTGTCATTATGTACTATTAGAATTTTATAAGATTGAATAATATAGTAGGTATAAATTCAGCTTTTAATTTAAATAAATTGTAGAGATTTATAAAAAGAGCTTTTTTACAAGTAACCTTAATATATTTATAATTTATTATTATTCGTTAAAAATTTGAATATAATTTTGGAACTCTAAGAATACTTTATTTTTATTATTGATTACATGGATTTAAATTTTTCTCAAAATGCGTAATCTTAAGTTTTCTAAAAATTTACCACTGATCTAAATAAAATTCGTAACATAGTGCAAAATTAGATGAGAAGAAAAAAGACTGCTCCTGGTGCTCATGCTCTAATATATAAAAATATAAGTTAATTTGTAAATTAACAAAAATTACAGGAAACAATGAAGTTCTACGACTAAAAAGAAAGAAAATAAATAAATGTATATAAAGTTCAAAAAGATGATATAAAGTAAATTTCAGAGATTAAACATTACATAAAAGAAGAAATAAAGCGCGTAAGGAATAATAAAAATGTGTAGTCTTGTGGAACATTAAAATGCATACTAAACTTGCTCCATTCAGCATTTGACTATAGTACTTCTTCAATAGACAAACTGACTTTTTGGAACAATCAAGTTATTATTGAAACTACTATACATACACTTACTAGCTTTGTGCAAACTAAGAGTAGAGATAGATGTATATTTTGAATCTTATATCCTAATTGCTTTATTTAGAGGATTTACACAAGAAGTGCAACAGTTGACGCTTTCATATTAATGTTTACCGGATCGTAAGTGAGGTTGTCGACGTGTCATAAATGAACAAATATATATAGATAAGTAAATTAACATATGTTACAAAAATATAATTTACAATAATATTTTTAAAAGAGTTTCCTCAAATATAACAAATTATCTTTATAAACGTTTTTAAATAAACTTTAAAAGTCATTTCGAAACTTTACAATGAACCAACAAGCTGGTTTCACTACATTCAGTAACATTAAAAATATATTTATATTTACTGATTATAGATATGTGATTGTACATATTTACTTTATTAAATAATATAAAAAAATTAGATATAGATTTTATTTAAATCTTTAATTTTTTTTCGGTATAAGTAAAATTTTTCAATTTGATGTAAAAAGTAGATACTGGAGACATTTACAAAAATATATTTAGGGACATCTTAAAAAATGCTATAAATTTAATGATTTAATAATTGTATGCATCCGTTATTATTAACAGTGTATTTTGTTTAATTATTTATCTATTTGCATTTTCTCTAATGCTACAGTTTTCCAATCGATAAAAACTAGATAATTAATTTTATTTTATTTAAGAACCTACTTGTATATTCTTAATAACTAACTTATATAGTCATCAAATTGGATCTGTATAACTCATTTTGATCTGTTACATGAAATCTCACATTTCGAAGCTAAGTTAATTACAATGAACGTAACAATAATAAACTTGTGAATTATTCTTGGAAATCTAAATCTTCATCCATGATCTAAAAACATCATCATTTCTTTAAAAATGATGACACTTTAAAAATTTGAAACATACGATTATTATACATTTGTACAATAAAATAATGTTTAATTCTATTACATAACGTTTGGTATTAACTCTCCACTGACAAAACCATAGACGCTGTAAATGTAACTGACTAGTGTCAAATAAATAATTCCTTTAATAAATACACAGATAATTAAAAATTAATTATGAGTATAAAATAAAGAACATTAAGAAAGTGTACGAAACAATTGATCTGATAATAATTCTATTTTTGTAAAATCATTCTACATTAATTCATATTAAAAATATTGATATACTTCAGATTTCAATTAAATGAAAAATTAGTATATACGAGTAGATTAGGAGACCTTAAAAAAGTTAAATTAAAATATAGCATATCACATAGGTCAAAATGTTTTTTATATATCTAACAAAGATTAAAATATTCAACATAATAATAGTTGCCACATAACGAAAGAATAAAGGAATTAGCATTATCAGAAAATTTAAATGAATTTTAATAAATAAAAAAATTGAAGGCATTTTATAACTGTGCTCTTTTCACGTAAAATAAAAGAATGCATAATGTAACAGTATAGATACTTTTCTTAATTTAAGATAATCTTGATAAGCATGTTTTATTCATGAGCTTCTACTATGTTATATACAATTATATAAAAATTATATAATACATAATGAATATTATTTGTGGAGATAATTAGGTAGTAAAAATGTTTATAAATAATTTTTCTTAATCTTTATTTTAAGTAAAATTAAGCAAAAAATACTGCTATAAACTTTAATATTTTAAATACTATATAACCTTTACCCACATTACTATCTTATATTTCATATAAAACACATATAAACTTTTATATTCACATATAAAAGTAATATAATATAGTAATATGCAGGTTTAACGTAAATTTGAAAACATTCTAGTAATCGTTTTTTTTAATACTTATATTTCAAAAATTATTTCTTTGGAAACTGTAGATTACCATTACTTAACTTTAATTCAATCAAAAAAATATTTAAATATTTAAATCTCACATTTTTAAACTAATAATAAGTTATGTAAGTTAAGCTCATAAATAGTACTTTATCAATATTAAAGTATCTTTACTTTATGTTTTATATGTATAACACTATTAAATTTACAAAATATTTTAAATATGTAATCATCAATTCATTTCAAGTATAATAGATGTACTCTTTACAAATGTAAAATTCATAATAATATGCAAAAAATACAAAGAAGATAAAATTAAAAATAAATTAGAAATGCTAAAGTTTTAATTAGAAAACTCTTAATTAAGAAAAAAATGAAAAACTTGGTTTCTATTCTATTTGACAATTAAACTACAGTTTTATAAAGATAAAAGCAAACACTAAGCTGGAACAATATTTGTTTGATAAGAAAGAGAAAGGGATAAAGATAAAGAGAAAAGAAAAGAAAAATAAAGAAAGTAAGAGGAAAAGAACGGAGACTGTCTATAGTTAAAAGGACGTGAAACATAAGGAAAGAAAGAAAAGAAAGATGGCAAGGAGAACTTGCTGATTTCCGCTTTACTTGCGCTACTCGCTCAGGTATATAAAGGCCGTTGCACTCGCGCGCCACGTTGGAACGCAAAGTCGATATCGAAGCTGCTATACGTATAACTTCTGGAGTCTTTGGCACATAGCGGTACTTTGAACGTTATTTATATAGGATGTTTTCTAAATAAATAATTTGATCTGAATGTTGCGCCATGAACTAATGTGGTGGTACGATAATTATATAAGTAATCCAAAATATCGCACGTAAATCTTATAACATACTTGAGCAAAATTGTCTTGCGAAGGAAACATTGAACGTAAAGGCTATTTTTCAAACTTATGATTGCATAATTCCTATCATTAATTTCGTTTTTCTAAGCAGTTAGACATTTATAATGAAAAATATGTTAATAAACATGATCTCATTGAATCTTTTACTGAATAACAATTACAAAATAATAAATACATTCCGATTCAAAAAAATGTTAAGGTGTATAAATTTTATACACATTGAAAAATATAATCAAAATATAAAGTTTGCTTAATTAGTCATTTGAAGATATTGAAATATCTATGTTGTTATGTCTACATTATTGTTTAAACAATTGTGTTAAAATGTTTATTTTTATACTGTAATAAAATTTAAAAGGTAGCTCTAAAATGTTTGAAATTAAAGAAGAAAATGAAAATTCTTGTAAATAATATAAAAATATAATATTTTTATTATAAGCAAATGAAATATAAATCACTGTAAAGGATTGATTTGATCAAATTATCATCATTACAACTTTATTTTTGTGATGTTCTATTTAAATTATATTTAGTATTTATTATTCTTCATATTTCTCAATTTCAAAAATTAATTTATTCATCATGCTTCTCTCATATAATTTAATAATAATTTATAATAATCAGTTAAATGAATTTATTAAATATATTATTTATTTTTATTGTATTATTATAATTAATTAAATAATTTTTTAATTTATTTAATTCTTATATCAGATTATTTACTATAAAGTAAGTACTCATACACGTATTTATTATAAACTAATTAAGAGTACTTTCATAACGCATTGTTTATTCTAAATTATTTCCTGTAAACTCAATAAAACTTTAAATTACAACTCATGTTCATATTGTATTTGAAAACAATATAACAATTCTATGTTCAACTTTGAATTGATTTCTAGTCAACAAAAATTTCTTTCCATACCTTATTTTATGTATCAATATATTATTTTTTTACAGTTTTATCGCCCGACAATATGATTGTAAACGGAAGCCAGTCTACGTGTTGATATTACGAAAGGTGTACGCTACTCGCCGCATTGCAAAACGTTCTGCAGTGTAGAGCATTAAACTCGCTTTCTTATTATCTCAACAGGTGCTTTGTCCTCGTTCTCATGGCTTCGTCTGTATCTCATACCAAGGAATTACTATTGTCTTTTCGCCAGATTTATTGATTATTAATTGATTTTTAATTTCGCTTTCAATTATTTATCGACACAGGAATGCCGTACCTTTGTATTATACATTATAATAATTGACTGCAAAAATATTTTTAATACAACAATAGATCAAGTTCATTATTCATAATTAACTATTAAGATTAATTCGAAATTTGATTCAACGATAAATAAATGATTAATAATTATATAATGTATATTATTTTAAACTTAAATAGTTAAAATCATCAAAAGTACTTTTTAGAATAATCGTAGTAATAAGAGTGTATTTTCATGCAAAATAATTAGGTGAAAATGATTTAAATTTTAATTGTAATAATTCTTTAACCTTTAAATCTCTATATATAGTATAGTTTTACGTATACTTACATTTGACAGTATAAAATACAAATTTAGTATGAAAATGTTGAAAATATGTTAACATTTTATATTGTACAAAAATTTTTACCAATAAAAAATATATTATCTATCCAGTATCAATACTTTAAGCATTTACATTATGTACACTTAAAATAATTCAACTTTACGTAGAACAAATGATAAAATTGGACACGACTTAAAATTTTATTCTTCTCGCTCGATTCATTATTATAATATTACATAATAAATCATAATCTTAATTTTAAAGTAGTATATATATTTTTTAATTTACATAATAGATATTATTATTGTATTATTTATACTTAATCATTATTGTTTTATTCTACTATTATAGTTAATATCCACGTGATTTTTTTGAATATATAATAGAAGTAGTATGAATCAGAAAAATGGAAATATAAGAAATTTTTTTTCTAGAATACAACAATAATTTCAAAGTATAATACTTTTAATTAATATTGAAGAAAACCATTTGGAAAATAACATTCTATAATATGAATGTTATATGTATATGTTATAAAGTTGCCATGATGTACAACGCAGTCGCGTTTCTTCATATTATTATATTGTGGTCATAATAGTATTTTTATACATATATATTATTGTAAAATAATTCATTATTTTAGTACTAAAAATACTTGGTAACTGTATAAAAAATATTTTACATTCCATGATTAAACTATTTATTAACCAAAATATATACCATTTCTCTGAATTATGGTGGTAATTTTAGTAATTACACGCCTAAAAACTACATAAACTATTAACTAACGTATTTTTCCATTTTCCGATTTATCATACGTAAATTATATGATTTTAAAAGAATATATCCAGTGAATATTATTTGCCGTAATATCATGATTAAAAAAAATAAAAATATTATTATAATTAATACTTTAATGCCAAAAATCATATACTTCAACTATACTTATCGAAAATTATGATGTATACAAACGAGGTATGCGTGCTAGGCGGTAGTTTAACGACATTCGATACGCCTGCAAAAACACGGTCAAATGCTTTGAATAAAGGCTTTGCTCTTGTTCTCTGTGAATGAGTATACGCTCGGCGCTTTTATTATGGCGAATCCAAAAGAACCACTTCTTTTCCTTCGAAAGACGGAAAAACGTTACCACAGCTACACAAGTATACTGTTAGTCGAAGTGCGCAACAAACTGTCGTTAGAATACATGAAAAGTAGGATTTCGCGATCGCCTACCGAATAGAAAAATGAAATATTTTTTATTTCATTACTCGCTTTTGGTTCACTGTTTGCTTGGTTTCATCTAGATAATATTTCCGTTAAAAAATATATAATGTATATAGAATACATACAATATTTCCGAAAAATTTAATTGAAAACTATCATCAAATAATTAATATATCAACACCCAATGTTATGTATTAGTATAAATATTTTAAAAATTCAAAAAAATTCCCCAATTCAGTATTTATTATCAAACTAATAAGTAAAAGAAATTAGAATTAGAATCTTTATTAAAAAGTCAAATCAGCTCAGATTACGGATATTATTTTATAAAAAAAAATAATATTTATATTAAAATATTTTTATTTCGGGATTAATAATTAAACCAATATTAAAATACGCAATGTAAATAAATTTTTTTTTGAAAAGTTTATATTTTTAACTCTAAAAGTTATATATAGAACTAAGAATAAGAATCAAGATTGTAATTTAAAAATTCATCGGATGTCTTATATTTAAAGTATTTATTTCTATTAATATTTATTCATTGATGTATGTAAATAATTTTATTTAGTTTCATCTTATAAAAACATTTTTCAACATAAATTATTCTTGACAAGAATGCTTTTAAATTTACAATTATTTAATAATATTATTACAAATTAATATTTTACGCACAAATTTTAAATTATTTTTTATTCTTATATAACTTCATACGTTTTTGGAATAAATTGCAGAATCAAATATTCTGTAATTATTTTAATTGCTTATGTATTGATTCTATAATATATTTATGTTTTTTTAAATTGAAAGAAATGAGAAATACTTATTAAATGTAATACTTCTTTAAATTGCCTATAATGTTCCATCAACGATTTATTTAAATAGAAATTTTGTTTAACGAAGTAAATAATCGTAAAAAAACATTTAAATTACAAAACATCCAAGAAGTTCAAAATAGTTTAGAAAGATTAATATTTACATTTTCTTAAATAAGTCGGTCATAATACATCCATATTATTTATTTATTTTGTACACTAAAGTATAATAATTATTCAAAAAAATGTTGATGCATGAATAGTAATTGATTAAATTATAAATGTGCATGAATTAATTGAATTATTTAGAAACAGCTTAGGCTGTACTAAAATTATCAGTGTTTCTGTTAATGATGTAAATAAGTTTATAATATAAATATAGATGCCGTAATATCAGTTTTGTATTCTATTTTATCATATAAATACGGTTGTTTAAACAATAGTTCTTGAATTTTCATTTTGGCGAATAAATAAATTTTTATAAATAAATTTTTTAATGTAGCTATGTTCAAATGATAATGATAATGAAAATATACATGGTATATTTTCGTTTTTATATTCATAAAATGAATAATATTTGAAAATTGAAGTTAGATTAATTTAAGTTATATGTCAATTTTTCGCCTAGTCCATGAAATTATATTACAAAAAAAATTTAAAAGTATTTCCAATAAAATGAATTTCTTAAATACATATTACTTTACCATTGATATTGAACTCAATTAAAATTTATTCAAAAAAATTGTCACACTGTCTTATTTTATTTTTTATGTATAGTAATTTATAAAGAAATTTATCAAGAAATCAAGTCGATTTATGAAGAATTGTCTAAAATAATCTTCTAACTCATTATACATATAATTACTTATATAACATCAATAGAAATTGTAATGCAACTATGTAATCTATCGCTTCAAAAAGATGTTCAAAAAATTTTTAAAAAATTTCTATATGAACATTTTTTAAGCATCTACAATTGTATCTTATTATGTATCTTATATAAAATTATAAACGTTTTAGCATGATAATTGAGCAAATTTCCATGAGGAGGTCGCTGATGCATGTCATTGACCATTTTCGGATCGACTGATTAAAAATGCTGTCAAAAATGCTAGATTATTAAATAAATAAACTAATCAGCAAATTAAAAAAGAGAAAATTAATTTAAGAGCCTAGTCTTATACTACAGATATGTAAGATTAAACGTAAACTAAAAAGTGATATTTGAATTTAATTTTTGAAGTAATATTCTTTATAGAAGAAATATAAAGAATTTTTTGACTAATTGAAAACTTTATGAATAATTTTTAATAACAATTTTATCCAAATTTCTGTAAATACGATCATAGATGTTTCATATATAGAATTAGAAAGATCTTGTTTTTCAAGTAAAGAATTCAGTGCCAAACATAATTGCTAGTACTGCGAAGTACATATATTTATGAAGAGTATTGATTTAGAAAAATTTGTTATTTTTAATATTTACTATTGTTTCATAATGTTCTCTTCAATTTAGTTTATTTTTAAAACATTCGAATACTGTTACATCTTATTTCATACTAAATTATTCATAATATTTCTTAATTATTTATGTAATAATCTTTTATTGAATTTACAAAAATAAAATCACATAATAGGTAAAATATTGATTTATATATCTTATGGATTTATAAAAAGACAGCGAACAATATCTAGTTGAAAATAAGAAGCTGCGATATATTTGATAAATATTTTCTATCTTAAAATCGTATGTTGAATTGAAAAAAAATTGCCTTATATTTCTCAACGTATTACAAGACAAAATATTTTCTACACATGAAAGAATCACAAAGGCAATTATTTAATTAGACTTTTAATGTATATTTTAATTAAGTAAACGAACCGTATGAAATTTCAACGTATAGCAACTAGCTAACTAGATCTATATATATGAAGCATATATATGGGTTTTTACATTTAATTGGAAAATATATTTTTGAAAACTTAAAATCCTTTTCATATTTCATATTTACATAAAATAATGATATAATCTTTATCTATAATTATTATTAACTGTATCGATGTTAAAGAATTAAACTACTATTTATCTGAAAAGAATTAGAAGTTTGTCGATAAGACTATAAAATAAATTTCTTGTTTGGTATGATTTTCTTCTTAAATGGTAATTTTTTAATCAAATTTATTTATTAATAAGAATAATAAAATTCTTAATAAATGTAATTAACTTAAACTAAATTTTTTAATTTATCTCAAGAAATTAATAATTTTCTTTATTAACAGATATTTAGTAAACATTAAACGTTTTATATATGCATAAACAAATATAAAAAAATTTTATTCTGTAACTGTACATAACAGTAATTTATTTAGTTGCGAAATGTAAAGATTGTCTAAAAGTAAAGTCACACATTACATTTCATAATATAATAATATGAATCATTCATATGAAACAAATCATCTTTTTAATGATAGCGTTAGAAAGTGGAATTGCATGGAACATAAAGATTTTGTAGTTTCATGGATTTGCCACTGTTCTTGGATTTTTGTATAAGAAATCATATAGAAATAAAAAATTCAGTATTAACTGTTTCTAGTGATGAAACGTGATAAAAATGCAAATTCATATCTTCTGAAATCTTTTACTGTTAGACTGGCAAAATAATACATAGCGAATTAATAGTGAAAAATAGCAGCATATTTGATTTTACATTTCATGAAAATACGTTAGTATTATTAATTATTTCAAATGCTATAAAATTTTATGGACTTAAATGACGTATGGATAAGGATTTGTAACAAACACGCGAAACAAGCGACTTTGAAGACACAAATGCTTCTTTATCTTTCAAATATGACTAATGTATATAAACTATATGGTTTGAAGTGTATTATTTTATATAAATTAAACTGTACTTTTTATGTTTTATTAAACAATACTTTAAAAATTGAAGACTTTTTTAGAAAAACTTTATTTTCAATATCGGTAAATATGATTTTTCAAACACTATTTAACTAATTAATTGAAAAAGTTCTTGTTTATAAAATAATACAATGTATTATTTTCAAATATAAAATATCAGTTTTTCATTACGAGGTTTCATTTTCTTAATTAAATTTCTTATTTTACATATTTTTTATGAAACTGAGAAATTAATTTTTGGGCAAACACCGAATATGATTTTAATCCAGCCTAATTGTTAACATCATTTTTAACAAATTATTAGATAATTTTATATAAAGTATTTTTTGTACTTTTTGTTACAGATAATTTTACTTGAATATTCAGTACTTATCTCTCCATTTCTTAAATGAACTTACTTAATTTTAATTAATTAAAACTGGTTGAAATACGAATATAAATTGTTAGTTAATATAGTTTAAATATAATGATACTAATTTTAAAAGTAAATTTAATAAACCAGATTGATTAAAAAATACTAAAAAAGTGATTTATTGGCTTTCTAACTGCTTTTTATTCCTTAAGTTATGATAAGAATGAAATTTCAACCTGATAAATCTTAATAAAAATTGATGTTTTTTAAAATTTCTTGTGAAAATTATTGTTGATAAAAATCATCGATAAGTTATTATATAACAATAAACTTAAATAACTGTTCTTATTTTAAACCTTAAAAAATACTACATTGATTATTTTTAATTATATATAAAATAACAAATATAAGAAAAATTTTGTCTCAAAATTTGATGTGAAAGTGAGAAAATTACAACTTTTTACAAACTATTCTGCTTTGCATATATGAAGGTCCGTATACTTATATAAGACACTCTATGTTTTACACATCTAAATGCTAATAACAAGTAAACTTAACAGATTCTATTAATTTCCTTCACGAAATGTCGCCTCTAATATATTATCCATTATACACACCAAATTTTATAAAAAATTCGATTCAGAAAATATTGTTCAACTTTGTTAAACAAACTTAATAGCATCACATGTTTTAGCATCATACTAACTCCTTGTATATATCTATACAAGCAGTTAACATAAATGTCATGAATAAATACAGTTTTTATACTTCTTGCATGAAAATAGATAAACGAACCAATTATTTCTGTTCAAAAGAAGATGATAAATATATAAAGAAATTGTTTTAAACAAGTACACAAACTTTTTTCTATTTGAATTCTACGACTTTTTTGATATAATATTATTACAAACATAAAAACAGATGAATAAATTAAATTTCGAATAAAAATATGTAGGCGAATTTAGGGAAGAATCCTTATAAGGCAAGTTTTTAAATAATTAAGAAATTGCTATTTATGCATATGTATATACTTGCAAAAGCTTATTGAAAATAAATAAAATACGTTTAACAAAGTCTAACGCTATTTTCTAGATTGAATTTTAATACAAAGCTTTACGTATACACTTGTTAATATACACGATACAATGTTCGATAAAGGAAATTAGCGAAATCTGTTAATTTTGCTTGTTGATAATATTTAAGTGCGTAATTGGTAGTGTATAAGCGTTCATATATGCCAAGCAAGATGACGCATATGGTGTTGCCATTTACAATAAGACATTTCAAATATTATCAAGAATTAAATGTCAGAATAAATTATACGTCCATGTTACATAAACTTCACATACACTAAAAAGCTAGTAACTATAACAACAAACTGTTTAACAATTAATTGAGAACATTGTAATTAATCTACATTAATGCGAATGCCATACGTTATATATAAAAATTAAGTTAGATAAAAATGATATATAAAAATATTAAAGTCTTATTAATATTCATTATTTTAGTATTTGTTCCATTTTTTATTCCGTGAGAAAATAAATAGGGAAAATAATTAAAAATAATAAAAATTATCATTGAATATTATTCTCAAGAAAATGATTGAATTAGCGTTGTTATTGTAATATTATACAATAATACTACTTTTATATATATATTCAACTCAACTTACCCAAAATAATCCTATCACCTAATATAATATAAATAAATAACTTACCAATCAATCCTATCTATTTTATGTTCAATTAGAAATGAAAAAAAATTAACATATGTTTTTATAAAAAAGAATATATAATTATGCCATTGACGAAATAAAAAGTTTTATTTAAATTAAATTAATTTTAGCAATTATAAAGTATTTATATGATTTAAAGACTTATATTTATCTTTTTTTTTGTAAAAATAGAATAAGAGTGAAATTTAGGCGTTAAATACTTTAAATGTAAATTAGTGAGTTGCATTATATGTATGATATATATAATTATATATTGAAATTTGCTAATTAAACCAAACATATATGAGTTATTATATATAACTTATATAATTAATTGATGTTTAATTTAAATTAAAAATACTAAAAGTTTTACTAATATGTAGTATCAACTACTAGAGAAAAATAACGTTCATTGAACTAATAAAAAAGCAATAAAAAATTATCCAAAAGGTACTCCTAGCTAGACGTTTCAGTAAATGAAATAATTAAAATTTCTTCATTGTATGAAAATACTTATTAAATTATATATAATATAGTTAATGTAAAGAAGGATCTATCAATGCTTATATATTTTACGTTATATAGTCTCGAGCACTTGTAAATAGTATAATGTATTTTAAGTAATAAAAAATTGTTAAAAATAAAGCAGAACTTGATTAAGCTGTTTTATAACGTTTAGCAATCTATAATATCAATACAAAGACTCGCAAAACGTTCAGATTGTTCATAACCAAACATTTTATATAAAAAATGAATCAAGTAAATCAAATATTTTTAAAAATATTTATGAAAAAATTTGAGAAAATTGCAAAGATTAATATCAATCGTCTAAAAATGTTATTAATAGATATATATATTTCGTGTTGAAATTTTCCATGTATGAGGACATTTATCTTCTTATAGTTTTAAAATTTTGACTTACATACTGATACGAAAAATTAGTTTTAAAATTTCAAATATTTTTTACGAGTCAATTCACTTAATCTTATTTGCTAAGGCAAATATTAAAATAAAATTATCGATTTTTAAATAATTATATGAATTGTATGTATTTTAAAAATAACTTCTACTTAATTTTTAATTGATTAAAACTTAGTCTTAATTGTTAATTAAGACTAATTAAATCAACTTAATTAAATCATAGAGTACTAAAAAATTAATCAATAATTTAAATATTAATAATATAAAATAAATATATTAAATATAGATAATGCTAGGTTATAAAATAAAATATTATTTGAACAAACTAGTTTCAATTTATTATTTAAAAAATATATTAATACTTTGTTAATTTGTATAATTCTTATAATATCATATGAAATATAAAGTTTTGCTATCATTTGAATATAAATAATAATAATAGATCATATCTGCATCTAAATTTGTTTTCATCCAAATATATTTCAACGTTATCTACTTCTAATTACTTAACATTTTCTTGTAACAAAAAAGAATATGTATTTCAAATATAAGATTTTCTTCATTAGTACATTATCAAAATAATATTATTTATCATATAAATTTATAATTTGTATTTTCTCAAAACGTTTTAATTTACATATTTATATATTCATTTATCTTTATTAATAACTATAGTTCTTACGAAAAGTATCCCTATAGCTTAATTTGTATATAAAACTTAACCCAATCTATTATATAATATTCTTAAAATGAACTTTATTATGTATTATAAAATATTTTTGATAACTCTATAATCAATATTTTATAATCTAAAAAATACATGATAAATCAGTATAAATATATATATATTGCAGTCAAACAAGGTTTAAATAAATTATACTTTATGTATAAGAAAAAAATGGATTATTTTATTTAAAACTGTAATACTATCTATGAAGTTCGTGTTATAAAAATTTATCAATTATAAATTACTTTAGAAAATATATATAGAATTTTTTCATAGAATTAAGAAATTTTTATGTTTTTTATGAAACATAAACGTGATGTTTACTGTAAGTATAAAGTTAATGTATATTCCACCTTACAACGAATATCATCAGCTTTTTAATGTTTAAGTGGATATTACGATTGTTTATATGTAATTATAGAAACACTTATAATAAATATTTGATTAATTCTTCTTTAACATCTTTAACTTACTTCCTGTAAAGAGTAAAATAATGCGCTATTTGATTTTTTAACTTTTGAAATCATTTTTTTTTAATTTTGAAACCACTGTTCTGACTAATAGTTAATTAATCAGTATCATAAAATTTTCTATAAGAAATATCATTCTATTTAATAAATCTGTTTAAAAATAAGTAGTAACTATATTATTTTATTGCGTCATTAGAAATATTTGCAAAATATTGTATTTTTCATGAAATTAGAAATATTATTGTATATACTTTTATTTGAAATATAACTTATACAACATTGTAATCTTATATCTTGAATATCTAATAAATATATGCTTTTAAACTTTCTTAAGCTTAATAGACAAATAAAATAATGTATTTACCTTTTTACATTAAATTAAACATTTTGTTTGATATAAAAAAATTCGTACTTTTCTTATAAATAATTATCTTGACATTCGTAAAAAACACATTTCACACTTACTAAATCTCTATTAAGAAAATAAACTTTGATTAATTGCATTTTAAATGTTAATATTATGAGTAAATAAATAAGACCATAAAATTTGTTGTAAAGTTAAAAAAATAATTTAGACAAGTTTATATTTTTATTTAATTTGTTACAAAAATGAAGTAAATGTACATTAAATAAATTAATTCTCTATTAGACTTTAGATATAATACATAAAAAAAATTTTATATTTCAATTATTCATTACTATAATATTTCAAACAAAGCTTAATTAACTTTATAAAAATGTTATGAATGATATACATATATTTAAGAAAATCTAATAAATTATAAAAGTTATATATTATAATATATTATAATTTAATTTAATAGTTAAGAAAAATTTCTAGTACTATAAATGAATTTTAAGCTAGTTATATTTTAAAAATGATATTAAAAAATAGAAGTTAATTTTTTCTCAATGTAACAAAAGTACAAAAATGAAACATTTTCTTTAACGTGCCATTAAATTATTATCAAATTATTTAAAATTTTTTTAAGAATTTTATTTATAAAATTAAAGCCTTATTTATTCTAGAGGTCTCTCTTAATAAAAATAAACAACCATGTATTTTCAGCAATTTTACAAATAGATACAATTTTACAATTCTATATACTTTATGGTACTACCTCTAAATAATATCCTTTAATGAATAAACTACAATAAACTACAAGGTTGTACAGTCAAATATTTTATTATTTACTTTTCACTTAAATAATGTTCTTATTAAATTAACAAAAAAATGTTAGTACAATGAAAATATACAACGTTCCTATATTTGTTTAAGTTTTTGATAAAAATAGTAATTTCATATTATTAACATAATGTTAATTTATAATAAGAAAATATTATCGACTTCAAAATATATTTCATTCGAGTAAATAAATTTGTTATTTAAACTAAAGTTTACGAAATAATTTTTATATAAAAATAAATAGAAAGGAAGTAAATAGATAAAGCATAAGGTTTATTTTGTTTAAGAGCACATAAAATGTAATGAACCGTAATCAATAAAGGCTTTTATTAAAAATTGCGTTATAATTCTATGAATATATGAACTTAAAGTTTTCAAATTAAGTTGAGTAGTTTCTAAGCATTTTTCTCTCTCATTTAATAAAATTGAATAATTGTATAATTATTCCACTTTAATAATATACTGTACTTCAATATACTGTATAATTTCAATTGTATTTTTATAGAATTATAATATTTTCAAATACAAAATTTATATTTTTTACAATAATTAGTATATCACTATTATTGGAAAAGTTACATGTGTTAGTCAGCATTATATATGATTAATTTTATGGAAACTCCATAAATAAAATAATAGAAAAAATTCATTTATGTATATAAAATATTGCATTAGAAAAATTATACGACAGTCTTAAGCTCAGAATATGCTACGTATGTTATTCATTAAATACAAAATTATTAATCAAGACTTTAAAATCCGTTTCTTCAGTTTTCCAGAATTAAATTATCATTATCCATTAAATATATGAATAACTACAAATGAATGGAATTGTAAATTAACTATTTAAAATGTTTCACACTTCCATCACAAATCTACAAATCATAAAAACAAAAAAAGATTTACTAAATGTAATGTTAATGAAATATTATGAAACAGCCAAATTGAATATGATTTTAGTATTATTATTTATAATAAAATAAATGCCAGCTGAGTCATTGAATTAACAATATTTATTAATTGATTATAAGTAAAGAAGTACATTAATTCTATGTAATACTCGGATATTGAAAAAAATATCACCTGCATAGAACTGTACGCGCATTCGTCATATTACCAGCAGTTCAAAATACTAAACAATAATTAAAAGAAGCATTAAACAACTGTCAATCTAATGCTCACTTACCATCGGGATTGTGAAAGTAGGCCCAGGTGGGGGTCCCTGTTGTTGCAGATTGCAGTACGCATGCCAGCACACCGAGACACAGAGCCCACATAGCACAGCGAGCCGCGAGAGCGCGCCTCTGGCCGCGTCCTGGATCGACGTCGGCGAAGCCGACGACCCCGCGCACATTTTGTGGACGACCGCCTGTGTCGGCCATCCTTCATGCCCGCACACTTCCGCTTGGGAACTCGCGCCCTTGGGCCGTTCTTCCGTTTCTTCCTTCACTCTTAGTTAATCTGCACTTTACGATATTTTATAAGTACACCACACCCAGATAGAATTCATATCTTGCATTAGAATTGGATTCTAATGGATACATTAGAATTCGAATATCACATGCGATTACACATCTTGGGTGATCGAACTATGGCGCCTCGTCAGTTAAAAGATGCTTTGTTGTCTGTTAGAGAGCAAATTGTACGAAACTGCATTTCCAATAGCAACAAAATTTTACTTCAGTTTCATAAATAACTAGTCTTTTTACATGAATTTCTTGCTTTTAATTCAATAATGTACAAAATTGAATAAAAAAGCCAATAAAAAGGTAGAGTTAAGAAACAAAGGATGTGATTATAGGTTTCCTGATAGCCTTTTACGATCATCTATCGGTTAATCGAGCGAGCACGTACGCCCGCGTATAAATTCGTTTCGTTTCGCGCGTATTTTCTCTCCCTTCCTCGGTAACTCTTTTCCTCTAACTCACCCCCTCTCTCACACTCGCTCTTAATCACTCTATCTTTTTCTTTCCAATTTGTTCGATCTTATTTCTCGCTTCATCAGGAATTCTTTACATTTCTTCCCTCTTTCTCTCTTTCTATCACTCTCTCCTACTCTTCTTTCATTTTGTTTCATATAGTGTAGTAGTAGTTTAACATGTAGAAAAGAAAGAGAAATATATGTTGGTCAGCAGAACCGGTTTTTGCGATACGAAGCGTCACACTGCTAAAAATACGCGAAGAAAGTTAGCTTCGTAGTCTTCTTTTTTATTTTTCTTTTGAGTCCTTTATAAAAATATGCTGCACCTATATTTTTTCTTTCTATCTCATTTGTTTTACTTCACTTTGCTATAACTTTGTACCATCTTTTTGCATTTCTTCCGTAATTTTGTATATCGAGTGAATGATACCTGACTTCTTTCGTGGCGCAATTTCCTTCGAGCTCTTTGACCTCTGAAAAAAAAATATTACTTTTCACAAATAGATCTTTTTTATTGGAAGAATAACAATAAATTGTATTAGAGCGAATCGAATTTGTCAAAATAATGAACTAGAGTTCAATAAAATAACTGTAAGTATAAGAGACCTTAAATTATGATGAGTGTCTGTTATGTACTCTACAAACCAAATTAAATACTGTTGACTTTAAGTCAAAACTATTTTCAGAAGTACTGAATATAAGAAAAGCCTTGATGATATTACAATGACTCAGAAGTTTTAAAATAAATATTTCTTATTTCTTTACATTTGAAATTATGTAATATGATTTCTATATAGTAGGAAGCATGGCGTAATTTTTCACACAATAGTAAGTTGCGATAAGATTATGAATCTAAATTTTCGTTTATGTTCTAATAATTTTTTAAATTCGTCAAAAGTACTCTTTAATGTTTAAATATGCAGTAATAGACTATTGATATGATAAGAATATTTGAATTACGTTTTATATTATCTTACTTTCTGCAAATAAGTAAGTTATTGTAAGAACAATATTTAATACCTTAAACATTGACCTTATGAACTGAGTAAATCTTAATAAATAATTATGATATCAATCTGCTAAGAAATCATATAATCTTATTTGCTTTCTTATTTGTGGTCATCAAGTAGAATTTAAATATAATACACGAAACGAATATTGCAGCATTTTTAATATTAAATATTACATATGTAGTAATAAATTATATATCGCTTTAACTTCTTATTCGTAAAGAATTTTTTTTAAATAAGTTTTAAACAAAAGTAACAATACAATTTCAGAACTATCCTTGGGCAGTTTAGCTTAATTTTATAGTAGTAAAATCTATGTATTATATTTTTCTGTGTATTGTTATAAAAAATCCTGAAATAATAGAAAACACTTTAAAAACAATTGAAATTTATAGAAGTATATTCAAAATCCATACAATAGTAACAACACTCAATCAATGAATGACTCTGAAAAGCCCAATAAGTGCAAATATTATTGCAGTAATGTGTTATTGCAATAATATGTCAAATTTGTATACATTTGTCATATTTACAATTTTTGTAAAACATTATTTTATGTAATTTTACATAGTTGAAATATTTCATAATTCATCGATTGTTGAATTAAAATGTTTGTTACTTTTTATTCAAACAAAATGTTTATTATTATTATTTGTCAATTTATATTGAATTAATTTTATTTTTTAAATGTAATTAGAATTTTTTATGATACAAGTATACAGTTACCTACTATAGAATAGTTATGTATAGCATTTTATGATTATCCTTAGTCCTTTTATATGTTGGCTAATTTATGTAAATAATAACGGACGCATAGTTTACTGTGGTATCGACGCAATTAGTACATAGGTAAACTAGTGTTAATATGAATTAATTATTGTAATATAATGCAATTAAATTAGGTTTGAAAAGGCATATATGATTGATTACAGTTGAGTAACAAAAGAAAAATTCTTATTTAAAATATGTTTAAAATATCGAGTATTTTAGATACAATTACTCGAAGAAATGAAAAATCGAAAATTAAGAAAAAAATTTGTTTTTTGCCGAAATGAATTAATTCTACAGTTAAATAATTCATACAGCATGTATGTACTTCAGTTACGTGATCATTGAATCTAAAAGAACCTTTCTCCCGTGCACTGCAGGTAGAAGCAGCGGTAATATATGTAATACGCGTTTATCTCTTTCGCACAAAGGTTAAAGAATGGAGCTCGCATCGTTAGTTGCTCATCTTCGAAGCGGATTGAGGAAACATAAAATCACCAGCTCGGTAGCAATGCATCTTCCAATGTTCTATCTCCCATTTCTTTGTTATTGATTCTTGCTCCGACACCTGTGAAAACAGCCACATAAATAATGGCCTAAATAAACACGCAACCTGCATATCGATCGAGCGACTTCCTAACCTCGACAACTTATCAAAAGTAATAAATTGCTTGCTTGGCTTTGAAATAAAAGAACAACGCGATGTTTCGTAATCACATTGCGATCTTGTATTATACTTATGACGTTTGCAAGTTGGTATTTGTGTAGATACATGTGTACGCAATCACAAAGTACGTGAGCATACCGTGCCATAAATGCGTGTCTACGCACGCCGTGTTCTGTGTGTGAGCTCGTGCGCAAGGTGTTGTGTGAGTGTAAGCGTATGCATTCATTTATATGGAAACACGTATCGCCTGATACCAGTTTGCCGCACCTCCATTTTCTGGCGCAACCACTGCTTGGCGCCTGGTTCCTCTCAGCCGCTTATCGGCTGTTACTTGCTGATCGCACTCGAACCCGCGGCACCTCCTTGCTTGGTTTCAACAACTCCACTGCAAGCATCTCATGTCTAATATACTCTCTTTTCTCTCTCCCGCTCTTTCACCCTGATTTTTGTCTATCTCCGGTACACTTGGCATATCTACATAGGTTTAATATATTGTTTATACTCTTGGGAAAATAGCGGTAACAGCAACTTTCGAAACTCGCGCTCACTTTCGAAAATTCCTGGGCTCTCGAATTTCTGATCGACAGCGGTTCCTTTGGACCAACAGGACGAATTAGGATAAGCGAGAGAAATACAATTATAGAATGGCGTTATGTGCACTTGCAGTTGTTTGTACCTGCGTACACCTGGCGCGCAATGATGACGATGGCGGTAGCCAAGAAAAGAAGGTCAGAGGTATGCACAGCTATCTTAACGAGCCTGCGCGTTGCGTCGCACTGAGGAGCGTCTCTCGCGGAGTTATGGCCATCGAGTTCGAGGTATCCCGATCTCGCGCGCATGTGTGTGAATGTGTGTAGGTGAGAGGAAGAGAGGGAGAGCGAAGGAAGTAGTAGAGAACGGAGCCGATTTGCTTCGCTTCGTATAGTAGCCCCACCGTTCCTTTTTTTTCCTATCTCGCGCACTCACTTACTCTCTCCTTCTCCCTCCCTACTCGCTGGATCACGCGCTTCTTATATTCTTTTCCTACCTCATTTTGTTATTTGTTCTCATTATTAGGGAATAATATACCTTATCTTTATTAGAAAAATCCCAAGATTTTTATAAAAACAAGAAATTGTTGAGTCAACATTATATACAATAAGTTTCCTTTTTATCAGTATTTTCATAAGTCTAGTAATCATAAAACATTAATAAGATTGTAATATTAAATTAATTCAGAACTAAAACATCCATAAATAAAATCATCAATCGTAAAATGGTAACAAATTTATTATAAATTCAAATATATTTACAATTGTATTTGCTCATTGTCAAAATTCTTGAATTTTTAATATATTAATACGATATAGCCGAAAATTTTGACATTTATCGTGTTACAATATTTAGTAAACATATTATTAAAATTGTATATCTGAAAATCTATTTTATAAGAAAACTTTCCATCTAAGAATTTCAATTACCTATTATATGGTAAGAAAATATTTTAGATTAATCGTTTTCGTTTTATTTAAAAATTTGTAAGATACTTTATCAAACATATTTTAAATCAGACTTTAAAAAAGTAATTGTTTTGTTCTTTAAATGTCCTTACCTTTGCATTTCATTTTTAAGTCATTATTTTTCAGCAACTATTTCTGAATATTAAATATTTACATTATGTTATGTGTAATTTAGTAAATACTAAATATGTCTATATTAGTATATTTGCTTAAATCTAGTACACATTTAAAGAAATCATATACTAAATTAAGAATACGAAGTCTTCAAATGAAAAAAAATATATATATATATATATATATATATATATATATATATATATATATATATATATATATATATATAATTATAAGTATACACATTCAGTATATAGATTCTGAATAAAAATTTTAACACTTGGAATTTTAGATCATTATTAATAATCGATTACGTGAATGGAACCTTAATACATTAAATGCAGTTTATTCATAATATAAAAAATTATACTAATTTATTAATATATGTTATTTAATTTAAATAAAGTGAGAGGAGTTTAAAAATAAAAATTTTATTTTGATGCATGTAACCGTGCATATATTACAATATATTTTTATATTGTAAAATAAGAATATAAGAATATATTTTCATCAACATATTCAGTAAATTAAACCTAAAATTAAAAACTTACAACTATACTTGATACTAATAGTTTTTATTACGCATGCATATACCAAAAAGCAAAATTGTTGTTTCTACTGTTTTAATAACATAAAATAATTTCTTTATCATTCATAAATTAATAAAGTTTCATAGATTAGAGATGTTGACTTTTTTATTAATTTATCTACATTTATTCTTTAGAAGAATACATAGAATTCTTTAGAAGAATACATTCATTCTTTCTTCGACTCACAATAATAATATTTTAATGGTAAAACACCAACAGCAGTTTATAATAAATCATGATAATATCAAATGATTAAATATCAATCATGATTAATCATAATAAATCAATCCTACTTCTTCAACTTTTCTCCTTATTGTATACTATCTTTCTCTCTCTCTCTCTCTCACTCACTTACTATCATATTTTCGAAAAACGAAACAAAACATTCCCTATATTAATTTAAAAGAGAGGTAAACATTTTTTATGACAACTATGCATCTAATATTTAACTCTGTAAGGAATCTCATCTTGCTATTTATCGCAAATTATTAATAATTAAAAATTCTTTAATTAATAATTAAAGATTCATGCATTTAATTTTAATAAACTTTTGTGTGTACTTGATTAATCCAATGTATAAAAAACTAATATTTTTAGAAGTAAGAAATATCTTCATATTTTGCTTCCTTTGTACTTATGCATATATATTTACTACTAAATAAAGGGATTGTTGTTATGAACATATATAATGTTATAATAAAATTTTGTGTAAAAAGTAGAAAAAAATTCTTTTCCTTCTATATATACAATTGAAATTTGTTAATCCAATTTACTAAATAAAAAAAAAGTAACCAAATGATATTTATGTGCGCCTCGTTATAAGCAACTATGTATTCATTTTACTATTTAAGTTACTTGGCTATTCTAAGCGTAAACCTTCATTTCCGAGGTTACAGCTCACTCTTGTTACTTAGTTACAAAGAAATATATTTATAATTAAAAGAGACAATTAAGTTAACCTTATTCAACTTTTAATTTATTATATTCATTGAAATAACTTCATTTTTATCAAATTAAAGTAGTTTTTACTTTCAACAAAGTTCTTCATCGTAAAAAAATAATGCGTTCAAAGTTTAACAATCATAATTTATATTTTTAAATAACCATAGTTAATTGCGATAGCAAATGCTAAATTCTCAAATTTCTTCTATATATTTAAGTAGTATATTTTATATACGTTACATATTTGCGCGTAAATAGATTTAATTAAACTGAGAATAACTTTGTTTAAATTATTATACCATGCTTTAAATCTATTTGATAAACAATACATAATTTTATTTCAGACAAACTTTGCTTTAGAATATTTTAAAATTTATTTTAATCTTGTATTAGAAAAATATTAGTATTATTAAAAATTTCGAAATATTACTTTTTGTAATACTATATTTCAATTTTCTAGCTAAAATGATACTTATTCAATACAAACAATGTTTTTCTTATAATATAAAAGTATATTTAATGAAGAGAAAGTATTAGTAAATTAGTAAATTAGTAAATATTAGTATTATGTAAAAAATAACGAAACATTTTACTATGAAAATATTTTACTAGTAATTGGTATTTTTTCGGAGCAGATGTTTATGGATATTTAAGGTTCAATACTTACTATTTTTAGTAAATTTCATAAACTTACATCATTATTCCTGATTCATTAAACAGTTGAGTAATAAGAAGAAGTTTTTCTTATTGTGTATAATTGCGTCAACAGTAAAACGATCATTGACGATTCTAAGGTCACGATCGAACTGCAATACATAAATTGTTTGCACGTGTTTGTTTTTTTATTAATTTAAAAACGACGCTTTATTATAAATAGATAATCGTTCGTAATATAACAGCTTTATTCTATTGAATATTGTATTTCTTTATGAACCGAAAAAAATGACCTATTGCAGAAAATATTTATCGTGTAGCAAACTTGAATATGGTAATCTTAAATAAGATCATACCAGTATTTAGTTTAATATATTTTATGCATTCCGAATTTTTTGTTACGCGAAAATCGACTTTTTTTTAAATAAATACATCAATAATCCGTAAAATTCAGTTAACACAAATGAATTATATGTAATTAAAATATTACTAGAAAATTAATAAATTCTGAAAATTATCACTTAATAGTTACTTCAAAATTATAGTACTTAATAAACTTAATAATCACTTCAACTTATGTGGTTAAGTTTTTCGAAAGCTTATATTAAATTTTTAATATACAAATGAAAAATACTGTTAATTATATAATTGTACTTATGCGTGTATACTAACGTATAATTTTATAACATTATAATTATACAATTACTGTAACTTTAACTGATCATATTTTTTATACAAAAGACATTTTTATTATTTGAGTGCCTATTTAGAGAAAATAAAATATATACATTTATAAATAAAACTAAACTATAAACTAATTAAAAGTATTACAATCGATAAAACAGAAACTAGAAGATATATGAATCAAAAAATTTATTTTTCTAAAAAAGTTAATAAATCTTTTAATTTACCTTCTTATTAATTGACATTTTGAACATTTTCTTTTAAAAAAACTATATATAATTAACAAGAATATACATAATTTTGAATATTATGTGCTCTATAAGAATATATTTCATATTACAATATATGTATGAAATTTTAAAATAAATACTAATAAAACTACTAATAAAACAAGCTGTTTCGTAAAAGAAATTACTAAATCTTTTTACTTTTATTTTCATATTCTTTATTAACCTGTGCTTTCAATATTATTTTAAATTTCTTTTATCTACTTATCTTTAATTTTCTTTTATAATATTTTTTTGTTCAATGAAAGTTTAATTATATTAAGTTATGATAAATAACTACAAAAAAGATCTAATCTAAAACTTAAAAAATCAAATTTCTTAAATGAATGAAGATTGTTCAAAGTTGTATGCATTTTATCCTTAAAATTTGAGTAAGTAATTCTTTTATTTAATAATACTTTTTTATTAAATTTATATCAACAATAATTTCAATTTAAATTAATAACTTCTTTTAAAAATATAAATTGATTATAAACATCTTGAATATATAAAAAATTCGTTATACAATAAATAAAATAATAAAAAATTTCTTATAGATCTATATAATAAAATAAAAATTCACTGATAAAAAATATCCTCAAAAATATTGTATTGTCAAGTTACATGAAAATTACATTAATTATATAACTTTTAGATTGCACTAGCTTTACCTTTTTTCTCAACTTTTAATAGAAATTTATATTCTGTTGGAATGTTGAATAGCATTTTACTTTAATTTTTATTTTTATTTCAAGTTACATAAAGTTTTTTTTAGGCATAAATAAATTTACTGGTCATATCTTTTTAAAGTTGTCAGTTTAGTTTCGTAATAAAATTAACATTTTAAGATAGAACATAGTATATTTAATGCTTTGCTTTAACTAAGTATATGCTATTGGAGGAAAATTAAAAACTGTAATTGTTCATAAAACACAATTAAAGTATGTTATTAAATATATTTTTCATTATTATAATGCATGATGCAATACATTAATAAACGAATTAATTATTTGATTATTCATTATTTAATATTTCATTACTTTAAATATAAATCAATGTTAATTTTTATATTTATAAAAAATTACTTTTAAACAATTTTATTTTTTATCAAAAATTTTTCTTTACCAAATATTTCTTGAATTTTTCTTACAAAAATTCTAATTTTGAAAATTTAATCAAATTTTACATTAATGGATCAATCATGAAATATTATTACATAAAAAAATAATTTTTATAAAAATTTTATTCATCTTATAAATATTCTTAAAGTTAAAATATTAAAAATTTTATATACAGCATGATTATCTATTGAACATATAGAGATTTAAATATATTTGAAAATTTACCAATAGTAAAAATTAGATTAAAAATCGAATACTTTATATAAACTTTTCCTGATTATCAGGAAAATCAGAAAGCCTCTCTTAATAATAATTATATAATTATTATTATAATAATAATCTCTTTTATATATCTAATATTTTCTTGAATATTGTTTCAACATTGAAATTAAGAAAGATTGCTTTGTAACTATATACATCTTGTATAAGGTCTTTTCACATTAATCTATAGGAAATTAAAATTTCATTCGATTTCGTACCTTTGTATATTAAAATCCTGTACTGATTCACTACGATATAAATCACTCAAATAAAGTATTTTAATGCAAAATAACTTTTAATGCAAAACACTCTTATCAAAACTTAATGCATTTTGTAGAACTCTATTTTCATATAATAATAAACGTTTTGCTCTAAATAAGGAATTTTTATAATTATAAATAACTTTCTATTATAATTTACATAATAAATTTGTACAATGAAGTACCTATTATTTTATACAAATATATATACAAGAAAAAAATGGCCAGATTCTAAAAAATTATGGATTATTGAAATGTACATATATGAAAAAAATATATGTTAAATGTATACATTACTAACCATTAACCATTAACAAACATCTATAATATTACTAGTCTTGAAAAAATTTACTGAACAGTTAGATATTATACATAGAAATACAAATATTTCATTAACTTATATAATTTAATTAATTTCAAACATAGATTCTTAATAATTGAATTACTAGATTACTATAATTTTTAAAATATGTAATAGCTTTTATGATTATTCAAAAAATATTTTCGTTTATTTCATCATTTATCGTTTATTTTTTCTACTCATTATAAATATTTTATTGATAAGACATTATTTTAATAAATATAAATCATTTATGATTTTTATGAGATATAAGTTTTTAATATGATTTTCTCTTCTAACAGAAATCGTAAGAAATCACTAAAGTTTATACTTATTGTCATATAATTTTAATCACTTAAGTAGGTTTATATTTTTGGATAAACAAAAACCTTTTGTAATAATAATCCAATATATTTTATCTATTAAAAATAAAATATTTTAGTATAAATTTATTCTAAATTTATAAATAAACAAAAAAATTAGAAAAAATGCGTATTTACTTATATCTAAAAACTAAAATCTCTGAATTCACATGTCTTTTGTTTGACTTGTTTTCGTTGGCGATAACTTCAAAATGAAATTTAATTATAATACTTTAATAATTTTTATAATTAATATTTCGATACTAACTAATATTTATGTACTAACATTACATATCATATTCACGTTTACATTTACTTGTTTCTATTGTTCCTCAAAAATATTTAACATTGTTTTTGA
This sequence comes from Wiebesia pumilae, assembly GCA_018907045.1. Taxonomy (NCBI): domain Eukaryota; kingdom Metazoa; phylum Arthropoda; class Insecta; order Hymenoptera; family Agaonidae; genus Wiebesia; species Wiebesia pumilae. The sequence continues at coordinate 5,309,804 of JACCHZ010000127.1, forward strand.
AAATATAATTAGAAGTCAAGGTATCGTTAATTATTAGTATAAACATATTTATTCTACAACTATTCATATCTAAGAAATTATTAAAATATTATAGTGTATTACATTACGAAATTTTCACGAAATTACTTCAATGTACGTAAACAATACGGTGATTAAATCTTCTTTTCGTGTAAAAACCCACAAATACATTGACTTCTAATTATAAATTTAATTAAAATCTTTTTTTCTACTTAAATAAAAATAGTACAGCTGATAATGTATATTAATTAAACAATCGTTGCTTACACGTTATTTATTTTACAAGCTTAATACACGCATGAAAACTATTCTTACAACTAATATGACCTGAAAAAACAATCGTCAGAGGTGTGATCTCACATTGAATGAAAGCAGACTGTTAGTTTAAATATATGAATCATCTAATTATGTCTTTTATTACTATTAACATGAAAGATTTTTCAGTTCTTTTCCAAACATAACATATGCATTATTTAATGCATTATTTAAAAAATGTATAAATCCAAATATCCATAAGAAGGTAGAAATTTTAAATGTCAGTTTAATAAGAATAACAATTTAAATTGTTATTAAAGAATATTCTTTCAAATGAGCATTTTTGTAAAAAAAGAAATTTAGTAATAATGAAATTTGTAAATATAATACTTATTTGTTTATGATTCAATTAGTTTTAAAAATACCCCGGAATACTAGAAATAACAGTACTTTTATTTCTAACATTTTTCGACTATATTGAGGCTTGTATTAAATAGAAATAAATGTAATTTAAGTAATAATTAAGATTTTTTTTCAACTTCAGCACAGGTAATAATTTTCTCTATTCTTGATCTGAAAATCGTATTCATAATTTTACTTATCACGGACTAAAAAATTATAAAAATATAAAAGATTAAGTATAATACATTTTTAAATGAAATATTTTTATATTTAGATTTTTTATAATGTATAAATAATTTATATTAAATAATGAGTCTAAAGATTTCGTGCAATAAGAATTTAAAATATTGTTTTGTAACCTCTAATATTTATCAATTTCTACTGTATATTTACATTTTAATAAATATAAAGGTTGTTCTTATTCTGAATATAATAAATCTATAAAGTTTTGCAAAATTATACTAAATATTAAAAAATCTTTCTATCGAACTTCTATCAAGTAGTAATAAAAACTTACAGAATTGCTTTCCCCCATCGCATTTAAAGAAATATTTCTATCAAATATATGGATCATTTTATTCTTATTTTATTTTAATTTATATTTTTTTTAATTTTTATAATTTTATTTATAAATATATAAAATAAAATAATAGCATACATTTTACAAGTGTTGCATAAATAATCTATTGTGTTTCATAAATTTAATTTCTTTATATTGTAAAATAATTTACAATCATATTTGCTTAAATGAAGGAAAATATATAAATATATAAATCAAAATTCCAATTCAAATATTAACGAGTAATTTATTTATAAGTTACTAGAAAGCATACATATACATATATCAATAATATATTTGAATGCAATACATCCAAGTTTTTAAATATAAAATTTTGAGTTAACTTTCTGATAGATCTTACAGATTCAAAATCAATACCTACCAGTAAATATATAACTGACAACTAATTTATTAATTACAATCTGCATTGGCTTTAAGACATGCCACTACGTATTCTACAGTATCAATATATAAAATATATTTATTTAAATTTGTACAAATTTAGCATATAAGCAAAGTAACGAATCGATCAACCGTGTCCAGCTTTAAATTTGTATACATAGTTCCATTAATTCGAGTAGTCGAAGTTATTAACACCCATATTTATACACAAAATATTATAATACATTGTCGATAACTTAAAAATAATTAACGACCTTTATTGATGACTCCATTGTTCAATATTTATAATGTATTGCCTTATGTATTCAGAAAATTTAAAACACTTACTCAAAAATATCAGCGCGCCGACATTATCTGACTCGACATACAGATTCCCCTATAGGCATTCCTACATCGTCAAAATTGATAAAGAAATAAATAATTATCAACTGTGAAAGCTAAAGAAGACGTGACAATGATGCATAAATAAGCATTTCATATACATTATTTGTAAATGTATTACTTTAACTAAACTCCGTAAAGTTTTAACAATCTAAGTCAGATATTTCCGGACAGGGTAGGCAATCTATGACAACGTAAGATCTGCCGAATAACGCTTCTAAAATTACAGCAAGGTCGATGACAGCTCATCGAAATTTCGTTATTTACATTGCTTCAGTTACTTATACGCTAATGTATTTTAGTTACAATATAATTTATAATATAAATTAAAACTGTATATTTTTCCTCTACGAAAATTTTAAAAGAAGAATCTACACCAGTTTTACTTATTACAATCATAAAATTTTCCACTTGCCATATTTTCATTCATAAGAAATTGATATAACAACGATGTTCGGATAATTACTAGAAAATAATATAAGATTAATTTTATAATTAATTGTCTATATGACGTATTTGACAGGTAATCTTGAAAAGAAAGTATTAAGTATTAACTCTAGAATTCATAAAATTGATTCTAAATAAAAATTTGGTATTCGTATGCACTACTCATTCAAATCAATGAAGCGTCGATCAGCTATCGATTTTTCTAGCGTAATCGACGTTCATTAATAAAAAATGTTCTCATACTGGTCCACGATCCCGACATAATGACATGGTAGCAGTTAGCAGGGTTGGGGAGAAGATGTGTTAAAGTGCACTAGCATTTATATGGTAATCTTAAGTACAAATAATAATAATAGCAGCATTTCAAACATTAATGCTAACAATTGATTGCTTTTATAGTAAAATGTCGTTATAAAACATTTTTTCGAATATGATTAGAATAAAATAAATAGTTGAAAAAATATTTCAATAACAAGAAATTTATGAAAATACATTCAAAATATCGTTGTAAATTTTGATTATTTCATAATTCATTTTAAAATATTTATTATTCAAAAATGTACTTCTTGATGCAATAATTATTTGTGAAAGAATTTTTTAAAATTATTATATGTATAAATTTATTTACTTATTTATTTCTAAAGAAGAATGTCTTACATTACATTTTTCCGAAATTTTATACGTAGTTACTACAATAGTACTACGAAAAATATTAACTATATTATTATAATTGAATACGGAACAATTAGAAAATAGCAAATCTTTTATATATTTCTCGCTTATACAAAGAAAATGTAATGTAATGAAAACGGATTCATGTATCCTTTATGCATTTGATATTAAGTATTTTTGTAGCACCAATAAAGCACTCTTTATTTATTATTATCTACTCAACATCTTATTATTGTACAAAGTTTATATATATATTGTGTGTGTACGTGTGAAGATTTTCAATGTATAAATAGTATATATAAATTTATATTTCATATCATAATTCGTATTTTCTTTGACTTGATTAATAACAGAATTAAAATTAGAATTAATTTAAAATGTAATATTAAAGTTTTTTTAAAGTATTGAAGTTTGAAGTAATGTGACAAAATTTCAACGTTTTCGAAGATACATAGTTCACCCTTGATCAGATCAGAGGTTTCTACAAGGGCGAACTACATGGAGGAGTAAAAAATGTTTTGTCATTTAAAACGTCATTGATTGTCATCTAAAATGTAAAATACATTCAATAAAATATATTTTAACAAAAACTGGTTTAGAGTAAAAAATTGATACTCTGCGGTATAAAAAAGTCTGAATCTGCTGTTGGGAATCTTGAGATTTATCCTTACCAACGCTAATGCGGATGTCAACAGATGAGTGAGCCGATTTTACATAATAGTCTTCGCATGCAAGCCTACTTGACGATAAAAGATGCTTGTTGGCGTTAATTCTCTTCCAGTGTTCAAGAAATCATTTCGATTTACAAAATGGCACATGCCATTTTTCAAATTAACAAAATGCGAGAACTCGATGGTTCCTACTTCTATTCTCCATCCTCCTAATTCCATCAGCGACTTCTAGAGCATCTTGTCGATATATTTGATGTTAACCACCGTTAATTTAGATTTACCGTATAAGCCTTGATGTTGTTCGTCTTAAACCATTGCAGTCCCACCCGCTGACTAAAACGGGTGTCTCCAAGTAGTAGAATGTTTGGTTATTGTTAGACAGTCACAGTTCTACTTCACCGAACAATTTCACTTTAATCAGGTCTATTAAAAGAAACAATTGAGGGCTCTGAACGGCATACCAAGTCGTAAATTCACGATCCTTTATAGCAAATGAGTTTCTTAAAGCCTCCCTGATGGCCTTTCCATATTCATCCGTAAGGGAGACAATGAAATTGATAGGAAAATCTTCTCAACTCTGTAAGATACCAATATACTATTGTTCGATTCATGTAATTAAAATAAGAGTCTAGTAGCTTCGGTTACCAATGATAAAGATGGCAAAGCAATATTTGTCTATGAAATAAGCTTTTATCTAGAAATATCGGATCTAAATGATTTTGGTAGATTGCGGTAATCAGCGCATGTATGTTCTCGCTATTGCTATCTTCAGTAGCACTATCTACGGTTATAAAGAGAATTTGCGGTGTCATCTGCTGCCTCTAGATAAAAGACTCTCTTTCTTAATTTTTCAGAAATTAATGTTAATTTATTCATTGCATTGCACGTAATTTTTTACATCATTTATCCATTCCAGAATATAAGTTTTGCACATACATTGACGCGAATTTTATCTAATTTTTTTTCAGAAGAATATCTTTTATCCCGCATTAAAGTGCAGAGACTGAAGGTAGGTGAGCGGAAACTTTGGTTTAGTTCTTGCTCGTGTTCATGCATTTGTCAGGATAATCTTGCTATTCTTTCTCCAGACAGCAATGAAATTATTTAACTAATCATGGAAATATCTCCACTAGCACAAGGCTCTAACTTTCCAATACCACATAATATTATGTGGTAAAAATCTAACTTCAAAGGAACTCTAGTACTCTCAAAACGAACTATGCATCAGTGACGATATAAGCAGTCCTATACTTTGCAATGCATTCCAAAAATATGTATATGTCTTGTCTGTCAAAGTGCTAATTTAACTTCATAATCTGCTCTAGAGCATGGCACTGCGGATCTATAAAGTTTCTAATTTACCATTGATACTGGTCCAATGTTCGTGATAACGACAGATTTGGCGCGATCAAAGCGAAAGCATGTTAAGATTTAGAGATATTCTTTTGAAGTCTTTATCTGGTATCACTACGGATGAACTTGGTACCTTCTTGTCAGTGACTTCTTAATCGACTCTTGTCATATTTTTTATCAAGGTACTGCTAGTCTTTTTCTTTTACCTTGTAGCTGTCAGAATTTCGATGGTTGTCTTGATATTAAAATTTGAACAAACTCTGTTTCAAAACAACTTCATCCTTGTTTTATTTTTCTTTTCTTACAGTATTGATAAAAAAATGAGGAAACATGGACTGAGGAAACAAGGAATAAACAATGAAAAAACAAATTATAATATTTGTCGCTTAAATCTCAACGGGCGGGAATTTTCGTGACATATAATGGAACATTGTTATTTCTAGAAATGTATTCCTGGTTCGTTTTTAACTGGAATAACTTTAACTGCATGAAGTTTCTTTACCAATTCGGTCTTGGCCAAAGAATAAGAAATGAAAAGTAAAGGATGGAAGGCCTTATAAAAGTCACGCACAAGAAGAAAGACGAAGAGCTCTACGAATATCAGCACCTGGGACGAGAAATAGAGCGCTTGACAAAAGTTGACGCGAGAAGAAATATCGGAAAGAAAAGTCAATTAAAAAATTGTAATTCAATGAATTGTCAGGAATCGACATTTCATTATACCATGCGGATCCTTTTCCCTATTCATACAAATTCTACCTCCTACACCATTCCACGATGAGGCAAAAGGAAATAGTATTGCAGTACATGTCAAAGAGAGAAAAAAAGAGAGAGAGCATTAATACTTATGCTGACATATATATACATTAATAAAAAAAGTACTGACATACTATGCACACTTTTTCTGTATGCTCTTATGTGATATCACGCATACACGGATACTGGTAGAGTACACTATACAGCTGTTTCTTTCAACGAATAATTTTGTAACAGTATTAGTTAGTCAAAAGAATCTTTGATCAAGGCTTATTTAAATTTTTTATAATTGTTTCCAAAGTCTGTTCATTACAGTAAAGAAATATTAATAAATATTATCAAGTAATTAAAGGCGAAAATTTTAATAAATAGACTAAACTTTATAGAATTTCTAAATTAATATTTAAGTTAAACGTAAAATAATAGTAAAAAAAAATTACCTGTATATTACAAATAGGAGATTAATTTTTAAGTTGATTTTTTTCAACTTTCAAACAGTAACTTCGTTCTATAATTATAAATTGTTTATACCTGTAAGCAATAAAAATTATTATATTAACTATTGAAAAAATACAGTTACATATTTTAATAAAAGTTTAAAAAGTGTAACTAAATTAACTTAAATAAACAGATAAACTAATCGCTTAAAAATCATTAAAATATAATTAATTACATTGGTTTTATAAAATTAACATTAACTATATTTTCTTACAGTTTAGATTAGAATATTATCTCCTGCTTTATTCTTGACTCTATCTTATTTTTATCTCTTATAATATTATATTTAATGGGTGCATAAAAATCTACTTTCATCTAACATGGGTATGTATACGTATAAACCTCTTAGCGTTTTTCCTCATAAGGTTCCATTGTTATAAACACACTTTCATAAAGATTTTTATTTTTCGATTATATTCTTCAATTTCTGGATACTCTAAAATACCAAGAAAGCTATATATTTTATAACCTTATAATATCTTTCTGACATTACTTGTTTGATTTAAATTCTATTATCTCTGAAACTTGTTTCTTTTTGCTAACTTAATATCATTTAACCAAATTGCAATTTAATATATTTAAAAATTTCAGTATAGTCATAAATATAGTGAACTTAATTATTTATCTATTAATATTTTTATTGAAAAAGCATAATTAACATGAAATAAAAATACTTATATCTATTTTCTCATATATTTTATTTTAATCATTATTGAACCGTCAAAAAGTTTTTCTTTTCAAAAGATGGAAAATCTTATGATAAAAACCAAATCACCGTCCGTTCACTTTGAAAAGAACCATTATTACATTAAAAAAAGAGAAGTTAAGATAGGTGAAAAAGAAAATTAGACCTTTTCCTTTTCTGTTAACTAACACAGGATTATAGACATATGCGATTTCAATACGACAACCGAAACAATAAAGAAATATGGTATCCGTCGGCTGTCAGTAGGAGCAGTCGATATTACTTCAGGTAAAGTGGTCATAGTAATATTGGTTATCTTGGTGGATACGGCCTGCAGTCAGTGGCCTTCTCTGTTGCCTCTAGTGACTTCTTTTTATCCCTTCGGTTTTCAGAATGACTACATACATAGAAAATCTATTATACCCCTTTTTTATATTAAAGGAAGGAATCATTCCGCTAGAATTCCAACACTCACTTCAATACAGGTTCCATTTTTCTGGACTCTCGCTCTCTCTCTCACTCTCTCTCTCTCTCTCTCTCTCTCTATTCTTCTCTATCTCTTTATACGTTCTCTTTTTTACTAACGGCTCTATTTTATGTGGTCGTAACTGTACGAGGCAAAAAGAAAAATGAAAATGCACCGGGACTGAAAGAAATCTAGAGCATATGAATTTATCATCTTGGTAGTATCCATGATAACTTGTAAATATTAAAAGTAATCAGTTTCATAAACTTCAATCATAAATAAAGTTTAATCTAATTAAAAGAGACTAGAAACGAAAATTTTTTCTCGAAAAACTTTGTATTCTTATTTAATGTTTTATTAGTTATATATCACATGTGTATCATAGCAGAAAATCGAGATGTTGCAAGCTATTAAAAATGTCAAATTACACATTTTTACGCTCAACTTTATTTATCTATTTACCTATAATTTATATTTATCTATTGTTTATATATTATTATTATTATATAATATATTATTTATATATTATCTATTGATTAATATTATAATATATAATATTTATATATTATATATTATCTATTATCTATATAAATCTATTTATCTATAATTTATATAAGGAAGACTATAGAAATTACTTTTGTGTAAATAATAACCAATGGTTAGTTAGGCAAATAAAAAATTCTATAAACGTATTTATGCTAATAACGAAAAACTTAAATAAACCGAAATACCGAACAGTCTCATTTTAAAGATGCCAATAATTTTATTGAAAAATTCGTCTTATTATTGTATAGATAAAGTAAATTTACGACTGTTATAAGAGAATAAATAGAGAGATAGAACGATGGCTGTTAGAAGCAATCAGGACAGACTTATATAGGACAGACCCTCGAGTATTTAATGAATCGTACAAAGAGAATGAAATTATTTACGAACACACAAAGAAAAAGTGTACAATCGTCTGTTGATGCATATCATGTCGTCACGGTTATGTCATCAGGTCAAGTGGTTTAAAACTTCTACCTAAGATAGAAAATGGAAAAACGAATGAATAAGAAAGATAACGGAGGTAAAAAAGATCATATTAAAAACACAAATAAAGTTTTCTTGTCTTTCTATTCATACATTGATATAGAATACATATAATTTAATAAAGATTTTAAGTAGATTTTTATAACAGTCAGTCTTATAATGGTTTCATTAAAATTTTAAAAAATGTTTGCAGTTATTATTGTACAATAGTGCAATGATATTTTTCTATACATCAAAAAATTTAATTATGTACAAAAAACACTCTCTCTCCTAAAGGTATTTAATTTGTTTAAAATATTAAAAATGTTTTACTAAATTCTTTAAATAAATATGATACTACTAACTATTATTATGTATGAAAAATACCAAATAATTATTTATTTATATAAATAAATTCTACATAGTAAATAATATGATATTAATGGTGTATAGAAAAAAATGAGTTCATATATTTTATATTAATTCTAGAAAAAAATTAACTTTTTTGTAAAAGAATTTGTACTGGAAAAGTAAATATGAATTGTTATTATAATCTAATTATATTTTACAGTTTCGATTTACTACTTTACAATAACAATTTTTGTATCAAATATCAAAAAAGGATTAAGCAACAATAAAACTTTATAGTCTTCAAAAAAAAATTTTGAAGACTAAAAAAAGACTAAATGCAAAATTAGTTACTAAAATAGTAAGATCATTATTTATTATTTAATATTATTTTTAAATTAAAATATTTATACAAGTATGAGCAATGTATTTTTTTAGAAATAGTTATAAAAAGTATTGAAAAAATATTTGTTTTCTTTGAAGTGTAATTTTATTTCCTTTGATATAATTGCTCGTTAAAATTGAATCAATGCTTTCACATGAGCAATAACAAATAAATATTTGAACTTTGTAATAAATCTCAACAGAGAAATAGTCAATATAAAACATACATTACGTAATAAATCATTAATTTTCCTTGAAATTATTTTTTTTCTTCTGTTATTTATTTGTGGCAATATGCAGCTATTTATTTTCTCTATTTTACTGAAGATACAATCATAATTATATTATAGAATCATGTTCAAAAATAATACTTCTTAAAAAACAAATCTCATGTATCAATGATAGATATTCAGACATAATTATGATTTATTCATTTCATATACATTTTAATCTTCTTTTGTAAAAAAAGTATATGACTAAATTTTCTCAAAAAAAAATAGATATTCAGCACACGCAATAAAAATATTTTTAAGGAAGAATCAAAATAATTCATAAATATTATTCATTTTTGTCAAAAATATTTTATAAATTGTTAAAAATATAAAGGTATTAATTAAAAAAAAAACTTCTATAAAATTGACGTGAAATTTAAAATTTTTTTTTAAATAAATCAAGTAATAAATATAAAAAACATACATACATATAAATATGTATATATTTGTAAAGAAAAGAAAAATTATGGATACGTGGACATGTAAGAGTAATATTGTATTGTATAAAATATGAGAATTTAATATTTCATAATTTATATTGTATTGATTATTGAATATTTATACATGTTCTTGTAAATATATTAGGTAAAAAATAAATAATTACATGACATATGCATTAGAATATAAATTTAATGACATATTTTCACAAATCTTATATAATTTAATAATTATAAATATTATTATCGTCTCTATAGTCATTAATTGATAAGCAGAAAGTATTGTAAAATAATCTCTTTTTAGCTACATTTATGCATCAATAAATACTTTCTTGAATTTTATTGATATTTCGTTTTAATATTACTATTAGCGGCAATACCAAAAATAAACTGAAATATTTGCGCTGAAATTTTTTTCTCTTGAATAGACTGATCTTCTTTGTTGACTTATTCAATTTTTTCATGCGCATGTAAGTATATTAAAACGCTCATGGAGAAAATTTTGAGACTAATGCATCGTTATACTTAAGAATACAATTACATCAGACAATAATACGTTCCTAATATCATTATAACGTAAATTCTGCGAGTATGCTAAACAACAAATTGGCCATTAACCCTCTTACGCGCTGACTATGACGTATCGACCTGATTGTAGCTTACTCAAAGACAAGTTAAGTTATTTGATTTGTTATACGCTAGTTTTTACATCAATATTGTGAATTTTTTAAAGCGAAGTTGAGAATATTCTGTAGTATTTATTACCATGCTTTCAATATTATTCAAAATTCTTATTAAGAACAACAAATTGGGAAATATTGGTAAAATATTTTTGCATGGGATTTGAAATTATTATAATTTATTGTAATATTTATATATAATTCTGAGAAAATTTTGTTTACATATATTTTGAATAGTATCTTATTCATATAAAATAAAATTTTGAAAAATATAGAAGTACTGTATCAGTAATTTCTGAAGTGTATTTAAACTCTTTAGATTAAAAAACTTCTTAAAATCTGTAGTACGTTTTCTATATATAAATAATTCTATATATAGATAAAAATTTTAAATAATCAATAAAAAATTATTGCACATAAATAATAATGAATTTTTATTCTTTATTTTGGGTAATCATAAATTCATTCTTAAATTTAACTAGTTTAAATTTCAAAAGACTAAATCAAAATTTAGTCTCCTCATTAGAAACATTTTTCTGTAAAAATTAAATAAAAATATTTTTTCTATAACTATATATTATTTGACATATGAACCATAATTTGAAAGCATTATTTTTCACAAAGAGTATTATCGCATAAAGGGTCAATGCTAATGAGTACATAAATCGACGTATAAATATAATCTTCTATTTACTTTATTACTTCTTATTGTACTTTTTTTCATCCTCATAAAAGTTGCAATAGTAAAGCATTAATGGTTTCTCATAATTTGACAATCAGATTGACGTTTTTTGAGGCAACATTTGGAGCGAATAATGGAGCGAACAGAGAGGAAAAAGCAAATAGCGAATTATTGAGCACAAAGTGTGTTAGATTACTCTCTCCAGATAAGAAAAGCTGCTTCACGTACTAATGTTGTGCTTTTTCTCCTCCCCCTCTCTCTCACTCTATCGCTGTCTCAGTACCTCTTTCTCTCTCACTCTATCGCTGTCTCAGTACCTCTTTCTCTCTCACTCTATCGCTGTCTCAGTACCTCTTTCTCTCTCACTCTATCGCTGTCTCAGTACCTCTTTCTCTCTCACTCTATCGCTGTCTCAGTACCTCTTTCTCTCTTACTCGCTATCTGTCTATACATCTATATATCTGATATTCTATCCCTTTCATTATTCGCTTCTTATAGACGAAGATCTAACGAAAGGAATCAACGATAAATCAAAGGACAAAGATGAAAAAATATAATGTATTTCTTGATTGTGAAAAGCATACTTTTAGTTCAGTCTTTTCCCTTTCCTCTAAAAAAAATTACTTTATACGACTTAAAGTGTATGAAAAAAAAATGAGAAATGAATATATAAAATGTATTGAATTTTTTAAATACAGTGCAAGTTTTCTTGCGAGTATTCTTAGACAATCATGTGAATACTAAACTATTGATTTTATTTTAAGAGTATATTTGTTAAAACTGTAAAAAAGTGCAATCACTAAATTAATTTAAATGTTTCAACATTTTTCAGCACAAGACAATAAAATAAATTTAAGTTGCATCAATTATTAGATTTTTATATTGGTTTGAAAATAGTTTATTAGAATTAATTATATCGTTTAGAAATATTATAGTCTAGTAAGCTAAGTTAATTATAAATCTTTTAAATTTTTATAGATTTTACTGAATAAACTAAATAGAAACGCTTTAAAAAATATGTAAGATGTTTTTAATAACTTCTGCTAAAGATGAATAGTATCTATAATTTTAAATTAATATAAATGAAAAATGTGATCTAAATTATTTGTTGTGCTGTGATATTAGAATCATGCACCTTGTTACAATTTGTACATGTAAACATTGAGTACATTATCGCATCAGAAGAAACATTAAATTACAAGCCTGGAAAATAGTAATATAAATCAATTGATACAGCAGCATAAATAATAAGAATCATGTTTTTGGTTTTAAGAAAAACTCTTATTATATGGATAGTCTTGAAACCCCTCGAACACGACTTAGAAGGTCGTTTTTAACTCTTTATCGAACAATACATAAGATAGCGATCGCTGATTAGCTATGTTAATTTGTTATGATGATGAAACTATTATAGCAATGAAAGAAAGTGTGAAATTATATTTATCATCTATTTATACATTTTTAAGATAATAATAACCAATTTATCATACTATCTATAATAAAAGAAAGTAGAGAGGAGTTGAAAAAGAAAAATCTTACCACTTGTATTCACCTTAATAAAACAATTTTTGTCCATCCTTGTTTAATATAAATATATTATCAGTTCCTCACTTGATCAAATAGATATGAAGCAATTTAAAAGTAGCAATTTAAAAATCAATGTCAAGTTGAACGCGATATTTGTATTTAAATAATGTATCTGAGTAATAAAACATGTTTAATCAATTTAAGTGCAATTAATAGTTTGAACATAATAAAGAAATTTTTTAACTCATAAAAATCCAAACTTATTTGACAATATTAAAAGAATGTAAGCATACTCTATTTTAATTTTTTCTTAATTTTACAGATAATTATCAGATCTTAATTATTTTTTAGATGCCTTATTTGTAAAATAAGTATCTGTTTACAACTACATAACTATTACCAAATACATGATACCTATTATGTGGATGTTACAAATATTAATTCTTTTTGTCAATTAGGAATCAAAAGGTCAGAACAATATAGAACTTATTTAATATTATCAATAATATTGAAATGTATGTAATTTTACTAATCGCAAAAGATGTTTGTTCGAAAAGAAAGTCCACTTCATCTTCTAAATTATTTGTTTCGTTGATTTACTTAAAGAGAACATAGGAAGGATGAAGATAACAAGAGGCATGGAAAAAAGAAGGTTGAGATGTTCCTTTATCCCCATTTCTGGAAGAGTCCGACTCGCTGGCATCGACAGTTGGAGCCCCACAGATTACAGCGACAGCTCGAGCTGAAGCAACAGTCATTGGGCCGGTGATCGCAGTTCCCATTGCGACGAACACACGCGCGCCTGAACATAGAGATCCACGAGGCACGTCTATTCGAGATTAAGGAAATCGAGAGAGGATCTTTCGACGAATATCGAAATAACGACACATCTATTAATTAAATTTTTATTACATAAAAGTATTATAAAAAAATAATTCCAAGCAGAAATTAATAGTTGTTCTTTAAAATGTGGGTTACATTATAATTAGCATATAAGACGTACAGAAACCGCATCTTATAGGTATAAATCCTTTAGTAGATTCTTATTTTATAAGTAAATGCTTCTAGAAAACTTAAATTTTTTAATTACAGAAATTATATGAATAATTATAACTATTGCTTACAATACTATATAGCTTAAAAATATTCTAAAGTTCGTATTGTCTAATTTACATAATTAATGTAATATAATCATCTAATTTTAAGGAAAATTCTTATTATTTCATAACCATTAACTTACATAGTATTTCTTTTTAATAATTTCAATAAATGTTTAATTTACTTAAAGTTTTTATTAAAACATTAGAATAGTATAAAAATTACTAATAAATTTTTTTTTATAATTAGCAAAGTTAAATATAAAAAGAAACCTCAACATTAATTTATATCATTATGAGCCATATATGTCATAATATATTATAAGCTAAAAAAGATTTTTCAATATATCTATTTAAAATTGCAGTATAATTTTTAATATCGCGATATATTTCGAGAAAACAAAAAGGAGACTTGCTGAAAAACTTACTATAATAAATTTTCAATAATTTAAAGCAGTACAGATTACATACTATTCTATAAAAATAGATCAGATATTCATTATTCTTAATTATTAAGAATTTATTAGAAAATTATTTTAATTGTTTATCTTTATAAAATATACATAGATATAAATTAAAATTTATTTGGTACTGTAATAAAATGTTCTGTATTCGAAATTCAAAAAAAGAAGAGATTCTCTTTATATTTAATTTTTGTCATAATGTATGGTTTTTATATTGCTGACATATTTTTAAAATTTTTTTTTTTCTATTCTGCAAAGATAATATTTTTCTCCCAATATTACTCCTACATTTAACGAACCACATTACTTAAAACTTGGCTAGAAATAACATTACAAATTTTAATAAACTCTTTAGAATAAGTATTTATATTACATAATCTGACTTGATCATAATTTACATTTACTTTGAATTTTTAATCAAAAGTTTCCTGTTTCTATTAAAGCATGCATGCGGATCATACTTTGTATTGCAAATAAAAATTATGAATTCATAATATATATATCATCTTAGTAAAATCTTTATATTACTTCATATTTTAAAAATTTCTGCTTACGGAATAATTTCCTTATACAAATATTTTCTGTAATCTGAAAACCATTATCAATATTTTATCGTTTACTTGAAATATATCTTTTGTATTCATTTTTATAAAACTATAAAAACTTTTTTTTAAATAATAAAAATTTACGACAGCAAGGAGCTTATGTAGCACATGTGCTATCGTAAATTTGATCTTAGGACTTATGTGCTTACTTTTGTTGGACAGCATGTATTAGATTCTCTAGTCCATTGTCTGAATAGTCTGCATCCGTTGCAAGAGTTTCTTCTTCTGTAAAATAAAAAAAATATTAAGTTACTAGTAAATAAGTGTATTATAAATATCATGTAAATAGTATATTATAAATAGCGATGTAAATATTTTAATCACTCTATTTAATAGAATTATCAATGAAAAATCAAATGAAATTGTAAATAACATACACATACAATACAAATACTTATTGAAGAATAATAATATGTATTTAGAAACATAAACTATAAACATTAAAGAGATTTAAATATTTTTACATATTTTAAAATTAAATTAATTTAATTATTAAACTATATCGATATTAAATTTATTTTTTAGTTCAATTTTTATAGTTTATGGAAATAATAAAAACTATGTTCATAATTAAATAGAATTTTTCAAATAAAATTATTTTTTGTGGTAAGTTTTAAAATCTATATTAATATTAATAAAAAAAATTTTTTCACGTTTATTTTTTTTTAAACCTTGTTATAATCAAATTAAAGTATTTAAATATGAACTATGTTTCAAATACAACAATAGTACAGAAAAATTACGAATGAAAAAAACGAAAAATTACGTGCAAATAATTACGAAACCTAATACAATTACTCTTTGAAAGTCAACAGAATAAATGTTAGTAATACTATCCTTTCGATTGTTATTTTAAAAACTTAATACCATCTTATTTTCTTATATAAATAAGTAAATATGTAAACCATAACTATTCTGAGAAAAATATTAGTAAATATGCAAATTCTTGAAAATTCTTACTCTTTTTTTATTTTCAAAAACTTATTTGTTTTATAATTAAATTCTTACGTGCATTAAGAGTATCGAAATTTACAAGTTTGAGTTCCCTTTTAAGTAAAACTTGTATATATAAGAAGAAAGTTACCAAAGACAAATAAAATGAATCAATATACTTTAAAAGAGGTTTTCCTACTACAAGTTTCATAATAAAAATTTATTGTTAATAATTATGAATTTCAAATTCAATTCCACATATCAAATAAATAGTATTCAAAACTTCAAAAATACTATGGTTTGAATTATGCTTCTTATTTTATATATTTATACCTTATTTTTTTCGATATAAACTACATAATATATATAATACTACATGTAGCTTTTAACTTTAAAGGTTTCTATTATGAAAATAACATAAAAATTTTAAATAAGAATTAACTTTATCAGGTTTTTTAACCTCTAATTTTAATATAATTATTAAAAGAAAATAATATAAATATGAACTCATATGTAATTTTTCTTTACGTCGATAAATGCATATATGTTTATAAAATAATTTGTTTTAATATACTGTTTTGAATTTTATAGATAATGACAGATTAGTAAATCTCCTTTTAAATTATATGGAGTATATAATAAGTTCATACTAAAAATACATAATATATATTATTGTAAAAGTGATTTCGGTAACAATTTCCAAGTATTCCTTGAATTAAAAATGAATTAAGTTCTCATATTTTCAGTTTAGTAACATAAGATACTTAATTTCGAAACATTAATGGAATAATTGTATAAGTTCTTTTTGGTTTATAGAATACTAAAAAAATGCACTTAAATGAATCAAAGTATTTACTTGATAATTTTTTATTGAAATAATTCTTGGTAATGAATATGTAAAATTGTCTTGCAAAATTATAACAATTAAAAGAAAACGAAAAAAGTACATATCATTTTACATTTATTTTGTCTGTTTTCTATTACATAATTTTACCAAATCAAGCTGCAGTTTAAATTACAATAAAAAAAAATACATTTTCTTTGTTTCCAAATAAAGATATATTAAAAGCTAGAATTTAAATAACATTTACCTAAATTGTGTAAATTTTTTAAGAATATATAAAATAATAAATATAATAAAAATAATATAACTAAACTATTTCATTTAGATATAAGTTTCTTTTTATTAATGAATACCTAACTTAGTAGTAAAAGTTTCCTCGAAGTTGCCATCAAATCAAATTCTGATTCAGAATAATATAGAATATTTTCTGCTTAATGTGAATATTTGAAATAATTATGATACTTTTTTTAACATATTTCTAATAAAATTTTTTTTATTTTAAAAATAAAAGAATATACCAATTATATTTATATTTAATGTTCATGTTATCATATTATTTGGTTTACTAAAAGAGTAATTAAATTATAAAATTCTTGTAATATTGCGCAAGAAACATATTAATATCTTTCTCTCAAGGCAGCATTAGACAATTTTATTTTCATTTCACATGAAATACACGCATAAAGAATATTTTTACTTATACGTCACAAAAAGTTATAAATATCAACTTACGTTTTAATCAGAATAATGAAAAAGTAAATCTTATATTTTAAATGCTTGTAAAAGGAATATATTTCAATTATTACCAGTATATTGGTAATAATTATTATATAGTTAATAAAATTAATAAATAGTCATCAATCCATTATTCACCCTATTAATTAAACTGCACAGCATCCTTCTAAATTTCTTATCAAAATATATTTCATTATGAATAAGCTTGCAATGTGAATTATTATCATAAATATATATATATATATATATATATATATATATATATATATATAAGCTTTTAAATACAATACATTTCATTTCAACTTCTAAAAGTAGCA
This sequence comes from Wiebesia pumilae, assembly GCA_018907045.1. Lineage (NCBI taxonomy): Eukaryota > Metazoa > Arthropoda > Insecta > Hymenoptera > Agaonidae > Wiebesia > Wiebesia pumilae. The sequence continues at coordinate 5,327,705 of JACCHZ010000127.1, forward strand.
TAGCTGTTAAATTAAGTGGTACTTTTGGAATAAAAACTAAATTCTAAACTGAATAAGATGTTCAATATTTAAGATACATATTTTATCTACTCATCTATTTAAGTAATAATAGATGGTATTAATTTACTAGATTTCATATCTTATAACATGTAAGTATATGTAACAATTAATACAGAAACCTTATAATAATTATAATAAATCTTTCCTCAATTTATGATATTAAACTTTCTTAATTTTCAGATAATTTATTTAGATTTCTACTATCATTCTATTATTATTATACTATATTAAAAATATTACTATTAGTTTATAACATTATTCGTTTTTGTTGGCATTTACCTAATACTGATAAGGTATTAATAATTTTGATATTAAAAAGGAATATAACTTTCGCAATATAATACATGATCAAATAATACTTTATAAAACAGAAATATTTTTTATCTTTATATTTCATTTAATTTATTGATTTTTGTATATTTCTTAAAAGTTTTCATTCATTAGTTATATACAGAAATAGTAGTTTAGTAAATGTAATTATTAAATATTTATTTAATGAATACAATCTTTAATTTCTATTAAAGAGTCGTTACTCATCAAATTCTGAATTTTCCATTCGTCATTTTAATCATATTTAATGAATTTCTAAATTTTAATATTTTTTTAATATCACGTATTTCGAATGTTGAAAGAAAAATATAATCGTGTACGTCTCTTTGTCTGTATGAATTTGTGTTTGAAAAAGGTAATAATATAGACAAATATGATACGTTTATAAAAATGAGAAAAAAATAAAATTTAATCATTTTTAAATTTGTAAAATTAGTAATTAATATTGTTGGTTAGAAATATTTACAATGTTTACCTAGTTAAACTAAAAATCAGTAGGAAAGTATATAGTTAATTCAATCATATAGATATGAATAATGTAACATAATTGTAAATGTGAAATTCAAAGATATTATTAAATGTGTTCACAAGATCACATATTTATTCTTATTTAAAAGATTTTCTAGTTATTTTCTGTATATTCATATGCGAAATGTTTCTGAAAATTCAACTTTCGTATTTGTTGTTTATACATCATATCATACTATTTTTAATATATACTTTTTAGGATTTGATCTTTTTAAAGTATATATATGAATATATATACATATATATATATATTATAAATCTAATTTTACCAAGTATAATTATAAGTATAATTTTACCAAGTAAATCTTTACTAAGTAAAGAAAATAGATCTTTACTTTTAATCACATTGCTATAAATTAGACTTTTATAGATTATAAATATATTTTATTATAACTGCAAATAAATTAATAGATAAGTTAAAGGAAATAACGTAAAAGAATGAAAAATTATTAAGACTCCAAACATTCGTTTTTAGAAATATATAATGTTCTTATATTATATTTTCGCTCGTTCAACTTTCATATGTTAATTCTTCTTAAATATTTTAAATTTGTCATTATTATCATCATCGTCGTCGTCATCGTCATCATCATTATTATTTTTTATTATTTTTATTATTAAAACCGTTTTTATATAATTGAAAACAATCGTTAAAAGTATAATACTGGCTTTAAATGTTACATAGTTTCAATAAATATTAAGTAATATATAATTAAAGTTTTTTTTTTTTTGTAAGAATTATTCTAAACCACTTATTTAAATTAATACAATTCAATATCATCAAACCAATAAATATTTACCAACAATCAACTTGATTATTAACACAAATATTATTAAATAAATTATATCAATAAAAAAGATCAGCGTTGCATATATGTTCAAAAATTCAAAATTTACTTGCAAAGAAGGTCCTTGATCTTTTTTATTTAAGGAATCAAAAAAATTTTAGAAATATCTTCATAGTCTTTTCATAGAAAAATAACAATGGAAAATATGACAAATAATATAAAAAATATTTAAATAAAATTATGAATTTACAATATTCACATATATAACAATATTATTATGAATTAATTACTTTAATATATAACATTAAAGTAATTATTAAAGGTATTTACTATTGAACTAATTTTAAAGATAAATATACAGCAATTAACATGTTCAAGATTGTTGCAAAACTCACAAATCTATTTATTTTAAAATTGAAAGTATAATGTAAGTTAAAACTAGATATTATTTTACTTTAAATTGATAAATATTACTAATATTAAATTTTATGTATTCCAAGTAATCACTTTATTAAATTAGAAATTAAAAATACATAATCAATAATTAATTAAGAATTTTTGATGTTATTACTTAGTCATTTACTTTTGCTTTATTTTTTAATAAACATACATAACTTTATATCTTATATTGACTTTATTTTAATGAAGTTAAAAAATTGTTACTAAATTTAATTTAATTACATTTAACGATTCACATGAATAAGCCTTTATTAAATTAATTAAATTACTTGATGATTTTATGTAATAATTTTTTATTAATAATATTAAAACTATATATGAAATCTTTGATTTCAAAGAAGTTATTTCACAGTATGAGTTTGAGTTTTACACTCACTTAAAAAATAATGAAATTTGATAATTTACATTTTTTTGCGTTTCATTATGTTCATTAAAGAATATTCGTTAGAAATTAAATAAGATTTATGCCAATAATAAGACCCTGTCAAAAAAACTTGAAGCTTTTAAAACAAAATTATATACAATTTTTAAGGTTTCACACATTTATTATAAGCTTCCAAATTTCAAATTCTTTTATGCAGTGATAAGTGAGTACCTAAAAATTACTGTAATAATTTTGTTTTACAAATACAATATAACTAATTATTGTGACCTTTGATGAAAAAAGGTGAAATAATCTATATCAAATGACAATGTAAAGTTAAATATTATTTTAATAATGTTTTAGTACATGCATATTTAAACAAAACTACGATATCAAATAACAATAAGATTTTACTACATTATATTCAAAAATTATTATTAAAAACGCAATCAACAAATTGCACAAACTGTCCGACTTGATTCGAATATTATTCATTTATTGTAATTCTGTACTCATTGTATTTCAGACATATCAAGCTCTGCGAATAAGAATGACAAAAACATTAAACAACAATCCTCACCGTCATCAAAAAATGGACCGGCGCTGATACTTTCCGCAAATACGAAAATGCCAAGACAAATCAGTCCGATCAGACCGAGCTTCATATTTCCTTTAATATGTAACAGCCTCGATTTTGGGGTCTCTTCTTGTAGTGAAGTGAAGATGAGAATCCTTGCAAATAAACGTCAAAAAATAAGAAAAAACCACCGGTATGGGTGAATGAGTTTAAGCGTCTCTCTCTCTCTCTCTCTCTATTCTTCTTCCACCCTCTCTTTCACTTCGTCAATCCCTTTCTCTTTCTTTCTCTCTCACTCTCTATTTTTCTCTCTTTCTTTACGTGACGCTAGGCTGGTAACGAATTCAAGTGACGCACTGGTGGATTGGTGAGACGCTTATATAGACGTGAGAGGCGTGGCGCATACACAGCGCGCAGCACGGTAACGCTGAATAGAGAGAAAGAGAAAGCAAGAAGTATTTTAAGAGTAACGAAAGATTGAACATTGGGAAGCAAAGATAGAGAAAAGGGACAAGATTAGAAACAGGGCTTCAGAGGATGGATTGCACAATTAAGTGAAGACACTCGTGATCTTGCTCAATATTTTCAATCGCTTCATTTTTTCGGTTAATAATCTGAAATTCACTTATAAGGAAGCAATACCAATATTAATATAGCATGTGTTATAAGTATCAAAGCCAACTATCATTGAATTATATATAAATTCGTAGAATTTCCATTTATCCAAAAAATTGCTTAAACAATAAGGGGTTCGTAGTTTTTAAGCTAAATTAAAATATTCGATAAAATACCATATAACAGAGAATTTTAATACGTCCATAATATAATGTCGATATATAGTGTTTTTTAATATTGCAAATATTAAAATAAATTTTACATGTACACAATTAAATTAGGTCTTTCAAGATGGTAACAAATTATGTAAAATCATACCTTCACATAATTTTATTCTTACAATTTATCAAATATTTAGATTTTTCGTCATAATCAATTTTTTAGAACCTAAAATATTATTTTAAGGTACATAAACTATAATATTACACTTTCAATTTTTAGAACAAATGATGAATAAAATTTTATTTTAAATTCTAAATTCTAAGTTCTAAATTTATTTGTAAAAGCTCATAAATTAAAAGAATTTTCAAAAAGATTACAAATGAAAATTAAATGTAAATAATGTATGAAAATTTTAAATACATAATATAAACTAAGATCTTTATTATATACATTTTTTTATATAATATGTTAAGATATGATATTTTATAATTATTTTTGACTTATGAAAGGTTATGTGCATATGTACAATTACTTACAAAATGTAAACAATGCATTTAAAAAACATAATTGAAACTATTAAATAAAGATAATTAATTTGATTTGGTAAATTTTTTCAATTGATTATAAGAACTCTGATAAAAACCCTGATATTCATTTTTTTTTGTACTTTCAAAAATTACAAAATTAATACATTGTGAACGTAATTTCTTTCATTTACATTTTTTCAAAGTAAATTTACTTATATACATTGACGAAATTAAAATTTTTTTCTTGAAAAAAAAAATTATTAAATACTTTGCAGTTATAAAGACTTTTTGAATTAAATTACTTTTTTTATATTTAATAGTATTAAAATATGAATTTGTTAAGGTCTAGCTGAAGAAATTTATGAATTTGCTGCTTTCCTAAGATTTATAAGCCACGTATACTGCAATAAAGATAAATAAATAAAATATGGTTTTGGTTTAATTATACATTACAAATTTTGTAATAATAAATTGAATTGATTTAGAATTCGAATAGTAGAAAGATATATTAAGAAATATTAAAAAAAAACAAAAAATTCATATTTAATTATAATACGTAACCTGACGTATTATATCTTAAAAAAATAAATAAAAACCACGATAAATATTAAATCTTTTTTACATTAACAGTATGAATATATATAATTGTTCTTTCAGCCCATCCATTTCAACCTCTTTTCAAAAATATTAACTTATATTTCAAAAATTTATTTTCAGTTTAATACTAACATACTTTTAATAATGAGGTAACGACATATTTAAGTTTTTAAGACCATAAATCATGAGTATAATTTATAGATGTGAGCACATTATGAGAGCAACAATCGAAAAATATTTATTAAATCTTTCTATTCATTATTCTATTATATAAAATAAATTAAATAAAATAAAAAGTATAATATTCCATAATTATTACGTGAATCATAAAAAATCTACATATATGAAAATTTATGAAAGTCTTAAAAAATAAAAATAATATTTGAAACGAAATATTATAATATTTCAATAACAAAATTATGTCAATTTTAATGTTTAAAATTAAAAAAACATATTTTCATGAAAATATTTTTTTTATTTACATTTTTTTATCTTAAAAAGCAGTACTATCAAAATAATTCATTCGATAAAGAAAAATATTTTATCACTAAAAGTAATAAATTTAAAGACATAAAGTCTTTAAATAAAAATCACAAATATTATGAAGAATAGAGTATATATATATCATTTAAATAATTTACAAATAGTTGAAAAAAAGTTGTTATAATTTCCAATGCAATTTACCAAAAAAATAAATACTCTTTGACATATCGAAGTCCATTTAAATACTTATTTTAAACAAATTTTAATTCTAAAAATAAAATATAATACTAATAAAGATTTAATATTATTTAACGTTTCTTTAATGTTTTACAGAATGAATATTGTATGTTTTCATTATACATACAAAAAATGAATTTAATATAAAAAAACCAACTTATTTAAAATAAAAAATAAATAGAAAATAAATAGTAATAAAATAAGTAATAAAATAGTAATAAAATAAGAAATGCATGTGTAAATATCTAAAAATAATAAAAACAGAATAATATACAAATATAATAATCTATTCATTAAAATATTGAAAAAATAAATGAAGAAAAATTAATTTAAGTACATATTGCATAAATCGTACGAAAAACTAAAAGTAATTCGATATTTTTACATTGTTAATAGTATTGCAGTAGACATGACTTAAACAATATTAAGATGAAGAAAAATATAATAAAAATGCATAGTTGTTACATAATTAATTACGTAATGATATTGTCTTTATTTATAATTTAATATAATCGAAAAATTAATTAAATAATTCAAAATTAATGATAGAAGATCATTTATACATATTTTAGTAAAATTATATCATACCATTTGAAGAAATATATATAATTATACTTAAATAATATAGAACATGAAGAAGCACATACTACAGAAAACATTTATAATTAATAACGTTATCCCTTACGAAATGATTTAATTCTACATACACATGTAAATCATGCTTTTGATAATGTTAAAATATCAATCCTGTTTGTTTAAAAAATACTTATCATTTTATTATATATATTTTATTTCAAATACTATTTAATTTTAAGTGATTTTATTCTCTTATAATTCATATAAAGTATATTATATTCTGCAAAATCAATCAAACTAATAATATGTTAACCAAATCTAAATATATTTTTAAAAAAAAGGTCATTATAAATCAATGAATTCTCTAAATCTAATATTATAAATACAAAGTAAAAAAGTTCTATTGATTATTTTAGATCTATTTTATCCTACATACGAAAAAATTCAATTTAATTATAACGATTAAGATATTTTTCAAAAAATAGAATATTAAGAATAAAAGATTGTAATATTATAATATTTCATATTATTATATTTTTATAAAAATTTTTTATAATAATTAATAGAATCATTGGTGGATAAAAGTGGTATACATATTATAACTATTGTATAGTTATATATAAGATGTAATATAATTGGAATAAAAATATCTTAAGAATAAATAATATATCAGCATGATTATAGTAATGAATATATTTTTTATATTTTCTTTCTTTGCATAAAATATAAAAACTTATTTTTATGTTATATGTCGTACTTCACAAACAATAAAAAAAGAATTTCATACATATCATTAAAATGTAGATAAATGTAAGAAAAAGTATGTACGGAATTAAATGAACTTATCTAACATAGAAAAATGTATATTTTATAAGAACAAAGCTAAAGGTATTGTATCAAAGAAATATTTTTCTTCAGAATAATAAAAGATTGATTGTAATTGCGTTACAATAAGAACTATTTTCTCATATAATTTAAAATAATATTTGCTATTATTCTATTATGATTAATATATAATAGTATTATAAAAAAGAACTCTATCTACTAAACATAAGGTTCAAATAAATGATAATATTTTAAAAGTAAAAATGCTGTTTTAGGGCTTTTCAAATACTTTACCTTTTCTATATTTTTTGTGCTTGCGTTTTAGATTCGCTCTCTTTTTTTGTATGCGTACTATAAAACTATTTGTGATATAAGTACCAGAATGCGACAGTTTTGATTTTTCTTCATTCTGTCCTAGTCATAGTTCTATATGTTCTAAATGTTTCTATAATTCATGTTAGTATAAAAATACATAATAATATTGTTAATTATTGAAATATTATTAAAAAAGAATCTGATTTGAACTACAATTTTAATAAATTATAATTTATTAAAATTATATTTTATTAAAATTATAAATTATAAAAATGTAAATTTTTAATTTTTATATTTAATAAAAATTGAAATTATACAGCAAATTAAGAATAGCACCTGAAACATTTAAACATTAATAATAAGTGTATTTATATTTATTAGGCGTATCATTATTTAATTAATCTTATTTGAGTTACACTAAATTATGATAGCTCTATTATATTATTACAGATTTTCATTCTATAAATTTATTAAAACATTTTACACGAATAAGATTATATATTAAATATTGACCTCAAGATTGAGGCATGTTTTTCTTTTTAGTTCATTAATTAATTTTCATTATAAAATACATTACTGAACACAAATGATCAAGCATTACAGAAAATCTGTATTGAATTCTTTTAAGCAGAATCAAATTTTAATAAAACTTAATATTATTATAAAATGATATTTATAAATGGATCATTATTTCTGACATAAAATAAGCTTTATCTAAATTTTTAAATTTAGATAACGTAAATTTATATGTTACTTCGATAACATGAATGATAAATAGAAATGAATCGGAAATAAGTATGTAAGATATGTGTTTTTGTAATTCAACAAATTATGAAGAATATAATGACTTTACAGCAATTATTGAAAGTATGTTATAAAATTTGGAAACGTCCGAACACATATTTCAAGTGTGTCATTGATAAAAAAGGGATAGGATTATTTTCCTATTTAGATTTTCTAATAGAGCATAAATAATACAAATGGAATAGAAAATTGTATAAATAAATTCTCTTACATATAAGACAACCGTACACGTATTTAGGTTTTCTATTTAATAGTGAGTTTGAAATAGACGAAAACTATGCCTGTATTTGTTATCACTTCCAGATAAATAAAATCTGAAACTTCATTTTAGAAAAACTTTGAAAATATGATATAAAATAGTGCCTAATTTATTCTTAGACTATATGTACATGCCCGAATGGAGAGACTAAGTTTCCAAGATTTGCACAATGCTATCAAATTGAGAGATATTACTCTCTCTTTCTCTCCCCCTCGATTTCAAATTCACTTTTTATCATTATTTATTTCTACTTCTTATTTCTTGATTGCTAAAGAAAAAATTCATTAGCGCCTGTTTTATTTATTTGATTGTTATGGCTTTGTCTGAAAGAAATATTACACATCATATCGTTATTACTACTTTTGAATACTATATATTTATACTGCCAAACACAACTAATTAGACAAAGTAAGAAATTATTCTAAATGAAAAAATAAATTTATTCTAATAGAAAAATATCATATCTTTGTAATATGAAGATTCTAAAAACAATTTAGAAATTGTTGATTTTTCTGTGGTTAGAAGTACAAAAAATGCTGTTGATAGGCACAGACCATATTAATGATCTAAAGAAAGTAAGTGGATCCAGTCTCTTAGTTAGATTTAGTACATTCCAGTGAATTAATTCTTAATGGTTTTTAATTAAGAATAAACCGTTCTATTATACTATTATAATTTGTGTATTCAAAACATTTCTATATTTTTTATATATTTATATTTTGATGAAAACCCCCTTTCGCGCTAAATGGAAAAATAAAATACCTGTAGTAAAGAAAAGGCGGTACGAAAGGACGATGCCAGGTTAGAGAACATGATGATGCACAACGCGTAATAAAAAAAAATGAGAGTGACCTCCCATACACCGTAGTAGGGGAGCATCACCGGGAAGCTTACCCTACAAGGTCGAACCAAGACGGCAATCTTTCTGATAATAGTCACTGACTTACGAAGCACTCCTAGGGATGGACCTTTTATACAAATTACAGCTAGAGCTCTCCCTCGTCGGTTGTACGATACCCCTGCCGGCGATAAAAGCATACATAGGCGCGCAAGGTCTAAAAATGTTAGAATACAATAAAAAACAAATACTAAAGTCAGTTATCGTCAAGAAACGAGACCTAGCAAAAGAATAAACAGGCCGCACAAATGTAATTAATTACGAAATCGGACTACTGAACCCTCGGCGGATCATGCAACGATACCAACCCAGGAACTCCGTCATGCAAGAAGTCATGGACCGAGAAGTCAACAAAATGCTACATCAGAGTATGATCGGTTTATTCGAGAGGCCCTGGAGATTACCTAGAGACCTTGCATGAAAGAAGAACAGATCTTACCGTTACTGCGTGGGCTTCAGAAAGCTTAACGCCGTAACCGAGAGGTATGCCTATCCTCTCCCACAGATCAATACAACTCTAAATAAACTCGAGATAAATGACTCTAGAAGAACAGTTACTGGCAGGTTGACCAAGAATAGTAAACCTCTCACAGCGATAACGGAACCAAGAAGAGGGCAATGCTTTATCATTTGGACTGCATTCAGTTCCAGCCATATTTTAGCGTCTGGTATAGCCACACATGTTTTGCTACCTGGACGATATTGTAATCGTTACCAAGGACTTAGAGCATAACGTATGTCAGGTGAAAGAAATTCTCAGACGGCTAAGGGAAGCAAAGTTGCAACCCAATTAGCAAAAATGCCAATTTAGCAGGAAACAGATGAAATATCTGGGTCAACAGTTCACAGAGGAAGGAATAAGCGTGGACCCAAAGAAAGTTACAGTGATCCTCGCCCTAGCTACACAACGAACGTCAAAGAATTGCGCCGCTTCAACGGTTTGTTGACATGGTACTGACATTTTGTACCAAACGTCGCCACTATTATCACCTTAAGAAAAGAATTCATAAATATCCTTGCAGATACACTCCTCAGAGAAATTGAAGTAGTAACCAGCATCGAAATTACCTGTCCATGATACACGAAATTATATTAACATAAGGATATCGAAAGTATAAGATTGAAAACTAGAGACTCTTCCATCGCGTCCTTAATAAAGAAGGCTACAGGATTCCGAAAAGGGACGTAGCATGGAAGCTGTATGTTTACAAAGATCGACAGTTGGACACCTGGGCATTGGAAAGATGATAAGTCGTATATCCGAGAATTACTACTGGCTCCGAATGTTTACCGAAGTCAGCAGTTATGTCCAAGGATGCCAACAGTGCTAGGATAGTAAGGCATCACAACAGGCTCTAGCTGGCCAAATGATGTTTACAGTAGTTAACACACCGTGGAAGATGGTTTTCATGGACCAAGTAGACCTCCAGTCCATGTACAGTAATCAAAATTTCTATCTATTGACAATCAAGCACTGGTTTACCAAATGGGTAGAGCCAGCAGCTCTACGGAAGGTCACCAGTACGAACATAACCACAAAATTCAAGGAACTTGTTGTTCGTCGCCATGGCTGTCTTGATTCTGAAATCACGGACAATAGATGGTAGTTTATGAGCCACGAGTTTAAGAACTCCCTAAAAAAGACAGGATTATCTCACTAAAAGACTCCTCCGTACACGCCACACTGCAATCCTGTGGAAAAGACAAACCGAGTAATCAAAGCCGTGAGTTAGCCTTTTTCCTACAACACAGCAAAGTCCGACGTTATTCATTTCGCTCCAGCTTATTTAAACTACGGATAAAAATTCAAAGCACCTGGAGCGTTGTATTAACAAGCCCGAACGCGAATAACCAATTCACTAGGAAATCGTCTGTCTAGCATCCAAGATGCCCTGGAAATGGCCCATAACAATCTTCCACAAAGCTTCTAGTCATAGAAAAGACATTACAATCTTCGCCGAAGGAACTGGCATCCTGTGATCAGGGATAAGGTAAGAATAAAATCTCATGTTCTGTCCGATAAAAGTAAGGCTGTGATTCAAAAACTAGCATCAAAATATAAAGGGTCTTACATCGTATTCAAAATTATCTTACTCCTCATCTACACCATGTCATGAGTGTAGAACTAAGCAAGTCCATGTACAAGACATGAAAGCTTACTATCAATAGCCTAAAATAGCTGCTATAAAAACACTAAGGAGGTCATTCTGTCGAGAGCTGCCGCAGATGAAATTGACACAAATACCTACACCTGTCCTGGAAATACAGAGGAACATTAACATTAGAACGGCAACATTAACATTAGCTACTAAGAATCAACAAAATGGGCGCAATTTACATTCACGAGGAAATCACGCGAGATTAGGAACATTCACTATTCGACACACTAAACCTACACTAATACACAAATATTTCTCTATGCAGCTGTATAGCTTGCAGGTCTCCAGTCTATCAGACATAAGGACAAGAATGTCCAATATCAATAGGGAGCTGGAACGCGTATACCCTTAAGGGGAATGATTCGCTCATACAGAGCAGCAAACCTTCGCTTAAATTATAATTCATGGGAACGCACTCCTACCTCACAAACTCTACAAATATAATTCCATGTACGAGGATACAAGCTGTAGCAGCATGTTGTGATGATGGAGGTTCAGCTATTCTCTAGGGATGGATATACTCGCAAGAATGAGATTTAGGCTCCTCACAAAGAACTGCAGTCCTGAACCTCAGGCGCAGTGGCAAAGAAAGTCCAGAAGACGGCAACGTCAACAGCAAGTTACCCGTTGGTACCAGCAAGACGAAGGCATTAGAAACAACAGCTAGATCCAGCCACGATGCCATACTCCGCAGCGGCTTGGCTCATTTCAACTCCAAGTAAAAAGTGAAAAGTTTAAATTGTGCCGCGTTGTGGTTAAGAAATCATGTGACGAGAGAAAAAAAGGATAGTGTAATAACCGCAAAGAACAAAGTGATTGATACTTATCGGACAATTCATCGTGTTTCGCTGAAATCGCTGGATGCATCCAGCGCATCGTTTGGAAATTTATCCCTCAAGCTCGTGCAAATAGGCCTTTACCAGTATGGACAACGACACTTCTAAAGCCCTTGTTCTAGACTTATCTCGGTAGATAAAGAAAAAAAAGAGAAGTAAACACACGAGTCTGTGAAATTTGCTGCGGCGTTGTGGTCGATTTTTCAGTCCTGGTGCCTGATATCGGCCCGCTAGGGACTGCACGGCTCTGAAATAGAGAAGCATAGAGGCTGCCGAGACAGTAATGGCAGGGAAGATAAATCTTTCCAGCGATATCTACCACGTTTAACGTCAGCTCTCTCTCTCTTTCGACTCGTTTCCAGAACTACTTCGGAGCGCAGTACCATCGCTGCATCTAGCAGACTAAGGACAAATCGGTCTACTTATATCTCTGTTTTTAATTTTACAACGAAGAACGCAATTATATCTGTCCTTGTCAGGGGAGCAAAAAAACGGTGATCGATATTTCCTACTTGGGATTAGCGTCTTTCACTTCGAGATCGACCGTCATTTTTCTCAAGCTTCACTTAATTTCAATAAATAATGTTATCAAGTACTTATTGAGTAAAATATTTCTAAATTAAGTTACATATCATAATAATAGGATATTTCAAATTCAATATTACTTTTCATTCAATAATTGATATTCTTAATTTTATTTGCATTAAATTGTTTAAAATATTAAAATTAGGATTTGTTCCTACTTAATATATGGAAGGAATTTAAAAGTTTGTTTTTCTATTTATCCTTTGATGCGCATAAAAATCAAAATGTTTTACATTTTCTAATCAAGAAATCTATTATATTGAATAAAAATTAATTACTTAATACACAAAGGCTAAATATTATTTTTGAATTAAATGTAGATTAATTAACAAAACTTTAGTTGTACAAACTAAACTATGCTTTTCTCTTAATCATATAATTAAAAAAATAAAATAATCATATAATTAAAATAATTTCTAAATCAGTTAACTATTGAGTATCATACTTACATAAAATGGAACAATTAAAAGATTTACAAAAGCATAGGTGATTAATATATTTATTTTAATCATATTCAATATCACTGTTCATGAATAACTTCGATAATAAATAATAGTTGAAAGATTGCTGAAAAGTACTTCATCGATTTATGATGGTAGAAATATTCTTATTGGATGAGAATTTCTCGTTAGACAACTAATTCAAAGAAAGCGAGATGAACCGTGTGTTGTATAGTTTGCATAGAACGCATAAAACTCTTATCATCTGAGCTTAAACAGTAATAACATAAACAAGAATAATTATAACTATATCTATAAACTCATTTTAGCGACTGTTATTGAATAAGAAAAATTGAACTTTATAGAATAAAAAAGAAAATAATATCTTTTGCAAAGTTATTTATAATGTTTTGTAATTCCTAGAATAAGAAAACCGAAATAATATTTTACCAATATATTTATATTTTATATTTTATAAATATATTTATATTTATATTTTATAAATATATTTTATATTTTATATTTTATAAATATATTTTATATTTTATATTTTATAAATATATTTTATATTTTATATTTTATAAATATATTTATACAAACAAGAATTAATATGAATATACTTTTTAATAAAATAAATTTTAATTGATTGTAATGATTTAAAAGATATTAAAATCTTTTATTGATGATAAATATTTATGCATCAATATTAATGATTCAATAAACTAGTACACCTATATTATTTATAAATAAATAACAAGAGAATTAAAACAGGATTAAAATATTTTACTGACTATATAATATAAAAATAAAATAAGTCAAATTCTTTTATTAAAGTATAAAATAAACTTGAATCTTAAATAGTATAAAAAGAAGATATACTATTTACCCTTAATTTTCTTAAAATACAATATAAAATGGACATTCATATTTTAGTGTTATTGAATAAGTAGTTACAATCAATATTATGTCAGGCATGAATTCGAGATACAATAGATTTTTCAATTTTTTTAAATAGTTTTTACTTCCTATTAGTACATACTTCTTTAATAATATAAAAGTAATGTAAGAAATACAAAATATTGGAAAACAGACGACTTATTATTTAAGGTACATAAAGAAAACAAATTTATTACAAATTATTTCATTGCAAAATTCGAATTTAAATTAATACTCCTGTTCATATAAGACTGTATAAATATTTTTATTATAATACTAAATTAATATATATATTTATATTTACACTATATATGCATTGTGATTTGTAATAGAGTTTAAATTAAAAATTACTTTAAATACTGATGACTATATCATAATATTTAATTTAAGAATTTGCCAAAATATTTGTTTTTTAATTTGAAATTTGATAAATGTTACGCAAAAAATTCATTGTTTTGTAATGTTTCATCTATTATATCAAAATAGAAAATATTGTGATAAGATAAAATTTACAAAACAAGTTCTACAACTAATTATCTTTAATCTTTATCCATGCATCTACAATTTAATGTTTCTATAATTATTAAAAAGAATTTCAATTAATAGAAAATTTAAATAAATCCTAAGAATAATTTCAAAATTACTTCTACTTAAGAGCACATTTACATAACAAAATAAAATAAGTTTGTCCAGAATTAAAACGAAAGCGTTCAACAAATTAAACTTCTCAAGATCTAGAGCTACAGTCCCTTCATTCATAGTCTCTTCCATTCTATGCCTTCGTATTTAAATAGATCTGTTTCTCTTTCTTCTATTTAATAGATACCCTACTATTCCTTTCCATTTTCATGTAATCTCTCTATCTCTCTACATGTCTCTTTCTTGATTGCAGAGGGAAAAGTTTGTCAGAACTTTACACATATACGTGATCATTAGTAGCTGTCTTCATACAAAATTCAGTATCTTGATATCAAAGCTTTGTATCCAGAGAAATTGAGCAATAAGTTGATTCTTGATATCATAGTGAATATCAACTACAAAAGAATCTGTCTTCTCTATCTAGGGGACAAGATATCGATTTTATAGAAAAATTCTTATAAGATTCTCGAATGAATAAAGTTTATTGTAACTGATGTATTTTTATAGATATAAAATATATGAAACTGTTACAAAAATTTTATATAATATGTATATTAATAAAATTTTTAGTATAAATTGTAGTTATGCGTTTATATATAAACTAATATTATAATATTATAATAAAGAAGTCTGAGGTCTGCATCGTTGGAGTTGTAACAAAAATTGAAAATTTTTAAAATTAATTTTTTGTTTGTAAAAGCTATAAAAAGTTATCTTTTATGATAAAAAATATAATATAATGTTTAAAATTAATTCTAACCTCAAAAAACACTCTTATGAGGGGATGAAAAGTTCGAAAAAACGTAAGTAAGTCAATTTTATTATTCCACTAAATATTATCAATCAGGATAATACTTTATATAAAAAAAGTACTACAAAAGAAAATTGAAAAGAAATTCGAGGCGGAACATTACTTTTCATGTGCTTTCATTTCAGTAATTTATCTGAAAAAATTATACTCGTTATTCCACTATACATTAATAGAAATTTAAAGTTTAAATGTTTTATATAAATAACTATACATTTTTTAAAGAAATAATGTGATATTATTTATTTATCTTTATTCCCCTTTTAAATATATTACAGTAATTAAACAACTAAAACCATCAGCATAGAGATCCAGATCCAATACAATTATATTACATCGCGATTGCAAGGAATATAATATTTTGAAAAGTATTATATAGTATATTATACAGTAATATAAGCTGTTAATATTTCTAAGCGAATCACCACTATTATTGTTTTATATATTAAAAATGTATATCTTTGAAAATTAATAATTGTTTAAATAACTTATGAGAAAAAATTCTATATATATAATTAAACATATTGTTTTGAAATATTTTATCTTTTGATGTCGAGAAATTATATATTTGCATAATTTAAAAATTTACAAAATATGTTAAGACATACATTTCTCAGCATTATTAAAATTATAATAGAACGATATATACAGTCCATCGTTTTGTACAGTTTAACTTTAGTTCAGTTCAATATATGAATGATACATTTTAATAAACTGTTTTATTTTTTTATAAAATGAAATAATTGTATAATATATAATTTAAAATTAACATTAATAAATAATATGTTTGTATACAATTTAAAATAGAAATCTTTTCAACATTTAAAAAATACTTCATAATTTTAATTTTAATTTGAATAACTCGCAGAGTATCCGTTAGGCATTCTGCAAAGCCTTGATAGTCACGGAACAAAATCGGAACAGTCGTGTAGCATCAGCACCGTCACTGTAATGTACTTCGAAAAGAAAACGTAAAGGAAAATACTACACTTATTGGTGCAACTTTACCATCACCGAAACGTACCTAGATGCGAAACGCGAGGAACCACCGCACCCGCTGCAGTGTTTCTGTGCTTGCGCGAGGTAATACAAGCACAAGCGAGTGCTTATGCTTGTATCATCCAAAGAAGCCTAGCCTGGTGGTGGATCACCAAGTTTCCCGCTGCCATTTTTCATCGACGCCGATGTACCTCTAACCTTCCAACCTTCTTTGCTGCTCCTTATTTGACATGTGACCGTTCCTTGCAACTCGTCATTTGACCTTTTTTTTTATTTCATTTTCCCCTATTTGTCCCCATAATTATTATTTAACATGCGGGTTTTTCTGGGCAGCTGGCTTTTTGACATGTTATAATTTCCCTCTTTCTTCCCTCCTCTCCTCTCCCTTCCCTCCTGAACAGGGTAAGTGGCAAGATCCTTCGAGAAATACGACAACGGCCAGAAGCATTTAACCTAAGGTGCTGCAGTATCATCACGAAATCTAAGTGTATGGCTAATACATTTGAATAGAATACGCTAGATATCAATTTACATGTTGTTCTTTTTTGCATCTGTCTCTAATATTTTCCAGAATATTTCTGAAATAAATTTCATTGATTAAAAGAATTTAGTTAAAAAATCATCTTTCCTAAACTGATATATCCATAAGTATAATAATCATAGCAATCAAAGTATTATATGATGGTGGAAGTTATAATTAGTTTATATCTACATTTATATCTATATTTACATCCACATTTGTATGTGTATTTTATCTACATACACAATGTATTTATACTACATAAGTATATATTAAAGTATATAGTAAAAATATATTTCAATCTATATAGTTAAATAACTAGTATGAAAACAAAACTTTTTAAATATTTTGCAAAATGTAATTTATACCAAATGAACGTACTTTCTGTATATACTAATTTATATTAATTTTATTATAAATTATTATAAATATTTGTAGAACCTTTATAGAAGTATTAATAACAAATATATTTAATTGCTGAATTATTGAATAAGGAATTAAAACGGATAATATAACCGTTATTATTGTAAATTAATCAGTCGTATATGAAAAATCGAATCAATAGCTTAAATTGAAAAGTAAGCAACGCTTACTATTTTGAGTTTATAGCTGTGGTTACCTTTCTAATATCTTAAGGATATTTTTAAAATTTTATTCTGCATTTTATGTTTATCAGATATTGTTAAATTTTTTTAATGAAGTAATACAATAAATATGTTAACTTTCAGAAACAAATTAAATTAATCGTTAGTTAAAAATACTAAATAATCAATCCAATTTACAATAGTAATGAATAAGTAATTTGTGCAAATATTACCTTATTTTATATAATATATAATCATATATTCAACTACATATTTATAATATTATTAATATAATATTGCTGTATAAAATACATCTTAATAAAGGCGTATGCGTTCAATTATTATGTAAAATTTATGTTTATTAAGTTATTGGTAGAGAAAAACGTTCAATTCTTTGTATTCTATTCAATTAACGTATCGGCAATTCCTGAAATTAAAATCTAAAATATCAACTCTTAAGATTATATAAAAACTATGCTCTTGATATAATTATAATATAATTTTTAACAAAACATTTTTTTAATTAATAGTTAATAAATATTCAAAAATTGAAACAATGTTTACATGCTAAAATTTTTTACTGCAATATACAATAGAATTTTAGAATTAGTAAGAAAAAATTTTCGAAAAATGGCAATGAAAAACTAGTAGTTATATATAGGCGGGTATTTAAAATAAAATATGCTGTCCTCTCCATCACTTAATGGCCTTCGTAGTCTAATTTGGAATGGCTCGGAAATTTAATATTGCCTGTTAATTAGCTCAATGTGGAGCAATTTATCTTGTAAACATCTCAGTCGTTAATAAGCTAACGGAAACCCAAGCATCATCATATAGGATAATATAGCGATAATCAAATAGGAAGAGAAATTTTTTGTTTTTTCCTTTTTTGTTGTCTTAGCGTAAGTATAGACGAGAAATAATTTAAAATAAATAAATTCATAATAAAAAAAAATATATATCGTACGAATTTTCAAATAATGTCATTATTTAACAATAATTTTCTTAATAAAAGATCCTGAAAATGCACTTTATTTATATAAAAATATCTGATACCTAATTAACGATTAATAAAAATATGTATCTCTTTATTATGAAAAATTTTTGAATTTTATACTTAAACATTTTTTATAAAATAAAAATAAAATACTTATTATAAAAGTAAATTTTTATTTAGTGTTATGTGTACATTCTGGAGTATTGGTTAATATTCAGTATTAATATTGGTTAATATCATTTTTCTTAATAAAGAAAGATACTTTTTATTATAATTGAATAGATGACTTTTAATACAGAAAATCTTATTTATTATAATTATGGAAATTAATTTCTACTCATTAAGTAAAAACAATTGTATTTCTGTTAATCATAATAAATAGAACTGCATATTCTAGTGACAAAATTATCTATTATAAAACAACTATCATTCCTAAATAAATTACAAAATAAAAAATAATGTTATTTTGTTGTACAAAATTTCTCGAAAGAAATATTGATTAAGTTATATGTTTTTTGAAAATGTGAATCATCTGTTATTTGTATATGTACGTTTGTGTATTTATATTATTTAGTTCGTGGAGAAAACGATTCGGATTTGTCCAAACAAATCGCGTAAGAAGTGATTGACATTTATTGCGTCGGCATAACGTCGAACGATTCTTTTTTTTTATAAATATTAAACTAACCCACTTTTCTCACTGTTTATTGCACTATGAGGTTCGCGATTGACCGATTTACCCTGATATTAACAAAAAATTATAAAAAGAATAATGATGAATATATATTTTTAAAATATATTTTGAAAAGAAAATGGATGATGAACTATTATTAGATATATTGAATTTCATTATTTACGCAATGATGTTAGATTCTGTTTTTTTTAAACGATGTGCAATGTAATGCTTTTTGAGAGTAACTATATTGTACTAGCGCGATCCTTTGTTTCTTAATATAGTATATATTATGCGTATAATGTATCGATACACGGATTCGAAATCGATGCCAAAGCATAGTTTTGACCGTTTTATACGTTAAGTGTCGCGTGTTTTTCCAGTTACTCATTCAAGACAGACGGCGCCAAATTTAAAATACGTTTAGACATAACAGACGTTATCTTTATTGAATTAGAACCTAGAAATTCGCTAATGATTTTTATTTTTGTAATTCTCTTTTAGCAATTTCAATGATGCTAATCTAATATATCACTGATATCAAACGTTTTAATCAATAAAATTTAAATTTATTTCAATTTTTTTATGATTCAATACGTGTTTGAAGTTCAACCGGTTGAGTTTCGACAAAAATTGAAATTTTTTAAAAATGAATATTGTTTTACAAAATTGATTGAAAACACCTAATATTTCCATAAAATGAACTAATTAAATTTAATATAAACGTTCCATACTTAAAAACCATCTGTACAGAGGGTTCAAAAAATTAAAAAATCGTAAATCCAATATCATTAGGATTCCGTAACATTTTTATTATTGACGAATATCAAGCACCTAATAAACTATGCGTAATATAATTTTCATATTAAAAATCAAACACCAAGCTACGAGTCTATAAACCCATCAATTCTTATGCGCGTAACAGTATATCTACAACATTTCAATTATTAGTTTAATATATTTCACAAGTTTTCGTTACACTGTGACGGGAGTGTATGTTCGCCGATGACATCAATGCCAGCTGAGCAAAGCACAACAGTAGGTCCTCGTCGGAAATATGCTAGCAACAAATGTTGAAAAACCATGGGAGATAGTTTTAATCGACTTGGTAGGGCCCCAGCCGACGTCTTATGCTTAAAATGTCTGGCTCCTGGTGACGCAAGACCTCCTCATCAAGTGGATCGAGCTAGCAACCTTGCGGAAGACAACCAGCAGGGTTATTACAAAAAATTTCAAGCAATTTGTCGTGCTCCGACACGGCTACCCGTCCACCGTTATGACTGACAACGGGAAATAATTCGTAAGTAAGGAATTTTGTATATTCTTAGAAAATTACGCAATTTCCCACTGCCGTATTCCGACGTATACGTCGTAGTGAAACCCTATTGAGAGAACCAACAGTGTTCTGAAAGCAATGATTGCGCAGTTTTTAAGGTAGGGCCACAAGACCTAGGATAGGTACTTTACTTTCCTAAGTTGGCTTTCGTCTATAATACTGAGTAATCATCCGTGACCGGATTTACTCCGGTTTATTTAAATACCGGAATAGAGCTAAATTCGCCAGGCTCTCTCCACCGACAAGCCGGCCTACCAAACAGGCCCAGTCTCCAGATTCACCTTACTTGAATACAAGACGCCTTGGCTTTGGTTAAAGTGAACCTTGCCAAGATCTTCCATAACCTAAGTCGTAATTACGACCTACGCAGCCGGAAATGGCAGACCGAGCTGCAAACCAAGATACTAATAAAGAACCAAGTACTCTCCAATAAGGCCAAAGACTTCAATATGAAGCTTGCGCCGAAGTACGTAGGCTCATACACAATAATTTGAAAGATCTCTCCTGTAATTTTCAAAGTTATCGGAGAAAAGGAAAAAAATAAAAAGCGAGTCCATATTCAAGATCTTAAGCCTTACACCAAGTCGGTATATAACGTCAAGCCGGATATCGAGCTAGAAACTCACTCGACTGCTGACGTAGAAACCAGCGAAGAAGTTGTTAATAAACCCGCCGAGCAGGATATCGAAGTAGAAACTCGAAATGAAAGGATCAGAATGCCAGATAGCAGCAAAGTCACCTCGCAGGATATCGAACTAGCGACTCATTCGACTGCGAAAGAAGAGCCCGATTCACCGGCTATCGTTGAAGCCGCACCCTATCGAGAAGATCCATAGACGAGCCAACCTTATCGACGAAGAGGATACCCTTCTAAACGGGAGAACCAAGCTGAACTCCTATAGGGTTTCGGCTTCCGGATCAAACTCGAAGTCAAGATTTATGGCTTCCGATTGATGGCACCAGTCAATGCCAGCTACGCGTCACAACCTTGAGCCAAGAACATGAGGCTCTATGCGAAATGACTAAAACAGAATGAATCCGTGGCCCTGAAAATATCAAGATTAGATTCCATCACTGTCCGGAAGAAACCCGCCGTTCGAAAGAGACCCGCTACCCATAAAAGACTCACCGTCCGTATCATGTAGAATTTAGAAAAGGCAATTGATTTTATGTCCAGTGACCGGAACCCTTGAGTGATGCGAGAAAAAGAAAATTGCAAAAGACTCTTCTTCCCTGAGAAGGAGGAGGTGCGACGGAAGTGCCCATCGCGAAGTCATCATGGGGAAAAAGAAAAGGCAGAAACTAAAAACCGTTCTCTACGCCGCGATACAGTAAGATACATGGTGTAAAGCCTACCGGACGAATGTCAGCCCGGGACTAAGTGAAGTGTACAAGTGAGAATATGAGTACAGAGTGGCGGAACTCAACTGAGTTGTTCACATTCGTCGCTACCATTGCTACTTCCATGACCCTTTGCCGATAAACTTGCGCAACACCAGTATTGTAAATAGGGAAGCGTTCCTCCACTAGGTAGAGAGAAAAACTATATAAGGAAAAGCCTTCTGTATAAAATAAGAGAGGCGGGCGGCTAAGTACCGAGAATATCGGCTAAGTATGACATGAGAATACTGTTCGGGGTACGGCATTCTCATGTCGTACCGGATAAGCACTAGGCTAAATTTCAACAGAAGAGAAATTTGAAGGTTTTCAGCCCATCGTAATGACTCATTGTTAGCTGGTACGTCTGTGTACGGCCTGACCTTCGAGTTACTGCTTTGCATCTGAGATGACTCGTTGTTGATAGGCACAGTCTTTGTATAGCCTGATCTTCGAGTTACTACTTTAAATCCCAGGTGATTCGTTGGCAGGTACAGTCTTTGTACAGCCTGACCATCGAATTATCCGTAATATTTGTAAATATAGATTAGAGAAGAACTCGTTGTTGGCAGGTGCCATCTATTTACAGCCTAACCTCGAGTCTCCTCCCGATAAAAGGATTAGTACTCCCTCTGCAATAGAGAGGAAGCACTGTTTTAGAGAACGTCCGTAGAGTCGTTTATCGCCGCGTTTTCATTGTAAAAAGCCGTCAAATTCATATATAATATTCAACATCGTGATTTTTTGTAAAACTTGTAAATAAACTACCGTCGTGACTCTTCGCCGTAATTCGTAATAAAAATTGTGTCCGCCACTTAGTCTTGACTGAAAAATTTCCGCCGCCGTAAATTACTGAAAAAAAATGTCGTCACAACTAAATTACGTATCGTTGAAATCACCGATGTAAAAAATAGCGACGTTGTCGCACTACAATGTCAAAGATCCACGAATCGATTTGTGAAAATCTTCGAGTTCACAAGCATTGCAGAGTTCGAATGTCGTTTGTAAAGCCTTTTGATATGTGCTTAATATTTGTGAATGTACATGTACTTACACTTGAAGCAATATCGATCAAAACTATGCACAAAAATTTTACAAGTGAAAACCAAATTATATTCCTTTAAAAACTATTTCTATTTATTAAAAATATTTTTTTAGAATTATTAACTATAATATTAATATTTTAATAAAACTATGACAAGTTCTATGTAAACTCCATACCTATAATTAAAAAAACGTTTATGTTTTATACCTCGTAGTTTTATAATTATATTATTAACCTAATTTTTTCTATATTTAAAGTTATATTTTTTAATTACTGACATTAAATTTTTTAATTTTCTATTTTTGTTTTAACTTTTATTTATTACCAATCATGACGGACTGCTAAAGAGTAAAAAAGAAAGAAGAAAACATTTGGTCAAATTTAAAAGATTTTAGAAAAATAGCGATTTTCATTTATTTTTGTTAGATTAATAATATTATTTATAGAATATTATAAAGAAACTACGTGATTCATGTTTTATTTTTATAGATTATTTGCAAATAAATTACAAAAAACGTAACAACCTGACTGTAAATAAATTTATATAGTTGTTACGAAATTTAATAATCATAAATAGCTAATTTTTCGGTTTTTAAATTTAATATTGTTTAGAAATAATGAAAATGTTTTTTTCAGATCAGTGAATTTTAATACTGAGTAGAAAAATTAATTGTTTTTTTGCTCTTATATTTAGAAATTGAAAATATGACGAATTTGTTTAAAATAAAAAATAATGTAAAATGCAAGTATTATAACTACCATTTTTACTCTCACTTCTTTTCTCGCTTTAATCTATATATATATATATCATTATACGACTCTCAAATAATATAAAGATTTCCTGACTTGTCCATATGTTTGTCACTATCGCACAATCACTCACAAACATTTTTGGTGCTCATTCGGGCGTAAGGGCTGGGCCTCCTCTTCGTTTTCCTCCCGGGCCTTGACCCACGACATTGTTTTCCCTTTGCGACGAATCCTTTGGTCGCAAGGTTAAAGCAAAATAATTTTTTTAACTAATATAACACTCACACTTTTGTTAAACTACGATAACTGTATAAATAAAATCTAATAAACTAATGTACTCTATGAAAATTTACTTTAAAAATGGTATATAAATTTGGAATAATATTTATATTGTTATTTCATTGAATTATTTTACAATTACAATTATGTAAATAATTAGTTAAGGGACTAAATATATGAATTTCAAAAAATTAGTTTTAAAATTAGTTTTATTTTGCAATACAATATTAAGAACGGAAAAATAAATACCTCAAGTGTACGTAAATTTATTAATATAAATTTTTCACTTGAATGCAAATATTTCTAGAAATAAGTATGGTGAAGCTTATTTTTATTATAGTCACATTTTTTTTATATTCATTAATAATTTTTTTATACATTCATATATATTTATATATATATAAAGTACTCGTATTACAGTGGCCTCTTGTTTGATTTTTAAATAGAATTTTTATATATTTTCGTAGAAAAAGTTTCGCCTATATTTCGTATTACAGTGGCCTCTTTGTTTAATGATTATATTTTCGTAGAAGAGGCTTCGCATGAGTTTCATATTACAATTTCTCTTTTGTTTAATCGTATTTTATTAAGGTTACAATCGTAGCTTTGATTACATAAGTTTCTCAGAATACATTTCAAGTATGTATAAAAACATTATACATTTGATCTGAGGTAATATTATTCCTAGGAAGAGGTTTAATTCTTGTTAACTTTATAATACTAGTACTATACATATCTTATGTAGGTTAAATGAAAGCAAATTGAAGGTCTTTTGACTGTCTCTACGTTCCAGCCTACTTCCCGTATATCTGTTTCGTGTTTGTTTGTTTTTAGATAAGCATTGATAATCCAGTTCTTTAATCTATTAATTTTTCTTATCTTATTGCGCAATATTTTCTGTGTGCGTATATTAACATTCTTTATCTTATTGCGCAGTATTCTCTATATGCGTAAATTAATATTCCTTATCATATTGCGCAATGTGATCGGAGGTGAATTATATTGCTTTATTTCATTATTATTAAGTTAAACAATGTCTTGAGTCATAAAGTAGTTATTTTCAAGTCTTGTGACTTGGTAAATTGAATCATTGATATGAAATTGAAAAAATACGGGGACGTCACAATAGTGTTACGACTCAATAATTCTTTACGCGTTAATTTTTATTTGTTTAATCGACTCTATTCGACCTTTTAAATGGCCGAAGGCTGGTATGCCTTATTATAAGTGTATTCCATTAGTCCCGTTCAATTATTGGTTTTTAAAATAAGAGATTTTTACTTAGCTTTTTGCTGGTTTTGATCTCCGAAGGTAAATATGGGCTGTGGTTGGTTGCATCCTTGAATTGCTTGAGACAGTTGCTGTCAACACTTCAGGAATTTTGTAGACAGGGTCCTGAAGAATCTCTCGATGAGTATTGATGTTGATCCAAGAAACTCGATTAATGCTTTGATAATAATATGTTCGTAAGAGAACTCGGACTTCTTAAGGAAATATTGAATTTAACACAAATTTAAGTGAATATAAATTTATTGATAAAAAAATAAAAGCGGCGATACAAAAGACTTTTATATATATAGTTTAAACGAATTAAATTTGTTCTTGTAAAAATACGCAGGCCGCAAATAAACTGTTTGTCTGAACCCTCTTGACGATTCTCTCCAATTCTAAGTGAATATGCTGCTTACATCGGTCTTTATATATTCTTAGCGTCATTGCTACCCTGCTTCTTATTAGTTCTTAGATCGTAATTATGTTTTTTTCTGTAATATTTGATGGCGTCTTATTTCTTACAGGATATTTGCGTGAGTTTATCTGATACGCAGTTTTGTTTCGAAATTTGTATAATTGCCCGTATTTCGAGAGCATCATGTGCTCGCTTTAAATTATACATTTATTTGAGATTACAATCCTTATGTTACATTTTTTTTTAGAAGAAGCTTCACATATGCTGCATATTATAATTATGGCATTGTTTGACTTTAAAATCATTTACACGTGATTTCACAAAATACGATTTTAGAAGTCTAGCACGTAGTTTGTATTACAATCTTTACTTTGTATGGTTTAAAAATCGTTCCTATGTATCCATATCATTCATGATTTCTTAGAATATTTTTAGAGATTCTGTGCGTGGATTATTTTACAATTTTTGTTTTATATAATTTGGTGGTCATAATCATTTACACATGTCGACGTCTTACAGTATCAGCTTTGTATAATTTGAAGGTCAAAATCATTTACACGTGTCGATGTCTTATAGTATAAGCTTTATATATTTTTATAAAGTTTCGTTATTTCTTAAGAATTATCGCTTAGATTAATAAAATGCTATGAGTGCTTGACGTAATTTCTCAAATATTATTTGTAGAAAAAAGGCTTGATTGGTGTTGATTTCGCAATGTTGGTATTGTATTTACCATATGAGTGTATTAATTGATATAAACGAGTTTTAGGTTTCTTTTTACTGCTTACACGTGTCAGCCTGCTTTCTGTATATAAGTTTTATGATTCTTATGATATTTATGATTTTATTCTAAGTGAATGCTAATAATCCAGTTCTTTGATCTATTGCGCAATATATTATATACACATTCGTTAATATTTCCTTATTTCTGATTGTATTGAAGGCGATTTCTATTTCTATATTTTGTCATTATTATGTCAAATGGTTTCTTATGTCATAGTGTCATGATTAAAAAGTTTCGTAACTTGCTTTGCGAATTAAATTTTAAATAAATTAAATTTCTTTGCGTTTATATTTAATTAATTACTTAACTGCTTATAAAATTCGGTTCGTAGTCTCCTTTTCCGTAATTGTACAGTTTTTAATTTATAAATTTATAAACATTTAACCTGTTTTTAGTGATATTAGTTAAATTAACAATAATTCGTGGTTACATTTAAATTTTCTTCGGATTTTGTAGTAGCTATTATTTTTGTTATATTGATTTTTACTAATTTTCATATTGGTATTATTATTATTATTATTATTATTACTATTTTCTTTGTTTGCAATTTCATTCTCTTTAATTGTATATAAAACGTTATTAATAAGGGTTTTCTTTATTTTGTTAATATTTACTTATTTCAATTTTTATTTTCCTCGCTTTTCTATTTTACTTCCCCATTGTTTATATTTATTTATAAATATAAAAAAATAATCAGTAAGAAATGATAATAATTGTGGCATTTAATTTAGCCTTATAGTATTTCTTATATTTACTTAAATAAAATTTTCATGTTATTAACTATATTAACTATGTTGTCTTTATTTAATAATTATATTATAGTAATTTTTTTTATGGCTATAGCTTTATAATTTTATTTTGTTTTTCTTTCCTTTTCGATTATTTAAATTTTACCTTAATTAATTATGTAATGAAATTTAAAATAATATATATGAAAAATATAATTCCCTTATTTTTGTGCAATTGTACGGTCGCAAAATGTACGTGTGAGCATGTGGGTACGCAGCTGTTCGCAGATACAATTATGCATTGAGAAAGAAAAATGTCATTGTATATATATGTGTACGGCGTTCGGCTACTTACGAGTGCAACTACTCAATACGCGTATGAGTGTAGGCTTCTGTCTGGCTCCCAAATAATGCAGGTATAGTCATAAACATGCATAGTTATGACTTTTCGCCCTGACATTCCAGGCCTAGGTGTCGAATTTAGAATCTTTAAAATTTTCTTATTGGAGAGAGAGAGAGAAAGAAAAAGGGAAAAATATTTCTTTTACGAAAAAAAAATTTTCTATTTACTTCCGATAATGTCAGTGAGACAATGTCGTAACAATATAATGAAAATAAAAGATATTTATTTACTCACTTTCTTATACGGGTCACTAGGTCAACCACTACGTATGAGATTTGAAGACGAACCTTTTTTTGCATGGTGAAAGGTGTCCTTATACAAAATTTAAAGCACAGGCGGTATAGGCAAAGAGGGGATTTTTATGGCTTTTCCCGGAAAAATTTATACAATTTGTAAACAATTTTCAATTTCATTATATAATTTATGTTTGAATTTATTTAATTACTTAACTGTTTTTAAAATTCGATTTGCAATTTTCGTTTTCGTAGTTGTACAGTTTTTATTTTTAAAATTTGTTAATATTTAGCCTATTTTTAATAATATTAGGTACATTAATAATAATTCCTTGTTACATTTCCACTTTTTTTAGATTTTGTAGTAGCTATTATTTAGTTATAACCATTATCATTATTTTATATGTTAGTATTACTAATAGTTTCTTTTAATCGTATCAAAACGTTATTAATATTTGTTTTTTTAATATTTATTTATTTACTTAATTTTTTGTTTTTTTTTTTTTCTTATTTATTTCAAATTGATGTTTTAAAAAAATATCATTTGTTAACATCAGTATATTATATTTTAATATATTTCAAAATGTACTTTAGTCAATTTTGTACCTAAATAATTTTATTTCTTGACAAGAATAATTAGTGCTTCAGTTTATACAAATTAATTTAAGTCAACGAATTTAATTTTTAATGCTTTTAATCTTTTAAGCGGCACAAGTATAATAATACTTTTTTTATATTATTTTATAATATGGATATCATATGTAATATAATTATTCCATTGTGAAGTTTTTCAAATTTAATATTTTTTATTTTCAGTTATTAGCTGTCAAAACTTTTTTAATTACCTCATTCCTGCTCGCTGCTTTCAAATAATAATATTTTGGTAATATTATTAATATATATTAATAATACAAATAAAATTTTTTGATTTATTCAAATTGAGGTCTAAATATTTTTGAAGAAGCTGTAATTAAAATGGGAGTATCAAATTTATATAAATGTTAAAAACAAAAACGATTTTATTTTATTCTTGATACGCTCTATTTATTACTTTAAAGATTAGATAAGAATTTTTTATTTATTAAAGTAAACTGAAACTAACTTAAGTTAACAAATCAAATATTATATTGATTACAGGTCTATAAGATTGCGATGGAAAAGTATGTCGCGAGTCCCTTTAGCACCACGGGTGACAAGCTGGTGGAAGAAAGAGAAGATAATCCGCCTCCTACGCCTAAGTTAGGTGAGCAATGCGCAGTTTCTCATGGTCCCGGATGCAAGCAACGTATTCATACCACAGAAACAGCAGGTGTCCGGCTCTTAGTTTGCATGGGCGAGTGCGCGTTGCGAGGTGTGTGAAAAATCTATATAAATATTAGAAAATTTAGAGTGAGTGTGAGACGGTGGTCACGTAGTAAGAGTACGTGATGCAGCGTACGTGCAAGGGAGAAGGCCGAGTGAGTGAAAAACAAAGAGAAAGGTCATGTAGTGGAAATACGCGGGATGGAAGGAGTAAGTCAGCGTGGGCGAAGGGCCCGTGGAAGGGAGCCTGACTATGCTCAGAAAGAGGCCTGGAAAGACGAATGGTAGATGCATAGTCCATCTAATAATGGGTAAGTTTGTTTTGTACGCTTTAACAGATTTTAGAATGTTGTCTAGTTGCAGGGTATCAGAGGATCCATGCGGCTGACGAATAACATGAGCCTTAACTTTCTGTTATTTAAAAAAAAACCCATACGTATATACTTTAAAATTATTGGATGGTCCGTACGTTGAATAGATTTTATATATATAATAGAATTTGGTAGTTCCCGCCAGTCCTCTTGGACTCAGTGGGCAAGTTGCTTTAAGCATTTTTTCTTGGATTGACCTGCTTTGCTGACCCGGTAAATGTCTTTATGACGATCATGCGGATAGACCCTATTTGAACTCTTTTTTTATTGAGAATTGTCAAATAAACCTTTTGTAAATGTGCCTGTAGGTCCTGTTTGAAAGCCGCGGGTAGGTAATGTTGAAATTTCTGCCAGGGAAGTGTCACAGGTTGAGAGAATCGTAGCATTATCGACTAAACTTTAAAAAATTTTACAAGGTGAGACTTAGAAAAATTTTAGCTAATTATAGACTTAGGTACAGATATATTTTAGGTACAGCATATATTTAAATTGTAAATGTGTGTCCGCAAGTGGTTAGAACTACAAACGAATATGTATGAACTTGTAGATTGACGAAAATTGGCACCATCCGGGGATTCAGGAGATCTGAAAGGAAATCAGCTTGATTGATCATAATCGGTCCATGTGTGTCTTTAAGAAATCGTGACACTCAAATGGACACGTATGGAGGAATTCTTCCGTTAAATTTTCATTTTATTTATGATTTTATTGAATTTTAATTATTTTTATTTATTTGTACCTTATATTATTTATATTTGCTTGTATCTTTGGTTATTTATATATATTTTTTAATTTTATTCATGTTGTTTCTTGTCATTAATGTTATCAGTAATTATTGAAAGCATAATATTGAGGTGGTGCTTGTGAGACAAGAAACGATCACCCATTGGAGACCACCATACGTTATTTTTGGAGTTATGCAGAAGGTTTCACTATTATTCTAGCTTCTTTTATTTGATCTTCAGGCCAATACAATGTTGTTTAAGGCGAATCTGCGACATTGATATGTTTTCTTATATTAGAGTAGAATCCATTAGAAGCGATTTTTTGGGGAATCAAAAACCCAAGATGGAATGGTTCCCGTACATCTTCCAGCAAACATTGATATGGTACCGATAGCCTCTGGTGACAAATTCAGGATACGGCGGGTGATTCGACGATCCGCCTAGCCTAACACTAGCAGCCTCCGGAAAGTCGATGGGAAATCGGACACTTGCGTGACATGCACCCACATTTTACAGCTGGGCGGACCTTGCCGGCCAGTGGACAACAATCACTAGAGATCTGAGTCTATTAAAGCACCCCCCAAAACCCAGTCTAAGAATAACCGACCTTCAGAAAGAGGGTCCGACCTTGATTGGTATAGAGGATCTTTTAGACAAGACCGTTGATAGGTCTGTCAGAGAGATACATTAGAAAAAAATCTTTTACCTGAATAAATCAAAAAACGGCAGCTGCAAGATGATCGCTACGGTGACTGAGGTTATGGACACAGAAGGACAGCCATCGGTCTCTGGTCCTTTGTATTCAAAAAGGAAAACAAAGAACTCAGCGGAAATACTGGTTCTCCCGTTGTTCTCGGTGTCTCCTTTGAAGGAGAAAAAATAAAATGGGAGAAACTCCCAGGTAATTCGGGCCATTATAGCGGATCGCAGCTTTAACACCACTGTTGAACTATGTATTAAAAATGACTCTCTAAAAGGAAAAGTGACGGCCTATAAGAGGTGCGGAGTGTCCATGGCGGAATGCAGGGAGACCACGAGCGTCTCATACGCTGCCATGGCGAGGAAGTCTGCAGCACCAGAAATGGTCAAGGACAATGTACCGTTCCTCACTGTAGGCAATTCACAACCGATTGCGGGAGGTTAGGCACTGACAAAGAACCATGCGGTACTCTTTTCTTTGGAGAATCCCAAGGAAAGATCTACCGCACAAGATCCGAGTTAGCCTTCCAACTGCTTAAGGACAGAAGAGTTCAGGTGGAGACGCACTCCAAGGAGGACTCGCGCAGTCTATCTAGTCGCACGGTTCTTTCTCAGGGTGATCTTGTGGCGAGCATCCTCGAGATTAGTCTCCAAAACATTATCATCTATGATGCTCCTAGGGAAATATCTTCCATGGAGATCATGAAACAAATTTACGAACTAAACGTCGGAGCCCTTGAGCAGGCGGACTATGAAAAACTGAAATTATTGATCGGCTTTAAATTTAAAGTCAGTGAATTGGATTGTGGAGGTCACGCCAGCATTGCGTAACATTCTGCAGGGTTTGGAGTGGGTATACATTGGATAGGCGAATTATAGAATCTTGAAATGAACTTTCCGACAATTACAATACCTACCAAAAGTCTGTCACACGGGAATGCCCTCAAGGATCAATTCTGGGTTTTAAATTTCGAAATTTCGTGGTCCATAATCTGCTTCGGCACTTCAGTGGTCTAACGGATATTGACATTTTTGTTTACGCCAAAACAACAGGTTACAACTGCAATCTTCTGGACAGCGGATTATAGAATTGGTCGAAAAGTGGTTTGTCGAGAATGAATTGATCCTCTCCGTTTGAGAGTAAGTGGGGAAGCCCTGCATAAAGTTATAAAAAGGAATAAATTCGCACTAGCTAAAGAGTTATAGGGTCAGAAGTTCCCCAGAACGAAGAGTTTACTCTCCGCTGGAAAAGCGGAGCATAAACTCCGGTTCGGCGCGTTGCATCTAGTATAACTCTTCAGCGCACTAAAGAATCTCGAAGTGTAGTCTGTTGTCGCATCTCCCGGGACTGTAGCCTCTCGACACACTCCCAGGCCGCGATATCCAGGTAAGTGTAGGAGACCGAGCCGCCTCAGATACGAGTATACAATAATAATATAAAATATATGCTTATATTTTATATAAGTATATAAAATATATAAAATATATGCTTATATTTTATATAAGTATATAAAATATATAAAATATATGCTTATATTTTATATAAGTATATAAAATATATAAAATATATGCTTATATTTTATATAAGTATATAAAATATATAAAATATATGCTTATATTTTATATAAGTATATAAAATATATAAAATATATGCTTATATTTTATATAAGTATATAAAATATATAAAATATATGCTTATATTTTATATAAGTATATAAAATAATATGCATATTTTTCTGGGCCTTAAAACAAATATAAAAAATACATTTGGTTAACTGATAGATTATCCTCTAATCAATTATATAATTCGATCATTTTAATTGATACTTAATATAGCTTGTTATTCGTATTCTCTTTTTCAAAACGAAAAAATATTCATGGCCAATCAAAATATTAAAATCATATAATTTAATAATGCAATTTTCATATTCAACATATTATCTTAATATAACATAAAAAAGATTTACTTCAATAATGAAAATGAATTAAAATTTAAGTTATTATTATAATACAATTTATATTTATTATTATTACAATATAAGACTAATTATAATATTAGATTTATTAAAACAAATAATCGCTATATTATCTTCATATAAAAAAATTAATGTAACGAGCAATTTCAACGAATAAAAAAATTATATAATTATTACGAAAAAATAATTTATTAATACTCAGTATTTTAAAATATACCTCTGGAAATATTATTAACAATAGTCTTCTAACGTTAAAGCATATGCATTAAAAATTAATTTACTCTATTTATTTAATGACTAGAATTAGAATGGAAAGATTTTCTTTGTACATTATATTTTGAAAATAGTTAATAATTTACCTTCAAAATTTCATCACTTTATAGTGGTATATAATTAAATCGTAAGACGTTTTTACTTAAAAATGATTTATGTGTATCTTAATACCTCTATATATTAAAATAAAATAAATAAATAGTCTAAATCAAAAACAAATTGAAAAGAAAATATAAAAGAATTCTTTAGTTTGGGCTGATAAATTTTTCGATATATAGCTTTATATAAACTATCTACAACTTAGTTATTGTTGCTGGCTTATTTTATCAAATATTGTATAAACCTACTTCGTATTATTTCATGGTCTACAACGCTTATTGGGTGGGTATTTCTTGAGTAAAATTTGCGTGACTTGATGATAAATACGTGCATTTTGGCGTTCATAGTCCCGCTGTAGCTTGGAAAACGATTGTTGATCGTTCGCAGACCAGCGCTTGATGCTGGGTGAATGGACCAAAAATGCACCATCCAGAATTATTAAGTGATACTTCATTAGGCACATCTCGAACATCTATAAAAGCTTGTTTTTGTTACTGTAACTTAAGAAATTTATTTTCTTTACATTAAAATGAAATATCTTAGTGTTCGGTGATTTGATTTTAAAATTAATCCTCTTGTTTATAAAAATGTAAGCTCAGAATGATAATTAAGGTGAATTTGATATGGTTTTTTATATAAAGATCCGTTTAGTTTATTTTGTTGAATTATCTTAATTTAAAAAAATTTATAAATTAATAAGTTTATTACATAACAGTAGAAATTATATTTATGCTTTATAAGTTCTCTTAAGTATTTTTATAAGTAATACGTGACCATTTTATAGATTTTGTACAATATATTTAACTACCTTTCCGTTTTTTTCATCATATTGTTTGATCAATATTCATAGAATATCGTACTTTAAAAAATTAAAAGCTGCACATATTAATTTAAATATATTTTTAAATTATAAAAACAGTTTTAAAATGTTTTGTTTTTAAATAAAACCTTTATATTATTAATATTTATATTTTAAAAATAAAAAAATATTATAATTTTAGTTATTTTAAATTTAAAATATACATTTTCAAAATACAATATAAACGTATCTCCAGAAGTACGTCATAATCCGCATAGAGTTTAATTTAAAAAAATTCAGCAACTTGTACTGGAGGAATTAGAAAGAAGAAGACTCCGCAGGTCAACAAATTTCTTTTCGCCAAATGCCCTCCACTCTTGTCAAGTTTTATTTATTAGCGAATTTTAATAAAATATTTCTTGCTAATCATATGCTTGCTTCTATGAATACATAGTATTATTAATACAAATACTACCGGTCCTGTACAATATATTCTAATCGCATTTCATTTAATTAATCTATATATTTTTTTTTATTTATTTACTTTTTCGTAAAGTGTAAATGCCATAAATGAAAATAAGTTTTAAAAATATTATAGATAACTTATGTGTATATATAAGCAAATGAAGATAACAAAATTATTTTATTATTTTATTATTTTATTTTATTTATAAAGAAGTGACGTATTATTTCTTAATGCGTCTCAAGATTTTAAGATATATTGAGAAAAATCTACGCATCGTAAAAGATAAAGGGAAGAAAAGAAAATGCTACGTACTGAAATTCCAACTTATTAAAAAAGAACTGATGCTAGTCTTTTCAATTTCAAACTAGTGACGTCAAACGATTTATCACCTTACAACAAAGTCGTTGCGGCAACATCGCGGGCGAAGAGCCGAAAAAGGAAAGAGGAAGAAGACAGCCCCAAACTAGTAGAATGTGTAGAGTAGAGTGAGTGTTTAATAAAAGTGTATATAATGCGGTATGTGTATGAGTGAGAAATAGTACACAAGGCGTCTGCTGCAAGAGCGTATGTATGTGTACTAGAGTGTGCGCAGCAGAGCATCGACCGCAAGACTGCGTAGTGCGTATGAGAGTGAGAGAGAGGGCCGAGTAAGTGAGCGAGAAAATGTCCGTGTAGTAGGAGTGCGCGGCCCGGTATAATGCGAGAGAGAACGAGAATGGAACAGTGGAAAAGAGCTCTGGCTACACGTCAAACCTCGGCTATGCACTAGGCCTTAGTCGTAGATGGCACGTCGCTAACTCTCGTAAGGGTAGGGATTAAGCGGGGCCGTCCTTCCACGAGTTCTATCAAACTTTTCATCCACTAGAAGGAAAATGAAAAACTGAGAGAAGAAAACTCTCTTTAGGTGATAAAGGGAGGCGATCTCTCAAGAAAAGACAAAATGTAGTGTAGTACGAGTACAGTACAAGGTACAGTGTATGGAGTATGGAGCAGCATATGGACCACAGTGACTGTAAAATTCTAAGTGTGAGACAGTGTGTGAGCAGACTGCAAAGGACAGCCAAGTGTATGTCCCAAAGCGTGGGCAAATGTAGAAACTAGTTAGGGAAAAGACATGAAAGAGTGCAGCCACTTGATGCACTCCATGCCGTGCAGCCTGTCGGCGCGCAGCATACTGGTGTAATCTGTTAACGCACCAGGAACCTCGTAGGTGTAGTCACTTGACGCACCCAGAAAAAAGAGCCTCGCTCGATTTTCTTCGCCGTAAAAATGTAACGTACCCGCCGTCATAATCAATTAATACTTATGTAATTGTATAGTATACTATAGTAGACTTATGTGATATAATGTAATCCCTATAGAATACCGCCATCTAGTTTATAAAAAAGCGCCGCGTTTATTATATACCGTCGTCGGTAAAACGTGAGCTACCGTCGCATTTGAAAATGTCAATAATCGCTGCTAATATACAGAACACCGCTGGAATTGTTTTATAATAAAATCCATCGCTGACAAAATATAATGTATAAATCGCCGCCGTGATTAAGTAAAAGAATATTGATGTTTTGTAAGCGGTAAACGTACCGTAAAGTAGAATATCTGTAGATTTAATACTGAATAAAAACCAGTTTAATTGTAATATCAAAGTGGCCGCTGTTCTCATTTTGCCGTCGTCTCATCACGCCTTCTCTTCTCGCCACGAATCTAATCCGTCGTCGAGCCATCCGAGTCGGAACAGCTAGGGAGCGCAAGGAACTAAGTCACCGCCGCCAGAAGGGCAAGTAAGCAGGTACAAGGGAAGAATAAAATCCCAATAACCAGAAGAAATAATAGATATAATCCGCGTTACTCGGCGCTAAAACAGGGACGCGGTTGATAATTGATGTTACAACCTCAGAATACTGTCCCTTGAAAATTGAAACCTTAAATTGCTTTTAACCAATATATTGTAATGTACGATCTGTATAAGAACTTCCACAATTCTTATTCAAAAAATATTTTAATCCATTTCTAATAAAATATTTTAATATTAATAATATGCTACTTATCATGATTAATTAATCTAAGCAACACAAATTATTGAAAAGTGTATTACTTAATTTTACATGATTGTATAATTTTTAATATTTATTTAATTGGAGTAAAATTTAAAGAAGAGAGTGGGGATGATTAAAAAAATTCGGATTAGTGATGTATAATTCAAAGAAAGAGACTATGTAGTTCAATTAAAAAATGGAAAGAGTCATAACGGTTTCCGGAATAACTACTTCACTATGTTTTGACGTTTTAAAGAAAGCTTTTGAATAACAAGTTCTATCTTAGTAGACCAAAATACTTATGAGGGTACTAACGCAACACCCTTCCTGACTTCCTTTAACCAAATTCTATACGGGTTCTAGTTCACTTTTGTTCTGAGTCAAATTCTGCATAATTATTCCCATCTATAGATCTAGAATCCATATAGCTTAGCTACTACAGCAATTGAGAATTATGTTTAAATTAAAATAAAATAATACACTCGTTAAAAAAATATTTTCACCTGAGTCATTTTATCCTGTCGACCCTCCCAAGACATTTTTTCATTATATAAAGGATCATGTTTTGTTCCAATAAAAATAGGCTCCCATCTGTTATGAGGATGTTCTCTTTTAGTAATAATCAGTGGCTTTACTTTTCCTGGATCTGGTGTTAAGATCCACCGACTTAAACCCGGAAATCTTTGGCAATGTGGACACAGAAATCTATAAAATAAATTATTGTATTACTCTTCATATGTAATAATATTAATCATATTAATAGATTTATTGAACAAATTAATTATAATGGTTTAAATATATGAAATACATGCCTTTTTACATATTTATTTGATCTCATATTAAAGTGTACTTAATCCAATTTTAAAAAATTTAATTATAATTCTAATTTATTTTACTAGTATTATTTACATAATAAAATCTCATATTATTTGAAAAAGTAGTTTTTAAAAAAATAAACAATTCTACTTATAATAAGATAACACGTACATATTTCTATTAATTTTAAAAGAATCATATTAACTTCAAATAAATTAAACATTTAGAACTATTTTTATATTTTATTAATATGTATAACTTATTCAGTATTAAAAACTGACAAACATATAGTTTACTATATATTCTGTAGAGAAAAAAGATAATTTTTTATGTTATTTGCATTTAATTGATTTCAGAAAAATATTTTGAATTTTATTGAAATTTCTACATAAAATAGCATTGATTTTTTTCAACTTTTAATGTAGCTTAATATTTTCTTTTTCTATACAAGAAAATCGTTCATCTTATTTTAAAGTTGTTTCTTACTAATGCATTAAATATATAAATTATTTTTCAATTTATTTCTGATTTAATACACGATCGTATCTTCTACCTTTTATAATTTATAATAATGTAATATCATTTATTTTAAATATATGCTTTCAGTTTTAAACATCATTTCTTAAGGAACAATATATAAACTACTATTGAATATATGCATATCGTACTTTAATCGTTATTTTAATATTTGAAAATTTTTCATTCTTATATTTTTGCGATTGAACGAAGTCCATAAAATATATGCAAGACTCTACTACAACAAATATCCTCTTAAAGAGAAAAGTCTTGTCGGCACCTGTGGAAATATATAGCTTTTCCAGCTTTCAGTGCGGCAAGCAATTGGGTCTTATTATTAGGAGGCTGTTCGTTGGCCTTGACTTCAAAAACTGGCAAGACGAAGACGACATCTCGCTTGGGTGGGTGGCTACGTATCATAGAGATGAACTGTGAAGCCAAGTTCTTACTTGGAAGCAGCTCCACGTCTGATACAAGGACGTGCTCCGTTGGGGAAAGAGAACGTGCGACATTGCGCACCACATTGATGGGGTAGGTAATACCGGCGTCGAGGCGCTCCGTCCTACTGATGACCAACTCTTGCAGGTCCAAGGCGGCACAATCAATATCCATTGGGCTACTTGAAGAAATAGGAACAAGATACTGAGCTGGTCTATCACGAAGGAAGACTAGATGGACGGAAACCTGCGAAAATAGCGCAATTAATTCAAAATACAAACAAATAAATAAACTATAATAAGCTTTTTGATATTCTAGATTGATATTATATGATTATAGAGGGTAAAAAAGGCATCATTTATAATTAAATATCTTAAAGTTTTGGCAGATAGTAAAACTTAATATGTTAAGGAATAGCAATTCATCCAATTTATATAGAAGTTTTTGCACTAATAAACAAACCTTATATAGGAACAGACTGCATATCAATAAATAATATAACAGTCGTAACAGACAAATTAATTTTATATTAACAAAAAAAATGTGAACGAATTATATTTATTTATCAATCAAATGAATTAATTAAAACATAAGTATGACGCTATTATCTATGTATCTATCACATTTTCAATAAATTTACTAATAAAAAATGTGAATTTCATTGTGCATAGTTTATATAATTATAACCCTAGAATTACAAGAATTCAGATATTTTATGACAGAAAGTTAGTATGAAATATTATATTATTATATGTATGAACACTTTTTTCATAAAACCTCTAATAGGTCATCTAATAATAAGTAACTGTAGTCTTTTAAAGATACTGAAACTATTGTAAGGGATACGTTTTGCGAAACAAGTATCATCATTAATACAGATTGCAACAAATACATCTGCAATATAATTAAATGAGGTGCAAACATGACAACAGATAATTCAAGATCTGTAAATATAATCTGAATTTTAAGTTACAAATATTTGTCCTAAAGAGGTAAAATTTAATATGAAGTTTCGATGAAACTTAAATGAACGTAAAATTTTTTAATCATCTTTATTTTGCATATAATTTATTTATTTGTAAAATAAAAAACTGCATCCTTCTAACCTTACGATATAATAATAAGAAAAATTTAATATAATAATATAATACGAAAACAATTCAAAATATTTAAAAATATTAAGAACTTATTTGGTTTTTTATTAAACTTCAAAGAAATAAAACCTTGAAAATATTTGATATATTTATTATTTTTCGCTATAATATAAATTATTTTTATTACTTATAAAACCTATTCGTTAATACTTCTTTCTACTTTAATAATTAACAGTTATTTATAATATAATTAATTTATATGTGTTAATATTAGACATTTTGAATATTTCATTATAATTTATTAATAATCTATAGCATGAAGTTATTAATCGATTATAAAGTAAACACATAAAATTTTACTTTTCTTTGCTAAAATTTTGATTTTTGTATTGTACTTTGAAAATTATTTGTTGAATTAAAATTTTAAAAAGAGTATATTTTTTACAAATAGTATTATATAATTAAAAATCATTCTTCAATGTATTTTTTATGATTAGATTTGTAGTTTCAAATAAAATTTTAAACTATAAATTAACATCATAAAATCGAATCCGTTGATATAGTTATGAAGTTTAGTTATTTCATATTAAATCATATTATCATCTTAGTTCAAAAACTTTTTGCCTAAACAGCATTTGAATGCAACATATAAACCCACTATTTCAAATATCATATTGCAATTTTTCCATTTTCAAAATCACTGATTCAATTCAATGCTTAGAAGTGATCGCATCTTTTACTACTAAGTAGGCTAAGTTAATCATTTACAATTTTAAAAGTTTTCACTTAATATTTGTTACTTAGATTGTACAAAAATACTTTTCCTTAAGAGATAAATTTAAATTGGCACAATACAAATTTGAGGAACTTAATAAAATATTTAATACTTTTAAATTGGTGATCATTGAACAATTTAAAATTCGGTCACTTTCTATCCTTTCAAAGAAAAAAATGTATTAAAATACTTACTCTGGCCATAGCAGGCTCACAATGACAAGCCCTCTTAAGTAGTTGGATAGCAAGACGTGCATCCTGACCTGGTGCGAAGACGGCAAAGCTCAGTGGCCCCTCCCAACGCCGCGCAAGCTCTACGATTCCGTAAACTTGGTCAACTGAGGCATGGCTGCAGAGCGTAACCGGAGGTAGTGCTCCGCTATTGCCGTAGGCAACAAATGGCAGAACTTTGTACAGAGCTTCAGATGTCTCTGGACTATCAGTCAGTTGCTGTTTTACGTACGTCAAGTTCTGTGGTAGGCCATACTGCCATCTATAACATTATATTGTGCTTGTCTGGATATTTGAGAACAAGTTATTCAGTTTTTAAACTACACAGAAATTTAAATTTCCATAACCTAGCGAAATTTCAAGTGAATAAAATAAATTTATGGCGATTATTAGTTATCAAATAAAAGAACTCTCGTAGTTCTTTATGAGAATAATAAAGACGTTGACATAGTAGTATTTTTGTTATAGTATTTGTAACATTTGATATGTTTGCATATTTATTTACAATTTTATTCCATCTAGATCACCACTAACATATTAATTAAAATGTATTTAATTGCATTTATATAATATTAAAGACGATTTATTCTTATCAAATTCACAGTAATAAATTTTGATTGATATTTAAATATTTAAGTTACACATTTTATTTTTGAATTAATTTTTTCTTATTACAAAATATATTTTCTTCGTCTTTGAGAAATTCCAATTTCATTTATAGTAGTTCGTTTGACTAAAATAAAATAATAAATATCAAATTACTGAACATCATTATCTGCTCAATTTTGAAAAGTATTAGTAAAATTTTTTTCATGTACTCAATCATTTCTACTACCTTCGAAACATATTAGTATTAATAATTATTAATAAAAATAATAATAGTAATAATTAAACCTACTATTAAGCAACCAATGTTTGTTATTTCTTTTATCTATCTTTCTGTCAATTCATAAACTTACATTTTTCATACATTACAACTTTATTGCAAACTCATGCACTGTTTTTTTGTAAATATACGAATAATTTACACCGTGGTTGTGTTCTAATTAAACTTTTTAGTCTACAAGCACTATACCTGTTAGAATGAGCCTATCGTAAAAGAACCAGAGCAAAACATCAACGGTCTACTTAAAATATTTGAGATGATCAGATGCCTTCTTAAACAAGACAATAAACATCTCAAAACCTTCCGATAACTGATACACGCGAAATGAATCATATGGAACCTTAAGAAGCTATTTTATATAAAAATTTCATTAATCCTTGTATGATAGAGATTTATTCTTTCATTCCATTATTTTTTAATAAAAAACAAAATTGTAGGAATAGAATAAAAATGAAAGTAATACTGTAAAGTCAATTAAATTTTTAAAATAATAATAGAAAATTGTAAAATTATTTTAGTTTCACAATAAGTAATGTTATACGCACAAGAAGTAATTATATCAAAAAACTAAAAATTACTACAGTATTTTTTATGATATTATAAATATTTTTACACTTCTAAGTGATATATATAGTTAATGACTTATCCAATAAATAATTAAAAATTTATTATATACTTTTGGTAGCTCAAAAAATTTGAATCTACTAATAGATATATTATTAAGTAGCCAAAATCTTAACATAAAGCCAAATATAAAATTATCTTTGAAAATTTTACTAAAATTAAATTAGCTAATAATAATGAATATATTGGATTTATAATAGACTCTATAGACTATCGAAAGTTGATTATACTGCTTGAAATTAGTTAAAATAAAAAGTACTACGCATCTATATACAGATGTCATTAGCCGAGTAAAGAAAAAATTTAAAAAAGTATACTTCATATAAAATATAATTTGATTTTGATAATCTACCTATGTTATTGATATATAATTATATAATACTAAAATTCACATTTCCTAATTAAATATCATATTCTGTTTGGGAGTTACACGACAGCTCCTGAGCACATGCATAGAACTGTTGAGAGGCTTCCAATATTTTCATTTAATGCTTTGATGATAAAAGAATAAAAATTAATAGACAAAAAGTGAAAATAGTATAAATTTAATAAAACTTATTGAACGGATGAAATGAAATTTTGTAAGAACAAGCGCATAAATTTTAATAAATAATTACATGCAATTGAAAGTGAAGTTGGCAACGTTTCAATAATAAAAATCGAATACTTTTAAAATTGAATATTCTTTGAAAAACTTATTGTTAGTGATCAATTACAACCAAAAATAATAAAATATTTAATTTTCATGAAATTGCGCCTTTAAAAATTATTCTTAATATCATAAAGAGGTAAATTTAAGTATTGCATAAAATTTTATAAATTAGAATAAATTTGATGATAAAATGGAGAAAATAGAAAGTGTTATTAAAAATACGAAAAAATTGATTCCGGATTTTTCTTCAATTTAGTTTCTTTTATTATAAAATTAATTATGATGATATTATTATTATTCAAAGGTAAAAGACTTTTTCTTGAATGTTTATTGTTTGTTAATGTCTAAATTGTAAATTTGAAGCAATCGAATGAATAAAACTTTCGTTCTTCTGTTTTTATAAATTCATTCAAAATACCTTCCAAACAAAATAATACACAGTAAAAGACAATATTGAGACAAGCTTTTATATTATGTGACATGCTAATGAAAAATATTTTCCTTTTTTAACGATGAATCTGAAAATTTGTCATTATTGAAATAAAGCACCTTGCACGAGTTTTTAATAAAGTGTATACGATAAAAGTATTAAGTACTACCAGAAGAAAAATGAATAACATAAGTAGTAGTAATAACAAAAAAGTACTCGCCTGCAGTACGACACGTTCGCGGATTTGAGCCCTGTAATATAAGCCCCGGCAAAACCATTCAAATTGCTTGTGGTCTCCTCGTTGGCCGACCTCGTATCTTCAGCTATCAACAAGACCGGCTCCTCAGTGCGGCTTCTGCCAAGGAGTAACAACCGCAGCGCCAAAGGCAAGCAGCAGAGGCAAAGCGCGAGATTCGCGCACCTGCGCCAACGGACGCGCATCGACACCTGTACTAAGCGCTATTAAACGACTCGTGTCGCACTGCTCCGACGCTCTGATTATAAGTACCACCTACCGACAGAGTCGTGAGTTATGGAAGGCAATCGAGCTTTTTTGGTTTACCGATGCCCTGGTATCCAATCCAACCTCTGTTCAACCTCTTCAAACTTTTTTCACGTACCGTGAAATGAGCACCTTATCTGCCTCCTTTAAATGCACTTCTTGGTGCAATCTTTTGCGTTTAACAAATTTGCAATCTAGCAAATTAATCAGAAAATATTCGTAAACTCATCGCGACAGGGTGGAATTGTCCAAATCAATTTATTTTTATTTCGGTAGCTT
Organism: Wiebesia pumilae; assembly: GCA_018907045.1. Taxonomy (NCBI): domain Eukaryota; kingdom Metazoa; phylum Arthropoda; class Insecta; order Hymenoptera; family Agaonidae; genus Wiebesia; species Wiebesia pumilae. Next base: position 5,371,895 of record JACCHZ010000127.1, read on the forward strand.
ATAAATGAGTTGGTAACTTTTATTAACCAGAGATGGATGCTTTTATCAGTCTAGGTGTTTAAAGAAAATCAAAAAAGTAAACAGTTTTCATGCGTGTAGAACCTTTATTTTGCAACTTCTAATTCATCGAATACTTTATTCGCTTTTCTTATATTTTGCAAAATCTTTCTAAATGTTAAATGAGCATCGATTTGAACTTTATCATTGTTATTACCGTTGTTGTTAAACTACAGAAATGATACTTTAGTAAAATTTGTATAACTGCAACATTTTTTATTTTATCGTTTTCATACAGAAACTTAATTTATAATATAAGTCTGAAGGGATTTCTCTTATAAGCAATTGAATCAATTTTGGAAATTAAATATCTCCATGTGTAAAAATTCCATTTACAAAAAAAATATTGTAGAATACTGAATAACTTAATAACCGAGAAATTATTTTTGAAAAAATCCAATTGGAAACATTTGAATTAAAAACTTAAAACAATTAAACAATTAAAAACTGAACCAATTTCATCTTAAAATTTCATTACTATATATAAGTTAAGTCTAACTATTTTACAATATACGTGTATATATAATAAATGTATTTTTTACGATAAAGTAAATTGATAATAAAAAAATATATTAAAGTATATACTATATCATAAAATTGCAATAGGTATATCTCTTAAAATATGCTTATATCACATAAATTTATGTTTTAATAAGAAAAAACTTATGATATTTTTTACAAATATAATTAACATAAAAAATATTAACATATATTAGTTTTTCTATTAGTTTCTTAAAATTTTGAACTATTATAATATTTAAAAAAACTTTATATTTCCTTCCAACGAAACTATATTTGGTCTAATACTATTAAAAAATTTTAATCAATCTTGATTTACAATATTATCTTTTATTATAATAAATATAATGTCTTGCTTTATAATATATTATTATATTATATTAATAATAAATTATATGATATTAAAAAGGTAAAATTTTTAATCTGAAAAACAATGTACAGATTAACCTTCTTTTACATTCTACACACATGTGCTGCAAATATAAAAGATATTTAACTCAATTTAAAATTTGACTTAGATGTACTTGATATATATTCAACGTAAAATATTGGATGCCTAAATAAATTTCTTTTATAAAATATATATATATATATATATATAATTAGTAACAGTATATAATTAGTTTTAACAATTTATTGTATTGTTATTTTATAATATTATATTTATCTTTTTTATCTATATTTTATAATACAATAACTTATATCTTGTAATATTCTATATATTACATATCAAGTACTCATAAAAAAAAGAAAATTTTATAATAGTATGAAAAAGTTACATGCTTTTGTGATCCAAACATTTAAAAACACATAGCATTGTTCTTTGACTTTTTTGCAAAATTATAGTATATTATAATTCTATTTCAATAATAGAAATTTTTAATAATATAAGAGCAACTAATGCTAAATATAATGATAGATTACAATTGAAATTTTATAATTTTACTTAAAAAAATTATGGTTATTGTTCGTTAAAATAATCACTACTATTTCTTATGATTATTATTCTATATGGATGAACATTAAAAACATGGGTATTAATTATGTTAAAAAAATCAAAATTTAAACTTTATATATCTGATGATAAAAGGAATGGTAAGTAGATATCTTAATAATTGAAAATTTTTCATAATAACTAGAAGATATTTTAAATAATTCATCTTCTACAATAGTTGTTAAATATAATCGAATCTTGAATTTAGATAAACTCAATGAACGTTGAATTTATATATACTTAAACTTTTTAATGGTATAAAAATAGATACTTATACTGTTATTTAAGTCTTCTTGTCATTAACTCCTTAATACATTTTACAAAATAATATTTCAAAATGACAAATTATTCAATTGAATTTTGCTCAGCAGATGCTACTACCTAGTTGCAAGCAATTTTTAAACAAGCACTAAATAACAGCGCTTGTAACAAAAGACTTATATGAACTTATCGAACGTCTCTCGATAAGTAATCAAGTGTTTGCATGAGTATTCGCGCTCCTTTCAAGCCATCGGTCACGCCGGCAACTTTTGTTGAATCGATTCCATGGCGCGTATAATATACTCTTTCAGAACTTTTTGCCTTTGGTTATATCCTACTATACTTTATAACCCATATTTTCTATGAGCCCTGCTAATTATTTTTTCACAAAAGTGACTGAGCACTTTGTAAAGCTTGATTTTAGCTCACTGAATGAATAAAAAGAAGAAATTAAAAAAGTATATCTTTGAATGTAGTTATTTCATAATATTTATAATAATATTTTAGCGATTTATGTCTTTTTATCAAACATATTAAGAAAACTAATTCTCAACTGAAAATATTAGAGGTTTTCTTTTTTATTTGTGATTCTTTTTTTTATTTTATTTTATTTATTTATTTATTTTATTTTCTTTTTTCTTTTTAATTTTTATTTTAAATTTATTTTTCGGTAAATAAATTTATATAAATGCTTCAAAAATAAATTTCTGTATATTTTGAAACAATCAAGAAAAAATTTTAATTTTTAAAAAATTAGGATAAAAAAAGTAGTATGAAAAATCTATTATCTATTAATATGAAAAATATCAAATATTTTATTCCTAAGTTTAGATAATATTACATTTTCATAGAATAACATGTAAGAAATTTTAATGATATATAAAATTATGTTGATATATAAAATTACGTTTTCAGTAAGATAAGTTTAGTTTAACAAAAGAAGTAAATGTTTATTATGTTAATAATTTAAATAAAAACTTTTCGTAACTAAAAAGTCCTTTCATGTTTTTTAAATAACGTCTAAGTTCAAAGAAAACAAGTTCTATTTTATTTGAAATCAAAATTCAATTAAAATTATATCTTATAAAAATATTCTCTATTTGAAATGATAAGATACAAATTGTGTTTCCAGAAATTTTAAACACTAAAAGAAATAGAATTATTGGATTAATATATATGATAAAAAATTCTAATAAATTAATAAATTAACGACATATTATTTAAATTTAATTTACTTTTTAATTTATATGATATTACAATAATTTATATTTTTATATTAATATAAATTTAAATTTATACTAAATTTAGTTAGTTATTTTTTATAATAAGTAATGTAATGTTAAAAATAAATAAAAAAAATACAATATAATTAATTTATAATATATTACAATGAATATTAAATTTATTGTAAGCAAAAAGTCCTTAAAATATTTTTCTTTATGCAGAAGATAATGCAACCTATTGTAATTATCTTAAACAAAAATAACGTCAGAATTTGAATAAATTAATGAAAGACAAAAATAAATTTGTTGTATAAAAATACCTAGAAATTTCAGTTATATATTTATTTTTTATAGTTGATAAAATATAATGAATTGATTTTTTTAACCACTTTGCAAACAAGTATGTTTTAAATAAAAAATGTGCCAAAAATTTTAGATTTTTTTTTTATGATACTTCTATCTATGTCGAACATTTATAACTGCTATAATATTTAAAATTTCTGTGTAAAAAGTTATATCTAATTTTTTCCAATTATAAAAATTTAAAAATATTAATTTTCTTTCAATTAATGAAAATGAAAATCTCAAATGAATTTGGAAAAAAGAATCGAAGATTTAACGAAGAGAAAAAAAAATCGAATAAAAAATAAAGCGTAAGACTTTAATATACTTATTTTAACTGAATCAGTTCTATCGAGAATAATGGTTTGAAACAATTGTTTCACGCTAATCAAATCTGAATAAATCAGTGTTACACTCAACTTATGCTCACTAATGCCTTATAAAAAAATCTCACGTTACTATACAAAGAAAGAATATAAATAGAAAAGAAGCCATACACGTGAAATAGTCATAAATTATATTTTATTTCTTGAGTAATCGATAAGATTTCTATATGAAAAGTGAAAAAGATATAGACGTATAAGCAGATAGAGAGAAAGAGAGAAAGAGAGTGCGTGTCTGTGCGCGCGCGCGCACATACGAATCCAAGAAAAATAGCGAGAATAGAAAAGAGTAGGGGGTCTTTGGCTGTAGATCGATTGTGGATTGTTAAATTATACCTTTCATTTCACCATCCTGCAGTACTCAAAAAGTTTTGATAGCGATGAACTCATTTCTAAAATTGGTTTTCCAATAACTGTCTTTTGTATTTTACTTGACTTTCAATTATTATTTTTTTTTTAATTTATTTATTTATCATTATACAAGTTTTTTTTTACTTTCCTATACTTTATATTTCTGTTATGTTCTTTTTATACTCCCAACAATTTTATAAAAAATCAATCACGTAAATAATACTGGCATTAATTAATACAAAAAAGTAGTAATAAAAGATGTAATAAATATTTGTTTATAAATACTTATTAATAATATTTATATTTCTAATTCAGGGGCTTGTTTATCCATCCAATAAAATAAAAATTTAATAATAATTAACGAACGATAAGTAATAAATTAAAACTATTTCTGAATTAATGAATATTGATATCTAATATAATTGACATAATAAATTATCTGAAAATTAAAGAACTACACTAGTCTCAGAATTGATATTAATTTCAAATACCTTAAATGGTATTTTAATTAAGATAATTAACTATTAAATATCTAATAATATAAAAACATTTTAAAACTCATAAATAAGTTGAACTAACTGTGATCAATATTAAGATTTTATCAAATAAATACATTAAAAGTATTTATTTATATTTAAATCAATCTGTATATACATCTTGTAGAATATATTAATATTTTATAATTGAATGAACTTGTTAAGGGATTTTATTTAATGACATCCATTATTTAATAAAACAGTATTGTAACAATAATATTTTTTATTGTTGGATTTCATTGAAATGTAATTGATATCGCAGACTTTGGAGTTATATTTTTTCTGTTAATCGATTATTAATATATACGAATTCTATGAGTGATCGATATATATGATTTCTATGAGAACTATATGAGTTCAACTATTCATTTTTCTCATTTATCTTACAGTTGACATAGACTGAAATATATTTTAAAAAGTACCACCATTTTCTATTTTATGACGAATCTAATTATAATTCTTAGGCATATCTTTTTTATGATTATTTCTACGATTATCATTCTAATTTGTCTTGAGTTAAATAAACTTATTTTAGTTTTACATTTTCCTAATAAAAATTTATTTACAATACGTTAATTTCTCACTTTAAATGTTCTGGGCACTTTAATATTTACAACCTTTATTTTTCATTTAATTCAAATTTTATTATAAGAGACCACATTTTATATTTTTAAGATTCAATTTGCAATTCTATAAATGTTTATTATTATTAAAAATAAATATAGGTATTTATAAAAAATTATATGCGATTGCAAACAATTTTTTATACAATGAATTTATATGTAAATATGAAATTTTTTCAAGAATTTGCAATAATAGCACAAATTATAAAAATAATACATTTTAATACATAATTGTTGGCTTTTTATTATAAATAAAATGGTTATTTTAATTATTTAGTATTTTCAATTAATAATAAACATGTTTTAATACATTTTTATTAAAAAAATAAATATACGTTTTAAAAGCTTATATTTTATAAGATAATTTAAACGTTAAACTTTAATTTTTCATAATAAATGTTCAATATCAAAAGCCTCTTTTATAAAAAAAATTTATTATAAAAACAGCTATTAAATACATTGTTTTTGTATTCGTATACATCTTTTAAATATTACTAGCAATTTACTAATTTTTCTATCATGTTATAACTTTAAAACTTTATTTTTAAATTCTTTTTATGAAAATACTGACACTTATAATTATATATAATTATTATTATAATTATAATTTTATGTACACGAACTAATTTAATAAAATTTAAATTACAATAAGCTGATGACTGACTTTAAAAATAGTAAAATTATCTTACAATCTGATAATAAAATAGAATAATTGAAATCTGAAAAACTGATTTAATTTTATATAAGTAAAAAACATAATTTTAAATGAACTAAAATCCTTATACTGAAATTAAAATACTTTTACTAAGATGCCTTGTATATAATATACATATATTACTTCTTAAAATTAACTTTCGCTTAATCATTAAAAATTCAAATTAACTATTACATAATGCTCAATTTTTTTTATTTTAGCCTAACTATTAGTTTAACTGTTAAAATTAAGTTTAACTTGTTGAAATTATGCAGTTAAAATCTCTTTAATATAATTCCTTAGTAATTTTCGTAACTACAGTTATTTTCCATAAGACATCTATATGATCCTTAAATTTATTGAGAAAAGTACACTTATTTTGAAATGAAAAATATAACGATACATTTTATTTAATATACCGTAACTCGATATTTCTTAGTCTGTTTCTGATGAGCTCATTGTTTCATCATATCTGACTAAGCTTAAGTCAATTATCATAATTATTTCTTTAAAAAATACAGTTTACGAAAGTAATAATTTTCTTGCTTGAATCATTTAGAAACTATTACCACTCCTTGTACTCAGTTCGTTATCCACTCCTTCATTTTTCATTGATTAAATCTTCAGTGGTTTCTATTAAATCACGAGGCAGAAGTTAAAAATTTTAATAAAAATTTATGTTATTCAAAGAGGTTAAAATATAGTCACTCCATAACAGCGGAATATTCCTTAGCTACAAAAATAATATTGTATTTATTGATGCTTTAAGAAGATCCAATATATTTAATATAATGTTGCCTTTTCTGCATTAGATAAATAATATGTCTACTTTAAATACTTAAAGTTTAGATCTATGAACTAATACTGAGTATTATAATTATTTGCATAAAATTTTTCTTCAATGGGTTTGATCAAAACCGCATCCTGTCGCAAACTTTTTACCAATTTCATAATATTTATCTCTTTACAACATAAAAGTTTATTCTATAGACAAATATTCTATCTCGATAACCCTACTGCTTGATTTCGCTTTCTAAATCAAGCTTTCATCCACTTTTTCTTAGCAAAATGACATTTACATCTTCTTATATTCTCTTGCTATTAAAAAGTAAAGAATTCAAAATAGCTCATATCTTTCCTGTAGTGGAACGAATTAACTTTGGAATTATTTTAACTGCTAACAATCTATTCTTTATACTTTCGTTAACATCTCGAATATATTCAAAAATATTTCTCTGAAGGAAATAATTCTAGTAGATTTCTTAATAATTTTGTGCAATATTCATAATTCTATTGATGAAATTATGCTAAACATGAAGTTCATATTCGATCAAAATAACTGATAAAATATTCTGTTTTAGTGATATATAATACAGTTTTAGATTTTTTATCTGTCAGAAAAATATATGATTTATTTTTTATCTTAAAATTAGCACTTATACTGTATTGATACATCTTAAACGCCATAACTTGAATATTTTTTTCAAAGAGGATCAACTCTTCTATTCTGCTGTGTGTTTAACTATGGTTCTGAGCATATATATATGACCAGAGACTAAGGGAATATAAATAATTCTAGTTTTAATAATCGCTTTTAATAAGCGCAGGTACACGTAATTCCTAACGTGAGTCTCGCAGCAACCGCGAAAATACGCGACCATCGCTTCGGTTGAGCGCGAGTTGACCTATGTAAGCCTTCCTCTAAGGGAATATAAGGATGAGCATACTTCGTCTTGAGATCGTTTCGTTTCCAACTGATCTCGGGAAACAACCTGTCCTCCCCTGCCCATGGTCGACTGTTTCGCTACGTCCATTTCTCTCCCGTGGTGACGGTCTTCGCCATACTACATAACGATCTTCGACTACAGTTTTCACTGCATCAGGGCTAACCTCGAGATAACGATCTTTGCTGCACCGAAACTACTTTCCAACCAAAACCCCGTCGCGCCGGGTTCACTTCACGTCATCTAAATTGCGCCTCATCAAGCTACTCGCCCACAACACCGTCACACCGGAAAATTACCAGCTATATGCGTACGAACGCAAAAACCGCGGTACGGTTTGCCAGGTAAGCCGCGTGCTGCATTCTTAAATTAAATTTGTGTGCTTTTAGGATTAATTTTGTATATTTCTTAGGTTAAACTTTTGTACTTATTAGGTTAAATTTGTGTACTTCTTAAGTTAAACTTGTGTACTTCTTAGGTTAAACTTGTGTACTTCTTAGGTTAAACTTGTGTACTTCTTAGGTTAAGTCTTGTATTATGTATACAAGTAGCTTAAGGTTGAGGTCTCAAATTTGTATGCCACGCTCAACGACTCTGACTTAATTGTAAGTAGACTGTTGTAAGAAAGAGACCGCGAACTACGCCGTTCACATTTTCCCTGTTAAAGAAAATAAATAGAACTTAGTTTGAATTATAAAATCCTATCTATCTTTTATTTGAAGTCTCCCGAAAACGTAATGAATCCTAGCCAACTGAAGTTTACCGTTAATACGAGTTCGTTACAAGCATCAATTTTTTTTCCGTCACTCGTTCTAGATGAGTACTCTAAACTTAGAGTAATCTTTTCTGCATTTACTAGTATCTGTCTTTTTACTAAAACTAAGATAGTTAAATAATAATTTAAATAAAAATTTAAATCTTAAATATAATCTTAAATAAAAGATTTAAACATGTTTTCCATATTTGATTAAGAAGCAAGTAATAACTATTAATTAGTAATGGTTTCTCTTTATACTCAGCCGTTTTATTTAATGCCTTATTTAATTGTACTATATGATAAATTTTACGAATGTGCACGAATTTCAATGGTTTTGATTGTTTCTATGTTATCTAATCTTTCTTGCACTTTACGTAGCTGACATTAATTCTTTTGGTTCCAGTAAAAACAGGAAAAATAAATTCTGATTCTACTGCTTTAAATTTTTGAAACGTTTCAATTACTCTCTTACTTTAAACAGACTTATAATTTGATTGGCTAATCTCCAGTTGTTACCCGAACCTATATTACTACATCTACTTAATTGTATGGTTAAGAAAGTTCGGAAAGTGGATTCTTGTAAGGACGTTCAGTGCTTCTTTATTCTCTTTCATCTATCTATTTGCTGCAACTCTATAATTATTTTGATCTCTCAAGAACTCTCTATGATGTGACTCGGCCTAAATCTGTCTAAGATTCCATTCATGTTACTAAAGTAACATGACTACTCTCTCCAACTCTACTCTTAACCTTATTTACTGCTAATTTATATGACTTTTGTGCTTCTCTGTACTTCTATACAATTTTAATTTTCCTGGTATCGTTGAATCAATTATTCTGAAAAAATTTTTTTATTAAAATTGTCAAAATCTTAGAATTGTGTTCAACTTGTAACTGTCCAAAAGAAATTAAATTTGGCTAGCCAGAATTTAGTTTTCATTTTCTAAGCCTAGTACATTTATAATGGATGTAAATATTCTACTTTTTAAATCATATTTTTTTTGCAATTTTTATCATTTTACAGTGATAATTGCAATCATATTAATCTGAATTTTTAAAACTATCAAAGAGAGCTATAAATTCACCCAATATTCTCAAAATAAAAATAAAAAATAGGAATTGTTTAAAAAAGTTTGAAGAAAAGAATAATATATATTATTATATACTATATATATTATTATATATATTATTATTATGTATAATATATATTATTATATGCAAATAATACATCCGATAAAATGTTTAAAAATTATTATAACATTGAAAAAGATATTAATCCCATTATTACATTTGAAAAATAACAAAACAAATTTTAAGATATAAGGATAATATCTAAATTATAAAGAACAAATTAAATTGCAATTCGTACTGTTCAAAAATTTAAATATAGTTTTTGTATAAAAGATTAATGATATATATTTCTAGAATTTCTTATATCATTTTCATATTATACATTGTACATACTCTCTTAATCTTAATGAATGGATACTTTAATTTTTATATTAAACTCACTCGTGAATAAGTTTACACTATCATTATTAAACGCCAACTTTTATATTTTTACCTTCTAACGATCAATTTGTGTGTGTGTGTGCGTATATTATTCATATTAGAATTACTTAAATGCGCTACAACGGAACAGTGATATCTAAACTCATTATATTTTTAAATAGTATATGATAGTGTATATTTTGGTATGTACTGGTCACACCCACATCTAGTTTTCATTCAAAATTTTATAAAAATTTTATAATTTTTATTTACCCTTACTTGTTTACTCAGTTTTATTTATAGTTTAAAACTACAAGTATTAAAAAAAACAAAAATAATATTCATTTAAGTAAAAAATACAGAACCGATTTCTTGAATAATTTCTACAGAATTTAGATCTTAATCTGATTAAAACATTTTAGAGGTTATTAAACATATAAAATTCAATTTGATGTTGTCATAATAATAAGCATTTTTTGTTGAGTATAGATAATATATGTTACAAATACTTAAGCACTTAATATGCATAATGCAATAAAATGAAAAATCAAAGTAATTTCTTGGTTTGAACTATTGAAATATCTTTTTAATTACTATAATAATTATTAATCATAATTATAAGAAATATTATCTTATAAATTGAACAATGGAATGAAGTTTGTAAATATAAACTTTATTCTGAAATATAAATACTAATCTGGGCAAATATTTATAAATTTTATAAACTCCATTTTATTTTTTTTGAAACAAATAAATTTACTCAGATATTTTTATTATACCATTGAGTGATGTAATACAACTTAAAATTGTCAACAGTATTGCATTAGAAATAAACACAAAATTTTTAAATGTATAATTTCTTTTTTTGTGACCAGTGAATACTTAATCATCTCTAATACTATATTATAAAAAAAAATTACTGTAGAATAAAATATTGTATTTGTACAATTTTCGTTTACGCACGATTCCCAGTAACAAAGTCACAGTAAATTTGAGAATATAAATCCAGGATGAGAATCATACGGTGAATTAAACCAAAAATCGCTAAGTTCAAAAAAGAAATACGTCATGTTAGATAACGCTCAAGGTGAATCTCTTATCTCGGAGTCCTAACAGCTGATAGTGATTCATGCGTTGGTCTGGTTTCTTTGTTACAGTTTTGCCCTTGACTCCTCGAATGACTGTTGTGACTGTGTGAATCTCCTAATATTCCAATCTTGGTGTATAACGAGTGACCGAATAGTAATAAAGAGTGATTAATTCGGAGTAATAAAGAGTGACTAATACGGAGTAATAACTAGTGACAAATACGGAGTAATAAAGAATGACCGATATGGTATAGTAACGAGTGATTCGACGGGGTATAACTAATGACTTAATTCCCGTGTTTTATTTACATTCCTTGTGTACTTTTTTCCGCTATGTGTTCCACAAGGAGTAATTCGAGTCTTCCGGCTATCATACATGACAGTAAATAAAAATAAAAATTTCATAAATTATACATATTTTCAATAAATTATAGATTTTTTTGTGCTATTTACAATAATTATCATTTTGAAATTCATCTTTTAAAATTCAATATAATGCATAAAAAAGTATACGTTAGATAAAGAACATTTTTATAAATTTTCTTTAAAAATATAATTAATTAATATTATCCTGTACTAAAAATATAAGTATTCGTCACTCATAAAGAGAAAAAAAAATTATTTCATATGATTCTAATTTTAATATTATGACTACCAACAGATTGTGGAATGAAAATATAAATCATGTCGATAGAAAATCAAATCCAGAGCCAAAGATTGATTGCTAGTCTGAAAAGAATAAGAATAAAAAAGAAGAGAAAAAGAAATGAAGCCGAAAAAGAATCAACGCGTATGAAACGATGTTTATATATGCGCACACATACTATTTATAAACGTTTTGTAATATTCATACATATGATTGTATGTTGACAAATAGTGATAAATTACGGGATATGATATGCAAAATGCACTATCATACATAACTTCCTTGTTCGTGAGGTTCATCATCGATTATAAGATCGGGGCTAATTACAGTAACCAAACGTGCGAAAAGAAATTTTCAAATGAGCAAAGTTCTATGTCTTTATTGAAATCATAGAAAGAAAAATTAACAGAAATATAATTGAAAAATTATAGCACTGAACAGTCACATAATTTTTAATTAGCTATTCAAGTAAATGATTATTATTATTATCTATTATCAAATGATTTTTACAATTAATTTACATATTACCTAATATCTAATGTAAAGAGAATTTGAACTAGTGGGAAATATAATTTACATAACGTCGAATTAAGTAAAATTTTAGATATATTTTATGAATTATGTAAGATGTACTATAATATTAAAATTATAATTTGACAGAAGAATAAACTATACTTAAATTTTATTTTTTTGTTTCTTAATCTTAAATTAAACAACTCTTTATCTATTTTATTTAAATTATTAGTAGCTACAGAGAAAATAATTTTGGGAAAATAAGATTTAAAATTTAAATATATATAAAAATATGATAATATAAAATATGAAAAACTAGTATGAAGCATATTTATTATACAATAAAATCATTTTATTAATAAATTAAATACATTAAAGTAAATTTAATATAGATTTTCAATCTGATAAACATATTAAATAAGGCATTGATTTAATCTATAATTTAAGTTTCATATTTCTTAAACTGACGGTCTATTTTATACATCTGTATTATACATATATACTTATATTTACATATAATCGAAATATTCTTTGAATAATAATATCGAACAACCCTAACTGCAAAAAAATATCTTACAACATAATAGAAGTACATATTAGCATCTGCTTTTATGGAAAATTAGATACCGAAAGAACTATGAGAATAATTAAACTAGATATAAAAATCTAAAATAAATTTAGGTAAAATTTCGTTTGTGAATTTATTTTTATTAAATGTTTTATTGAAATAAATGAAGCCTTATTCTTTAATAAAACTACAGTTGTAGAAAAAATTCAAATCTAAACCTTAAAATCATGATAGTAATATCATCAACCAAAACAAATTACAACATCGATCTAATATTCATTAAAAATCTAACTACCTTAAATACAAACTTTTTTATTATTAGTAGCAACAAAAATTAAAAATATGACGATTTTCAATTGAAAAGGCAACTCACTGATACTGTATTCATTTATTCATTCATTCCACTTAAAAAAATCTTGGTTATACATGCAAATTCTTTCATTTAAAGTAAAATATATTACAGATAATGATAACTATTTATTAAAAGAAAAGTTTTGACAGTTAAGTAAAATGAATGCACTTCTCGCATCGTCATTCCCATCGTCACGCATCGTACAAAAATAAATCCGCACGCGCGCATTGACGCCACTCAAAATAATACGCTTGTAGTGCGCAACCCCCGTTGACCCCAGTCGACCGATTCTACCCTGCAGTTTAGACTAGAACATCGTCTGTAATGGCTGCAACTATATATCGTAATTTTGAACAGAATCTACAATTAATTAAGCAATTACTTATTGTACAGAATTTTATACTTTAATTTGTTGCAACCTTGTTTACTTTTCTTTTCTTAACTGATTGTTTTCAAGCAATAATTCGATTTCTAAATTACGAAGAATGGATGAATTTGTGATATTTCGAAAATACATTAAATTAGATGTATACATGTTATAAATATAAATATTCAATATGTCAAAAAGTGAAATTGAAAATCTTGAAAAAGTTCAATTTTCTGAAGAATATTATAATATTAAATTAATGTAAGTTAAATACTTGTAATATTAAACTAAATAAAAGATGCTAGGCTGTCATTTTCTTAAAAATAATAATTTCTTTTTAATTCTATTGAAAAAAAATAAAGCAAGTACAAATGCATATTTATTGCTATTATAAATATTAAATAAATTTAAATTCTAAAAAAAACCAAACTTGTATACAATTTTTCAAATATGTCAAATTAGTAATGATTAATTTAAAAATTTTTAGATTCTTAAATTTCATTAATGTGTACCTCAGTAGTAACAATTATATCTTTTATAATTTTTTTTATTGTATAAATTCAAAAATTAATATAAAATCTTACTCGATGCGCAGCTATTATTTATTAATTACATGTGATTTTTAATTGTAATAAGAAAATATACTGTCTATAACAAAAATAAAAGGATTTGCTAACATTAATTATCATTGATAACTATATTATCAAATGCAAATTTCTATTCTATATTTTATTTGAATATTTGTTGAATTAGAATAATAAAAATTGACTTTAAAAATATTCTTATATTAGTAATAATACTATACGTAGTCTAATAGACTAATGAAAAAAATCCAGAGATTAATTGTACGTTTAAACTGAAAACTCACTAATTACTTCGAAAGAATTTTATTCCATTTTATATTGAAATTAATTTTTATTAGGGATTAATTAATAATTAATAATTAATCAAAATTAATAGATAATGAAAAAATATATATATATAAATAAAAATATGAAAAACAATTCATGTCGTGTTTGTTTATGTATATGACAGAAATAGCCTAAGTAAAAAATCTTAATTAACGAATAATAAAAATAAAAAACATATTCATTTTAAATATTTGAAGATTGGCCGAATTAAGTATAAATTGTTTTATTATAATTACGTGATAAGTGCAAAACGATCAATCACATCTTATCTAGAGCATTAACTAATTTATTAAAAAGTTTACTAAATAATATGCTTGATTTTTCATAATATTTTTATTATATTGTGATATTTAAATAAAAAAATCTTACATCTGCAATTAATATTTTTAATTAAAATTTATACATCCTTATTATAATCAATAATTAATATCATGTAAAATAGATATTTCGAAAATTTCCCTAATTCTAATAACAATCAAAGAAATACTTTTTACTTTATTAGTTAACAGTGAATTTTTTATAACATTATAAATTTTAAACTTTAATAATATAGAACATTCAACAGTACTAGGTTTTCTTAAATTAAAACCTACAGATAATAATAATGATAATAATATATTAAAGCATTCAACATGGTTGAAAATGAGAAATAATTTGACTGAAACGTTCCTTAATATAAGATTTTGGCATTTCTTTTTAACTTTGTGTAATTATTGAGACTTAAAGACACCATGAGAAACAGAGTGAATAAGCCATAATGTTCGCATACGCGTTCGAATTCGCAAAGTGTAGAGAAGGTAAAGACGTATCATTCGCAAAAGAAGGGAGGCGTTAATAAGGCATTCAAAAGTTATCGTTTGTTTCCTTTCGAGATTCTTGTTTTCGATTGATTTCCTGGATTAAGCAACAACAGTTGAGACTCAAAATCGTTGACTAAAATATTAGCATCGCTCGAAACTAATTGTGATAATATGAAGCTCCTTTTCTTTGAAGAAAATGAAAAATTTGATGAAAGTTCAACTAAATAAGTAATAGTAAAAATCGTTATTAAAATGTATTAAAATTTTGAATATTTTTATTTTATATTTCAAAATACAATGTGTATTTTTTATCTTTTCGAATAGTTCAAGATAGTTTACTTATTATAAAACATAATTTATACACTAAATTTGTACTAGTTACCATTTACATTACGTTACTTACTTATGTTTAAAATAAAATGATATAAAATATTAAAGTATAACATTATGTAATCATTTTAAACAATAACTTTATTTATATTACGTCTGTTTCAACAAAGTTATTTTTTCAAATACAGAACAACTTCAAATATAAAAAAATTAAATTTTTTAACTGATCAAAGGTCTGCAATTAATACTAAATGAATGTAATAATATATATACTTTTATAATCAAAAGACAGTACCCTCAATCAAGCAAGTAATTATTAATATAAAAGTAATGCTCTTAATAATTTATCAGAAAATACATTCTTATTACTAAAATATGTTTACATATAATAAATATTATAAATTTGATACAATTATTATTAAAAAATACTAATAAACCATTTCTAAAATACCATACTTTATCAATTATTTGAATTAATATCAAAGTCCTTTACCATACAAACGTTATGTAAATTTACTAATTCATATTATAATAAATCGGCGATTACTTTACTATAATTATAAAGTAACCAATACTAAAAATAATATTTGAATTTTTTAATTTGTAAATTATCTGTAATCAACCACATACATATTGTTTATCGAAAACTGATTTATTTTATAACGTCAAAATAGTTTTTACTTTTATTTTTGTTATATTCTTAAATGACAGTTTATTATACTTTTTAATTAAAAATGAATTTTATATTTTCTTATAATTTAATTATTTTAATTATACTACATATTTTATTACGTGTATATTAAATACATATATATATTTAATTATTACATATATATTACATATGTATTGAAATTTATTATTAACTTAGAAAAATAATAGCATAAAATACTGTTGATCTACATCTTATACAGCGTACTAATCTAAATAATTGAAATTTTATAGAATTGCTTCCACGTTGGTATGTTAAAACCGTTGTTCTTCATAAATAATAAAAAAACTTCAAATTTTATTCTTAACTTTAATTTATTTCAAAGAAAAATTAGAAATTTCAATTCTGATTTATAAAGATCAATTTTCCAAAATATATAAGTATTTCATTTGTGTTTCAATTTGTATACGTCTATATTCAATAAGTGATTACTATCATTTTTCAATTAAGAAAATCTTCGGGAATTAATTTTTTTATGATATAAATTATATCATATTATTGTTTAAATGAATAGTTTTGAATTTTATTAAATCTTTTAAAAAATGAAACAATTATCAATAAAGGATTTATCATTGATACACTGAATTTTTTAAATTCTATTACATATTGTTTGAAATACTATTGTGTTTATTATGTAAAATTGTTCTTCATCTCTTACTTCAGTATATTGCTATTTAATAATAAATTTAATAATAATCATATAATTAAGATATATTATTAATATATCAATTGATTGGAGTGAGAATAGTGCTAAATAGAGAATAGATCAATTAGAAAAAGTTAATGTATGTATTTATGACAATATCCATATCCTTTATTCATTAAATTTTCTTTTATTTACATTTATATTATTAAACGATTATTAAAATTTAACTTTTTACTAATAATATAAAAAAATTTCCAGTCAAATGGTCCTACCGTTTAAAATTAGTACAAAGAATTTTATGATTTCAATAATATTTTATAATATGCTTTAAAATATATGCTCGTTGGTTTTTGTTTACGTTTTTCCATCGACATAATTTACATTTTGTTTTCCAAAAACTTAAATATATTATAAATTAATTTTGACAAAATCGAAACAAAATACATTTCAAATCAACTTATACACTAAGTCTGCAACATAAAGACTACGTATCCAAATGAAAAAGTATGACGGATTACAAAAAAATATCTGAATCTATAATAATCCCTTTCTCAACTTTTTTTAAGATTAATTATTTAAATATTAATCACTCTAATACTATTATGATAAAAGCATAATATTGTTTCAAATAAATATATTAATATACTTTTTTGAATATTTTTTTAATACGGAGATAATTTATATATACGATAAAGTATCTTATAATTTAAAATAAATTAAAATAGCTTTAGTAATAAACAGTAAATTATAGTATATACTTGTATAATGAATGGAATATTATATTTTTTAATACATAAATGAACGGTATTGTCCATTAAAATAATATTATTATTACATTAATATTAATTTAATATTAAAAAATAAATTTTTCATTTTAAAGAATCCAATTTTAATAAAATTTTTTATAGTAATAAAAAGAGAAAAACTATAAAAACTTTAATAATAAATGTTAATTTAATAAATACTACGGTAATTACTATATGAAAAACTTTAGTTTCGATGATTGAAGTTCAACTTTCATAATATTGAATATAATTCATATTTTTTTAATTATTTTATGTATCAAATTTTCTGTTACAAATATATTTAAATGAAAACTTAACAAAAATCTACTTGTACATAATCGTAATTTAAAAATGAAAATTACATTTCTATAATATAAAAACACAAATAATATTAATTTGTTAATTCCTTTACATGCGTATATTGTTGATATTAATTACATATTTAGCTTCTAAGAAAAAAATTTTATTTTTTGATTATTGATATATGGATATGACTTTATTCGTTTCTTTGTCTTTTTTAAATTCTACAATAATTATAATATAAAATTATAATTCTTCTTATATAAAAGATCAATTAAGTTCATTAAATGCATCGAAATGTCATAATATTAACATTTTTATTTTTATTTTTATAAAGTTAATCATAAAAATTAAAAGTTTATCATAAGATTTATTGTACTTTTAGTCAAAAAAGCAAGTAGAAATGTCTATTTATTTCTTTAATATACTAAATATAGGCTTCAACTATAAAGTAACATTTAGGATTGGAATAATAAAAAAGGGACACTACTATATTCTTTAGAAAGTGATAATTTAAGACTTTATCTACTTAGCTATATATTTTAATTATATGAGATTTTTTATAGTTCTTAAATATGATTTATATTAAATTATTTGTTTGATAAGTATTTTTATATGTGCTTTAACATAAAATGATAATTCTTTGATTATTTTAGAAATAACCATTCTAGACTTTAAAATGTAAAAACCTTTTTTTAGCAAATAAAATGTTATCAAATTTAGATTATCATAAGTGAATGAAAAGTAAAAGTAAAATAAAAATAAGTTTATTTTTCTTAATTACTTTACATCATTTATACCATAATTTTATATTCAACCCTATTAAAAGCTATTACTGAAATACTAAAACTGCTATTACGTATAATTTAATACATAACATTAATAAACATTTCTTTAATAGCACACCATTTGAAAAAATTTACTACTAATTTCATATAAATATAACTTTATTTGCTATGTAGCAAAGTATTTATATGTAATACATAAAAAAGTGATCTCAAGACTACCGAAATTCGAGAATCATTTTTATTCAAAGAACTTTTTTCTTTTTCAGTATGTGATGTATTTAAATATTTTTCTGGTACATGATTATTTATATATATACATCGAATATATAATCAGTTTTTTTTCATATAAATCAGACAATATGAATCATAAACGAATCAAATAAATCAACCATTTTAACAGACTAAATTGTCTCATATTGTGTGAATATTCATGTTAGTACATTCGAAAGGTAAGCAATATCCATCTATTTACTTTAATACTAGTGGAAGTTTAGAAAAACTAATAAAAAGCTAATATAACAAACTTCTATTCCCAATTCAAAATGACAAATTCTTAGATATATATATATACCTTCAGTAATAATAATCCCTTATACGGGTTCTAAATCGAATACCGTAAAATTGTGATTAACTTAATAAATAGTCATTACAATCAAGACTTTTTAAAATCGTATTTCCATCGATTTTGTATCGAACGCAATGTCAGCACTAAAGTTTCTTAAAGCTTCTTTTTGTAGGTAAGCATGGCGAATGCTTAAAAAACGAGCAAGGCCGGTACGAGTTATCGGACGTCGACCGGAACGCAAAATATGGACTCAACCTGCTGAACCCTTCGAAACCATGGAGGTGCCGACATTCCCGTCGCCACCAGTCCCGGTATTGCGCTCCTTGCCACTAGGGTACCGGGCGACGCGCCGGCGCAGGGCCGAGTTTGCCAGGTGGAGGCCGCGCTCCGCGAACTGGGTACTGATACAGAGGCGAACGCGCCGTAGCCAGAGGCGGGCCAACCACGTGCAGCCATTGAACACGGTAGTTGTACCCGGACCTATCCGACGCCAACTCGTCACGGAACTCGGTCTCAATATGACCGAAGACGGTGACAGACAGCACTGCGACCAGCGAACGGACAAAGAGAAGGACAACGCAGGGGTACCCGAGTGGATCAGGTGAGATTTTAACTACTTAGTGCACACTGACCCATATTTCTAAGGTTAACATCAGTAGCAGCATTTGTACATTTGTCGATAAGTAATCCACGTGGGTGTATGTAGAAAAACGTATGAAATTCTTGTAAAATTTAAAGCACTGACTTATATAATTAGTAAAATTATATATTAGTGCGGAAAAAAAGGAAAAAGAATAAACTGTTAACTTATAATCTTTGATTTGTTAATTGTTAACTTGTTGCTTTTTCAGAGAGAAGCGAGATATACTATATGTAAACGTTGACGTATATCACTAAAATTAGAAGTACATAACACAACGCTTGATATATGTTAACGAAAAAAATATCTTTCTAGCCGTCTTCGATCCAAGAGTCAAAGAAAATATTTCGCAGTAGTTTTAAGAAAAAGCAATATTCACCGGTATGAGTACATTTTTAATTCAAATATTCCTATGTAAAGCATAGACGTGCATAAATTAGACAAGATAATATTGACTGTCTTGAGTATAGAGAGGAACGCGGTTGAAGTTGACAAGATAACAAACGCTTTATATATTCACATGTAGATGTGTAATAACACAGGTAAGACCGTTTCCTAGTGAATACGCCATCCATCTACGGATGCAAAAATATGCAATGATGAATTGCTTTCTTGACGCTTAAATTACATTTTAAAATCTTAAAATTAAAACATTAATTAACATATTAATTACGACTTCAAATTATTTTTAATACTCTCGATAGTAAATGATAATTAAAAACTCTACAACTATAAATAAGTGACACCTTAATTAGAATATCTTGAATATACAGCAGCACGTATATCGGAGAATATTTTCGTTTTTATAATAGGAGTTCTTCCAAATTGTTTTTATACACTTAAACATATAAATAATAAATATTCTACATTCTATCAAAAAATATTTGTTTCCTTTAATGCTTATCAATTAAATGTGAGAAAATATTTTTCGTAATAAAATTCATATTAACTTCAGTTGTCTAAATATAAAATGGATTTGAAAATGTTAATTTAAAAAAAAACTTTTATTATTTAAGGTGATATATTGACTCATATAAATTAAAAAGTCTTAACTATTATTGTTTTCATTCTTAAATTATTCTTAAAATAACATTTTGTAAATATATAAAGAATACCGTTATTAAAAGGTAATACATAAAAAATAATTACGTGTAAGTATTTATCTTAATTTTTAGATATAACAATATGACAAAAATAATATTTTTTTAATGCTCTATATAAACGTACTAACTAAAAACATTTTTATTATATCCTATATCTATGTATACACAAAAAACTTCATCCTCTGATAAAAATCATTGAACTTTAAATATTGATAATAATAAATAATAATAAATTTTTTGTTAATAAAATAATATCGATCACTAATTATTTGTGTAATTACAACAGTTAATATTAACTTTAAAGGATAACCTATATTTTACTTACAGATACCTAATCTAATATCTTTAAAAAATATATGTTAACTATGCTTTTAGCTCTTATTTTTAAAGTAAAATGAAAACATTTACATAACATTTACATATTATTACTACTAGAACAAAATTAATTTTAGAACATAAAAGATACTATAAATTGAAAACTGCAGTAAGTACTTAGCTTTCTAATAAACCGATATAACCGATGACATACGTTGTATCTTTTACATTTGATATGTACAAGATATTTCTTTTAACAGAAATTTATTTTTTCTTTTCTATAAGTTATAGTATTTTATATCCATTAATAGATACTTTTTACATTCAAATAAAGTATTACAAATATATAAAGTAATAATAGAATAGAAAAATATTGAATAGTGTAACAATATTAATGAATAACTATTCCAAATGAAACAAATATTTATAATAAGAATGAATATGTTAACTAATCAAAAACTTAAGTCATAATTTTTTATTTTTATATAACTAATTCAACTGATATGTATTATATAATTTTTAAAGATTAGATTACTGAACTATACTAATAGTATAAATGAACAGAATGAATTTAGAAGCTATTTCTAACAATATTGAAATCAACTGCAAACGTTCAAAAAAAAAAATGATTCTTAATAGCTACAATACATCATAAAAGTAATAAATTGAAAAAAAAACTTTCGTTACTCTTTTATAAATGGTTATTAGATCATTGGGTAATGTAAGTATAAATATATTAATAACTTCATTGCCAATTAATATTCAGTATATAAAGAGGAATTCGTACGAAGAATTCATAAAAAAAATTCAAAATGATTTCTCATCATTTTTAAATTAATATGTCATTTAAATCAATGCAACCATAAAATTTTTGTAAAATATTTTTATAAAAAAATTAAGTTATATTTAAATGCAAGTTTTTAATAAATTATAAGTCCAAACGATTCTATTGTATCAAAAGTTGTATTCAAATACGTAAAATATATTTTACAATTGTAGAATCTGATATAAGAAGTTAATTTAATGAAAATATTTATAAAATAAAATAGAAAAAGAAGATTATATGTTACTGTTGCACATAAAAACAAATACTATTATTTTTTATATTAACCTCAAAAAATGTTACTTTTTAAAATATATTTTTTAGTTATGATATATATTTAAGTGATTTTGCCAGGACAGTTTCATATTTACAATAGAATAACCGGAAATAACAAAGAAAGAATTATTAACATTGAAACAGGGAAAGTAGATCTTCAAAGGCAATCGAACAGGATCAGGTCTACGAAGTTGATGTCATTTGCTCTGAAACTGCCGAAGGTAAGCGCTTTTTAATACACTTGTTGCACGTAAAATATTTCGCACACCTAACCCCAGAATATCATTTTCGAAATAACTTAATACGCGCGCACTTACATGTGCACACGCTGCTCCCAGTAACTACAGTGGGACAAAAACAATAAATACGATTTCCAAATGAAAAATGACATTTCCTCTTTTATAAAAATTATTTTATTTTCTTTAAAAAACGAACAATCAGCAAAATAAATATCGTACAAGAAGTAAGTCTTATATAAAAATACGTTGTTACTTTTACCTACAAAATTATTCTTATAATTATGATAAATACAATTCTCAGTAATTTTTAACTCGGTGTAATATAAAAAATTAACATTCAATCTACCACATCCAAAAAGTGTATAAATTTGCTGCTTTCATTAATTTGCTGTAAGAAGTATATTTGTATTTAAAAAATGATTTTTAAATACGAAGTATGTAATCAATATTAAACTATCCCTTAGTATTGATTTAATTGATACAAAAAAATAGTCATGATTTACCGGAATATTTAGATTAAAATTACCTATAATCAATTTCGATAATGTTAAGAGGACATGAGATAAGATATTTCTTCATTATGGTCGTCTGTATAAGTAAATCTTCACGTTAACGATTCTTCATTCTTAAAACTTCTTAACATTGTACGACTTATGATTCAAACTTTTATTAATTCAGCACGTGTATCTTGCGTATACTTTCTAAATTATCAAATTATCAGTGATAAGACATCATCAAGTGATTACTATACACTAAACGCGTGCTTGCGCACTTCGTGAGCTTCATTTATATGTATATTTATATGTATGCACACAAAATATGTATATTTACATAAAGTTCTATGTGTATGAATATGTAAATTTTGATCATGATTATGATTATAAAGAATAAACATACAAAATAATAATATCGATATATAAATGATCTTAAAAATAATACTAAATGAATATAATACAAAAATATATTAACGTATAAAATATAAAGACTTTTTACAGACAAATACAATAAGATTGATTTTACAGACAATATAATATATAAAGAATAAATACAAATTTTTTATTTTTCTTTAGAAATATTTTAAAATATCGGGTCAATTAAAAAACATTTACTTGCTTTATTTATGAATAAACTTTTGTTTTTAATAATATAATTAATGTTTTCTACATTAATGGTCCATTATTAAAAGTTAAAAAATTAGATAAAATAATTTATCCTATATTAGAAGTGTTACAATTTTGATCATATTTTTAGAGCTGTTATTGATTTTTGATTATCTAACTCAACTGTTTATTTTCTGTTTTATTAAAATTTTTTAATTTTTTTTTCGAAAACTATCCTTTTTGCAAATTTAATGAATATACAATTTTTTACTATATTCATATAAATAAATATTATAAAATATTACAGTACAAATATCAATACTTCTAACAAAAAATAATAACACTTAAATATTTTTAAATTAACGTACGTCAAAATTTTGACTAGACAAACGTACTTTGATATTACTGTTTGAATAATTTAATCTTAATTTTTATGCTTTTAATACTTAAATTTATCTTATCTACTATTAGAAGTAATTCCTGTATATAAAATTATTTACATAACAAAAAATGACTGATTTCATTATATAGTCAAAGATTTTCTAAAGTTATGAACATTAGCAATTGATTTCAAGAATCAGTTTTTACTGAGTAATCTGTATTTTGCTTAAACGAATTGTACTCTTAATGATTAATTATTCATAGATATTAATATTAATATTAATATTAATATTAATATTAATAATTAATATTCATATTAATTATTAAATACTTTATTTATTTTTCAATAAATCCAAAAACTGTATTTATGAATGACATTCCTAAAAATTCTTCCACAAGGTTATTCTTGAACAAAAAAACCAAGTTAACTAAGCACTACAAAAACAATAACACGCGTCAATCAAGCAAAGCATAAACGTTAAACTATGTCATAGTCATTCGACTTCTCGTATTCTTTCCTTATTTCAAAGAATAGTCGTATATTTATGGAGGAGTATCAAATCACATTTAATTTACCGTGTATAGTTTCAAATCGTAATAAAAACATTATATACTATTACTTTACATTTTATTACGTATTTTATGTATTATATAATTATGTATTCTTATTATATGTTTTAGATAATCACGTGATGTTTTTTCAAAATTATGTACATCTAATAAAACTTTCACAAAAAAATTTAATGTTAAAATTCAAGAAGACACTTATAAATATATTTAAATTGTTTTCAACCTTTGCCTCAATAAAATTTTAATTGAATAATACTTAAAGATTAGATTTTATTTTATTTTATTTTTTATAGATAAAATATATGATTTTTTATATTTTCAGACACAAAAAGAATTATCAAACTATAATTCAATCATACATACTCAATTTCTCATTATTTTTTCATTAACATAACTTGAATTTTCCACGTATTCCAGAATTATTGCTTTTCAATGAAATAAAAAATAACACTGAAAAGCTTTACTTCTTTCAAAAATAAATCTGAAAATCATACCAATTATTTAATACATAAAATATTTTAAATATGTGGATTTATCTAAAATAATCTATTAAATAAAAATTGATAAATTTTTACATAATAAATAAACATATACAAAATTATATATATATGTAATGAGTCTAGTAATTATCGGTAATTATTTATTTAAATATTAATCTAATAATTATATATGTATATTGAATACATTCTATTTCACATACATATAATTTTACAAATTTAACCAAATTCAAAATTTTCAATACACGTTTTTATACTTTTTAAATATTTATGTATATTTTTACTTCTTTAAGGCTAAGAAAGATATTTTGGGCATTAACTTCATATCACTTTACTGATATTATCTATCTTTATACAGTATTTCATAAAATAAAAAATTAGTTTACAACTTATTTAAAAATAAATAAATAAATGTACTCTTATTTTTGAAAGAATTATTACAGTACAGTCGTAGAAAATTGATCAATTTGCTTAAAGTATGCAACACCTTGCATGTAAATCAAATTTATATATTTAACAATGATTAATGTTGAAATTTCATCCATCCTACATATATTTCTTATACTAAAAATATGTTATTCAAAAGCTTAATTTTAATGTATAAGGTGAATCTACATTTTAGAATATAAAATAATTACTGTGCTAAAAATTACATTAAAATATATTTTAAATACTTTATATTTATATCATTCATTAAACTATTTAGTATTTTTGTATAAAATATTCATATATATTTATAATTAATTCGATAAATTAAAATAATCTTCGTATGAAAATATATCAATTAATTAATATATTCTGAAAAAACATGTAAAAATCATATTGACTTTTGTAAGAAAAAAAATCATTTAACCGAAAAATTCTTGTATTCAATTTTAATTTTTTAGAATACGTATTTTTTTAACTATCAAATGTTGTAATTTTATTTTTTTATTTATCCTGACATAAATATGTTTTCGAAAAATAATACTCTATATTATATACTCTATATTATATACTCTATATTTAAACATTTTTTAATCGTAAATAAATACAACATTATTTAAATTATTAATTTATAATATATTTTTAAATTAAGGATTAAATAATTTAATTCTATAAATGAAATAAAAAAATGCTTTTGTTAGTTCTTTAACTGAAGATATCAGTTAAAATATTAAAGGTAATTTTTAAATTTTTATATACCAATAATCATACAATAAAATTACCAGCTTCAAAAGTGTCCGTTTTAGAATACAAAAAAACTTTTGTTTACTATTACATCAATTTAAAAACCATTAACTCATCGATTATCAACGAAAAAACAAAAAGTTAAAAAAGAAAAAATGACATTCCATTAGGAAAAATCGCTAACAAAATGTATAAGCACGTGTCCCCAGTTATATCGGCTTACAAGGTTCGAGTTTTGTACATTATAAACACGCATATTCGTTAAGTATCAAAGTATAACATGGGAGACTCGTATCGATCGATGGAGCACGTCGATGTTAGCGTGTCGTTTGACCTTGTATACAATGCCGCGATGGGCATAGATAATCTCATTTCTATCTTAATGTGTATTTAAACAAAAAAAGGTTTTCAGTAGTTACAATTATAAGATATCTTAATTACATTCAACTAAAATTTTCAAATATTGACATCTGCAATTTATACGTTTTATCACATTGAATGTTGCTGTAGTTTAAATTATTATAGTTACAATAGTGAAATATTAAATTATTCTTATGTATAATTATTAAGTTAGGAAAAAGTTTAATATTAATCGCTTTACTATTTATTCAAAATATTTATTTAAGCATGAATATGTAAAGCTGTAGCTATATTATAATATAAAATATAATAATAGTCTGACTGTTCTTATGTTTTAAGAAGTTTATAATATATAATAATTAATGATCTTTTCAGCAGGTTCGTTAAAATATCTACAAGTGAACAAAAAAAATTTATTGTGTTTCCATCAGTGAACAAACTAATTTATTATTAAAAAATTTTGTTTCTCAAAAAATACTTGTTCCAGTAATTAATAAATGAAAATATTTGTAGATGTAAATTTCAGTCTATATAAATTTATTGATTGTTATTTAAGTATTTTTTATTCTTAATATTCATATAAAATATGTACAGAAAAATATACATTACCAATAATTTGTAATTAGTAGACAGTAATTTTCTGTATTAAAAAGTTCTTATTATTTAAAAAATTTTAAGTTTAAAATATAATAATACGGTGTTGAAATATTGTAACACAGGAACCTTCCACCAAGTGAATACGCCTCTGCGCTAGAATGTGCAAACAACAAAAATATCATTTGATCAGTACGAAGGTGAATCATTACTGTTATATATCAAGTGTATCGAGTAAAATTGGCCTATACTGCCAAATCCAGTGGACCGATTCAGAATAAAATGTGTGTCTAATTTATGAACTATCCTGTGAAAAAACTCAGAATTAGTATTTCTTAGTTGCTTATACAATCTCATAATATCCCCATTAGAATTATGTATACATTTTGTAATTGTAATTACATTTATATTGAAACAAAATTTTTAAATATCTAAACATTCTGTCTTGCATTAAATGTACAAATAATTAAATAATTTAAAATTTTTCTCATAAATTTTGGATAAAAAAATTTAATAATATAACTAAAGAAAAAAATTCATTTTCAATTGAATATGATCAAAAAGTATATTTTTTAAGAGATTTTTTATCTTTATGATTTAATAAAATAGAGGCTCAAATTATGATTTCACTTTTAAGATAAGAAAGTAACACTTAAACAATTATAAACATTGTTACGAATATTGGTTATAACTCAGTTTACATTAATATAAATCAATTAATATAAAATACGGTTTAAATTTTTCTAAAAATTTTTATTTAAAAATACATTACATTTGCTAATTAGAAAAACAGCTCCAATGATTATAAAGATTATTCATTAAATATATATATAGTCATAAAAGATATCTTCAATATGTTATTTAGATTATTTTCAATTTTTAGAATCATTTCTACGAGTCTGTAGTAGACCATATTTCAATAAAAGTACTCTTTATTCTTCAATAGTTATTTGATCTCGTCATATATAATAAGTTTTAAGGAGTATAATTATAAAAATGGATCAAACATTACTTTTGAAAAGAAAAATGATACTGAAAAATAAAATCAAATTAATAAATATTAATGAAGTCAATTTTATTAAAACGGTTACAAGTAACTGAGTAATTTTCGAAGTAGTCTTGCATACATGTAAAATTAGTTTAACAGTTTGAAATGACTGCATATTTTATAAAAGTGTTTGTAAATAAAATATTTTCATCAAAATGGCATACTTTTTGTAACTTATAATATGTAGAAACGAAAAAGTATTTTTAAAAATGGTTTCGGATTTTTTGTTTTAATTCAAAGAAAGATAATTCATAAAATTTTATTAAATTTAAATTTATTATTACCAATGTAGGAACCTTGAGAATCCTAAATAGTAAGTTACATTCATGAAATTCTTAAACAATATACGAGAACAATTCCTGTTTAGTTTTCAACTGTCTAATGTACCTTATCAGCCTCTTTAACTTATAAAAACTTACGACACTTCAATTGCTTTGACTGTTTCACAAATCTTTATAAACTATCATTTACTATGTTGAACGGGTTAATTTTTATTTTTTCACACATTAGGAACTGTACTGATGAACTGTTATAATGAATATTAATAATGAATTTATATTGCAGTTTTATATAAACTTTATTACAAAAACACGTGCAACATATAGTGTAAATATACAAGCACACTAGTGGTATAAATATTGTTTATATATTGTTAATATAAGTTTTTGTATAAAAACTAATCCTAATGAAAAGGACAAACGATCAATGAATTAGCACTTATGAAACAGTTACAATTTGCACACATCTGTTATGGATATAAATCCACAATTGATGCACTCAAATTTATACAAATCTCAGTTCTAATCCATCGATGCAATCAATAGTGATCAATAAGATTAAAAGTCAAAGAATAATTCGTTTTAGCTTCTTACTACCTAAGAGAATATTATACCATCGCATACATATTTTTAACAGGTGAAACATAAGTTTTCAAATTGGTCAAATAAGTAAACTCTTGATACTTAAATTAATTTTTAAATATTAGAAAAAAATATTATTTCTAAAATATTTTAATTAGTTACTTTGATAACATTTAAATTACTACTCCAAAAATCTAAAATAATTAAAAAATTTTACGTAATATGTAAGAGATATTTTTTGAAAATTAATTGTACATTAATTCGTGTATTTCTTAATATAACGTTCCAGATATATAATTCACATTTTATGACATTATTATTAATTTCAGAATAATATCATAAGAAACTCTCCACATCACGTATAAAAGAATAGGAAACTGTTAAAGCATTTCAAAAAGTTAAATGCGATAATGAATAATGGTTAGATTATTTATGTTTTTGTTACCAATTAATATAATTATTCAATAATACCTGCGACATGAAGTGGACACGATATGTAAATGTGGACATTGCTGCACTACGTACACAGAAGTCAAATGAGATTGTGTTGAAAAATTAAGCCTTTTTTATATAGTATTTTTATGAACTCCACTAACAATATTTCATAAAACATGTGTAATATTATTAATCTTTAGTGGTCAGTTTGCTAAATGGAATAGTAAACTCAGTTTTACGTTGAATAAAATTTATTAATTTAAAACGAGAGTCAACTACTTGTTTACTCGTGAGAACAGCGGCTGGTCGCGATATTCTATATCGTTTTTTTAATATTTTTATTGGTAAACTGACTCGTTCCTTTCACATTTTACGCAAGTATTTTACCGTTAAGCATGAGAATTCGTGAGAGATAGAAAATCTGTACTATTGTTAAAACTCGAGGGGTAGAATCGTTGCGTATTATCACTTTATTATCACACCCGAAGTTTTCTTTCTCTGAAAATTTGCACACCACAAAGCGAACCATGATTTAGATTGAAAATATAAATAAAATAAAAATATTTTTTATAAGACAGAAATAACTTCTTTTTACCAAAATAAAAGTATTACAGAGATTAATGCCTCAATAAATTTGATAAATTACTCAATAGTATATAATTTGTATACATACATACATTCACAGTTAGTACAAACCTAAAATTATGTTAAAAAAATTAATATTCAAAAGAATAAAAATTTTTTCATTCTAAACAATAATTTACACTGATATATATGCTATGAATATTTAATCATAAAATAGTTCTTTTTTATAATCAGCGAATAATGATTTTCAACGTACTATAAGACCAATGATCGCATCAACAATATGCAGACAACTGCGACCAAATCAATTGGATGAAGCGCATAACCATGTACCGATAATACCATCCCAAAAGATTTTCAAATCAACAGGAGCTCAGACATCTAATAGTGTTTTATACAGATTGAGGGTGTTTCCAATCTTCAAGGATATTGTCGATGAAGCAAACAAACCACTTGATTCAAAGAAACCATCTAGGATATTTCGGTACTTTCGATTCCTCGGTCGCATTGCTCTGTGCCAGTTTGGTAAGCCTTTCAAATATATTTTTTACTATTGAAGAATTATAATTACATCTCGATATAAATTTTCATCTTATAAAGCATGTGTTTCATTTAATAGATCAAAATATGTATTGGATTAATAAAATTGTCTTTACAAATAACTTTCTTTCTTTGCTATAAATTTTGCATATTCAATAGATTATTGACATTCAACTCATAATAATGACGATACTGTAGTAAAACAACATTACAATATAATAAAATATAAATAACTTCAATCTTAAATTAGGACATTGAAAATAATTTAGCTTATACGAAAATTAATTGTTGTAAACAAATACTTCTAACCCAATAATTCTAAATTATACAACAGAATTTTTTATATTCATATTATAGATCTTTAAAGTAATAAATAATTATAATTGGTTTTAGTAAACTATAAAAACATTAAGAAGTAATATTATAACAACCTTAATAAAATTATGGGAAGGCTTATAATATGTAATTAAAAAAGTTATAAAATCCTTGGATAATCAAGTAATATTTTTCAATTATTTCTACAAATACAAACTAATCAAACAAGACTGTAATTAAATATAAATGTATTCATTTTGATATTATTTGTAATATATAAATGCATAACATATATAAAAAATTAAAATATTAAAAATATTTAATGGACAATACCAGATCAATATAGCAATTGCTTCGGATTTAAAATTTAAGTTGAACAATTTGGATAACAGAAAAGTACAAGCACACGGGGTTCCATTATTCGATAACCCAATCATCCTATACATACTAAAATTTCCTTGCCTATCAAAAAGTAACATCACAAAATTTATCATTTATAATTAATCATATTACTGTTTCAATTTACTATAAACAATTTACTATAAACTAATTCTTGTAATATAATTCGGTATAAAATAGTTTCAAAATAGAATATTTACCTTTGAATTTATAATGAAATAGTTAGGTAATATTAATGACAATTGGTACAACAAATCAATCACAATTGAATAAATTACTTCCTCTGTATAGTTGAAAAATGTGCACCTAAAGCCGAAAAAGATATATTAAATAATGAAAATATCGTCAACTTCTCTTAGCTGTTGGCTAAGAGAATACGAATCTCGAGGTTAAAAAGCTATTGTTGAATGAACATGGATGGCATGATCAGGTCTCACGTGGCTGCTCACTATGTGGGCCATCCTGGGTGCGGGTGCGTTCTACATAACAGAAAGTCCACGCGAGCGTCAACAAGTCATCGAACTGAAAGATATGCAGCGCGATTTGGCGATAGGACTCGCGACGGAATTGCGCCAATTGCGCGCCAATGACAAGGAAACAGAACCTCTGTGGAGTAGTAAAGTTAGGCAGTACGTGGCACGACACGAGAAGCTGCTCCTTGTTGCAGTGAGCTCTGGGTACGGCGAGGGCGGTGACAACGGACAACTCTGGACCTTCCCCGGATGCGTGCTCTTCGCCGTATCCGTACTCACAACTCTAGGTAAGTTTCGTTTATTGGCGTTATTTTAATCGTCAAAATTCAAATTTTAGCACTAGACTGCATTGCATCACCAAAGTAAATTGCAAAACCGAAGTATTATCTATTTTAAGCACTTAAGTACTTATATTATTTAATGGAAAGAATTTCAGAGAATACTTGGGAAAAAGTTTTCGGCACTTTATTCCCTCTTATTCGTAAAAATGCAGGAATACTTTGCAGATATGAAAATGAATTCGTAATATGGAACAGGAAACATACTGTTGACAAAATTATTATATTTTTTCTTAATATTTGCTGGACTTTTTTGTTAAACAACATCAAACCTTTATATTTATAAAGTAGATAATAATTTGGATTTATAATTCAATGTTATAAAATATTGTTAAAAACAAAATGAACTTTTGCAAGAACCAGATATTTACTATGCTGCTATCAAGACCATATATTGAAGTTAAGCTCTTACAATGTCTTATTTATGTTGAAATAAAACTTCATAGTAGAAATGTCGATAAAGAAGTTATTGTTCTTTTCATAAGAAGAAATACAAATTTCTATCTTTACTATTAAGCAGAAAAGATAATTTAATATTATAAACATATAATTTTTTAATCTTTTGATATTAGTTTTTAATATCTTTCATTAATGAAAAGAATTTTATAAAATTGTATTAATTTATATATTTTTAATACTTATTTGAAATTATGACTTATAAAAGTGCCATTTGTGATACTAGATATCGTTCTTACAACACTTTTTAGAAAAATTAAGATATCAAATTTAAAATTAATTTTATGCTTGAAATATTTCGGGATGTATTACTTGATGATAATTTTGAATTTAAACATTTGAATAAATTTTTTCGAATTATAAATGTACAAGCATCAATAATAAATATTCTGTACTTTGTTACTCTATTTTATTACTGTTACTGTACTTCTGTACTCTAAAACTAATGTTCTGTACTTTTTAAAAACTCACGGAATAATATAAAGTATTTTTCAAATAGAACTTACTTGTATAAACAACATAATTAAACAAAAATTTTAAGATATTCTAAAAACTACTTATTACACTGAATATTTATTCAGTATCCATTTTAATTATTTATTAAGCTTTTATTTTACCTTTTATACTTAAAATGTAAGATGTTTCTTAAAATATATAAAATCTTTTGAAACGCCTCTTATAATGCGCTTCTAATAGAAAATATTCGAAATATTTTGTTTAAAATCTCACTTTTATACACTGGTTAATATTTTTATTATATGCTTATAAGAAAATTAAAAATAATATTGTTATACAAAGATAAATATTCAAAATAATAAATATACCTGCATTTCATTTTTAATAAATTTTAAATTTATTTAGTTCTAAAATAATTATGTATGTCTTTTTTAATATAGACTTTTATTTGAATCGTACAAAAAGATTTTATAAAAACCTTATACAATGTAATAATCAAGAGCAAATTAACAAAATACGTGTTTCACTTATAATTTTTAAATAATAAGTATGAATTAAGTAGTAATTTATTAACGCAAGAATTAATACAGAGTAATTTTATGCAACTATTTATAGTTATTTTACTTTTTCAAATCAAAAGAATGCCTTATAAATATATATTCAACAACAAATCTTCTTGTATGAATGTTGAAGCTTATATAAAATCCTAAAAAATATAATTAAAATTTTTTGTAAAATCCTATAAAAATATGAAGGTTATAATTATCATACGTATCATAAGATGTTTATTCTAAATTTAAAAAATTAATATAGTAGATTCTTTAACACTTTGTATTTTGATAAAAAAGCCGAAACTATTTTACAAAATCTTTACACTGGTACGAACTTTAAATTTGAATACTTGTTTGTCAACTGTTAAGATATACTTTGTATACTGAGCAGATATGCCTTGTAAATTAAATTTAAATCGTTTCTGATAAAACTTGAGTCATGAACATGCATATTATACTACATACTCATATCAGTAATAATTCAACACAAGTATTCGGACTTTATAATTTACGTTTACCTTTTGCGCAATTAATTACATTAGTTTAGTTTTTACATATTTGACAAGAAATTATTATAGCGATAAAAATTTAAAAAATTACATTTAAATCTAATATTCTGCATTGTAAGAGCATTAAATTATTCTTAAAAATTCCTGACTTACTTTATAGGATAATAAGTTTTTGTATCTATATATACCAACTTATTACTTTACATGTAAAAGAACCTTCTCCAATTTACCTTTACATAGGTTTTGGTGCTCCGGTACCACGGACAAAAGCTGGTCGTACAGTAGCTGTAGTATTCGCCGCTATTGGCATTCCCGCGCATTTCCTCCTGATGTTAAATTTTGGGCTATTATTCGCCGTCGCACTTAAAAGGAGTAGCATTGTTAGAAAGAATCCAGTCAAGTGTAAAGATCCAACCATTATTGACTCCATACCTATGCCCACTTGGGTGAAGATTTTACCTTTCATTGCAATGGGTAATAATTTTACTTTGTATTTCTTAATTTAAAATAACATGACATACTGCATTCAATGTTTGAGTAACTGATTAAAATCAATAGACTCAATCTTTGCTAATGAATTATATATATGGTATAATTTATATGATTTATACATTATATGATTTAGACATATGGTATAAAAACTGATTTCTATTTATTACGTAATACAAATTCATACAAATTCATACAAATTCTCACGTAAAAGAATTAATTTATAGGATTATTGAATTATATATACACAAGTTCGTTAATATAAGTTTTGTTATAAAGGGCAGACTTTGAATTATTTAAATACGTAGATTAAAATGTTCCTAATAAATAAAACTTAAAAAAGAAATTTTTAATTTGTATTTTATTTTTTAATTATTATAAATTTTAGTGTAAATAAAAATTATATTTTTACATCTAACATGTAATATAAGTAAAATTGTAATTTATGAGACTGTAACTGTACATATAATTTTCATAAAATTCTGGTTTATTACAATATAATACATAATTTGTCAACTTTTAAGTAATTTTTTCAATTTTAATAATATCAATCGCTGTCTCCCTATTTTTATCCCTTAACTAATTTTTTCGAAATGTAAGATATTACAATAATGTTTTTTGTAATGAAAAGTATTTGTTACCTTAAATTTATAAAGAATTATAGAATTGTTTAGATAGTAGTTTATATAAAAAGTGTGAAAGATCATCTGGTAAAATTATCTTATATTTTGACACAAAACTGTTTCAACGTAATGATCCTAGTAACCAATTATATTTAAAAAATTATTAATTTGATTTATTTCTTTATAATTGACTATACCATGTGCTTTAGAATATTTTTTATAATTTTATATATATTTCAAGACAATTCAAGAATTAAAGTAGGAAGTAAAAATATTGTTAAGCAAAATATGAGCTGACATTTTTCTTAATTGCGCTTATTAATAACATCTCAGTATGTTTAAAATTTTAATTGATCATTTAAATTCAAATGCATAGACAGTACTAAAATATGTGAAAAATCATTTTAGACATGATCTAAAAACAAGTCATACTGTATAGCTACAGTATATAGCTAAGATTAAGACGGATGATGAATGGAAACTATTCCTCACAATGTTACCTAAAACAGAGATAAAAACTGTTGTCAACAGGTATATACTACATTTTGGGCACCTTGAGTTTTGGCACTGCTCGACTAAAGCCTTTTTCTGACAGTCTCCTGTTTCCCCTGGAATTCACAGCAGCGGGTGGCCTCTCAACAATAACTGGTTATGTGCGGATATTATACAGCATGTACCTAGAAGGTGCCGTCACACTTGCAGCGATCGCGGTAGCTGTACTGAACGTCTCGGCAACTCAGAGTCTGACCAACATTGGCCTAAAGTATGGGTTACTTGTACCCGTGTAACCCTGTCTATACTGTGCATCGGTAATGGATTTTTAATACAATATCCAGATCAAAAAAATATGAAAACCTAAAACTTAATTTAATTAAGTTCATAATAAAAAAATTTAATTTAGCAAAGCTATGTACGACGCAAAGAAATGCGAATGTGAAACTGGCCCTCGCCATTTCTTACAATATGTGATAAATATTTTATCGTATTTTATTCGAACACATTTTTAAAAGTTTGATATAAAAAGCATCATTAAAAAAACTACAGTTAAGTAATAAAATGTGACCATATATCCAGTAATGAAAAAATCAAATGAGGGAAGAGACTTTTTTAACAAAGATAACAAGAAAATGTTGAAACTTCTTAAGGAAGGATAAATAAATAAATATTAAATAAAGCAATAAATTCTTTTGAAAATTTTCTGGAAATATTAATTTAAGAATTAAACCAGATATACTTTTTATTATATGATCAGCCCAAGTGAATTAATGTACTATAATAAGAAAATTTTATTAAAAGTAAACTAATGAAAGGTTCTATTCTCTTAACAGTCTTATGTATTACATTATGGATATCAATTTATAAATATCTTATATATATATTCGATAAACTATTACTACTGATACATATGTATTGTATCATCAGTACATATGTACTGATACAATACATTTAATATATTGTATAAAATTATAATAAAAGTAATATAATTTTTTTAATAAAATATAAATTGAACGTGTATAAAATATATAAAGGCACCACAACGTATATTAAATAAAATTTCAAAATCATATATGATTTACAAAATAATACAATTTTTAAACAATTTTCATATGCATATATTTGAACTAAAAATTCTTTATTCTAATTTTTATTCCAAAGATGAATATGATATAAAATCTATTTAGAATCTTTAAGTATTAAGTCAATTTGAGAATGTTACTTACTTTTGATACTGGAATATATAGTTGTTTAGCCTCTTGTAGAATGAAGACTTTTATAAAATTATTAATTTCAAATATACCAAAACGAATGTTTGTTGATTTTATTCTAATGTTAAGTATGTATATATTTCTCAACTCGTATTACTAACAAAATTATAAACGAAAAATTGTGACACTTAAAAAGTTATTACTTTTATTTTAATATAAAAACTCATTGAGTGATATATAATAATATAATCATTTCAAAGAAATAAAAATTTTAAATATGAGAATACTAATGTATTAATTGCTTTCTTCATTATAATTAAACTTTAGAAATACTTTATCTCTGTATATTTGTAAATATATCCTTCGTATTTGTAAATTATTGTTTACGAAAACTTATAAATTTAATAGCAAATTATTTAAAAAACTAAAAATTGGTATCATTAAATCAAATTAAAATTGTATGCTTATTAGTTTATTTATTTAATATTAAGAATAAAAATATATTTAAAGTAAGTGTTAAAAGATTTATTTTATAAACATATCGCAAATCAATTTTCTCGATTGTATGTCAATGAAAAAATAAAATAACTAAAATTCTTTGACTAATTAAAGAATATATCAGATAATTTAACTAAATTTTCAGATATTTGTATGAATTTTTGTGAAATTATAAACCTAAGAACCTCATGATAACTATTGTAAAAATACAAATTTAATTTACTGAATAGATTATTTCAACAAATAATAAATTATGACGGTGTTTATAAATATTATTACAAAAATGATAGATTTTATAAATTTGTTGTTAAATTTTTCCTAAAATAATACAAATGTATATTATAGACAGTATGTATATGTTGATTATATCTTCTTTTGCATTCACATAATTATCACTAGTTAACTAAATCATTACTTGTGAAAGACCAGTTACATAAACAATTGTTTGTTCTTTCACGTAATTAATCTAAATACCAATAATTCTTTTATTTCAATAATATTAAATATTATTTCTATATTAATTTAATATAGAATTAAAATATCTAATTTTATTGATTTTTAATGTAATTTAATCTTTTTTTATAACAAAAAATACTAAGATTATTACAAAGGTATTTACACCGATGAATGACATAAATGCTAACAATTCTTTAGTTGAAGAATAAAGTATGCGCACTGTTGATTAATATTATAAACTAGTTATTTTTAGGTATAGAAAAGAAGAAAATTAAAAACGTGTAAAATTTCCTCTTCTTTATTTCTATCCAAACGTAAAAGCTCTTCAATGTACATAACGAATTGCAAGTATTATTATTCACTACATATCTCTGTTTATTTGCTTTGAAAGAACAACTAATAATAATAAATATATTAATTTTCTAGTCAATCATATTTTTTAACTTTTCTGTTTTACGATCAAAGTATCTGATAGCTGCTTCTTTTCTTTTTTTATGTAAGTGATTATTCTTCATCACTTTGATGATAAAAATATAGTAAAACAATAACTAATTCTTTGGAGGCTCTCATTTTTATGGTTACATATACATTTGTCATGTATAAACCGATATTCTCTATCTCCAATAGTATTTTGTACAAATGTATGTATGTGATCACGGTATTTTGTGTCGTTCACCTTCATCATCATCTGAAGCATCTTGTGACTTATCGGAAGGATCTCTCGATACAGAGTACTCGTCTTTCATTTTCTTCGATATTATTGATTCCTTATCATTTAGTGCTTCTCGAATCATATCCATAAGATCGAACGGCTCTAAGTAACAATGCTTCGTTCCTGTAACAATTATTTATTTTGTTTAATTAACTCATTTTTAATTAATCAAAAATCTCTATTGCTTTATTTAAATACTTAATTTAACGACTAATAAACTTTTATATTATCTTATTTTATATTTCATACATGTATGTCGCTTAAACAGGTAAGATAAACACTATAAAGATTTATATAATCTTTAGTGATTATTGATCTAGTGATAAACATCTTATCTAACAACCTTCAATATATTATTAATATACATTTATTATCATATATAATGATTCTGAGATAAATAGATGCACATCCTTAACTCCTTGTGTGAACTTGAAGCAATATAGTTGATTTACATTAAGTTGAAAAAAAATAAAATAATTCAATAATTAATCAGCGATGTAACTGATTTATTTTAAGATAGAAATAGGTTTCTAAGATAGAAATATTAGTTATTCAGTGATATATGCGCATACATCTGACTACCTCTTATCATTTACTCATTGCAATCTTAAATCCCTGTATAAAAATCAAAGAATCAAAAGCTTGTTAAGTGCATGGTAAACACTTTGTGTACTCAAAATTTTACTATTCTAGTGCAGTGGCTTTGACTAGCCAACTATACAGTATAAGAAAATCATAAAGCTACAGTTATTTCATAGCATGTCATCACATCCTCGCAAATAAGGAATGTGCGTTTGTGTGAGTATCAGTTACAATTATTGAATGAAGGAATAATGTAGTTACTCATATGGTGGCTCATCAGTTTACAAGGTGTAAAATAAAGATTATCACATCACTCTTTGATGAAATATCTCTACCGATATGTGATTTATATTTTCAATTTTCATTTTTTTAATGCTTCTACACGTTACGATAAATCTACTATTTATGATTCCTTTATCCTTTAGATAAAGGAATTTTTCTACAAATTAAGATTATGATTGTTGTAATTGATACTTAATATTTCATTAAACTTTCTATATTGTGTTTTAAACTCTCTTTCTTGCAACTTTTTTAGTACATTTTTTGTTTTTCTAAAAATATTTAGCATTATCGTTCGAATCTCTCGAAGAATATTGTACTTATACATAATTTCGTCATACTAAATTTAAAAATATAATTTTTGTGACTTATAAAAACTCTCTATTACTAAAATAATCGAATATTCTAATAATCTTATGAATCTACGCGCGAAGGGTTGATATCGACATTTCAAGGTTATAAATTACTGCAATAAATATGTGGTTTCTATTTACGATGATGGTAGAAAAAACATATATTAATAACTTTCACAAAAAAAGTTATAACATATTACGTTTATTTACAATCCTTGAACTTCTGTTAGGTACACACTCTTGCAATCGAGTTTTTTGCATTTCTGGAAACATTGATATTGGAATACTACGTCAATTTAAGAACTTATTCGTCTCAAAAGTACAAAGTATACATAAAAAATAACAAATTAAAAAGTAATGATTTCATATCGCTACATTCTCTTCGATGTCAATTTAAGTTAAATATTTTCCGACTATTCCACCTTTCAACTGTACGTATGGTATTATATTATTATATTATATTATATTAATAATTAAAAATCGGCCTTACTTTATTGTGATTTAACTGATGACAAAAATCAATTATGAATTGAACA
This sequence comes from Wiebesia pumilae, assembly GCA_018907045.1. Lineage (NCBI taxonomy): Eukaryota > Metazoa > Arthropoda > Insecta > Hymenoptera > Agaonidae > Wiebesia > Wiebesia pumilae. The sequence goes on from JACCHZ010000127.1 coordinate 5,412,485, forward strand.
GTGTACTCTATTTAAAATTCTTCTTCATAATATCGCTTAAGTTACAGTCATAATTATATAACTTTAAGTTCCGGTAAATGTATTACATGCGTGTACGTACACATAAATCGGTTATTATTACAATATAGTTTAACTGAATAATTATTTTTCATTTTCCTATTATTTGTATTATTATACAGTTAAGTATAAAGTACTGAATTATAAATAACAACTAATTCAAAGTTAAAATCATTCAGACTTTCTAGTGGTTGAATATGCATTTCATTATGAAAGTATGATTCTCGCTCCATAAAATTATTAGTGGATAAAAAAGACTCATCTTAAAATGCACAGACACTAATAAAAACGGAATATAAAAATATATTGAATCGAGTATAACATACTTCCTGCAGTTTCTGTTTTTTCACTTTTACCTTTATCGAATTCCTTTTATTAAATGCATGCAATGAAAAATCCTGTTCATGTTTACGTAAAATGAATACCAAAAAAGAAACGTCTAGAATTCAAGCATTACAAGGGATACAAAAATATTATGTACGCCAGTCGTTAATATTCTGTTCACTTTTAGAGTTACTTCGCATGAAGGTAAATACTAAAAGAAAAACTCAACATTTAACCTTGAATGAAATAAAAAGCTTAATTTTCGAAAACTTTTAAAAGTATTTAATAAAAACTTTAAGCGCTTAAAATCTCACCATTTCAGCGCAGTATCTGGAACTAATCAGCTATATAATCTAGAAGTAATAAGACTACGAAAATGTCACTGAAATACATGATAGCTGTGTTTAATTACTTGAAATATAAGTTCTTTTTATTCATTCACAACTTTATTAAATGATTATATTCTTTTAATACACTATTTACTTTTTACTGCATTATACTTTCTTTGAAAGTCTAATCAATACTCAGTATGCAACTAAAACATGATTAATTTGTCTATAAACTCATTTGCATATTAAATTATTAAAATTTACTGTACAGGTAACTTATACTAATAAAAAGAATAATTATTTTGTTAAACAATTCACTGTGAATACTAATGAGATATTTGAAACATATCTTTAAAAGGAAGGTAAGGTAACTGAGTTTCAAAAAAACCCAAAGGTGAATTCACTCACCTAATATTCTAGTCTATCCAAAAATCGCCCTCTTCACCCTATTAAGCAAACTTTCGCCTTCACTTGTTTGACTCGCTTCATTCGCTTGAGTTTGCTCCGACGTGCCTAGAAAAATGAATCGATCTTATAATTGTATAACAAATTAAAATCCCCGAATCGCTAACCTCTCAAACGCAATAAAAATTGACCGTACAATGCCAAGTATCTTGTAAATGATTGGAACAAGAATTTTTCTAAAATATCTATATGTTATACTTTTATTGTACTTAAAAATCAGACTATATAATAAATATTATAAAAATTTCTACAAAAAATTCTACAAAATTTCTACAAATTCTACGTTATAAATACATTTATGCTTGAATAAATGTGTTACATTTTTAGAGTTAAAATGAATATAAAATCAATGTGTGATATGTAAAATGTGAAAACACATAATCTTTTAAAAATAATTGAAAGTTAAAGAATAAACTGCAAGTTTGAAATATATTTATTCAAATTGAATAATCCGCATGAGTTCTTTTAAGTTTAAATGAAATATTTTTTTATAATTTATGAAATAAAAGCTTTCATTAAATATTTCAAAATCAATTATAGTATGCTTAGAGTATACATTTCGATTATAAAGGTTATATTTAAATACCAAATAATACGTTAAGCTGTGTTAGAAATCCTTTATTCATCATAAATTTTCTGATACATAGGATTTGTTAATTATTGAAAAACATGATCCATCTATGTGAAATCTATTGGCTATTTATTATATCTTAAATAAAACAGATGCAACAGTTTATATTAGAAAAATTCTCCGAATAAAAAGATAAAGCATTTTCGGTTTATAACGTATTTTATTTACAAAACTAAACTGTAATAACATGTACACGTAACGGGGAAACTCAAGCGATGCCTACAGTAATAGCAACTATATAAATCTCTGTCCCTCCGAAATTCTTCAATCGCGTTTTTTTTCTTGAAGTATAAGTATAAATTCTATGGATATTGAAACAAATTAAATTCATCAAGTTACAAAAATTTATTCATATTTTTTTAAATTATCTTAATTTCATAATATTTCAGTCAATTTTAATTTTTATACAATTGAAACTCCAAAACATTTATGCAATGATTATTTTATATATATCCAAAAATTTTATAAAAACGATCACTGAGAAGTAAATTTGGCTACTAGTATGTGATGCATTAAAATCTTTTACATTTTATAATAAGATCTATAAAATTAAAATTACATTATTTTTTAATTTTAATAAAATAAAATGACTTTATAAATAGAGATGGAACGTACGAGATTTTTACTTTATTTGTTAAAGAAGCCAATCATCAACTGTTCTGCTTTTGTTCCTTACCATCCTTTTTAGAGGTGACGCCGTGCACCTGTCCAGGTGTATCTTCCTCCAACTCAGCATAAGCCTGTATTAGAGCTCGTTTCTTCTCGCTAATTGTCGTCGGCACTTTAATCCTGATATGAACATAATGGTCGCCATAACCAATAGTGTTGACTTTCTTTAAACCTTTGTTACTGAGACGTATAAGAGTGTGCGAAGAAGTACTCGGTCGTATCTGTACCGTGATCGTCTCATAAACGCCTTCGATGCGGATAGAACCTCCAAGGATGGCCTGAGATATAGAGATGTCAGCATCCGTGTGAATGTCCGAGCCATCACGGCGAAAATAATTTGATTTTTCCACGCGGAATGTTATGAAAATTTCCTTATTACCGACAGTCATTCGTACTGTTTGACCATCCTCAACTCCCGCTGGTACTGGTACCGTTATTTTTTTACGCTGCACCTATAACAACCAGATAATTGATTTTTTTTAAACAATATTAAAATATATAAAGGCAATTAAATTATTACTCAATGTATACACTAATATTAGGAAGCAATATTTATTAGTAATAATGCACACACATATATAGATAAGCATTAGCAATGAAACAAATAAATTTCGTAAAATAACTTTGAAAAATTCATTTTCAAATTTTCACTTTTCCCGGAAATTATACAAAAATGAAATTATTAGATTTTTATTTCAAAAATATTATTTACACATTAATAATATGTTTTTAATTATTAATGTAAAATTAAAAGATGAAATTTTTTTTTATTATTCTTAACTTGACCATCACGAAAAAAGCTCAAAATTTGCATAATATTATATTACATTATAAGTATTACTAAAAAAATTTATTATTAAACAGTAAAATAAATTTAATAAATAATTTTATATTATTCTTTTAAAAATATATATAGTTTATGAATTTTAAGATAATAAATGAATTATAAAATTAATAAAATATGATTTAAATTTACACTATTTTATAAAAAATCAATCATATAAAATATTCATTCCCAAAAATATATCTATAAAAGAATAACTTTTGAAGTTATGTTTTTATATTTGTATTTCTATTAGTTACAGTAAGAAGTTACAACAATTAAAAAATACATAATTACATTATGTGAAAGACTAATATTTGAAATGTATTTTGAATTTTACTAACTCTCATTGTAATTCAACCAATAATTCTCATAAAAAAACATCAATCTCTACTTCCAAAATAAGAAATTAAGTTCAACTTTTGTGATTTCAAGATTTGAAAAAAGAAATTATTAATCCTTAAAAGATAAAATGATAAAATGTTCACACTAAATGATGCTAGATTCATAAATAAGACATCTTTCTTTCACATAAGAAGTTTAACTATTTATAAATTCAGAAATTTAAGAATATTTATGAAATAATGAAATTATGAAATAAGAAATTTATTTATAAACATATTCATTAACATGAAGAAATAAATAAAATAGGAATTTTCATACTCTTTTCAGGGTCTCTTAAAGTTACATCAAAATACTGTCAACTAAATGGTATACATGTGTTTGGAAAATAATAACTTTTGATTCATGAGTAAAAATTAATATAATATAATATAATCATTTATAATATAAATAAATACAATAATAAATCACTTAATACATAAAAGCCCATCTATTAGTAACTTTTAAACATTTTTATTCAACTTTCTTAAAGATAATTTTAGAAGAATTAAATTCCACTCACTGATTGTCCTTTTCCCTCACATTCCAGACATGGATGTTTTATAAACATTCTGGTACCATGACATTGTCTACAAGTAGAACTCATAACAAAAGGTCCAGTACTAATTGTTTCCATTCCAGTTCCATTACAATAATGACATTTTATAGGTTTATATCCTAATTCACATCGACTACCCAAACACTTTGGACATGTGTCAACTACATTTATATTTATATCTTTATTAATACCTCTTGCAGCTTGAGAAAATGTTAAGTTCATTATAACCTAAAAAAATAATTCTTAATAATGACAACTCTCTAATATTTAATATTGATATAGAGATAAAATAATGTTATAAAGTTACCTCTTGAGCAGCACCAAAACCATATTTAGATTCTGCATAATCTTCAAAATCTGGAAAACCTCCAGTATTAAAACCAGCTTCACCAAAAATTTTTCTAAATAATTCTTCAGGGTTTATTGATGATTTAAACTGCCAATTAAAGTCACGAGTATCCTTATTTCTTCCTGCACTAGTTGAACCCATTCCCATTTGCTCAGATGTTGCACCCCATGTATCAAATTCTTTTCTTTTAGTTTCATCACTGAGAACTTCATATGCTTCTGATACTTCTTGAAACTTTGTACTAGCATTTGGATCATTTTTATTTGCATCTGGATGATATTTCTTTGCTAACTGATAGTATGCCTTTTTAATATCTTTTGATGATGCATTTCTTGAAATTCCTAATATTTCATAGTAATTTCGCTTTGCAGATAATTCACTTGATAAATGAAATTTTCTATAAATTTGTAATAATCCCATTGCATAATCTATAATAAAATAAATAAAATATTTGTATATGGAATAATAAATGTAATTTATCAAATATATATTGTTAAAACTATATATTACTTAAAAATAAGTTTATTATGCAAATATAAATTAATTTAAGTAAAACAAATTTTTGAATGGCAAAAATATACATGACAATTTGATAAAAACACACATAACTATTCAGAAATTACATGACATTCATATGTATACATATAAATTTGTCTCTATGCATATAGTCAAAAATTACAATAAATATTTTAGTAATAATTCAACATGAAATTACTTTTAAAATAAAAATACAGTTTATTCAGAAAATAATATTAGATTATCTTAATTAAAAAAGTTTTTATTACTTGTGTATTTAGATAATTATTTCTAAATAGATTTATAATTTATACAATTGATTACAATAAAATAATTAATAATGATTAATAATTAAATTTGTAATATTTAGAATAAATAAACATACAAAATTTAATTTAATAAATAATTTAAACCTGATAATTATTTTAAAAAATGAAAACAATAAAAATTACATTTTGTGAAAATAATACTTATAAAAAAAACACATGTAAAACTTTTAGGTTAGGTAAAATTAAGATATACCGGCTACCATATCAACTTTTAAAATATTGATTAATTATTAACGTAAGCATTGAATCTCTTGGCAAATTTGCGAACAAATATACTACTAGACAAATAACAAGAATAATCAGACTTAAAAATTTTCGAAAAATAAGAGAAATGATGTAATATAGGAAAGGATAAAGATACACTTACACTTTTGAGTTTTTAAACGATTCCAAGAGTCGACAGATAACATGCCCAAGTTATAAAATCGCCAACTATTACCACATTTTGGTAAAATTATATTTAGTGCTGTCTGTGATTTACAACGACCGATTAAACTCAAATTTTTTGACCGAAGAATAGCAGCAAAACCTTTACTAGTAGCCATATTGGCTGAAAGACGCATGGTAGAGAGTAGATAACGCTGAACGAATAGACAACGAACAAATAGCCAGAAAAATGAAGCAAATAAGCAAGATAATTAAAATTAATGAAGAACTTCTAAGGTTTTAAAAAACAAATTTTAAGTTTGAAAATGAATGACGACTTTTTGAAGGGTCATCTCGATGATACGACTTGACGGTGAAAAACACGAGTTCGAAGCTTAAGCGTAGACAAAGTACCAATATGTAATTTATGAGCGCTTGCGCAGTATTTTATTCTGTTTTCGTCATGTTTTATCAATAACGAGTCAACTGACGGTCATACCGAGTATTAACAAAATAACAATAATGTAATAAACTAAGTAATGTCAGAAATGGACAGCCAGATCGCTTATCCAAAATTGAAAAATTGGCCACTTTCCCATGAATATGACTTTCGGATACGAAGAGTTGGAGGGAAATATAAAAATTCAAGAAAAAATACAAAGAGAAGTTAAACGTATATGTTGTGAAAGGAACTAATGCGTATACGGACGTTAACTTTCATCTCCGATATCTTGAATCTGTGCTGTCATTACAATATTTATTTTATCAATATACTTAATAAGACCAAAATAAAACTTAAAAAACTGTAAATAGATACAGTTATTTGCAAGCATGTAGTAATTTTAAAACATACAGCATTGCACTGCCTTAGTTATGCTGGCAAACCGGGGAATGCTCAATCGTCGCTGCAAAACTATTTATTCAGAAAAAATAAAAATTAATTATGCAAACAGAATTAGTTTTAGAAAAAAAAAATTTTGTTCACAAATGTTTTATCAAATATGTAAAATTGAAAGAATACCAATTATATAGTGCAAAGATTATTGTTTGTTAATATTTATTTTCAGTACATTATAAAACTATTTATTAAATTCTTTACATTCGTAATTTATAACTTCTGAAAAATTAGTTAAATGTCCAAAAATATGTACCTATTTTGTAAGATAATTTATCTTATAATATACATTCTGATATAATATAATATAACATAGTTCCCATATAAGCATTGTTAAATATTATAATAAATGACAGAAATTTGCCTGAATTTTCTAACCATAATTTCTGTCGTTTAAATGGAGATTTTTTAATCTAAATATATTCTGCCTCCCATTGCAACAATTTGTATATTGACATTTGTCACGTATTCTATATTAGCTCGTAAATATATTAGTTTTAAAAGTCTGCAAGAAAAAAATCAACATAATCGAAAAAAATGCCAGAATTGTATTTTGTCTATAATTGACTAAGATTGCCGATAACATAAAATATGCAATAACAAATAAATCATAAAATTAAATAATGTAAAGTGATTGTTAAATTTTATAAATTATTAATTGTAGCAAAATATTAATTAAAATTTGAGGAAATAATTATTACCGACAGGAATAAAATCAAAGAAAATACGCGTCAAAAGTATAAACGCTTACCACAAAAGAAAAAAAAATTTAATCGTTACTTAAATGTTGAATAATTTAATTAACGATAATTACAACTTAAAAAAAACTTAAATATTGAAGGTTGAGTTTATAATTAAATATAAAATATGAAATAAACAGCTTATAGTATTTTGTAATGATGTTACAAAAAAAGCGCCGATACATATAATTTAATATTATTTAATCGCCGATAAATATATTCTAGTACGATGATAAATGCATAAAATATGTAAAATTTTAGTATTGTAAAGGAACGGAGAAGAAAGAAAAAGACGAGATAATTACAATGAGGCATAAAGAATCTTTCGTAAAATTTGCATAAGTGTTAGTTTTATTGTTTTATTCGTGTGAAATTACAGCATGATTGAATAAAATAATCTTGTTTACAAAATATTTAATATTCTTACAGTAAGCGAGCTATCACCAAACTGTCCGCGTCATCCTTCATATTTGCTTTCCAACTGGCAACAGGACTCATTGTCCGAAGATCGGAGACTTTTGTAGCTCTGGTTTATATTGTAAGATACATCGGACATTTGTTTTAACTCAGCGTGACTTAGAACTATCATAAATTAGAAATAGAATGAGAAGACGTATAATCACACCAGCGATTCTACAAATTCATTTTTTGTAATATATGTGTCTATTTTTATTTATTCGTTGATTCGCAATAAATAGATTTTTTTTAATGCTTGAACCATAAGTTGCGTGATATACATTAGATATGGACCTAAGCTTTTATAATTAAGATTAAAACAAATAAATAATACAAAATAAACAATTTAAAGATATAGATGAATATAATTAAAAATATTAAAATCGGCACGTAGAGAATAACTTATAGATTGTTTTAGTGGATCTTAAGTCACTATTCTAGAAATCTATTCCTACCAATTCTATACCTAAACAATTATTTTATAAAATTAAACGAAAAAGATTTATATATTGTTTTAAAAATATCTTCCTTCTTAAAAAATATCAAATAATATTTCCATTTATCTATATAAAGCCATAGTAAATAACGTTGTTCACTTGGATGTCCATACTTTTAACGCTCAGACACTTCGACTTGCTTTTGTCTCGTGAATTTGTTTTCCTTTAAACTTTGACGTTTGAAAAGCTAAGTGTATACGTGTTTTCCTTTGGTCAACTTATAACGCTTCTCCTGGACACCTACAGTCAAATATTTGGGAAAGCAGCAGCGCATCGCTAGTAAAAATTGTGCTGGTTGATCTCCTTTTTCATCTCTGGTTACACCAGAGGTTATACTTTATTCCATTAGATGGCACAATTTCACATAAATCTATAGCCTGTGTGAAATGGAAACTTGTAAATACATTAAAATGCCTAGCTAGTAACTATATTGTAAAAAAGTTTTGGTTTATTTACGAACAGTTACTGTTTTCTTTTATTATTCAAAATAATTATTTATTTAAACTAATAAAACTTTACATAATGGTGTAAGTATATAATTATTAAATACGTTACTACTTAAATTTAGATAACTCTTCGATTTCCAAATATTTAATTAAAAAAAAGTATAAAACTTGTTACATTCCTGACATATGTTAGGAAACTTAGAGATTTTAAGGCTAAACTCTCACATAAAATATTTCGGTTTTTAATTAAATCTTTAAAAAAGCTATATTTGAAATATAAACAACAAATTTATTTTTCAAAATATTTAATATTGTAATAATTTTATAACAATGTTCTAGATCTATTTTGAAAATTTTATGATCTTGTTTTGCAGATCCAAAGTCACTTTCAAGATTACATTAACATCCGATCCAAAACTACCATTTAAAGTGTAGGTTTTATTAAATAACCATGATCAATGAAGAATCCATTGTCAAGACATACTTAACATTATTTTTCTTTTTTCCATTAATAAAATTGGCTCAAGATTGAAATTTCTATTTGTGTATAAAATAGACTAATTTTTTCAATTCAAGGATGAGCCAAAATATTAAAGAAATACTAAGAACTATTGATTTTTACTGTGAAATACTAGAAAATCCTGACATTTGTAAAAATATAGACAACGACTACATAAAAAAAACTTTTCAGGCTTGTGTATTTATTGAAAATACAATTTTAAAAATTGAAGAAGAAAAAAAAGAAAATTATTTTGAAAGTCATTTAAATGCATGGATGTTAAAAAAGAAAAAAAATATTAGTTATAAATATACTGATTTCAAACATGCTTGTGATAAAATATTAGAATTTTGTTTCAAAGAAAAACAAATTTCAAATGAAATAATTGATCAACTGTTAAAAATGTATATTCAGCAATGCGGAAGTGTTAGACTTGAAGCCAATATAAATCATATATTAGCCAATTCAATGCAAGTTAATGCTATATTACAAATATTTAAAAATTTAGAATTTTGTGAATCTGATATTGAAGATGAAATACTTATCACTTCTTTGGATCATGAAATAAAAATTGGCAATCAACTAAAAGTAATAGAGTACTTAACAGACATGTTTAACAAAGAATATATTTCAAGATTAATAAAATTAGCTCATAAATCAGAAACAAGAAGTCCTGTAAATATTTCAATTTTGGATTTCTTATCAAAGAAATTAATAAAAAATTATTTTGAATTATATGTAGAATTGAAAGATACAAATAAAAAAGTTCTTTTAAAACTATTAACAGATAATTCTCATTTTCAAATTGCTTTTATTGATGCAACTTTCTATTTTGGAAGAAGTATGGAATATGATAAAGAATGTGGTTGGATTACAAATACAGGATTTTCTTACAAAGATTTAAAAAATACGATAAAAGTTTTTCTAGAAGGTCCAAATGATCTTTATACATTAATAATTAATAGAATTAAGATAGCCAAAGAATTGGATGAAATTTGGGAAGATATAGAAAGAGATTGCATTCTATAAAATAAAATCAAATTAAATATTTTTCAAATTTTTGTGATAGTATTTTTGTAACATATACTATAATTGTAAAAATCAAGTACAGAATGTCTATAATTTTAATAAAAAAAATTTTTTATAAAACAATTATTATTTTATATGTCTTGACAATAGTTATAATTTAAAAAATTTAAAATTCATTATTGAGTCATTCACTTTGATTTCTTTATAACTTTTTTTTTTCCTTCAAATTTTAGACTTAGTGTACCAGAAAATACACCATTTACAGCTGTATTGAAATTTGCTGCTGAAGAATTCAAAGTTGCTCCAGCTACTTCTGCAATAATCACTGATGATGGTATTGGCATTAATCCACAACAAACTGCTGGTATTATATTTTATATTTAAAAAAAATATTAGTAAAAACAATAAAATTCATTACTTATTTCTTATAAAAATATGTTTTAATACCTTAATCTTATTTAAATAATTTTTCACCAAAAATTTTATTAATTTTTATTACCTTATATGATATAATTTTGTCTATGTAATTTATTTTTCTTACAATATTCATAATTCACAAGACAGTAATAATATTAATATCAATTCATAATATATATTTCATTTTTATATGTTTCTATTTAAATAATAAACTAAAATAGTCTTACATTTTAAAATGTAAATAAAATATAACAAGATATAATAACATATCATCGTAGTAAAGGAAACAAAATTTTTTTTTACAGGTAATGTTTTCTTGAAACATGGTATGGAACTTAGGTTAATACCAAGAGATAGAGTTGGAAATTGTAGTTGATTAGTATATAATTTATAATTATCAATTTTAAACAAATGATATATTTACATCATTGTTGCATTATTTAAATGTTATTTATTTTTTTAAAATGAAAAATGATATGGTAAACAATATAATAAAATTGTATGAATATTAAAAAATAAACAATACTTAACAAATGAGATTTTTTATATCTGGACAAAATAATGAAACACATTTATGGAGTAGAAATACTTTTTATAAGGGAATTACATATAAGATATAAGATCGTTACAAAGACCTAACTACATCATAATCTCATTAATATGATCTCATTTTCATTATCAAAAACCACATTTCATTATTTTTCATTATTACAAAAATGCTTGCCTATAAAAGCCTGAGTTTTTTTATATAAAATAATGCTGACTAAAAAATATTGTAATTCAGCTTATAAAATGTTATTTTAATATTTTATTCATATAATCTCTTAATCAGTAAAAATTTTCTAAAACAAGTGAATTGATAAACTGAAACTAACATGTTCACAAGTTTGACTATCATAATATAATCTCTTTTTTGGCACCATTCTGGTGGTTAAATAATATTGCTCTAAATTTATTTTACTTCAATAAAAAATCTGTTTATTAACGAATTTAAAGATGTAGATAAAACACCAAGACTTTAATTATTGGGATTATTCAGAACATTTTCTCCAAAATTTTCGCATGGCACTACAAAAGTGGTACCTATCTTTGTCGTGACCATTATTAAATTACAAACATTCAAGTGTAAAAAGATATATCTTGTTATCTTGATATAAAATACATTGTAGCCAAAGTGTATCAGTACAGCGAATGGGAAATAGTTTTTGACAAGACATTGGCATCTTTTGTTATTTTAAAATGCACAATTATTTATATACGTTAATTTTATTTATTTTATTTTATTTAATACTTTGAAAATTTATTTTTATTTTATTTAGTGTTTTTCTTTTTTTTATATCTAATGACCAATAAACAAAAATTTGAAAGCTAACAATGTGTATAATGGCTGCTCATTTAATTTATAAATTACGCATGTTATATAAAATATTAAACAGTTATTATAAGAAAATTATTAGCATTCAAAAATGATATTAGTAAGCAAATGACATATATTTTTAAATTATAAAAGATGTCCATGCATAATTGAGATATGTTATGTCACATCACTTTCTAACACAAAGTTTGATCATTTATATAAAATGTTCTATAATGTTTGCTTACAGTAATATTTTACTTAATAAGTGTCTAAAATGTGCGTTTAGACTTAAAATAAACTTGTTTTCTATTTCTCTTGAAAAGCTAGTACCTATTATTCATTACAAGATATCTCACGTTTGATAGAACTTTCTAAAGTTTTGATATAAATCTTATACAGAGCTTCCTTTAAATTTATATTCGCTGTTCTACGATATTTAGTACTTAATTAAAATTCTTCATTAATATAGAAAAAGATTATTAAACTTATTAAACTCTATCAATAGCACACTTCTAGATAATCAAACAACATAGTCTTGGTTTTCTTTATTTTTTTCTCAACTAACCACTAAAGTGTATTTTTAATCCATGATATAGAAATATTACGTTGTCAGATTAGGCATTGATAAAAAGATATAAAAAAAGTATTTCCAGACTAGAACTATAATCACGTTTGTGTCTCTTAACTTCTAAACATTCTGCGTTATCTACTTCTATATTTTTATCCTTTTCTGAGCATTATTCAAAATTTATATTTTTTTCCTTAAATTTCCATCACGCAATGTTACAAATACATATAGAGAAGTTTCGCGTCTATTTCATGATTGTAAAGTGTTTACAAACGGAACGTAAAAAATGTTACAAGAATAATGTATATATGTATATAAAATGAATAAATAGAAAAATTTCTTATGGCATAACGAGTAAATAATCATGTAACTTTGGACAATTCCTTTGCACAAATAACCCCTGAACAAAAAAATCTTTCATATAAAAATCATCTTTTAAAAATTTAGTTGTTAGAGCAATATTTAATCATCCTGTAAAAAAGTGTTTATTAATATTAAAATTTTATATAGATATAATGAATTAATTAGTAATTATAATAAGATAATAAATTAAAATTTTATTAAAAAGTATTTTATAAATACTATTATTACTTACGAGAATTTCAATTTTATCCTTAGGAATAAATTAATTTATATCTTTCAATCATAAAATAAAATGTTTTAGGAACTTAATAACATATTTATACAGAATTATCTAACTATAATGTCTAATTTCTTTCATTAATCAAAATTTTTGAATAAATAAGCAAAGCATACCCATTCATGATCTTCAACACCCTCCACATAATCTTGTTCCAGTGGACATGTAATCATATCACCGACAAGAATGCTCAAATTCTTTTGCATCTAATATACATTAAAAAATTCACAATCAATAGTAGTATAACGCAAATTATACATATGAAATCATTTTTTTCTAATATAAAAGTGCTGATTTATTGTAGCATAAATCAAAAATTCTATTAAAAATTATTTTTGTCAAATAATACGAAATTTAAATTTTTATGTTTTAATTTTTGAACTTTTATTAAAAACTGCAATATTTCTTAAATTATAGAGTATATAAATATAATTTCATCTCATTGAAAATATTTTTTCCTTATTTCGAAAAATTATGTTTCGTTCTTGATCAAATAATAAAACAATATCACATTTAACGAAATATTATAAGAGAACTTCTTTAAAATTAAGTACATATTACAATTAATTTTTTATTTTCTTTTAAAATAAATAACGATTAAAAGTTATAAAAAATATAGCGAGATAAATTGAAAACAGAAAAATTATTCAATTTTCTAATGTTTAAAATATGACAAGATTTAATATCATATAATATTTCCATATTTTAAACTTTATTTTATAAGTAAAAAATTATTTTTACCACAAGTTATTTCTGCAAAATTTAACTTACATCCAATTGTTTTGCTCTGACATCTGGATGATATCCAGATAATCTTGTATAAGGTTGAGATACCAGTAAATTTCCCGAATTCTGTTTAGCTGAAATTGATGCACTTACTACTGCTTGTCCTTGATTTTCAGTTACTAAAGAATAGAAAAAATAGATTTGATTTTTTATTTTAAGATGACAATATCAAATTATTGTTTTATATACTATTCAAATAAAGAAATCATTTTAAACATATTATTAACAATGACGTTAAGTTTTCATAAATATTTACAATTATCCATTTCTGGAGGTTTTAAAGTAATTCTTAGCGCTTGTTTATTGTCTCCATCAAACCATTCTTTTGAACTCATGGTAGGTTTCCATGTTACTTTTGTAGGTGGAAATAAATCATCTTGAAAAAACTCGCTCTGCAGAAAGAAAATCATAAAATAGTTTTATAACATTTTGAAAAATTTAGATATTCGAATTTCATTTACTTTAATTCTGGGCACTGTAAAACTTAACGGCTCTATCGTATTATTTGTTAGTCTTAAAGCTGAAGCAAACTCAACACTTGCAACATCACATTTATTTTTTGGTAAAAAAGATAATCCTTGATGCAAAGAAGCACAGCGATGGTGACTTAAAGGACAACAAAATGGAGCCTCTTCTGTTACTTCAAAAGCATAAATTGTTGAATCACCCTAAAATAATTTGGTTTGATTAAAATATATGAATAATTTATAGAATGAATAAAAAAAGTGTATATTCAAACTTACTCGTCCTGTAAGGAATAAAGTAGAACTATCTTCATCATAATACGGCATCAAAATTGCTGGAGAAACATCCAGTCCAACTGTATTTAATGAAACATATAGATTATCAGCCTTAAATACAAGTATTTGTCTTTCTGAAACCCTGTAAATAGTATAATATTCAATATTAATAATTGTATATATATCACAAATAAACCTACTTTTTAATAAGAAATGTAATAAAATTAAATTTTCTAAAATATTTCCAATATGTATTTCTTTAAAATGTCATCTCTTACAATATGATTTTCAAAATTTTCATGAATAAAATTCAAAATAAACGGAACAATAACGCGATGATAATTAATGGAATAGAATACTTTATATAAAATATAAAATAATTAACTTTTATTTGAAATACACATCTCAATAAATTTGTATATTAGTAATGTCACATACAACTATCAGACAGTTCGAAACGTATATTCAGCAAATACACTAGGAAAGCTTACGCGCGTGGATAACTCGAAAATTTCTTTTCAAAATCCTGGACACATATCCTGCAGAATTCTATGAAAGAATACACGCATAAGATAACGGAAGTCATTCACCCCTAGACCCATAGATATTGAATTCTTGAACGATTTATCATCTCTAGTTCACAATCTTTGCCGCTTGTTTTGCCTAGTTCGAACCTAGTTTTATAGCGAGCATTCATGCAGTTGATTGACGATCCATTCACATTATTTGGATTCGAATGCACACAGTCTTGCAATTATCATACGTCTCTTGAATAATGAATGGATTATCCTTTAACGGTTGAGTTTTTATCTTTTTACCGTACTCCTAGTGATTCTGACGCCTGGAATCCTTACGCGAAAAAGTGGACATATCGTACATAACAGTAATATACAAAACAATTATATCAAGAAAATTTATTTTACTGTTATTGATTTTTTACCCACTTTGAATCTATATAGGAATATATTTATATTTGCTTATAATATAAAAACTAATGCTATGCTATCAAATATATTAACTTTCTGCAATAAGGCAAGACTTATAAAAAATACATTTAAAATTAAAATCAAAATTTGGAAAAACTCACTTATCAAATCCCATAACAACCAAGTAACGTCCATCCAATGCCCATACAACCCTAGCACCCCTCGTTCCAACTGGACCCTTGCCTTCTCTGATCGGTGAGTCACTGCTTCGCGGTTTATAGATCCTTAGTTTACCGGCTTTACAAGCAGTAGCAAGATACTGACCACAAGGTGACCATGCCAAGCTAAATATCTGATCCATGTGGCCATACAAAGTAATCTGGCTCTTTATCGACTCGCCAGACATCAATGGTTCGAGGTTCCAGATTTTCACGGTCATGTCGTAAGAAGCTGAAGCAAGGACATCAGCCGCCAAAGGATGAAATTTGATAAGGTAAATTTTATCCGTATGTGCCTCGATTATATAATTTGGTTCATTTGTTGGTTCAGTCAACCCAAAACTTGGTATATCCCATAATCGAATCATACCATCATCACAAGCTAAAGTCAATATTAACTCACATTATTATAAAATATTCAAAATTAATAATTATTTAACAAATGAAGTAATACTAGTATAAAATAATTAAATAATTACTAATGATAAATTAATAAAAATAAAAATTAAAAAATTATATATATTAATTATCAAAATCATCAAAAACATAAATCTGATACTTAAATATCAACATACAAGTAAAAGGTTTTATGTACCATTATAAAACAATAAAACTTACCAACAGCAAGGTGTTGATTATTGAAAGGATCCCATTGAAAGTCCATTACAGTTGCCCCATGTACCAAAGCTGGCATTACTCCATCAGGTAATCTTCCAGTTTTCTTCAACTCCAAAACAGCTATTTTTCCACCAGGTCCACTTAAAGGTACAGCAACGCGATCAGAATTTACTTAAAAATAAAAACAAATTATTTAATTATTATTAAGAAAGAAATTTGAATGGATAATTATTAATTTTAAACTAATAATTTAAAGGCTTTATAAATTCAAGATTATTTCATTACGAAAATATTTTTATTTACTATAGGGTAAATATTTTATTTTACCGAAATATAATTTTTATGAAGTCAAATTTTGTATTTTTTTTTTACCATGAAATCCATCACATTCTCCAGATACTTGTCGACTAATGTTTCTAATATTTTCAATGTGTGTCGATTTATGTCCAGGTGTGCCTTTCAAATGTCTGAACTTAGATACTCTACCTATACAAATATTTAAATTTAAATTAATATTTAAATACATAAAATTACGTAAGAAAAAAATGTTATGATAAATTTTGTATACCTTATAAGCGAAAATTATTTAACAGCAAAAATTTAAATACTTGTAATATTAAGATCGATATCTAAGTTTTTCGCAAATAATATAATATAATTTACACTAGCACTGCTTTAATATTAACAAATTCCTAAATTTTTTCAAAAATGTTTAGAATAAAAAAAAGATAACTTGCCAAAAACCGTTGAAGTTCTCTTTGGAGTTGGAGTAGTGATAGACTCCGGTTTTTCGAGACGCGGATCCATGCTTTGTTGACGCAACATCGGAATGACTTTCTTCATCTCATTCTCTTTTATGATATCACTTTTCGTCTTGAAGGGATCTCTTCGTCTCATTGATGTCGGTGAACCCATTGCCTTCTCCGCTAGAATACCGTCGGTTACAGATGCAGATCTGTTTTCATATAAAAGTCGTCTTTCAGCTATGGAGTTTCTATTGGAGTTTCCTCTCTCAAAGTTACCAGAATCTTCATTCTCAGGTGATTCATCTTTTACCTTTAATTAAAAACGGTATTTTTTATGTTGTATTTTTTAATTACTACGTTATTCAACTTAGTTACATACGCACGTACATATATACGAATATAGATACTATATTAAGAAGAATAGGTATAATTAACTATAAAATAAATTTCTGAATATTATTTAATATTATATATATATGGCTAAATAATTAAAATAATTGAACAAATAAAACTATTACAGCGTGCCTTGATAGATAAATTTAGATAATTGAACTTTAGACATAAGAATAATTACATTTAGTATAAGAAATATTTTAAGGAAATATATAAAATTGGAAATTTTAATAATTAAGTAGAACGTAGTCAACATCTTCACCTTTCTCCTGTATTTTATTTAAATACATACATTAAAATATAAAACATTTTAATTAGCTATTATTAACCAATTAATAAAATATGTATTATATATTTCACAACCGTATAAGCTTCCACTATTTTTCTTACCTTAATTTCGAATAATTTACGCCTTTCCGCTGTACTAGGTGTCTTTGGTTTATATCCAGAGTCACTCGAATTGGCATCCTCTTCTATGGAACTAGAATCGCTCTTGATAGCTTCAGATTCTTTGCTGCGATCAGTTTCATAAGTCGGCGACTTATCAGTTTCGCTAGCCATATCCTTTGTGTCGTAACCGTCATTATTAACGTAGCCATTGCTATCACTCGATGGTGCCTGTGGGACCGAAAAGACTTTGTCAAATGAAAATTCCTGACTCGCTGATTTGGCTTGGAATGGTTTCGGTCCTAGACGTGGCTGTAAAAAAAGAAAGAAAATTCACTATTTATTTTTAAATTAGCAAACAAAAATTCAGCTGAAAAACAAAAAATCAAGAGATGAACTCTCAGGGTGAATGAAAACTCAAACTGGCATTACACGTACATCAAGTATAAATTTTTATATTTTTGTAATATTCTAAAAAAAATTTCGATATAAATTTTTAATAATATGTTATTATTAATCTTTAATAATAAAATATTTCAATTGTAAACTTAATTTAAAAATAAAATCAATTTTAAAACTATTGTTGAAATATTTCCACTAAGTCATCTTTGATACAGAAATATGAAAATTTATAATATTTGAAGTAATTATTATTATTTTGGATATAATTACTGAACAGCATATTGTTATAAAAGGGATGGATACAAAATGAAAATATGATTAAATACTAAAAGAAAAACTCAAGTACAAATATAAAATTTGTTTGTTTACAAAAATATTCATTTTATAAAATATTGAAAATGATTTTATATTATTTTTCAAATAGATATATTAAAAATATTAATAATGTCCTGAAATAAGTTTTTGTATATTATTAAATAAAATATATTAATGAATTATTATAAATATTCTATATTTAACATATTCATAATAAATTTATAATTGCTTAAAATATTAACATAAATTTCATTCTAATTTTATTAAATTAAAAATTATAAATGGATACATTTTTATAAGATAATAGTAGTTTCAATTTATGCTATATAAATAAAAAAAATGTCACTGTGTTAAATTTAAAAATAATTTATTTTTTATAAACAAGAACAAATTTTAATATTTAGGCTGATAAACTGAAATAAATAATAAAATATAATTACATAAGTGTACATTCACACACATACAATTCAATAATAACTTAGGAAGTAATATTCTATGTAAAACAGACCTACAAGAGATAATCCAAATATCATTATCAAGTATCAAACCTTATATCCTCCAATGATGTTAGGATTGACAGAGTTAACAACTGATCCAGGACTTGGAGTAATTCGAGGTCGAGCTACGGGCTTGGGTTCTTCTTTTGTTCCTTCCTCTGACAAACTATTTGTTCTAGAAGCTCTTGGAAGAGGCTTGGGTGGTACTACTTGAGCTCCATTCTGTATCTTTGATTTTTCGTCTTCCATTTTATCAATTTCTGCCTTTTTATAATCTTGTTTGTCCTCATTGTCATTCTTTTCAAGAATCATATCATCTTTTTCTGGTATTATGTATGATTGAGCTTTGAAGTATCCTTTTGGTGTCGATATTGCTATAGCTTTTTGTTTATGAACCTCCAATTTCATATCTTGTTGATTATTTCTCAAGATAATTAGATTTCCTTTATGTACCTGAAGGTCTGATAATTAACTTAATGCTGAAATTTAATCTACCTAGTCTTCAACAAACACCAGGATTTATCATCGATATTCCAAGCAAATTACATAAGCCTTTTATAAAATGTATACTTTTAAAAATAAAGCTACTCGTCAAAAATTATGTAATTTGATGTATATATATATATCTATATATATATATATATTTGTTTAAATTAAAATGGCAAATGGTTTAAAACAATATTAAAATACCTTTCCATATTTTATTAATAAATATTACGAAATATGTTTTAAATATTATTGACATATAATGTTTGATCACAAAGTTTGTATAATTTTTAAATATTCTATAATATATAACATACATTTTAGACCACAATTTTTTACCTTAAAAATGTTTAAGAGCTGCACTTTTTAATTTAATTTTAAATTTATTTAATATTCACTTGATATTTAATAATTGAAAATTATCTTTTTATAAATTTAGCTTTATTTTTAAATAGTCATAAAAATAAAAAATGTTCAAATGGTTCTTTTCATAGACTCTAGCATCTTATAAAATATGTAATATTTAACATATAATCTTATAACATTATAATAATATAAAAGTGATAAATATATATATGTAATATTATATTAATGGCATCAACAATCGTAATTTGCGCGAAATTTTCTCGTCAAATTTTGCGGTTAAGCTTTTTAAATATTTATAATTATAATATATATATTATTTGAAACATAATATTAAACTAAGTTTATAAAACAATATTTACGTTATTTAAATTAATGTTTAAATTTTAAATACATTAAATAAATCATTTGTACGAAACATTGTTAATTTTTAATTTTTTATTGATATATTTATTATCATATTAAACTATTTTTATTTTATAATACAACTGCATTAAAATAAATCTAAAACATTGACTAACTTGTTTATTGTCTAATATATGATATTCAGTATTTTTAAATTTATATAATCATATTATCATTAATAAAAAAAACGAATGGAATATCTAATCTACTTTTATTAGTATTTCAATACTTTATACATAATTAATATAAAGAGTAAAGATATGTATTACTAACTTTTTCAATATTTTATACTTACCACTTTATAATATATATTTATTACTAATTTTTACTGCACCTTTTAAACCATTTATAATGAAGTGAGATCATTACTCTATTGAACATAAAAAGAAACTGAATGTAAAATTTAAATACAATGGACGAGTAACTTTAATTTCATGTTAAGAAACAAATATTTGTATAGCAAGTGCAACGTTCTGTATAATAAAAAAAAATAATAAAAATATATAAAAATCGACGATCTAAACATATTATTTTACTTACACAGGGATTTTAACTACTGATCATCAGTGCCAAATTTCTCTTACAGAGAAATATAAATAAACTAAAAAATTATAATTGATATCTGAAATGTGAAAGAAAAAAATAAATAACAACATATAAAATCATGTGCCAAAATTAATGCTCCGAAAGTCCACAGCAACCAAAAGATGAAGTTCATATTCTTCGTTCAAGTCATCAATGTGAAGTAAAAACTAACTGCAATGTGTATAAATTAAAATAGTGCTTCAAATGTTAAAAAATATGAAAATATGTATGAATTGCATAGAAAAATAAATTACAAAAGTAGTAACTAAACACACACTCTCAAATGCATTCATAAGCAAACAAATATTTTACATAAATGTCAAATTACTAATATAAATAAAATTAAAAATAAATGTAGAGATGAAAACATTTAAAATACACATAAAAACTGAAAATAAAACAACCTTACCTTTATTGGTTCTTCTCCTTTACTTCTTTTTGATGGATCCAATGATATTTTTGGTACTGGTAAATCATGTCCTTGAATCCAGGCAGCTGCTGTATTTTGAGTTATGTATCCAGCTGTGTCAGGATAAATATCTGCATGAAAATCTCTGTATGACTGAAAATATAAATATTCTCTTAAAAAATAGTTCACTTTACATTTATTACATTAATAGAAAAATCTGAAACCTATTTGTAGTATAAATTTATATTTATAATATTTATACTATATGTACCTTTCTTGGTACTTGATACATAATAGGTATGACCATTGTTGACGTAAGCTGAAGTACTCTATTGACTTCGGCTTGCATTACATTTAATGCACGCTTTGGTACTACACAAATGCCTTTAGTTTGTTCTCCACTATGTCGAATTCCTTCAACTAAATATGGATCCTTATCCATGACTTCCATGTAAATTATAGTGGTATCACCTTTACCAGCAAGAAATAGCATATTTGTATCAGGATCAAACAATGGCATTAAAATTCTGAAAAAATTATAAATTTCAGTATTCTTAAATAATCAATGTTAAAGAAACAATAATTATGATTAAAATAATTTAATTATAAGAAATATATGTATAATTTTATTTATTTTTAAATAAATGTTGTAATATCTAATTTTTAATTACCCTGTGCTACAGTCAAGTTCTAAAGTTTTAACAGGATGACTTAAGTTTCTTAAATCACGAATGTATACTTGTCGAAGTCTGGCAGAATCAAAGCCTGTTGTCAGAAGCCTATCACTATTTCCTAACCATACAATTCTAGAATCTTTAATACTTTGATGACTGGAAGCAGATTCAAGAATAATTTTTACAGCTCGTGGATCTATGACTCTAACTTGTTTGTCTTTACAAGATGTAGCGAGTAATGAACCATCTTGTTTCCAACTAAGTGATTGGATAACTTCTTTATGTTCAATATTAGCTGCAAAAAATTCATAAAAATTAGAAAACATTTCAAAATTTAATGATATTCTAGAGTAGTATTGAATAAAACTATTTTTATTGATTATAAAAATATTGGTGTGTAAATTTTCTTATTTATTAACTAGAAATTTAATGCATTCTAAAGTTAATTAAATTAAATAAATTAAAGTCGAAAATTAATTTTAGCTTTACTATATATAATAATTAGTGTATATTAAATATAAATTTTATTTTATTTATATATCAGTTAATAAATATAACTTTAAGTGAAAAAATCTTATATACTTATTAAAAATATTAGAAAAATGTAATCATTTGTTTTTTAGAAATAAATTATATTTAATAATATTTTTGAAAGAATCAAAAATAAATCTGGTGATTGTGTAATCAAATATAAAATTTTTTTTGCTTATTATAATTTAAATCTACTAATTAAAAAGTACATACAAAAGAGTTCTTTCTCATAAAGAACATCCCAAAGCGATAAATTTGTATAAGAAACAGTTGTCAAAAGATGTTCTGCACAAGGATGCCAACGTACAACCTCAACCCTCCTTTGACGATGAGAAAATGTGCACTCTGGATTACAAAGGGGTTCTTCTAATCCTACATCTGGTATGTGCCACAATTTAACCTAAAAAATACCACACCAAATATTATTTAATTTCAATAATACTGCAATTATAAATAATATAATATACTACTAATAATAGATAGTACAAGGATATTATTTACAAATACCTATACTTTTAAGTATTGATATTTAATTTCATGTGCAAACTCATTTATAAGCTTTGATTATATTGCTAAGAATAATAAAGTCAAAAAAAAAAAAAAATTAATGGATTACCAAACAATCTTGTGATCCAGTGGCAAGTAGTCCATCATGAAAAGGAGAAAAATCCATATCTGTTACAGTATCTCCATGTGCATGAAGCAAAGGCATTGTTTTACTTTTTCTACCACAATCTTCTAATGGTAAAACAGCTAGACTGGAGCCTTTAAAAAAGGTAATACACAAAACATTTACTCAATCAAAGTTTAATAAAATAATGCAATACTTTTTTTAAAAGCTGAAATATATTCTATAGTAATAGTTCTATTTTAGTTAAAAAAAAAATAAATTAAATTATTCTTTTACTAATAATTTTCTACATTTCTTTATTTATTATTTAATTTAATTAACTTACTTATAAACTAAAAACGTTTTAATGATTTCAATTTGTAGTATTTCTATGTAAAGAATAACACTGTGTAATATGTCTAATGAATCTTTTATATATTCATAAAAAATATTTTAAGAAAATAAATATTCAACATAAAATAACATTATTAAAAATATTACATAATAATATAATTTTACCATTATGATCAACATTAAATGCCATAAATGCAGCAGATGCTGCAATATTATTCCCATAAGTTTGATAAGATCCAACGCAAATATCACGGATACATGCTTCAGGTTTAGGTACAATAGGTGTAGCATTTTTATACTTTGATGCTTTAAATCTCCATGCCATGGTGTTATTTTTTACTGCTTTTGTTTTCTTATTATTTTTTACACTAATAAATCATGTAATCTAAAATTAAATTAAAGTTCATATCAATTAAATTTATTCCTTAATTAAGATTGTCTATTATTAAATGATATAAAAAATGCTCTGTTAATAAATTTTTTTAATACTTAGCTATATTATAAACAATATAATTACATAAGTGCATATATCTAAATAAAAATGAAAATGTTGTTTTAAATTTTATTAACCAATGAAGTTTTATAGTACATAAAATTTTTTATTTCTAATTTCAAATTTATATTTTTGTCCTTCTTTCAAGATGTTTGAGCATTTATTACATATAAATATGATGTTTAAAATTAAATAATTAAATGATTAATATTAAATACTTATTAATATTTTTGTATCAAATATCTAAATAAAATATTCTATTCTAAATAATAATGTAATACTACAATGGCTATTTTAGATTTAATATAAAAAAATTGTATTTTTCTTATTAATTAAACTAATCTTTTATATAATTTAGGCTTTGTAATAAAATATTAAGTCTAAGAAAAATGTTAAACTATACATCTATTCATAAAAAACTTCTTTCCAATATAAATATTATCAGTCAATTATTTTAAGAAACTAAAAATATTTAAAATTGAAAAAATTAAATCCTATAAGTAATTAATCATATAATACATTTTCACAGAAGGTATTGATTAAAATTATACTAATTAAAAAAAAAGTAATAATTTTTTATCTTTAAAATAATATTGGTTTTTGTATTCTAGAAGTATAATTAAAAAAATATAATCTAAAAATCCAAGAAAAAAATATTATTGCATCAAAAACATATTAAAAATATTAAAACTTGTAAACAAAATTTAAAAGCATTTGATATCAAAATAATTTATATATATTATGATAAAATTATTTTAGTATTGATTGAAAAATGTTACCTCTATATAAAAGTCAAAAATTAATCTACTTTCATATGGTATAATCTAGTTTATAAAAATTACCAAATGAACTTAAAATTTATTTCTCGAAATATTTGCAATTTAAAGGTATCAACCACTTATATAAAGAGATTGGAATAGGGTTGAAGCAAGAAGCAAAAAAAGTGAATTTGTAACTTCCTTCTAGGAATCATGTAACTTACCTAACAAACTTCATAAAACAAGGAATCACAAAAAAAATTAAAACCACTGTTCTATTTTAATATAATTAAACAATTCTGTTATAGCTGCAACAATAACAAAAACCAAAATATGCCACTATACAGTGACACAGAAAAAAATACATATAAGTCAATGTATATGAATGCATGACAAATCATGTATATATGTATATATATATATATATATATATATATATATATATATATATATATATACATATACATGATTTGTCATGTATTCATATATATACACACATATATATATATATATTTATACTCATCATGTTGACAAAACACTCGATATTAATATAAAATAAAAATGTACCCACCTTTAATAAACTGCTATAAAACCATTGACAACTTCTTTCACAAATAATTACACAAAAATTCATATACGCGTTTCTCCGCTCATTAATTTACTATAAACACAGATTTATTCACAGAAGCGCGTTTAAGTTACAGATTTGAATAAATTTCACGTACAATGCATATAAAATTCACACTTACAAAATTGAGAAGGTAAAAAAAAGTAAAAAAAGTATAGGATTAAGATATTATCTGACAGTAAAAGCCGGAAAGAGAAATCTGAATCCCTCTTCTTTTGACTAAAGTTCTACTGTTCTTGGTCAGTCATCTCTCACTCCCTTTTGCACACACAATCTCTCTCTCTCTCTCTCGCTCTTTCTCTCTGTCATATACATATATGTGCTTACTTCACTGGCATCTAATATTGCCGTAACTCTAAGCGAAAAATTATCAGTCACTTATGGTATTTGACGGTCAGATTTTATCTGCGAAAATAGGTACTATAAATTTTCAAAATTTTCAGTATAAGCAAAACTGCATACTTCCACATTTAATTAGTGATTAATTAAGAATAACTAAATGATAATTTTGTTCTAACAATACTAATTTAAAAAAAATCATATGTATTACATGCTTATGGGTGGATTCGTACAAACATACATAAATATGAATATGCTTATTATAAAAAATTATATTTAAAATATTAATATATTAAAGAACCTAATTACGATTCTTTAATTTAGTTTTTCATTGTATAGTTTTTTTAATGTTAGAATATTTATTACTTTTTATATTGAAAACCAATTTTGAGGATTATAGTAAACTTAATTTAATAAATAATTTTCAATTACGTTAGTTTTATCCCAATGCATGGCTAGCAAACATTTTTTTCATTGTAAAAATGCATTTTAAATATAATAATTAATTATATTTAAGTTGGTTTTAGAACAAATATTCAGATAAGAATCATTACGAAACTACAGAATCTTATTCCAACTATAAAATAATTTGATTTATGTTTACGTTTAATTATATATCAATAAAATCTTAAATTGCACATATCAAATCAGACCAAGTATATTGTTTAAATTTGAAGTTAAAAAATACTATATTTGTAATTCCAATTAACATAATTAGATATATTAAACCCATTTAAGTAAAAATTTTTATATGAAAAATCATGTATTATAATATTTATTAATAATATTTATTAGTATAATAATCAATGTACTATCTATTAATCACAGTTGAGTAATAGTCTAAAAATATAATGTAATGATTTATAATTATGAATTATTTAAGTATCTATTACCATTAATACATGCACATTATATCATCTTAAATAAATTCAATCAGATAAGGGTTAATATAAAATAACGTAATTAAAATGTATAAAAAAATCAAATTATTTTATACATCTATTTTATATTATTTTATTATTATATTATTATTTTATATTATTTATATTAGTATATTTATATATTATTATATTTATATATATTATTTTATATATTTATGAATTGTTTCTAAAATTTACGGTAATGACTGTCAATATAGTCAGGCTATCAGCAAACATACCTTTAAAGAAAAAAAGTATATCTTATCCTTGTCTAACCGGGTAAATGGAAAATCGACGCCCCACCCACACATAAAATATATCACTAACGCTGACGCATGCATCCGAACGAAAACGGGATCGAAAATCAGTTATTGTGTAGCTCGAAAGGATAGCAATGACAATAACGATTCCTTACGAATATTGCATAGGGGTGACGTGAGATGTCGGAAAAAAAAGTCTCATCGAACTTTAAAATTAAAATCTATAGTTAGATCATTTAAAAAACTAAAATTTCTGTCCAGAAAGAATTGATTAATTATCATTATCATTTAACACTATTATTATTATTTATAGGAAATATGTTTCGTCAAATACTGATTTAAAGTAAATTACGTACTCAACTGAAAAAATTAAAAATTAGAAAAATATTTTGAAAAAAGTAAATTATTAAAACTTTTGCCTATTTCATTCGGATCAAATTTAAATATACCGAATAATTTATTCCAAATAAACTTAATCTTAATAATGTTTTTAATAAATTTAATAAAATAATACTTATAATATATATTTTTTATCTTTATTTGAATCCAATTTAACAATATAATGATAATAATACAAAAGAGGATTTTTAATGAAAACACCTATAAAATAAATTTGTTGTCATAATATATTAAAAATAATGTTTCCACAAATATTAAATTAATAAAATGTGGTGAATTCTTGATATTAACCTCACAAATTATACAATAAAATATCGATTTTCTTTCCTTTTATTATTTGCATTATTTAGTAATTGGAATTGGTAAAGAAATCTAATTAGACGGTATAAAAGTAATATTCCTTACAACATTTTTATTAAAAAATTACAAATTCTTATAAAATGAAAGTTCTATTTCTAAAAATATTCTTTGTCTTATATCTATTAAAATTTTAAATTATTACCTGAATATTTGGACGGAAAATTTTCGAGATTCTTAATTAACTTTTTTCAATTAATTATTTCCATATAAATAGTAGAATAAATATTTGGATATAATTACATATCATTAATGATGTTATGTTAGTTTTAGTGCATAGTTAAGCGTGATGTGTGACGTGTGATGTGTACTAAAAACAAAAAACAAAAATACGACAAATATAAAAATTTAAAATTTGTTTCTTTACAATTGTAATTCAACTATAGCATATAAAAAATATTTGCATATCAATAAGCTGTAACAATGGATTATTTTGACTTATCAAGTAGATAACTGTCTAATGTTATCTTCATTTTAATGCACAGAACTGTCTAACATGTTCACACTATCTTATAGTACTAACTTGCATAAACGGTTTTTGATCAATATGTTGTTTTACTCTCTTATAGTACTTTACTTTTCGTATAAAAATATTTTTCTATGCATTCGTGTGAATTTATATATATGCATATATAGAGATATTTTATCCATTTATTTTCAAATCCATAATTACAAACTGTAATGTATGGTAAATTTTATTAGTGATTGTAAATATGAATTTGATACAATTAGAAAATTTTCACTAACAGAAAATGAAATAACATAACATTTAATACATTTTTTCTTAAGGCTCTTTTGTGATCATAATTTTAAATGCAAGAGATTAAATTAAAAATGCATTTTCATTTTAAAAAAGAAATTAGTTTTAAAAATATGAATGTAAACTTATAGTTCAATGTTTGAATTTAAAAAATATAACCTAAAAAATAACTTAAAAAGGAAACGCTTATAATTGAAAGCAGAAATTATTTAAAATTATGATTAGTATTTATTAATATATTTACTTAATAATGAAACAGTTATTTGTTCTTTCAATTTTTAAAGTATTAATTACAAATATATAAAAATTCCTTATTATCAAAGAACAAATTAAATTTTCAAATTATAATCATTCTTAATTTTTAATTATAATAAGGTTTTAGTTATTACCAAAAATTTCCAATTAAAAATTTTAAATGATTCACTTATCGGTTACCTTTAAACATGTATATAAAAATTAAAAAATATTCTATAAAACATAAAAATTCCTCTATAGATAAATGTGTATAAAAAAGTACAAAAAGTTGAATCTTATTTAAACATAATTAAGTTGGAAGCATTTGTTAAAATTATATTCTCAAATACATCAAAAATTCTTTAGTATTTTAAATTATGTTGTAAGAATTCCTTAATTTATGATTAGCAATTATATTTCATCTGATCATATAATAATTGATTATTAATAGATAAAAATTAGCTAATTTCTTCAAATCAATCTCTTGAGACTCAAATATCTGCTGTATTAAAACGTTTCAAATAATTTATCTAACTAATTTCAAATCAAAACAGAATAATAATATAAAAAAGAAGATCGTAAAAAAAGCTATTGCTTACTTGATAAAATGTAAAATATTCACATTTTTTCAAATATACCCATAGATTTTCAAAAACAGTAATGATACAACAAACAACTCCGAGTCCACAAGTCTTCTACATGTAGCATTTCCGTAATCTGAAGCATCGCCCATTCTAAATCTGTGCGCTGGACTAGACATCCTGCCATCTCCTCCATTACTGTATGCTAGTACTCGAAGATAATATTCCTTGCCCACTCCTAGCTTGTTGATGATTGCCTCAATCGCACCCACAGGAACAATTGTATCAACTGCGGTACTCATATCCTGATCTGTCTCCCATACTCTAATCTTAAATCCAATAACTGGCTCCTCGTCCTTGATATTTTGCACATAACGCCACGTCACTCTCACGGATGTCGGATTTCTGCCAAATACGTGTACTGAAGACGGTGGATTTTGAGGAGCTTTGCGGTAAGTTCGTTCCAAGAAACGCTCACTCTCGGGTCCTTCGCCAGCGGAATTATATGCCATGACCTTAATAAATCAATTAATTTATTACACTGTGCAGTACATTAGAGATATGCATTTTATTTATTTAATAATTTGAAAATTCTAATATATATTATTTACATTTTTTATTTTCACTAAAACCATTCAGAAAATTTGATTGCTTCTCATCTTTCTTAAACTTAATTTGATAAAATATTTTTATGTTTTTATTGAGTTCCTTATAAATATTTTAATTTTCGGTTTCTCTTCTCTGCAATTTACCCGTCTTAATTTACTTGAACATATTATTTATAAAATATTCGATGAAATATGAAATTTCTGTTTTTGATAATTGTCTCTCTGTCGCTCTCGATCGAATTTCCTCTATATATGTTTGTATTTCATTTTCGAATACTTCAAATTTATTTTTATATAAAAATTACAATACAGTACTAAAAATTATATGATTATTTTATAAATTTTAAGTTTTATATTAAATAGCAATAACAATGACGTTAGTAATTAGTTAATAGATAAAAAACATTTGTTTCAAATAATAATCTATTTCATTTCATTTTGACTGCTAATTACTATGATATTTAAATTTATCTTAAATTTCCAAATGTCTTACTACAACAATTAGTTAAAATCTAATCTAACGATATTTTATTTCATACTATTGATGAGAATACAATATTTTTAACTGTGTTGTCTACAATTTAAATAAATATTTTTAAAAGTCTTACATAAATCTAATACATTATAAAGCTCAATTGAAAGAATTGTTGAGCATATTACTTTTTTGAATCAATCGTGATTTTCAAATAATTCTTACAAATTATTTTCTACTAGTATTTTACTAACTTTTTTTTTTTTAATAACTTAATTTAAAACTTTAATAACTTTTTTCCAAAACTTCTATTTTTTTTAAAGTAACTCTTGAACTATGCACATTTGATCATATTTCAAACTATTGCATAAAAAACATAAATCCTTCAATTAATTTTCTATGTAAGAAATTAAGTCATGTTAATAAGATGTAAGATAGTTTTTATTTATTCTCTCTCTCTCTCTCTCTCTCTCTGAATTTTATAAACTTACATAATATGAATTTAAATATATACTTTTTATAAAATTTTCCTTGATACTAAATTGTAATTTTTTTATAAAAATTATCACTTATAAAATTTTATAAATTTGAATATAAATAAATTTTTCTTTTGAAGTAGATTCTTACATCCATGCACATACATAGAATTCAGTAGCATCAATTTTATTATATTATATTGCAAATTAATGCCTTAAAGATTTTAATATTATAAAGCAGTTTTATATCCATTAAATAGACCATTAATATTTGTTACTTAATTACTGCTTCCATCTTGCAATCAATTTAACCTAATTTTAAAACCTTTCAATTTCAAGAAACTGTGATTATATCTGCTTACACTTTCAGAATTTAATCTACTTGTTAATATTTTATATAAACAATTATTTAATCCTTCTTTCAATTATCACTTTTAAAGTCAACTAATATTTTTTCTAATATTAATTAAATTTAATTATAACTTAATTTCTTCTTTATTAGTTTCATTGATTATATTTCATCACTTTTCCTCTAGCTTTTAAGTTGAATGTTTCAAATTGAATAGTACTATAGGTAGAAGAGAATTTACAATGTAATTATGACACAAGAATACTCTGAAAATAAATGATTGTATTTTCATAAAATTTGTATTGACCAGATAGCAGTAACATGCGTCAAAATTTTATTCGATAAAAAACTTATCAAAATTATTAAAGCCCATCCATCAACTTTTATTTTACATATGACAGAGTTTAAAAGTAAATAGAAAAAGGCAATGAAAAGTACGTAAGACGCCAACAATTCCATAAATTAATTAAAAAATTATCTTTAAAGAGATCTATTTTTATAAAATATATTTCTCTAAAGTTACCTTAACGTAGTAATACGTATTAGGTTGTAAGCCGACCACGAGTGACCAGGGACGAGTAGTCCGAGACAGATAGTAAACAGCATCTTCCTCTCGATTCTTCTCTTTCCAGTATTTAATACGGTGACCTATGAGTTTACCACGAACACGTTCACGAGTTTGCTCAATGGGCTGCCAAGTAACGTTTAAGGCTGTGCCGTTATACGAGAGCGCAGATACTTGCTGTGGTGCAACCTATCAAAATAATGAATCAATTGCTTTTTATTAGTTTTTAGTTTTTAACTCCACAATAATCTAAGTTGTATAAAAATACTTATTATTCACAAATATTATTGTATTAGTTATCCATGATAACTAATTATAAAATCTTTAAAAAACTGTAATATTAGTTATTACTACAATTATTAATAATTATAAATTACAGTCTTATTTATTTCTTATATTTTATGTATTATTGTGAAAATTTGAAATTTTCTACGAACGTTAATCTTTTATAATTTCTTTTAAATGCATTTATTCATTTTTTCTTCAGTAAAATAGCATATAATAACTTCTTTTTCAACATAAAGTATCATTTCAAACATTTTTTATAATTACATAGATGGCAAAAAAATATCAGAATTCTTAAAATAAAATAAAGATGACATTTCATTTAAGAAATAGAAAACTATAATTTATAAATAATTAATGCAATTTCCTTAAAATTTCCTCAGAATCGTTCAAAATTAGTATTATAAACTACTTAATAAAAAATATGAACATGTTATTGCAAAAAAAAATTTTTCTTTCGTGTATAATAATATAATATATAATAAAAATATAATTATTTAAATTATTAAACGTTGAAATCGTTCAATACTCAATACAGTACGCGAAACTTTCTTGCCACGATATACCTGCGGCATATCTTCAGCACTAAATATCGTGATGACTTCCGATTTTGGTCCGTAACCAATGTCGTTCGCTGACTGTACTCGAACCTCGTACTCAGTATAATAGTACTGTGACTGGATCGGTACTACTGCCATACCAACATTACCATGCTCCTTAAGCGGCTGTGACTGGAATTCCGTCTCTGCATGCTTACGACGCCAGTAAACTTTGTAATAAACACCTGGCCCATATTGCTCAGCCGATTTCAGGGGATTCCATTTGATAGTGAGATCACCAATCTTACCTGAAATTGAAAATTAAAGTCTAAAATGTATTAATCGTATTCAGTATTGAGATTAGTATAATTTACCAATTTTTTAAGCAAATACTTTTCACTGGTTACTTTGTAAATAAATTTTGATCTGATATAAAATTTGTATGAAAAGTATTTAAAATATGTTTTTCATAAAAGCTAATTTATATTACTAATCTACAAAAGGTTATTTGTTATTTAAAATTTAAAATTATAACAAGAAAAACGGAATAATAATAGTATTAACTTAATTTTTAAACTTGTCAAAATTAGTTATTCCATTCCTTTTTCTATAAATTTCCATACTTTAGCAAGATTCAATATACATATGATTGCATTTAGTAAGCAAAATTTGTCTTATATTATTTTCAATATTCTTTTCAATAATAATAAGATAATACAATGATGGTCATGGTGATCAGTGAAATTATTATTATTCACGTTGATTCATTTAAATTAATTTTTATCGATTATTTTGTATACTTATTAAAATAATCTTGAATCTTCACTCGTTATTAAACTATTTATTTTATAAACTAAAAACTTATTTTATAAATATCTTGGCCTTTCATTATTCTGAATTTCTTTTAAGAAATATCCCGGTAATTTAGTAGATAAATTTTATAATTCTATGTGGACTTACCACCTCCACCTCTAATATTTGAAGGAGCTACTACTGGCTTGTCCGATGGCGTACTGTATTGAGGTGAAGGCATCGACGCTGGTCCGTAGCCAAGTTCGTTTCCAGCTTGAACGCGGAACTCATATGTTGTGTAAGGATGTAACACGTTCTCGAGATACACTTGCTTACGGCCGTTGTATCTGTCTACCTCCATGTAAGTTGTGTAATCTGTGAAATATTTTTAAAATAATATTCTACACCTTTTTTCTTAATTTAAACATACAAAATTTATAGATTGTTATTACAAAATTTATATATATTTTGATAATATTAAATGATTAAAATTTTTAACAAAAATTTATTGATTGAGAACAGTGTCGATTAAGAAAAAATGTTTAAAGAAATGTTTGAAAATATATAGTATTTTATATTACAAAAATTATTTGGATTAATTAATTTAATTTCGATTTTTCGCCATTAAATATAATCTCATAATATTGACGTTTAAACAGTATGTCCAAAAATAACTTTATCTTGAAAAACAAACTTTTTAAACTTTCTATCTTCTTAAATTGAATATAAGCGCAAAAATTTTGTATTCTAAATAAACTCAAATGTGTTTTTTAATAACTTTTTTTAAAATCCATTTTATAAACATTCTAAGAATATACAATACAATTTTTTATAGCTTACTACAATTATTGCAGATACATAATCGAGATTAATTAATTGCTCTAATAAATACACAAAACATACCTTCGGTAAGATTAAACCACGTATGATTCCAATTGGTTCTTGCTCCGATCGTATACTTCGTGATCGGCCGTCCATGGTATGCTCCATCTGTCCACGTAAGAGTAACTGATGTTTTGGCTACGTTCACAACTTGTATACCTCCTGGAGGTCCAGGTGGACCTTCTATTGTGATCGTTGTCTTAGATGCGATTCTACCCACGGCGCTCTTCACAATGCATTCGTAGTCACCAGCCTCAGCGAAGGTTGCATTAATAATAACTAGAGTGCCGCCGTCAACAGTGACGTGAGGATTGGCCTTCAGATCCTTATCACGTATGCGCATATCGTTATGCATCCAAATGTAAGCTATATCCAACATTTCGTCCGTCTGAGCTAAACAACGTAGCGTTTGATTGTAATTGACCGCGGTAACGATACGCGGTGGTAGTGCTTCGATTAGGCTGGGTCCATCTGCAATAGTATGTTATGATTATCGATTCAAAAATTAAAAATTTTAGATTTCTTAATAATTTTCTATAGATGATAATCTATTCTAAATTTTTTATTATAAAATTATCAAAATAATAAGATTTAATGATCCGCTTTATTAAACATAATTAATTTTTTTTGCCAAATTACGAAAAATCTATTTTTATTTATTTTTCTTTTAATTTCTCTTATAAATAAACAACAAAATTATATTAATAAAAAATGCTTCTCGCTTTAAATATCACATCTTTTCATCTGTACTTGATACAAAGAAAGTCTATAAAAAACGAATTCATTCAAGATTTTGTTTACCTATATACTATGTTATTGTTGAAGAGTTATAATATTTTATTATGCCTTAAATGTTAAAATTAAATGATCAGTATCAAAAAATTTGAGTACATATTTTATTAATGTCTTAATTGAAAAAGACTTATTTATGCAATTAAGCAACAATTTTTAAGTGAAATTTTTAAGCTTGAATTTATTTAAAATATAATGGCCTATCTCTAAAATTCAAAAAATAAATAATTATTTAATGCTAAATCAAATACATTAAAAAAGTTTAAAAATTGTTTGTATAAATAACTTCATGCTAAAGAAAATAAAGTAACTTCAAATTGCTTTAACTGATTCAAATTATTAATCATACTTGAAAGTATTTTGTAAGTATAATTAAAATGAATAACAATTTATTATTGAGTAATTATAATTTACTAATAGTAGCTTTCAATGTTATTTAACTTACTTAGCACTATTAATCGACCACGTGATTCATCGTTGCCATACTGGTTCGACGCATGACAAACATACGTTCCTTCATCGTCTCTCGAAACTGGACTTATTATCAAATTGCCCGAATCGAGAATACGTCTTCTACCTCCACTTCCTAGAACATTACCATCTTTCTTCCATGTGAACATGGGCCGAGGAGCAGCCTCTGGATTACAAATAATTGTAACATTTCCACCTTCGGCTGCGTATGTTTCAGGCTCTAATGGCCGTTTTTTAAAAGAAGGTTTTAGAGCTGTAAAAAAATTAATTATGCAAATAATTTATTCATAAATTATAGTAAAAATAAAAATTTATTTCTTTAAATGTAAATAGTCTTCTATTATTGTTTTGATAAAAATAATTATTACTACTTGTAATTTTATGTAAAATATTATTTTTAATTAATTAAAGACAATTATTTAATATTGTGTTAATTAAAAAATTTATTAATAGACGAAATTAGTTTCAATTTATTATACAGATTTAAACCTTACTTTTTGTAATCAATCAATGAGTTTTTCAAAATAAGAAATCATTAAGTCTACAAAATTTGAAAGTGTATAGATATTATGTTAATTACAGTAATAATTTAAAATAAAAAATAAATAAAGAGACTTGTAAGCTAAATAAATTACAATCAAATTTTCTCTCTTTTGATTTTTAATTCACTAAAATGTATAATACACAATTCATAGGCTCTCAGTATAAATAAATGATTGAAAATTTTTATCTTTCATTACCGATTTTCAATGTAATAATTTAGAATAAATATGCTGTTAAAACATAAAGAAACTCATATTTCTCAAAATATTAGAAGACTTTTTACTTATACTCACATAAAACTCTCAATTGAGCTGACGAATATTTGGCCATGAGTTGATTTCTAGCCTCACACTGATACATCGCTTCATCTTTTTCTGGATCCAATGATTTAATCTTTAACACATTATCCTGTATTAGGTATCGGTCTCTATCCTCAGGTGGTAATGTGTACATATCTAGAATTTCGCCATTTCTTAGCCAGTTGTAGGTGACGTCTGGTATACCGAAGGCCTCGCAAACCCATGTCAATTCACCTCTGTTGTCCATGTGTTTATCGGCAAGTGGAACCGTGAAGTTCGGAGCCGCTTGGATAGATAAGTACACTGACTCCGTAATTGAGGTTTTCTCATTCCGAGCACGACAAACATATTTACCCTGATCCTCAATCCGCACTCGTGGAATAATTAGAACACGATTATGGTTCGTTAGATAGGCGCCACGGGGCAGATCAGCTCCATAACGAGTCCAATTGTACGAAGGAACTGGACTATAAATTACAAGTGACTTTTATTTTATCTATGTATTTTCACTTTATTTTATTGATAGAAACAAAATAATTTATTGAATTGATAAAAATTAGAATAATTTTTCAATTTTATATTTATGAAATTCATCATTATTTTCTTCAATGCTTTTTTAAAATAAATACAGCAATTTATTGACTTTATATAATTATTTTTTCTACTACACATAAAATGTAAAATGAACATCAACATATTTTGTATTATTAACTTTTATAAATTATTAAGTACACACAATTTTTGTTGATTAATAACAATAGAAAATACTTAAAACTATATTATAATTCAGTACTTTTGTACGTTTTAAAATAAAAAATATACTTTCCTAAGCAATTATATTATAATTTAAATTTATTTAAAGTTATTGATTATGAATCAATTTTATTTTCCAAATTATAAGCATATATCAAGTAAACAATTAATATTCAGTTCTTACAATCCAAATGCAATACACTCCATCCTAACTTGATCACCAGCAATTGGAGCTTCTGGGAATATTTTTGGAAAATTAATGGGAAATTTCAGTTGCTGTGGTGTTACTGTAATATTAAATGATTAAAAGTAATTAACTATTCAATGTGAATTATTTTATAAGAACTTAAAAGTTAATAATTAATTAATAAAATATACTATTTAAAAACTTTTAAAATAATTGTAATTTTTAAATTTTTTTTAATATTTCTAAAAGACAATTGATAAAATAACTTTCAAATTTTACAGAATAAAAGTTGTTAAGACTTACAATGAGGACTGACGTACAGTGGAAAGAATGGTCCATTACGACCAGTGTCAGAGGCAGTACTCTGCACATTACATGAATAGTTGGCTTGATCAATTTTTTCAAGGGCTGAAAAGTATAAGGCACCATCATATGATACAAATAATCTTTCATTATCATCATCAACAAAGTAAGGGAAGGCTTCTCTAGCCCAGTAATATTTGACGCCTGGAAAATGTTGCGGCGGATCACAGTAAACTGCTTTACCCCAATGTTCATCACCACGCTCTTCTGGACGTTTAAGATTAAATTCCAAAATATAACCAAAAGATAGTTCAATACTTTCTGATCTTATTGTTCCAAACATATTTGTAGCTTTACAATGATAAGTACCTCGATCATCAGTCTAAATAATTGTTCACTTATTATTAATGATATAATACAAAAATAAGTTGTAGGAATACAGTTATTAAAATTATTTCAGAAATTCTTATCAATACCTGATTTGGAGCAAAAATAATAAGAGTTCCTCCACTAATGGTGTATCTAAAATTTTCTAATGGATCAATTCTTTTGGCAATTAGCCGATCGTTTTGAAAATCTTCCTTAAACCATTCATATGTTGGAGCTGGATATCCACCAGCTAAACAACTTAAAAACACATCATTATTTACAATCCTCTTGGTAACATCAAAAACTTTATTTTCCGGTTGTTTAATAAAATATGGTCCTCGTGGAATTTTCAAAGGGTCATTAACTTCAATACCGTATTGATAAGTACGGTCATCTGACTGTAAGTAGTTCAAATTAGTAATAAGAGCTTCACAAATATAATAATATGAATTTTGCCCATTGACTTTTTCTAAACCCCAATGCTTAAGCCCTTCGCTGTATCCATAAACAAGATAGTCTCTTCCATAAACGTTATCTAATCTCTCTGGTAAAAATACATTTTCCATATTTATTAACTGTGTACCATCTTCATTTGTCCAATAACTACCCTGCATTCTTACACCAGTATACCATTTTCGATGCTGTGGATCTTGTTGCAATAATTCTCGTAATATATTTCCGTGTTCTTCAAGAGAATTTATAGAAAGTAGATCAGCTTGGTAAGCTAAACAATTTCTACGTGCATCTTCTCTAGGTCTAAAGCTTTTTATAAAGCGATAACAAGAATCTTGAAATGTTATCCATGGTTTAGGACATCGGTGTTCAATCTCATTGTAATAATGAGTTTGAGATACAACAACACTTATTGTAATTGTAAAGAATATTAATTTAATTCTTAAAGACATTATACTGTCTGAAATGAAATATTAAAATCTTAGCTTTATTAGATATTATATAACAAATCCTAATAAATCATTATAATAAATTATATAAATTATAAATTCGTTAATCAATCCAATTAATATTAATAATAACAATATATTATCATCACACATTTTTTTAAATTAAATAAACCATTTATTTGAATAGACACAAGAACTTTAGTAATAAAATATTTAAATTAAATATAAAATTCAATTCATAAGACAAATACTACAATGATATATGAATGTACAAATTAACTCATAAAAAAAATTTTTTAAATAAAGTTAAGATCTTTACCATCAATTTTTATAGAATAATCATCATAATACTACTTGTAATTAACAATAATAAGATTGAGAACAAATTATTATATTATTAATTATTTAACATATTTCTAAAATGATAGAACGAAACATTTATTTAGTTTAAAAAGTTCAGAATTTGTTTCAGACTCATTACTTATATGTTTAAGTAATATTATTGAGTCGTGATGGGTTATAAAAATTATAAAGGGAGGGGCTAACATTCAGGGAGTGGCTACAAGATTCGTTTTATAAATCTTGAATTGTTATATCTTTATTGATATAAATAAATATAAATATATATATATATATATATATTTATTTATTTAACGAGTATATTACTAACGTTTAATTTTACAATTAAAAATACCTGTAGTTTCTTTATTTTGTAGTATTTCATAAATTTTATTTAAAAAGTAGCGTCCCTCTTCACGTCACTACGCAAACTACACCAACTACAACTTTTTATTTTAACCTAATCCCCTCCACAACTCCATATGCTTATGCAAAAGATAATAAACAAGACGTACATATGCATATACACGCCGTGAATTGTAATTTACGAATATAAAACATTTCAAGGATTTTTTCATTGTGATCATGGAAACGGTATTTTAATCATTGCTAATAAAGTTTCGCAAAATTATTTATTGATAAACTGTAATTTTTGTAAATATTTCAGTGCTCTTTTATTATTTACATATTGGTTAAAATTTATTTATAACAAATCTATAATCGATACGTCTTATTCCTTAAACTATTAAATTAATTGTTTCATTTAAAAAATTGATTCATTTTATTACAATAACAAATTTTAAATTAAAAATTAATACTTAAATAATTATTAAATATAGATTAAATACAAATTAAAAAATACAAATTTATCATATATAAACATGCAATGATAATAACTAATAGATTTCATTTTATTTTTCTTAAATTAATATAAACTTAAACATTATTTAACAACCTTTTTCAAAATATAATCCCAGTTTTTATTCTTAGTCTTTCAACAAACTTAATTGCAATAATGGCATCACTTTCAATGATGATAAATCAGCTAGTACAGCCTAAAAAATTTAAATATTGTTATATTTTTTATATCTAGATTAATTAAAGAATTTCATTATTTAATGTAAGTATATATACATACTTCCATATTATGCAAAGTATTTACTTGCATTAAATTTTCTTTACGAAAACTAAGAATTGTTACAGCAAGTAGTGGTACTATTTCTAAAGAATCATATCCAAGAACTAAATCCCACAAATATAGTAACTGCTCTGGTGGAAGATGACCACTAAAACCTCGCATTAACCATTTAAAAACAATTTTAATTCTGCAATAATTAAAATACCAATATTAAATTCATATGTTCTTTCTTTAAACCTAATAATAAAAGTAAGAAATTGTATCTAAATACTAACGGCTGAATGTGTAAATTTCTAAAATG
This sequence comes from Wiebesia pumilae, assembly GCA_018907045.1. NCBI lineage: Eukaryota > Metazoa > Arthropoda > Insecta > Hymenoptera > Agaonidae > Wiebesia > Wiebesia pumilae. Next base: position 5,453,366 of record JACCHZ010000127.1, read on the forward strand.
TGCCCATAACTGTGGTTCATGACACTGTAATAATCGTTCAAATAAGAGACACAGAGCAACTATACCTTGTTCATGACTTGATACTGTGTGAAGGCGAAACCAATATCTCAAATAAAATGCTCTGAATGTAAAATACATAGCACATGGATCATCGTATAAATAACAAAAAGGTGTTGCTGAAATAAATAAAATTAGAAACTAGAAAAGAACTGAAAATATGTCATTTATAATGTCATACCATACATAGTGAAGCCATGAAATGGAATAACTCCACTTGGTGGGAAAACTAAAGTATTTTCCAAAGTTGTAGGCTTGCCTTGTAGTATCGCATGAATAACTTGACCACCTGCGCTCATATCCATTGTTACTGGAGCAAGAACTTCCGAATCTCTTGAAAAATTTAGCATGGTTTTATACAAAACGTCTTCAAAAACAAAGTATTGATCATCATTACTAGCTGTTAGTTGAACATCCTAAACAAATTTGAATAATCAATTAAATACATTACAATTTTTACAATAAAACATTTACATTACAATTTTATTCAATAAAATGATTGTTTCATATTTACCTTTATTATCAATTTATCTACCATTATATCATATTGTAAAACCATTTCTTTTAGTTCTTCATAATATTCAACATCCTATTATAAAAAATTAAGTTTTTGTTATTTTTGTTGTTATTGTTTGTATTATTTTTGTTGTTTGTTATTGTTGTTATGATAAATATTATTCTTTAAAAACTTAAAAACTTTTAAAAATACTTGTTAATAATGAATTTTAATTCGAAAAAAAATTTTCAAATTTATTTTTGTACAAAACACTAAACAGAAAATCTTACACATTGTCTGATAACAGATCCCAAGACTAAAGACCATAGTCTTCCTCTCAAAGCTCTAGGAGCACCACGTTTTAAAAATTCCTGAGCTATAGGAGCATGATTAGAAATTAATACTTTTTGACCAATGTGTGTTCTTTCAGCTTCTAAATTTGGATAATTTTGTAATGATGGAATACTTTCATTAACACCCAGTAAAGTAACACCTTGAGAAAATTCCCTATACGTATCTCTCTTCATAGATATTAAAAATAAATATTTTAATTTGATATTGTATTTATATATATGAGACATTTTAATTTTTAAAAATTTAATCACCAGTTGTGCTAATGATTTAACTCGAATTTGAATATGACTAAACTCCCAATTTGGTTCATTTCTACAATAAAAAAATAGATAAAATACTATTAATCGAATTATACACATTAATTACTTACACTTCCTTTTTAAATAATGGATCTCGAACAGAAAATAGAACTTCCAAAAAATCCTTCGGAGCATACAATGGCCTGTACTGGGAAAGATCTGCACAAAAAAGATTTGATGACATTTTTTTAAAGTAACTTATAAATATAAGCTAAATGAAATTTCAACTAATAAAATATATTAAATAAGTGCAATAAATAAATAGATATGTACCAAAATCACATGTACTTAATTCATCCCATTTTTCAGACAATTCTTCTTTATCAGAATTTGGTCGAATTTTAGCTAATGGGACATTAAGTTCATTACACATAGAATTAAGAGATTTTTGAATTCTTCTTTCCCACTGAATTTGAGCTTTTTTCAAATAACTTAAATTGGCTTGACATTCATTAACATCTTTAGTTAATCTCTGAGCATATTAAAAGTAGAAAGTATAAAAATATTTTTGTTTTACTTTTTCACTAGTTTTTCCCTACTTACTTGTGATCTTGACCAATGAAATACAGTATTTTTTAATTCAGTTTCCAAGCCTTCATTTTTCAAAGCTTTAAATAATGTACTTTTAAAATCCTCTTTCTTTACTGTTGAAGATGCAACAATCCTCTATATTACATTATAGAATGATCTCAATTATAATATTATTTTATAAATTACATACCACACTTAAAATATATGTAGTTCATATAAATAATTATTGCTTAATATTAATCATATTACCTGTATTTCATTATAAAGATTTTTGTGATTGGTCATGTTTTGAATATCTTCTGTTAACTTACTAGCAATTTTTTTAAGTTCATTCTTTTTATCTTTATTTTCTGTCATTTTTAAAATTAAACGAAATTTCCTCAAATCTGGAATACACGGTAATGTAAGACTCGACGCCATTTGTAAACAAATTTTGTAAGTATTTTCATCACTATTAAATAATGTATGCCAATATAGCATTCACTTTGTTATTTAAATTATACCACAATTTATTAAATTAATTTATTAAATTAATTAAATTTATTAAATATTATTTTTCTAATTTTTACAAATTAGCGAAAATATGATTATGTACTTTATTTATTCTACTATCAACTATAATAAAATTTTAAATACATCAAAATAAACTATAGATATATCAAAAGAAACAATTTAATATTAAAATTAAAAATCTGGGAAATTAATTTATCTACACAATCAGTAACTAAATTTTTTTATACATTTAATCTAGAACTTTTTCATTGTATTCTTTAGTAATTTTCGTATTAATGAGTTTCTTTATTATGAATTATTTACAAATTCCCTAAAAATCGAATGTCATTTAGTGTAAGATATAAAACGTAATGAATTTTATTATAAATAAATATTTCTATTAAAGCGAATGAAAATAAATAAATTATTTTTTTAGATATATATTTTTATGAAAAAAGAGAACAAATTATTAGATCCATGTACATATATATTTCAAAATTTTTATCATATACGCGTCCATATATATATAAAATAAATAATAAATTAATATGTTTATTATTTTTAGCATTAGAATATACAAAATATTTGATAACATTCTTATTGAAAAATTAAAATAAATTTATAAGGGAATTTTTGCATGAAATGTTAAATCATTTAAAAAATTTATTTTACAGAAATTAATAAAACTGGGACCAATTATTTTACCTGTGTGACTGGCATGCTACAATTTTATTCGAAACTATAGATTTAGAACAGTCTGACTCGAGAAAATTAGAGTTATATAAAAAAATGTTCGTAAATAACTATAAAATAACACTAATTTTTGTAATATTTGAATTTAGTTAATAACTTGTAATTTAAACAAAATAATGAAATTTTTAATAAACTATATGTTGTTCAATGTGCTTTTTATTGAGATTTGTGTTCAATTATTTTTAAATCAAACAAACTTCGGATAATTCCTTTTCTCTGATCTTCGTTATAAATATTTTTTATTTGCTCACACAAAGTGGGAGTCGGCGATGTATTTGCATAATTAATTTCCTTTTTCATTTTTATATATACGTAGATATTTTCAATTGGTATCTTAAGCTTTTTTATCATTAAAAGTTAAAAAAATGTTCTAATAAAAAAAGTCCTAATATTTAATGAATAATAATAATTAATGCATAATAATAATTATGCATTATTAATGAATTATTTCTTTTGACTAGTTGAAATTAAATTCATTTAAATAAGCAAGTAACATAAATACTCGATTACATACTTTGTCAAATAAAAACAATTCTAGACTACGACAGATCAAAATAAAATTATTTTTATATGCCTTTCAATTTAAAATATCTGAAAAAATCAGAATATTCCATTTCACAGTTTTTTTGTTTAATCATAGATTATTATATAATATTTACGCATATTAAAAATTGTTATTTAAAAGTTGATTTCTGCGAGTTTCAAGCAAGTTGTAAGTGTATAAGGAAGCAAAGAAATTAATTTTAATATGGCGACGCCATGATATCCAACGTAGTTATACCTCGTCAACAGGAAACCTGAAACGAAGTTTTGTTATCAGCCAAGTAGAGGATAAAAAATCTTTTTAATAGACTTTCACGATGGACATCGCATCGATGCTTGAGGTTGAAGTCCAGGAGGTGACTGAAAGTAAGGAGAATGGTCAGTATCGTTTTCTTAGCTTTGACATAACCTAAGCTTCTGTACTTCATTTCTAGAATTCTGTATCTAAATTTTTGTACATTTTCATTTTGTTTACATATATTTGGTTTTGTATATATACACATACACTAGTTATACAATTCATTTGTATGCAAAGAATATCATCTTTAAATACCTTTATTAGTTTCTTTTTATATTCCATCAAATTTGATTTTACAAATTTAATAATGTATTTTATAATGCATTTGTAAATTTGATTCATTTAAATGACAATGTTATCCAAGTCAATTGTTTCATCAAATTGCAATATACGTATTATATTTCTTATATTTTCAAAGAAATTATGTAGAAAAGAGTATAATGATTAAATTATTACAAACACTATTTATAATCAATAATAATTTGTATTAGATACATCTTTTATTATCGTATTAATAATTACGAAAACCTTTTAAAATTTTAGTAACACCAAGTCGTACACAAAAATTGAATTTTCCATGTCAAACTTTTTCTAAAGAAGAAAATGATTTTTACAAATTAACTTATGGTAGTGGTAAGTCTTAATATTTTATTATATATTTTAGTTACTAGATAAAAACTATTTGTGTTATTTCTTTTTAATTTTTATCAGATGTTGCTTCTATCCGTTTTCTCAGACTTCACTGCACAGCTTGTGATGAACATATTGGTTCTGCACCAGTAGAAGCACACAATATGCATGAACATCCAATTTTGCGTATATTACTATGTGCCAAATGTCGTGAATTTTATGGAGATGGTAGATTTGAACAAGGTAAAAATGTTTTTAATTTTTTTCCTCAATGACATTTTATAAAAATATTTATTCAATAGATTCACTTATTACTGCTCTTCTTTCTGTAGGAGATGATGCCACCGATATGTTCTGTAGATGGTGTGCAAATGGTGGGAATCTTTACTGTTGTTCTTATTGTAGCAATACTTTTTGTAGTAAATGCATAAAAAGAAACTTTGATTCTTTAACCATAAAAAGAATAGAAGCAGATGATAGTTGGAAATGTTTTGCCTGTGATCCTAAAGATTTATTTCCATTACGATCAGTTGCTCGAGCACTCATAGCACATATTGAAACTGTGACTAGGTAAGAATATAAACCTATTTTAATTTTAAAACTATTAAATATTAAAACTTAACGTATATGTGTAAAAGTCAGTAGTCAATTATTATATTATCTGTTTTCAAAATACTGTAATTAAGAATTACATTTAATAATCTTAAAATAGCACTTTAAAAGTTTTATAATTGTTACTTAATTGTTTTTGTTAAATAATGATGAATAAATAATGTAGTACTAAAAAAATAGTTGAAATTTCAAATTAATAAACATGTTAACAAAATATCTAGAATAATTCAATTTAATTCTTTTAAGACTGAATAATAAATAATATTGACAAAATGTAAGTATTTCAAATAGCATAACAATGGTAAATTATTAATAATAAAAATATAAAACGTTATCAAACTTTAAATTTTACATGAATTTTATATTTATAACATCGAAAAAATTTATTTACAACAATTTGTTCAAAAACAAACATGTTATTTTTACTGATAGTAAAAATTATTATATTATCACCTTTTTAACTTAAACTATAGTACGAAAATTACACTAAGTGATTTATATCATATTTGTAATGTTTATGTACATGAATTTATGTAATATACAATATTAAAGAATTTTAATTGTATCTTATTGACGTTAACATTGTGTTTAAACTAACACTTTAAAAGTACAAATTTGATTTTCGAAATTAACAAACTTTTGTTTTTTAATTTTTTACAAAATATATCAAAATAAATAACTATTACATAAAATAATATAACTATTACAATGTATAAATTATTATAAATTATTATGTATCACTTATATATTACTAATATATACTAACTACATATATTAATACTATTCATTTTATATTTTAACGATAAACATATTACAAATGTCTGTCACAAATAAACTGAACAAATCATTATAATTTTACCTGCATTAATTTGAAAATTAAGAAATCAGTATTAAAATTTGTTCTTCCATTTGAACAGAATATTAGAAAATGACAGGAGAATGAGCCCAAAAGAGGTTGAAGAAAAGATGCACCTAGATGAGACAAAGTGCTGCTCACGCAAACGTAAGCGTAGAAGACGGAGAACTCTATCTAATTCTGATAATGACGAAGAAGAGGACTCTAATTACGTGCCAGCTGTTGAGCTGGACGATACACCTCCAATCAAGAAACGGAAGATTCAAAAAGAAATTGTACGCAACATATACAATAATGGCTACGTGGACCATGAATACTTTTTAAATCGCAATCGTTCAACGAAAATTGAGACCGATCTTGATCCAACAGATCTTATGATACCGTGTGAGCAGACAATGATTGAGGGAGACATGGAAATCATAAACCCTAACGACTCTTTCGACTCTTTAGTGACTTCATCACACAAGGTTAAGGTAATGTTAATATTGTAAGCATACGTTTTTTAATGAGTTTTATTTCAACAAATATTTATACTCAAAGATATTTGTCATTATGAAACGTCATATTTTCAAAACTAAATTTAGTTTTCAATTTAATTATTATATACAATTAATTTCTAGCCATAAAGAAAGCCAAAATCCTAACTACAACTAATTGAATGTTATGTATTACTATCTTATTCAAGAATAATCAATTTCTTAAATTTTTAGTACAATTATTTCTAAAATTATTATTAGTTATATATTTCAACAGATATATAGGTATATTATAAAATTTGATATATAGTTATATTATTAAATAGTTTTTCTTTTTAGATCTGTTAAGCGATTTTTATTTGATTTATACAGATTTTTTATTGAAAATAAATATTCCACATCTCTAAGAAATAATGTAACATTATTAAAAATATAAGAAATTTCTTGTATTTTAGATAGATTTAAACTACTTTTATACTGGCCAAAATTTTTCTTAAAATATAATAATTTTTATTTTAATTAATAAAATTAACTAATCATACTATATGCTACAGAGGGATTTCAAAAAATAATAATGTTATACAAATAAAGTTGGTTCAAATTCATATTTTATAATTATTTGATACATCATTCATGTTTAAATGTAATTTTGTTATAATACTCTAATAATTATTGTACTGTTATTTTAATTATTTGATCGAAAATTTTATAACTGTATATTTGTGTTTTTTCTTATATTTTGTTATTTAATTCTATAGTATGGACATATACTATTTCTGAATTTAAATTTTGAGCATGCTTAAGAAGAGGCAAAAATAGTTTTTAAAAGATTTTTCAATATTTATTATTAAAAAATACTAAGTGTAAAAAAAGATCTATGATCATAAGCACTAAAAAAGTTTTGACAAAAATATTTAATAAAGTTCTTTTATTTTAAATAATAAAATTTTTCTTATATATTTGGGTTTTGCTAAATATAATTTGAAAAGGTCTAAGACGATTTCAAACTTCTCTTTTAAATTTTTATATTTAACTTCACATCTTCTCTAATATTTTTAAAATTTATTAAATTATCAATTTCAAATATTAATTTTTTTCTAGAATTCATAATCTATTTTCAAATTTAAATTACTCAAAACATTCAAAAGAAATCAATAGTCTACTTTTAATAATAACAATTAATTCACAAAATATAAATAAAACACAAAAATAATAAAAGGCATTTATAACTCAATAATATAAATACAATATTTGAAAAGAATGCACATACTAGTCTTCATTATTGAATTTCCTATACCAACCGAATATAAATAAATAGATATAATTATAAATATTTAAAAAACTAATAATTAATTGGTTAATAACATTCAAAAGTACTAGTAATGTATTTCCTTGTGACTGTATTAAGGAATGCAAGATATTTATTATAATTTGGAAACTAATAATAGAACTACTCTATTAAACAATCTAATATTAGAAAATACATAATACTGAAATGAAAGAGGTTTGATTTTTTAGTTGAGAATACTATAATTTGAAAAATAAAAAAGAGACAGAAGCTAAAATAAAAAATTTATTTCATTTTAAAATGTTTGTATTTTTTATAAAAAATGATGTTCTGAAATTCAAATTCTTAAATATTTAACACCAAATTTAGCACCAACAACAATATCAGCAACCGCAGAAACAACAACCGCAACAGCAAATTCAAAAGTCGCAACAGCAACAAATGCAGCAGTTGCAACAGCAGCAAATACAACAACCGCAACAACAGCAACAGCAAAAACCACAATTACATCAACAGGAAAAACATCAATCAGAACATCAGTCACAGCTGCAAATACAAGAGCAGTCACAAAATAGGCAAAAACAACCAATACAACAACAGCAAAAGCAGCAGTTACAGGGTCAGCAAAAACAACAATTACAAGAGCAGCAAACACAACAGCAGCAAAAACAACATCAGTCACAGCAGCTGTTTCAGCAATCATCTCAACAGGGTCCACACGTATTTCAAAAAATTGTATCAAATAATTCTATGGCAATAAATCCAGTTCCTTTAGCGGATCTTTTAAAAGTTGCCTTATCTACCGGAGCTAAACGAATCAAGGTAACTCATGCAACAAATCAAAAACTGGTCGCAGTTCCGATGTCAATGGTGCCTAAGTCTGTAGCTACAAGTAGTATTACTTTTATGAAACCGACTTCTCATTTTCTCGTGCCTAAAAATGTTTCGAATAATATACACCTTCTATCACCGCAACAACATAAAAAATCGAATGTTGAAATTCCAAGCATTATAGATCTTGATAGTGATGACGAGCCAGTTATTTTGGAGAATAATAATGAAGTAAATAACAGTAATAGTATTATGTATAAGAATACAAATACTGTTGAGATTAATACTACTGAAGAAAATATCGTATTTAAACAAATGCAGGTGAGAAATATTATTAAATTAAATATTAAATTTTATTGAAAAAATTTGAATACCTCTTCACAAGAAAATTTAATGATATATAACAATTTTTAAATATAAAATTGTAACGTTGCAAAAACTTGTTTGTTTAAAAAGATAATTTATAAAATTTTTCAACAGATCGATAGCAATAGCGTTAAAATTAACCATGCACCTGTAGTTTTAAAACCGACGGACTCAATTACGGGGGTATCAAGGTCGAAAGCGGTGGGTGTAACTGACTATCCAGCGAATAAAATGATCAATGAAATAATACCTTTAAAAGCACAACAGCGATATCAAAGGTTCAAGAAGATGCTATTACTGCAGAGTCAAGAGATCGATAATATATTAGGAGAACTGAAGGCAAAGATATTTAAGCTTGTGCAGGCATTAAACACAAAATCACAGCAAAACCAGGACTTACTACATTCAGCAGCTCTTTGTACAAAACGCTTTCACCGAGCATTACGAAAGACTCTGGTTGAATTATCGCACATTAATGATAGGATAGTGAGAGATTACGTACATTGGAAAAAGAAGACAGATCAGATAATGGTTAATATTCAAGATAGAGAAAGAAAGAAACAGAATCAGAAAAATCTCTCAAGGTGATATTCCAAATAAAAGATTTGATTTTATAAAAAATTTTATATTTTAATTGCTACTGCTTAAATAATAATAACATTTTTTCAATAAACTACAAAAATAGGTATAATGTAATTTCAGATTTTATCTGAAATTTTTATTTCAGATTTTTATATATTAAAATATATATATATTCTCTAAGTAAAATAATTTAATTAATTTTGATAAAAGATAATACAAATATTTTTTTTATTATTTTCCAAAATAAAGCTCGTTTATGTATGCGTCTTTCCTATACAGAGTAATGGAACAATTTTTTTCACTTAAAAATATATACATATTTATTTGTTATATTATAAACATATTTAAAAATATTAAAGTTATGGGCTATATCTGAAGATCACATTTTAAAAAGATATTTCGCAGCAAATAACACAATTCGTACTCCAACTTTTTGAGATTTAAAATAAAAATAATTTCGTTAATACGTTTGTTTAAAAAAATATATCGATTAAATAAAATTAAAATCTAATTTTTTAAATAAAATATTAGTATTTTTTATACATAAAATTGAAAATAAATATTCTATTTCTCTATAACTAGTTTAAGATGATTTGATCAAATACTCCACTTTTAGGAATTTTTAATTCTGAGATTGTAGTAAAATAAGATCCAATATGGATTTTTTCGTTACTTTTAATGAATATAATTATTTTAAATTTTTATTATGGCTTATGGTTTTAATGAGTATTTAATTTAAATGAATTTATTAAATAATATATTTTGTCAATGTTTGGAGATTATTAATGTATTTTAAAACTGTTTTGAAATTCAGAAATAGGTTTATCCTATAAATATAAATATTTATTAATCTAATGATATTTAGTTTGATTATATTGAAAAATATACTTAGTTATTCAATTTTATTGAATTAATAAAATAAGTAGTGAACATATTCCCTAAAATTTATTACGTGCTATGCATGCGTATTATTAAAAATATGTCTGCTCAAGATTTTAATATTTACTGATTGGATATTATTTAATTAAAATAGTTTCCAATCTACAAGCAAAGATAACCTGACACTAGAAATGATTTGTGTCAGAGATTCAGCATCTGAGTCCGATAATGAGGAAAATGAGCAAGATAATCCAGAAATTAACTCAATGGATATGCCCTCTGAATTCTCACAAATTCTTGATCACCTAACGATATTCAAACGAAAATTAACGGCAGTAAAGGCCATAGGTGATGGTACGGTACTAATGGAGGATAAAGCATGCCAAGCTTATGATGTGCCTTGGAAGGATTATGAGAAGTGCATTGGTTATTCTCTACTGACGAGATTAGATTATAATTCAGGTTCGCAAAAGGAAGCGTTAGGACCCATTGTTCTACGTGAGCATTTTGGAAAGTATCAAGAGCAGTATCTATTTTATCTTCAACATATCGAAGACTTTGGCATCGAAACGGATGAATTAAAGGTAGCTAACAAAATATTAATTTGTTATAAATTTTAATTAAAGATAATTGTACTATAAAGCTTTATAATTTAATCTATAAAAAGTTCCTAACTGTATTTTTTTCGGTTGTTTGACTAAAATAGTTCGAATTATTTTTTTAAAAATCCATTTTTTATATTTATGATATCAATTTTCTGTAAAAACGTCTTTTTAAAATATTGCATTTTTATTTGAAAAAATTTTAGTTGTGATAAATCTTTCGTATTTTCTTTGTAACAAAATCTAAGAAATATAATGTTTTATGATATAATTTAAATTATTGTTTAATGATATTTTGTTTTTATTAGTTCCTTGTAATTAATATTAAAATTTTATTTCAATGGAGTTCCTACATAATAATAAAAAAATTGTGACTTGTTTTCAGTTACCATTACTAATTTATATACTTTGTATACTTATAACTTACGAAACTGTAAAGTTTAACATATCTTACCAAAAAAAAATAGGCTTATATTTAATTATACTTTTTCAGTATTTGCAATTAAATACTTGACTTAATATTTTTTTCATCAAATATTATGTTGTTATTGTTATATTTATAATAAAAAATAAAATATATCAGATGCAATTACATATATTGATATCATAACAGTTTAGTATACAATATTATAAAATAAAATACCAGCTCTTCAACAATTTACTCATTTTATTAATATTAAAAATGTTCTTTATCAGGGTTTACCTGATCCTAATCATATTCCATTAAAGGATCTGATAGATGGCACGTCACCCTTTATCATGGATATGCTGGAGCGACTTAGTCCTGTGACCCTCTCCAATGGATGTTCCTCACCACCGCTGCTATTGAAAGATTCCTACATCTCTGATAATCCCAATGTTCCATCTTCTGATCCTTCGTTTTCCATTCCATCTCCAATGATAATGAATATCTCATCTTCAACTATGAAAAATAGTATTAATGATTATCAACATCTGGGCTCACGAGTGACGATGCATGACCATGTAACAAGCACCAAAGCTTCAAATGAAAATGCAACAGCCACATCGAAGGCTGTAGAGGAACTTGTGAAAATGGTAACAAAGCTCTCAGAAGACTTGCGCAGCCAACAATCAACCGAAAGAAAGGGGAATAATGAAAAGGTTCACTTTGAAAGTGAGACTTTCTCGACAGTGAATTCCATCCTTAATGTTACCGGTTTAAATAGTAACAATATGCAACAGCAAATAGATGATGAAATTGCAGTTATATATACTACTACGAGTAATAACGACGAATGTACAACTCTGAAATAGATATTTTTCACTACTTAAAAATTTTAAATTCTTAGCTTTAAATAATTTTTAATATATAGTTACTTGAAACAGTAATTAATATTTATTTGTATAAAATATCTTTAAAAAAGCCATAATATAACATTTAAAAATTTTAGTGATTTTTAAATAATTATTTATTTAAAGTAATCGAAATGAAATCTTTATTTAAATTTGCAGAATATTTTTGTTTTCAGTGAAAATAAATATATTTGCAAGATTTCATTCTATTAGTCTTAATTGTTTTGTAAAGTTGATTCTATGCGAATACCATAGCGTCAAGTATGTATATAGTTATAATTAATGTAAAATACATCCTTTTTTCAAAAAACGAAACTACTTAACGGAAACTACTTTGTATCATATCCATGTTTCCTGATAATGTGATAATAAAAAGCATTGCATTCACTCTTTTCAAAATTATATTATAAATTTTAAAAATAAATTAAAATGTTTAAAGAAGGATAAAATATTGCATTTCTTTAAGTAAGTTAATTTAACAAGTTTAAAAGAGGGAATTGTATTTTGTGCATGAATTGCAAATGTGGTAAAGGAAACATGGTATAATTGAATACATTAGACGTAAATATTCTGCTATGTTCGAAATATGTACATTTTTTAACTTTAATTTATGCGGATTCGTGATTCTATGTTAAAGTAGGGTACAAAATTGTTGTCTAAATTAAAATATTCTCCTTTATTTTTTTTTAGAGTTTGAATAATTTTATAACGCAGGCGTTAGTTTTTTTGACAATATTGTCTCTGTTTGTAAATAGTAGATATCTTTGTAATAATTTGTAATACTAAAACTTAAAAATTTTTGTATATTATTCAAAACAATTAAAATAATGATGCAAAGAAGAAAACAAAAATATCTAAAGCTTTTTCCAAATGTTACAAGCGTGTAATTATGACTAATTTATCATACTAGAAACAAAATACATGTAGCTTTATTGCTTAATTGTTTGGATTAAGTATGCCTAAATAATAGATACAAATAGAATTTCCTTTTATCAAAGAAGTAGGAATACATAAGTTTTATTTATGTATTACTTATATTCCTTTTAGAAAAAACGATAAATTAGTTTTATAATCTTCTATGCAATCATTCAATAAGTAAAGTGAGCAAATGGTTTTATTTTGTATATAGTTTTCAATTATTTTATAATATTTATTTATTCATACATTTACATTATTAACATATATTAGCTGTTCATCTAAAATCACTGGGCATTATAGCACATTAATAAATGCAAGTGATAATCAAATTTTTTATTCAGTAATATAAAAAAATAATTTTTTACTTAATAAATCTCAGCGTGGATTCAGCTAATAAAGTCAGTGCCATTTTAATATCGAAATTGTCCTTTCCGACCCATGCCATTATGATAGACTCTTAATGGTGTATAATTTCCATTACCATTCATCGCTGTAAAGTATAGACATTATTTTTTAGTATAATAAAATACATTCAATTTTAAAAGTTTGTTAACAATATTAGGTTTGATATAAATTGTATGATATTTTATTAAATGCAATTAAAATGAAGTCTAAAATTGTATATAGAGAGAAAATATTAGAAAAATTGTAATTTCACTGCATTCCACAATGAATACTTTTTCTTTTGTTCTTTTTTCAAGTTTATAGTTATTTAATAATATAAGCATGTGGGATAAGTATATAATTATTAATTTTTGAAAAATTAAAATCCAACCAAAGATACTATTTATGTTCATAAAACAGTATATAAGTTATAATCTGTTATAAAACTGTTATGCATAATAATAAAATTAGTAAGTTTAATTTTAATGAACAACTAAAAATTTTTCATTTTGATACTTTTATATAAATGCATTGAGATATACAGATGCTGTATTGTGAAATATAATTAATATAGTTTCTTTAAGTAAGATACTTGTTGAAATTTAAATAATATTGCATATTAAAAATAAGAATATGATTTGCTTATTTTGGATAAGAGAAGCAAAAACATTTCAAAGAGAAAGCATATAATTCATTGTCGATATAGATGTTCTATCATTTATCAAATTATTAAGTTACATAAGAGCATATATTTATTTTCTAGACAAAGAATTAATTGTCGATGAATAATGACCATTATACTGCATATGAAAAAATAATATAAAATCTGTTATTGCAGGATTTTTATCAGAATTTTTTAATGCTAAAAAATTTATGTTCGCCTAATATTAATCTTTATATTATTAATATAAAAAGTTGCTATACATTATATACATAGAAAAAATAAAAATGTATAACAATATTCTAATATCCTAAAGCCTAAATAATATGAAAAGAAATAAAAAATAATTCAATATCCACATGTCAAGTAATAAAAATAATTAATAGTAAATAAAAATCAGAAGAGGATAGAAAAACTGTACGTTGAGTATCTTTTTGGATAAACGAAAAAAAAATTATAAGTAATAGGATTGTAAAATAAAGATAATTGAGAAATAAATTGAAACATTTTTATATTATACCAATTTTTAATATTAATGTTTTTTATATAAAATTTTTTTTTATTTTCAATAGTTACATCGTTTAAAAAAAAAGATTTCATTAGAATATTTAATGCGAATTAAACCTAATAGTACACGAATTTGCTCTTATACAAGTAGATTTTTAAATTATTAATTTTTTATAGAATCAAAGACTAAAATTTATCCGTAGAACTGAACTGTTTTAATTCTCATATAATCGCAATTATCAAAGTACCAAAAAAATATACACTCGTGCCACATGATAAATAATTTTTATTTTATTATTTTGGAATACTGTTGTACATATTCTAATGTATATTTATTTATACCAATAAAGCTATATCAAATTTACAAATATTACTTGCTGTTGTGAATTTAATATAATTTCAAATCTCTACAGTTTACATACATGCATTTCATCGTTACACCCTACAATAAATAAAAGAATTATTATCATTTATCAATATTATTAACTTATTTATTTTATACAAACAGTTACTATCTTAAAAAAAGAGATTTAGTTATAGGAAGGCGTAACATCACTGAATTTTCAAAAAATCTATTTTTTGATTTTCAGCTTAAAAGGTACTTATGGGAAAAATTTTTTTTGAATTGCACGCATGCAGTCTATGGCACATATTTCGTAAATTCACAATTTTTAAAATATTTTTCTAACAACAACTTGTTAAAAAATGGTCGGAGATATAACTTTAACAAATCTTAATCCTAATTTATATCTTTTAAAATAATAGTTTTTGAACATTAGAAAAAATTATCGATACAGATAATTCAACAAATTTAAGGTAATTATAAGTGCAGCAGTACAACTAAACTCATGAAAAAACTGTATTCAAAATATTTTATAAAACGTATTAAGATTTATATTTGGCGCAGGGTTTTAATTTTATTTTATTGTACATTTGAAGTGCTAATAACTTGTATAATAGTAAATTACATAAAGATAAGCTATGTCCTGCATTAATTATCAATATATTTATGTATACATTTTTCTGATCAAATATGTTTCCATGGCAACAAAAAATCTTTAAGATTAATTATATTTTGATAACGGATTTTTGTACAGCTTGAATTGATATTGTGCTTTTTTTAATGTTTAGGTCCAGTTTTCTTAACTCAATACTTCTGGGGATATAAATTACCTTAAAAGTATCATTTTTACTACTTCAAGTATTTTGTTGTTAAATAAGAACACGTAAATCTGCATTATTTTCTTTAATATCATAATGCTCAATTGTATTTCGCGAAACAATGTCCACAATTTATAATATTTAAAAAGCAATATTATTTACTTTTATTTTCACAAAGTAAGCAATTAATCCTGATTTTAAAAACGAAATTGCAGTTAAGAAATGGTTTTGTAATAAGTTACCTTGAATAATGGTTGGCGGTTGCATCTGTGCGCCCTGGATTGTTTGAGCATGACATCTAGGTTTGAAGATGCCGTGATAAAGAACAAAGTAAAATGTCGCAATCGCGGCGGCGGCTATTGCCATGCATTGATAAATATAACGCATCGCTTCCACCTCGTCATTTCTGTTCATTTTACCAACACATGCACCAATAACGGCTCCAATTGCACGCCCTATGATTATGTAGAAAAAAAGATACTAATGAAAATCTTTATACTATTCTCAATTATAGTAAAACTTCATTAGTTTTCCTTGGAAATCATTCTCAAAATATAAATTACTATTATTAATTTTAATTTTACTATTATTATCGCATATAACATTGTTATATAGTATAATCGTTAAATCAAATGAATAAGGTTAGCCATATATTGATAATATTAAAATATTTGTCTTTCAAACTTTTTTGTTTATACATGCACTGAAATCGAATAGATTAATAATGTCCTTAGAAATATTTCGCGACAAAGAGAAGAAAATGAATCAACAGTAAGTATACTTCAAAAATCCTTATAAGTAAAATAGTTTTTACTTCTAAAAATTATTTATAATCAATATGTAACAGTAACATAAACAATGCATATTCAATAATTTGTTTTATTATAGCAAACAAAAGATAAATTTATTTGGATGATTATGGCATTTCAGATTCTTTCATATAATAAAGAAAAAAACAGTAGGAATAGTCAAATTTAAATTTTTATTTTAAAAATAGTTTTTAAAAAAAGGTGATAAAAAAATAATTAAAAGAAAACTTGGAAAAGTCTCCTATTTATATTTTCTATTTTATATTCTTTTATATCAAATAATTTCTGAACATTTAAAAAAATACATAATTCGATCTATAATGTCAATATTTCATAACATACATTTATAAGTATAGATTTTTATGCAGCCACATCAGTTTATAATATTTCATTTATGATGGATTTTAATAAAAATCTTTAATGTTATTATCAAGAATTTGGTTTTTTTATTAGTCTTAATTTAAATAAAGCACATTATTTATTTTTATAGTAAATTTAGAATTTCGTTTTTCCTCTATTTAACTAAATATATTAAAATATGTAATATATACCAATGCAAAAATGAGCTATAACGGGAAATGCTTGACCGGTTGTTGTCATTTATCGAGGAATCAAATGGCGTAAATACAGTATTGTTGTAACCCACATTATTCCAAGGGTAAATAATTCAAGTGCCTCAGAAATCAAGGCCCACCAAACGTCTGGAACGATACTCAGGCTAGTAAACCTATGAATCATTTGAAACAATACTTTGAATTTGTTTAAATAAAGTATAAATTTACATTATTAAAAAACATAATAAACAATTAAATTAGGTGCAGATATGAATTTTTTTTTAAATATTTAACTCTAGCAAATACTTTTATTGCTGTAATTCTACTTATTTCATCGAATTAAATCAAGAAAACATATTATTCATAATTACTCGACTACATTTTTTAAATTTAAGTTATATAAAAGGTCATTTAATTGTAAACAATATATATTGTTCGTTATAATTTATATACACTTACATTATTAGTAACTCTTCACTACTAGCTTTCAAGTATTATATTTATTAACAAATAAAACATTTTAGCTAATAAATACAATATTCTATAAATTTATTTACAAGTACATTTGCAAGTATTATTCTTAGATAAAAAAGTGATAATATTTTTAATCTATATAAAATATTGTACAAATTTTTAGAATAAAAATTTAAATGTACAAGTTAATATGCAATCTAATCTATAAATTAATGAAATTGATATCATATTATGTACCTTATAGCGTACAAAATTCAGATTTCAATAATTAATTCTCAAGATATTTGTATTTTATTATTCAATAATAAAAATTAATAGGTAACTTTCATTTTTTATTAGATTTAAGTTCATAATTTTCATATTTTATACTGTTTATTCCCTCGACTTTGATACATCTCCAATTGTATATATCATTTAACTATAAACATTTTGAATTTCTTGTAAGTTACATTAATTAAAAAATTTTTTTTTGAAATATTAATTTAGAATTTTCATATAACTAAAAGACAAGATCTTTTCAATTTTTTAAATACGATAAATACTTAACAAAGAAATTATGTATTTAACTTTCTTTTTTGTCAATAGTTGATTTCTTTAACAATTATCATTTACAAAAAGTAATTTACCTGACTATAGAAATAATAAAAGCAGCAATGAGAAGATTACTATGTCCACAGTAATCGACTAAGTGTTCCGACTTCCAAAGAAATAATGCTGCAGGTAAAGCACCTACCGTTAGGACCAGACCAATGGATAGTTCATCTCCTTTTAAATGAATTAAATGTCTAAAGAAAAAGAAAGTTTAGCTATACTGATTAACTTAGAACTCATATAACTTGTAAGTCCAAAGATAGTTGAGATACTAGTTTTAAAAGTTATTGCGTTGTTTGAATATATAGTCTGTATCTAGTAAATAAACATTATTTTAACAATGAAAAACAAACATTTGCCTTTTATAATTTTATTATAAAAATTGTAATAAAATGTTTCCAAATATTAACTATTTATGCATAATTATATTAATGATATGAATTTTAATATTTATGTTACATTGTAGTTAAACGTATTGAAAATGATACTTAAATTTATATTTTTTTAAATTAAACTTGCAATAATTTTTTTAATTTTAATATTGTAAAATCCGCACATCAACTTAACGTCTAGTAATTGTGATGATTATATTATATTATATAATGAAATTATATTATATAAACACAAGATATTTTAATTTTTATTTAAAAAAAATTTTAATCGTATCAAAAGGCGATTTAAAATAAAAAATTTCAGGAATATATTATAAAAATTAATTCTCCACAAAATATTAATACAATGACATTTTCACCATGAATAAATATTTTCAACCATATGTGAAAAATGTTAAAAATAGTATTACAATATTTTAGTACAATATTATAACCTGTTTAGTAAAATAAATTTCTGTTTTTAACACGTATTAACTTAAAATCATGCTTGCATTAATATATTATATTTGTAATAATATAGTAACTTACAAATGGCAGCGGTATCTCTATTAATACTTAAAAAAGTACGAGAAAGTTCATAAATTATTTTTAATCTATATTTTTATTTCCATATAAACTAAAATATTTTGTTTTAAATTTTGGCTTATATTATATGAATTCTTAATAATTATTAAATTGGAAAAAGTATTAGATTTAGAAAAATATAAAACTAAGGTTTCTATAAAAAATAAATTATAAATTTCAATTGAATTATTCAAAAATTTCCAATCTTAAGTATTGAAGTTTATTCAAAACGTAATTAAAGTGAAATTTTTTTTATTTGTCACCATAAAGAAGTGATATTTATAGATGGGATAGTTTTTATATTCCTAATTTATAATCTCAAAATTTTCAAATATTTTTATATAAATACAAATCATTATATGATTCAGAAAAGACTTAAAGCAATAAATTTGAAATTCTCTTATTTAAAATTTAGTTTCGCTTTACCTAGTAGTTAATTTATTTGCAAAAATTTTAACTTTAAAATTGTTAAAATAAACTACACAATTAACTTAAAATTAACTTTAAAAGAGAGTCCTCAATTAAATTTATTTATGTTTTTTACGAGTAAACATACTTATTATGACAACCTGTTTTTAAGAAAAAGTCGTATGTTCGTTTCGTTGATGGAACAACCTATGCTACGCTTCATGATAAATGACCGAATACACTGGTATTAAAATTAAATTTAAAGAAAAATGTTACATAGAGAGATATGTGTCCATCGCACTCCAGAAGATCCCCATGACCACGAGAACGAGAAGTAGAGTAATGGTCTCTCCATAGTATTTTCTTACGGCGCTCATCGGTAAAGCGATCATACCGTTCCTCGTGTGCCACCACCACTCGGGTGGACTGAGGGGCATGTCGTTGGATGAGAGACTAATACATGCTGACAACAGCACTAGTATCACATGTAGTCCAATCGGTACATAATAAGCTGGGTTGGCCCTTAGAAGTCTGGTCAGATAACCGCTCAAGGGCCCAAATGCAGCGAAGCCCAACGACCAAAGGCTAGACTCCGTGGGTTCAAAAACAGAAATTGATCTTTTTAACTTTGAAGGATCAACTTTTTTCTTTTCGTTCAATTACACCTTCTAATTTTCACTTATTAAGTAATGTTGAATGCTGCATTTAACGTGTTTATGATTGGCTGTAATATTGTAGTATAAACAATTGTCTCAATGACTCTATTAATAACAATAACAATAATCCCCACTTATTATATTATTTAGTGATATTTCATTAATATATTATAATTATTAATTATTAATGTATTATTAATGTATATTCTGCATTAATTAAATTGCAAATTAAAATTAAAAAGGCATATTGTAAATTCGAATTTAATATTTAATTTAATTCATTGATAATGTAAGAACCAAATATTCTTTTTTCATTTTTAAAAGACAAGGTGTAATCATAAAAAAGCTTATGATATTATTATTTAATTATATATATTTATTATATAAATGTATATAATTAAATATAAAATTATTATATTATTATATTATTATATTATATTATATTATTATATTTAGAGAAAATGGAAGATAAGAGCTGTAATGATTAACGTGAATTGCTTAATAATATGAAACAATATGTTTAAGTTAAACGCAGTGTACTCTTCATTTTGATCACATTTTATTATTATAAGAACTTATTTACAAAAAATTATATACTTCATTTTTCTTTATTTATTTGTATTATATAGCTATTTAATTTATTTTTTAAATATATAGATTATTAAGAAGCTTTTAAAAAATATTTATTAATAAAATACAAATATTAATTAAAATTTCATAAATTACTTAAAATATTAACGATTTATTTGTTATGAATTCTCTTCTGTGACAAGCATTTTAAAATATGTCAAATAGAAATTTAAAATCATGAATACATTGATGCTGCTTAACTCAACTTCAGTATGATTGTGTTGCGTGTGATCGCTATGAAATACAAAGTGCAATTTATTAGTGATTGATGAAAGTCTGATGTTGTGTTTCTCGGAAATTAACTTAAGATCCAGAACATAAACTCAATGTTTTTAGTCAATCCTTACCTTTACATTAATATGTTTATTTGCCTATATAAGCAGCAAGAAATTAAATTATAACAAAGAACTCAAATGAATAGATAAATGTAAGAATTTTTAAGCAAACTCAAAATTATCACCTTGATAAATGTTTTATAATAATTATAATTTAATAGGTAACCATAATTAATAAACATGTTTTCTTACATCTTCTCTAAAATTTAAAAGATAATTATAAGCTTATATTTTATAAGATAACCAATGCTTACTTAAAGCCTGATTCTTGAAATTAATTTCTGTCATCAGGAAGTTAAGCATAATAGTTATCATATACTAACAGAAAATATAAAAGTTCGAAAAATTTATAACTGTATAATTAAAGTGATCACAACTTTCAAATCAAGAGAGCAAGTATATAAATAAATTAAAATGTCACGTAGTCTTTTATAGTATGAGATCTCAAAGAGGATCAAAATAGAAATTTACAAATACACTGTAATTAAAATCTAAGAAAAATAAATAAAAATATTGAGTTTCAAGGTTGTAAATAAATAATACAAATATAGCGATTTAAATTAAAGTAAGTGTTCAGTTCAATATAAGCGAGTTTAAAAACTTTATGTGGTAAGTCTGTATGTAAATTTCTGTTTAAAGGTTTCAATAAATCCTGATGAATCTATAAGTGTTGCACATAATTAGTTACGATTGTATACATAACATATCAATATTCGCGAAGACAAAAAATCGTTAACAATATGTATATTATCGGTAATAAGCTTAATGTGTTTATTCTAAAATTTGTGATGATAATGAAATATGAAAGCCAATAAATACAAGCAAGTTCTCGATTGTTTAAAGTACACACATATAAGGACAGTGATAATTTTAAAAACGGAAATTTCTACTGTGCACAAGTTGCAATAAATACAGCAGCAACATCAAAATAAAATTTTCTCAAAACTACCATTACCTAAATATCATAGAAAACTTATTGATTTTTGTTTTACTCATTTACTGTATTTACATGAAGCATAAAGTATTACTGAGTGGAATGAAACTTGAATTAACGTTTAAATTTAAGGATATCGTGAAAGTCAAATGTGCTGACATAATGCTGACTATATCTGAATATCAATAATATAAGGATTTAGCCTAATATTCTATGTAAATTTCTTTTTATATTGTTATTTTATACAGTTATTAAGTAGCTCATATCAAAATAAAATTAATTCATATAGTTAGTATTTAATATTATAGTAGATAATGATCATTTTTTATATAATATGAAGAACTGGGATCAATTTTTACTGATAAATACCGAACTTTGTTTAAATCAAATAATATTCATAATCATTAATTTATTATAAATAAGATTTTTTTATATAAATAAGCATAATTACAATAATTTCAATAATACTTTATCTAAACAAAGTTAAATTGAAATAATAAAAGATTACATATAATATTTAATGTCTAAATTAATTATACTTTGAGTAAAAATTGCTTCTAATTTGAAATTAATCATAAAATGTTTATGGTTTATGAGGTTGTCTATATCTTTTTTACAATACATACAATATAAAGATTTTAAAATAAATTTAGAAAAATGTAAGATATAACAGTAAGATTTAAGAACTAAAATAAAAACTCATTACTTATTCATAAGGAATATATCTTACCTAATTGACGTCCAACGTCCCCACGACCGGTGGAAGTCTCTCGTGTGGCAATAACGATAGCTGCATCGATAAGTGTAACAGCGGCGGTCGGAAAAATGTCCGCCAAAGAATGAATTGCCAGGTACATCCAAAAAGTTAATTGTTCGTTACCAATTACCTGCCTGCAATGGCTCTCCAAGATACTATCTTCAACTTCGATGAACAATAAAAATAATTGTATGTCGATTTATTTGTGCTACGTATTAGAAACACAATTATATATTTCAATTATTATATTACATTATGAGTAATGGGAAACAAAGTTTTCATATCGTGACTCTATATCGTGGCCCTCGTAAATTTTTTGAACCATCAATAAAGAATTAAAAAACGAAATAATAAACAAAACAGACGATCTTTTGTAACGAAACTTCGCTTCGTTTTCATATATGAAGGAGAAGTAAGATCAATAAAAAATATTCCTCTTTCTGCAATAACATAAATATTTTTAATGCCTAAAAATTAAAGGAGATTATTAAGGCAATTGTATAAATTGGATTCTGTATTAGCTTTAATTATTCCGTTCTAGTCAAATTATATTTTGTCCTGAACTGATAATTTTTATTTTTAATATATTCTATATGTATTAAAAAACAAGGATAATAAAAAAATCAAAGTAAACTTAAAATTAATTGTTTAGAGATTAATTGTTTACCTTTATAGAGATCGAGTATTATCTCAT
Organism: Wiebesia pumilae; assembly: GCA_018907045.1. Lineage (NCBI taxonomy): Eukaryota > Metazoa > Arthropoda > Insecta > Hymenoptera > Agaonidae > Wiebesia > Wiebesia pumilae. The sequence goes on from JACCHZ010000127.1 coordinate 5,477,054, forward strand.
ATAAAAAAATAATTATTAGAAGCGCTGACTCCTTGAATGCCCAAAATAATTATAAAAAAAATTTTTTTCTCTTAGATACTGTTTTTAAGTGAGTTCTATTTTCTTATAAGAATAAAATTTTGTTCATTTGATAAATACATCATTCACGACAATTTCATTAAATTTTTAAACACAAGAAAATTATTCATAAAATTATTCAAACATTTTTTTTCAATGAATTAAAGCATTAGAACCATACAATTAATGTTGCTCTAAAAATAATTCTGCATTGGATTTATGCTTAAATGTCGATTTATGAAAGTTTCTAATTAGTACTGATTTGCCAATCCTTTTAATCCGCTTAAGTATCCTAGTAAATATTTTTATCTTAAATCGCCATAAAATAATGTAAAAGAATTAAATATCTAATTACCCAAATCACTGAAATAGGGATGTTCAAGATTGCACTCAACGAGGCAGGTTTGATTAACTTGAGCCATGAAGCGCTCAATTTTCTGCGGCACCCTGCAATCGAAGAATTGCGTCACCGGATAGACACACCAGTCATTCGTGTCCTCTGGGTTGATGGCCTGTCTCAAGCTCACATTCACTGACAAACTGTTACGCGACTCCGTGAAAACGTGACAAACAGTGCGACCATGATTGTCACTGAAGCATACATGTGGCGACTCGCTCTTAGGTAAAGCATACCTTCGCCATTTACCTACGTTGCATACCATTGGTATTACATACCATTTACATTATTATTGAACTTTCTCTCTTAAATCTTTTTCGTAAAATTCTAGGATTACTTAGAATTTTCTTTTATAATTTACTATATAAATATGAAGCAAAATCACATCACACTCCTAAAATATTCATTCATAGTTATAGTTGTAACTGATACATATCATTCGTGTAATTTTAGAAATAGAAAAATTTAATTCAACATTAGAGAATAGACATTTCTACAATTGTCTAAATATGCTGATTTTAAATACTCTAGAATTCTACACAATTTAGCGGTGCTTCATCAATAACTCTACACAATAAAGTAAACTTTGTCATCACTTTATAAATCATGCCACCAATGATATCATTGATTAACTACCACGAAAACTGACTATGAAACAATAATGTTGTTATTGTTGTGATGATGTCTTATCAATTTGTATAATAAACAGCTTTTTCTATCTACTAATGAAATGTAATTAATTAATCATTTAAGTAAACTCACCAGCAGTCGATTCCTTGATCGATTCCGCCATTAATGTGATTCGCTCGCGAGTTTCAAGGGGTACGATTCCAAATTTACCGCTGCTTTCTACATCTGAATCGTCGTTGAGACTTGCGTCGGTTATAAGTGGAATGACGCTTACCGGGGATGAGTCCATTTGAGCTGGTGAAAACTTGCCTTTCCTGCGTTTCTCATCAAATGGGTAACAAGCATAATTGCACTTTTCCAGGCGCAATGCACCTTCCAAATCCTCATTTAACCATCGATGACAACCGATGGCGTCTCGACACCTATAATGAAATTGAATTTTAATAAACGCAAATAGTTATCAACAAATAATCGATGGTTACTGTTTAAATTATTCTTTTAGAAATATTTATTACTAAAAATCTATGTTCAATTTTTATTAAAATAGTATAATAAAAAGTTTTAGCTCTGATAAAAATTAATTCTAATCGAATTTTGGACAATATTGATAAATGAATGTTGCTTTTAACTTTGTTAATGTCTTCAGATTTAAGCAACAGTCTCGAATCATTAGAAATTTTTATTGCGTATCGTACAATTTTTAATACACAATTTTACATGAAATACATTTTAAGAGTAAAATTAAATTTTTTTTAACATTACTCTATACTATAAATTCTCTAGACATTTTAAAGATTGTAAAATTTTTAAGGAAAAGTAAAGAAGATTCAATTCTCTCACATAGAAAGCAATTATACGCGTTTATAAACTCTTCAATGAAATGAATGAAATGAATACAATGAAAGCTCACTTGAAAAAACGGGATACAGAAAAAAAATATATATATATATTCTTATCTCCTACCTTTCCTGATGAACAACGGCGCCGCGATCATCACAGGAAAACCTAACAGCGGGTCTCAACTCGTGTGGAAGGTCGCTCCTTTTGACCACAGGTACGAGAATTAACGAGGAGTAGAAAAGTGCTGAAAAGATACAACAAACGACTATCATAGCACGTAGATAGCGTCCATTGTTCAAATTCGATGCCTTCTCTTCGTTGCTTTGGGATCGGAGACGCGAAGCAGCTACACGGTCGGCTAGTGGTCCAGCTATCAATGGACCAACAATAGCAATAACCGAGGATATTATTGAAATTGAACGCATCTCCTGGGCATTCAGACCCACTACCAACATATGTAGTGGCAGAAACGGTAGAAGGCAACCCATCCCTACAACAAAATGCGCTTGTCTTTTGATTTCCTTTACAAATTATTTTCATTTTTTATATGACTCACGTATATTATAGATAAAACTAAATCATAAAAATTAAAATAATTAGAACAACATATGTTTAAAGAACATTTCAATATGATTTAAAATGTGAAATAATAAAATGAATAACCTATTTATGACATCACACAGTATTCAATTTATTATTGAAATTCTAAATACTATAGAAATGATTTAGAAATGATTATATATGCATTACGTATTCTAAAAGTATAAATAGAAGAATTTATTTTTGTGTATACTTGAATTTTTATTTTAAAATTTAAAAGCTTCTACTTTTAAATTTCTCCATAATGCAATAAATTATGCATATATAGAATAATTAGAAAATTTCTCCATAATGCAATAAATTATATATATATAGAATAACTTAGCCCCAAAAAAAATAAAGAGCATAAATTTGAGAGAAATGAGGTTGGTGTTAATTAACTTCTTCTGAACTTTCGAACCCTTGACGTCTTCCATCGTATTAGTTGTTGAACTCATGATTGCGTTCGAATAACGTTATATCGATAGAACTTTGCTTACGAAAAGTTGCTCAAATTCAATTAAGCTTTTTTGATTGTCAATTCGTGTTTTCATAGCTTAACGTATGTCGAGGCAGATAAAACTCTTGCTTCTCTTCTTTTTTGTATTTTCCCTTCATCTGGTCAACTTTCTACAAGAATTAATTCTTATTTTAATATATTTAAAATTAAACAGTTACTGATTTAATTATAAATTAAATTATAAAGACTACATTTATTTGTTACAAAATTTATGATGACATAAACTATACATTAAGAATGTTATTAACTTGTTTTGTATTATAATTATAGTTCATATAAAAACCAGAGTAAAATAGATATGTACATAAATTTTATGTACATATTTAATTAAAATTTCATAAATATATGTACGTATATAGAATTTGAAAAACTAGAGACTAAATTAAAATAAAGTTTCTAAATAAAAAAGGTAATTTTTTAAAACAGATGTTAGATATATTGAGAGTGTGATTTAAAGGAAGATGATATAATATAATCGCCGAATATGAACAATCATGGGTAATAGACGTATTTCTACAAATCTATAAGTGTCCCTTTCGTCGACTATGAATGATCGAGCCTCGTCGAGTGCTCGCCGATTCTGAACGATCAAGGGTGTTAGAATTATATCTACATACGTGTCCCTTTCGCCGACTATGATCTAATTATTATATTTATAATAATTTTATTGAATCACTATAATTTATATACAAACATATACATATTTATAATAATTATTTTTCTAAGAAAATTTCAATTTAATACAAATATTTTTTGTCTGTATATTATTTAATTATTTTTTGCGCAAAAAATCATCAACTTTTAAAAACAAAGATTTAAAAATAAAGTAAAAAATATGATATAAAAAATAATATATTATTACTAATATTTTAAGTAATATTTTAATATTTACTATAAAAACTGATCCCCATTTATCAATTATTATTACTTGCATTCATTAGATTAACCGTACTGAATCCACTGGATACTAGATGAAGTCAAGATGCAGATGCTCATACTTACATCTACAATACATACAGATTTACAAATTACAGTACATACAGATCTATATACATACAGTACATACAGATTTTAAAATATGTTTTTAAAAAAAACCACATCCACTACATAACTAAATACAGTGAGTAAGAATTCGGCTTAGTTTAAATGTTTAAATAACATGCGATTTTTCTGTAAACTCTTTAGGCTTCACAAAGCTTATTTATGTATACTGTATTATGGTTGGTATAATTTCATATTTCGCTTTCAATAAGAACAATATATTATAGTATGTATATTTTACATGGATAATTTTGTATAAGTGTAGTATCTCGTTTCAAATAGTAAATAACGTCCTGTCATTTGTATAGTATGTGTGCGTGCACATGTGTGTAACATATATATATATATATGGCAGAGAGAGAGAGAGAGAGAGAGAGAGAGAGAGAGAGAGAGAGAAGAGGAAAAGGTGCGAAAGGAAGAGAAGAAGAGTGAGAAAGTATTAATTTGAAATATTTTGCATAGTAAAAAACACATTAGAAATAAATGTTTAGAATATTTGTATATATATACGCAACCATTCGTTATGTGTTATACTTTATAATTCATGGAAGATATTTAGCTTGATCTAATTATCGTAATTATAACTTTTTATAACCAAATTGCTATTAAAATTCTACAAGACGTGTTTCATTTATTTTAATTTAACAATTTTCAATATTTCCACTTTTAAAAATTGTATTTATACAAGCTGCGTATTTTTTAAAATTAATTATATAAATTCTTTATATATCAGTGTTTTAAAACATCGAAGTTAGAAAGCTGGAAGGAAATTATATCTGTTAATTAAAATCTCGATTCAATAAATTTTAGTATACGAATGAATCTGACTATTAACAAGAATTCTGATTGTATTCACAGATAAATATAAGACAAGTAAATTTTCCATTTTATCTCCTTTTAATAAATACCAATAATTAACCTTTTTTATGTTTTATGAAATACCTTAAATAAAATATCTAAGTAAATATATTTTTTGTTAAAAAAAATAATTTGATTTGTATATTTGTACATACATACATAATAAACATGAAGGTTCAAAAAAAATTGTAGACTTGACATGGAGATATGTATTGAACATTATGAAGAAAGTTAGAGAAGTATTATTATTAGTAGTAACATTTTAAAATTTAATAAAAAGGAAGATAGAGTGAAAGAATTATGTACTAATATGTACAAAAGTATAAGTTTTTTTTTGACTGAAATGATAAAATTTAGAAGAATCTATTGCATTTATTTTAACGCCATTAAACAATATATTCTATTTTCAACGGTTTTTTTATCATGTGTGTATGTGGGAACATGTAAATACATACACTGGCCTGTGCGTAGTATCAGTAAATTACCAGTAGTATTATTACCATTATCAGTAGTACCAGATTAAATTAAAAGTTTAATAAACAGAGGTTTTTATGACTAATAAATCCACACATTTTTTCTTTTTTTTCCATTTTTATAATTTTGATTAATAAGTTTGACTACTTTCAATTAAACAATGAAACATTTATGATTCTTAATCGATGTTTTTCAGTATACTAATTTAATTATTTTTATAATACTAAGATCTTTTTGAATAAATTTTTATGTAACTGTATTTCACATCCAGAATTTAATTTTAATTTATAATATTTATATTATAAGCTTCAGTCTCATAAATTATTTCTTCGAATTTCTGGAGATCTTTTTTCATGACATATTATAACAACATGATAATATTCATTTTAATATTGTACAAGTTTTTAAAATATAATAAAAAAATATAAAATCAGTTGATAATAAATATTAGAATTGAACCTGATTTCTATTGTATATTAAAAAAATTATCTTGAAATTTCCTTTCTCGAATAATTTTGTTAAAATAATTGTTTTTTCGAGTTAATATAATATTATAAATTCTTTGTTTCAATATTCTATACATTTTAAAACCTTAAAATGTATTAAATTAAAAATTCATTGTATGAATGCATAAACAAGCTTATATATTTTTCATAATAAACATACCTTTTTAAGGTTTAGATTTTCTGTGTAACTTTATTCATATATTTGCGTCTTTTCGTCTTCTTTTATGTCACTCCTACTATTGTGATAAGGTTGTATTTACTATCATTTATGAAAAATATACACTAATCATCTTAACTTTTAATATCCATAATTGTCTTGTGTATTTGGATTTTTGACAGTATACGCAAATGACAACAAGTAACAATTTAATTTTATGAAATTCATAATTTGAATTAAAGATCCTGTTAACCTGAAAATAGGCGTCTTTTCAAATCTTCAGTATTGAAGTACACACTGAATTAAACGATAATATTCTGTATTGCATTGCTTTGATACGTTATTCTTAAAAGAAAATTAAAAAATTTTCTTTTAAAAGCTTTTACTCGCAAATTATACGCTTAGCTTCTATTCTCAAGCAAGCTTTACTAGCATATTAGTATAAAATAGAATTAATTTAAGAACAAAAACGTAGCTCCAAATATGTTGAATAATATTTAAGATTATTCAAATATTAACAAAACAAACTTTACTCTTATTATTATAAAATTATTTTACAAATAAATTTATTTGTATAAAATTAATACAACAAATACTTCTGAACTTGGATAAGACTCTAAATTAGATAAGTATTAGCGAAACAATATTTTAGTATTTGAAGGATTAATTAAATAGATACTACTCATATTTGCTTTTTCTATTAATTTATACGTAAAACTAATTATAAATTAATTATGAGTTAAACCTTATTTAAATTATCAGTTAATCATTTCTATCTTAACGATTCTAGTTTTAATAATATACTTAACATATATAAAAATATATATATTTTTTGTGGTTCCCTGTGATTTACTGTAGTTAAAAAAATAGAAAATAATTCAAAACTTTATTATTCATGTATGCGTTGCAGCGCACTCGTAATTAAGTAGTAGTATGTTAAATTCAAACGAAAATGCAGATATTTCATTTAATTTTTACAAAATAAGTATATATTTTTTAAAACATTAATATTTAAAAAATACGCTATTTATTAACCCTTGATAAAGAGTTGATTCAAAATATTGTATGGAAGTATTTAAAAATTAGTTTAAAGATGAACATTATTTATCAACTTATTAAATCTAAGTTACCAAAGATTTGCAAAATATGTATTTCAGATTACTAATTTAATAAAAGCCTTAACCTATTATGTTTATAATAAATAACACTATTTCATACAAAATTAAAACATAACTAAATAAAAAAAAACTCATTTTAAAGCTACATTATTTAAATTTTTGGGTTTAAATATCATTTACAATGAATTAAAGATATCAATATATTTATTGATAAGTAAACTGCAATTCTCTATGTAAATTTTACAGTCTGAGGTAAATATTTTAAAGTACAAAATTTTATAAACTTTCTTTATGTTTTCTGACATGATTTTTCTCAAGAAAAGATTAAATCGAAATAGTGTTCAGTAGTTAATTTGTTAAAATTAAATAAAGTGAATTATTAATATAAATTAGCAAAAGCTAGACCCATAATATGCTCTCGAAATTTAACTTTTTCAAAATTATAAAGTATCTATTAGTATAAAAATATTAGTTTTCCAAAAATTACCAATATAATCAAGTTCATTTTTAAATAAATTTATTAATAATATTTATAATATATTGATTATATATATATGATTTTGTGTATTCATAATCACATATACAATATTGGATTGTTTATATTCTTACTTTTTAATGTTTGAAAATTGAATCACCTACTAAAAACGATAATAGCACACAAGGTTAAAAAATTTGTCATAAAGATCGTAAAAGTTAAAACCACATTAAGATTTGTATTAAACATCGCATAACATTATAGTAAAAAATAATGTTGTAATTAAAATATGTATAAGATTATAAATCGTGTTTGACTAAAATTGGAACTTACATATTTACATAGATGTATGCTTATTATGTAATCATGAGAGTTTATTTTTAATAATATAAGATATAAAGTTTTGCAAATAGGTAAAAATAATAAAAGTATTGTCAATTATGTTTCGAAACTTTTTCTCTTAAACTCAATACATGTACAGTATAATGTTCACTTATGGTATACGCACATCATATAGTGTTAATACGGTCCAAAGTTTTGCGACTTTTATGTGGATACGTTTTCTAACTGGGTTAACTACTCCGCGAGATTTTTGTCTTGCATTAATGTAATATATTTTCACCTCTTTTACACCTGTTTTTTTAAAGATGCTAGAGCTTATTATTCTTATAGGTGCTACATTTTATGTCAAAAAGATTATAAATGAAAGCGAGATATCATTGGAGAGAACGTTGTTTGTAAGTTTTGAATAACAAATTCGACAACTATAAGCCTAAAAATGAATCAATTTTTATAAATAAAGCCTTTATGCGTTTATGGACTTCTAATAATTTATAACATTAACAACAGATCCATTTTTGTAAATATACCTGTTTTCTTAGATAAAATTTAATTGTGGATAATCAATTCGCAATATACGGTAAAAGCACAAAACAATTTAAATTATTGAAAATAATTTATAAGAGATTATAATAACAACACTATATATAGAATAAAGTACAATTTAATGAAGAACTATATTCAAAAGAAACAATTTTTTTCAAGTTTTATTAGTTAACATAGTTAATTTGCAAAAAATTTTCTCAACAGTTTGAAGTAAGGTTATACAATTTTATAATAAAATTATTAGAAATCATAATAACTAGTTGAGTATGACGTATTGTTAATGATTAATTTGTAAATATAATGTTGAAAATATTGACGTTTGTACAATTTTTATCTTTTATACCAAAAGATTAAAAATTACGAGTAAAATTAAATTAAAATAAAGATTATAAATTTTTATATAATTATCTGTACTTTTAAGTGTATTAATACAATTTATTATTGCACAAGAAATTAATGGAAATGAATTTTCCTATTACATACAAAATGTTGAAATGAGCGTAAAAAATTAAATAAACTTTTATTACAATAACAGATTTCAAAATTTACGGTGACATATTATTAATTTCTAAATATTCTCGTCAATCATGACATTAACGATGCAGAAAAGTAAAATTCGTCCCATCCTTTGGCTCAGAAAGGCGCACAATCTACATTCAATGTAGCATGTGTAACAACACAAAAACAAAACTTTCCCTATTTTCGCGTTACACTTTGTCCTTGAAGCGGGCGGCTTACGTCAAGTGCGATACATAAACTCAAAACTAGAAAAGGAACTTGTTCCTTTTTTATACTTCAAATAAACATTTGAAGTAAAAAAGTGGCGCTTATGCCATTATTTTATTATGGAAATTGCTCGCATTTTATGCAAGAATCTCACTTGTTTCAATTTATTTCAAATGTATAATATTTCTATGTTTGCAACTTTTGATCATTATGAATAATTACTTTTCGATCCTCAATAATACGTAGAAAATGCGGTCATTGATGTTGCTTTTTGTCAGAAAAATTTCGTAAAATTGTTTTATGTCCTGATTAGATAATTCTTTACTTTGCTAGTTATTACTTTTCAAAATTAAAAATTTTTCTTTAGTTCTGTAAAAGACATATAATAAATTTTATACTTAATATTACTCTTGTAACAAATAATTGATTATTGACATTAATTGATTGTTGATATTTTTATTTTATTGCATTAGATTTAGTGACATTAGACAAAAAATATATATCAATTTGAATACCTGTAAATTATTAAAATGTTGTATAATTCATACATATAAATTCTAACTACATTAAAGTGAATTTCTGTTCATGAAGACATAAACTAATAGAATTCTAGTTTTTAATGGATTTGGTTCGTAACTACACAAATGCTCTATTTTTCTTATGTTTACCTATACATACAGAACAATTTATAGCAAATACCTTAAAAAATTATTTGATTAGATTTCCAAGAATTAGAAAAATGTGGACAATAAATTAAATCATTAAATAAACTATAATTAAATAATTAAAAGCAAATAAAACTAAAAGTAAGTCATCTTTTTTTATATAATTAAATCATTATATATATATATATATATATATATATATATATATATATATATATATATATATATATATGCACATATATAGCAACGTGTTTTTGAAACTTGATTATATCTAACTCGTTTTAGAAAATAAATAATCTTTCATGAGTATTGATTATTTCAGTATTAAATTATTTAATGTTATATTACTGAATGTATAGATTTATGTGTATATACATTCATAATTATTTAATTTTTATAATATTAAACTTTAGTATATTGTAGAAACGTAGTAAACACAATTATAAATAACAATAAAATAAGTAAATTAATAAACTGGAACGTGTGATGTCCACTTTTTGTATGCATTTATATTCATCACAATGCAGTTTAATTCATTATATTGTCTTATGTACAACTTATTCACTTAAAATGTACGTTGTGCATCAGATGCACTTAAAGTTTAATAAGAGTGTTGTAGTAATAATTTGTTATTGTTAAAAGCAATTTTCTATTATTTTGTCTTAACCGATTAATGAAACATTTCTTTTTTTATGCATGTTGAGACAAAGCTCAATTGATATTATTTATAGAATAAAATAAAATCAAATAGTATAATCCTATAAATTTAATGTTGCAAATACATCGTACTTCGATATTGCGCGTTTTCCCAAACATTACAATACTAAATATACTACTATAAACTGTTATAAATATATGACTAAATGTAAAGGCCTCAATTGTTAATGAACAAAGTAGTTAAAAAATAATATAAAATGATAAGACTATTAAAACAGCATAAAAAACGGATAACTAATATATTATAAAAAATCTAGATTAACATTGACAAACAACGGTAAAATTAAAAGCTAAAGTTTTAAGTACTTTTATAAACCTTGCACAACCATAATTAAAAATAAACTAACACAGTTAATTTTATTTCTTGAAAAATTATATGCATTAAATCGTTCAATTAATATTGTACTTTAATTAAATTTAACTATGAAAATAGTACTTTAAAGATGAACCAGGCAGATAACACAGGTAAGCTGACTGCGAATAAAGCACAAAATCATCCATGGGAATTAGAAGCAAAAAAAATTTCAGTGAAATAAAAAAAATAACGCTTCCAATGACGAGTTTGTGTTAAATCGAAAGTTTTTTATTATATATTTACTGGGTACACTTGCAACTTATACAGATATATCTAGTTGAATTAGCTGAGAAAGTGATGAAAAGTAATGGGCTTTATTAGGGTGTTGCAAAATGAATTATAGGATGTTGCAAACCATGCAAAATTAATTATAAATAATTTTCTATGAAAAAATTCTTCACGAAAAGCCAACAATCACAACATTCTAACAGTATTAACATTATTGATACGAAGTCTAAGTGTAAAATTTATATTCTAAAACTAATAAAATAAATTGTCACTATAAATAAAAAATTTATTGTATTTTATAGAATAAAAACATATTAATATACCTTTGATAAAATTGTAATTATATCTTTTTTAATTTTATTTATTTTTTATAAAAAATGCAGTAACAATTTAATGTTAAAGTTTACTATTTTCAGTATAAATTAAATATGTTCATGAACTTTAAATCAATTTGATTATTTTAATTGTAATTTACTTAGCTATTTGTCTAACAGCAAAATATTTGGAAGACCTTTTAAAAATATATATATAAAATATATGTCATAAAATATCTACAATACATAGATTTGATTGCTGCAGAAAATCGCAGAAACAACATCAAAATACAAATGTATGTTAAATTTAAAAAATTTATTTTTTAATTTGATTTCTTAAATATTTTAAAAATAGTATTTAGACGAAAAAAAACCAATCAAAATTTTACGTCTTTTCTGAAGATATTAAATTAGAATTAAGAAGCTCAAGATTTTTATTATCTATTGTCGATTTCTTTGAACCATTCGTATATAAATTTTTTAATTTATATACAAATTTAATTTATTTAGAAGATATAGAACAGTTTATGCTTCGAAAAAGAATCTGAAAAATTATTTATCAACACTTTGACTTTGTTATTACTATCATATTTGGAAACTTATATTAATATGTTCAATATGTATTAATATAAATATATTACAAATTAGAAATAAAGCTCAGTATCAATTTAAATAAATTAATAAAAAAATCAATATGCAGCAGAGTGAATGTAACAGTTTTTTATAGTTTATAAGTACAAAATCATCTTCGTTTTTAAAATTGCAAGGAAGCTGAAAACAAAAAGATGACTTAAGAAATGAAAGCTAAAAAAAGGTATGTGTGAACGAATCATCCAAATGTTCACCAAAGAAAGAAAATCTATAGAAAATAAATTTCATCAATTTGAATAATGGAAAATGCATTGTAAAATTTAGTATTCTGATTTCAATGGTAGCATCGGTAATCACCCATCACTCTTAAATTAAAGGACAATAACCGGCGACAATAACTGTAAGCGGCATAATATGCACAACTCTATGAAAGCATATTTCATTTGTTTTTTATAATGAATATTTGAAATTTTTATAATTTCATTATAAAAACGTACCGTGCACACGAGTTCTGACATCGTAGGCTCTAGAGAGCAGCAGATATATTTCGAGGAGTACAAACGCAGGTATATGAAATTAAATCTCAAGAGTGACGAATGTCTGGATTTTAAAGACCTTTATTTTTTTATTCTTGGCTTCCTGCTGATTTATATAAATACACTTAATATTTCAAAGTACTACCTACTATTTCAAGTGATTCTTCCTTTCACATCAACTCTAAGGAGTGGACGTATATTAATTACAATTGAAATTAAATACAATTATATTTTATTAGAGAGATAGAAGTGACAATGTACTCGCTTGAAGTATTCATAAAAACTTGTTCAAATTTTTACAATGAAATTTCAAATCTGTTATGATTAAAAATATAAGAAGCTACGGAAATATTTGTATAATCATTTTAAATTATGTTAAAATTCCTATTAATTTTTTTACTATTTCTAAGATACAGTATTTTACACTTGCACGTGTAAAAAAGATTATACTTCACGGACCGTGAAGTCTTTTCTTTAGAATAAATATTCTGGAGGCAAACGTGACTAAATGTTAATAAATATATAATGCGCAATATATAATACACTCGCACGAGTTTTTGTAAAACTAAATGTAAGTTTATTAAAAGTCTAATCTGGAATATTAGTATTACTCATTTAATTATTGTAAAGAATATAACATATATAAATATCTTGTATTGCAAAATATGTCACAGGTATACGACTTGCTTTTACTAAGAGTATTGTGAAATCCGTACATAATGAAAGGTAACAAAAATTCATGGAACCAGAAATGGAGGGAATAACAAGAAAGGGGGAGGGAAGGAGAGTGAGTGAGAATGAGAGAAATAGAGATTGATGGAAAATATAACGGATCGGACAGCAACAGTGTTAGGTTTTTTCTCTGTAGAATTCAGACTCTCTAAAAAAAGAATCAAGCATACGGTCTCTTTCATGTACAAGGGAAAACAGATGTATTAGCCGAATAAAAAAATAATATCCAAATGGACCACAATGAGACGAAAGATAGTGAGGACGGATTAACAAATATGTTACTTCGTATAACTTCTCAAGATCATGTTTTTTTGCTTTTTCTATCATGTTCAAAGATAGAAACATTAGTGATGTCCCTTTTACACATCTTTCAAACTTTAAATATTCTTAGTTTATATTTTTGAAAGTTTTTTTCTTTCTATATAAATACGGTCAAACGAATTCGTTTTACAAAAACCTTATTTAACTACAAAATTGATTTTTTATTAAGATTATTTTAGCTGCCATATACTTACTAATTTTTGCATAACTGAGTATAATACTAAAAAGAATTTAACAATTGATGACAAATTTTAAACAAAAAGAAATTTAACCTCTATTTATCTTTTAACTTTTTGATGTTATTAAATAACGTAATTTTCTTCATTGTTAAGAAAACGTAGCAAACTAGAAAATTGTTAATGGAAGATCAGTTCAATTTTTCTAAATTAGAAGTTACAAAAAATTACACCTTACATCGAGTTTTTATTAATTAAAGGTTTTTTAGGTTTTTCGAAAAAATATTGAATAAATTAAATAAAAATAACATTTGATACAACGAAGAGACGAAAGTACACGTGCATTAGAAAAAAGAAACATTAAATAAACTTAACCAACAAGAGTAAAGTTTTGTTATGAGACTTGTAACGTGACACCGCATAACACAATGAATATGCATATGTTCATAATAAATCGAATCCACGTATTAACTATTTGTAAGAAATATTTGTTCGACAAAGATATAAAAATGTTTGGAAAAAAATATGTCAATAGAATAAGAAAGAATAGAAAAAGAAATCATTGAAATCAATCGAAAATTAATTCAGACTATTATTAAACAGTGCATAATATACTTTTATGAGCTTGGATTAATAGATACTAAGTACTGGAATAGAAACATGGAATTTTACGGAACATTTTAAGATTCCTATTTCAAATTCAGATTTAAATTGTAGATTTCTTACATTGTCATACTTTTATCGCGTATATTCTAATTTTCGGATAAGCAAATAATATTTCTTCACATATACAGATTTGTTTATTCACACACACACACACGCATACACACATCACGTGTATATATACACATAGCTGAATAAAAAAATAAAAATATGCAATTACTTTACATCGATAATATAAAGTTACTATTAGTTACTACCAGATTTATAAACAAAAATTATAAACAAAAATACGTTTAGAATAGAAGAATAAGAAGGTCGACGAATATGAGATCATTTTGAAAGACGTATAGTCTAAAAATAAAACAAACATAGTATGGTGTCATTGTTAATAGTCTCTTAAATATGTATAATTTACAGAAGAAAATCTGATGTAATGTATAAAGCACGCTGCACAAGCAAAATTTTTTTTGATTCTTTTTAATTTTCATTGGTTACTCTAAACGTTATATCAATAAAATAAATATTATGAAAAAAATAATTTTATAATAAAATTAATATTACGAAATTTTCATTACTTCAGATTTTATTTTATTTTATTTATCATCGGTAAAACAATAAAAAAATTAAGTTTTTCAAATTTTGAGATTTAACATTTATTAAAAGCATATTATCCGATAAGTCATAAAAACCTATTCAAAACCAAATAATAAACAGTAAAATGAAAAGACGAAAGATGGATTATATTGAGTAAAAACGTATGAAGCTCTTTAAAGATACAAATGACAATCATATAGGAATAAAAGGGAGTAGAAAAGACCAGGCGAAAGAAAACCAAAAGCAAGAGAAAAATCAACAAGAAGATGAAATTATGAAATGGTAAAGAGCGAAAGACCGTGAGAGGAGCAATGGGTCTTGTGTATTCACATGTAGTAAGCACGACTCGTTGAACGAGTATTCTCTTTGATTGCTTTGCAATTGAAACAGTTAGCCGCATCGCCGGTGCTTATAAGGGCCATATCACGCGAATCGCCTATACTCAGCGGCTACTGTTGTTATTCGGTCTCGCATTCATCTTGCGTACATCTAGCGCTTTTCCACGTATTTTTGCAGAATCTGTCGAAAGCCAAATAATTTGCCCAATTCCATCTCAATTGATTAAACTTCTTCTGCAGACTTTTATTCATGAATGCAACAGTTTATACAAAACAGTTACTGAAGTATCTGAGCACAGTGCTTAAATTGAGTATTAATATAAATTAACTGAAAACTACATTTTTAAATGCAGTTTAAAAAACTCGAAGAAAAAATTGGTACCCAACTTTACTCGACCGGAAATCCAACCTGAAAACTTTCGTTTCACGATAAATGATATTTTCACTGATCTACCGATACTAATATAGTTTCTTTTTTGGTTTATCTTCATATCATAATCGTACAGTGAATTTTAATACTGCGTTAAGCCACATTCATGACTATATCAATTAAATCAATATTAGAGACACATATATAATAATCATTTCAATATTAATTCATTTATAAATTTTCTGAAATTAAATAATCTTTAAATAGAAAAATTTTTAAATTATATATATTTACTTAATTATTGGTACCACTCCTCGTATACTCGAGAATATCTAAATAGGCTTTGTAGCTAAGTAAAACTGAAAATTGACAGAACGGAATTTCAATATTATTTCCATATTTCTAGAACAACTTTACAAATAAAATCTAATAAAATAAAGCATAAATAAAGAATCTTATTATGATAATCGTTTATTATTACCCATTAATGTTTCAGTTTCTTGTAATAACATAATAAAATATTTCAAGCCTTTTTAAAACTTTTTTACTTTTATTATTTCACGTAATTGATAACAATTTAGATTCATTTAAGCAAAAATTTAAAAAATATAATTTTTATAAAAAACTTACACTTTCAAGAATATAAATTTAAATATTGATATTAATTGTGGACTTCATATAAAATTTGTTTTGTTTTGTTGTAGACGAATTAAAATTTAATATCAAGGCATATTTTTAAAATTAAGACATTTTAAAAAGAAATATTATAAAAGTAAAGGTCTGAAGTCTGCATCGTTAAATTGCAATGAAATTTGAAAATTTTCAAAATCGATTTTATTTTTTTGAGAAACCGAAAAAAAAGAAAATGAATAAAATATAATATGGTCATAAGTTATCACTTATGACTCAAAACGATAAAATAATAGGTTGTAATCAATTTCACCATCAAAAATCACCCTCATAAAGGGGTAAACTTTTCGAAAAATCATAACAGATTCAACTTTATTATTCCACCAAATATTATTAATCAGGATAATTGTATCTATAAAAAACTATTTACAAAAAAATAAAATTGTAAAAGAAATCAGCACATGCGTAAATCATGTATTCTAAGATTATTAAACATACAAAAAGGTTTTTTTATCAATATCGCACCGAAAATTGGTGTTAAGTATATTTGAATGCTCATGCAGTCTTATACACATGAGTACATAAATATATTTTAGATATTCAATAACGTAAGATTAAAATTGTTAGACACTTATGAGCACATGTATAGATATGTACATGAATTGTTTTAAGATAGAAAACAATAATACTTTTACAATATTTCGCATTAAATATTTTACTTTATTTCTTATCGTTTTATTTAAAAAATTTAATTTTTGCAAATTAAATGTTAAATTTAAATGGTAATTATAGAAATTTTCTTATATAATTCTATAATATACACATGAAAACGGTGTAATTATTATAAATAGATTTATAAGCGAAGACTTTGAATATTACGGATACGCGAAATTGAAGCAAGAACATTTATAGAAAAATCGAATGAATTAGAAAATTCAAAAAATCGAGAAATATTTAATACATCTACATAGATTATAATTAAGATTATAAAGAACTGCATATTTCTGTAATGTCTTCTTAGATCTTCTATGGTTTAAGGCATTTATTATAGATTTTTATGTACATTTTAATGTTTCTCTTGTTTCGAAATATATGAAATAGCAGTTTGTTTTGAAAAAAAAAACGCGACGTTGCCAGTATGCAAGGGAGCGGAGTTTCGTTGGCGAGTCATCCAAATACAAAATTTGATGAACATCGTCGATTTCGATCGCCGCTTCAAAGATCTTTGCATGTGTCAAGCATTATGTGTAATACATGTGTACTCATACTTTCAAATTACTGTTGAATCAAATTTCTTTCCGACTTTTTAACTTATCCATACACTCATATTTAATAATGTGTAGTTTAATCTTTTTATCGTTTTTTTTTCTAATTTTTTGATGTTTCTTATAATTACATTATCATATCTTAGATTGATAACGTAAAATGGTTATGTATAACATTTTTTTAGATTTTCCAATATAAAATAGATTTAACTAGAACTTTAGTAACTGAAAAATTAACTATTTCAAACGATGCTTGTTACAATTGCCTTTACATGTTATATCAGTAAATTAATAATGAATACGTTAATAATAATACAAATCAAATAAATTTAGCTAGCGGAAGAGAAAGAGAGAGAAGAACGAATGGAAAACAGAAATCAGAGTTTAGTTTAAGTTTGGGTAGTGGATTCTCGATGAAATAGAAATATTAGTCTAAAAAAGCGACGTTGCCGCGCCCTAAAGTTGATAAGCGACGGATTGAAATTTTCGAGCCGCTAAGCTTTGCGGAGTTTGAATACGCTTGCAAAGCCTTTCTTTGTGTGCTATAGATATGTGAATGCTTGTTACTTACCTTTGAATCAGTTCGGGCTGAAACTAATGCTATAAACTTTTTCATTTATTCCAAACACAATTTATATATAACATAATCATAAAAAAATGTTTTGATTCAAAGCAAATTATATTCCAGAAAAAATTTAGTGGAATATCTTAAAGTAATTTGTAATGCAATAAAATGTATGTAGTTTCTATTTCCAACGCGATATTGATATAAAAATCTTTTCAAATGGACTTTTTAATTATAAAATAGATGATGTTGGATAAAAAATTTAGTGAAATGTCTTAGAAGAAATTGTTATTAACACTATTCGGCCGCCTCTATGCGCACTTGCATAAAAGTGCATGTGCATTCAAAAATACGTAACACCAATTTTCGGCGCGATATTGATAAAAACATGTTTTGGTATGTCCTAGTATTCTTAAATGACATGATGTTCCAAAACAAAATTTAGTGGAATGCCTTTGGAGAATTTTTAATAACAATATTATGCGGACCGTATGCATATACCCATATACGTAAATGTGCCACATACGTACGGGCTACAATAGTTCTCAAAATTTTCAAACCAAATTTACAGAATATATTTTCTATTATATTTGACCTCATATTCTGCAAAAAAATTTTTTGCGAATAATAAAATTATTCGTTTTATAACGATTTTTGTATAATAGTATACCGTTTGCTCCTACGCACTCTTATGTATGTAGTGAAAACGCGTGAAAAATAATTTTCCGTCGCGAATATTTTGGAAATAATTTTTTATATAAACTATTATTCCAATCTATAATATTCAGTGGAATAATAAAATTGAGTTTGTTACGATTTTTCAAAATTTTCACCTCCTTATAATTTCTAACTCATTCGATTTTTCTATAAATACTCTTTCGCGTTTCAATTTCGTGTATCCGTAATATGGTGGTTTGTAAGGGTGGAATTTCGAACCTATTATTTTATCTTCTGTGTCATAAGTGATAACTACATGTAGTTTTTTCTAAAAAAATCGATTTTGCAAATTTTTAAATTTTGTTGCAACTCCAATGTTGCAGCTTCAGACTCCTATAAAAATGCGATAACGATTTTTATCCTTTAATATAGTTGCTAAGCAATTATAATGTGTTATAAGCGATAGCCATAGATGTTAAGTAAGAAAAAAAGGGATACGCAGAAAGTGTGAAGATAAAGAGTAAAACAGGATTTAAAAAAAGAGATTGGTTAATATATGAGACGACTAAAATGAAATTAAATTGACTCAAGGCGGATGAATTTAGTGGTCAATGAGTATTTCTTACAATAAAATATAATGGGTATAACAATACCAATGAAGCAAGTGCATTCATTGGCTTAAAATCCTTATCAATTAATTATCTACATTGTGAATCCATCGTCTACAAACACATGTTTCATATTATGATTTAGCATGTTTAACAAGTAGTGTAGTGATCATCTACTTTATTCCACTGTTCATCAATCATGAAATATGTCGGGGAAGACATTAACAATCCGAAGATAAAAGTTTTTAAAAATATAATGATATCTATTACTTTCACATCATGTACTTAACAAAACTCTAAGAATATTAAGTCATTGAAAAAAACATCTTTTAAATGTCATACATGCCAACGAAATGAACGTACACATTCATCATGTAGATAGATACTCGACAATGTTTAAAGATATCCATTATTCAATCCAATTATAGAACAGTTTTAAAGAAAATTATTATAATGCATATTTTTTCAAGATTATCTTAAAAAGTTGTAAAAGTAATAAATGAATAACTTTACAATTCAAATTGAAAATATGTATATATTTTTATCTGAAAGACCGTAAATATCTGAAACTTCGGGACTACTTTAAAACATTGAATATTTAAATTATAGCAACGATTTCGAAATATTAGATTTTTAACATGATTTATATAAAAAAAAAAAAAAGAAATTTTGGAAAAAACATTAGAATATATTAGTAATATACATTTAAAGCAATATAAAGAATATCTGTAATAGATAAAATTTTATTAAATTAATTCTTCTTTTGACATTCATTACGTACCTTAATACATAATAGAGAATTTTTATCAAATTGTTGACCCTCGGTTTGAAAATATCAGTATTTTCATTTTATAAATAATCTTTGCACAAAATATTTTTTCTAATTATAATGAACCTATAAAAAATTCATATATAATTCAATATTTTGATGTTTTAACTTTGACAATAATCATGAACCATTATTTTTTAGAATAATTGTAAAAATCATAATTATAAAATATATAATTATTTATAACTTTAATTAATAATTAAAGTGCTAAAGTAAATAGTGCATAAGTATTTAAAATTTAGTAAATTTAAATAAAAGTAAATTTAAAATTTACTTACATTCAATTTAAAATTTATTTTTTAACTATCAATTTAATTGTAGGATAATATTACGTAAATAGTTATAAATTATATTTATTGAATTTTCCTTTATATAAATATAATATAATAATAGTTGTTAGAGTACATGGAATATTCATTACAGTAATATATTCTACATAGTTTATTCGTTGTTATTATTTATTTACACTAAAGCAAGTTTTAATGTGATGTTGATTAGTAAAAACTAAATATAACTTTTGTATTTAAACATGGCCGAAACGAAGCCTTAAAAATTTATTTATCCCCGATTCCTTTGATTAATTCTTTGATATAACTGTAGATACACTTGAATTAAGTCAGTAATTAGATACCATCTTCTTAAGAATAGCATATAAGTATAAGTTTTCCCTTTTATTTAACTGTTAACACGAGTCTTGCCAGTACTATATCAATGCATTAAAATTTCATTAAGTTTTGCGTATCAACCTTTGCTAAAAGATTTATTTTGGCATTACTTGTATACTATTGTAATGCATGCACATTTGAAAACATTATCTATTATGAAAGTTTATCAACATTAAGCATCGAATTTATAATTTAATAAATAAATTAAATAATATAAAAATGGGTTTATATGCTTACCTAATATATAAAGCACTGGAAAAAGATGTTAAAAAAAACTTTGCAATGCTTATAAGTTTAAAATATTTTACTATTACATTTATAACTAGATAAAATTTAATCTTATTCCCATTTTTTTCTAACCTGTATTGTAAAAACTATTTAGTTTTGTAATCATTAAGAGGATAAATTATGTTTTAAACTAAATGTTTTTTGTGATTGTTTAAAAAATTGTTCAAATATTCGATCGAACAACGTTTTTTCATTCGAAATTTAATTCATGATTTTTAACGCATTATAATACAATGACTCACATGAAATTTTTACACGTCGCAATTTGTAATATAGCATTATTATATTAAAAAGAAATTCTTTATAACATAAAAAAATGTATTTTATTTTAGAACGAATCTTCTAGTGACACATTAAACATTTTTGTATCTTTAATATTTTAGTAATTCAGAAAAGTATTACGATTTATTACAAAATAATATTTTCATATAATTAAAAATAATTCTTGTTTTAATAATATATTTATTGTGAACAAATAAACATATGTTTGAATATTTTTAATTTTTACATAAAGCACTTAATTTAAGTACCAAATCAATTTTTTAAACAAGTATTTAATATTCTAATATTTAATTAAAATGTACAATATAATAATAAAATTCGTGAAATCTTTTACATTATAAGCAATTATACTTTATTTTCATAAAGACAGTAGTTAGTTAATGTTGAATACTATTTACAAAATTGAATCGATTCTAACCGATGAACAGGATCTAAAACATTACTTATTATATGATTGCTGTTTGTAATTGTTAATGTATAATGCTAATTATAGGTGCTCTACGTTTCTATCGTTTTATACTTCAAGTTCTCTGAAAATCATTTAAAATCATTAATTGAAATTACTTTTGCTCGTTAAGTTATTTTTTCATAAAATATTAATAACATCGCCTACATTATAAAAATTTTATCATATTACTATTATTATTATTTGTTTAAGTTCAATAGTAAATCATGTGCATAAACAGAAAAATACTGAAATAGACGTGCACAAAGAAAATATACGAGACATAATGTAGTCGTGAAATAGTATTCCCAATCTATTTTATGCTTATCTTCCTCTCTTCCTTTACAATAGGCTCCCCAAAGTTATCCAGTCATTCTGCCCCCTCTTTTCCATTCTTCATGTGCAAATTGGTCCTATACTATTTTCCTCGAATTTTCGAGTAACGACTTTTTAGGCTCCCCTCCGTCCTTTTGCAAGAACAGGTGTTCTAGGTATCCACATTATAATCCGATCGTTTTAAATTTTATTACATTGTAAGGCGAAAAATATTTTCATTTGTTATCGAATTTACTTTAAACCGTAGAAGTTATTACTTCTTTGTTCAATATACTAAATAGCTTTATATAAAAATATAGAAATTTTAGGTAAATGAAACATACCTCGATTATAAAGATAGATTTTCTTAATTGAAATTTTTAAAACATTGAGTTATTCATTAATAAAAAAATGAATAGATATTTTATCTATTATAATATTTAAGATATTTAAGTATATTTAATTAAATACTTAAGTGTTATTTAATATATTTTATTTTATGTTAAAAGTTAAGTTAATGTATAAATATAAATGTAACATGTCTACATACGAATATGCGATATTTAATTCAATATTTAGGATACTTTATATTTTATATTATTAATTAGTGTAATCGAAATATAAATTTATCAAATAAATGATACGCAATTAATAGATATTCCCGCATTCTTTATTATAATACTTTAGAAAGCATTTCTCAAGGAGCTGTAAAACATTAATTTTATTAAAAATGTAAACTCATAACTCTATATTAACGACAATATCACAAAATTACTCTATAATAATTATAATAATAATTATAATTGTAATAACTTTTTTTAAAGGACAGCTATTTTATACGCTACAAAGTTCGACGTTCTTCCTGTGTGAGATTGTAAAAAGATATAAGATTAAGTAAACTCCCCTCTTCTACTATACTCTTCTCAAAAATATTTGAATCTACCTTAATACTCAACTTAACATCAGTGTTGAATTTCTTTATTACGATAACTTTACGGTTTCAGTGTAAGTTTCGATTCGATCCAAAACTTTATAGAGGCGATGAATGATTGCTAAATAAACGAATAGCATACATAATACATCTAGAGTTTAGGGCATCATAGAAGTTATGTAATCTGGTTGGATATGTTTCTCAGATACCTTCCCACTATACCTAGTTTTTTCTCCCTTTCTGCAGTTAAGAAAGTGTGGTGAATAGATAAACTCTGATACTAACCACATTTTACAAAGACAAGATGAGTGACTTCTCTAATTTTCATTTCTAATTGCCAATGGCAAATCCGTCATTGATATGACCATATCACCTGACTATTAAGATTACAAACCTTAGAAAAATTGTACGACATAAAGATCCTCGTTCAAAAGTAGCAAAGTGCTTGCCATACATTGCTGATTACATTAACTGACATATTAACACCTAACAAGATGTCAAAATTACTGATCTTTAACAAAATAATTTTCTGCAGAACTACAGACCAACGATACTAAACATCTATTTTTATTTATTTGCCTTTATCTCTCCTACTTGCATTTCATAAAAAAGCAGAGTATAAATTTTCGTAAAAAGAATTATCTTAGTTTTTATTAGCAGTAACTTTTAATAAATATAGGCAATCAAGGACTTATCAATGAACACTTTCATGCACATTGTCTCGTTATCAAAAAGATTTCAAAAGTTAGCTCATATTATCAAGCTCTGTACAGTAATACTACTAGTTACTAATACTACCAGTACGACAGCAATTAATAATAACAATAATAATTAAAATATCATTAATATCAATAATAATTAATAATCATTAAAATATCTATAAAAAGTCTGATAAAAGTTTTACAATTATTTTTCCCGTTTATAACAAATTATCTAAATAAAAGTAGGATTAAATTTAATAAAGATTCATATTAATCTATAAAATTGTTCGAAATTTCATTACGTTTTTTCTTTATTTTTTATCAATGATGAAAATAATCGATTTCTGTTTTTTCCGATTCTTTTAATATGAAAAATAAAAAATAGTATAATATTTTTTGGTAAATCATAAATTATTAAATAATAAAAATTTTAAGGAAAAGTTATAGAAGAATATAATAAATATTGAGAGTATTTTTACTTTGTAATAACGTATAGTTATAAGTGAGTTATATATACATAATAGAATTACCTACGTCTCGATTACACAGTTAAATATGAAAATATACAATATATCTCAATTTATTAAATTTGTAATTTTATATATCAAGCGAACTTTATAAAATTAAGTTAGACTTTTTAATTTTTAAATTTGCTATATAACCGTGATTTCAGTTTAAAATATATCTTTCAAAATTCACTTTGCTAATAATAGAAAATGACATAGATAAATATCCTGAAATTATTCGTTAAAAAAAAGATAAGTCACGTGAAACCACTTTAATATAATTTAAATATTGAAAATAATATTTATGAAATTTTATATATTCTGAGTAATATTGACACATACATATAGAAAAACAATTTTATTTTATAATAACGTAATGTATTAACTATTTGTTTAATTATTAGTCATCTGATTGGTAATTAATATGAATTAATTAATATATATTAAAGCTTATAATTTAAAAAATTCTTCGACTTATTGAATATTTGAATAATGAGATAAATGATATTTGTTTTGGTAATCATTAAATATACTATTAATGTACGAAAATGAAACTTTATAAAATTTTGAATACAACTACTGTAAAGGAATAGTTCATCTGTATTTTACATAAGTAAAATACATAAGTAGAATGGTATAATCAATACCTGGATATATTCAACATTTAAACCAATTATTACTAAATAACAGTATTATTTAAATAATAAGTCATGAAATTTTGTTTGAGAAAATGAGAATTTCTGAAAAAATATTTATTTTTATAATATAAATCGTGATTACGAAATATGCTGAAGTCTCTTAATAGTTTATTAGTTTATGTAATTAAATAAATGTTTTTAATTTATTATAGTGCAAGCATTCTAAAGAAAACTAATTTTATTTATACATTCTTTATTAATAAAAAGTAAAATCAAATTTTTATAATATCCGCTTCAATTTATATTTTTACATTTAATTATAATTTTTTATATACACTTCAGTTAGAATGTTACAATTACTTAATCCATGAGGTAGAAATGTCAATTTTGTTTGATTTTTATTTCTATAAAATATAAAATTATATAGGTACCATAAGCAGATTAATAAAAGAAAAATTGCATAAAATTGTATAAAATCATTTTAAAAAATTATTCAAAACTATAAAAAAAAATTTTATATACGTATGAAAAGTTTAATAAAATGTATAATAATCAATTAATTTTAAGTCAACCGAGACTAGATATTTCGAAATATCGCTTTAAAAAATTAAGCATATGAAATAATTTTAAATTACATTTCCTAGAAGAAAAATGGTTTATAAGTATTTACAATATTAATTGTAAATCCCTAGTTATCTGACATTATTATATCTTAAATAACGTATTTTGTACATAATATAAAAATGACTAAACGTTTTCATTGTTATCATATCTAAATTTTCTACATTACCATTAATCGATAACAAATAATGAATTAAATTAATGCACTTCATATGCAAAATACGTGCAAAGTAAACCGCACACGTCACTTTTATTTAATTTGAAGGATTACCGTGCCTATTCACTTTTCTTAGTAAAGTTAGTACCACATTCGAACATTATACATATAACTTTATTCTACAAGAATATTCTTCTTTCAGGTAAAATATATCAATGTATATTTTGCTGTAAATTAATTTTAGCATAACCCCTTTTTTCGCATATTGGGAGAATATAGTATTCACAAATTCATCGTATTTTTTTTTATTGGTCTACCTAGCAACAGGCATATTTTATCACCATATAATTGTTGATAGTTTCGCCGGCATTTTAGAGATAAATCGTTACCATACTAATTTTATAAAGAATCAAATTAATTTAAATGATTTTTATAAGAAAGCTTTCTTTATCATATTGTTCAAATTTTTTACATATTAAAAAATTTTCTCTGGTTTTATTAAATATGGCTTATAGTACAGGAAGTAGGCATTTATATTAAAGATGACTGGGTGCGGAATACGTGATGTCATCTATTTAAAATCTTAAATTAAATATTTTATTTTAGTTACAGCCAGTGTTCATAATTTAAATTGAATTTTTTATTTCATACCATTTCTAAATTATACGTAAAAAAGTCGTTATGATTATTATAAGCTTCGTAAAAATGGTAAAATGTAAATAAAAAGATTTCAGTAAATTTTTTATTATACTAGCCTAGAATTGAAAGGCTAGTATTATATTATTTAATACGAGCATATAAGTATTTATAAATTTATATATATATATATATATATATATATATTAATGTAAATATTTAACTGTTATTTTAAAACAATATATATTTAGATAAATTTTAAAGGTTACTATTCGATATTCAATGCTAATTTGTTATCATTTGAATTTTGTATAATTTTATATTTAGAAAATTATTTATTTTATTATAATTTAAAATAAGTTTAAATACCATTACATTCTCTTCTGATAAATAGAATGACAAAACAACGTTTAGATATGGTAATATTTGGAGCAACTGGATTTACTGGTAAATATACAGTAAAAGAGGCTATGCGCCTAGCCAAATATAAAAATTTTACGTGGGGTATTGCCGGTCGCCGTAAAGAAGCCCTAGAATCAGTATTAAAAGAATTTGCTTCACAATGTGGTAAACTAATTAAATTAATTTAAAATAATGAATTAAAAAATTGTTAATTATTATAATTATTTATTTATAATCTTATTTTATCTTTTATTTAGAAAATATTCCAATAATTGTAGCAGACTTGAAAGATAAGGAATCCTTAAAAGAGATGACTCAGCAGGCTAACGTCATAGTGAATTGTTGTGGTCCATATAGATTTTATGGCGAACCAATTATCAAAGCCTGCATCATCACTCATACACATCATGTAGATGTTAGTGGAGAGCCACAAGTAATTATATTTACTTTTGTAAGATACAAGTATGTACATATTTAGAAAAATATATTTAAATATTATTCTTTTATAGTACATGGAAAAAATGCAATTAGAATATAATAAAGTTGCTCAGGAAGCAGGAATTTATATTGTGAGTGCTTGTGGTTTTGACAGTATTCCTGCTGATTTAGGCTTAATTTTTACTCAAAATAATTTTGAGGGTGAAGTCAATAGTGTTGAAACATACTTGAACAGTTGGGCAACAAAAAATGTAGGTGGTGCTTCTCTTCACTATGGTACTTGGGAATCTGCAGTATATGGATTAGCCTATGCAAGTGAACTTCGTGAACTTCGTGCTAAGTTGTTTCCCAAAAGATTGCCAGAATTGAAACCAAAATTAAATACAAAGTAAAATATTTATTATTTATTATTTATCAAATATATTTTAATTTAATATTATAAGTAAAGATTTTATATTTTATACTTTCTGTATAATTAACTACTAATGTATTGCAGAGGGATTATACATCGCAGTGCTATTTCAGAAGGTTGGTCTACTATTTTTCCAGGTTCTGATCGTTCTGTATGTCTTAGAACACAAAGGTTTTTATTTGAAAAATATAAGCAAAGACCTATACAAATACAGACATACGTAACTTTTAAGTAAGTATAATTGATATTCTTTTCTTAATAAAAAATTATGTATCATAGAGTTGTATTTTATACTTAAATATTAATATTGAATGAACTTAATTTAATAAAAGTTTTATACGTTCAAAATTTGAGACAATACAATTTAAATATAATTTCAAACTATATAATTACAAACTTTATATCAATTTTTTTTTAAATATATTAATAATAAATTAAAATTAAACATTAATATATTAATGTTTTTATACAAGCTTATTTCTGTAAGTATTCACATGTTTCTGACAGTATAATTTTATTTATATTAATCAACTCAAAATTATTTTGGTGTATCTTTACATTGTTGTTTCTTTAAGACAATTGGATTATTATTAAATCAGTGTTAAGGTTTCTTCTTCTACAAAAATTTTTAATATATAAAATAATGAGTAATGATTAATGAAAAAGTAAAAGTAGTTATAGAGTTACCTGAATAAATTTCTTGAACCATCAAGTCGATTTTGTATTAAAAAAGAGACTGACTCCACCTGCATTAATTTGTCTCTATGTTTCTTGGTATCTTATTGAAAATTTTTCATTCATAACAGGTGCTCGGTGCAATAAATTTAATATAAGTAATAAGTTTGAACCTAACTGTTACCGATCAAGGTGTGAATTATCTTCTTAAATTTATTTTTCAATTACAATATTATCTATAAACGCAGTGTTCTAATGAATTTTCAGGTGCGTAGAAATACCTTTATCTGCATTCAGGTAATCTATAATATGTTTTAAAAAAAGAACATGTACTTTCATATCTGAACAATGTTTTTAATAGCATCATATGAATAAACTTGCATATGATGAACAAATATTTTTTATAAATTAGTTGAAATAATATGATTGTAATGTTTAATAAATTTTTAGTGACGTTTCTAATAATGATAAATTGTTAATATAATAAATTCTTAGTGTTTTTATTAAGATAAAATAAAAAAATACAAAAAAATTATTATTAAATCTGTAGGTTATAAAATTAAGTTTTATGAATCGATGACACATTCAAAGCTAAACATAAAATATTATTAAAGATTTTTATTTTATAAAATAATAATACTAAAAATGATAATAACTGCACAAAGAAAATAGAATACTTTATTATTTTATATTGTTGTAATAATATTGTTGCTATTATTAATACTAAACATATAGTCTTCAAATAAAAATTTAATATCAGTTAGAAGGTATGAAATGTATATAAATGTAAACTAAGTTTATGGTATATAATGTAATTATATTATAGTCTTTTGTTTTTTAAAATATGAACAGACTAATTTATTATTAATTGGATTATATTGATTAATGACAAATTATACTTTTGTTTAAAATTTTATAAGAACATATTATAATTTAATATTTTAATGTTATAGATCATTTTTGCAAGTATTGGTAACAATGATTATAGGGTGTGTGTTTAGTTTACTTTCAAAGTCTGAATGTGGCCGAAATTTGTTATTGAAGGTATTTTTTCTACTTATTATTATTTGTATTTTTTTACTTGTTATGTAATTCAGTTTTGATTAGTTATTAATTATTAATATTTGAAACGAATCAATGTAGTATCCAAAATTTTTTTCTGGTGGTTATGCAAGTCGAGAAGGTCCGAAACCAGAACTCATGGAAAATACTCATTTTTCTATTACATTCGTTGCCAAAGGTTGGACTGAAAAATTAGAAGAGCCTACTGATCAACACAAGGACTCTTTAAATAAAGAAATGATAACTAAAGTTACTGGTGTAAATCCAGGATATGGTGCTACTTGTACTGCACTTTTAATTTCTGCTATTACAATTCTCAAAGAATCAGATAAAATGCCTGACAAGTAAATATTCTTTATTTTCTTAAAAATGAAATTATTAGAAAAATAATTATATATTTCACAAGTATTTAATTATTTTTAGTTTTCTTTATATGTTAATAAATTTTTATTAATTCCAATTAATTTATTAATTGTAATATTTTCAATTTTAATTTCAAATTGTATATTAAACATTTTTAGTATATTTATTCAACATAACTATAAAAATTTGAACTAATAAAAATTTTGACTATGAAATTCGCGATTATTTCTTAAAATCCTAAGATTTTGTATTCCTGATCTTTAATTTCGAACTTAAAGTTAAATCCAAAGTATCAACAAAAAATGATCGGCAACAGTACCAAAACTATTGATTCTGTTACACTCTAATATCATGTTAATACAATTAATTATTACCGACAGGTATACATTTCATAATTCTCTGACAATATAATTTTCACTTAAAAAGTATTTATAATAATAAATAAATTACAAATATAAGAGTTACAATTATTATTAGTTATTAATGTGTTACTACTACTATACTATGTAGGTACAAGAGTTATTTTTAAATTTTATAATTATTTTAAAAATATAAATATTTTCAAAAATCTTAAGTATTTACATTTTTCGTTACAAATAATAATTAAAAAATAAAAATTAAATTTACTTATATAATAGTATAAAAAAAGTTAAATACTTTAAATGCGCAAAATTAAATTTAAATCGATAATTTTAATTAATTAAACATGTTTAAAGAAAAGAATAGTTCTACAAATTGTCTTGGAAAGTTATTAATGTTTTAGAAGTAAAATTATTTTGACGAGTATATAAATGAAATTTAATGTCATTATTTTTAAAATCATGTTTCTCAACAAATGAATAAAAAAGGAAAAACAAAAAGTATTTATTAAATATTTTATAACATAATGTTATAAATTTACAAATATCATAATTTAAACATTGAATTTAATAAATACAAAGTATAAATCAGTATTCTAATAGTTATTATACTAGTTTTAAGTTATTATACTAGTGTTTTTGATAAATCTAGTAATAGTTACATAATTAAATTACATCTTATTAGGTACTAATTTTTAAAGTAATTTATTAATTAATTATTAACAAAGTTTTAGAAATTATATCATGAATAGAAATCTATGATAATGATAAATTTATCTTAAATCTATGAAAAGTATCACCGAAGAATTGCATTTAGAAATTTTTTACTAATTAATCATGTTAAAATATCGTAATTTTATAATATACAGTTAATATTATAGATTCGTTATTATTTATTTATGTATAAATGACCATATTTATGTACATTTATTTTCTTTTGTTCTAAAATTTTTTTATTAAATGTGCCTATAATTATCTATCTATTCTCTCAATTAATTAATTAAAACAAATAAGGTATCTGTACAAAAAATATATATTTAAATATAAAAATAAAATGAATTTTTAAAAATAGTTTTATAAGATTATCTAGCTTATTTATGCATTATTTCTTCTAAATGAATCTAAATATTTTTCAGTGGTGGTGTTCTTCCTCCTGGTGCTGCTTTTGGAAAAACTTCGATAATCAATGAATTGAACAAGAATGGTGTTAAGTTTGAAGTCATTTCTTCTATTGAAAAGTAAACATTTTTTATGAAAGTGTATTAAGATACATTATTAATATTTCAGATAAAATAGAATTCACTTACTATGACTTCAAATCTTTACACTATATTCATAAATTTTACAAATTTATAATCACAAGTATCACTAATATTATTAAAAAAAATTCATGAATGAATGCAATACTTAATATTTATTATTTTAATTTTTAACTTTTCGAAAACGCATATTTTATATTAAAAAAGTTAAGAAAATATAAAAAAACGAAACCATTTAATTTGAATGTGAATATTTTGAGATTTTTCTTTTTACGATATTTCGAAATTTCTCAGACTAAAGCGTTTAACTATATTTAAAGGACTATTGCAAAATAAAAATGATTTATAAGACCAGATATAATTGAAAATATATTTTTTTAATTATTTTAAATGTTTTATATGAAAATATTTTTTAAAAATTATTTTAAATGCTTTATATGAAAATATTTTTTAATGTTAATGTCTATAAAGAATATTTTGTATATTTATATAAAAAAACTTGAACAAATTGTTACTAGACCATATTTATGTCAATTTTTAAAATCAATTAATCACATGCAAAAATAATATTTTAATGTAATTCGAAAATTTTAAGAGATTAAACCATTTTTTCAAACGTTATTTTAGTGCAGATCGTGACGGTTATGGTAATCAATAAATAACATTTTGAAATTATTCATTGAAACTGCACTTACAATTTTATATTTATTATATTATATAATAACACTGCAGAGCAACGATATATTGTCAGTACTAAATACTACATAATATGATATTAATTATACGATGTATTTTTTTTAATTTTGTTTTAATAAAAAGCAATTTCTATAATAAACTACTTATGACTGTAATGACATTTATTATTTTTCATTATAAGATTCAGTTGTTACTTAATTCTCTCTTCTAATTCTTCTAATTATGATACTGATTGATACTAATTTTATTTACATAAAGAATTTTTTCTAGTATATTAAAAACAAGAAAATCACAATATTATAATTTTAAAATATTCTAATTTTTATTTAAAAACTTTTTTTATAAATATAAGAACATTAATGATTATCACAATAGGTAATATTTAAAAATACATGAGAGTAATCTTAAGAAATTTAGTGGCATTTAATATCACAATTTTAATTTATTCCTGATTTAAATTTATTTAAACTAATTTTAAATTTATAACTGAATTCTTTCATTTATATAATATTTTAAGTAATATCGAAAAAGTTTGAATATAGTTTATCAAATACAATCTATTAATTTGAAAATTATTATTATTGTAAATAAATGAATAAAAAGAGTACTAAGCTGTTAACTGAAATAAGTATTTTAAATTTATGTTATATATTCAAATTTTATAATAATATTCGAAAATAATATTAATACTGTTATAATTTACTTGTATACAAAAACATCTAAGTATTAGTTGCAATTGTTGCTCTAATTGTTGAACATTTACTTCATATGAAAACGATATACACAAATATATCGATATATTTGCGTATTTTGCTATAATTAAGATTTTTAATTATGTATACACCCTACAGATAAGAATATAAAGTAAAATTATTGAAACTTCAAAATGATCAATTAACTTTTCCTTATAATATTGAGATTCAATTTAATTTATGACTTATCAAACTATTAATCCAAACTATTCTCATATTTCAGAAGATAAAACGTGTTTTAAATAAGTACAAAATATTCTAGTGACCGATGGTTTTTCTCGAATCAAATATCTCATCGAATATTTTTTGTTTTCATCTGTATGCTAATGCATTTAATTAATATGCGTTAATATGAAATAAATTTGAAATATTCAACAGTTTTTAAAGTAGTATTCAAGATTGTCGATAGTAGTTTTTATGATATTGTACATTTATTAATTGCGATGTAAGTTTGTACTTCAATAGGTTAGGTAATATTTTTTGATCTTTATTATTCAACAAGTCATATTTAATATTCACTTCTTTTCAAGTTTTAAGTAATTGATTACAACAGAGGAAATATCGTTGTCTTCTTGATTGTACAAGTATATCAAATTAGGAAATAATTTGTCAAATAATTTTGCTTACTCCGCGATTAATTTTGTTTTTATGAGATTATTCCAACTTTTTGAATCTTAAGATTTAGATCTCAAAAAACATATTTGTATCGATTACAAAAAAAACTATTGATAACTTCTTTGCAAATCTTGAAAATTCATTTATGCTAAAAGATAATCGAAATTAATTGAAAAGTTGGAGTAAATTTATTTTCTGAAATCATAATAAGGAAAATAATAAATAATTTAATTGAATTTTTTAAAAGATTCTAATTCTGAAGTAGAAATTACTTAAAAAGTAAGAAAATGATAAATGAATTTCTTATGAAACAATATCTACTAATTATCTAAATATTATTAAATTTTTTTCACTTTTCTGTATCTAATTTGTCTACTAAGTTATTACTAAACCTAGATCTTAGACAGAAAAATAATATAGATACATAGAGATATACATGCAGTGTAACACTTACATAATCTTTAAAAAATAATTCAACATGTTAATATTTTAAATTATCAAAATTTTATAATTCTGAATGTTTCAGATATTATAAGTTCTAAATATTTTAATTTTTCTTTTCAAGTCACTAATATATATATATATATATATTGATATTTTCTTGAAATTATACTAATAATAATGTTAATAATATATCAATTATCGAAGAGAAATATCAATAAGAGAATAAATTAAAAGAAATAAATTTAAAACGTTTTCGTACACATCTATAAAGATCAGTAGTTAATATTTAATTTTATTAATTTTAATTTTATTAATTTAATAAATTAATAAGTTTATTACTTATTTTATTATTTATTATTGAAATACTTATTTTGAAGAGAAAATTTTGAAAAAAAATAGCTCTAAATTCTTCGAAAAAAAATTCTTTTTCACCGGTTAAAATTATTAGTCTATCCATTAGATGAAAACCTATAAGTGATTTAATTAATATTTATAAAGGTCTGTGATTATCTATATTGATACTATAATCAAATGAAAATATAAACATTAAAACTGTGTTCAACATTGTACTTTGCATTCGGTTGATGTTCATTTATATATTATATATTTTTTATTGTGCTATATTATAAGTGTGATATCAAATCACTTACTTTAGAACTAATTCTTTCTTCATTAATAATTAAAAATATATATGCTTGAATTGATTTTCAAAAAATTATTGGCCAAGACAATTTATAGAAGTATTATAACTAGTAATGCTTCAAACTTAAGTCTGAACACTATTTGACTACACGGAATTCTACTACTGGATACCACATTTTAATAAGTTAAAGAACTGTTAACGATTTATAATGATAATATTGTATAAAAATTTATATTTGTATTTATGTAATGTACAAAATGAACGGAATAATGTCGAAATTTAAAATTTGAAAAAACTGAAAAAATCATTCATTTTTACGACATTGAAATCAATTTAAGATTAGTAATATTTAGTGCATAATTTCATCAGTATTTAAAATATCTACTATGAATCTGTACTTTTATTAGTAAGTAACAATTCAATATAAACTTACTATGTAGTGATTCTAAAAGACGCATATAAGCATTTAAGTAATTTACTTTCTCACACAAGTCTATTTATTATAGTATTTACGGTTTTCTATTTATTAGCACTTTTCTATTTTATTTTTAATATTTTTACTACTCTCTGAAGAATCTATAGTCCAAATTTCTAATAACGTTTTTGTTTGTAAATCTATTCTCTCTTGCTAATATTCAATTTATTAGTAAAATATTTCATAATTCTTGTTATTCTTTATTAGATGTAAAATAAAGAAGTTTAAGAATATATATACAATCTTCGTCCTTACATTTACGTTGTTTCTAATATTCCGTACAATTTTATATATTCAGTTAACTAAGTTGACTATGACTTTTCATCACAAAATTATAAAATAAAAAATCTCTCAAAACTAATATCATGATGTATTTTTTATTTATAAAAAAATTATAAGAAGAGGCTTATTTATAACATATTTTAATCACTGCTTTTTTATTGAAGCGTTTTGACTTTCCGTACTTTTGATTGACTTTTTCTATCGATCTCTTACATCAATAATCTTTCACAAAAATCTATCATTTTATGCTGTAATTTAATGGGTCAAAATAAATAATCTCATTTGTAAACACTAAACTTATGTTTTCGATATGATATATAGAAAGTCACTATATATAACATTATGGAGTATTGTCGATTATGCATTAGGTTAAACATATACTTAATTAAATATTATATGACTAGATTTTAATGTGACAAAGATAAATATCTATAAATAATATTTTTAAAACCAAAGCAACTTCAATATTTTCATTAAGTTTCGAATAATTATACTATTTTCAATCATAGTGTAACTCTTGTGTATAATTGTTAAAATATTGGATTACCACACATATAATGTCTATTTATTTATTTTAATACTAAACAATGCTTATTAAATTTATGTTTAATCCTTTTCATTATTTTAAGTATGTACATAAAACACAGAAAAATTTAAAATACTAATGTATTAATTACCGCACATCCTTATTTACTTAATCGATAGTATGGAGTATAAGTAAAAGTTATGTGAATATTTAACATATATATATATATAGTCTTGTGAAAATATTTTTATACATGAAATTAATTTATCTATGTAATTACTAGATTTATCAAGACTGGTACTGAAATTTTATTTAACAATTTTTAACGCGTATTAATTATCAATCATTAATAATTGTCTAAAATAATTAAAAATAGGTGGTATATAAATAAATTTTCTGAATTGAAATTACGAATACGTAGCCTGTATTTACCAACTGTTTTATATATTTATATATATTACATTTAACATGTGCTTTTTATCGTTGGTCATATTTATTAATTAATTTTAAATTTTAATTAAAATAACTATAAATTTAAATTTAATTAAAATAACTTTTAATTTCTGTTTGATTTTCTGATAATGCAATTATGCTTAGAAGATTTCATGTATCAACGGGTATTCAATGTATAATTATGGATTTGCATAATGATTTGTAATTAATGTATAAGT
Organism: Wiebesia pumilae; assembly: GCA_018907045.1. Lineage (NCBI taxonomy): Eukaryota > Metazoa > Arthropoda > Insecta > Hymenoptera > Agaonidae > Wiebesia > Wiebesia pumilae. Next base: position 5,513,730 of record JACCHZ010000127.1, read on the forward strand.
TCCTCTACTTAAATTATTTTCTAATTTTATTTCTAACTTACGTTATACAAAATAATATTTTTATCGTTTTCAAAATATATCTTAAAAGAAAATATAAAAATTATCTTCATATTGTTAATACAAAACGAACATTGATTATTCTGTATATTACTGTATATTCTGTATATTTTGAAGTTTAATAATTATTATAGGTTTATGCGTAAGTGTTGTAATCCTCAAAATTATTGCACAATAATATTTAAAATTTACATCAATTAATAACGCACAAAAATATCTGTAATAAATGAATTAGCGATGATTCTTATAAATATTATCAAACTTATTAATAATTTTTTTTAAATATATTTTTAAAATCTTAAAAAATATTATAAATTTTATGATACTTAATTGAATTTTTTCATCACTTTTTTTACAACTTCTACACAGATAAAATATAATGTGATAACTAAAATGATATTTACTTACATTTACATGTATTTAATTTTTTTAAATTCTATGCAACAAAAAGTATAACTAATTTTATTATGATTCATATGGTAACTATCAAAATACTGGGTTAAGAAATTTTTTTGTATTGACGAGAGAGAAAAGTCCATTAGCAAAGAATTACTTTTATAAGAAACTAAATTATATTATTTTTAGTAAAATATTCAGAATGAATATTTTTAAGATCGTAAAGTATATTTTCTAAATATTAAGTTGATTACGAATCTAATTTTTATGTAATCAACGATCTCAAGAGTTTGAAAAAGATATTGATGTTAATCAATGCGCAGCATATTTCATAATACATAACGATCACATCAAAGATATAAATAAAATTTTTATTAATCTATTTTAAATTTTTCTAAACAGAAATATAATTTCTATCAGCTGTAATATCTATAATAGCTAAAAGTTCTACCATATCTATAAAGTATCAACATTATTTGCTTACTGGTATTTTAGTATTATAAAATATAACCTTATATTTAAATGAAATTTTATTATTGTACCTTAAACTTCAAAATGAAAGGGCAAAAATAAACATATGTATAAAATAGATTAATAGATTGAGGAAAATTACTAAAATACTACGAAATCACGAAAGAAAAAAGGAATCGTAATAAATAAAGCAACAATACAGCTGCGTTTTTAGAGTTAGTCAAACACTAATAGAAAATACTTACTTTTACCTTAAATAGATCATTTCTTTCTTGTCTAAAATTTTTAAAGATGCAGTTACTGTTATATCGAAGAAAAAGGGAAACAACTACTTTACATCGGTTACGTTTTAATAGATAAAAAGCATTTACTAGATATTTAGTTGTTAGTTATTTATATATAAATTTATTCTATATAAAAATAACAAAGTAAACGAATAATATATAAAATAAAATTTCATTGAATAATTGCATTTATATAAGTTTTATATAATATTTCTTACATATCAAGAAAACCGTTTACCTTAAAAAGAAAAAGAAAGATCATTATGTTTCTTGAAGATAATAAAAGTAAAAGTGGAATAATTGTATTGCTCTGGTTGTTAACTTTTCTCGTAATGAAAACATCAAATTAGCAAATGAATAAGAGATTCCTTGACAAGTTACAGGAATATAAATACCGATTTTTATTTGAATATTATATAAAATAATCAATCGATAGCACAAAGCTAAGCATATATTCCAAGAGTAAATTTCATAATATTTCTAAATCTTTTATAATTATTATATAGAAATTTAATTTTTCAACAAAATAATTCTTCAATTTACTCTGAAGTTAAATGATATAATATATTCTATAGATGATGATATCTTAGGTGATAATGCCCAGTCCACATTTTTATCGAAATTCATTAATACATATGCTTAAGATATATTCTAAAAATAAGTAATATCATAACGTTAATTTTTTGTATATTACATTTCTGACTTTTTACTACTAACTTAAAGACATATAATATTAATAAATTTATAAAGTCGCTCTATAAATGTAATATAAAAATGTTATAAAATTGTTTTTTTATATTTATAATTATAATTAAATATAGGAAAGTTTATATTGTTTAGTATTTATTATTTCTGGAAGTTTCATGCATTAGTAGAGCATATTACAATCGTAAAATGCACTTTATTAGTTTATCATACGAATTTCTACATTTACGATATGTTAAGTTCACGTTGTAATACCAAAGGTATAATGAATATGTTTCAGTGCATAAGAATTTGTAAAAATTCTGTATGTAACGTATAGAAAGAACATTTGCTTCCACCTATTGCTCTCTCATGTCCAAAGGTATTTTCTTGTTTCTTTAACCTTGTAATCTTACTGTAATCCTAGTACGAGGTTACAATTTATTGCAAGTTGATCAACCTAGATTGTATATTTTATAACTTAATGAGATCGTGATTAGTCATCCTAAAAATAATAGATACTGTAAATCGATATATGTAATTCGATTCACTAGATCAACTCTTTTTCACTTTGTTGTTTTTTTAAACAAATATGAATTTTATACGTTAAAATAAACAAGTTTTGAATTTATTCATAAATATTCCGAACTTTGAATACTATATTCTTTATTTTATAATTACTATATCAATGTGTATAATAAATTCGAAGAATAAATAAATAAATAATAAATGCTTTTCTAAATGGTAATAAAAGTATAAAATAGAATTTTAGTTTTTAAAATGGAATGTGTTAAAATTTAATTAACAAATATTTTTTTATAATATCAGTTTTTATATTACTTTAAATTAAAATACTTAACTTCTTTTTTACATAACTATTAGTTCTATAAACAGTGTATTTCACTGCAATTGCAATTGATATATCGAATAAATATCTACTTCAGAAAAATCTAGTTTTATAGGAACGTACCGATGTAATATTTTTTACTTTCCTTTTATTCCCAAAACTTTTTGATGACAGAAACGAAAATACATTACTACATTAAAATGTCATAAAATACATTAATTTGAAAATAATAAATAAATAAGTCAATTCGGTGTAAACAGTTTATATGTAATTATAAAACAAATTTAGAAATATATATATGAATAAATAAAATAGAAAGTTAACGTTTAAAATTATATAATATGCAATTATATAAGAATATATATTTATATGTAATCAGTATTATTAATACTTAATAATTTGATAGTTCAATTGCATATTAGTTTTCAATGATAATATCATGTTTTATCTCTTTTAGCTTTGTGAATATTCTTTAAATACTATATAATAACGAAGTGAAGGTTCTATTCATTTTATAATTGAATGTTTTTAAATTAAAAAACTTTAAATTATAGATATTTATTTTTATATATAAGTTAAATATATCTTTTAATATATTTTTTTAATTCTTAGTAATGATATGAGAAATTAATTTTACATTTTTGTTTAATATCAAGTATTTTACTGTAAGAAACTTTTTTTATGGATAATTAGCTAATAAAAATTATTCATTTTTCCTTGAGCTTTCTGCTTATTAAGAAATTATCCAAAATTTCCTTTTAGTAAATTGTTGAAAATAATTATAAATTATTGTTTTATTTAATGAAATTGCAGTACGTGATTTTATTTTCAAAACATTCAGAAATGGGAATATTAAATTTTATAAAATTGATATTTATATCTGACACGTAGTTATTAAAATAAGAGAATATTTTATCGCAATAAAATATGAAAGCATAAATTTTAAAATTGTGCAAATTCAAATATGTAGAAAATCATTAAAAATAAAAAATATGTGTGGAAACAAATTAATCATATGTGTTTATTTTTAAAAATGTGTACGACGCGTAATTTAATAACCATTTTTTAATAAAGAAGAAATTTAAAAGGAATCCTATTTCAAAACATAGCTGTATTTATAAAAAACTTTAAATTAGACAAAGGAATTAATTTAATTTTTTTAAATAATTAAAGTTTTACTTAAGTTTGCTGTATTAAAAAATATACTAAAATTATTTTATACTTAAAATGGTAATATAAAAATTAAGTTCTTTGTATTCAAGATGATCTGTTATATATAAATTTTGAAATCAAATTTAATAAAAATATTTTAATAATTTAACTATTTAATATTTATAATTCAAAGACATAAATAAATTAAGGAATTAATTGAATTAATTGATCACAGTTTCATAGATTTAATCGATATCTCTATCAATAAATTGTGTTGATTAATATTTATTTAATGGAAGTAATTAAGTTAGGTGTACTCTTCAATTTTTATATAAAATTCTATACTAATAAATTGTTATTGTATAAAATCTGAGATAATTACTTACAGATTAAGTTTTTATCGCATATTTTCAATAACAGTAATTAATGTAAATTCCAAAAAGATAACAACTTTACCTCTTGTAATTAAACGAAAGTGTGTGTAAATAAGCGAATGAATAATAAAGGAAAATCAGTTTATATAATACTGGATTATATACCATTTGATGTTATTTTAACATATAAATGTACAGTAAGTTAGTTTGAAGATTACAGTTCCATAATATAACGTAATAATATTTTAATGATAGTCCTTTCAACATATTTAAATAAAAGAATTTCAAGAAACTTTATTTTACATTTAATATACTGGATACAAACTTAATATACTGGATTATATACCATTTGATGTTATTTTAACATATAAATGTACAGTAAGTTAGTTTGAAGATTACAGTTCCATAATATAACGTAATAATATTTTAATGATAGTCCTTTCAACATATTTAAATAAAAGAATTTCAAGAAACTTTTAGCATATTTATAAGTGTCTACTGCATAAGACTTATATTTAATTAAAGTGACTGTATAAAATGCGTGACAGATATATATACATCTCCTTTATAATTCGCAATACTACGTGAATGATTTGTGATATTTAACAAATACGTAGGTAAGAAAACAAAAACAAATACAGTTATTGTTAATTTATAGTTTTTATTATCAGTCATCTTCACGAATTTTCTTATTAATTATTATTATTAATTCTTATTAATAACTAGATGTTTAAGTATTTTTCTCTTTTTTATATAATTATTTAATATATTCATAAATTTTAAATAAAGCTTTTTTAAAATCATGTAACTAAGAAGAATATCTTTTAATGTTGGTGAATTATTTGCATCTATTAATTTCTTAGTTTTTGTTATATATACTGTTACTCGTAAACATATTTGAAGTAAATTTAGTAAAGAAATTTGTCATCATCTCTTTGTTTTTATGATTGCTGTAATACATACTTTAATGATGTATAAATTCATATTTTCACTAATTTCTTTTATTTTATTTATTAACTGCAATTAAAATATGACTATCAATAATTTCTAAAATATTATTCATTGAATAAAAATTTAAAGTTTTCAAGTCAGACTAATCTATTTTACCCTTTCAAAATTTTAACAATTGTTTTTTTCCTATTTAAAAAAAATTTGATTTATATGTAATTAATTACATTTCTTTACAATTCTAAAACAAAGTAGTTATTTTTGTAAAAATCTGTAACATGCATCTCTTTTTTATTGAAGTTAATTAATTATATATTAATTAAGATGAGATTAAATAAATGTTTTTTAGAACTAAATTTTTAGAATAAAACTCAATCAAAATTTAAAACTAAATTTTTGATTTACCTTTAATCTGCTATATCTACACCATACAGTTGAAAATTTAAATTAATGTTTCTCTTTTTTTTATTTTTATTTAATTTCATCGCTAATCAATTTTGTTTGAAACATTTATTAGCTATTAATCAAAAAATGTTATTACATATTTTATTGGAAAGTCAATCTCTATGCAATAACTAAAACAATTCAGCCCTACAATGATGTTCAAAATTTTCATTATTTATATGATACTTGATAAGCTATAACTGTGGATATTCATCCAGGAATTCTTGTATTTATAATATTCAAATTATTAGTGGCTTTTAATCTTTACTCTGAACAATATTTTTTATTTTTCAATATTTCATATTTCATCATTAAAATAGCTTTAAAATTTTTACAAATAATGATGATCTCAACTTAAAATTTAAAAACACTATAAAGGGTATAAATTAAATGATAGTATAATTATTAATATAATATATTGTAGTATAATTAGTAATAAAATTAGTAATCAATTAAACAAACGCTAAATCAATTTACAATTGAGGATTTAATATATATTATGTACACTAATATACGATTAAAAATTATGTTCAATATTATATTATGAAAAATTAAATAGATTTTTAAAAAATTGAAGTTTACCAATATTCTGTGCCACACAAAGTAATATGAGCTTACTACTTTTGTTATTAGTATAATAACAAATATTATATTTTTTATAATTTTTTTATTAGTAAAAAAGTTCTTATTAAATCAACAGTAACTTGGATGAATTTTCATCTATATTAAGAAAAATATTTTTTAAAACTACAACATTTTACAAATACTCACACTATTATAACATTTTAAAATGAGAAACCTTTGAAATTAAATTTTCTTGCATATATCATTAAAAGATTTCAAACAAATTAGACAGAAGTCTTAAACTATGAAAAAAGTAAAATACATTTAAATAATAAACTTAATATTAATATTATGTAAAATTGAAAAAATTCTTTTTTAACTCAAGTTTATGTTTGATATTTAACATTTTAATTTCAAGTCCTTACTCTGTATGATCTTTTGAAGTAAGCAATAGAGATTTCTGAAAACTGTTTATACTAAAATTTTGCATTTTGGCGAATTAGACCACTCCTATAAGTAACTAAAAACTTCTTTTATCACAAAGATTGAAAAATGTTTACATTATGTACATCATTAATTCAGAACAAATTTAGTTGAATAATTACATATATATTCATATTGTTAATTATTAGATCAGATTCTTCTGAAATAAATCAAAGGCTTATGAGTGATAAATATAAAAACAGTAACTTGTAAATAGATAATCGAACATACCCATTGCTATGATGAAATAAATTACTGATACCTAAAATAAAATTTTATTTAATTTCATCCAATGTTATGCTACGCAGTCTCATATATAATCAATCTATGAACAATTTTTCACTTTTTAAGAACTATTCGTACCTTTATTCCTACTATTGAAAATCTCAATAGCGAATCGAAAGTGGTTCTCTAAAGTGCCTATATTTATAATATCAGCGGAATCGTGAAAATTATAGTAAAATTTACGCTTTAAATAACTACTTGTTATATATTTTCTTATCATTATGATAATTACTCTTATTTGCTAATGTCCATTATTTGTTCGGCAACCCCTATGAAATATACTGTAATTCAGCTGATACTGTCACACTACTTCATATATATCAGCTGTCAAATATAATATCTATTATACAGTATTTATAATATTGCTTTACAAGTTATATTAAATATGAAAGAATCGAGAAATCTTTTTTACACTCATAAATTCTAATATATTATATGCATTATATATAAACATTATAAATAAATATTTGGAAAAATATTTTTAAATATAAGCTGCTTAAAGAAACAATAAATTTATAATCCATTGAAATTGATAATGAAACAGATTAAAGCAAATTTCAAATTCATACATATATTCATGTATAAATTCATATAAATGTAGAAGAATTTGTTCACTAAGAAAATTGAATTATATTAATTAAATACAAATATATCTGTTATTATGTGTAATAAATAATAATATGTATTTGAATATATAATTACATAAAAGTAATGAAACATATTATGTAAAATTATAAATCAAATGTTACTATCTAGGCGTCCGAATCCATATGAACCATATTATTTAGAATAAATATCCCTAAACAACTTGAAATTATACTCAAAATTTAAATATAATTTTTAATATATAATGTCTAAAAAGCATATAATAAATTAAATAAAAAATAATAAATTAAAAAGTTACATAATTTTATTTAAGGAAATAAATTCTTTTAATTATTATTAAATTGATTTTAATATCAATTTAATAATTTAAAGTTTCCGGATTCTAAAATGTAAATCTTAACAATATTTTATTTATTTACTGATGTACCCGTTATATTAATAATCGTTTTCCACTATTCTATTAAGAAACATTTATTGATTGATTATTTACTTTTTATAACAAAAACTGTAATAGTGAAATATTTATTATATCAAAATTCATTGTAAAAATATATAGTTTTAGGTGTACATATTATTTTTAGTAATATAAGAAATTTAGTTTCTCTTTTTAGAACAAAAACATATATATAGAATTTAAATTTTTTTTTAATTTAGAAAAAAAATTTTTTATAAGTTACAAATGATCTTTATTTTATCACTTATTCTAAAATTTGCTAATATTTTATATATCTACTTATTGTTATCAAATTTTAATAAAATTCATGGTTTATTATGAAATTATTATATCTACAAATATGCATAAAGTTTATTTTTTATTTTTGTCCAAATATTTAATGAAAGTTTGAATAAAAATTTAAATGAAATATTAGAAAAGTAAATAACTCAGTTAAATATAAATAAGTTAAGTTTATGGTACTTATAGATTATTTATTTTTCAATTAAAAAGAAAATGTAAGAAGATGAGTATTGTAGAAAAAGCACGGATCCTACCAAATACGTATGTAAGCATGTATTCCTGCATAAATTCACCTTGAGTAATTGATATAATATAAATTATTTATATTTTATCCGTAATTTACTAATTACTGATTGAGTTTTCCTTGTAATGCATGTTTATATTTTACAAATTATCACTTTCAATAAAACTGATACGAATTTATTATAATCGAAATAATATAGTAGATAATTATAGTGAACAGGATTTTTTAGTATTATACAATCATTAATAAGTTACTAGTTTATGTAACTATATCTAGTTTCATTCTACTAGAAATTAATTTAAACCTCAGAAATAGTAATGATACTCTCCCAGATTATTATTCTTATTAGTGAGTAATTCTAAAGTTTGTATAATAAAATAACTCTGTTTTAATTATTCCATTTCATCAGAATCTAAAGGATTTCGAACAAATTAAAACAGAGAAATAAAAGAGAAACAAAAAAGTTTTTCTAAAATGAGATCCAATACAATTCATTAAATTAATATAATGATAAGTAAATAGCATTCAAGACAGATGGTCTTTAAAAAAAATTAGGACTTCATATTATTGGGTTAAATAAATTTTTATCATTTAAAATAAAAACGAAAAAAAAGAAAATAAGTGTTTCGGATAAAAATTTGATGACAATTATCATTCTTAGATATTGTACCACTTGATAAAAATCTTTCTTCTTCATGTTGCAAAGTGAAAAAAAAACAGATTTAGATTTTTTGTAAGAGATATTTTTTGTATTAAAGTAAAATATATCGTTTAATGTCCTTTTTGTATAAACAAAGCATAGTAATTTATTATAAAATAAAGTAAATGTTTTATTTTTTCATTTATGAGATAGATATTTTAATGAACTTCAAGTTCTACTATAAAAACTTAAAATATCTGGTAAAAATGATCGATATTCGAATTGATATAAAATAAAAATATTTGACTAATATCATTAAAGCATATTTGTAAAATTCGTATTTCTTCTATGAACATTATATCTAGAAGAAACGATTAAAAAATATTATATATTTATAAATTATTTTTTATAAAAACTTAGGCCTTTTGTTCCTTGATTTTAAAATATATTTTTAAAGTTACTAAGATATTTTTAATATTTTTGTGAATGATGTAATTTATTTTTTAAATATGCGTATATATTATATTTTAAATATAAATCTTAATAATTTTAAAATCTATTATGAGATATACGTATTAACGGTAAAAAAGAAGAAAATTCTTAAGGAAAACTGTATGTAATGACGAGGAATTAGAATGTAATGCTTATGTATTAACGTATACTATTAAAAGTAATTTTTTTTAATATTATCTCATATTTTATATTATTGAATTTTGGAAATATTTAGATTATTAAGAATTTAATTAATAATTTTTAATTGTTTTATGGGTCCCAAATTATAAATTAAAAGAAAGAAAACGAAACAATGACATTAGAAATTATGTAACAAATTTTAATGCGATAAAAATAATTAAAAATATTATGCTTTATACTCTGTTATACATCAATATATGAATATGCGATTAATGTGTGAATATATTATAAATTTCTGTTAATAATTAAATTTTATGTATATATTGCGCAAATGTGCCTCGAATTTCATGATTATTAAGATATATTAATAAATATTATAAATATATATCCGATAAAATAAGAAATATTTCCTTAATATATTTATATATATTTTTACAAATACTTTATGTTTGTTATAGAATTAATTTATAAAGTATTTTTAATTGTAAATTTGAAAAAATCATTACATTCATACCTATATACACTATTAATATTATGAAGAATAGATTATAATTAATAAGTATGCATTAGATTATTTTTTTAGTATATTGGAAAATTAAAGTATTTGTCAAATATATTCAAAATATAATTCAAATTTATAAATATTATAATATAATATAATATATAATAATATAATAAAAATTTATAAAAAGAAATGCCGAAAGAAATTATTTGATTCTTAAAATAGAAAATAGATAAAAATCTTGAATTTTGCTTAGACAACAAAACTCTATTGATATTTAATGTATTTGTAATTATGTTCATCGTATCAAGTAATAATAAACAGGTAAATATAAATATCGGTTACTACTTAGTAATAATAGAGTTAAGCATCTGTATTTGTAAAGTACACCTAAATATTTTTTAAATATATATTTTATTTAGAAATAAATCAACTAGTTAAATTTTTTTATATTAATTATACTATTATATTGTAAATACACTCTTATTATACTTACAGAGGCTTTCAAATAAGTCTATTTAGTCTTTATATAAATACATAGTTTTTGTTTTAGTTAAAATTTCTGAATATTTATACAATTAAAATTTATCAGAATAGGATAATTGATTTTATACGAATTGAAGGTGAATTGGTAGAAAGTATTATAAAATATAAAATACGTATGACATATGAGAATGGATGTGTATGTATATATATACTCACATCGGCATGCATAGCATAGTACACTGTATATTATTATATATGTAAATGTTTAATCGTTATAGAAAAAATTGTTAATTACTAATATGCAAATTAAATATTTTAGAAAAAACATATAAAAAATAAATTATATAAATTATTCTATATTAAAGGAAAAAAATAAAATTTATATACGTAAAACGAAGAAAAGCTTATAACAGATATAAATAATCAATTGCATGAAATGAAATTTGTTATTATTATCCTTGTATTACATAAATATTTTTATATAACTAGAGAATTAAGTATTATGCTTTATGGCTTCAAAATCTTATTAAATCTAATATCTTATATTTATATTTATATAAACTATATAAATATTAATATCTTTAGAAATAAAGAAATATTATTATTATTACAAAATTACAAAAAATGTAATAAACTATTTTCAAGGAGTATTTATAAAAAAAATAATAAATTTTAAACGAAATTTTTTACACGTTCATTTTATTTTCCCTTTAAAATGTTAATTTAAAAAGACTTTATTTATCTTCAAATGGAATTAACAACAAAACACATTTTCTAATAAAAAGAAATTTTTTTTTAAATTTTAAATATATACTGCTATAGATGCTAAAAGCTACATTATACTATATTATATAAATATAAGTATATTCTCATTCTTTATTGTGTAAAGATTTTTCATTATTTAGAGTAATGAAATATACATGAATTCAGAAATCATCTTTGTAAAGTAAATATAACTATTTTTTACAATTACAAAAAGAATTATAAATGTATGACATAAATGTAAGGTTACCAGAGTGAATTATTCACTCCATCTATCTTGAATAACAGAAATGAATAAACAAAATTAAAAACTTTACTGCGAGTTCTGAAAAGTATCATGAATATCGCTTGAATGATCAGCGAAAATGTCGATTGGAGAAACTAAGAGACTATGAGCGTGATCGTACAATTGTTCCCACGTAACTGTTAACGCGGGGGAGGCAGAAGACGAAGACTCAGAAAATCTTGGTAATAGAATGATGGTGGGGGCGGTAGAATATAGATTGTCGGACCTTCTTTGCTTATAAAACTGGAAGCGGCTGCCCCAGAATGAATTAGCTGTTGAACGAAGTAGCAGACGGTGAGACATCATTTCCATACGCATTCGAAAGTGTGAATCGTTCGGACGCGGTATCATCTCTTATCCACGTGAGCATCAGTGATCCATCTACACCTCCGTGTCTTCTTTCTTCTACAAGTAGAAACTTCGAATGAAGGGAGGTGATTAGCGTTACCAACAACATGAAGACCGAAAAAACTGAGAACGCCAATGGGCAGCATCAACAAGTCTCTGAAAACGGATGTCAGAACGGCACTTGTCTTTCAGGTTATTATCGCCGATCTGCTTTTTATGCTTCTTCGTTCTAGTTTTCATTTATTTATATGTGAGGGCAATTTTAAGGTAAAAATATGATTTATTAGCATTGGAATAGAAAATAAATAAAATTTTTAGCTTTCCTCGAATTATTCGTTAATTTTGCATTTAAACAATCTAAAATAAATTACCTCTTGCAACTAATTAATTTTTCTGATAATAACTTCTATAAGTGCGAGATTAATAATTTGCAAAATTAAGCAAACTAATATTTTGCTGGTGTATTAATGGTGGCTATGCATAATCTACCACTTCTTTCATATTGAAAAGTTACGAATATGTAAAAGCAAGAAATTAATACGTCACAAACACAAAAATTCATTCCGATAATCATAAAAAAATGGTACGAATTTGTTGATAGAAAATAAAATAAAAAATAAATAACAGTAACAAATAAAAAAAAATATATACGCATAAGTAAAAAATTATCTGTATGTCTTATTCTTATATTTATTTTCTTCATAATTGAATTGTAATTAAAAAATAATTTTTAGAACATTATTTATTTATTGTATAACTTTCTTATACTATTCTAATAATAAAATAATTTTTCGACACTTTTTAATATAATGAAGTAAAAAAATTCTTTTATATATTTTTAGTATATTTTTTAATTTCTATTCAGATTTTATGAATAGAAAGGTCCTTGTTGTTCTCTGCTTTGTATTTATTTAAAAATGAGTCATAAATATTTAATTAAATATCTTAAACTATTTAGTAAAAATCAATTAATTCTTTTAATTATTCATAATCATAATTATTATAAATTTCATAATTTAATTAATATATGTACAACATTAATTTTCTTATAAGAACATTTTTTAATTATTTTATTTATATTTTTTAAAATTTGTACTTTGTTTCCTCTCTGAAAAAGTAAAATTTAAATTATTTTTGTAAATTATATAGAATTTCCTTATTATTTCATCAACCTTTATCTTTATTTACCTTTATCCTTATTTATCAACCTAATTTATTTTCTTATTATTTTTTTGTAAGTAATTTAATTTATTTAGTTTTTCCGTTTAAATGTACCATTAGTCAAATCAAATGTATTCCTTTTAAATAAAGCTTCTATTAAAGATAAGAAATTTTTAAATTTTTTTAATTTATACTGTAGCTCAATTTTCTAAATTGGTTCTTTAAAATAAATTTTATAAATAATAAACATTTATGTAAGGAAAGTTTTGTTGCCATTACTTTCTCACAAGTACTAACACAAAGATGCTATTGTCATATTTTAGTTTTCCAAAGAAAGTGCTCGTAAAAATATTATTTTTCGTATGGAAATTTAACATTTTATAGACGCACATAAGATTCCAGTTACACGCGTAAACACAATCGCGTGCACTTACACACATTTATAAATTAATAAATGGAATGGCTTATATATAGAATTTAAGAAGAATTGATATATTTTGTAGGAGCTTTAACAGATTAGGAGTTTGATTCCTATAACTTATGATATTATTTAATGCTGAATATTCTTTTATAATATTAATTATTGTAATTGTAACTTAATAGAAAATGCCTTCCCTTATTTTATTATTTATTATATTTTCTCATAGACTGCCGATTAGATTAGTACATGTAATGTAAGATAAGGGACAAGAAATAAAAGGTTTGTATGCCTGAGTAACTAGATTATTTAAAAATAAGACTAGATATTCTGTTATAGATAAAATGCTAATAGTTCCAACTGTAAAAACAGTTTCATAGTTATAAGCTATTATTTATTTAAAAATACTATTATAAATTATGCTACATTACTATTATTTGGAAATTATAAATAAATTCTATATTAAATTTTATAGTTAATATAATACATTAGTTAAACTGAATATTATTTATAATATTTCATTTAATATTTAATTATTGAATAATTATTCAATAATGTCGATCTTAATTAAATATATATACTAAAAGAAATATTTATTCTCTTAAATGTTACTAATTTTTTATTAAAGAGGTTTTTGATTTTAAGATTTAGAAAACTTTTGAAACTATAGTACTGTTATAAACTTAAACATAAGATAGAAAATACACCATAATGCATAGAAATTGATATTAGTAAGTTATAAATCAATTTCATAAGGTTACTTCTTATAAATTAAAATAATAGAATATAGAATTGCTATTATAATTTTATTTATTGACTATATGAAAATAATTTTAAACGTTCAATGGTCATTACTTCTTTTATGTCTACTAAATTAAATACTGTATTCATAATTAAATAATTAAATATTGATGATTCATAATATTATAAACATTAAAATATATTTATATAAATTTGAAATTTGATTTTCTAGTAAATCAAAAATGGTTAGGTATTTATTTTCATTTTTAAATTTTGATAAGTTTTCAAACTTTAAAATTTCAGATAATAGCTATCTTTGACTCAATTTTTACTTTAATAAATATATGAATTATATGTCAAAATCTTCTATTTTACAGAACTATTTTCGAAAAATAAAGATAATTAAGAACTTTTTTCTAATAATGTAAATTTTAAATCATTTATGGATATTATTGTTGCATTATTTACCGTGTTTCTATAATCATTCATTCTTAATGTTTAGAAGATAAAAGCAAGATAAAAGATTTATCTTGAATTTTATAAAAGATATTTCAATATTTTCAATAATACTATGAAATATATTTTTGAAAATTGATGAAAAATAGTTTCATTCTCAGTTGCTTTAAATTATACTAAAGTATACCTTTATTTATTTCTAAAAATAATAAGAACCAGTAAATAAAATCTGTAACTTTAAGATATTTAAGTTTTAGTTTTTTAAGTTATATTATTATTTAAAAATAAACTATTAAATTATCTAGTTTCATTGTATGTAGAAACAAAGTAGGTGAGTTTGTAGTGATCAAACAATAAACTTGCTCATTTAATTATTGAAATTAAATAAAACTCATTGAAATTAATTAAACTTATACGTAAATATATTTTTGGAAATTATTAAAACAATAATTAATATAAGTTAACATTTTAGCATTAAAATATTAATTTTATTATATATTTACTATTATAATTAACATTATAGAAACATCAATGTATCGTTTATAGGTAATCTAATGGTGTTATAGACATTTAATAAACATATAGTGAATATAATTTATAAATCATAAGAGGACCATTTTTTCAATTTCTATAATTTATATTTTTACCAGAATTTAAATTTGACTTAAGTTATATCATTCATATAAATAAATATTTTGTATTACTTATTTTTTCTATTAAATTAAAAAATTAATTGTTAGATTGATATTGATTCGTAATTTTCAAAAAATCGTTTTAATCCAAACTTCAAATATTATAAAAGAATTACTTTCCATTAAATATCATATTAATCAAGTATTATCAAATGTATTAACCGTAAGAAAGAGAATTATTTATGCATTGAAAGCTGAGAACTATAGGAGTAATAAATCATATTAAGTATCTACAAAGATACGCGATATCGTCACAAAATCTTGTATATTATAGAACTTTGTTATATACGTTTCACTTCTTTTCTCTCGCTTTTTTCTCATATTCTCTGTATCTTTTTGACTTGATGTATACAAAAGTAATGACCAGTTGAAAAAGGTACAACGCGATGACCATGCAAGATTTCGACCCCATTGCACGTTTATTTTTTTTCTTTTACATCTTTTTTTTATATTAATTCTTTTATTTATATTTCAAGAATTAAAACACTTCAAAACGATTCTTTTATTATATATAAAGAATTACAAATAATCCATTTTAACATAATGTTTAAATTATGTTTTAATTTTAAGTATAAATTATATATAATTTATATAATTTTGTTCATTAATAATATTTGAGTATATAACAAGAAGAATTGAAAAGTTTTTCCATTACTCGAAAAAAAATATTTTGCTTGTTAGTTGTCAGATAATTCATAATAAAAATGTCATTTATAAGTCTAAAGATTGTGAAAATTCTTCTTATACATCTAGGCTTTTTAAAAGTTATTTACTAAACTATCTATTTGTAATTTCTTGAATGTAATTTATATAATTGCATACGATATTAAAATTGATATTATCATAAACAACTTTAATAACGCGGAATTTAATTGAAATTATATTCAAGGCAAGTATATATAATTAATACGTTAATATCAGAAACAATTTTTTTTTAACGAATTTTTTTCCAAATTTTTTTCAATTGATATTGACAGTATGAATAGGTAAAAGATTATATAAGAAATAATATATTTATATTTACAATTTAATCTTATAAGAATTCACTTATCTTCTATGTTACTTATTTTAAATACAAGTGTGCAATTATCGTTTGTTAATTAGCATATTATGGTTAGCATATTATGATGTTTCTTGATTAGAACATTTATATCAATAAACATTAAAGCATGTTATAAAAAATATTTTTATTAATATTGAACTAGCACAACATACATCTAAGTTATTTTTGTAAAATTATTTTCTTTAAGCATATTTATATGATTCAATGCATATATTATAAATTAGTTATTAAATCAGCTATCATAGAGCTATTACTAAATTATTAAAGTAATTAATCTAGTTTTTTTTGCTCTAGTTACTTATTTTTGTTTTTTTTTATTTTCTGAATAGTTTAAACTATTAATCTGATCTAATAAATGAATTACTAAATTTCTTAAAACGAACACTAGGGTTTCAATAAATGATTTCTCTAAATCTTCTTGGTTTAATGATTTCTTATTATATAAAAAATTGATAAATTTATTATAATAAAATGTCGTTATATTGTAATAAATTTTTCTTGCATTATATATTATATGCTTTCATAAATATTATTCGTCAAAATTAGTTCTTAAACTGTTTATTTATATTACTTTATTTTTAAATTAAATTAAGACAATATTCTTACACGTAGTTTATTACATTAATAAGGTTTTGCTTAAAAAGGAAAAAATAATTAATTTCTAGCGATTCAAGAAATATTATTATTTCTAAATGTATAAAATAATCGTCAGTATAATATCAGTAAATTTTTTATTTAATAACGTTTGTTTTCAATTTTTTATAAAAATTGTTATTGATATTCGTTCAATCAAACTTTTAATCTAATTTTTCTTTGCAAGAAAACGTATACATATTCATGCGATATAATAAAATATCAAAATTTTCTATCATTATCATTAATTTGAATCATTATTTTAAAGTATTATAATATTTAAATATAATAAAACAATTAAATTATTTTATTCTTTAATGTTTATTATATTTTTTAATCTTAATTATTTTAGATATTTTGAAAATTGTCATAAATAAACTAAAAATTATTTAAATAATTTGAAGAAGATTACGTCTAATTGATCTCCATGAATTCTTTTTTCTCTTTTAATTTTAGTTGAAGTTAAATATTCAAAACACTTATCACTGGTTAGTGTTTATTTTAAATATTTCATTTATCGATAAAACTCTTTACAAATAAAAGAGAATAAGTTATTTATAAATTAATTCCACATAGAAAGCGTATACAAAAATTATCTGAAAAATCTACGTTAATATTTGAAATACGATTTTTTATATATGAAATTATACGAATACCCGAACTCTTATTTATTTAAAAAAAATATTTTTATTAATAGTTTGTGTATTTTAATAAAAGAAACTAACAATTAAAAAACATTATTAATAATTATTGATTTATTATTTATAAATGACGAAATCTGTTAATAAAAATATATTAATATCATAAAATAAATTAGTTTCTTACATATGTCGAACTTGTTTTATAGTGATTTAAAACTGTTTCTTAAAATACTTGATTCATACGCTTTAGGCTCTTTGAGCTTTTCTCTGTTTTTTCGTTTCCTTGTATAAATCACACGTGAGATAATATTTAAAAAAAAATGAACTTGAACTTTTTAATACTCAAGTTGATTATATAATTAATATCTTAGTACAATGTAACAAAACGTGTCCTTGTTTTTTAAATTACATAATAATGATATTCCAGAACGTGAAATAGTAGATGAACTTATATTACTTAGTAATAATGCATAGATATTATTTTAAATATTATTCAAGCATTATACTGTTTTCTAAAAATTTTCTATTATTTAAACAAGAATTATATTTAATAGAAATTGCATGAAAAATATCTCTTATTTTCTAAACTAATAAAATAATTAGTTAAATTAATGCTTCTTTAATAAATTATATTTAAAAAAGAAAATAGGGTATTATAGTAGTTTGTATAGTAGTATAGGGTATTATATTAGAATAGTTTTACAAATGCTACAATAGAATTTCTTTTTTTTGTATAATTAATCGACAAATATTTAAAAAAGATACAAATTGTACTCTTACTTTAAATTAGATACATAAAATAGATAATTATACATTTTTGTTAGTGAGAAAATTTTACATATTGTATAATATTACTTTTTAACATTTATTAAAACGAAATTTTAATTAATATTATATTATAATATTGAAGCACGAAGTAGTTAGTAAATATTTAGTAAAAATAAATTGATAGTATATTATTGCTCATTCATTTAAATATTATTGATTTAAATTTATTAAAAACTTTACTTTAAATATTTGTGATTTAAATATTATTAAAAACAATATTATTGATAGTATTCGAATATTTTTAATAACTTTTAATTTGGTTGTAAAAATTAACAAATAATTTCACATTAACAATTAAAATGGTTAAATTATAAAAATAATTATTTATAAATAATTAAAGATAATATGTTAAATTCGAAATAATATTTGAAAATAATACTTCACTTATTCTGATAGAGAATTTTATTCGTTTTATATGTTTAAACTTTTTAAGCCTTTATTTGGAAACTTATTTAATGTTTGCTATATGCTTTCATTAATAATTAGATTGTTTATTTATATTATTCGAAAAACATTATATATTAACATAAATATTTTTTAAATCATTTAATTTAATCGTATAAAACATAAAACAAATAATACAAAATAGTATCATCGTAAGAAAGAAAATTCTTGAAGACTGTACTTTTAAATTAAATTTAATTTATTTTAATTAAATTAAATTTACGGTAATAAATTTAATTTAAATTATGGTGTACTTAATGTAGTTGAAAAATTCATCTAACAAATTTTAAAGTAAGAAAGAGTGATCATACGAGAATAATTTTGCAGAAATTATATATGAGAAATATGTATATTTATGTATTAAAGAAAATCTTTACATTTCACTAATAAATATGTAATTATTACTGAAAGCTAACGTATTTTTTATATGAAGTTTAAAGTTGACACTAAACAGTAAAAATATTTGACATTACTTAATTAATTTATGTTACAGATATTTTACAATTATTTAATAATTATTTATATTGAAAATATTTTCATTGTACCTATAAATATTAATATTCAAGCGACAATAAGTGAATTGCATTTCACTTAAAATAGGAATTGTAATAATGTAATTATGATAAAATTATTAAACTAATTTCAAAATAATTTTTTTTATATAATTACAAATCTTTATATTTTTGTATAAAAATATTTCATGTAAAACAAAATTATTTCATATAAAATGAATATGTTTTAAAGTAAACAAACTGATTAAAATTTATGATAATTTATGTATATAAATTAATAATAAAACTATTAATTATTTCAAATCAATCACCTTGATTACTTTTTTTGAAATAAGAAACTCCTAGTTTCAATTACATATAAAATTAGATACTATATTTTTACATTGTCTTTTCATTCTTATTGTTCTTCAAAGTATTTGCTGAGATTTAAAACCGTATATTATATAATACTTAAATATAATACTTAAATAGAAATTATTTCAGAATCCAAGTATTATCGAATTCGAGTCATCAGACCTTATTCACCGTATATTACAAAACAACTAATCATAAAGTTTCCTTAAATTTTGGATACATTAATTAAATTAGAATTATTTTTGATATTTTCAAGTACAATTTTTCCCTATACAATTAATAAAAATTTTATATTTATTATTTTTCTATTTTAAAAGCATGTTTTTCAATTCAAATAAAACTATTTTTGCATAAAAAATTTATCTGAAGAAATTTTCAAGCTTTTAAAGATTTAGCTATCTATGTTTTGTTAATTTTATATGAGAATATTAACATACATAATTCTTATTTAGCTTATTCATCAGGAAACATTTTTATATTAATAAAAACTCGTTTATTAATTTTTAATCGAATAACTTTCAATAAAATTGATAGTGATTTCTTTATAATTACACCCACAAAAACATTTTCAGAAAAAATCAATTCGTATATGTTGAAGCTTATTTTCAGTCAAATTATTATAATAGTATACAGAATAATCTATATACTTTTTGATTAACCACACTCTCCTTTATTTTCTTTTGTGCAAACTAATCGAGTATCGATTGTGTTAATTTATAACTGGTAGTAAAGTGACAATACAAAAGCAAAAAGAAGAGGAAAGAAGCTTCCAAAGTGTAGGCGAAAGAAAAAAGTAAAAGCAATCGAGGCAACGAGCACTCAGGCGAGTATTAAGTTTCCATTTTCATTTTATATCGGTGACCACGAACGTATTAAAGCGAGAATGCACACATCTATGGACATAGCATGGGCTTCGAGGTTGAAAAATTGCGTTAATATCGATCTGCCGATGGTCTCAATGCGCGAACGATATTATATTTATATGGAGCGAATTGCTTAATTCGTTGATTGGTAGAAAATAGATTACATGACATCTACTTTCCTTTTTGTCAGCTGATAGCTTTAACGTCTTTTTACATCAATCTGCTTTGACTTTCTTATTTTAAATTATAATAATAAGCGACACATTAAATAAATTATACATTACAAACTTTTAATGGTAGTATTAACTTGCAACTGCACACTTAAATTTTATAGGTTACACTAAGACCTTTATTGTCATATTTCAAAAGAAAATAACGATTTTATGTCATGATATAAAAAATGATCTTACATTCTAGGTTCTTTTAGTGCAAGGAAATAGAACATGAATTATGAATTCATATTTTAGAAATAAGAAAATGTTCATATAATCTCGCGAGTTGTCTTATAATTTTTATTTACAAATTTAATATTAATGAATAATTAAATTTAAAATAAAACAATTAATTTACCTTAATTTAATGAAATTATAAGATTAATATATTAATTATGAATTATTAAGATTAATATATTAAGATTAATACGCTCATAATCTATTCTTAGATTTTAACTTGAAGTTTATTTTATAAATTTGAAGAAACATAAGATTATATTTTTACCTTATAGAAAAGTATTGGCTATATAAAATTTACAGTGTATAAAATCAATATTAATTATTAGAAACTAAGTTGATGAATTGATATTAATGCGATTTTAAACTGATCTACATAAACTTAGTGTATTTTTGAAATTTTTTGTCAGCTTAACATGATTATTGATAAAATATGTACTAAATTCTTAATTGTAATATTATAAATTTAAAAAAATATAATAAAAGATCTTTATTTTATACTATGTACTTTATTTTTTGGCATTGCATGCAATAATTTTTAATGTTGGCTACATAAGAAAATTTTTGATTGATTATTTTCAATAAAAATATGATAGAACTAATAAAAAATAAAATTAAGAAATTATCCTTTTCATTTTTATTGGAATTTTATTTTTAATTAATCTATAACAAGAATATTGTTTTCTTGAGTAAAAGCTTATCAGTAACAAAATTTATAAAAATTATGGTATTTTTTCAAATAAACTGTAAATTAGCTAAATGTTTTATAATTTAGTTAAACTTTCTAAATGTTTCAAATTTGCAATAAAAGAAATAAAAGAAGGGAAATATCTCGTAACGTCCTTTTTATATGGAACCTCCATTTTGGAATTTATCTGGACTCCGAAAGAGAAATCTTGATGACGCACAAGTTGAAGATTCTGTTGGAACGAAAAGCATCTCTATACATGAGATGCCATATATATTAACCGGTCGAATCTATCTTCCGTTTTGAACTGTCAATGTTATAACTATACGATCCCTCATACATGAAACAAAATCTTGATATCAAGGGATAGGCACTTACTTGAATTCCAGTAATTCTTACTTTAAACTATTTTAATGTCAAAATTACATTCATTAATATATTGCAATTACCATAAAATACCAGTCAGATAGAAAAAATAAGATTTGCAATCGATTAATTTTGTTATATAAAAAATTGAGTTTGATTCACAATTAAATTAATTTTTTCAGAAAAATTATGTTTTATCTTTTTCTTGTGTTATTTTTGTAAATATTTCGATTTGTAATAATTTTTTAAATATAAAGTTCTGATAATTCACAATTTACCTTTTTAAATTTTTCCCGAAAATATACTTTTCATTACTACTAGAAAATCAATCATAAAATCGAGGATTTATAAATTCTTCGTATTCCTTTTTGAATACAATACCTTATTCATATATTTTAATAAACACGTGTTTCATATTATTAAATAATACAAAAACGTTTTTACACTTTCATTAATTTTGACCAAAAATTATCTGAATGCAACATATAATTTTTAATAACAACACAGGTGATTTTATGTAAGTTCTTAACTTTCAAAATCTTTATATAAAAATAAATTATATTTATCTTAAATTATATCTTAATAATAGTACATATTAGTGATGTAAAAGAAAATGATTACATCCAACTTTAATATGGATTAAAATTAATCATGAAGCTTTTTTAAGAATAATTAAAGACTATATTAATTTTAAATATCAGCTTTCGAAGAAAATTTATTTTCAAATTAAAATTTTAACACGGAAAACTATTACTCTCAATATCATACCTCTAAAGAATTTTTTAATTAATAAGTATGTAATCGGATTTTATACTCATAATTTGAAATAATATTTATGTACATTTTACCAAAGTTAAAATATTTTAATTTATCTTAAAAATTGGATGAATTTCACAAATGATTTACTTTTGCAGAATATATATGTAGATTAGACCATCTTTATGAATATTTGATCAATAAATGTTTACTTTTAATGTAATTAAAAAAAATCAAAACATAAAATAAAAGAAAATGCTTTTATATAAAAACAATAAATATTTCAGAAAATACATTAAATTACTTTATTAAACAAAGTGTAATGCATCGTATAAAGTATCGCGTAAAAAATTCGAACATCTAGTCCAGTTGTTGAAAAATAATCATTATTTGTAAGATAATAAGCTGTTATGCATTCAGAGAGAATAACAAGTTGAAATTTTATAATATTCTTACAAACATAATTAATTAAAATATTGATTACGTAAAAAGTATTATTCAATAAATATCTTATTATTCTTAAAATTATAAATTTTTCCTATACAAATATTTGTATTTAAAGCCTTAATAAAGCTACTAATAAGATATTACATGATGTACTTTAATTTTCTATTACTTCTGCCTGCATATACATGACGATGTATTTTTAACCTACAATATAAAAAGATTTTAATTTTAATTTTATGTAAGAATCTCAAAATATTTTTCATTTAAAGCAAATTAATGATTAGAATAAAAAATCCTCGATTAAAAATATTTTATTCATAATATAACTTTATTATAATTAAAAAAATAATTATTTTAATTAATTGTATAAACAATGTAATTAATTAAATTTATAAGATTACATATTTACTAATTTATATATATTATAAATCGTATAATTTATAATTAATCATATAGGAAATTGTCATTTAAATAAATGTTAATCCAATTATCTCGTATAAATCAACATTTAGTATCATAATAATTAAGAATAAAAATTGTCTAAAACTTTTTTCATTAGTATAATACGTAAATATTTTGATACAACTCCTGTTTTATATTCATCATAATTACAGTATAGAAATATAATTCATATAATTTTTTACTGAATATTAGATTATTAGATCAATATATTGTCAATATACGAGGTCAGCTTTTAGAAAGAAAAAAGAATCGCAAAATAAATAAAAAGCAATTGATGGCTTATGAAGATTCTTTAATCTATTTATAGAAAAATACCTGAGCAACAATCTTGTATGAAAAACCTTATAAAATTATGAGTTAAAATGGCTATCGTTTTATTTATTCTGCTCAGTTTCTCGGTTTATTGTTTTTTTTTTTGTGATCTACTTACGTTACACGGGGATCATATTGAATGCTCTTTAATTAACATATAAGTTACATATTTATATAATTATGTAATCATGCAAATGATAATGATAATGATATTTCTTATAATTGGAAAAATTACAAGTTTTAACTGAATTAGGATATCGTGATTTAATAATATGATTTAATTATATATACTTGTTCTGAAAAATTTTATTTGTTACAGTGATACGGATGTTTTTTCAAATATGTTTAATAAAATTAGAAAAAAAATTTTCATTGATAATTGTAGGTTTGTTAATAGG
Organism: Wiebesia pumilae; assembly: GCA_018907045.1. Lineage (NCBI taxonomy): Eukaryota > Metazoa > Arthropoda > Insecta > Hymenoptera > Agaonidae > Wiebesia > Wiebesia pumilae. The sequence goes on from JACCHZ010000127.1 coordinate 5,538,646, forward strand.
TTTATTAATTTGGTAACTAATATTTTTCTTTAAAAATTTAATTATAGAATTGGCACGAGTAATTAGAAATACTTTATTATATATAATCTTTTTATTTTATTCTTGATTGTTTTTATTTGATGTGAATTTGGAGATAAATTACATTTAATGAAATTAATGAAACGTTTTAGAGTATATAATGTATATTTCGAAATTTCTGATAGTAAATTATTTTAACTTTAATCTTTATATAAATATAAATTATTTAAATATAAAAGAGATATAATTTTGTATATATTTTGAAAGGGTATAAAAATAAGAGTAAAGTATAATATTATTAACGTTTGTTTATTACGAATTTTAAAGAATAATATATTGAACTTGTCAAAAATTTATTTTTTATTAATAATGTCGGCAAATAAAAAATTCAAGTATTTACGTTGTACGAGTGAAGAAATGATACCGTTTGTAATAATCGAAGCAATACTTACGCTCGCAAATTTTAGAACAATGACATAGCATTGAATTCTTTTTTAAAACAGATATCATTGTCAAATATAGAAGACATGAAAATTTTGTTTAGCGTTTTATAAATGTTGAGTACAGCATGAATAATGAAGGAAGAACGCATTAAAGACTGCTGTAAAATATTGTTGAAAAAATCAAAGGGCTTTTCATAGTGATACTATCATTCATTCAATATTGCAGTGCAAACAAACACGAATAATTCGAACTTTCGTCTACCTTCTCCACCTCCGATATTCTCCGGCATAGATTTTTTGAAGCTCCACCTCTTCTCAGGTTGCGCATGTGCCCTCGAGAGTGAAGGTGCGTGTTATGAACACCTCAGTCGCAGCGCGTCACTCCGGCGAGCGACACTGCGCTTGTTCGTTCGCGTCTTCACTTCTTCTCATCTTTTTTTTTATTCTATCAATTATCGATCACTCGATCAGCTATTGCTCACGGTGCTCACGATGCTTCATTATCTAGTGATCTATTATTGTCAACGAGGCAACGTAACCGATTGATCATAATCACATCCCCATATAAACGCGAATGGTTTGCTAAGTATTGTACGTCGAAATAGTCGATAGCTAAGTTCTCTCAAATTTGAAGAGACAATAAGAAGAACAGGCTTTCTAAACAATTAGCTATTTAATGTACTAATCCTGCATATATTTCATTTGAAGAACGACAATCGGTGGCGGAGGGAAAGGGTAAAAACGAGTGAAGTTTGTACTTTGGTTGGCGAAAATGATTAAGATTCTTTACTGGGAACTTTATTTATCAATCATTCCTACGATTGATAAATTGAATTAGTGAAAACGAGCAACTACTCAATTGACAAAGGAGGGTAAAGTATATGGGTTTTTGTTAATAACGACACAATCATAAAGTTTTTACGATACAATAATAAATACAAAACTACTCCGATATTTATTTTTAAAATAATTAAAAAATTTGCACTTTACACTATTAGTGAAAAGTGAAAAAGAGATTCTAATTATTCGTACTAAGAATTGTCTTACTTTATGTTCAAAAAACTTGAAAATTATTTATATTTGGAATTTAAAAAATGAAACCAAATAAATATTCGCAATTTGCTATCATTAAATAGAGGTTTATTCGTTCAAACAAGTTAGCACAGTTGAAAATTATTTAAATATTCGAATATCTATATAGAGTGAAACATTAAAATTTTATAATGTATAATAATTATTATTCTTCAATGATGAGGATGATGATGATGAATATGATTATGATGATGAGGATGATGATGATGATGATGATGACGACGACGACGACAAAATTCTTAATTGTGAAAAGAACACCATATTTAATTTCTTTTGTATTCATTAAAACTAAATTTATTGCATAAAGTATGCAATATTTATATAACATTGATAAATATAGATAATTGTTGTTTAATTAAAATCATATTTGCATTAATTCTGTACATTCTCAGTACATTGCTTTGAAATAGCAGGACAATTTAAATTAATAGACCAAGGTAGTAATGAATATTTGAAATTATTTTTCTAATGTAATTGTACTTTTTTATATAGTGAAGCAATACATAGAAACATTGACTTTTTCAAACTATGCAACACTTTTGCAATTATATTGTAATTATGAAAATCTTGAATATATTAATTAGTGCTATTTAAAATAACTCACTTTAACATTCGCATAAATATAGAACTTAAACTTCTACAACAAATTCTTGAAACTTTAATAAATTTTCCGCAATTACAAATACAAATTGATATCTCATTTTAATATTTCATGCGCAATTGTATAACTAGTTAATACCCCTTACAGTACAATTTTCTCTTACCCATTCAATGGATGAATCTAAAAACCACGTTAGTGTCGGAAAGACGCAACGGGTACAATTTCATATAGCGCTCGAAATTATCAACGACGTTTTTCGAAAGTGTTCGATTGTGCGTGTCTCACGTGAGAGACAGATCAGATATTCGTCCAAGGTCGAGGACAGAGAACTCATTTCTTTATAAATATATGTTGCAACAGGTCGCGAGCGCTATTAAAACGTCGAGTCCGGTTTTGTTATGATTTTCCTTCTCTGTCGTAGCATACGGTATATCGTGTTCCTGTTATACGTTTTCGATTTTTTATCATCAAACATCTGTGAATTTGAAAGAAACGTTGTAGTTTAGAATTAAGAAGGAAAAACGAGTGTAATTTAAACCACCTGCCATGTATTAATTGCGCTACACGAATGAAGAAGTAATTTGTTAAATTAATGATGTATTAAGAAATGCTAAAGCAAAATCTTTCTATTTTCGATAATACTTTAAAATATTTGCTAAAAATACTTCGTTTACGAAAAAAAAAATAATAATTGCTAATATTAAAGTAATATATCGATGTACGCTTATTTGTTAAAAAAAAGTTTATTACGTCGATGTGATTATTGAAAAAATAGGCGTGAATACCGTTGTATAATATGAATATAAAAGAAATATTTAATAGGAATCCAAATATTGTAAATATTCTAGTAAAAGCAAAAATTAAAAAGAATATATTCTTTATAACAAATCAATTCTTTTTACATTATCTTTATTTCAAAGCTGTCATTAACAAATACAATATATGTAAAAAAGTATGATATCCTTTAATTAGTAATGAGAAACTATTTTTTTATTTCAAATTAATTTTCAATTATTGCATTGTAAAAGTGTTGATATTTATCAATAATTTGTGACGAAGTCATGAAAATATAAAAATTTTCATATTTTAATTTAAAAAGTGCAAGCTTTAGATTTAAAAAATTCAATGGCATACTGAAAAACTTTTACTTTTTCATTACGGAATAAAATAAGTGCAGCGGTAAATAAACCTGGTATAAAATGTTATTGCCTTGCTAATAATTATATTAAATGACTAATCAGTAGTAAAATCCATAATCATAAGGATATCTGTTACTACTCAACAGTATATTATTTACTATTTTTAAATGATCATTTTATTATACTTTGATTTTTCTTCGTTTACGTTTCTTTGACCTGGTATACAAATTTTGTATATCAAATACTTTGTATTTATTAAGTTTATAAGTACAAATAACTGTTGGCACATTTATTTTTGTATATTTAAATAAAGTAGATATAAATTAAATTTATAACAAGGTTTTTAAAAATATTTACATGAAATAAATATACTATAGTACAAAAATGGCTTAACGAGAATAACAGCCAATATATATATATATATATATATATATATATATATATATAAATAATAAGGTATGGATTCTTCGATTAAAACTTTTAACAATTTAGCAATACCATGCATAAAACCAAAAAAGTGTTTATGATGAAGAGTAGAAAAATTATTGTTTAATAAATTGACACAATTCAAAGATATGATTTGAGTTTTGAAAAATTTTTATATTATATATCGCGAAATACATAAAAATTTGTTATTAATTCTCAATAATATATTGAACTGACTTTTTTAAAAATATTTAAGTCAAATATAAATTTAACTTTAAAAATTACTATGGTATCGTTTAAATAAAAATATAATATCAATTCTCATCTAATGGTAAACAATATAAAATTATAAGAAAAAACTATTCCAGTGCTGGAAAAAATATTAAAAACCAATGTCAATGAGTTACGGTTTCTTAATACTTCTTGGTAATTTGAGACAACTAATGAAAGAAAAATTAAAATAACAAAATATATTGAAGACTTCAAATTTACGAGTTCTACAGAATAAATTTGATTCTACTTACGGATCAAAATAATCCGAATTAAGATTAGAAATCGCGCAGTTCAAATCTTTATCCGAATAAAAGAAAGTTTATGGTTCTAAAGAAGAAGACAAGGAGAAAGAGATGAACGGAATCACGAGAAATCAGGAAGTATTGGTCGATGAGACCAAAAAGTCACCATCAGAGTCGCAGACAACTGTGAAGAAATCGTATCCATGCCCACTACGTAAGATTTCTTGGGGCGAGAATGTGGTGACAAGCATCGATGGCTCGGATATCGAGATACCGGGAACCCCAAGAACTCCCAGGACCTCTACCACGCCAGGTAGCTGAGCAGCGATTCCTCTTATCACACCCTTCTTTTATCATTTCATACGAATGTAGCGTATCTATCTCTTTATTTATATTCTTTTATTATTTGAATTAGACAATAAACATATTCTGCATGTACAAATAAAAAAAATTGGTATAATTAATTTCTTAAACACTTTTTGTAAATAAATACGTATCATAATAAAAACGAGCATTTATAAATCAGATTTTTTTTAAGTATTGAAAAATAATTGATTTGTAGATTTAATATGCGTATATGTATGTATTGCATGTAAAAATAATATAGAAAACTGCAAAATATTTGACAAAAGTTTACTCAATATTATAGTAAAAGATTATTAATTAAAGTGAAGATTTTATTTAAACAAAATCATATTATTACACATAAAATTAGATCTAATAGAGTCATTGATAGTTCTAAATCTTGTATTACATTAAAAACGAATAAATCTCAAAATTATAAAAATACTTAATAATATTTATAAATAAAAATCAAGATAGTACATATTATTTCATATTTTAATAATTCATGTAATAATTAATAATTTAAGTTCAATTTTAATAAATTCTTGTTAATAATTTGAATAATACCAATACTTCGAAATTATATTAAACTTTCAATCGAAAATTCCACGTCTAGAAATTAATATTTGAAGTAATCATTATGATATTTTCATAATTTAAAATGAAATGCTTTAATTTTTATAAGGTAATAATTGCCATCTTCGTTATATTTACGTTACAAAGTTTATTATAATACAGCCAGCAAGTAACAAAGATAAGTAAAATTGTCATTTTTTCTTTTAGCTTAATATTTTCCTTTCAATAGTACTGAGTCTTGAAATTAATGTTAGTACTGACTATAAAGTTACTGACTTTAATGATTTATGTGTATCACTGCTGTGACGATGCTTATAATCGCAAAAAAATAAATGTGAAATATATAAAAACAAAAAATGCGCGAGATCTTTTGGAAAAAATTAGCAACGTAATGTTTTACTTTGATTATTTGAATTTTTAAGAGGCGCTATACTTGTTAATACCTAAACAAATTTCATAGGGAACTTTTCATTTTAAAGATAAAAATAATTTTATATTACACATACTTAATATGTTGATTTTGAAACTTTATTCAAATATTAAATAATACTAATGAATATATATTAACTGAATTTCTAAATTTTTTTTACTGAATATGGATTAATTGATGAATGAGTTTTTGAAATAACAAAACTGGTTTAAATATTTATAATGAGAAAAACTTAACTTTAAAAACACTTACTTTATTTAATTAATTTATTCAAGTTCATTTTTACTTATCCATAAAATATTTTAGTTTTAATTACATAACCCAAAATCGAAACTATTTTAATAATCTATCATACATTGCATAATTAATTGTGAAATATTTTATTGAGATATATATTTTTCAAAAAGTTATTTAGATTTTTAAATATATTTAAACTGAAGTTAATCTAGGTTTTTAAAATACTAAAAATAAATAATAATCGAAATAAAATATTTATATAATTATATAGAATAATAATTTTTTATCGCTTAACCTATCCTTTTTATATACTTTTCTGAAGATAATAAAGAGTATCATTAATAAATATTCTTATTATAAAATTTCTCTATAAAAACCTGAAGCTGTTTTTAATTAGAAATTTCGCAATGGTCAAGGAAAATTGATTTTTATTGTGTAATTACTCATGAAAATACATTTTTCTTTTAAAGGCAGATAACTAGTATCTAATATTATAAAATAATATATTCATTAATTTTCCTTGCAATCATTCATATATTCATTTATCTTTAGAAGGTAGTAAGTTTTAAAGATAAATAAGTTTTATTTCATTTAGACTATAAAATATTCATTTTTATAATGTTATAAAAATCTGAATTAATATTATTAGACATTATTATTTTCTCTTACAAATTAAATAATAAATAGTATTTGAAGAACTATGTTGTACTATAAAGATAATTTTTCTTGAATTATATCTCATAGTAACCACGTCCGATTTCAGGTTAAAAAATTATATATTTTATTTTATGCAATAAGGAGTAAAATAATTTCCTTAAAATATAATTACTAAAAATTTGATAATGAAAGAAATAGACTACACTACTTATATCATTTTCGTAATGTAATAATCTTGAAAGTCGTATTTTTTAATGAAAAAAATTGAAAAAATATAAAAAGCATAATCCTGACAAAGCGTAATATTTTTCTAAACAGAAAATTATTTAAATGATATTATAATAATATCTAAATAATCAATTCATACCTTACGTCATTTTTTTCTTCAGTTAGAAATAATTATTGGTAAAGTAAGTCTTTTTTTATTAATATTATGTTGCAGATATTAAAACTACATTTTCAGAATATTACTATAAATTTTTACTATTTTACTTTTATTCCTATATTATCATATTTAGTCTAAGTACAATGAATTTTATTGAACTATACTTTTTTCATTTACAAAAAAATTCTATAAATATATCTCAATTATAGAAAATCCTAAACTATAAAAAATTACATATTTTTCTTAGGTCATGCTACAAAGTAAATAAAGATAGTTAAGAAACTTATTTCTTCTAAAAATTTTTCTAACAAATTTCAAATTATAATTTATTAAAAATGTGAATATAAAAATTTTAATATTGTTTTTAAATATAAAAAGTAGTTATATAAAATACAAAATATATGTTAAGTAAATGACAGTAATATTAGTTAAAAAACCATTTTTCAAAATAATTATTGAAAGTATATAATTAATTTACTAAATAAATTAATACAAATTGTAAAGAGATTAATTAATACTTAACTAAATAAGTAATAAGCTATTAAACAAAAATTTCTAATTTTTGTTCATCAATTAGAAATATATGTTATATTATTATATGAATAGTACATTTATTACAATTTTATTTAGTTTTTTTCCTTAATAATTTTTATAGGTACAGGTTGAATAAAAATTTTAAATATTTTTCTAAATAAGTATTACACAATTTTTATTTAAAATTATATATTTTTGAAATTTTCTGAAATAGTATTTTATAATATTTTTATTCTTGCGAATGAAAATTGAATTTCTTTTTGTAAAAATCTTTTAAAATTTACATAAATATTTGTTCTTAAAAGAAAAAGTATATTTGGAGAAGTGGAATAAAATTTTCTGTTTAATACTAGTATCAATTTTTATGAAAGTAGAAAATATAGAAGGTGGTCTAACTTGAGAAACTATTGAAATTTATGAAATATGTGTAATCTAAATTATGAATTCAAGAATATATTAAAGTTGTGTTTCACCTTTCTAATATTAATAATATTTAATGTAATATTAATATATATCAATATCAGTCTGTAAGTGACAAATGATATATTTCATTTGTAATGAAATGATTAATTCAATTTAATAGCGTATAAAATAATATATAAGACAAAATCAAAATATTTAGTATATTATATAGTATAATAAAGTAATTAGTTTTAAACAAAATTAAGAAATATACAAAGGAGTTGCTCAGTTATACAATTCATTATTTAAAAGCTATCTTTTCTTCACTGTCTTTATATTTTAATATGATTAAAACGAAATGTACATATATTTAAATAGTTTGATTTTTTATTTTTATTTAAACTATCAACTTTTATTGATATTGTTTAGGGAACATTTTATTGTCTTACTTGTGACATTAGTCTTTAAAGAAGTGGAGTTCACTGGTAAAATACTGAAACTTAGTACTAATAGACGTGTGTTTATAAACTGCATTCACACCTGTAAAATGATAAAATCATATTTCTAATTTGAAATCTTATTGAATTGGTTTCATTGGAGTCAAGATAAAAAGTTTAACAACAATTTTTGTAATTCATAAACAAATATCGAAAGCGTTTAATGCTTGAATATTTTATTTTAGTTAGCAATATATTAATTTTCAAAACCTAAAACTTACAAATTTGTTTATAAGAGTATTTTATATCGAACAAATTAAATAATTAAATAAAAATTTTATTATTTGTATGCTCAAACTAAGACATAAAATTTATGTTATTATACTTTTTTGAATGATTTCAATTGTGATTTATCTATTAAAATAAATTTTGCTTAGTTCGAAACGGTATGTTTCTCAGGATTTTTCAAAGATAATACAAAAGCATTACTTCTTTTCGAGTAATTAAATATTACTCTTTTGAAAGAGAATATCAAAGATTTTATTACTAATGTATTAAAAATATTCGAGTTTATATTATATTTTATTAGACGATAGTGCATATAAAGCAATTTATGTAACTAATTTTAATGAATTAATAAAATACATTGTATATAACATTTTACTAATTTAAAATATTAATTTTTAATTTTTGCAATATTATTCAATATTAAGTCCAGTTTGTAATAGATATAAAAACATCCATATAATTAATTTTTAATAAATAAAATGAAAGAATATATCAATTCATTATAATAATAAATAAGTGTTTAAAGGCTAATTACTCATATTGATATATTGTTTAAGTTAAGATATCATTACTGTAAGTTTTCGTCTTGAAATTTTATTCAATTCAAAACAATTGAAAGTAGTAAAAAATTAATTTTTATTTCTTGAATTCTAATATTTATACCAAATTTTGATATTCTATTAATTTTTTGGTAATAGTTTACATAACACAATAGGAATTATATACGAGTAAAATAATTATAATATCAAAGCGAATGAAATGATTCAATGAATAAAAGTTTGTAATCCTATACTAGCTTATATTTTCACTTCACTTTCACCTTAGTAATGTTTATCAATAAGTCATCTCTGAACTTTTAATAGTGTACTCAGATTAAGTGCATTTTTTAAAAGTACGTTATATAGAAAAAATATTTCGAAAAAGTTAATATACTGTTAGAAGAAATTTGACAATCAGTAAGCAAACTCATGCTATTCGAATTTATAACATAAGGTTAACTCTTGTTATTTAGATTCTTATATGGCTCCTGTTATAAAATAATAACATCTATGATTAATAACTAATTTTAGCGTATCTTACATAATAAAATAATACATAATGTGATCTTATAAAATGAAAATAGGAAAAAATGTTTCGAAGTATAGTACAAGATAAAGGTTTAATTCGTTCAATCAGTGTCTATGTATGCATAAGCAAAATCGAAACAGATGTATAATTTCATGTACAGAAATGAATCTTTCGATTTGTGTATTATTTCCCTACCCATGGATTTTTCTGTTGAATGTAACATAACTCTAAATTTGCAAGTCTCTTTACTCTGGGATTTACGTGGATGTTTCAGGTCACGAGAAGTGCACGTTTCATCACGATGTAGAGTTAGATCACAGACCACCTACGCGAGAAGCTCTGCTTCCACAGATGTCACACAGTTATAAACTCTTGCTACAAGCTCTTGGAGAGAATACAGAAAGGCAAGGTTTACTCAAAACGCCTGAAAGGGCTGCAAAAGCTATGCTTTTCTTCACCAAAGGCTACGATCAGAGCCTTGAAGGTTAGCGCATTTTTCTGTTCTTTTGTTTTTTCGTACAATTTTCCATTTTTCTACAATTCACATTGAATTTATTTTTTAGTTTACTTATAGTTGTAGAATAATATGCTATTACGTGCTTTGCTTTATTGATAATGAAACATTTATATTGAAATATTATACTTCAATATGTACTATATCAAACCGAATTCAAAACTTTTAACTATTATTTATTCATTTTATTAATTAAATAAATTGAATAATGTAATTAAGTTTTTTTTATTTAAGTAGAAAAGGTCCTTTAGTTGTAATAATTTTTATTTACATATATTTGTAATAATTTTATGTACGTATGTTTATATTGTATATAAGCTTTTCTACAGTACACGGTATATGGAACAACTAATACTTATATGTATAAGCTCATATTGTTTCTTACTTTGATCCGTTTTATATAACATCCCTAATGTTAATATTTAAACATTTAACACGTTATATTTAAAGTAATTTCATCTTTAATAAGAGTTTTTAAAATATTGATTATTAATATGACATAAGTATCATATTCTGAGCCTTAAACTTAGTATCATTGCTTTGTTAAATTATGAAAAAAGAATTGTCATTATAACGTAATCCTACAGCTTTGTTGAAAAAAATTATTTTATTTAAAACAAGAAAATAGTGAATTTTCTAAATATATTTTTCTGGCATCTAATATTATTTCAAATATTTTATTGTAGTTTTTCGGAGGATAATAAATAAAATATAAAAATTAAAAACGTCCCTTATATCCTCATAATAATAAATAAGTCTATCAAAGTTTTAAAATTTAAAATACGATAGTAATGAATATCATTCTATTTTATATAGAAAGTCTAAACCCAAGTGTACTCTCTACCGTGAATTCCAATGAGATTCTTAAGTTAATTCAGCCATTCTTTCCATTAAGCTTTCTGTAAATTGTGTGAACGTCAGTTAGAAAAAAATGATATTTATTATTGATTTTGTTAGATAGCTTATCTTTCAAATATATTTACATATCGTTTAATACTTCGATTTTAAAAGAAACAGGAAGAACTGTACCAAAAAGTAAATATGAATCAAGAAATATGATATTTCTTAATTATCTATTACAAAAGATGTACAACTAATGTATATAAAATTAATAGATAGAATAGTATTATTATGTAAATAATTTAATTTTTAATATGTCACTGTACATTTAATCATAACAATTGAAATTTATTCTCGTTAATGCTATAGCTTGTATTTTATATCGTATATAAACAATATTATTGTGGTACGTTATAAATTGATTAATAATATTTATTTTAATAATAAGAATTGCAGTTGATGCATTAAAAACACATAAGATCTCAATTATAAAAAATCTACAGTACTATCAGTTTTTGATAAAAATTTAATGATTAATTACGGCCAAGATAGTAAGCGCATCAATTAAGATATTTATTTTCAAATTTTGTATTTGTTATTTTAAATTTCGATTAAATTGAATTACAAGTACATATTAATATGATAAATTTGAACTGTACATTAAAATTAGAACTAAATACAATTAAAGTTACTAATTTTTATAATATATTTATAATATAATAAATATTTACAGTAAAGAAATTTGAAAAACTAGTTCTCACTAATATTAATTATAAAATACAGATTTACCACTAAGCTCATATTACTTTATTACTAACTATTATTATTATATATTATGTCAATATTGATTTTTCTATAAAACTAAATATATTTAAATTAAAGTTCAAATTAATTCTTGATATTTCATTCTATCATCGATAAATTTTAAATCATTAGATATTAAATTTTTACATTATATCGATTACATTACATATATATAGTCGACGTTGCCAATTAGTATAAGCTCTACTTAAACTGAATTATCTTATTTGAATTTATGATAACAAAACAAATGAAGTTTCGATCATTTACACGATGATACAGTTTATGATACTTTCAAATCTAAAAAATTATTCAATCTTTTTTAAGATTTTAAATTAAAAATTTAATAGAGTATTCATATCATAATAATTTGGCTAAAAATTGCATCTCTCAATGCTTTTATAAAATTTAATCATATACTTGTTTGTGTAATTAAATATGCTTTATTATAACCAATATATGACACATTATTATTATAGCATACTTTTATTAATTGGTATAGAATAAATATGCTGAAATTGCTTTAATTAGCAGTTTTCCAATTCAACATAAATATATAAAATAAAGTTCTAAAAAAAATTAAAATATTAATTTAGGTATTATTAATTATCTATTAATAGTTTACGGTAATATTTAATATTGAAAATATTATGATACATATATTTAAAATATATGTGTTTGTACTATTCTTTAACCTGCTGCTTCTATTGCGCCTCTCTAAAGAAAACATTACTCAACTCTAAATAATAAACTTAATATTCAAACAAAAATTTACGACACTTACGTGTATTTTGTGTTATATTATAAAAATGTTTACTTCCACGAATTCAATTTCTTTCGCAAGTTATGCTGAAAATATAAAAACAAAAATACACAAAATTGAAACCAGGTCTCTTAAATAAAAAAAATTTGTATGTATATTATACGATAAAAAATATTTTATTAATATTTTCAGTTTGATTTTATTAACTAACATTAAAATTTCAAATTACTTTTAGAACACCTTCAGTCGCCTTTAAAAGAAAACATTTGGCTTTTAATGTGCTCATCTAAGTTTCAACTTGAACAAGTCTCAAACGCGAAGTATGTTTTAATGATTCGTAAAAAATAATTTAAACAAACCCTAATAAATATAAAAAAATAATAATTACTTTGTAGATAGCTTTTGTAAAACTATATATTACATAATTATCATAATTAGGATTCACTAATCAGAATAGTACTATGCATTGAGATTAGGAAGAAAGTCTTTCAAGTGTACATAAATATTACATTAGAATCTTGTGAACACATTTTCAGCGATATCCCCTTGATCATAAATCCATCGCACTCCCCTCAATCACAATAAAAGCGAGTGCGAAGGCTCAGTAATTGCAAAGATGCCTCTTATTCAGGTTGTCCTGGCAACGCTCGACACTATCCCGGAACATACGCGGGCAACTAAGTAGGTCAATATCGGGTAAATCACGAGAGAGGTGTCGAGTCGTTGGATACGCACCCACTAGCCTCGTAGCTCCATTTGCTTTTCCGTTCGCCACAAATTCCTTTTTCAAACGAATGAGCAGAAACAGGCTTTATAGATTCCAATTTGGTAATACTCATCTTATTTAAATCACTCAAAGTTCCTTATTTATTTAAACAATTGCGAAATAATGATTTTTTTTCTCAAGCGCGCTTGCGCATTCTTCACCAAGATAAAATTAAAAACAAAATATTGCGTATAATTACTCGTTATAGAGACTTTTATTAGAAAATTCATAAAAAAATTAACTATTAATCTATGTACAACTTTCATAATAATATTTGACAGAAGTTTAGTTTCTATCTACCATGCAGTTAGAAAATCTAAAACATTTAAGGATTATGATTCAAATGGAAACACTTCACTTTTTTCTACAAAATTATCTATGATTTTATATCTAATGTTCATTTAATTTTCGTTTTAAAAAGAAACATACAACTGTATATGTTAGAAATCGAATGATAAAACTTTGGTACACATTATATTATTGTAAATATATGTGCATTTATTATAAATGTATACATGTACAATATTATTACCAATTTATATTTTTTAATACTTATTTTATATACTCAAAATATAATATTGTTAATAATTTTTTTCATATATCAAAGTATATATTAATACTTTGACTTATATTGTATTTTAAATATTTCATATGTAAGTAACGAATTGAATAAACTCCCATATTATATTATGTATACGTTTTATTTAAGATTAAAATACTCGCATTTCGTATTAATACTTCTTTCTTCAATTATTATCGATAATATCTCGTAACTATTATAATACTCATGATTATTGAATAGAATAAAATAATATACTGTAAATTGTAATAAGCAATTATTTAATTATAACCAAAATGTTGAAACATTATATTACACTAAATTTATTAAATTTATTTTTTATAAATTTCTCAAAATTAGAATTAATTTAATTAAAAATTTTAAAAATAAATATCCAATGAAAGGTCTCTTATCATAAATAAATAAAATATACAATTTATAAAAAAATTTAGAAACGTATTATTTAACTGGAAAAACGTATAATTTACCTATGGTATTTTCACATCAAATACAAAATTTCCTTTTAAACATCAGATCTTTAATTAAAAATTTTTCTTCAATTGAAAATGTTAGATTGATTTTTTTAAGAGGTATATATCTTTATAATGCATATCTAGTTTAAATATTACTATATATAACAATAAATCTGTATATATTAAAAAACATAGTTCTATATTTTAGAATTCATTATTAAATTATCGCTTTAAAACAAATACTGTCGAACTTGTAGATGTTATCAACGATGCCATTTTTGATGAAGATCACGATGAAATGGTGGTTGTTAAAGATATTGAAATGTTCTCCATGTGCGAACACCATCTTGTTCCGTTCTATGGAAAAGTGTCCATCGGCTACTTGCCCTGTAAGAAGATTCTCGGGCTCAGCAAATTGGCAAGGTTATTTTATGACTTTAATATTAATGATATTGTAAGTTCAAAACATTAACATCGAATTTATATTTATTTGACTTTGTACAGTACTGTTTTTACTCCAACTTTATAATAGTAATAATAATAATAATAATATTAATAACTACGCTGATTAGATCATGAAAATGAGTCGATTATTGAATTATGAATGTAACACAAAAGATTTAATAATATTATATATTAACAAAATATATTTTTAAAGATTTTAATAGTTTATAATAAATATAATGTCCCTTCAAATTTTTTGAGAGACCGAGTAAAAAAATATTGTTTATTCAAATGTCAGTGTGCAACAAAGGTGTTGATTTCACATCCTTCTATAGATTCAAGAAAAAAGAAAAAACGTTTTCAAACCTTGATAAAAAATTTCTTACTTTGAACTGTTGTAGAATTGTAGAGATATACAGCAGACGTGTACAAGTTCAAGAGCGCTTAACGAAGCAAATCGCTGAAGCTGTGACTAAAGCAATCCAACCTGCAGGAGTAGCTGTTGTCGTTGAAGGAGTGTAAGTTTATTAAATGAAAAAAAAATTCTTTCTTTTATTTATCATAAAGTGTTTACTCCTTTTTAAATCTCTTGTACATATTTGTATATTTAATGTATGGAGTCGTTGAATCTCTTAATTAAGATCTATTTCTTTCGCGGTTATGTAAACTTGTACCTTGAACCTATATTTATGAAAAAACTACATAATTAAACAGCGTATACGTCTGGAAAAAAAGTCATATGAAAACATTTCAATTTACAAGTAAAATACTTTTTAGACTTAACTGCCTCAATTCTTACATCTTGTATATATACATATATCTATTGAGTATAAAAATTCTATTTAAAATACTTAACGTATGAGTGATCATCGTAAGCTAATTCAATAAGTGAATTAATACTGAAGTAATATAAGCATTGCACCAATCATCGCTGAAAACTTAAGGACATCGCTTAAATTATCAAACCGTACTTCTGATAATTTAAAACATTTCCCATGACCAGTGATATATTGTACAATCTTTTTGTTCGGATTATCTTGTAAAATCAAGATCACAAAAATGCCAGTTAAAGTTATAAGTACCTTAATCGTGGACATTGTTGTTATTGTTATTGGTTATATGCATTAATTACTAAACTACCTTCTACATTTAGCGTTAGATTTCAAGTTTGTTTTGCTTCCTTGCCTTCGATCACTTCACAACGCTTAAGACTTTAGCGTTTACCTTTCGTGCTAGTATCAAGAGGCCTTGTGCCACTATGCGAAAGCGCGATTTTATTCGCACATTCGCCGCGACGTTGATGCGCGTATACGCATTTGCATACATAGATATTATATCTATTTCTCGATGACTAGAGTAGCTCATTATGGATTCTGTTCTTAGATCCAAATGAATCAGAACTGCCTGAATACGCGCAGCTCACTTTTTCATAATTTTATCAGTCCTGCACTATACTTTTTCTGTACTACCTGTAGACTTGAATCCGGTGATTTCGGTAACAATATAATTCCTATCTGATTAGAAAATGATAATTGTTAAATGCATATTACATTGTTTGCTTATTACAAACTGTCCCTCGTGTTATTATATATTTTTTGTACACGCATCTTAGTTTTCCTTGGTAAATAAAATTCATTTATAGTCTTCTTTAATTAAAAAATTGAATATTTGATAACAAACAAATTTTATTCCTATAAAAAATGATAATTTTACATTTAATGACTTTGAAATAACATCATTATTTTATAAAATATCTGTATTACAATTATTTGAAATTCTTGAAATTTATTTCGCAGTGACAGTATTGAAAATGAGTTCAATTAATCCTTGAATAAATTAACATATTTTAAAAATTATTTTAAATCAACGATTTTTTATGATAACCAGCCTTATATAATATTATTTAATACAATGCCGTGTATTCAAATTGTTTAGAAATTATATTATAATGATAATTCTTATTGGTATTGATACTTGAAAAAAATCTTATTCAGAATATGAATAAATCGAATGATTCTACTATCTTAAAATTTGTATTAATTTTAATTTGAAATTAAACATTTTGAAAATAAATTTTTTAGACCCTTAAGAATTGAATTTTAGTTTATTGAACTCTAAAGATAGAAAAATAAAATTTCTTTTTTTATAAATTAAAAATAAATTAAAAATTCTGGGTTGTTATCTTAATTATATCTATTATTTAATTAAACTATAAATATTTTAAATATAATATTAAACGTTAAATATAGATACGTATTTTTTATTATAAAGAGCTCACTGTATTTTGTAAACGAACTGTAGTTTTGACTATGTTATAAAAGGGTTATAGAATTTTATAGAAATTATATATGCAAATGTTCTAAAATGTCAAATTCGATTAATTTTGTTTGAATATGACAAGGAGAAAAAGAGATTATTAAATAGATTATAAGAGCTTTACATAAAATTTTTTCAATTACTAATTTAGCAGAGTATTTAATATACTTGCAGCAAAACGAATTACATTTGCAATTTTATTCAAATAAATGTCCACCTCAAAGATTTTACTTTAAGATTTTACTTTTCTTGATTATGTATTTATAATGCAATACGTTTATTTTTATAATTACTAAAGATTTGAATTAGGAAAATATAATTATTACATACTTTTTATGATCTTAACTATGTCATTTATCACAATTTTGAATTTGATTAAGCGTCAAAATAAAACTCTACATAAGACTTTGAAATCAAAGATCTCCTTGTTAAAGTTATTTCTAATGATGTTTTTTACATATTTATATATTAGACTTAAAAATAACAAGAAAATTATTTACAGACATATGTGCATGGTGATGCGCGGTGTGCAGAAAATCAACAGTAAAACAATTACGTCAACTATGCTCGGCGTTTTTCGCGACGACCCTAAGACTCGCGAGGAGTTCCTTAATCTTGTTCGTGCCAAGTAAAATATGAAACGTTTAGTAGTGCAGGAGAAACTTCAAAAAATTGATAAGAGAGAATGCTAGTATATTTAATGCGTAGAGAACAAAAAGAATGAGAAATATAATGAAGATGATGCCTTAAAATATAATTAATAGAAATTCGTCTTTTGTCTGCTAATAGACATCAGAATTCTGCAGAATCTTATGCGAGTAAAGGATTATTATAATTTTCTAATTTATAAGATACATTAATTTTAATTTATTTAAAGTTATTGTATATTTTGAAAAAGAATTGCAAAGTTGGACTAAATATTTCTTTCTGTGATATTAAATGAATATGTTTTTGATATAAGAATATACGAGAATTTTTTTTTAATAAAGTAAATATAAATCTTACTCGAGTAAATATTTATTTATTATTATTAGAGCAAAGAAATATTTAAAAAAGTTTTGTAATTTTGCAGTGTTTTATTAGGTTTATAAATTTTCATTACTTAAAAGCTTATTTTAATAAGTATTAAGAACCTTTCAAGAAATTTATTTGTACAGTTTGAAAATTATAAAACAAAATTAGTGGTCAAGAAAATCAGCGATACAATTATATTGATAATTTTTTGAAGGAATTTTAAAGAATTATAGAAATTATTAAATATTAAAATTGTAGTACCATTCATTTGTATTTTTTAATACTTAATTATATTTTAGTTGCTTAATGTAATTATGAAGTTCATAAAATATGAATTTAATATACGATTCTACTTAATAATTGGTATTTGTATATAAAAAACTAATTAATATAATTAAAGAATGAATTATGTCATGAAACATTAGTGACCGGTAAAATTTCATGTCATGAATATTTTTTATACAACTAATATAAAATGAAAAGAATAATTATTATACATATATAATTATTATTCTTCTATATATATAAAATTATATAATATAAATAATATTATAAAATTAATATACATATATAGTAGCATTGTTGCATTGCGTGAAGGATTATTTTTACGAGGTACAACAGCCATGTTCCTCGTAAAAAGAAGTAATGTTTGTTAATGCTTGTTAACTAAGAAATTCGTTATATTTAACAAATTTTAAAATTCTATCTAAAGTAATTATTGCATTAAGAATTTTATAATCGCTATTATTTTTAAAACCAATGAAAGTAAAATAATTCGTAAAATTGAAACTACATAGAAAATCAAGAAGTGAATGCACAAATAATTAAATTATTTGCGTATGGGTAAGTATGTGTATGCAAATAAGTGTATACCTATGGAAGTGAGTGTCACAAGCGTCTCTTAATTCAGTCAGATACTGAATGCCTTGCAATCAAACTAAACCACGAATGTAAATTTGTATTATTATATTTGGTCACTTATTCGGCATTTTTTTCATTTAAGATAATATTTGTCCTCTCTCTCTCTCTCTCTCTCGTGTTCTCTTTGATTTTAACATACACAAATATAATCCCTGCAATAATATCTATAATGTTAAAATGGATAAAAATATACTAAAATAAATTAATTTATTATTTATTTGTTTTTGACATATTTATGTTATCTTTAATGGAAAAACTTTATCATTATGTTATACATAATTACCGTAACTTTGTACAAGTTATTATAGAAATTATCACCCATGATGCATTTGTGGTCCTACTGTAACGCATCATTACAAGTTGATATAATCGTTTATATCATATATATATTCTATAATAGCGAAAGTAGGCATTCTTCAAGTTTTCAAGGAAAATTCCAGTATGATAAACTACTTTCCTTAGTCGAGTTTGTTATCATTTGATTTATCGATTTTTCATTTGAATGATTGATACGTACTTGAGTGACATGATAATAAGGATAATTAATCAAATCTCAAAGAAGAGAGAAATTCATTTTAATTATAATCTTTCGAGTTAAAGAAAGTTCTAATATTATTATATATGAAAATTTGCAATTATTTTTAAAGTATTCAAAAATTTTGAATACTTAAAATTATAAATGAATAGGCAATCATTATAAAAGTTAATGATTAACATTCTAGTATTCTTTATTAATAGTACTTAAAAGAACAGCTTATAAATCCCAAAATTTTGATATATTTGAACAAACTATTTAATTTAAAAATATATGTAAACATTTTATTTAAATACAATATATACAAAAATTTTTTTACTGAAACTGAAATATAGAAAGAATAAATAAAATTTTTATTGAATTCTTATAATGAAGTCTTAAATTTTACAAAAGAATTGTAAAAAATTATAAATGGAAAACAATTTTTATTTTAAAAAATACCAAAATTATTATATATATGTTACTTTATTGTAAAAACATGAATACACTATAATCTCCTGAACTAGATTTAAAAAATTTTGAAAATTATTATTTTATTTCAAGTAAACACTGCAAAAGTCTAAAACAATAATGATAAAAAATAAAATTATTTATTATAAAATTATAATTTCATATATTAATATATTTGAGAAAAAATTTCAGTGTAATGTAATTCTAAAAATTACAATAGATCTACAGTCTATTAACTAAAATAAAGTTACTAAGAAAATAATTCCATGACAATATTAGCTTGATCTTTTTATAAAATTTTACAATTTAGTATTTATTTCTTATTTTATCAAGTTAAACTTTATCTACTGATTTATACAAAGTCGTATTATATAATAAATGAAGAAAAAAATAAAAACAGGGAAAAGAAACAATAATCACTTATTGGTGTACATTTACACAAGAGTATAACGGAACGCACAGTAATTCAGCCACTTACTGTGCCTTGCCAAAATTTACACATACATGTATAAATATATACCCATGTTTATGTAAAATCAATGGTCCAATAAACAGAGGTAAAATCGTTTTTCTAATAAAAATCTTTTATAATTTTTTCAAGATTTGCAATAATTCTATTATCTTTAAATGCACTAAGAGTAAAAATTATATATTTACGATTAATATTTGCTAACTTCGGTAAAAGTTATCGGTACGTAAATTTAAGTCTTTGAACAAATTTGTTTTTATTCGCAATAAATTTACAAATTTTATCAATATAGACATATATATGTAAACCAAATTTAATAAAAAGTTATGGTGTATTATAAATATTTGAACTTTGATTTACCAATTATAGAAATTATTAAAAATGTATCTTTATTAATTTTAATGAATAATTTAAATATTTGGCGAAATAAAGAATAATTATATACAATTTTTCTCTTCATAAAAGATCATATAATTTTATATTAAAAGAATACGTAATAAATATCACAATTAAATATTATTTTCTCTAATAATTGTAAATAGCCAATATGACAATGCGAAATTTTGTTCAATGTATATTGCATTTACTTAATATTCTTAAGTTTACTAAAAATATACCATTTAAAAGTGTCTTATGATTGTTTATTTATTTTTATTCTAAGATAAAATTCAAATGAATATAAACTGGGAAATTTAATGAATAAAATATTATTTTACTTTTGGTTGTTTCTTTTTATTTCTATCATTTACAGGAAAAATAATATTAGCCAATATAAATTGTAATGTAATCAATAGACAAACCTTCGTTTTACAAATTGTATGAAATAAAATTAAATACTTGTACTTGTTCATTCGTTCAAGTTGTGTAAGTGTATAATATTGTAATATTAAAATGTTAAAAATATTTTTCTGATATTATATACAATTTTATTATCTTTTAACAAATGTGTTTATTCATTGATTTCCTAAAAACATTTAAATACTGATTCTGTATTCCATAGTTTAATAAAATAAATATTTAAATACAGCAATTAATTTATAATTTGAGCTACTGAAAATGATTTTCGTATCCAGAAGGAAACCTGAATTAGCACGTATAATTGGATTTTCTAAACTTCGCGCAGTTGTTACCAGGACAAGTCGTATTTTTCTTTGAGGAATTGTCTGTGTAAAAGATAAATAGAAATTAGAAACAAAATATTATTTTAAAGATTTTATGTATGCTGAAATAATTATTATATTGAAATTTAAATTAAAAAATGAATAGCTTAGTAGATAAAAAAACTTTTTTAAAAAATTAATGTCAAAATATGTGTAAAGGTGTATTTAGAAGCATATGAATAATTGCATTCATTTAAATTTCGTCTTACAAAAATTGGATAATTTATACTGCATTCATCTTAAGTAATTAAAAAAATGTTAAATCCATGTTTATATTATACTTAAAAAGTTCACCAAATATTGAATTGTAAATTTTCAATGTTACATGAAAAGATAACACTTCAAATAAAGTTAACTCTAAAGTTAACTAAATCAAGAATTTCCAAAATTTCAATTTTTTAACTACACAGTTTAAAACAATAAGATTATAAATTACAATTTATACATTTGATTTTTATTTACTAGTTATATTAATTAAATAATTTTAAAGTATAAATTTAATTTTATGATTATTAATTACAGCTACAACACATAATTATGTAATAATGATAGAATCACTTTTATTTTGTAGATTTATATACTATGATTTAAAGTTTAACTTAGTATATTAAATTTTAGTATATAAAATTCAGCTTAAAAAATTTTCAAAATATCGTTTTATTGCGGTTTTTTTGCAATACATAATTTCACACATTGAAAATTCTTAATACTAGATTTTTCTCTTTGAATTTCTGTACTTTAGAAATCCCTAAAGAAATTTTCCTTATTTTGCAAAATTAAAAACATCTTCTTCCATCACTTTTTCATATTTAAAATTAAAACAATTTTCGTTCAAAATAAAGTAATTTTCAGTGTTTATATCCCTTGATTTTGCTTAATATTAAAAATAATCCGAAAATCCCGAAATTATTTAAAAATTAGCCTTAATATTAATTGCTATAAAACGAGTATTTTTTCATTTTGACCATATCTACAAAAATAAGTAAAAAACGAAAATAAATGAAAGAAGCAATCGAACTAAGTTACAAACCACAACGATTCGAGTTGGTCTGTATACCGAAGTTTTCGACATCTTTCTGATGGAGCAACAGCAGCGTGTTATTATCGCGCGATTTTCTTGACTTACGCTCTGAGCGTCCAGGTGAATGTGGACACACTTTTCTAGCAGATGCACAATTGAGAGTATCGGATGACTCATTACTACTAGTGGCATTTCTGCAAGACCTACTCGCTGAACCTCGACCCGGACAATCTCTCAAAGACTTGCCCACTGGCTCCCTAAGAACAATGTATTTATTTTAAGTTTTTATAATTCATATTTCTTATACGCTTCAATATCTGTATTCCTATGTGTTATGAATGTCTTTCATTCGTCAGGGGTTACTGTATGTGTTGATTATGTAATAAGCGAACTGCTTAATCGGTGTAGAATGATCGCGTAATAGCTTTTCTTTACGATCGTATATATTGTACCAAAATACAAATAAATCATCATTCCTTTTTTGCTTCTGATCTTCTATCTGAATTCATAATAATTTTGAGAAAATTATGTAATTTTTACAGTAAAATTTATATGACTTTTTGTTGCGTTGACTGAGATTACGTCATTTACGCTTTCAAAATTAATCAACGGAAAGTAAAGAACACATATTCTAAAATATGATTTCAACTTATTTGTTTGAATTATATATACTTATTAAATAAAAAATAAACAAAAAAAAATTTATTTA
Organism: Wiebesia pumilae; assembly: GCA_018907045.1. Lineage (NCBI taxonomy): Eukaryota > Metazoa > Arthropoda > Insecta > Hymenoptera > Agaonidae > Wiebesia > Wiebesia pumilae. The sequence goes on from JACCHZ010000127.1 coordinate 5,561,994, forward strand.
ATTAATTTTCCCACTTTATTTCGTATATCAAAAGAAATTTTTTTATAAAAATCCATTCCAAGTAAAGAATTAACAGAAAAGTCTTACCCAGAGGTTGAAGCTTGACAAGGTTGACCGCAGTTCTGGATTGGCGTACAACGTAAAACTTTGAGGGCCTCAACGTTGAGTGAGGAGACGCCCTTAAGAAGGGCGCGTTGAATTGCGTTCTCGTATTCAGCACGTTCCTTTACAATTTTCTGGTTTTCCTTTCGCAACTCTAGCATTTCAGCCTCCATCTTAAATAATTATCGTATGTCTTAACAATATTTATTATGTCTCGATTAAAATTAATTAATTACATTATTTCGAATTTATAATTCATCTAATTTTTAATAAATTTTGTGTGATACTAATAATTATTTAAATTCAATAAATTTTTCAAAACAAGCCTTGTTATTTGAAAGAGTAAGGTTTCAAGGCAAAAAATAGTGTTTATAATCAGGTTTTCAATATCTAAATACATTAAATGAATTTATCCAGAGGAAGTAGCAATAAAAAATAATGATTTCATCATTTTTAACTTTAACGTTTTAAATATATTTTTCTGAAGCAGCATTAAAATAAAAATAAAAATAGAGCGATTAATATCATTAATATAATTAATATTATTAATATAATTACTGCGATATTCATAGAAATTATAAAAAATTAATTTCAATATTGGTCAATAAACATTTGTTTAAAATACATTCCTGTTTAAAATTAACTCATTATTTTTTTGTACATTTCAATTTTTTACTATTTGCCTATAATTTTATAATCGTAATTATGACTAGAAATTTAGAGTTCATAATGTATAAATAAATACAACAACATAAATTTTGTTCTAAAATCATTATATTGTTTAAAATTAGTTTTAATGGCGACCTTAGAGTTTACTAGAAAATGTACATATTCACGCTTGCCACCTAGGCTATCCCGCTTTCGAATACTTGACAACGCAATTATCTAAACCTCATACCAAAACGTATCACCTGTAACGTCAGTGATTACAACATAAGAACTTACAATTATGGAAACAATAATAAACCTAAAAACTGATCATGAATCTGAGAAGTACATGCCACAAAAGTCGATCAACTAACAAATCAGGATCAGTAAATTCAATCATTGGCATAATAAACTACAAGTAGAGTATTGGGACAATTATTAAGTGAGATCTTATGAAAGGTAATCCAAGATATATAAATAAAGCTGAGAGCTTCAGGGAAAAATAAGGTTGATGATTAACCCGGAGCAAAAGCAAACGTGACACCTTAACTACGGAAAATAAGCCACCATAAAACGACCGAGGTACTGACACACGGCGACTCTGTCTTTTAGACTGGTGGAATATACGAACTTGACCTAAGTCGTACGTAACAATATATATATATATATATATATATATATATATTCCGTTTATCATTATTTTACACCAAATTTTTTCGTATACTTGTACTACAATTCAATCTTACAGAATGAAAAATCTAATGTACTCCTCTGATGTATTATGTCTATCGGTTTGACATAATGTTTTTTATCTGATTTATGAAAATAATCTCCCTAACTCATTGATATAATTCTATCTCTTCAAAAAGATCTAAAATTTATACCTCTGAGACGCACATCTGCAAACGTTCCAGTTCTCCACTTTGTGAATCAGTCTGACAGTTACTTTCCTCACAATTACCTATTCGACTTTGTACCCGTGAGGGACCCTGCGACGTCCCTCCACGTCCACACATCACATCCGATTTATTTAACGCCGTACTGCTCTTTTGCTGACAAGAAAAATAGATTGAAATTAGTATTTTTTTTAGTAGCTTTTACTCCTTATTACAAGTCAAATTCATTTATAACTTGATTTTATTAAAAAATTCCTAAAATGACTTTAAAAAATATTAATAAATAACGTCGCTACTTGGAATACTTATTAAAAGACTTCTTTTATCCAACAAATTTTAAACGAGTACTTTTTCTAATTGTAACTAACTTCTAAATGTAACTTTTCAAATATTTCTATGAACTCTTTGAGAAATAAATAATATTTCATTTACATAATTTACAGTAGATATATAAAGATTGCAATATTCGGTTCCGCGTACTAAATATACTAATTTTAATTTATAAGCTTACTAAATAAACACATATAATAAAAAAACTTATAAATAGACGTTGCGTATATACACGTAAAGTTATGAAATATCATATTAAATAATGTATTTAGAAGCATATGAATAACTGCATTCATTTAAATTTCGTCATACAAATATTGGATATTTTATACTGCATTCATCTTAAGTAATTAAAAAAATGTTAAATCCATGTTTATATTATACTATTATATTAATTATTATATTATTATACTATTTATAATTAATTTATAATACTATTATAATAATTATAATTATACTAATTATAATTATTATACTATTATATTATATTATTTTATTTATATTATTTTTTATTTTATACCAGATATTGAATTGATAAAAATTAGTTAATACTAATTTTATTTTTTACCTATAATACTAGTGAAAAAACTATTGCACGTTTAATGAGATAGAAATATTACAGATGTACACGATAAAAATATCTAACCATGGCTTCAATCTGAGTTGACGATTTCATAACTTCACTGTGTAACTTTTCTTGTAACATAATCGTCTCCTTTTGACTATCCTTCAGAGCGGCGATTTGAGTTGCCAATTCTTTGTGCAACTCCAGAACATCTCTTCTCGTCCACTCGAGCTTACTCTCTACTTGGCTGGTCCACTTTCGCGTTCTGCCCATCAGCTCAATCAGGAACAGCTTTAGTCGATGCAATAGAAACATATAAAGTGGCAAAAATAACGAAAACACACTGAATTTTTTATTTTAGTATTTATTTAACTAATGAGCTAACGATTTCCATTCTAATTTTAACATATAAAAAGAAGTTTTATATACAATTTAAAACAAATACTAAAACATGCTAATACATAATTTCTTCTAAAGTTTCAAAATAATGCTTACGAAATAAAAGAAATCAATCCTAGAAAATTAAGTTTCATACTCTTTATCAACATACAGAGCACAAATTTTCATGACTCAAAAAGAAATTTATGTTGTTTAACCAATGATAAAAATAAAAACGACTAGTTAATGTTTTCCTAAAAGTAGAATATTTTAATTGGTGGCATAAAAAACAACGTTATATGCTGGACTCTATTTTTCTTAAATTTTCGAAATACTTAATGATTACGATGATAAAAGTAAATAATAATCTTCTTAGCGAATTATTTAATTTGCTTTTTTATAACCATTATATGTATTTTAAAATAAAATATTAGCGTTCTTTCATTACACAAAATCATCTGATTATCTGAAACATAATGATCAACAAATCATAGGACACGAAAATACAATTATTAAATGATTGATACATAATTTAAATAAAATCTCTTTTAAAATATTCAAATTTTTATTAATATTCTTTTCATTTTTAAACATTCTTACTTAATTGTGATTTAAAAAGGATTTTTTTCAAGTACCATTGTATTATTTATAAAAAAAATGCACAAAGATATATAAAAAGCAGGAAGAGATATCCTTGCAAATTTTTCTATTAGGTTCAAATAATAAGAATATTGTATATTATCTAAGAGGTCCACTTACTGACAAATTTATATCTTCTATTTAATTAATCATTTTTACATATTTTTTCTCTGACAGCTGTTAATTAACCAATGTATATTGTTACTATTTAAACAAATATACTATAATATGCAATTACAAAAACTGTCAGTAACAGATCCCTCCCTCCTCCGCCCCGCCAATCAACTCGTCTTCATTAATACTTCGATTATTGATATAAACATCATGCATTATGCATCATGCGTGTACTTTATACTTAACAGGTGATAGTGAATTCCATTGCTTAAAACTGAATTGAACACCATTAATGTTTAAAAATTGAATAGCCAAATTAGAGCAACTATCCATAATGAGGATTGCAGATGCACCATTCAAAGTTTGTATTACCAGTTTGAAGAGTTTGAAAAGAAAAAGTAGTGCTAACAAGGAGAAGGTTCCCGGAAAATGAAAGAAGGTAAGTTGTCGGTAATTGGACCTCTTACCATGAGCTCAATCATGTTTCTTCGGCCGTCGACTAGCAGCGCGATGATTGGCCGCGTGGCCGCGACTAGTGCTATTTTTACTTAGGAGCTCGGTACGTCCCGACTCCTCGCGACGCTGCTCATGCACCTTTAACTCGTGTTCGAGGTTCTCGCTGAGACTCGCCAACGCCTTGCCCGCCTCCTCCAAATTCTCCAGTGCACACTCCAATATCTCGTCCACCCGTGGATCCCTGCATATGAAATTCATTTTTCCTTTTTAATAGACCGATCGAGGCTTTTTTGCTAGTTGCGCTAACGTTTAAAAATTACACTAAAGGCTAAATCTTGTCAATTATCAATATTTACCGAATATAATTATTGCAATTATAAGATATTATACATAATGATACATCCTGTAATAATTGTGTAATTTATTGTGAAATTTACTGTGCAATACATTTCATTATATAAAACGTTCACATATAATGTCCAAATGTATTTATTGGCAAGAACTAACAAAAAGCTAGAGCTTGATTATATTACAGCTTTTATATTGTTTATATCGTTATCAAATATATCATTGACATACCATATTCAATCACTTTGTTGAAGACGTTACTATTGTATCCGTCTGTATATAAATTTGGACGTCAAAGAATCATTTTTATTTACCTTTCAAAGATAAATTTATTTTAGATAATTAAGCTCTGTTCGTTTTTATTTTATAAAATATTTGTTATCGATTATTACAGTAAGGTAGGCAAGAATGACTTCTCAGGACATAATTTAGATTTATAGCAAATTCTTTAGATTTATAGAATCACTGAATATTCTTAAATGTGTTCAACGTAAATCTTGTAGTTTTCGATTCAAATTGTAACCATGTTACATTAGTTTTGTCCAACTGTCGAGATTAATTTTTAGTATTTTTTTAAATTTTAATGGACAAACCTAAAACATCAAATTGAAGCGCAAGGAGGTCTTATTATTTTTCTAGTAATGAAACAATCCAAGTTCAAATAAATGTAAATTATATGAATGCATTTAAATAATGAATAACGAAAATAAAAAGCAGAGTATCTAATATTATGTATTTTCTAGTCACAAAAATCTAGTAAATTCCATGCTTTTAAGTTCATATTTAAAGTAAAACTGTTCAATTATAAGAAACAAAACTCTTTATTATGATTTAATAATAAAAATACCCTGTAGACGTTAAAGGTCGATTGTCACCAGCTTTCGCATTATCAAAGTTAGGATCTTGCGAAGTTAGCATATGTTCAGCTTGTTCTTTTTCGGGCTCGTTGTGCTCTTTGACGGAGGTTTGATCGTCTGATGGTGAATTTTCGGCATCTGCTCCTCCAGTCAAACGTGGCTTATTCGCCGATCTTCGAAAGCAATGATTTAAAAAATTAAAATTCATATACTATCATATTTGCGAATTATCGTCATGCATAAAAATCGCATTTTTTATTTAAAAAAGAATTTACAAATCTGGACTTTACATCGTGGACTTATGTAATAAAATGTATTAATTTTTGGTAAGTGTCACATTTACATATGTAACTTTAAACTGTACAAACTAACAGTTATAGCTCTACTCTACTCTAGGAAAAACTTTAGAGAATATTTTTAAATTAAAAAAATGAATAAAATAATTAAGATAAGAAATCATTATTATTAAATTATATTATAGAGTTATAAAAGCTTTCGAATAATTACATATATTATCTACAAATTATTTACAAATAATACTTATTAATAATATATAAATTATATATTAATAATTATTACTGTTATTTTATATTTTAAACAAGCACCTAAAAAGGAAGAAACCCTTTTTCTCTAATTGCCTTTAGTATTTTTTATTTTATTTTGTTAGGTAACTTATTATATGTGGTATAAAATATTTTAATTTATATACTTATTAAGCATTTTTAAAATTTTTGATCGACGGAAATTTAATATTTTATTAAATAATAAAAAATTCTATAATATTCTATAATTTTCACGTTATTCATCAAGTTAATCAAACATTTAGTTTATTATTTATAAATTTTCAAAATGAAATTTTTACAATTCTAAATGACTTAACTTAATTATCAAATCGATTTAAAATTATATATGCAACTAATATGTACTATAGTAGTGTATATACTTTATATATACTAAATTAAGATCAATATAATTTCAAATTCATATATATAATGTTAAATTATAAAATAACTTTAACACCTATTGTCAATAAATTTCCTTAAATTTCATAATTATATTAAAACCCACAATCTTTAAATCTTTAAAATGTTATACTACAGTTTTCCTTAATTTATTATTACTTATTACAACAATCTGAGATTTTCCATTGATCTATATTTCTTTTCATTTATTTTGTAAGTGACAATTAAGAAGTATAATAGTATATTAAACATCTATTAATTGATAATATTCTTTTAACCTACACATTTGAATATATATTCAATATAAAAATCAATTTAAATATTATTTTGTAAAAATAATACAATGAAGTATTATATATGTCGAATTTTTAAAGAATAAGTTTTATAAATACAGGGTATGAGATACATTTTTTATATTTTTAATAAGCCTCTGTATCGTTTATAAATATTTTTTTTAAAAAAGAGAAACATTGTTTTTCGTATACATATTGTAAGATATTTCAAGAATATAAGAAATTCTTAGTTTTTTAAAGACTCTTATGTATTATAAAATTCATTAATTATTAATTTTTTAATTGAATTATTTTTAAACTTATAATTTTAGACTTAAGAAAAATAATATGGATATCAAACAATTGTTAAAAAATGTCGTAAATTATTGCCAAAATATTGAAGAGGATATTTGATACAAGATAAAAATTTATCGTAAATATTTAAACACTTTTTTTAACCATAATAATATTATATTTTTTTATTATAATATTTATTATAATATTTATTTTTATTATATTTTTTTATTTATAAATATTTCATTAAAGATATTTTAAATTATTTTTATATGAATATGTATACAATTCGAAATGATTTTAGTCAATGAAAATGAGAAAATTTTAATTGTATACTGACATTTCTATATTTTTATTTTATATTATATATTGATGATAAAAGGTAATTCACTATAAAAACAAAAAACAAAAACAAAAACTTTTATATCGTTTTTTGATGTGAAGAAATATAAAATTTTTAGTAACATTCTTTCAAATAAATTTTTCATTAGCAAAATGAATTACAGTATAAGTTTTAATAAACTACATGTCTAGTTGTATATAATATATAAATTATTTAAAAAACGTTATCATAATTATTATATAAAGTGTATGTAGTATATAACAGTCGTCTAATTATTATTTATTTTATTACCGAGACATTTTTCTTGTCGATTTTTGTTGGTTTAGTAACTCAGCAGACTCCGTTGTTTTTATTTCAATAGACTCATCGTTTAATGTATCTGTTTAATAAACAATTATCTTAATAACAGCTTATGTATCCTTTTTGTAACTATTTAAATACAACCAACTTTCAGAGACTTCCGTTAAATTTGAACTCATTTTTCAGTTTTTTCTAATTACTACTAAACTCAATAATTTATTAACGACCATCAATTTATTCTAATATATTTTTAATAGCATTGTAATTTTAAAACTAGATTTTTTATATAAATCACTTTTTAATTTGAAAAAATATGTTTACATTTTAGTTTTCAAAGCAACTGTCAACATAATATTAACCATAGTGAAATAAGCTAAAAAAATGCGCTTGCATGGCAATTATTTTAAAAGGGATGAAGAGGAGGGATATTTTAATAAATCACAAAGTAGTTTTTTGAAGAAAATTTTTTCATTCAATTTTTATTTCAAGTAAGACATAATTTTATTCATAATTGAAATCTGATGAAAAACTGACAGATACGAATAATAAAAACGAACTCAAATTCGTATAGCATGTATATCATTCGTAAACATGAATACTTTGATTATATTTGAACATAATAATCTTTATAAAATTAAATACACGTATACAATAATTTATTCATAGAGTTCGTGAAAAAATGAGATATAATTATTGTACAATAATGTATTTTGTTTTACAAATGATAAAAAATACACTGTAATTACAGCACTCACTTTCCATTCTTGCAATGATAAAAAATGGATAATATCTAGCACATTAGTGTCCTCTTTTTCAATTATTTCTTTTCTTATATTAACATAATGAAAAGAAAAGAAAATAAAAGTAAAATGACTCATAAAAAAAAGTAAATATATCGTAATTTTAGATTAAGTAATCACAGATATTACGCAGCTTTTTTTACGGGCGGCCTGAAAACACCAACAACCACCGCGTGATCTCTTTCGTACGGTTCAAGTGTTATCTGTTCCTGCGGTTTAAGCTTATCTGCGACAAGCTTTTTCACTTCCGAGGCGAAAACTGCTTCTGGTTGTGCTGTTGAATCTATACAACTTGCCTAAAATCAAAAATTAATTTTTTTGAAGAATCCTTTAATTAAATGTATTGTTTGTTTACTTTTAAATGAAAATTGTCGACTAATGAACTAATCATAACTTCATGCTTATTATTTCATCAAACAACTAATTAAATAAAATATAATTTACAGAAAAAAAACTTAAAATATTAACATTCAAAAACCAAACTTGAATGATGTAAAAAGTAAAATATTCAGTCACTCTCTTCAAATAAACAAAATGTTTAATTAAGAAGTTTAGAATAATTAAATTCTTTCTATTAAATATAAAAATAAGTATAAGTTATTATTTTTTATAAATTAAAAAGTATAAAAAATATACAAAAATAAATATTACTTATAAACTTATAGTTATATTTTTTACCTTAATTGAAATAACAAAATGACCTCCATTTTTAAGGAAGTATTGTGAATTTAGACTGACAATTCTAGCTTGATCTGGTTGAGCAACATCTGCAAAAACTGTATCAACCATACCAATTAACATCCTATACTTGTGAGGATGTCTTGCATCTTCAATTATTGGAATTATATTTGTACGTTTTTTAGCTACATTTATTAGATCTCTTCCTGATCTGTGTGAAAATTCAACAGCATATACAAGACCTTCCTAAAATAAAAAATGAAATAAAAGTCATGCACGCGCGCATGCACATACATATAATCTATTGTATGCTTGTCTTAAGTGTAAAATTTTAGAGGTTCTAAAATCCACGAAATCGACTTGCAGTCAATTTTGCAGTACTTCGACACCATGCTGATAAAATACACCAGTCTGGCTCTAATATCTGCATAAACTTAAGTTTTTAATTTTAAGATACTTATTTTTTGAATAATAAAATTAGTAATAAAATTAATAATAAAATAATAAATAATAAAATTATTATTATTTATTAGTAATAAACTATATAAAATTAATGAAAATAAGTATAAAATAATTTTTTTAATAACAAAGATCTTTTAACTAAAAATTTAGTCTTACAGGGCCAACAATATCTGATACATGAGAGACAGTAGTACCAGATGCTGCTCCAAGATATAAGACTTTACTTCCAGGAGGCATGTGTATTTGATCTACTCCTCCTAAAATGGCTGCAGCAAGTTTTGATCTGAATGGATTCCAGACTCTGTATTCAATTTTTTCTCCATTATCACTCTGTATAAAAAGTAAATATTTTTAATAATTGCTTAAAAAATGATTCTAAATTTTAATAATTGGGATAGACAAAGAAAATATTTTTATAAAAAGTTGTAATTAAGGTTTTTTTTTGACATTATTTATGTAAAGTCATGTCAATACTTTAAATTTGTTAAATAATTGATTGTACATAATAAAATATTTACCAAATTTTAAGAAAAATTTTGGATACATATATTTACTATGAAGAATTATTTTGCATAACTGTCACACTGGAGTAAACAAAAATAATTTAAACCAGCTCTACTATATGCATATTAATAAATTATTCGATTCATACAAAGAGAAAATGAGCTATGTACATGTAATATAAAATGATTTAAATTACAAAAAAAAAGTAAATGGTAGACTGATTTATAAATTTTTTAATCTTCAAAATTTTTAAAAGCATTAACTAATTGACTTGAAATAAATAATATAATACAATATATTAATACAACAATCATTATATTACTTTTAAAGAAAAGCTTTTTTAGAGAAGCTTTAAGAAAAGCTTTTAGCTAATATTACATGAATATTATATTCAAATATTTTTGTTTTCTAGATTTTCCAAAAAAAATTACACTATTTTAAAAAGTACCTAGAATTTAAACATTATAAAAAAAGTTTTTAGTTAACTAAATCAATAAAAAAATATTTATTTATAAAACTACATAAAGATAATAAATACTCTCTATTAATACAAAATAAAGACATTTTATTTTTAATAACTGACATAATAAAAATAAGAAACACAATATTTCCAATTAAAAATAAATCTTACTTCAACACTAATTCTTTTTTCTCCATAAACTTCCGATCCAGGAACCAAATTTAAAGTGACCAAAGCATCTTCTTTTCCTCTGGCAATAAATACACCTTCATGACGATGGGGTTCAATAATAATAGTTTTGCCACCTTTGAAACCTCCACCACCTCTTCCTCCTCTACCTCCTCCACCACGACCACCTCCACGACCTCTTGGAGTACCACCCCTATGGCCTCCACCAAATCCACCTCTACCACTTCCACGTCCACCCCTTCCACCCCCACGTCCTCCACAATCACCAGCGTGTCCACCACGATTACCTCCTCTAAAATTTCCACCGCCACCACGAGGGGAAAATCCTAAAAATAAATCATAAGATTTACATATTAAAGAAAACAGTACATTTTTATTACGTGTGCATAATTTACATTAAAAATTTATTTAAAAAATAAACTTAATGAATTATTTAAATTACATTCATGCTATACTAATGAGATACCATTTTTTAATTTTTAAATACTCTTGAGATGTTTGAAAAAAAAAACAATTTTTAAAATGCATAAAAAGATTTATATTTGGAAGTTATATTTCAAATATAATATAAGAAAACACTATCTAATAATAAAATGTACATGAAATCAATTTCTGTAAAAAATCAAATTATAATTAATCTTTCCAACGGCGAAGATTTTCTTTTAAGAAATGGATTTAAGACAAACATTTATTTTAATACATTGCAACATGAAACAACAATCTCTTTGTACTTACTTATACTCAAATTTTCATTTATGTTTTCTTAATAATATTAACATGTATAAAAAATCATCAGTTATAATTTTATGCAGTACATGTTTTATTCTTTGAAACTAAAAAATTTTACATAAAAATTTATTAAAAATAAAAAATGTAGTGATTTTTACCTGGTTTTCCCATTTTTTTACGGTCTTTTTGGTAAAATACTTAATTAAGTAATTTATCCACCCAAAAACATTTATATAAAGCACGTGTACAACCGCGTCAACATCTGAGAAAAACGTTTTAATGCGTCTCTGAATTTCTTCACTTCCGGTGAATAATTGTAAACCTTAAGTTCCAATATTCAGGCTTATATTATCATATACAAAACTGGTTCTAAATACAAGTATGATAATCCTTTCTCTCTCACTGCAATAGAATTGACTGTTACATACAATCTTGTACGTACTACAATGAGAAAAACTACTCAAATACTTTAAATTTCTCTTTATTTCGTTGTTTTACACATTTCCGCAGCTTTACTCTAGTAGTCTTTAATCATATACCGTGATTTAACAATCGAACTAGCTTATCTCGAAATCCCATTAACACCGAATGTTTTTACTAAGTATAAATGATATAACTAAAAATAATTTGGCTTGATACTGGATTTTTTGAAATGATAAAAATTAAATTATACATTAATTTTATAAAATAAATTATTGTATTAAATGAAATTATGTTGAATTAAAACATAAAGCGGAAGTTAATTTGCGATATTATTGCTCGAATCGCAAGGCGCAACTCGCAAGTATTCTTTTAGTAATCGAAAAGTTTTAAATATTTGTAACAAGACCGTAAGTGCAACTTAGTGCATTTAATGGTTAACACATAATTATTAAAGAATTCAGTAAACAGAACGTTACTTGTTGATATTAATGCTTTAATATGAAGTAAATATATTTAATTTATTAAGAGATTATATAATTAATTTTTTAATAAATTAATAAAGCTTATTATTTTTATAGGTTAATCTCTATATTATGTACAAACAAAAAGATTATAAACGAACTGCTCATTTTAATTTTCTTATTTACTTTTGGTTTATAAAATTACTTATTATTTTCTACATATTAATTATGATTAATAATTGCAATTACTTTGTTTTATATAATATTTATTATTTAAGTTTAGTCATTTATTTAATTATATATTTTAAATCTACTTTTATTTATTTATTTTAAATATGAATTTATGTGTGAGTATGTGTGTGCGCGCGCGCGTGTATGTATGTATGTATATATACACGAATTTATATTTAAAAATTGTTAATATAATTGTTTTTAATATTAATATTGAGACAATAATATCAATTTTATAATTATTATTTGATACTTAACTTTATTAAAAATTAATTCATTTATTTTTTATTATAGGATAAGCGTTGATGGTTTATTAGTTTATTTTCCATATCATTATATCTATCCTGAGCAATATGCATACATGTTGGATCTTAAACGAGGACTTGATGCAAAGGTTATTATAGACTTTACAAGAAAAAAATTATAATTTATACTTTAATATAAAATAAATATTTAAGTTTAAACATATTTATAAGATGAAAATTTAATAAGAAAAAGCATCTCTAAATATGATTAACATAAATTTAATATACTATTGTTTAAGAAATAATTTTTAGAATATTTATTCTTTATTGTTTCATACAATTATAGGGTCACTGTCTTTTGGAAATGCCTTCTGGTACGGGTAAAACAATAACATTGCTATCACTTATTGTGGCTTATATGCTAGAACATCCTCTAGATGTTACAAAATTAATTTACTGTTCACGTACAGTACCAGAAATAGAAAAAGTTATTGAAGAATTGAAAAAGTTAATAAACTACTATGAACAGGAAACTAAAAGCTTACCAAAAATTATTGGTTTGGTATTAAGTTCAAGGAAAAACATGTGTATTCATCCAGACGTAATTAAAATTACCTTTCTATGATTATATGATTATATATATGACTTACTCTTGGTACATAAAATATTATATCTAAAATAATTAAAATTTGAAATTGATTTTATAAAATTTCATCCTAGGTCAGTAAAGAAAGAGAAGGAAAGATTGTCGACAGTCGTTGTCATGCACTTACAGCATCTTACATTCGTGAAAGACACAACTATGATGATTCTACTCCAATTTGTGGTTTTTATGAAACATTTGATATAGAAGGTCGCGAACTAATTATACCACCTGGTATTTATTCTATTGATGATATAAAAGAATATGGAAGGGACCGAAATTGGTGTCCTTATTTTCTAGCTCGATATACAGTAAGAAACTTAAATTTTATATAATAAAAATCAGTAAATAAATATCTTTTTAAATTATTATTAAAGAACTAGTATATATTTTTATATTCCAAAAAATGTACTACAAAAATATTTTTTTCAATTGTGTACATAGATATTTACATTTATAAGTGTTTTATAATGATGTAATATTATTAAATTATATTTTATAGCTAATGCATGCACAAATAGTTGTATACAGTTATCATTATTTACTTGATCCAAAAATAGCTGAAGCAGTATCAAAAGAGTTAGCTAAAAGTTCAGTTGTAGTCTTTGATGAAGCCCACAACATTGGTTAGTTGTTAAATAGTATTTTTTTTCTTCAACATTTTTAAATTAATTCTAATAATTATTTTTAGATAATGTATGCATAGATTCATTAAGTGTGAAATTAAATCGTAGAATAATGGAAAAAAGTTGTTCAAATTTAACTCTTCTTGAAAAAACAGTTGCAGAGTAAGCAAAAAAGACAACTTTCATTTTTATTTATATGTTGAAATAAATTATTTTTTATGTATTTAATTAAAGAAATAATACTGTTTATACTGTTTAAAATCTATTCTATTAAGTTAAAATATTAATTATTTTAGAATAAAAGAGGATGATGCAAATAAACTGAAAGAAGAATACAATAAATTAGTAAAGGGTTTGAAAGATGCACAAGTTGCTAGAGAGACTGATATAGTGTTATCTAACCCTGTTTTACCAAACGAAGTTTTAGAAGGTATATATATTTCAATTATATATATATTACAATTTTTACTAACTTTTGAAAACAAAATACTAAAGGTTGCTTATAAATTATACATGTTCTTGTTATTATTTAAAAATAATAGTTAAGAGTATTTCATATTAATTAAAAAATTTTAATTCTTTAAATTGGTAATGTAAAGAATGAATATACAAAGAATCTATACGTTATATATATTGGAAATTTAACTGCTGCATTCATTAAAAAATAGACTATTAAAATAAAAATTGTTTTAAATAAGACTTTGAGTATAAAATAACATTTTTTTCATATCTAACTTATTCACTTATTTCAATTCAATATTAAAGCCTTTTTTCTATAATTCAATACTTACTACAAGTTTAGTTTTTCAAATTTATATTTATATATTTAATTATTTCACTTAAAAGTTTATCGTAAGTTTTGAAATGAAAAGTATCAAAAAAAAAAAAACAAATTACTGGATATTCTAAAAATTGATTATAAAATTCTTCAAAATTTATTATATCTAATGTTTTGATGTATAAAATATGTCCAATACGAAACTACATGATTAAAAGAAAATTATCCAGAGGCAGTGCCAGGTAACATACGTAAAGCTGAACACTTTGTGAGTTTTCTGAAGCGCTTTATTGAGTATCTCAAAATGCGACTACGTATTCAACATGTCGTCCAGGAGTCACCAGTCACTTTTTTACGCGACATTCAAATGAAAATCTGTATTGAGCGCAAGCCTCTCCGCTTTTGTGCTGAGCGTCTGGCTTCGCTCCTCCGAACCATGGAAATAAACGATCTCACGGACTTCTCACCTCTTATTCTCGTTACACATCTTGCGACACTTGTGGCGACATACACCAAAGGCTTTACCATTATTATCGAGCCGTTCGATGACAAAGCACCGACTATACACAATCCAATATTGTATTTTTCGTGTTTAGATTCGTCAATTGCGATGAAGCCGATATTTGATAGATTTCAGACAGTTGTTATTACATCTGGAACTTTATCACCACTTGACATGTATCCAAAGATTCTGAATTTTCATCCGGTCATCATGTCATCGTTTACTATGACCCTAGCCAGGCTGTGTCTTCTTCCAATGGTAAATAGAATTTACATTAATATATTTCAATATCTTATTTTTATAAACGAGAATAACATATATATGAGAGAACCAATTCAATGAAAGTCTTTAAATCATTTGATAATGAGTAATTTTTATTTTAAGGTACATAAGGAATGCAAAACTATATGGCTAAACTTAACATTAATACTTAACGATTATTATAAATTAGTTTGTATGAGTGTTTGCTAGTTTATATACATATTAGCAGTTTTTATATGTTATATTTTAACTTATAAAATTGGTTAATGTTCAACTTTTAAAGTTTAATTCAAGGTGTGAAATTTGGTATATATATATATATATATATATTGGTAATATATATGTAAAGTCAAGAAATATTGTTACTGCATAATAAAAATAACGATTTATGCTTTTAGCAGTAGTAGTTAATTTTTTAAATCAGATGCACACAGTGATATTGAAAATTGAAAATTACTCGAGTAAAATTTAAAATGCTTTGCTAATGTCAATTAATACTTTTATAATAACTCATTAGAAATGGAGAATACAAAGACGTTAATGTTAAAGATTATGAATTTTAATTATAAATAACTAGTATGAAGATATTTAATAATTAATTCAGTTTTATTATTATTTGTATTAACAATTCAAGTTCTTTATTAACATATTTTTATATGACTAATCCTTTCTGTTTATTTTAATTCAAGAATTTTTTCTTTAAATATAAAATTAACTTTGATATAGCTATAAATTATTCATTAACAATGATTTAGTATAAAGAAATTTAATAAATATTATTAATTATTATAATTGATCAATGAAAGTATTTCGTTTAGTTATTTTATAATTATAAATTAGAGTTACTTAAAAAATTGTTTTTCATTTACACGAAACTTTTAATTAATTTTTTTTACATGTGAATAAAAATTTTACAATATTTATCTTATATAAATTTAATATTTCCTCTTTTCAATATTTTAGATCCACGTTTTGTTAGGAAAATAGATAACCTACCATGTATAGTTACCGTTGATAACTGATTACATTATTATCTATATTGTATCTGATAATTTTCCTTAAGATATGTAGAGTGTAAATAGAATTTAATTAGCAGATTCATTTGTTTTAAGTTGAGGTAATGTTAAGCTAAAATTTGAATATGGATTATCTATTCATATTATTTTTATACAGTGTTATTTCTGTTCGTAACAAATTGCTATTTGAGACTTTAGGCATCAATTCGTATCTTTTAAATTTTTCATTCATATATGTACATATATAAATCTTTATAAGTGAATTTACTTATTATTTTATAAATTTTGATGCGATTTTGAATAAAAATATAAATAAATGACATAATTAGTATTAAAATAATTAATATTAAAATTATTATTAAAAAACGAATGTTTGTCATTTATAATTAATCACTTATAATTTACTTTTATTCTCTTTAGATAGTTTCAAAAGGTAATGATCAGGTTGCAATTTCATCAAAGTATGAAACTCGTGAAGACGTTGCAGTAATAAGGAATTACGGACAATTGTTGGTTGAGTTTGCTGCCAATGTTCCTGATGGGATTGTGTGCTTTTTCACTTCCTATTTATATATGGAATCTGTTGTAGCTGCTTGGTGTGTCACCATTCATTTTTAATCAGAATTAATTAAATTAAAATTAGGATTAAAATAATTTTTTTAAAGCTAACTAATATTCTTATATGTCAATTACTTAATAAAAAAAAGTATAAAATAATCTAAACAAATATTGCTATTTTGTACATAAAAAAATGAAGAATTATTAATACTTTTAAGGGTTCTTAAATAAACACACACACACACACCACACACAATTTTCTAATATAATTTATATACTGAAAATCAATGGTAGTATTACAAGATTATTATTACATTTTCATAAGAAATTAAACAATGTAATAAGATTTAACAATTTTATAAACTTAAAGTTAAATTATATAAATAAATTTTTATTATATTTACTAATATTTAGGTATGACCAAGGTATCCTGGATCAAATTCAAAGATACAAGTTAATATTTATCGAGACACAAGATTCTGCAGAAACTAGTTTAGCCTTGTACTACTATAACAAAGCTTGCGACAATGGAAGAGGTGCTGTTCTTTTATCAGTTGCTAGAGGTAAAGTATCAGAGGGTGTCGATTTTGACCATCATCTAGGAAGGGCTGTACTTATGTTTGGTATACCATATGTATATACCCAGTCACGTATCTTGAAGGCTCGCTTGGAGTATCTTAGGGATCAATTTCAGGTATATCAGAAAAGTATTCAAATAATTATATGAAAAGATACCGTTAAAGATTGATATTTAAATAAAAATCTTTAAATTGTGTATTTAATTTAGCTAATGCTTTTTAACTTTAAATATATTTAAAATTTATGTAACGAAGATAAATTTATAAAATTAACAATAATTCTTTACTGAATTCAGATCATATTATATTATAATAGTTCGAATTTTTCGAGGTTTGAAAACTTAGTTTGTAATTTAATACATAGAAATTTCTACTTTTATATAAATGTTTTTAAACTCTGTTTAACGTTTTCTTTCTTATGTCAAAGAACATTACGAATTAAATATAATAAATTTCATGAAGTAGTGACTCATATTCATAAGCAATGATAATTAAATCCTAACTATGATGGTACATTATTTTTATAACAATAATTATTTATACCGAAATTTCATTAAACCTGTTTTCTTTTATTTTTCAGTTATTTTAATTTTTGATCAGTTGAACGATAAAATTATAAAATAGAATTTTAAAAGCAATCATCAACTTAAGTAGCGTTTTTTTAAATTCTTTTACGTGATTTTAGTTGAATGTTTTAATTTTAGAAACTACTTTTTCGAAAATAAAAATTCTTATATTATATATTTTTTAAAATATTCTTTAATTTAAACTCATTTACATTTACATTTACAATTTAAATGAATATTATAAATGAATCATGAACCTTTCTAAAAAAAACTGTAGTAAATTATAAATATTACAAATGCGTACCATTAAATGTAGTATGTACATATATATACAGATGTACATTATAGATGTATCATTAAAAATATTATGTTGCTTATTATTCAGTTTTACAATATGCCTAATTAATAAATCTTTTTCATATAAATTAATTGATTTAGTTCGATGACCTTCTCTAATCCATCAAAATAGTATTCAATAATCCCTAAATATTAATTAAAATATTTCATTTCCTAAAATACATTTAGGAAATGAAATAATATTAAATTAAATAATTTATTTAATATTAAATACTAAGAAAGAAAACTAAGAGGTTTGAATTATTTTTATTAAAATAATAAAGGAAAATATTTTAAACATTTAGGTATAAAAAAATATAATTTTAATGAATAATTCTTTTTTGATGTTTTAAAAAATGTTGTAGCATATTGGGATACGTTATGCATTAATATACTGTACTATAAAATGATTCAAAGCACATTCTTATTGACTTCATTTCGATTCAATTGAAAATATTGATATGAAGTTTGAAATTAAAAAAATGACTAATATTCCTAATATATAAATGACTTATATTTACATAATCTTGTTTTAGATTAAAGAGAACGATTTTTTGACTTTTGATGCGATGAGACACGCAGCACAATGTGTGGGTCGTGCTATCAGAGGAAAAACTGATTATGGTATAATGGTGTTTGCTGACAAAGTAATTACATTTTTGAACTATAATTATTATATATTCGAAATATATAATATCATGTTAGAATATTAAGATAAAAATTTAGCAATGTAGAAAATTCGATACACTAAACTAATTTGAAAATGGTTACTTACTTCAAATTACAGATTTCAAATAAAATATTCCAATTTAATAACTAAATTATATAATAACGTTATAATGTTTAGTATAAACAATTAAAAATTAATTATTTAAATGTGGCTTCTTTTTATAAAAATCAATGTGTATTATTTACATACATTTTCCACTTGTACATTGTACATACGTTAATGTATATGCATTTTTAATTCTGTAATATTCTAATCCTTCTTACGTTTTGAAAGATGCCCTTTATAATTCTTTTAAATTTGAATTACTTTTTATTTTAGAGGTTTTCTAGAATTGATAAAAAATCTAAACTACCAAAATGGATTCAAGAATATCTTACTGATAATCTTTGCAATTTATCCACGGAAGAAGCAATTCAAGTAAAAATTAAATTTTATAATAAATATTTTTAATAATTATTATTAATTAAAATATTATAAAAATTTATCAATTAAACAAATTTTTTGAATTATAATCACTATTATTCAACAAGGTAAATATTGTAATATTTTTGTTGCAGATATGTAAAAGATGGTTACGTCAAATGGCACAACCATTTTCTAGAGAAGACCAACTTGGCCTTTCATTGTTAACACTTGAACAGTTAAAAAGTAAAGAACAGAGTAAAATTGAACAACAAGCTCAACAAAATTAGTACAATTCATTTTTAAAAAAACTTTGAATGTAAAATGAGGTAAAAAAATTAGCAACAAGAATGCATTGATAAAAGTTTAATAACAAAGTACGGCGAAATATTAACATTAACAGTGTAAAAAATACAATTATATCTATAAATATTGTATTAATTTAATATCACCATCGTACAAGAATAAGATCACCATCTTCAATTAGGTAATAACTTAATTCTTGAAGTGGCTTGTCCAATGGTATTTCGTCTTTAGAAACCTGTAAAAATTTTACAAAAATATTAAAAAATTTGTTGTACTTACTCTGTTATTATTTATATAATTATTAAGATTTATTTCTTATAAGTTATGTATGTTATGTATAAATTTATATTTTTCTGAATTCTTATTACAATATAATCTTACAATCAATATATACAATCAAGTACAATCAATACAAGATAATAACTCTGCTTTTAAAATTGTAAATAAAGTAAATCTATTATATAATTAAATTTACATAATTTATAGGTTATACAATATTTTAATATAGAATAATGAATTTATAAAATTCAAAGAATAGAATAGAATAGGAATATGAAAAGATAATCAGTAATCATTAATATTTTACCGAAAAACAATAAATTTATCAAAACAAGATATTACAGAATAAATGCGAATATTATTTAGTAACTTACATTAGGCCGAACAAAAGAGAGCATTGGAATTTTTCCGTAAATTCTAAACAGTCTTTGTACAATACCCATTAGTTTTTGTACATCCATATTTTTCAGTAACTTTTTATTTACTTCTTTCAAATTGGGATTGTCTGGGCAAATAAACTTTACAGTTATAACATTCGACGATAGTTGTGTATTTTTATTTGAGTCTAAAGTATCCGATATTCCATATTCTAAAAAATATAAATATTTATATTAAAAGAAACATAATAATCAGTAAATTGATAAATTTTAAATCAGAAGATCTAGTACTGATTAGATATATAATTATAATTTCATTTAAATATTTAAAAAAGCTTAAATGGTATAAATAATTGAATGGAATAATTAATAATAAAATTTTTTGATTCTCATAATAAAATAATTTTAAATAAATTTAAAAAATAACTTTGTTTATTCGAATTAATGTTAATTTGGCTTACTTTCTACTAAAACAGAAAATCTTGGGTGATTTTTAATAAATTCATTTCTTTTTTGAATATCATTTTCTGTATTTTTCCATTCATTAGAAAATAATTTTAGATAATCATATTCAGCTCCTCGCCTATCTGATGGAATAATTTCAGTTCCATTCAAATATTTTAAAGTTGCAATTCTAGCTATCACTAATTGCACTCCTGTTTGTACGTTTTGTGCATTCAAAATTGGATTTTTACGAAATTTTAATTTTTGAAGCACTTTTAGTTTTTCTAATTCACTTACAGATCGCCACTAGCAAAGAATTCAATATATAAAAATATTATTCTTTTACAATTTATAAATTATATATATACTTTTTATAACTTACATCTTCTATACAGTTATCTGCTACGTAAAATTCTGTTAAACTGGGAAAAAGATCAGTCTTATCTGTGGCTTCATTTGTTTGAAATCTTATATTTTTAATTTTATTTGAATTTAAATTTAGACTCTTTAAGCTATTGATTAGAAATAAAAAATAGTTCAGTTTGTTATCCAATAATGTAAAAAATAAAAATACTCAATTAAAAAAATCTTAAGCATACATATTTAATTTGGAAATATAATAATCTTGCTCTATAAGTCAAGAATTTTATTTAAAGATAATAAGTAAATAAGATGTTATCTGTAACATTAATGTTATTTACAAGAAAATTTAATTTTATTATTAGAAATGTATACTTGAAGATTCTAAATAATATATCAGAAATGATTTCTACTGACCAAGGAAGTTTCCCTAATTTTAAAACTTCATCCCAATTAGAAATAAAATTTTTTTCTAAAGACAATTTAGTTAATTTCATAATATTTAAATCTTCTACATCACTTAGAGTTTCAATGACATTGTAAGGTACTATAAGTACTTGAATAGAAGGAAAAGCCATCAGGCATTTTGTTATTGCAAACCAATTGTATTTCATTTTTCCCATTGTTAGTTGCCTCAAATTTGAAAAAGCATCTGTATATAACTCCATTGCATCATCAACTGGTAAATAGTTGTCACTGAAATTTTACTCTTATGCATCGACTAGGAAACAATTTTTTATAGAAAGTATTATTTAATACTTTTAATTTGAATATATTGTATGCATATAATACAGAATAAATATTTTAATTAAATATAAAAAATTCAAATACATAATAAAAATTATAAACTTAAATTTCGAAAATTCTTTTAGTAACACAAAATTTTTAAACAATTGCTTTAGTATTTAATAGTATCAATAATTTTGTGTATGCATTCATGCGCGCACGTGCGTAAAGATTAATATATTTCTTCGTGTACACTTAAGAAAAGAAAATACTACAATAAGTAGATAATTAAACAGTGATTTTATTAAATTTTGTTATTAATTTCATTGTAAACATAGTTGCATATTTACCTGATATTTAAATGTTTTAAAACTTGCAGTTGATTACAAATTTCAATTATGACTTTCCAAGAGCTTATCAGATTATGTGATAAGTCGATATCTTCAATTTTTGGGCATAAAGTAGCTAATTCAGCAGGACAGCCTGCACTACTTATGAGTTCATTATACAAGCAAACTATTTGCAACTGATCAAACTGACTTTGTTTTTTGTTGACTTTGGAAAAACCAACCATTTCCATAAAAGGAGCTTTCAGAGACTTTTGTACACTAGCAAGGTAATTCCTATCAATGCCAGCTAATTCATCGTTTATAAAACCATATCGAACTTTAATAGCTTCTGAACATGACCTTCCAAAATTTGCTTTAATAGGACGAATAAATGAGCCTGAGGTAGGGTGCCTGAATAATAAAATATTGTCATATAGGAATATAATATTTTTCAAAATTAAATAGAAATGAAAGCTTAAATAACATAAAAAAAATTTAATAATTCATATATTAAGGTAATTAAATATTATTAATAAAGCATTTATGTAATTAAATATTAAAATATATAATTTTTCATATATATAAAATTACCAGGTTTCATAGTATTTAACTCCTTCATATGTACCATTGTGTTTTCCTCTAGTTGGATTGTCCCAATCAATTCCTAACCATTGTCCCTTTGTAGTACCCACTGTACCAACATATTTAACGGTTCCTATGTGACCTTCACAATCAATTCGACAGCCAATAGAATTTCTATCTTCTATCATTCTTTAAGTATTAAAAAAAGTTAATAGCTTAAAATGATTATTTTGTATAAAAATGTTAAAATAAAATATTCATTGATTACATCTGTGTATTCACATAGTTTGATTTTAATATATTATTAACATTGTATACTCATTAATGCAAGAAAGATTAAGAGAATGATTTATTTTTTAATAATATTAATAAGCAAATATCGACATCTATATATTTGTGCTTAAAATAATTAAAAATGGAGAAATTATAAATTTTATAGTAGCATTTAAATGAAAATTATCATTTACATTTAAAAGATAAATCGGGTGTCATACGACGATAAATAAAATTCTTTAAAGAATTTGAAGCGGTAGATAATTTAACCTAAATAAAGCAAACTTTTACACCTTGAAAGAAAAATGTGAATTACCGTTTAAAAATCGTTGTATTCAAATGAATAAAATTATTCTATTATAATTTACTTACGTAGCGACTGAATTTTTATATTAAAAATACGTTTAATGTAATAAAAAATCATAAATGGAAATAATTTAAGAGAATTTCACCACTGTCCAACATTGCCATAAATCGAACTGTGGATTTCTAACCATATTCATATTTCGTACGTAAAGTATCGCCTACGTACATATGCACGTACGCAAACGATTCTTACGCTTGCATATATTTTAAAATTGGAAAGATGTAACACCTATGTTTCCTATTCCATTAGGCATTGTATAAAAACATGACACGTGAGCAATATATACATAATATGTACAAATTTAAAAATGCACATATATATATTCATATGCAATGCGTAATTATAAATAAAGTGGAGCTCATAGACGTAGTTAATAATATGTATCCACATATTATGACGAAAATTAAAATTACAAAAATATATTATTATAAGTTATTTTGAAAAATAAAATATTTTTTTACTTTTAACTTTTGAATGTGAACTATTTCAATACGATGGAAAAGTTAAAACCGTTTTTAAATTATAATTACATTGATTATAATATACAATTTCTTTTTCTAATTTAAATCTTAGTAAATTATTATTCAATTCGAAAATCATACATAAGGATAAATTCATAATCATGTGTACACATAATAATAAACAAATTTAAGTTATGAATGTCTCTTTAAAATTATATTAAAATAAATTTTGTAACTTATTTAATTGAAAAGTATATATTAAAGTATAAAGTATTTATTTGACCATAGTATAAACAAATTTTAAATATTCAATTTGTATATAATAAGCTTGCGACGGGAACATCCGTCGGGAAGGCTCAACGCCGATGGACACGGGCTGGAGAGCAGTGGCGGAGTGTGATAAGTGTTTTGAGGTATCATATTTTTTTATGGAATAAATATAAAATAATAAAAATATAATGCTTAAAAACATTTATAAAATAATAATTTAAGGTGGATACATTTTTTCTAGTTACTTCGAATATTTACATTGAAAATATCGAATATGTTTAATTTTTATTGAAACATATTTAAATTCATCAAAATTATTCAATAATCACTTTAATTACTTAATATTTTCTTTTTATTGAAAATTCATTTTATTTATAATTCTTTTATTAAATTCAATAATATGTTAAAGCACTTTAGAATAATATATAAAAAATTTATATAAGATATCTTACAAATAATCATTATTTTGTATCACATTCCTTTATAAACTATCAAACGAGATTTCATAATCATCAATAAAATCTAAATAACACGAGTATTGACAATTTGAAATTCATTTTTTTCACTTTTTTATGACAACACCAAATTTTATATTCATATAATGTATTAATTTATAAATTAATAAATAATAAAAGTTTTATCATTTCAATCTCGACTATGTAAAATTTAAATATTATTATAAATTTTGTATATTGGTGATTACAATTTATTTTTCAAAAATGAAAATTTTTTAATAAAACTATATTTTTAGTATTCTTAACTTAATTTTTGAATCGCACTATTTTGATTAATATACTTTAAAATAGATAAAGATAAATATATTTATAAAATGTATATACAGTAAAAATAACTTATTTAAAAATTCATTATATCTACTTATAAAGTTTAAAACTATATTTAGTCAATTGCCGTTTTCTGATAGAAGTGAGGCGCCAGTTCCACTAACCATTCAGGTTTAATAACAGTTAGTTCTCTCATGTATGTTTTACTTGTTTGTAGAATTTCACCAAATAAAACCCTGTAATCAAAAAAAAAAATTCACGTACGATATATTTCCTAAACATATAAATATAAAGCACGCATACAAACATATGAATATTATTAAAAAAATTACCATTGAGGCTGTTCCAAAGTATAAAGACAACTATTGGGATGAATATACAAATCTTTGTTTCCTCTAACAGTTTTATAAACTCCGCTATAGTGCAAATAAGCTGCGTAAGGAAAAAGTCCAGATGTAATACACTTAAGAATGCCTTCAACGGTGACTGAAAAAATTGATTTTTATTCTATATAAAATAAATAGTTATGAACTGAATTTTTTTGAAAAATTATTTAATAAAATATCAATTACTTATTAGAAATATATAAATTAATTTCTAATATTTACGTAAGTTTTTGGAACGTAAAAAATAAATATAAATCAAATAAAGAAAGCAATTTCAGAAAATAATAAAATATAACAAATCATATTTATTTGGTTAAAAGATTATTAATAAAACTTAAAAAATGTTTGAAAATTTTAATTTAATTTATTTTGTAATAAACTGCAAATATGAGTACATTAAATATAATAATTTAATGTGCAATATATAACTTTAACTATTATTTGTCACTATTACTGGTTACTATTTTTACTTGAAAATATAATATAATTTGAATATAGAGTATAACAATAGTATTTTCATCCATCTGCGTGTTCATTTTCTTTAATATAAAGTAAATGTGAACTCTAAATGTCCTATAATTTTTTAATATAATTTGAATAAAACAAATTGAATTACATGGCGCAGTATTTTATGATGTATCAGGAGCAACTTTTACGATCCATTTTTAATAGATTTCAAATCAGATATACAATGAAGGAAATATCATGTGTGGAGTTATAAAAATCTAGATGTAGCTATATTGTTTAAATTGTTATAAAAATCTAGCATATTAATAATTATATAATAACTTAATTTACATTAAGTTATATTGTTTCCATTAACGTATCTGTGTTGCAATTGTTGTAATTTTGAAATTAGTTATATTGTATAAAGAAGTAGTAAAGCCTACAAAAATGGTGGTCAACTCAAACGATTATTTATGTCAAATGATTATATTCTTTGTTCAGTACAAAGTATATAAATAATAAAGTTAATTACATATATTTTTTATTTCATTAAAAAATAATTGCATTATACTAAAGTTTCTTACTTATTGTAATTACATAAAATTAACTATATAAAAATAAACAAGATTTTTAAACGAAAAAGTTCATACTTTTATTTATTTGAAAATATTCTTTTTTTCGTGTAATTACAAAACTCGAAAGTTCATTCTCTGATAAATATGAGAATGCTTTACTTATCTAATTTAAGCTAAATAAAACTAAAGCATATGATTTTGTTACCTTCATCTTGAAATATAATATTTTTGGGATAAAATAAGTTTTACAAGTGAATTGTTTTATGTTCTATTTTTGAAGGATTTTAATTAATTACATATTCTGAATAAAAAAGAAAATATACGAAAAATTTAAACGAATGGATGAACATAATAAAAAATGAGTAAATTTAAATTTTAGTTAAGAGTAAGTCCCGATTTTAAAGAATTATAAAAACATTATAAAATCAATAAGAATTAATTTGCATCCCCTAATAAGGGTCATTTTTCAGGGTGTTTTTGAGGTTATATCGTTTTTCTGTTCATGTTATATCAAAATGGTATAGTTTACGTAGTTTTTTTGAAGAAATTTCAAGTTTTGAAAAATTTGACTTTTTGGAGTTCCAACGTTGAAAACTTCACTCATTCAAGAAATCCATAAAGATTCTCGACACATCTGTCAGCTACGGGAAGATTAGGCGATGATGCTAAAACTGCATTTTCGGCCAAACTACTGTGCGATATCTTGGCGTGTACGCGTCAGAATCGAGAATCAAGCCAGGTATCACTAACGCCTCTCCTTCACAGCAGCGAAATAATGTCCCTGAAGAGTGAAAAGCTGCCTGCGATGCACCGATGAGAAAATCGCTATAGAATCGCCTAAGAATCGCAACGCCACATGTAAATTCCTCCGACGCATATGTACGCCTAACTCGCCATACGACTCGCGACTAACTGTCAACTGCTTGCGTCATATTATGTGATTGTTACACTGTTAACTTTTATTGTGTTACTATTAAATGGAGACTATTCATTATACCCTACCCCACACTCCTTACGAATATTCAAAATATTAAGGATCTAATAAACTACACGTAAAAAAATTTTCACATTAAGAATTTTTCCGAAACATTGTTTTTAATAACACTATTCTGAACGCCAGGCTACGAGATTATAAACGTACCAATTCTTATGCGCAACTATATATCTAAAAAATGTTAATTGTAAATTTAATATATGCCACAATTTCTCATTGTAAAGTATCATGATTCATGCAAAGTACAATATATATACAAATTTTCACATAAAAAATTGATCAACAACAATGACTTATACATTGTTAAACAAAATCATATGTAATTCAATGACTTTACACGGAGTTCACTAAAATGTTTATAACAAAGACAGTTTTGGTATTTCACAAAATTTTTTTTCAGAATATCACACGATATATAAATCCAAGAAAAACGTATCAAATGTTAATATTCAAATTTATCCGGCACATTGTAAAATTCTTTATTAAATAAAGTAAAAAGTTTATGTATATATCCTGTTGGTTACTATTAATAACAAAGGCAGTTATGGCATTCCATAAAATATTATTTCCTAGTATTATTCTTTATATTAAGCCAAATAAAACCTATATTTTTTCAATATTAAATTCGATCAGCATCATTGTTGTATAAGTTGTTAAACAAAACCATGTGCCTTACCTATGCTTACCATTGTATCCCATTTACAAGTTAATAACAATTACAAGTTTGGGATTGCACAAAATATTTATGTGAAAAATTGAAGAAACTTCAATTTTTTATGAGACTCAATCGGTTAAAAGTTCAGATACGTTTATTATTGATAATACAAAAAAATATAATATTTAATAAATAAAAAGGTTAATGTATATATGAAAATTGTTATTAATACATAATACATTAAACAGAATTTCAAGCACTTGTATCCTTGACTTTTTATTAAAATCTACTTTTAGCACAAAAAGAATACTTGAAAGACTAACCTGAGCATGATTTTGTAGGAATTTGCAGCTTTTTAATCAGTTTTCGCATCTGAATACGAATCTCTGTGACTCTCTTCATAGCTTTATTGTTAATAAAATACTTTTGACACCAACTATTAGTCTGATTTTTTTCATAGGCCGTATAAACGTTAAGTAATGTCAATAAATCTCCTTCTTCAACTTCAAACATACGATGGGCTATACGAGCTCTTATTGAAGCTTGTCCACTGGTTGGACGTACAAATACATTTTGAACTTGGAGCATAGCTAAAATTGTCGTTATTTCTTCAAAGCATCCCAATTCACCTTTATAGATAAAATAAGCATTTTTAAAAAGAAATTATCACTAAAAAATATTCTGACTTATTAAGGTTAAGTCATTTCCGTTTTTAAGCTAATGATAATTAAAATTTAAGTTAAATTTAAGTTAAATTTAAATTAAATTTAAATTAAATTATTAAACTAAAATTTAAGCTAATGATAATTAAATATTAAAAAAGAGAACAATTACGAAATACTAATAAGATGAAAATTTCTCTAATTATTTATTTACTTATTATGTTAAAATAAAATATGTACTTATTACTGTTTTTTTATTTCTTTAGTGTATATCTCAAGATATTTAAGAATACATAAGAGCTATCTTCTAATTTTAATTTGTAATAAAATTAAAAAGTTGAAATGTTTTCTAAAAACTTTTTAATAAATAATTTAAAACAAAAATATAATGGCATACAACAATCCATTAATTCTATCGAAGGAAGTTTGCGTCTGTAGAAATGTATTTGTTTAAATCTACTTATAAACCATTTACCGGATGTAATGATACATTTAGCAAATACTGGATCTAGCGGTATTTCTGCCATCATCAAACCCAAAGGGGTTGTCAATTCCCCATTATTATCAATTGCTCCTAAGGCATATAGTAGTTCCAATGCCGAAAGCAAACTTTTACTTGGCGGTGAAGAAGGAAAATGAAATCTTAATACATTATCGATACCCAACGCTTTTAGCTGTAAAATAGCTGGAGCTAGATCTGAACGTTGCATTTCTGGTGGTGTTGCATTGATCAAATCTTTGAACGCTTGTTCCGTGTAGAGCCTTTAAATATATTAGTTTTTTTTTAAATAAAATATTTAAAAATATTTTTGTTTATATCAGAAATTATTATCACTTTCAATAAGTTCAGTAGCGTAGATAGTTCAATTTTGTACTACATTTTACCAATTTTTGCCTAAAGTAATAAGGATATATATAAAATTTTAATCGTATCACATTATTTATTTTTTTATAATTAATATATATAATTAATATAATTAATATATAAAATAATTTCATTTGATATTTTAGCGTGTCATAAAATTTATATATTATGTTTTCTCGTAATAATGAAAATGAAATTTGCTTATACTTTTTTGTATTTATCTATGAATGCTAAATTCTATTTTTCAAAATCGATATTACATCTATTAATTTTGTTTTGATTTTATTCATTCAGTAAGTTCTATTTTTACTTATTAAATATCTATTAGATAATCAGTAATAAAGTAATAATTGATTATTTATATAAAATATAATTTAATTAGACTTTTGATACAACAAAGTAAATTTTTTAGATCTTACCTATAGGCTTTTCCTGATCTCACTCTTCCAGCTCTACCAGCTCTTTGTTCTGCTGAAGCTTTAGATATCGGAACAATTATTAAACTATTGGTTTGTGTTTCAACATCAAACCAGGGAAGTTTGACAAAGCCGCAATCGATAACTTTAAAAAGTTTCAGTTGGAAAATATTTAATTTTTTTTAATGAATGCTGTTAAAATCAAACAAATTCGACTTACCATAAGTTATATTAGGTATCGTAATAGAAGTTTCCGCAATATTAGTAGCTACTACGACTTTTCTACTGTCATTAGAGCTTTTCCAAAATACTTTCAACTGTTCGGAATTCGGCAACGAACCATATATTGGTAAGGGCATTAATTTTACTAAAAGTTTATCCAAATATTAGAAAATTAGTGCTATAAATTATTTAAATAAAAACTATACTCCTTAGTTTTCTTAGAATTTAGGCTTAAACTTTGAAATTTGTACTTTTGTATACTTAAAAATAAATGACAAGTTTCTAATAATAAAATTTGTATTCAATACTTTTTCTTAGCTATAAATAATGCATATATACAGTATTGCGTATATAATTTTTTTAAAATGCATCATTATTGATAATTCTTAATTTAATTAGTTTCTTATATTCGTACCTTTAAGAATTGTAATGAAAATTTAAGAATACAGAAAAATTACGTATACAACGTGTTTTTTAATACCCAAAAACTATAAAGAGTACTTAAAAAAACTTAGAAATGAAAAACAAATTAAAAACAATCTTTTGTTGTAAAATTCTTGATTAATAATCTTCAAATTGGACGCACTGCATTATGTAATACAGTAAAAATGAACATTATTAAAATAACACGTAGTTATCATTTTATATGACTACTTAAAATCTCAGGATTACTACAAAATCTACTTTTTTCAATCAGAAATATTTCTTTGCAAAAGGGTAATTTTAAATATTGAGACTCTTGTTATCCTACATTGTCCTTTTTTAACAGCTTTAGCGTGTTCTGACAATAGAGCAACAGCGCGGTCGACCTCCTCCATGCCGGTGAGGAAAGCCAGGACGTCACCTGGACCCTCAAAATCGTTAATTTTCAGAACCGTGTCGACGACGGCGTTAATGTAGTTGGCAATCGGCTCTCTGATGTATAGGATATCGATTGGATAGAGACGTCCTGCGATGCTCAAGATCGTCGCTGTATCCTTATCTCGATTCTTGCTGCTTGTGTTAGTGTTAAAAAAGTCACGAAGCTCCTCCGCGTCCACCGTCGCTGATGAAACAATTACTCGCAGACTCTTTCGCTTCTATATTCCGAAATGAATTAATTTATTTTCATGTATTACAAAATTTATATTACAAAAAAGCGAATTCCGCACAAATTCAATTTAATATTAAATTATTACTTTCTATTAGAGCTCGGAATTCTATATCCGAATATGAAAATACACAATCATTTATTAGCTAAAGATAACGTGGTCATTCATATACGAATTCTTCTTTTATTGAAACTTTATTATTCAAAATAATAAAAGGGAATATTAGGTTTTTGTTATTTAGTTAAATTTCTTTAAATTAAATAATGAGTCACCAATTCAAAAACTGCTAAGTCTTTTACGATTAAGAAAAGAAATAAATATCTAATCGCTATACCTGTATTATTAACAATTAAGAAGCTTGATATTTTCAGAAGAATATGTATTTATTTTAAAAATTCTAAAAGATTAAGAATAATTTAATAAATATTTACGAAAAAATGAAAAATTTATTCCTATGTCTCGTTATATAATTCACATTAAACGATGACATCGTTCACTTTATAGACGTCCTGTCCTTAAATCTCAAAGACATCGCCATGATTTTACTTATTTTTTGAAGATAATCCTATCTAATATTTAGTATTTTTTCTTTTTTAACTTTCTAATTCTAATAGACAATTGAAATAATGATAATTTTAAACGAAGAGATATTTAAAAAAGTTACTTTAGATTTTAAAATTAATTTAAATGTACAAGTAATTATATTTTATGACAACAAAAATCACACTCTAAACCTTTATATATCATGTAGATTCTTATTAATATAAATGTTATAAGAATCTAACCATGAATGAACGATAATCTTCATTAGATAGACTGATAATTTTTTCTTTTAGTGTTTACTGAACCAATTTTTGTAAAATATAATTTTTCAAAACCAATAAAGTAAATATATACAAAAAGGTTATTAAAATTTTTTTTTATCAATATAATATATAAATTTGATTAAAGTACTATAAGCTTGCATTAAAATAATCAAAATTCTTTAAATATTCACAATCTGTTACTTATTTTATTATTATTAAGTTTTTGTAATGATTTATTATTTATTTATTACTTTATTTATTATTTATTACTATTATTATATCTTTATTACCCTTAAAATCTTCTTAAATAAGCCCATTATAATATCAGTTAACATGGTTCTTTCATGAACTTCATCTAAGATAATAACGCTATAATTCGTGAGTAGTGGATCGTTCATCATTTCTTGTAATAGTATTCCTTCTGTCAAGTACTATAAATAGAAAAAATTAAAAAATTAGGAATTGTTTAATATTTTCTAATGGAAATCTATTGAATAAAATATTATTGTTCATATGGAGAACAATTATAACAATATTTTTGAAGGTTATAATCGTTTTTCTATGATTTCTTTTATGAGCAGCATATATGATTTAAAGAACTAAGTGTGCAATTAATTTTTAAAAAAATGCAATACATTCTTTTGTCTACACTTATATAAGTTTATTTTAAATAGGCTATATTAATTAAAATTTATTTTATTTCACTTTTAATCAAATTTAAAAAATCTATGTTACTTTAGCAGTATTTTCAAAATGAATAGTGAGAGAACAATTTTCAATGCGCTCAAATTTTTTATGTTTCAGCTTAATTAGAATAACTAAATTCATAATCTTATAAACTCTTTATATTTATTCAATTTGATGAAAGTACTATTTTAGCTTTTTACAATACTGCGCTGTATACATTAAAATGAATAAAATTTTTCTAAAATATATGTGCAATATAAAGATGATAATTACAAATTTATCTAAAGTAAAGTCAATTCAAGTAATAACTGACATTACATTACTAACTGTTGCTATTTTACTTAGAAGTATATTAAAATATTAATGAATATACGTAAATCTAGCAGCGATATTTTAATATGTTCTAACATAAAATAAAAAAAATAAATATGAAATTACTTACTACTTTATGAAACTGTTTCTTCTATCCATAAATTAATCTTATGTACAAGTATTTTAATAGCACACTTTATAACAATTAGTAATTATTTATTTATTCAAAAACGTGAATAGAATCTTGTAATGGATATATTTTAGATAATTATTTATTACAAAAACTGGATCAAATACTATAATGTCCCATTGCATTATATATATTAGAATAAGTACAGAAGTTTACATATTGTATACAAGAATTTAGATAAAATGTTTCAAATTGTTAGAAAATTTGAGCACGATTAGTTATAAAAAGGACGGAATTATCAACGCTATAAATCAAGATATAAGTATAAAATCTTATTTTGAAAATTTAATGTTTAAAATACCAATCATATCAAAAATAAAAAATGTATTTATTAAACAAAACTTTGTATTTATATTGCAACAAATTTCAATAAAATTATATAGATAGAAAAACTCTTATTGTTTTTATTTACCGTTTTATTATTTTAAGAATCGTTAAAATATACGGAGCTAATAAGCATAAAAAGGAATGAAAAATATATTTCAAGTATAATTTAATTTAATTTTATACTTGTATTAAAATTTTAATTTATAAAAGTAAATAATAAGTGACAAGATGGAATTTTCATTAAACGTTAAACATATATAATACTAAATTAATTTGCTTTATCCATAAAATTAAAACACATAATAAATTAATACATCTAAAATATAAAATAATTTTTTTAAACAATAAACTTTCATATATATAAATTAAAATAACGCATTTTCATATAGTATAAAGTTTTATTCATTTGAATCTTATAAACAATATTAAACCTGAAGACTTATTTTTGACGAATATAAACAAGAGTTCTGAATCATTAATGATTTATCAATCTTTTTGTTGAGCGGCTTAAAATTGTATTGTATTTTTTATACAGAATATTATATAGATTTTTAAGAATAAGTTTTCTTTCTTGCCCAAATCAATTAAACTAAATTAAACTTCTAAATATTCATATTAGTTGAAATTTATGTGATACAAAAATTTTACTTTAAATCTCCAAATAGACTTAGTGCATGACTAAAGTAAAGTTATACTTTCATTTCAGTTAATTTAACGGAATAATCAAATATAAATTACATATCGAAAAAATTTAACAGACGCATATCAAAGATATAAATATTACTACATTATAAATTGTAAAAGCATCTGTGAAATTTTAATATTACATCATTGTTGAGAATAATGTATCAATCAATTATACGAATAGAGAAACAACTTATATGGCAACGGTACGGTTTTTGTAACGGTTGCTTTGAAAGCGAATGGAATTGCTGAAAGTCGTAATAAAATTATTTAGTTCGAGAGAGGGAGAAGCAAAGAGAAAGAGAGATAGAGAGACAAAGAAAGATAGAGAAATAATTGCAATAATTGCGTATTATACATAATAAAATAATTTCTGATAAAAGAAAATTTTCTATTCGAAATAATGTTGAAACTTCAAATAAACATTTAAATCTTACGCATGTTATGCAAACTCCCATTTTTTAATTTTTTCAGCAACCTGATCTCTAGATTCACGATGAATATTTAGAGATGTTACATTTGTATCCACCCACAGTAGAGGCTGCGATTCAAACATTTGCCTCACTTAGAATACACGCGACGTCGCAATCTTTATTTCTGTGGTGTTATAATTTATTACGAATGGCACCAAATAAAAATGTAGATTTATTACATTATTTTTAAACGAGAATTAATAGTTCTAAATATCAAATAATGCAGATTTTATATATTAAAATTCCTTTAATTAATATCTTAAGTCGAAAGTTTATTCTACGATTATTACAATCTTTGTTTATATTAATTTACTGTGTATAATACTTAAAAATGTAAACTTATCGGTAATACGAAATGAATATTTTTTAATAAATACAATAATGTACAAAAGTTAACAAAACAAATAATATTTTATTTAAGAATAATAAAAACTATTAATTGTCTACATATAAGCAAATCTTGTATAGCGTTATTTTAATTGTTAGTATTGATGGATCAGATAAAAACTAATAAAATTTAGACAAACATAAATATTTCTGAATGATTAGACTTACCTAAAATATTAATTTATACATATGAATAACAGTTAATAAATTATGCATAGTGATTTCTTTAATTTACTTAAATTAAAGAAATAAAAAATATTTTTCTTGAAAAGTAATTTTTCATTTGATAAATGATATTGGGTCAATAGCTTTTATTAAGTAAATCCAAAATATTTATATCTGTTTCCAATGCATCTCAAGATTATTCTTTGTGACGAGAACACCGGTCGCGAAAATCCTGAAACGACTATCGCAGGACAAAAGGAGACGGCAGAATGAGAAAGCCGCTCTCTACGCCGGGATAACGTAACTGATGCACAGAAAGGACTTTCCAGCGCGAGCATCAGCCCCCGACGGAATAGGTGAATGCGGAAAAGCGCCGAGCATGAGAGAAGGAAAGTCGAGTAAGAGGGAAAGTGAATCGTGCGAGTGAGAGAGAGAGAGAGAGAGTATATGCGAAGTGGGAGGTCTCAGCTACGCGCCATAGCTGAGACTCAACCACCCCAACGTCACCTTCACCGTGTTAAAAGTATAAGCAGGTTGGCGTCCCTTCACTAGGCGGCGCAAGGAAAACTACAGGAGGAAAAGCCTCTTGTAGGAAATAAGTAAGATGGGCTGCCAATTATATACACTGAGTTTTCAAGCTAAAGAAACAAAAATGTAGGAATCTCCAAGGTTCGCCAAATTAATTAAACAATTTGATGTCAGCAGGAGCGCGGTCATTGTACGGCCTAACTTCCAGTTGCTTGAAAATTAATTTCAGCAAGTAAATAGATAGTAACTCATTTTTTAATGAATACGGTACGTGTAAAATCCAATCTTCCAGTTATCCGCGATAATGAAAAAAATATCCTCTGTATGTAGAGGAATGTTGCGCTCTCGATACCAGGGAAAATCCACTGCCGCAAAGAAAATCTATAGAAAGACACGTTGAAATTAAATCTAGAATAATTAAGATAGTTACGGTAACTCATGCTGTCCTTATTTCTCCCCGACTCCTCAGACCTCATCCTCCTGATATGCAACCGCCAAAAGATAAAGGGAAGTATGATAGCAAAATTAGTAAGAACCAGGAATAAGAAAGAGGAGAAAAAAGATTATAGATAATACGGAAAAGAAATTATCACAACTTATTACAGAAGCACATAAAAAGATTTATATTCATAATATATTCCAATTTATTAATTCGTTTCTTTGCTGCGTAAATGCTTAAATAAAAGTTTGACCTAAATGAAAATAGATCTCTTATCAAGTGTGAGATTTGGACATTTTTATTTTGCAAAAATCTGGAAGTTAACTAGGTCAATTAAAGTAATAATGCAAATTACTATACAATCGGAAACTTACATATAAAATCCAAATTTATGGAATTATTTGTACAAAAAGGAAAATTCATTTTTCAATAAAAATAACTACAAGAACCGTAACGATTGTTATAAAAACAAATTAGTTCTCATTTAAATAGTTCTTTATTCTCATTTAAGAGTTCTCATTTAAATAATTATATGCAATAAACAATGCTCTTAATATAAATTTAACTTTATTAGTACGCTAAAACGAAAAATTATTTTAAGGTTTTTACATTATGCTATTTAACTAAGATATTAAAATATTCAGTAATTCAATTTAACTAATAAATCCTGATAATTTCGGTTCCTGAATATATTTCGATTTAAGGTAATTTCTATATAATTTATAAAAGTAATAATTTACATTGAAGTTAGATGAAAAGCCTTAAATAAGAACTTATTTCAGTTTCTCAAATTTAATATTCAATGCTTATATAAGAATAATATTTATTTATTTTTTAATAATAGAAGACGTTTACTCAATAGACAAACATACTTTGATAATTCGACATTGATAAATTTGGTTTTAACTATTTTTCGATAAAAAACTTGAAATCTGAATATAACTGCATAGAATATAACTCTAGAATAGTAGAGATAAATTTAATCACGATATTATTATTTATAATTTTGTAATAAACAATTTAATTTCCTTTTTCAATAACGGAGTGTGTATATTATAAAACAATAAGAAAAAATCATGTTTAAATTTTATATACAGATTTTATTTTAATCGGCAAACTTGCTTTCGTTTATCTTTAGTTTTATATTATTTAGTAAAAATAAACTTGATGTTAAATATGATAAAAAAAAATATTGGAATGTTTGCAATCATTTTTACTGATTAATTTTATATTTTGTTTTCTTTATTTTCTTTTCGTTTATTAAACTCATTTATTACTTATAATTTTATTATTACTGAAGGCTACAAATAATTATAAGAATAATATTATAAGGAATAACTTATTTTATAATTCATAAATTTAGATCTCACATACAAGAAATAGAATTTTTTCACTAAAATCTATTGATCAGGAAATATAACGGACTTTGATAACACTAAATTTACAAGTCTTCTTAAAATCTATATCGTGAATGTATTGTGATAGAATAAGGAGTCTAAAGTTTGCAATGTTGTTATCGCAACAAAAATTGAAAAACTTTAAAATCTATCAAAAATTTATATTATTTATTTTCGAATGTACGTCAGCATACTTTCAGATGGCTGTTATCAAAACAATAATAATGTCACATGTTTCTGTAAGAGATGTTATTAACAAATATACGCCTCCTCATATGCATATATGTATAAGAGTGCATAAGCATTTTAGTTCAACAAGCACCAAGTTCCGCGCCGATTTTCAAAATGAAACTTCGTGTATACGTTTCATATATAAAAATACACCAGAATATGAAAAACATTCTGATCAATGATTATGTGAGAGTTGCTACTGACAAATATAATTCTCCTCATATACGTATGGGTATAAGACTGCAAATGTATTAAAAATCAAGTCAATCTTTGAATTTCGAAATGAGACTTTGTGAATGCATTTGGTATATAATGAGACACTGCAATCTGAAAACTAATTTTGTGCAATATTTTTATAAATATTTTTATTAAATATTATATCTTTAAATAATAATTAAATACTCCGGTACGTGTGTATATGCATAGGGGTCAATATGCATGATATATAAATGCACTAAAGTCAATGTTCCGTGTCGATTTTTTTTTTCGACAAATTTTTATTGTATGACTTTTAATATATTTAGCGATTTTCTAAAAAGAAATTTTGTGCAATATTAAGATTTACTTTTTTATGAATTATTGAAAATTTCAACCCTTAATACCGGTGGCTCATAAGGAATTTTTGTGGAACTCATTATTTTATCGTTTTGTGTAATAATTAATACTTTTTGATAGTTTTTTGAAGAATTCGATTTTAAAATTTTTCATTTTTCGTTGCGACAACAACGTTGCAAACTTCAGACTCCTATAAGTCACATTTTTCGATAAAATAAAATAGATACAAAGGCAGATAAATTTAGAGTGACTCATATTAATAATATAACTAA
Organism: Wiebesia pumilae; assembly: GCA_018907045.1. Classification (NCBI taxonomy): domain Eukaryota; kingdom Metazoa; phylum Arthropoda; class Insecta; order Hymenoptera; family Agaonidae; genus Wiebesia; species Wiebesia pumilae. The sequence continues at coordinate 5,600,998 of JACCHZ010000127.1, forward strand.
AGGATTTAATGTTCTAATTAGAGTAAAAGACGATATAAATTATATAAAAAATATAAAAAAAGCAATTTCTTTACGAAAAGTATTTAATACTGTTTTCTAAGCTTTTGAATCCTTTATCAAGAGCTTATGAAAGATCTTAAATGACTGCACATGGTCAACTCTTTCATTGAAAATGAATCGAAATTAATAGTCTTTACAATAATACATTTAAACTATTTTTGTTATTTTTATATTTTTACTGTTATATAAAATAGAAAATTTAATTTTATAAACTATCACATTATTTATACTTTTTGTTTTATTACTTTTAGATCTCCAGTAATAATATTTTTATTTGGTTTTAAAAAAAATTTAAAAACTTTGAATTTTGTAACATAAATTTTATAGTAAACAGTTTTAATAAATAAAATCTATTTTAGTTTGTAAATACATTTCTATAAAAACAATGTGCTTTTTATTATTTGATAGTTATTAATTTAATCATGAATTTATTCACTTTTATAATATTTAAATCTCGTGCGATGAAAAAAAAACCTAACCTTACACTCTTAATAGATGTCTGTAGGAGTATAATAATCTCCAGTATTATAAAAAGAAAAATACAATGAGATTAATTATCAACTAAAAATTGAAATTAAAAAAAGTCTAAATTCAAATTTCATGCAAGAAGTATTTATTTCTATATATTAGATAGACTGAGAAGTGGCTCTGTAGGATGAGGCGGACCCCAGGAAGCTTATTCTTAACGAAGGAAAATAACTTTCTTGGATGACCATTTTTTGTTTCTCGTACACGAATATCACCTATAGCTATCTATCTCTATAAGCCTTGAGTAGGATAGATCTGTTCCAAGTTGGAAACGTTTGTTCCAAGCGCCCTGATAAAGGCGGGAAATTCAACCTTGAAAATAATTAGTTTCTACAGCGCCATGACAAGGGCGTTTGCAATGGATGTGGGAAAAATAATAAGATACAATATAATATTTCAAAGCAGGTCAGAGGTGAATTCCGAGATGCGAGTCTCCCTAAAGAGTAAGCGCCCTAGGATTCAAACTCCGGGAGCCTCCGATGCCACACCTTTGGAAAGAAAGATAGCAGTGTGAGAGAGAAGATGAGGCGAGAAGAATGGGCGATTTTTGCAAAAATCGGTGGCGTCGCTTGGGCGAACTTTCCCAGGTCCAACGTTCGATTCCCCCTCTCAGCAACGCTCACAGTCGAAAACAAGCACAGTGGCCAGCTTGTACAAATCGAGGCCTGTTTTTGCACGAGCTCCGAGAATTTCTTCTGAAAACTACGCGTCGGAGGTGCTCTACGCGCGTTATGATTATATATATAAAATTAATATGTTTTCATTTGATAAATATGGCAATGGTATTAATTTTTAACTCATTTAATGTAAAATAAACTGTATTTAATTACTATTGGTTATCTGTACAAATGCAATGTCTTTCTTGATATAAAATTCTTCTATTTGTTTATTGGAAGATTATATAATTTTTATGTTTATTTCTCAATTACCCTGCTATATAATTCAATAGGATTGAAAGCTAATTAAACATTTTGTCTATTTCATTCATTAAATTATTTTATAAATTAATCCAATTTGAAATTTATTTTCAGAAACAATTTTATAAAATTTATTAAATAACTATGATACATAGTGTTATGTATAGGCTTAAATTAATAATTCTATAATAATCGATAACAAATAGTAGAGCAATGAAAAATGAATATATAAAAGAAGAACATGGGAATCAAAATCAAATAGAAGCAACCATTTTCGCAACTGTTACTGTTTCGAGTTATCGATGTTTATTCTTCAAGTATCTTCGTATCATAATCAGAATGTGAAGTTAAATGCATGAAATTACGTCATACACGTGATAATAAATCGCTATTGAAAGGTAGAAAACCTTATTTTCAGAAAAAGTTTTTATATTACGTTCAATTAAATATGCATTAGTTTACGTACTTTAAATGTTAATAAAGTAACATTTAAAAGTTTCAACCCAAGTTTAAATTTAATTATTTTTATACGATTTAGGTACTAATCAAAAATTTATAATACTTTTGAATTACAGGTTAATTAAAATTGGAATAATTGTAATAGATAAATTTATAATTTGATGCAAAAATTGATTTTTCAAAAGGAATTTAATTTTAATAAAAGTGAAACATTATATAAGATACAAGTCGATAAATATTATATTTTTAATTTAAAAGAAGATATTTTACTTGATAATTTAACTCAAAAAAATATATTTTTTTATCTTGATACATTTATAAATTAATTGATGAGATTGTCAAGTACTTAATATTGTCTTTGAAATATTATTTTTGCATCAATTAGTCATATGTCATAAAGTATTATATATATAAGAATAATTTTTTTAATACGTAGTAAACACGTACAATTTTAAAAATAATCATAGGAATTTTATAAATTTTAATAAATTAACAAATGAAAATTTGGCCAATGTTATTTTTAGATTATATTTATTATATGATCATCCGTAAAATGAAAATGATAGTAAGATTTATAAAATAAATTATTAAAAAAAACTTTTTTTATTTTCTATATTTATTTTCATTGTCATGCACTTAAAATAAAACGCATTTTCCAATAAAAATGTATGCTTTATCATAATTTCATGAAATGAACGTACTAAAATTATGACTTTATTATGTAAGCACATTAGTAATGTGAGTTAAGATTTAATAAAATACGTTTATCGCGTTAATTATACTTAATGATAATTTTATCATTTAATAATATCACCGTAACTTTTGAATTTTATTTTTACGTTTTTAACTTATATACCTTTTTAACCTACTTGTATATCAATTGAATGACTAATAAAATCAGAATTCAACTGACATACAACCTATGTAATTTGTGAAAAAAATTAAACGCATTTGCCGAGTTAATAATTGCTATTACTGATACCTGCATTATTCGCTGATTTTAGAATAAGTAAGATCAACTAAACGTGTTCGTGCTTTGTATTACTTAAATGTATTTGCTTACCTAAATTTACAAGCAAATAAACATTTGAATGCTTTAATTTTAAAAATATATAGAAAAAGAAAGATAGTGTGTAAATATTAGAAATAAAAAAGTATGTCATTCGAGTCTGTCAATGGTTAAATATCTCACCAAGAACCTATTTTTAAAAAAAGAAAACTCCTTATAAAAAAATTAAATGCCAGCATTTAATCAACTTATCATATTTTTAGTCTGGCCTCGATTAAATTAAAAATTTGACCTAGACCTGGTAAAAATAGATAGAAAATACAAAGGCTGGTTTAGACGTGAACACAGCTGATCTCACGGTTATATTTAAATTCAAACTTTTTTCTACTAAAATTTTTTGTGAAATATATATTTTTATCCAAATATTTATTTGTTTTCAGAATTTAAAAATTATTACATATAAGTACAACATATTTATGGTTTAAGCAAGTGGAAATTGACCAACGCTCGAAGTACATGTTTTCTTACTTAACTTAATCACAATCATAAATGTTTAGTTCTCAATTTGTATAGATTTAACATAAAAGTATTCTTTACTACTTGATATAATGGATTTTACAAGTTTATTCTGGTTTATTATTTAGGTAAAATTTCAAACTGATGAAAAATTACAAAATACTGTTCGACCCACAAATACTTCTAGAATTTTTAAGAATAAATAATACATAATAAGCTAAGAAAAACCTTAATTTTCGTCGTTTCATCTGTGCAATCGTCGAAGCGTATTGTATAGCCAACATCGGTACCCAAAATGCAATTTCGCTCGTCGGCAACGCGATTTGCCAAGGACGTGGCCGCGACCCTCCGCGGTTCAATGATACCAACGACTTTTCGATCTGAAGCCCATCCAGCTTCAACTAAATACTGCAATTAAAAAAAATAAGGCATATGAGCAAATACTCTTTCCTTTTTAATTTTCAATTTTAAATGTACCGTGGAAATTTTAGTGACGGCTATTTGGTAGACCTGATTATGAAATTGGTAGAGTAACTATAAATACTTTGACAGTTACGTCTACATTCTAACTTAATAAATAAAAAAAAACATATAAATATTTGTAAAATATACATGTAAAGAATTTACGTTTAAAAATTGAATAAGATAAAAATATTTTTTAGGAATATTAATCATAATTATTTTATTTAAAAAAATATATTACTTGTTAAGTATAATTAACATAACGCAATTTTAGTTTTTTCATAAATAGAAACGTACAGATAAATAAATATATCTAGTAATGTTAAGTAATAAAAAAAATCAAATTTGTAATAATTTGTTTTTCTATCGAAATCATTTTATAAATATTTATCACCAAAATGTACCATTTTTTACTGCTAGAAGTCATGAAAGAATTAATTAGTTCAAAATATTACAAATAAATTTACAAATATTTAAAGCATATCAATGTTAATTTTTTTATATATAAGTCAGAGTAATAAACTCTAAATTAAATAAATTGAAAAAAAAGTTCGTAAATACGATATATTGTAATATACATTGTTGCTTATTAAAAAAAATTATATCAACCTATAAAAGATTTCTGAAACAATTTCAAATTTTTTATTTATCCTCTTTTAAAAACATTTTAAAAGATAAAACTAATAAAACAATTAAATACAACTTGATTTCATTATAAAGAGAACTTTGTGATAGTAGAAAAAAATGTTCTAATTAATATTGAAGACGTATAGTTTAATACTATGTTATGAAAAACCCTGGACAAAGAGAGGCTGAGTTGGTGCCAAAATAAATTCAGCAGAGTAGCTATATGAATAACTGTCCTACAATGTTTTGATGTTCAATTTTACCTCAAAATAAATTTTCGGAATACCCGAATAAAAAAAAACTATCATATAAAATTTCTTGGCTAATAAGCATCTGTTCCGTCCATGACGTAACTGTCCCTTTTAGGCCTATACAGTTAAGTATACTAGCCTGGGATAGGCAACGGTTCTTTTTAACTCTGTGGTTATTTGATAATTTCTCAATGTTATTAGAATAACGGTATTAATATTATTAAGACCACATAAAGAAAAAGGGATGTTAGCACGGATACTTGATAACGCGACCTAGACTTTCATCACGCCCAATAATATGGAAAAGGATTTTCAGGATGCCCATATTGCAGCGTAGACTTTCGTCACGCCCATTATTATGGAAAAAGAATTAGTAGGATAAAGCGTTGGGGAAAAGGGTAGGGGATGGAATCCCCAAAAACATATACTACACATTTTAATTTAAAAGAAAGGTATTTATTACTCACTGAATACAGGTAAGTAGGTCAACTGCCAGGTACAACATTTGTAAGTGAACTCTGTTTTGCATGGAGAAATGCGCCCTATTTATACAAAATTTAAAGCACAGGCGGTATAGGCAGAGGGGATTTTTATGGCTTTTCCCGGAAAAGTCTATAACCCTGTATACAATTTTCATTTATATTAATTTCTTAGCGTTTATATTTAATTAATTACTTAACTGCTTATAAAATTCGGTTTCTAGTCTCCTTTTCCGTAATTGTACAGTTTTCAATTTATAAATTTATTAATATTTAACTCGTTTTTAGGGATATTAGATAAATTAACAATAATTCGTGGTTACATTTAAATTATCTTCGGATTTTGTAGTAGCTATTATTTTTGTTATATTGATTTTTACTAATTTTCATATTAGTATTATTATTATTATTACTATTTTCTTTGTTTGCAATTTCATTCTCTTTAATTGTATAGAAAACGTTATTAATAATGGTTTTCTTTATTTTTTTAATATTTACTTATTTCAATTTTTATTTTCCTCGCTTTTCTATTTTATTTCCCCTTCTGTCTATATTTGTATATAAATATAACAAAAATAATCAGTGAGAAATGATAATAATTGTGGCATTTAATTTAGCCTTATAGTATTACTTATATTTACTTAAATAAAAATTTCATGTTATTAACTATATTAATTATGTTATGTTTATTTAATAACTATATTATAGTAATTTGTTATGGCTATAGTTTTATAATTTTATTTAGTTTTTCTATCTTTTTCGATTATTTAAATTTTATCCTTATTAATTATGTAATAAAATTTAAAATAATATATATGAAAAATATAATTCCCTTATTTTTGTGCAATTGTACGGTCGCAGAATGTACGTGTGTGCATGTGTGGGTGCGCAGCTGTTCGCAGATACAATTACGCAGTGAGAAAGATAAATTTCATTGTGTATATATGTGTACGGTGTTCGGCCACTTGCGAGTACAACTACTCAATACGCGTATGAGTGTAGGATTCTGGCTGGCTCCCAAAAAATGCAGGTATAGTCATAAACATGGCATGGTTATGACTTTACGCCCTGACATTCGAGACCTAGGTGTCGAATTTAGAATCTTTAAAATTTTCTTATTGGAGAGAGAGAGAAAGAAAAAGAGAAAAATATTTCTTTTACGAAAAACAAAATTTCTTTTTACTTTTGATAATTTCAGTGAGACGATGTCGTAACACATCTAATCGCAAATGTCAATAGCGAGATTATCGATTACCCTGTTTGTAGTATCAGAAATTTTAACGGATATAAAGGTTTTATCATTAAACGTAATTGAGTGTACATTACACCGTATATTTATTCACTTAAATTACTATCACAAATCAGGATGCAAAAGCTAAGCTATACTTGGCAAATTTTTTTTGGAAAAATAAAGAGTTAAAATTTTCAAAACTTTTTGAACTTTGTTGCTGATTTTTCATCATCGACTGCAATAAAACAGTAAAACTCTCCAACTTTAATACTTGTTTAAAAAACACATTATATATTTTTTTAATTTGATAACAATGATATTACTGCAATTTCGAACAAAACAATTTTTGTATATGTTTCAGCTATTCGGTTAAAGGAAATAGCTCTTACATTCAACTGAAATAAATTTTAATCCTACAGAAATAACCTTACGTCTGTAGGTTAGACAGTCAAGTATATTTAATCTTTTTCAGAGCATTTTTGATAAGTTCAAATTATTAATATTTTTAACTAAATTTGGTCATAAAATATAAAATTTTATATTAAAAAAATCACTGTTATAATCAGTAAAAGAATTACATAAAAAATAATAAAAAATATACTATATAAATTAATATGTACTGTTTTAAGTTATAATATCAATTATGGTAATATCTTTTTAAACAAATTCCATATTGTTAACAAAGTTTATATTTCATTGGTTAGTAATTTCAAATAATAAATATATATAAATATAATTATAAAACACTTCGTTTTAATGTTAAATAATATTGTTAAATAAAATTACTTATTGCACACAAATAGACTATATATTAAATAATTATCAAAAATCTATAAACACAAATTACATTTATATTATTGACTAACGTATTAGGACTTCAAAAAAATGAACTAAATTAATACGCCCTAATTTTTTATTTCTAATGCAGACACGAATACCAAATGAAATACTCCGATTATTTAACAGTTGCAGTATATTTATTCTTTTAATTTAATATTAATGCACGAAGGAATTTATTTTCTTAAAAATCCTAATCAGAGTACACATGTAATTTAAATAATCTTTATGCAAGTAATTAATCAACTTAATATTTTAAATGGATAAATTTCAAAAATACTAAATAAATATTTTTAATTAATACATTTTTTATTAATGATACACTTATTGATTTTTATTAATATTGATTTTTATTAATTATATAATTATTGACGTTATCATTTGATTATTTATTATCCACTGAATATCTAATCCGAGAGAAAAGTATATACCTATAAACTCTACACTAAAGAAGGTTAAGAAAAATTCAAATATAAATCAACTATCTTTCAACTATAATTTTGTAAGTTTGAGCACGATACTTTTATGTCTATGTTAAGATATAGCGTGTGTTTTTCAAATTCAAATATCATTATGATATATTTTTGCGTAGTTTGATGTAATCTACTGGTAAGTACATATTTTTATCTAACCTCTATTTTTAATATATTGTTTATACTAACTTGGATAATATATAGACAGATCTGTAATAAAGAGATTATAAACCTAATATACATTATCTAAAGAAACAGTATAGAGAAAAAAAAAGGTCATACAAAATCCAGGCGTACTTTATTACCAATGTTGCCGCGTGCGTAATGGCAGGAACAAATACAAGCAAATCCAAATCTTGCGAGCCTCCGATGCAGTGGAGGAACGCTGCCGTAAAATTATTATGCACGTTTGGAGAGGCGGTGCTTTCGAAAGACCTCTAAGGAAGAGCACCTGGAACCACACAGAGAAAAAAGTACACCACCGACGAAGTGCAAGGATTGAACCACCAGACAATGACGCAATCCCCTACGCATTCTCTTCAGCGAGTGAAGATAAAACCAATCCACAGTTTTCAGGGCGAACGTCCTACACTACTCCCATCGATAGGTAAACGAAGGAAATAAGAGCGGGCTAAAATCCCGGAAACATTACAAGTTTTCTTTGGCCATTCACCAGAAGATAAAAAAACTTTGAGCTGATGACATGAATTAAGCATAATCCAAGGGTCATGTATTGACATATTCAATGTCTTACACCGCAAGAAAATAGAATGCAGAAATCATTTATCATTTATCTTTATTAGCTGCAAATTTATTTTACTTTCGCATATAATATTTTATCGTAGCATTCAAATACATGTACGGAAATTCATGCAATGATTGTAAAATTATCAAGTGTCATAATTTTAATTATATTATTTCAACAACACAAAACTAATGTTACTATTCTGTACTGATTCCAAAATTCATATCGATCAGCTCTTTTTTAAGATTCTGGCTTTATTTTACTTCAAAAATTTCTTTTTATTATAACTATTTAGTCCAAACATTTGTTAAATTATTAATGGTGGGTAAATAATTAATGAATAAGTAACAAATAAGTAACGAATCAAGAAGTGTGCTTGAATCAATCTAGACAGTAACTTACAAAAATTTTCAACATAAATTTCATATCTTTGGCGATGATTTATCTCATTATCTTAAAAATAAGATAATTTTTAATATAAAAATTAAAGAAAGCACTGGCTCTTTGTGATACATGTATAAATTAGTAATTCCTTAAAACAATTTATATGCCTTGGGTTGTTATTCGTAAAACAGTAATGTATATGACTATTCAGTGTTGTTACAACTTTTCATTTTTATTCTCCAATTTCATATTCCATATTATTGCTAAACCATGATTAAACTTAATAGGGATATCGATCATCTATTTTTTCTATTAACCTCTACGTTTTTATGTCTCTATGTCCTATGTTATCTATGTCATTTTTCGATGCGTCATACATGTTTATTCTTTTTGTATCACTTATTTAGCATTTAAATTTGAAATCACCAATGTTAAAATCGTAAATATATTTTACTTTAAATTTCTCCTTAGGTAAGAAAAATATATTAATTATAGAATTAACTTTTATTTTATCCACTGATTTTACATGTTTCTTCTTGTTGCTATCCATAGTATATAACTTGATAGTGTGGTACTTTTTACGGTAAGACTAATTACCTAACTAATATAGTCGATAATGAGTTTTTATGACATTAAAAAGTAGAGTTTCATATTTTTGTTAAAAAATTTCTCGTATCTTTGTTAGCACTGTATCGAAAACCATGTTACCGCGGATTAAGCGATGCTAATTCACTCTCCCTCTCTCTCTCTCTCTTCCATCTCAATACTTCTCTCCTACTCAGCTTCGATAATTTTTCGAGAATTTGGTCTCATTCGAATCGGTAACTTTTACAATATGTATTATCTTCTTCCATTTCTCCCAGGAACTTATCGACGGTTTACGGAAAAAGTAGAGTGCTTTGCATGCCGATTCAACCTTGGAGAGCGGGTGTATTTATTTCTTATGCGGACACGACAGACTTCACTCAGTTCTGCATTTTTTTTATTCCTTTTAATATATTTTAGCTCAAAATTGTAAGCACTAAATCGATTTATGCGTATTTAGTTCTATTAAATTTGTTAATTATTTTTTGATCGATATTTAAAAGTTGCACAAGAAATAAAAATTCTTATTGGTTTTATGACAAGTGTTATTTTATATTAATGAACGACTCTAAATTAATATATTCAGAAACATACTATACTACATATAAATATTTCATCTTCTTAATGTTTTTTTAAATCAATCGAGACTTTAAATTATTTGTTTAAAAATAGATATAAAAAAACTCGTTTTAAAACAGAATTACTGTCTTATAAGTTTGTTTTTCGATTAAAGTAAGAATATATTGAATTTTAGTTCAAAAACAATTTTCTAAATTATTTATGAGATAAAATCTATAATTTTTTTAATAAAGATTATGTATTAAAAATTAAAGTTTAAATTTTATTTTTGAGATTCAATAATTATTTCTATTCTATACTTTTGAATGCTAGTTTTGACAATATTAAAAAATATTTAATATATTGAATTTACAATGTACATACTTTTTGATAGACAAAATAATTCCTCAATAATTAAATTTTAAGTCATGCCATAAAGACAATGACTATTTTACTTTATTATAAGCCAACCATGACATTCAAGGATTTTAATACCTTACTATTACTTACAGCTATAGAACTATATTTTAAAATGGAATTAAAATTGCGACGAATAACTTCGTCGCGAAAGGGCAACATTGCCGTGGGAACCGGCCGGGAAAAAAGCAAAGAAGAGGTCCGGACTACAACGCCCGAAGAAGTAAGAGTCAAGTATGAGAGAGGTAGTGCGTGAGCATGAGCGTGGGAGTGGAAAGGGGCGTACGGCACAGCGTTGCCCATGAAAACAGGGCATGAGAGAGGGAGTGCGCGAACGTGCGAGTGAGAACGAGAGGGTGTACGGCGCGGCGGTAAAAAACGTGATCATCGGGCGTAGAAGGAGGAATGAATGGACGAAAATATAGTAGGGGGCCGTGGAGGGGAACCTTGCGTATAGCGCTGGCCAGGCTAACCCAGGGCGATACGCGAACAAGCGCGACGCGCTCGCTCCGCCACTATTTCCTCCCCGCCAGCCTGGCCCACAAGAGCGGCTAGGCGGCGTGTACCCACCGCGAGGCCCGCGAGTTAAGACACGTGAGGGGAAGCGCGCCCGAGAACGGTATAAAAAGGGCGCGCTCACGTGAAATCGAGAGACGGGGGTGGAGTTCGGGAAGTGCAGGTTTCCCGGTCGAGCGACTTTTGGCACACGATCCCTTGGAGCGACTTTTGGCGCACCGGAGAACTCCAGGAGGTGGAGTTCGGGAAGCGAAGGCTTCCCGGTCGAGCGACTTTCGGCGCACGACCCTTTGGAGCGACTTTTGGCGCACCGGGGAACTCCAGGAGGAAGAGCTCAGGGAGCAAAGGCTCCCTGGTCGAGCGACTTTCGGCGCACGACTCCTAAGAGCGACTTTTGGCGCACTAGGGGCTCCCGGAGACACGACTCGTGTCGTACCTCCCGGTATAGGGTTAGGGCCGCGGTCGCGTGCACGGAGTCGCAGCCATCGGGCTGGACTTCTCTCCGCCACGTTAGCGTATCGGCACAGCGATGGTGCGAAAGTGTCGCACCGGCGAGATAGATTATAAGACCCTTTTGTAAGCGGTGAGCGCACCGCAAAAGGCAAATACCATAAAAACCGACTCCGTTGTAAGCGGTGAGCGCACCGCAATAAGATATAAATTGTAACCGTCATTTCAAACGTAAAAGCCTCCTTTGTAAGCGGGAGCACACCGCACGAGAAAGGCTAATGTAAATTAAAATCAATAAACACGTTAAAGTACTCGCTACGAGAAAAAAAGGTCTTGTTCATTTCGGCCCGGCCTCTCTGCACTTCCCTCCTCCCGCCACGAACCTGGCCCGACCTCGAGCTCTCCGGGACGGGACAGACGGGGAGTACGGGAGACCCAGCGACCAACAACAGCAGAGGGACGAAGGAGCAAGGAAGGAGAAATTAGCAAGGAAAAGCCCGTCGAACAACGAACACGAGTCCGAAAGGGCACGTGGCGGATGGGACGAGGCAACGTAGCAACGTTACAAAATTATAAACAAATAATTTCTTTTACATTCTTAGATGAATATATACATATACTTACATCTATATATTTATTATATTTAACTAACTCGGCATAACGCGTAAAAAATAAAAACGTATTTATTAGAACTATATTTATGACATTAATCTTTCATAAATCTATGTATTCCTCGATAATCTAAGATTGTGTGTGTATGCGAGTGTGAAAAGAAAACATAATCATTCCCAACGCAATTAAATTACATAAAATAATAAAACAATTCACACGCTTCTTATTATCTTATAGCATCCAAGTATACATATCATTACATTTATATATAGATATATATATTTCCACGTATGTAATCCCAGCTTATTATAATATATTACTTTTGGCCAAAGCAACACATCCATCAATGCTAATCTAATAGAAAATATTGGATAATTAAATAGATAATATAGTGCATCCAATATTACTAATTTTATAAATATACGAATACTTAAATTGAAGTATGTTATTCAGCATTATATATGTTAAATTCCAAGTTTCTAAATGAAAAGAAAAAAATTTAATCATTAAATAGGTATTTATAATATTTTTATTACTTTTTATAAAATATTTTGAGATTATTAACTTACAAATATTTGTTTTTGTATATATTTACAAATACTTCTTTAATAAATATTAAAGAAAAATTAATTTTAGTACAGTCTTATTATGCACAGAACTAAAAATTACAACAACAACAAGTTGTACAAATAATGTCCTAAATCGGCGAGGATAAATAAAAAACACAAAAATAAGGGAAAACTTCAGTCTATGTTCAGAAGGAAATCGCACACATTTCTCGAAATTATTATGATGCGCACACGTGCGTAAACATGAAAATTTTGCAATCCGAAAACTCACACGAGCAAACTTAAAAAGGCTTTGCATATTGTTATATAATTCTCTTCTTATACAATTGCGGGTGTGTTCACGTACCTCGTCATTGTAAAATAAAGCAAACAAGTCTTTTGCGCTATCTACACAACTACAATTTAACTATTGGATTATAAATGTTACAGAGGAATGACATAAAATTTGTTTATGTCACAAATAAAAAGAATGGTCTAAATATAATTGAAATTATATTTCTTCAATAAAATTTTATAGTAATATATGCTATAAATTTTAGATTATAAAAAGTGAAATCTCTATTATTTGATATCTGATTAGTGCAGATTTATACTAAAAATATTTATTTTTGTCATTTATTTAATTTTTTTGTACAAAATCTTTTACATAATAAACAGTTATGCATTATTTTAAATTACTTGAATTTTTACTATTATCAGTTAAAATGAATATCTGAAATCCTTATTTAAATTTATCGAACTCTATTCAAGAATTATGTTCCCTATTATATCGACAAGTATGACGAACTATTTCTATAGACTATATATAAAAAAAAAATTAAAAAGTGCTTGAGTTTTAAAATGGAATAAAATTACTTGAAGTAAATCTATTTTTAATATTCAGTATAATTGTAAATTGATACCATCTTTTCAGTAAAAATTCTGCAGATATCTAAAAGAATAATACGATACTGGTTCACATTTGGCGATAGTACAAACATTATTTTAATCAATTATAAAGATTACGATGTAAGTTCCGTTTAGTAAATCATACTAATTTTAAGAGTACTTTTTGATTGCCTTGTAATAAATATTAACAAAATGTTTTAGCTTTAATGAAGAATTCTATGCTAAATAAGAAAATTGGCAAACGATATAATACAGTCTCTGCTTCGTATATATTATAAACCTGTCAGAGAGAAAATGTAACTATCTGTAGTTAGAATATACAGAATTATATGAATATGTATATATATATATATATATATATATATATATATATATATATATATATACCTTGACATATACACCCTTGTAATGAGGGTTCTACTAGAAGACGCTTTTAAGTGCAATGCCTCTAGTTAGAGTCTACTAAGGGGGCGGGTATTGAACTCCCATGGATCGAAATAGTTGATGTGTCACTGACAGTGCCTAAGAAAGAAGAAGCGAATAAATACGGATTATCGTCTCGCGAAAATCAAAGTAGTTTTGCGCTTTTGCGCCCAGTCATGTTCAATTAGAGGGGGTACGAGGAAATGGCAACACGTCAAATAACGAATTGCTCGAAAAGACCGAGTAGTGAGGACAGTACGTTAACAACGTATTACCGAGGAAGGAGAGAAAGGCTCTGCGCCGAATAACATACTGCTAGGTCGAAAGTGCATCACGTCAAATAACGAGATACGAGGAACGGATGCAGCTAGATGATCAACAACCAGTTTACGTTTCGCTGGATTGCTTTATATAAGCAGTCGCATTGTATTGTGATGCGCTGTGCTACGTGACCCTTTTATAGGAAAACGCGGCTCGGTCGCGCATGCTCGCATTCATGGCGCTAGTGGGCCCCGCGTTTTTTTCTAACTCATACTCGTTCATGCCTGTGCCAGTTCACACACGTAGAAGGTTAAAGCGACGAACGCTGCGATTTCACACGTTTCGCGTCATGGACTGTCACGTTGAGATAAATGAAGGAGCGAGTACAGTGCTTTCAATGTTGTGGTTGATTTTAATGGAAATAACATTTTAATTTTGCTTAAAGTAATTTATTGATTGAATTACAATATAAAATAGCAAAATTAAACTAAAAAATTTTTTTTTATTTCATCTAATATATGTGATTCTTTTAGAATTTACTTGCCTAGTCTAAGATATTTTTACAGAAATATTAAATACAATATAACTTTAATTATAAGAATTGTAAATATAACTGCTTTTTTCTTATTTTGTAGTATAAATTTAAATATTTTTTTCGTATTTTGACTTCTGTTTTCTGTAAGGTATCGCTTCTAACGATTAACACGAACTATATCATGTTCTATTGCGCCAGTATTATTATCACTTTTAAAAGACATATTCCAGAATTGCGTAATTAGAAGCTTAATTTCTCGATATTTTTAGTTCTTTCTTGTTTTTGAATAATAATTTTTTTTTATTAATATTAAGTCGTTTATTTAATTTACAATTTTATAACAGTTTGATCGGAAATATCAAGGTTTAATTAACTGTTATAATTATACTAAGTAATAAAATGTTTGTTCTAAAAATATAAAATATTCAAAGACAAATATCAATTTGCAATGAAATAGAGAAATTTGAAATCTTTGAGAAAGGTCAAAAAGTTATGAAAAAATTTCTTTATGGTTTTAAATGTAATTTTAAACAGTTTTGACCAAAATAATACATTTGTCTTATTTTTAATATTTTTTTATTATAGTATTATAGTATAGCATTTTAAATGTATAATATTTTTTAATATGGAGATATCATATTGAAGAAAAACATCTGTATGAAATATTCTTTTTTTATTACAAGACAATTTATATATATACATATTAATATGAAACAAATACATTTTCACAATTAAAATGACTAATCACAGTTCTTCATCAAAACTCTTCATTAAAAAAATCCGACCCATTTTTTGAACTTTCAACCAATAACATGTAATAAAGATACCATTATTTTTCTAAAATCATTTACATATATATTTTTATAATTATAATAAAAATAAGATACTGGTACTACTTACAAAACATTTTATATAAGAAATATTAAGAAAAAGAGCAAGAAGTAGAATATTCATCATTTATCAACTAAAATTTAGTTGATACTGATGTATTATTTTTCTGTAATGAATATTTAGAAAATGAATTACACGTGACCAGTATATTATTTTATCTCTCAACATTATTGTCACAAAATATAAAAGATGGAGTAAAGTAATATAAACATTTGTTCCAATTTTTTAAATATAACGTAACATCACGGTACATCGCCTATATATATACATATATGGACTATCCAAAATAGAGCGATCACGTCAGACTTATTGCATTATAATGAAATATCTACGAGAGAATTTTGATTATATACATAAAAAATGAAAACGCGCTGATCAGTCAAATTATCTTGTAAGAGTAATTCATTTATTTTGAAAAATTGTTATTTTTATAATTAAAAAGACGTTTACACGTCAATACCAGCACAAACTATTGTTTTCATTCGTTTATTTTATTTTCGCAGAATTTCAACTAGAAATTATTCTAACAAAATCCTTTATTAGAAATACTTACATCAATATATATAATAGCATTTTCACCCTGAAGTGAGTATATAAAAAATAACATAAATTAAGTATTTAAATTAGTTTTTATAGATACGAGTTTATACGTAAACATTACCAAGATTTATTAATCAGATTTGAATACAAATTCAAGTTGTTTTATACTTTCATTTAATATTAGTTATATCATCATCATCATCATTGAACGATAGAAATGATTAGATTATCAGAAAATTTATTTATTAAAAAATAAATCGAATTTATTATTAACTTTTATAAATATACATTTTTTGTAAATGAAAACTTTCTTATATACAATTTTATGTAGTAAAGTAACGATTAATATTTTTATAGTTTTATATTATATATATATATATATATATATATACATTTGTCAATTTTTATAAAAATAGATATTATTATGTTTTATTTTAGCATTTCAAATATCTGATTGAATTATCATGGTTGGACAGGTTTCAATTATAAATAATAATCAATGTTTTGGCAAAACACTGTTTTTTCTTACTCTAAAACGTGAAATAAGATTTTTGTAAGATATATAGTTTTAATATTTTTAAGTATCTGATATTAGGAATTTAATTCTGACTTGATAATATTAAATTTAATCAGATTTTCTTAATATCCATAAATAATAGAAAAATTAAATTTTTCTTATATAAATTATACTTGCACTAGAAAAATATTGGAATTATTTAAGCACATTAATATACAAAAATAATTTAAAAATCAACAGTTTCGTTAGTTCAACTTATTTTTTTTTATATTAAACACAATTTATTTATAGAAAATTGAATACAATCAATCAAAATATTTTTTTTATTTGATAAGAAACTAATTTTACAATAGTAATTATATTAGTATTAAATTATTTGAATTCACTGTAGAAAATTCGAAAAAGATTAAAAAATGAACAAGAAATAATATTTCTAATTATAATAGATAAACGGTTTTTCATTTAATTTTGTATTTAATATTTTCATTGTTATGAATTGTTAGATTTACGAAACATTATACATTAATAAAGCATATACTAATGAAATCTAAAAAAACATCAAGATTTTAAAGGTCATGCATACTTTTTAAAAATGGTTAATTTATTCTTGTAATTTATCATTATTAGAAATCGTTAGCAAAATATCTTTCTATGGTATTTAATCATAGAAACCTGATTTTCGCAGCCGTTAAAATTCGTCACTATTTACACAGTTCATATTGAAAAATGTAATCAATAATTTAATTTTTAATAAACTCGATTTTTAATTCAATGTATTTTTCAGTACAAACATTTAAAAGTAATAAATTACATAAGTTGTACAAAAAGAAAGAAAAATTAATTAATTTCACATTTCGATTATTCATAATTATTTTCTACGCAGCGTTTGTATATTAAAAATTAATAATAACATTTTATTCTGATTTTTGTACAATTCACGTTAAATACTAGTAGAACTGTTTTGAATTGATGTTGATAACCTTATTTTAAATTCTGTTGAGCCTCTCAATACATATGCATAAGACTCAAGGAAGTGAAACTCTGTTAGGTAGACAACAATCAGAGGTATGATGTAGCCAAACCATCTCAGTACCTTCATATACTCCCACAGTCGATCCAAGAATATAGCTATAAGTAAATAATCTACTGCAGTGTGAAAATTGATAAGTCTCCAAGTCACTGTAACCACCCAAAAGAATCCAGATCTCATAATTTCACTTTGCCTTATATAGAGCTCATTCTTTGTAATAGCTAGTGAATTATCACTAGTCTCCAAGAGATCCTGATATAATGCAATGTACCTGTTCCATCCAATTGAAGTGATCATGAGATGTCCAGTCACTAACAAGATATTTCTTATCAATCCTCTGGAACGAAGCCTTTTGTAAATGATTTCAGTACTAACTTCTTGTCCCTCTATACAGGGGTAAATCCTACAAAGCTTTTCATAACCCCTGCGTGGTGGATTTCTTTTAAGAAAAAAAAAAACACCGCTCATAAGAGCTATGCAGCCCAAAGCATCACAAATTCCATCTATCCAGTAACCGAATGAACCAACATCTGAATGCTCTCCAATTATATGGTTCCTACTCCTGGCTATATGTCCATCCAAATCATCTAACCAAGTACGAACTTCAAATAGAAGAACACCTAATCTTCTATCAGATAATGAATTACTAGCTACACAATGACCAGCTAACATTGCTACCATTACATGGAATGCACTTATCATATTTGGACTTATCCATAACCAGGTACTGCTAATACCAAAAATATGATCAATGATTGCTGCCAATGGACTTAAAATATATAAATTTGGGTAATCCAACATTAATGCTTTTACAGTTACCACACAAAATGGATCTATATCACAAGGAATTTTACTTATATAATTTTTCTCATGTTTCACTGGTTTGATAGAATAATTTTGCATACGATTAAAGAGTATGCAGTCCATTAAAAGCAAATAACAGATTATTACAGTTATTAGAAACAGCAATACTTTGGTTGATTGTGATAGAAGTAACATTTTAATTTTGCTTAAAGTAATTCAGTAATTTAAATACAATATAAAATAACAAATTCAAACAAAAAACAAATTCTTTGTATAATGTTCTCATTTTTATTTTCATGTTTAAACACTATTTAAGTATTGATACACATATTCTAAAGTTTATTATTAACAACTATTAATTGATAGCAACTTCTTCTTCCTTTAATCACTATTAAAGTTTACAATATCATTAGGCCTTTTTCTATCATATGTTATTGTCTTTTGCTTGATTCATCATCATGAACTATAAGAGGAAAATTTAGAATTCATTACAGATAGAAAAATCGTTTAAAGTAAATCAGTTTGTAGAAGTAAAGTACTAATTTATATTTATTATATTTCTTTTCCATTTTTCAATGTCTTAGAAACACATTAATGTTCAAACTAAAGTTTGTTTCTGTACATACACAAATATACATGTAGATACACAAGCGTATATTATGCATGTGCTTTATATAGACTTGTACAAATATACATAGATGTATATGGAAATAAATATATAAATATAAAAAATCTGTTTTTGAATAAAATTTCACAGATGTTCATGAAGTACAAACTAGAATCACAAATTATTCTTATTCATTATTATTTGAATGTTCTCTTGATTTCATGCATCTAAACACTATCAGAAGACATCCCAAAACTTCTTTCTTCATGGTTTAAAGGATTATTAGCTCCACAAAACTCCAATCAGACAATAATTGCACTTTAATATTAATCGTAAACTTTCATTAGAAAGTCAATAGTATTTTAGATATATTTAAATTTGTAGTTTTTTTATAAACTTCTTATCTTATCTTTACAGTCCATGTTCATACGTAACGCTTTTAATGTATTTATTCGAAAAATTATCTTTAATATTTCATTTATTTTTATGTATACATCAATAACAAATAATAATACAACAACTTTACGCGACGGACAATCGCCGACTAAAGTACACAGGCGTCGAGGCTCAGTCTTGAAACTTGAAAGTCACTGTTTCTCCCGCTAATCTACTGTTTCATTACACGAATGCACACGTGTACGTACACCGATGTACGTAGCTAGAAACACGTGAATGTGCATGTTAAACCCGCGACCCAACTTTCGTGGAAAAAATTTCTACTTCTAGAAGAGGATGCTATGGTCGGACACGCAGCATTTTAATATTTTAAAATGATATTAAAATTTAAAAATGAAAAAAATAATATTGTTAAAGCATTTAGAAATTGTTTTACAAAAAAGAAATGAATTATTCATTTTGTTTTTCATCTGTTTTTTGATACACTACGTGCTTGTTTCACTTATACAATAAATTATTGTTTTATTATTAACTTAGCCAGTTTTAAATAATAAATCATAATATCCGATATTAATTTGTGCAATTATATTGTATGAAATGCCTTTTTTCAATTCTTTCTTTAAACACTATTTATTAATTTTAGCAAAGTTTTGTCAATTAAACTTAATTGTAGAGTTGCTATATATTTTATGAACTCATATAGAATTTGATATCTATAAATTTAAATTAAAAAATTTTTTCTTAATTAGAGAATTATCTATTCAATGTACAAATTAAGATTTTTATTGGTAAAAAGTTATCTTAATTATATAAATCAATTTATTAGTACTCATTATAAATTTGTTTTTTCATTATTGATTATAATGAAATGATAATATATTATTATGTAATCATACCAGTAATATAGAATAAAAATCAGTTAAATTCGTAAGAAAATATTTTAATTAATATAATACTCCTTACTTTCCATATAAAATTGAATTTTTAAGTATTTCAATTACATTAATTAAAACAGTTAGGTATTAAAACTATAATTGACATGATACTATTAAACACCGAGAAGAATTAATTACATGATTCTAAATTGTGGAATTAATTCTTCATGATGATTATTAATACATGAAAAAATTCAAAAAGAATAATTCTAAAACTAATATTGTAGGAAAAATCCAATAGTTTTTTAGATAATGAAATTGCTTAATATTTTAAGCAGTGCAAAATAAAATAATCAATAATGATTTAATTGATGATTAGATAGAATAACAAATTATTAATAGACGCTTCAATTATTTTGATAATATAGATGTACTATATATTTTTACCATAAACAACTATTCGATATCACTCATTATGTAAATTACTTAAGTACACATTTACAGCAGAAACAATTATTTAAATTTATGAGTATAAGAAATATATTTACTTGAAGTATAAGAGTGTGTTAAGAATTTTCTGAAAAAATTTATTTATTATTAAAATGTTTTCTATAACTTGTTGTTATAATTGTAATACATTCATACATTTTGCAGATAGTAATGGTAAAAAGTTTATTATATGAAGTATACAATGAGATTTTAGATTTAAAAAACGTGTATCTTTATATTTCAGTAAATATTATAGTGGTTAAAAGAAATAACAAATTAAAATAATCAGCATCTAACATACTGCTACATGCAGTACGTTACATAAGTAACATAAAATACATACTTTTAGATAAAAATGAAGTAAGACTTTAATAAAACATTTTTATGCAACAGATCAGAATGTAATATTTAATGTTTAATTGAAATAAATTCAGTACAACTATACAACTTGTATGTATGATTCATAAATTAAGAAAATAGTCATTGTTAAATTAATAAAGGAATGCACTTTCAAGCATCATTTAAGTGATAAAAGTGTCAAAATAAAATAAATTTTCATTTAATCAATTTTTTTTGTAAAACTTTCTTAAACAGTTAAACGTAATTTATTACAAACTGTTAGTAGTAATAGTATAACTACTAGATGTTTACTATGTAATAAACATAATTCACTTCCTATGGGAAGAGGTAATTCAATTATTTCTTAAATAATTTAATAAATTAAATTATCTCAATTTATTAATTTTTTTTAATAAACTTATATAGATAGTTAGTTTACTATACTTTAATATAATTACATGAAAATAATTTACTTATTAATTTATTGATAAAAAATTATTGCTTACCTGAGGAATTTGAGTACTCTTTCCACATCCAGTCTCCCCAACAAGAACAAGTGTTTGATATTTTTCTAATAAGTAAATAATATGACTTCTTAATTTATATATTGGTAATTTTATACGTTGTAAATCAAGAGCTAAGGAATAATTTGCATTATAAACAAATTGTGTAGATATATGTGCATCGATATCAACTTTATCTTCTTGCCAGTTATTTTCACCTATAAGGTATTAAAAAAATAATAAATTCTTCTAAATAAATTTAGAAAAGTTTATATTCTATAATTTAATACATACAACTAATAATTTTATTAGATACAAACCTAAATTACTTAGATAATCAAGAAAATTAGAAATCCATATAAGATCATAAACTAATTTATTATTTTATTTATCTATCAGCGCTTAAAAAATAAGAAAATATAAGGAAAAATAAAAAATAAAAAATGATGAGAAAGTTGTAAATAAAACACAAATATACTTTCTATGATTTAAAATTTTTAAATAAAATACTACTTGTAAACATGAAACTATAAAAATTATTAAAACATTATCCTAAATAAAGAAAACTATGCAATTTATAAAAATTAAACTTTATTTATTTATTTATCAATTATTTAAAGAATTCATCAATTTTAAGTATTGAAAATACTACACAGCATAGTAAGTTTATACTTAAATAACCTCAAAAATATAAAAAGTAAAGAAATACGTACCTGATACTAAAAATCTTGGTTTGTTGTTCATTATATTTAATTTATGAAATGACTTTTATGTATTACAACTGCAACAATTTTATATACAACAGCCTTTCTCACATAATTTAGCACTAATATATTTATATTAATTCGAATGAGTTTGAATAACTATTTGACAGATTTTTAACGTTATTTAAAAGTTCATGTTTATACCTGCATGATGTAAATTTTATTTTTATTTACGTACTTCAACTTTGTTAATATTGACAGTGTAAAATAGAAATGGAGCTGGATAAGAAAGCCGCTGATACAATATTAAAAAATGTTAAAAAGTAAACTAAATTTCAATCGCTTTGAACAATCAAAGTCTGGTTAATTTGACTTTCGGGTACAAAGAATTGGAGGGAAATATAAAAATTCAGGAAAGGATACAAAGAGAAGTTAAACGTATACGTAAATATTATCGTTGCGCAAAGATTATTGTTTGTTAATATTTATTTTCAGTACATTTTAAAACTATTTATTAAATTCTTTACATTCGTAATTTATAACTTCTGAAAAATTAGTTGAAATTTGCAAAAATAGGTACCTATTTTGTAAGATAATTTTTCTTAATTCGTTTAAGTTTGCAACGAGTGAATTAAAAAAATTTTCAAAATTTAAAAACTTAATAATACTTCATTCTGAATTTTCTGACATTACTTATTACCTTATTTTAATTATAATATCTATTTGACGGTAGTGGCTTTTAATATTTCGTATTATTTTTAGAGGTTACTTAATCTTGACGTTTGTTATATTTTTGTAAATATTATATTTTTAAGAATAAGCTAAAAATTGTCGAATTTCAATACAGTTTTGTTTTTAAGTTAACATTTAAAAACTATATGGGGTGCGCGGATAAGCGCAGTATTATCTAAGTGTGCTTTTATAGTTTTAATACAGCGAAAATTTTATGACAATAAGATAGATATACTCTTGCAATAGTGTTTTTGCTGATTGATTGCTCCGGACAAAAAACAGTACTCATTTAAAGTTCATTGTAGCATACAGTGTTCTGCTCTTTGGTCATCAAATGCAGATTTTTTAATAAATAAATATATTTCTTATCTATGATTGATTGAAGTTTAAACATTTTAAATTAAATATAATGCAACTTTCGTTACGTATTAATAAAACGCATACTTATATATATATATATATATATACAGGATGAGAGAACGCTAGTTGCGTTACTCTCGGAGAGATAAGGATGGCGTAGTAGATTTGCATCTGCCAGGAGAGAACGCGAATCGCGTTCTCTCGAATCGGTACGGTAGTTATCTAGATTACTTGAACCGTACTTTTACATTTCGCCAACTTTGGTACTGCTAAGCTACTGATGTTTATGTTTCTCGCTCTTTCCTCCTTTGGCTCTTTTCCATGCTCTCTCTCTCTCTCTCTCTCTCTCTCTCTCTCTCTTTTGTAAAGCGAAGAAACCTATCCCTCCTTCGCTTTTCCCCTCGCCACCTAGCGGGGGTGATAAATTTCTCCTCCTTCCAGTAGGCGGCGTGGGTTCGTCGGTGAGGGGAAACGGTAAGGCGAGCGTTCGCTCTCACCTTGGCGCTCACTCACGTATTTCGCACAAACTGTTGTCGTGCTGCGCGCCGTCGTGTCTCACTTTCAATATGACGCCGGTCGCATCGTTTGCGTACCGAGGTTTCGGAAGTACGTGTTTTTAACTAAAAGTGTTTTATGCGCAAAAAGGGGACTTTTTGTTGCACTTTAATCAATAGAAAAATTTCTTATATTTACTTAATAATTATAATGAAAGTGAAAATCGATTTATACCGAGCGTAATGATATATACTAATAACGTAAAATAATCTAGATTTTTACGCAACGTAAATTTTTGAACTTATAGAATATTATAAAGAGACGTAGAAGACTTAGACTTGTTATTTAAGAATATCTTTGAAAATAGAAAGAAAAGAGACGCCACTTTTAGCTAGCATTAAGTATATGAATGCTTATCCCGCCGCTTCGCATTATTTTAAATATAAGTATTATTTTTAATCTGACTTTGAAATAATTATAGAAATTTCACCAGTTCTTTGAACAGAAAATGCAGTCTTGGGAAAAGCACATCGTTCACGCAATACGATGCCACTGTTATGCCGTGAGAAAATCTATATATTATAAAGCAAAGTTAATAATATATATATTAACATTGAACAATTTTATACGAATACATAAAAATGTATGTACATACGCATTTGTCGCTTTTTGAAAATTGTTGGGAATGGATTCAAATAACTTGTAAAGTAGCAAAACACATACCAACAGCGCCAATTACCAAACTTTACAAGCAAAGAACAACAGGAGACGTTTAAAGAATTTGCTTGTTAAGGTTCAACAGAATTTTTGAAAGAGAGTTGTAATTAAAAACTAGATAGAGTTAAATGATTTCAATTTATTGAGAGCAGATTTAGCTCTAGGCTATAGATACATTTTCAATTTGCTCATGATTAAAATATTATTCCCTCAGAGATATTGTTGAATAAATTAAAATCCGAAAAACGAATTTTCATATCAGCAACTTTCTCGTAAGTCCTCGTATAAATTTCCTTAGTAACAAATCTAAAGTATATTTCATATAAAGGTAAATAATTTAACAAATCCTAAAACAACATTTTTTTCAAACTTATATAATTATATAATAAATAAATTTATATAAATACACATACTCAATCATTCACCGAAAACTTGAACTAGGTGAGAGAAAACGGGTATGATACGGTGATCTCAAGATGACCAACTCCCATACCTACGATCGATGCAAGTTACTGGCAGATATGTTAACCTTAAGAGGGCAGGTGGTGGATAATTTAGATTTTTAAATTGATAAACGTCCTACTGTACCAAAGTGAAAGTTTCGGTGATAAATACGAAAAGCTAATTCGTCATCAGGTCACTTGGTAGTCCGATTTTTCTTCTATCGGAAGCGGTGATGATGATCATGATAGGAGCGGTTACATCCAATCTGTTTGAATGGATTCTTTTGTTCTCTTGACATGAGAACAAATCAAATTCATTTTCAATTTCCGAGAGTCATAATCCTATTCTAGCGTCATGGAGCTTTTTTACGAACCAATTGGTGATGCAATTTCTGTTTTCGCTATATAAAGGCTGCATCCAATTACGAATAGGGGTGAAGACATTATGAATTTTGAAAAGAAGCTTTCGATGTTATGAGACTGAAATTAAAAAACAATGTATGTGGAATTGAAAATACTTGAAGTATGTCAAACTGAAAACAATGCTATTCCTACATTTGCTCACCAGATATCTGTATTCCTTCAATCGATTACCCAATTTTCTCCTAAATTCAGTAACGAAGATTTTGCTTTCATGCTATAGTATTATTTTGAGTTGTTTACTCATATATGGAGAAAATAACAGTAAAAGTAGCTAACTACTATAATGGAATTTTATCCACTCTTATTATTTTTTTGTATTATTAGATTGCAGCGTATAGCAAATAAAATAGACTTACAATTTGAAGTAGAATTTGTACTAGTAAATTCAAAATTGAAAAGAAGTCAATGTAAGAATACGATAATTAATACGCACTTCTAGATTCGCTACGCAAGATTAAGATTTGAATATGAACAACATTTTCTTTAATCTAAAACGTAAATTTTATTGTATATGCAAAAACAAAGATTTTAATTTAATTATACTTAATCATTTATAAACTCTATTAACGGCTTAATATATAATATTCTAAGATTAATAAACGAATCTAAACGTTAATTATAATTAATTCTTATTTTTTATGCATATGATACTTACCGTAGTGAATATAAATATATAACATATTAAATACTTCTATTGAAATATTAAAAATACTTTAAAAATTACTAAAATAGTAAATATAATATTATTGAATTCATCTAAAATATTAACAAATAAAAAACAATTTAAAAATAATATATTACCTAAAGTCTCTGTATCATTGTACAAGTGTAAATTATATTGTTCATTTATTATTTAATCAATATTTACTTTTTTATTTATATTTTATGTCTCATTTTTTAATTTACACATAAAATTAAATAATATATAGACATTATAGATGCATTCAATTTTATTTTTCACACGATTTGTTAATGTTTACAGTACCACAATTACCTCTTTAATTTTTTAGTATTTTCTATCTCTGCTTTATCATTTCACTTCGTTTGCTGCCTTAGATATTTAAATTTAACAGTGTATCGCACGTACTGTAATTGTTTTCATCATTAGGTACATATGTATATGAACTATCATATTTTCGATGGAGTCAACAACACACACACACCACACACACACGCGCGCGCGATAATATATGTATGCATAAGTATTGTGTAATATTCATCGACATTTCCTCTTCTTTTTTCTTACCCGAGTGAATTTATTGCATCTGCTTCTCATTTTCATTTGTTTTGCCTTACTATTTATTTAATTTTCTTATCGATCATTTTTTTACATATTCAAAACATCACTCATCATTTATGTTTTATAATTTCACAAAATTTTTGCGACCCTTTACTCTTTTATATTAATGATTATCACCTATTAATAAGTAATCTCTTATACAATAATTGAAAATTATTCACTAATACATTCGGTGACTAAGTTTCCGAGAGAATTAGGCCTGATAAAATATGCTTTCAACATATATTTTTCTTTGTTTTTCCATTATATGATTAATTAAACGATTATAATCTTTGAAGTGATAAAAGCGGAAAATGAATATAGAAGCACGAAACTCGTACTCTCCATACATTTACATACAAACTGATACATAATTTACATAATTTGCATATTTGCAAGCTTTTTTTTGATTCTAAGAGAATCTTAAAATATTCTACATGTTACTATAAATTTTTCTTTACACATAGAACTAATTTTTTGTCTTGCTATTATTGTAGATTTTCATATGCACATTTATATGATTAAATCGAATAAAAGTTTTTTTTATAAAGAGTTCTTAAAGCGACAAAAATGTGAATCTATCTTCTCCATTTATTTTCTTGTTTATGTGCACAATAATTCTACCAAAGAACAATATAATGTACTCATAACAATATAAATACTCATCTTGCACATTTTCATTTCATTAAACGAGTACATTTTTTTGTATCATGTTCATTATTTTTTTACATAAGTGACTAGAACTATAGACGTTAAATATATCAATATATGTGATTTTCCTTGCTTACAAACATTGCATCGTATAACTATTTTCAATTAAAAGAAAATTACAGATCATTTAAGATGTATATTTAGTTTAACAACATTTAATTTATTTTTATTTCTTTAAAAATAATACAATATTTAAATTATTCAATCGTAATTTCACCGTAAATGACAAAATCTAAGGTGGGCTATTTAATTTTCGTTAATTTAATTTTCTAGATCATGAAATACTTATTCATTTGAAAGTTTAATTTTCTAAAAAAACAATATTTACACACATTATTATTTATTTTACAGTCACAAATTAAAAATGACTTTCGGTTTGCCATAATCTACGGGTTTGGTTTTAAATTGCACACCTCTTGAATTATTACAACAATATTATACGGTAAATGAGAAATTATTAAACAAGACTAATGATAAGGTAACTTGTTTTCAGGATACTAAGGAATCTTAGA
Source organism: Wiebesia pumilae (assembly GCA_018907045.1). NCBI lineage: Eukaryota > Metazoa > Arthropoda > Insecta > Hymenoptera > Agaonidae > Wiebesia > Wiebesia pumilae. The sequence continues at coordinate 5,629,157 of JACCHZ010000127.1, forward strand.
ATTATTTGTTGTGTATTGTCAAATTGACCTCTGTCAATTTTTAAATATAATAATTATATATAAGAGAGAAAAATTAAATAAGTCTTTTATTATAATATTTGAAAGCTAATAGTTTCATCGTCATAGTACTTTCAATCGAGATCTCAGTGTTCTTCTAAGAATTCCTATTAATCTTCCTTAAGTTAGTAATAATGTGCTTGCAAATAATTCCAGATATCTTTAATATTCCGAAAAAAGTATTACTATGTCAGTAGTTTTACTCCTTTTGTGCCCATAACAAAGTTTTTTTATATCAATTATAGAATGATAACTTTCCCTTCTTCATGTAACAGTTGCATCAATTTGATGCTCTCGCATTTTAATCGCTCAAATTCATATGGTATATTATTAAATAAATTCAATACATTCATTTAATAAATTAAGTACATTAATTTAATAAGTAATTTCGATTCCCAAAGAGATAATCCAATAATAGCAACCATTTTTTCTTTAGGAAAAAATATAATTTACTATAAAAAAGTTTCTTTATCTGATTGCTCTTTGTCTTCGTTTTATAAAAACATAATTATAATCACTGAGGAGAAATTCAAGACAGCAACTGTAAAATATAATTTCTTTAACAATAAGACACTTACAAATTAATTTTTTCATCTTTTGCATATATTTATTTCGCATACATATATTTCTACGTTATTACTGCTTCTCTATTTATTTTTAAACTTTCTTGAGTTCATTTAATTTCTTCTTTCAGTATTCAAAAGAAATTATAACAACATATATAATTAATTATAATTATATTGTAAATGCTATCTATAAATGTTTAATTAACTATGAAATGAATCGCAGATGACTCTTTGGTTAAAACTGTAATCCATTTATGCGCTATTTGCATCCTTTCTTCATTAAACATTATTTTATAAATAATATCTATTTATAAATTTGCTTAAACGTACTTAAAAAAAATACAAGTTTATCTGCTAAAACGACTTGTAATACCAGAAACCTCGCAAAAATAAATATATAATTTGTTGATTACCTGAAAACAAAATATGTTTTTATTAAAGGTTAATGTTAGTTAATAGAGCTCACTTTGTAGAATTGTAGAATTGCAATTTATTGACTCATGTTTTTAATTCATTGTTTTTTATACGAATTTGCTATAGAATTATAAATCTTTATATAGTTTATTGTATAAATAATTTTCACTACATTGTATTTTTTTCTTTCGAAAATAATTTAAAAATTTAAAAATAATTTAAATTCGTTTTAAAAACAAATAGTTACAGAGCAATTATTAATAAATAAACAATTAATAACGACTGAGCATTTTACACAAATTTCATTATAACAAGGTTTATTCATTTCAGATCAAAATTTTAGTTTTATTTACACATACAAATAGTTACTAAAAGAATCATATAATTTGAAATTAGTAGGAGTCTATTTCCGAAATATAGTTTATTTTCGCATAATAAAATCTTGATGTCTATCATTGATTTCGATGGAGATTTAATTAATGTTTCCAACACAATTATTTTTATTATGTTACTCATTCTTGTGGTTATTATATTAATATTCGTCATTATTCGCTTTCACGTTATTAAATTATATAATTAGAGAGTAGTTTTCCATCGTATTTGTAATCATTTGTTCGACAGTCATACCTAGGTAATTACAAGTCAATCTTAAAATGGAAAAGAGTACATTAATATCAGCCTTTGTTATTCGGGATCCACGTATTATTCATCTAGGTGTCCAATAGGACTTGAAATTGATGAATATATCTATGATGAAAGGATAGTTATTGATTTAATTTAGAGATCCTTGAGACCCCGTGACGGTACAGCTCTAGGGATTAGAATAATCATAATGATACTTCCATATTCGAAAGGATTACAAATAAATTGCATTAAATATACCAACTAGTGCTTCTTTAGAAATAAGTTTTCTCAGCTGCATTATATATATATAGTATATCAGTATTATAGTATATATATATAAATATATATACTATATAAATAAGTTTTCTCAGCTGCATTATATATATATAATGCAGCTGAGAAAACTTATTTCTAAAGAAGCACTAGTTGGTATATTTAATAGATTAAAAAATATATATCCGTTAATGGTGCATGAACTACAACAAATAGACAGCATCATTGAAAAATGGTTAAATGTAAAAATCGTAAAAAAGAACAGATCTCCATTGCTTTTGACGATCGTTCTAGTTAAAAAAACTAGCCATTCTGACCCAATGTCTATTGATTTATACTAAGTATAAGTATTGAAATATAAAAGAAACTCGAAAGGATATACATTTCCCATGTTCATCCTTCAAAAACTTGGAAAATTATATCTAAATTATATCTAAAACTTCAAAAGAAGAATCTTGGATTTTATTTTTTTTAATTTAATAAAAATTAATTTTTCCAAAAACTTTAGCATATTAAACAATTTTATACAAAGAACTAAGCTAATGATAAACTATAAGGATTGTGTTATTTTAGTTATAAACACAGAAAAATCACTGAAAATATTGATAAAAATACTTAACATTTCTCACTAGCGTGTGCTAAAAATTAGTTGGAAAAATTATACTCACTATAAAAAGATCGAGTTATTAAGGCAAGAAATGGAGTTCTAAATGATCAAGTCTTTTTCAAGCAACACTTTATAAATTATTTAAAGTTAAGCAATTGTAAGATACTAATTATTTTTAAAAAATCATTTCAATTTAAAGGCTGCAGTTGTTATAAGGTTCGAGTTAAGTCATGCATTTCTTAGCTTGAAAAAAATAATTATGAGAGAATCTTAGCAGCTACCTCAATGCACATTAAAAAACTTAGCCATGTATTGAATATGTTAATAATTGAAGAAGCACTAATGGAACGCAGCAAGAGAACATGATATCAAGATTTAGGTGAGCGATATAAAAAAATTCTTGTGCAAATGGCATACATATTACAGCGATGAAATAAAATGCAACGAATTCTTTAGAATCTGTTCGATTCTAAAGAAATGTAAAGCAAAATGATTCGGAGAATGCATGGTAAGGCTCACTGTGCTGTAAAGAAAATCTAGTAAAAATTTCGAAACATTATTAAATAAAAAAAATGCAGTATAAAACTGATGCTTAAATTTACAATTGCATCATTTATATTCTAGGCTTATGTACTTGCTTGGGTCAGTATTCTTGCCAAGTTTGTTTAGATATTTCTTAATAAGTCAACAGAAGCATCTAAAGCTTTAAAAAGAGTTGATATTTTTCGTTAGACATTAATACAAACGGTGTCGTTATCGAATATGAAAAGACATTTATATTAATTATTCAGTGTATATGTAAAAGTATGTTGATAATAATTAATCAGTCAAATAGCTCGTTCAAAGTCGACATTAAAAAATGCCAATTAAGTGTTCATTTGGAGATATTAATTAATGAGAAAATTCAGAAACTATTTGAACATATCAAATCTACGAATCTCAATTTAATTAGATATAATGTCAATAATTGTCAAAAAAAGTATGTGAATTCAGAAAACTTATATATTGGGAATATGAAACAAAGAAATTCATAATAATTCAGAAAATGACTGGCTCAACTGATCGTTTGGCAAATTTATGGCAAATTTACGGCAAATTTTTGCAAGAGATGATTTCGAATATGATACTATCAGAATACGAGGAAATGATAAAGATAATAAGAAATAATACGAAGCATATTATTAATTGAATATTTAAAAAATGAATGAATTTAATTGGCTTTTATAATCATTTTATAATGTAGAAAAAATGTTTGACACACCTGCTTATCTGAGTGCATGCATTAATGATAGCCGAGTTATTGCGTAAAAGTTTTGTAATAAGAAACTTGTCCAGAAGGAGTCATCTTGGGGCAGTTTAAAGGAAGCGTTCGTCATATGAATAGCTTGATGCAAGTACAGAAATACATTATTATTTAATTCATACTACATTTCTAATTTATCCCGCGATTTTCACAGACATATGTTTATATGCAGATAAAAAAAATTTTTCAATATGACTCGGTGAAAATTCCTATTCTACATTTTTCAAAGAAAAGAAAGACTTTTGTTATACACTGCTCAGTCAATAAATTAGCCATCAGTATCTGATATAAATAATAAACTTATACCAATATCTGACTCAATAAACACCGATACAATCTAATTTCTCTTTTTAAAATAATATCCTTTCATTGCACTATTTAAAAATATAATAAAAATTAATAAATATAATAAAAACTACTGTATTATTGAACATTTTTCTTATACCTATTTTTAATGTTATTTAGATAGAAATTTACAATATTACTACAAAATTTTTTCTAAGTTAAATAGTACCCTTTATACTATTGGTTTGATTTGTTTGTCCGATGAAAAAATATAAGTTATGCTTGTTTATCAATGTTTTCGAAAATTATACAATTGATTTTTTCTCAAAGTATTTCTTTTAATAATCAACGTATTAGCCGTTAAAATTTGTCTTTAAATTATTAAGCAACATATGTGTGTCCAAAAATGAGTGTACGTATAATATAATTTAATACGTATTTTCATATCTAAACTCTTTCATAACTGCTTGTTTACCTTTTCACATGTCCTAAATTTTATGTAATTTAACTATTGCGTTTATCATGAAGAAACTTTGTGTTTATTTTTCTTTTAATAAAAATAAAATAAAATAAAATAAAACTTTATTTATTTTTCTTTTCGTTTTTTAAATGAATTCAGAAAATACGAGCCGACTAGCGGTAGAGGATGAAGTAGCTCTCAAATATCTAGTTTATGTATTTGACAGATGTCACAAATACTTTTATTTATTACACTTTAAAACGCACGCGTTTGTTTATTTTTGCATTATGAAAAAGGCCTGTTAAAACTTGTGCGATTATACGTATTAGTTTATATTTGTGTTTTAAAAGACGGCTTTTTAGGTTTCATTTTTCTATTTCTTTCACTTTCTCTATTGTCCACCTCTCATCCCAACATGATGCAAAATTTATGTATCTCTATATACAAGTTTCTTATGCTTCTGCATTCTTTATTTTCTTATTTCTTGTATTTATGACGCAAGAAAATTCGAACGAAAAATATAAAAAAACGCAAAGTGATTCATCTTTTTACTTTGAATATTATTAGTTTATTTGACTATACATTTGTAGAAATTCACTGTAATATCATTTTAACGCAAAAATGGTTCATATTGAATTATTTTCATATTGTTTACACTCAAGGAAATTAATCAATTATAAATAAATACAAAACTGATCGTCTGAAATTAATAGAAAATTTAATTCAAAAGAAAACAGGACTATTTTTATTACTAAATAAAAACTAATTCGAATTTATATTATCTCAAAAAAACATACAATTAGATGAGTAATCATTACTTATCATTATTCAAACCAATTTAAATTTATTTGTAATATGAAAATTAGATCTACTAATTTACTCATAATGTTTATAATTTATATTTTAAAATACATTACTTTAATGTCATACAATTTATAATATGCGCCTTTTTTGTTTCTCTCTCTTTCTCTCATTTTCACGTATGCACCTACTCACAAACTCACACAGATAAAGCTTTCAAAGAAGTACTCAATTTGAACGGACTTACAAACAGTTTGAACAATTTACGCTGTTTACTTCAAATCTTCATCATCCTTGAGCAGCTCATCTATGTGACCCTCATCCCAATCGTCCTTGCCAGAAACTGCGTTTTCCATGCTTGTCTCTTGTCCTGGCACCACCTCAAAGTCCTTCAGTTCGGCCTCCAATTCACGTTCCCAATCTTCTTCTGCGGGGAAGAGACATTGACGTGTGACCACAACACTGGTTCTGCGCGATATTTGCTCGAAGGTAGTTGGCCTGGTTTTATGCGGAGTGGAGGGATGATTTTAGGGGGAATTGGGCAAGGTTGTAAGGGTAAGATTTTTCATGTCTTTTCTTATATACGTGATTCTTTCATCATTCTTTTTTTTCTTTAATGAATTTACTATTTCTTTTATCCACTTCGGTTTAGAATGAAATCGTTAAAGCGTGCAGTGTCCTCGGTATGTGTTAACAACATAATATTGTATTTATTTTTAAGAGTGCTCTTCTCAATTTTTTTGAGTGTAAGTATAAACTGAAAGAGTTTTGTACTAAATATTTTTCACATTTGTGTGAATAAACATTTATATAATTAATTATTATTTGTATAAATTGAAATTGAAGTCAGACTTTGAAATAATATATTTTACTAATTAGTAAATTAAGTAATTAGAAAGATATTTTATTAAAAATAAAGCAATTATAAAACATAATATAAGGTTAACTTTATTTAACTTTCAATAAAATTTTCACAATTTAATCGGCACGTATGTTATGTATAAAAATTTAAAAATTAATAATAATTACTTTTATATTTTTACCCATTTAATTTATTATTTATAGATATTGAATGAAATTTTTTTTACAGGACGAGTTTTTAAAATTATCAAAAATATTTTTATATTGAATATATAATTAAACAAAAAAATGAAACAACATACATGAAAAATATTTGTTGTACATCTTCATTATTGATTGATTTACTTATTACGTTAATAAAATTATCGATATTGTTTAAATTGTAATTATTTGCAATAGTTTTTTATTTATGAAGAATTTGCAAGAATATATAACCGATAGTTACATGAAATATATGATAAAAATTCACAGATGTTTTAAAATTATTTAAATACCTTCAAAAAAATGAATCGATAAAGCTACATGAAATAACGAACTAATTTTTCATGTAATATTAGTTTAGTTTTTATTTCAATAAGAGCATTCTTTTTTTCTGCTTATAAAGAGCGTATGTATCTTTTACATAATATTATCAATAAAATATACCTTTTCTTAATATGTTTTATTGATACATATATATACATATATGTATGTATATATGCATATATACATACATATTATTGAATACTCTTTATTACATAACATATTATAATGATTGGATGTATTTGGTTAATAGAATTGTGAACCATTTATTTATACATTTTACATTTGTCTTTTATTTTCTAAAGATAAAAATTAATTTTTTATTATTTTAAATAATTTTAATCTCTATTTTAACAGATAATATATCTTTGCAACTGTATTATAGGCATATTTTGATATAATAATAATTTTATTTATTTCTAGAACAACAATATCGACTTTTATTTCAATAAGTTATTTTTATATGGTAATCATCAAAATTATTTCTACCATTTTTTAAGATTTTTTTCAATACATGCAAATGTAAATATGCATACAAGACATGTTATATGTAGTGTATATATATTTAAGAGCAATGGCGCACACACGCACGCACGCACGCACCCACACACACACACGCGCGCGCGCGCGTAGCTTAAACTTTATATTGCATAAGTGTTGGTGTCTTTTAGTTACTAAAGGAAAATCGTAATGATTATAAAATGAAATATGACGTATATACGACTTAATTATGCATACAAATAGGCACGCACCCACACTCACGCATACGTGTGTAGAGCAAATAAAAGAAATATTATTGAAATTGTAATTCTCTATCCAGCGATTTTTCATCATTGCGCCTTTCACGAAACGTAGTTTTATGATTTCTTCTTGTATCATTTTACTCCTATATCATTATAATTTTAAAAACATTTATATAATACTCTAAGAAAATTATTCCATTGAAGCTCTTATTAATAAGATTTCATTTATTTCATAATTAATTTGTAATTATTTCATAATAAAAATTACAAATTGATATTCATTTTGTTTCAATAAATTCTCTATAATGTTTGTATCGTTTAGATAAACTAAATGCCTTTTTATATGACGTCTACAATCTAAATTAAATGGAAAAAATCATCTGAAGCGAGGCCGTGCTGCATTTATATTTCTCTTTTGCATATTAATGCGCGATATGATCCAATAACGAGAATCTGATTTTGGTAATTGACTGTTTATTCAAAATATGCGCATCGAAAACTTAATGCACGAAATAATTGTCTGATGCAACTGACATTAATTTACTTATACTCAACTTAAATTCTGAAAGTTTAATATTTTAACAACGTAAGTAGCTATCTCTTTTCGAGTTTAGTATTTAACCGATAATGATTAGCTTAGCAATTTAAAATAAGCAATAAAAATTTAAATTTAACAAACATTAAAAGCAAGTTTTTGTAATATCTAATAAATGGAATCTTGTTATGATATATTAAAATATCTTTGAAACTTCTACGTGATTTGTTGTTTCAATAATAAATATTCAAAATCGAATAACAACACCAATACTTTTCTATCGATGGGCTAACAAATATCAAAATACACATATGTATGTTAAGTAATGTCAAAATTTTAAAAAATGAACGTAGCAGTTAAATTTTTGTTTTCATGCAGTTTCTTGATTTTTGCAAATTCAAAAATGATCAAAATTCGTGATCTCGCTGCTTCTCTTATATCACGTACTCTCCACAGCGTTCTTTTATTATCGCGATTCAGTCTCGCGTTTAACAGTAGAAAATGTACGTCACTTCAGCTTATCAATAATGAGCTGTGTAAATTTCAAATACATTTATATACGTAAAGCGAAGAGAGAAGGAAAATGACATTTGATTAATTTCTTTAGTGTATGAATTTAAAAATACTTGTGTAAAGAAAATTGTTGTTTTAAATCTGTTTTTACACCAATAACATTAAAATATAAAATAATTATTATAGAAAAAAATGATATATAGTGATTAGTCGTAATTTTATTATACTGGCAATTAAAATAAAAATAATTAAGCTTGTAAAGTTAAATTATCATTATTTTTCTTTAAATATTTCATATATTTTGTGTTCAATTTATAAATTTTATTATATTATGATCGCTGTTTGTATCATTTTAACGTAAATATAAAATGGCTACTTAGATGTAAATTGTAAAATTTAAAATGCCAAACAAATACTACATAAAAAAAATCGTAAGCAGAGCTAATATATTTTATAATTTAAGAAAAATTCCATTTCGATATGTCTCTCTTCGTTTTTTAATATAAATTTCATAATTCCTGTGAAAATCCAATGTGCGTAGAGATTTTGTCAATTCTATAATGTTTACAGAAATATTTATCTTATTTCACCTATTTATTTTTATTTATTGTTAATTAAATCGAAGAAAAATCTCCAAAATTACCGGAGGACCTGCGGCAATACGATAATATATTTATCCCGCATAACACACGTATTGTCATTCAACAAATTTTTTCTTTATTATCTGTTACTTTTAATTAAATACTTTTACGCTTAAATATAGAATTTTATTTTGCTCATTTTAGACATAATCTTTAATCTTTACTTACTTTTATTATTTTTATTTATATCTTATGTTAATAATTATTTTCTTTTTTTTAATTGAATGTTTTAATTTATCAATCCTCGCATTTATTTCTCTTTTTACTTTGAAATAATATGCATTTCGAGATTACATGAATTCAATCATTTTCACGATATACTTTATAAGTTTACAACATGAAGAAGTTAATTTTTAATAGAGCGACGAGGTATACACAGTAGATAGACTAACATACAATAAGTAGATATTAGTTGAAAATATCATCGGTAGCATTTTATTTTTACCGAAAAACGTTATGGATTTCCATTAATTATACTCAATTTCGTAACTTTCTTGCTTTTTATAATGTAAATTTTTCATTTTTTTATTTAAATCGTACGGGAAATCAAATGAATTGCGCTTGAAGAAAATTATTACATAGAAGAAAAATATGAGTTTTTGGTATATACTTTTATATACAAAGTGCAAAAGAATAAAGTAGAAAATTATCGATCTCACTTTTCTCTTATATTATGTTCATCTTTTTTCCTTTTTTCACTTTAATAATGGACAGTGCTATACAAAAATGCGTGAAAATTTATATATTTAATACAATTTTTTATGTTCATTACATTCGAAATATGCTTGTATGTACATAATATAGCACAAAATAATTCATTTCTTATTCTTTAAGCGCGAATCAACGATTTTCCGAACGATTATTTTCCACGAATACCCGAACTTTTACTAAGATTCTATTTTCTTTTAACAAAGCTGGTAATCTTTGCACTTATTCGTAAAATTCTCCTAGTGACTCAATATAACAATATAAATCCCTCATTATCGATTAACTTTATTTAGTATAAATAATTATAATATATAAGTAATTATGCTGATAATATAAATTTTAAAATCTTTAAATGTATTAATAAAATAAGTTTTAATATTAATATTTATAATTATTTAAGAAGATGATTTAAATATTATTAATTAAAAACAAAGAAAGTTTATCTAAAATTGATTTATTTAAAATTCAAGTTAATCGGTAAGAATTCAAATTACAACATAAATTTGCTTTTAGGAATTTCTTCCTAATATTTAAGTATTATAAGAAAAAGAAAAATTAAATATGGTTTCGGTAATACATAATTTGCACTTTTATCTTATTTTATTATTATCTACGGATATATTATAATTTTGTTCTTAAAATATAATTGATAAAGAAATGAAATGATACTGATGAATTATTGAGTTTAAATTATGAAACAAGATGATGAACGATGGCGAAAACGGAAAAGCAAAACATAATGTTCAGTGCAAAGGTCGGCTAAAGAAACACTAGGTTTTCTTTCTTTTTATTATTCTTTGTTCTATTTATATTTCTTATTGGCTTCATTTTTTTCTCTTTTCTGTCTTGACTTTTTATTTAGTGATATCTTAAATGTTCGCAAAATCTGCTTTTAGCGCTCTGTTTATGTAATTTATATTTGTCATTATTTTTCTTCCGAGCATATATTCATATATTTATAATACTTCAACAGAAAGATATAAGAAGGGAGGCTGTACTAGTGCTCTGGGTAAATGGTAATACGGGAAACGAATTCTCCTCTTCTTTAGGCTGTTAACAAAATAAAACGAAAAAATTGAACGTTTAGAATATATAATCCTTAGAAGACTTTCGACGTCATGCGATTTAAAACAAAAATTAACGTTGCTAAATATTAGAATTGATTATTGATTTAAATTTAAATTTTATCCTAATTTTAAAATTTCTCATCAAGATTTTATTATAATATGAAATTTTTAATTTATTACTTTTAAACGTAGCTGTTAAGTTAAAAAATATTAAGAAAATCAAAATTAAATATTTCAATAGATTTTTAAGCTGAATTTAATTAGAGTGACTATATGAATTTATATTACTTAATCGAATTTATATTAATACAATGTTTAAAAGTTGGTCTTTATTTAATAAATAATATTAAAATTATAAAAGTAATATAATGATTAGTATTTTTTATAAAAAAGCAGTATATATGGTATTCTCAGTAGTAACACTTTTACTTACGTTAGTACTTACGTTGAATCATACATTAATTGTTCGTGAAATGAACAGTTTAAACTTAACTTTTATGATATATCAGAAAGTATAATTCGAATAAAAACTCGGCAGAGAATTTAATATAATATAAATAAGTTAATAATAATAATATATATAATATACAGGTAAAAATTAAGAAAATATATTTAAGACAGATATGCTACCTATTTTACTTTCTTATACAATAAAAAATGAGATTAACTTAATTAAATCAATTATATAATTATAATATTAATAATCTAAATAATACCCCCGTTAAAAAAATAAAAATCCTTTTGTTTTTAATTATTTAAATGAAAGTATATAGAAATACAGTTAACTCCTATTTGTTTATTTAACCATTATTACTGTTTATAAAATAAAAATAAGGATAGACATTCGCGTATATGAAAGAGCTAATAATAGATTTTCGCTAAGGTGCAATGAATGAAAAAGCGTCTAGGCAGAAATTCAAAGCAAGATAACATTAATATGTATAAAGGATACGTTAACATCTTTAGTCTTACTAAAAACAAAACAATATACATGAAAAATAGAACGATAATCTGATTTTAAAATTACCAGTACATAGGGTAAATATAATAATAATAATAAAAATAATTATAATTAATATTAGCGATTATTCAAACAAGAAGGCTATATATAAATAAAAAGAATATTGACTAGAAACAAAAAATTTTGTGGATTCAAGTTTTTAAAACTTACAGAAATTTATACATATTCAACTTTGGATAAACATTTATAATACTTACAAAATTGCTTTTATTCGAGTCATACAGTTTCCAGCCTGCTTTGTTGAATGTCACTATTTTATATTATACCTCTTTCTTTCACTCACTGACTTCCTCTTTTATCACTTATCAATTATTATAAATTTAACTTAATTTAATTTAGGAATTCGTATTTTAAGTGTGTATAAATTTCTTATTAAAATTATTCATATTTAATAAATGAAGTTATAATTATATTTTGCATAAAATATAATGGTATTCACATTGAGGTTAACAACTCAATTTAACAAATAAATAATTTGATTTCTAAACTTTTTCTGAATTGAAACATAACATTTCTTATATTTATCTAACAAAATCATTAAAATATAATTCATAAAATTAACTTAAAATTCGCATAGTGTAATAAAATATTAGTAAAATTCGACATTATGTAAACGTTGTGTAATCGTTTTTCACAAAAATTCATAAAATTAATAAATAAAATTTATATTATATTATATTAATATATAATAATTCATAAAATTTCATAAAATTTCATAAAATTTCATAAAAATAATGTTGATTTTTCAATACAATAAGTAAAGCTAACATCTTTATTTAATTAAATCGAAATTTAGATCCAAAAATTTTAAATTTATTATTTTTAGAGCAAAGTTTATTTAAAATTAATTATTGTTTTTGTTCACTTCTAACTTTTAATATGTATTGAACAGAATTAATCGAAAATTATATTCTCAAATTCAATAATACTAAATGTAGAAATAAGGTCGCTTACGCAATTTATAAGAACTTTTAGAAAATGTTTGCATAAATATCATGTATTTTTCTACATTAAATAATGTAATTATTTAATTCAAGTTTTCAAGAAAAATCTATTTTTATATAAACACTTGTAATAGCTTTAATATTAAAATAGTTTTTATTATCTTTCTTTTAAATTTAAAGGTATATAATGAATTGTTTTTATTTTACAATTTGATAAAAAGTAAGCTTGTATTCAAATCTACTAATCGAAATATCCATTTATACATACAATATATACAACATTTACTATATGTTAAAGTAAGCTGAAAAGATACTTATACCAGTCACTAAAAATGTATTAAAAGTAATTGAAAATAATTTATTCGTGTATTTTCAATGATTATAGAATTGATAAAAATCAGCAAAGATATGTTTTTAAACAATTTTTTTGATATTTTTAATATTTACCTGTTCTCTTTAAAATATTTTACTGTCAAATATAAAAAATGTTTTTTAAATATAATAAACATATATATATTGTAGGAGTTGTAAAAGATAAAAATAAATATTATAGATGTATCTGTAAAAATTCACTTGTACTTTACGATAGGAGTGGAACATTATTCCTCTCGTATCAATGTAAATGAATAGCAGTCATAACAGCCAATTCGTCGTAATTTCACAAAAGTGATGAAAAAATGATCGAAATGGCTGGGTAAAAGAGGTGGCCAGAAACAATCCAGAAAGATTCATTCATTATCGTACTGACCTTTATTTGATTGCAGTAGAATATTTCTAATACCCTCTTGTATATCTGACTCAGAAGTCCTTATGCTATCAGATACGAGTTCATTGTGAGTTGAATCTTTTATGACATCAGATCCTTTTCGCATTTCATCAACCTCCGATTGACTCATTGTCTTAGCTGTTTATATAATACAAGACAACACTCACTACACTAACTACTAGTGTTAAAAAAGGAAAAACTGATATGATGATGAGCGCAGTGCAAATATATATCTGCATTACACATCTTTTTAAGCGGCATCTTCAATATATATTAGAAAGCTCTATGGTGCTTCTTGCGGTTTTGTATGTAAGTATAATAACAGGTCATCGGTTAAATAAAAAAATCAAGTGCCAAATTTACACATAATTCTGTATGTGCACGCGTATGCACGCGTGTGTTTGTACCATGCCCGTGCAGTAAATGAATATTGTTTACATCTACATCCTTTTTTAATAAAACATAATATAAGCTGTTGTCACGAATATGCTTTTTATGCTCAAAAAAGTGCGTCGAGATATCGAAATGGTATAAATGTTAGTGTTTTTTCTTAGATAATTTCTTGGATAGGTAATTTTTTATAATAACAAGATTTTATTATGATGTTGTGGTATACTTTTATTATGTATTTTATATATATAATATATATATTAGCTTTTTTAATTATTAGATAATAATTTTTTCATACCTAAGTTTGATAACAAAATTCATACTAAAAGTATAGTATAAAAGTATATTATATATAATAATATAATATATATAATGTATATATATATATATTATTAATTAATTATTTCTTTATTAATACTCGTCAGACTTGGAAAAGTATGTTTTCTTGGTATTTCCGTTCAATGCTGTGTCATTTTATTAAAATAGGTCACTAAAAATAGGATTTTTAAAAATGAAAGTAATTTTTTTAGAATTATGGATCTGATATATTGTTCATTAAATGATTAAATGATATATAATATATATATAATATATATAATATATTAAATATAATATACTTTTATACTATACTTTTAGTATGAATTTTTTTATCAAACTTAGGTATGAAAAAATTATTATCTAATAATTAAAAAAGCCAAAAACTTAATTAACATTAAATTAAGATGGCGCCATCAGTATCATTTTCAGAATTAAGTATTTAATTATATGATAAATTTTAAATCATTTAATGAACAATATATCAGATCCATCATTCTAAAAGAATTACTTTCATGTTTAAAAATCCTAATTTTATTGACCTATTTTAATAAAATGATACAGTATTGAACGGAAATACCAAGAAAACATACTTTTCCAAGTCTGACAAGTATTAATAGAGGAATAATTAATTTATCAGTAATAATTTAAAAAATATTTTTAATAGAAGTTTTTTATTTAAATAAACTTTTTTATGATAAATTAAATGATGAAATAATTTTTTTTTAATTATATAATATAGTGTAATTCGAAAATACTAGTAATAGACATGATAAAGTATAATTATGAAAACTTGACGAAATGCAATTTCTTAGATATTTTAACAGAAATGTGACCAGTCAGTAATGTCATATTTTATGTTTTCATTTTAATGTATAATTTATTATTCTTATAAAAGAACCAATTAAACAAAAACTTATTTTTAACAAAATTAGATTTCTTAAATACTTATTTATATTTCGTAACTTATAAAATCATCCAGGTATAAATTAAATACTCTATGTATCCGATTAGATGTAACTAGTGAAATATAATATCAGTAATGGTCACTTTAGTAAAAAATAATCTTTATGTCTCCTTCGTTTTATTTTCTTTCATATATATAAAATACATGTTCTTCTGCTCAATTTTAACACAGGCATTTCTTTAATTCTTATTAATTCTTATATATAACAAAAGCTAAACCTTCATGTTTTAACTAATTGATTATTATCTATAGTAAAAGCATATCATTCAATACTGAAGATTTCATAATCAAAATGTTTATTCTTTTTGTTTATACTATTTTTATAAAATATTTTATAAAAATTTCTACTAGAGTTACGATGCGAAAGTTGCATCTTTCATTAATAATACGGTTTTACTAATAAATTACTCAGTTAAAATTGTTTTACAATAAAGTCTTAACATATATTTTATTAACATGTATTTTGTTAAACTCTTACAAATATTTTGTTAATCATCAAGTAAATTATTTTATTTTTATTGAATTAACTCTTTTTTAATATAAATATGATTTTGTTATTTAATTAGCATTTCAGGCATAGAAGAAATGCAAAATGTAAAAATACCGCTTTTACAACAAGAAATATATATACTTTAAAAAGCTAAAACAACAAGAATTTTTTTAAGAAGTTCTAATAATTACATTAAAAAAAATTGCTCCCGAAAACTCGACGCACTATTTCATGAGTAATAAAAAGTACTTGATTCTGTGTCTTTTACTCAACAAGACCAAATGTAGGATAAATTCGATATGTTGAATTCGATATGTTGCATAATTATTTAGAATTATTTGTACATATTTTTTTGTTCTTACGATCTTCAGTTACCTTGGGTATGGTCTACGCTGTCATTCGGTATAAATATCTGCTCGGCAGAATTACTTTCTGTCGATTGGTTGGCCATCGCATTGAGTTCGTGACTTTGACGTAGCAAAGAGACTCGGTAAAAGTAATTGCGCCAAAAGTTTTCCTCGGATATTCTGAGTTAGATGAAAAAATTAAGAATTGTATTAAGAATTAATATGATCCCGAAATATTGATTTTGAGAATTATAAGTACAAACCTTAATGGATAACTAAGAAAGATGTTTTAGACATTTTTAATAAAGTAACTCATACAACGTTAAATTGTATTATATATTATGTAGATAAATGTTGATAATATTAATGTATAATATTTATGTATAATATTCATGAAATAGATCATGTATTAATATGAGCCATTACCTTTCAAATTTATCACAAACAGAATTAGCTCGAATCATTAAATACTAGTTCTTTTTTAAATAAAACCAAAGCGAAAGTTTTAATATATGTGTAAAAATTTTCGGTTAATAAATAATATAAAAAAAATCAAAAACCTACTCATCTAAACAAATTATTCTAATTATTTCTTATTATACAATTTCTCACCAATTTTTAAATTTTTCTTATAAAACATACCTTTAACTTTTTTTAATTTTCTTACGATAGATTTTACTTTATATATATTCATAAATATTTGAAAATGAATTACAAATTAAATTGATAAACTTAATAAATTTAATTTACAACAGCCGAATGGGAATGAAAAAAAAAATCTTAATCTACAGGTAAAGTAAAGCTTAGGAAAATTTAATTATTAACAAAAATTATTGTTACCTTTTTTAATATTTACTGTAAATTACTCCTTTTTTATTCTTTTTATAATTAGAATTAAAATTAATAATAATTTATTTCCTTTATTATAGCATCACGGACGGCTAATTGAAGTCTGTCGATAAGAATTAAGGTGTTTAAGAATGTAATTGATGTACTCACTGTTGCTTGCGTTAAAATTATAAAAATTTGAAACAAATGGGTATAATATATATTGAGAAAAAGGATAAAAATGGGCAAATTGTTAGGTGGACTCGGTCAACCTAAATGTTATTTGTCTATTTTTGACTTGGAAAAAGTGCAACGGGACTTGAGACATAGTCGCGGGAGTTTGAGACGTCATCGTCAATAGTGATGAAATACCCGCACATTTTGGATATATGTAGATACAATAGTAAATGTAACATGTACGAGTAAGTTGCACACTTTCGCAGAACATTCTAAATAGATAAATTTATCATCAAAATCATATCTGATCGCGGATCGTTAAAAACACAAATAAATTAACTGATTATTATATTTATTTATGTATATTAAGTTAGCGTTCATAAATTCATAATGTTTTTTATATTATTTTTGTTTATATATTTTGTTTTTAATAAATATTATTAAAAAAAATAACATTATTTATTACGATTTTTCCTCTTTCTCTGTATCAACGAAAACGACGGTTACGACGGATAAGAAATCCTTATCTTAGACGCACCGACAAAAACCACTCTCCCAAGAAAAATAAAGCTTCCTTTAAAAGTAATTAATAATTGATCAAAAAGTTGCCCTTTTAATTATTCTAAGAAAGGCTTTTTCAATTACTTTAGTATTTGAAATTTTAACTAATTGAAAGAAATTGAATAAATTAAGGCAAAAAGTAAACTTTACAAATTCATACATATCATTCTATCAAAGCATTAGCTACTGATCTCTTTATAATTTCTTATATGAATTTTTTTTAACAAACCTTTTTAATTTTCTATTTCTTACTCGTAATATATATTTAATACATATATAATATATAAGCCTTTAATTAAGTTATTTGAAGAAATCATAATAGTCATTTAATAAAATTTAAAGACTTTTGCTACTAGTATTTCAATATTATAGGAATATTAAACTACCTCATAGTTTTTATTGCATTTTATCTAAATTTTTAAGAGTGAAATAATTACTCAAAAATAATTACAAGCAAAAAATTTTAACTACTAGATTTGAAGGTACCTCAATCAATATTTATAAAAAAGTTTAACGCAAATGGTATTTTTTAAAATGCTTCTATACTTGTATAATTTCGTGAAACTAGTTTGCGTCGAATATTCATTTTAAATTGTTATGTAAGTAAAATAATTACAGGGATTTGTTCATCGAATAATTTGCATAATATTGACATTACTAACAGCTAACAAATCTAAACTTATTATATACGAATGAATTTAATAATAGGTAAGTTGCATTAACTAAAGAATTGTGCTTTAAACGAAGTATTCTCAAATGTAATTCCTCAAATATTAATTTTAATTTCATTAAAATTTAATTTCATTATTAATAAATTCATTAAATTTAATATAAATAAATTTAATGTACAAAAATCACGTTATCTTTGAACATTATTTTCTTAGTTCTATATCATTATTTAAAGGATAAAATAAAGAAATTTTCGTATTTAATGAATGTTCTAAATTACCACATCAATGTTAATCAATAATTATAAAGCATCTGATTGACAAAAAATATGTTGTAATTTAGTGTAATAAAATATACACTAAATTGTTTATTATCTAATGAACGAATTCACAATATATTGTACAAAAAATGTATTATGAAAGGTAAGGTAGCTTTTAATTTCTATAAATATAATTCTTTTTAATGTGTATAAAAAATATATTATCTCTACATTTTAATCTTATACAGCAATTTTAAGTTTTCATATTGAGTGATAACAACTGAAAACTTAAGAGTATGCTAAGTAAATAATATCATCCTAAATATAAAGTCATTTCATAGATTTTCTTTTAATTCAATTGAATATATTTTATTCTGATTTATAAAAATCTTAATTAAAGATAATTCATAAAATGCAATAAAAATTAATTCATTTTAAAATGCTGTTCTTTTTTCAAAGATATTATTCAAATTATTACGCTAATAAAAGTTATTATCTAAGTTAGTATGTAGAAAATCATCATAAGTTTATTAACAATTAAATAATTATAATTAACGAATTTACAACGATATTAAAATTAGTTGATTACTTACAAAATTCAGTTAATATAAAATTTATTTATGTTATAAAGTAAATTATTTTATTTGAGCACCATTTGAGAACCGTTTATTTTTATGGACATACTAATTTTTAGTTAACTAAAAACCATAATTGCACTGTATTATAATTTTTATTAAAAATAAATAGATATAGCTGACGATGTATAATTTTATTAGCTAAAATATATCGTGTTAAATTGTAACCAAAGAACGAAAGTTGTTATTTGATTGATTACATTTTTTTAAAGTGACTTAAAACATATTTAACACTTACACTTTAGGGACCAGTTCGAACCTCATGGTTTCTAGATTAGGATCTAAGGCAAGTGTTGCTTGTGCCATTGGTTGAACAACTTCAAAGTCCCAAGCAAAGTCTACTCCTGGCGGAGGCGCTCTCACAAAATTACGTCGATCCTGAAATACAACATCATAATTATTTTAATGTTAAACGATAAATTGAAAGCAGATTAAACATGTATACGTTGATTTATAAAATTAATACAATGCATGAATCTTAGGATATTGAGCAATTATGGAATTTATACCGTAAAATAGATACGGTCACACTGTTGAGCTTACAAAGTAATTTTCTTTAACTAATTAATAGCTGAAGTGAAATTTAATTTTATTAAAATTACTTATGATAAAAACTTATTTTTAAGCCGTTCAAAAATAAATATAATAAGTACAATCAGTAACTAAGATTTATTAATATTAATTATTAGTTATATTTTTTATTTTTCATATTTGTTCTAGTCGATACAACATATCTTTTGATTACTTTTACTATTTTCGTATAATTCAAAAAATCTCCAAAAAAGTATATAAAAAGTAGCTCCATAGCATTATCCAAGATGTATAATAAGAAAAATCTGAATTTTAATATGGAGTAATATGAAAAAATGTAATTATATAAAATTATAAAATTGATATTTATTTTAAATATCTACTAACTATTTGTAATTTATATGCATTCTATCGTACCTAGATTTTGATTGAAATTTTTTAATATACTATTTAGTAAATTTCATTTAATATATAAAGTTTTTATAAAAGTCATATACTGTTAAAATTAGTAATAAATTAAGAAAGTGGTAATCTTTCATGGAATAACTTTTTCACATAGGCTTAGCATTTATTTCTGCATATTGATGAATTGTAAAAAAAGTAGTCACATTAAAGTTGAAATTTTCAAACATAAAACTAATACTTCTTAACTTAAATATTGCACTCAAATTTAGTGTTAACACTTTTATTACTTCGATTTAATCTTCAAATATTTATTAACACTAATAAATTTTTGTATAAAAGAAATGTATTTTGAAAAATATTTCCGTACGTTCACAATATTTTATAACTTATTCTCGGACAGATTGCGAGCTATTAAATCAACAAATCAGATATAAATTTTTTTTTTTTTTATATATACATTCTCATACTTAGACCATTTATAATTCGACATATAAGTATTTTTAGATATGAAAGGATAAGAAAACATATATACAATTAAGGAATGTTGTGAATGAATGATTTTCTCTGATAACTTGTTCGAACGGTAACCAAAAACAAGTTTTGTCAATAAATCAAAGACTAAAAATGAACAAATAATTAATAAAAACGGTAAAGTAGAGGTGACTTACGGTAGAAAGAGCTAAGCACTCCTCGCGTAGAGCTTCTTCATTTGGTGCACCAATCCATGGTGCTACTGCCTCACCCTTTTCTCCTTGTTTTCCCGCTATAAATGCCTCTTGTTCTTTATTCAATTCTGCTATTAGTCTCTAAAATTGTAAGATAATTAGATTCAGTATGTTTATTGCAATTGAATATTAATTATGTTGAAATTATTTAAATAAAATCCTATATTTATGATATACTATAATTTGCAAAACAAATAAGTCTATAAAAGAATGATTTTTTATAATTTAATTTTTAAAGCATAAAATAAGAATCCCAAAATAAGATAAATAAGGTGTGAAAGTTTCCAAATGAATGCTCGATAAAATTTAAGCAATATTTCTATTTTGTTTGATTAATTTATAATTCGCAGATTTCTTATAGATAAAATAAAAGTTTATTTTTTGTTTCGAAAATTCTAATTTAGAAAGAGTGTTTTATACAATGTTCTAAGAAAGGCTTTTTCAATTACTTTAGTGTTTGAAATTTTAACTAATCGAAAGAAATTGAATTAATTAAGGCAAAAAGTAAACTTTACAAATTCATACATATCATTCTATCAATGTATTATATCATTGTATCAATGCATCAAAGCATACAAAATAATATACATATAATTGTGTTAGGAGGATTTTTTTGGTAAAACGTATAGAAATTTGTGAGGGCTATTATAACTAAAGTATATTTCAATATTAAAAGTTTTGAATAATTTTTCTTTATAAAAATTCCATATATATTAATTCGTATAAACTGAGTAAATTTTTAACTATATTAATTGAAAGAATTATTAGTATCAGATTAATATTTTATACAGAGAATAATATTGTTTGTTTTTACCAATTTGTGCATATGTGTTTTATGTTAATAATATTTACTAGAACATTTGTGAATTAATTAATTTTAATATATATTAGATGTAAAATAATGATTTGTAATAAAAAGTAAGATTTAAATTAAAGTTTTATTGATTAATGAAATATAAATCCAATTTTTTTTAAATAATTTTTTACTGAAAGACACATATATATCTATACTATATAATTAACAAAAAATTCAATAAATTTGATACATTTTAATATTAAATAATGTGGTCCCTACATTTTCAGTTATTTGCCTTATAAAATGACTACATTTAGAAAATTAATTAACATTTATAAAGTAAAAATTTTGTATATAAAATAAATTTAGATAACATACTTAACACGCATAATAAACTTATCATACATAATAAAATTGTTTAAAATTTATTAAAATTAGTCGATAAAAACTACAAATATTGTTTCTAAATTAAAAGTAGAAATTAAATATTGATTTCATTGTTTTAATCAATTTATGCATAAAAATATTATTGAAACCACCATCAAAAATATCAATATCAAAATACTGATCTTTCACTGTTTTCATTTCAGTTTGATAACATATTTTGGTTGCGATAAAATTAATAACGCACCTTTTAGTCATAACATTTTAACGCAAGGGCATAAACTTAAAATTGATGATATGACAATAAAGCAGACCATTTTAATGCAATTACAAGTGATGCTAATGTTCAAAGTATGACGTACGATGATAATATCGTTCTAGTTCACCTGAGTATCCTTCAGATGTGCAGTATTGTAAATATAATAGTATGCACTGTTTAGAAATTTCGCTTTATAAATTAGTGATCCAAGAATGTCAGGACGGGAGTAAAAAGTCAAATCATATATGCATATTCTAACTGAAAATAGGTAATAAAATACACTCTTTTCAAATTGTTCATCAATTTTTATTATTTCTTTCCAAAATTTATATTTTGACATGTATAGATAAAATAAATAAAAATAAATTTCTGGTTGCTCTACTAATGTATAATATATGATTTATTAGGTGCATTTTTTAGATTTTGAGTTATACGTTATTTTCTTAATACTAAGAAATATATTACGCAATAAATAATTCTTTGACAAATATCAGCAATAATATTTCCACATACAATCACACTTTTTAAGTAATCTCTGCTTTATTTAAGAAATAAAGAGTTTTCTATGTAAATGTCTTTCAAGAATATTTTTATGAATTCCGTGATTATTATATAGAAGAATAAACGTAATGGGAAATACATTTGAAATATAGTATGTTAGAACAAATAGAAGTAAATATGAACATGATTCGGGCCGATATTTAAAAATACTAATTAATTCAATTATATTTTGAAATATGTTACACGAAAGAACTATATATAGCTGAAAATAACTATATTTTATAGCTGAAAAAATTTTTAATTAATGTTTTCAGATAGGTTCATAATTTTCAAAAGTTAATTAATTTGTAAAAATTTATTCCAAATAGAAAAGGTCAGCTCAAATATTGAACAATTTAAGTAATACATTTATTTAATAATTCTATTTGTATAAGATACAAATATTCAATTTTGCCGGTGTTTAAATTAATGACAAGATTTAAAGTGGTGTCATTGTACTCAATATATTTAATTAAGAACATGAAAATATATAGTAATATTATGTTAATCATAAATAATTTGGTTATTTTTTAATATAATACGGAATTTTGAGATTTGCATCGCATTTACTAATAATTTCTAATATATATATATATATATGTCTATTTCTGTCATAATGATTCAGAGTGGATTAAATTGATAAATATATAAAATATATGACATAAAAAATTTAGTTGTTAAAGATATAAAACAACATATACTGCAATTAATGTTTTAAAATACTTTAAAATATATGCTAATCTTAAAAGTTCTGTATATATTTATCTTAATGTTAACATACGGGTGGTTAAAGTATTTACAAAATTTCTAAAGAATTACATTTTACAAAATATTAATGTTATCCAATAACGAGTTAGATAAGAAACAGATAAAATTTTACATATATTTGATAAGAAAAAAAAATAGAAAATGATAGGATAGTAAAATCAATTTCCTACAACTTCTTGAAGAAATTAAAACTTAATAAAAAGATATATTTTTGTTTACATTTTATTGTACTTAATTACTAACCACCTAATTACAGATACTAGTACCTACTTTATGTATATTTTAGATTTTAACGATATAAAAGTTTGAAGTAATTTAACATTTTCCATTACCTGTAATACAATCTATAATTAGAAACTTGTACTTCTATAAGAAATTTGCTTTAATATGAATACGATTTATTTCCCTAACAAATTTCATAATATCTTTTTTAAATATTTATATAAAAAAAGTATAAGGATTGTAAAATCTTGCAGTAGTTGAAGACATCAGAGGACAAGTTTTATCACAGAAATACATAGTTTAAGTAACAAAATAACATAATAATGACAATAATAATAAAATAATATATAAAACTTTATTCTTTTCGTCGATATATAGTCGACATCTCATTGATTCTCAATATAATTCAAACTTCTAGCGTACGGGTGAAAGAATAAGAGAAAAAAAGAGGTAGCGAATAGTTTAACCATGTTTGAGTCTGGGATCTTTAGCGTAGTTTAAGATGGCGATAAGAAAGCAATTGAAATATAAATATTGATAATAAATACTATAAATAAATACTGATTAGCTGAGAAATAACTAAAAAAGATAGAATATGATACCGCTTACCTGACGTATGGCCTGCTCGATCTGTATCTAGGGTTGAAATAGGAGGAAAAGTCGTAGATATTATACACGAGTATATTACTTTATAAAAAAGAAAGTTGAGAAGAAAAGAAAAATAAAGAGAGAAATTCACGCATCAAAATTAAAGCTCTAGTACGAAGCTCGTGCAACGACTATAACGACCCTTTTTTATGAAATCTATTTACAATTTATATCCACAGATAGCATTGCAGAAATTTAAAATCTTATATACTGTTGAATTACTCTAGCTCGATTTCAATTACAGCAATTAATGATTATGATGATTCTCTGAACTTTTTTACACATGGATTTAATGATACATTGCATAACCAGTGTTAAATATATCTATTAGAGAAAACTACATTGAAATAAATTGGAGGTAAATTTGTAAAATAAAATTAATAACATTATGTAATATTATTAATATTAATAATATTATCGAATATTACTTATATAAATGAATATTGAAAACATAATTTTTTAATTCTATATTTCAATCTATATTTCATATACTTTTACTAGTCCTTGAAAACTTACTTGATAAACGTAAAAAATAAAAATTTTGATAAATGTTAAAAATGTAAAGGAATAAGTATTTAGATCGTCCACTTAAATCTAGTCAGAATAAATCTCAGACAATTTTAACAGTTAAATAACTGTTGTTAACAGTTAAATAATGTATTGTAGTCAAAAATATCATAATATTTAATATAACTTGTGTACCATGCACCTTTTTAAACTTTATCTACTTCTATTTTCATTTGTTTTATTCATATATTTTAAATAAAAGAGAGTATATTCTAATAAGAGAAACATTTTTTAGGGTAGTTAAAATAGTTTTATGAAATAGAAAACTTTATTTATTATTCAGAATGTCAAAATTATTTTGGGATTACAAAATTATGTGGGAATCACATTTGAATGCATTTCTTTTTCAATATACTCAAATAAACAAAAAATATGGTATAATAAAAAGGCACTATGATTTTATTTATGGAAAAAGTGCAAAAGTATCAATTAGTGTTTTAAATCTAAATTAAAATTCTCATGTTATTCTTCGAAATGAAGTTTCATTTTGTGTAGAGTAATTATATTTTTTGTTGAATTATGTAAAAGCTATATCCTTAATCATTCTTTATTTGAAAATTTTGAAAGTACAGATCATTCGATAGAAATAAATAAAATAATAAATGTTTCTAATATATTTTAAAAGCATAAGCTAATATTTAAAATAAAAAATTTTTTAACGTAATTGAAAATGTATCTTTTATCTTAAAAAATAGAATCTGTATTTAATTTCCTAATTATTATTAATGAAAACTTAATGTAAACGCTCTAGCATTTAAAAGTTTAATTTTAAAATACTTTTATTTTGGCATTTTATAAAGGATGTAAACATTTAGTGATATTTTTAATTTCTAGTCCTTCTTTTTTCCATCATATGAAGTGAATGTCATCATCTTATATACTAAAGAAGATTAAACACCGATTAAATATCAACATAACTTATTAAAAAACTTATTAAAATAAATGTTTGTGCTAACTAAAAAAATTATTTTCAAGCTAAATAACAGTAAATTTTTCAAAGAATATTCAATATGAATATATTATAAGCTTTAGTTTCAATATCTTTGAATATTGATATGATAAAAAACTCAGTGTTTTATTTAGAGAAAGAAATTACACGTATATTAAATCTTAGTTAAAAAAAATGAATATTTAAAATAAATCTAAGTAAATGATACCTCAATATTGTTTCTACTTTTTAAATAAAACTTTACTTGAATTTTTTTTATAGGTTCTAATATATAAAAAATTTATTTATAGCTTCATATATGTATTATAACTACTAATATAAAAATAATATCTTTTAAAAGTAAATCTGAGTTATCAATCCCCTACAAAATTCAATTTTCATAAGAAAATTATAAGCTTTTTTATAATTATTTAATTTATATTCTCTGCTATAAGATATTAATTTATTAATTTATACATTTTAATGTAATTATGCATAGTTTCTATATAATTCATTTTATATCCTAATTATTACTTTAAAAACAGTTCTTACACTTTTCAATGAAAATCCAATTAAAGAGAAAAAAGTTTACTTTATATGATCATAAATTTATAATTATTCTTTTCTGACAATTTCATCTCGTCTTAACAAATAGGTGCAAATGGACTTGTGTAAATCATTTTTTAAGATAAAATAGAAAACTAAAATATAATTTCAAAGTTAATTTCATTAAAATAACAAATAATTAGAATAAAGAGATAAAATTTTCAGGTAAATTAGCAAATATTTAAACCTTAGTATATAAAACAAGACACCTTAAACATACGAGTACTTAAGAAAATTTTCACAGCATTAGAAACTTAATTTTATTATAACAGAACTAGTTTATCGTAAAAAAAATAGAGGAAATAAATTTGTGTAATTTCACACTTTTATTATAACCTAAACGTTAAAAAGAAGAAATAAACTGTACCATAAAAGACAATGCCTCTGGAAATATGTACCTCTCTAAAGACTGACCATTTTATCTCATCATACACATATAGGATACTGAATATGAATATCAGTACATGTATATACATATATATATAATAAATACCTATCTAAATAAAAATAATAATGACAAGTATTAGAGGTTTATAGTATTATTTTGTACATAAAAATTTGCTTTTTATATTTAAGACTAAACGCACTTTAAACATTTTACTAAACAAAAATATATATAAAAGAAATATTGGAATTTATGTAGAAATTAAATTATTTATCTACTGTATATGGGGTAATTAGCTATTATTCTATAAAAATTCAAATTAATTTATCTATTAAAAATGCTATCTATGCATTTGATTAAATCATCTTATTTGTCCTTGGTAATTCCTTAAAAATATATTTTATTGGTATAAGGTATTGGTTTTTATTATTTTTTAATTTATATCTATATTTTTAATATATTTTACAAATTATTTCTAAAAACTATAATTTGATAATTAAGAATTTATCTAAATTCATGTAATCCAGTTGAATGTTTCTTTAATGTATTATAAATTAAACCTAAATAACTATGTTTTTTAGGTTAATATTTAGGTTAATAAAATGAAATAACTAAATTTTATTTTAGGTTAAATAAATTTTTTAATAAAATTCACACTTACTTTCAACTATTCACTGATTCATTATTAAATTCATCGATTCGAATGATCGCGTTGAATTCTATCAATGCAACTAGAATATCAACATACGAAACAGTTGAAACATATGAATAGCCATTTGTTAATATCAGTTCGCTTGAATCTTCACTTCGATACATACTTTAAATATCAATGTTGTAAAGCTCATATACATCTCTGTGATAAAGTAAGATCCGTAGCTCAGGTGAATAAGCTAGTAGAGAAGATTAATGGAGCACCGAAAGTGAAAAGGTGAAAGCGGTAACAAACGTTGGCAGCTTACGAATGTGAGTCAGAAAAAGGTGGACCATCCTGACCTACATGATAAAACTCCAAGAACGTACCTGAATGACGTCACATATTTAAAGCCTTGCATATTATGGCAGAAACAATTGACAATTCAAACTTCTCTTTATCATCCCTAATAATAGTTGTCGATTAATGTTGAAATTTAATTTTAAAATCAATCAACTTTTTTTATTAAATATGTCTTTCTCGCAAAACGAAGGAATATAATAGATGTTTATTCTTTGAAAATATTGTAAAAATAAATTCCTAGATTAATCTAGAAACTTGAATTACTATCAGTGTTTATATAGAAAATTGACACTAAAATAGTGACTAAAATGAAAACTATATTCTATACAATATTATTTATAAAATAACATCGATAAACAAAAAAATACATCTTAAGATTAACATTTTAATTTATTCAATGTTTATATATAAAGATTTTATTAAAAACATGTCTTATTAACAAATGATAATACATTCTAATAAAAGTAATATTTCGTTATGAAATAATTATTTGACTCTCATGATAATATTTTTTAATAAAATATAAACATATTAATTAATAATATTTTAAAATATATCATAAAAATTAGTACAAAAACAGTTACTAGACATTTTTAATCTTGTATAATAACGTAAGTTATATAATACAGCTAATAGTTGATATTTAGGGCCTTTGGATCGAATACAACGAACTACTTCAAGAATACAATTACAGGCATCTTCAAATAAAATAAAAACGCTAAATACCACGTACAGAGTATGCAATACTTTTAGTGTTACAGTTTATTTTTATTACTAAAAAAACATCAAATTCTTTAGCTACGAAACTTTTTCACTTTCAAAAAAAGACTACTATAATACTATTAAAATAGATTAATGTTATTCATTACACATTATCAAATATAAAAATAGAAATTAAAAGCTATTACTTTAAACTATATAAATAATGAATAAGATCCCTTGCTTATTTTAGAACTCTAGTACTTTATGTTCAACATCTTAAAAATAAAAAACTTATAGATTTTGTGTCTAGTTTAGAGTACAATAAATATGATTCGCGAGGAACTGAAATTATTAATATATTTTCTTACTGTATATAGATAAATATTTTACAGCTGCTTTGTATATCGTTCAGCATTTATCTATAGTATGTTAATGAAAGTACTCTGGCTCTAATATTATAAATAGAAAATAAATTTTAAATAATAAAAAAGAAAAAAAGTTTCAGATTAAAAATTATAATATTTACATTTCAAATTTGAAAACTTATATTTTATAATTCACAAAAATTATAAAATTTATATCGAATAAATTTATAAACATAAGGTATACATATTCACATAAATAAAATAACAAGGGAAGATATATTGTTAAAAGCTGAAAATCAGTACTAGTTGCGATAGTTAAGAAAAACTCCTTCCTTTACGTTAATGTTTACATATAAAAAATAGACGTTGAAAATATTACACGATGTAATTTTTTAAAAGCAACTACTTGATTGGCTTATTTTCTTCCTTTGCTTTATTTCTAGAGTTAATTACGTCAGAGTAGCGAAAAATATTTCAAAATACTCAAAAAATTCAATTTTTCAAGCTCTAAACATAAAAAGTTTTTAATTATATAAATTAAAATAAAAGATATCATTTATAAACAGCAAGTGCACTGATTGCAATTCTTAAATTTCATTGTACTTTACGAACCCTGGCTCTTTTCTACTCATGGAAAACGCAATATTTATAACATTATTCGTTGTATTTCATTGACATTGATATAGCTTGTTCTCTGAAATTTTCAATTATAATGTATTGTATTACAGTTTATTTGACACTTTAGAAATTTACCAAACTATTTCGACTTGATGAATTTTTATTCAAAATATATTTCTTGCTTATTTTTTATACAATTCATGAATATTAAAAAACTACAAAATGTCGTTTGTTCCAATATTTTCAAATTTTTATTATTTATATTCCTAAGACTAAGTATATTAATAAGTATAAGTATAATATTAATAAGTATAATATATAAATATAAGTATATATATAGTATATTAATAAGTATATTAATAATACATTAATATAAATAGATCTAAATATATCACAATTTAAGTGATTTTTAGTACTAAGTAATTATATGTATATCATTGGTATTCTTAAATAACTTCAAATATATCTATATAACAAAATAAGCGATAAAAATAATAAATATTTCAATTTATTCAAAAAAATTAATTTCTTTATTAACTATCAAAAGAAATAAATGTATAAATAAACTTGTAATAAACGGTTTTAAAAATATGTGATAAATTGTTAAGCAAATATTATTACAAAATAAAATGTAGAATAATATAATTAATATGATTTTTCGAAAATAATATACATTGACTTTCTGACACTTTATCATAATTTACTGTGTTTTTTTAATTTTATAGTGAAAAAATTGAATATTTATTCAGCATATATTAGCATTAACTGTATTATTTACGATTTAATATCAATATTTATTACTTTTTCTGTAGTCTACGTGCATGCATACGTGCATACTTACACATATACGCACACGCGAATTGTTAAAAAAAAGGATGATAAATAAAGTAAGTGCACGAAAGAGATATAGTGAGAAATATAGAGGGAATGAGAAGCAGTTAAAGAGAAAAGAGTGAAAGGGAGGGAGGGAGAGATAAAATGTTTGTAGTTTGCTTATAAATTATCGTGCTCAGCCCAGAAGACAACATAATTATACATTGGCGCATGTTCGTGCTTTCTTTGCAGGCAAAAATCTTTATGTAATACATAGAATAACCTGCGCACACAAACCATAAGAATATAGGCTATGAGATAAAAATGGATGAAAAATGGATACCTGATTATTCACCTAAGGCGTTCTCATACGTGTAAATTCGTGTGTGCGTTACAAAGTTGTGATCAAGTATCGAATTAGTATTTATGTGCTATCATGAAATTAAAAAAATGTTTGCTTATTCATTTATTATAAATTGATCAATAAATATGTAAAAAGTATAATAAGCTAATAATAAGCTATGAATGTAATAAGTTATAAAAAAGGTATAGAAATATTTTTAATGGAGCAATTTACTCAATTAATGAATTAATATCGATTTGTTATATAGATAACACCTTTCTTATATATAAGAACGTGTACTATAGTAAGTATACAAGGATCTACAAATAAAAACTAAATAACCTTATTTTATATTTGTTTGCATAATCTAATAACATTATATAAATATATTTCTAAGTGAAAACTCTGTTTCATATTCTAATAGTCTAAATGTAAAGTTGAGATATTTTTATGTATTTAATTTCATATGCTACTTAACTTAACTTAAAATTTGCGATAAAAATATTAACATAAACATCACTAAACATTTTGTTCGCGAGTCTTATGAATTTATATATGAAATTCTCACATAAATCTTAATATTGTTTATCAGATTTTCATATATCGATCTATTTTCTTAAGAAAATCTGTATTATGTTTTTCACAAAATTTACTTAATATTCCTACTCTAGAACTTATCATATTCTCAAAATACTGAAAACATAAGCAGATACTTTTTACCTAATTCTGTATATTTATCTTATAAATCGGAGGGTATTTGATATGTTTATTACATTTATGATCTAAACTACCAAGGCTTCGTTAATTAAATGTAACAATTTTTATAAAGTATCAAAAATAATTTTCAATAACCTGAATCTTATTGGAGTATCTAAATTATTCTTATTTAATCAAGGTGACTCAAATTATTCTACTAGTTAGTCAAATAATTTTATGAATTCAATATTGGGAAAGGTGTAGTAATTTAATAAATAACAATCGATGTAAAACTATATATTTACATTATTTAAGATCATTTTGATTTTCTTATACTTGCAAAATATATTTTTGCTTAAAAGAGCTTTAAAAAGAAATTATTTGATTAATTCAAGCACAAATACACTAAGGTATTTTAAATATTACATAGAACTTTGTTTTGGTAGTGATAAAAGTATATAAATAATTACATTTGTCGCAATTAATAATAAAAGTATCGAATAAATGAAGAGACTACATTAAGAGACTAAATTAAGAGACTAAAGGGTTTTCTGAAAACAAACAGTCAATGTTAAATTTTGAAAATTATTTCAATCGGTAACCAAACGTAATAAAAAAGTTTTTAGTATTGTGAATCCCAAAATATAAATTTCAAATATTACGAAGTAACACTAGCTAATTTACAATAATTTAAAAATAAATTTTTGATATGTAAATATTATTGATAGATTTGTAAAAAAAATATCTACTTTCGTGCCCTCTTATATTTCTTATTGTACACACGTACTAACTAACAGTAGACTCTTGCGCATACATAATATGCAATCTCAATCTTCATGTACTCCCCTCTGGTCTTCTCGACAATAAATGTTAATATAACCTTAACATTGTCATATCTACATCTTCTTCAGCTAACGTTGTCAAAAAAAATCTGATTAGCAAAATGTATGCAACGAATGAAATACATTCACCATATATTCTTTCTAACAGTTTCTCTTTTATTTCAGGTGCCAAAAAAAATTATAATTTTTTTTCACTTATATGATAATATAAATAAAATAACAAAAATACCGACTGCAAATTAATTCTTATTGATTTTATAATGTTTTTATAATTCTTTAAAATCGGGACTTACTCTTAACTAAAATTTAAATTTACTCATTTTTTATTATGTTCATCCATTCGTTTAAATTTTTCGTATATTTTTTTTTTTTCAGAATATGTAATTAATTAAAATCCTTCAAAAATAGAACATAAAACAATTCACTTGTAAAACTTATTTTATCCCAAAAATATTATATTTCAAGATGAAGGTAACAAAATCATATGCTTTAGTTTTATTTAGCTTAAATTAGATAAGTAAAGCATTCTCATATTTATCAGAGAATGAACTTTCGAGTTTTGTAATTACACGAAAAAAAGAATATTTTCAAATAAATAAAAGTATGAACTTTTTCGTTTAAAAATCTTGTTTATTTTTATATAGTTAATTTTATGTAATTACAATAAGTAAGAAACTTTAGTATAATGCAATTATTTTTTAATGAAATAAAAAATATATGTAATTAACTTTATTATTTATATACTTTTTGTCAGTAATCTAAATCTTTATGTCAAATCAGCTTAATTTCCTGCTTGAAAAATATTTCATTTCACCTTTCATTTAAATATTAAATTGTTATAATATAATTATGCAGTTTAAAAATTTGTAGCGCAATGAAAAATAATAATATTTATAATTTAACCATTATTATTATGTTGTCATTGTTCTTTTTGCTGTTAATCTTATTACTATTTGAACAATATTAGTCTTATTACTGAGGACTCTTATCTTATTAACATCGTCACATCAGAACATCACATCATCTTCTAAATAACTATTATTTTCTTGCCTATCTTTAATGTATCTTTGACTAAAATTTAATTATAAATTATTCATTTTTTTAAACAACTTCTTTAAACTAATAACTAAAAATTAAGTCTATTATTTTCTTCTGGGGTAAAAAAGGTTGAATTAATAGACAATTTAATTCGTATTTTACATTCGTTTTGTAAAACTCTTACTAAATTGGCTAACTATTGTTTTGCTTTCTTATTTTTTCACTCAAAAAGCAAGCTCTACCTTTTATTTTTCTTACGAGACACGATAAGCATTTATATGACTTTTATTAGTTATTTTTAAACCTGTACTAATTGCTTTCAACTACCCTTTAATAAATATAATTCTATAAAAAATTATTTATATCAGCAAATAATTTTGATTAATATTGTGATAAGGTAAAGAAACGATTATTATTGTAAGAGTAAATTTGACGAAATATAATTTCTACAATTACACCAGAACTAATACCTCAGATTTTATATATTTATTTTGACATGTATAAATGTATGATATAGTTAAGTTGTATAACGAACATCACATATAGTGTTTAAGATCATGAGTAATGTATAGTATACCAAAATTGTAAAGAATAAATACATAATACGAAAAATGCTATCAATTTTGGCACTTTTTCGATAAGCTGCACAAAGATATGACCTTTACATAACGTAATATACGAGTTCTATACGTAGTTAGAATATGTTACATTTAAAGTGCCTGTTTTAAATAAAAATGATTGCACTATATTTACCCGAAAAAAACTTTTTAATATTTAATATTTCTAATAAATGTTGCATTTTATAAAAATATTAATTTATTTCAGATTTCTAATAGTTTTCTAATAGTCAAATTTTTTAAATATGAAGGTTTGAAAGAAAAAATGGTTTTTATTTTCGCTAATGAATTATACTATTTAGGTATATAAACCAATTGTTTTATAAATAATTATATTAGATCGTAAAATCTATGTTAAATATATTGTAATGGCCTTATGTTAAAAATAATTTTTCTGTAACATTAAGTTAATAACAATGAAGTCGTTGTTATTTTTATATTATTATATATTTAAAGTTATTTTTTTGAAAAATCGAAAATAAACGTTTAATTATAATCAAGAAAACGAAACTGCTAGATTAGATAATGATTAGATTAGATAATTTAATGAATATTTCTAATACAATTTATATTTTTTTTATTCGCCAAATGAATAAAATTCTTGAAAATATTTTTTTAAACGTAACAACGTATATATAATGATTTCCAGCATAATGAAGTCATGTTCAACCGTAAATAATATACTCGCGTAGCGGTGCATTGCTGCTACATATTTTTGAAAAGTAAGTAAATAGCATGTAATATACATGTAAAACAAAAAAGACAGACTCCAGTGCGATTAAAAAAAACCACTCCCCTCAATCACTTACTCACGCTCTTTCCGACTCGTTTTTGTCTCCCACCGATCAATACGAACTGTCCCTATTCTTCGGCAACGCTGGCTGCGATCGTATGATAGTTAAAGAATCTTGGACGATGAACTAGACCTCATTTTGACTGCTACTGCATGCAGTGTAAAAATATAATCCTGATTTATAAAGTGATGGGGTTCATATACATACCAGTTAGTAGGCTGTAAGATATTTACATGTTTGTCTAACTATTTTCAGTGTTTCAAAGTGAAAAACTTCCATTCGAAAGAATTATGAAAATTGCCTATGAGAAGTTGTCTATAAATTATTTCTGTGTAACATACATTTTTACAATTTCCCTGGACACTTTTTAGACTGCATATCAAAATAGAACGAATAAAAATACCTTTCAAACATATATACGTCTTCAAGTATAAAATCAAAACATTCTTCATATTATAATTAAGGAAATTCACAATTTAATTAGAAATAAATTATTATGATAAAAAATATCAAAATACATAACTTTTTTCTTTAGTATAATAAAATAAATTCAGTATAAAAAAATTTCTGGACTATATTTATTATAATACATAATGAATTTATTATCTCATATTTATATGTATCACTAAATTTTTAACTGACTATAATATTTTTAGAAAAGATTAAATTGCTCTTAAATTCTCAGAATACATTTCTTGAAATACTTCATCACTTTATTACTTATTTATACTCACTTTTATTCTCAGTATACGATTTTAATATATACTAGATTAATTTAAAAAAGTAATAATTTAGGGTATTCATCTGGTTGTTATTAATAATAGTTACTTTGGCAGCTAGAATATTAGAAAAATAATATTAACGAAAATAAATTTTAATTGAAAGTAACTTATAACTTAAGTCAAAGATTTAAGGGTAATATACCAACTAATTACAGAATTTAGAACAATATAAATGTATCAATGTCCAACTTAATTCGAAGATATGGAATATAAAAACTTAATGATCAATGAGAAGGAGAATTTTATTGGTTTTAAGTAAGATTAATTATTATGTATAAAAAATTAAAAACACTTTAACTAATTTCTTCACTTTTAATTTGTTAATTAACAAAAAATCATCTCTACTTAGATAACCAACTATTTTGTCCTCTTTATGAACTAAGATCAAATAAATCAATTGAATTTTTTTCAAAAATTGCTTTATAATTAAATAAACTTATTCAAGATTATTTCATTTATTAAATATTCTAAATTAAACTAAAAATTAAATTATGATTCAATAAAAAATTTCATCAAATAATGAATAATTTTTATAGAAACTTAATTAAATTAATGAAGCATCTTTCAAGAACACTAGTTCTAGAGCTAGTAATTAGAAACTAATTAAATAAGTTACCATTATTCACGAATTCTATAATTACAGTTATTTATTTAAAAACTTTGAATTGAAATTATTTAGTTGTAAATAAATATCAAACTGAAATAAATACAAATATTAATTAAATCAAAATAAAATTCTTATTTAATGGATAAAAAAAATATAAAATCGATTAAGAATGAAAATCTATACTTTGCACATAAATTAAGTAGGGACAATTTTATAATATACTTTTATTAAATATAACCTTTATACTCAATTTATGTTTTGTCAAAGAATTTAATCTGTGATAAATTTCAGTGTATAGATCCAATTATTTTTAGTAATAAATATCCAAATAACATGATAAACGATGTTTTTTTTTGGAATATGCAATATAAATTAAAATATAAAATAAGTCTATAGTTTACAGTGTTTTCTGCAGAAAGTTTTGGTATTATTTACATTTAATACTACATTAATACTTTTTAAATTACGTTGAGAAAAAAATTATTAATTATACTAATTTATTGTTACTTAAAATAAATATGCATTTCATAAACAAAGCTTGAAAAATAATTTTAAAATTAACCGTTAATGTCAATCAACACTGTATTTTATCATTCCTTATATTTGCAACAAAACGTGCTAAAAAGCATGTCCGACGCCATGTTGAAGCACACGCGAATTTACCACCCGACAGATACGCCTTTCGTATGTGAATGCGATGAGTTAAAAGCACCGATCTCAGCGTAAAACAAAAGCGACATGTCAATCAGCGGCTGCGTATCCGTCGCTAAGCAACCGTCGCACAGTGTTTATTTAAAAATTAGACCTACGCATGCGTATGCATCCTTCGCTAGGTTATAAATAGAGGCTGCACGCACATATTCGTGATTGATCTCTTTTAATCAACGAACCGATTTAACCTCATATCTCAAAGACTCTCCTTGTTACCACTCTTGTCCAGGGCTACGGATTTTTTCCCATCTTTCCCCGTCCTGAGAACAGTCACTCCGTGGCATCCGTCGTTCGTAAGTGTGTACCCCGTCTGTATTATAAGCGGTACAACACACGAAGTCGCCCTTCTCCTTTCGCCCCTCTTGTGAATACATATTCACATGTAGATATTAACCTTCTTCTGTACATACCAAGCGAATCGCCCGTTACGATCATAGTTTAGAAATGTAAACTATTTTTCAGCGTGTATTAAATTACATTTCTTCTTTGTTTAGCGCGAATAAACCACGGTAAGGAGGCCGGCGGTCACCACTAGGACCACCCGGAAGAAGCCCCTTGTAAATAATAAGAAATAGAAATAAATATTATATCGTTGATTAAACTCAGTGTACCAAAATTATTTGAGTCTCCCGAATTCCCCCTAGCATAAGAACCCCGGCACAACTTCGAGCTGTCAAGCTGAAGCAAGGGGTAGTTTTCCGTGCAGAGGAAAGCGGAGGAAAACATTACATGTCTACATATATATAAATTAATATGTAAATATTAAATTAGCAAGTCAATATTCTTTATTATACAATCTACAATTTTTTAAATATTGTATGAAAATTAATGGTCTAATAAGATAAAAAATGTAGTTATGTTGAAACCATTTGCAATTTTTGGTCTGTCCAAACGTACGCCTTACTACTGTACAGTAAAATACGAAGCCGGTGAACTACCCATTTCAATAACTATTATGCAGATATAATGCTTATAATATAAATAATACTTTATTTAATAAAAATATGTTTTAATCTAATCATGAAAATAGGTACTGACTATGCAACTTTATTAACCAAACTAAACAAGAATATTATTGTAAAATAGACAAAATTATTATTGTTTCTAAAAATAATACGTTTTAATCATGTACGATTTTAATTTGTATCTTTGTATCTACAAAGAAAAAATTTTAGTATTAAAATACTAAATAGATATTTATATGAAAAATAGAAATGAAAATATTTGTAATGAAATTTATTACTTAATAGATAATTTGATAAAACTACTGTTGATAATTTGACAAACTACAAAATTTTGTCTTACTAAAATAATAATTCTAATATTTTCCTCATATATATAACTCAACTAAAATTCATATGTAGAATTTAGAAGAAACTGTTATTTAATTTAACAAAATGTACTAGAAAAACCATAGCTAAAAGTAAAATATTCATGAGTTAACTGAGTAACTATAAAGTAAGATTTTACTTGAATAATTTGTAATTTAAAATAATATTTTTTATCAGGATTCACATAAAAATATTTACCACTAATCCTATATATTTAAGAATTAAAAAGTCATTTGTAAGCTTTGGATGTTAGGCCTACAGTTAAATTTTCAATTCTTTTTTAAAAAAGTAAGTCACAATTTTGTTTGACAAACTCTTTTTGTGTCTGTGTGTGTTGGTCTGTTTCTCTCTCTCTCTTTCTGTGCGTATATGTGTTTGCGTGCGCGCGCGCTCGCGGTGTGAAGGAAGTTAAATAAAGAAGCAAAAGAAGGCTCACGTTTTCCTCGACGGTTTTCTTGATTTTAGCACTGGCCACAGCCACGGACTTGCCAGCTTTGTTTACTGCGCTGTACAAAAATCCACCGAGACTTTTAGCACCCGCAAGAGCCTTCGTCGATACTGTATAAAAAAGGAGAAATTATTACAAATAGTGCATTACTTGAAAACAATAATTCAAATTTATAAAGTCGGTATAGGGTTGAAAGACTTTTTTAAAAAATACGAGGAAATAAAGCATGAATTAACCGCATTAATTTGATAAGCTTTGTATAAATATTATTATATTTCTATAGGCTGTATAATATTAACGTTCAGCAAACATTTTCGCGTAAGAATAATTTTATAAGTGTATGATTTGATTTATTCAAAGAATCATTTTCTATTTGAATAATTCTTAAAATTTTGAGAATTACAAGGATTAATTTCTTTTTAGTTTCATTATACTAATAAATTTGTTTCTTTAAACTAAAAATACTAACTAAAAGTTAAAATATTCCATTAAATTTAATTATGAATAATTTATATTTATTTACTCAAAGGAGTATTTGATCACTTCATGGTACATTTAATTATGGATAATCGATTGAAACCAACGATAGGTGTAACAATACTACACGTATTAATTTAAGTCAATTGAATAAACAATACAAATATTATCGTGTCTATAAAATACTTCAAAGACAAATTGGTATTTCATTCGATTTTTTCGAAGAGTACATTTGAATAAAAATCATGATTATGTAAAAATAAAATTCGAATTTAATCTGATGGATTATTATTTGTATACAATTTATAGATATAATTCTGATATATTAGCAATTAATAATAATTAAGAACTGAATACACAGCTAGATAATGACAATTACTTTATTTTCATTTATAATAAAATTAATCAGCATTACAGAGTTATGAGTTCTCCTTTTAAATTTGAATTTAGCTTTAATGTAGTATAATTATCTTTTTAAAATTTTAAATTTTGATACAATTTTCAATAATAATAAAATTCTATTTTCAACTAGATTTTTAAAAATGTGTTTATATCATCAAACTATTGAAGACGTAATTTTTAAATCAACAAAAATAAAAAATAATTTCTTTTTCAATTTAAGTAAATATTAAAAAAATAAAAAATATACATTATGAAAGAATGAAAAATTAAATAAATAATCTAAAAATGTATAAGACAGACAGTAGAAATCTAGTGGTTAAGTATTTTGTGATAATATTATACATTTGTATCATTTAAAACTGTACGTAAATATTATTAATTTATTTAAAATCTTTTATAAGGCAAA
Source organism: Wiebesia pumilae (assembly GCA_018907045.1). Taxonomy (NCBI): domain Eukaryota; kingdom Metazoa; phylum Arthropoda; class Insecta; order Hymenoptera; family Agaonidae; genus Wiebesia; species Wiebesia pumilae. The sequence goes on from JACCHZ010000127.1 coordinate 5,669,256, forward strand.
GAATCAAATTAGGTCTGTTAAATGTAATTTAATACCAATACAGTTATTTGTAACGTGTATACTAGCTAATATAAATAATTTGTACTTCGTTCATTCAATTGAACAGTTCGTAAATTAAATATTAATTATTACTAATTAAAAGAAAATTCAATTTATTTAATTTATATAGATCATTAAACATTTTAGTCAAAGGTTCTTCGAATGCTAATTATATACATAATCGTCTGTTATCATAGATTTTTAAAAAATAATAATATTTTATAATTAATCAAAATTATTTTAAAAATATATTAAAAATGAAAAGACTTAAGTCTAAAGATAAACACATACATTTAATTTGGCCTAGTGACATTTTTGAGGTAATATCATGAAAATTGAAAACATTTTTAAAGCTAAATAATAAATTATTTAATTTATTGTTTTATTTAATAATCTTATTAAAATAAAATATAAATTTTAAAATACTAAGTATAAGATATTTCATAATATTATTTGTTTTAAAATATACGATAACATACCTAATATACTTGTATAACAAAATTATCAACACGTTATTAAATTAACATGCATGTAATATTCTATTGTTCGAATGTATAAATATTCAAACAATTTTCAAAACTTAAAACATGTATAAAATGAATTTTATGACTTTTCTCGATAATCACAATAATTTAAGCAGGTCTTTCAACTTTTTATACGCTTGAGAATTTATATTATTAATTAAGTCATTCGCGCAAAAAGAGGATTTCCTAATAAAATGAATGCGTTAGAATGAATTTATTTAGATGATGAATTTATTTTAAATTATAATTTCATAATAAAAGTAATTTATGTCTTAAGCGATTTTTAAATCATTATACTTAAATATGATTACATTTGCTAAAATAGAGTAGTGAGGTAGTTTTACTCACTTACATAGATTTTTCTGTTTTATTAAGTTACAAATATTTAAAAAATCTATATTTACAACTATTATTGACGTTATTTTAATAACGTACTCAATGACTATTAAAGATAATTTAATCATCTGAAAAACAATTTAAGAAAAAAACTTGCAAATAATTTTAGAAATAGTTTATTAAATATGAAGTAGGTATGAATTGTAAGCTAGGAAATTTCAAAAACAAAAAAGAAGAAATAATTTTACACAGCGAACTTATAAAATACTTATTTATATATCATAAATAAGTATTTATCGTAAACTAACGCTTTTCCTAAAAGCTTTGCTTCTATAAGGGCTTTCACAACTATTATTATTAGTTTGAAGAATTATTCATTCTCTATTAAAAAATCTTCAAATATAAGTTTTACTTTATTTACTTTACGGTTCAAATATAATCATAAGACAGTGATTATTAAATGGACTCTGACTACAGTGTTTATCTTATATCGTATCAAGTAAAAATTTTTTTTTAGTTCACTCCTATAATTCGTATAAATTATTTAATTAAAACTTGCAACTTTTGACAGAGTAAGTAATCTAATTAACAATACAATAACTTACCAGCACCAAAAGCCTGCTGACCATCCTTGTCTTCGGTTGGTGTTCCGATGAGACTTCCTGGGCCACTGTCTGCTCCACCGGTTGCACTAAAATAAATAATCAATAAATAATCAAACTCACCCAGTTCGTCTAACCAAAAAAATAATAAGTGGATTTGGTTACGTAAGCAAGCACACGTATCCATAGACAAAGACAAGTTTATTTTTAAGCTCTAATATACCTCTTATTTCATACACAATAAACTTTCATTTCAACGAATAAAAAAATTCTTGTATCACTTTACTCGAAATAAAACAAATTTTAATTTTAAGAAAATAATTTTCTCGTTAAATATTTATTACTAAGGATTTTCCTTGCAAAAACAAAATTATTGTTTTTAAATGTTAAAAAATCATTTAAATACAGTGTCAATTTTTCTTCAAATTAGACCATATTTATTATTTAAACTTTTTTAGAATAACATAAATTCTGTACAAAATTCAAGAAAATTAAAATGAAATTTAAATAAGTATCTATTTCGAAAATTGGAATTAATGTAGCATTTAAATTAAAAACTATTCAGAAATATCGGACTATAAGGAAACAAAAGATAGTATTAATCAACGGTTATTAATTTGTAAGAGAAAACAAAGCTTTTGCATATTTATCACCAATAACTTGATTGTTGATTACAATAAACTATAAATATGGTTCACTTCAATCGCATTTAAATCGCATTTAAATCGCACTCATAAAACGATGAAAACTGTTTCTTCGCACAATTGAATTGAAAAATTAAAAAAACCAGATCAGAAAAAAGGTAACTTGATACTTACATGAACAAAAGGTGAATAAAATTGTCTTTTTATTTTATCTATTTTTAATCAGTGCTAATCAAGAATGAAATTATTGAAGAAGAAAAAGCAATTTGACAATAATGCGAGAACCACATTTTATTAGACATGATAAACAATATACATTGTTTTTTTTAATAATAATTACCATAGTTGCATTTAAAAATAATTTAAAAAATTCTTGGTTTTTATATGATTAAAAAAAAACATAAAAAATTTCCGTCGAATATAATAATTATTAAAGTACATGCATGAATTGGTTAAAGCACTTTGCTTTTAAAATGTGTACATTGCAAAATAAAATGCGTGCTCAATTGATAGAAATCCTTTCTCTATTTTCTTTTTAAAAAAATTATAATTTTTCATAATAAAATAAACCTCCAAAATAAAATAATTTATATTTTTAATTAATTTTATCATAAATATGTTTACTCTTATTCGAAGCTTATAACAAAAGTATTTTAAGTCATGTATTGAACACATTAGAAAAGTAATAATTTTATGAAAACAATTTGGAAGATACGTAAAATATAAGAGAAATAATCATTGAAACAATAACATTTTTCAGCTAAACAAAAGTATCATCAAATTTAATCTTGTAAGAAATTAATACTTTACTTTACATATTATTTTAAATTGAACAATTATTAATAGCATTTCCTCGTAAAACTTTCATTTATATAGATTATAACATCAAAATATTACCATAAAATACGCAAGCTTTTCTTGGTTTTACCAAATAGTCTAATAATAGTGAATTAATTATGATTGCATATACTTTGTTTTTAGATTTGAAAATTAACTCATAATCTCAAATATATAGTAGTATTAAAATTAATTGTTTTTCTTTCATTAAACTTTCTTTCTTTTAGTGGACATTAAAATAAGTGCCTATCACTGACGTAAACAGCTAATGTATCAGAAATTATTATTTTTAATATTTTCCTTGCATAAATGTTTAATATCTATTGTAAGGACAATATTTTTTCTTCTGATAGTTCTAAATAGATTACGTTACATGTCTTTAAATTTTTTTTATGTCTTTTAATTCTAATTCTGAAAAGATTTTTATTGTACTGAACGATCTAAATTAACAACAAACAAATCGAAATTCTTAAACCAATGAAATTAACATTAAAAGTCTTTAATGAACGAATAAAAACTTTAATAGATCTTACAGTTCTTTTATAAATATTTGCGACTTTTCTTACAACAAAAAAAATTAAGGTATAGGATTACGTAAAACTTTTTAAAAATTTACACAAATACTTTTTAAAATGTGGGTCCTACTTGTAATTTACTAAATCCTAAATATTCAACCTTTTTGAATGTGTAATTTATATTCAATCAATAACTCAAATCTAAAATTTAGTCCCATATTCCTTCAATATTGAATGTCATATAAAAATACCTAATATATACCGCCAAAAATAAATTTTATTTTAAAAAGATAAAAATATTGCTGACTAAATTTTACTAAATTTTTATTATACCATAGTAGCATAAATTTATATGCATAAAAAATCATCGAAAATTTCTCTGAATTTATTTTATTCATTTATATGTGCCAATATTAATGTTGCGCTTGAATTTATCTCCCAAAAAAATAATAATATTACTTGCACATTGTTGAACCATTAAACACAGATTATGAAATGAGGATTTTTATAAGAGGTTAAAGGAGCAAATTTGATGAAAATTCTATTTTTGGGTGTTATGTACATTTAAGAATATAAAATAATAAGTAAGAATTCAATAGAATAGAATGCAAAGTGAAAATTATACTGATACTTTTGTCAAGTAATCGGTAAAGTAAAACTAGAAGAAAATGTTAAAAATCAGAAAATAAATTAGTTGAATACGTCGCGTTATGTAAATAACGAATGATCAAGAGATAACGAGTGCTGACAGTGAAAATATGAAAACTAAAATAAATAGCGAGTAAAAAAGAGTGAAACAGAGTAGTTGTCTATTGCTCGGCCCGTCAGAGGCAATCTTGGAGTACGGCTTGCCACTGTCACGTACCCTGCAACCCACCTGCTTGCGTCATCGTCTTTTACGTGTTCTGTGGTGCCTGCGGAGGCTCTATCCTGTCTTATTGTTTCAGATGCATCCTCCTGCTGAAGACCTAACTCGCCTTCGGTTTGGGTACCTCCACCACGGTTTAACCCAGAAATCCCACCACTAAGCCAACCGCTCATCGATGAAGCCACCTGAGACTTGACACCCGCCAGAAGCTCTAGCTTGCTGCTACCTTTCGTTGGACTGCTAAGCAAACAAATATAAGTTACATTACTTTAGTTTTTTAAATAAATATTTAAGGAGAAAAACTTATATCGCTAAGTTACAACTGTTAATTACTGTGAATTTCGAATTTGTTTAACTTGAAATTTGTTTTGAATAGAAAGATCTCGTAACTCATATTTACATTTAAAGCTTCAGTAACTCGATAATCAATCAATACTTGAATGAATATATCATTTATCTTAACAGCATTCTTTATAACCAAGAATTAAATACTACTTTAAGATTTTATGGATTTTAAATAATATTGATAAAATGACGTAAAAATTACTTCTTAATTCTCTTGGTAACGATCGTAATTAGATATTACAGTGAGTATATTATATTATATTAATTATTGCTACGTAAAAATGGGTACTATATATAAGAAGTTTTAAGATACTGAGGCGTTTTACGTTTTTACATTATATTCCAGCATAATAAGTCTAAAGTTTTCAACGTTGGAACTCCAACAAAAAATCAAATTCTTCAAAACATGAAATTTCTTCAAAAAACTACGTAAACCACATAACCATGATACAATATTAACAAAAAAACGATTTAACCTTAAAAACACCCCGAAAAACAACTTTTATTAGGAAATGAAAAATTGAAAAAATTAAAAATTAAAAAACTTCAAATTTTTACTTTCATAAACAACAATCATTATCAACCACAAAAAAAATTTTTATTGCACATAGAAACTTATTATAAACAATTGAAGTTACGGCGAGTGAGAGTAAGAGTACTCCCAGAAGAACACCTCCTACAATACTATGAATACAAAAATTATTAATATTTTAACAAAAAAATTGCATGATTCTAGTGAACAAGAATCGAAACTAGGAATAACAAAAGAACTCATAGATAAATATTTAATAATATTCCCAAAATTATCCGCACAAAAAAAATGTCTAATACGCAACATCGTTAATTTTTAAAATAAGAAATAATCTACAAATATACAAATTTCAAAATTAACGTTTTTACCGATTCTCTATCTCACCCTATCAATATATATTTTCCCCTCTTTCTCATGTAAATTTACTCGATTAATCAAATTTTTCCAAGATACGACTTTGAATTTGTAACTTAAAATTCATGTCAGTTGATAATAAAAATCATAATAAAAATAAATATTCTAAAAATTAATCAAACAAATTATTAAAAGATAAAATGTTTAAACGATAAGTATTGCAATGTACGAGTTCTAATTATAGCGGACAAAATGAATTCCAAAAGATATAATAATTGTCAATGTAATATTTACAATTAATTAATTAATTAACAAAAAACTGTCGCGTTATAGGGTAGTATATATATGCCGTATGTACGTATGTGCCAATTTCAACGGTTATTTAAACAATGACGAGATCTCCAGATTTTGCTGCGATTCGGAGTTTAGTTGCTTTCGATATGATCAACGATATTCATTAATAAAAAGTAGTTGAATGCCTCGGGAACATATGTTAATTAACAATTAAGTGTTACTACGCATTTGCTTATCGGTAGCGTATTCGACGTGTTATTTTTATCAATATTGTTAAGTATTTGTTGGAGATTTTTGTATTATTCCTATCTTTGGTTCTTGAGCATTAGAATTATGCATTTTTTTTGTTAAAATATTATTAATTTTTGTATTTATAGTTTATTGTATTAGGCGGTCTTCTGCGAGTACTCTTACGCGGCGCAACTTCTTTTTGTTTATAATAAGTTTCTATGCGCAATAAAATTTTTTTTATTTTTTTGTGGTTAATAATAATTGTTATTTATGATAGTTAGTGAAAATTTGAAATTTTTCAATTATTTTTTTTTTCAATTTTACATCCTCTAATAAGGCTTGTTTTTCAAAGTGTTTTTAGAGTTAAATCATTTTTTGTTAATAATGTATCATAGGTATGTGGGTTACGTAGTATTTTTTGAAGAAATTTCAAAGTTTGAAAAATTTGATTTTTTGTGGAGTTCCAACCTTGGAAACTTTAGACTCATTATTATATTCATATTTATTTAATTTACATTTTTATTTTTGATTGCTTAATTATTTATTATACTTATATTCGTCTTAGAATATACTTTTTATCATATACATGTATTATAAAAACTACTTTAATGGCTATGGTATAGTTTTCGAGTATAAAGGAAAAAGTTATAAATATATATTTATCTAAAATAAATATTTATACTGCGTAAAGCTATATTATAATTAATATGCTAGATTATTATCAAACAATATTTTTATTAGAGACTTATTATTAGAAACTAATTTATTATTAATAATGAATCTGTTTATTTAGAAAATGAAACATTTATTCATTTTGTACTTATTATTATACAACATCGAGAATTATAAAGTATATAGTATAGTGCAAACACATGCACGTGCTACACACATCACAATAAATTTATCTATTTGAAGGACTAATCATTTTCTACTTTATATAGACTAAAGAGCTCTAATTAAAATTATATATTCATCATATATCTTAATAATTAAAGAACATCTGCTGATTATGATATCTTTTCATTTTAAACACATTTCAGTAAGTACTTAGTAAAGGAATAAATGTTGAATGAATTTAAAGTAATATTATTTCCAAAGACAAGCGTCGGTCACATAATAAAATATGCGTATAAAAAGAAAACAAACTTAATATTGGATCTGTGAAATCACATTCATATTTTGAAACAGTGAAAGATTTAAATGTTTTATTTAATATAAGATACTATATCATAATTTTCATATCCAATAATAAGCACGATTATGCAAATATAACCTAATATTCAAAATTTTTATACAATTTTCTTAGAAAATAATTTAGTATTTTGTATATTTTATTATAATGTATTAATAAAATAAAACGAAAAGTATTCTTAGGTGCACGTAATTATTTGTAAAAGGAAAAAGTTGTTTTTGAATCTACATTAAACCTTGATTTATTCAGTGAGAAAAGTATACAGTCATTTTTTGAGCATCTTAGATAAAAGTAATTTCTTTTTTATTTACTTTTTTATCCATTATTTGTAGATTATAAAAAGCAGTTAAATTTGTTTTCTTCTATCGGCTTGAAATCAATTTCAACAATTTCTAATAGTTTAAAAGTGGCATCTGAAATGATCATCATCGAAAATGAGAATTTTATATTGAATATTTGAAAAGGTTTGTGCTAGCCAACTTGTTACAATAAATTAAAAAAGACAAATCTTCTATATATCAAGAAGTATAAGAATTGAATGAAATCAAGCTTTCAGTGGGGCTTTATTTAAAAAATTTCAAAGAAACCGACGTCATGACTACACACTTACACAACATTAACTTCAAATATATTCCCTCGCGGATGATCATTTAATCAATCTCTACATTAAGTGCAAAATGAGCAAAATTTAAAAAAAGCAAACATCATGTCGTAGCTAGAATACGAGAGAACAGCTGATGATCGTCAAGCCAAGAACTGTTAAGGCAAATCGATCCACAACAGCCGAGGGTTCGAATCCCGAATACTCTTCCCTTCAACATCCAGTAATAAGTGTTATAAGAATCTTATCCACTCAACAGTTTTGCAAGTGCAATCGCTTATTCTTACTCCCATTCCCGTTGATAAAACATGTCTTCCGTCCATTCCCTTCCGTATTATTGACAGATTCTTGAGCATATTACTGTCGCATAAAAACTTGACTGACCTTGTGCTCAGAAGCTATGTTATAAAATTATCGTACATGAAACAACCATAAGAAGATACGAGAATCAAAATATTCAAAATTTCGCACTCTCTCTCTCTCTCTCTCTCTTAATTTAAAAATTTTTAGCAAACATTATTCTATTATCAAAAAATCTATTTCCTTTAATGTTTGAATTATGTATTTGTTTGTGAATATTATATTAATTGAAATTTAAGAAACAAAAGTCATAAAACGTATGTATAATACTAATAAAATTATATTATTGATTAAATTCGCATAAAAAAAATTACGGTAATAGTCTCTCGAGAATTTCTTATACATAAAGAAATAAATAAATTGAAGATTCACCGTATTTTTTTGTGAAAACTTAGTTTTCATAATTAAATCAGAATTTTTATATATCAAAGACAATAGTAATCATTGAATAAGAAGGAATATATATTTTTACTACATAATTTAAAATAATTTATTTTCAGTTACGCAATATTTTCGTTGTTATCTTCAAAATGGATTATAATGATTATTTCAAATGAAAAAAAAAAAAACATTTCAAAGGTTACGAATTATATTTGAGTTATATGTGAAGACTTATTGAAGAAAATTGTTTTTTATTTATTTAGAATATTTGATACAATATAAAATAAAACATTTATTTTTATCTAATAAATATTCAACATAATAGTCTAAAATTGAATAAGAATTTTGTGAAAAAATATGAAGTCATTATTTAACAGTATTTTTTCAAATAATTGTTAATCACTAATGGATAATCTATTACAGGATCCTCAACATAATTTTTTAAGAGTTTTACCATAAAAAATAACTATTTTATTAGTTTACTCATTTAGCGACTTAATTTTGCATTTACCTGCATTGTTTTTGTCTACTTTCCCATATAATAATTATTAAATAATTATACAATATACTTATAATAGTAATTAAATAGTTTTCTTTACTCAAGCTATATTTTAACTTGACTATGATGTAATAGTGTTAATTAGTCCTGCTGTTTGTACTTGTACTATGTAATTATATAATTACTAATTTAAAAAAGTTTCGTTTAATGCGTAATATTAATTTTCTAAATTTTTTGAATTATTTTATTTAATTTACTTCTATTAAGACGTCTTCTGCTATTGATACAGAAAATAATTTCATAAACCTATAAATATTAAATTTTTTTGAATTATATTTAATTACATGTGAAACTAAAAATTTAAAAAATTAAGATTTTCCCTATAAAGAAGTTTCAAACAATTTCTATAAAATTAACTCTTAACTATTAAATTGGAAAACATAAAGAAAGCAATTTAGATTTAAATATATGGAACAAATGTTACGCAAAAAGGATACCGATAAAATCAATTTCAATAAATTTTAATATGTAAAACTTATCTTATTTAATTAAGTATATTTCATTTTTTCAACTCAAATATATAATTATTCTATTTTTTGTCGATTAACAATAATTTTTAAGGTAAAAGCACGTTATTAAAAATCAATTTGAATAATAACTGCAATATAAAAACCTGCATAGTATAGGGACTACTCCTGTTAGGATGTGGTGCAGAATAAATTATATTTGTATGTATGAAAAATAAACTCGAATACTTCAGAACTTTAATCGATTATTCTGCTAAAAATGAAATTATTTAATGATAACACTGAAGGTAATATTTCCAGACACTAGATCAACAAATAGATTTACCTAAACATATATTTTTTGTTCAACGACTATTGTTATAATTATATATTTTTTAAGTTCATGAATATTAAAAAAAATCATTCCTTTTCAATTTTAATTGTTTACTTTTTTAGAAAACGAAATAATTTCTTTCCATATACTAGATTGTAAAAATCGTCAGTTAGGGACCACGCACTGATTTATATTATAAAAGTTTTTAAATTAGTAAATAAATTATAGCCAAAGATCTTTAATTATTATCTATTATATATTTAATATATGTATATACGTGCTATGTATATAGGTGTGCATGTATTTATATCGAAAATAATAAAAAATAAATTAAACAGAGAAAACAAAATAATAGCTCTGCAAACCATTTTTGTATAAAAATTTAATTTTTGTTAACTCCATTATGTAACACTCTAAAATTTATATTAAATTATATTATAAAAAATGTTTTTATAAAAAAAATGTTACAATTGTAAGTATTTGAATGTCATTGAGTTTGCGCTACATTGCTCTGTTCGATGTTAAACTAAAACCAAATTCATTCATTTCATTTGTTTGTCAATTTTGTAACGTCAAAAAAATGTTTTTTCTTGATTTTAATTGTTGCCTTCAAGTAATGATTAAATGACTATTAGATTCATAATTAATTTTGGTTATTGAACTATTACAATTTTCGACTGCTGAAAAAGATCGGTTACCTTAGTGAAACTTTTTAAACACAAAAATTTTCATTGCAGCTTTAAAATAGATTATCGCTTTTATTTTAATATTAAAGATAAACGTCAGCTATTGTAAATAAATATGTTTTAATGAAAACTTATAACGATATTAAAAAATATTTTTCAAACAACATTTTATTTAAGTAAAAATTTTTATTAGTCTTGTAAATTTCGATCCGTAAACATCACAATGTTTTGCGATTGCATAATTAAAAATATTCGCAGTAATAAAAAAATATATTGCTTTAAATATCTACAATTTCTATGAATATCTTAATAATATGTAGTGTTATACTTATTGCACAATATATTAACATTTCATGAATCTTTGTAACGCTCTAATGTCTTTACGTACTGTTGCAGAAGTAAATTTGATAGATAGTAATGAGTTTAAACGAAAAAATGACGTGAAAAACTGAAAGTAGAGCCATGAAAAATAAGTTTATATTGGCTTTTTATAAAATAATAATCTCAAAATTAAATAATATTAAATCAACATTATGATATAATTAATGCTATATCTACTTTAATAGTTCATAATAAGATATAGATATTTCTTTCTAAAGGAAAGGAAAATATTGATAATGCTCAAGTATCAATTATCTATAAATTTAGTAAATGAAATGTTAAACCTATAAATGGATACATTGTGCAAATTAATACTAGACAAGCAAAGTCAATAAAATTTGAGCTGAACGATCTCATATTTTTTCCTGGTTTCATTTAATTAAAATAATCAAGTGTTAATCATAAAATATTAAACGAATTTTGAATAAATACCGTTTTAATAATATACATCCATTTATAAAAATGTTTTCCGTTTTACTCACATTTCTATTAAAATTTACAGAAATTATTATTCAAACTGACTATCGATAAATGTTCATGAAAATAACAAGTCCTAGCCGATATTACATACATTGTCCAGTTTAGTTTGTTTGCTTTCTTCGCACGTTATTAGTGAAAGGGGATGAAATGCAAGATTTTCCGCTATTACAAAGAAAAATTATAATTATTAAAAGTCAATGATAAAGAGACAGAAAGCTACTAAAACAAGATGTCAAAAATTATTATAATAGAAAGATAAAGATAGAATAAAAAAATAAGAAAGTATCAACGTTGGTCAGTAGTTACAGACAAATATCGATTACCGACAAGAGTTGCAAATAAGAGTGGGAGAGAGGAGAAAGAAGAGGAGAAGAAAGAAGTACACGAATATAGTCGATTTAAAACGTTTAAAACACTTAGTTATTTCTCAATACTTCCCGTTTCCTTTCAACATATACTATTTTACGATTTACACTTTTTCAAGCTCAAGAATTTCTATTGAATTTTGAATATAGGTCTCTTTTAGTAGACGTTTCTGACGTTTTTAATAATACTGGAAAATACTTTACACCTATCAACTTGTACCTAGAATGTACCAATTGTAAATAACATGTTGAGAAAAATAATAAGTTTAGAATAATAATAACATTAAAGAATTTGTATTATGCGACTTTTTGAAGGTTTAATTTTGTGTGTGTGTGTGTGTGTGTGTGTGCATATGTAAATATGTACAGACGACAAACTGTATAAAAAGTAAATTGAAACGATTAAAATGAATAATAATTGATATCTTATTATTTAAGTGTTTGAATTATTTTTCCGGTTATTGGAAGTAAATTAATTGTACAATTACATTATTATTCTGGGAGAGACGGGATGAATATGTTAAAACGTATCGACAAGTGTGTAAGATGCACATTTCTTTGAGAAGAAAAAAAAATTCCAAAAATTCTAGGTGAATTCGCACCCTCGAATTTGAGGATTACTCTGAATCAATAGAGACCGTATTTGATTAAAAGCTCTAGAACTGTAATAAGAGTAAACTCTGGCAATTTGCTCAGCACCGAAGACAATGTGCGTATTACGACCACGCGATGAATATCACGAACACCACGTACTACCCAAATAACGAATACGTGCACACAAATTCCAAATCAAATAACGAGCATAAACGTAAAAAATAGAAGTAGGACAGAAGGGTGGGAACGGACAAGCGACCTTTCCAAGTGAAAATACAACTTCGCAAGTGTTATCGATTTTACGCGCGCTTATTTCCACCGAAAATTTTCGCACCATCTTTCCAGCTGAATTAAAGAGTCCTGAGAATCATGGACCCTCGGGAGCATGCCGCATTACCTGCTAGTCGCCTTGTCAAGATCGGCCGCATCGGCATCGGAGACGGTCGGTGCATCAGCCGACAATTCACCACCATCCTCACCCTTCTTGCTCATCCAGTTGGATACCTGGCTTGTCAGCCCGGAGAACATCGTGTTCGTGATTGTGGCGATCGTTGTTGTTGTTATTGCTGTTGTTGCCGTCGTTGTGTCGTCGTCGTCGACCTTGCGCTGCTTATCGAATAATGCGCATGCGCGCGCGCGAACGAGAGAGATCCCTCAGCGATCCGCCTGCTTCTATTCACTCACTCTCTCTCTCTCTCTCTCTCTCTCTCTCTCCCTCCGTATATATATATATATATATATATATATATATATATGCCTAAACGTCGGCCTTGTGCACCTAACGCTAGTCTGACGTCCTTTCGTATCTTTCTTTCTTTTTTGGCGTTTCGCCTTTAACTCGATGCACTTATAACCTTCTCTGCGAATAAAGAAGCTACAGGGACAGTCGTTCTTCAATGTTCCTTTTTTATTTTGTGAATATAGAATTTGTATGCGTCGTTGCAAGTTACGACTACAATTCAGTCTTAGACCCTCGCAGATCCTCGATACAAAGCGGTACCTAAATCTTCCACTACCACTGAGCAGAGAACAGTAAATAGATACTGGAAAGTGAGAAAGTACAGTGAAAATTGATATAAATTGAACGTTGGAGTAGAAACGATTTGTCGAGAAACGAGTGGGGGTCAGGAAAACGCGCATTTCTACTGTTTAGATTGATATATATATCCTGCAATGCGCCCGCGCGTTTTGGAGCCAATGTAACGCGCGCGCATGTATAATAAAAAGCGCAACGCTTTACGGACTATTCGCGCGAACTTCGAAACTTCGAATTCATCCAAATTCATGCGACTTACTTAAGAATATTAAACGAAATCATTTCTCCAAAAACCAAACCAATTGCATAATCTTAGAAAATTTAAATCTAAGAAAAACTTTTAACGAAAAAATTCACGGGAGTATCCTATTACAAGATTAAGATTTTAGGTCTACAATATTTTTTTTTAGAAAATGTAGAAATTACAACAGTCATCATATTGTTCTATCTTATTATTTAATATTTTTAATAAAAAAGTTAATACTATGTATCATCGTACTTCATCATACAACTAGCAATACAATTAAACTGGCAAGAATTCGAAAGTTAATTAGATTTGGTTATTAATCTAATTCAAAATGTTTAATTCTTAAACTTGAAATATGTTCTACTTAATAAAGTTTTTTACTTTATTTTTCATACTTGTATAAAATTAAATGTAAGTATAATTCATTGATATCCACATTTTAATTTATTATAATACTGATATGTATTTTATACATTACTATTTAAATAAAATAATCAAAGATAATCAGTAGTGTAGAATAAGAAACATTAAATAGATTATTAATTAACTAATTTTACATATGGAAAAGGTCTATAAACAATATCATTTTATGCTACTTTTGCTCGTATACCTTATACATTCAAAAACAAAATATTAATCTTTATTATAAACAAAAACTAAGTACTTAACTTTCAAAAAAATTTTTTTTTCTTAGTGCAAATTTAAGAAATACATAAGCTAAAAATTCATTGTTTCTCTTGTAGTTATATTATGTAATAATCATAAAATCACATGAATCTTAATGTATAACTTTTAATAGGAAATTGTTTTTCTAAAGATAATGCAAAATTGTTAAAAATTATTTCTATTCAACTTTACTATTAGTAGTAAATATACCAAATATTTTTTTATATACATTTTAGATAAAATTTATTTTATTTCAAATGTTTTTTATTACAAAATTTTTTGTCTCTTAAATAACTTAAAGAAAACTTGTACAAACAATTTATTATGTCAATATAATAATCATACTTAAACTGATTTTCAAGAGACAATTATCATAATTTTAATAATGTCCATTTTTTATAAGAAATTTTATGAATTTAAAAAGAGAGAAGGTAAATTATAAACAGATTATAACGAATTTTAGAATTGGAGTAATTGTAGAAATTTTATTATATTAAACTTGCAATTGACGAATATATATTATAAAAGAAATTTTTTGCTGAAGTAAATTCCAATGTATATGTATAATTCGATATTTTCATGTTTTTCTAAAAATGATTATAAGATTCAAACCAAAAATAAAATAAAGTGAATCATTTGTAAGATTATGTTAACTATTGTGATAAATATTTTTGTTCATATTGTTTTATAAATTTGTATTTTATCTATCTATTCAGAAATTTAACAAGTTATAAAGATCACAACATTTTATTGTTTATACAAATGAAAATGACTGTGTCACGGTATTTTAAATCAAGAAATTTTTTTAAACTAATTGATATTTATTGAATTATGATATTTTTATATGTGAACATTAAAAATTTCTTTTTTTAAGAGTTTCAGAAAATGCAATTGTAACATATCAATACATGCTCGAGCATACATAATGTCCATACATGTGGACGAGCGCGCGCGCCTGCACACACACAATCAACTAAGAAATTTGCCTGCTGTAATGATTCAAGAAACTGTGAATCATATTCAAATTCTGTACGTCATTGTAAGTCACTCAAAAAACAAAAAAACAATTAAATGTATCTTTGTATGATTATTTAATCTAATTTTGAATTATACAATTTGTATTTATTATTAATCTAAATTATAAATAAATATTGCTTCAAATACAGTATATCTAATAAATGTACATCATATCCTTATCCTTACAATGAAATGTACTATAAAAATCATTATCAAAGCCTAATTATTAGAAATATCAAATGAATATTTTATAAAACAAATAATGAAATCATTTCAAATTTTCATCGTATTCATAAAAATATTTAATGTTACTTTACGATTCATATTCTTTTTTAAAATAATTTATTCAAATTTTAAAAATCTAAATAAGCTATAATTCAGTGGAAAAATAATATATAAGAACAATACTAAATTAAAAATTACATAAAATAATTTTTAGGTCTTGAATTTTCTGTATTTTTTGTTTATATAATTTATAAACAAATATTATTAATTACAGTAAATAATATTAATTTTTAAATAAATATGATTTTTCTGCACGTTTTTTCTCTTTTTTCTTATCACTTGATTAAAACTATTAATTTCTTATCTTACGTTTGTTTCCTCTATATTTCTTATACAAACCAATTTATATTTACTTCATATAATTATATTCATTTTTATCTATTTCAATTTTAAGAATTAATTGAAAAATGAATATAGTATTTAGAGTTTTTGAAAATTGAAAGTACATGCAATATTCATATAGATAACTTCAAATAATAAAAAATTATGTTCATGCAAAAAAAATCTTTGAGATTTTGTTTCTTTATTTATATTTTTTATTGAGCTTCATTCGAATTTAAACAAAGTTAGAACGATTGTATTGTATTGCATTACAAAAAAAGTGTTACTACTGTGTTTCTATTGATATTAATTACGATTAGTTGAAAATGTAGACAATTTCAACAAATCATATAAAAACGTCAGTCTACGATTATATTTGATTCTCCATTGATCACAAATCATACTCGTAGAGTACTGTAATTTCAAATACAATCAAAATTGCTTTTTATATACAAGAGGCATGAAACATGTTCTTAATAGTGTCTTTTAGTACCCACTGTTCCTTTGTTTCTTTTTTTAAATAGAGTATGTTGTGGTTGTGTATAAAAAAATTAATAAAAACACTATTTTATTAATTTCTCGATGCTTGACTTGTGTTTCCTGGTGCTACTGGCATCTCTCCTCCTTGCGTAGTTTCTCGCTGTGGGCTCTAAAACCACATAATGTTATTATATTTATATCATTTAGAGTAAATAATATCAGTCATAAATAACATTTAAAATATTATTACTTTCACTTGAATTTGATGTTTTAAAATTGCTGCTCTTAAAATTAACATTCGTGTACGCCTTCTATATTCTTTTCCTAAGCTAATTGACTTTTCAAATGTAGTGCTACGCTGATCTACATCTTTGGCGTATAATATCTATGAAAATAATATTATTAAATATTAATTTAACTAAAAATCTATAATTTTGAATACATTATAGATAATTAAAAATATTTTTTGTAAAAAATTCATGGAATATATATTATTAACTAAAATCATTAGTTAATTTGGTTTAAAAGTATTGATGATTCTTAGAAAATCACTCGTATTTATTTATTTTTATGAATTATAGAGGTAATATTACTGTGCGTAAAAAATATAATCTCTAATGAAAATAAAAAATATAGAAAAGTCCTAAAAATATAAAAATTGCGTTCGAAATTAGTAAAATTACTCCAGAAAATAAATGGTTACATAAGTTATATAGTATAGAAGTAGAAACAAGAAAAAAATTTAATAGTTATATAATAAAAAAAATCTTGAAAGAAAAATAAGCAGCTGAAAATTGGTTTATGAGGCAAAATTGAAGAAATAAGATAAAGACGTTAGTGTTAAAATAAATGAAATGGAAAAAATGTTGAAACTATAAAATAGAAAGTTATAAAAATAAGACACATTCAAGAGTTAAAATATTAAAAGAAATAGGAATAACCATATAATTGATTAAAAAATAAAAATATTAAGAAAATTGAAAATCGTTCAAATAAGCATGTAAAAGTAAAATACTTAAACCATAATAAATGCAAAAATTTTGAAGTAAAATACATAAACCTCTTTCCAAAATCAAGGTAAATTGTGTTTATAAAAATATAAGTAAAAATAAGTGTACAAAAGAGTCACAAAAAATTCAAAGTCGTAAAAGGAATTTGAAAACAAATTAAATGAAAATAGTGATACTTTTATCAACACTCTAAAATATAAAAATGTTTTCAAAGTAATTGCAAATAATAATGCTATATTTGATTTTATAGAGTATAAATCATAATCGAAGGATACATTATCTATAAGTGAAAATAAAATATCATACACTTCTATAAAATTAAATGCATATATAACGAAATATTTCAATACCATTCCAAAAATTCTTAAATTTATTATTCATATTATTTATTTAAAAACTAATAAAATATAATTGTTTTTTATTTTGCCATAAAAAATAAAAAATTAATTTCTTAGAATTTATAAGCAATAAGCTTTGTGGCTTTTTAATAAACCAAAATGATAATAAAATTCAAATGATGCAAAAAAATATTCATTACCTTGTTATGAGAATCAATGCGAGCTTGGATTTGTCCATCAAGAATAAGCTGCATAAGTTCATCTTCTAAGGCTGAAACAGTTCTATTAAATGCTGTTGCCATGCGTCTCATATCAGCACTAAGATAAGGACTAAAGTACTGTATCAATGCTCTGTTACGTATTTGAAGGTAAAGCGTATTAACATGAGGTGCAATGTACATATCGAGTAAAATATTATCTTTAATCTCATCCAGTAATTTTAAGCAAGAAGCATACTTGGACTCATAAAATTTGAAGATAATATCTCTTAATTGTGGCTCTAATTCTAAAAAGAGCTTAAAAGAACTGCTGAAAATCACCTGCTTTTGCAATTCGTGCCTATAAGTAAAATAAATTTAATACAAATTATTTTACTTGAAATTGTTATTTAGTACTTTTAAATAAGAATTAATTTAAATTTCATCACAATTAACAGGTAAGAAATTATTATTATTAATTCATTTTGATCTGGATTTTCAATATTTATTAGGTACAATATAATCTATTTAAATTAATTTTGGTTAACATTAATTGGAATATAAACGTACTACAATTTTGTAGGTATCTATCAATGGATAACATTAAACTATTTAAATCACTAATAAATACAATCGTATCGCTTTAAATTATTTACCTATCGAAAGTAGCTAATGCACATAATCCACCGTATAAAGCAACATTTCCAGGAGAGAGTATCTCTGGGAAATCGCAATGATCAAGCGAAGCTTGCAAAAATAACTTAGCTGCAGATTTATATTTTCTAGTAGCAAGTTCTGCTAAGCCTGCTGCAATCTTTAATTTAGTCACTATAGATAAGGTGTTATCCTTTCCAGGTACATCTGGAAAATCAGGAGTATTTTGTGCTTTTGTAACATAACTAATAACGTGAGTCCAATTCTGAAGATATATAGAAACTTTCAAAACATTCCAACACATGTTCACAACATGTTTACCACTAGTGCAGTAATCGCGAGCTCTAGAATAACACTTTAATGCATTCCCAAGATCTCCACAATCTAAGTAGTGATCTCCTAAATCATCATGACCCCGTCTTATACTTTCTTTTATTGAGTTACTCTTATAATTTTTAAGATCTGTATCAAATTTCTCAAGTTTAAGCGCTGCTTTCTTTGATCGTGAGTCTACCCACATTTGATCAACTACTGGTATATCTTGAGATGTAGACTGTGCAGCAACATCTGGTAAGCCAGGAGCACTCAATGCTTGAGCCAATTTTTTATGTAATATTAAATATAGTGAAACATTGTATGTTGTCATGACATAGGTAATAGCCATTTTTAAAGATTCAATTCGCAAAGTGGGACAATGATCTGCTATATACATTAATCTGAATAATTTTGCTAAACCTGTATAACTATTTGCATAAACTTCTAAATCCTGTAGAAAATGTAGTTTACATAATTAGATAAAAATATTGTATTATTAGTTTTTTATATTAATTAAAAACGATAATGTTGATGAAAATATTTTATTTAGAATACAAAACAAAATAACTGTAAAGGAAATTAATTAATTTTTAATTGTTTGATTTATATTTTTCCATTACTAGTTAATAATTTTATAAATATTTCATTAATATTTGTAACTGCAATTAAAGATAATTGATCATTTTAAATAATGAATTATTCAAATAAATATTCTTTACTATTGCATGTATATTACTAATATTTTCCTAAAATAGAAGTAAAATAATTTTATAATTATATAAATTAGGTATAATTTTGAATATGCGTAGGTATTATCTATGAAGTACGTGTATACATATATGTAGATATGTAGAAAAATAAACTGATCTTGAATTATATAAGATAATAAAGATTTTGAAACATCACAAATAATACTTAACAATTCAAAAGGTACTTAATCTCTAAAATCAAATATTAAGTATATTAGTAGTAAGCAAAGTATCAATTTAAACAACAAAAATTACAAACCAGTGTTGGGTTTTCAACGATATATGGTTCTTCTTCAGTATTGTCATTGTCTTCAGCAGGTGCATCAACCTGCATAGGCTCAACTGCATTTTGTTGGGCAAAAGAAAACATTGTCTCTAATTTAAACAGTTTATTTGACCAATAGATATAAACTATCTGATGAATCTTTTAAATCCTTCTAAGGGTACACTGGCAACTTAACCCTATTTTCGGCATCGAAAAATTATTAAGCAAATACTTCATTGATTAAACATTAAATTTAAATAATAAATTTTACCTGTTTTATTACAGCAATTTCTTTATTCACATCTGTCTTTAAAAATTGAGATGTTAAAATCTCAATTTGTCGAATTTACGCCATGATTATATTTTATTTCGGCGATAATATATTATGAAATATGTCAATTTTTAACAATTTTCAGCCTGTAGATCCTTTCAAGCGCATTTTCATCCAAGCGAAAATTGCCTCTGCGCATGCTCACTTAAGGTCGTGTTTGTCCAAGCCTGTACAGTATATAATATACACATGATGATCGTGTATAAATTTTTTAAATTATTTTTCATTTATAAATATCTCATAGTTTTTGTTTCATGGAATTAATGTATTATAATATAATTTATAATGATTTTTCAATAATTTTGTTCAAATATATTTTCAAAGTTAGTAGAACCAAGAAATAAATAGTTTTTTAAAGAAAGAAATCCATTTATTTTAAATATTACTATTAACCTAAAAAGTTTATTACAATATGAACAAAAATTAAAAAACGAATAATATTGAGTATGAAAAAACTATAATTTCTGAAGTCATCGATAAAATAAAATGTTTGTTTTGGCCGAAATGAAAGATACTGTTAGAATACCACCATGGAAATTTAAGAAGAAATTAAACGATGCAATAACAGATGAAATAAATAGAAAATTATCAAATAAAGTTTATTTAAATGTTGGACTATGCATCGCTCTCAATGATCTTTTAAAAATAGAGGAATCATATATTTTTCCTGGTGATGGAGCATCACATACAAAAGTAATTTTTCGGTACATTATTTTTCGTCCTTTTATGGAAGAAATTTTGATTGGAAAAATTCGCAGCTGTAATATGGATGGGGTGCATGTAACCTTAGGTTTTTTCGAAGATATTGTTATTCCATCACATAAACTACAGTATCAAACAAGATTTGACCAAACAGAACAAGTGTGGGTTTGGGAATATGATACTGGTAATGGAGAGAAACACGATCTTTTCATGGATGTTGGAGAAATTATTCGTTTTAGAGTGGTTAAAGAAATGTTTACAGAATCATTACCTAATAATCCTCATGGACCAAAGGATTCTACTGAAAAATCTGAATCTAAAAGTATATCGCCATATACCTTGGAAGCAGCAATCGATGAACCTGGACTTGGACTACTTTCTTGGTGGGAAAACACATAAAACAACTAGAAAGTAAATAAGTCGATGTAAATAAAATATTTTCTATGTATAAATAAATTAATAAGTAAAATTAAAATACTAAATCAATTTTGATTTTATTTTTATATGTTGATAAAACTTATTTATTCTTTATTAACTACTTACAATGGTAATTATAATTTGTATAGATATTTATATACTATTTATGTAAGAATAATAAATAGAAAAATTGTTAAATATTTTTTTAAGATAATATTTTTATAAAATCAAATATATTTATATTTTTACAAGGTTATACTAAAAAATTTTACAAATTTTATTTAACAATATATAAAAATTTACGCAATAATTCAATTTATATTAGAATTTCATGCAGTAAATAACAGAAATGCTTTAGAAAAGTCTAATGGTTAAAAATATTAATTAATGATATATAGATTCAGTTTTTATTCAAGTAAACTTAGGAATATAAATTTAATTTCACTGTTTATTAAACTGTACACTGAATTTGAACACTATAATTATTAAAAATGGGATAAAATTATGTAAAATATTTATAAATAAAATTGAAATTATTAGACTTACTAAAATGTAAAAGAAATGTATAAATAAAATAGAATTAGAAGTTGACTATTACTATATAACATGCTTATTTGAATTGCTGATAGTTTCAGCTTTCATGTAGATATTTTATATCTTATAAAAAAAATTTAATGTAAATAAATTTTATTTACATCTAATGAAACGCTCACATAAATTATTTGTAAAGAACAAAAATAAATTGATGATTATTAATCACAATTATTGATACAAGAAAAATAAAAAAATTAAATATTTATGTATAAAGCATGTAAACAGAGTAAAAAAAAAGGCTATGAATTAAAAAAAAATTTAATATGGTTAATATAGAATGTACCTACAATTATTAATACTTAATTTTATTATCACAGTATTTATACAATACTTTTTAAGATTTAAATTATACTCATTATATGACATACATAATTAATTGTGTTTTAAATTTAAATTTTAAGACACATGTTTCTCTTGTAAAATGTTTTGCGACAATACGTAAAACATCGAATGATATCAAGGATGGAACCTATTCTCTGGTTATGTCAGATTTTTACTCATTGAAAATTACATTCCACCCTTGATCCACGCTGCATGTAAACCCATCCCACATCCCGGAGTATTGAAAGAATATGTAAAGAACATTATCCAAAAAGCTGTTGTTTTAAGCAGAAGAAAGCTTCCATACCTTTTTACTTACTTTTTATAATATATTTACTTACTTTATTTTCTTTTGTTTATAATACGTGTTTGTTTAAATATAAAGCATAGCGGAACGAAAAAAAAACTAAAACAAATCTATTTAGTGGATAAGATCAATAATTTGAAAGAATATATATACATTGTGCCTAAGTCCTTGAATCACGCAATACACGTACAACTTACTTGCTCGTGCGAGTAAAATGGGAATGGAAGTATATCTTCCCAATTATACTACGTTTCCACACTTCTTCCGACGAAATAATTTAGCTGTATTCGCTAAATTTGTTTAGTGTCAGTAAATCTAAATTTAGACATTAGCCGTCTGAGTCGTAATATCTTTAATTTTAACGTGTATGCCAGGCGAACAAAAACATTATAAAAATAGGAACTAAAAAATTCATGACTCATAAGGATTTGAATGGGGTAATAGTTGATCTCCTACTGCCTTTTAATCCCAATAATGTCTGACTTAAGTAAACTGCCGAATTTAGTCAAGTAAACCAATCGAGTTCAGTATTCGGTTCGATCGCACGGTAGGAGTACATGATCCAGAAACCTACTCACCATTATACTGTGGACTAAATATAATCCATCCAACTCTGTAGATATTCTGTTCCGCATTGAAAATTTTGACCTGGAAAGATCCACCACACTGTAAAATAAAACTTTAATATTACCAGAATTCAATATTTTCAAGTATATGGATAAAGGATATTGGCAATGTTAATTGTCGTCATTCCTTCTTGAAACTTTCTTACGCAAATTATTTATCCGATGACTGCGAGGTAAGATTATTGGGAATATTTAACAATCGAATATTTATAATAATAATTTTAAAAATAAGCATTGTATTCATCCTTGAAAGTTGATCTGTATTAATGAAATAATTATGTTTTCTACTTTTTCATTTGATAAATTTGTATAGTATTAAATTTTTTATATTTTTTATTGAAATTCGAACGTATTATAATCACTTGCAATAATTTTGTAAAAGAAGAAAATTTATCTAAAACTTTCAAAAGATGTTTGATATAAATGATAATTAAATGTACTTAATAAAATGGTAATACTTAAATCATTAATTGACCAAATTCATACTGAACAAGCTTTAGATAATATTAATTTTTTATTAAATCTTCATCAAATTTGTAAACGAGCGTGTACCTAAAGTTCTGCATGTTGTATTTTACCGGAATTACAGTTACAAGTTATTAATGTTCTTGGCATTCAATAGAATAATAAGAATAGAAACGTAGTGGAAAGGCAAAGATTTGAATTTTTTAGTGAATATAGTCACTTATTCTAAAATTTTACAAATTGATGAAATGGAAAAAGAAAAAAACTTTACTAAATTCATATAAATATCAGCATTCAATGATGAATTTAATGATATTCTTGAAAATAATACCTAGTAGAAAATAATACTTTGAAAACCTAGTAAACAATAGTCGATTGTCATCTTTAACTCTCTTGATAATTACGTTGAAGTTGACGGAAGAATTTGTATTACTGTTATTTCAGTTTCAAAACGATATTAAATAATCTTACTTAGTAGCGATTATACAATTAATATAATGACTATAAATTACCTTAAAAAAATTTTCATTTAAGAACTTAAATGACATTGTGCACAATACATAAAGCGAGTTTTAATTATAGTTGGTCTTATATATTAATAAAAAAAAATAATAAGGAAATTCATTGCATACTTGCGTGCAATCTTATATATAAAATCTTTCTAGTATTACAATTCATTAATCTCGGTTTTTAAATAATTTCTTTTTATTTAAAAGTAATTAAATGTATTGAATGTAAATTAAAAATAAATTAAATTTATTTTTTATTAAATAAAATTAATTAAATTTAATTAGTTAATTAGTAAGTAAATTAAAAGTAAATTTAAAAAAAAATTAAAAGTAAAAAATGTATTGAATGCTACGTAGTAATATACGTATGCATGGTAATTAAGTCAGTGCATATAGACGTGAATAAATATACTAACTTTTAAGTTCAATAATAACATTATATATGTTATTTTAAAAATTTGTTATTAATGTATAAATTAATTCAATTTATACAATTGTGTGCTTAACATCTAAATCAAATTAATATTATCTTTAAAAAATATAAACATTGAATTATGAAAAAGACAGAAGTAATGAGTAAGACTTAGGAAATAAAGTCCTTACCAATATATAAAAGGAAATAAATTGAAGTTTAAATGAAATCGATTGTATGTATGATTTTATGAGTAATAGAAAGAAAAGATTCAAAATAATTCAAACTAAAAGATTCAAATTAAACAAAAAAATTATTTGGAATACAAATGATATAATACCTGTATTTATCCTATTTTATTATTTATTATTCCTTAGTAATAACATTTTATACATCATAAAATTTTAATAATTCTTTACA
Organism: Wiebesia pumilae; assembly: GCA_018907045.1. Classification (NCBI taxonomy): domain Eukaryota; kingdom Metazoa; phylum Arthropoda; class Insecta; order Hymenoptera; family Agaonidae; genus Wiebesia; species Wiebesia pumilae. Next base: position 5,694,440 of record JACCHZ010000127.1, read on the forward strand.
CACTTATAATTTAATTTTAAATCGGCATAAAACAATAAAATAATTTTCAAAACATTTTCCAGTTTATTATAAATTATATTATAAAAACTTAATTAAATACTTTTAAGATTTTTAAAGACATTTAAGCGTTATAATTCTCTACAACAAGATTAGTCATATTGTCAGTATAAGCTAATTTTTGTTGAAACTAAGTACGACTTTTTAAAATTTCATAAAACAAAAGATGTAGCACTTTACAATACTTTTAGGCAAAAAAAGAGTATAAACTGTTAAATAAAACAATAAATTACTGCTCTTTTGTACACTTGCGTACGTACATGATATAAAATTAAAAATATCAGCTATTCATCTCCTCGACATTAACTTACTTTTGTAAGTCTCGCAAGAGCTCAATTTCTTTTCATTATTGATATTTTTTTCCGATTGTAATAACATTTGAAATCTTTACAAAATTCTAACTTTCATTCAACCAAAAAAACTGTTTACAGAACCATAAAAACATTACCAGAACAAGTTTCATCGCGAATATTCAATTTAGTGAAAGTATTCAATTTATTGGATTGAATATAAGAAAATATTGATTTATGGTGAAGTTAAAAACTTTACTTTGGACACAACGTAGGGTTTTATTTAAAGGAATAAAATATAAATATAAATATAAAAGTGAATATAATTGAAACTCACGCTAATAACTCGTTCTCTTTACATTGTTACGCATTTGATAATGTGCGCGAACGCGTTAAGAAATAACAGTACTATTATCTGCGCAGACTCGACATATCAGAAGTACAAGCCAACTTTTAAGGCATTTCTCCTTCACGACTAAATATGCGCATTTCCCCCTTCTGTTAAAACCTTTTTCTTCATTTTATGTTTTCCCTTTGCAGTGCAGCTACTTGTGCAGATTTTTGGGTTCGTGAAACAAAATCGCTAAGTTTGTAGCAATCGAAAGTAACCCGCCTTTTTAAAATTATATTTATCTCTGACATAATATTACGTATTGGTATTTCAAAATTTCGTTTCTACCGACAAAACAAACTCTACTAAGTGACAAAAATAATAACTAAAAGTAAACTGTAAAAAATAAACTTTTAGAATTTTAACTGACACAGAAACAAGTTCTACACTAGTTTATTATTGATAGAAATTCTTTTCTAATATTTTAATTGAACGATTTATTTAATCATCAAACTATCATTAACTTTGCATTAATCCGTGAAAATGTACTCACACAAGCCACTTATTCGCGAATACGCCACCACCATCTTTTATCTTTGTTCAATAAAGTCGCTATTGGTAAACATACGGGTTATTTGACCCGGAACTTTTGCATCTCGTAAATAGTTGACAAACCTAGTTAAAAAGCCAAAAGGTTAAAAAATATTACTGTTTGCTTTGGTTATCATGTATATATTTTTCTTTATCATTACTCTTTCCAAATTTGACAACAAATACAGCATTTAAACACAATGGCTGAAGGTGAATCGCTCGTCAATTTTACATATCTTAAAAATTGCGTGGGCAGAATAAAAAAACTCCATAATAAAAATCAAGAGAATGCACATAACTTAATTACTCGTAATTTCATAATAATGAAAAGACCGCCTAGAAGACCAAAATTAGAAAACGAGAGTGCGGCATCTCATGTCTCAATTGAACAAGCTATCGATAATAATGAGATTGTTTTACAAACTGTAGAAAATAGCACAATTCAAACTGCGGAAAAAATATCTCAAATCGTTCAAATCGAACAGATGATTAGACAGACTGGAGAACAAAGTTCATTACTGCATTTAAATAAAAAATTACTCGATGTTTGTTTCTACTAATATGTTATTCATATAATATGCACTATCAAAATACTTTAATTACACTTACTGAATATTAAAGCTTTTTAATACATTTCAAATTAAAATATTTTGTAAATTAATATTTATGAAGTTAATCATTTAAACTGATTACTCAGAAACTAGTATTCTAATATTTAAAAAATTACATTATTTTGATAATGTATTTGGTATAATGTAGCATAAAATTATCAAATATAACGGTTTTCTTTTATTCCATAATTTTTTTTCTAGAAAACAGAAAATACTTTAGTATTATTAGGTAAGTCAGTAAAAGAAAAAATTAAAAAAATATCAAATAAAAGTAAAAATGAAATCATTAATCATGAAAATATCGAATTCAACAATACAAATGAAGCAAGAATAAGTACTTATAAAAATAAAGAGAATACAAAGAAAAGAGTAGAACATAAGAATAAATTTAACAACAATTGCTATATAAAAAACATTAAAAATGATGCTTTTAAATCACAGCAAAGTACTTCTGAAGAAAATGACTCACAAGGAAATTCTAAAAATAGTGTTAATAACTTAAAAGAACAAAAGGTCATAAAGAAAAAGAGTAAAAGAAAAAGAAAAGAATTTTGTGAACACTTACCTGTTGATGTAGTTAAAAGAATTTTAAATGTTCAGGACCCTAAAAAGCCAAGTATAATTGAAGGAAATATTCGTATAAATCCGAGATATTACCATAATGCATATATTTCTTTGAACAATGGTGAGAAAGATGTAGTGATCATTGGTTTAAAACATCGTAATCGAGCATTTGAAGGAGATTCGGTTGCAGTTACAATAAATCCTCAAGATAAGTGGCTTGAATTAAATGATAATACTGCACAAAAAACGGGTACAGTTGTAAGTATTTTAAAAAAAGTTCATCCAAGAAAAGCTGTTGGACCCCTAAAAAAGCAAGATGTTTTTGTTTTTCTTCAACCAAGAGATTCACGAATACCATTAATAAAAATTAATCCAAGAACTGTTCCTAGAAACTTTTATGATAATCCTGATCTATTTAAAGATACATTATTTTTATGTAAAATAGTAGATTGGAAAAAAGTAGCTTTTGCTGAAGGGTAAAGTTTTAATTTTTTAAAATTTTTTAATACTTTAATAATAACTTTAATAATTTAAAAATTAAGATATAATATTAAATATACAACTGACCAAAATTTTAGACTTTAATCTTTTAACAATCTTGCAGGGAAATTATACAGATTATAGGTAGTAAAGGAGATATAAGTGTTGAAAGTAATGCTATTTTACTTGAAAATGACTTGATTCTAATGCCATACGAAGATGAACTGTTAAAAGATCTTCCACCTGCTAATTATATTCTATCTAAATCAGATATTATAGATAGGGAAGACTTAAGAAAACTTTGCACTTTTACAATTGATATGGAAAATGCTAAAGATTTAGATGATGCTATATCTTGTACATCTTTAGAAAATGGAAATTTTGAGGTAATATTTTTAAAATATTAAAATTAAGTGTGTAGCTCAAATATATAAGGAAATATATTTACAATTTTTTTATTTGTTTTAATGAACCCTAGTATAAAACTAATATAGAATAATCATCTTGAAAACTAATTCATATTCATTTTAATATCATATTATTTTAATATTATGTAATTAAATATGTTTTATAAAATTACTAAAATTAAAATTATAATATTTTGCTTAATAACTGAAAATTTTTATAAATATATTCATATTAATTATAAGGTAACTTAAAATTCAGTTAATAATTTTATTTATTATTCTAATAGGTTGGTATACATATATCAGATGTAACACATTTTTTAAAAGCCTTTTCAACTCTGGATGAAAAAGTAGCAGAACGTGCTATTTCGGTGTATATGGTTGACAATGTGTATCATATGTTACCAAAACAATTAGGTTTAATATGTTCATTATTACCAGGCAAGGATAAATTGACTTTTTCCGTTATCTTTGAAATGACTCCTGCGGCTGATATAGTCAGTTATCGTTTCTCCAAAACAATAATAAATTCATGTTGTAAAATGACTTATGAGCAAGCACAAACAATGATTGATGATCACTTGTGTGATTTTAAAAATTATGATTCTTTAAATATTTATGGAAATTATAATTCACTTATTTTATATGAAAAGATTATAAATTTATACAAGCTATCTGTACAACTAAACAAAAAAAGATTTGATGCAGGTGCATTAAAAATTGACCAGCCAAAGTTGTGTGTCTTTTTAGATGAAGAAACGAAATTACCTACTTCTTATAAATTTGAAGAAAAAAATGAAGCTAATAGGTATTAATAGTTTATAAAATTAATTTTTACTTAAAATCTTGATAAACTATTATTATTACAATATAATATGAATGCATATTATCGTGCAATTAAATATTATTAATACATTCAGATTGAAATAATTATTTTAATAACCTATATACCAATAATACCAATATACATGGTTTTTCTAGTATTCATATTATATTTTTAAAGTCAAGTATATTGTATTATAATAATTAAACTATTTATTTATTAAAATATTTTTAGATTTTATTTTAAACTTTATTTAAGTAACAACATCTACAATGTTCAATGATTAAGGTTTCCAAATATCTACTTTGTAGAATAAAAAGTTTATTTGTAGACCATATTATTTGATAAATTACATGCTAAACTGTAAACAAGATTCATCTGATACATTCTGTCAATAGTAACGAAATTTAGAATTAAAATATAGTGCACCTATAATTCAAAATCTTTTATCTACTAGAGAGTTAATTTATACTGGAGAAATAGAAAATCAATGAGAGAAGAATCAAAGTAGTTTTTTTAAAATAACTAAGGTACATTTCAAGTACATTTCAACAATTAAGGTACATTTCAATAAAATAATGACTAATGATAAAAAGAATTTTATATTACAAATATAAAGCTAAAGTGAAAGAATAAATGAAATATTAGGTATATATGTCCATTCATTATCATACGAAGAGGTGATTAGTGCCTTTCTTTTATAATATTTTACATGTTGCAATATTATATATTATAAAAATATTCACATACTGCCGAAAAATATATCAGTGCAGATAATGCTTTAAGTAACTAAGTAAAGAACTTGTTAAATTTATTATTCAAGCTTAATCTCAAAATGTGAAAAATTCGGAAAGTTATACTAAATACTATCTAAATACTAACTTATAACACTAAACTTATTAAATGAATCTTTTAGGCCCTCAACATAAACTCTTTCTTAAAGATACTATATTCACATATTCTTCCAAGAAAATTGAATTGGTTATTTACCTAATATAGTTAAAAATTTTACTTATCGTAAAAAGGATGTTAATATTATAAGCAATTTATTAAACTTCAGAAATCCAATATTTGAATGTTTTTCCTAATTCAGTTTCTAAATAATAAAAAAACAATATAATATTTAAGTAACTAGTTATAGTTAACTACTACGCTTTAATAGTAATTGTTTTCTAAAATTTATTTATATCTGTAAGTATAAACTAAGTTTATGCTTACAACCAAAAAATTTTTTTACTTACAAATACAATACACTTAAAAATCTAATATAATAGATAAAATCATGTTTAATTATTAGTTCTTCATTTACCTTAACTTGGGAGAAATACTTTAACAATACATGATACCTCTTTACACTTTATTACTCATCTGAACAATTCATCTCTATTTTAGTATTATAGAAGAATTTGCATTGCTGACTAACATGACAGTTGCAAAGTATTTGTATGAAAAGTTACCAGAATTATCTCTATTATCTGTTCATGCACCACCATCTATGCAAATGCTTTCAAAAATTCAACATTTACTCAGTAAATTTGGAGTGTTTCTCAATATTGAATCATCTGGAAGCCTGTATAATAGTTTATTAAAGTATGAATCTGATTCTGCCAGACACTTGAATAATTCTGCAAATGTAGCTCAGTACAGAATGATGGCGATAAACAATCTTTGTACAAAACCTATGATGGTAAATTATTTGTATTTTATTTTAAAACTTTAATACTTTATTGTAATTAAAAATATTTTTGTTCCAATAATAAATTTCTTTTATTCTATTGATATATCTAAATAAAAATAAGTGAAATTTCTTTTTAATTTTTAATAGTAATTATTATCGTTTAATAAAATATAATAATTTCAAAACTTATATAATTGAAAACATAAAAGCTATTATAAATTAAACTAAAAAAATGTTTATAAAATTTAAAAGTAAAGAATTTAATTAATTATTCTTTTCTAAAAACATTCCATTAAATAAAACGTAATACTCAAATATAATTTGTGATTGAATATTTAATTTTTAATTTTTAGCGAGCAAAGTATAAATGTTCTGGATTAGTTAAATCTAAAGATAATCTAAGGCACTACGCATTAAATGTCGAATTTTATACTCATTTTACATCACCAATAAGAAGATATTGTGATTGCATTGTTCATCGACTACTTCATGCATCAATTAAAAATCAACCTTTATCATCCGAATGGTCTTCATCACTCTGTGCAAAGTAAATACAAATGTCTAGTATATATATATATATATACATGTATATGTATATATACAATGGAATGAACTTATTTCATTTATATTTTTAATTTTTATTTTAATGATTAATGAATCACTATAACATTTGAAATATAAATTTTAAAATAATAACATTGTGATGATTACTATTTCAAAACAATTTTATTTAAATTCTTTATTAATTTATGTATTAAAACGAGTGATATAACAAATCAGAATTTGAATAATTTGTTTGATAAAATTTATAATTATAATAAATTATTCTTATAAATATCGTACGTCTTCCAAATTGTAGTATAATTAAAATCATAAATAATGCTTATTTTTATAATAAAAATTTGTTTAATAATTAAGTTGATAAATTACTAAATCTCTGATTTGTTAATTTGCATATAATTGGTACATATATAGAATTAAAATTGATAGTTTTTTGTTAATACCATAATAACATAAAACAAAACTTATTAAACAAAGTTTAAATTCCTAATAATCATAACGTTTAATGACTATTTTTATTTGTAAAATTTAAAAGCGAAATTAAAAAATTGAACCTATCATATTTATCTAATGTAGAAAAAAATAGCTAGACTGTATTTTAAATATTGACGTGACTTGTGCTTTTATGTACATATAAATATTACTAATTTCAGAATAGCTACGAACTGTAGCATTAAAAAATTTCTGGCTAAGACAGCTCAAGAACAAAGTCGTATATTGTTTTTCACGTACATGTTGGATCTTCGAGGCTCTATGAATACGCAAGCCGTTGTTACAGATGTAAAAGAACGTTCAGCCGACGCGATGCTCTGTGACACTGGACTTAAGATACGCCTATACTTCTCCGACACAGTCGAGGAAACCAAGTCCAAATTAAATATTGAAAATGATGTGCCAATCGTTCAACTAACGTGGACCGATCGACAGATCGTTCAAGTAAGTGTTTATTTTTTCGAAATGTAAAAATAATTTGTATTTAATTTTATTTTCATACAATATAAATATTAAGAAATGTATAAAAAAAATTCATAATGTTTCATTAATGGATTTATCGATTTTTGCTTATTTAAATGTTGCTAATTTCTTACTTTAACGAAAAATTTACTATAAATTAATTATGTTAATAAAAACGAATAACATATTGAAGCTTGATTAGTACGAATATTACTAAATTCCAATATTAAAAACGTTTATAAGAAATGTGTATAGTATAATTCGAAATAAATTTTTAATAAATATTTATTACTATTTTAAATGATGGTATAGATAGATCATTTAATTTTTAATCGATTCAAAATTTGATAAATTTATAATATTATATATGTTTTACTTAAGCCTCAAAATGATTAGAAATTTTAATATTTCAAGTTTTTCTACTCATAAATAGTAAATCAATTTGAAATTATCACTACAATTTATATTTTTATTTTATTTCAGATAATAAGTATTTTTAGTATATTAAACGTAAAAATCGCCAAACATCCACAACTATTCAGACTACAAGGAATCATATTACCACCTGCAAAAACGAATGAAGACTGAAGATTGTGGCTTGATCAACTTTAAGGAATTATTTTATTGACAATTAAAATTAGGATTTTGCTTCCTAAAAAAGAAAATTATTAACTTTATGCAAGAAAGTTTATTAAGAAAACTTTTATCCATTACATACTAGCGAAATTTACGAGATATAATGTTTAGCTGAGTTATCGGTACATTGGAGCTAATTTAATAATAAATAACATTTCGTGTAAATAAATTTTTGTAGATGAAAGAAGTTTGTAAGATTATTATGTAAGTAAGTAAGATGATGATAAAAATGTATTTATATTAATCTTATTTGTATATACATCCTCGCGCTGATTCACGCATAAAAAATAAGGGAAAGCTATTAATTAACTTTATCTTTATTGAAACCTGAAAATTGATGACCACAATATATAACTACATGTACACACTTTATTGTGACTGAATTGCTTTCATATCAGTATATAAAAATACCATTCATATTTATATTTAACTCCTTTTTACAATATACAGATCTTTACTTTTAATTCTTATAAATAAGTTTAAAATATTTAGCAAATTCGTATTTCAAACACAATGATTGATTTAAATGCAAATTTGTATAAACTAAAACATTAATAGTAATCTAAAAAAATCTTGAATTAATATTTTAAATGGTAAAATACTAGTTTCTAAGACATACCATTTTATACAAGTTTTGATCTACATTCTAGTATATCATGCTAATAAATGTTACAAGTGTACTTACAGGGGCAGTTAAACTGTACATTACATTTCCAAAACGTGTAAAATTTATTAATTTTGAATTTTGATGACTGTTAATCAGAAGACAAATCCAACTTACAAAATAATGACTTAAGGTTATACCAGAAAAAGGAGAATAAAATAAAATAAAAAGAGAATAAAGAGAACAAAATTAGTATAGAAAAAATATTTAAACAATATAAAAATATTAATTTTAAACAATTTATTCTTATAACTACAAAATAAACTCAAATAAATAGTATCTAATTAATTAGAGTTGGCATAATAAATAACTTAGTACTATAAATGTTAAAAGTTGGATTCCTTAAATAATATTAATTTTTTAATAATTTTTAAATATTTAATAAAAAGAAAATAAACTTGCAAAATAATTAAAAAATTGCACCTAAATATAAAAACTAATTAATATAATGAGATATTTAATTTTAATATTAATATTGAAAGTACAGTGATAAAGAAAATAATATCATATAAAACTTAATAAAAATAAGTTTCGAATTTTTCTATATTTTATCCAAATTACTTTAAAATATCTTATTTTTTATTTAAGTGCAATCTTAGTACATTTAAAATACAAAAGAAATATTAAGCCTTCATATACCACATATCACAAATTTTTTAAAAATAATTTGTGCCTTTATATACCTTCATTATATTGATATTAATAATGAAACTTGAATTGTTATCTATTGCATTTCAAAAGAAAATAGCATTCTCTAAAATTAAAAAGTATATTTATTTTCATCGATTATTTGATACGAAATCCATTTTAATGATTACGAAATTACAAAATATACAAAAATTGTAAATATGTTGTTCTAGTGCACTTACGAAAATTGGACTAATTGAAAAATTAAACTTTTAGTTGCCAACGTCAAAATTAAATCTGATTAATTGACATAAAGATTAACGATTGGAAAACCAGCCTTCTGATTTATTCAAATTTCGTCTTACATAATTATCCCGTCTATTGGTCTAGTGTATCTTGTCCTGTGCCTTTTTCTTTCTCTCTGTCTCTCTGAGCGCGCGCGCATATGCGAGTGTAGAGGGGAGGCATATGTATATAAATATGATTAAAGATAGGTATACATACATATAAAAGTTTACATGAATGCATGTGTGTATATTATATTAAAATTATAAAAGAAATTGAAGAAGAAACGAATTTGAGACAGAAGAACACAAAGAAGGAAAAAAGAAAAAAATTATTCTAAATTTCTTAGATCAAAGATTCACTCCATCTGATAAAATTTAAAAATTAATTATTCCTATAATTGATTAAATCGTTTTAAAATATAAAAAAATATTTTTTTAGTTAGTTTTGGAAATTTAAGTTAATTTTATATTAAGTCTACACAGTACAGCAATAGTTTATGTACGATTTATTGAAAACGTACTAGAATAAATTTATAGATTTCGTCATATAGAACACTGTTTGACTAAAAATTTATCTATAGTATTCTATCAACTATCAAGCACAACGTTATTTTATTACATAGAAGTCAAACCAGCATCTTACACGATACCTGAAATATATTCGATTTCTCTCTTAACACTCCATACAGTGAAATTAAATATACCACAACGGTATCGATAAAATTAACTCACATTGTCAAAATCAACTAAAGCAAATATTTCCAAATTAAGTATAGGAATAATAATAAATGGACTCTCGAATGAAAAAGCTTCAATTTTCAATCGAATAAATCTAGAATCCTTGTTGTCTCGCAATCTCTAGGTCTGTTAGCTCGTCGTTTGTTGATGCTGCTGCTGCTGTTGTTGCTTGTTTCTGTGCTCGTAATTGACCAGCCTCTGACCGACCAAATATTTATCATTTTTTATGTGCTCGTACAGTTTTCTAAACTGCCTGATCTGTATGCTGATAGCGACGCATACGAGATTGACGAGCAGTAGAAAGGGGTAGAGTCTCCTAGCGATAAGGATTCGCATCTGAATATCGGCGACAAAGAAGGGCACAAGACCATAGGCAATGGCGTATGGGACAGCAAGGGCCAAGCCGAAGCAGCATATAAGAGGCGCCGCTAACTCCGTTACGATGAAACGAAGATCCATTTCGCGAATGCCGTCGTTATAGGCGCGTTCAATTGCAAGCTTCAAACGCCACTCGGGGCCCATCATCGTCACTGCCGTCGCGATCTTCGTGTATAAGACGCCTAGAAAATTAATAATTAAACTTGTGTAAAATGTGTCGCTTCTTTCAAGATAACAATATTGTAACAAACTTCAAAATAGTCGCTTCAAATTACAGATCAAATCTCGATCAATTCACTGTTTCACTAGAAACCGTTGTAGCAAGCTCCCTTAATCTATCTTATACTAAAATATCTTTCAAATTTGATAAGTTACGTTTTACTTTACTTTTATATTATTCATTACATGATATTATAACACACTTTATTATTTTTATAATTACATTGAAAATTAATATACTTGTTCTTGAAAAACTTAATGAAATTTACGTTTTTCTAGAATAAGATAAATTTCTCAATTTCATATTAATTATTTGTTAGTGAGTTATTGGAAAAAGTTTTTAAATATTAGCACTATACAATTTAAAATTAATAAGAATATTATAAAATCAAGTATGAATAAACAATAAATTAAAAAAAGTAATCAATGGCATCAAGAAGTATTTTTGTTTAAAATTCAAAATTATTGATTAACCACACAAATTTTTAATAATACCATTAAAATAAATTCTAATGTATTTAAACATTATTTATTGAGTAATTATAACTGAACAGAAATGATGTTATATTACAACCTAATAAAATAAAAGGTCATTTAATTTCGAATACACGGTAAGTATCCTACTTCAATTAAGTTATTAATTATGAAATCATGCAAATTAAAAAATTAAAAGAAAAATATTCATTCTACTTTCCCTAAAGTACTAATTAATAATTTTTAATAAAATTGTTAATTTCAGAAATAATTATTTCAAGGGATTGAATAATTATATTTTAATGTTTATAAAAATACAAAAGCAAACAAATTTATTAAAATTATTTTTAAATTATACCTTGAGCTTAACTGACTTAAATAAATTTCACTTGTTATTATATCATGGTAATTATATTTGGTATAACATTAAAAGTTTCGCTCCAACTCAATCACAAAAGCATTAGGTATAAATAAAAGAATTGCATAACTAAAAATCGACTTACCCAGTGCCCAGTCCTGCCAAACAAAGAGAATGGGATTCTGCTCAAGAGGCACTCTTAGAGGTACAACGACGACAAGCTCGAGCAGTAGGCCAAAAAGTAGAGGTATGACACCAATAAGAAGGATGCTGCTGACAAAAGCCTTGGCACCAATAATTGCCCAGTGCTTGACGCGTTCGAGAATGGCGCGTCGACCCCTTGGCAACCAGGACACAGCCAAAGCAAGACCGCGTACTGCTGCCCAGCAGACGTACATACCACAGGCAATCGTGTATACCTCGTGCACGCGTCCAGAAATCGCTGAAGTTTCTACACCCTCTGCTACGAAATAGTACAAATTCCATGCAACGATAAAAAACTTTTATAGTAATAATGTTGTTACACTGCTTCTGAAAAAATCTAATGTGTTTGGTATTCATTTAATCAGCAAAAATGTCATTATTGAAATTTGAATGTATATTAGTATATGACAGATATAAACTGCTTTCTTAAAATCATATTTTTATAATATTTTACTTTCATTATTCTACAATATTTTACAATAGAATAGATATTTTAATAAATGGTATGGTTTGTAACGTTAAAATACTTTAGAAAAAATTAATTTGTATTATTTAATAAAATTTTTCATTTTTGTATTTGTTTAACTTCTTATAATTACTTATATAATTTTACACATAATATTTATGAAACATGAATTTGTAATATCTATAATAACATGTATAAATATTTGTACGTTTTATAAACTGATAACAAACTTAAAAATAATTAAGAATGTAAAATCTATTAAACCTTTTAATGCTTACAAGTGCTCTCGGTCTACTATAATTTAGTTTAGAAATAATCATTAATATTACAATTTTATATCTTTAGATAAAATCAATTTAGGATATTATTCTTTAACACTTAAATTTAAACATTATTTTTCTAAATTTTATCAAAAATAAATTTAAAATAATTTCATTGTTTATCCTTAACGCTTAATATCTTAGCTAATAATATCAAACTTAAATGGCTTCTAAAATAAAACATGATTTTATTCAATTGAATTTAATAATACAAATATAACCACCAAGAAAAATTTAAGTATAAATAAAAAAACTACTATTATATTCTTTCATCTACCAAAAATCTGTAAGTTATTAATATTTTAAGAAGTTATTAATACATAATATTTAGATGAAGTCTAAAATTTAAACTTTAATATATATTTAATGTTGTATTATATACGTAGGAAGTAAAAGTTTTAAAAAATGTATGAAAATAACCCTTCATAAGATAACGGTCAAAAGAAATTTTTGTTATTGTAAATTGTGCGAGTCATATACACAATAAAAGATAGAAATCGACTAACCAATAGCGGTGGATGGTGTTGGCGGAAGTACAGGCGGAGAAGGTGCAGGTGCTCCTACCATCCATAAAGCCATAACTCTACGTCCGATCCAGACAGGCAATGTCATTGCGACAAGACTAGCTATAACAAGGGAAACACACACGCACAACAGCAGCCCGAGCAACCTTGCAGCGAACCATTTGGGTCTGATGTAAGGCTGGAAACCAATAGGGCCCTCGCGCTGAAGCAAGGCTTGGTGGGCAGCACCTAGATCCGGATGCTGAGGTTCCTCAATGACTGCTGGACCGGATTCATCTGCCTGTTCGCGCAGCAAATACGACTGAAGATTTAACAACCAAGCGACCACGCGACACCAGCTTCGTATCAAAGCCTTCAACCACGTTCGTGTGTGTGATTGCTCTAACAGAGCCGGCAGAATTACTTGTAACAGCAGCAATTCTAGCGAGAGCTCGCTGATCTAGAATCAGTTACAGTAGAATTAGTTGAGTTTAAACATTACAAGCTGATCAGCTTATCAACTTGAAATTTAGCACATGAACTACATCAACTATTAGTGAATGAAAATCTAATATATAATAGTAGTAATAAACCTTAAGAACATATACGAATTATTTGTATTATTAAATAAACCATACTGAATTGTAGACTTGACTTACTTGAGTCTCATTCTGAACAGTAACAGTGTATGGTAGGAATCCCGGCCAAGTCCATCTCAGGATCTTTACAGGTAACCAAAGCATCAACAATATGGCAGTTCCAAATATAACTGCTGACGCTACCAATCGTTTGGCATGCCTCAATATCGGTAGGTGTATCATTTCTTGTAAGGGCGAAAAATCTGGATCATTTAGATTCCTGAGAAACCACAGAACACCGGGTCGAAAGACTTCGCGTAGCAACAGGATGAATGATGCAAAGTAATATACATAAATCATGCCGACAAGCCAATGTATAAACATGGATGTACCCGGTGCTAGACGAAATGATGATTCACGATCCCGTAGGGTGGCATCAAACATCGCTAAGGAGCAAACGTCTAACCACCAGCCACAGACCAATGGTAATACACCAATTTCGACGACGCTCAGTAACGAAACCTAACATAATGACCAAACTATAATTAGTAAGCAACTCGAAATATATTTAAGTACATTCATAGTTTTACTAAATTTTATTTATTTGATATTCACAACAAATGCATGCGCTAATTCTATTGAATATAAATATAATGAACTTTTCAAATATTTTTAAAGACTCTTTTATTTTGAAAACTAAAACAATATTGAAAATTTAAAAAAATTTTTTTTAAAATCTATTCAAATTTAAATCGACTATCTTTTTTACTCGTGGGTTACTGTACTGTCCTTTATATTTGCAAATAAAAAATAACTTCGAATTAAAATATACTTCCATGATTTAATTACAGCTTATATTTATTTAAAACAATAAGTGTATAAATTGATTTATTTCGTATAAAGAAAATTTGTAATTTTATTTATTAAAAAAGTTGCTGCATCAATCAAGTGGTAAAATATTATGAAACTGAACGAACGTTATATTACTCTTATTATTGTCATTAACATTAACTTTGTCAAAATCGGTGCCAAGTTAAAATGATTTTATAAACAAAAGAATAACAAGTTCATTAAAGAATTTACATTCCCTTAACTGAAATGGTAGTACTCAATAAGGGGCTAAAATACGTGAACATTTAAATAAAAAAAAAATTTAAATAAATTGGAAAGATGTATCTATGAACAAATTCTGATAAGTTATAAGTGGTAACAAAAAGCAGAGATCACATTATATTCTGATGAATGTGTAAGGACATATAAATCAGAATTTGTGCTGCTTTTTGTGACGACTGGTCTGTTTTATACAAATATAAGAATATACCCATTCCCAACTATGTACATAAAGTTGAATTTTATATTTCATTATAACAAATATAGTTTAATAATAATCATATAAGTAAATCTAGTTTAAAATACACCTTCTAAAACATTTTTTATGGTCCCACATTGATGATTTTATGGGTAAATATTTATTCTTATTTAAATAATAAAAATTACATATTTACTCTTATGAATTTTAATTTAAAGTTCAACATTACGCCTAAATTTTAAAACATGGTAAATAATGTTTTTAAATATTCTATCAAAACAAACATCTTAACATTAAAATATAAAGTCATTAACTTATACTATAACTTAAGATTCAACACATTGCAAACCTACTTTGACAATAACATAGCCTAGTCCGAGTACGCGTTGAAAGCGCTGAAATCCTAGGAGGGCGGCAAGGGCATGGGTGACGACAAGAAAGACGCCAAGGACACAGTAGCCACAGAGGGTAGTTAAAAGACCCTCGAAGTGAGAAGCAGCTATCATATCTTGTGCACCCAATATCGATATTGCATAGTAACCGATTTGATAAGGCAAGAAAGCAAACACCTGTTAAAGTCATAATTACGCTGTTATATAGGAAAAATTGTATTATAAAAATGTCCTTTTAATTATCAAAATATTTATTTGCATGTGTAATCTTATGGTCTTTACTGTTATTTATAGTATTAATAAAAAAGAAAGTACATATTAAATGCAAATACAAACTTATCTCACTCTTAATTTATTTAAAATATTGATTTATTCAAAAGAATAGATATTATTGTTTTTGAACAAAATATTTAAGACAGACTAAAACATTTAATTATTTTAATTATTTCTTAACGAAAATTCTTTAAACATAAAGATTTTTAAAAGTATCAATCATTCATTGCTAATTACAATATCTAGCGATTTTTCAATAACTATAATTTATCATTTAACATATATTTATAATTTATTTATTCTTTATTTATTATAAAGAAAAACGTGATTAAATGCGTTTTGAAAATACCAACGAATTATTTTGTTGGTAATAAAATAATTATGGTTACCAACCATAAATAATTTTGTACCATAAATAAAATGATACAAACCTTAAAAATAAAATTGATAATTATAATTAATAAATTTATAATTTTATACTGAAAAATCTATATCTATTCACATGAAAACCTAAGTTATATAACATTATCAAAAATTTTAAGTAATATTAACCACAAGAATTGTTTTAATCTATTTTATGTAAATAAGTTCTATTTTCATCAAGAATTTATCTCAAAATTATCTTAAACTGAATTCATTGGACAAAATTTTCACTCACCATAATGAAAAGGGTATTAAGAGACATGACCCAAAATACATGTTCTAGAAATAGAAGTGAACCATCCAGTCCAAGTAATCTCTCCCAAGTGAGTTCTTCAGCTGGTCGGTCCCATTCCATAGGATTCCAATTGGCTTCCTCAGCCTCGCCTTGTCCCTGTTCACGCCATTCTGGCCCCACTGCAATGTTTGCCTGCTGTTCTTGGTTATGATGATCTACTTCAATGTCTAGTCTTGCAACCTCGTTGTCCAGGGCATCACCAACTACAAGTGCTGGTGCTGGTGCTAGTACTGGTGCTGGAGGACCAGCTAACACTGCAGCTCCTGGGCGCTCAGCCATTGCACGAAACAATAACTCTACTGGATTACCAGCCGCTATGAAATAAAGTTAAAACAGAAATTTCATTAACATACGATGATGGGTACCATTATTAGAATTCAAATTTGACATTTTGCTATTGAGTAATAATAAAATTATGAACAACACATGATTTGTAAAACTTTTGAAAGAAACAGCTGTCTTTTTTACTGAATTTATTATTGTAATAAGCCAAGAAAAAATTTTATGTAAAAGAAAGTTAAATACTCTTCAGTAACAAAAAATTTTTCTCTAGAAGTAAATTCTTCTTAGTTTGGACTCTTTAATTTATGAAGCAATATCATTCAAAATTGAAAAAATTTTAAAAAGAGATATTTATGTTTAAAGGAATCTTGAAGAATTTTTTCTGTATTTTAAATTTCATATAATATGAATTAATAAATATTATATATTTGTTTAAATTAATAATAAATATTTAAAACTTACTATTAATAAAAATAAAAACAAATGTTTTTAACAATTATATTTAAAAAATGAATTAGTTATTTACTATTAAATTAATGAAATAAATCTAATATTCTAATATATTTATAAAAATTTAAAAATTATAATTACAGTATGTACGTTGTATTTTAGTAAAATGTAACAAAAATAATTGTTTTTTTTAATATTATAAATAAAACCCTAAATTAATATTTGATTTTTAATTTAAAATTATGTTTTCCAATAATGTTTATTAGAACTTATAAGGAATCTTAATGGTTACATACTAATTATATGCAAGTTTAGATAAGATTAAATATATTAATGACTTTTTTATAAATACAGAATTAATTAATGGCTACTGTTATGCAACATAAAATTCCTAATTTTGTACATATGGATATTCATTTATATGCAATTTATTTAAATAAATAAATTAATATTAATTATTTCAGAGTTATCTCTTAAGTTTAATGAAAATGATGATATGAATATATATATGATTAAATATTATAAATATAAATTTCTATATTAGTAAGTCTTTCTTGTTAATTAAACTTCTAAATTGCTGTTAATACTATGATACTAATTATTCTTGATTCAAAAGCTAATGAATTGGTTTTATGTTCGTATTGATTTATAAATAAGAAAATTCATATTTATTTTATACAACAAGATATACAAGTCATTAAAATAAACTATTCGTTACCATGATTATTGGCTTCATCAGGCCTTGGTTCTTCAATGAATGGTGGTACATTATTATTATTTTGAGCCTCTGGTTGAATTGCAGGTTGTTCATTTTGAGCTTGATCTCCTTGCCCAGGATTATCAATTGGAGGCATTTGAACATTATCTCTTTCTAACCAATCTGGACCACCTGCATGTAAAATCTGCTCTCTCAACCAAACCAATCCAAGAAACGTAAGCAGTGTACAAGATATAACAAAGCAACCATGAAAAACATCTGAAGAAATGTTCTCAGTAGAAAGCATATCCATGGGTAATGACATTACCTAAAGCAAAAAAATTTTATTTTTAAAACAATAAAATTTTATCTATTTTTTTATTTAAATAAAATTTTTATATGTAATTAATTAAAATTATTTACATCAATTATATCTTAATTAACCACATGTTAAAGTTTCTATTTATTAAGATTTATACTTAAGCTTGAAAAATTAATTTCATATTGGAATTCTATTAATATCAAATTTACTATGAAGATAAAGTATTAACATGTAAAATTATTCATTGACATAATTTTAATAATGTCAATTTTACAATAGTGCTAAAAGTAATTTTTTCTAATTTTTTTCACAATAACAATAAAATTAATTTACAAATTATTCATAAATATTACATAAATAAAACATTTTTAAAAATTATATTTAACTAATTGATATGTATAATATAATCAAATTAATTAATATTATTATTAATTTTATAAGTTTTGAAAATTGAAATCTATATACAATGTATTCGTACCCGTTCAAGATCTAAAGAACCACTGAATAGAACCCTGTACGTTCTACAAGCTGTCAGTGGTACCATTCCTAACCAGGCGATGACTACCAGTGTATAATGTAACCAATATTTTACAGCTGTAACAACACTGGAGCACAAACCACCAATAACATCTCTCAATGGCAATCTTCTTGGCATATCTGGACTGTATATAGGTGTAAAAGAAAATCGATATCCACAGAGCTCGCAATATTCCTTCCTGGAGTACCTCATCCATTGAACTAGACATTCCTGATGTATCCACTTGATACTGCCAGTACATATACAGGGATGAAAGAGCGGTCGATCAGCCAAACCTTCCGATCGACACACTCTGCATATGTCAGCGCTTAACATGTCCTCCGTCATGTTTAGTGCTCAATGATAGATATTCCACTTTTATTAAAATTACCTCAGTACTTGTCTAAGATTTTGATAATCTGTAAAAATAAGAAATAAAGCAGTAATAAATTTTTCATTTCTAAGTGACGTAATGACTGATTGTAAAATATGCAGTTACAAGAAATTGATGTCGCAGAGAAATTGTAATTATTCTATGACACTTGACAAGTGATGAAAACCATCGATTATTTTTCTCATGCATATTTATATTTGTGCTTTAGAAATACATTCTTTCAATATACAAATACAGACCAAAACGCTGACTTTAAACCTCAGGCAAAACTGTAGCCAAACATGAAAACCAGAAGTGAAAGGAAAGTTGACTTTTGTTATACCATAAATACCCATAACAAGAAACCTATCAACTTTAGAGCTGATTAAGTACACAGATTTAGGGGATAATTTTCAGCCAAAAATATTTCTTAGTACCCACATGCGTGTCAAATAATCATTCGTGCTCACTAAATGTCGGTTCTGGGGGCAATGATGTTCGTAAAAAATTAGAATATCTCACCAAAAAATGATTGTAATATTTATTGTTATTTCGACTGCTTCTCTGTTTTCGCAATCTCTACTCACTCCCTAAACTGATCGTGGGCTCTGTAGTTTGCATTAAAATTTACCAGAACTTACTAAAGTCATCGATATTGCGTCAGAGGAGGGATAGAAGGGCTTGACAAATGAAATTTTACGTCAGGTATGTCGTATCGTGACGTTAATACAAATGCTCACCGGTCAGTAACGTGAATTTTGCGTTGCATCCGATGTCGAAGAACGAGCGCGTAACCGAGGCTAGAGTTGCTTCCGCCACAGCTGTTTAGCGTCTCTGATGATGTGTCGCTCGCTTTTCCAGTACTGTATTAATTTGTGCCGTTTTTCAAGCGCCTGCGCTTTATACATGTAAATATAAAATAACTATAAATAAACAATGTCTCGTGTTTTATAAATAATTAATGCAAATGCTTATGGAAGTAATACGAGTCGGAGCGAAATATTGAGTGAAATATTGTAATTATAGAAGAGAGAAAAATAAAAACAAGTGTCGGGTACGGTTAGCTGTATTTTGGCGCCAACACCACGCGACTAACACATCTATCTATAGGAGTCAGTTTCGTGCTTGTTTTTTCGGAGCATAATTGTTGAAATGTTTTCATAAACGATTTGCAATAATGGATAATGATTCCCAGAATAATATTTCAAGAAGTAACAGCAAAACATGCTTCTTGTCGTATACCGCGGGTATCAGGGAGTCACGGAAGTTTTTCAGTCTTGTTTCGGGTTCCGTCGCTTCATCGCCAAATGATGAGGCAGAAGACGACCAACTCACTGATCTAGAAAGTAAGTTTACGTTGATCAAACCTAGGTCAATTATTCAAAAATATCCTATTGAAATATTTTAAAAAGTCGACATAACTATTTGGGTCAATTTCCTTGACATATTTTATGCAATCGTTATAATTGCTTATTATTGTAAGTAAATCAAGTTTCATGCTTAATTTTAAATTAAATTTCATTTTAAACAAGATTTCATATATCGTCAAATTTAAATGTAAATAATAGTTATTTATTTATGCGAATTTTTTTATGCAAATAAGGAGTTTTTTTTGTTCAATTGGTTTTCAATCTTTAAAACTAAAACAATTATAAATCTCGTTACTTTTTTAATTTCTTACGAATTAAAGATGAATGCACAACTTACGAATAGTAGACATTCATTTATATTTGCAGACGAATAATATTTACAGAATATTTGCAGAAGAATAAGACTAAAATCAAACCTATGCAAATACATGAACTATTCCTGAGACAAGTTTTTCTAATTAATATTTGTTTCATTAGTTTCACTTACAAATGTTTTCTTTTCCCTCAATGTAACTCCGAAACACTTTCTTATAAGCAAATCTTATATACTTTATGCTTACTTATTAATAGTTATGGAAATGTATCTAGACGCGTAAGTGAATTTGCAAAACTATGTAATTATGTATAAATGCATCGATCGTTAAGAATAAGATTAAAATTTACCTGACTCTGCTTAAAATTTGTAAGGGTGTAAGCGAAAGAATTGAAATGCGAAATTCATACTCGTTATAAGTTTATCTATGCAGGTTTCGATTTTATAAACTAGAATGGTCCTGTATACTTATCATTAGAAGGATATAAGGACCCATGATGGCGATGAACCAAGTAGAAGAGGAACTATTGAATAGATTCATTTTAGATATTCGGCGAAGCAATAGAAAACTTACGCTAGCTTATTATTAGTGCTTTGTATCATTTTGTTACATTTTTTTTTTACATTTTAGTTAGTTTTGCTTACATTTTTAAATAGATATATTTCGCATATTTTAATTAAATATCGCGTTTAATTCGGCGATGCATGTGTAAGTTGACACGTAAATATTTGCTTCCACGTAATAATGTATAAAAACTCTTCAAAGTCGGTACAATTACATATCGATTGTAACAAAAAATTAGTCTTAAATTAAAATTTTGAATAAATTAATTAGAATTAAAAAAATAAGCAAAAATATTTGAACCTTAATCTGCATCAACATTAGCTCAGATATATAATTTGAATAGAGATTTAAAATTAATATTTTACAAGGGTAAAATCAATACATTGATAATATAAATAATAAAAATATAAATTAACAATAATACATTATACCATAAGTTAACAGACTTATAAATGTTTCTAGTTCTAGTTCTTATAAATTTTTATATTTATCTATTTATTTTACCTGTATAATAAAAGAAGAGTAAAGTTTTTAAATTTCTTGTCAGCATAACTCGAATTTCGTATTTTAATTTACGAGATACTCAATTGTGACTATCGATGACAGTTTTCCTTCTGACATTATAAAAGTATCTTAATAATTCAGTAGCAAAACTACATAAAAAATGCATGAATAAAAATTCTAATATGAAGTAATAATGCATTTATGATTCAAATAAAAATACATAAAAATAAAATAATATTCTTAATGTACATTTACATATTGCCTGTTCGATTCTATGCTGTTAGTTATATTTATATTTGTTTTTAGTATTGCTGAAACAAACATGGAATATTTGGGGAGTATCTGTTATGTTTGATTTTCAATGCGATAATGAAGTACTATTAAAGCAATATGCAAAAAAATTGAGAGAAGAAGTTGCTTGCATGTTATCACAAGAAGATGTCAGTTATGAAGCCAAATTCAAAATCTTAGATATACACAGGCCTAGAGAAACAGACCATCCTGTTTTGACGGTATTCATATTTTTTAAGTATTAAAAGTATGCACTAAGGTAAAAAAATAAATTATTTCTATATCCATTAATATGAATTACTAAAAATATTAATTTTCTGAATTATTAGTGAAATCTCTTTAATATTAATCTTCATAAATATCTAAAATTTTTTATAAATAATATATTAATAATTATAAATATAATACAACTAATAATATTATTTAATACATCTTCGCTACATTTATAATTTATACTCCGTACTTTGAAGTTTCGATGCTTATGCGTCGATTTATTTTTTTAGAATTATATTCAGATTTATAAAATTGTAAATTATTATTATTATAGTTTTATACTAAATTGTGCTAAAAGAATGTATCATTTTTTTTTAATAAACTGAAGATATTTCTAATCACCGATATATTTTAAATAAACAATTGAAGCCTTGAGAAGTAAATTTGTTTAATCGATTAAAGTTGCTATGTAAAAATAATATACTTTACTTTTGGTTCTTTCGATTCTATGGTTTTCACAAGAAGTATATTTATGTTTATTAATATACTTCCGAGAATAAAATTGCATTTTTAATGAAATAAAAAATAATAATAATTAACGCAATTTAAATAATTAAATATTTGTATTTAATTACATAATAAGCAAATGTAAGAGTTTTACGTGAATGGAACAACTGATTTTTATGTAGAATTTTTTTTCTTCTTTTATAAACGTAACAGTAGTGCGCAGCTCACCAAAATTTAATCGATTTTCTAGATCGAAATATATGCCCAAGTAACCGGTAAGGACAAAGAAAATTGCGTATATAAAGGCTATTTTTTCTCTTGGCGTTCGGAGTCGACAGACGCACATAAGAGTCACGCAGTAAAACTTCCTCTTCTTCTGTGTCGAGGCACTCCAAACACAATACGTGCTGTGCATTCAACTCTTAGCCGTATGTTCGATTGCATTATCGTCGCGTTGCCGGTCAATTACAATGATCTTATGTGGCTATTACCTATTCTCATCAGTCCTTGTGGTGGTCAGGACAAAGCTAAAGATCATGACGAAGCGATGCTAGAGTACTCGATTCCGGATCTACCAACCTCAAACAACATCACTATCAAATTTCGCGTAAAACATTTGATAAAGTTGTGGAAAAGGTTTGTATAATATTAAATTTATCAGTTTCTAAGCACCGAGTCTATTAATGGGTAAAAATGAACGTGGGACAATGACTTCAAAACAAAAAAAAATAAATTTATTGTAAATTTTTATTATTGATCCAAGAAATTAGAATTAAAATAATTTAAATAGAAGTACAGCTTATATAAATATTGTTTACGTTTCTACTAATAAAAATTCGTTGCAGTATGTACCAAACCCAATAAAGTGCATTTTCTTAAAACATGATTTATTGTAAATATTTGTCAAATTTATGTATTTATATTACAAAAGTACGCTTTATCCCTCTATGCCAAATAATATACTTATTCACACCTTTTATTAAAAACTCATAAACCAAAATTAACTGCCATTTCATTTTTTAAATTTAACGTGAATTAAAATATATTTTAATTTGTGAAATTTGTTCATGTACAGTAGTTCACTAATTATACAATCCATAAATTTTCTAATAAAGATTATTATTCCAAAAGTTTCTTCATTTGCCTTATTTTCAGATGTAAAAATATGTTTTAAAATCAAACCATAAAAATTGATTTAGAGTTTAACTACCTTTATTTAATTTAAAATGCCTTTAATTATTAAAAACATCTTTTCAAATTCCAATCAATTCCGAAAATCGTGCACATTTATTGTTTTCTACCAATTATCTTAAATACCATAAAAATATAATATTAAATTAGATAAATCTGTTACACTTAAAGCCAAAGCTAGAAAAGTAGCATTCTTACATAAATCTAATAAACTTTTGAATTCCTAATATAAATTAAATAATAAAATAGTTTATTGAAGATTTGTATAAATTATAATTTTTTAAATAAACTTATTAATACTTATAAGAAAACATAAAAGTGTAAAAGAAATTTTAAATCAAAGCTATTTATTATTAATTTTTAACAAAAATACTGAAAAATTAGTATTTGTTCAAGTCAATTTTGCTTAAGAATATTATTATTTTAACATTTGATAATCTCTACGAGTAAAATTATAGTTTAAGTACAGTAATAAATTACTGAAAAATATTAAAAAAGCAATATTTTCAAACTCTAATTTTTATTTATTTATGTATAATAAAAATCAATTAAAAATAAGTATTTTAACTGAACGTATTAATAAACTGCTATTTTAAGTAATTAAAGAACATTTGTTTTACAAAAATAGTTTTTTGGAAAAAAAAGACAAAATAGAAGCTGAAGAAGTTGAGAAATTTTACGATATACTCCAAAACCAAGTAATGGAAATTACCAATTTGCAATTGGGACTTTGTATTCTACACAGGATTAATCTTCCTTCAATAACTATATCACAAACTAAGGTATTGCTTCTGCTTCATTCTAATAGTAATTTTATTTCTATACTTTCATATATTATTTAATTTTAATATTTTAGATGAAAGTGATGAACGTTCAGACTATGAATACTCTTTTAACATTTTTGAATGAAAAAGCATTGGATGCATTACATATAAATACAGTACAATTGAATGCTTCAAAATAACAGTATCTGTTAAGATTTCAATTTCAAAATTTGACTTATTTTCTAAGTGATGTTAGGATAATAACAAAATAATTAAAACAAAATATTTTGTATAATATATGTACATATTAGATTTAAAGAATTGTGAATAATTTAATTTGTCATTTTGTCAATAATTAAAATACTTTGCTTTTATTTGTACATTAAACTGTGATAAAAGATAAACTTACTCCATGTCTTCTTGATCAAAATTTTCATGTCTGAAAAAATGCGTTAATGATGTTATGATTTTGTAATTTATTTTTACTTTTTTAATATTGTAAATTGTCTATATACAGAAATATTTGTGTACAAAGTAAAAAAACTTACGATTTTTTTCTTTTTTGCATATTTTTAATTTTTTCCTTTTCATTTTTAATTATTTTAAGTACATGATGCTCAAAATTGATATAATTATTAGGTTTTTCATCATATGGTTCAGGAACATTCATACCTAATACTTCTGGTAACATGTACGTTTTCAACCAGGTGACAAGTGGTGTCTTTCCATTTATATAAAGTCCTTCTTTGTGGTAAAAAAGCAGTCCATCTAATATAACAGATGTTGAAATGCTCTCTAAGCATTCATAGAAATTAAGGTCACAAGTCACATTAGGCAATGATAAAATATGATAGTCGTTAACATTACTTCTTTGTTCATTGTGTAAATCTTGTAGTTGAGCCTTTACCCAAAAAAGTCTAAATTCGGCCTTTACAAAATTACGTATTATTTTTTTGAAAGAACATATTTTTAAATATTTTGCATTTATTAAAACGATTATTAAAAATTAGTTTACCTCGCAATTATGCATTTCTTGATTCGACCATACAAGTACATCTAATACATAACATATTTTTTTAGTTTTTAACCAAATACAATCTAATATTGTATAACTATTTTTACAAGTTTCTTTACTTCCACCAGGAAGCATTGTTTTAAATACACATATCTGTAATCCTTTTCTAGTATACATTTTTGTTAAGCCCTGCAAATATTAAATAAAATCTAATTAAGTGAGAAGTAATAAATTTAAGCTTCTTTTAACATTAAAATATGTAAAGAATGCATGTAAAAATGTTTATTAGGTAATAGATAATTATTTCTAATCAAATTAAAAATGAGATTTAAAATTCAAATACCTTGCAAGCAACTATTAATACTCTTTTTCCTACTGGGCAAGGTACCATAATCCATTTTTCAGCAAAGTCTTGTGGAACTTCTAACATCCACTCTGATAACATTAGTAAACGACTATAACGTTTATACAACTTAATCTTTTTTTCTTTTACTTGATTCACCTCTATTTCTTCTTCGCTATCAGAATTAAAGATTTCTTTTAATACTCCTCGATTATCATTCCAAATTGCATTTCGATTCCTGAAATATATAAATGATTTAAGAATATAAAATTTCTGAAATAGCTTTGTAAGCTAAATTTATGTAATGAAGTGAATATTACAGATACAAACTTAAAAGATAGTAAATTACTAATAGTAATAATGTTTTTATACATAGTTCAGTATTTACTTTTTTTGATGATACAATATTCTCTGTCGTCGTATCTCCTGGGGTGTATCATTTGAATCAAGTTCAAGTTTATAATTATGCTTTTTAATTGGTTTTTTATAGAAAACAGATCGTTTATTGTAATTTTCTATTTTGCTAACATTATCAATACAATCATACAATATGTCTTTTTTATTGTCAATTGATTCATAAGATTTGTCCTTACAATTATCATTAATACAAGATATAAAACTTGCCATTTCAGTATCCCTTTTCATTCAATTTAAGTAAACTATTTAGATAATTACTATAACGCTCTTTATAGTACTAGCTTTATTATATAAGAATGTAATAAGTTAAAATCACTTATCTTCATTTTAAATGAAATAATATGTTAATAAAGTAGCGTATAAATTGTATGATTGCTCGTGCTTTATTAAAATATTTCCTTAGTTAATTGGCGTCATGCCACACTATTTTAATATACAATATTGAAATCAGAACAATAAAACTTTATTCGTATTTCTATTTAAAACATGTCGAGTTCAAACGATGCTGATACAAGTGTCGATACTCTTCAACATGGTTCTTATTTTGCTTCTTATTCTCTACATAATCAAATAAATGCGTATGCCATAACCAATCAATGTGAAGCTTCTGTGTGAATCTAGAAAACAATATGTATCACTATGTGAACCATACATATGCATGCCTTTACTTCATTCATGATCATCATATATATTTTATTTTTGATGCGATCTTTTAATGTATTAATTAAAGTTCGATGCTGAATGGTTAATTTAAATGATGATCATGGGATATGTCACACATATAAATTCTAAATAGTCCCGAAACTATGAAATTTTGATAGAAATAAGATTGTTTTTAGAACAGTCTATATTTTCTAAAATTGCCACTATAATACAGCGCTATCAGATATTAAAAGAGAGAATAAACGCGAATATGTAAGTGCAACTAGTTGTAATTTGGTAAGTCATACGAAGACAATAGATAGAACATATGAAAAGGACCAGTCACACAGTTTATTAAAGATATAGATTTAATTTTATAAGGTGTTAGACCTACCAGATGATGGTACACCCAGCGGTATACTCAAATTAATTAAAAACTATTAATGAATTTTTATGAATTTATAATTATCTTAAATTAATTAATTAATTTAAAAATAACAGTAAATAGACTATAATCTTAAAAATATTCATTATATAAAAATTTAATGTTTTCATAAAATTCTTATTTACTATAATCAAAACAGTTTTATTTGTATTACTTTTGGATCCAAGAAATTGTTTATATACATCGATCATTAATACGTTCAGATAATTATCATGTAACAAATGAGGTTAGTCAAATAGCTTATTTTGTTTAAAATATACATGTAAAGCGAATATAACGCTCTAGTTGTGTATGCAACTATAATTATAACTATAATTATATATAACTCATAATTATGTAGGACATACATTCAGATTATTTATTAGTGTAGATGGTTCATACTCCAACAAGAATTTTAGAATGGCACTGACGCAAGTGCTGCCTGACGTATGACATGCATAGAAGCGGATTAACAAGAATTATAAGAAATCAGTTGCCACATTGAACAAATAAAAAATTATATTTTAATTAAAGAAAATTTAATTTTAATTTGTTAAATTACATAAATTTAATGATTATATATTTAAAGAACTAAAAGTATTCATTATTATAAAAAGAAGAAAAAATCTACTAAATTTTATAAAATGGGTAATTTTTGTATTCATTACACTGGCAACCATGGATTTTGATTTTTTTAGCATCACGAAACATGGATAAAGGAATATGTGCATGTTTATAAATTGCACATAACATAGTATGGAACACATTCAAACATGCATTCACGATTGCATGACGTCATAATAGAATGAATCGTCTATCGCGATGAGAAATTTATTGTCGTTTTTCTGTACGTTTCTTCGATAATCTAAGGATGACATCATTAAATAAGTACGATATTGATCTTTCATTAAAAACTTTATTTTTATCTTAAAAAGCTAGAAGAAGTTCCAAAAAATGGTGCCTTCAAATAATTCTGCTTATGTAGTCCATATAAGTACAATACTGTGAGTTCATAAAAATTGACTTCAAAGAAAAAATAACGTATTTATAAGCACTAACTGTGTGTGTGTGTGTGTGTGTGTGTGTGTGTGTACACACACACGTGTATATATATATATAATATGAACGTATGTATGTATATATTGCTATAAAAAATTGCGAGAATGAGCGACCAGCAACTAAACAGTCTAATAAAGTGGCTGAATACTTTTGAACTTGGAGCTGCTCATTTGAATGCAGAAGATATAAGCAATGGAGTTGCATTGGCCGAAGCATTAACTCAAATTGCTCCAGAGTGGTTTACACCCTCATGGAACTCCAAAATAAAGTCTGATGTAGGTTCCAACTGGCGTCTTAAAGTTAGCAATCTAAAAAAGATCATCGAAGCTGTGACAGAGTATTATGTTGAATGTTTAAATCAGCAGTTATCAGGATATGTGAAACCTGATGCACAAAAGATTGGTGAACTCTGTGATCACCATGAGTTAAAGAGACTTTTACAGCTTATATTGGGTTGTGCTGTTAATTGCAATGAAAAACAGCATTACATTACCCATATTATGGGTTTGGAGGAATCAGTACAACAGGTAAATAAAAAAATATTATCTAGTATAAACTATTATAATCGTAGGCAACTTTGTCTTTATATTAAAAAACTTAAATATTTAAAAAAAATAATTTTTTAATGTATTTAAATGTTTTTTAAAATATATAAAAAAATAATTTATACTGTGAAAATTATGTTCAGTGATAATTACTTATTTTATATGATTTTATTAAAAAACCTTGAATTTCTTTAACCTTATTAATAAATTTTAATTATTTTTAAAATATAATGATAAAATAAGAATACTATGTAAATTACCTTTATTCATGTAATAAAAAAATTAATTTTAAGTTTTATGTATTTATTATACAGGTAATCATGCAAAGCATTCAAGAATTAGAAAATAGTGTTCATGGACCTCGACTCAGTCTTGGTGCAAGTTTAAATTTTGAATCAGTTGACATAGCTGATGGAGGTCAACAAAGGTTATTAAATGAACTTCAAGCAGCAATAGATACAAGAGATCATATGGCTCAAAGATGTCATGAACTCGACCAACAGTTATCTCTTTTACAAGAGGAAAGAAGTACTTTACAAACAGAAAACAAAAAATTACAGAAAAGATTAGAAGAATTTGAAAATCCAGAGGAATCTGGATCTACTGCAAGCTTTAAATATTCAGGACTTCGTAAACAAGTTGAGGCTCTTAAAGATGAAATGTTTAAATTGGAAACGTCGCGAGATGATTATAGATTAAAAGTAGAATTATTAGAGAAAGAAATTTTGGAATTTCAAGTGAAACAAGTAGATCTTCAAAAAGCAGCAGATGAAGCTAATCATTTAAAAGACGAAGTTGATGCTTTAAGAGAAACTGCAGATAAAGTAGCAAAATATGAATTAACTATTGAGTCTTACAAAAAAAAGATGGAAGATTTTAGTGATCTTAAAAGACAAGTAAAAATTTTAGAAGATAAAAATACAGAATATCTTCAAAATAAAATTGACTATGAAGAAGAAGTAAAACGAGCAGGTTTGGTAAGAAATCATTTAGAGTTGTGCAAAAAGCAGCTTGCTGAAGTTCATCATAAACTTGATGAGCAGAGCAATAAGTGCGACAAACTTGAGTATGATACAAAAAAACTTGAAGCTCAATTGAGTGCCGTTCAACGTGAAAGAGATAGATTAATTATAGAACGCGATACTTTGAAAGAGACAAATGAAGAATTAAAGTGTACACAACTATGTGATAGAGAAAATGTAGCAAATGTAAGTACAGATGAAGCAGTTGTTAACACGGAAATTATTCCACCATCAATAAAAGAAAAACTTGTACTTTTACAACATGAAAATCAAATGCTCAAATTGAATCAAAAGGACACTGATGATAAATTACCTATACAAACATTACTCGAAGATTCTGAAGAGAGACTAAATAATCTTCGTGGACTGAATCGCAAAGCTAATCAAAGAATACTTGAATTGGGTAAAATAGTTGTTTTTATACTTGATTATTAAATATATTTTTGTATAAAAAATGGATTTCTGCATTTAAAATAACATATTTAAGATATTAAAGAATTGAATGTAACCAGTTACTGAAATATTTTCAATTAAAATTGAAGTTTATCAAAATATATCTCCAAATCTATCAAAGATTTTCAAAATTTTTAGTTAAACCCTAATTAATATATTTACATATTTATTCATTTATATAACAACTAATTGAATATCAGTCAAAATCACGTAAAATTTTACAAAGTTAAAAGTATATAACAAATTAAAATGACTAATTAAAATACTAAAATAGTAAAATACAGTACATACAAGACTGCAAATAATTCTTAAAAAGTTCTTTCAAAGTTTGTTTTATAAATAATCGTTAATTTATGAATTAGACTCATGTGAGAAAGAAAACTCATGTTAATTTTTTTGTATCTAGTATAAAAGAAAATTTTCAACTTATACTTAATAATATTTTTAATAATAATTACATAATTTCTAAACTACTTAATAATTTATTATTTTATTTTTTAAATATTCTTTAGTTTATACATTTTTCAATTTTTAGAATTCACTTGTTTACCTTAATTTACATTGTTACATCCTCTTAATTATTAGAAATTCGTCAAATAGAAATAATCAATAAACATAAAAAATAATATTTTTATAAATATATCATCGAATGACAACAATGTATATATAGCATAAGAAAACTTTTTGTTAGAAAATAATCATTATTAATAACTAAAATAATAAAGAATATTAATTTTTAAGATGAATCTTTGAAAGAATGTCCTTCGAAGTTTTTGTTTAAATTAAAATTAACATAAGTGGATTCTTAACTTTAAAATATTTGAATTATTATATAGTATCTTATAAGAGAACGTGGTGCATTTTTAAAAATAATAATAAATAAGTAAATTTTAAAAATAATAATAATAAGTAAATGACATTAATGAATTTTATTTTTGTGTATAATCTTATGATTTTCTTTTAAGAATATTTGTTTATAAAAATGAAAACGTAAATTTAACATTTTTAAAAAGACAAAAAATCCAATATTCGATTTACGCATCTAATTTACTTATTAATTCTGAATTAATAGATAAAGTTAAATAAGATTTTGATAAGTACACTTAGAATAATAAAAAAATTACCTCTATAGATTCTCTTTGATTTTTAAAATTATTTCTCACAGAGATTATACATACTAAAATCATATCTCATGGATTTTCCACATGAATTTTCCATATTAACATAAAGTAAATTGGCAGATAAATATTAAATACGGTTTTAACGTATTGGGACCTATAGTTTTGAAATTCCACTTCTGAAAGTTTTCACTGAAAGTCATTGGAGATTTTCAAATGGACTTTATATGTGGAGGTTCACGTGGAAAGTTCAATAGCACATTTTATCTCCGAAAAAAGCAAGTATGCACTCCAGCATAATATTGTATTCGTAGAGAACAAATTGGAGGAACTAACAGGTAGTCAAGCATCTGAGTCGAAAAGTGAACATCAAAAATTACTGCAACTGCAGGAGGAGTTACACAGACTACAGATCGAATACGAGCGTCTAAGTGCACAGAACGAGGAACGTGAAAGCAGTTTGCAGTCACAGAAACAAAAAGTGATCAGCCTCCAGGAGAGCTTCTCGCGAAAGGAGTGCGAGTTGGCTTCGCTTGAAGAGCGTTACAAGAAGTACGTGGAGAAAGCCAAGAGTGTTATAAAAATCCTCGATCCCAAACAGCAGCAACAACAAGGTAGTAGTGCGCAATCGCCTGCAGAAATGGCAATGTCGCGAGGCAATCCAGATGGCCTAGATAAACGCAAGACTATTGAGGACATACGATCCTGCAAGGAAATGAAGATGATCAAAGAGATGGAGGAAAAACTCATCATGACAGCATTTTATCATTACGGTTTGATGAGGCATCGCGAGGCTATGGACCAGAGACTCGCAGCTCTAAGCT
Organism: Wiebesia pumilae; assembly: GCA_018907045.1. NCBI lineage: Eukaryota > Metazoa > Arthropoda > Insecta > Hymenoptera > Agaonidae > Wiebesia > Wiebesia pumilae. Next base: position 5,727,152 of record JACCHZ010000127.1, read on the forward strand.
CTGGCCAGGGACAGTCATTCCTGGCGAGGCAGAGGCAGCCCACACCCAGGAAAGTCTACTCCGCATACAATTCTAAGTAGTGCTCTGTTGAACAAGGCTTTTATGCAGACGGAGAAAAAATTGGTAAATGACACTTAAACTGGATTAGAAATGCATAGCTAGCCAGTTTAACTAATAGAAAATTATTGTAGAGATGAACTATGATTCCTAAGTAATTTAAAATTATATTCTACTAAAATTACACGATATCCAATTAGTCAATGTTTATTCGATTGTTACGAACATGCTATTGCAGAATCAACGGAACAAGCATTGCTTAGTAATGTTTAGCACTTAATTGAGAAAAGGTTGTTTTTAGGTCCTAGAATCAAATAGAACATGAAAGTTTTTTTAATTTTAAAGAAAAGATATTATTTATAAATGTGAAACACTTCTTCAATGACTTACGCGATTAAAAATGTCTTGACGATTAAAGAGTTAAGACTCGGTAACTATAATTTTTGTTTATAATTGAATAGTATTAAATCTGCATGTTCGAAATTTAATGTTAATCGATACTGTACATGTGTTAAATATTTACCGAGAACCATGTTTCAATATCTACACAGTTTAGATGATTAGATGACTGAAGTTTTATGAAGATCTCTAAATTTTAGGAATCACAAGAAGTCTATTTCATCCAGTGGTGGGTAGTGGGACATAAAAATCACTAAAAATGTGTTAATGCCACAAATATTATTAATGAAAAATCTTATAAAATGAATATTTAAAGGAGTTATTAATCTGGAGCGGCTTTTTTCAGGTACCTGTAAAAACATTATATTTTCCTAATTTTTAATTTTAATATACGGAAAAAATATATATAAAAATTTTGTTAATAAGCTATTGCACAGGTAACCATTTCGAATTATAAACGTAATTTATTCTTAATTTTTAACTATCACAGAATATCGTCATGTATATCTTTTACTGATTTATTAAAATTGACATTTTTTTATTCTATAATTGATTCTAAAGCAACCAGTGCAAATACCGATTTGAACACACTAGAACATGCTTTAAATTTGTTATTTAGGAGTTTAATTTATTTTAAATTATTTACTATAATATGTATCTTTTAATGTATATATTAAATAAGTGATTATTTAATATATATTATGAAAATATATTGATGACAAACATAAAATATATCTATATCTTGGTAGATTAAAATTTTATTGTTTAATATATTTATTTTTTTTGCATATTGTGTGGGATAAACAAGTGATTCAAATTATATAATTAAAAAAATAATGAAACTAATATATTTTTATCATTTCAAGATATAATTATTAATGTGAATGACTACATATACTTAAGTTTTAATAATTTTATCAAACTTTTGGCAACAAATTAATTGTAAATATTTTTGGATTTATAGTATGTGTATTATGCATTTTTTTAACAAGATAACAAAAAGTAAAATATAAGTAATATCCAAATGTATAAAGTAAAACAGTAATTTTCTGCAAGAACGTTTATTAATATGGTAAAAAAATTAGAAATTGAATATTTTATAATCGTGTATTCAATCAAAAATTTATTATAAACTTTATTAGGTGTAATATAAATAAATTTTTTAGAATTTATTATTGTCATATAACTATTTAAACTCTATTTTATTGTAAAACATAAATATTAAAAATATTAAATTCTGTTTTACATAATAATCAATAAAAGTAATTATTTGTTGAAAGTTAATATTTAACTTATAGAAACCATTAATAATGAATTTGAGAATAGAAAAAATTATATATTAAAAGTAGTATTCAACTTTTAAAATTGTAAATAAAAAATCTAAGATGAGGTTGTACATTAACAACCAACTTTTAAATATCCAAACTATAAAATTTATATTCTAGTGAGAAAAGAAATTTAATTACATTAATATTTAGTTAAGGAAAACCAGTGAAAGTAATCATCGATAGGAGATGTAGTATTTTATAGTAATTGTGTAAAATTAAAATTCATTGTATAAATTGTTTAAAAATGGAATATTTACATTTTATCTTTAATTGTTAATTTAAAGATTAATTCATAATTTTTAATTATAAATTAAAAAACTTATATTTATAAGTAATATTTATGTTCTAAAAAGATATGCTTATACTAATTAATATTTATTTCATCAAGCTATTAATATTTAACATCTATTTATACTTTGTATTTAAAACCAATTTTAAATAAATCATTTATAGTAATAAGTATATTTTTGAGTGTATCGATCTCTTCAGATCACGATATAAATTAGTAATAAATATATAAGCGTATTATATAGTATTATATAGTATTAAAATTTATAAAATAAATTTTAAAGGCAATACGAAATCTTTTGTATACCCATATGAATTTAAATATATAAATGAATCTAAATTATGCGATGAATAATAATATACAAAAAGTCAATTACTTCAAAGAATATTAACAGATGTAATCATCAGTTTAATTGATAAAAATTCCATGTTATTTTAATTAAGAGAAACATTTTAGTAAATGACTTATATTAAAAATAATACATATAGATATATAAGAAAATACAAAATCTAATGATTAAAAATAAAGACTATCTTTATCATTTAAAAAGTATGGAATTACCCTTTAAAATATTAGGCTGTTAAGAACTATTTTAATTACAACCTCATCTGACTGTATAAGATCAATAATTTAACGATATACTTAAAAATATTATTTAATTATAGTTATTTACATAAACGAATTTAAATAAATTTATCTTATCTGTTTGAATAATATTTAAAAATTATATTATTTACGTACTTATATTTTACAATTAATAACATTTTCATTGGTTTTGTGCAAAAATCTTTAGTTTTAATTAATTACGACGTTTTTAAATATAATATAGACGTATCTAGCGTTTAATTTCTATATTAAAAATATAGAAAAAAATATCTTCGAATCATTAAAAGAAAGTAAGGTGTATCTACGTATTTGTAAAATTAATTCTCTATAAAAACATGATGTATACATAACATACTAAGATTATAATTTATTAACTCAGTAATTATTATAAACATAATAATAATACAAATATTAATCATATTTAATAACTAGTAATAGAATAGTTATGTGTAGTATACCTTTAAAAAAGCAAAAATTTCAAAGCAATATCTACATATGCGTATGAGTGTTCGTAAATATCACTAACAGTTGTACTATTGAAATCAAAGTCTTGACAAGCACGTGATTTCATATTTTTTCGCTAGTAAATATTAGAGAAAATATCAATTTAAGGAAAATTTTCACCAGTTAAGTATTAATGAATAAAAGTAAGATAATACAAATTATATAATGTAAATATATAATATAAATTCCAATTTTTTTTAAGACAAATATTTTATAAATGATACATAGAAATTATGATCGTGGCATATATTATATATCTACATTTACGATGCTTCATAAATAGCTTAAAGTTTTAAAGTAGCAGTACAAAATACGTATTTGTCACTGGTCACACTTCCGGATCATTATGATCAAACTCTGGGAGCTATTCTTCAGTACCAAATAAATCAAACCCAATACTGATATGTAATTTTAAAAGACTTTAATTATTAAAGTAGCAAGTCTTTTAGGAACATTTTGAAAACATTTTATATATAATATGATTTTAATTATAACGTAATCAACAACAGTATGTCAGATTCATACTGTTCACTAAGAACCTCTCTAATTTAATGAAGTCACATAGATTTAAAAAATTATTTGTAATAATGAATAATACGGTGTCTAATAAATTTAATAAAAAAAACTTATATGTTTGTGGATTTTTACGTAGAACTTATAAAGCGTTGTTAACTAAATTAATTTGGTCCGCTGGATAACTATTTTGACTCACAACTTTTTCATCGATTTTCACAATGTTAGATATACAATTGTTGTTTCTACTGGCAATAAAATTCTTTAAATTTGAAGCAATACAATTAAAGTTTCCTACAAAAAGCTCAATAAAATTATATAATTCTTTTATTGACAGTAAGAACAAGTGATTATCATTAATATCTTCAACATTTGAGCACAATAGCTTTATATCTAACAAATGACTAAATGTTATATTAAATATTAAATATATTTGATTTTAGGAAAAAAATTCAATTACAAGTTATAAGACTAACTATTAAAAATATTTTTATTTTACTTATTATTAAACATGAGTTTCTAATTGGAAAGTAAATCTATATAATAATTCCAAATTAAGAAATTATTGTCTAATCATTCTATGCTTAGATAAAAAAATACATATAGAATTACTTATGTACATAAAGTAACTAGAGACGATAAATGTTTGAGATTATACAATTATTTATTTTATGAATCAAGACAAAATTATTCTAATGTTATGAATGAAGAACTAATACTATCGTCTTTAAGTAGAAATTGTAACTAGTCTTTTCTATTTCAATTACACTGAAAAATGTCATAATAGTTAAGTATGCTCGAAATATTATATTAAATTAAAATTTTAATGTATGTGACTACTATCCTATTGAAAATTGTAATATGAATGACTATATGCATAAAAACTTCTAAAAATTTTCATATACAATATATTATATATTATTTATTAAATGCAATCTACTTTCTTTGAGAAAGTGTTATTTATTTTTTAACAAATTATTTCTTGGTGGTTTCTTAAACCTAGGCCTTTATTTGAACCTTTGATATATATCATCTTCATTATTCATCGTTTATCGCACTTCTTTATCGTTACGGTAAAATATCATTGGCGAATTTCTCAAAATCTAGCGTTTTCTCAGCCGAAATAAAAATAAAATGGAAAATTATTATCCGCAGTTTAATATCAATCTATACGTCGATTTTCTTATTTCTTTTGTATAAATGCAATAAATTTATATGAATCTAGAGAAATTATGTATAACAAAAGAATATAATTCACGTATAAAAGAAGAATGATTATCGTCTACTATACTGTACGACATGTACTTTAGAATTTATGTAAAAGCATATGCAATAGTTCATCAATTTGAACTTGCAGTCACATTACCGTATGTTTATTAATCAATTGAGTTAGCCGTAGATAGATCAGTAGATATTTACATTTGCTTTAATAATAGTAATACGTAATAACTTTGTATCCAATAATTAAAATACTGTAAAGTACTCAACGGGTTAATGTGATTCTATATTAGTATTGTACTGTTTCGAACTTTTTAATATAATAAAATTAAAAATAACTCAATACCACATGGATTGGAAAAGTTATGTACTTAAGAGAAATTAATGGGACCACAATTCTAATGAATATTTTAAATTTCCCAATAGTTAGGATTGAAGGGTAGCTAATTGATGAACCTGCAAAAGTTTGATATAAGATCATTAGAAATAACTAGAGTAAAACTATCGGTCTCTATTTAATATTTGATATATTGTGAGAAAAATCAATACGTAACTTACGTAATAAGTTGACTTGCAAAAAATTGCATTAACCTGCACAAGAAATTATTTTTATTAAAATTAATTTTTCTACGGAAAAAATGTAAAGAAAAATAACCAAGAAGTACTTTGTATATTTAAAAATAGTGTTTCCCGATTGTATTAAATATTATGCTTGTAAAATAATTAATTTTCCTCAAGTAGCTGAAGAAATGTAGCAAAATTTAAAATTTCTTTAAATAATTTAAATATTGAAAATAAATAGCATTATTATTTACATTATATGGAATGCATTGTTACCTAAACAACCCTGACTTGTAGATTAATGTATAGCTAATAAAAGTGCAAGTATAAGCTTAATATAAAATACATTACAACTGTAAAACAAGGTATTTTCAATTTTAAAAGCTCCAAATAGTTTTATAATGAAGGATTTTAAAAAAGAATTTATAAATTGCATTTTATCGGTAAATTTACATTTAAATTAGCAGATTTACTAGCTTCATTCACGTCATACATAGATAATAAACTCAAACAACTCAATTTTTTTCTTACAATTGTCAGTTCTATTTAATAAATGAATATCTTCTTTATCTTATTATTTGTTGCAGTCTTTTTTTTTTAATTAGAAAATTGTAATCATTTTGTTTACTTTTTTTTCTTATCTATCTTCAAATATTCCAGATTTTGATAAAACAAAAAATAATATCTAATAGTAATTAAATTAATATTATAATAAATAACGTTAATCTTAAAAAATTAATTTAAAAAAAGTTATGTTATTAGAAAAACAGAATTCAGGCTCATAAGAACCCTACGAAGTATGGTTAAAATATGCTTTTATTATTTACGTAAATATATTTATACTCTAAATTTAGAAAATATGACTCAAAATCAGTGAAACTCACCTCTCGTGATGTTTGGAATGAATGTTGAATCTTTACTGCCTTGTTCAAATGTATACATATACGTATAGTTATTAACTAAATAAAATGTCTGGAATTAACTCAGAAATAATTTTTCATTTTTTGGTGCATTTATGCCTAATAAGAGTGAATAAGATGATCCAAATATTCCAATAAGATGAGCCAAAATATTCAAAAAAAATTATTTGACAATTATACAAACACTTAAAATTAAATTGTGCTATGAAATCTCAAATTTTATTTATTTAGATGTTAACTCGTGTTATATTTAATTTCGTTGACTAGTGAAGATAGAATCACTTGTGAAAATCTTTTATATAACATTTATTTTTATTTTTTATAATATATATCTGTTCATTCCTAAGATCAATATGTATGCAACTTAATTACTGGAGTTTCACTAACTCTATGTTAACGTATTTATTTAGAAAAATTCATCATTCAAAACATAATGTCTATACTAACTTATTTTTCTAACTCAACTATTTCTAATGTTTATAATATTTATAATGTTTCAAAACAATTTAAGATAACCATTAATTTATAATTTGATAACTTACAGACAATACTGACATTCATATAATTTGAAAACTGTTTCTGCAATTTATTGTATTATAAATTTGTGACTAAAATACTCGTATTTTTAAAGCTTGTATAACAAACATAATATTCGAACATTGTACCATTAATATTATGAATAAGGTATTTTGAAGCGATAGTTACCAAAAAGTTCTTTAAAATTTTGTTGTTATATCATATAAACATTAATTACAAGATAATGTTACTCACACTTTTTTTACCACAGAAAAAAATAATTGATATAATTGACTTGATAGTAAAGCATAAATAAAATCAATAAGTAATGATCTTGTATATTCATTGAAACACCATATTTATATTACATGTGTAATTGCGCATAAATAAAAGAAAGTTGCAAATAATCAGAAAGTTATGTTAATATAATAGCAATCCTACATACATATATAAATGATACTCAGAATAAATGTTGAATAACTTAATATTTTACAGCTACGAAAATATTATTATAATACTATCTACAGCTATTATTATTATAATCGTAAGAGTATGTGTCTCTTATATTTAACATTTTTGTGGATTAGACGATGAGACTATAAAACAGATTTTATTTAGCATTTTCATTATTATTGTTTTTATATTATAAAGAAATTACTTTAAAAATCATGAAGTTTTTGTTTAGATTCAATAAAACAAAATATTGCTGGATTTTAGTGCATTTAAGTATTTATAATATTTATAAGTGACCTAGAGATGTACTGCTTGTGAGTCCTAACAAAAATTAGTATTGAGTAGATATATAAAATAAAATAATAAAATTTAGTAATTATTAGAAAGTCAATGTTAAATTACAAGTTATAATTTAATGAACAAACGCACGCTCCATAAATTACAATTTGCTAAATCAATTGAATTATAATTATTATCATTTTTTCTCCGTTTACACATCGACGGTAACGCATCTGTATGTAACTTTACTTAAAATATAAAAGAATAATTTTCTTTCAATTCAAGGTGTAGCAATTAAATTACTGATGTAAAAATTTAATTTTGTTATAATAAAGCCGAATTTTCTTATTAGAAAATTGATTTTAACCCATAAAAAATGTTTTTGTAAATAATAAATAATTTATTAATCCTAACATGAATAGAAATTACCTGAATTATATAAAATCGCTGTTTAATTATATTTATTCAATAAGAATATTTTAAATAATATTTTACTTTGTTTTAAATTTTTTAACTCATAAAAATAAATTATTGTGAATAATTTATAAATTAATTATGTAATAAAAAAACTATTTTGTAATTGTAATAAATAGTACTAGACACTTTAATATACCATAAAAGAAGGTAACAAGATTAATGTATTGGTAAAAATGTATTAACTGATTATTTAATCTACTTTCTAATATATTGCACATTCAAATGACTGAAATTAGGTATAAACTGTCATTTAATTTTTACTTTGCTCAAAATAAATAAAAAAAAAATGAAAATGAAATGATATTCAGTGAATAATTTCTATTTTGTCCAAATTATTAATATTTTATATTATAAAATTATAAAATAATATAAAATATTAATAAATCATTAATACTTCTTATAATTGTTATTTATATCTTGAAAGGCTTGTTGATATTCTTTATAAAGCATTTTTTTCTTAAAGTTATATATTAACATGATCATGTGTCAGGATTTCATGTCATTTCTTTTACTTACTATAGATTAACTATTTTCATCTTTATCTTAATTTTGCTTTTGCACAGTAGAACATTTAATTTTATTTTTATTATAAATTTTAATTCTGTATTTACATGTTTAAAATCCTTAGTTGAATTCTTAATTCTAATCGAGAAATATAAGTTTTTTTAAGAACTTAAATAAAATCATAACATTCTGTTTTATCAACTGTTAAGATTATTTTCAACATTTTTCGTTTAAATTTTAAAATAAATTTATTTAATAATTTTAAAATAAAATAATTATTATAATTATTTTATAATAATTAATATTATTGATCACTAAATTATAAACACAAATTAAGTTACCAATTTACTTTGTGAAGTTTCAACCCTCACTTGAATATACATAATTTTAATTGCGGTCTAATAAATTTTTTTTAATTTTTATAAGACAAAATGTTAAAATTAAGTTATATATTCTTAATATTATTATGATTATATTTATTTGAAAGAAAACTTATAATAGTATTAGAAAAAATGTTGTATGAATAAGTAATAAATATCAATTTAAAAATAACGAAATAATATATTTTTCAGTGGAAATATTGAATCAAAACAATATTTTAGAAATACTCGTATTACTTTAAGTATTTTATAAGTATTTTGAGTCATAATTATTTTGCAGATTTTCTGATGAAAAAAATTTTTTTCTTGACGAAAAAAATCTAAAAGATATTGTACACACATATCTTAAATATGCAAGTTATTTTATAATAACATAAATATTTGTATACAAACTATTATATTGATTTTATATGAAAATTTATGTGCGATATATTGTTATGTTTTAACAAATTAGTTTGTTTGGACATCATTTATACATGAAATTTATATAAAAACCAATAAGTTCATTACAAAAAATATGTGTAATTTTTAACATTGACTATGTATAATGTTGCAAAAATATACAAATTTTAATAATATACTAAAATAATTTTTCTTTAACTTCAAGTTATAAGAATCACCTTTTTCCCCAACAAGCTTTTCTACCAAAGAAAATATTTTGTATTTATTTTATCTATATTATGTAATTTGTACATAATAAAATGTCACCAACATTTTCTTAAAAAATAAGATTTATCAGCTTAATAACTTCACTATATTATTGTAGCTGTTGAGACATCTTCAAGCATTAATTCTCTTTCTTTATATAATTTATTAACAAATTTTCTAGTTCTACTATTTAACACTGAAACTTTATTTTGGCAATCATTCTTTATTTTTATCATATCACTGTAACACCTTTGATAATAAAACACTGCATAGATAAGGTCCCAGGCATTAAACTCAGGCCAAAGAACTTTTGTAAAGTAAACACATGTGTGACTTGTCTGAAATTAATACATAAACTGAATACCACTGAATAGATTTAAAAATTAAATGCATTTAAATGCACTCTTTATCGTAATGAGAATTCTTATTTCATAGCAGTTTTGTTTTGATTGTTATCACTTTAAATTGTAAATTTGTATTTTTACAATTTACTAAAGTTAATTTGAATCAAAATCATATAATTTTAATTAATAAAATTTGATACTTCATTATGTTTCTCTAATGTTGTAACTTACTCAAATTTAAGAAAGATCGATACATACTTGCCACATTAGGAAGTCACTAAAACGAACCTCTCCAGAGGTACGAATGAGTAAGTCTGGATCTTCAGAGTTGTGCGTGTAAAGGCACTTAGAAATAAGATTCTCATCTATATCATCTACTGTTATATCACCATTTTTCACACTCCTGATAACATCTCTCACTGCATTTGTTATTTCATCTCTTGCTAAAAGTAAAAACGTATTTAATATAAAAAAAGAATTTGAATATATAAAATTTCTAATTGAATTAGAAATAATTTTATTTTTATATACAAAAGTATATTTAAAACATTTCTTAGTATTAGTATATCTATAAATATTTTTTTTATATTAAAAGCATATCTTTTAAATAATAAAAATTTTAAAGATAGTTTCAGCCTAAAGTAAAATAAAATAAAGTAACTTAACATTATAATGTAAAATTAAAAAAAAATTTTTAACTTTATTTACTTACAGGAATAAGAAAATGCAACATTTAAGAATGCTTTATTATTATGCTTAGTAATTTGCATTGCTTCTGCCATAAGTGTACGGATATCATGAGGTACAAGAGTTAAGTTACCTATTACTCTAACACATACCCCATGCTCCATCATTTTTTCTCTAAAATTAATTTGGTACACTATAATCTTAATATGTACTTGAAAAATTGAAAAATAAATTGATGATTTTTACCTTTCATCTAATAATTTTTGGAGTTTTTGTTTAGTAAGGCTCATTAGATAGTCTACCTCTTCTTTACTTCTTTTAAAATTCTCTATACTAAAAGCATAAACTGTTACTTCTGAAATGCCAAATTCTAGACACCATTGAAAAGTTTCTGCAAGTTTTTCAAAACTAAAAGAATGATATAAAGAATTATTGAACTAATTTTTTATATAATTATTAAATAATGAAAAAGTTTTAATCGAAAATACTAATATTTTCTATTTTCAATTAAAGTTTACGTTCATTTTATCTATATTACATCAATTTCTTATGAAATTCTTTTTCTTTTTCTTTTATTAAAAGTAATTTTGAATAAAATTTATGTTATTTTTACATTAATGAATAATTCCTTAAATTAATTGATACAAGCATTGGTTTTTTTTATTAATATGATATAAGAACAATTTTAAATATAGCTCTCCAGAAATACATTATATTAATATAAATATATGTAAACTGTAATATATATTATATAAAATATATATTTTAAATTTTTATTGAATTTTACATTAGAAAATATTAAATTTTCATTTAAATAATTTAAAAACGTAGAAATTTATACAATAATTTGGATAAAAAATTTAGATATAATTCAATTGTACCCTTTTGTATGTCCTTCTACTTGTTCAAGTTTAGCTTTATTAGCATATCTCCTATTTCCATCCATGATTATGGCTACATGCTTTGGAACATGGCCTGTCTTCAATACTTTGATCGCTAGAGTTTGGAACCAACTCAGTGAATTCTTTGTTATCCAAGACATCTTCCTTGCAAACAATCTGACCCCTGTTGTCTGTTCTCAAAAGCATATGTTTATTCTTACTTCTCTGATTGCCTCAAAAAATGTTCTACAAGTATATCAAAAAACAAAAAGGGACAAAAAAGTTAAGATATATCTATGTAAATGTACCCTATGTTATATATAATAAATAATAGTACTATCCATTCTTTTAGGTTATGTTTTAACAGCAATGCATGTACCATTTAAATTCAGATTTCAAATCTATAATTATGCGCGCTAGGCGGTAAGTTTTTAGGCTCTTCCACTTTCTTGCTATAGTTTTCTTACAAGATATCCTAAGTAGTACCGATTGAATTCATTTTGGAATATGTAAAATTAAAAAAAAATTGTATGTAATACTTTATTATTAGAAGAACATTGAAATTACCCAAACGTGACGCGATTTATTTCTTATACAAAATCGTGACATTTCAAAAAATCAATTTAATGTGTTTACTCATATCGAAAATTGAAAACAACGATTTTATCAATTAAAAATAAAAAAGTCACACCAAAAATCGCAAAATGTAATGCAATCAAGAAAAAATGTTACATAGGAGAATGTCATGATATAACGTTTTTCGCTATAAAAAACCATTTTTTTATTATATTATAAAATTCATTTTCAAATCGATCTATTTATTTTTCAATCTAGCATAACATATTTCAAATTGAATAAAATTGATACAGCATATCTTTATAACTTGTTTCTTGGTAGCCTATAGAACGCCCTACTCTCACGATAGAAAAAACGACCTCCTGCTTACAAATATATTCTCTCCTGATTACATCGAACATCCCAGTAAGTCTATATAATTTGCCAGATCAAAATTTGCCTCAATAAGTTATTACTAGTTACTAGTTATTGTAAGAAAAGTACTTACTCTCGGACATCAACTGAATATGACTGAAATATTTTTTTACTTATTACTTTATATCTATTAATTTTATGAATTCTACATTTAGCATTTTGATATACACTATTTATATTAAAACGATCAGAACTCGATGTACATGTATTAAAGGTTATGTTATCAACTTTTCAGAATTGATAAATTTTAGATATGAGAAATTAAGATAAGTGTGATATATGGATTTCTTTCTTTTAGATTTATCCAAACAAGGGTCAATAAACTCTATAATAATAACTCTTACTCCAACTGTAATTGTTTTTTTCAATGTTTGTATAAAGTGTTTTCAAAATCCAAATCATAACTAGAGATTTCTTTTCTAGAGTATTGATAACGTTGTTTTCCTGTTGTTTTCGACACACCCCATGCAATATAATTTTATCACTTCGAGTGTTAGTGCAACAAAAATAAGTTAATTAATTTCTCAATTGTCACGTGCAGATACAGCGAATCTCTAGGCTTAGATTCTCGACTGGCAATTAACTTGTTTCAGGTGGAAAAATTGTGCACACTTAATAAAAATACCTTTACTTTCCCACCTTTTCGACTTTTCGACACATGCTTATGCGTGCTTCTCTTCCATCGTCCTTAAAAGTTACACATGTTCAGTTGCAATCTTTTCCCTCTATATATCCTGCATGCGTACAGTGAACTATGCATATGTTGCAAATGAATATATACATAGTCAAGTAGAATAGGAAAAAGGCAGCGCGCGCATCCAGTATCTTCTACCTCTAAGAATCGCGAATGGAACTCGACGACACTTACGGCGTGGTAGGACCTGGTTGGATCTTGTGTTTTCTCTCTTACCGTCGCCGATTAACTAAGGCTACAACGTGTTCTATTTTCTTTACGAAGGAAGTTAAGGCAACGTTAAACCATAGATTTTCATATCGACAATTTTGGCAACAAATTTTATCATTACATGTTCAAGTCTCTAGTTTAAAATGTATTATTAAGAAAAACACTTAATATTCATCTGATTAAATACAAGTACTACTTGTACTGCGAGCTTGTGAATTTTGTTTATTATTAATATTATTGTTAATGTCTATTAAAAGAGACTCAGTTATTTTTTATACTCGTAACAGTCGCTAGAAGACTGCTCTTTCAAGCTATCGATAAAACAGAATATTGACTGTACCGTATTTTTTGGTCTACTTTCGGTTAACGCCTACAATTTTTGAGCAATTAAAAATTTCATGCAAATAAATAAGACTTTTTTAAGAAAATATGTTATAAAATGCCCACTTAAAATAATTGTAATTCAAAGCTGGTCACTGTCTTGTTTCTTATAATAGACCTTTACTTAACCTTCCGTCTTGAATGCTTGTGATGCGTACAGCCAAAGTGAGTGCAAGGTGTCAAATTATCATCGCAATTGATTGACTAAGAAGAGAAATAGCAGCTTTTATCTTGCGGCTGTTTATCTGTTATTGATGGTTACGGCCTGATACAAAATCATTAAGCTCTCTATGTTAGTTAATTGGGTATTCCTAATTTTTCCTAATTAGTATTCCTAATTATATTAAATTTTCGGCGCAATTAATAAAAAAATCATTAAATATTTATAAATATAAATATTGTTAATATTTCGCATGGTTAAATAAAGAAAAAGTTATAAAAGGTACTTATAATAAAGGATAGTACTCATATGCTACATAACAATCTTATACAGTGAGTAATAAAAACTAGAAAAATGGAAGAGAACAATAATTAAAGAGCAGTACTAAAGGAAATAATATAATTTAAGATAATTAGGAATTTTAGACAAATGAAAAAAATAAACTAATGACTCAAATATTCCACATCGCTTATGACAAAAGGTATATTATGGATAAATTATATCAGTAAAATAAAAATTAACCATAATGGTTAAATATAAAAAAAAGAAATAAAAAAAATAATACAGATATAATATTAAGTGACATTGCATTCGTTAAAAGGAATGCAAAAAATTATATAGCACGTATAAAACAAAATATATGAAATAAGCTGTAGATAAATAAAGTTATAAAAGAAAGTAACTATAATAATTAGAAGAAAATAATATCAACATGTATAAAGAAAGAACATTATTATTTATTGGATGTCAAATATTAACAAAAAGAATCCAACAATCAATAGTTAAAAAACAAAGATTTAGAAATGGCAAGTTAGAAAAATGCATGCAATATATGATACATAAATAAAACATTAACTTTGAATACAAAAATACAAAAATGAATCACTTTTAATAAAATGAACAGAAAAATTTATTTGAAAAAAATAAAAGTAAATTACGATAATTAGTGATCGTCCGCATGTTGAAAATAATTCAAGAAATTAAAGACATGGTTTAATGCTAAGTTTGTACTCTCTGTATAAATATTGAACATAATATTAGTGTCAGAAAATAAAAAGTCTAAAATTTATCTGTAAGAGAAAATCATAGTAATAAAGAATAAAAAATTTGATGCAAAAGAAGACGTCAGAGAGAAATTATAATAATACATAAAAATTACTTTCTTTAAAAATGGAAGATATAAGAAAAATTAATTAAAATATTAAAAAAAAATTTGTTATATATAAGAAGTAATCAAGAGGCACTGAATTTATTTATATAAAAATATATATTTTTATTAACATTATGACTGACTGAAAATTGAGAAAGAGAGATAGAGAGAAAGAGAGAGAATTAACGAAAGAAAAAATGAGAATGTGAATTATATATGTACGTATGAATTAAAGAAATAAATACAAAAAATTCATTAATTAAAAAACGTAAATTAAATACAAAGTAATGAGAAAAAATGTAATTGATATAATCAAAAACGTCTAGCAAGAGGATCACAAATATCTTCTATAAATAAAACTAATTCAATCAAATTAAATATAAAACTAAATAAATACATTAAATACATTAAAATAAATACATTAACAACCAAAAAATCATATAAAGAACAAAAGCGTGAAATAAATAATATTTAAGACTGTATGTGTAAAGTTATAATATTAATACTAATATTTTGTCGTAGTTAAATTGAAAATTATTATTATAATATGAGAATATATAAAATATATTTTAAACTAGTGTAATATATAATATTTATAATTGTAATAATAAATGAGGAGTAATGTAAAACAATTAGTATAATACATTTCTGTAAAAAACAAATTTTATAATGTTACTTAAATAATTAAAATTTTTTAAATTTTAATGAATTGAATAAACCTGTACCTGCCTTGTGTCTCGTATTCCATGCAATAAACAAATAATGATTACACAATTTATAATACGTTACATAAATACGGATAAAAATAAAGTCCATATAAATAATACTTTACTTAATTATACTTCGTGTAATACATATACATGTACAAACTATTATTTTAATTTGCGGTCTATAATTTACAGAAAAACCATGTAGTGGAAAAAAGATCGATTGATAAATAAATAGTTTAAGTAAACCTCTTAATTAAACTGATTAGTTTACTTAAAGTATTTATTATAATATTTGATTTACTATGGTACAAATTTAACAATAAAAATTTTTAATTTTTAAATATATTTACTTTTAATAATTAATTATGTTACGCGTGATAAAAAAATTAAATATAAATTAAAACAGTTGTTAGATAGAAACTTATAAACTATATACGAAATATATCTATAAAATGTTCACTTGCTGTTAATTAAGGGATATTATTCATACAAATTTCATATTTGTATTGAATAATATAAATTTAATAAAATTCTTTAATCTTATCATTTTAACATGTAACTAATACATATAGGTATGAATCTCAAATAAGTAACGATAATATATAATAATATTACTAGCAATACTTTGTGAATAAAAGATTTGTTTAGTTTCATATATCTATACAGTAATACTTATGCATTGGAAAACATTTTTCAATTAAATATATATAATTTGCATTCATTACAAAAACAATTTTACTTAATAACAGTACTTGTTCAAGGTACTTGAAAATCTATTTAAAAATTACGACGTTTTTTTTAAATTATCTACGTAAATAAATATACAGCATATTTATATCTTCAATTTTTCAAGTTTTCCTAATAATAATAGTAGATACTCATGTACAAATATTAATTAATTAACTAATCAACTTAAAAGTATTTTTCGACTTATAAAATAGAGGCTCACCATCAATTTTCAAAAAACTACAGAAAAAGCTTAGAATTGTTATCAGGTTTTATTAAAATATTTAGTACATTATTGTAAATTATTTAATTGTTGTAAACTACAACTAAAAATAAAAATATGTTTAATGAAGTGTTTTAAAAGCTGTAATAGAAAAAATTATCTCATGTATTGCAAAATTTTTTAATTTCGTCAAATGAATAATTATTAAAAAATTCTAAAAATTCGATTTTTACCATTTAATCAATATTTAAAAACTTTAAATAATCATATTATATTTATATCACATTTACAGTAATGTAAATATTACTTTCGACTTTCAACAACTTAAAGAAAAAATTTCTACATTCATGAAATTCTTTTCCCCTGTTTAGTAGACATATATGTGTAACCTATTATAAATTTTTAATTCATATAATAGTCTCAAATAAATGATAAAAGTTGTTAAGTATTGAAACATATAGCACCATAACAAATCATAAGATTAATTGGAAAAATATATTTTTTAATTTCTAAAATTAAACTAATCTAAAACTTTAAAAAATTTGTAGTTATCTAATTCCTCGAAAATTTAAAAATGAGCTTTATTGTAGAATCTTATTAATATTTAAAATGTATTTAATAATACCGAATAATTTCTGTTAAATCCAGAGGGAAATATTTCTTTGTTACACGTATGTAGATGCTAAATACTTCACTTAGAGTCGCATTGAGTTTTTTAACAGTTATAAGAATGCCCTTAATATTTATTCTTATACATTTTAACCGAAATATGTGTAATTATTTTTTCTTTTTATTAAACAGATATATTATTATAGGAACTAATACGCAGTGTATGTAGTACAACAACATAATACGCTTTTCATAATTACATTGAACTAAGAAGAGTTGAGTGATTAATTTTTAAAAACGCTCAATGATATTTGAAAAAGATTACTTCAAAATTTATCAATAACAACACTTATAATATATAAAGACAATAGTATATTTTGATCCTTAAAATAATAAAAATATTTAAAAGTTCCTTGTTTTTATTAATATAGCATTTGCTTATACATTTATAAAATAAATTTTTTTTTTATATTTTAAAAATTTTATAAAGATTAACGTTTGAAGTTTATCTAAATTATTTTGAAAAATTTTACCAAACCATTTTTTGCTTTTAATATATTGCATTTAACGTTATTTTCCACATAAAAACTGCAAATAATTGTTAAAAAGGACAGTACAAACGTGTCGATTGAAAAAATAAAATCGTTCGTCTAATAAGCAAACTTTTTCTTTTAAATTTGAGAAGTTAAAAGAATGTACTAAATTTCTGAATGTACTTACATGCTATATAATGAAGTAATTAAAAATTATGGTTGGAATAAAAATAACTATCCTCTTATATAGTTTAAAATAAATCAACAATTGTAATTGTTAATTTTGTTTACTAAAATATAAAATTTTAAGATGCATCTGAGTAATATACAAATGTATTTAAACATTTGAAAATGCAAACGCTTGAAAAGTAAATATTGAAAACATTTGAAAATATGTAAAAAGCTGAAGGAAAAGATGTTTAATTTTATGATGTTGGTGGAATTTTTAATTTAGGAAGTATGTAAGTATGCGTGATGTAAATAAAAGCTATTTTGAAGGCTAAAATTAAGTTATACGATAATGATAATATCTACAGGCGCTTAATATTTCATCCTTACCTACCGGACATCAACAGAGAACAATAACCGTTTGGTCGCAGCGCTCTCTTGAGTCTCGTACGCTTACACCCCCCCCCTCAAAGTTCGCGATTCACGTATTCCTTTTAACTCTGCCCTTCCGTTCTACACGTCAAGAAATCCCAAGCGGACTAATTCACTATAGAGTTCCTTTGGCCTATTATCGTCTCGAGCGCTACAAATTTAAGATTCCTGGAATTCGCAAAAACTGCGCTCCATCCATCATTAGCGTACATAACCTAAATAATACTCAATACTCGGGAGAAAAGTGCTCAATAGGTGGACCATCGTCCTTAACAAATCGAAAGAAGGGGAAGGAAAAATAGCCAAAAGAAATAATTCGCAACGGAAAATTTGTCGCGTTACGCACGCGGAGTTAGGATATTGGTTTGTATGGACTTGTATGTCTGTATTTATTTTATTTACATTTATATTTCCAAAATCAATGTTTTATGAATAATGTTCTTTTAAATTTGAAGGACAACGCATTATATAGTTTTTGATAACAAGGTAAACAAAAGTTAATTTTTTCTAAAGCAAAAAAAACGCTTTCATTTAAAAATTGTTCGTTAACAGCAATTTTGTCCATTGGTTGATAATTTTTGGCATTTTTGTGTTAGTATAATTGAACATGATTTACTTCGAAATTTTAAGACGTTTTTATCCGCAAACAATAGAATTCTAATTCAATCGGAATTGACCGTCACTACACCGCAAATGACTGTACGATTATTGAATACGTGCGTTCCAATTTTCTGCTGGTTCAGCTGTTGTGCAGTCGCTTACGACGTTTCTGTGCGTTACAAACATTTGGTGATAGTAAAAACAAAACAACCTGGTTTATCAGCGACGAAAAAACGAATAGTAAAGGTGCGTGGAACTAACCTCAAAAATAGATATTACAGAACTATGACGTGCATATTTCTAAGATTATGATTAACTCCGTACATAATTTTTTTTAGACTAACTTAATGGTATTGCTACTTGTTAATCGTGTAATCGTGGAGATTGTACAAATAAATGGATCTATTTTTCATTCGGGGGTAAATTATTATTTTATGTACACAACAACATAAGGGTGCTAATATCGGATTATCTCGTAAGGTTAATAACGAGAGAAATACGGAAAGCATCGTTATAGTCTGACGGTCAAATACACCGTAACTATTTGACGAATTATATGAACCTTAGTTTTTTGTATTCAATTTTTCTACAAAATAGTATTGATTCAAATTAAAAAACCATTCTATAAATATTTGTAAACAAATTTAATTTTTTCCCTTAAAAAAGCACTTTGATTTAGTTTATTTATAAAAAAGGTATAGTTTATAAGATTTAATAGTATTTAAAATTGCTATAATTATAATTTATTATATAAAAAGATTCGAATAAACTAATTTTTAACATAATGCAAAAAATTACTTATCGTAATAAAACATGAACATTATTAGTATTTAACATTGAAATTTTAAACAAAAGAGAACTAGATTTTTATACTTAAATTAAAAAAAAAGAATTTTAAAACTTAATACAGTGTAATATATTAAAATTATGATATATAATTTTGCATATTATTGCCAATTATAAATTAAGCAAAAATACTGAAACTTCGTAATTTCATAGTTGAATTACTATTTTCTTGAATTTGAAGATATGTACCATTGTTTTATGAAGATTAAGATTTTAATAATAATAAACAATAATGCACCAAATCAGTTTTTTAGATTACTATAGTTCACTAGTTAAAATCGTAATATACAGATTAAAAATATAAAATTTTTTGCGCAGGGTAAATAATTTATAAGACAAATTGATAACAAATTGTATAAAAAGGAAATTTATGTTGTGTAAGCATTTTAATATCTTCTTTATTATTTTTCTAATCTAATGGTCCATTCTGTATGTTATTTATATTAAAGTTTTTTATAGAATTTTAATATCAATTTGTATATTTAATATTTCTTTGTTCTACTCAATATGCATAGAATAAAATACATTTGTTTACATAAATTTATATATTTTTTATAAAATATCAATTGCAAAGTTAGCAAATATATCAATAAGTAGATCTAACAAATATTTTAAAGTAGAAAAATTAAGAAAGTTGAAATTGAATAAAGAAAAATGCAAAGAAAAATATTTTACTCGTTACTCATCATTCAAATAAAACAAATTATGTTTTATTCCTAATTTTTAATTTCTTACAATTTTTTAATTTTACATTTATACATATTGTGACATTTACGTATGGCGATAATCACTCTTATATATCAGCATTAAAATTGGTAACAATTTATTTAAGGAAAATGTAATAATTTAACCAAAAGAATAATATCCAATAGAGCCGTATTATTTTTCTTTCATTATTCCGTATTTGAAAGTATTACCTAAGGCGTTTTGATTAAAAAATCGTAACATTTACAAGTATGTTATTATTTTGTACGGAACGACGCACTTTTATAAGTGGAGTCATTATTTTTTATGAAGCTAAATAAACAAAAGGATATTGTCCGAAACAAAAAGAAGTTTCATTATCAAAGCAATGATTTAACTATGGATGTACACAAAAGAAATATCTTGAAATTGAATTATACATTTTTCTTGAAATTTTATAGACATATATATACATATATATGTATATGTATATATGTGTATTAAATAATAATAAAATATGAAATTAAAAGAATAACATTTCCCTTAATTGCTTATTTTATTATCATTATTTAATGAATATTTAATTAATAATTCTCGAGTGTAATGAAATAGTATCAATAAATTCGAAAAGGATGATAAAGTAGAATAGAAATAAAGGAAACGTATTTTTTTACAGAAAAGTTTTGGAAAGCTGGTATGTTCACAACGTCTGACGCTTGGTGACGCTCTGCGCTACATCTTCCTGACACGAGCTAAACAGGGACAGAGAGTACAGTAGTGTGGTGACTTAGTGAGTAAAATGGAGCTGTTACACTCGGAAGATGCGGGCGAGCCAAGATAAAAGACGTTGTTCTGGAAGTTGAACCGAGGCAAAAGGCCGCTGACGGACGTGCGTGCCTTTTTCTCCGAAAAGAAGCAATGGAAGCCGACGTGTCGCGACTCGATTCCAGCTTAGCCGCAGGTGAGTTGTTTCTCGTAACCATCGCCTGTCCGTAACGAGGGCAGAAACCAAAATGTAATCCTAACACCCGTGCACCTTTTTTCTCTTTCTGTTTTTCTGTTCTCTCTCTCTCTCTCTCTCTCCCTCTCTCCCTACTGTATTTTCTAATTTGCTCACTCGCTCATACACACACACACAACACACTTATTGCCCACTATATAAGTTTGTCTCTCTCTTTCTCATATAATGTAATATCTTTGGCTTGTAGAGCTGTACTTCCTCATCGCCAAGTTTCTCTCGCAGGGTCCGTGTAATGCTGCTTCCGACGTAAGTTTTAATCATCTTTACATATGACCTTGTATTTTCCAAATTTAAGCATATTCATAGAGATTATGTGAGACTTTGACTTTGTTCCAGGTGCTGAAAAGTGAATTGGAGCGGGCCAAGGTAAGATCGCGCAGCTACAGTACGAGGCTTCTGAGTTGACGTTTTACACATGGTTTGCACGTGGTTTCGTATTGTATGCTTTTATCAAAACAAAAGCAAGAGTGGCAGTAATCGCGTGTTTATCGTATCTCGCATTTTGCCGGTTTCGATCATCCGAAATGTAGTTTAAAAAAATGTCAATTTTTGATAGCCTATGTTAAAAAGTTTTTTTTCGTTATTATTCCATAAATAATACAATTTTTTGTCGTAATTTTTTTTTTATTTTATTTTATTTTTTTTATTTTTTTTTTTTTTTTTTTTGATTTTAGATTTTACCGCAAAGGTTGGACTGGCTGGGGAATGAGCATAGTCAAAGCTTTGAGGAATTGGTAAGTATTTTGTTAAAAATTTCTGTGTAAAGAAAGAAGCTCAAAGTTAAAGTGTAGTTGTGATGGATAGCCAAAAAGGATAGATTTTTCTCTACCCCCTCCATTTTGCCGGAGAGCACTCGGTCGATTCTCTTCAAGCAAGCGCAAACTACGTCTATCCTTTATCTGGTTAGCTTAGCTCTTTCTCTATTTCACGATATAGTTCTGCTGCCCTGAAGATTTCTATCCCTACCCAAGCGTATACTGTTCCCCCTCTATTGTACTTTATCTGGTAAGAAGTGAGTGATAAAGAGGGATATTACTGGCCCCTTCTACGCTAATTAATGTAAAATAACTCAGAAATTTATCAAACATGTTAAAGATATCATTTTTAATTTAATTTCATTTCATTAAATTTAATAATTCAATCAATATGTTATCTGTTTTCAAATACATAAAAGTCTAGTTTTATACTTAATAATAAACTTGGTTATGTTTTTATATAACTTTTTAGGACATATTAATTATATAAAAATCTACTTAAAAAAAGATATATATCATCTACTTGAAACTTGAGATTTTTATATTTATTTCATATGAGTATACTAATTATAATATCGAAAATGCACTTAAGTTAACAATATTTCAAATTAAAAATACCAGTTTGTACAGTTTTACGGTCTTTTTATAATAAAATATGAAGAAAAATTTCGTATAAATGTCAGAAGTTCAATTTTTACTTAAGATTCCTTTCGTAAAAATTAATTGACATAATTTTTTATTTTTATTGTATGGTATTTAAACATTTTAAGCAAATGATGTTTGATTGTATATTTAAACATGAAACTGAAGTGTAAAAGGAACAACGATTAGTGTCCTACCATCTGCTTTGTAAAACCAGGCGAAAGAGAATACCTGACACTTGCCTTCTCCAATAAGGAAGTGGGGAATCAACCAATGAGCTAGCGAACAGAGTTCTTGCAGTATGTAGCGTTGGCGTTCGTGACGTGATCGATGATTGTGTCCTGTATGAGCTTGTGTGAATCGTTTCTGTGCGTGAGCGACACTCCTGCGATTAAATATATTTATAAACGGGAAGTTGGCCTGATGTTGCTCATGCTTGGATGTGCTCTCTTCTCGGATAAGACAGAAAATACCAAATCAAACTGCTTTATGCTTTTAAAAATTGGCGGGAATTTATTGCGATAAAGCAATTTTCATGTGAAAATTTGAGCAATCATTAATTTATTATATTTTAAACATAAAAACCTGAAATTAATAGCAATTACACTTACCAAAATTAATAATTATTAATTATTATGTAATTATAAGATAGAAAGATTATTTATTAGGTAAGTTTTCTTTGAAAACATTGGTAAGGTATGAAGTTTAAGAAGTTTATTTAAATAAATTTAAAATAAGTTTATTTAAATAAATTTAAACGAAAAAGATGCAATATCGATAATAGTACTTCATATTATATTTTATTATTAATCACTATAATTTGGCATTTAAATGGTTAATGATGTTAAAATAATTTTAGAAACAAATTTTTAAAAACATTTTTTAATTTATATTTATCTCAAAATTAATTAAAATTTGCTTATTATAATAATATATAAATGTAAAAAATTAATCAATTTGTAGATGAGTTAAGATTTTTTATCGTCTAGTAATTCCACATTGCATAATTTAAAATATGTAAAATTTTTTATATTTATATGTATGTTATATTTATGTTTATATATATATGTATAATATAATATATTTATTAAAATGTGATTATATTTTAGAAACAACAAAATTAAATTATGTAACGTAGAATTAATAGATGATCAAAACATTCTTAACTTTTATTCAAAATCATTGCGTTAAAATAACGTAATTGTTCATAATAAAATAAGCTTCAGGATAAAATTGTAAATAAAAATATGAACTAAAATAGGCTTGAATATAAAAAGTAAAATTTTATTTGTGTACAAGAATTTTTTATTAATATAGTAGATTTTATTAGATATAAATAAATTTAGTAAATATTCAATATTCAAAATCATTTAACTAACTATATCGTAAAAATTATTTTTTATACTTTCTTAATCAGTAACCAGCAAGGAATTGAATATTATGTTCAACATTCATTCGTAATATTAACATCATTTGTTTATGATTAAGTTATATGTAATTTAGTAGAAATACTATTTTCTATTAATTAGAAATTTGAAACTGTATTCTTGTAGTTACAATTTTTCTATGTATTTCAAAACAAGATTGTCACAGATTCAACTTTTAGTTTATATTTGATGATTCCAAGGTTTAACTATTTAAAATTTCTAACTCAGTTTCTTTAATACATTATATTTTAATAATACAAATTAAAATACTCAATTTTCAAAACTTATTATGTTTTAAGAAAAATATTGATCACTTAACTTTAATTATAAATCATTAAAGGTTTGTCTTTATTATTCAGTGTACATAGAAATTGGAAAAAGAATGCTTTGATGAAATAGCTATTGGAAAATATTATTGAAACTTACATGGAAACTGTAGAAAATACAATACAATTGCATCACACTGATAATAATGATAAACTACATTTCATTATAAATTAATTATTGAGGTTTTACTGTAAATTTTTTATTTGATTATTATTCAATATACATATAAAGTGTTATGTTAATATATTATAATAAAATTTCATTGCATCATAAACTTATTGTTATAAAATTATTGAATAACTATTTATTAACATATATATATATATATATATATATATATATATATATATATATATATAAAGATCATTATAAAATTTTAATTGTTAGCTTTTATTTTCTAACATATTACTTAATGTTTCATTTTTATAACGTTCAATATTTTAATATTTAATGTTACGTTTAATGTTTCATTAGATATTACTTTTTTGATCATGTGAAAATTTTAATTCCATATATAGCGAATATTGTCTACAAAACTTAGTTTTGTTAATATGAAGTCAATGAACTAGTTATTTATTAAATAAAAAATAATTCATTTTAATATTTTCAGGAGAGAAAGTATTCTCATATTGGTGTAAATCACTTACTTCAAATATGTTCACGAATTGGACCAGTTTTGGAAAAGGAAGTACCGCCTTGTGTTATTGGGGCTATTTCCTTGCTTGGTGCTGGCAAACAGTCCTTATTGCGTACAAGAGAAGGTAAATTTAACTATCTAATTTATTCAATTATTAATATAAATGAAATTATATGTAAAGATCATTAACTTTAATATAATTTTGTTTAAGATATGATGCGTTTCTTTCGCAATATCACTGGATACTCTGGAAGATTTGGAGGAAAACCCTTTATGAATCCACCTGGTTATTATCCAGTGCTCAATTTAGGTATTCAAGTATTATTAATTCCATATGTGAACATATACTTCTCTTAAATATAGATTAGTCATAGTCTAAAATATTTTTAATTGTTAGTCAAAATCCAAATCTTTCTTTGTGATAGAAAATTTCTAATGAAGTACCTTTTTAGTAAAAGTGCTTCAAGGCAGAGAGAACTCGGGTCCTTTGAGCAGACGCGAAGCAGTACCAACATCTTTCTATAGCAAACTGCAGCTATATCGTCATACACTGGGACACCTATCTGCTGTTTATTGCGTACTATATGATCGCACTGGGAAGTATATCATTACTGGAGCTGATGACTTGCTGGTGAAAGTCTGGAGTTCAACGGACGGACGGTTACTTGCTACTTTTCGCGGCGCGTCTTCAGAGATTATGGATATTGCTGTTAACTTTGATAATACATTGCTCGCTGCCGGTAGTTTGGATCGCATTTTAAGAGTTTGGTGCTTTCAGACAATGTCTCCAGTAAGTGATTTTTAAAAAGTTTTTTCTCTAATATCTAAAAATCTTTTTATTTTATATTTATAGAATATTTGTTTTCATTTGGCTATATCTTCAAGTATGCTTTAAAGTTTTTTAATCTTAAAGGTCCCTTCACGTCTTAATAAGTACATGTATTTAAACTTTATTTTTATATTAATCTTTAAATTAATGTTATAGACATATTGTTACATCGATTTTGAATGACTAATTTTAACAAATTTTAATAAATTAAGTGTCTATCTCAATTTATATTCAATTTCTTAAAAAGTATAGTGATAAATGTAGTATTATGGATTAATGTATTTCATTTGTAAGTTCTTTGTCATAAAATTAAGATTAATAAAGAAAAAAAATTTTTACAAACATTACAATGATAATTTATTAAAAGTTGTTTTATTACTGCAGCAAAAACTATTGAAAAAAGTGAAACCTATTTCCTTTCATATAAATATATAATTTTTGTAACTGTGCTTTTCAAAGTTTAATATTATTTGGCGTTATATTAATTAAAAAATAATTGCAATCCAAATATATAATGTGGTTTATTTTATATTTGTATATTATTACTTATTCTATTTTACTGTTTAAATAATATAAAGTTAAGATAAAGTAGTGTTTATCAATATAATAATAAATAAAAAAATATATAATAATGCTCTGTATAAACTAAAATATTAAGATTAATATTTAAGAATAATTAAAATGGAATAAAAATGAAAATATTAAATAAATTTTTAGATTGCTGTTTTGTCGGGTCATTCAGGCATGATAACATCTGTAAAATTCTGTCCTATATCTTGTAATGGTGTCAATTATTTAGTCTCGACAAGTAGTGATGGTTCAGTTGCATTTTGGTCACATACGAAACAAGGCAACGAGAGAACAGTGTTTCAGTAAGTAATAAATATTAACATTTAAAAAGAATATAATCTATAATGCTATTTGATTTAATTATTACGAATTTCTTTTATAAAAGATGTTGAATTATTAATGAATAATATTTTGTTCATCTTAAGAGCAATGTCGTTCTTAAATAAATAATGTTGAATTTTATTATTTAATATTAACTTATAAACATGTTTGTATTAAATAATAAAAAATTATATTAAATAATGATAAAATAATCTACAAATTTTAGTATATAATAATAATGATGTATATGAGAATCAATATTGATATAAATAGAAGCTTTTCAAAATAAATACACTTAAATTTAACTTATATAATACAAAAGTTTGAATTGATTTATGACATCCTAATTGTTTATATTATCATTTTAAATTACAAAAAATATTCTATCTTTTTGAGTTGAAAATTTCATATTTATTATAAAATACTTATGCAGACATTGTAAATATGATAGTTGTA
The DNA here is from genome assembly GCA_018907045.1 of Wiebesia pumilae. Taxonomy (NCBI): domain Eukaryota; kingdom Metazoa; phylum Arthropoda; class Insecta; order Hymenoptera; family Agaonidae; genus Wiebesia; species Wiebesia pumilae. Next base: position 5,754,817 of record JACCHZ010000127.1, read on the forward strand.
CTTACAGTTCAAAATAAGTTGCACAAAATATTCAAATGTACAAGTGAATATTAGAAATTTAAAAAAATGATCTTGGTACTCACAGACCAAAGCCAATCCAATACCATGAGAAGATGCGACCGGGTCAAGCGCAGATGATCTGCGCTTCATTCAGTCCAGGAGGCGCTTTCATGGCTGCGGGATCTGCTGATCATCACGTTCGGGTTTACACAATGTTAGGTGAAGAAGGGCCGCGGCGCGTTCTTGAGGTGGAAGCCCACTCCGACACCGTCGACAGCATCCAATGGGCACACAGTGGTCTTAAATTCATCTCTGGCTCGAAAGACGGTACAGCAAATGTTTGGAAATTCGAACAACAACAATGGCAGCACAAGAGATTATTAATGACCACTAAACTTTCTGGGTATAATAATAATGTTTTTGACCGATACTATTAGTAATTTTAAAATAAAAATAAACTACAAAAGTTGAAAATACTCAGTCATACTTTGTATTCATACACAAATAAGTAAAATTATAATTAAATGTTACAAAATTAATGTTCTTAGCTGTATGTTTTTATGAAATTAGCTTAAGATATTAAATAAATTCTGGAAAAAGTAATCTATTAAAAATTACAATTACCACATTAGTAAAATAAATTCTTATATTTATTATTAAAAAATAAAACTCTAAATAAAAGAAGAATTATTTAAATCTTTTACTATAATTCTTTATATCTATTATTCTTTATAAAATACATTATAAAATAGCATTAAGAAATTAAATATTTGAGATAGTAATATAAATATTGTATCTTCAGTGAACCAGAATTAGAAGATGATTCAAACAAGAAGACAAAGGTGACAATGGTGTGTTGGGATGTTAGTGATGAGTGGGTAGTGACAGCTGTGAATGACAGTTCTTTGAAAGTGTGGAACGCTAGAACGACAGAACTAGTGAAAGTTTTACGTGCTCATAAAGATGAAGTGTTTGTTCTTGAGTCACATCCAATAGATCCTAGAGTAATTTTAAGTGCTGGACACGATGGACAATTGATAATCTGGGATGTGCTAAATACAGAACCAATAGCATGTTTTCAAAATTTTATTGAGGGTCAGGGCAATGGTGCTGTATTCGATGCTAAATGGTCACCAGATGGTACTATGCTCGCAGCAACAGATTCTCATGGCCATCTGATGATGTATGGTTTTGGATCAGGAGTTGAAAGATTAAAGATAGTGAGTTTTTTATAATATAATTTATAATATATATATATATATAAATTAATTATAAACTTTCTGTAATATAATTTATATATATGTAATTCTTATATTAATGCAATTGTTTTAATATGTATTAATATATAAAAAAGTTAAAATTTAAATATATTTGATTTGAAAAAAAGATTATAAAATTTTATTACCATATATACACATATTATTTAACATATTATCTTAACATCTAGAGATTAAAAATAATATACATGTGAAAAAAATATATATATATACATAGGAAGGAATTTAAATAATATTAAATAATAATGGCGTAAATAATATTGCTTATGTAAATATGTAAGACTTATGTAAAACTAAACAATGAAAACGTATTTTTACATTAATTTAATTTTTATAATAATATCTAAGTTAATATTTTTAATATTTTTACTTAGATTCATTTACTAGCAAGCATTTTATTAATAAAATAATGGATAAAAATAATGTTTTTAATTTTGCATTAAGTAATAATATTTTCATTTTTTTTAAATAACCTTTACTAAAAAAACATAAACACGATCGATAATATTTTTAGGTACCGAGAGAATTATTTTTTCATACTGATTATCGGCCTCTTATCAGAGATGCCAATAATTACGTATTAGACGAGCAAACGCAAACAGCACCACACTTAATGCCGCCACCATTCCTCGTCGATGTAGATGGTAACCCTTATCCTCCAGCATTACAAAGGCTAGTTCCAGGAAGAGAAAATTGTCGAGGTGAACAGTTAATTCCAAACATCGCTGTTGGAGCTAGTGGTATGCACGTCAATATATTTAAACGTTTTATTTCGTGAACTATACATTTATATTCTGTATTTTTTACAATATAGTAAGAATTATAAATTTAACAAAATATTCACAAGCAAAAGATAATAAAAAAAGAAGCAATGTATGAAATCGAAATATTGTTTAAAAGTTTTACATAATAAAGTATTTAAAGTACGAATCATATCTTTTAATATAAATAGTTTTTATAACCATCTATATTTGATTGAGTTATTTATTCCAAAGTGTCATCTAAACTACAGATTGATAACTTAATTTCCTTTTTTTAAGTTTGTTGTTCAAAAAATATATTAATATGATAAAAAATGTAATATCAAAACAAAAAAAATTTCTAAACAACATGAAAAATCTTAAAGGTTTTGTGGGTTTGTTTATTTTTCTTTTTATCATTGGAGAAAAGCCAGAGACTATTATTAAAATTTATAAAATATAATTTCTACTTTAACGTTAAACATATCTGATTTGTCTTGATAAAAATATGGAAAAGAATATTTTAATTTTTTTTTATTTGTATATTAATTTGCTAATTAATATAAGTACAAACAAAAAATGAGGTTCATTTTATTGAACTGTCTATACTTTAAATAAAATATAAAAACTTTTGTGAAAGTTCTATATCATACGTTTCTTATGACTATATTACTATTTAAAAATTCTAAATTGTACTGGCCCTTTAAAAAAACAAAAATTTATTTCTTATATAGGTCAGCAGGAAGTGATTGAAGGACTACCTGAGCAAGAGCAACCACGTTCAAATATTGACAGGCTCATAGAAGCGCTAGCTCAACGTCAGGTAATGAATGCTGAAGGTGTACCTGTTAATGAGGAGGAAGACAATAATCCACAACAAAATGAAGATCAGCAACCAGTTAGACAAATCGCGAGTCCTCGTGGTGGTAGACCTGGCTTGCGTCGCGTTGGGGACGTCGAAGGTGTTCGGCAAAGTAGTGGCAACTGGCAGCGCGATAATACGACGCCTTGGAACAAACCAATGCTTGTGAGGCCTCTTAATCCCGCCGTTCTTGAGACTCAATACAAACTAACGTGAGTTCGATGAAGAAAAGAGTACAAATCATAGATATGATTTTCATACAAAATTATTCTGTAAAACAGTAATATAATATAATAAGAGTGAACGAGTTTGACATTGCTAAAGATTTTATTTAAACATGTATTATGGAATTAGTTGAGTAATGTGTGCATGTTTTGTCTTTTTAAATAGAAATTACATTATAAAAGAAAGTGAAACTTTTATATTACTTGTTAATAGAAACGCAATGGCTGAAATGGAACTGGAATGTTGGAGGCGTGAAATGCGTAGAAGGCCTCAAGTCACTTCGAGCACGACTAATACTCCCGATCAAAATAGATCTTTGGTACATGATAGAAGAAATCGAACTACCAGACATGGTTACAGAACGAGGGCAACTCGAAGCGAAGAACAGGAAGATGAAGAATTTGAAGTGAGTATATTTATAATTTTGAAGATTTATTTATGTGAATTATATTTAAATTGATTGATAACTATTAAATTACGTAGTAGAATAACTGTAATTTATGTTATACTCAATTAAATGTGTTTTATTTTTAGAACCCTGAGAATTCTGGAAGTTCAGGAACCAGTAATGAATCTTCTTCAAATGAGGAAGAATTGTGTTCAGACAGTTCAACCTCTGATACTAGCAGTGAATATTCAGATTGGATAGCAGATCATGGTGTTAATTTAGAGCCACCAAAACGAAGTAAAAGGAAACCCGTACAGAAAAGAGCAATCACTCCTCCAAGTGATGCAGATAGAAGAAGAAGTCAACGACCAAAGAAGAAGGTGAAATACATATTTTATTATGAAAAACAATCTTGTACCAGCTGATTACATTAAGTATGCTTTAATGTACAATATACAAATAGAATAATTAAGCAAATAAAACTTTTTATATAATAAAGAAATGTTAGTACTTTTGAGTAATTCTGTTTTGTATGAATAATTTTTTACTGTTTGATTTTTTATATTAAAATATAGTAGAATTTCAATAATACTTACAAAAACGTTTTTTGATGTTTTGACTATTTTTACTACAAATAAAAATATATTTGAAAGAACAATAATACTTCAGGAAACCTCATTTATAATTATTTGTTTCTGTGAATACTTTTCGTAAAAAGAAGTGTTTGTAGAGTACTTTATTTTATTTTTTGTATTTTATAGATGATACCGATAACAGAACCAAGTTCTGTAACAGAAGTACCTGACATTTACCGTCCACCGGAATGGCTCAGTGAAGTGATTCCAAGGAAAGCACCGTATTACCCTCAAATGGGAGACGAGATTGTCTATTTCCGGCAGGGTCATAAAAGATATTTAGATGCCGTGAAAATGAAAAAAATTTACGATGTCAGTCGTTCATTTGAGCCATGGACAAAACTGGATCTTAAAGTAAATCAAATAAAAAATAAAATCTTTATGTACATAATTTTTTATATATTTAGTATACAATACATAATATGCTATTAAGCAAATTAATGTTTAGCTAAACTTAAAAAAACCACAAAATTTGTATTTTGTAAATATTAGATATGCATAGGTGAACAGTTAATTCCAAACATTGCTGTTGGAGCTAGTGGTATGCGCGTTAATATATTTAAACGTTTTATTTCGTGAACTATATTCTATATTCTATATAGAATCTTTATATTCTATAATTTTTTAGATAGTTATAGATACATATGATCAAATTTTAAATAAATCAATTAAATCATTAAAAGTGATGTTAAAGCAAATATTCTCAATAAGAAATTATAATATATGATTTATAATTTTCATATTTGAAGTTTAAAATTTTAATAAATTGTAGTACCTAATGTTTTTATGTAATTTAATATACTGTGAAAAATTTTATGAATTTTTAACCGATATATCAATAATACTTTAAATATATCAATTGTACAACTATTAAAATCAATATTATTTAAATACATTTTAAATATTTTTTAAATACTTAGAAGCATTAATATTAACAATTTTAATATTTTTTAGAAAAAAAAAATTAACTTTTAATCAAATCTGCATTCTTTGTATATAGTCTATATTAGGTTGATTTGACTGATTATAAAATTTAGAACAATGAATACAAACGTAATTTTTAACCTTGTACCTAAATATAAACATAAATTATACACGTAAAAGTATTAAGATTAAAGAGATACCTTAGATGCTGGCACCATGTACATGATTTAGCATAGAGCGATGATAATTTTTTATAGTTTACTGTCAGAATGTTATATTCTCAGTTTTCAATGTTTAACATATAAACAAAATGTTTAATTGTTATAATAAACCACGTATTCTTGTTGCACGATAAAGCCATGATTTTACTTTAGATAATATTGATTTATTAAAATAATTTGTAATCTGGAATTAATTTGAATATTTTAGGCCCAAGAATTCGTAAAAGTAATAGGAATCAAATACGAGATTCGACCTCCTCGGCTGTGTTGCTTAAAATTAGCCCAGATGAACGAAGAAGGTTTATTGACGGGAGTAACATTCACGATAAAATACCACGATATACCTGACGTGTTGGATTTTCTTGTCCTGCGACAAACGTTTGATAATGCTCTTGAGAGAAGTTGGTCGGAAGGAAATAGATTCCGTTGCATGATAGATGATGGCTGGTGGACGGGCCAAATAATATCGGTGCAACCACTCTCTGAAGAATTCTCTGATTCGTACTTTATGTGTTTTAATATAAGATGGGATAGCGGGGAAACAGAGTTTATGAGCCCCTGGGATCTTGAACCTATTGATGAACAAAGTAAGTAGTCTCTTAATAAAATTTTATAGTTATATGCAATTAAAATAAAATATCGTTTTTAAAAGATGTTCAACAAAAAATTATAAATGTTTGTATGACTATAGAAGAAAATTCGAGATCTATTTTAAAAACAGGTGAAAATTTATAGAAACAGATAACAATGAAGTAAGCAATCTAGCAAATTTAGTAACGAAAAATAACATTTTGAATATAAATAATGAAAATTGTTTTTATTTCACAAATAATTCAATAGTAATTTTATTTTAAATTTAAGAATTCTATAATATATAGTGATATCCATTTTTATAAAAACACTTTTATACTTTTACTATAAAATTAACTGACATAAGTAACATGCATTTAAAAAAATATTCTATAATAGTACATAAAAATATTCGAAATAAATAACAGTTATAAAGAAATTTAAATTCATCGTTGAAACTCTTTTTCCTTTCATAAGTGCTTTATTAATAAGAAACATTGCAAGATTCTGTATTTGAAGACTAAAATGCATTCTTGGATTGAATAATGTATTTTTGTTATTATATCCGCTACGGAATTATTTTATATTTTTTAAAGGGTTACCTACAGAAGTAGGTGGTGCAGTACCGGTTCTTTCAGAGGAGATTCAAGAAACGTTATATCAGCCTCAGCCAGAAGAATGGCCAATGGGTGATCGGGAAGTTGCTAGTCGAAGAATTATACGCGGCCTTGATCAAGTTATGACTTTGTCAATTGCTGAACCCTTCATAGCCCCTGTTGATCTCAATATCTATCCGTTGTACGCGTATGTTGTCGAATATCCAATAGATTTATCGACAATAAAAGCTCGCTTTGAAAATTTCTTCTATAGGCGAATCACTTCGGCACAATTCGATGTGAGGTATCTTGCAACAAATGCGGAAAAGTTTAACGAACGACATAGTCAGATTGTTAAGCAGGCAAGGTTAATAACTGATATCTGTTTGCGAATTATCAAGTAAGTGTATATGTGGCTTTCATATTATTTAGCATCTAATTTTTAGTTGTCGATACGTTATCATATATATGTTAAACCGTATTTAAAAAAATTTCTTACACATTTATGAATATTATACGCCAAAATCTGATTACAATCGTATTTTAAAGAGATATTTAAAAACAAGTTTAATTCTTTAAAATGTCTTTCTAATATTTTATGATTTACAAAATCGATAATATCAATAAGAAATTATACATATTTTAATTCACCTATATTGTTTTACTCTTTACTGTATATTTCAATGGTTAAATGTATTAGTTCTTAATATTCAATCATAATATCGACATTTTCTGTAACAGTAAATAGTTTTTATTTTTTTCTAAGATTTTCTTTCTTGCCTAACTATTTTATGATATTTAATAAGTACTAAGTCATTTAATTTTTCAAAGTAATAAATTGCGTATTTCAATAATTATTTTGTAAAGACATGTAAACAATAATAGTTATAAAAATTAATTAAAATTATTCTTTGTATATTTAAGACTAATCGAAGATTTTTTAATCATGTTCTTTTAAATAATTTTTAAATGCACTAAATAATATGGTTAAAGTAAATTTATTTGAAAAATAAATTTAATCATGTTCTTTTAAATAATTTTTAAATGCACTAAATAATATGGTTAAAGTAAATTTATTTGAAAAATATAACATTTTAAATAATGTAATTATTTAAATTTATAATTAATTAGGTTTATTTTCAACTGCTTAGTCTATTGATTTAATTTGTCATTGGAAAATATTTAAAGTGAAATTCAATAGTCACTTTAAAGTTATAAAACTTACCTTAAATTTATCTAATTGATGACATTTATAGTATTTATGATATAAGAATAAGATATTGGTATATCTTAAAAATAATTGCATTTAATTATGTATTTTGTAAATTTAAAGTAAAGCAAAAAGTAGAACCTTACTTCTTTATTTTGGCATTCAGAAACAAATAACTTTTACATTTGTATGTTTAAGTGTTGATAAACATCTTTATTACATAGAACGTATAATTTAATTAAAATTTTTTTATACGTATTTTCGAATTATAAAATTCTTGAAATATCTATATCCTTAAGCATGCACATATTAACATAACAAATGTATAGATTAAAATTTTATTTGTTAAGTTAAAACTGTCATAAAATTTCTTCATATAAAATTAATTTAATGACAAGCAATTTTTTAATTCGAAATAATGTACTTGTTAGAAATTATATCAAAATAAAGTGCTTGTTTCAAATTTTCAGAGACACTACTGATCATGATGTCACAACTTTATATCACGAATTAGCTGATGCTTATCATTCTTCAGATTCCGAAGTTGACATTGAAGATGATATTAATAGACCATCGACAAGCTCTCAAAGACCTACACGTTCTGTGGCAAACAGACATACTAATGCACAAAATGTTAGCAAAGACTGGAGGATAGCTTGTCGACAACTTTTGGACACATTGTGGCAATGCGAAGACTCCATTCCATTTAGGTAATACCTATAATACTCTTATTTACCAGATTCAAGTACATAGTAACTCATTATATAATTATGTTTACATTTTGTTATAATTAATTTTGAAATCTTCAAATTATAGACAACCTGTAGATCGTTTGGAGAATCCAGATTACCACCTCGTTATTGATACGCCCATGGATTTGCGAACAGTAAAGGAAGATCTTTTAGGGGGGAACTATGAGTCTCCTGCAGAATTTGCCAAAGATGTAAAATTAATATTTACAAATAGTAAAAACTACAATACGAACACGCGTTCAAAAGTAAGATTAAAATTTGTGATAGAGAGAGAGAGAGAGAGAGAGAGAGAGAGAGAGAGAGAGAGAGAGAGAGAGAGAGTAAAAGAAAGTAATAGATTACATAGTTGATAAAATTTCATATTCTATTAAACTACAAACTATATTAGAACTAAGTCCGAAAAATCTTTCTTACACTAAAACAATCATTGTCAATTCAAACTAATTTCTGTGGTAATAAAAAGTCACTCGTCTGTACTTATTTCAATTAGATATGAATAGTAATAAAATATATTGATATAAATTACAGAACTCTATAGTTCACATAAGTTTTTCAACTTCTACAGATCTTAAAATTAAATAGCTTTTTCTTTATTAGTAAGAAATGACCTTATGGGTTTTAATCTCCCTATTTATAGTTGCCTCTGTACTTGCTTTTTTATATTTTTCAGTTTTTAATATTTTAACCCTTACCCTTTGAAGCTGTCCGAGATATTTATTATAAATCTTTAATCTTTAAATGTATTTATAGAAATAGTTTGATTGATTAATGTACTAATTCACTTTCCAGTATTTTAATACTTCTTATAGTTCTTGCTAGTATAATAAAATTACCACCAAATGACAAGTTATTTAAGACTTTCACATAATATGTTAAAAAATTTTAATTTAGAATATAGGCAATAGAAAAACTACCTTACCAAGAATATGAAGAGAATCAATTCATTTTTCAGATTTATTCTATGACTGTGCGATTATCAGCTATGTTTGACGAACTGATGCGTAAAATAATAAATAAATGGAAATCAGCAACAAGAATTAAAGACAAGAAAAAAACAAATAAAAGAAAAAGAGGTTCTTCTACTAAAACTCAATTAACGAATGGAGCTGGTAAGAAAAGTAAAGAAAATTCGATTTTTCTAATTTGTAAATTGTTTAAGAATTTCTTTTATAGTTTTCAATCGTATTTATTTGTTATACTTCAGGTCCTTCTAAGAAAAAATTAATTAGTAGTGACGATGACGATGACGAAGATAATGAAGATATACCTATTGAAAACGACGGTGACGACGACGACGATCGTTCTGAAGATTTTAGACCAGGAAAAAGGCCAGTAAGGCATGTGAATCATGACGGAGCGGGTATGATATAATTTTCTTAATTATTGAAATCACTTTTAATTTTAAAATTTGTATTAAATATTCTACTGTTTATTTAAATAATTAATATTGCTTATACTAATTATTAATAATAGTACTTGCATCATTCGCCTTTAAAAAAAGTTAAATGATACTTTTTGTAGTGATATAATAAATTACCATTAAAAAAAGTGACTTCAATTTCAAAAATTGTTTGAGAATGTATTTGATCAATATCGAATTTTATTTAAAAGGAAACTCGATTTTTAATTTCTTAGGTCCATCTACTCTAATGAATGGTCATTCCAAACGCCTGGCAAAATCTTCTCGACCGTCTCTTCGTCCTCGTAATGTGTCTGTTAAACGGAAGGTTACGCATGCTAACTTTGATGATGAGGACGATGATGACGAAAGCGATGATTCTAGTCCAAGCTTGAGTGAGTCGAGCGACGATAGTGCACCGAAGCGTCGTACGCGATCACGAAAGTCGATTATATCTACAGCAAACGGACTTAATGACAGTGACTCGGACGAGGTATACGAACCAAGTTCTAAGGGTAAACAAACGCGTAATAATAGAGCAAAAAACTTTAAAAAAATGAGACCCAATAGAACTCTAGAGAAACGATACGTTGTGGTCAATGACGAGGACGAAGATGAAGATCAATTTGTTTCTCAACAGACTGACGAGAGCGAAGAAATCGTCACACGAAACGGCAAGAGAAAACAGAAGGCATCTATAGTTAAGAATAATATACATGATTCAAGTAGTGATGAAGAAGAAGACGTTCAAGTGACCAATAAAAACAACGAATTACCAGAAGTTGATAAAAGCAATGCCAATGTTGAAAGCGGACAACAGGAAGAGCAAGAAGAAGAAGAACTAGAAGAAGAATTAGAAAGACAAGAAAAAGAACTAGGACAAGAAGATGATGATGACGATGACGATAATGATGACAATAATCAGGAAAAAGCTGAAAGTTACAACGACATTGAAGACGACGACGAGATTAAGTTACCGGAACACAATCCAGTTCTTAGTCACGTGAATTTCGCGCGCAATATAATTCAACAACCGCGTAAGCTTCGTGCCTCCCGTGATTCGGAAAGTAGTAATGGCATCAACAACAAGCATCACCTACGCCGTTCAGGAACTAAACGCATGCGCTATAACGAGGATACAGACGATGAAGATGACGAGGACAGCTACGATTCAGGCACACCGATTACGAAAACACGCAGGAGGACGGTCAAGCGGCCGTATTACGGCGAAGCTAGCGACGAAGAGAGTTGCAGCCAACCAGGCCTCGGAGGAAGTAGTAGGGAACAAGACATCAGATTAGGGATCAGTGTAAGCAGCAGGGGTCGCGTTAGAAAGATGACGCCCAAGGCAATGTCCGCGCTTCGATAAAAGACAAAGGATACGCTAACTGTGCATAGTAACGTTTGATAAACTATTTGTAAATGTTCGAAAGGAGGATAAAAATTTATGGCAAACTACACCACAACATTCTCCTTAATCATATTCAACTTGCAATTTTATTGATTTTTGCTGTTTCTCAAAGTAGTTCAGTGTACACGAATGCGGAGATGCAAACATATGTAAGTTTGAAAGTTAAAAACGTATTATTAAAATCTGTGTATAAGCTTTCGGTCCTTTATGAGGATGCTTTACATCGATAAAAATTCTTGTTTTATCAGCTTTCGCAGCATTATTAATATTGTGTAATTTTCTGATCACACACCAGAAGCAATTACATTTCCTATTATTCAATTTTGTATTAAAAAACAAAAAAAAACGTTTAACATAAACAATAAATAAAGTAAACTGAAGGTAATGTGATATTTTTATTTTTTTATATATAATTTCAATTTTTGGATATGACAGAGTTAAATTGTCCTTGTTTCTAGTTATTAAAATATCTAAAAATTTGTAATATAAAATATATTATTCGTCATAAAGCGAACGCCGATAAAGCAGAAATAATTTTCGCTGTTATAGTTTAAATTATATATTTGCATAAAAAGCTTCTGAATGTTTTTAAATTTTAAATAAAAATAGAAAAATCGTGCTATAATTTTTATATTTTTGGAAAAATTTGAAACTGACATATTAAAAACAAAATTTGTTTTAAAATAATCATAAAGATGGAGACCATAATATTTGATTCCAAAGGAAATTTATGCGAAAAAATACACGCGAAGCTAAACATTGAGAAAATGTGTAAGTAATTTTAGGAAAAGATATTTATAGGTAGGCAATTAAAAAAATCTATTATTTGTTATTTTTACTTTTTCATAACTTAAAATCTACTTAAACTTTTTTCTAACGTTATGTTTGCTTCGAAATTACGTTTTTAAAATCAAGTTGTTTGGTTTAAGGTAGTTATTTTCGTATCAATTTTAATTGTCATCCAAAAATGTAAATATTTATTGCAGAACGATAATTGTATATAAGAATAAAAAGTGTTGGATCAAATAGCATTTTTTCTATTGTTTAATATTTAAAAACATTCTTCGAAATTTTACAAGAATTTATTTCCTGTATATAACTACGATTTGATTCTGCTTCGTAGTAACTGATAATATTCAAGTAAAGGTCTTCGTATTTACTTCATGATTAGCAGCAAATCTATTATTTTACTACCAAATATTTGTAGCTATTTTTAAATTAGTTTACTATTCATAATTGACAATTTATCACGACTTTTAAGAGTAATTGTTTACTTTTATATCAATGAAAAATGTATAATTCACTATTGATCGAACTATTGATTCACTCAAATATAGTTAATTTACTGGCAGACTTAATGCGGCTATTACATTAAACAAATATCATATTTTTAAATGAAATATGTATCATAAAAATTGCATAACTTGCATATACCCATCATGCCGCATTTAATCTGTTTATTTTTGTGAAGTTTAAAATACTAATACAGTTTTGATTAATCACCGACACGGCCTTCTTTACATTTACGTTTTATACTTAAATCAAGAAAGGAAATTTATTCTACGAACTTTTTCTATGTATGTCATATGTATATCTTAAATCATCTTTTATGTAAATATTTTATTAGTTAAATAATTACAATTCGAAATAATATTTAGTATGAAAATATTATGTAGTGAGATAGAAATTTTAATATACTAATATCACTACTTGAAAACGAGAATGCTTAATACTAAGTACATACATTTGAAAGTAATGAGCTATAGAAATAATTTGAAAACATTACAAATTTATTTATAATTTTGATAACTTATTATATATTTTCATGTTAATAATATTCAATTATCAATTTAAAAATAAAAGGTATTATTCTATATTGCATGTAACTATCTAGTACACAAATTATTGACTAATTTTAAATTAATATTTATTATTCATTTATGCTTTTTAATTAAAATTAATTATTTATGATTAAATGATAAGTTATTTAAGTAATTTGAATCCATTAGTACTTTACTTAAAACATTTCTTATATATGGAATCACAAATAAAAGAAAAAATGTTAATACTTTAGTAAAATAAGTAAGAAATTATAATATTAATTTAAGTGTAAAATATAAAAGTATTGAAAAGGGACAACTTATCACACACGTACATACGTTATTGTTATACTAATCCTAAGAGCACATGACATTTGAAATGTACTAGATACTTTGAATTAGAAAATTACAATTACTATTTTAATTTTACCTGCAAAGAAATTGGATTTTTGTAAAATTGAACAAAATTAAATAATTTTCAAAATAATAGAAGATGAAATTATAACTAAGTTTAAAAATTTATAATACAAGAGATTTGTTTTAATTGAACAATACTAAGATTTTTTATTACAATTTCCTGTTACTTAAAATCAAGTTTTATATTTTTTTAAAGTGAGAATTTGTGTTTATTACTAATTTCAATAATGAAATTGTTTATTAAAAATAAAAAATGTTTAGTAATAATTTTATTTTTTATTAAAACTACTAAAAACTTATATATTATTAATACTTATGTTTTAATATAATTTGATTTAGAAGGAATTAAATTAATTTTTATAGTGTATATTATATATTTTTGCTTTGTCTAATAAATTTGATTATTAGCATCAAAAGTCATTACTACAATGAAATAAAAATTTATCTCACCATAAAAATATTTTTAGACAACGAATTTTGTTATCTTTTAATAAGCTTAAGTAAAGAAAGATTGAATATTATGATTGTATTTTTTATAGTTTACTTAAAAATAAATAATAATATTTAATTTTATTGAATTTAGATATTACTTATCTACCAAAACATTATAATCTGATTTAATTTTTTCATTATTAAACTTACTTTTAATTAAATAACAAAAATGTAATTAGACAGGAATCGAAAATACAATTTTTTTTAATTCTAAGAAAATTGAATGTAAATTATTATAAACTCTTACTTTTAAAAGTATTAAATAGCGTTCATTTTTATTTCATAAATAAACATGATTTTCAGTGTCATTATTAACTTAAAAACTTGACTATTCACTTTAAATTCTATTTGAATAACTAATAATTACGTAGTAATAATGTTTGAAAAATTTTGACTAGCATATTCTTTATTGGTATTAAGAACAAAATAGGATGGTTCGAGATGATTCCGTATTTTAAAAAATATGAAGATTTTTTAAAATAAATATTCGTCTATCATACGCATCAATAGTTACTAAATAATTTTTTTATATTGCTATAATTGATTTTTAAGTAAAAATACATAAATTATATTTTAAGAAGAGAATTTAAAAATTTCTTATGATACTTGATTAAGATTAATAGGAAAAAGAAAAATTAAAAACATTTTTCATTATTTTTAAAAATGCAAATCGTATAGGTACATAAACTTAAACTTTTTAAGTCCATAACTTATTGCAAAAGTACTCATTTTTTCAAATTCTTGTATTATGAAATATAGTGCATAAAAATGCTCCAATGAGATAAATTACGTATTTTTTACATATTGAAAATTCACAAAGATATTACGCTGTAGTTTTTAAGATATCATGGTCATAATGGTATAATTAGTGTTCAGCGAAAGAGTAATGAGGAATAATGAGCGAAAATGTAATTAGTTAAGGCGCCTGTATGAATAGAGAGAGAGGTGCGTGCGTGCGTGCGCGCGCGTGTGGATATTATACAGACATGTATACGTGTATGTATGTGTATCATTGTACTCTATGATTTTTGTGAGTGTACATAATTTTTAATTTTTATTAGTGATTTTAATTTTCGATAAAAACAAAACTGAACAACTCTTTAATTTTTATGAATAGATAATAATGAATCGATGCAAGCGTCGATGTATAATTCCTTTGAATGCAATTGAGAATGTTAATGTGAATTTTTGTTGTTGTAAGTTATCATAGAGCTTGTAAATATAGTTTAATAGCAGCATACGATTAATTTACGAAAATTAACAATAAGATTAACAGTAATTTGTTGAAAAACTGATAGAAAAAAGAGAAATATTTACTTTGACAAAATACTGTTGATAACATGTTTTATAAAACGACAATTGCTTGTTAAGACGCTGCATTTTTGTTTTCTGACGGGAAGAATTTCTTCTAATGTATAAAAACAGGTAACTTGACATTAACGAGACAATCTGAAGCTTACCAAATGCAATAATAATTTTAAAATTTACAATTTTTTAAACAATAGTCAATGATTAAAAAAAATTGCATAAATCCATTGTTTACTTTGATGTTTAATAATGTACTTTTATCGATAAAACGTAGAAAATCTACTATTAGAATGAATTATTTTTCTAATTAGCTGAGGAAAATTTTATTTAAAAATTTATCTTTTAAAAAAATTATTGTACAGTACTTATATCAAACGAACAGTACGAACGAACAATAATTTCTTGGCATCAGATACAAGGCAAGTGCCTTTAATTATGATTCAGAATGCGACGGTGAACGTTCATTGATAAATATAATATATATGTAAAAAAAATAAAAAAAAATATATAAATTTCTAACCAAACTGCCATTAATGACTGTTTGACTAATGAAATAGAAATTTCCTGGAAGACATTATTCTTTGTACATTATTTCTTACGATATAAATTAATAGCATTCACTTGTAGTCAAACAAATTACTCTGTTTCATTAAATTATTGACTAAGCGAATCTTATTTAGTTGTAAAAGATTATTTTCTGAATTATTTTTAATATGATCGTTAATCAATTTAAGCGAAAAGTGCGAGATAAAGAAAATGTGAAGTATATTCAGGTCTGCGTAATTAATGGAAGTCTTGACTGTTTTAAGCCATTGTGATATTAGCTTAAGAAGGTATAAAATAATAATCATAATAAAAAATGTGGGTTAACAATGGTTATTTTTTTAACAACGTTAATGTCATCGATTAAATTGAACATAGCTTAAAGTACTTGACTGAAATTGTATTAATTTAATAATAACTATCTTATCAACATTTTATTGTCTTCTTTCTTTTTGTTATCTCTCTGATACCAATTTATATAATTATATAAGAATTATATTAGAATTTAGGGTTTGTTATTCAACGCTATGTAATAATATAATATGGTGTTTAATTTGGTTAAAGTAAATAAGATATTGTGAAAAAGGACCTAAGTGTACTTTGTTATGTATAGTGTAAATTTTTTCTATTGCCAGCTAATAAATACTTATAAGATTGTTTTAAAATGACTTTACAAGAAATTTATTTTAAATAGCTTAATTAATATCTAAATATTAAAAATGGTTTAAATACTTTAAGAGGAAAATTTAAATAAATTTATTTATGTATTTCAGAATAAAATATATATATATATATATAAACTCATGCAATAAAGATATTTTCAAATTAATTACTAAATAAAGTAAATATATAATTAAAAAAATAATATACTTTTTTTATTAAATTAAAGAATCATCTTTCAAATGCTTAATATTTTAAGTTTTAAACTATTAAATATTTGGTAATTATATTAAAAAATATATATTATTTATCAAGATCTAAGATTTTTATACTTTTAATTATATTTTTACACTAGATTATTATATAATATAAGCTTTGAACGAGTTAATCCACCAATTTCAATATGTCTTCAATATTTTAACATCGCGTTAAGTGTGTGAAGTTATAGATTGAATATTATGCAATAAGTTTACAAATTACAGACTAATACTTTCCATAAATGAAAAAGTATGTAAATTTTGTACGGCATATGAATCTCTACAATCTTACTTATCACTTATTGATGTTACATATCAAATTATATAACTAGAAAAGCAACTAAGAAACGAATAGTTTAAGTAGAAAAAATTTAGTTCTATTAAGTGTATCTAAATACATTTGAATTGCAAATTAATGATTCTTATTCATATAATTTATTATCCTTCTTTAAAGGCAGTAAATTTTATTGTTATTCTTTTTAAAGCGAATTAAATAAATAGAAATATAATTTCTTTATCTTACATGAAGGTTGTATGAAATTCTCAATTGAAAATAATAAAATACTGTTTGTCCGAAAAAAAAATCTCAGCTAGTTGAGATTCATTTAAGTATGTCTACTTTTATTTTGCAATGATGTATGAGGTCAAAGGTTATTAAGAGGCAAAATATTTAAGATTTTTTATTAGCTTCAGAATTATAATTTATTTTTATAATTTTTTTTATTAAATTTGAAAACTATTTAGTGAAAATTTGATGTAAAAATATGAAAATTCAAATATTTTATAAATAGTAACATAAGTCGCATTTAAAAAATACTGATAACTAATCACAACATACAGTTGGCTCATTTGAAACAGATAAAACAAAAAAATTTCATTTTAATAAGTAATTTTTCCCTTCGATTATCTTAATTATGTATTTTCTAGAAGTAGCTTTTGCTCAAGGCTTGTATTTCATCAATTGTATTCGGCATGCAGTGACAGTAGAAATGATTTCGTGAAATTGCAAGAGCTACTTTTTCCAAATAGAGCATTCCATACGAAAGTCAACAGGTGAAATTGAAATTTTTTGGTTTGAAAAATATGGTTTCTTTAATGTACTCTTCATATAGTACTATTTCATATATTTTTTGAAAATATTTAAAATATTACAAATTAAGTAGAAAAAATCTTAAGCATTATGATTAAGTGTTTAAAATTGCAAAAAAAGTTGTATGTGATTTGTTCAATCAACCATTTGTTATAAAAACTTCTTTAGACTAGGAAGATGATTAGATTTCACGTTGAAGAAATTTTTATAAAATTAAATATATTCTTAAAACATTCTTAAATTTTGAGAAATGATTTTTTTAAGGTTTTCGAGTTATATATTTTTAAAATTACATAGATATGTCTGTATACATCTCTAAGGACTCTACCACAGTCTATTTTTGAATATATATATTTATATATTGACATATTACAACTCTTCGTACAGTTCGTATATTTGGCAAGTTTTTTTATAAAGCAATTTCTCTAATGGAATAAATTCACAGATGATTAAGATGATTGGCTATCGTTTAAAATTCTATTCAGTTTATTAATTGATTGGCAAATCAATCTTTATAATATTGAAAAATTGTATTATTTGAAATTAGACGTCAGCGGAGTAACTGAGAATAAAATAACAAAATCTGCATGGACGTAGATAACAATCAGAATGTGTGGAGTATACTGCAAAAGTTTTATGAAAACAAACATCTAATAAAAAGTAAACATTTAATATTACTACGGCGAAGGATTGATGAAACTTGTTGGTGATACATGGTAGCATGTTCAATTTCTAAAGTCACTTGAAGTTGTCACAGCGAATAGTATGAGGAATATTTATTTTTATATTTCTTTTTTAAAAAAAAACATCTAGTTTACTAAACATAAATAAAAGAAAATGACTAGATCTGTACACTCTTAATAATAAAACAAGTGATCCAATGAACATAAATAAAAACAACAAACAAATTTTTTTATCTTCAAAATTAATACTTTGCTTGCCCAGGAAAATTGCACTTTTTACAACAATGTAATAAATGTAACCAACTTCATATTGAAAATAGAATAAAAGCAGTAAAAGGGGTATCGCTATGCCTAGTGTATCTATGTGCCCATGGGGATAAACCATGCACGTTCAAAAAAGTCATAGGCTACAATCATTCCTTTAATTTTTTACATTAACATCTTACAGCCTCACAAGGTGTCCGAGATACATTGCCAACAGAAATCGTTTAGCAGGTCGTATCTGCATCAATTAGAAACCTGTAAAATCAAATGATGACAAGCATTATAATTGATATTAAGGATAAATACAAAAATGCAACAATATGTCTTACATTACTAGATACGTGCTTGACACTGACAGAATTAATAATAGAGAATTTAGCAAGAAAACTGAAATCCTAAATATATCATTCCTTTAGGAACGCTTAATCATCTATCGACTCTCATACAAAGGATGTTATAATAGCAAAGATTGAATTGATGTATAAGAATTTTTTGAAAATATTCAAGTTATTTTTAGTAAAAAGTATAGCAGAGAATATTCCATGAAAATATTAAAATCCTCATTAAGATTAAACTTGCTAATTCGAAGTTTCATAAGCCGTCCTCTGTAGATATATTTTTGGGTTAGGCGACCACGTTAGCATCCTTTGGAATTGGGCAAATAAAACTTCACAATGATAATGCGAATATATTTTTATAAGTAACTCGCAGGAAAGGCGGGTATCTGAAATATAAAAAAATAAGCTCTCTGCGTCGTTATTGATCTGAAACACGATTTGCAAAAACGTTTATAAATCAAGAAAGTTTTATTAGAATTAACTTATTCGAAGAAATGTGGAGTGAAAATTTCTTTGTTAAAACAAAAAAAAAAAAAACACGTAGAAATAGGTAGATTTATGATTGTACTACCCTTTAAAAGAGCTCTCTATTCGAGAATCACGTGTGTAAGCATGAATTTAAAATTCAGGAAAAATTTGATATAGAAAGAAAAATATATAGCACTGTAATGAACGAATACTTATGATTGAGACACGGATCTGAGACAGATAATATATCAGAAACTTGATTTTATTTACCATACCATGCGGTTATTAAGGAGAAGAAGAGAAATTAAGAACTCGACAACGAAACTTTGAGTTTCGTTATCTGATGGATTGTTAAAATTAAGTTCAGGTGTCACATTAAATATTATTGTCACAGTCGGTCCAACTATACAAGATATCTTTTAAGAAAAATTTTTATTTAATATGTTAATTATTAATAATTAATTTGTTCTAATACTTAGATTTTTTCCCCAGAATCTTAAGCGTGAAATGATTTAAAAAATATCTCAACTTGTGGATTACTTATGTTATGATGGGTAAGTGCATTTTGATATTTTTGTTTACATTTCAGCTTATCCCATGTTAGTTTATAATTAATAGTAAAAACACCAAACGCTTTTATAAATCACGTAGCCTCTCAAATCAAAAAATTATTTAATTAATGATATTTCAATGAATTTTTAAATATCAGTGCTTTGAACGAATAATGAAATTTAAATTAACTCCCCATATACTCTATCGAAACCTGTACTGTTTGGGAATATACTATCATCATTACTTTCATCAGTGGTAGTTGATCTTGTGAATTACAAAAAAAAGCTTCTAAAAACTTATGTCACCTCTATATGTTAAGTATGTTAAATTATTTATATTTAATAATAACACTTAAGTCGATCCTAAATTCATAATCCTAAATTCATTCTAAATCGATGTTTTTTGCGCATGAAAAAATTCTATAAATTATTATGAATCAAACGAATAACGCTATTAAATTCAAGTGTGGTAAAGTTGTAAATACTCATTTTCAGTAAGTTATGTTTAAAAAGGTTTCTACAATATTTAAATATGAAAATAATAAAATTTTGAGAATCTTAAATAACGTGAAGCAAAAATTTGTTATTTAAAGTAACAGTTTTTCGTAAATAACACTATTTAATTACAACTAATTGCGATTTGATTATTGAAAAATACGTAGAAAAATTACTGTATATTAGAAAATATAATAATATAATATATATTATATATTATATCAGAAAATTTATAATATCGCACCGAAAGGTTTTTTACTTATCATAACAGTTCATGTTTCATATAATAATACGGAATTCTTATGAATTTTTAGGAAAAATGACAAAACAAAAATCTAGATGTATTTTGTGTCAATTGTGACATCTGGATATTATAAAACAAAGATTATCATTGAGAATATATTGCGTTTACAATGCATTGATGAAAACGTTAAACAGTGTGTAATTGAATAACATTCTTCATGTCAGATATTTTTACTACATATCACTTTGTGTTTTTGACTCTACAAAGTTAACAGTTGACATATTAAACTGTAATTAAACTGTACTGAAGGAAAAAAAATAAAAAGAAGTTTGTAAAAACTAATCTATATTGTCAATCGTCTTCCTTAACTAAATGTATCTTACATGAATTCTACGTTGATTATGCTGTGTGCTTTTTTAATGCAACTCGTGTTTTAAAAGAAGACTTACATGGATGATCATCTGACAGTGATTAAAAGAGAAACGTTTCATTCACGACATTGGATTTCGAATAAAGTTGGTTTAATTAGTGATTTATCGAACAATCTAGTGAAGATATTAGTTTAAAATGGATATCAGAATGGTCTTCTTTAAAATACTAAGGAAGATAAACTTACTTACGTGAATAATAGTTTAAAATTCTGATAAAAAAAATTCTCAAAACTTATACATTGTCAGAAATTGTCAAAAATATACATTGTCAAAAATATTTATCGATTAAAGCCATTCATATTGAATAAGTATCGAAAAATTTCGCAAAGGAAAATAATTGGATAATTATTTGGATAATGTAAATAATTTTGTAAGAGCTAACAAATAAATAAATAAATTTTAAGCATTTATTAATTTCGAAATATTAATTGATACTTTAACCCTTAAAAATTGTATATTTGGTGGTTTAAGGGAATCCACAAATGTCTAAAATTGTCGCTATATTAAATTTAATTATCTTCGGATTTTAACGATTAAATGTGGTAACTATCAGACATTATTTTATCGGAGAATGTATAATAGACATTCCTAACTTATCTGCTATTCAACCTTTACGACTATTCTTATAGTCAGTTTTGACTCCTTGGTATATATGGTTAGTATAAACAAGCAGTACAATAAAGTGCTACCAACTAGAAAATGGAGCAATTGATATATTTAAAGATAATATTCCACCAATGAAATGATCTCTGTGCAACATAGAATTACCGTACATCCATGTCTTATCATATTAATGACTGTCAACATGACAATGATAAAAGACTACTCCATTCTTGTCTCTACCGTTAGATATTGATTATTAAGGTACTAAGCTTAACTGATGTATTTCTTGTATTATCTGCATGGGATTCTTATACATATTTGTATTATTTATAAGTATTTATTTCTATACATTTATATTTTTTAATAATTATAAGAGTTTGATTTTAAGTTTTGTAGTTAAAGGTGTTTTTGGTATCAAATATTTTGCTATATCTAAGTTAAGATAATCTGGCAATAACTTCAATATATAAGAAATTATAGGTGCATATTTATATTACAGCGCAAGACATAATATAATTAGCTATAAGTATTTACGTGTTCTATCAATTTAGTACCATTGAACAACACTTGGAAACCATTGCATATATATATTCTTAGATCAAGAAAATCCTTATTATCATACTTACTGCGAGGCTATCAGCACCTTAAGGGACCAAGATGAACCATATGCAAATGAGGTTCATCGAAAAAGCGTACGAGTACGCCCAATCGTTTAAAAACTCAGCGAAATTATACATACGTCATTATTATATTCTACCAATGTAATGTTATTGACACGTATGTACATCTACTGTATTAATCATAATAAAGTATCATCAGTCAATAAATCTTGCGCGTATTTATTACATATTACATACAAAATACTTTAAGTTGTAGCTGTCAAATTAAATCTCAAGCTTCAGAACGGGTTTCTTTGTTCATAGCAAAATAATGATTATACTGAAAACTTTTTTATAATAAGAAAATTGAATAATAATCTTAAGAATTATTTGATTAAAAAATAAAAATTTAAAGTAAATTAATTGTGTTAGTATTATATTAACATATTATTACTATGTGAAAGATTCAAAACGGAAGAGAAATGAAATAGCAGTCTCTATTACACTTATTCCTTTTTTAAATAATTTTGTAATGAGAATCATTACAGTTGTTAAAGTTTTTAATTTTATAATTTTATGAAATTTGTAGATGATAACATTTGTCAGCTTTACTATTTTGGTAACATTATAATGTAAAATATTTGTAAGCGAATCATATAATTTCTAAGGATATGATTTGATAATATTCAAAACTACCAACAGATTTTTACGCGAAATAAAGAATATTTATAATTTTTTTATCAATTTATATATAAAGTAGACAGAAGATCATTTTAAATTTACTGAGATAGAAAAATAATTATTTTATTATTCATTAAATAATTATTGGACTATCCGGTTATACATTGATAACATTGATTTGGAGCTTTGATATATATTCTAAATAATATGTCCTGAAAATATTAAAATAAACATATATAAACTGAATATTTCATTTAAAGTACCTTGTATCAACAGGACATGATTTTTTGTTTATTTAGACGATATTAAAAATTATAAGTATATAAAAATATAATAGGATTTTATAAATTGGTGTCAAATATTACTTATGAATAATAATAACCAGATAACTTACAGAGGTTAAAGCGTTAATTATATTATAAGATAGTTTTAAAATAGATTATTAAAATAAAAAGTACAATTTTCTTCGTTGATAGTTTATTAATATCTTTAAACATATATGTAACATTCGTTCGTTACTGGAACGGAAGTCAAAAAATTAATAGGGTATGTTTTGCCATAGACCGTATTCTTCCTTGTTTTCATTAATAAAATTTAGCAAAATCGTAGTCTTTCTTTCTTCAAGTAATAATAATATACGTTTACAAGCCTAGTGAGTCATTCCGGTTTAGTATTAAATTAGTATTAAAATTATTTTTTAATTTTTCTTGTAGTACATAATATGAGTTCTTAAACTTTCATTTTCTTTTTTTATCAGATAAATATAAAGTTATAGCGTTCGTAGATCAATTTAAAAAGGTCAATGAAAACAAAAAGAAAAAGGGGTTCAGGATTTTAATTATGCAGGGTATGTAAATTACAATTCTATAGCCTACAAGAGTACATTTGACATGTTGCTTGCTTTTATTTCGTTACATGCATTGTTTATAATTACTTAATTTTCTGTTCGTTTCGTATTTAAGCTTAAATAGTTTTAGTTAATTAATCCACTTTTTCATATTTGACGCTTTCTTAATAAGTTTAGCAATGTTCTAATATACTTCTTAGCATAGTAAATGTATAACAATCGTTTCATTCATTTTCGGATTATTATAACACGTAACGTTTTTATTTTCCTTCTAGTGTTTTTTTTTTTATATCTTTTTGACATGATATGACGAGTCATAATATATTTTTTTTAAGTTTTCCCCCTGAAAATAACAACGGGGAAGGAAATTTTTTAAAGTACTCATTCAATATCTTCTTTCTTCTCCAGTACTTAATAAAAGAGTAATTCTCTTGACTATACAAAAAAATTTATAAAATACCCAAAACCATCGCGCGTTGTGGATCAAAAAAGTCCCTTTTACTTTTCCGACCCTGTGTAAGTGTCTTTTCTTAATATTTTCCTTTTACATTTTTAAAATGCACATTATCATCGTTCAGCACACGCAATAAAATTAGTACTTGTCTCTCTGATATGCAATAAAACCAGACTTGTCGCTCTTGGTCAACAATATACAGTGATAATTAGTTTGTGATATAATAGCTTAACAGTATTGATTATGATGATTATTTTTCTCTTCGTCTTTACACTTACAATTTGTGTTTGTGTTTATCATTCAATAAAATAAGCGCGATGATCGATTGTTTTCTTATATGCGAGCGACTGTATACATGTATAGATTGGCGTAAATATAGACACGTGTTTGCGTGCATGTGTTTATATTTGTGTTAAATTTAATTGGCATAATATTATTTGCTTGTTTCTTTTTTTGTATGCATTTATAAATGTAGCTTTGTGTTTTGCGTATTACTGCTTGAAAGCAGGTGGTGGAGCTCGTTGCTGTTGCCCATTCATCTCGGGTTTGTTGTCCTCGGTCATTACTGTCACTAAGTCACCAACAGCTTTACTCAAGTCCTCTACAACACAATCATGAACATCTTAATTAACCTGAAAATTATTTTTACAAGCATTCTCTGTAAAGTGGTTCTTAATACATTCTTAATTTCAATTTTAGTTTTCAGATATACCTCATTATGTAATAATAAAACTTTATATTTTAATAACTTCATCATTTACAAGGAATTTAAACAATGTTTTCGTAAAATGTTATTTTTTCATGGTTCAAAATGTTTCAATAGTAATTTGGTTTTCTACTTCAGAAATTGTAATAACTTTTAAGTATGATTTTTGCATAATATATATTTGTTTGTGTATCTTCCTTTATTTTTTACATATGCATCAATTGTTTATATAAAATTTATAAAAAGCTTACAACGATTTTAAGGCATTTATAAATACTGTTTGATTTTATAACACTAATTCCTTTGTTAAGTACGAAATGAGATTATTATTAATGTACTTTAATTTTAATTCGTTCTATATAATACATGCAGTTGATAAGCAACAATTTGTTAAAATTAATAAAAGTGTTTTTACATTAAATTTCTACAAAATAAAACTTTAGTTTCTTGAATTATTTTCTTTACGACTACTTTGAACAGTAGAGTTTGATACTAGTGATGACTTTTATTAGACTGGAAAATTCGAGATCTGATAATGATTTTATTTATATCATTGAATATTACTTATAAAACTATATTCAGTAAGCCTTACTGAATGAATATTTCATGCAAATGTGAATAATTTATCAGATATCAAATTTTTTACTGACTACAAAATTATAAACTAAATTTTCAGTATAGTCTTAAACAATAAAAGTGTGATAAACAAAATTAGTGATTTTATAGATGACTTGTAAAGTTTTTATTTATAACCAAAAGTGAAGGGTAAATTTAATATTTATAAATTTTAATTTTATCTATAAAATTTGTATTCTCAAACAGTATTATTACAAATTAAAAGAATTGTGAATAAAGCATCAGTTTTATAATATTCATAGATAAGTAAAATTGTAAAAGCTGAGAAATATTATGTAAGAATATTACGAAATAAAAATTTGTTCAAAATAATTTTTATTACTTCTAAAAAAGGCGAAAAAACATTAACTTATCTGTGATTTATTTTTGAAAAACTTACCTTTTTACATCCATCCTATAGTGATAGCAGATAATATATTAGAACACTTAGAATCATTAAGAAAATTAATTATACATGCAATTATATGGTAAGATTATCAGATACATTTATTAAATTAATGAGTGTTGGATTACCAATATAGGGTTAAAATTTCATTATACAAGTTCAAATGAATTGAAAATGTCAAAAAGATATTTATTAATTATTAGTCAAATAAAAAAAAGTTCTATTTTTATTCTTTTCTAGTAGAGTTATAATATCTCTAACTTTAATCTTAAATTTGTAAACTTATTAAGGTCAATCGAACATAATGTTTAAATTTTTCCTTATTTTCAGAAAAATTCATTATTATTCATCAGAGAATCGAAACTTGCATTGAAAAATAAACTTCAAGAATGTCACAGATCTAAAATGTTAAATATTTTTTATTTTTCCTTATATGATTAAAATATATTATTATCTTATTGAATAAATAATAAGTAAAGTAAATCAAAATTAGATGTTCTTGTATATTAAATATTTTTTGAAAAATTCAATCAGATGAACAATGATATTAGACAATATAGTTATATGATAATAGACAATTGAGATAACAAAAACAAGAATGGAATAAGGTAAATTAATAATCTTTGAATAACGAGATATACATAGATAGAGTTATAATATTTTTGATAGTAAAGTTCATTGATATATAAATAGATAATCGTAAATGTTAGTTATTAATTTCTTTAATTTATTTGAATTATTTATTGTAATTTTTAGTTAACTAGTGGAATATATATTATAGTGGTTTTAGGTGTATAATATTCAAGAATCATATCCTATTTAATAAGATAATTTTTATAAAAAGGTTAATAAAGAGATAATTTTATGACTAATTTATAAAAAACATAGTATGAAAGAAACAATTTTTTATATTTTTGGCGAAAAAATCCAGGTAAACTCTGCCTTATTTCAGTCTTAACAAATGTTAAATTTTCAATGAAGATTTTGATACACATATTACAGTAGTAAAGAACAAATAATAGCGATAAATTTTCTTTAAAATTGTTTGCTATGAGAAAATGGAAGAAGTAGATAAATAAAAAAAGTGTTGTAGTACGAGCACAAACCTGCCATGTGTAAGAGGTTGCCCACATTATGAGATATGCTGTGAGAATGAGGCGGGGGCGGTGGTCTCTCTAAGCTGCTTACTCGACCTTCTCCCGAGCTTCCACTACCACCTAAGCCCAATGCATATTCGAAAAGCGCGTTTACATCGAGAAAGAAAAAGAAATCCACGCGTACAACAAAATAAGTAAGTGAAAGAAGAAAAAAGAAAAATGAAAAACAAAAGGACACAAGTACATGAAAGGTAAGGCAAATTTTTTGTTTCGCTTGGTCAGTATGAATGATAACCCTTCCTCTAGAAATATCTAGTAACTGCTTGTTTGTTATTTCTAAATTTAACACTGCTAAGTCAAAAAGAAAATAATTCATTAGTTTAACAGTCTTTTCTTCATTTATTTTTATTTTTTTTAAATAAAACAAAAATTAGAATATGGTTTTAAAGAATTACAATAATAATAATAATAAACATACACAATAAACATAAATTTACAATAATAATAAACCCTTTTAAGCTTTTTGAAAAAGTTTTAACTTTTAACATTTTTTAAATTCCAAAATTAGTATAATTTGAAAGTAATTTGTTAGTATTTGATAATTTTATATAGATGCCTACTTACTAATACTCATAAGAACAATGTTATTATTTTTCTTAATTATAAAATAAGTAACAAGTGCATGTCTTATATCTAAGAAATAAATTGTTTCATAAAATACCCCCCTCTCACAATATCACTCTTCAATAGAAAAGATACAGATTGAGGTATTTTAATAATTTTATAATCATAGAAAAACATAATATTAATTTCATGGATATTGATACTATTTTGTACGTTTTCTTTCAATTATTTTAAAAATGCTAGAAAAATTTGCAACATTTTTCAATATAATAATAAAATAATATTATTTTTATCATTTTTATTTTAAAAATAAAATCTGTATGTTTTAATTTAAGTGTAGTGGGTTTAATTTTAAGTGAAAGTGCTATTAAAAGTTTGTGGAAAATTCAGTAAAATAGTAAATTTATATTATACATTTCTTGATATTTTTACTGTAGAAAAATGTTTATTTCATGTTATATTAATTATATTAATTATATTAATCCGAGTATTTAATGAAAGTTATGTAAGAAAAGTTGCGCTGAAATATTTAAATTAGATTTTTTGTTTTACTCATTGTTTATATTTTCATTTAAATTTAACGCTAATAAATAATTTACAAAATTACATAAATAAAAGTTTTGATAGTTATTAAAACATATTGAGCATACAATTATCTTAGGAAAATAAAAAAATAAATAGAAAGAATGTTCACAAAAATTGAATGAAAACAATTTTTCAGCGTTAGTAATCAGATTATTTGATATTATGATAGTGTTTATGTACATATTTTTACAAATCAAATGTTAATATTAATGAAAAACTTTGAAATGAAATCGTCTTATTCAAGTTAAGCATAAATATATTTGTTAAATATACCTGGAGAGTCATGATAATGACCATTCATCTTAGCAGGAGAATCAGTGGCTAATTGTGAAGCAGTCACACTTCTTGTCTGCAATGTTCCAGTCTTAGAGGGTGATGCAGCATTTGGCTGAAAATAATAAGTATGTAAGTAAGTAAAAGTATTTATTTTCATAAAATATGACAATGAGGTTTAAATTCTAATGTCTAACATCTTTTAAAAAGCACCTCAATTTAAAGTGAGATAATTCCCAGAATTTTAATTCTGATCGAAAATGTAAAAAAAATTTTATTGTATTCTTTTAAATAAAAGAAAACCTTATAAAAGATATTTTTTAAAAATTGAGTTATATTTAATGGGCAATCCGCATATATCGATATTAGCAACGCAGCTGTTTTATAGTAGGTGCATACATCATCTAGCAGTTGCCTCAATCTTTGTAACTGTGCTTCAAGTTGTCGATTGTGGTCCTCGAGTATTTGCATACGTGCTTCAAGACGTCCCTTGTGCTGGCGCAGTAGCTTTGCCTCAGCTATCATATCACAGTCGGGTTGCCGGCCAGAGTGGACGCCGTCCTCTGGTGTCGAGTCCGGCGTTTGCTTCGAGCGTAGTCTCTCGTACTCTGCTTGCAGTGTTGCATTTTCCTCTTCCAGTTCACGAATCATTGCCTCGAGCTCTTCGCGTTGCTCGGCATCTATTGCCGCCATCACCTACTCAATAACAAAGATTTTAAAAAAAAGCTAAATTTATTTCGAGTAAAAAATAACTTAGAAATTAATCAATTACACGCTACAACACTTATAACAAAATAATCAATTTCGTACTTGATTAAAAATCAATCTGAATTTCTCTGTTTGCTGTAATTTTTTCTTATAAATTTACTTGTTTATGATACAAGATCACCATAATATTATGATATTTTCTATTATAAAGATATGTATCCTCAAAAATTAAACTTTTATGAGCTCCTCACCTGTACTGGACTACGCGGCACATTGGATCCATCTCCACCATTGAGACTTTGACAATAATGAGCGATTAATTGATGCTCATCATCACTATCGGGTGTTGAATTACTTCTGGTGCGCGACAATTCAACCTCTGCCAGTCTCGAGGCATAGATCTCAAGACGCGAATGCATGTCTTGGCTGAGCGAACTGTGTTGTGGCGATGGCGCTGGACTCTCTAGTGCGTCACCTTCGAGAACAGTTTGCACCGGTAAATAACCAACTCGTGGATGTTTCTTGAAATAACGTTTGGACTTGAACTTGTTGCGTAGGGCGCGGGTAAAGTCGCGTACGTCTTCACCGGATGTTGTCTGTAAAACACATGCAATATTTAAGCTTAACTGCATTCAAGTCTAATATCAATAATGATATTTTGCACCTTTGTTAATTTAATATTTTCTCACTCACAATGAACTACTCTGTTTAACATATGAATTAAGTTGATGCTTGGAATATGCATTTTTAAGTAATCAAGAATTTTTAATAATGATATGCATACGTGAATATTTGAAAGTAACATTAGAATGCAGATATTTAAAATAATGGCAGAAAAATTATTTAACTTAGGAGTTTTAGTGCTTAAATAAAATTAGTCCAATATATATTATCCATGAAATATCTAGATAATATTAGAGAAAGAGAAAATGGGTATACTAACCGCTGTGCAGTACTCCTGCATGGGATGCGTAAGCTTGTGATTCTTGGCCTTCCTACCCGAAAAGAAGCATCCCTGGCACATATCGAAGTTGAAACATTTGAGACATCTATAGCGGAAACCAATAATCGGGTACTCCTTGCATATATTGCACTTAGCTTGATGTTTGGCAGTTTCAGCCGCGGACAGTCGATGTAGGACGGGTAGCCAAACCATGCTCTGGGGCTCCTGTTGCAACCAACTCAGAAAATGTACCGCTTCGATTTCGTTCTTGTCTTTGCCTGCCTTTTCGAAGCAGCTGCGTACCGAAGGCTCGATGTTCGAACCACCGAAAGCCGCAACCTCACCGAGCTGACGAGGCACCTGGATGCAGTCGTGGAGGAGTAGCCCGAGTTTGCGCTGGTCCACGAGCCGGTTCGGGTCCGCGATCAACCGAAACAAATCTGTGAAAATCCCGAAGCATATTACATTTTATAATTTTGTGATTGTTGTCTGTCAATTGAATTTTAAACGTTAGAAAGATTTCCTGTGTAGTTGGTTGATATCTGTATTTCATGGTAAGTATCAGTATTTGGAATATTTAGTATGTGAATAGAATTATTTTACACTTACATCTATATTTTTCTTCCAAATGTCCTTTACAAAGCAATACGAGTCCCACTTTAAAAGATAAGACTCGTATTTGACCAGTTCGTTGGCTGTAATAAAAAACGGTAAAAACTTTAATTATTTAGTTACAATGCTTTCAAACATTAATAACACAGTGTTTAACAAGTATTTTCATGCATTTATCAATACACAAGAAGATCGATATACACGTAACATTTATTATAAAGCAAACTAATAATATTAATTACTAGAAGTGAATTTCACTGAATAAAACTAATGAAACTAGTAAAATTATACGATAAGAATATTCTTTGCTAGATTATCATTTTAAAATAAAGTAAGAAATTTAAGATGTTATATATTATACATGTCTAAATCAATTAGATGAATTATTTTACCTAGAGAAATTAAATATGAAATTTTTAGAAAATACAAACTATTTAATATTTTTGTCTTGCATCCCGATTATAAAATAATTATGAAAACTAAAATAAACTGACTGTTCCACATTAATTACAAAAATATTATAAACATTTATTTCGTAAAATAGTTTTAGACGATTGCACATAGTATTCCTTATACAGAAGAAAAAAAATAGACATATATACATATGGATCTAAAAGTTTTCAGGTATATTGTCTTATTTACAGAATTTTTGTAAATAACTTTAAATTTTCTTACGTTCATTATTTTTATGTTTTAGATTTATAACAAATACGCATACACGTGCGAGCATATATAAAATTACATAAATTAAACATTAAATTAAATTTATATAAATATTTATTGTACATTTAATATTTGTACCTGTCGTAAACATTAAGCAACCAGTTGACAGCGAGATCTATGCAGAGCGGTACGGAGACTTGAGTGGGATTTTCAGCTGCAATGAGTTCGTAAATGGAAGTAAGTACCGTGACCATATCGGGAATGTCGATGAGCTTATCGTTTTGTGCCCTAAGTCCGTGAGAATCAAACTGTTCTAGCGCAGTCGAGAGGCTCAGCATGTCCACTGCAATGCGATAAATATCGTTATCTCGTTACATCTAATCAATTTATAAATCCAAGTTGATTCTTTCGCATTAGCTAAGGTCATTAAATTCCGAAATAATAAAATCATGAAATTAATAAGCCATTAAAATCAAGATATTAAAATAATAATAAAAGATTAAAATCACCGAATATTTTATAATTATTCCACTGTAAATTATGGGCTTGTATGGGTTTGATTTTTACTTATACTTGGTAGACCGGGAAGTTTTATTTTTTCAAAATTCAGTTGCTTCTATTTGAAATAGCATTCACAAACAATCGCTGTAATCAAAGTTATTCCTTTGCATAAAGTTGAATACTTTACTTATTAAATAAATTTTTTTTTACTTTATTAATTGTTACTTATCTATTCACCGATTTTTTTCGTTCAAAACTCAGTTTTATAATTTTTATTATCTTCTAGGAAATTTGAAATGTTAAAATAACGATTATATATTTTTTTAAAAAATTGTTGAATAAATTTTCACGAGTTTTCGCTGTTGAATGCTCTTTTTGCAAACTTATAAATTCTGAAAGTAAAAAGCAATACTATATCTAACTTAAATTTATAAATTATAAATTATAGAAGTTACGAAAAAAAAAATTCATTATAAAATCAATAACTCACAGCTGAGTCGCTTCTGGACTGTTCTCAGTTTCATCGCTGTTCTATACGCGGAGAAACGAACTTCATTCAGATTTCCGAGTGAAGACATGAGCTCTATCATTTTAGGATGGTCCCAGTGCGTCGTCTCTAATTGGTGGCTATAAAATCAATGCAGTTATTTAATACTTTTACCCCTTATACGTTATATATTGAAAAGTTCTATTCTTTATTCGAGTGCTCTTACAAAGATTCTTTATTAAATGCTTTTATAATTTGGAGTCTTCCCCTCAAGTACTCCAAGTACTTGAATGTGTTGATTTTAAAGTACGTAATTAAAACTCATTTCCAGAACTAATTTATGTAGTACAGTGCGTAAAATTATTGTTTATCAGAAGTATGAAGTTCAATTTTACTAATTTACGTTATGTGTATTTAAACATTTTCAAGTGAATAATTTTTTTTTCTTTTGAAATGTAATTTTAGGTACTCTTAAATCGACGTTTTCATTTTGCATATTATTAATTATTTATCACAAAGTGAGTATTATGTAGGGACATGTTTTATTAATATGAAAATTTCGTATACTAAGTGTTTTGTTCAAGCTTAAAAAATGTTGCAGAATTTTAAAAACTTGTTACCTAGACGTATACAGTATATTTAAATGTATTTATAGAGATCTTTAATTTTCTAAAATGTTCAAGCGTTAAATTTCATAGTTTGCACTTTGATCACGAATTGCCATTGGTATCGTGAACAATGTCTACTGAGCAAACATTGTCTTCGCATGCGTCCTATTCAATGCCCAAGGCAAAGAAAATAAAATAAAATGTGCGTGTTCTCACTTAATGTAGTAAGGCACTTTGGCAGGCGTAAGCGCTCTTTCCCATGGCGGCTCGACGCTGCTCCCCAGGAAAGCTTGACTGCCCGGAGTGCTGCCATCTTTCCCGAAGCCGCTTAGCAAATTGTAGCGCTCGTCGACCGTCACCTGCAGCACCTTCCATCTGAGTACAGACACCAAGAAAAACGATGATGAGTCTAAAGTAGATAATTACCTCGGAGTCGACGCCCAACCCATTGTTCTCTTTTTGTCCAGCTTTAGTTGTGGAGGTGTCGTGCGCGATCTTTTTGACCCCTGGCTATTAATAATTCGGTTAGACGAGTACGTAAATGTGGTGGGGTGCCGTATAGGTGTATTACAAGTGCGGCGTCGAGACTCGACTGGAAAAGTTTCTTTGTGAAAAATGACAACACGAGTATTTGAACTTTGCTTAAAAGCGGATTTACCCCTGTCCGACTTTGTTTACAATTCATTAATTCATTTTTCAAGCAAGATTTCATTGATATAAGGAAACATTTGAGAAGTTGAAATAGTTCCTGTTAATGTGTGCAATTCCATTATTTTATTTAATTAGATTATTTATAAAACAGAGTTTATATGAAGTATTAAATGTTAAAAAATGGATATTTCGAAACGATTGAATGTATAATTTAATTCATCAATTTCGCCATAAGAAGAGAAAATCAATCGGGTATTCGTATATTACACGCGGTTGTAGCAGTATTAGCACACAGTCGTTATTTCAAAGGCATTAAATGCGATATAAGCGCAACAGGATATGTTGGAAATTGCATACCTTGCGTTGAGGTCCTCAAGTTTGACGAGTAGAGCGTGAGAGACGATGATGCTGCTGGAAGCGAAGACACTCGCCTGCTCATTGGCTTCGTCGATGAGCCTCTGAATGGGTCCGAGGCGTTCACTAAATTTCTGCAGCTGTTCAAGTTGATCCGTAGCCTCGTTTCCCGTGACGTTCGCTGTCTGCCATCCACTTTGGATTGCCTCGGTAGCGGCCAATCGTGAGGATACCTCCTCCAAGGACTTTTGGAAGACACATAGCTTCTGCATCAGAAAAATAGTAGAATCTTGTCGTTCATTTAATGTGTTATAGTTCAATTTTTTTTAATTTTACAATACAGCTTAACATTTACAACAAATGAACGTTAATTGTAGCAGCTATAGCCAATTTCTCATCTACTGTTTTTTTTTACTTATATACAACAACAACTTGGACACACACATTGTCTAATCATGTTTTACGTGAAAAAAATGAATGCTTTTTGCTTAAATAAATTTCATTTCACTTACAGTCCAGTCTCAGTGTTATCATATATATTTCTATTTAATTTTATTCTTAATGGTATTTTTAAAAAATAACACATCGATAAAAGTAAGAAATTAAAAAAAGTAAGAAATAAAAGTAAGAAATGTATTAAAATTATATACCTATCGTAGAAAAACAAATATAGTGGTTGAGAAACTTTTAAGGGCATATAAATTTGAATTATTATAAATATTATTACGCAATAAACTTTACAATACATTCTATAAATGAAATAGAGTAACCATAAAATTATGTATAAATTTTAAATCAATATTTGTTTTAATAATATTTCCCGTATAAGAAAAATATTTAAACAAATTAAGAAAAGTACAAATTTCTATTAAAAAATTAATTTCAATAGAAAAAAATATTTTTTATGAAATAAAAATTTAAACTTCTGATTTACTATATTTAAAATATATTGTAATTCATTCCTTTATTAAATATGTTAAATAAAAAATCAAATAAATATAAAATTCGTCAACATTACATCTTTAACTAACATATACTCAAACGTCATTTAATGGATACGTCGGAAGTATAATGATTTTTTAACACTTCATAGTTAGTAATAAATTGTATAAAAGTTGCACAAAAATTGTATCAACTTTAGCTTATAGCGTTGAAAATAAGCTATGGATCTGCTTTTACTTAACAAAAACTAATTATAAACTGAATATATTAAAATAACAAAATTAAAAATAAGTACATGCTTTCGTATTTTTATTTAAGTTTTAAGATTCCTAAAAATGTTGTAATATTTCTGAATAGCTAATAATAGCTAATAATAGTTAATAATCTGCTTTCCATTATTAAATAAGTTACTACAATTATAAAATAACGGTTGAACAACTTCATTATAATATTATAATATATTATCAGGAGATTGTGATGTAATTAGATTTATAATGTAATTTAAAAAATATTAATATTAATATTAAATTAAAAGTAATACTACAAATAGCGTTGGGTCAAAGACAGAGGGGGTCGCAGATTTAATTTTTAAGTTTATGCATTATATAAAAAAAGTTTTCTGTGTGCATTAACTACAGCTGGTGGTATAATCATATTCCTGTTTATAGGCCAAGTTGTGTAATCCACAGGCTCTCTTGTTTTGGTAAGTTTTCCAAAGGATAATAATACACAATGTTTGTCGATTACTTTGTAAGCTCTTTAAAAAATATTCATTAGAAATTTAAAGAACCTTTTAAGGGGAAATTGTTGCAAGCTATTTAGCACATAATAGCCGAATTACGTATTTTCATTTATATCGTATGCTGTATTTTTAATTGTTTTAAAACATTTTTTACTCCTCGTCAGTATTCATTATATTTGAAATTATAATATAAAAATGTCTGACTTTAAATGGTAAATATTGATTAAAACAACCTATCTACACTGAAATATAATTTTTCTAAATTTTTGTTTCTAAATTCATACAAATGCAATTAGCCTTTACTAAAATAGTACTAGAGAAAAACTTTATTAAATTATGAATAAACATAATACGTTTAAAATTTTAAAATGTAAGTATTGCCTTACTTTTGAATACAAAATAAATAATGAAATAGTATCTAAATACATATTGTAGAATGTAATAAATGCGAAAAATTAAATAAATTTTAAATTACTTACTATCCGTTACTTATACTTATATTTTAAGTAGTAATTTTCGATGTTAATATTTTCTGCTATAAATTTTTAAAATATGTTTTTTTTATAGGTTAATTTTCGCACTGACAAAAAATATTCTTAAAGCCTTTCAGAAAAGCTTAAATGAGGAAATATGTAATTTTTTTATGTGTAATTAAGTTATCTAAATAAGCTTGTTAAAATAAAGTTTATTGAAAATTGGGATTAGAGAGTTATTGTAAATATTATTTTCTCTAAAAAAGCATTAATTGTAAGTATACCTACTATTACAAAAAATTTTGAATTTTTGTATTTGCCAGCGAATAAAATGATTTTACAATTCAAACAGTGGCTTTCAAATAAAATATGATTTTGTAATACATACTTATAAAAAATTGAAGTATACTTATTACAAAAATTAAAAAATATTTAATATTGAAAATAATTAAAAATTTTTAACAAAAATGTTGTTTGAAAAGATATATTCTTAATTAAATCGAATCAAGCGAAGGAAAGTCGTTTTATTTATTTTATTGTTATTGATTATACATATGAAATTGAGTTACCATAACCTAACTATTTAATAGCAAATATTTGTAAAACGCTAGTATTTAATCAATTGTAATTAAGATGCAGTCATATTAATGATGAAAAATTTTTCTGATACAGAATAGATTGATTTCTCGTTAATTTTCTAAATATTAAATATTTTACAAAATTTTATAATACAACGTACGTTTCTTGTCGAAAATTGTAATGTTTTAAAGGTTCTTTAAAACATTAATTTCTTTAAAGTTTTGTCTCCAATAGAACGTCAATATTTAGCGGCGAATTTTCATAACCTTGAAATATTACTCTCAAGAGCCCAAATTTCGGCGAATCCAATCTCGCCTTTACATGAAAAAACATAAAGGAACGAAAGAAAACATAAGAGAGAAGAGATCCTTATACGAAAGTAGCAGATAAGATTCATTTTTACTGAATAGTCGAGCGAACACTCTTCTCAAGGAGGGAAATGTTTGTCGAGCACTTAACTATCTAAACAGAATATCTGGGTCTCTTCAACTTTTCCACCTTTCTTTTCCTTCAGGAGTATCAACTTTTATCTGCGTTTTATTTCCAGTATTCGTTTTGACGATTCGCGCGCCAATATAGCATCTATGGCTTGTCTTTAAAGAATAAAATTTACATAATTCATGAACGAAATAAATAGAAAAGTTGTCAAGTGATTTGAATTGAGGGTAATTTGTACAGTTATGCTTTTCGAAAAATGTTCTATTGCTATTTTTACACTTGTTATACTTATGCGTGATGATAATAGGACTATAAATAATTCATGTTTTATCCGGTTTATTTTAACAATATTAATTTTCAACGTTTATTAGAAAATAAGAGTTGAATTGAAAGCGAGTACAATCTTTTTTTTAAGTATTTACGTTTGATGGACTTTAACAAAATTGTCTTTTTATTTTAAGAGATTTATTTTACAATTTTTTGTATTTTATCTGTAAAAAGAAAATTTTAAATGATTCTGAAATTTTGCAAATTAATTTTGAAAATTATTCCGGATTATTTCTTTTAGTCAGTCATTATCATCCAATATTTAAATTTATTTTGATCCAATTAAAAAATTTTCTAAGTTGCCGTGACAAATCAATTTTAAAGATCAACCGACGTTATCCAATGCACATACATAATTACACTATCGACTTGTAAAATAAACGGAATGCAACATTGAAATAAGATTAGAAATTTCAGTGCATTGGTTCGCACTTGGACACAAATGCTCGTATACATGCGAAATATGAAATGGTGTGAACATACGTGTCTCTCATAAATATTCACATTTTTGCGAACAACCTTAACAACAGTTTCTTCTCTCCTTCTCTACTCTCGTGTTCATTCACTCCCTAAATGTATCTCTTTGTTTATTACATTTCTGTTAAACCAGTGAATTCACCACTGTCACGTTATTCACCACAGTCAGCTATATATAATATGCATGTATACGTACACGTACGCGAATGTACGTGCCCGAAGATTTAGACAAAAGCTCCGAAAACTGTATGGTGCATCAATTAATGCGCTTTTTTCATACGCATGCGTTCTTGTGGATATCCACACGTTCAAATTTACATCTAGTTATATGAAAGCATGTACGCTGAGTTGCGGCTATATGTAGGCACGTGCGTCTTGCTTGAAAGTACAAGAATTTTGTTCACTAGTGACTTTGGCCGCTTGCCATATCTGGTAGATTTACCCTTCCAGAACATATTTTGTTATAAATAGATTTCGATGGATTTACCAGATTTCATTTATACTTTTAGCTAATTTAGTTTTATAAATAAAATTAATTGTTCGCAACATTCCATTATTTTTTGTCCGTGTATGCTTTACATTATTTTCTTAATGTCTTATTACCAAAGTGAGATAGAGATAATAGAAAAAATAATTATTGGAGGAAAAATTGTACTGTTCAGAGTAGCAATTTAAGAATATACCTTTTTTAATTATCATTTTATAAGCGTTTTGTATTATTAAATAAAATGGTTTAGAATGAATAAAAAGAATGAAATTTTAGCGTTTATTTCATTTGACTGTATTATTATAACCACTTTTTGATATTATTTTATAGTTACAACATGTTGTAAAGCAATTAATCTGCCCTTTATCTTTTTATCGAATAGTATATAATTTAAGTACAAACATTTATCCAGAATAATAGATTCCTTATTGTTAAAAAGATTTAATATTAAATAGAATAAAAAGATAATGCAATGAGAAATATAGGCATGTTAATGACAAAAAGTAATGGAAAGCCTACTAAAATGTTTTGATATCAATATTAAATTTCATTATTTTTTAAAAGCATATAATTACATAGACATCTTTAGCTAGAAGGAAAAAATAACAGCAATATTACGGCTCTTACTGTTAATTATTCCAGGTATGATTCCGATCGTTGTTCCTCAAGTATTTTTCTCTCCAAAAATTAGAGAATTCTTGAGTTGCAATAAAATTCAGGACAACAAAACCTAACGATTTTTCCAATGAACCTACGCAGCATTGCGCACACATGCAATATCGGCGTACTGCACTATGCGGCCTCAGTGATCCAAGTAAATGGCCTTAAGTATCTCATAACCCTCAATAAAACGTTATAATTAGGCGCTCGAATAATAAAATGTTGGTTGATGCAGAATAAAAAGTGCAAAAAAGACGCATCTGTAATATCACGTCGTATAGCCATAAATCATTCGTCGCGTCACACCCCATTAAACCGATTCTATCAAAGGCATTTTTCAGGGGCTGCTCCTTGCTCGCTCCCTGTCCCTTCACTTCTTTCGTGATAAAATAGAGAAGTGGAAAACAACCTGTCAAGCGACATTCTCACAAACACGTGGTTCCATACTTCGTTAGAGAGACAAGCGCAGTCAAACCTAACCAAATCTCTTGAAAAGAGGCGGCGGGAGAGGGAAGCGCATTGGCTGAATGCCGATACTAGTGCAGCGACCGCTGTGAGTAAGGTTAAGATCAGACTTGCAACCGATGATTCATGCTCTCTTTTGCGAGGCTCAGTGAAACAGGGGAATAAGGACACGCGACGACTACGAACGATGCTGCTCCTGCCAAGAAAAGTGCAGCAGGAGGCTAAGAGCGCGCGACGCCTTTATAGACGCTACAAAGAGTTGTTGTACAAAGGGCAAGGCTTAGATCGTGCTTAGTAGTTGTGGTGTGTTAAATAGATTAAATGGGGAAAGAGGAAGAACCTGGTGTGGGAACTACCGGCGAGTCGATTATTTTCTCTAGATGATTCAGACGTTTGCGATCGATTAATCTTTAATATCTTAATAGCGGAATGCTGCACTCGAATAATAGAACTAGTTAAAATTAGTATAGTTTACTCAGGCTACCTATAGTTTACCTATGCTAGTGTGAATATGCTCCCTGATCTGAAGCGTATTTACGTGTTCAGGCGTATATAAGATATCTCTAATATTTGAAACTCATCGAATATTATCAAAGTTTTAAAAAAGAATTTTTAATTTCAGAATATTCAATAGAGGAGCGGTTATTTAAAATCATCACTAAGTTGAAAATAAGCGCTGAATAAATGCATTAGGAGCAGTACTAATTTATGGTTAATTTATGTATATTCTAATACGATGTGTAGAAGTAATCATAATTAATGTCTCATATTTAAATGTTCGAGGCATTTTGGTCTAAAATTGACAAATTTGGAAGATAAGTCGAGCGTCCTGTAAAATTTTCAATTTTTATAAGCATTTATTCGCACAATTCATTGATTATATTAATATATGTTAAGATACATGAAATTTTCATGAAATAT
Source organism: Wiebesia pumilae (assembly GCA_018907045.1). Taxonomy (NCBI): domain Eukaryota; kingdom Metazoa; phylum Arthropoda; class Insecta; order Hymenoptera; family Agaonidae; genus Wiebesia; species Wiebesia pumilae. The sequence goes on from JACCHZ010000127.1 coordinate 5,795,616, forward strand.
AATTCACAGAAAAGGCACGAAAGATTATATATAAAAATTTCGAATTAGGTTAAATAGTCTAAATAGTCACGTACAACCCATTTTTGAACAAATTTTTATAAGTAAAAAATGTATAAATAATTGTAATAACATTATAAATAATGTTATATGGGTAATAGTACACTTTTCGAACGTTTTTTTAATCAGTCTATTTCATAAAGATCTTCAGTAAAGTTTAAATACGAAAAAAATATTTACATTTTAAAAGGAAAATAATAAATTGACATGAATTAGTAGATAGTACATGAATAAACGTACATATTAAATGAATCTATTAACAAATACATACATTGTGATACTATTGAAAATTTTTTAACATTCATGTGGTGCAATGAAATTAGAACAGTACAATATGTAAATTAAGTTGCACGAAAATGAAATTTACCATCAAAGTTTTTGATTATATAATGATATTTCCATAAACCATTAGTTTCGTTTTTTGTTGGTATTACTCTTTAGAATTGTGGCTTTCTATAGCGCCTATAAAATACGATGTATGTACAACAAAATAAGCAATTGAGCATTCATCTTATTTTTTCAATTATAGCATTTCAAAAAGAATATATTATAACAATTTTCGTAATTATTTATTTTCATTTTATTTAAATAATTTTTTAAACTTTCTATTTAAAAAGTATTTGAGTAATATTTATTCACAAACATTAAATTTAAATTTATATATATTTACATTAAAACATGACAAATGATTAATTTTCAGCTGCACAATGTCTATGCGTTCAAATTTCGTCATTAATTGATTTCACACTGAAATTATACCTTATTTATAAATTAAACAATCTGTAGTTTTGTATTATTTTACTGACTGATTGCACAATTATGAATTTTTTAATTAATGCGCATCGTCAAATTTATTGTACTTTAATTTTTTGTTATAAAAGAATTAAAAGATTTTTATAGTTATATTTTTTAATTTTACATATCAATGAACTACAATAAATAACTACCAAAAATTGCTTCAAATATAAATTTAATAACATTTTTTAATTTAATATAATAATTAATCATAATTAATAAGCGTGTATTATAAGCTTGTATTATATGTAAAATTTCTAAGCTTCGATTCATATGGATTTAAAAATCCTGAGGAATTTCAAATAAGAATTTATTTTAAATTTATTAGATAAGAATAAGAACAATAATAAGCAATAAATTTCGCAATATAAAAAATATTAATTTTTTTATTATAAAGTTATATTTAATTAATATGTCACACAAATATTAATCTATGTTATTTAAGATTTATATTTATATGTGTGCAAATATATTTTAATGTAAACTTAAAAACAAAATGATACTTTAAGTTTGTTAAATATTTGATTTATTTTTCGAAATCATCAAACAAAAAAATAAAATATGTATATAAGTACAAAAAGTAATAAATTGCTGTTCAAATATATAGTTTAGAATGTTTAGTTCACATTGATACAAATCAACCGAGAAAATATCATAAACAAATTTACCAGTATTACATATTATTAGCAGCATTCAATGCGTCCTTAATAGTCTACATACTTGATTGTATGTATATATTTATTCAAATAAAACAGTGCACAAATTTGAAATATTTTAATTAAAGAAGTACACTTATCCCTTAAATAAAAGGAAATGTAATTAAAATTTTCATCTTTTAGTATTTAAGTAGCATTAATCGTTTAGTATTTAATAAAAGAATAGTAGATGTGAAATTTAATTTTAATTTGGTTTTATCACATATAATACAATAGTAGAGTTGTAATCTTATAAAATTTTAATTTTACTTGTAAAACAAATAAAAAGTAAATTTCAAGTTGATTCTAATCGCTTGATATTGCTAGTATTTAGAAACACTCAATTCGCCATTTTCCATTCTAATTTTTAAATACGTAAAGAACTGTAATTGGAAAAGATATTTTTATTATCACATATAAAATATTATAATTTATTATTTTTCCTTAATGTTATGATTATTTTTCTTGTGTTTTAATTTTATTATTTCTATACATTTTTATTTAACTATTATCAAACTACTATCATGCGTGAAAAGTATGGATTTTATTTATGTATAAGGCGAAAGACGTAGACAAATATCTAAAAATTTTTTCAAACAGTGTGTAAATCATACGAAACTTCCATAAGCAATGTTTTACGGCATTTTTTAAATTGACCTTTTATATTTTGCTTCCTTTCTATTAAGCTTTTGTAAAAATGATTAAAAGTGTAAAGTTTGGAAATTTTTGAATATTTTATTACCCGTCCAACTCTAATCAAATAAATTTTTATATTATTAAAACTATGCAAACTTTATCAATTTGTAATATAATATTTTTTTTTACTTTTTATTGAAATATTTTCCTTACAGCATTAGCATTAGTTTTGGTAATGAAATTAAATTTCTTTTTAAATCATTTATTGAGATGCAAGCCTGTAGATATATATCAATAAAATTTTTGTTTTATTTTCTTTTGTCAGAAACGAAACAACCTTTATTTAGATATATTGTTTTTTATCTAAAAATGCCACGTTAACTAATCAAAGTGATGTGAATCTGAAGTATGGCTGTTAGCTCTACCGTTACATTAACTTGTATTATTGTATTCAAAGGGTATTTTGATTTGTCTTATATTGGTAATAAATAATCCTAAACATTTTGTAATCAATAAACAAAGAAACATAAATAAAATTATATAAAATTTTGCATTAAACGGTAGGTGAACAATCAATGAATAGCACAGAAAATGTTGACAGTTGGAGGAAAAAATATTCTTTCTAGATTATTTTCTGATGACGAAGAAAATGAAAATTTGATTAAGCAAGCCGTACAACGATCATAGTTTCGATATAAAAAAAAAGAAACTGGTAAAAGAAAAAAATAATCGCTAATACCGTAAAACGATAAGTCGTCTGCAAAGCTTACGCGCACGTATTGCATTACTCAGAGAGAGAGAGAGAGAGAGCGAGAGAGAGAGAGAACTACATATAAGAAAAAATGTTATGAAAATTAATATCTTAATTTATACAATTATTCAGAAAATAAACAGAATAAAATTATAATTTGAGTTCTGATAAAAACGAATATTTTTATGTCAACGATTTTATTCCGAGGTGATTATAAATTAATCAATAATTTATGTAATTTATTCGAATCAAAATTGTTTCGATTTAACTGTTTAATCAAGTAATATTTGATCCTCTGTGAACTAGAGATATATCAATTTTTTAACCAATTTTGTTATTATCAAATTTGGTCAAAATATCCATAAGAATATATAGGTATATTTTATTATACACTACAAAATAGTTTTATTATACACTTTTATTTTATTTTATTTATTTTAATATTCACTTAAAATTAATTAAATTTATTACATAATATTTTAGACTTAGGGCTGGAAAATTTTATTTTATTATTCTATATCGAATATCCAGCTAAAAATCTTTATAGATTTTAACATTTTACTTTCAACTTTAGTATTATTTCCAAAAAAATATGAATTTATGAATCAATGTGAGTTATTTATAAAAAATATTTCATAGTAAATGTTTATGTCTTATAAATTATTTTTTTTAATTTTATAGTTTTTAAACTCTTAAAATATTACAAATTAAAATACAGCGCTTTCCTACAGATCACTTGTCTACATGTAGGACGATTGCATACCCGCTTACATTTAATTGTGTTTGAGAATACGAGCTGAGTAACTTCTCGTTTCACAATGCACTTATTACTCTTAGCAAATGCATGTGAATAAGACAACGACTATGAGATGGGTAGTTGTACTTTTAAAGCAAGAACATGTACGTTTTAGCGAAGGCGCGATAATCATTTATATGTTCATGAGCAAGTGCAGCGATTTCCCTTGGATTATTTTACTTTTTTTAAATTCTACTTTTTCCATTTTATACACATATAACTTTTTCTCATACTTTAGGATTCTGAAAAAATGTAAATATTTCTTTTTACTTTTATCGAAATTTTTATGTTTCTGAAAAAGAATTTCTTAGTTTTTTTAATTATAAATGAAAGTTTAATATGTGCACCCAATATCTTAGAACGCGTTCTTATGTTGTATGAAACAGAATTGTCATAAAATATTTGTTGACTCTATTTATTTTGTAACTTGTAAATTAACATAACAATGATAAATAAACTATATAGTTTGTAAACATAACAATAATATAAGCATAGAAAACTTTTGCATATTATTACGTATGTTATTCAAAAATGGTTTTTGTAAGATATAAGGTTAGATTCTTTATTTTGAACATGTTCAGTGTGTAGAACGGTATTACAATTACATTTTATTTTAAATTTTTTCTTCCTTTCTTCATTTACTTTCAAAAAATACAGTAGCTTACTTTGAATTTATGATAACTTTTGTATAATCTCTAATGGTACCACTGAATTCATATGCGGAATAAAATTTTGCACATAAAAATGCACTTGATGTTTTAAATTTACGCCAAATAATTTTTCCTGTTTTTCTTTTCTTTATTATTTAGTCAAATAATTAGCACATTTTACGGTTTCAGATTTGATAGTTTATAAAAACATTTTCGTAAACCTTTTCAAACTTTTAAGACAATTACTCAATTTAATTCATTTCAATTATTATAGGGAATTAAAAGTACATTAAATTGAATTATTATAAATATTATTACACAATAAAGTTTACAATACATTTTATAAATCAAATAGAGTAACCATAAAATTGTGTATCAATTTTAAATCAATATTTATTTTAATAATATTTCCCGTACAAGAAAAATATTTAAACAAATTAAGAAAAGCACAAATTTCTATTAAAAAATTAATTTCAAAAGCAAAAAATATTTTTTATGAAATAAAAATTTAAACTTCTGATTTACTGTGTTTAAAATATATTGTAATTGATTCCTTTATTAAATATGTTAAATAAAAAATCAAATAAAAATTGATTTAATAAATATAAAATTCGGCAACATTACATCTTTAACTAACACATACTCAAATGTCATTAAATGGATACATCTGAAATATAATGATTTTTCAACACTTCATAGTTAGTAATAAATTATATAAAAGTTGTACAAAAATCGTATCAACTTTAGCTGATAGCGCTTAAAATAAATTATGGATCTGCTTTTACTTAACAAAAGTTTATTACAATAAAAAATAAAAAAAAAAATTCCTTGAATGTAAATTTTGTTACTCATCAGTCCCTATCGAATATTTTTTGGTTTGCATAAAAATCTGCATTTTAAATACACCATTAGCGCGTAAGATATAACTTTTAAGCGTGTGCATGAACAAAGCCCAAGTCAATGATGGGAGTGTTTTCCTCGCGCACTACTACGATAACTCATTCCTTTTTTCAGGCGCAACGATTTAGCTTCGGATAACGCTGGCGACGGCCACTGCGAGCTTTGATAATACCGAGATTTTGTCTAAATTCTTAGGATTATTATCTTCATTTTCTGTTCTCTCTCTCTCTCTCTCTCTCTCTCTCTCTCTCTCTCTCAATCTATCTTTCTCGAGTTAACGTAATCGAATCGAACTATTTGTAGATTATTATACAAGAATAAGTAAAATAAATTATGAAAAATTTTAGTGAATCTTTATTGTATATTTTTCTTGTACATATTTTCGGATTTTTCATTTATAGAAGTTAGAATATTTTTGTCATTTTTAAATGAAATATCTTTAAAATGATTTTAAAAAAGAAAACAACGATACAATAATTTTTAAATGCTAATTTTTGAATTATAGGCAGGCGATAATATACGAAAAAAATTTATATAACTCAAAATTAAATAATTATCAATTTGATTAATTTTCTCAAAAATGACTCAACATAGAAACAACAGTTAATTCTATTAAATAAGAGTCTGATATCTTTTTGTGGTCTTACTCCTTTCGATTATGAAAGTTGACGAGAAGTTTGAGATTTGCAACATAGAAGCTCAGTAAACGAAAAGTACAGCGATGGGTCGCGTAACAACGAGAATGTATGTGCCTTTCTCAGATTTCGCATACGGTCTCTCTTAACTCGCGTTACAATACCATCGCTCACGCCATATGAGAGTCGCTCTATTTAATTCGAGGAAGCATGTGAAGTTACCAAAGTTGTGGAGTTATCAAAGGCATGTCGTACTCGAGATCCCGTCCAATGCACTTAATGCAATCGAAATCGTTGAAAAATTTATTGGAACCAGAACATTAGCTTTGCGCTACTTACATTAAAAGTTTTTGTTTGTTTCAAGCGTTATAGAAAAATATTAGTATGTTTGTATACGTAATGATCATGATTATTCAAATAAAACAGTCTCACAGACACCGTATTTTTCAATCTTATTTTAGTTAAATCTTAAAAGGTCTAATCGATCATTTAATAAATTAAATGTTATTAATAATTAAAAGTTACATTCTTTAATAAAAATTTGATCATTAAATGATAAATGATATTATAATTTTAATAGCATCAACCTTGATGCACATATATTCTTGGAAAATAATGAAATTAAGAATATACTTTTAGATGGTTGATCTTATATTAATTCTGCTCTTAAATAAAGCAAGATACTGAAAAGTATATTCAGCATTTTATAAAACTTTCACTTTTCTACTTTTTTCTACTTTATTTAGAGTACATATTTTCACTGATTTTAACAGCATTATTATTTTTGGTAGCAAATCCAAGCAAACATTATATTATCAAGATAAAAAAATTAATTTATTCTTAAATTTTACATTGATTTATCAATTTTATTCGTTAACAATGCTACTTGGTAAAGTTAATGATGCTTCAACGCTAAAATAAATTCATATCTATTGTAATTAATACTTTGATAATAATTTCCATGCTGGTATAACATTAACAATGTGTATATAATATACTACAATGAAAATAGAAGCCTTATCAAGATATATACGTTAAATTATAAAAGGAACGTTATTATTATCTTATACGCAAGATAAACTCTATAATCAAAAATAAATACTATCATGTTTGACGATCATCATCAATAGCGTATACATCTTATTATCGATGCCGGGAACATTTTTCTTTTTGGTTATCAAGAATAATAAAGTTTCCCTGTATCTGCAATATCGATAAAATAAACACTTATAAATGTGCATAATTTCCTGTGAACGAAAGCCAAATAGAAAGGACAGAGCAAAGTGGGTAAAAGTGTTTAAAATCGAGAGAGAGAGAGAGAGAGAGAGAGAGAGAGAGAGAGAGAGAGAGAGAGAGAGATAAACAGACAGATCAATGAAGGTCATTTTGTTTTTAATGTTGCCGACTTATTTGGGATCATAAAGGTTTTTTTCAATAGCAATATGTAGACCTTCGCGCCTACAATTTTGATAATCGCTTGATTATTGGAATTAGAAGTATTTTATTTTTGCATTAATTTTGTATATTTAAAATTACTAACAATATGTTATTCCTTTGTGCAAAGAAATAAAATAAATAGTATTTTGGTTTATAAAACTGATTTTATTTTTTGATTATTATTTGATTTTATTATGATTTTATTTTAATAGCATTTAGTTATAAAACATAATATAGCATGTTTTATATAAAATTAATTACAAAAATTAATCAATTAATATACAATTTAATAAATCAATTCATACGTAATTATAAATTATGAGTAGTTTAACATAGTTATAAAAAGTTTTCGCAAGTGCACAAATAAATTATCATAGCGTCATAAATTTGAAATTTAATATGTATTTCCATACATTGATGAAAAATAAACATTTATTTTTTGAATAACTTAAATCTTGATTTTAATTTTAACTTTAATCTTTATTAACGACGTAATTCAGAATTTAGTAAATTTTTTTGGCAGACTTACCTTCTTTGTTGAAAATTCGAAGTTAATTTAGTCTAAGCTTACATAAAAATACATATTCTATACAAAATATTTTACAAAAAGACATTCTTTGAGTTAAGAAAACTTTCGAGTTTGATGACAATTAATATTTCATTACATAGTTTATATTTTATTAAATATAAGAATTTATTTTATTTTAAAACCTATCAATTATATTAGGTATTATATAAACAAAGTTATTTACTAACATTTTATGTCGTTCCTCAGTCACATATATTACAAGTAATCTTACTCACATATACATTGATTTAAAAAAATATTTAAATTTTTGTAATTAATTATAATTAAATTTTTTTAATTTAACTTAATTTTAATTTTAATTTAAAAATATAATTTGATTTTTAACTGTAATATATCATATTATATTACTTTTTTATATCAATTTTATAATAAAATCTCTATTAAATGATGGACACAAATTTGTTATTGCAATCACTACTGTTACGGATAATTTAATATACTGCGGAAAATGAATTTAGATAGAATTTAATCTAATATCAAAGTAAGAATGCTAAATAATACCATTTAGTGTCAGGAAGCATCTTTAAAAGTATAATAATAATAATCTTAGGAGATATATTGTCTGTGTATAAAATCATTTTTATGTATAGAAAATGAAAAAAAAAGGAATCATTTGGCTATGTTCAGACTATATTTTACTTAAGAAAAATGAGCGGATATACGGAGATAAATTTGCATGTTGGCCATTAAAGAGACTAGATAATTCTATCCTTCCCTCTACAAACACTAATTTCAGAACAATTGCTCGTGGACAATTACAGCTTAGAAATTATATCAGGTAGATTTTCTTATTGTCTTTTTCGCTGTTAAATACTAATGAGACCCCTATAGCTTCACCTAGATTGTAGCTATTATATTTCTTTCTCTTCATCTTGTACAAATAGTACGTTACAATGGCGACAAAGATGCATAAACTCATCTCTATGGCTTAAACACTTTGCATGTTAACACTTTGCAGACTTTGCGTACATGATTAGTTGACAAGTGATTTATATCAGCTAATTCTGTTACGCTAATAACGAGGCTCACATTTTGTAATGGTCACTTTTATTTTTCTTTTTTTCTTTGATGACATTTGGAACAGTCGGAAAATAATGTCATTAAATGCTAGTAATAAGTTATCATATTATAAAAATTTAAATTTTAACATCTTTAATAATGTAACATTAATGTAACAAAGTATTAAAAACAAAGTAAGAATAAAGTAATGAAAATTTTCATCAATACTTTGAATTTTTATTTCAAATTTATAATATAGATAAACTCATTTATGTCTTATATATTCAAACAAACATTAATACAGGATGATGATTCCATCATACGTTTTATTTAAACAGACATATAAAATTTTAAATGATATACTTCAATGATATTATCTTATACAAAAGTAAAAAGGTATAACACATCGTTAAAGAGATTTTTATTAAAATTTTATGAAAAAATTTTAATAATATTTTAAAATAACCGTTTTGTCAAAATTGAAAAAACAATTATTAACATTTTTAATAGAAATTTAGTTAAAAATTCGAAATTTGAAAAATTTCAATTGAATTTATTATTACCGTTTCAAAAATTCAGAATTAAGTACTTTTTTCAAATGTTGAAAAATCTTCATATTTTTTTATATTCATTTATTACTTTAAAATTTCAAACAATTATTGAAACGCACTTTTACCATTTAAGTAACATTAATGATTAGAGATAAGGAAAAGGTATTACTTTTTAAATTTTCAATTCTCTCTATATAGAAAGTACTCGGAGACTCTTGGTCGTTGTGATCGAACACCTTAATGATAAAGGTACGATAGGTATGAATATACGTACGCATATGAAAAGGAAAAAGAAATATTCAACATTTAAATAAGACAAACCCACACGTAAGCCATTTCGTGTATACAACTTGCCGATTCCAGCATCGTACGACACATTCGAGCTCATGTGCTTACGAACCATTTGACATCTTTCTCTTTTTCTCACGATCGCTGTGTATTTTTTTCGCTTTATTCTCTTCATTGCAACTTTCTTTTTCTTTTATTATACATGTATACAATGGAAAAACCACCTTGTGTACGCATTCTAAAGGCATTACCAGTAGTAAAAAAAATCGGCTGAGTCAAAAGGCGAGACGACGTCGACAAAAAATGTGCCTTTGGTGCATTCAAGAAAAGCATCGGATATCAGAAAGTAGAATTTGTTAACTTATCCTTATGTAGAGAGCTTTGCTTGCTTTTTTGTTCGTTAACGTTCATTATCTAAATTCCAATATCTTCTTCACACGTTCTTTCTAATGGTGTGAGGTAATCAAAAGGTTTTATGGAAATGGACATAGTTATAAAATACATTTGCATATTTATTATTTTTGAAAATGTTTAAGATTAATATTATTATTATCATATGATAATTCAATTTATTTTTAAATATAACAATTTATTTATAATTTTCTTATATAATTAAAAATTAGTTATATCTCAATCTCATGTATTTAATTATAATCACAAATTAAAATATTTTTAATACATTCTTTTAAAAAACTTAAATTATCTTTAACTTAAAGTGTCTTTTGTAATTTTAAAAATAGTATTATAACATTGGTCATAATATTATGCGGTACGGGTTATCAAAAAATAATTTTCGGTTTCGTTATTTATTGTTTTTATGGGATATTTAAAATATCATGAACGCTTTGTTGGAAAAAGAGTGAAAATTGTAACAACAATAAATAATGTGAAAATACTTTTAAAAGTGTAAAACTAATTAAAAACTACAAAAAGTATAAAATCATAATATATATTAGATATTTATATGTACAAGAATATTTAGTATCGTACATTAGAGTAGACGCATAAATCTGGGTATAGAATTTAAACAAAATTCACAAATCTTTCATGCAAAACAATTTCTATATTGTGTGCGTTTTACAAAATATGATTTATACAAAATTTTTATAAGAAAATCATATTTCATATTTATTTGAATTTTATTGAGAATTAAAAGCTTGTACCTATGCATTTTTATTAAGATTGTGAATTATAAAAAATTTCTAAATTTAAATCAATATATATACTTATTTATTTATTTAAAAATTAGTCTTTTATATATTCAAATTGTTATTTTTAAAAATACTACTGCAAGATTTAGCACACAAATATTTGACAAACTTTATATTAAGATAAATAACAGAATTATAGATGAAAGCCAATTAGGAAATAAAAATATCACTAAGAATTAATCATTATTTCTCGTGAGTCTTAAGATTTATTCTTATAATTTATTATTTAGTTATGATCCAGTAACTCAATAATTTCTTACCTAAAATTTGATTTAAAATTTACGTTAAGAAATTAATTAATTAAGCTAGCCATTAAAATAGACAATCTATATATTTCAAAAGTATTTGAATAGCTTTTCTTTTATTTCTTTTTTTCTATTTCGATTGTTTCATAAAATCTGTAAATACGAACATTTTTTCGTAACACTTTAAAACTTCAAGAAATTCAGTTTATGAATGTCCATTTATTCTGAAGTCAGAATCTCTACGTGCGTGTTAAGATCTCCGAATGAAACTCTTAATGGGCCACAAACGCTTCGTTGCCTATGTTCCAAGTATATATACACTCTACAAGGAAGAAAGGCTTAAATTGCCCATCTATATATTTTTAATTCTGTATACACATGAAAAGAAGAGTAGCGTCACTATAAAAGTGCCAAGTACAGCAGCTTGAGCTCGACGGTGCGTGAGATTACGTGAACAGTAAAAGAAAAATAGGAAGAAGAGGCTAAAAGAACGACTGAAGGCACTCGGACATTCTATTTAAGAAAAAACGATTTCCGAACTTTTTTTATAAAAGATTGAGAGTGGATGCGTGCATACTTGCGCACCTATTCATAGTTGGATATACGCGGTGGAAGGTTGAAAAATTGTTTCGGCAAGAACTTCTCAAGACACTTGTTTTGTAATCTTAAAGCTATTACGTGCAATTGCAGCTAAAAATATAACAATAGGAGTATAGAAATCTTTTAGATAGATAAATAGATAAATAATAGATAAATAGATCAATTTCAGGTTCAAATACTTTCTGTAAAAAAAGTTAAACTTATACTATATTAACTAATTTAATTAAGAAACACGAGTAGGATTTTTCTTCACATTGGTACAATATAACTCATTAATTGATCGAAATACACTCTCGTTACAAGAGTGTTTATGAATATATAATTACAAGCTGAAACTTTAAATGCGCTGCTCTAATCACATTAAAACTATTTGTCGGAACTCTAATTAAAGATAGATAGAATGAGGGGGAGTACGTAAATAATGCGTGAAAGCATGAAAATTTGAAACCTTAAAAAAGATAGTTTTAAGAACTTAAGAATAAAAGTCCGTACATAGTGTCAAGCCATACGAACACTTCTTTGTTAAAGGTCATCAAGATATGATCGTATGTGAAGTTTGCGAAGCAGTTCTTTGACTCATAAAAAGGCAACTAAGGGCAGCAAGTACTCGTACACACAAATGATCCTTACGCGCCTCGTTCCTTCCGTTGGCGTCGCCTCTTCTTTGAATCCTTTGATTCTGCCTGTCTCCGCGCTCAAAGCATCTTTGGATATCTTATGCGCTTTCTTTTATGTATTTTCGAGACAAGGTCGTTTCGGTTGTTAGAGAAGCTTTACACGATATGAGAACCTCTCGCTCGTTTTATGAATATAGTGACCCTTGGATTCGTTTTTCTTCTCCAGTTTTTTTGAGCTCTGTGACTTTCTTTACGAGGGAAAAAAACATTAAAGGCTTCGGCTTTGGTGAAAGTTTTAGTTTGGAAATTTTTGATTTATTTGACGAATCGTATAGCGGAGAGAGAAATGTCTGTTTACTACAAGGTTTGTTGTTTGAAAATCCTTGTAAAATGATGTACCAATGTCAATATTGAAGCTTGAAAAAATGAGAAGTGTTCTATCTAGAATGAATCTTTAGCATCTTCACCTATTTCATTTGATTAATAAAAAATAATAAATTAATTTTTCTCACGGATTTTTTGCAAAGTTCTCAAATATAGTATTACTTTATTACTGATGTTCTATAGATGTTTAAGCATATGATATTTGAAATGATTTAAACCGTTCTTGTAACTCTATATTTTGCCAGTGAATGTAATACTACACGCAATACCTTCTTAAGAAACAAACTAAAGTTAATGCAATTTTAATTTATAAGAATTTATTTCATAGAAATATTATATAGATATCGGTCCTTTTTTTATAATTGATCAACAAACAAAATATAGAATATAACAGAATAAATTAAAGGATATATAAATTATCGTTTCGATTGATGTAGGACTATTTCAGAGTTGTATTATTACTTATATAAGATATACTCACATAAAAATACTAATATATTTAAAAATTATGATGAAAACTGAATTTTTCTGAATCATCGACTGTAATGAACCACACATGCACCAAGTATCGCTCTCAAACTGATAAATTTTATGAAACAATTAGGAAATGACGGCCCACTCCTTGAATCCCCTTTGTTCAATGTAGTATTTTAATAAGCGAATAATATTCTTTTTCTTCAAACAAAATACCGTTATACGACAGCCCTAAGAATTACTTTTAGAATACAATTGTAAATTCTCGTGCCAACTCAATTTTGAAGCGTTTTAAAATCTAAAGAATTAAAAATAAAAACATGTCATAGTATATAGCAAAAGCTAATCGTTTTAAGAACAAGTAATATCAGCTCAAAGACCCATTACTATAAACTTCGTAAATTCATTATCTACAATGTTAATCACTCTAATTTAGATTCTATTATTGCGCTATATAATTGCAAAAATTTATATTTTAATAGCCCTCGTCTATATTTATTGTATACATTATTGTAATAGTTTGTGTTGTATTTAATAAATGAACTTGTTATACTCTATTATAAATTACTAATTTCATAAATAAAGAAGTTATATTTAATGACATAATAAATATATTTTATATCAATTCATTTTTAGAAAAGACTGTATTTATTATTCAATAACTACGTATTCGAGCCCTATTGTATTTTATAAAAAAAAGAATTAGAAATACGTTTGATATTGATAAGAAATACAAGAGTGAGATGCAATTAGTCCAAGATGAATAACCGTAAAAGAAGAATATCAATACATATGTTATATTTAAAAATATTATACAAAACATAATTAATATTTTATTTAAAATAATCAAAGATTATCTGTCAAAATTGCTTAAGCAGTGCTACATATTCATTCGTTCATTATAAAGTAAGATATACCGATATAAATAAATATAGTTATATCCAATTTAATTATATTGCATAATGTAATTTTATAAATATTGAATCATATATATTTTTAGTTAAATTTAAAAATTCAGCATTAAGACATTAAAATAACATAATTTTTAATTTAAAAAAAAAAATCAAATTTCGTTGTGCAACTTATCAATTAATATTGCAATAAAATTTTAAACTTCATTTAGAAAACAGATTTAACGAATTAATTAAGCTTGATTGAGTAGAGCTAATTTTCTTTAAAAATAATATCATTTTGAGTAGATCTTATTTAAATTTATTGCCACTAAAACTTAATTATAATATTGATCGAAGCATCGACGCACTTTGTAATAAAACTAGCTATTTTTGCAGAAAATATACAGTAATATATAAATAAAAATACTTTTACTTGAAAATTGGTTTGAAAATAAGGATTTTTATAATTGAAAATAATCAATTAAAAAAATAAGGTTTGATATATTGCATTTAGGTTAGAAAGAAGACTTTCCTTTTTTTAAGATTTTTAAGAAATTTGATTTATTCGATATGAATTTTATTGGTACCGACATTAAAGCTGTTGATTGGTGTTATCACTTATTACTACTAGATTTATACAATCGTGAATATAATAATGAACTACCATGAAAAATTGTAACTGCGCCTAGAGTAACTTAAGAGTTAAATGAAAAGTAAGGGCAGAAATTTTATTTTAACATTCTGAGTTATCGAAGGAATACAAATTTTTGCCAGCATAAACAATTTCTTGCTGGTCTCGCTCTTCAATGCCAATTTCATGTAATTATAATAACTACAAGTAGCCCGAGACCCCACACAGTGCCTGTTTACGTGCAAAAACTTTGTTTTTAAGCACGAGGCGATACCTTAGGAGCGTGATCGTGCACCGTAGCGAACTTTGCGATTAGAAGTGCCGCGGCTCTGAGCAGAAGCTGCGCCGATTCGTGACTATGGCACGCGTAAATATCCGTTCTCCTACCGGATACGTATAAGTGGAAGGACTCCAGATAGAAGCGAGTAACTGGATTTTCGGTGTACGCGCACATGCATAACTACGTGGCGTACACGCGCGCACCTACACAGCCAAGCGCACCAGGTAATAAAACTGGTTCGCCTTCGAAAGCCGTTCCCGTTCCTGAATATATCTCGCGAGATGCGAGGAGGCCAGGTTAACGCACGCGAGGAAAACGCAACTGACTTAATTTCCAGGCGGGCTCACTTTTTCTCAGTTTTTTCCATTTTTTCCAAGTGTCGCACGAGCGCCAGCCTTGGACATTAAATGTGCAAATTTGCCTCTTATCAACTTATACTAGTATAAAGACGTCCGTTTTTTCGTATACTTGACAATACATTTTAGCCTGAATTATTGGTTGCGCGTTCAGTTCGGCTGACTATTCCATACTGAAATCTTGAAATTCTAACGTAACGAGATTTTAACAGAATTTCAGATACGAGGCGTCGCTATTTTGGTCGAGTTGCAGGAATCAATAATATTACTAAGAATGCATCAACGCATATTTAACAGAAATTGAAGCAATGTTTTTTTATTCATTCAAAGAAAATCAAATGAAGATCCGAAATAGAAGATTTTTATGTGCGTTATTAGTATGAGCAATTTAAAATTTAAACTTTATAATGAGTCAATAATTTTATTAATTTGCTTCATTTGTATCAAGACATTAACTCTACATTATTGCAATACTTTTTATATCTAACGCTTCCATTGATTATGGAGTACCTGTGTTCAACTGTATGTTATAATAAATCTCGTTATAGAATCTATGTGTGATTTATAATGAATTTTACAATTAAATATTTCACGTTCGAAAATTCTTGACACTGTTATCAACATGTATTTCTTGAAATTCTCAATTTTACGCGCCGTAAGATAAATGTAATTATCCAAAGAAGCACATTCGCGACATGTTATATGCCATTGCAGAATAAATATAATGTACACTAATTCATTGATCATGTTTCTGTAACAGGTATAAGCTCATGTCGCATTAAAGAGATTTTGAGATATTATAGCTTGAAGCTTTTACTCACAAAAAAAGAAAAAAAAGAATACAATGCGCTGCTAAATTTTATTAATATTCTGAAATATCTGGATTTATAAGTATTTTTTTCTTTTATGTATCATCTGAATAAATATACTAGCATTTATTAACTAGCATTGTTAGTATAAATTTGCCGGTTTAAATAATTTAAAAATTATATAAATTTTCTTTTTTTTTTAAATTAATTATTAGTTAAAGATCTACCAATAATGTAGATTAATAAAATATTTTTTTAATATATCAATTTCCGTTGTCATGTAAATAATTCCCATGACAATGAAAAAAATCAATTTTTTCTCTCTCCACCTTCTTTTTATCTAGATTTTAATAATTTACTTATCAACGAATCGCTTGGCAATAACCTAACTTCCGAATCTGTTTTACACACCGAAATCGAAATATTTTGAGTCGGCAACCTTAGACCAGTAATTGCTGTATGAATTGAATATATATGAAACGACAAGAAATTCATAATAAAATAAATGTCACTTCGCATTGCTCTTATTTTATCTAACCTCATAAACGTTTCTTTGCTTATAATATTCATCTAAAGATTGAGTAAAAATTGAGGCGTGCGCATACCAAAATAAAACTCTACCTCTTCTTTCTGAAAGGACGAAATGACCTCATAGTAAAATTGTTCGGCCATCGACAGATCGATCTTGAGCGAGGTTCTATCCCCATCCTCGTCTCGATTCTCATCTTCGTCCTCGTCCAATTCATAATCTTTAATGGCGATACTGCGTCTCGACAGCATCTCGATCCCACCACCATTAACAAACTCCATTTTTTCGCGAGTTCTCTTCTTTGTCGGGCTATTTCGAATAATATGCTATAATTGGTCAAGTTTTACTCGCACTCGCGCACTTTTTTGCACTTTATCTTCATCTTTATCATACCTGATTTGGGCAAGTCATAGCCTACTCAAATTCTCCCAATCAATGTTGAAATCATTCTCGTTCGATACTATCTTCAAAGTCATAAATTCCTGTCTTCATCGTTCTCACTTATCATGTCTCTCATACTTGACTCGCTATATGCGATGTCTTAAGCGACAACTCTTATCGGCTAGCAGAGATCGTCGTTTCCCGTAACTTACTTTGCGGTTTCCGCTTCTCTCTGTTCGGGGCAATCGCGGTCAGGCTATTTCATGCGAATCTGCGTCGAAAAATATGCAAACGATCTACAGTCAAACCTTAGACGTCATTAATTTAGCAGCTGTTATTTTCATCGAGTTTACGCATGCGCAGACCTGCGTTAGTATTAACCGCTTGGTTCTGATTTACTGAGAAGTTGTCCTCCACTGATTTTAACAAATGTTGACTCGTTTGAGTCCAGTTTGCCGCTGCGGTTCTGTAACGGCCGATATATTTGCATTGGAAAAAAGAGGAAATTTGTGCATATAGAAGCAAACGGAAACTGATGGCGCGTCATATACAAACAAAGGGTACGTATTATTATTTATATCTTTTCGATAAAATGTCTTCGGAAAATAAACGTTTTTTACTTGCACGTGAATATTTACTGGAATAGGCCGAATTGATTAGTATTTGTAAAGGGATTCAATATTATACATAATTCATTTATTAAAGAAGAATAATAAGCATTAATGCGTATTAAAGTGAACAATTGAAAATATCATTTTAATTAAACATCTATATTTATTTGTGCTTTTTTTAAAACATACTTTTATGCATCTCAATTTTCTATGTGAATAGAGTTTTGAATTAAATTTTTTTTTTTTTTGTAGAATATAAAATTATACTTTAAATACATCATCTAGTGTCATAATTAAATTGGTAATTGACTTGTAGTAAATTCAAATAATAAAAATGAACCTAAGTTATTCTGGAAATTTTAAATCATACATATTAAGAATAGGGAAAAATAACTAAGTAAATAAATAAGCAAATCTGCAGCATATAAAAGCAAGATCGTTTAAACAATATGAATAATCTCACTCGATGAACAGTTAATTTTTTAAATAATATCAAATGATAATAATGGGATACAAATTTTTAAAGCATTTTAAATAAAGAAACGATATAAATTATAAAAAAATAAATGTTTTTCTTAGATAAATTTCTGCAGATGAAAGTATGAGTTCTGAAGTACTTTAATCTGAATATAAGTACCATTACAAAAACGTATAAAATCACGGCGTGCGATAGCAAACTTACATAACCATTATATTTCTTTAATGTAATGTTATAATCAAATAGAAAATTACTATTGATGAATATTAATTATAGTTTAAATATTACACTTTGCCATTACACAAAAAAATAAATAAAATAAAATAGATATTACTTTTATTTTTTATAATATTAAAAATATATTTCTAACCGTAATAATAATAATAAATATTGTATGTCTTATCTTTCTTCTTTAATAAATTATCTTTGGGTATGTTACTATTAAGTTTCGGGTTGTTTCAAAATAGTCTTGTAGTAATATAATGAAATAATTACTATTAATATATAATTCTTTTGATTATAAATTAAGGCGTGATAAATAAGAAATTACTACAATAATTATTAAATAAAAAGTAATTTAATTTTAGTCAATGATATAATTAATTACAGAATATTTCATTTGAGATTTTGAAACAGACACGAAAATTAAAATTACTCATTGAAAATTTACTATTTCAGATTTAGTAGTAAATTTCAGTTTAAATTCTTAAAAAATGGTATACATAGAGAAGGAAAAGAGAATCATACACGTGTACAGATCTAAATATGCGTCTACATGGATACTTATAATGGGAAATCTAAAAGAATGTATTTTCAGGACGTGAAATGAACGAAAGACTATTCGTTTTGCATAAAATACATTGCAACAGTTAAAATGAAATAAATGATAAGTTGCGAGGAAGAATACCGAGGATATAAAGGAATTAAGTTTGAACAAGCAAATACTTATTAAAATGCAGGTGTAATTGAATGAGCAGACATTGATCGAAACTAATATTATACTTATTCAAATGTTTTAATTTCAGATAATAAAAATTCTTACAAAGGCAAGCCGTGGTATTGAAAATGAGCGTAAAACAAGCAATAAAAACGAAGGCTCCTTATTCACACAAATGAACCTAGGAAAAACACCAAAATTAAAGTAAAAAAGGAATAAATGCGTGAATCAAAAGAAAAGGATAATGAAAGAGAAATATAGCTGGAGACACGCAACTGCACACACGTTGACAAGCGAGAGTGAACTGAGGAGAGTAAAACGGCCGCCTGTGACAAGAGGCTCGTGTGCAGTGCCGTGGCGCTCACTTGCGGGAGACGTCGCTCTTCTCTTTCACTCTCCCCCTCCCATGCGTGTGTCATGTCAACTGAGTGTACACGTATAGAGCCTTCAAGCGGGTAGTAGAGAGACATTCCTAACCGAACAACGGCTCCTCTTCTATACTTGCCTTTTAGCCCATCGAACGGGAGAAAACCGCTCTTTCTTCATCCTTTTTCTCTCTACTTAATGGTTACTTCATTTATTACTAGTGAATTGGTCTAGTTCTTTGGCGTTTCGAAAGAATCCTTTTTTTTTCAGTATTACTTTCATTCTTTTTAAAGAGCGTTTCCTGTCTACAATTGATTGATGTCCGAATAATAATTCCTAATTGTTTGATAATCAGTTTGTCAAGCCATTGATCGAAGGTGTCGGAATATATTGTTCTACTTTGTATAAAATGAAAAATTTATACTTCTAATATGAGAAATGTAATTAAATCGTAAATGAGGTGCTGCTCTCTTGACTTATGTACTATTATTTGCTTCTGGAGTATTACTAATTATTTTTATCTTCACTTCACCCTCTTACTAAATAAAGGTGACCTACCTTTTAGTAAATTACGATTTGTGTCTCGTGAATTAATAATTAATATCGAATATTACAAAATATTTAACATTGCTTTGTATTAAAATTATTAATCATTAAAAATACTGAAATATATATATAGATTATCCATGTAAATTAATATTTTTCATTGGAAAGTTTTTCGTTAACATTGTAGCATATATATATATTATAATTGAATCATTTAATTATATAACAAATTAAGATTTATTTAATGTTTAAGTCATAAGTTAATTTTTTGTTTAGGAATTATAATGTTATGGTTCTACTATAGAAACTTGACTTTTTGTGCTTCTATCTACATTAACAGATACCATAAAACACATTTTTATATTTTATTCAACAATTGATTCGAAATATAGTTCTAATGCTAATTTATTTAAAACTATTTATTTAAGTTTCAGAATTTATATTTAGTTTATTATTACAAAAAAGACATATTTCATATATTTAGAATTAATCTATAAGAATATTTTTATTTTTAAGAAATATGCAACATTTACTTCAAAAAACTTTTGGAAATTAACGTTTATTATACTCTAAATTTTTCGTTAATACAGTATAAGTACTGATTATTAGACAATAAATCCGAAATAATTGGATACTTTAAGCTTATCTAATATACTTTGTAACGTGGAAAGATAAATTTTGTGCTAATTTGTAAATAAAGACATTATATCAATTGAAAACAAACTTAATTCAATAAAATTATTTGATTAGCTTATTATATTTTACAAAAGCGAGAGTCTAATTGTAATGTAAATTATTCTTGAATAATATATACATGAATATGTATATATTCATGTATATACATCTATACATGAATAATATAAATATTTTAAGAATATGTATTTACCCTTTAAATTTGATATCAGGTATCAGTTACATCACTTATTAAGAGTTGTTGTTAAATGCTTTTTATTATATGAATGTAATTCTTTATGAATTATTGTTAATTCGATCTGTATATAAAAAATCAATATTGATAAATAATTGACTCATATTTAATTAAAATAAATTTATCAAATTGAAATGATTAACCTACAAAACTATACAAATGGTTTACTAAAACTAGTTTTATTTAGTTAACTAATGAGTTGTTATTATTTCTAATTTTAAACGAGCGACAAAAAAGCCTTCATATGAATTACTCAGAAATTTTCTACAAAACCGCGTTTAATGTACGGAGGTCCACAAGTGAAGATGAACTTTGAAAACAGAGCATAGATTTATTTGTTGATATGTCAATGAATAATTTCTATAATTAGAATAATTTTCATAATGAACTATTCCAGCGAATTAAAAGAAGGATACTTAACACTATAAAAGTATACTATATAAAAATACTAATTTTCCTCTATGTATAAAAAGTGTGTATTTAAGAAGGTTGAATTAATTATCTCATTATAACCTTAAAAATAAAGTTTAGTAAATACACGTATAATAAAGTTTGTATGTAGATACAATGAAACTTGCTGCTCCCTTTAATATGAATATTTTTCTTCTATATAGAGGACATCATAAAATGAGTGTGTATATTATATTAACTAATCTACGCTTGTTAGTTCGCCATCGTAGACTTGAAAAGATCTAATGTAATAATTTGCTTCAAATTTTGACAAGTCTTAGGCTATTGATAACAATCTTTGTGTTTAAAATTTAAATTGTTTTATTACGGATTCTTCATCTTTAAATAATGAAAAATTTCAAAAAGTTATTGTAAATTTCTTTCTATTTTCTTTGAATTTTTACATTACATGTGAATATATATTTTTTGTTTATTAATACAATTAATTAATGTTTATTTATTTATGTTATTTTTATATTAAGGAAAATAAGACAGTAATAATTTATTTACTTTTAAAAAAATAGATGAAAAATACAAATTTAAATGACGTTGAACGAATGACGATAATAATTTGTATATTAAAAATAATGATCATACGTATTCCTAGTGGTTTAAGTATTATGCTTGATTCTTCTTAATTTAATGGACAGTGAAAAATATAATTTTTTAGAACGAGAATATTTATTATTATTATTACTGAATTAATGAAACCAAATATTTAAAAAATTAAGTTTTGTTATTTTCAAGTACAAATTTTCTTACCATTATCTTCTTATTTTACTTTATTTGAATTATTTTGAGTATTCAAATTTCTTACTGAAATTTTATACATTGTTTTTTTATTTTTCAATTCATTTATATACTCGATCTTGTTACGCGTTATTAAATTACTTTTTGAGTATTGGCTAAATGTAGATTTCCTTTGTTTCATGATTCTTTATTTTTTACTATCTTTGTTGCAAAATATTTTTATAAATACTTTATGTTCATTGATAAGTCTTAAGTTTTCTTTTTGTAAAGAAAGGCATAAATTAATTGCTTTTTTCGTTCTAAATTTTGACTTGCGCACTAATAATATTAATTTAACGCAAAAGTTATCTTGTTCTCGCTTTTTTTATCGATGTATTTATTTTTCTTGCACAGATAAATTTAAAAGTGTTTACTTTTTGAAAGATCTCATTAGTAACTTTTAAGTTCACATCTTTACGAATTAATATAAATTTTTATTTATACACTTCGGTCATTAATTACTACAATCCTAGTACTACTTTTTTATAATTTTAATTAAACTTCTGACTCTTTTATTACAATTTATTTATTATTTTTTATTAATTTGATTTATTTGGATATGTTGTACTTTTATTATAATAATAATTCAGACTCGATTTTCTAGCAGTTTTTATACTTCTTTAATTACGAGAATAGTAAAAAGAATTAGATCACAATCATTAAATTTATTTGAACTTTATTTCAAAACAATCATCAATATAATATATATATCTGTGTAACATTTTTAAAATAAATCTGCAGTCTTTAGTATACAATTGTACAGCTAACAATTAGCTCCGGATTTCTTCATTATAGAATAAAAGAAATTTCACTCTAATTCATCCATAAGATTTGTCAGCTATCATTTTAAAAATATAATTTCATATATTTTGAGAAATTTAAAAAATGTCAATTTTTAACTCTCGTTTTATATTATCATCAACTCCAGGTGCGATTTAAGCCATTTTTAGATGCTACGTCGCGTGCCAATGTAACAAAAGCAACAGCGCGCGAACAAGTTTACACACACACACACACACACACACACACACACACAGAGAGAGAGAGAGAGAGAGAGAGAGAGAGAGAGAGAGAGAGAGAGAGAGAGAGAGACAGAGAAACAGACATAGATGTAGCATAAATGTCCTTGAAATTGAAAATTAAAAAAAAATTTTAAGCTAGAAATAGGGAATAATATCGTTTTGTATTTAACAGACTATTTTACTGGCTAATGAAATATGCTTCGGTCAAATTTTAATGGTACATTTTAAATTGATGATAATATGGTATCTTAAATTATTGATGTCACTCCCACGTGATAACATTTATTCAAGAATAATAAGAAATTGACGTTACAAAAGAAATTTTTCTGAAATACTGAGTCTTGAAACTTTGGCTCTTTAGAAATACACGATACAAAATTGTGAACTTTTTTTATCTCTGTATGTAGAGTATAATTTAAAAAAATTTTCAATTGTAGTTTATATAGTGTTTCTCATTTGTGTTAAAATATTTTAATCTTAGCCATTTTTCAAAAATTTGTGAACATAACAATTGAATTGTAACTGTTATAATTATTAATTTTCAATTGATAAACATTAAAATAAACATTAATTTTAAAACGTATTATAAAATTAAAAAATTAACTAAACATTATATTTAAATTCTGAGTTATATTTAAAAAGAAAAGTGTGATATTAATATATCTCAAATTATAAAGAGATAATAAAATGATTTCTTAAACTTAATAAGTAAATAAATTTAATATACAATATAATTAAAAAAGATAAAATCTTTAAATGACAAACGTAAAAAAATATAAAAAACATTTGTTTTATATATATATTGTAAACTATATGTTATGTGAATGTATGGGAAATATTTTACAATTTTAATAACGTTACGAATTTGGAAGTAAAAATTAGTTTTTTTCTGTAGATATGCTACACGTATACGTTAATGAGGTTATGTTTTAATTGAATTTTAATAAAATCGTCATCTTTTTTGTTTTTATGATTCTTAAATATTATATATTTGTGTACATAAAGCCTTCAGTTCATTTATATACATTTCAAAAATGTTAACAATGAAAATAACTGAAAGTAAGACAACCGCATATTAATTCTTACTTTTTGTTTGATCATTAATATTTTGAATCATTAATTAATTAATAATTAATTAAGTTGATTATTATATTTTTATCCCATTATTATTTAGAATAAAAAAATTAAATTAACAAATTATTTACTCATATATATATACTGCAGTGAATGGACAGAATCAAAACCAATAAATTATATAATGCGCGAGAAGAATATAGAATAACGTTAAACTTATAGTATTTGTTAATTTGAATAAAATTCTATAAGTACAGTATATAATGTTTGCGATTAGAATACTAATAGAGGTTAAAGGTTAATATAGGAGATTAAAGACTAGTCTTAAAAATTTTATTCAAATATTATATGGACGGAAAAATTGGTAAAATTATTGTTGAGTTATAATTATATTTATTATAACATAAAATAAAATAAGCAATTTTGTGTATTACTCTATTATTGTATTATCATAAATGAAATATTGTAAAATTAAAAAAATGTTCATTTGTACAAAATTAATTCTTTAGCAATACAGAATTAATCAACTTAGTTGAATAATATGAAAATATGTTAAATGAATTATATATGTTCCTTATTTAACATATTATTGTACATCTTTTAATCTAGAAAATATATTTTATGAACACTTAACATTGTTAATTTAATAATTCGTTGAATTTTAATCGTGTACAATATTATTATAATATATATCCAAAATTAAGAATATGATTTTAATATTATAGTAATATAAAAAAGTTATATGGAATTATTGGTCTAATCATTTTTACATTTGGTTCAACTTTTAAAAATATACAAAAAATTGTAAAAAAAATTCTTTTTATTAATAAAAAAAAATGTATACAAATATAAATTTGTTAAAATACAAGTGATTTGAACATATAATACATATTTTATAATATTTAAAACAATATATTAAGATTTTTCAATAAAAAACTTAAGAAAACTATTTTCGAATGTATGTATTATTTGCTTTTTAGTACAAAAATAATTATTCTTACAAGGATTATAAAATTAGTAAATAATTATTTAAATTACAGCAGGAAATATAATTTGTGATATAAAACTATGGAACTCCCATTATGTTTGAAATTTTAAGCTCTGAATTTAAATTATCGAGAGAAATAAATTCTGGTATATAATTTGTATAATAATGTACATACAGGTTAAATTCGTTATTTAAAGGCATGTGGATTTTATATTAGGAAAGAAAAAAATTAGGTATTCAAAGTGCTTAAAATTACATAAAAATGTAAATAAAAGCTTAGTAGTTCCTTTCATAAAAGTGCTGATTTTTAACTAAAATTAAATGTTATGTATATTAATTAATATAAATTTTACGTATAACATTTTTCTTTTAGTTTTTATTAATATATGAGATTGAAGCTTAAATTCATATTTAATTTTATTTAAATTTATTTAAGTTTATTTAAAATTTATCAATTATTTATTAAAAATTAATCTAATTATATTTTCTATCAATTTCTCTTAATAGTATGTGAAGATATGCACATGCATAAACGAGTATAAATTATTCTTTCACAACCAAAATTGACCTAAGTTTGTGTAGCATAAATTTATATAGCTGTTATTCATATAGTAATTAATAAAATAATAGTAATATTATATCAGTTCTATTTGGAAGTCTTATATCAAATTTTTTAAAAAAATATTCAACAAATTTAAATTAGAAGAATCAAAATAAATTTATTTTTTATCATTTACAATCATAAACTGGATATAGTGACTTCACTCGCAGATACTTGTATACCTATTCCAGTATTTGTATATTTAGTATGCCAATGGATACTTCAGATCTCATATTAAATATTAAAAAGTGAGACTACAATTGGTATTTTGCTAGTTTGACAAGAAATGATCAGCTAAGATCGATAAGAGTCTATATCGTTCACATAAATGTACCACATAGTGATCTAGGTTTTCGGCAAAAAATTGAGTCAACGCTAAAACAACATATTTTGAATAAGTCTTAAGATAAATTGAAAATAGAAGAAAAAAATTTGTCTTACTTATATGTTATTTCATATAATCCTTTCAAAAATATGCTTACATATTTAGATAAGAAGTACAATATCCGTTCAAAAATAGCCAATTAAGTTTTATACGTGAATATTATTACAAAAGTATAGCTTAATTCTACATGCAGAAGTGCAATATCAATAAATATGTATAAACATTACGTGTTCCATACATTACGTTGGGACATGTTCTGAATTTTCCATAAAATTGGCAGTTTGGACAGTAGTGGACGATTCATGCATCCTTTCACACAAACTTTAATCTATTTAATTCTGCTCCAAATCGTTTAATTTTAACCATTAACATTTCATAAATTCTAATTATGAATTTATGGGGTTACAACCACATTTTTTCAAATAATTGCATTTATCTGTAGTCACTTTTAATTTCGCTTCTATCTTTCTCTTTTCACGAACTGAAGCATTTAGTTCTATATGCAGTATCTTCACTTTTGCTTTTGTATTAATCAGCTCCTCCCTCACACATTTTTGCGCATGCAGTACTCTTACAAGAAGCACAAGTCCGTTTATGTACCCTTCAGTTGCGAGTGCCGTATGCATAAAGACCAAGTGCTTTCCAAAAGTGAGCCATGAGAGGGAAAAGGAGAGAAATAGAGCAAGAAACAGAAACAGAGAGATAAAAGAGCAGAGAGAAGAAGAGAGTGAAAAAGAACGACGGAGTCTGGACTAAAATAGCAGTCGCGTTGGAGCGCTGCAAAATGTAGAAAAAAACAAGAAAAAGAGAGGGGAAAACATATGGTGTTGGAAAAAATGAGAAGTTAGAAGTGACTGGAGATGGATATGGATAGTGCAGGCAAAAGGCAACAGTTCAAGGAAAGCGACAATGAAACATGCTTAGCATAAATTCATTAAAATTATTATCTTATTTCTTTTCTAGGATTAATAATAACTATTCAATTGGTATTTGGTTTATTATACATATTGTTTAAATGATTAAAATTCTGTAAATATAAAGCGAAAACAAAGCTTCATAGATTTAATTTAACTTAATGAGATTATAAAGTTTTTCTTCAAAAATAACTACAAATACATTCGAGTATTTTAATTAAAAGACTTAATTTAACATTATTTCAAGAGGAAATTGCAATCATAAAATGCTTGTATCAAAATTCTTTTCTGTAGTACTTTACTAAATTTAAAGAAAACTTCCATTCTATATATATATATATATAAGATCATATTTGTGCATGAAAGGAAAAATAATGATTAATTTAGTTACAGAAATCACTAAATATGAAATAAAAACAATAGGAAAATTTTTTAATATCTCGAATTGTCAAATGAAATATTTTACGCTCGGCTTCTTCGTGTAGAAGATAAGAGAAGATAATAGAAAGCAAAGAAAGGGGTAAAATAATAAGCGAATAAAGTTGTGAAAAAAAGGATAAAGTTAAAAAGTGGTAAGAGGAGGGACGATGGAGCATGAGAACAAAATTTTTCGGTCTCGTCAGCGGGTTGCTTTATAACGGATGAAGTAATTCGCCTGGTATGGCGAGAATTCCAGCAATACGTATTACACGCATCGAGAAGCGTTGCGAAAGAAAAGAAGAAAGCGACCCACAGCTCTTTTTACTTCTTGCTTTGTCGCGCGCGCACGTGCCAGTGTGTGTATGTGTATGTGCTCGCGCTCTTTTTTTCTTTTTCGTAAGAGACGAAAATGAGTTTAGTTTCTTTTTCTTTGCAAATATCGGAATCGAAATATATCTTCTCGTGAAATCGAAATATGAGATTTATGACTCATTTGTTTCTTTTAAGTCCCATTGGACAGTCATATATTAATAAAAAAGCTTTTAATTATGATCTGCATTTGATTTGTCATTAATAATATTCAAAGAAATTTAACATTTTTTAAACGGATACATATGTACCGGAAATAAGATGAATTGAAAATTCTGCATTATTTAAAATTCATATGTGTAAACAGCATTTCATAAAATTGTGATATATAATTATTAGTAATTATTGTAAAGAGAAATTTGGGTGCTATAAAAATAAATATTGTAAAATCCGAAAAAATGAATATACATGGTGAAAGAATCTGTAGTTTCATATTTTGGTATGAGAAATGAACGCATACGTTTAAAATTCAACATAATTGCAAAATATACATAATATATAAAAAATTGAACATGAAAAAATGTATACAATGTCATTTTTTAATTAATTCTTTTCTTCGAAATTTGATTATTTTTTATACCGTAATAATATTATATTTGTATTTTTCAATTAACACTAAACTTATGTATATTTTTAAAATGCAACTATAGTTATTTTTATAATAAACTTCATAATAATAAAATTTATAATAGGGCTCAAATAGGCACAAGTAAAATGTAATTTTGCATTTAATAATATTTACATTAACTTTAAGTATTTTTAATATGATAAAACTATTATAATTACTTTATATTAGGTAAGAAACGTACTATTTATATTAAGAAACGAAAGTAAGATGTTAATAGAATTCTGGATACTAGAAACTTTTATATAAATAAACATATTAACTTGATTATCCTTTGGATAATAGAATGTTGCAAGAAGTCGCTGCTAAATTATCGTAACTGCTTGTTTAGTTTGCATAAAGAAATATTTATAGTTTCTAACATTATTCATAATTCTTTTGTATAATAATGCATTTTGTCACATTAATACATACATTTCCTGAATTTTCACAAACAACAAATTTAAAAACTATTAACAATAATTATTTGTTAAAAAAAGTTTTTATTTAATGTTTATCTTAAAATATTTTAAGTATGTATATGTGTATATAAGTGTAATTTGAATAATATTAAATAATTGAAATAATTTTAAATATGTCAATATCAATAACATTAATAATTTTATTAAAATAGAGTAGTTAAAAGTTTTTTGTTTAACTTTTATTTATCACATAGTAAAATGTTATGTGAGAGAAATTTTGAATTAAAAGATCAAATAGATAAATCATTGCACTAAATAAAGTTGTATATTTAAAAAACAATGATCTGAAGAATTCTTATTTATTAAACAGAAAACTGAATTTTAAATTTAAAAATTTTTAAATTATCAAATAGAAATCAAAAAAGTTATTATTTCCATCTTCATTAATAATTGTGAAGCTACTCTTTATAAATTACTTGTTACTTATTAAAGCATGAAAAAGTTTATCAGTTTGTAGAACTATTTTTTCGAGCTTATAAAAGGGTCATAAATTAAATTTAATTGTAAAAATAATTTGTAAATCGATTAAGTACACTTCAATATTATATGTAATTAAGTATTAATACAAATTTACAATAATATTATATTTGGAATATTATATTATGTTATATCAAAATGTATCTGGAATAATTGTAATAATTGTAAGTTTTCAGTCTAAGGTGTAGACTAAAATTTTAAATATATTTTCTCAAAACTACTTTTGCATATACTAATGGTAGTAAAAACCATCACTATTAAAAACTCTACCTTATTCTTCTATATCTCTAATTCTTAAAAAATTGAAATTTCTCTGAAATAAGTCAACATCTTGAAAAACCAATCACAGTTCAATTTTTTCTTCACAAATATCAGTTACTCCTTGAATTACATGCAACTATAGTAGATGTATACGTTGATCATAGTTACCATATTGTCGCATAAATCTATTGCATTTCGAGACTTTTTCTAAGAAACTACAACATTACATTAGATGTGACATCTACAAAACTGTCATATCCCTTGGATGTCATGTATACTAGATAGCATAATCTTACGTGATCACATTTTTCTTTTAGAATTTAATTATTTGCTATTTATTCAGTTATTAAATTACAACTTCCTCCGATTTATCAGAATAAGTAATATTTATATTAAAATAAAATAATTTAGTTAAATTAAATATTTTCTTACACTGATAGCTTATATATTAACCTATATACTTAGTTTTCGTATAGTTTTATCGTATCGATAAAAAAAATATAGTTCTTAGGAGGTGATGTTCATTTATATAGTATTAAAATATTGTTGAACAGTGCACGAAGTAATCGCTAAAGAAATATCGAAATATTAAAAGATATAAAACATAGATAGCATTTCTAATTTAAAGTATTTACAGTACATAGCGTACCCAAATCCTTCTTCACAAGTATAGTTTGCAAGGAAGTGTATAAGTGACTACGAATGCAAATATACGTTTATTCACTGTAAGGCGAGCGCTAGAGTAAGATACATTGAGTTTAGTGATAGAGGATACGCATGCGATTCCACAAACTATCGTTAATCATTCTTCATATAACAAAGATGAGAGGGAGAGAGAGAGAGAGAAAGCAAACAGAAAGCGTATCCACCATGTCATGTTAGTAGATAGTATACTCACGTACATTATATAGAAGCAACATCAGACTTAACTCTCTCTTTCTCTCTCTCTCTCTCTATCATTTTTTCTCTCACTTTTAATTTCTTAAGTCAGTGTGTGCTAGTAGCTATACATTACGTTTGACGAAATATATACGTTTAGGCGTGTTTCGAAATATTCATTGTTGAATCTGTCCTTATGAAAAAGAGTAAGAGAGGCAGAGAGGGATAAAGAAATAAAGATAGAGAGAGTATTAAAAAAAAGTTGTTGTAAATGAACAAGATTAAAATTAGATACTTAAGTTGTACAGAGGAAGTGTTGTACGCCTAAATTTTACTTCATCTTGTACTCAGTTGCATCGTATTACTGTCGAAAATCTAGTTATGTAAATTCATTCAATTTTATGTATAATTTATTTATCGATAAAAGCTTCTTAAAAGTAGCCTACATTCGAAACTATACCTTTTAATTCTGTTAAAAGGAAGACTTGAAAAAACTGTAAATTTAACTTTAAGGAATATTAATCCATATAAATTGAGAGCAGTTATGCGTAATTAATTAATTTAAAGTAAAAATTGATTTACTAATTGTAGTATGAAAATTTTTGATATTTAGAGATTTTGAAATATTATCAAAGAGTTATAGTTTTAAGTGGCTTTGGCTCAGATTTAAATTTGAGTTGTTAGATTTAACGAAATTAACGAATAATGATCAGTGTCTTTATTTGCTTTAATAATAACTAGTTGAAAAAAAGCTGAGAAAGAGCGATGAAAAAGCTTTATACGTGACTGTACTTACAGGCAAAACATAAGATAGGTCAAAGTGCACCTTAATAGATTCGCAATACACAAAAATGCATATGCGGGTCACCTGCGCTTTAGCGCACAAAAAACGGTTTCTTTCCATCTCCTGCCTCTTGCAATTTGAGATTGCACAGCTCACCACGAGTACGGACATACATAATTTCGAGTGTCTATGCGGATCGATCCTCGAAGAAACTCGAATGTGAAAATTATGGTTGCGTCAAAGGAAAATTGCGTGTGTACGTTCAAATTTCGTCCCCGTAACTATTAGCAAAATTTTTTATTTTGTACAATGATCGATATTGTGTGATTTTTAGTTACAGCGTATCTTCCAGCTTAAGTGTATTATATATATGTATGTATCATGACATGATTTTTCTTCGCGATGAAATACACCGTACCGATGCCGAAGAAAATTCAATTTCCAAGGTCTGGTCCAGAGTCGTTTTTTCGTTGAAGCTTTATCTAAAGCCTTTTAATCTTTTCTTGGAATTTTTTAAATACAACATTCAGACACTAAAGAATTAGGCTATTCGCGATTATTCATTCATTTTTTTCAAATCTTTTTTCAAAGTTATTAAATATCATGAGTTTAACCAATCACGTTTATTAAAATACAGTGGCTACTTTGTTTTAAGAAAAAACTCTAAGACGTATACAAATACACTTACGTATAGCGATGGTGTATTTAAGGTTACAGGAAATCTTAAAAAATATGATGATTAAACTGTTTCATAATTTAGGTTTATAGTAAAATGTTTTTTTTAAGTGGAACTTTATAATATCAGTTTGTGGCGAGATTACATTTTTAATTTATTGCTATTTATAATTATTAAAGATTTCATATATTTTAATTATTTTATATTTCTATTCCAACAAGTATAAGATTAATCGTACATAATGTAATTTTAACGAAATATTTCAGAATTTTCAGATATATAATACATAAAAGTATAGCTACGTAAACGAAATATTTTTATGAAATAAAGACACATTCGTTGAAATATCATAATCATTGAAAACAAAAACGAATGAACTTATTTCTAATAAGTTATTTCTTTATAAATACAAGTTCTTCACATGCGAATGCATGCAACTTCTTAGAAATATTTATAAGATGCTTTTTAAAGCGGTTTAAAATTACTATTTTAAACATATTATAGAAATCGGATTTTGTTCGCATAATTTTATATCGTGCATATATAATTTAAGTAATAATTCGTGTAAATGTATGATAATATCAGTTTTTTTAGTATTTCAAGATAATATTCCATTTTTGTTTATATATGTCATTCACGTCCAAAATAGTTATGAAGCTTAAAACAAAGTTTTACTGATCTGAATAGAATTTGAACAAACGTTGCAATTTAAATAAAAATGTTATTACTGACAAATACGTTTTATTATAATTTTTATTAATTAAAAAATATTTCTACATAACTTTCACTTTTAGCATAGTAGTGAGTTTATAATCTTATTAAAATACAAGAATGAGACAACAGTTTGGTAGACTGTATGTAAGAGTCACAAAATAATTTACGTTATGTCAATAAAAAATCCTACTGTTTCACTCTTTATAATATTCATGTATATATTATTTAAAAGAAAATAAAAAAATTAACGTGAAATTTGCCACACCTCTTATTCAAAGGCAGTTCTAATTAAAAATATACATCAATATATATAAAATCTAAAGCTAAGAACGAACTATTGTACTATGTCTTTAGATACATTTAAGTTACTTTCAAAATCTATCGATAAATAACTACTAATCTTTAAAAAGTAATATTGATAAAAATTTGCTTGAAATAAATGATACATTTTTCAATTATACAGAGAAAATTAATTTTTATTTTATATGATTGGAATAATGGGTCATAAGCAGATGAGAACGTATACATATTATTCATTGTCTTAATCACGCATTACAGCAAACAAATCAATTTATTTTCATTCCAAACAATAAATATATATTTATCGAACTATATTAAATTTATATGTACTAATTAAAAACCTAAATTTACTCAATATTCATATTATCAATTTAGTAAATATATTTTTTGCAATTAAATAGTCCAAAATGGAACTCAACCGGCGAATGAATCATTAATTAAAGAACTGCTGCCGCCATCATATAACTAATTGTAAATGCGGCATTGGACATGAGTTCAACACGCGGATACAAATACACATCTTCTCACACACAAACATATGTACGAATAGAATTTACCTTGGCAATGAAAATTCAATTTTACATCGAGTTCTCACTATCTCAACAGCTTAACGGGTTAATATATAAATGGTGTCTTAACGTGGCTAAGTTATCAAAACCTTCCACAAAGTACTTTCATGTACTTGAATGTGTATTTTTGTTTTTTTTACTATTATTATTGCTAGAAATTTTGATTATTGCTAGAGATCAAAGTGAACGTAATCTGCCTTGTACTGGTTTCCTTTATTTTTTAATTATTGAGTATTAGTCATTGATTTATTTATTTCACGTTTCATATGTATTAGTAATATTTTTATAGACTATTATAATGCTTTCTTAGCTTGTAATTTTGTAATTTATTATCTCGAGAATTTTTCTTTTTTTAAGTTATTGATTCTGATCTCTCACTTGTTTAAAATTAATTAAAGATTCTTTTTCATATGTAATGGTTGTAAATGATTAAACGATAATTTAATTTGTAATTTTGTAACTCGTTTTTTTCCTTTTCGTAACGTCATTGAACTAAAAAAACTTTTACTTCCTCCAATTCAAGATTAATGTAATATATATTTAAATACTTGTAATGTCTTGTTTTTAATTGATTTCTTTTTTTATACAAAAGTACTGTAAATATTAAATTAATTTTAATGAAAAGTTTATTCGCTACACATGTAATCAATATTTTAAAGTAATTTTTTCATTTGTTAATTCTTATTGAATTAACAAGTACGTGCAGGTAGATTAAAAGTTTCATTAAAATAAATAAGTATAATTCTTAACATTTTTCGATTTAATGCGATAAAGACACAGTTCTATACTATGCAGAAAATTATTGTAGAAGATTAATGGCGTTACGATTACTACTAATAGTGATATAGTATTAAGTTTCTTTAAAAGAAATGATCAAAGGATACATTTAAATAAGTCAAAGCAAGCCAAATAAATATCAAAAAGTCCCTGAAATTATACAATTTCTTATTTAAAAATAAATAAACATAACATTAGTTGAATGTATTAAAAATAAATTAAGAAAACTTTGATTGAACATGAGAAGAATGAAAGATAAACGTAATTCAGAAGAAATGCAAATAAAATATATAATTTAATACATTAAGCACTATTTGAAAGGCTGTTTAGAGAAATAAATGTTAGTAACATTTGACACATGAAATTTGACATAACTATTATATCCGAAACATGTAATTAATGTTTTCGAGAGTAATTAAAACTTAAATTCAACATTTATTATTATTAATTATTCTGACTTTAACTAAAAAAACTGTTAACGCAATTTTTTCTATGTTAAAATTAAATGCATTTTCCATAACTTTTAGTCTATAAAGTAAAAGATGCTTTCTTTGTATTTTTGAAATTATTGGTTTATTATTTTAATTGGCTTATTATAAACTTATAATTTCTTTAAGATTAAAAAGAATTTTTGAAATGTATATTATAAAAATAGATTATTCTTATGTCTAATTCTTGTATTTACCGCATCTGTATATATTAAAATATAGATGTACTTTACGTGATAAAATAATTTACAGGCGACACATGTAAAATATCTCTCAAGACCACATTGTATGAGTGCGATAACATGTATAATATGTCTACTTTTTTTCGTTCTTCATATCTATGTATTTTTCACATGTAGATACATATTGCAGGTTTGAGACCGATACATCATAGTCGCATCACATACGGAGCCGCATATTGTTTGTGCGCACTCGATTTTCTAATAATTATGTGATATTTTTACTGCGAAATTCTTATGCGATACGCGGTGCTTTTTGAAATCAGCGTCGAATCGGCGAGAAAGCTAAAGCTAAACATAAGGAGACGATCAAATTTTAAAACTATATTTGATTAAATTAAAACAAATTAAATGTCAGATATAATTCAATAATACAACTGCATGTACATTGTACATTATCAGCAACATTGTATATTCTTAATTTCTATTTCTTAATTCTTAGTATTTCTAAATGAATTAATCAAATTATACGCCTTAAGTCGTCGCTCCTCGTGTACACTATTACACGCGTACTAGCATGCAGTTTTTTTAAAACAACGCACTATTACTGACAAATTATCTCTTCCTTTATCCGTAACAGTCGACCAAGCATATAGTAACTCGCAGAAGAAACTAAAGGCCCTGAGCGAGCATATGCACACCGGTGAGAATAAGAGAGAAACCTCCGCTCATGTGAGTTGGACGATAAGAGAGAAGGGGATAAAGAAACCGATGATTCGAAGAGCGATCAGTTTCTGTGTAGGGGGAGTGAATGAGATAGAAAGAGTGAAAGAGTTGAAAGAAGAAAGTTATATTTCTTTAACTCCTTTCTATCAGCTTATATTCTTTTTTTGTCTCTCTTTCTTTCCGTATTTTTTACTTTAGCTCTGTTCGGTCGACCTCGACTACACTCGGCAATTTTCGTTCGAACTACTATGGGACCTCAAACGAAAAGAGCGAGGAGAAAAACGCCTACCTCCAAGGATATATATGTATGTTTACATTTTTTCTTCATTTCATGCCTATTTTCTCTATTAAAAGATAGTAAAAGACGTTGGAATAGGCCAAAATCACCATCA
Source organism: Wiebesia pumilae (assembly GCA_018907045.1). NCBI lineage: Eukaryota > Metazoa > Arthropoda > Insecta > Hymenoptera > Agaonidae > Wiebesia > Wiebesia pumilae. Next base: position 5,831,991 of record JACCHZ010000127.1, read on the forward strand.
TGTATTAGCGCATGTGTTATTATTTTTTATCTTTTCTAAGAAAAATTGACGTTTTAATTTCATGCGATTTTTCTTGAATTATGGAACTTTTTGCAAGTAGATTTTATAAAAGAAGAACTCGGAAGAGAATTAGAATAACTACTAATAATTTTAAATGTATTTTATGGTGTACTATTTAAAAAGTATGTGCTATAGGTAAGAGTCAAATTTTAATACAAATGAATAAAAGGTTTAGAACACTTAAATATAAACAATTGCAAAATAAATTTTTCTTTTATGATCCACTTGAAACTATATTTGGGATCGATATTTTATTATGACTTATATTACTTTCGTATACATTGTAAATCATATTCTACGACAATTTTAAATTTATTGCGGCTGAATTTATTTAGTATATATATCCCTTTAGATGAATACTATTACATTTTTTTATTTTTAAAATTATTACTTGAATGATCTTTGAAAGAGAAAATTTAATAGTAATATGTTATTTTCTCTAAAGTGAAATATACATGTACAAAGAAGGAGTACGTAATTACATCTATAACAACTATACATATATAAATCATAACATATTTTATACAATTATTATTAATATTAATAATTTTGTATATAAAAATTCAAATATACCTTTATAACTATTCATCAATTTTTTTTTAAATACAACTAAAAAGAAAATAATTACTATCCTCAAGAAAACTAATTTTTTAAGTGAAACAAATAAATACGTCAAATATATTTTGATGATAAAATAACGTGAAATTTATTTGAGAAACTGCTTCTGATTATAGAGCAAATTTATCCTCGCACAAAGAAAATTTTCCTAGAAGTGCTTGTTAACAGAAATTGTGAAAAAGAATTTTAAACGAAAAGCTCTTCAACGTGTATGGTAGTCTTAGAGCATTTTGTCTCTTTTGTCAACCCTAAAAAGAGTTTCTTTTCTAAAGTTAAATTTAGTTTTAAATTGGATATAAGTGAAAAATAAGCCATAGTGCTTAAGTACATTAAATTTATTATGACAATTTTGTTTTTTTTTTTTATTTCTTATGGTAACAATCATACTCACAAAAATTATATCTTATTTCCTTTTTTCAAATTACTTTTAAATATTTTACTTAAAAAATATTTTTATTTATATTCGAATATTATACGAAAAAAGTACTATACAAAAAAACTCACGAGATTTTCAATAAACAAACAAAAAAAATTTAATATAGAAGTGAATGCAGCAAAATGTATAAAATCTATTTTTTAGTTACACTATACTAAGCACGGAAAATATTTAATTTCTTAAAATTGTTTGCGCATAGAATTTTTCAATAAGCTGATCAATATAGCATTATTTTTTAATAAATTTTTTTCTCAGCAGTCGAAATTAAATTCGGTGACTATTTAATGTAATAGATCTATTCAAAATGATTATTCTTTTATATAAAATTTTTTTTATAAATATCATTTGAATTAGATACAATTAGTAGAATATTTAATTTCCTGTTTTTATTTATCTAGTACATTACAATCGATTCTAAAAAATTGGAACTTGTTTTGTTCATTATTTCAAGATTAAATTAAATTTTTCGCTGTAAAGATAGTTCACAATATTTGAAAATAAGTAACGATCTGAATACACTAAATTAATTAAAAATAGATAGTGTGATACGATTAGATAAATTAATTTTAAAAATGTTATTTTCTAAATTCCAGAAAGTATTTTAATTTTGCAATATCAAATAATTTTTTTGTGTATTGTATAATATAGAATCTTATATCTTCGTTACATTATAGATTTTTCTACTTATTTCTAAAGTTATCACGTAAACAAAATATCCGTAATATTAAAAAATTTACTAATTCATTTACAGATAATTTCGAAGAGAAGTAGATACTTAGAATATTAATCAAGTTATTTTTATTTAAAATATCGTACTGTTTGTAAAAATAAATTGACAATAATTTCGCGAAATTAGCTTTTTCCATCTTTCTCATGTACTGAGTTAAGCTATTGTTAAGAAAAGACTAATTAAATTTATAAAATAAATTTATAAAATAAAATAAAATATAATATATTGATAAAATATTTATAAAATAAAATAAAAGACTAATTCAATATATTTTTATCGTTTATAAGAATATTATATTAAGTTATCGAATACAGTTTGGTTACTAAAGAAAGGTTTGTACTGTTAAAAGACAACGGTAAGAAAAACATTGTAAAAAATTTTGATTTAACTTAAAAATAAAGATAAACTTAAAAACTAAAACACTTATTTACATTGAACTAGAAACATAAGTTATACTGTAATTTGTAATTTCTATGTTAGAACGTATGCAGTAATGTTAATAAATGAATAATATTTATTGTTTATTAACGTCATTTTTCTAAAGGACTGTTCGTTTAATATATAATCTAAATAGTGTAATTATATTATTGGTAATATTAAAAATTATTTTATTACTTGATATAAAATCGAAGCAAGTTAAAATATAATATTTACAGGAGTCTGCAATAATTTCACAATAAGTATCGAATCAAATTTTATTATAAAATTATAGTTCTTCAAATCATTTTAAAATTAACATGAATTACTGTTATATTAAATTCTAAATCTAAAACATAAATTATTTAAAATTTTGTTTTGTTTATATATTGAATGACAAATGACTAATTCTTCTTTTTATTTCTTTTATGCTCTACTTCGAAATATCCCTAGGAGAAGTTATCAGATGTTTTGTAACGTATGTAACGCGATCATCCGGTACAATATCAAAAGAAAGATTCTATGGTCGATTTTGAAAAAAGGAAAGCTATATAAATATTACTGTATGTCCTTTATTTCCTTATTATTATCTGATTTAAAAATCAATATAATTTTGCTTTTAATTGAATATCTTATCTTGTATTGAAATGGTATATAATTGAGATTGAGAATTTCATAATAATAATTATTATTTATTTAGTACAAAATAAAACATAAAGCATTTTCATAAATTATTAGCTATATATTTTTTTGATAAGAGTTAAAATTATTTGCAGTTTATATAATAATTAATTATTTTAATAATTATTTAATATCAACAACGTTAAATTTATTACTGAAAATTATTGTAAATAATAGATATACATAATTTAATTTAACAATAATCAATCAAATATAAAACAAGATTTTATTCAATTTCATAATATAACTAATTATTTCAGTAAAACTATAAGGCTTTTCAAATGAATATAAGGACTTATATTTACATTTTTTTTAAGTATCAATGTCCTTCAAATACATCGATTAAAGAAAATAGTATTTCACAAATGATGTCGAACAGAATAATTCTACTTGATACATATAGACAGAAATGAGTTAAATTTTTAGAAACAGAATGATAGTCACATGATCTTTCAATAAAGCCGACATTTAGCATTATCTAAATATAAGAAAAGAAGAGTTCTACAAAGCACAAGAGAAATTGTTGCCAAGGTGACGATCGGCTATGATTTTTCTTACCACCTAACAACACTTACCAACACTCATCAACTATACACAAGTACCAGCAGCAGTTCCCGGGGTGCGGCAAAAGCAATCAGTAAATATTTTCGCCTCAGACGAGTGCATTCTCCTCCTCGTCCTCTACTGCGCGAGAGTCTCAAAGCTACGTGAGACGGATCCGCTAATAGAAATTGACGGGCAACTTATCAGGCTTATGGCTTTTCGCTCACAAAAGGAAGAGGAGGAGATGAAACAGATTTTCGTTTTCCATCGCCTCGCACGCCCACAAGCTTCAATTTTATTTTTTACCAATTACTTTGCATCGGCGTTTTTAAACGCAAGCGACCAATTATGTAATTTGCGTGAAAGAGCTTCGTGACTTTGTCAAGAATATAAATGAGCTTGGAATAAAGGATTTGTTATTTACGTATTGCTCAGAATTGTCGATAAATTGTATGACTATTTGTCAGAGTCATTTAAAATATTGTTCTGAAAAAAACGCAGTTTACAATTTTTTAGCGAATTTTAATTTTATATAATTATTCTTTTAAGATCTGAACTACAGGTAATTTTTATTAATAATATTATATTATTACACAGTTTATATGTTATGTACAAATTTTGTTTTTATGATATTATTAGATAATAAATATATCATTCAAATGAATAAGTTTGTTAAGAAGCAAAATGTTAAAAGGTAGAAATTGAACATTAACTGAGAGAAGTTGTAGGTTATTATTTAAATGTATTATAAGAATTTTTATTATTCTAGATAATTAATTAAAATTTCTTTTAGTGAGATTTATAAATGTTAGACTAATCAAAAGCTGCTATTATATTAGATCGTTATAGATTATTATAATTAAAATTTTCATTTTAATGAATTATCACATATTCTGAGAAAATGATGTACAAGACACAGAAACTAGTCATCGTAGAAAGTAACCTCACTTATAACTCTTTATTATTATTATTATTATTATTATTATTATTATTATTATTATTATTATTATTATTATTATTGGTTTTTATTTTTTATTATAACGTATAAATCAATCTTCAATTAAAATATAATTGAAAATTATAAAAATTAACTTTCCAAACTGTACATAAAATTTGAATATAATATTAAAAGATTCCCTTGTACATTTTATTAAAAATACTTCATATTTGTATGTTAAACATGGATAGTTAAAAATAAATGAATTAAAAATAAAACATGAATTTGATCATCGTTATAAATTCAACACGCAATAAGAAAAAATATATTTGAATGATTACTTAAAGTTTGTATTAAGTTTAATAACATATAAAAATACATATTTAATTAAAATTATACATTTTTTAATTTAGTATTTGAAAATATATTATGCAAGTAATTATAATTTTTCTAAGTAATACACAAAACTATAAGATTATGTATATAGGGATTCAAAGTCCATAAAACTTATGTTAACTAATTAATTAATCAAGGAGCGTCGATAAAAGCAGCGTCTTGGGAATCAAGTAATTAAATAGCCACTTTTTTAAATTGACGCCGATGCTCTTGTTTTCATAGTCCAATAGTTAAATTGTCATGTTGAAAAATTTATAATGAATTTCAAAGATATTGTAAATTTTTGTCATGAATGTATGTTTTTTATGAAATATTGAAAAAAAATTAGCTAATTGAGGATCCCTTGTTAAATTTACTCTTTTAGATTTTGAAATATCATTTATACTAATGATGAGACTAGTAACAAATATAGTAAAATCACTGAAAACTGAGTTTATTTTTTAATTATAATTTGTTCAAATTTAAACAAAGGTAAGCAGATTTTGAAGAAATTTAACGTACAAAAAATTCTGTATTAAATAAAATGTTAATAGAGTAAAACCTTCTTTTATTACTTATATTATAAATACTTTTTTTAATTAAAATCAATATCATTTCATATCGTAATATATTCATCCTGTAATAATAATTTTGTAATAAGACTTGCATAAATTAAGAAACGTCTGGAGAAAACGCGTAATTTTGTTTTAATAGAAACGTAATACGAAAATGTATTCACTTATCTTTTAAAACAATAATATAAATGTATATTTATTAAATTAAGTTACATATTATCTAAAAAATAAAATAAACACATGTGTAATGTATCAAGTGCACTGAATCTATGTTTTAACCATTAGAAGCCTTTAAATATAATACAAATAGACTATGCATATTTGCTTACTGTAATGTAGCTATGCAAGCTTGCATTTATATGTGCAGGTATAACTGCAACTATATGTGAATATGTAATAGTGCTTTGTTCAGTAAGTGATTTATAATAACTATATTTAAGTTTGTGTTAGAACACGTATGATCAATGTACAGGTATATGAATTCATTTGTATAATCGATATTTTTCACGTTTACGATTTTCGCATATGTACAAGAGTGAGAGGGGGGGAGTTAGAGAGGGAGAGTTGTCATATTAACGACCTTACATCAACATCGATTATCCCATTACATGCTCGAAAATTTTTCAACGTCGATGGGTACGGAATGCGCTGGTTACGGTGGATTAGTTTTCGCTAATTGAATAGGTACCAGATTAAAAAAAATAATAATCCCGATCAGTGGACAAGCACAAGTGTGGATGATGGGTTATTTCTTCATATTTTAAATTTACAATACACGAAGTGCAATTTCCTTCTCACAGCAACGTACCAACGAATAACGAGGAAATAGTAGTGTCCTTACTAGTAGGAATTATTCCACGGCTCTCAAAGTGTTTTTTTTGGGTATGAATCAACATTTTCGTAAATTAATTATTTTACCATTAAAATATTACGAACTATAATTATTATACGTACTATTGAGGATTATTTTTAATTCCAAAGTGAGTTATAAATATAATTTCGTTTAATAAATAGAAATGTACTTTGTGTAATGCTTATTATAATTCATTTGAATAATTAACATTTTTAATGTAATAAATATTAAAAAGTTTTACAATTTAAAGTATTTGATCAACCATATAAATCAATAGTTTTAAATCGAGCACAAAAATACATCAATATTTGTAATAATCAATGAATATCTATAGAAGCTTACTTAGATTGGTAAATATTACAGTTTACGAATATTAATATTTATTAATTATGTTAGTTTTAGAAATGCATACTATATTATTATAACGTTAATTTTATGCTTTCAATATATTTTGCAATTTGCTACCATTACCATCTTTTGAATCTCAGTTCAACAAATATTAGATAAATGTAATGTTTTATTGGTATTTTTTGTAGATATAAAAACTAATGAAATATAAAAACTAATATTATAGCTTTTCATAAATAATTTAAGAATAACCAAATCTCATAATTTAAAATATTTTGGACAGAATATTAAATGCCTCGCTTATTTTAAAAAGTATAAAAAATAAAACTTTTTCTAGTAATAATCGATTTTTAATAAATATTGCAACTCCTATAAAAATGACATGCTTCATTTGTACAATACATACCGTGAAAAACAAGAATCCTATAAACGACGTAAAACACCACTGAACACCAATAGATCTGACAATAAACCAGACAAAATGAGAAAAGACCAAAGAAATAAAGCTCTTTTCTATAAATTGTCAATTGTAATTGACGCCACTAACAGTCTCCTTCCGGGTTGTACTTCTCGCCATGACAAAGTACAATTTTCTCTTCTGAGGAAGCCACTATATACACCAACGCACTTTCCGACTTCTGTATGGGGTGAAAGCATCACCCCGGTTATTATAGTACTTCAATGCGTATAAAAAGTATCAGCGGTGGGGGAGAGCAGAGAACCGAAAGTGGCTTGGGTGTCGTTTCGACAAATGGAAATGGGTATCTTTCGCTCCAGCCATTGAGATGTAATTGCCTCTGTGGCGATATATAAGAATGGAAGGATTGAAGAGTCCGATTATCGAGAGAAGAAAGCGCAATAGCTTTGTTGGAATATTTTTTTCTGTATTGTATTTTTAGTAAACTTGATTAATACTTCTATTATCCAAGGTTTTGATTATGTACAAATACGTAACTTATCTATTAAACTTTTTCTTATTTATCAACGATAATAATTATATTTTTTTTTAAATTATTTTTTAAATTAATAAACTTAAATAAATTGTTTAATTGAATGTAAGGGTACTTTATTTTTAAAGGAGTTATAATTGTAGAATATTAAGCGATTGAGTCTAATAAAAAAAATCGAGAAAAAGATTTTGTATATGAAAAAAGTATTTATTCAATACTTAACTATTTGACGTTTGAAATTAGTATTCTTGCGTCTATCTTAAAATTAACATGATATGGAAAATTAGCTTAACATTGGATATAATTGACAATTAGAGATTTCGATATAAGTGAATTGATATAATGATTCTATATCATTAGGTATATTTATAATTCGATTTACAACAAGTTTTTAAATTAAAATATAGTGAGGATTATATTTATAAACTAATTCTTAGAATTTTTAAACAAATAAAAACTATCTTATTAACATTTTCAATATATTTTGTATATTAGGAAAAATTTTTTGAAAAGCCAATTTTAGTAAAATAAAGAATGTTTCATATATCTTGTGTATTATTTCTAATTAAAGTACTCACGAATGGAAATAAAAAATGAATTTGTAATGTTAGCTAATCAATTGATAAAAAAATACAATGATGGCAAATAATTTTTTTTCCAAATGGCTGCACAATTAATCGATACTTAAAAAATTTATTTTATTTGAAAAATATAAATTCTTAGGTAAGTATTAAGTAAGCAACATTTGCTTCAGTGTATATTCAAAATTCAAATAAGATGTCAAATAAGTAGGAATTTCGGTATTGTATAAGGGAAAATGATAAATATTATAATCATAATACCAGCATATTAAATAAGGACCGAAAAGCGCAATCTAAGAAATATTTGTAATCTGATTTATAATATCATCTGCATTTTATTCTATTTTTTCTCACGTGCGATTGTATCGTGAAACTATTCCAAAATGACTTTTTCGTCATATTATTGCAATATTAAGTTTTATGATATCAGCTAAAATGATCGAGAGCTTAAGCTTTCGTATTCCCATATTTATGGTTTATTAGAAGGCCGAAATAGAATTCCTGAACATTAAATTTTACGATCTTTTATATGAAATTTTCTCCATCATAATTATAATATAATTGTAAAATAAATCTTCTTTTTCCATATTTGTCTGAATTAAGATTTACAAAGTTTGTTATAAATTTAAAACAATTTTCAAAACAAATTTTATAAATAACTGTTAAGAAAATTAAAGCAGAATTTTATTCTTAGACTATTTTATTAGATAAATATTTTTAATGATCAAAATTTTCTTTAAGCATCAATAAAAATTTTTTTAAATTCAGGTATTGATATTATTAGCATTAACAAGTCTATGAGCATATTTTTCTTTTTATAGAAACATCATTCTGAAGTAAATGCTGAGTAAAAACGTTGTATCGTGTAAACAGAAAGGTTGAATGAGTTAGTAAAATGTTTAGTTCATATTTTAAAAAATTCTTTAAATTATACAATATTTGTGTATAGAATTATTGTATTTAACAAGTTATAATTATAAAATTAAACAGTCATCGATATTAAGGAAATCGTAATAAAATAAGTTAAGAGTCGCGCTAAAAGTTACCAAACTATTTTCAATATAATTTTGCAGTAAGATTAAAGAGCCTAATAACATTTGATTATTCGTTTTTACCTTAAATAAAATCTTTACGCAGATTTAAATATATATATTTGTAATATTTACCGTTGATATCTTATAAATATTACAGTTGCAGGAGAATCTGAAATCGAAGCTATAGTGCTGGGATATTACGAAATCTCAATAATTACTCCGTTATCCTGCTTATTATATAAAGATAATTTCTTTTGATTATTTAATACTTGTCATTATATTGAATTATACACTAAATTTTTTAATATACATTCCAAATGTATTTGTAAAATTGAAATATTGCAGGAGTAAATATATTTTTATAAAAAACATTTTCAAGTACTATAACTGTCAAAAATGTGCGTAAGAACTTAATTATTACTGATATTACATTTATTTAAAATTAAGAAATACAGGGGAAAATACTGCCTTCATTTAAATAATTATCACTATCCCGTAATTATTAATAAAACAAAAAATTAACGTCTTTTATTATCCATTTAAAAATATACATTTTAAGTTTTGAAATTGTCTGTTCAGTAATTTTAATATTTTTAACGTTCATAAAAAGTACAGGAAATATTATTAACGAAGGAAAAATTGAAATGAAATTATTTTCTAATATTAACAAAAAAGTTTCTGAAATATTTCTTTTAAAGTAAACAAATTATTTTAACAACGAAAAAGAATCGATAGGTAAATAATATAAGTGTTTAAAAGAATATTTTTGATATAAGCAAGAATAAAGTTGAGGGGAATTCCCCAATGGATTAGTTCATGAAGAGCTAAATATAAGTGCGTCGTTACTTGTATTAATTAAATGTTGGAAGATATAAAAAAAAATTTAATCTTAAATTCAATCATAAATTTAAAGTTTAATAACGGAATGTCAAGTAATCGCAGCTTGGTAATAATTTCTGATTGAGTAAGAGCATAAAAAGTAGGCATTTACCGTTGCAGTATTGTCGAGCTTCCGTTTCCAGGCATCGCTACGCTCGATTAGGGTATTCCATTGCTTTGAAAGTTTGCTCACCTCGCGTCGTATGCTACGCGTGAGTTCTCGAACCTGTTCCTCTGCTGTCCTGTAACCCCGGGAGTCACCGTCAAGCTCGTGACCAGCTAAAAAAGGATATGACTCTTTAATCTGACAACGTATCTTCTAATTCTCATTAGAAATTTGCAAAAGAAACTTTTTCTTTCTTTTCTTTCGTGCGTAACTTAAATATTATCAAGAAATATTTATATATTATCAAGAAATCGGATTATTTTCTTTAAACACTTTTATCTTTCTAATGCATTTTCGGGATAATAACCGCTCTGCTTTTTTTCATAGTTAAAACAGTTCGTATTAATACCGCTGTAAAAGTCTGTGTGAAAAATTAATTTTCTTAAAACATTCTTTTATATCAAATATTATAGGTATATAAAAGTTGATAATATTATTGATATAAATTAGCACTATAGAATTGTTTTGAAAATTCTTTGGAAGAATTTTGACGCTTCTTTTTAGCACTTCAATTACTATGATATGGTTCTGAAAATTTGAAAAATAATAAATATTTTCAATATTAATATTATATTTATAAAAATCTTATAATTTAAGAAAATTGTGAGTTGAATGAGAAAGAAAAGTTAGGTTAATTTGCATAAACATGGGTTTTAAATTTTTTCATTCAAAGTTCAAAATCTAAATAATCGAAGTAATTTGTAAAACGACTAAGTAGTCGAATATAAATACTTACACAATATTAGAACTTTATAATTGTCCAAAAGTAGCGTTTATGATTTTTGTAGTTAATTGTGAGTCTTACTTAAATTGCAAAAAATATAACATGTAATCAATTCTTTTTTCAACCGTTGTTCTATCAAATTCTTTTTACAAATCATAATTGCATATCAATTGCAATTGTGTGTCAATTTTTAGTAACTTATGCAAACGGGTATTAATTCATAACAATTATCCTATTGTCTTCTAGTGACCGATATTTATCACAATGTATTTTAAAAAATTTTATAAAAAATATTTGTTAATAACATGACTAAGTTACAATATTAAAAATATGTATTTCATCATTTAAAAAGTGAAATTTTGTTATGTAAGATATCAGAGGCTTATACGTATGTATAGGATAGTATAGTGTAATATAATATAATGAAATCACGCCCATCTCTTTTATTTCGTTTATATATAAAATAGATTGATAGTAATAGACTTTCACAAGAAAAATTTTCTATTCAAGCTAATTAATTTACCATAAATTGATTATACAATAATTTTTTAATCTATGATACACGTACAAGAATTATTTTTAACGTATTTTACAAGAATTCAAGCTATGTTTACTCTCCAAATAGTTTACGGATAACTTAAAAAAATACATACCATTTAATGCTTTTTGTTATTAGTTTTAAAGTTATACTGGTTTCGCTTATATATTTTTCTGCATTCAGTCTCATGATAGCGGGAATATTTAGAAGAAACAGTAAATGAAAGATCTCATAATGATTGAGATAGTGTGAAACTTACGAGCTATAAATCTAAGAAGAATACCGTAACGTTACAGATGACTGTTCTTAAAAAATTGTTGAAATATTACCACTACTAGTAAAGAACAAAAAATGTGGACACTAGAGAAACATTTTCAAATAATATCTTGTTCAATGTTCATAACGTTTCACATACAATCTGCAGTAAAATCGAACATTCATGGCACCGATAGGAACGGTTTGTACAATTAAACGACGAGAGTTCAAATTTTACATTTACGGATATGGCTTTCCAAGTTCCTAATTTCGAACAGTTAGGAATGTATCAGTTTCCACATATTAAAATAATAAAAAACATCAAGAAATCAAGTTATTCGATACATATTTCAAAGTAATTTCAAAATTATACTCGAATACAGACAAGAAAGCAGCATTGGAAATTATATGAAAGAATGATATTAATTGAAATATGACTACATTTCAATTTGTTACGTTTAACTTTTTTATATTACACTCGCAGATAAACCTAAAACTGGTTTTAAAAAATTCTGATCTATACAAACTGATAGGTCAAGTCAATTTATTATCGAAATTTACAGATTCTGCAATTATGCAAATAATAAATAATTATAATTATAAAACGATTTTTACTCCTGCAATCCGCAGCTCAAGTAAGTACAGAGAGCACAAATAACATTGGATTATCATTTGGTATTTTAGAATAAGCATAAATATCAACTCCCAAATAGCCATATTTTCCCATAACCTGAATTCACTTATACTATACTTATAAAAGAACTTTGATAATTTTTGCATTGTACTTTTTTTAATTCTTCTTGTTAAATTGAAGAATATTTCGAAACCTCAATGATTTGGTAATCGTTTACATTTTCATTATTTATCGTTAATTATATAGACTAAATCTTCAGTGAAAACATTTTTGTATTCCAGATAATTAATTTAAATATAATATGAGATAGATCCAAGTAAGAATGGATCACATAAATACAAGCAAAATAATAATTGAATATAATATTGTAAAACATTAATATAACAATATTAAATGAGTGAAAAAATATAATTTAAGTGTGTAGAAGTGTGTTTTGCAAGTTTCATGTAATTCCTATTAAAATTAGCTAATATGCGGAAAATGAGTGTATGCATTCTTGAATGCATTGAAATGTGAAATGCATTTTTTTGTGAAAATTCTAGGAATTTTAGCAAGAATTTTTAAGGGATTTTGTTGAAAAAATGTCTTGACTACATAGAATGGGGTCAGATTTGAATGATCGTTACGCTCGAATAGCACGTCAACCAATAGATTTGGCCGAATTTCGCGCGCATACGAGTTGTGAAGGGATATGCGGTAGCGTCCGCTTGTCCAGTCGTTAGTTTTAGAATGTCTGACTGACGCGAAAGCAGCAATCATGGATAAAACCACGAACCATGTGGTCGTGCGTAAATCAGCGCGCATATAACAACTGGCCGATAGATAACTTGACCGTGTCGCAACGCGTTACCGCGTTATCAATACTAAACATGCGTTTAAAAACTGTCCCTTTGTCTCATGTTATGTGATACAATGCGTAATTCATTGGACAATTAATTGTACACGACGCAGCTGGCATATGCATTTCTTTGTAAAATTCGCAAACCTCGTGCGAATTTATGGGTGAACGGAGGCGCGTCCATAATTTGAATTTTTCGTATACTATAAGAAGGTTATCAAACTTACTCGCGCGTTTCTGTATGCAAGGTTCATTATCACTTATTGACTAGGTGAGAGAAAGGTGAGTGAGTATGGATATGCTTTGATGAATTCAGGTTATGGAAAATGTGGCTATTTAGGAATTGATATTTATGCTTATTCTAAAATACCAAATGATAATCCAATGTTATTTGTGCTCTTTGTACTTACTTGAGCTGCGGATTGCAGGAGTAAAAATCGTAAAAATCGTTTTATAATTATAATTATTTATTATTTGCATGATTGCAGATTCTGTAAATTTCGATAGTAAAATGACTTGATCTATCAGTTTATATAGATCAGAATTTTTTACAACCAGTTTTAGGTTTATCTGCGAGTGTAATATAAAAAAGTTTAATATAAAAAAATTGAAATATAGTCATATTTCAATTAATATCATTCTTACATATAATTTCCAATGCTGCTTTCTTGTCTGTATTCGAGCATAATTTTGAAATTACTTTGAAATATGTATCGAATAACTTGATTTCTTGATGTTTTTTTTATTATTTTAATATATGGAAACTGATACATTCCTAACTGTTCGAAATTATAGATTTGTCTAATTGACTACTTTAAGTGAAAGGTTTGAGCTTCACTGATTTATAATGTAAAATGTCTGGTAACTTGAAAAGCCCCGACTGTGATTCCATATAAATGAAATGTCTAATTTAATTTAATTTACAAATTAAACAAATTTGAACAAATCAAAATTAAACTTGATTAAGATTGTATCTGTGACGCAGGCATTTGTTCAAAATTTACTTTGGTGTTGTATAAAATGACTTTCTAGAACTTACCTTCCGAATCCGAGGTATCTGACAAAGGCGGCTCATTGGCAATGTATTGTTGGCCACTCAGTAAACTGTTCTCGACAATTGGCCTCTTGTCCTCGAGTTGCCTTCGAAATCCTCGATGATCGTCCTGAAACAGACGTTGAATACGCTTCGCTTTAAAAATACTGCTTCAAAGAATATGATGAGTAGTTAAAATAAAGAGGAAGTTAAAGTTTCTTCTCTTCGTAGGACCATTGAATTATGAAGTAAATATTTATTCTTACTTATATATAAATAAAAATAAAAGTTAATGAAGTTAATAAATAAATAAACACAACCTTCTTCTTAATAATATTATTAAAGCCTTTTACAATAACTATGTATTAATGCACTATTAAATGTTATTTCTTTTATCGAAGGATATTAATGCTTTTTCAGTCAAATTTATAGGAATTTTAATTCTAAGATTTCTTTCCAATAAATAATTTAAAAAGTATTCAATATTGATAGTTCTATACTATTGTACATTACAGTTAATATTTTTAGTATGTGTAGCATAACAAGAGTAAGTTAGATCCTTTTATCCGAAAATTAAAACAATAATATTAATCTCTAGTCAAAAATGTGTGTTTATTTCATTATGCTTTTTAATTATTCATGGAGCATAGTACTATATATAAATACCTCCTTGAATTGAACTTTTTATTTTAATTTGAGTATCACCAAATAATTTGTATATAAAATAATTGTGCATCTGTTACTACTTACATTTATTTCTATATAAAATATTATGAAGTACATATTAAAATTCTCATAAGCTTTATTCATCTTTTGCATAAAATTAATAATAAATTAATTCGCTAAATTACTGACAACAAACTACGTTTTAAGAATAATTTTGAATTTTGATAATGTTATATACCGTTACTAACTCAGTATATAACTCAGTATACTAAATACTAAAAAATAAATAGTTTCAAGTTGATAGAGTTTATTAATGTCAAACGAAGATCAAATAGTTAAATAATTTATCAGAGTACTATTGGTGCATTAAAAAGTAATCTATTCACATTAATTTATGTGAAAGATCAGATTAAGTATATAAGTAAAAGACATGAAGATATTGGGTTGATACAAAAGTTCGTTCCATTTTTGGTGTTAATAGTATTGTAGGGTAAACACAAAGTGTTATAGAAACAATTTCAGCGAGTACTTAATTGTATTTGAGAAAAAAATTTTTTTTTAATTTTTTTTTATTTTAGCATCTTTGCCAGTTACAATACATAATAAATTTATGGAAATAAAAAAGTATATTTTTATAATTAAGAAAATTTAAAAACCACATAAAGAAATTCTTGATTAATTGCTCCTGTCATACAGTACCAGAACCTTACATGTGAGAAGTAGATAAGGTTTGATTTTGTGACGCAATTCCATCTAGCGACAACGATCTTTTGCATACTCAATATAAGCAATGAAATTAAATTTGATGAAGTGATTCGTATGCAAAATTTCGTTTATATTTACCTCATGAAGAGAGTTAATTAAGGAGAGTATAAAAAGATATATAAGCTGAAAAAGGCATTTAGTAAATTATTCAATTTTACTGACAATCGATGTAATAAATAAATGCATCAGAGTGGCGCGAGATTCACTTTTATCGCTCGTGCGTATTCCGTGTTATATTTTATATACGAGTTGAAACTTTGATGCGCGCAATCTTTCACGATGCTTTTTTAGACAACGTTGACTAGGACTTTTTCTTCTTGCTACTCGTTTTCAGCTTTTTTCTTCTTTTTTTGACTTAAGTTACTAATTTACTACCGACTAATTCATACATCATAGAAGGCAAACGAGGACTTTTTGCAAGACTTGAGAAATCAATTTCTTTTACTCCTGATGAAGTTTTTATGCTTTGACGATAAATGGATATATGGACTATTATTTCTTAAGTGTAGTAAGCGGAAAATTTCTCACATCTTATTTTATTAGGTTTATATATCATAATTAAGAAAAATGTTTCATATAATAAGTAGATTGCTTTATTGATATATAATAAGACAGGAAAAAATTCTGTTAATAATACCACTTTTTATATATATTTAATTTTAATACTCTTAAGAAAACAATCTGAATTTTCAAATTTCAAATTATAAAACTTACGAATAAAAACAAAGCGATATATTTTATTTTCTAGAGTATATATAAAGATTCAAAAATTAACTATAATTTATATTTTCAAGTATTAAAATTTTGATGTTTTTTTTTTAAATTTTAATGTTAACACTTTAATTTTTAATAGTTCTAAAAACATTATTTCCTATTTTATTGTTGTTACACTATATAAGCTGTACTCTTGAAATAATATTTTTACTCGTAGATTATTGACAAAACAAAAGAATTGGGGTATAAATTATTTAATTAATTGGAATTTCTGCAACGCGCGTGAATACTAAAACGACAGTTTTTAAGTTTGTATATAAAACACGTTTTTGTAATCTTGCAGAATTCGCCAAGTTGAATGATGCGTGAAAAACTTAATTAATATTGTCGGACGGGAAATTTTTTTATGCTGTTTTTTAACACAGCAGAATAATTATGCATTATGTTAGAGATAATTAATGAACGGCTTTATGATGTGCATTTTAGACGGTTGAAATAAGATTAAAAAATTCTTTTATTCTTAATTTCTTAAGATAATGGTCATATATTAAAGTATTAACACGAACGTTTCTTTACAATAATTTTGATTAACTTGTTTAAAATTAGTTGTGCTAATTTTTCAAAGTTTAATATTCTTCAACTTGAATCGAGGCTTCTAATCGGTTATATTATCAAGTTTTAATATAGACGGAGTAAATCTCAATTACGAAGCTATCTTTTCTAACTTCAAAATAATCTAAATTTTAATTCAGTGTTCTATTTATGAATATTAATAATATTATGCGTCTATAAAAAATTGAACAATATATACTTATGTATATATATTCTAGTTCATATTTTATTTTAATTTATTTCGAATACAATGCATTGTTTTACAGTGGTTGTTCAATAAATTTTACATTTATTTACATCTGACGTTTTAAGTTATTTATTTCATACATTCTTTGTAACATATATTTTATGGTTTTCTAAGTGCGAAAATCAAGAATATTGACCTGACGTCTTTATGGTTTTTATTTTAAATGGATGACAATGCTAATGGGAAATATAAATATTCATTTTAATAATAAACCTAATTTACATGAAATTTTTACTTTAAATATATCATGTTTCAGTACGTGAATTTATAATATTTATTTTATGTAGAGAATTTTTAAAATTTTATTACAAAATATTAAAAGAAATTTTTTCATACTATACTCTAAAACAATTTTAAAGTTATGAAATAAATATTTATTGATATTCTAATAATAATATGAAGTTATGTTATACAAAATTTAAGCTAACTTTACATATGCATAATTATGAATAAATTTACGTGAACTAAAAAGTGTATTGTAAATCAAGTATGTGATAATTCCAGTACAGAATTTATAACAGGTGTTCTATTTCATCCAGATTGTTATTTTAAAGAAAAATCAACATATAATAATCAAAATCAAAATTATTTATCATATGGGTTTTACTTTATATTTAATAGAATTTCTTCAAACATTGTATTGAAGAAATTGAAAATATTGATTTTTCTTTGTATAAAATGATTAGCTCTTTACTTTAATGAAGAATCTCAAAAATGTAGAATATTATTTCATCCAAAAAAAAATCTAGAAAATATTTAAGAAGTAGTTATTTATATTAATAAATGAAGCTGAAAAAATGTAAAATAAAATATATTCTATTTATATCTATTCGTTATAAAAATATATTGTATGAATATATATATATGTGTAATGAAAAAATGAATTTACATTTTTATAAATAATATTCGAAAGCTTTCAAGAAGTTAATTCAATTAGAAATTTAAAAGTAACTCTGTCATTACATCATATATATTTTAGTTTGTTTTCTTCAGATATTTTATGTAATTTTAGATTCACGTATTTAAATTGTATTCGTATAAATGTCAATGTTCATCGATAAAGAAAGCCAACAATTTGTTTAAGAAATAATAAAGTTAGCTTTTTAGATATATTTGAAAAAATCATTTTTTATACTATACATGTATACTTACTTAAAATAATGAAAAATTTGTTAAATAAAACATTCAAACGATATTTTCCTTTTAATTCGTAAGATATTCAGTTTCTCATCAAGTGAATGTTCTAGTTAATGAATATTATAAATAAACTGTAAAAATATGAAATGGTGTAATAATTTTATATAGAATATTAGTCTATAATAATGAGTGATTGTTACAACATAAGTAATAAAGTTTTAATAAATGTTATATAAATCTTTTCTAATCTATTTAATTTAATTTTAATATTTCGAAAGTTTTTCATAAGAATGATCTTTCTGAATTGAAAAAGAGAAGAATGTACAATAAAAATAAAACAATTTGATACAATGAAAGATGATTTTATTTTTCAGATTTAAATAGTCAAATTTTCATGAAGCACACAATTTCAGACAGATAATTATTTTATAAAGAAAATTTTTATCTACATAAGAATTTCCTTCGTATAACGATTGTTTTAAAACTTTTATTCATATTCATGGTGTTATTTTCTTATAAAAGAAGTCATCATCGATCGAAATTCTACTTTCATCCATAGATAATATAATACAACGATTATTTTGATAGTCATTAATTCACTTGTGCGAAGTACAATATATAATAAATTTCTATTTTTTATATAATTACGATTTATATAAATTTCTGTTTCAAAAAAAAAAAGAATTAAGTAAGCGGATACGTCTATTCATAGCAGAATTTTAACTGGGATCTTTGCTATCGAAATTTAGTGCTCTGTCAAGTATGAAACTGCTGCATTGGCTACTTACATTTCCTATTATATGAATATAGTATTGCTTTTCCTGACTAAACATAATCGTGACATCGGACATTTTTCAATATTTCGTATTCATATTACAATCTGATAAAACTTTTCAAAAGCCTTATTTTGCGGGTTTCTATACAACTGGAATTGCTTGCAACATAATTTATAATTATTATACTATAATTATTATACTATATAAGAAGCATGTAAATTATAAGCTCTAAGAATAGTTTCTTTATTATTATGATTAATATTATTATTAAGGCCGACATTAACAATTGATATTTCTTGTGCTTTTAGAATTCAAAAATATACTATCTCATTAGTATAACAAATGCAGTGTAAATTAATTATAGCATTCAGATTTTTCAGACTTTCAAGTTCTCGATACTCTAAAGGTTTGAAACGGAAATCCTAAAAATTTACCATAATAGATATTCTCAACAGCTCATCGACGAAGGACACTTTGTATTGCATACGAAAATGGCGAGGGCATAAATTCGTAAAACGAGGGATATAATCCATCTATAGTTTGGGGATACAGTTATAGGTGCTTTAAGGTACGACTGCGAAAAAAGTCAACATACGCATATTTAAAAGGCGTCTGAAGGATTTGCAATTTTAGAATTACAACCAAATTTTAAAATTGAAGAAACTATAAATAGTTATGTATGATGAACTAAAACGATAAAACAAAACATTTAAAATTATTCCACCCTCAAAAACCTCCTTCATAAGGGGGTGAAAATTTCGTAAAATCGTGCGTTTTCAGTACAGGGAAAATGCGCGAGGATGCTAACGGTACTCTATTGTACAAAAATCGTTATAAAACGAATAATTTCATTTTTCGAATAAATTCTTTTGCAGAATACGATAAAAAATATAATAGGCAATACATTCTGTAAATTCTGTTAATTCTAAAATTTTAATTGCATATAGCGTATTTTAATAACATTAATAGATAAAAGAAAGTTCCGATATAAATATTACGCTGGAAATCGGTGTTACGTACGTTTGAATGCACATGTATTTTTACGCACATGAGTGGTAGAGGTAGTCAATTATTGTTAATAGCAAATTCTTCTAAAATTTCCACGAAATTTTGTTTTGGAAAATCGTTTCATTTAAGAATGCTAGTCATAACAAAATGTTCTTTTATTAATATCGCGCCGGATATTGGTGATACGTACTTTTGAATGCACGTAGCACGCATCGTTAAATACTTATGAGCACATGTATATTTGAGTACACGAATCTTCACACATATTACGGACACATTTATGCCCAAATACGCAACCAAACGACGGTGGATTGGAAGCTCATCAACTCTAGAATTTTGACGATTCGTCCCAGTAACTCCGACGCTTTGCGTAGGTCAACGTCGCTCTTTTGTTTTTCTAATTATACTTCTAAATGTATAGTGCAGCACGTGGTCTTCAACACGAATGTGTCA
Organism: Wiebesia pumilae; assembly: GCA_018907045.1. Taxonomy (NCBI): domain Eukaryota; kingdom Metazoa; phylum Arthropoda; class Insecta; order Hymenoptera; family Agaonidae; genus Wiebesia; species Wiebesia pumilae. Next base: position 5,852,574 of record JACCHZ010000127.1, read on the forward strand.
CGAATAAAATAAATACTCCGAATTTGCGATAGTTCCAAGACACCAGATGTAAATGCGTAATATATATATATTGCGAAATTTGAAATTTATATATATATATTACTACATATTTTTTGATTTCTTTCAATATGCGACGATGAGATACATAATACGCGCACGCAAACACATACGCACACAACGGATATAACAATACTTTTTCTTTCATGTTTTCAATATCTCTTCTCCTTCTTATTATACCTACTCAGTCTGTTTATTTTTAAACTATTATCAATAATTTATTAAAATTAATCGAACAGTGAGAGAAATAATGAAAAACAATTCATTTTTTAGATATAAAGAATTTTTTAAAAACAAAATATTTTAATTTGTTGAGTTTTAGTTTATTTATTTGTATTCATTACATATTTTAGGATTAGAAAAAGCTAAGATCCAATATATTTAAAAAAATAAAATAATAAATTTTGTTTGCATATTATAATATAATATATCAGTCGGTAGGTCTCCATAAAAAAAACACTGCTCTAATGCGTGAGTACACATTTGTATTTATTACAAACACCTATGCACGGATAATCAGTGTAGAAGCCCGAACGACGGATCGATTCGTCAGATTTGAGATTCGACGACTTTGAGATTTTGACGATTCCATAACATAATTTCTTGAGTTTTAAATGCGTTATCGCTGTTTTTTATACGCACAACTTTATTTTATGCGGTTACCTCTAACAGAATAAGAACCTCATGTCATTTGATAAAAGCATGTGAATAACATTGAACAACTTTACGTGTTATATATTTGAAGTTTGATTTCTGTTTTTCATTCGTTCTTCTCTCTCTTTCTCTTTCGCTAGCTAAATTTATTTGATTTGTATTATTATTAACTTATTAATTACTAATTTACTAATATAACATGTAAAGGTAACTGTAACAAGTATCGTTGAAAATTGTCAATTTTTCAAAGGTACAAAAGATCTAGTTAAATCTACTTTCCATTGGACAATTTTAAAAAATATTATCCAGAATTTTATTTTACATTATCATTCTAAACTTCTATTTAGAAACATTATACATAATAAGCTATATTAAGTGCATTTGAATCATAGAAGAATTAAGGGAACATTACAAAAAAATTCAATTCTTTAAATTCTAATAAATTATGTATAGATGCATTAAATATTTCTCGATATTTTCAATTTTCTAACTCATTCGATTTTTCTATAAATACTCTTGCTTCAATTTCGCGTACCCGTAATATTCAGTCCTTGCTTATCAATCAATTTATAATAATTACACCGTTTTCAAGTGAATATTATAGAATTATATAAGAAAAATTTTATTAATTACAATTTAAACACTTGCACAAATTACATTCTTTAAACAAAACGATAATTAACAAAGTTAAATATTGAATCTGCAATATTGTAAAAAAGATATTTTTTCTTTCCTAAAACATTTCATTTATATATATATATATATATATATATATATATATATATATATGTGTGTGTGTGCTCATAAGTATTTAACGATTTCAATCTTACATTATTAACAATCTCAGATATACCCATATACTCATGTGCATTCAAAACACCAATTGTTTGTAACACCAATTTCCGGCGCGATAATGATAAAAGAACAGTTTGGTATCTACTAACATTTTTAAATGACACGATTTTCCAAAACAAAATTTAGTGGAATATTTTAGAAGAATTTGCTATTAACAATAATTGACCACCTCTATGCTCACGTGCATACGTCTGCAAGTGCATTGAAATATATGGAACAATAATTTCTTGCGCAATTTTGATTTAAAAATATATTTGTTTGTATTAGTATTATTACATTAAACGATGTTCCAAAAGAATTCAGTGGAATATCTTAGGGCAATTTGTTATAAACAATCTTATGTGGCCCGTATGCGTGTTCATGCACATGAGTGCATGTGCATTTAATGACAGGCGACGATAGTTTTTCTCAAAATTTTTTAAAAAATTTACATAATGTTTTGCCTACTATATTTGTCCTTATTTTCTGCAAAAAAATTTATTCGAAAAATGAAATTATTCGTTTTATAACGATTTTTATGCAGTAGAGTACCGTTAGCTTCTACACGCCTTTTCCATGTAATGAAAACGCACGATTTTACGAAATTTTCACCCCCTTATGAAGGTGGTTTTTGAGGGTGGAATAATTTTAAATGTATTATTTTATCGTTTTAGTTCATAATACATAACTATTTATAGTTTTATCAATTTTGTTGCAATTCTAAAATTGCAGATCCTTCAGACTCCTTGCTTAAAAACGATAAATTACTCGTTGTGAATTTTCAGGTTAATTGTATTTTTCTTTTGAATTGATTTTCAATTTGACTATTACCTATTCATAGCTCATGCACTCAGAGATTGAATATAAACACATACAGACACAGGTGTATCGGTTAAGAAAGTTTATCAGTGATTAAAAAGGCTACTTTTTAACAAAATATGAAATTTAACAAAATATTAATAGTAAGCATTGTTATATTAATTACTGAATTCACAAAAGTAATTAGAAAAGAAAATTTTATATAATTCATTATAAAAAGCACGGGATATGTTGGTTTCAATTATATCCTCTATTTTTTATGTTACAGTTGATTATCAATTTAAGATATTTTTGCTATAATTATCCACTTTTATAAGTGAGTATAATTTTCAGACGAATTTTAATTGAATATAAGCGAAAAATCTTATAGTTGTATATGTAAACAATTGTCTTTAAACTTATCACATGAGAAATATTTATAACTCATTGAATCCTATGGAAATTTACAAGTAATATAAATTTGGGATTTAATGTTTAAGCAATTAATAAAATTTACGAAATTATAAATATCAGTTATCTACTTTTTGAAAATGTGAGTACAATTACAAGTGTCCGGAAAAGTTTATCAAAATGTTGTTTATAAAATTCAATTATCTTAATTTAGTTGATCGTCAATTTATTTTTAACACTTAAACGAAGTATATTGTTAAAAATAAATACAAGTGTAAACAAATAATTTCTAATAAAAATTGTTTTTATAATACTGTAGCAAATTCTAGCTTTTAAATAGGGTATTTATGAAACAATTATTTTTAGTTTACGTCTAATTAGTATTTTATTAAATTTATTAGCTTTATTTCAAAGCAGAATTCTTCTTTCACTTAACCTACTTAATATAACTTGCATAACTTAATTATGCAATTGATCATATTAAGATCACTGACAGTGAGTTGCGAAATAAGCGAAACTATGTTTGATTCAAGCATGGGAAATTTGAAAATACGATCTTTAGTAAAATATAAAACCCTTAGATTTAGTGTTAATAAATCGGATAATAAAAATTAAATAAAAATGTCTCAAGTCAGCAAAGTTATTTATTTACGTAAATTACATAATATATCAGTAAATGATAATAATTTCCTTTCAGAGTACATATTTATTTTGAGATTTTTTAACATATAGGTTTAGATACTAATCAATTTGAATATACAATATACAATTGCATTATAATTTTTTTATACATTTATACATGTGCCATTATAATCAAAAGTTATTTTTAAAAAAATGATTGAATTCTGTTAACTTATTAAAATTAAGGCGCATTTTCAAAGTTTGAAACATTAAGATATCTGTCTTAGAAATTTTATATTCATTTGACTGAAAGATGGAATAAGTCAGTGTATCTTAGGGATGTAATCGATAGAGTGAATAATATAGAAGTACGTTGTTGAAAGAAAGTTTATAGACACCTTTGTTTCTTAGCATAACGATGTCATTAAGTTTTATATCAGATCGTTTAACGCGTTCGGACTGTAATAACGTGCTTGCAAGGTGATAAGGTCTTGTCATCCTCTTTCCTTCTCGAAATGTTGTGTTCGCAAATCTATACTTAAGCCCTCATTTATTGCTTCACCGTAGCAGTTTTATCTCGTAAACGTACCTGTCCTTCCTTGATAGTCTCAACTTCAAGGTGCATGCCACTCTACAGTTTTCTGACACCGAAGCCTTTCGGAAATTTAAGAAACTTCCCCGCTTCTTTTTTGGGCACTCTATATACGCGACCAGTACAATTTAAAATTCGTAGATATGTGTAATTTCTTTATTGCGACAGGATGGATAATTGATTTTATACTCGTATGCAGAACAGAGCGAGTAGGTGTCATGCTGGTGATTTACAAGGATTCATTTCATTGTTTTGGTAGGTACTATTATAGATTTTTATGAGACAAGACATAGCTTTTGTTATATTCACGCTCATCTATTTTGCATTCAATTTTTTTAATCAAATTAATACAAAAATAAGTATTAATTTATGAATACTATGCAGTACTGAGAGCGAATTTTTCTTAGTAGTTTTTCTTATTTACAATTATTAGTTAACTGTTTTCTTTGAAGCTTAAATATTGTGAAATTATTTCTTGAAAATAAAAATTTCAATATGATTCTGTTGTGACCTACTAACGTATAGCGTAATATTGGTTATATTACTAGTGTAAAAGCGACCATAACATAACAGCCGTAATTTTCTCTGTGGTTTTAACAAGAAAGCTGAAGATTATTCAAATGAAATGAAGTTAGACGTTGCATTATAAATTACTATCACTTAGATAATATTAATTATAGAAAATTCTATATTTTCTTCGGAGATTATTCTAAATATGAAGTTTATCTTTATATAAAATTTGTTGTAAAAAAAATCCGTAAATGAAAATTTCATTTCAAGTACTTTTTTACGGCTTCTATTTTTTATAGAGCTAAAATATTTTAAACTATTTTTTATTAACAATTCTATAAAATTTCCATTTTATTGCATTATTTTTAAGTAATTTTTAAAGCGCGATCAGTATTCTTATATAATATAGGTCCTTATTTCTTTTTTTGTTAAAAAAAATTTTTAGGCACCTGTTACAAAAAGTTTTTTTCTTTTCTTATAATTAAAACAAAATATTATACGAAAAATCCATTATCTAAGTATAAATACGTCTATAAGATTTAAAATAAATATACAGATTCCATAAGCTTTGTTAAATTAATTAAAAAAAAGTAAAAAAATTACGTTATATGATATTGTTAGATGTACATATGATTTTGAAAAATTACCATTAGGAAATAAACTACTATATCAAAAATTTTATAAAGCAGTATTAAAAATAATACTGCTATTAAATAATTTTTTATATGTGCAATGCTTATAAAAAAGAAAAAGCCAATATATCATTTGAGGAAACTTTTATTATTGAAGCTTATTTGTTAAAATAAGCTAAGAAAAATAAAGCTCATTTGTTAAGGGAAAAAACATAAAAAAAAATGCGAATGATGTATATAGCATGATTTCGTAAAACGTAAAATCCAGCTTAATTGTTAGAACATAATTTACAAGAGTAATATTAAACCACCCGATTGATTTATGACTATTACTTCTAATCATGTACATATCCTTAGTTACAAACCGCACTTAATTATCGAACATAATTTTTTTCATTCTTTGTCATTCTTCAATATTTATGTGCATTTATGCTCTCTCTCTCTCTCTCTCTCTCTCTCTCTCTCTCTCTCTAATTTTCTCTTTTGCCTTATCTGGTCTGTGTCAGGACGTTACTCTGCGGGGTTGCGTTGTTTCTCGCCTTTAGGCGCTTCAGCTATCGGACGGTACAGTGACAAGTTCACATACATATGTACTTAGTGTCCTCCCTCTCACAATCTAATTCCGATCAACGATAGAGAGAGGGAGAGAGAGAGTATATGTATATAATACTATAGTGAACTTTGATAGATTTGATGTATTGTTGGAAATTACATCATTCCGTACAAATAATCAAACACGTGGAATTTCCCAAGAGCTGAGCGCTGATTCTCTTCCTCTCAGGAAGGTATATATTTAACATGGAGTTTTCGAAGCCGCGGCCTGCTGTTCGAAATAGCAAATACCTGTATACTTAAGTCACCGTGTCATGTAATATGTAGAACTTCACTATGCTCGTCAGTGCAAGTACCTGCTCTTGCCTAACTAATGAAATATGCGGAGTAAATCGAAGTTAGGTGAACTGGAAGAAGGTTCTAAATAAAAATTAATTTTCTTATGCTTTACAAGCATATTAGAGAGAGTTCTAAGTGAAAATAAGAAAATTATTATAAATAATATTTATTCCCATACACGTATATAATATTCACATATATAGATGAATAATTTGAGAATTAGAACAAAGTTACTTAAAATTGATCCTTTAATTCTAATAATTATTTATTGTACAATAATTATTTAAAGAATTGTTTTATTTTTATGTACAGAAATTTGTAATAAAAATTGAAACTTAAGAAACTAATTGATTGAAGATAAACAAAGAAAAAATGTTTAAGTTGAACAATTTTCTCCAACTCTTATAATATATGACTGCGATGAAAATAGTAAATAATTTACATAGTGTTCTGATTTTTAAAAAAAGAAAATCTGATTAGTGATAATAAATGTCAGATCGAAGATATACGCAGTCGTATTCCATGAACTTTAAGGGAATAAGTGCTTTATTGTATCGAACCACTCGCAACTTCATGGTTAAGCTTCTCCATAAAAATTCTTCTTTTAACGCAAGATTAACTGCGTTGATTAATGTAGTTGTCACTGCACTGGTGTATCAGTGGGCTTATATCAAGTACTAATGTGGTTATGCTACTAATGTCTCGTGTAGATACATCGCACACATTCACGATCCGCATCCAGATATCCGTTTGAATTTCGGCATTTAGTGCGAACCTGTACACGTGCACGACGGATATTTGCGAACGTATTCATCTGTTCCATTGGAGCGTGCATCAATCCAATAACGGGATGCGATTGTGCACGCGACCGAGGCCGCAATATTGCATACGTATGTGCATCCACTTAGGTCTTGGGTCGCTCTAACTGGTAGTCGGTTAAGCGAGGAGATGGAAGTTAACACGTACCTGCTGCTTCTGAAGGGCGGCGATATCACCGCAGACGGGTCCGAAGCCGGTGAGCTCCGTATCCTTCCGTATCACCCATTCGATGAGTTCGCGCAGCGACAGCAGCAACGCATTCCAGTGCTCGGTGTTGCTCTCCAAGCGATTCCTGCAACAAGATTGAGGCTTTTATTTTTGCTGTCGCGAAGAAACGCTATTGTAGAGAACAGGACGTGGTTTAAACGAATCGACGTGTGGCATACGCTAAAACGAGATTCTTCCTTATTTTTTCGCTATTCCCGTGTAACATTGATTTCATACTGTCGTAAAATCGAGTTTCTCGTTCTTAATGAATTCTTATTTGACACACCGAAAAGTTTATTTATATAAAGTTCATGGAGAGATTAACTTGTATAAAACTTGAACGTGGTTGCAAAAAGTAAGGTTAAATTTAAAGGCAAGTAAAGTTTAATTTAAGAAGTTTATTTAAGTTTAATTAAGTTTAATTATAAAGACAAAGATATTTTTAAAATTTACTTTTTTATTATGCACTATTTTGTTTTAAATGTATTTAATAATAATAAAAAATCAATAATGTTGATTCTTGATAGAAATTCAATCGTCACAACAAAATTCTTTGACCAATTTTACCGCAACTTCTTATTGTATATTAATAAAATAAAAATAATATCTCTCATGTAATAGTACTTCTATTCGCCAAAGAATATAAGTTTATCTTACATCAGATATTAAAAGAGGTTAAAGGATGTTAATTAACTTTATAACTCTTTGAATATTCGTTACTAATTTTACATTGAAGCATTAATCTTACTGATACTTTGAATATGGTAATCTATTTTATAATATTCTACCATCTCATCTTAATGATTACATATCAGGATATAAATACCCTATTACAGATTGAAAGTTTTTATCCAAGTTTTATGAAGCTGTATTTCTATATTCTCTAATTCGGTATTACAGACACTCTACATGTAATGTTAATCGTTAGAAACTAGGTATATTTTTTAATATTATTATCAGATAAGTGTTAAGTTTGTTATTAGCTATAACTTTGTCCATTTTATATCGTAATAACATTCTTAAGCCCCATTATGTAATATTTATGTAATATAATTTTTAAGTAATTTTTAAATTTATTAAATTGAACTTCTTTTTTTGCAAAAATTAAGTAAATAACAAAATCTAATAAATGTTTGGTACTATTTTTTACATTACACGTCAATATTTGTTTAAGTTGATAATTCTAATTTAAATATTTTAAATCATAATTTAGATGTAGCATTGTTAACATCTATTCAATCAGTAAATCGAAATAATTCTATATCATAGTTTTAAATATGACATATTAATTATATATTAAGTATAATTGCAGTAAGTATATAATTTTATATGAAATATAATCTTATATGTTATTAAAAAGTTCAAGGATTGAAGTATTGAGTATTGACGATTATTTACATTTATTATTAAAAAACATTTTTCGAGTGAGATTTTCGACTGTAATGTATAAAATTTTAAGGTACCTTAAAGCCTGCAAACAATAATTAATAATAAAACAAAATTTAATATCACTCGTTAGATACCCCACAAATTCCTATTTTGAATTATGTTAATAATAAAAGTCTCGTTAGAATAAAAAAGGAAGAAAAACTTACGTTTAAGATTTATTTGCCGATAGTGGATACATAAAACATTAATTTTTCTAAGATAGATCATGTACATATATGTAGCAGCATCGTAAGTAGCGAAAGTCCTTACGAATTGTAAGACGATTCGGTAACGACGGTGGCTTATACCGAACGACGATGCGGAATCACGACGTATATACGTTAGAAGTCGAGGGTCTTGCAACCTTAATAGGTAGAGCTACTACCTTTCCTTCAGGGTCACTAGGTTTTGTCACGAAAGGATGCGAAGCCGACGGTATAGAGAACAAATGTCCAAGAATTGCATCGCCGCGCGTTACGCTCTCCTTCGCCTGCGCACTTCCAACCCACCGTAAAACTTACGTTATATAACAACCGTTTATATAAGATTCTACGTCATTGTTAAATTATAAATAGTTATATTTCTCCCATTAAAAAATATGGCTTATTTCACCGTATTGCATACTCCTCACGCATCCTCAAATATACATACACACACATATAGACATCCATTGAGTTTGACTTTATAAGAGACCATCATCTGTAGCTTCGAGCAAAGTGGTTGTTCACTTTGTCTTAGACGTAGATTTATACTTTGCCCTGATATTAAGATGTCAGTCTCTCGCAGAAGTATTTGGTTCGTCATTGTGACTCTACAATAGAAGTTTTTTGTAAGAAACTTACGGTGCTCTTTTTTTACCGACGGTATTGCTATGAAATGACATTTTTTAATTTTTTCTTCATTTTACAAATAACTATTAAACGCATAAATATTTTCTCTTTTGATTTTCATTTTCTATTTTATTGATAGGTTATTTTATCGAACAAAGATTAGTGCGTATCAGAGTAATATTATGTTAGTAATTATACGTTTACAAATACTACTATACAAATCATAATCAGTTTTTGATATGATAATATTTTCATTCCTTACTGTTGAGTAATTAATCAACAATACTGTATCATAACGTGATCTGAATATAGACTGTCTTATAAATCTTAGTCAGTGAAATGGCGTAGGTGGCAATTACAAATATACATAAATTATGTACAAGCAGAAGTCAATTTTAATTCAGTTTATTTATAAAACTATTTAGTTTTTTATCAGGAATTTATATGTTGCTCCCATTAAATAATACTTAGTCTAATATTGTTAACTAAATAATAGTGTTTTTATCTACCGCTTAAATTTGAACTAGTAAACGCCAATTTCATATTCATGAAAATACTTTTATTTATGAAACATAAATTTGTTATAAAGTGTATAAAGATTGAAATAAAAAATTTTAAAAGAAATAAAATCTTTAATTTTATAAAACGTGAGACAAGATTTCTTTCTATTTCAGTACTTGAAGTTTGTAATTTAATAATTTTAATGTTGAGATTCTATCATGTACAAATTAATTTTAACAATATTATAGTACAGAGAATAATAGTATATAATGAGCAACTAATAAAATGTAAATAATAAAATTTAATATTATCAAATTATATAATCTTATAGAGATTAAATCTATGTTATCTTTGTTACCATATTATAGAATTATCTATTATCCATTTTAACATTTAATATTTACTTTTTTAAGTGTGAAATCATGTTACAATTAAATGATGTTCTTTTTACAGTTAAATGGTATAGTTGGTATGATTGGAAAGCGAATGTTTAGTTCTATAAATAGAGATTTCAGAAATTAGAGTTTTTAGTCTTACCATTGTTTCCTGTTTGAATTATAATAGCAAAATATAATTGTAAATGGAGTGGAAAGTCAAAGCAAAGCAAACTCTTAATGTAGAGAAAGTGATTCGATTTCTATTACTTTCGTGGTGAATATTCACGTCGTGAATGAGGTAAATTCACCCTTAAGGATAGAATACGTACTTAAGAAAACTTTGAGAAAGCCCGTTTGTTAAACTCGTTATTAGTTAAATGAAAACTTTTGCCTTTTCCTCGGCCTACAATGAAATTCCTGCGCGTTTGACGCACATTACAGATAGAATAATGCTCGAAGCGTAATTGCAAGTACGAGTTCTCAGCAAGAAGGACGATCTTCAGCAAATAGTTTTCCTGACGTTGTTGATATTCTAACTTTGGCCAGACCGTGGCTTTCCACTGACTCTTGACTCTCCCTACCTCTCTTTATGTATATAGGCTTCGCTTAAATTGCAACGCAGTGCGCCGGTTCTAAATTCTTGTCTGGTCATGAATTATGACGCTAACCTTCTCTATTTGCGTGCGCATACTACTATGTTGTGGATTTACACTGCTTAAGATGATCGCCTTATCGCTCAAATCGTTTCCGTATTTTCTAGGAAACTTGGTGAAATAACATTAAATATATTCTCCTATTTTTTATCTTTGTATCGGATGTATTTAATCGAGTCAATTTAAAAAAATCAGTTTCAGTACCTCAATTATAAATATCGTTCGTTAATTTATATATATTTGATTAAGTTCTTATTAATAAAAAGAGAATTAGTAATTTATTCGCTCGGAAAAAATATCGGTTGACTGAATAATCAACTGTAGTGAGATATCTCAATTTTATGTACGATATCTCAAGTTTTGTGATATACAATTTTTGTTAATACTTTATTTATGTCTTATAAATTTATATGTATCATCTATTTCAATTTTATTTCTCTTTCAGATACATTTCATTAGTTTTGAACTGTATCTTTATTTATAATATTTTATAAGTTTATTATTGTATTCTTAAGATTTATTGAATTTGTAAATTTTTCGTAAATTCTTAACTTTCATAGGCTGTATTAAAAAATTTTTATTAATTGATCCTAAGGCCAACTACATTTATAATTTTCATTATTAACATTTAATTCAAATTTTCTTGACGTGATTTTCTTCAGACTTTTTTATTTCTTACTTCTATATTTTTTATATTTTCAGGTAATACAATAGCATCTTCTAGTTTGAGATAAATTTTGCTTCTAAGTAGACGATTTTAAACAGATCCTCCTTAGTTGTATAAATACAATTTATATTTTTACCTTAATTATTAATAAAATAAATTTTTCTTTTACAATATTCCGTGTAAATATTGGGTTCACGTTTGATATATGTTAAGTTCCTCAATAGCGTCTTCATTGTTTAATTATAAACAAACTCTATGGTAGAGAGAGTACAGATATATCAGCTTGTTGAATTTGATATTATCCAAGTTAATTTTGTTATTGATAGCCATTATAGTTAAATATTCTTTTTATTACGTCTATAATGATAGTTTATGAATTTTACGAAAACTGATGTATTATGCTGTTTAATAATATAAGAATTATTAATAGGATATTTCAAATTGTTATTATGATATTAATTCAATACTGATCATAATTATCTCCATTATCAAAGATGCTTAATGTGTAAGCGATATAAAAAAGAAAACTTTCAATTTTTGTTTTTATAAGTAGACACATACAGCGCAAATGTATTTTCAACGTGGAGATTGAAATAAATTTACAATACACAAAAGGTATATTATTTGACGGCTGAAAAATTAAAAACGAAAAGGATAAATTTATATACTGATTTTTTGACAATTTCCGAAAGTTAATTCAAATTACATTCATGAATCCTTATTATGAAAATATAATAAGGAAAATAATTTGCAAATGTTGTATACAATTTTTATCTAAATCAAACATAATTTATATAGTATTATGTTTAGACATTTTTTTATTCATGAGTGTAATAAAACAAGACTCATTGAAGCTTCATAAATAGTTAGTCTTAATTGACATGTTTACTAAAGAAGAGAAATTGTATAATGAAAAAAACTTGTTTAATAAAATTTGAACTATCTAGGAGAAACTCATAAATCTGTTAAGAGTTACGATCTACGGTAATTTCGCTTCAGATATTAAGTGTATAAGAGAGAGAGAAAGAGAGAGAGAGATGTATAGATTTTTTAATATATAGATGAAAAGATAGATAAACCAGTTGGAAAAGATATATATGTATAGGTAGATAGATAGATAGATAGAGAAAATAATGAGAGAACTGTCTATCAATTTTATTTGGATTAGTAAATTTAGTAGATTAAGATTAATAAATTAGTAGATTAAGAATTATGAAAAAGCGTTGCTTAATTAATTTAACTATAAAAACGCTTTTACATATTTAGTTGTCCCATTACATAAAAAAATATTTATATATATGTAAAAGAGATTAATATCAAATTAGTTTACGTAAATATCTTATGTCTTAATTATAATCAATAAAATCTTAACAAAAAAATTGCATAATTCTAATGCCCAAGAACCAAACTTAGGAATAACAAAAAAATTATCTATAAATATTTAGCAATAAAATAAATCATAAATAAATATTTAGTAATATTCCCAAAAACATCCGCAAATAAACAAGTCCAATAACCTACCAATAAGAACATGCGTCCACCATATAATTGTTTAATAAATTCATACTATTATGATTCGACAACTTCTTATCACTAAATTTCGTTAAAAAAAATCAGATTCTCATCATAGTTAAAACATTGTTTAAATTATTTCTTACGTATACGTAAATCGGCATATATTCTTTTATTACTCTCTGAAAAATATGATTATGGGATACGTTACCATAAATAGAATAGCGTCAATTTACATTTTCGTAAGTATTCTATATAAAAAGGATAAAAGTTATTCCTCTTTTATCTCAATATATGAGAACACAAAAGTACGAAGAAAATATAATATATGTATTTGCTAACAAAGTAACAAGGTATTGCACTCGTAGCTATCATATTTTTTCTGCTTTTTCTTTTCTAATTTAATTTTCTTTTTTCTTTCCTTCGCATTTTACTTGACAAAAAGAGAAAACGGTCAACGACCAGAAATGAAACAGGAGGAATAATTAAAAATAGGTAAAGGAAAAATAGAAAAAAGGTGAAAAAGTAAAGCGTAAAAAATGTAGTAAGTTAACGTGTCAGTAGAAAGGAGAAGAAATAATACAAAGGAAGAGAAGATTAGTAATGAAAAATATACTCGGTGAAAAATGTTGCGTACTTGTCGAGCATCATCATTCACTTACGAGTATGTTACAAATATTGTATTAAAATTTATCGCAATAAGATTACAATACTATACTACATGTATTAATCAACAATAAAGTCTATTTAACGAGAGGGATTTCTGAATTAATATTTTATATATGTTTGAACTGAGGGCAATTGAATTATTTTGTTATCAGTATAATATGATTTCTTACTTATTATTTTTAAAATATTCGAATATCCAATAATGATAGATAGGATATATTAGTAATATCTTCTTTAGATTATAAAAAATATTAAATAACATGAATAAATACATAATATTTTCGGAAAAATTGATAATTCTTAGAATATTGTATATTATACATTAAATGGTTATATTAAATTATACATTAAATCGAAAAATAAAATTGTTAGTTATGATAATATCAATATATATATCTGACTAAAATAGAGATATCCAAAACTTTATTAGTATTCAAAATAGTCCATCGATATCTGCCCAATATGAATTTTTATGGGTTAATCTGCTGAAAGTATATAATATACGCATGCAAAAAAAGTCTATTGACAATTTTGATCCTAAATGTCAGGAAAAACTGACTGACAGGAATGTTGAATAAATAAAATAACATATTTTCACGAGCCAAAGAGAGAGAGAGAGAGAGAGAGAGAGAGAGAGAGAGAGACAGAAAGAGAAGAGAAACAGAGAGAAAATTCATGCAGATCGAAACATTATACGATACGAGTCAACATGACGTGCAATACGTGACAATGCCGTCATCGATTGAATTGCATTTGCGAATGCACGTGTGAATGCACCGATATAAAGTGCGATATACTGTAATGTGTTATATGAGGATGATTTTTTTTCCAGCAAATTTGATTCTTTTTTTACTTTGTCTTTATTTTTATGGGAGATGTATTAGTATGAAATGTTTTGAAAAAGACACTTGTGACTCAACGAATTCGTTTCTTTTTAGCTTTGACAGATGTTCATTCTAGAATAAAATTGTCCACGGCTGACTGTACCAATATTATTGAAAAATTAATGTCCAAAGGCTTTGAGAGCTGCTTTAAATTCAGAGTTAATAATTTAAAGTAAAAAGTACATATTTTTAATCGTATCATATGTATAATTATATGAATTGTATTTTTTCAAGGTTATTTAATACGTACTAATATTGTAAGAAGTTTGTATAAACATATTAAGTTACTCACATAATTTAATAAAAATACATTAATTTTTTTAAGCTTTATGTAATATGCACATTTATTAAAATTCGAATATATTATACTATAGAAAATAGTTGAAGTAATCATATTAATATAATGATTGAGTGGATAAAATCAAATAAAGTTAAAAAAATTATTAGTTAATAATAAATTACGTTAATATTAACAGTTATAATGTAGAATAAAATTTGTAAGTTATTGGTTATTTAAAATATGAATTTAATCTTTTTAAAGTTAAAAACAACACTAATTCCGCATTATTTTTAAACGTAATGGATGGAAAGTGTAGATAAACATATAATTCTTATTTATCATAAGTCGATTATATTAATTTAGTCACCTATTTTATCTATACATATTCCTGTATAAAACTTGCAAATGAAAAATAATTTTTTCTACTTAAATAGTAATAAAATTTGTATTTTCTACTTCATAGATCAAAAGGTAAAGGCGCAAGTAATTAATTTGATACTAGAATTTAGCATAATTGAAGTAAGTGATATATTTAAAACGGAAAAATTTAATATTTAAAGATATTACTTTATTAAAAATTCATAGTTCAATATAATATATACAGTTCGTCTATAAATCAAGTTTAAAAAGTAAATTTTGTGATGGCTTACTCAACTTGACTAAATACATCAAATTACAGTTCAGTAAAGAATGATTGGTCAGTCGTAAAGTTATCTGACGATGCTTTTAAATAACTCTATATATAAATCAAGCCATTACGTAACTTCCATTAATGAAAAACTATTGACATCAATCAATTCTGATGAGTGGTAAGAAATAATTATGCGATAATGTCAATCTGAAGATAAAGATGTTTATCTTCACAAGTTAATAAAATTGATATCAGATAATTTGTTGTTCCATAATCAAGTATATTGAAACATTATTAATTATCTTTATTATCAGTAATAAGATCATAATAATAAGAAAGATAATTTATTACAATTTTAGTTTATAAATTTAAATTTATTTAATTTTTCAGTATAATCTTATTCAGTATTTTTACCCAATTAATTAAACATTATTTTATCAAAATACATATGTTTATATTAGTTATATTTCTGAAATTGTATCGTTTGTCTATTATTTATTTTCTTAAGACAAAATAAGCATTTGTAATAAATTTGTAAAATGAAAATTAGAATTTACGAGTTAAAATTAAGAAAGTAAAAGGAAAGTTCTTTCATTATTTATCAATTTCATCGAATTTTTTTACACTTTTATCACAAAAGTATCAGGCATCTAAGGCAAGAATGAGCTTCCATAATCTCGCAATTGCACTCACATATATATGAGCCATTAGTAGACTAGAAGACGGATTTCCACGATCCTGTGAGCTTTGCCTTTTTCTCCATCTTGAAAGAGCTTTGTTTTTTTGTAACCATAACGATGGAGGCAAATTCATGTCATAATATTTGTAAGAATTGAGAAGAAAAAGTACATACTAATTTCTGGAACACCTATACATACGTATATTTCAAGGGAAATGGAATGTTAAAAAAAATTGCAATGTTATCGATTATTTCCTTTTTCTGTTACTATTTACAGATTAGTTGTTGATATAATTAATTATACAATCCTAAGAAATTATTCATAATAATTTAATAAGGAAATATTATACGAAATAAATTAAATATTGGAAACTAGCTTTGACTAATTTTTTTAAATAACAAGAAAATATTAATTTGCTATTTCTATTTATTTGAACGGTTAAAATACAAATTTATTAGGTTAATTTAAAATTTTTAAATAAATTTTATAATTACGAAAGTCTTTGTTTTTCATAAGTTTTCACTCAAAATATAATAAATTTTGTTAAATAGATTTTGGTATTAAGGGACGTGAATTTTGTATGAAAACCTTAAATTTTCTTAAATTAATAATTAGACAATAAGATTTTATTTATTTACTCCATTTTTCGTATTATTATTAAATATTAAATATTTAATATGAGAATTATTTAGCTAATAATTTTGAATAGTATTTTTTAACAAGTTAGAGAACGTATATTTATATATATTTATATATATTTATATATATTTAAAATACTTTTAAAACAATATTTCAATTATATTCTTTAAACATTGAATAACTACCATTACTATATGTTACATAAATTATTTTGCTTAAAGCCATTATCAATATTACTATACTTGCAATTTGAAATTTCTCATTCCAAATTGAAATGATAATTTATAATAATAATGACATTATTTTATATACTATTTATGTTATTATTTTTGCCCATATTTTAGTTCTTCAACTATACAACAAGTATTACAGTTTTATTACAATTAAATTAAATTAAATTATTGACTAGAAGTAAATACCTTTAACGGGTGTTTTTCTTAAACATAATAAAAGAATATTTTAATAACTAAGAATACATTCTTAATTTTTCATCATAAATTTGCAATATAATTCTTAAATGTATTTTAATCCAGTCTAAAGCTGATATAAACTGTCTTTTATTAACTTAAATTAGAAATAAAATTATTTAAACGTAATTTTAATTTTTGAAATCATAGTTATCCTTAATTAACACATTATATGCATAACACAGATAAAAAAACATGATTTATGTAATTAATTTATTTATGTAAATCTTAAATTTAAAGAGAGTAAAAGATATATGAAACAAAAGAAGTTGAAAGAGTACTTAGCTCATATAAAACAAGAGTTTTGAATCTTATTTTGAGATAATGATATCTTTTAGAAAAAAATCTTACAAAAGGGAATTAAAATATTTTTTCTATTGTTTTAACTTAATAATTAAGATTACCATACAAAAGTGTTTAATTTTTTAATAAATGAATAATCATTATGTATGTACATAAAACTACATTTTTTTAATTTGAAGAGAGCATAATTTAATACTAGTTATCTTAACGAATTAAGAGCTAATTTGTATAAAAATTGAAAGAATGTACTACGGATGAAAAATGGAAATGGACAAAGAATGGGAAGAAATTTACTGAGAAATATAGTTTACAAAATATCTCGATGAAGAGAACATGACAAACGATGTCCAAGATACTTAAAGTATTCGCAACATAATAATATCTTTTTTTTATGATTCAAGAAAGTAAGATATTGTATAAATAAGAAAATTCAGAATTTTATTATTTTAAATTTTATTATCAAACTCGATACTGATTCCAAATGACTGGAGAATTGCCATTATTCTGTTTGCAATATAAATTCTACAATCATTTCTATTCTCCTTTCAAGTTTATTAATCATTCTTTGGTTAAGAAATAAGATATATAGACAATTATTACCACACGTATTTTTTCACATTCTTTTCTTTTATGTGTAATAGTAAATGTCAAAGTTATCTCGTTAATTTTTTAAGATTAAAGCAAATATTTGTCAATACGTAACTTTCAGAATAAAATTTTATATAATTTCTATATAATTTAAATAGAGTCAGAAGATTTTTTTATATTAAGTTACATTTAACTAAAGTAAACGTAAACTTATACTAGAAGAGAGGGGGAAATTTTTTGAAGTGATTATATTGACGCGCACTAGACGTACTCGGCGCGTTGTTTGGAAATTTATTCTTCGTGCTCGAGCAAACAGGCCTTTACTGATACGAACAAGGCTACTTCTAAAGACCCTGTCCTGCGCTTGTCCCGGAGGAGAAAGAAAAAGTGTGAGAGAGCGGAGCAATCGCATCAGCTGCATGCCGATTGGGTCTGATCACCGTAGAAGGAAGCACTGCGTTTTGTTTGTAGCGGAGTTGCTTCTGGCTAGATCTGAAAGAGAGAAGCATGAGAGTTCTCGAAGCAGTAGAGCCAGGAGCAGTAGGGAAAGTGGATATTTGGGATGATATGTATACTATCTTCAGCGACAGTTCTCTCTCTCTCTTACCGCGACACCGGGAACTACTTGGAAGTGCAGTATCATTGCTGCCCCTAGTCGACCAAGGATCGGCTTACTCATATTCTTTTCTTCTCCCAATTTAACCTGTCAAATTTCAACCGTTCTTGTCAGGGTGAACAACGAAAATAGGATGTAGCTATTAGAAAAAATCACCGACAAGAGCAATTTTTTTTAAGGAACGCTATTCGATCTGCTCTTATCAGGGTAAACGAGGAACGAGACTCCAAAACTATTCCGCTCTTGTCAGGGCGTTTTCTAAGACCTTCTCAGCTGAGGACCAAAAAAAAGTCATTGAAACTTATTTGAGAGTAGCGTCTTCGACTTCGACCGCCGCTTTTCTCAATATCTTATTGTATTTTTGAAAAAGTGTAATAAATACATATTATTTAACATACAGTAGAAATGGAAAATAACTAGAAAAAGATTATTTTTTGAATTATGTATCTATATAACGGGATACATAAAATGAAGAATGCTTTAATAAATAAGAAATTCCAAAAATATTTAATGTTTTTTGTATTTGAAACATCGGGTTTAGTTGATTTCAGAAATTTTTTTTTAGTTATAAGAGTAAATATTTGTGTAAATTTGAAAATATTAACTTCTACTTTGTAATATGATTGGGAAAAAATTTAACTTTATATTAAAAGCTAACTACTATATTCTGAAATAGTTATATTAAATTAGTAGTTATTCCTATTTATAAATTAGAAATTTATTTTATATTTTAAAATTTAGTAAAAAAATTCAATTTATTCAAATAATGTCGAGAAATTAATTAATTTTAATATTATTTAAAGTAATTTTAAATTAAATGTATTGGTCTAAAGAATATCGATATTCTTGTTGTCTGTATTAGTAAAAGCCGTATTAAGTAAGATTTTTTTGTAAAAAAGTTTACAATACTTAAATTTATTACCAACGATAAAGGTGTATAATTTTAATAAATGCTTATTCAATTTTTGTTGTTATTTGTGACTATTGCATTACTAAGCCTTGATGTGTATTTGAATTAGTCCGAACTAATGAATGTGGCTAAAATTTAGCTCTTGAGTCGATTAATCTCATTAATTTACTGGTAGAAAGTTCTGAGAAAAGGGAAGAAAGAGAGAGAGAGAGAATGAGGGGCGGTTCTTTAGTTATATATATGATTCGCCAGTGCAAGTCACAAGTTTTGTCAAATAACGAGCGTTCTCGCGCGTTTGGCGTACCAGATACTTCAAAGGACCGTAGTGGAATTTCTTGGACGCGGGCAACTTGTTCATGCCAGAACACTTCGAGCATTGCTGAAATTGTTCGATCGTCGAAGAAGAAATGATAGCGAAGGCTAAAGTTGGTCTAACCTATTCAACCCTGCACGCTTTCGCTCGTTTCTAACCGCAATTAAGTCGGAATGCACACAATACACATACATGGACGTAAAAGAATAGAAGCTTAAAAGTGCAGCTTAAAATAGAAGCTATAAAAAGATAAGTGTTTGAGGGAGAAGAAGAATAATATAAAGCGGAATAGGGATGATGTTTGCAATGCTTTTTTTTCTATGTTAATTTCTTTCGAATTTGAAATATTTCTTTCGCGTGTAACGTTGTTTGTCAATCTACTTTGGTTTTGAAGTGTGCAAAGAATTCATTCCGTGCATGCTACGTGAATTAATTGAAGGAGTTAATTAAATATACGCTTGTGTGGAAGAAGAGATAAAGTTACCTTTATTCTAATAGTATTGGTTCATAACTTATACATTAACTTTGCTATATAACGTAATAAACCAAGACTCCCATCTAGTACAGGCACTATAATAATGTTACATAGTAAAATACTTGAATCGAATGTTCAACAATATGCCAAATTCATAGAATTTTATCAAAGCGATGGCTCTTCTTACGATTTTAGATGAAACTACTCAAATGCAAATTGCTATATTCTAATAAATTCTAAGATTAAAAATAATTACATTACAAAATTAAAGTATGAATGAGCATACTTGTCAAAATTCAGTATACATTCCGAACAATAATGGGACAACGTAAGCTTTTTGTAATTGACTAATTACCTATAGATAATAGAATATTTTTGTAGTTTTTACCACATAGTTTTGTTAATTCCAAATTTCATTCAAAATTTTTTGATAGTAGAATATTGAATTAAATTGATTGATTTGTATATTATTAAAATTTGGAGAATATTAATCAAACGTACGATAAAAAGTAAATTTTATATTTATTAAAAAATATCAACAACTTACTCATACATTATTAATAAACTGCTTGCTAAACTAAATATTTTGAACATTCTGAATAGATTAAAATAACTCGATTTATATATCAAAATTATAAAATAAAACAGAGACAAAAGAAACAAAGTGTAATACGAAGATAAAGTAGTTTTCAAAAGTTTATAAACACTATAAAAAGAATGAATAGAATACATGTTTCAATTATATTGCAAATTACGAAATTATATTATTTTGTTGTATTTGGAGTACCGTAATTATTTTCATCATTCTGACACAAAAGAAACTAGCTGTAATGATAAAATAATTATTAACTCATAATGAAATGATACTTTTACTAATAAATAAGTTTGACGTTATTAATATTTTTGTTTGCTTCCGTATACAAAAATAATAATTAGTACAACAGAATAAAAATCAATTTAATTAGTGTAAATTTCAATAAAGTTTATTAAAACCTGAAGTTTTACTTGTCTTAAAGGAAAAGCAGCACAGTAAAGTAGTACTTAGATGTTCTTCGTAAGTAGTTTCATTGAGAAAAAAGAAAGATAATCATACGTATAATAAATAAGCTTTATACTTGAAGTTTATCACATTGATGGTGTATTTTTAAACTTTATATATCGTTAATTAAAAACGCAGTTGATAAATACATCGAACAATATAAAAATGTCCAAGACAAGTGCAAACAAAGCTTACCTAATGGCCATGCTTTTTGCCTTGAGATGGTGCCATCGTTGATTCATTTCGTCTAGGCGTCTCTGCAGCATGACTGCATCATCCTGACTGGCCAAAGAGCTAAGAAGCTTTCGACCAGTGCCGTTGAGTGACGCATACACGTCATGATGTGTCTCAATTTCCGACTGGAGGTCCTACAATGGAAAATTTTTTGAGCTATAAGTATTGAAAGTTTTTAGACGTATCGCTCTATTAAATCTAATTTCTAATAAGAAAGTAGCTAATAAATATAGAATACCTCTGAGGATGTCAAGTCTTTTAAAAGATTTTTTTTAATTTAAAATGAAAAGGAAATACCGTATTCGTAAGTTTTTAACTAAAGATCTGTATCAATTTTAGATATTTTATATTTCAGTCCGAATAATAGAAGTCTAAGGGATATTACCGTTTTCGATCAAAAGAAATACTTAAGAAATATAAATTATATCCTTACAAAAACTAAAATCATATTAATTTATATTATTTATTTGGATGTTTTTATCATTTGAAGAATTTTCAATTGAATCTTAATAATTAAAATTGTTATATCAGAATGCCTGACCACAGTTACGTTATACTACTTCATTAATGTAAAAAATGATATCTGTAGGTTACGTTTTTGTTTTTCAAGAATGAAAGATCAACATTTAAATATTTGATTAAATATCTTAATAATATACCACAAATTAAATAATATTAAAAATGTAATTTATTATCATATTAGGAAGAAAGTTATCTGTGGTAAAATATAATTTTTCTTTTATTTTTAACAACAGTATTCTAATTGATTATTTCATAAATAATATTTTATAAATGTTTATAAATCTTGGTTCAATAAATGTAATCAAATGCTTCATTACTTTAGACAAAAATAAATCAAAAAATTTTTTAAATTGTAAAAGTAAGCAATTTTTATATAAATTTAATAATAACAAATATATTTCACAAATAAAAATATTTAGTAATATATATATTTTATTATCATCATTTTTAAATCATTATTAAAACAAAATTAAATATTTACGATAGATAACAATTTCATCGATCATTTTTATATCCAGAAAATAATGATTTATCAACATTCTAGAATTTGAAAGTTGCCATTTCATTCATTATATGTCGTATTTTTAATTTATTCTTAAAACGTGCAAAAATATTCCTATTTAAAATGTAGTAATAATAAATTATGTTTTATTAGATCCTTATATCTACTTATATCTGCTACGTGAGATAAAGTTCTAATACGTTTACAAATTTACTATAATATTGAAAAAAACATAATTTATAACGAAGTTGAATAATTGTTTTTTCTTTATATTAGATATAAAGTAGTACAAAGTAACATTTGAAGAAATATCCATAAAGAAATAATACTAAAGCGAAAGGAATTCATGATATACGAAAGTCTCTTAGTTAGTTTCGTATCAGTTTCTTTCTTCACCGTTGCTTCTCCATTATTACCTTCCAAGCGTCACTTTCTCGTCTTTTGAGTATACGTGCATTTTAAGCTTCAATGCATCTGTTCTCTACTTTTTTGCAGATGGATAAACTATGACACGAAAGGAAAAAACAACTATGTACACCTATGACTTTTTGTAAGTAACTTTTTTGAAAATACTGTTGTGTTTCAAAAACAAAACATAAAAAGTCAAGAGGTTCAAGACCTAATTTCAAATCGGTTTTTGTAATTTTCTCAAGTTTATTCAATAAAGTTTGTATTTACACTTATGATTTTTTCTGCTTTTTGAAAAATTTTATTTATTAGAACTTATTTATTTATAAACAATAAGAATTAGCAGATGTAACTTTATAGAATATAAAATAATAATAATAACGTATTATAATAGTAAGATTGTTATTGTTTTTATAAATTTCTTAATTATTTTATTAAAATAAAGAAAAATTCAATATTTTCGATTATTAAGTTTGTTATTGAATACATTATCTACTTATATATAATTAAGATTTGATTCGAATAATATTCAGTTGTGACGGTTTGTTACCGCTCCCTACGGTGAGCCGTCTTCGCTTCTTGCAGCTCCTGTTGTCAGGTGAGCTGGAGGCCTACTTACTCTTTTCTCCTACCCTGTTTTTGCTGGATTAGCTTGTCGGCCAGGATACGTTTGGGACCGAAGAGGAGTAATTATTAAGACAAGGTCGATAATTAACAACTCTGGGTTTATAATACTAAAATAGTCAATCCTTTATTCACGGATTACTCCCGGCGACGCACCGCTACAAAACTTGCATTTAGTAAAGATATCGCAAACACATTCTTCGGTTGACACTGTACGTTCGCGGTATATTGTATAAATTCGCGCTGACTGGGCACAACGTCCTCAGATTTCTAGCGTAGGTACAATGTGATTTACACATTCACAATATGGCGGGTTTTCGTTTCATTCGTAGACATTATATTCTCGGCAAACACGCTCATGTCTTGTCGACTTGCATCATTTACTTGCATCCATACTCCTGAAATAGGTACTGTCGTTACCCCTCGGAACAGGGAACGTGAGGGTGATCCGAAGAAGAGAACGTTGCAAGCGCACTCTTCGGGTGGTCAGGATGGCGTAGCGAACTGCTTCCGCCGGGGACGGGAGAGCGCGTATCGTGTCACTCCCGGAACAGTTAGGGTGGCGTAGCACTTCATATCGTTCTGGAGGAAAGTGTGCGAATCGCATCACTCCCGGATCGCTAGTGATGGCATACCGGACCGCCTCCGTCAGGAAGAGAGGACGCGAAATGCGTCCTCTCGGAGTAAAGGAGTCGGCGTAGCGAATCGCATCCGCCCAGGGTGAGAGAACGCCAGTTGTATTACTCTCGGAGAGGTAAGGATGGCGTAACGATTCGCATCCGACAGGAGGAGAGAGCGCGAAGCGTGTTCTCTCGGATCGATAAGGCAGTAGATACCCAAATTAGCTGCACCGGTCTTTGTATTTCGCCAACTCTGGCGCTGCTAGACTGGTCGTGTTTCTATCTCCCATTTTGTTGCTTTTTCGCCTTTGTAAAGCGGAGAAGGCTATCCCTCCTTCGCTTTTCCCCTCAGCACCTTGCGGTGGTGATAAATTTCTCCTCCTTCCATTAGGCAGCGTGGGTTTGTCGGTGAGGGGGCTACGGTAAGGCGAGCGCGTTTGCTCTCGCCTTGGCGCGTAGCTGCGCTCCCCTCCCTCGCACTCATTCGCACATTCATTCTTGTCACGCTACGCGTTTTCAGGTTTCTCCAACATGGCGCCGGCCATATCGCGCTCGTATCGCGGTTTTGGACGCATATGTTTTTAAGTAAAAGTGTTTCTTGCGCGAAAAGGGGACTTTTCGTCACACAGAACAATAACGAATTGACGATCCACGTAAAGAAAACGTCTGATAATTACAAGACTTTTGGTTCTATTAAGATAAGATAAAATTTTATTTTTATTTTATTTTATTTTAAAAATAAAATATAATATGTAAAGAAAATTAAAAGGTAAATTATCATTATCCACGTCACAATCTAATAATGTAGTAATGTAGTAATTCTTCAATAATTTATATTTTACTTTTATAATTCGAACTATTTTGTAAAAACTCAGTAAAATTTTCTAATTATTTAATTTTTTAATTAATTATTGGTAATTATTGATAAACACTTTTATTTTTTTATTTAAAAACTTATATGCTCACATGTTACTTTGAATACAGATATAGAATTACAAATTTATTTTGGAATTATCTTAATATTCGGTTATAAGATGAAGAAATTACATATTAAAGATATATTTGAATATATTATAAAAGTGAAAAGTTTTTCTCGAATAATTTCTTCATTAGGATTTTTTCCGTATGCAAAATATGATATTCTGCACCTTTAAAATGATTTTCTCTTAGCATCGTTTATTTATTAATAAGTAAAGTATATCTTAATAAATGGTTTATATATTAGTAAGTAAAGTATATTACACATTAGTACAAATAAAAAACAGTAATATACAATGTAAAATACATATTCACGTGCTGTTATATTGTATAATATTACGAAAAACTAATTTTAGCAAATAAAGTGATATTATTGTAAGGATATGTACAATTATGCAAACTTATTCTATATATACCAATATAAATGTAAAAGTTTAAGTGTATAATACAAAATATATGCAAAGAGAAATTAGTAATAACGTAGACATTACAATATATTTGCAAAAAGAAAACATGAAGTATGAGAATTTAATAATTTCCATGTTACGATTTATTAATTTTGTAAATCCAATACTATGTTAATAAAAAACTAATTAATCTGTAATTAGATCTATTACAACTATAAATTTTTATGATTGAGAAGAAAAGTAAAAATGAATCTTAATTAAACTTTACGCTTTAAGAAGTAAAACGTTGATTAATCAAATTCAGTTATGATAAATAAGAAACTAAGTCTGTGTTGCGGAATTAATTACTGAGTGTAATAAGACTATTTTTTAAAATGTGCATAGCTTTGAAGAAAACAAATATTTTTCATTTTTATTTCATGACTTAGATTCTTGTATGTAAGAAAAATATATATTTCAAAAGTGAAATAAGCTATACAAAAAATTACCAAATAATAAATTACTTACGAGTTATATATTCTTCGAAACAATACATGCATTTTAGAACTTATTGATATGGCTTTTTCGAATACTTAATGATTTGAGAAACTTGTTTTCTGAAATGAAAAATGTGATTCTGAACTAATTATTTTAATATTTAAATATTTACTACTTTTTACATATATACATAATTTTCAAATAAAGTACGCTTATGCTCTAAAATGTAAATTATCATCACTAATTCGTTCAATTACCTTGTTAACTGAACAATTGCTTATTTTGCAGTTCTAATTACTTTATTACAAAAATTAGTATTTCTTATTTTTCGTATCTATAATACTTTAATAATTAACACATTTTTAAACATTTTTTATACAAAAGTTCTTGATTAATATGTGTATAAGATGTTAAAATTGAATCTACAAGAAATTTACATATGACTAATTTATTATTAAACATTACTCTAATAAATAAATATATATAAAGCATATTTCGTCTATTCATTACATACACTCATATACTATTTACGCAAATCAGATTAAAAAATATTCACAACATTATGGGAAGCTGTTGACAGATGGAGCCTTTACCTGCTCAAAGTAACGAAGTTCAGCAATTAATGTGTGGGATAGGAAAACGAAAAGTGCGTCCTCGCGACTGCGCAACAGCGTCCTGAAGTTAGGATAGCGACGACACCAGCGAGTTCCAGGCGAAGTACAAGCAATCTTCTCGTTTCTAAAATCTACCGCGATTACGTATCTTAAGAATATCGTTTTCGCATCATTAATTTTTTCACAATTTTCTCCGATATTTTCAATCGAAATTTGTGCCGATATCTTTTGCAAAATATTATACTATCATTGTTTTATTATAGCAAGTTTGGAAATATTAATATCGTCGTTGTTGTTAATACAGTAGATTTTTATTTTTAATTTTGAAATTTATTGTGATTCTGGTATTTTAACATGGTCATGATTACCTTAACTTTCCACAGAAAATTTGTGTGAGTTTTCTTACAACTGTGAATTACATTTAATTATGAGGTAAAAATTACTTTCAAAGTACAATGCATAAAAAATCTCGTAATTACCATATGATATAATAAGATGATTCAAGGATCATTTTATCAATTAATAATTTTAAATTTCATAGTTCTGAATGCAAATAATTTCTGAGCATTATTAACTGAATACCTGCATTTACATTTATTATGCATAATTTATTATAAAGTCTTATTTGGATTGGAAATTATAGTTAACTACTCTACCATGTAAATTTTACTCGTTTTACTGTATATAATATCATGATGAACTGATAGAGATCAGTTCATCAAGATTTATTTTTCTGTAAAATTATAGTATTGGTTATTCTTTAGAAGGAAATGAAATATACGTCATGTATGTACACACGAAAATTTATCACTTCGTTTATTGCAAAGGAGTAAATTTATGGTGTATTAGGTAGTTTTATTTTGCCCTCAAAAACTGCTATATACAAAAAACATCAATTTAAAATTATATCAATTTTAAATCTAATATATTTAAAAATAATTAGAATGCTAAATTACATTTAGTGAACAATTAGTAATAAAATTTTATAAAGTTCATAAGAATTTATAACATTGAGTAAGACATTTAAATTCTGTAAAACCTTAAATAAGTAGAAAAAATTTAATAGTCCATATCACAAAATAAAACACAGTAATGGATTCAAAATATAGCAATAAAGTACAATTAATATTTATATGTTATAATGAGATGCAATACATGATGGGTTACGTGGAGCTTTATCAAGAAATACTGCAGATAAGTATGTGTAGTTATATAATTACTCATAAAACGTCAACTTCGAAGGAAAGAGGAAAGTCGTTTAATATATATTTAAATAGGCGCCGTTCATGAAAGTTTGACGTTAAGTCTCTTTAATCAGTTGAGAATATATGCAAAGAACAATCTGAACACGCGGAGAGAGAGAGAAAGAGAAAAAGCGAATGAATGAGGAGGGAAGGAGGAAAGAAATGGAACGAATGAACTGCAAATGCAAATGTGTACATTGGCGTGCTAGAATAGACCAAGTAATACAGGAAGTGCGTCGTATTCTATCCTAGTCGTGCATTCAGGAAGCAACTATGTTTTCTCGCTTTTCTACTTCCTTCCTTTTATACCCTTTCATGTATTTCTTTGGGCATAACGATTCACTCGATGAAATTCACTGTCGAATACTCTGGTATTGTTTTCATACTTTTTGTTTGGTGCAGATTAAAATTGTTTATTTTAGTCATTCAAGAGAATATTTTATTTATTATGTATGACTATCCTAAGATAAATAAAAATTGTTTCTCTTTTGATGAAGTTTTAATTTATTGTATTATTCAAACGTATATTACATTCAAAGGCTTTTATTTTTATCACTTTATATGATATTTTTATTTATTTATAAATTTTTAACATATATTTTCAATACACATATATTCTACATATGATTACATATATGACATTTGATTATGAATATAAATGTTTTATTATTTTTAATATTTGTAGCAAAGTTCCCAGAACTTATATTACATGAACAGATGGTGTTAATTATCTCTGTCTAATTAAGTTTTCTAATATTTTAAAAGAAATAATATATCAAAACAATATTAATAATTACTGTAAGATAATAATAAACTAATCAATGGTGAACAAATCTTATCATTAAAATGAAAAAATACCAATTGTTTTTAATTTTTGAAATGTCAAAAATTTCAAATATAACATTTAAATTAAAAATACGTCAGCAAATGAGTAACTTATATAAGCTATATATATAATTCTTTATATATGAATTTATGAATATTGAATAATATTTAGAAACTTTGTTTAAATATATTAGTGATAATAGAATAATATTAAATATACCTATTAAAAAAGCGTTTATAGTAAGTCAAAAATCTGAATCACAATTTTTGATGTATTACTCAGTATAAGAATAATATTAGCTTTTCATTCAATCAAAACCTTTTTACATATCTCTATGGCTAAGTGTATATGCATGTCTACATTATTATTAATTAATTATTAAAAGAATTAATCATACAAGATACTCATATAATTCCTGCTTAAAGATATTTAAGTCTGCTACAAGAACTGAAACAATACTAAAATAATAAAGGCGCAAACAATACACTTCATACATAGAAAGAGAGAAAAATAGTAAATAGAACATAATTGTACCTTGTAATTTTGTCTAATCGTCTCTTTCTCTTTTCTTACCAATATTTGAACAAATATTCTTATTTTCTTATTCAAATAGAATATACATATAA
This sequence comes from Wiebesia pumilae, assembly GCA_018907045.1. Classification (NCBI taxonomy): domain Eukaryota; kingdom Metazoa; phylum Arthropoda; class Insecta; order Hymenoptera; family Agaonidae; genus Wiebesia; species Wiebesia pumilae. The sequence continues at coordinate 5,882,144 of JACCHZ010000127.1, forward strand.
GAATTAAATTAAATTTCGTTATTAATTTAGTATTATTAATAAGCATTAATTTTCGAGTAATTAATAAATATAAATTTTTTTTATGTACATTATTTTTTTAAAACTAATTATATGCTAGATAAAAAATTATCACTCTGATAAAAATAACTTTTTTCAATTGTAAACAATTAAATTCTCTACTAAATATATCTCTGATGTTTAAAAATGAATTTGCATAATTTTTTAAAGTAACATGTCGAATAATAAGAATTGAATTATATTCCTAAATAAATTATATTAATATATTAAATTAAATTATTTATTAAATTATTTATTATTTATTAATATTATTAATTATTAATTAAATTATTAATATGTTGTATTAAATTATATAATTAAATTAATTAATTATATTATAAATAAAAGTAATTTTATTATAAACTCTATTCTCCTACTAATAAATAACATTACATCAATATTTTTATTTCAAATAAGTACTAAGAGTTACAAAGCTTACATTGTTTTATACCTTTAAAGTCAAAACATCAACAACTTATTGCTATACTTCCATTTATGAAGAGTTTTTGTAACATTAAAAAATGATAAATAATAAAGTTTCGGACAGATTTGAAGCTTTAATTTCCAAGAAAAATTACTAAAATATTGCTTTATTTCGACATTTTAATTTGATACTTTTAAGAGATATCAGGAAATTATTTAGGGCAATATATTTAGTAAAAATTTTTAATAATTAATTAATAATTACTAAAAAATACTTTTAAATTATTTCATGTTTTTATTTCCGATTTTTGTAAGAAATGCAAATTTTTTGAATTTTAAAATTTAAAATATAAATCAGAAATAAAGAGTCTTTTGATAAAAAAAACAGTATTACCTATTGGAAAAATATATATAAAATTTCAGATTCTTCTTTACTTAAGTAGTATTAAATAAATATAATTTTGAAATCAAATTGTAATATTCTTTAAATTTAAGTTTATTTAATAGAATGATTATTCTTATAGAGAAAACTAATGAAAAAATTTATACATTAAATAACTGATAAAAAATTAGTAACATGCGATTTTACTCATATAAGATGGTATATTTGAAAACATTCATTCTAGATAGTTTGGTAAATAATATTTTTCCAATTTCACATTATTTTTTTTGACGTCTCTTTAAGAGTTATATAATTTGCAAACAGTTTAATAACTAATCGTATTTTTAATATCAACTTTGATTTTCCAGTATTTGATACATGATATATGTAACTAATAGTTATATAAATATTCAAACTGATGTATAATAAATGCTTGATTTTAAGCGATAAATATATTAAGTAACTTCACAACAGAAATTTAATAATTAAAATCTTGTAAAATTATATTTACTTTAATTTTAATTAGGTTTAAAGTGCATTTAATAATTTTGAAGAATTTTACATATAATACTTTAAGGAATTAAATTTTAATTATAGAAACAAAGTCGTCAGAAAAATGAGTAATAAAAAATAGAAGAAAGATAAAGCATATAGTTTGAGAAAGAGAAATATACAGAAAGATTATGTAATAAAAACTGTAACTATAAAATGTACAGTAGAAAATTATTGTCTAAATAATATTTTAAAATAATGCAGAACAAGATTTTAAGTTAATTAAACATTATAGAAATATTTTGTTGAAATTGAGAAATAAGTATGATATGAAACTCTAATAATGGATATACTTTATACAAGCAAATGTAAAAATATGTGAACATCAAAACATTAATCAAAAAAGGTAAAGAGAACAAAAATATTACAAAAATTTATTTATCATAGTTAATATATATAAAATTATAGTACGAAAAATCATGTGAAGTAAGTAACTTTATTAAGCTTCATTTTTTATGTATAATCATGAATGAATTAAATAAATAAATATCGACAAATCTACAAACATCTACAAATACATTTCTTATTATTAATTTTGATTAAAAACTAAATTTATAATATAAAACTTTACGCACTCAACTGATCAAGATGTGTAAAAGTATAGTATATTAATACTTAAATAATTATATATTCTGATGAAAAAAATGCTATAACTATAAATAAGATTACTTCAGCGAATTATTCTTGTTTGAAGGTTTTATGTAAGCATTTTTATCTAAACAAATAAATCTTTCCGTCATCAGTTAATGACGAAATGAAATTAACAATAAATATAATTTTTTCATGAAAAATTTATTAAATTTTAAGAGAAATTATGAATAATTAATAATTATAACTTTATTATAATATAAAAAAAATAAAACTATTCATTTTTATTATACAATATTTTATATTTTATATTGAAGCCTATATTATTGAATTTTTTTTTCATTTAGAGAAAAATTCTTTGATTACATAACTATTATTAATTACACTTAATAATAATTGAATTAAAAAACGATAGTACTAATAATCCATTAGGTGAATAAAAGTAACTGAAATCCAAATTATTAGATAATGATAAATATAGTTATAAATATACGCGTGTGCACGCGCGCAAGTACACTTATATATATGAGAATAATGAACAATTGCAAATAATTTAATTTTGAAAAATGTTTGAAATAAGTTATGTTGAAAGCTTTTTACAAAGTAATTATTTAAAGTGAACCAATTTTTAATCAATTTGTAAGTATACACATTTCAACATTCGAAAGAGATAGAAATTTGTATTCTGATGAAATTTATTATGAATCTTTCCATTGAAAAGACAAACTAGTTATAAATATAAATGAATTTAAATATGTAATATATACTTATAAAATATTATTATTCTATGATGGTGAAAATGAATAAATAAAGCATATATATATTTAGAAGCAAATACTATCTATTTAATGTTAGTTTACTTTACAGACTTCTTTATTGATGTTTTTAATGTTTATTGACTTAGCTATTTTGGGGTGTATTATAATATTATTATAATACACCAGCAATACAAAAACACCAAAGTTTCACATTTTTCTTTAGAGCCTATACAACTTTATTTTCTCACCAAAGGAAGAATTAGAAGAGGACGAAAGAAGAAAAAAAGAAGAAGCAATAAGTGAAAGAGACGGAGTAAGAAGCACTCCCACGGGAACACTCAAGTATTATAGCGAAAAATTGTAAGAGTATATAATTCAGATGGTAAATCGGTCGTACGTACATATATTCCCATAAGAAACTTCACCTTTTACCAATATCTCACCATTCCGATGCAGTGAGTCATTCCATGCGAATCCTTCCTTGTAAACTTGCGTCGCATTCGAGACTACGCCACTCGCACCTTTCCGTGCATTTGTGACCCGAACGTGTGGGCCTAAGTTATACGCGCATACGAAAATCCGTCGAACTCAGCAAGTAGAAGTTATCACCCCTGTTCAACTGTGTAGAGCAGATTTTCCACTTCATAAAATGCAATTGTACAACATCAGCAGCGATTTCATCCAGCATTTGAGTCCATATACGTTTCTGTACGTATGCAAGTGTTCGCATACCGATGGCTTCCGACTGGGTGATAATTTTTTTTCAATAACCATACGGAAAAACTTTATGCTCGGTGCTTTATGCGTCTCTGCTGCAAGCCTATAACTTGCATCATGCAATTAAATATTAACCGTTTTTATGAGCTCTATGTCGTACTGCAAAATTGAAAGAGAAATATCTCTGAAAAATCGCTGTAAAGGGGAAGATTTACTTATAAGAGGGGAAACGATTTACTTGGTGTTAAAAGTTGTAACTTGGCTGATAGATAGCGTTTCTTGTTTTTATCACAATTAAAGATTATTGGATGCTATTTAATATATGTATATATAAATTTAACTCTGTAGCCATTACGAAAGATTTTAAAATTTTAATTAAGAAGATTGAATAAGACCATGGAATTTTTACATTATCTTTGAATGGTACGATGATAAAAGTCCAACAAATTAATAAAATTTGTGAATTGAACTAAAGAGTTTCGAGATTTACAATATTTTTTACATTCTCGTTTAATAAAAATTTACTGACAAATTAAATTTTTACGCGATTCTTAATGCTACGATTCTTAAGATATCCTAGTTAGATTTTTTATCTGTGCAAACAAAGTTAATTTTACCTAAAATTTCAACTGAAATACTTAAAAAGAATGAAAATCAATCAGACCAAAAATATAATTTAATATTTTCAAGTTGCATATATGGAATCGGTTTTTAACGTCACGAAACCTGAACAATCTACATATTCTTCAATCGCTTCACAATGTAAAGTCTTGTATCTGGGGTAGAAGGATCCATTTATTGTACTCACGTATGCGTATTTATAATAAATTGTTAACAGCCATATTTACAAATTTTTATTAACGCAATTTTTTTTAATTTTAGAGTAAGTTTTCATTTTATATTTTTATACATATGGATTTATAAGATTTTTATGATTTTTTTATACATATTCTTATGCAAGGAAATTATATAAAATAATACCATATAATCATAATTAAGATAATAATAAATTTTATTTCATCAGGAAAATATTTATTAAAATGTATTTACTTTCGATTTAATCTCTGTAATTGTATATATGTTTATATTTAAAAGCAAACAATAATATATTAAAAAGCAATAACTTTTCTCCAAGATTATAAATTTCTTCGAATTGGAACAATAAGATAATGTTCTTACCAATCATGTTAATTACGAAAATTCATTAGTGTAAATATTAGTAAAATATAAATTCACCATATTCAAAAATATCATATAACTAATACTATTAACTAATACTCTAATACTAATACTAATATTAACTAATACTAATACTACTAACTAATACTCTATAACTAATACTATAATATTTAATCTGTAACGTAAAAATTTTCAAATTGAATTATTAATTCGGTGTTATTCAGCTGAATAGAAATATAATAATAAGAAATACCAAATAGCCATTATACATTAACAAGCCTTAGAAACTCTATACTTTTAAAACTGTATTTTTTCAAATATAAAACAAATGATTTGATGCTTTGAGATTTTGAATAACTATATTTTGAAATTTATATTCAGAACTTTAGAATTTATGAATTTATCTATATAACTTTTTTCTATACATTATATAATAATTGTTCATTAATAAATGTTATATTATAAATTTACAATGTTTAAAATGAAACATATGAATTATGAAATAAAATTCTTAAATATGTCTAATGAAATAAAAGATCTTAAAGTTCCTTTCATTAAATTTTGATGAATATCACGTTGAAAAAATTATTCAAAACCGAATTATTAACATTAGTATATTAATTATAATTTTAAAAAAATATTAAAAATACTACAGATTGTAATTATAATTTTCAACTGAAATACAAAAGTACATTTATTGTCATATTATTATAAATTTTAACATTTTAACTGCATAAGAAAATTTTATATTTATAAATATCTTCTCAAAATTAAATACAGTTTCTGTAATTCAATTGTGTGATACAATTGAAGATTACGTAGCTTTGGAGAATATATGAATAGCCACGTTTTTGCTTCTTTGATATTTCTGGTGGGAAGGCAGTTTTTACAAAGAAAGATGTTAACCTATGTTCATATCGTGTCTATGGTTATCTATTTTATAGTCTGTTCACTTTATTCTATACTCTTCTTGGACTTTTCGATTTATTAATGCGTGCTTATGTATATACAAAACGCGTGTGTAGCTCTATTATCTATATTCTTGGACGTCAGTTGAAACTACAATGGTAGATGGTACCTATTATATGTCAAAACACGTGATATAATAGAGATCATTTGGGGTAGTAAAGTTCAGGATACATAGCACGCATATGCGTATTCATTGAGTACTGCATATCCTAGACATACACTATGAAACGTGAATTGTCACCTTTGCGTTTGAACACACATGCTTTATTTCATATGAAATGCCTTTGAACAGATTGTATTTAGTTAACGGTAACAGTTACGGGTATTTCTGGGACGTTTATAGTATCTAGAAATTTGCATTTTATTTATGTTGTAAAATTTTAATAATTTCGATTTATTCTACGAGATATTCAAAGAATTAACTAGATGATTTCTATAGTGGAATGATTTTTTCTTTTATGCTTATAAAATTTCGATACAAAAAGCTTGATTTTTATTGGTTTTTGATATAACAATTTTTTTCTTTGCAAATTTTCGTGAGTTCTTACCATACTTTTTGAGAGTATTTTGAATAAATAGAACATTAAAGAAAATATATAATATAATTTTTATGTTCGGAAAGAAATATTGTATATCTTCTTTTAGGAAAATTTTTATACATAAAATACGTAAGATACTTAACGTTATCATCGTTATCAAATATTAATTAATATTTTAGTACATATTTCATTTTTATTAAATAAAAGAAATATATGAAGAAATGTTCGAATTATTTAAAAAACATGGAAAGTATACAGCTAATTTAATAATAGGTTTTCTAAATGATTTACAATTTTATATTTTAGATCTTATCTAAATTAAATTTTATGAATCTTAATTTGGTACTGAAATATAACTAATATAATAAATACTTGTGATGCAATTTAAAAATTTAAGAAAAATTTTTAATGTAACAAATTGTTTACAAACAAATTTTATTTTATTAACAATGTAAAATTTCCAAATGCACTAATTTTCGTGAGCTCATGTTTAAAAATTATTACATTATTTTATTATTATTTATATTTGTCGATTTAACATAACCGTTTACGTTATGTTAAATAATTAAATTTAACGTTATGTTAAATGCCTTTCAGTAGAACTTGAACTTATTTACCTTTATAATACGAAATAAATATACTTAATACATAATAAGAAGAGATTCTTTCAAATTCAAATTTTCCACGGATGATCAAAATTTTCCAATTTTAATTATAAAACAAATAAAAGTAAAAATCTAGCAGCCACAAGTATTTAAAAATATTGAATTAATATATTTTGCAATAGCATGCATAATAAAGTTCTTTGATATTTTAGTAACGCGCTAACAAATTTTAATAATCGATAGCTGAAATTTCACATGCCTCGCCATGGCTATTAAAAGATTACTTTTAAAGCGAAATTGACTCTAAATATTGGTTCGGGTAAATTTTCTAGACTACGGAACAACTCGTAGATGACAAAGTCAAAGTTGCATTACGTATATTTGTCCCCTGCAGTTACGCTCTCCTCCAGTGTAGGTTCTTGTTCATCTGTAGCCCGTGTGTATATATCCTGACAACTGAAGTGACCTCATCAGCTAGAAATCAACATCCGTTCATTCCGTATCATTCTTATTTTAAGAATTTTATAGTTTTAAATTGCTTACACTGCATATTAGTATAACAAAATATCCAATTAAATCAGATCTGATGCTGAGCTATTTATGTATATATACATATACACGTGCCCGTTACTTTTCTACTATTTATTTTGATAGCAATGCCAAACTATATTTTATAAATATGAAGTAAATGACAAACGCATATTTATTAAAAAACAAGTATTACATGAGCTATATTATATTCAGCTATTTCGTTCAACATAAATATAATAAATTAAATATACGTAAGTACATAAATCTAATTTTACAATAATTTTTTATATTTTAAAAGTTATTTGCTTAATTGAAATTTAATTAGCCAGATGTTTGCAACAAACTAACAATAATATTCAATGATGTTATAATCCTCACGCAATATATTCACTATTTAAGAAATTTATGTTTTTGTGACAACGATCTTAGCTTACAGAAAAGAATTTGTTTTCAAAATAGGATTTGTCTATTAACTTTGTCAGACATAATGTAATTTATGTAAAATATATTGTTTAATATATATTAATGTAGTTTTAAAAGATACGTATTTTATCAGCAAATGTATAAAATATTTAAAAATCCAAATGAAATTGTAATACTTTTCGATTTAACTTTAAAATTAGTTTAACAATTCAGGTGAAATTGGTGATTCGAAATCTCACGAATTGTAAAGCATCAAAATTCCAAACAACGAATGCAATCATTAGATAAAAATCACCATAAGCAATATTGCTTTGTATTTATATCATTTTAAATTCTAAAATTTCGATTACCAAGAATAAATTTTCATGCAAATGCAAGTGGAATATTGCTCACAGTTTACGATGATAGAAATTTTGATGCTTGATCGACGATGTCTTATTTCAATTGTATCCTGATTATATTTAATAAGGTAACGCTGTAAGTAGGATTTTCCAGTGTCATATAATTTTGAACTTCGATATGAGAATATATTACTTGCTTTGAAAATTAAAGAAGTCTACTATATTGAAAGTTTATAATACTAACAATATTATGTATGTATTTTACTGAAGTTACAAATATCAGTTACTTTTATTTCTTCCCCCTCCACACACACACTTTTATTTTTGATAGGTGCATATTGCAATTTAATTTAAACTTGAAGCATTACATCTTTTTAAAATATTGATATACTTTAATATTTTCATATTAAATTTATATTATAATTTCTTTATTTTATACTTTTTTATTTTGACTTCTATAAATTAAGCCTATTTTCATATTCAGTAACGTTCTCGAAGTTTTGAAATCCGTTCCTATAAAAGAAGGATATGCTTTTAAAATTTGTTCATCGTATAAGTATCGTATTCATTGTATTAAAGTATTAAAATTTAATACTCACAGTGTTGAAAAGTAATTATTAAATAATCGACACAATATTCTACATTTTAATGGGTTTAGATTGGTTTTATTGGTCGGCAATGAAGATACGCTTTACTTCGTCCAAATCATATACCTAATCTCTTGTTAATTTTCTCGATTGATTCTGTATGAATTATGACATGCTTTATTTTTATAAAAATGATGTTTTAGTATTTTTTACAATAAAAAAAACGGAAATTTTCTTAGACATTATGGTCATCAAAACAAAGCATTATTAGTTGATCAATTTTTAAAAACTTTGAAAGTTTAAAGTAATTATTTTCTCAAGATCAATGTTTTACAATAAATGTTGTATATAATCAACTGATATATATCAAATTGTATTATTGAAAAAATCAATTATTACAATTAAATATAATTCTAATTGTAATATAATTATTACAATTGATCATAATACATTTAGTTTTGGCAAATTTTAATTATTATTGTTTCAAATTTATTTTTATATATAATTTATATATTGATAAATAAAATTAAAATTAAAAAACTGAACTATACTATTTAATAAAATTTTTATAGTAGCTTAAAATTACAATCTCGCTTCATTATTGATTCATAATAATAAAAAATTTAAAATGTTGAATAATAACTGAAAATTTGTTTTAAAACTTTCAGTTATTTTAGAAATTAAACTGAAAATGCTTTTAAAATATTTAAACTGATAAGATATGTAAATGTACATTCCAAATGTGATAAAGAAAGAAAAATTTGTATTTTTAAAAAGATAAAATAAAAATATACTATTATAAACAGATTTGATAAATTATGAAAATTTAATTATTTCTTAAATATGTAATAAGAAATATATTACATATAAACCAACTGAACAAAAAGTGTTGAAATTTAAGGGAAAAAATTTCATGTTTCAAGATAAATCTTATTAATATTTTATGTTTAATACATAACTAAATGAGAATTTATTTGGTTCAAAATTAATACCCTCGTGGATCATTTGTATTACTGAAAAAGTTTAAAAATGTAGTTCGAAACAACCATAAATGAACTGAATAAAAATGATATTTTTCATAATTACTTGATATCAGTCTACATTAGAAATGATATTTATATAAAACAATAAGACTTTTTAATATAAACTTTGTCATTTTTATTAATACAGAGTCTAGCACAAGTTAGAAATTCTGAAATTTAGAAATACAAAGGAGAAAAATAAGTGCGTGTATCCTCAATCTGACTCGCAGTAGCGTGAAGGTAACCCATGAATATTTATCTTGTACTGGCATTTCGCGTTAACTCAGCGTAACGTTAACCCTCCCACTACATATCTGCAGGTTTTGCTGAAATGCGAAGCTTTTTCTGTGTATTTAATACGTACCCCGACTTTGCTTTTCGCCAAAGTGCTCTTCCACCCACTTTTGTTTGCAGCGATTTGAAATAAATAATCGAATATGAAAATTGGAAATAACTTTAAGTTATTCAAGAGAGAATTGAAGACAACTCTTATTATCAGCAATTTAGTAGGAAAGGACTAGGGCCTGATTCATTTTAGTTATTAATAGTTGTTAGAATCATGTTTGTCTTTTAGATTGTCTCAAAATTGAGGAATAAGGAAGAAAATATTATATTATGTAGTTATATTTATGAATCTAATTTTAACTAAATGCATGTTTACTCGTTATTTTTTGTAGATGTAACCAAATGTCCATGAAATAAGAATAAATGAATAATTTAATAGTCAATTACTTTATTTTATTTTATTTCTATTTTTATATATAATACTCAAAGTAAATAGAGTTATTAAAATCTCTATTTTAATAGAGAGATAAATAAATTTAAAACACCTTTATCATTTATAATCACAAGGCAAAAAAAGTCAATAGTATCAACGTACCTAAAAGATAAAATAAAACCAATTTAGAATTGACAAAAAATCGAATTTTAATTTAATATATTTCTAGGGATCTTATTTTGTTAAAATTGAGATTAAGTAGATTTTAAGAAATCTAGGAATTGATATTTTATTGTATTTTTACAAACTGATTTTGAATATAATGCCGTTGAGTTTCCTTAGAAATATTCAAAACCGTTGATTTCATATCCAAACAGATGAAGCATTCCGTAGTTTATAAAATGCATTTAATTATTTTAATACAATTTTTTGTAATCTTTCTTTTATTTATTTTTGTACCATAATTCTTAAATAAATATTGATAAATTAAAAATAATTTTAGAATTTAATGCAGCTATGAAAATTTGCATTTTTTTCATAAAAAATTTATTAGTTATTAGAATTGTTAGAGCCGTATCTATGAAGCTGCATTTTTTATACTAGAAGTCAATATTGAAGGTAAAAGTTTTTGGGTGAAAGATAGGAAAGATAAAAACGGAAGTTGAAAAAACAGGAATACATTTGGAAGAAAGAATTATGAAGAAAAAAAATTATATTAGATTTAGCAAAGGGAAAGAAAAAGAAAGAGAGGGAAAGGGATAGGACATATTCTAGTGTACGTAGGACTACCGTTCTATCGAGCGGTAGAATGCAATGGACTATATTTTTATGCATAGTACAATAAAAAATATTTCAAAGCTACCTTTATATCTTGAGCTAGTTTAAAATCTTTATAATTCAGTTCCGTATTATTTCATACCTTATAGATTTTCAAATACTTTAAACATTAATATGTTTTATTAAACACATTAATGTTTAACGGAATAACTTTACTTGTAACTTTATGTAGGTTCTTTATGCAAATACGTTATAACTTTATTACAATTTTGTCATTAATTTATAATTCCTTCGATATATTTTAAAGAGTATTTTCAATTTCAGTTAATATTTTATATTAGAATTTTTGAAAGTCTGAAATCAATCCTTCACTTTCCAGATAACGATCATATTGAAGTACGAACTAACAGTTTCACAAGTTTTGTATTCACGTTTAAATCCAGATGATAGAAATTCCATTATACAATTTTACATATAAGTTGATCCAACAGAAAAATATGTGATCTAAAGAAATAGGAGAAATAAAATAGATATTCTGAATTTTTGAAATAAATTTGTTATGGATTTTAAACCATAAATTAGAACAGTGTATATGTATTTTAGTTTCGTGTGTAAATACACAATAAATAAATGCTTTATACTAGTATCATAAGATAATTTTATTCAAATTAATTTTAAGAGTGCTTATAAATCTATGTGTATTTAGTAGCTATAATTACTTATAGCCACTTATAGATATTTACGTTTATTTCACTGATTTTCTATGTCCATATATTTTTACTAATTGAAGTTATTAATAATAGGATTTAATTGCAAATAATTTAAAATTACGTCTATTTCCTATACATTTATAATTAATTATTTACTAATTTCTTTAAATTAATATAATTTTCAGTTTAACAATGATATTATAATTTAATGATTGACTTTAATCTTGCAGTATAAAGCAATATGTTGATCATTGCTCAATATCTTTTCTATTCTAATGAAACTAGTGCATTTTTCGACTAGATTTATAATTCGTTACTAGTTAATTGATTTAAGCATTTTAAAAACAATAATAATAATTTACGTAAGTAAAGTGTTTTGTAATAAAAAGACGATAAACATAATTACGTCACAATTGTAAAAAAATGTTTAATCGATTAAATGTATATCATATAAATTTTGTTTCAAGGAATTGAACAAATGAAAGAAATTATACGAATACATAAAATATATGCCTGTTCATTTATTAAATATAAATACTAACTATCATGCATTGATAATAATTTCATATTTTGTGATTAAAGGATATATAAAATTGTGAATATAAATACAAATCATTGTCTCCAAGCAAGAATAAAACTAACAAATTAATATATTATCTAATGATTTACACGTAAACAATTAATTAATAAAGTTTGAATAAAATGATGTTCTTGACATATTACAAGGGAATTACAAAAGTATTATTCTTCTTAGGATACGTTTTGATTACAAGAGTTCAATATATTGAAGAATACATTGTACGACTACCGAGTGATAATTATTTGATAAGATATATTTTGAAAATTAATTGCCTATTCATTTAAAGAAAAAATGTTATTAAATCATTATATACAAGTTTCTTATTTTGTAATTTTGATAAACGATATTCTAATTTTCTAGCGTATGAATTACTTTGATAAATACATATAACTTTTGAAAAATAATTGAAAGGATGAAAAAAGAAATTCATGATTTTATATATGGGAAATTTAACTTAACAACTGTGAATTAAGATATGTTTATTCATGGTTGATTCAAATATTTCGTGAACTATTCCATCGTAAAAGTGACAAAGTAATCGAAACATATTTCAAAGCATAATCCGTTGTTTGTTGTGCTGAAAAAGATAAAAGTGAAAGATCTATAACACTAAGCAAAGGTATAGACCGCATACAAGAAATAAAGTTGAAAAAATAATATTCCTAGAAAACAGAAAGAAAATCATCAACGTGGTTGTGGGAAGCTGTTATCTATGATGCAGGCGCATAAACTCGGGTGGGTGCCCCTACTTACGCTCCAGGGTTTTTGCGCACTTGTGTACAAACTCGTATACATCCATTTTATCGGTCCATTTCTCCTTGTGCGCGTGCGCGAATACGTCAACCACAAAAAAGCTTGCAATAAGGCTTCCACACATACTATTCTTTTTCCTCCGAGCCGTGCCACCCTCCGATTTCATAGCTGCTGATGCGACCTATAACGGCTACCGCACATCTAATTCTTGAGGATCGCTCCACTGTACTCTTAATTAATTAGTGCTCGATCGCTTTCTATCCTTCTTTATCCTTTTCCCTACGCCCCATCGTTTTCATTCTGAAGCCCCTTTCTTTGTTGAACGAAGGCATGCGCTCACGTATATGCACTATGTCTATGCTTTCCCTCGGGTACTCGTATTTTCCTCTTGTTCGCCGACGATATTCTTTTAAGAATGAACCTTCCTGTAAACCTTACTCTAAATTATCAGATATTTGAGAAATGGAAAATCGATTTTTTTTATTATCGAAGAATGATTTATATAAAACTGTTTGGAGAGACTACCATACTACCTTAAAGCTAAGTATAAAGGTAGGATTGTACGTAGAAATTGTTCGGCAAAGATGTTAAATTTTCAAAGTTTATCAAGATATTATGTTTTAAATTTCAATAAATTTCATACCCTAAATAATTAATAACATCTATTAATTGCAAGCCATGAGATTTAGCACTTGACAGACAATAGTGTATCGGCTAAAAAAGATTGTCGTATCATACCTATAATTTGTCTTGAGACAAATGTAGAATGTAATTATAATACATTTAAGTAGGAATATTTTAATATTATGTTTTTGAAGAATGAACATATTAAAAATTGGTAGATTGTATTTTCTTAAACGCTATAATAGTGTCAAACTTTCTGAAATCTAAAAAACAATAAGACCATGAATTTATAAATTAACATTACTATTGTAAATATATAATTTGAGATATAATTATTTAATAAAAAAAACTTCTCATATAACATACTTACTTTTTTATAACTAAAGCATAAGCGATAGATTTTCAAAAACTTGTTTCAGTTTCCTAAATTCTTATAGTGTTAAAAAATTAAAGCATTTTCAAATTCTCGATAAATCCATGCATAAATTTACTTTTTGGTATATCATAAATTGGTAAAACCTATTTGTAGAATACCTTGCTAAAGTAATTTAACTTGTTAATATTGTAATAACAAATATACAATTTAAACTTTATAGTCCACATACTTTATAAATGCGAATTTATAAATGTTTATGTATGCGAATGATTTATCAACGGTAGATGAGTTTTATAACCTTACTACCACAATAAATCAATCTTTTGGACTAGTTTAAAAAGTTTCCTATATATTTCTGATAAAGTAGTACGAAAATAATGTATACTATTTTCAAATCAATCCGAGAGGATAACAAAAATGTTATTGTAAAACCTCTATGAAATATGTATTAAATTGTTTTTACTATCCTAGGCTAGTGTTTTAACGTTTATTTTTTATAAATTAGTAAGTTTGTACGTTATACCAATTCGTTAATAAATATTACTAATATATTTTTAAATCTTAAAACAATTATATTATATATTATCGAGTTATATTATAAAGAGATATTTAATATGTTGGAGCACTTAAATTTAGTAAATAAAATAATTACGGATACACATGGTATCCTCAAATGCGTAGGAACTGACATTTACTTTCCAAAATAATCGACCAACATTCAAAGCATTTAATCTTTTGCACTTTCCTCATAGTTCTATCAGTATAAACAGCATAAAAACGAGTTTTTTTTAATTCACTGGTAGCGATTAATACATTTTCAACAAAAGATTAAAAAATGAGAACAAAAGTCTTTTTTTAACAATAAAAGCATCGAAATTCAATAATAAATGGAAAATATATAAGAACATAAAAGTACTTCTAATTTACATCTATACAAAAAATAATGTATGGAATGGAAGAGGAGAGAGAGAAAGAGACAGAGAGAGAGATGAAAAGTTGTACCAGATCCAGACGATTTATCGCGTATAAATAGAGAAACTGTACTGCGGGAACACATTCAAAATTCGCAGAGCATTGAAGCATGTATACTTTGCCTGCAGTGGCCTTGCCAGCACAGTGATAAAATGAAATCACGACATGTATGCGTGTACCCGGATTATAGAAAAGACAAAAGCATATAAAAAGAGGATAGCATGTACTTTGTAAAATTAAATCGACGTTATTTCGCTAATTACACTATCTCTAGATTTATTTTTCATTTTTTGCATGTTATTCTATCCTATGAGCGGTAATAATTTTTAAATATTAAAATATGATTTAGGCAAATATGAGATGAGATTTAAATATTACAAATAAATTTTTGATTATTTTTCATCTTTATATTATTGTATTTAAAACGAATCTTTGATTAAATAATGTATGATTATGTTTATGAATATTTGAATTTGTTAATTACTTTTGTTTATTAAAAAAATATTACTTCTCTTTAAGATACTAATGAAATTATATGTATGAAAAAGATATTTTCTTTTATTTCGTTTGAATCAGAATTAAAAATGATATGTGAAACAACCAAATATTTCTTAAATATGCAAAAAAATGTCCAAATTCAAAGTTCATTTTATTGAATAGAATCTAATCATAATATCTTAATTTCTCATATCTATATTAAAACTAGTAAAATTAGTTTGTAGAACACTATTTACAAATTTCTACTTGATTACTTAGGAGTCTTAAATTTAATTTTAGAAAATAATTGTGAAATTTCTGATCCTGTATATTGATAAAATTTTCTGAATAGAGCAACTTCATAATAACATCACTTACATTTAAAGCGTTCTTTTAAATCGATGTACGTTTTATTTGTTTTATTAAAAAGAATTAGTACTAACAAAGATAATGCAATCATTTTCCAATTTGTTACAAGAATCATGAAACAAAATAGAGTTTTCTGTATTTAATTTAACAAAAGCGAAGTTGTCTCTAAAATCATATTTATAGTATCCGGTGATGATGATGGTTTAGTGGCACATCGGCTTGTATTGCATTATGATTTTGTAATTTTGCCTCGGCGCTTGGTTCCGCTATAATGACGTTATGTTAGTATTACGCGATAATTATTAACGCTCCAATGCTTTTACTTTATGCATTTACGTTATCTGCTCGTAGTTGCCCTACGGACATTTCTCCGGACCGCAGACGTTTCAATTAGCACTGACACCACGATGCTTTTCCCCTTCGCTCATCGGAGCTTACTTTTCCAGATGGTGCGTAAACTTTTGAGTTTTCAGCTGAAATAATTTAAATTTTCCCTTGACGATGAACATCCAAAATTTGCCAAAAATTTCCTAATTGTATTTTCCATCCTTGTATTTATTATACTAAGTTTTTTACGTACTTTCACTCTTGTGAATTGCTATGTAAATTATAATTTCTCGACTCATGTAATAATATGTATAATTATTTAAACATTGTATTTCTGAATTGAGTAAGAGTTAAAGCATTTAACTTCTAAAATGTAAGTTTCAATAGACAAATAATTTTAATAAAATTTTGATTATAATACGTACAATGAATCCACCTTTTGTAATATACTAAAATAAATAATTGCTATTATATTGGTTTTCAATATTAAACCTTTCTGTAATAGTAATTATTATTATTTGTATATTTTAACAATCCCTTCAATGTTTGACCAAACATATAAAAATTGCAGCTAATTTTTATTTAATTCAAGTACTGTAATTTTCTATATTATTTATTTAGTATAATTATAGAATACAAAAACAAAAATAACGACATCTCGTTTCAACGACTCCTCGTTTGAAAGATAATTAGCAAATAAGATAGAGATTAATTGTGTATAATAAATAAAAGATAGTATTTGTTAGAAAATTAAGACTATTTTATATTCAAATTTTTCGAATACTTTTAATATTCGAAATTAATACTTTTATTATTTAAGAAATGAATAGTCACATTTTTCAAAATGTTATTATTTATCTATAAATGCATTTATTATTTTTTTAATTTTTAATTAACAACATAAGTAAATATTAAGTTATAGCAAAATGGGAATCCAATATTAAAATTATACATAATAATTTCTTTTACTAATATTCATATTTTCAATATTTTTTCATAATGTTCTACGTAGTTTTAAAGAAATTTACACTAATTACCTAAATTTTCAGAGATTTCGTAAATTTATTTTTGAATTTTGTACACATTAAAGTTTTAAATCACAAAATAATGTATTTGATAATAACGTTGAAATAATAATAATTTTACTTTGAATATATATATAAGTTCCAAATGGAATCTTCAATTTTATCAAAATCTTATGATCTTTTATGTCTTGTATGCTTAAGAATGTTGTTACTATAGTTATAAAATGAGGTTAAATTTTCTGTTTATTATTAAAATACACAAAAACTGAACAGTAATATACATATAATTTTATTATGAAAAATGAAGATTAAAAGAAATATTGAAATAGATTATAAAGTAATGCTATTTAACCAAGTCTAGATTTAAGGAAATTAAGTAAACTATTATACTTGTTATGACGAATCGCCGAATTCGATAGTTTCTGATAACAGTTATTAATACCAATACTATAATATAATAAATATAATTAATATAATAAATATTAATACTAATAAAAAATATTATAACTCCAAAATTATTTTCTATTTATATTTATAAATAAAAAGTTGTATGCAATATTTAAAAATATTTTTACAAAGCTTCAGTAACTATAAATTATATAATCTGTTTTTTGACAAAATACAATTTTAGAATACCTTGATGTATATATAATAAATCAAGTCTTGCATACACATTTAGTCATGATTTTTAGTCGTTTATTATACCATTGTTTTCTCGCAAGCTTTAAAGTAATTTGAATCTGAATTTTGTACATATCAATTCATATTAAACAATTAATAAAATGAAAAATCGTTCAAATATTTTTGTAGTTTTGCATGTTATTCCACTAAGATTTTCTACATCCTTGAATTATATAGTTTATTTTTATAGCTACATAGCTTGAGTTAGGAGTCGTCGCGCTTGTAGTACTGATCCCGTTGCGCTGCAGATTAGTCGCTGCGGAGCGTATGTACTATGTTAGCAAAAGTGAGACGAAAGAAACAGAGAGAGAGAGAGAGAGAGAGCGGACCGATAGCTTCGGAGAACTAGATGTATCGCACCTTTCGATATGACCCGCAGTGCGCTATTATATCTTCCTCTATTCTGCTTCTTCTTCACTATGAAAGTGTGAGAGTTGAGCGTGGGTGCGACAAGATTACGTGCTTCGTTTTATAGATTTTGGATGCGAATTTTTTTGGAAATATATGCAGTTCTACTTTTTTTAAAAGAAATCTTGTTACTTTTATAATTGGATCTTTTATTTTGATTTGCTTGTTGGTTTCTTTGTAGTTGTTGAGATTTACTTATTCATCAAGCAATTGCGATTTAAATTATTATGTTGAATCATATATATTAATGCAATATATTACTTATGATGTTAAATATTGTTATACTATATGAATGTATATCGACAGTCTTTTAATTGTATATTTTGAAATATACAAAAGACATTTTTTACATTCATATTTTAATACAGACAAAAATGATTAAAAAAAATTTTTTGGAATAACGCTAGTAGTATAACCATTTTATTGAATATATTTCTCCTTTTTAACTATTTTTTGAAAAAAAAAATAATAAGTTTGTATTTATATATTTATTACATACAACTATAAGTTGAGTTAAATCAACAATAATTATAAATGAATTATAAATCAATTATAAATCAATTATAAATGAATATTAGCAGAAAATATTTCTTTAAAATTAAAGTATAATTTGTCAAGTTTAAATTTATAGAAAATAAATTTTTGAACTTTATCTAGTTATTTTAATAAATGTAGTGAATAAATAAATGAAAGGGTCAAACCCGAACTATTCATGTATTTTATAATTAAAGTTTATTTAAAATTTTAAACATATATTTGGTAATATAACTAATTTAGAAGACTTCAATAACCTTCCGACGTCGATGTACGAAAATTCTAATACCATTAGGTTGGGATTTTTTGTATGAAGATTTCTACTAAACTATCTACTAAAAGATTTCTGACCATGAATTAACATTCTATATATTATATTCTGCTATTTATTTTGATAAGAATCCATATGAAAGAATTATTTAGAATATTTCAGTTTACTAAATCAAAAGTTAAAAAAGTAAAGAG
Organism: Wiebesia pumilae; assembly: GCA_018907045.1. Lineage (NCBI taxonomy): Eukaryota > Metazoa > Arthropoda > Insecta > Hymenoptera > Agaonidae > Wiebesia > Wiebesia pumilae. The sequence goes on from JACCHZ010000127.1 coordinate 5,901,613, forward strand.
CACAAAAAAACATAAGATAGGGAAACATGTAGTCAACCTTTCTGTACATCAGCATACACATGCAGAGATACGTACACACTCAAAAATACAGAAAGAAAGAAAAAGTAATAGTGGGTAACGGTTAGAGTGAAAGAATGAAAGAGAGGAGAATTGCGGAAAAGTGAAGGGATGGGTATATGGCCAATTAGCGGATGACCGCAATGTAATCATTTGTGGTTGGCGAATCGATGTTGGTTTGATATATATAAGCCAGCCGATGAGCATTGGGTTCCTCCGACACCACCACTACCGCTCATACTTTTGTCCTGTTTTAGCAAGCTTTCCTCTTTCTTGCTTCTTTCGTATTCCATTCACATGTATATCTCGCGAATATAAAAGATAACAGTTTGAAGTGGAGGTAAAGTTGCTTTCCTTCGCTTCACAGCTGTTTTACAAATGTCTTTTTGCATTATGTTTCAAATTTTTCTCATCTATATAATGCTTTTTAATTCTTGGATTATTCGAGTCCATTCAAAAGTTTCTAATAGTATTAAACTATTTTTCTTTTGATTATCGTGTAATGTTAGAATTTTTAAAGATCGTATTTTAAATCATATTATATTATATCAAAATATAACTTTCTTATAACATTTTAGTATAAGTGTTTAATCCTGTTTTTTATTTCTATGAGATGTAATCGACATTGTAGATTTCAAATCTTATTTTATAACTCGCCTTGCGTCTCTTCTTAAGATAAAGGTTATCATCTTCAAATATCTGAGATGTGTATAAAAAGTAGTAAATGTTCGATAAGAATCAGGTATGTATTTGATGTACTAGTAAATTTAAGTCATCTAAGAAAACTAAGTATTAACATAGATTGAAGAATGTGAAACACGAAGAGGAAGAGTGGTAAAAGCTGAAGTAATGAATGTTTCTGTAAATATTTAATAAAATAATATTTGATTTCGCTAGAAAAGATACGAATAAAGTTTACAGAAATAAAAAGATATGGCTAGAAAAAGTCCTAAATCATAAAAGATTTAAAAAATTTTATCAAGCAAATACAGTTATAAACATGATTGAATAATATTTTTTAATAAGATCGTCTTGAATATGAAGCGAATACAGCAATGGAAATATGTTTGGTTAACACCTGATGAAACTCATTCCAGTTACTAATTCGTTATAATAACTAGACTCCTTTACATACAATTAAATCTATAATACTAATTTACTCATAAAATAACTCATAATAACTAATAATAACTCTGTGTCATGAATTAATTCATTATGATAAAATAGCATTAATTACTTTAATGAATAAAGTTATGTAAATTCTATAGAATAAAATCATAAAAGTTATATTTGAACGAATAAAATTCTTTTTTAAATTTAAAGTAAAAGTTGCTATAAATATAAAATAAGTTAAAACATTTAATTTCAATACTAAAATCCATTTTAAAATGTCGTGTGATAGAACTAAGAAATTGTACAATACAGAAAATTACAAGATCTTGAGGTAGAAGAACTCAAATATTATCCAATATCGTAAGGGTAATTGTATTACACAAATTAAAATTTATAGCGTGTAGATTTTCATAGAAAGAAAAAAATAATCTTCAGTATACTAAGAAGTATATGTCATGATTATTGAATTAGTTTTTAACTATATTATGTACATTAAATAATAATAATAATAACAATAAGAAAAAAATTAAAAATGAATAGATATTTAACACTTTTTAAAAATAATGATTTAGTATTAGAAAAGTATAATTATAAAAAATCTTTGTTCTTCTACTTGTATTTAACTATTACTAAACTAATGTAGATAAATCTACTTAATTATCTCTTTTCATGTTATAATTTCCGAACTGCTTATTTTTATTACATTCTAATCTCTTTTTAGTAGTTGGATGTAGTAGTTTCTGTTAAATTTTCATAAATGTCTATTTAAGAAACTATTGCTTTTGTGATAAGTTTCTATAATATTTGATTCAATGGACAGTGACAAATAACATTGGTATTACTGTAAATACAGTCAGAATGTGATTATCTGTCATATAAAAGTTTCTCTTTATTAATTTCTCTAATTTCCTGTAGTTATCTTAATTTGCAAATATGAATGTGGCGGATGTAAAACCTGTTTTATCATCTAGTTCATATCATTCTTACAAGTATAATCGTCCTTATAATTTTCATTTATAATTAATGTTTTCTATTCTGTGGCTTATTATTAATTTAGAAATGATAAATGCACTTAAAATTATGCAGTTCAAGTGAAAAAGTAGAAGATGCATTTAATATATATCCTATGAATACATACAATATTATAACATAATTTCAATGTGATATTTATTTCAATAATAGTCTGTCATAAGAAATAAATTTTATTTAGTGTTTTTAAACACTAAAATTTTTTTTTATTGCCTTGTTATTTCCTATGAAAAATATTTTCTTTAACTTTTCAGAAATAATTAATTATTTCCTTTTTTAATTATTAAATTAATTCCTTATTCAGTATTAGTTGGTAGATAATTGAAATGGTATATATATATATATATATATATATATATATATATATGTATATTTATATTAATACTAATGTTGTAATTACTATTTTATATTCTAAAATTCTAGGCTTTTTTATTTTTCTTTCTAAATAATTGACTGAAATTTGTTCAACTTTTTTATTCTACTTTCTTTATTGCATCTTAAACTTCCTAATTTAAAAGTCCATGGGAAGTTAGAAGCTTAACACTTTTTTGGTATTTTTATAGGAGTTACAATATTATAGTTAGTTTTATGAAATGTGGCACTGTAATGCACTATATTAAAAGTATATGTAGTAAAATTTAGAATTTAGAAAATTTGAAATTGTTTTAGAGGATGACGTTATCGGTCAATAAATACTTTTTGTGATGATAGTTGTATTATTCCAAGCTGAACCATTTAAATTAAACGAAAGAAAAAAATTCAGCTTCTGAATAATATTTTCTAATCTTTCATTGACAATTTTCAGAAAAAATTATTTTGACAAATATACTGATTGCCAAAAATTAATTTCTGATTTTCGTCAAAAAATATCAACTTTATGTACATATATTTTTAAACTGACACAATACCATCTTTGAATAAGATTGAGCTGTAAAATAGAATAATTTACTCTCGAAATATTGTAGTCCAAGAAAATGCAATATTTCAAAATAGATTTTTTGAAAATTTTAACTACACTAAACTATTTTTTGATAAATTAATTTAATGACTATTAGTCATTAAACTTATTAAATAGTAGCTAATTAAGAACTAAAATAGTGAAAAAAATATTTATTACATATTTTTTAAAGTTTATTATCACTTTAAAACAACACAATCTATTACATACATATACTAATTGAATTTGATATATCTTTATGACTCAATTCAACGAACACTACTGATTATATGAGTCTTGAAGAAACTAGCATTGTATATTTATATATTTTCCTAGACTTCTTAGAATGTTCAATAAATTTTTTACATTTTTATGATTTATATTAATTTTGAATAAATTGACTTTTTTAATTATACAATAAATCAAATGTATCAATAAAAATTCTGATTTGTAAAGGGCATACCTTTTGCAAATAATTGAAAATAAAATAACTTTTAGTGTTAAAAACATTGATACAACCTATATTTTACATACACTACGAATTTCAATGAATTTCAAAGAATTATATAGTTCGAACTATGATCTAAATAACAAGAATAAAATATATTAATAAAATATGTAACAAATACTCGAAGCATTAGTCAGGCAAATAAAACGAATGAATACTGAACGTGAACTCGCGTATTTATACTACATTTTACGACTATTCGTGTCATCTTTTTTAACGATCATGAGCGGGGAAGGAAGAGAAGTAATTTTGATCAGCAGAGGAGCCAAAAGTGAAAAAGGTCCTTGCGTAAAGTATTTAATGATACAAAAAGCCTGATACCCTGTTCAAGTAGACTGAAAAAAAGCTCTTACGCAATACGTATCACATGTTGCTTGAAAACAGTAGGAAGTTTAATCCTTTGTCCAATTTTACTCTTACAACTTTTATACTAATGTGGTTTCATGATTTAAAGCAAGAAATAGTTCTCATAATAAAAATAGAATTTTTTAAAGAATTAAACGAATTTCTAAAGACAAAAAAAGGAAGCGAGTTAGAGTTTGAAGCAAGATTAATACACTATTAATGTATGCTTATGATTATTCAAAGTATAAATTTAAATAAGCTTAAAAAATAAATATTGTCTGGTGTATTATTAATATTCCATTAGTAGTATTATAGATGTTATTCTGTACTACTTAGAAAATAAATCACTAAATTTATATGTCATTCACTCTCTCTCTCTCGCTTTCTCTCTCTTGCATCGCTATGACTTAAAAGAAAATCTCTAGAAAAAGTATAATATCCTTTTCCGCATATTTATTGAAATTATAGTTGAGAAATTACGAGTACATTATAATGCAATAGAATATGTGCGCGTATACTCTATTATTTAAGTTTGAGTGAAAAGTAATATACACTTTTTCTTTTCTAAAAAAAAATTTGCTCATAAATTATATTAATTATACTTATATAATAATTCTCATATAAGCATTATATTTTTCATTAAAAGCTGGTTAAAAATATTATTTTACCGATGCAAATTAAATGTTTTTTTTTATTTTGTAGTAAGCATACAAATCAGGGATAGAATCTAAGCTTTAAGTTCTAACCAAAGCGGTTAGTTCTATTGTATTATGAGATGAGTTATACGGGATGTTACTAAGACAAACTTTACTCAAACTTAGTGTAAGTTAATAACCAAAAGCGGACCGGTTGAAGTAAAGCTAGAATCCTGCACGTATCTAGTTTTAGTATTATTGAGTTTTCTCAGTTGCAATCTGAAACGTAGGAATTAACTGCAACTCTTTTTATGTTCAAATTAAAAAATAATAAAAGGTTATTGAATAGAATGATATTTAACATATTTTTTCTTCAAATATTATTATTTAATAAATCTGTAAATGATTAAGAAATGCGTATTTGTATTATTGGCTTTTATGATTATTAAAGTGATATCGAACAAATATTGTGATATCTTAATATACAATCTTTCTTATATTAATCTTTCTATTATAGGCTGTTTGACGTTTCTTATACTTTGCTAAAAAAATGAATTAATAATAAATGTTATAATTTAAGTACTATAAATGCTCACTAAAAATTTCTAATATTGTCTTTGTTTTATTTATTAATATCTTTTTTTAGTTATTTATAATAAACATATGTATAATGAGAATATTTTATAGTTTTTAATTTATTTATTTCAGTTCCTTAGTTTAAAAAGGCAACGTATTTATGTTGTAAATAATGAATGATTTTTCTTTGTTCTTTTTTGAGGTCATACATATAGAGTAGAAGAATTTGTGGCCTCGTGGCTTATATTTTCTTGAAAAATTTTTTCTATTTGGAACTTCATATTTAGTTTAATTTAACAGATTATGATTATTTTTTATATACTTCCTGAATTCGATGCTTAATTAATTATTTTAGGAAATATCAGTAAAAAACAATTTTAATTTTATGTTTTATTTATTAATTAGTATTTTTATTATTGTAATACAAATAATTTTTGAAAATCTGATATTTAATTACATGTACTAATATTATATTTTATTATGACTGTGATTGAAATGACTATGATATTAAAATATACTTTCAACAAATAGTACTTATGACAAATTTTACGGATACTATTATTCAAAACCACTTTATAAAGTTTGGAAATATTTGCTTCAAACGTAAAATAATGCTACATTTTATCGAAATCGAATGGTTTTGCATTACTTAAATATGGAAAATTATTTGAAAGTTTATCTAAATTATTTATTTACTTATAAATTTATAATTTTAGTTGAAATCTAAATAATAACAAAAGAAATAATGAATAATGATAGAAATTGAAATGGAATATAATGGAAGTAACTTAATAAGATTGATAAGATTAATGTCGTGCAAATGACTGAAATGTTTTTCTTCAAATTACATATAAATCTGCACAAAATAAATATCCTGCACTTATGTGTGTATATATGATAAAATCTATTTTTCTTTTATTGCTGGGTGAAAAAGAGAAAGCAGTAAGGGAACGAAGACTCTTTATTTAATGAACTAGAGAACAGACTGCTGCATTTATCAATGAAACGAAGGCCTTTTGACGAATTCCCTGGATAATTCTTTTCTTAATTCAAAATAAAATTTTTTCTCTGCTTCATCTATAATTTTATATTCATTACATAATTTTTGCTAAAGTTTAAAATTCAACATTTAATTTTAAACTTTGAAATTTATTGAAATATTATCACCTTCCTTATAATATTATTTCTAACTTAAATACATAAAGTTGCATTTAGAACATTTTCAAAATTTACATAAATTAAGTACTAAATATGTAGTAATTATAATGTTTAAACTAATAGTAGATATTATTTTAATTTTTAAACATTTTTAAATTAAAGCTGTGTAAATAGATTTTTATTTGAATAAAAATACGTTCTTTGACATCAACTAGAGGTTATAACTTTCTTCCTTTTTCTGATCCTTAAACAACGTTTCACCCTACACATTAACGAAGTAAAAAAGAGAGAAGCTTAATGAAAGGGTATGAAAAAAGAAAAATATAAAGAATCTAGTAAGAAATAAACACTCGGAAGATAGATGCATAATCAAGCATCGAGTCAGCAATTTTTCCCTATTAATTAGAATAAGTTTGCATGTCCCTCTATAGACAATATATATATATATATATATCGATCTTTGATTTGAGATTTTCCTGTCGTCTATAATGTGAGTATGCACTAGAATAACTAGTGCTGGTAGTTTCTCGCATAATGCAAATTAATACATGAAGTGGATATATAAAAATCCTTTAGTAAAGTGAGTACATTTTTTATACGACGACATTTTTCATCGAGAATGAGGTTAAAATATACAGGTATATTTCACTAATACTTCAAGTTTAGTGCCCCATGAGACAGAATCAGTCTAAACACAGTATAATTTTCTTTTTACTGGAACTTGAAAGTATTGCGCCTTGTAAGTATATATAATCTCATTTTTAAGCCTTTATTATATGGAGAATATAATTTATTTTTTATACATATTCAGATTTTTATTTTGCTACTGCCTAAACTTTTTTGGGTCTTTATTTTTGCTTCTTTATGTTAAATTTTATCGTGAGAAGAAGGGATTAAATTTGAGAGCAATATGCCTTAGTATTAATTTCTATCGATGTGTACTACCAAAAATCAATGTAACTGTTTAAAAATTAGAAATTCTTAGATATTTTTACAAATCTCTCTTTTTGAAGAATTCATAAGTTTTCTTCGTTCCTCTAGTAACGTACATAGATGAAGTCAATCATCATACACACATTTATATCAGATAATATGAGGTATCACGTATTCCGGTTTCACACTCGATTCAAAATGTACAAAATCGTAACAAATATTAATAATTGATATTGATGAAAAAATTTCTGCTGCTCATTACAGAATATATAAGATTATACTAGTGATATGTAACAAATAGTGGAATGTATGACTAGAATTGTAAGTTTAAAGTGGTATTGATAGTATCGTACATTCATGACACTTACATTGCACACGTATAGTAACTAATAGGATGATCGTCTAATTTTCTAGCTAGTTAAACAGATGAATTTTCAGCTTAATAATGTAAATTAGTAGTATCTTATACAATCCTGAGTAAAATGTGATGTTTTTTTCATTTGTATACAAATACAAAAAAGACTAAAAGTCATTGTATCTATCGTATCTCTTCCATACCTGATGCCCTTAGGTTTTTCACATTTTCATGATTATGAAATACGCAAGAGTCGATAAAATAAAGTAAGAAGATATTTTTAATGTACCGAATTGCACTATTACTTCAAGATTCAGATTTATAGATGAAGATAGTTGTTATACACAATTAGTTCTATGACATAAAGGAAAAGTTTGACTACAACAAAGCTCAGACATTTTTAATTCAGTAAATAAAAGTAAGATGTAAAAATATAAATATGTTAGAATTATTATAATTATGCAAGGAAATCGACTTTTAAAGTGAATATAATAGCGATCTTCATATTTGTCTAAATCTGGTGAAAAAGTCGTAAAAAGCAGGATTTCATTTGATATAATTTTATTGGATATTTTAACACATTCGCAATCACCATGTGCTCTATAATACTCAAATGGTTTTGTGTTTCCTAAAGAATTAGTTATTTAATAAATTTTTGGAATTTTTAAATTGAGTTATTGGCTTATGAAAGTTATCTTACTTATTTTTATATCTATACAAAGATCTTCTATTATGAAAGCTAGTGTCTTATAAATCTTATGCATTTGAAAAAAAAAAACATTTTATGTTTTAAAATATAAAATTCTTTTAATTGAATAAACAAAAGCTTTATAGGTGTACATAACAATAGAAGTTCTTGGCACTTTTTCGAATTTAATATCTAACAGAAAAATAATGCTTATACGTTTGCTTACATAAGTGCGCAACAAATTAAATCGCTTTGTGGGGATTCTTGAAAGCATCAGCTGATCGAGACTTGATCTGAGTTCAATAAGATATTATAGAATTACATAAGGTGATTGTGTATCCCTTTTATAAATAACGCAGTTACATGTTTTCATCAAACTCTCGATTTTAGTTTTGTTTACAATTACCAAAGTTAGTATGGTCTTGATTTTTTGTGAAACTTTCGTTCATTTTTCTATATTACGTCATTTCCATTTCATACAGGACCAAAAATTTGTTCAGTTTTAGTGAAATTCAATAAAATGTAAATGCAAATTTTCATCTAAGAAGAAATTTTATAAGTCATTAAGACAAATTAAATTTGTATAAAAGTACTAAGTATTTTAGTAAAAAAAAATGAATTTAAATGAACTCAACATATTCTACAATTTTTACTTATTAATCAAATTAATGAGTTCATCAAAATTCTTATGTTAATTATCTCTTAGAAACTAAGGTACCTACGAAAACTCAACTTGGATTTGCTTTTAGACTTGTGTTTTAGATTAATAAATTTCCTAGATTTCCTCTTTTTAAATTTATATATTTTCATATGTATGTATATCAACAAAAACATTGTATTAGTTCAGATATATATTTAAATATTTGATCTTATGAAAATTATTCTACATTACATTTTTTTAAAAATTATATTTCTATAATTTTAAAACAGGTTTTCAATTTTATTCAAAGAATTTTAATTTGAGTATTCAAAAATGAGAATAAGGAAATTTATTCAATAATTAATTCATCTGCAGAAATATGTCCAAAATTGTCAATGTGCAAAAAGTCGAAAGAGAATTGGAAAAGAGTACAAGAAAAAGAAATAGATAGAGAGAGAGAGTGTATGAGAAAAAGAGGAAAATAAGAGAAAGACAGAGAGAAGAAGAGAATGTTGTTATGACTACTTCTGATGTAGGCAAAGATAACTTTCTCTCGAAACTTCGTTTCACTAATCTTGAAGCCCATACGAGGTTCTAACAACAAGAGATAGATATGAAGAAAGAAGGAAAATGAAAAAGAGAAGAGAGAAAAGATAATATTAGCAAACTATCGTATGACAGTTCACTAGCTATTTCCACATGAGTCAGCCATGAAAATTGCTGCTCTTTTCGTTTTCTTTTTTTATAAAAAAGTCTCATTGATAAGGATATTACAAGAAAATTGTTTTTGTATTTTCTATTTATTGATTCAATTTTCATATGAAAGGATCAAAAGTATAGAATTACTTCTATTTACAGTAAATATGTTTATTCATACAAGTTAGTGATAAATTTTCTTTAGAGTAGAATTAACGTAATTATTGAGTTATGTATATTTGATGAAATTTGTTACTGTGGATTTCAATAGTAAAATATATTTTTTATTAAAAGAGTCTCTACAGAAATATATGTATGTAAGAATTTTCTAAAGTTCAAATTAAGCTTATTAATTAAATTTAATAAGAAACAAGTCAAAAAAATTTTCAGTTAGACACGAAATCATGTAATTCTAGAATAATGTAATTGCAATATTAGATTATATAATTAGTATATTGTCTTTGACAATTTGAATAAAAAGTTTTATATTATGTAGCAAGAAAAATTATACGAAAATTATATAAAAAATACACATATAACATCCTTGTAAAGAAGAAAATGTGAATGACGTAGATGGATTTATAAAATACTTTTATATTTTGTTTTAGAAATATTCTTGGATCTCATTTTTTTAATTTCTAAATAAAATTTCAAATAAAAAACGATATTTTATAAATTGATTATTGTAAAAGATAAAAAATGAAAAACAATATATATTGTGATATAATAGTCAAGAAGTTTGAGTAGAGATCGTCAATATCGACAAATAATAGTCTATTACGTAGAATTTTGTAGAATACATCATATGGTATGAATAAAAATAAAAGATAAAATAGTGTAAGCGTAGAACACTAAATAATTGAACATATTTTTCATTTAGTTTTAATTTGACTGAAATTTAGACAAAGATTAGGGCTCTTATTTATCGTTATACGAGTCACATGCCTGAGTAAAAACAAATATTTTTCATTTGTTCAAATAAGCAAACAAAACAAATTTAACAATTTACTCTTTTAGTCACATTCTTATTGCTATTATTAACAAAATTGTAGTAGCACTTGATGTATTTTATGATAAGCGGCAGTTATAGTAAAGGAGATTTGACTCTCAAATTAAAGAATCTTGGTGTTGTATAGGTTAAATTCAATGATAGAGTTAATCTGTTACAGACTCCTGTTACGGTAGATTATGCTTGATGTATAAATATTGGATTTCAACAAGTTGGATTTATCAAACATTTATTGTCTAATTTCTTTATGTAAAATAAAAATTTATTTGCAGCAAAGAATTCAATATTTCTGAGTATCTGGTCTATTATTTACAGTTATTAGGCGAGTCAAAATTAGATAATAAACTATTAATGTACTAGGTAGATTAAGAAAACTAAATATTTTGAAAGATAAATGAACACAAAAAAGTTTTATGTAAAAATATATTAGATAGAAAAGATAAGGGGGCATAGAGAACATCATCTTTTTCGCTAAAATATCGACTTATTTACTACTACATTGAATAAAAATATTCGATTTTGAATGTAATGGATTTCAGTCTATTTAGTTTAATATCATTTTATGAACCTCATAAATAGGTTATTTATTTAATAGTAACAAATAATACGAAGTCATAATATTATAATACCAAGTACTTATAAAAGAAGATTTTTAATATTTGTAGATATTATCGGAGCTCGATATTCCTGCACAACGAATATATCTATGAAAGCTCTTAGTAAAGTTGAAATTACACCAAAATATTCATGTTCGCAAAATACATTCAAGATTTCACGGTATATTTTTATAGAATATTGACATCTTACGCAATACTGATGGCATTCTAGTATTCGAAATATTAGTATAGCTTTCCACATTGTTAATGTAACGTGAATACAAAGCGAAAAAGTTATAAATAATATATTGAAGATAGTGTAATATAAAGATATAATTCAATTTTATTTAAATAATACGTTTGAAATAAAAATAATTATGCAAGTGCAAAGATAAAATCTTATTACATTTGTAGGAAGGTTTTTAGTTATACATTAATTTTAAAAGTATAATTTATTTTTAATTTCAGCATGCTCAGTGTATTTACTGAGTACATAATTTATATTTTTAGAATTTTTATTCTTTTTGATATAATTTAGCACAAATTTTCAAATAGATTCATTTAAAATTTTGAATTCTGTTAACTGGTTAACTAATTTAATACAATAAACAACAGTGTATTTTACATTATTTTTATTGATAAAAAAGTACGTAGAAGCATACACTTGAAGATCAAGCGTAGAAGTAAAATAGTTTTTTATAATAAGGTTGACATTTTATGACTTGAAATCGGAAATCGTAGATGACGAAAAATATAAGTTACTGCAGGCAATAGCTTCTATAATCAAATAAATTATCCATTTATCGATTTGTCTGCCGTTAAATACGGTAACGAAGGGAATTTATTCTCCAGATCGTACTCTGTAGCTTAATTCTCCAATCGTTGATTTTAGCACCACATTGATTCCTTAATATTTCAAGACTACTCCACTGTAACTTATAATATTCTATAATATTCTATAATATTCTATAATATTCTATAATATTCTATAATATTCTATAATATTCTATAATATTCTATAATATTCTATAATATTCTATAATATTCTATAATATTCTATAATATTCTATAATATTCTATAATATTCTATAATATTCTATAATATTCAAATAGCGTAAGTTTTGTTCAATCCAGTCTTTATTTTCACTTCGCCCGTAACGAAGATCATTCCTTCATTCGCTTTTTCCGAATACTTTCTTATCATTTTATATTTCAGTTATTGTTGGTGTACTTTTTTTTATTTAAACGCATACTTTCTATACTAACGATTATTTTTTATTAAGTTAATAGAGCGAGAGCCTTTTTTTGCTTGTGCAAGTTCATATGAGTGATTTTTTGTGCAGTTTCCTTTTTAAAAAGGGGTTCCGTAAGCAGATGTAAAAAGTAAAATAAAACAAAGTATATAGAAATTTAAGCTACTGACTCATTTTTCCGTGAGTCTGTTTTGTTATTCTTTTTTTTTCTTATAAATTGTTAGTTTTAAATTCATTTCTTCCATATTTTTTAAGTTAGGTAATTAACAGAATGAAATAGATTACATTTCTTTAATATGATTAACTAATTACGTGCTTAAATATCTTGTAGGCATGTAATATTTATTTTAACATAAATAAAAATGAACTTTTATCATGATTGATTATGAAAAGAGAAATTTTTATAATATTTTTGTAGAAATTTGACATTTTTTCTTTTTTGGATTATTGACAACAGCAAGTGTGTGTGTGTGTGTGTGTGTGTTTGTTTGTTTGTGTGTGTGTGTCATAATTTTCATAAATTAAATGCATAGAATGAATTGTTTATTATAAAGACTTACGAAAATATTATTTAAGCAAATATTAATACATTCTAAGATAATTATGAAATAATTCAAAAACTCTTTAAAAAGATAATGATTGTTTTAGAATCGTTGAACAATCCTATAACAATAATCCCATAATTCCCTTTCTAAAAAGGATTGTCAACATATATTTATGATACTTAATAAAAAAAGAAAAAAATCACTAAAATTCTTTTTTATATATCGCATCGAAACTCTTAAATACTAATTTTTGTCGAACTACAGAAATTTTCTCGTACCCATTTATTTCATACTTTCACGACTTCCTTTTCGTTTTTCGTTGTTGAACGTATATATCGAATTGCTTGGTAGCGTAAATGCTGCGTTGAGAAAAATACTCTCACGAAGCTATAAATAGGGAGAAAAGAGAAAGGTTAAGAAAGATTCATAGAGAAAATGTGTGATCTGAAAAAAAATGATGGAGTTGTAGAAGTGTGAGACATAATAATATTTCAATAACGACACCGGAGAGTGAAACCATGTCGGCGTCAATACATGAGCGACTTCTCAAGCACCAAAGCTTGTCACGAATTGTGAACTTTTTAGCTTTTCTTTAGTGATTTCACTTTAACTTTTTATTCTAAATGATTTCTGATTTTTACTAATAATTGCCAAAGCGATTTGTGAAGTCTGAAGACTTTTCATTTTTGTATATTAAGAAAAAAAGGCAAAAAACTTCTTTGCATTTATAATAATTTATGAATGATTTTAAAGTTAAAAACTTGAATTTAGTACTAAGAAATTTTATAGTCAAATGTTTTCAATGAAAAAATAATACTTATGAAAAACGTTTCAACTTTATTATTTTAAAAACTACTTTTGCATATAATAATGAAAGCTTTTCCTATTCAATAATACTTAAATTAAATTAAATCTAAATGCGCACTATTAATATTTTTAATATAATTGTGTTAGTTTTATGTATTAATAGTGCAAGTTTTTTTTTCACGTTAACATTTTATTTAAAGGACTAAATAAGTACGATACGTAAGCATAAATACTTATATTAAGAAATTTTTTTTTAACTAATTAAAGTGATAGAAAAAACTATATCAGTGTTTTCAAGATGTTGTTTTCATCAGATTACGTGATTACACTATATTTTATTTAAATATGTATAATTGAAGACAGTATTAAGTACATAAATTAAACATGTTTTTAAACAATTTTTTGTTAATAATTGTAAATTAATTGATAGCTTATTATACAATTTTTTCTTTTGCGAAAGAATCTTAAAGGGTAAAATCTTTGATACTGACAAAGAAATTAAAAGTACATTACTTTCATTGAATGTTTATATTGTAAAATATAATTATATTAAATCCATTCGTCCTTTGAAATAAAATTCTACAAAATAACTTTTAGTAGATGATTTCGATTTACTTCCTGAGTTTAAAAATAATTATTTTTTTAATTCATTCACAGTTCAATAAGATTTTTCTAGTACATTAATCGCACGATTACTTAAAATTTATTATACTTATGGAATTCATTAAAGAATAATCGCTACATACCTAAATAAAATGTAAATATTTTAATATTTGTAAAATTTAATGAATTAAAATCACAACAGTCAAATTTAATATAAACAATCGTGATCACCTATTGTCAATAACATTTGTAATAAATTCGGTATTTGTTACTAAAATCTTTGGTTAAGAATCACTTCATAATAAGAAGAATCATCTTAATTTCATAACATGTTGAATAATAAATCAGAAGTAGTAGTTGATTCATGTTTACTTGTGAGGTTTGGTGGAAGAAAGCAGCTCGCAATTGAAAGAAACACCGCGTCACAAAAGACTAATTGAATTGAAGCTATTTCTGTTGGACTCATGCCACGAAATAGAGTTCAAGTTTAGGGATGAAAAAGGAAAGCAACAAAATAAAATAAAAGAAGAGTTCAATCGTGACAGATGCTCTTGAAGAAGGAAAACGAGAGAGAGAGAGAGACAGTCAGATTAAAGTCTTCTAAGAATTTAATTCTTTCGGTCCTTTTCTGTCTTACGTACAACTTTATTGTTCGTTCAGCTGAAAAAGCCAATAACAGAAAGACTTGGCTTAAACAACCTTCGTAATAGCTTCTACTTTTATGAAAAATTATTGAGGACTACTTTTTGTATAATGTTACTTGATCGTTCAATTCTTTTTACACTTATTATTAATTAGTGAATAAATAAGTGACGTTATGTATTCCTGTCAATGTTTAATTGATTTAGATAATATAAAATTTTTTATATTTATTTTAATCCTATAACGACATCCTTATATTTATTAATCTTATATTTATTATATTTATTCCTTATATTTATTCATTCTTATATTCATTAAAATTAATGTGATTGCTAAGAAATAATATTTCTAGTTTTTTAGGATGTAAATTACATCAAATTAATAACACTTTCAAATCAAATGGTGCTTTCACTATTGTTAGTTTTGAACGTCACAATTTTCATCATTATTATTAATCTTATGGTTTTAAAACAAATTAATGTGCGACGAATAGCTTCGTCGCGAAAGGGCAACATTACCGTGGGAACCGGGCCGGGAAAAAAAAAGCAATGAAGAGGTCCGGACTGCAACGCCCGAAGAAGTAAGAGTCAAGTATGAGAGAGGTAATGCGTGAGCGTGTGAGTGGGAGTGGAAGGGGGTGTACGGCACAGCGGTGCTGTGAGTGAGAGTCAAGTATGAGAGAGGTAGTGCGTGAGCGTGTGAGTGGGAGTGGGAGGGGGCGTTCGACGCAGCGTTGCCCATGAAAACAGGGCACGAGAGAGGGAGTGCGCGAACGTGCGAGTGAGAACGAGAGGGTGTACGGCGCGGCGGTAAAAACGTGATCATCGGGCGTAGAAGGAGGAATGAATGGACGAAAATATAGTATGGGGCCGTGGAGGGGAACCTTGCGTATAGCGCTGGCCAGGCTAACGCAGGGCGATACGCGAGCAAGCGCGACGCGCTCGCTCCGCCACTATTTCGCCCCCCACCAGCCTGGCCCACGAGAGCGGCTAGGCGGCGTGACCCTACCGCGAGGCCCGCGAGTTAAAATACGTGAGGGGAAGCGCGCCCGAGAACGGTATAAAAAGGGCGCGCTCACTCCGCCACTATTTCCCCCCCACCAACCTGGCCCACGAGGGCGGTTAGGCGGCGCGACCCCACCGCGAGGCCCGCGAGTTAAAATACGTGAAGGGAAGCGCGCCCGAGAACGGTATAAAAAGGGCGCACTCACGTGAAATCGCGAGACGGGGGTGGAGTTCGGGAAGCGCAGGTTTCCCGGTCGAGCGACTTTTGGCGCACCGGGGAACTCCAGGAGAAAGAGCTCAGGGAGCAAAGGCTCCCTGGTCGAGCGACTTTCGGCGCACGACTCCTAAGAGCGACTTTTGGCGCACTAGGGGCTCCCGGAGGCACGACTCGTGTCGTACCTCCCGGTATAGGTTTAGGGCCGCGGTCGTGTGCACGGAGTCGCAGCCATCGGGCTGGACTTCTCTCCGCCGCGTTAGAGTACCGGCACAGCGATGGTGCGAAAGTGTCTTACCGGCGAGATAGATTATAAGACTCTTTTGTAAGCGGTGAGCGCACTGCAAAAGGCAAATACCATAAGAACCGACTCCGTTGTAAGCGGTGAGCGCACCGCAATAAGATATAAATTATAACCGTCATTTCAAACGTAAAAGCCTCCTTTGTAAGCGGTGAGCGCACCGCACGAAAAAGGCTAATGTAAATTAAAATCAATAAAACACGTTAAAGTAATCGCTACGAGAAAAAAAGGCCTTGTTCATTTCGGCCCGGCCTCTCTGCACTTCCCTCCTCGCGCCACGAACCTGGCCCTACCTCGAGCTCTCCGGGACGGGACAGACGAGGAGTACGGGAGACCCAGCGACCAACAACAGCAGAGGGACGAAGGAGCAAGGAAGGAAAAATTAGCAAGGAAAAGTCCGTCGAACAACGAACGCCAGTCCGAAAGGGCACGTGGCGGATGGGACGAGGCAACGTAGCAACGTTACATGGCGCCCGAACAGGGACTAGCAACGTTACAAATGATTTTATACCAATATATTTTTTTATAAGAAATCGAAATTTTCTTTTAGAAATGTTTTTTAAATGATAATTTATAAGTGAAACTATGTTTTCTGTTTAAGACATAAATTTTGCTTTGTTATAGTTTTTCGATCGATTAAATATTCTAAAACTTTGAAAAATTCTTTACATACTTTTTATAAGTATGAAAATAAGATAGAAAGTTCATTTTTAAATTAATTCGATTTTGTGATGAAATTGAAGGTAATGAAAAATCTCTTTAAGAAAACATATTATTATTAAAATACTTATAAAAATACTATATTTATTGATAATAAAATGAATAGTAGTAATAAATATAAAAAAATATCGTATGAAAGTTTTATTGTTACTATATCCTCGCATAAAATTTTATTAAATGATTCACAAATACTTTTGTAAACTATGAATATTGCAGTTCCTAAAATTGGCATAAATGCATAATAAATTAATAAATATACTCTATAAAAATATTTTGAATTAGTTCTCTTGCCAAGTAAATATTATTTATTTTGACTTGAAAAGATAATATGCTCTATCTGAAATTCGGATAGTAAATCATTTTCTAGAAAATATAGTTAAAAATCGCTACAATAAATCAGCATAAATGGTTACATACATTTCAATTTCACATTATTATACGAATGTATTATAAAGGCACATGTTAAGCACTTTTTAAACTTTAAACAACCCATGCGAAACCACATTTCATTTCAGGGATATAAAATACGCGGCGCACGATTTTCGCCACCCATCATTTTAATCGTACTACTAAGAAAATACGAAGTTACATTCACGTATATCATATTATACTTAATATGAACCAGTATACATAAAAAGGTCAATTTCAAATCAGTTTATATTATTTACTACTTGTTGTGGTAAGGAAATAAAAGGAAATGAGAAAAATGGATATAGAGAGAAGTGTATAATTAAAAATAAGAAAGGATAATATTTAACTGTGAAATGTTTGGATTCAGCTGAAAAGAAATTGATGTTTACGATTATTACTGATTTTTTTAAAAACTATATAAGAATTATTTTTTAGTTTTTCAACATGAGAGATATTCATATGCCTTATACCATGCATTATTTGCTTAAATTCGAAATTTCTGTAAAATTCTTTATAACTTCAATTTAATTGATTTATAATTAGTAAATATAAAAAATAAACCGCTATATTATTTTATTTCCAATTCGAAATAAGCGTTGCAAGATATACTAAGTTAATTTATTAGAAAGATACTTTAACTAAAAGCTGGCTTACTTTCATTTTATTCGCTTTAAATGTAATACTAGTACTCTACTCGGACTTTGCTTAGTTACAGTAAAATTGAAAACATTCATAGGCGTAAGCGTGTGAAATTTATAAAAATATATAGCCTATTGGTTGTTTTTAAAATTAAATAAATTATTTAGTAATAATAGGTTATTAATTTTGAATTATTATTTAAAATTTAATCAAGGTAAATAATATTATGTCGTTAAAAATTATTACAAGTTTATAAGGGTATTTGTTATTTTAGCAGAACTTTCTTACAAGAAGAAATTCACGAAAAATAGTAATTGAACAAAGATAAATTGTGAAACCTAAAACTTGAATCATTATAAAAATGAATATAATTCTAAATGAGAATTTAAATTTAAACTTCATAGTTCTAAATGTAGGATAAAAATTAATATTTACCGATAAACTTCGTTTATAAAAATGATAGGATTGAATACATGACGAGAGATATGAATAAAAAATTTGATGTATTATTTTTACTTAAAAATCATATATTTATAATATAAAAATATTTTTAAATTAAAATTATATAATTTTTATTAAGAAAAGATGAACTATCTCACAAATTTATTTAAATAGTGAAACAATTTGTTTTCAACTTTTTAGGTACTAAACTAATATAATTCAATTATTTACAATTCAGTATTGAATTATAAATAATTAAGATTAACAAAAATAATAAACATGACAAAAGCTCGTCATTTGACTAACTTTAATTTAGAATATTTAAATGCAGGAATATATTTGTATTATCAAAATTTTAAATTAAAGTTATCTTTTACCAGAAAATGATTTTAATTTGAAATTTTATAAATGAAGATTATTTAAAACACTGCTCTTTATAATTATTTATTACTTGTTCCTTTATTAATACTATAATTAAAAGTTCTATTACAAAGAGAATATCAAAACATAAATAATATATTCGAAGAAATAATGGATAGAAATAGAATTCATGAAAACAAACTTTAAAATTTGAAACTGATAAAGTAATTTGCAAGATAAAAATGATAAAGATAAATTATCAATAACTTATATAATTGCTTAGAAGATAATCACTGTTTTTTACGAAAACAAATAATAGAAAAAAGTTTTCTAAAAATATTTTTCAAAAATTCCCTTTAGTACACTAGAAATTGATAACTTTTATTACGTTCATCTTATTACAGCTTCTTTATTTTTTGGTCCCCACAAGAGAATGTCTTAAAAAATGATTTATTTCTAAAAGAATAGAGATAACATGAATTTCTATTAATATCATGAGTAACATATGAAACAAATAAATACATCAAATTTCAATTGTAAGAACTCTTTGTAAATTTCATCTCCAGAAAATCACATTCACTTGTGAAAAAGGAATAAAAAAAGATCGAGAAGTCCAAACAAGATGTTAACCGTGAAACAGATGAGAGTATATAGGAGGAGCTAGCTGAGCTCGCTCTACGTACGTCCTTTATTGATAAAAGCACTGATTGTATAACTGTACGTCCAGCGAAGCTGTCGCTGCTACCACTACCAACCACTACCAATTACGCTGCATGAGGGCAGAAAAGTGCAAGAGAGAAAAGAGGACCGCCAAAATACAGAAGGTAAGTGAGTCTGATTATTTGCCTTTCTCTCTTTCCCTCTTTGACGAGAAAACTCCCAACGATTGAAATTCTGCTCATTTGGCGAGTCGACGACTGGACAGCGTTGGATCAGGTTTTTTTTGATCGGTGAGCTTTTGAGTCTGACTTTGCAAATGGTTTTTCCGAACGTTATGTCATTGATGAGGTTGTTGGGCATTTTTTAAAAGCTTATATCCTAGAAGTTGAGTAATTTGAGTAATTTTGAGTAATTTTGAATAATTTTGAGGTATTCATTATATATTTCTATGAGTTATATATATACGTATCAATATTCTAATCACAGTCTCATTGTTCTATTTTTTATGCTTAAGACTATAATAAATATCTTTTTTTCTTTAAAATATACAATTAAAAAGTATAAAATTATCGTAACGAAATCTACGATTTCTAATAAATTAGTTTTAATAACATACTAAATTAACTAGAAAGTGTTTCAATCAACATCGGAACCTAAAAGAAATTCAACGTAATAAGCGAAAAATTGCAAATTTCGTAAGATCATAAAAAGAATATCTTGGGTTCCTCGTTCCTTCTTTGCAGAATTTTTCTATCTTATTGTATAAATTTGAACATACATTATATTCGAACTTCTTTTTATTCTTAGAATTGTAAGAGGATAATTGTTTAATAAAAGACTGATTACTAAGTAGATATTTAATACTTAACATTAGTAATGGAATCAAACATTTAAATGAGTAACACCTCAAGTAATAATTAATTTTTAATCTTAAGTATGTATAATTTTTAGAATCAATTTATAATATATAGTCCTGCGTATCATTACTACATAAGCAATATAGAATAACAAAGTCGGAAAAAATAAGTAATGATTTTATGATAATGTGAACATGAAATTATGCACTAATTAAGTGTAAAAATTAAATAAATATTATAAACAAAATTAAGCAAACAGAATAATATAGAGATACAACAAAATAATTAAAAAAGTGATATACATGAATTACACATAGATTTAAATACGATTAGAAAAGGTTTTTTAGTTAAATTGATTTTTTTAAAATACGTAAATGTTAACTTAGTTATAGACTTTAACAGTTTATTTAATATTTTAAAAATCCATTTTAATAAGTTTTCAAAAAGTCACGACTACTAAGCTGAAATGAAGTATTACGTATTCTTGAATTATATATATCTGGTTTTCTAGAACTATAAATTATGATTAGTAAATTGAACCGTAATAGAGCTTCATGAATTAATGAATTAATAGTTAAATTAATTAAATATAGAAAAATATTATTAGTGTAGATGTTCATTTTAAATTCAATTTATCAACACTATTTTTAATAGTAAAGAAAATTGTCTATCATTTCAATCTTTACAAAAGCAAGTGATTTTATTGCTCTTTATGTGGTAATACATTCTTTTTATTTATCCATTGGAAAGACTCGTATTTGTACTAGATTATATTATTACTAATTTTATTATGAATTAATTATAAATTTCGATCGAGATTTCGACTTAGATGTGAAATTTTCATAATCTCACAATTATTTGAGAAAACATGGGAGTTTGAAAAAACTACATATGAGAAGTTTATATATCTATAAACTTCAATAAAGCTTGTGTTTTTATTCAATTTAAAATATATTTATAGGTAGTTACGATTTTTAAAAGAAAATTAAATCAAAGAAACTTTATTTTTTGTCAATTATAGTATAGTATGAGTAATATTTTAAACTTTATTCAATGATATAAAATGAAGTTAGAAAAATAAATTCTCTCAATGACAAATAAAAGACAAGGGTATGTAGTTAAGTAGGAAAATTGGAGAGGAAATCTTTTGATACATAAAAAGAAGTAAGAAAATATTATATTATATATGTATTTTATGAAAGATGGCTACAAGTTCTGGCTAAATTGTTAAATCTTAAAATAAAAAATCGTTTACTACTAGTTCATTAACTTTTCAATTACTGACACAATAATAATAATAATAATAATTAAATATAATTGCTTAGAAATCTCTATTAAAAAATCTCGATTACTTATGTTTAAACATATTAGCGAAACTACTATATAATTATACTATCATACTATTATTATTAATTATTAAATTATTAAATTATTAATTATTAATTATTAATTATTAAAATTATTAATTATTGAAATTATTAATTATTAAAATTATTAATTATTAATATTTAAATTATTAATTATTAAACTATTAAATAATACCTTTATTTTCTATAAGAAACTATATATATATATATATTAAGTTTAGTTAAAACAAGCACTTTAGAATTAGTTTAAAATTTGTATGAATAAAATTAAAATATGGAAATTTTTGTTACTCATCATTCATTGATTTCTTAGAAATAAATTAATTACATAAATAAAAAAATATATTTTTCTTTTAAAGTAATAAATGGAAAATACAAGAATAACCAAAGAATAAATCAATCTTTACTTACTTCAACAAGTAGTATTTTCATAGAGTTTTCTGGAGCACTTTCAATAATTGAAAATAGTACTCTAATATTTTCTCATTGTAGTACATGCGTTTCTAGATAGTATAAAAGAATGGGGAAAAAATAGAAAAAAAAGATAGAGCTTCAAGAAAAAGTACCAATAAAGGAAAGAAGTCTCAGAATTCCTTTGGAGAAAACCAGCGACATATTCCTTTATTTGTTTTTACAGTATCGGTAAAGACTGCGGATGTATAGATGTTTATATATGTATATATATGAATTCATCTTAAATATACAAATACATAACACACGCATACACATTCGCGCGCAAGTGGCAGTTGGTTCACCGGAAATCTCTGAGTTATCTTCAAGCCGGTTAACAATGAAAGAATTCGCTACGTTCCTTTCTCTGAGCTTTACTAGAATAAAAATGAATACTTCCAAAGTATATAATTCTGATAAAATAATTTTGATATTCTAAAGGCGGTATTTTCTCCATTTCCTTTTTTTATTATAAGTTTGTAATATCAATTTTGTTTTCTTGCACATTCTGTTTATGTTTGAAATTTTTTTCATTTCCAAGGAAAAGAATTCGACAATAAGTTTAAGTCGCAATTAAAAAGACAATCCGCTTGTCAGTATAATTATTTTAATATGCTGATATTTTATTTGATAGTTTTCTGTTTTAAGATATTAAGATCTATATATTATTTTAAATTTATATAATTTTCTCAAGAAATTAATTTTTAAATTAAGATAAAGTATATTTGATGATATTTCATATGATTTTTAATAATATTTGTAGGGGATTACAAAAATTTGAAATTGTACGTAATAAAATAATAATAAAATGATTTAATAATTGTCACATATACAACTACTGTCTTAGCCCAACAAATTATATTCTCTGGAGTCTCCATCAGTGTTTAACAAAGTTATATTTGATGGCTCACGCATTCTTCCGATACTTGATTTTTTTTATAAAGAACGATTTATTTATCAATAGTGTAAAGAAAGTAAGAAACTTAGAATAATAAATAAAGTTTAGATGTTAAATAATTCCAAAAAATTAAAAAATTTTTTTGATAAAACTCAGAACATATTAATCTAATAATACTTGGTAAATAGAATCATGAATCAATAAAAAGTAAGTATTCGTTGTTTAAGCATTTTAACTGTTAGTTTATCGTGACTATGAACTTATATTATTTTTTAAAAATACTGAAATAAATTTCATACTAAATTATTATTATTTGCTTCAAATGAACTTTTTATAATTTGTTTTGTATATTAAAAATTTATCTTTTAAATTATTTTTTTCTTAATGAAATGTCGCCATAAATTCTAAATGATTAGAATATTAATAAAATTAATATAATGAAAAATAACTAAAAGATATTATATATTATATATTATATATTACATATTGAGATAGCTATAGGTGTCACTTATATATTGATTACGGCTTAAATATTTTTATTTTTTCTTTTTGATAATTGCGAGACGCTCGTTTGCCTCGAATGAAAGTCAAAGAGCGTCTACATGGCTTCGTTTCGACGTATCATGTGGTGTACACGTGTTGCTCACATGATCATCAAAGGCTTATTCGTTAATGAGGCATAATAATTATATAGCGACAATGACTCTGATCTCTCCCGTTTCGCGTTGTTAAGCGCATTTTTTTTAATAGTTTGCATGTGCGTGTGTCAGTCAGAAATTTTACAAACGGTAGTTTA
Source organism: Wiebesia pumilae (assembly GCA_018907045.1). NCBI lineage: Eukaryota > Metazoa > Arthropoda > Insecta > Hymenoptera > Agaonidae > Wiebesia > Wiebesia pumilae. The sequence goes on from JACCHZ010000127.1 coordinate 5,925,856, forward strand.
AACCTTGTATCCTTTTATGAATTCGTAACGTGACATTTGAAAAGGTTCTTTTTTTTACAAACTTTTTTCTTATAAAAGGAGTACAAATTTTCCGATAGAATGCTTTAAATCTGAGTTTAAAAAATCCTGGAAGTATTGCAAAGTAATTTGCATTTTTGTAATAAACAATTTTTTTGAATTTTTTCCCTCTCAAATCCATCCCTCATTAAAAATAGAATATAAGCGACAAATATTAATATTGCATTAAAATTATTTGAGTGATATTAAAACTTTTAAAATTCTTAAATCAATAATGCTCATAATTTCCTACGAAAATTAAAAGAAAGTTTTCTAATAATATTTAGAAATACGTCTTTCATAGTTAGAATGATTAAAAATGTAGACGAAGATAAAAGCAAACAAGCATGATTTTTCATAAAAACTTTATTTTAAGATTAACCTACAGTAATAACAATTTAGTTTACAATTGTTTATAATTCTAACTAATTATTTTATTTTCTCTTATTTATATTCATTTTATAAAATTATTTAAACATTTTTTCCGTACTTTTAATTCTGAAGTTACAGATAGTATGTATGCATCATTTTTTATAAATGAAATTTAAGATCGTAAATTAGTTTTTCACTCTAAAAGTATCACTATTTCATATTAATAACTATAAAGTAAAGTTTCCGATATATCAACATTCTAAACTTTAATGCCTTAGCCGACCAACAAATTTTTCTCACTTTTAATCCGTTACCTAACTTTTACTTACGAAAAGTAATCCGTTAGGAATAATACATACATAGATATTGAAATAAGTAAAATAAGAAAATCATCATTATACATTGTAAGTGAAAATAAAACAGTCATTTGTTAAAAAGCGTTATAATTTTCAATATCCTAATACATATTCTATATTTTAAATATCTTTATTCAATGTAGATAGTCCTCAAATTTACATAAGGTTTTTTATTTTAATCAGTAAAACAGACAAAATTAGTGCGTATTTTTATACTTTCATATCAACTTTTAAAATAAACTAAAGTTTCTTAGTTCGGACAAAAGTGTTAGAGCAATGTATTGACGTATTCTATTGAAATCCTTGTAAGACCCTTCTAAAGCAACGGAGCGCGGACTGTAATCAAGTAATGGGAACAGCTGAACGCGGACATTACTCTAACAGACTGAAACATCATTGCAGAAGGGACAACGATAATCAAGGTTCGACGAAGTGCGTCTAGCGGCTTTCCCGAGATGATGTATTAAAGCCATTATCGGCATCGTGGTCGTCTTTCCACCTCTTCCTCTTTCACCCAATCACCTATATGCACCTATAGCATCTTCCTCATACACTTCCTATAAATGTCTACGTTATTACGAGACTCAATTTGTCAATTCGTCCCGAAGAACGTTTATTACAGTAGATTAAGACGGAGGCACACACCCTTACTATTTATCAAATACTTTCGCACCCTGTTAGCCTATCACTCTATGGAATTTTTATTTAATAATTAGAAAATTACTTAATTTTATGTATGATTGTTTTTCTTTGTGAACAAAACTAGAGATTTTTAATATACCTACTTCAATTTTTATCTTATACTAGTATATTTTTAGCTTATTATTTTTAAAAGACCGTGTAAGCATAAATATTTTCTTAAATGTAATGGATAATAAATAGGAAGTATTGTTTTCAATTAAGTACTTCTTACACTAAGAGATTAGGTCTTCATATTAGATTCTAGTTTACTTTTTCTTAATTAATTAATGCTTGCAAAATATAAAAAATTTGTTATATTCTCTAACAAATTTTATTTATAAAATTTAATTAAACTATAAATTTTTTTATAGTTTTTTAATAAAAAACTTATAAAATTTATTTATAAATTTATATAACTATTTATAAAATTATTTAATTAAAAAATTTTTATTTATAAAAGTATAGCGATATTTTGTTCTTTATTAATAAAATAAAAGTTATTTTTTAATGAATTAGTTTTATTTTAGTGATAAATCTGATTGGATAAGTTATTGTTCTGTATGGAAGAAATAGTTTTTTTCATTGAATGTATTTTCTTTTCATATTATGTAATAAAAATAAGAATCTACTACGACATTCGCCATATTTTGCTGCTCTAATGCAGTTAATATTAACGATTTTTTTATCAGATTTTGATAATTATGATTTAAAATATACACAAAATAGAATGGTTTTGATAACCTCTATAATTTCTTTGAATTTTTAAAGTAGTGATCGCTACTGGAATACCTTTTCAACTTATTATTAAATATATATCTTGTAAAATGTTATTTTTTATTAATAATTTATTAATAATATTCAGATCTAGATATTTAAAATTAAAATAACTTCATATTATCTATTGTTTTTGCATTCAAAATAATTTAATTTTGGTAAAAAGCCATAAAAATTATTAATGTTCCTATTGAATATAATTTTACTCATTCAATCATATACTAGTATCTTATTTTATCTTACTGTATTCACTTTGCAATATAAGATAACTGATTGTCTAATTTATGTGAGAATGATTATTACCCGAAAGAAATACAATCATTTTCAATTTTATAACCTAATCAAATATTATCAGTTGCTAATTAAATATATAGCAACTTAGAATATTAATATCGATGGTAAACAAAAACAACATTAAATTCTTTCATTTCAATGAAGGGCAATTGTTACAGTACAACGTCACAGAAGACCATTTTAATATATTATAGTAATTATTTTAAAAACTGTCACTTTTAAATTTTTCATTTATATTAAAAATAAAACTAAATATTGACATCAAAATCATGCTACTTGTTAATTTGGAATATAGAAGACAGAAATTTCATTATTGTCAAGAATCTCAAGTAAACAAATCACATTCACTACACAATTTCACTACATTAGCGTCTTTGTATGAGAATTTTAATGATTAAAGTACCGTTAAAGCAACTCCTAACTTCAAACGCAAGTTGATTCTATTCAGATTAATAATTGAGCTATATTTTTAAGATGAGTGTTTGCAGCGATAACAGTATCAATTACATCAACAGGAACACTAGTCACGCACAACACAAGATAACTCATGGTCATACGTCTCTTTCGTCACTAAAAATTTCCTCGGTAGTGCGACCGAAAGCATTAATTCCAAGATCTGCGGGTACTTCGATATGATAAAATTGTTAACCAAATTAGGATAGAAGCTGATCGTGTCATTATTTCCTGTGGCATGCTGTCGCGCTGCGTTTTTCCCGCCGACTGACAATTTCACCTTTCAACGTCGCGCTTCCCTTCATGCATATACGCATTTAGATATCTATAGATACATATGAACACATACACGTAAGTACGCAACGTGCAACAGCACGGGAGAACGTAATTGTCTAGCAACTGACGTCTTGGATGATCGATCTAGGCTTCGGCATCGCCAGTCTTGTTTCAGCTTCTCAATCTCTCGGTTTTCTTTATGTTCGTTTAATGCGGGGGCAGCTTGTTGCATCTAGCATCGACAAGCAATCCAATATTTTATTGTAATTCCTGTCTAAACTTCCGTTCAACTTGCTGTTTTTATGTACGATACACTTAAGTTATATTAAATTATATTAGTTATTTATTCGATTTGGTAATATAATTTATTCAAATATACCTTTTGAATTTTTTAATGTTTATACAAACCGTTGCACATGAAATCCTTCACTTCTCTTCAAAAATCTTTATCATTATTTCATTTATTAGATATTAGAAAATTTTTCATCCTTTTAAATTTATATTATTTCGTAAGTATCACTTTCCTCTTTTTTTAAAAATATCTATTTTAAACAACACTTTTTATCCTTAAATACGGATGATATTTGGATATTTTTTATAATGTGAAGTACAAAAAATCTTGTTTAAGGTAACTAATAATATATTTAATTACAAATTATATACCTACGTGGACATATTAGCACATATATAAATCATAATAATTTGACATTACTACACATATTGTTTAACTTCAGGAAGAAATATAGAAGAAGTAAGAAATAGAGAGAAATAGGGAGAGAGAGAGAGAGATAGAGAGAGAGATAGAGAGAGATAGAGAGAGAGCATATGAGAGTAATACTAACTATGCAAAAAAAGAGAGACGTAGAAGATAAACAATAATGTAAGTCTAATGTAGTTTAGACTATAGGAATAAAAGTATCGTGAAGGGACACACTTGTCGGTAAACACTGGTTATGTAGAAAGGGTATAAAATTTTGAAATCTGTAGGGTGCCACATAAGTAAGTGTTTGTAATTATTAACGACTCTATACTCGCGTGAATTTACATTGATTTGATGAGTGTGTGTGCTATTTGAGAATTTGTATATATCAATAAGTACATATAAGAGAGTGATTACTGATGAATTGATTTATTTATGAGTATACATTTGGATATTTGGACAGTTAAAGTTTGTACATGTAAAATAGAAGAGATGTAAAGTGGTTTAATAAAAGCCTAGAAAAATTATACGTTCAATGTATAAGTATTTATGTAACAGATAGAGCAAAATACGGGCTCATAATTTCAAGTTTTATTTCAACACAACCGAACTCTTTGGTAACCACTAATTTGTACACTAACTTATTTAGGAAGATTTATGATGACAAAGATAATGTATCAATGGTAAACGTGATTTATCGGTCTAAGGGGTACTAATATGTACTATTAACAAGATTTACCTAATGTATAATATAATTGATAGGTTAAAAGCAAAATTTGGTAATAGTAATAACTTTGTATGTAATATGTAATATGTAAACTATATTATTTACATATTAATATATTTTATATGTAACTAATAACAATTAAAAAGCATCTTTCGTAAAATTAGGATTATACTTTTATTAAGTACATTAAATATTGAGATATGAAAATGGAAACATTACATTGGTAATAAACAATAATCGAATTTCATATTATAAAAAACTTATGATTCACTTTAGTCTAATGTCAATAAACTAAAAAAGGTTATTGTGTATTTCGTACATCAATTATCTGTTATAATGATTTTACGTTTAAATTAAAGAAAATAGTTAGTTAATTGAAAAATGGTTTTAAAAATGGCCTAATCGAAAAGTATTAGCTATATAATTGGTGAATTTTATATCTATTTTGTAACATTTTTCTATCAGTTCATTTGAAACAAAAAATTTGATCAAAGTAAGTGGTATCTTATTACATTTATCTTTTACTGTAATACTTTGGGTGAAACACCTTTTTATTTTTTAATACTTTGTACACTTGGTAAAAATTAAAAAGTTTGTTTGGTTAAAGTTCATTTTCTGTTGTTTTTAATAAGAATCTCAGATGCAAATTGTAAGTACAAACCAGAGCAAACGAAAGGAGTGTAAAGTAAAAAACGAAAATAGGAGGTAAAAGAAGAAGAAAAAATACCGTGAGTCAAAATCTACGTAAAAATAATTTCTAATCGTTAATTTAAATAATCAAGGAATATTCATTTCATGCTATACTTTTATGTGTATAATAACTTACGTAAATAAAAGATTAATGCTATCATAGATTTTTGTAATTAATATAAAATTAGTATGATCATTGAGACATAAAAGTTTTCATATTATATATAGTTTGTTAAAAATGATATGATTAAAAAAATTGTTAATCAAAAGTACTCAATAATTGTCAGTGCAGCGATAATTATTTAAAAAGAATAAAATGATTTTGTTATAGAAATACTAAACTAATGAATTTAAAATTAATTCGGAATATTAATAATAATATATTAGAATGCATTTATTGTCTTACTAGAAATATATTAAAATGTTTTGTCCTTAGATATTCTGAAAAGAGATAAATTAATTTTCAAATTAATCACTAAAAAGATTTTTTACTTTAAAAAATTGTAATTATATTATAGTTTTATAATTCATATTATTGAGGTTTAAGAATATTAATTAAAATTATTCGACGATATTTTAACTTCAAAATTAATGAAAAATAAGAGAGAGATACAGAGATTGACCAATTTCCCAATATTCTGTGTTATGCAACAAGTCGTGCATGCGAATCGCTTTAACTTTTAGCGACTTGCTCTTCTGTAACAATAATCGTTGTAACGAGGCTTCTAGTGATAGTGTTAAATGTATACATTTTCTCATTAACGAGTTATGGGTATCATTTGTTACCATGACAATGATTTTGGCTAGTATCCAACCTACGATCATTTTTAGACAATTTATAAATTAAAAGTATTTCTTCGACTTTAAGAAAAGGGATAATATAAAAAGAAAAACCTGCAATTCATTTGCAAAAGATTGTATTGCTAATTTTTTTTTAATATGTAACTTATGTAACTAACATTACATCATTATTTCACATTAAAGATTAAATAGGTATACGTTAACGTTTACTACAAAAGTAACTAAAGGCTCATTACTACTTTTGGATTAATATTGATAATATTTTTATTTATTATCATTAAAAATATTTTGAAATTTATGTATAATTTATTATACATAATATTTAACAATATTTAAAAAATTCTAAATTCATTTCACTATAAAAGTTCAGTTAAAGAATTTAAAAGAAAACTTTATATTTTAACAGTATAAATTCAATTATGCATTAAAATAGATTTCAATTAAAAATAATATTTTATTTTATCTTAATAGTATCAGACATATTCTATTTCAGAAATATGTTTTTGCAAATAACAATTTTTCACTTCTATCAATTGTTAGAAAACATTCGAACTATGGCCGATCCTAGACGCCTTTGTTCATTTTGTTCGTTTCCATTCGATTGTATTCATTCAGCGATTCCTTGGATAATTACAGCAAGAAAAGACAATTATTAAACTGAACAACTAAATAGGCAGCAAATCCAAGAATATAAAATCAATCAAGAATTGTTTATATAAGTAAATTATAAACCTTTCAAATTATAATCATTATTTACATTGGAGAATAAAAAAAAATTGAAACTACAATTGATTTTCTACAATAACTTTTTCGTTTATGTTTAATAGTAAAAATAGAAAAATGAATATAATATATAATTTTTTATGTAATAGATTATTGTAATTTATTTATTTACGTAGTTTACACTTCGATATAATAGTTAAAATAGATTAAAATGCTAAAAAATATTTTTCAACTTTTTATTTATTGAATCAGCGATAAAAAAATTGAAATAAGTTCAAGACTTACCTAGCCATATTTGTAAACAATTTTGAGTATAAGTAAATGCTTACCTGTAACAAAAAATAATATTTAAATAAACATGAAAATAAAAATATTAAAATGCATTTAAGTAAAAATACGCAGCTTTTCCACATTAAATGGCGTTTAGCGTTTATTTATAATACATAGTTAATATTATTTTACTTTATATATAATAAAAAAAATATATAAAAATTGTTTCTTTTAAAAAATTCCTTATTAATATAAATAAAGAAAATTAATATTAAAATTAGTTACATAACAGTAATAGCCTGTAAATCAAATTTTTTGTTAAAATCAACTAATTAACAATTTTTTAAACAGGCAAGTAAATAATTCAATAATAACATCGTATAGGTTCACATATTTAAATTTATATATGCATTTAAAAATATAATATTATAACTTTATAATACAAAATTTTAATGGATTTCAATATTATTGTTGTTTTTTTTATAAGGATTCAACATCATTCAGAGATCGCAATCAAAGAGCAATTAAAAGTTACGATCATATTTTAGATTTTCGAAAAATTTCCTTAGATTATGATATAGTAAAATTACAGAAATAAAACTAATGAAATTTAACCAAGATATATTTTTTATACAAAAAAAATTTCATAATTTCAAAGAATATTAAATAATGAATTAATTACATGAAAATTTTTATCTTATTAGTAGTAGTAATAGTTGATGATTGCGTACTTTAATTAAATACAATAGCTATCTTATAATATATTTGAACAATGTGATTTGATAAATTAAATTTTTCTTTTCATTTATATAGTTTTATGTTGAAAAAAGTTTCTTGGATAAGTTTCTATAGAAATTAATGTTTTTTTTATTCTAAAAAGACATTTTCAATAAAAACGAGTCAGTTTAGAAGAAAAGATGAATACTGATTAACATTCTATCGTTTTAGTATACACAATTATAAAATATTTTTGAGAGTGTCGCGTATTATAATACTTTTTGAAATAAACTTTTGTGCTAATATTTGAAAATTCATAATTTTATTGAAAACATATTAAAGAATTATTTTTGCTAATATTTTGCTAATTATTTTTGCTCGATAACTATTTAGTAGCCAACGATATTTTTCAACGTGTAATAAAAAATTAATGTTATACATTTGTCATAAATGATATTATTTTTGTCCTCAGCACAAAGAGAATTAAATAATTTTTAAAATTTTCATAATTTACATTTATCGTGTACAAAATGTTCGACCATCGGACTAACTTATTGATTAATACACCCCTCCTCTATCGTCATTTGTCAGTATACCTTTTCAAATTATTTAGCACAGGAGGTAAAACTATATTCATTTAAAATCAATTATCGTGATGCAAAGATGTAAAACGGAGGACAAAGCGTGATACAACTGATTGTTTTCACTTAGTGTGCTCCAGCAGTCGGCTTTTTCCTCTCTTATCCCTAAAGACTAGCTTTTTTCTCTTTTACGCTTCCACGAACCAAGAATTAACGAGCTTTCATAGTCGAGGCTTACTGCCTTCCCTTTTCGCTATTTTTCACTAACGAATTAGATTTATTTCGCTTTTGTTGGCTATATATAATAGCTTTCGACGACTTTAAGATTGATAACTCGCAATAATGTGAATAAATTAATTGGAAGATTTATGTTATAAATGAACTCTGTATTACTTCTAGATTCCTATCATTTTTTGTAATACTATTTACGAGAACTCTTTAAGAATTGAAATAATAATAAGTATTTATTCATTTATAGGCATCTAATTTAAAAATCCATTATTAATATTTTTCATTTAAAAAAGAGTCAAGCATAAAGCACACACTATATTAAAATATTATTGATTATAAGAATATCTTTACTTATTAAATGAAAAAAGAAAAAATCTTATTTCTTGAATAGTCTTTATCAATTTTTAAGATAAGGTTTCATGAAACTCATGTTTTCTCAATACAAATAAGAATCGTGACTGTTCCGATATTAAATTTAAAAAGTTTTAAATTTAAATTATCTCAGTTGCATGTTTAAGTATTTGAATTTTTGTTATTGATAATTTCTATAAGATATTACAAAAATAACAAAATATTTTAAATTTCTACAGAATAATGAAAAAAAAGAAAAAATTAAGAAAACTATTGAATTTATGAAAAAAAAGAAATAAACGACATTTTCATGAATTTTTTGTCGCGATACTAGTATTAGTATGAGATAACCTTATACGCTATACCATCCGTAGGTAGTCAATTATATTAGATACATATTCAACGATTTATGAACGCAAGCTTATCAGCTTTTCACTATTATTTTCTGTTTCGTTTCCTTTAACGTTTTCACCAAATTTGTAAGTCCAATTTCTTCGCCCTTTCAATTTAGTCCAATCAAGTACAACTTTGATTCTTTTTCATTTTCATTTAATTTTCTACAATATTATAAATTTCATCTCTCCTTTGTTTGTAATAATTTTATATAAGTTTATTGTCTTAGGTTATCATTTTTATTTTTGTAACTTTTAATTTATTCGTATAAAAAGTAAGAAAAACTTCGTAGTTTTCTAGATTTACAAAGTACATTTCTTAAAAATTGCAAATGTTAAATTCAATATATTTTCTTAGGCTAAAATTGCTATAAATTGGTATAATACAAAATATTGAATTTAAAAAGAAATTTATAGAATAAATTTAAAAATTATATCTATATGTGACGCTAAATAATTTTGGAAAATATTATTAATTGTATGTATAAAATGTTCAAGTATAAATCTAAAATAGTAAATAATTGTAAATATATTAACCTGTTTTGTAAGGTGTAGTTCAAAAGCTTACTTTTGTAATTTCAAGAATCTTTTATGTTGTAATGATTCTTTGTGATGAGCGACTGTATTTTTCTTAAGTAGTAATTAGATTTTAAAAGTCGAGATTCATTATAGTCAACTACATAATACATAACATAATGAACTTTATTATACCCAAGTAAAAATAATTCCTCAATAGTAAATTAATTCAAATATTTAATTTCACTACTTTAATGTTCTACTAATAGAAAATGCGTAATAAAGTTTTATTCTTTAACTACTTTAACCTTCAAGATATAAAAAGAAATATAATGTATTTAGTTTGAATATTGTGAGTATAAAGACAGATAGAAACAAAATTTGTCTAATAATCGAAAATTGCTAGATTTACTTCTCATTATTATTTCAGATTTATTTTCTTTTCCTTTTTCTGATGCTATTACCTCATGATATAATGTATTGTTCGATAGTTTCCCAACCTTTAGTTATAAATTCTGTATCATTTAGAATTGCGAACGAGTATTTTCTAGTTGAGAAAGAGAGATAGTACTCATTTACAAGGATCCTATTTAAAAGAAAATTTGACTTATTTAATTCCATCTTTTTTTACACTGACTAATTAGAAGAAATGAAAGGACTTCTTTTTTATTTATTTAATTCCTCTACACTTCTTTACACTATTACTTTACTGTATATTAATTGAATTAACTATCATTATACCTGGAAACACATTTGGAAACTGGTAACAGGGGCCATAAATGTTTTAGAAAGTGTAAAGTAAAATGTTTTCTCAGTGTCTATATAATCTATAGATATTAAGTTTTTTAAAATATAATATTATGAAATTATAATTTAAGTCAATTTTAGCAAATAAAAATATACACAAAAAAAGTATTATAAAATAGAATTATAATATTAGTAAAATGTGAAAGAAAGATCATAATTTGAATAATTGATATCTGATTTGAAACATAAGGAAAATGAACATAAGAACAAAGTTAGTATCTCATTGACTCTTTTTTAAACCAGTAAATTAAAAGCTTCAATAAATATTATTAAAATGATTAATAAAATGCATTCTACTAAAATATATGAAAATATATGTTAATTAACTTTTATTTTATTGGTTTTACTTTAAAATAAATTCATAAACATAGAATTTAAAAAAAATGTATAATTGAAGAAGTATCTATGATTTAATATAAAACAACAAAACATTTAATACAACAGAAATTTTTAAAATAAATTAATAAATCAATAAAAAATCTAAAACTCCATTTATAAGGATATCTATTTTGGAATCAAGAATAGATTTACTAATAGTAATTAATATTAGTGAAATATTTTTCTTAATAAGTTCATGTTTAGTTAATTAACCTTATTGTTTTGCCTAGTTTCTGGATAAAATCTCAAATACTTACTAAAATATTTGAAACTAGTTATGAAAAAAATAATATAATGTTTTCAAAATTTACATTATTATGAATATTATTAAAAGGACAAAGTATAAAAATTTTCTTGATTAAGAGAACGTTTTTGTTATAAAAGAAGCTACGGTAGAAATTTTAAAGTTTATTGTACGAAGATTGCTTGAAACATAAAAATAAATATTCTTAATCATATAGCTTTTCAAATGCAGGATGTCACAATTATCTACTCGTGTGAAAGCAGTAGCAAAATTTCCGAAACAAGGTTACAGAAGAGCTAGTGTTACTGTTACTCGTCCTAGAGCCTAGTTCAACTATTCAAGTGAAATCGCGTTTATTTGGATTTCGAGTATCTAGTGAATCGTTAAACGCGTATGCGCGCATCAGTTGGGAATTCAAACATAAAACGTCCTGCTGAGCTTTGCGCTTGCATGGCACAAAGATAAAGGGAGAACATAAATAAAAAAATACAGAGAGAGAGAGAGAGAGAGAGAGAGAGAGAGAGCGAGAAAGGGAGAGAGAAAGGGAGAAAAAATTGAAGGAAGTTAGCTTATATATGAAATGTTGCACCATATCATAATGTTGTGTTGACATTTGAATCTCTCCCTCCCACTCTATCAGTTTTTATTCTTCCAAGAATAGTTCATCAATTGCATAAATGTTTCAAGAATGTTGAATCTATAGAATAAAGTATGTCATGTTTGTAGGTCAATCTCCGATGGCTACGTTTATTTATTCTTTTATCTATTGCTCTGTTATTTTATTTATTATAAAAAATTTCTACATCTTCTCCAATAATAATCGTAATTTTTAGGATAATTTAGAATTTTCTATATCTAACAGCATTTGAATAATAACAAAATGCTTTAAGGAACCAAACGAAAAATAAAATCTAAATCTTGAAACTGTAGACTTAATCTAAAATATTAACTTCTGCGATCTTTTGATGATCTACTATAATTTTATTATAACTACATATTAAATTTTATCTGCATAATTGGATATAAATAAAAAATATTACAAATAAATAATATTTGAGATTTAGAACACTATTTTTAAATTATTAGTTATAATTATATAAAAAGGGATCTAAATTAGATAATAGGAATATTCTTATAGTTTTTCCAAAAATTTAAGCTCTGTTTTTTATCAACGGTAGCGCTAATTTATTTTATAGGTATCGATAAGAACCTTTAATAAAATTCATTGACAGGTAGTATTCTTTAAAATTTTCGCTCGTATATTATTAAATCACAACGATTGTCATATCAGGTTTCTTTTGGCAATCTTATTGATATCTTTATTATCGAATTCAACACTTTTCTTTTATTTTTTAAAGTCTTTCCTCAGTATTTAGCACGATCTTGTGCACTTCCTATTTAGTACAAAATAGAACAATGAACTAAGGGTACTGAAAAACTTGTAACTTATTTTAATATGGTGCGCATTAAATCTGAACAAGCTACTAAAGTTCGTATAATTCACTTGTAAAACAATGTTCTCGTTTTCTTTCGCTAAATTTATCCCTTTAGTTTTATCCACCTTGTAATATTTTTCAGCGTTACAATTTCAAGTTTCCATCATGAATAGTTTGAAGAGATAGTTAAAATAATATCAACTTTTATTATTCATTTTATCATTTAGTCTACTTAAGTTTATAATTGTAAGACATGCTTGACTTACAATTACAATAATAGATGATATTTTATACTCAGATAATGCTTAATATCAAATGTAATCTTTTCGTTAATAATTCGTTATTTTTTTACTTTCATGATTTATATTAATTGCAAGATCTTTGGAATATTTAATTTGAATAAATATTAATTTTTTATCGAAATTTATTTCTGATTAAAATAGTTCGTCAATAATAGTAAGTAATACTAATTTAATATTTAAATAGCGTTTGAATAACAAATTTGAGGTTGTTAAGTAACTTGTTAAGAAGTAAGATTGTGAATTATTTTATAAAACATTGTGATAGCCTAAAAGTTAGATTCTTAATAGTTAGTTATTAATTATTAAATAATTTATAAGGTTTCACTTGTATATATTAGAAATAAACAACTGATTGACACATGATTCTCACATAAATTTTAAATGATATCGATCGTATTTAGGCACGTTGAAAAAAGTCGTTGGAAGAAAGTTTGAACCGACAGAGATAAGGAGGTGATGTTACATCATAGTCAATAGCTTCGGGAAGGAATTTTATTGCGAATGCTTGGAAATATAAAAAGAAAAAGCACGATAGTTAAAGAACAATAACATTAAAATAATTAATATTAAACATTTTTCTTTTTCTTTTTATCCTTTTGTACATTTATAGTTAAAATTGTATCTATTACTCGCTATTATAACGAACATTTATCTGCGAATAATAGAACTAAATATTGATAGTCTTAAAAAAAATTGATAGAAGTTATAAAATAATAATTCAACAAACGATAATAATAGTTAAAACACTTGATACGTTTTTATCATTGTAGTAGGAATTTTTTGAAAAATGTTTAAAGTGGACTACGAAAAAAGGCCGTAAGTTGGCAAAATGAGAAAAGTTTCGATTGGTAAAAATATTTTTTCGTATTCCATCATTTCTTATTTTTCTACAGTTAGTATTTTACAGAGCGATATTTCATTTCATCCCAAGTTGTGGTACCAGTAGGGAGGCCCTTAAAACAATCTTACTCGTCAGAGTGTAAAACTCAGAATATCGAAAAGCCGTACAATAAAGTATAAGCTTGAAACTCGCGAGCTAGTGCGCGTATTTTTATTCGCATATTTAACGCGCTAGTCGTAATAATTTAACGAGGTAATAATTTAAATATTCGCTCAGTCTCTTTACGAGACCATGGATTCCTTATGGTTCCGAAGTTGCGCAAAAATGTGCGAGATAGGAGAGAAGGGATAGACAATGAAAATATGAAGAAAAAAAAGAAAAAGAAAATGTAATCAAAAACCTAGGAGAAACTTATCCAAGACAATGGACCACATTGAGAAACTTCTAAGTATTATGAGAAGAGGAGGTGGATAATGTAAAATTACAAGAGATAGTTAGTGATTAAAAATAATCGAATGAATTTTTCGTATGACGACATTAAATGCGTGAAAAAGTTTAGAACATTAATTTATGGAAAATGTCTGCAAGATCACAAAACTCTTATCACTTTCACTAAATTATACGGCATTTCATTATATATATATTTTTGTAAAAGCTTAAACCTCCCTTATTAATTTATATTAAGAAAATTGTAATCAAATTTGTCAGTAGAATACATTTTAGTAATCTGATCTTATTCAAAAGATTTCAGAATGATAAGCAATATATATAGTCAAATCGTTGCATATACGATTATGATACTACTATTCATTAACAGAATATTTCACAACTGAATTTATAAATAACAATATCAAATTTATTGAAATGAAAATTTTTATCAATTGTTTCCATTTCCATGTATCTTTTGAATATATAGTCAAATTTTTTATTTAAAAATGAGAGAGAGAGAGAGTAGTGGAGAGATTGAATCATCATCGAGTATATGTTTTTGCATTCTTAATAAGGACTAAATATATAATATCTATTATATGTAGAGATTAGTTGCATCTGTTACAATTTAAACACGGTAAATGTATTTTTCTTTCTATTGACTTACTTCAAAAGATATAATTACTGAATTACGTATTAAGTCAGCCAAATGATAACAATTTCGATCAAAATACAGCTCAAAATGGATTAATTGCAACATAAATAAATTGTTAACTGATACGATTAGATGAATTAATATTATAACATTAATTACTCTACATTTAGATTTTTTTATTATGAAAACAAATAGATGACGTTATATAGTTTGGATAACCGTACTGTATACACAGTAAGTACTTGCAAATTGTAATAGAATATAAAAAAATAATCAAAGCTCAAATTAATAACTCGATTATAAAATTATGAGCCATTTTCAAAAATATCTATATAGACTTATGCGCTCAAGTAATATAGTTATCTTATATTATAAAAATATTTTTATTACTTTGAACGAAAATCAATTACAACAGCTTAGAGACCAATAAAATCGAAAAAACGTAATAATAATAACATCTAAGCTTATTCAAAGATAAATTAAGACAATTTGACAGGTTATTTTTGAAAATTTCTTCATAAATTTTAAAATGTAGCGACATTAGTACGGAGGTCAGGATCAGTAAAATATATATATATATATATATATATATATATATATATATTGTATATAAGTATATGCTTTTATCTATCTCTCTTTGAATTTATATTTTTCATAATTCATTTTTTCCCTAAGGGATAGAGAGCGAGAGAGAGACTGAGATTGAGAGGAAAAATGTGGGAAAATGTATAATATATAAAGATGAATTGAAAGAAGAATAAATATATAACAATAATAAAAGTAATCATCACCTCAGGCTTGTTGAGTTGCTGTAAGATAAGAATTTACTAAAATTTATATGCTCATAAACATGATGTTAAGCTGTCGTTTTACCTTTTGAAAAAATGTAAAATAAGTAAGCTAATGAGCTATATTAATAAATAAATCTAACAAGTATTCGATATTTACGTACTTAAAATGTATGTATATAAATATAGAATAGGCATTTGGAATATTTTTAAAAATAATATCCTAAATTTTATTATCAGTTATCTGAATGTATAGTGGGGTTTATTTTGATTTCTTGTAAAAATTTGACTTTGCAATTTCCGTATATTAGGACTTACATAAGATGAAAATAATAAAATTAAAATATAAAAGAGTAATATCGCATGCAGAATTACTTATTATTCATAATAAGTCAATAAATTACTTGTATCTGTACATCAGAAGTAACGCTATGGGTGAAGAGAGATTGAGAGACCAACGAAAGAAAAGAATGAAGAAAGAGTGACAAGGTCGAGACGACGTACAGGTATTACAGTGTAATGGGCCACGTCGTACTGATAATGTCGGATACTTACACCAGAGCTGCGCCACGATCCGAGAGCACGAATGCACTCGAGTTATATCGTGGCGTACAGAACCTTAAGGAAGAGAGGAAGCTATACCTCAAGTATCATCGACCTCACACCCTTCCACAGTCCACAAGATCGATTGCTTTGTGTGTCTGGCTGGTTCTTTCTCTCTTTCTCTTTGTATATGTATGTGTATGCGTGTGCGTATATACGAGGACGGGTGCTCGTGTTTCTCAACACTTCCAGTAGACGAGGTGCAGCCACTTGTAAATTGAGCATCGCGACGTCGGGAGCTTATAAACAATTACATATTGGATCATTCAAGGTATTCGAGATATATCATTTATTGCAGATGTTGCCGTTCGAAGAAATACTTGACAAAAGTAATCAGATGGTCATTTGAGATCCTATATCTCCAACATGAACATCCGAAAATGTATTTTTGATTGTATTTTTCTATATGGTGAAAAATTTATAAAAATTCTCTGAAAAAGCAATAATCACTACAGTAGAGCTTCAATGCACAAATAGATATAAAACTTATTACTTGTCTTATCACTTTCTATAAACAAACAGAGTAAGTGTTACAATAATTTTAATGTATGTGATGGCATTATATTATCTTATAAGGATTTCCTAGCCACTATCAATTATGCTTTTGATGAGTAGGATACTAAAGCAAGCCATATTACCTACATAAAGTTAGATACACTACTTTAATACTTTCTCTGATGCTACTTTATTTTTTCTCATAAAAATAATTAATTTTACTAGTTTTTAGTTAATTTAAATTTTTGGTACTATTTAATTTCATTTTAAAAAATATATAAAAAATTTGTAAAACTGTATTAGTACATTAATATAAAATGATGTTCTACAAAATAAGCATTTTTCTACTGTATAAATATCCTTTATGTAAATATAATTTCTATTTTTATTAATATAAAATTTATATGCTTCTTAATGGATTTGCACCTTTCTTAATTTATTACTACAATTTTAATATAAGTTTATTAACTTTTATAAAATTATATATTTTAAAAGATAATTATTGTTAAAAATCATAGTTATGATTCTCAAAGTCTCGAAGACATGTTTTGGATAAAAGATATAAAATAATCATTTATTAAATACTTGTGAATGAATAATTACAAAATAAATTAATAAAATATAATAAAATATTAATATAAAAACTAACAATGTGTTTAGTAAGCTTTAATAATGCAATATTTTAAATTAAATTAATCTTTATAGCTACACAAGATGTTATGCAAAAGACAGCATCTTTTTAAATAAAGTCTATTTTAATATTTTAAAAAATTAAATACTTAAAGATTGTTTGTAAACAAAATTTATTAGATAAATAGTTATAAATTATAGTGTTTCATTACTTCCTGACCAAAATTATAATTTATATTTCTATGGAGATTGTCTATGCGTGCAAATTTACTTTTTATTAAATTTAATAGAAAATATGAAATTAGTTGCATGCTTAACATAAAAATTTAAATCTAAGAAATTTCAATGTAATATTATTTTGCATACATTATATATATATAATTATAAATGAATTTTTTTCAGTAAAAAACTAATTAAAACACTAATTTCTTTATTTATTCGAATTTTTTATTCTGAAAGAAAAATTTTTTATAATTATACATATTTTAAAATCATTTTAAAAAACTTTATCTTACCTAAATTTCTATTAAAATCTAACACAAAACTCGATAAAAAAGTAGACATAATGCACATAGATAATAGAAATAACTTCAAATTTTAGCAGTAAATATCTATCTAATAAAGCTGATAAAAAAATTCGAAACTTTACAAATGTCGTAAAGTAAATAATAAATTTATAAGAAGTATAAATCTCATAATGAACAAATAAGATATAGTTATATATAACAAATAAGTAATATAGAAGCATTTGCTTCAAACCAAGTTCAAATTTGAATTTCCAACGAATTACCTATTTTTTTTTGCTTGAAAGAGAGAGACAGATAGAAAGAGATGGAGAATTGTAGGAATGCTTGGCCGCAGGCTATGCGAACGAGGCATGAAGTGCAAATCTTGCAAGCTTTTACTGGTATCTAAACGATTGTACGTGCCAGAGGAGAGAATGAAAATAGTGCTCGAGTGTCGTTACCCAGGGTTAAAGCGATTCGTTCAGCTTATACGTTTTAGTTGTGCGATGCTCTCCTGTCTTTGATTCGTTTTCGCACCAAAGAAAGAAGACAGTTTAAGGTTTAAAGAGATTTGACGTTGTAGTGAGTTGTAAATGGTGAAGTTGTATTCGTTGAAAAGATGTGTTACTTGTTGGATCTAAAAATCAATCATTTTTTTCATTAATTGTACCATACGAAAGTATTCCTAAAAGGATTGGATTCATTATAAGTGAAGTTAAAAAATTATATTTATTAGGATAATTACAGGAATAAATATATTCTACACAATAGATAAATTCCTCTTTATCATTTTTTTCCTTTAAACTGTGTTCGAAGAATCATTTTTTATGTTTTTCCTTAATTAATTTTGATAGTTTTAAATTATTAAATTTTAATCTGAATTTAAGTAAACATAAATACAGTATACTTAGAAATGAAAAAGTATCGAAATTTACACTAAATGTTATTATAATGTTATTATGCGTTGTACGTAGTATTTAACCAATCAAATTATACAGATGAAAAGTACAATAACTTGGCAATGTATTGATCAAAATATGATTCAATCTATTTAAATTCATGCTTGGATAAATTCAATCATTTTATTTTTTAAAGAACGTATTTATAAAAACTAAAGCTAGTACAAAAATGTACAATACTATAGAAAAATTAGTTTGATTTAAAATTATGATATATAAAAAGAATTAAGATTAATGAAAAGAAAAATCCAAGTAGTCTATTTCTGCCAAAATAAAATATTTTTTAGAAATGTCTAAATTTGCATTTTAATAATCAACATATAATTAGTTATTATTTAATCATGAGGTGTCAATTAAAAAACTTTTAAGTACATCAGTGAAAAAGTAAACTTCAGACCAGAAGATGAGAAGAGTTCGGAGAGCTCTATCCTTCCTAGAAGAACACTTTTATCATTTACGTTACAAGGAGCAGCACTTATCTTTTGATAGACTTAATTATAATGCCAGATGAGATTTGGCGAGTATTAAAAATTCTTTTTCATTATCATTTTCTTTTAAAAATCAATTGATAATAATGTAAATTAAATTTGATTTACTAATTACACTTTTACATTAGTTGTATTCAATTTTTGTAACTTCTTAATTTTAGTAAATAAATCATTACAAAATTTCTAATTCATAATAAATATACGATACATAATTAAATATATATATTATATTTCTTATGAATTTTAATATATAATAAAAGAGAAATTCCCTTAATGATGAAAAGTATTATGATAATTATTAATAGGTACTCTAATTTTAAGAAAAGATCACAAAAAAAATCAAAATCTGATTTTAAATCGACGAGAAAATGAAGAATAAAAAGAATTGTTAATAATAAATGAAAAAAAATTTGATAATCAACTGAGCCATTCGAATAAGAATAAAATATAACAATAAAAATTGCGATTTCATTTGTTACATAATAAGAAAAAGTTTTCCTTTTATTTATTTTTAAATCAAGATTTTTTATGCTATCCATTTAACTACTATAAAATACAAAACTTTTTTTGCACTGTGTAAGGTTACTTTTTTTGGAAAATTTTAATGCTTGCCAATAAAAATAGTTACTACCGAATATTAAAAAAAATATATAACAATTATAATTAAAAAAAAATAATTTTGGCTTCTATTTTTTAACTCATCGCTTGCAGGAATTTGTTTACTAAGCCCATATACGTAATTGAAGATATTCATTCATCTTGACACTTGCACTATCATAACAGAGCACCAAATAAAACAATTTGAATTTAAAACAACGATGGCATAAAGATAAAAATATAACGTAGTTGTAAAGTATCTTTTAAAGAGAAAATATTTTCAGATATTATTGTAATTGTGAAAATCATAGGTATGATGGTGAAAACAATACAAAGAAAGGTGTTTTTGACGTTAGCTGTAGGTAACGTTGACTTTCTGGATTGAGTAAGGAGTTTAATATAGAATTTTAGAGTCAGAAAGAAAGACAGGCAAATGCTGAGTCGAGTCAGTTTTGTAGAAACTGCGCTGTACATTCATTTCATCTTTATGTTAGCGGCAATCGTTCCATTCATACCCATAAACGAGTAAATCACTCGCACTGTAATAGTTGATAATAGAATATTCGTGATACGAGGCCATGAGTGGTAGAATAAACGCTTTGTCGTATTTCGCTTATAACCCTTCTTTTATTTCTAAGTTATTATTTTATTTTATGAGTCCTTTTTTATCTATCCTTCTGAAAGTCATTTTAATATTTTATAAAGCTGCGCTTATATTTCTAATTTAAATGCACAATGAAAAATTACAAAATGAATTGAGATCATTCGTTGATACATCCATTATTATAAATTTTATGCGCTAATGGTAGTTTTTATTTTTAAATTCCTACTTATTTCCATTATAAATAACAAATTACTATTTACTATAACTTGTATAATTTTATATTTATATAAATATTAAAAAAAATTATTAATATTTTGGTGTTAATTAAGACTATTTTATGCATAGTCAGATAAATAAAATATATTATTTTACGAAGTTAAGATCACCATATTATTATTTATTTTAAACCAAATATATAAATATATTTTAAGACAATATCAATAAATAACATAAAAATATCCATTTATTTTAAATGAAAGGTATTTTCACTATCAAACAAATGAGAGTAGCACACAGTATTATATATAAAAAACAAAAGATATGAAAATACCTACATATAATGACTTATATGTACGTATAAGTTAAACTCATTTATATACTATATTTTTATATACAATTATGTGCATTTATAAAAATTTCAAATGCATTTTAAAATTCTAATGTGATTACTAAAATCCTTATATTAGTCGACGTAGAGAAGAAAAATTTTAAAACATTTTTCTTTCTATAGTTGGAAAACTCTTATTCATATAAATTAGTTTTGTATTATTAAGTAAATAACGCAGTATCTATTTTCTTTGAAATTGGTACCTCATTAACTATTAAAAAATGTATATAATAAAGTATTTAATGAATTTTAAGTTTATTATAGATTAATCAGTTTTATGGAAGGTTTCTAAAATGCTTAATGTAAAACTACCTAATTTATTACTCTAATGAAGGAAATTAAATAAATTAAATATTTAGTAAGAAAAAAAAATTGCAGTCTTAAGTTTTATTTGTTAAAAGGCTACACCTTTCCTAATATAACAAATTAATTATATGTCCTCAATTAAAATTTCAAATTAAATTTTCATAAATTTATACGAAACGACCAATGAAGTCTTATTTGGAAAATATATCGACTTATTCATGTATTTTACATGAGGGTTACTTACACATAATTACAATTAATATCGTCGAACGGTATATATCTATTTCCATACACACTCATCATAGTTAAATTAAAGTTATATAATGTTTTAAAAGGCCAACAGAAAAGTTTAGATGCATCATGAAAGAAATAATATAAGTTCATTAATTCAGGGATGAAATGGAAGAGAAGATTTATTTTCATTTATGGATATCATATTCTATAGAGTTGGAAAGTTTTATTTCAAGACATTTTTTTTTCTCAAACTATCTTTCTTTATAAGTACAGAAAAGTATTAATTTTCATCCATAATTTTTATTAATGCTTATATTGTAATTTTTACTTCTACTATTGATCACACTGAGTATAATAGTCAGAGTATTAAGCTAAGGGAGGTATATTTAATTTTAAAAATTGTAAATAAAATTTAATACTAATTAATTAGTAACATTATCGAGCGAATGTCAATTCTGAGTTTTAAAGATTGAAAATAAGGAATTTAATTTCTTTTCTATTTTTAAATTTTAATTGTACCAATTTTATATAAATTATAGTCACGTGTAAGACTATTGTAACTTAAATTTATAATCGTTCTTTTAGATGAAAGTATTTATAATATTTAGAAGTTGCAATCATAAGTTTTATAAATAAGTTTATGCGTAAAATATTTAATTTTATATAATAAATTCATGTATAAAAATAGTTGTTTTGGTACAAAACTTAGCTCTTTTAAATATACAATCTAGATAAAATTTAGAAAACTATTGAAATTGAGCAATAAAGCAGTTATCATTATTGCAAAAAAACAATATTATATTTAATAAAATTGTTTAGAATATAATAGTTTATTAATAATTTTATGACGATTCTGATTTATTATATAAATTTTAGCTTGTTAAGTTGATAATTTTGCAAAGAATAAAAAAAAACTCTGCATTCATAGAGTTCGAAAATCTTATTCAAGAAAATATCTTAAAGATAATATTAAATTATAATTTTAAATTTAAAGATATTTTCACAACAAAATAAACACATTTTCTTAAAGAATATTTAAATACTAAAAAATTTTAACTGACGTGTAATTAATATCAGCTTGTTATTACTTAGCAAAATCGGATTTATAAAAAAATAAATAAAAATTAAAAATAATAAACTTAAACCTCGTTAAACTTTTATTGAATAAAATTGATAGCTTCTCGATTGTTAGCTATTAATCTCAACTTAACATTCAAATATATTAATGAAATTAGTAAAAGTAAGTTGAAACTTATAAACACATATATATAAATTGAAATGACACAAAAATCTACAATAAATCGGTGATATCTGCAAAGTAAAAAAAGCACAAAGCGCTGTAAATTTGAAATGAGAACGGTATCAATATTGATTTTGCCATCTGACAAAAGAAATCAGGTACCTTGCACGTATACGTGTGTGCATGTTAATGGTGTATAGGCATTGTCTTACTTTGTCTATTCTGGCATTCTAGAAAATAGAAAAGACTGAAGCATAAAATTTCATTCTCGTGATGCGTTCTATCCTCGGTTTTTCTGCTTATTTTATCCTTCTTGGCGATGTGAAGTTGTTTGTTCGTTTAAAAAGTCGCTTAGTTGACATTAATCAATTATCAACGCAAAAAATATCAGAGATAAAATATTTCATTTTCAATTCGCAGTGATTTCATTTCTAATATCCGCTCATCATTGTATCGGTGCGGCGTTTTTTTGTTGTTCATCCTTCCTCAATAATACAATTGCACTATTCTATTATCATTTTCAAATATTAATCTTTTCCAAATTTTTTCTTTTAAAAAATTGTTTGTTTTACGTATTGTTAAAAATTGATTTTGATTTTAAAATAAAATGTTATATTTAAGTTAAAGTTCAATGTTTCTCCGTTGCTATTTTCCTTTTGCCTGAAATCCAAATCTCTTTTACTTTTCTTTACTACATTTGCATTTTTTCTATTATTCATTCTTTTCTTGAAAGATGTTCACTCTTTCACAAAAATCTTGTTTTCTACTTTCACATTTATAGTACATTGTTTGTACTATTTATATTTCATTTCTTTCTCTATTTTATGTATTTTCTTTTAAGCAAGGTACATTTCTTATAATAATTTTTTCAACAGGTTTTTTGATCCTTTTTATTTGGGAGAGGATATAACAAATTTTATCATATATGAATCTTTCATTTTAATATAAAAGTATATAGTTAGTTTATTTGAAATTAATTTATAATTTTCATATAGTTTATAATTATTTGTAAAGATGATGTTATCTATATTTTTTAAGATGTCAAATTTTAACCTACAAAATATTCTCATTGCATAATATTCAATTAAAAGAATTTTCGATAATGTAAATGTATTTAGGATAATTATTTCATATTCATATTAATAGAAGAAAGTTG
The DNA here is from genome assembly GCA_018907045.1 of Wiebesia pumilae. Lineage (NCBI taxonomy): Eukaryota > Metazoa > Arthropoda > Insecta > Hymenoptera > Agaonidae > Wiebesia > Wiebesia pumilae. Next base: position 5,950,123 of record JACCHZ010000127.1, read on the forward strand.
AATATAAGAAAAACCAAAAGTAATATTTTTAATGTATTATGTTATAATTCTCTTTTATTAGAGAGATAATATATTTTAAATTGTATTTTCTATAATCTGATTGGATTTTTTAAAATTTCAATATATTTAAAATTAAGTATATATTTCTTAAATTTATCAACGTAAATATGAATTTTAAATCATGTAAACTGGTCAAAGTAAATTTGATCTAAGAAATTTAAAGATTATCCATCCAGTTTCCTATCATTTTTTATATTGTATTTATTTATAAAAATTTTTTATCCCAGCTTTACTTATTTTAGAAGTCCTTTCATTCGGTTAATTTTAATTCTTCAACTTCTTTCCAGTATCTTTCTTTTTGCCTTCGTTTTGTTCAGCTGAACATTGTATCCTTTCGTTTGCATGGGTGCTCGTTGCATTGGGTACTCAAATGATGTGCGCAGGCACAGATACGCAAGCTCACGTGAAATATCCCAGTTACCACAATACGAAAAGAATGAGCTTTTGAAAACACCCTTACCGTTATTGCTCACAAAAAAGGATGAAAAAAGAATGCGAAGGATATCGTAGTGTCAGTGACGCGCGATCCCGTGGGCGTTTTTGTTGATTCGAAAAGTTTTGGTATGGGCAGATTTCATTGATAACCTTTTTGCACACCTTTTACGCTTATTTTACAAACCAATTGCTCAAAATAAAAGCGTTATTTCATTTTAATATTTTAGATTGAAATATATGTCTATTAATTCCCGAAGTTAATAGTACTCCAATACAGTTAAACATACTATGAGTCTACTTCAAGGATCACATTGTTATTAAAAATATAAGGTTTTTTATTTGAATAATGAAAAATTTAAGAAATAAAATTAGCGATTAATATTTTTGATTTTTTTAGATGAATAAAAATTAAAACATTTAAATAGAATGCAATATTCAGTTTCACAAATTAAATCCAATGTTTTTATATAATTATATTAATTTTTAGATTTATTATTATATTACATAATAAGCACAACTTAAATTTTTCAAAAACACTTTTATATATGAATTTGGTGAAACGATTAAGAAAGGAAATATCTGATTTATATAATTAACCGATATATTCTATTTGTAAATTTATTTAAATAAAATAATTCTTTTAAAAAATACTACTTCTGTTTAATATTATATGTATATTCAATGAAAACGAAGACTGTATAATATATATATATATATATTTTTTCATTTATAGACAAAAATAAATAAGTAAAGTACCAGACAAATTTAAAGCTGTAATAAACTCGAAATGCTATTTTTAATTTACCTATTTTCATATAAGTTATTCTACAGTTTTTCATTGTAAAAGTGTTCAATATTCAGGGAACAATTATTATGATATAAATATAATAGAAACATTACTTTGTTTCCTAGAGAATATACGAGTTAGTAAATACAAGAGTTCATATTGCAAATATATAGATATCGTGTTACTTCCCTTCTCACGTCGAGGACGCGATATTCACGCTCTTAACTTCCTCTTCCTCTACAACTCATCATGCTACCACGGATAGTCTCTCTCTCTCATTTATTTCTCTCCTTTTTTCTCTTTCCTCTGGCTATAATTAAAAAATAGAAATAACCCGAGAAAGCGAGTTATTCGTGCTGTTGTACATCGGCTGTTGGTAGACACGCGGAGTACACGAGAAGGAGAGCAGGAGAAATGGAAAAGTGGGTCAAGCGAGAAATCGTTAGTAACTTCTCGGACTTTTAAGAGACGAGAGGTGGAACTAGAGAGCGAAAAGAGACTTGAATTTAAATCAACTCTTGGTGTTATTATAATTCAGGAGGAATTGGATAAACCTAAGTCGAGCTACCTGTCGCATTCTCTATATGTAATCCATTCGATGAGAGAACAACGATGCTCTTTTCATTTTCCATATATGTGTTTTGTATTTCTCGCATGTAGAAACTGTCAAGATTCGGTCAGCCATATGAACACTTTAGATTTAAATCTTAATGTTTTACCTGGAATCTTGTCATTATGTACTAGAATTTTTACGCGACACTTGACATGAAGAAGTTCATCCATTTTAGCAGTTTTGTCATCTTCCTGCATTTTATAACGCTAGCTAAGTAGTTGATTTTAGTGTTAGTTAAATTATACATACACTAATTATATTATAAAATGTTTCATATATTTCTAATTTTTAAATTGATTTATTACGCTTCGCATACTTTATAATATATAAAAAGAACATGAAATTGATAAGTAGATATCGAATAAAAATTTTGTTATATATTCAAACAAATAATTACATTTATTATTTAATTTTGTGTTACTAAATTTTAAATTGATAATTAACAGAAATGAAACATTACAATGATTAAACTTCTGTTTATATTTCTAAATAATTGTTATTTAATTTATTTTATAATATTAAATTTTAATAAAGATAAATGTATGTGCAATTTGTAGCGTATAGATTTCAATTTATACCTAGGAAACTCATCATAGTTCTCAAGAGGTATAAAGATCTGTTATTGGAAATAAAAATGAAACACTTAGCCAATGAAAATAATGATAAATTTAAATCAAATCTAATTGCACAGCTAGGTTATAATTGGTACTTCCACTCTCATTTTTTCATCATCTGTATTTATATTAATAAACAAATGTAAGTAAATTTATATAAAGTACAATAAAATAATGGCTTCAGAGAAATTTTATAAATTTATTTACACAAATAATTTATGGACGCATATTTAAAAATTTATAATGTTCAATAAAACGAATATATCGATGAGGAATATTATTTTTAGTTTTTTTAGAAATAAATATAATAATCATTATTTAATTTTAGGCTTATTTTCAAATATCACTGCTGCACAAAATTATTGGAAATTGAATTAAAAATATTAACCAAAAATATATATAATTTATTACATAAGTTAGTTCCAATGAAAAAAAAAATTATCAAATTATTCATACATTGTGATTTTAAATAGTTATAGGGAATATTTGATTACAAGAATAGATTATCTCCTTTTTTCATAAATTTTTTTATTATAAAAAGTTAAGACTTAATATTTTTACTCGTACAATTTTCTGCATGCAAACCAAACTAAAATACAATTTGAAAATAATAAAATCAATATTTGTTTAATAAAATTAATTTTATTTTTACACAAATAATATAAATCTTCTTCTGATTTCAATCAATTAAGGTCATTGAATAGTTTTCTATATTTACTTATGCATCATATTTGAAGGGTTCTTACATTTTTTAAAAGTAAAGTCTAATATAATTATAATGAAAAGGTATATTTATTAAATAATAATTTTAAGTTTTCGCGTTAGTATTAATGTTTTAGATCAATAGAACTGTTTAAGATTTATCAATAAATACTTAATATTTCTACTGCAGTATTAGTATAGATTAAAAGTAATTTTTTAAAGAAAAAGTACAAATTTATGTTGGTTTTATATATGTATAACAAATTATTATTAATAGTATTATAAAAATTCAATTATTTTCATAGCATTAAGATCTATTTTTAATTATGAAATGATTTACATATAATTACATTTAATATATTTCGTTACCAATGTCTTAGAAACATGTGTCATGGGAACGTTTTTTACATTATCAATTAACCATGATCTCTCTCTCACAATATACGGTAAGCGGATTCGAGCTACTCAAGTGCTCACATAATTGTACTTCAATGGCTTAATTTCATGACGTTATTATGAGCTTGAGTGAGCTAGAAAGAAAGGAATAGAGACAAAGAGAATACATAGAGTAAACAAACGTAAAACACAAGGGATGACGCATATGCTCTTAATAATTAATCACTTTTTAATGTCAATGAAATTTAGTACTGTATATTATGTGATGTGAGCACGCATGCTTTTCTCTAGGCTTGAGATTCATTTTTTATTAGTACATAAATAGGGATCAGGTACTTCACTACTTCGCTAGATATTTTTACTTTTGATCTCTACTATTTTATCAATTCAATCTTTCAATGATATCGATCACTATCTCTGCTATTATTATAGTAATCAAGAGTAATAGTTAAAAAGATGTGCGAAAATTTGTGAACTATGGTGACAGCAGCCTATATCTTTGATGTCGATAAACGTTTTATTATTAAATTTATCGAATTCTCAAGATCTTTTCTAATATTTAAGTTTGGACAATGTATTATATCTTTTCTCAAGTATAAAAGAAGTTTCATACTAAGTAATTATAAAAATTTTATTCGTAAATATATTCTTCTAACAAAATTACTCAGAAATATGTATTTATTTTAATAAAATTTACTTTTTCCAGTTTACCTAATAACAATTTCTCAATTTGACAAATTAGGCAATTATTGGTGTGAAATCGCAAAAGTTTTCGACTTTTAATACTAAGTAAATGATTCATAAAGAATGAATTCAAGAAGAAATTTATTTTAGAAAAATTGCAATAAAAATTTGTATTAGCACGGAACATGATATTCTGTTATTATTGTTTGCTGCTAAAAAGCACTAAAATTGTAGTCATGAGCTGCAACAAACGTTTATTAAGCTCCACTAGAAATATACCTCATACAAAATGCAATATGAAAGTGGGAAAAGTGAAGGACGGTAGAGATTAAATGAAGATTATGTAAGAGATTAAAATAGTGATTTAATTTTATTCAATTATTAATTTTAATTTTTAAATAAATCAAACTAAATGTAAATTGTTATATAGATCTTTACATTCGGATTTTTAAATATGAAAGAGTATTTTACTATCTAAAATTAGAAATTTATCTAAAAAAGAATGTAATTAGTTCATCTGTAATATATTAAAATATAAGTTTCATAAAATATTATATAAAATAGTTTTTGAGGTGATGTAAGTAATGCGTCTATATCTGTATATGACTGAATGATCTACAAGTTAATAGTAAGTCGCATCATATTAATTCGCACTTGCTTAATTATGACTTTTAGAATACAATTTATTTTGCTGATTGATAACTAAAATAATTTTTAATTAATTTATGTTTATTTTTAAATTTTAACATTTTATAATTTAATTAACAATATAAGAAATTTTTTACAGAATTTAATTTTTTTCATACATGAAACAATAATAATTTATATATCATATAAGAACTAATATTGCATATTATTATTAAAACCTTAAATTAAGTATTATCTACTTCACAAATGTAAAATGTTGATGTGGTAAAAAAAAAAACCACAAAGAAGGAATTGATTGTTGACAAAGCAATTCTGTTTTTTGGTTGTATTTTTAATTTTTGTTACGCAGTAATATTGAGAGAAAATAAGGACATCAATACTTCTCATACATAAAAGGTATTTGTTTTATACAGTGGACGTGCTATTGACAATAAAAATTTAAATACAATCAAACAACGTAATTCTTTGTCGTAATTTTTTGTCAAATTCGTTATATTAAAAAATGTCAAAAAATGTTATCTGGCCTGAAAAAGGTAAAATGGGACAAATATTTACATAAATCCAATATTATTTTGTACTTCAGTAAAATTTAATTAAGTTAATGAAAGACTTATCGTACTTTATTTTAAACATAAATAAGTGAATTAAACTATTTTTCATGTTGTACAGAAAAACGGATTTTTAATGATTAGAATAAAACAATATTTGACCTCATACATATAACGAAACAAGTTTTTCCGCTATTACTTGGTACTTTGTGAAGGATCATAAAAAAATATTGTCTAGTAAGAAAGTGAATGAGAAAATAGAGAAGCCCTGACATCGGCGTCTCAGGACGTGCAAGATGTAGGTCAGTTTTTTAGCAGCAGCTTTAGGCTCTATATGGATAGTCCACTCAAAATAATTTAACAGCGATCGATGCTACTCTGAAGGCTGAAAATAGCAATGCATTACTACCACTTCTATCTACGTTGTATCACAAAACATGATGTAAATAGTGTAATCTGAGTCGTGATCCTAATGAAACGTAAATCGTAATGAATTTTCATAGAAACTTACTTGTACGATATTTTCTTCTTTATTTTAATTTTATATATTTTTTTAAAAAGTAGGATTTACATGCATATCAATCATTTCAAGTAATATCTTCAATTTTTCAGTAAATTTAAAAATATCAGTAGTTCTATAAATATAATATATGTGAAGTACACATACCAGCTCAATTTAGGTTTTAATTTATATATTAAAAAAAAAATATGACATATTTCCAGTTAGATCTCTATATTTTTATACTTAAAGAATTTGTAATCGAAAATTTGAGATTAATTTGAGAATAACAAAATTTTACTCAAAAAAAATAGAAATATACAAATGAAAAAAGAGTCTCATCCAAAGTAAGATTTATGGAAACTACTCGAGGTGTACCTCACCGATTTTCGTGATATTGTGATATGTTGTAGCATATCAAAAAATATAAGACGGGTACTTTTTTACGTGCTAACTCGGAAATTTAAGTGGTGAAAAGCACCCTTAAAATTTACCCTCGAAAATCATTTTTTAACATCACAAAAATGAATTAAAATTTTGGAATAAATCAACTCCAAATTATGTCTTAACAAAATGTTTATGTAGAAATTGCTTTTATTCCAAAGGGTTGCACCCCCTATGTTTTATAAGGATAAATATGAAAAAACGAATCTCATGAAAAATAATTCTATAATAAATAATATTGAGGTATAAAGTTGACGTCTCTTGAGATTTTTGAATGTATTTTTAAAAATTATGTTAAAAGGGGAAACTGCCCCAAACAAGAGTTTTCTAATATGTACCTAAATATAAAAATATATAAGAAATATATATTTATTATATAGTGCGAAATTATACGATCATTTGAGGGGTAAAAACACCCTTATAGATTACCCCTGAAAAAGCATTTTTCTAATTTAAAAAAAAAAACGATTTCCTAGGGTAAATTTTAAGGGAATTTTTCATTCCTTTAATCGCCGAGTTAGCATATAAAAAACACTTGTCTAATACTTTTTTATATGCTAAAATATACCACAATATCAAGAAAATTGTGAGATACACCTCGGGTAGTTTCCTTGTTAGTCTCCTTATATTGTTAGTCTACTCGATGAAAACTTATTTTTATTGTCTTTCTTTTTCAAAACAAAAAAGAAGAAATTACTAAGTAGGATAAAGCCATGGATATAATTTATAAATCGTGGACTTTCTACTGAAGCTCATTGTGCATCCGACTAATAGATATTTTAACCAAACAAGTACTCTGACCATTACGTAAATACTATACCTTAGAAAGATTAGAGTAATTTTAAAAAATAAAATATTATAAATAGTAATTGACTGTATAAGTGAAGTATTTACAGAAAAATATATATGATTTTATATTAGAAAAAAATTTATCAAATTTAGGGTATAAAATATAAAAATAAATTTTAAGTATATCAATGATCAATGAGAATAAAATAAAGTACGTGACTAATTTCCGACAGTTTGTTTTTATCGTATTAAGTTAATATATAATTTAGACAAAGTGGATAGATCAACAAATTAAACATTAATATATATTTTAAGTACATGTATGTAGATAAGATGTTTTATGTTTATATGTTAGTATTAAAAAAACAAAAAAAGATAATAGATCTAGTTTTTATAGAAACTTTTTTCAATCTTAAAAAAATTTTTAATAAGCCTTCATAAAGTTGAAATGTTTCTTTAAACAGTTGAGATGACAGTACGAAATAAAAATAAAATTAAATTTAAGTTAGGTCAAACTTAACCTATTAACCGTATATATTAAAAATTTTATTGTATATTTTATTAATCTTAATTTCGTTGGCAGATCATATTTCACTAATGATATATCAATACATTTTACAGAATTTTTATATATTTAACCATAAAAATAAACTAATTCATGTATTTATTCCTAAGTAAGTGCACTATTAAAAAGTTTTGACGTCAAAACAATGCTCTAATAGTACATAAAAAATTCAATTAGTGATGGTATAACTATATTATTTTCGTTTTGACATAGAAAAATACGTGATTCATGTACTTAATAAAGATGTAACAAGGTTAAACATGACTCAATAATAAGATAATTAGTTTTTATGAGATAGATACAGATAGATAAAGTGTGTGTGTGTGTGTGTGTGTGTGTGTGTGTGTGTGTGTGTGTGTGAGTGAGTGTGTGTGAGTGGGTGTGTGTATGTGTGTGAGTATACGTGTGTATGGGAGAGTAATTAAAACGCAAACTGGAATATGAATAAATAACAAGATTTGCAAAAAGTTGTAAGAGTATAAGATAATCCTGTATTTTTATACAAGACAAATGCATAATACATGCATATGTACGTGCGTGTCTCTCTCTCTCTCTCTCACTCTCTGTGATATTTAAAGTAGAGCAGATGAAAAAAGTAAAAATAAAAATTTTAATACACAAGTCAAGTTAAATTAAAAAAATTTGAATACATAATAATAAGTGAAATATACAATATTGACGTGATTTTTATATAAACACATTTTAAAAGTAAATTAAGCTTTTGACAAAATATTTTTATAGGTGATATATAAATAATTTTCAAATAAACAAATAAACGTTTTTCTAATTTACTAATTAATAAAAAAATTATTAAAACAAAGTTTAATTATTGATAAAATTATTCAAACATAATGTCGTTACATATATTTGTAATTATTTTAATTAACTATATTAATTAACATATATGCAACAATACAAGATAATAGTTAATTGAAAAGTAATAATTTATTTTACTTAAAAATTCTGTAACATATTAATATTAAATTTCTTCCTATTTTATGTAACCTCTATTTCATCTGTAAAACATCGAAACAAACGTTCTTTATTCGGTATGCAATAAATGCTATAATATAATGTAATATCAATAATATGAAAGCTATCAATGCCTGTCTATGTAATATTTTATTTTAATATATTTTATAAGCGAGTTAATCACCTAACTCCTATAAAAAGTATTTCACACTATTTTTACATATACAAAAATATTATATTAAATTTAAGTACACCAAGTTTAATTTTTTTACAATTCAAAATAAACCTTCATAAAAATAATATTGATAAGATAAGATAATAATAAGATATTTACAGAATATTTTTATAAAATGTACAAAATTCACTAAAATAAAAATGAATTCAATATATATTTTTAATTTACCAAGGAATTATTAATTATATTAAAAGCTTCATTAAACAAAGTTAATATACAGTTATCATTTTTTTTTAATATTAAATTGTGCTACACTTGATGTTCTTTGTCATAAATTAATAACAATAATATTTTATCAGAAGAAGAAAAAATAATTGTTAAGTATACTATTTTACCTATTTAACTCTTTCGAATCAGAGACATCTCTGAATAAATTAATTAACGCTTTCTATAAGGTTTATACATTGAGTACAATATCGATCTATGTACATGATCTATATACTATATCGATATACATGATACAATATGATCAGTATTTAGATAATATCCTTTTTTCTTAACCTAAAATACTTTATCAATAAGCCCTCATCTTTATCTTTCGATACTGAGTTCGACTCTGAACTTGGTGTGTGTTTATTGATCCTTAACCGTTACGTATGTTAGTGTTCTATAGTGTCCCAGGTTCGTCTGAATTCTGGATTTATCAGCCATAATCTATGTATGGGTAAGACATACAGAATGTTAAGGGCGAGATAAAGAATGTTATTATATGAAATAATCAGGTCGTTGTCGGGCGCTTATGTGTTGGAATCCATTGGGCTGGGATCTACGAGGAAACACATCCCGAGCGTCATAACAAACTTGACGATGCTTCCATGAATATTCAATATAACTGGGACAAGCAGCACCGAGGCTTCAAGTAACAAAACCAGGAGTGGTTATAGACACACATACAACTATGAGACAGACAGAGAGAGAGAGAGAGAGAGAGAGAGAGAGAGAGAGGGAGAGAGAGTGAAAAAGAGTGAAAGATGAAAAGGTGAGATAAGAGAGAAAGAATAGATTTTTTCAATGAAAATTGTTTGAAACTGAAATCACGTAATGCTACTGACAATGGCAATAATTACGGTCAGTGTGATTGATACATTTCTTATATCAAAGCTTTATGTATTGTACAATAAGCCATAAGTTAATTCATACTTCGAGTACATATCTTTAATTTTATTACTTACTTTTTTTTAGAGAAATGTACTACTCATATATATAATTAGTATTAGCTATAGTGTAATTAATAGTGATAGTATCTCATATCTCGTGAAAGCAAGAAAAGTAATTTATTTGATAATCGGATAGTCTTATACGATATTCGCGTAGAATAATGTCTACACCATGTAATCGTATTTAATCATTTGTAATAATTGAAATTATATAATAATCTAAATAAAAAAATTAATGAAATTCGACTTTTCTTTTTTTAATATTTTGTTATCTTTTAAGTTTCTTTTGAGTAGAGATATAAATGTTATAAAAAACTATTATTACCTAATTACAGGTAAAAATAGACTGAAATAATAGAGTCGTAATAAAACAAAATAATGAAAAGAAAAACTTGATTCTAAATGCAATATTGAAATTAAATATTAAAATAAAATTTCTAACAAAGAATATAAATTAAATAATATATCTCAAACAATAACATATATAAAGTTAATTAAATTAAATTTAACACTCATTGTAATTATAGAGATTTTCGAATTCTCTAAGAGGTGGTTACGCTTCCGAACAGATATATTTACACGTTTCTCCAAAGTTGCAAAGGTGGGTTTAAAAATCTCACTGATGAGTCTTAGAGTCTATTTGGAACAGAACGTAATTATTTTTTAGAACATAAAGACTTTCTAGAAAAATACTAATTCATATTACCTACTTTAAAATTACTATGGTTTCATCATTTAAAAAATTTCAAAAATCATAGATACTTTACTTTATAGAAAACAGAAAAATGTAAGGAAAATAAATTATTATTCAACTAATTACTTTAAATTATAAATTAATGTTATTGCAAAGATTTTTAAAGTTTTAAATATTTACATTTTATATGTAATTATTATGTCGGAAGGAGAGAGAAAGAAAGAGAGAGAGTTATAGGAACTAAGAAACTAAGTATGTAACTTTCATCGTTATCAATTCATCTTTTGCTCAATTCTTATATGACGTGTTCTTCTCTCTCTCCGTCTCTCTCTCTCTCTCTCTCTCTCTCTCTTTGTCTTTCTCTTTTTCATACTCAATTTACGATTATTTAAAATTATTCATACTCATACACACAAAGTTTAAGATAAGAAACTGATAAAAGGAGAATAAGTAAGATGAGTATCGAGAGAAGTAAGCGCAACTTTTCCATTTCTCGGAGGAGAACCAAATGTTAACTAAAGTTTTTTATTCTTGCAGATATTGCGTATTAAATAATTTCATCATGTAATAACGATGTAAAGTAAAATCTCAAATGAATAAAACTTAAGCACTGTATGTAAATATGACTGCTGATGCACTTCTGCTTTTATCACATAGGTATATATTTTTGTGAGTGAAAAAAGAAAATGTAAGGGAACAATTTATGTTCCCTTGTTACAATCAATGCTGCTTTTTAGAAGTACATTGAAACGCAGGCTTTCTATATTATAGATTTTTTAATGAGAAATACTTTTTAGAAATAAAAATGTGAGGATGACATTATATCAGCTGATGTATAGATGTACAATCAAAAATTAGTATTGTTCTATCTAAATTTAGAAAGCATCTTTATATGAATTTGTGAATTCGAAGATAATCCAGTGCCTAAAATGTATTTATAAGTCAAATTCAAAGTTATGACAAAATCAATATTTTAAATATTATGAATTATTTTATTGTTTTAAATACGTATTTAGTGAGAGAGTTCCATTTAAGAATTTTTAACATTTATAAACAAAGTATAAAATTTCAAATCCAATAAATACGTATTTAAAGAGCAAAATTGCTTAAAGGTGAGTGATCAAAGTGTAGCATACAGAGGTGAAGTACGAATATATTGTCTTATATTCGCTACTTTATAAAGTAAATTGATTACATACTTGTAAAGGTGGTGAATTTGAAAATATTCACCAAATATAAATTAAAAAAATACTCAATATAGATAAAAAACAAGATAAAGTAGGATATGGAGAAAATAAGATAAAAATAAGAAAAATGATTTATTGTACACATAATAAATTATCTGTAACTTAATAGATAGCCTTAATAAGTAGAGCATTTGTGTATTTTTAATTGAGTGCCAGATCCAATAATTTGTAACAGCTTCAATAATTCTAGAAATCATCAATTGTAGATATCATCATGTGATCACATAAATATAAAGACTAACTCTTCAATTCCTATTTTCTTTAATATTATAATTACCGAACTTAAAATAAATACAAAAGTAATAAAATATCTAGAAAGAGTTTGGAAATGCAATTCAAATGACATATGAGATCACGTGAAGAAATACCAGAGTATATATTTTCTAATTTAGGAATAACTTAGATCAGGAACTCTCTTATATTTATAAAGCAAAGGCTTGGATTTCAGAAAACAATCTCAACCTATTTGAGAACAATGACAAAATAAATTGGCTTACGAGTCTGTCACTAATTAAAAAGTTGCTAGACAAACCCTTAAAATTACGATGAAAAAGATAAACTATTGAAAAACATTGTACAAATTGATATATCAGAATATTTAAGTTTTATGTACATTTCACATTGTTAGTGGTAAGTGAATTGTATATCGGAAGAGATAAAAGATTTTTTTTATAAGAAATGTTTTGCATGAAATATTTCAAAGATCAGCAGAAGTAATACAAGATTAAATTTTCAATTCCAGAGTTTCTTTCTTATACAAAATCTTAAAATTGTTTCTTATGTAAACTGTACGAGAGAATGTACTTTATGAGATTATAATTTATAAATTTTAGAAAAATTATTTAACTTGGTGTGTGTAGAAATTACTTATGAATTGCTATGAATATCAGCCTATGGAGAGAATGATTTTGTCTAATTAGAGCACCAAATTTAAAAAATGCATGTAATAATTCGAGATAGATAAATATTCATGTCATCATATGCTGTAATTAATAAATATTTACATGTATAAAAGACTATAAATTTAGGGTTGATACACCCTTTATTGAATTCAAAGTCTCCGTAGACGTTTTAATAAATCGATTCAGAAACCCTATTCACAAGCATCTTTTTATATGAGACTAAAAGACAGAATTAGAAATACAAATTTACTAACCAAGAAAGTGAGTAAGCGAGGGTTAGAGGGAGATAAGGAGGAAGAGTAGACGAATGAAAAACTTTAATAATTATGCAGTCGGGAAGCATATCGAAGTATATCCTGTGTGATTCGTTTCTCTTTCGTTCATTTCTGCCCATCCTTGAAACTTTGTAAATACGTAAATGTAAATCTCGCGCGCTTGCAATGTTCCATGACTAGAATTCGAAAGACAGGAGTAGAGGAAGTATGTGGTCGATTCTAGTCGGTACTAATCTTCTGTTAATTAGCCAGCCTTTATATGGGGCGATAATTCTATAGATAAAGTATAAAAGGAATGAGCAGACATTTCGCAAAATGGGTTAATAAACAAATTGACAGATCCCTACAAAAATGTGCATATTGACATATTAATGCAACATAGAAACTTGAGTATTTTTTAATGTGTTTTTAAAGTTAAGTTATGGAATATTTGTGTCGGTCAATAATCTTACAGCTTTGGTAAAATTTTTAGGAACTTTTACTAGGAAATTAGTCTCACTTATTAAGCTTCTAAAGGTCTCTTAATAGCAAGCGCTCTAGACTTTAGTCAAAATTTACTGGTTTAATTATCTTTTATTATTTATAATTATTAATAAATCTGAAACTCAATTCATTATGTAATTTCATTAGAATATGTTGAAGATGTAAATGTAATGTATAAAGTATATACCATGAATTGATCTGTAATTTTTCCGAAAATAAATATCTGCATGATAAAGTTTTTTATTAATTTATTTTTTACTAATTCGATCTAAATAAAGTAGATTAAGAATATTGGATCCGAATAAAAGCAAATTTAATCTTTTCAGCAAATGTTTGTTCTGCGTATTGTTTTCTTCTCTTTATTCTGTGTACCTAACAACCAAACAAAACGGAATTAACAGAAATTTTCAGAAATATTTATCAATGTATAATACAAAGTGAATACAATCTACTTAATACGGAAATTGAAATTATTCATAATTTTTTATTATTTATTTTATTTATATAGTAAGTTATTTAAATAATAAATGAAATGCAAACAAATGGCAAATTCACAAATGTAAGCTATAGTCGTTGTAATTTACTAGTTATATAAAATCATTTTATTTGTAAATCTGTAACTTGTCTGAAAATGAAAACAATATAATTATATAAAAAAATTATAATTCATTTATGTAATATTATTTAATTTATAATAAAAATAATAATAAAAAAATGAATGAAATTGTAGTTTATATTTAAAAAATCAAAAGATAGTTACAAGTAACGGAGACGCTTTGAACTAGAAGCACGTGCTATTAATTCGGGTCACAATTTCTTAAGTCAAAACTACCAAAATAAAGCCATTTATAACCGACGTAGCATGATTTTGTATGGTAGAAAAGGAGGTGAAGTCTATTTCGCCACACATATGTACCTATGACTCGAAGGCAGAGGCCAAGAGCCTTTGATCTTCTCTGATAATTCATCGGTCATATTGAGTCACTCACTGATTTACTTAATATATAGTTAATCGGGCTTTCGTGTGCACACCAGAATTAATGCAGAATTTACGCACATGAATTACGAATAATGGACTTGTCATATGATATAAAAGCAATGAGCACCGAGGAGATATGTTCTTGAAAAAGTAATCTACACAGTATTAATACATTATCCGAAAATAGGCTATTATGATCGTAGTACAAATTATAATAATATATACTAAATTATTACGTAACAACGTCAAGATCTGAAATAGTAATTTTTTAGAAGCTACATTTTAACATGTTTCGTATAACCTTTATCATTTTAAATGTAATTATTAAAAAATTATTAAATAATTTATTTTACTTTTTGTCACATTTCATTTTTTCCATTAATAGCATTGATTTTTTAATTTAAAATAAATACTATGTTAAATAATAGCTTAATATACGAGACTGATTTTTTTCTGAACTTTGAAGGTTCTTTAAGAAATAACAGAGATATAAATTTTCGTGTCATTAGGCTGCTTTAAACCTCTAGAAAAATCTGGATCAGTGCCAAAATAACTGTACAGAAGTTAAGAGCAAAGAAATCGCGTAACAAATTTTCAAGAGCCAAGGCCAAAACAAGGAAATAAAATTTGTTCTGAAAATTAATGCTACGGTTTTATCGTAGTTATTAAAAATAACAACAAATAAATTGATTACATACTTTCCATTAGAAAACCGTACTACAAGAATCGGTAAATGAAGCTTCTTATTGAAAAAGGAAAGAGTAATTGCTTTCATCATTAGACTTTTAGTTACATTTATACATTAATAATATTAGGTTATTTATTAATTATTAAACAGTTACGTGTTAAATAATAATAATAATTAAAATTTTCGCCGAAATAATTTATAATATTTTCAAATTAGTTTCGTTAAGATTCTTTAAATATTTTTTAAAACGTAAAAAATGCATAATATGATGAAAAATATCAAATTAATTTCATTAATGAAATTATCATAAACTTGATATGTTCCAATTTTAATCTAGAAAATATTATGGAAATTAAAACGAAACAAAATGTGCCGCTGTAATTTTAGTCTGATAACTTCGTTTTCAAAAACAACGTAGATCTAGTTAAACTACAGAAACATGAGAATCTGGTTCTACGACACAAATGAAATGAAAGAGATTTAAATCTTTAAGGTAAGGAATTTATTTTGACTAAGGGGCTTTTATGATCCCATAACAAAAGATATCCATTACTATTTAGAGAACTACTCTTAATACTCTTCGAACATTATTTACGCTTTATTAATATCCCTTATTTGGATTATTCATACATCTATTAGCAATAAAATCTGTGATTACATTATAGATTAGCATATCTTACAGTTCGATGCTTCTGAAAATGTAAAAAATACGATGAATATGATGATAGGCATAAGATGATTAGTTATCATAAGGTGTTAATAGTATTACTAACACTCCTTTATTACTTTTAGAAAATATATCCATGAATTAGTTAAATTAATTTTTAGCTTTTAGTTTGTTTATCTAGTTTCATTAATTTATAATTTTTATATAATAATATAAAGCAGTTACATAATATAACAAAGAAGATAACTTTATATTTTGATCAAAGTTGAGTATGTAAAAAATACAAGGATATTTTAAGAATCCGAATTATAACGATCTAACTTTAAAACTCAGGACAGTTTACTTTAATGACTGTTGAATTAAAAGTAATAATTAATTAATTAAGTATAAGTAGATATGAGACTAAAATGAATTATAATTTTAATTAGGAATAAAAGGTTGATATATAAGAACATACAAGAAATCGTAGCTTATTGTTTCACTTAACTTCAGCAAATAAAAATGTGATCAGACAGGAGACTTTATTAATCATGCAAGCCTGAATAATGTTAAAAAACATTATTAGAAATTTTATTAACATATTTAAATGAAGGCATATAAGAATAGAAATTTGATTAAACTATTAATCTTATTAAAATAGTATTCGGTTTCTTGATATGACTAAAAAAAATTATTTCTAATATAATCTTTTTAATAAAATACAAAATAAGAATACTGGTAAAAATATAGAATATAAGAAAACAATTATATTTAATTAGATCAACATTATATGTTTATAATGCTGCCGTAAATCAGAGCAATATTTCAAAAGTTAAATTATAAGTATAACGATAGAAAATTATATAATATTGCCAGTTGATACAGGATTTCAACACAGGTATAAGATTAATATCTTGGGTAAGAAAGATTTAGGCAAATAGGTAGTAAAATAGGTGGATCGATAGACAGATACGTAAATGCACTTTTCCTTCTCTTTCTGAATGTGTACTCGTGTGCTTGTATGGATTTCTGTATATGTGCTCCTTAATGCACGTGTATGAGAAAAAGCCAAATATATAGCTAGTTGTGTAACTCTTAAGAACAAAGTACGATATGTGGCTGGGCTGCTAGTTATATATACGACTGGAAGTTGATGCTGCCAGTGCAGGAGTTGAGAGAGAGTTAGGAGTATGGTTGTACCAAACTCTAAGTACTTTTGATAGGATTTACTAGAAAATACGGTAAGATATACATGTATATATATATATATATATATATATATATATATATATATATATATATACCTATGTATCTGTCTATATATCTATCTATCTGTCTAGATAGAAACTGAGAGAGAAAGTAACTAGCAATTCGTAATCTACTCTGCAATAATTCCTACTTACTTATTTCTCTTTAATCTCTCTTTTTGCCTCTCTTATTCTCCCAGTCTCTCACTATCTATCTATTTATCTATTTATTGATATACTTAACTATTCTTAGATACATAAGGGTCTATATCATAAAACATACACATATATGTAATCTAGATAAAGAGATAGTAGAGCCTCTTGTTTCTTAATTCTGAATATCGAAAATCACTAAACAGAATTCCCAGTGAGCGCCTATTAAGACTTCTGGAATGCTTACTATAAGCGTCAAGAGGACATACATTAGCAGGCAAGAGATATAAGAGAGACGAGAGAAAAGGAACTTTGAAATACGTCTTGTAATTGTAATGAGTTGGGCTAGATTGTCTTATGTCAATTTTTCTGTATACTATGCGTATAATACAAAAACTTACAGTAAGATCCTCTAGAAAAAGCATAAAATTATAAAGGTAACTATATTTTTTAATGATTCGATTAATAGACTATTGAATTTTATTTAAATATTATCTATTAAATTAAATTTCTTTCAGTAATTTATCTTCTTTTTGATCTATTATTATATGTATTATAAGTAGACGAACAATGATTAATTTTGTATTTTAACAGAGACTAATTTTAGTTTTAGAATTGTTCAAATTTACATTTACGTATATTTATACTATCATTGTTAAATTAAATTCAAATAAAAATATAGTAAGTCAATAAGTTATTAAAAAATAAAAATAAATCCATATAACATAAATAAGTAAATAAATAAATAAATATATACATATAAATATATATATATATATATATATGTAGTAGACATTGAATGTAATAATTCAATTATTTTGTTCAATATTCAACTGTGGCATTATATTTTCTAAACAAAATGTAATTCAAATAGTTTCAGCTTTAAAAACATTATTATCAAAATATTATTTTTAAAAAATATTTTTGAATTAAATTTTTTTTTTATATTTCCAGAACTTAAATCATTAACAAGAAAATAATCGACTTATTTTGACGGAATTTTAGATTTAATAAACGGAAGTCAGATAGAGGTCAATTGCTTCTGATTAATAGAAATTTTAATAAACATGTAAACTATGTACAAGGCAAAATGTCATTTCACGTTTACATAAATCCATAAGGATATCTATTAGATACACCTTAACACTTTCAGTTCAAATTTTAAAGAAAAATCCTGAAAATATCTCGGAGCACCTGAAATTTATTCGCTTTGAAAAACTAACCATAATCCCGAAAGCCGTTCGTGATCAAAAGAGAATCAGGCGTCTTCAAGTCGATAATTCATGGAGTCCCGAGAGCTACACTCCTGTCGACCTCAAAATAGAATCCTCGTTTTGAATCTCTTAATCACTACTCATTGTTACGAATAAGATTCTATCTTGTGCACTTTATTCTTAAAAATAATTGTATCTCTAAATGATTTCCGTCAAAATTTTGTTAATCTGATATTATAAATTTTTAAACATTAATATGTTTATCTTTTAATCTTATTTTTAATACGTAATGTGCATGTAATTATATTGACAAATGTACTTCACGTCATAAATATGATCATAAAATTTATATATTAACTCATTTTTCCTGTGTTTTAAAATTTAATATTAATTGGAGATAAAAAACAATTAGCAAATTTAACGGTATAGTTCACTATTTTGAACACTAAATCAGATTTAATTCGGTTGATGTCTACTACTCTATCTTTTCTACTTAATATATAATTTTTTAGTATGTTATAATTTAGACATTAATAATTTGGTTCGATTTTTCCCTTTCTTCATTAAAGTTAAAATTTTAAGAATAAAGTACATTAAATAAACTAGAACTTTTATATGAAAATGAATTTAACGATAAATACACACTTTGAGAAAAACATTTAATATAAAATTTAATTACATGCAATTAAAAAAATCAAAAAATTATTAAGATGAATATAATATTATATATAATATAATATTCTATTTGCGCCAAGTGTTATTTATTTTGACATATTGGATTGATTTATAATTCTTTGAATAAAATGTACCGTTATTTTTATTGTACATAAGTTGAAGTAAAATTTTAATAAATATTTACCGACTCTTATGTACTTAGAGCACATTCTAACAGAATTTCGTTAAAATAAATTCATATGACTTAAATAAAAGTTATAAAATTATCTGTAACTATAGTTTGTTTTACTTTTAAAGAATATAAAGAATCAAGTTTATATAGACATGTTTTACTATTATCTATTACACATAAGATAATTATGATTTATTTATCTTCAAAATTGTCGTAAGCAATTTACATTATTCATACCTAACGAACTTATTTTTCAGAAACACAAATTTAATTTTGGTATTAATTATTAATGGTAAAAAGACAAATAAAAATATTTAAAATATTGAATTCAATACTTGAAAAATTCAATCTCCATTAAATAAAGTAATAATTATAGATACAATATTTAAAAGCAATTCACTGCAATATTCTATAATATATAAATAGAAATTCACTGCTATTTATTGCAATATTCAAAATATTGTAACAAATGTACAATAAGGACAAAAATTACAAAATTTTAAAGTTAGAAAATTTTATTAAAAATCTATAAAAAAAATTAATGTTTATAAAGGTACGTTTGTAATGTCATGAAAAATTAACATTTATTCCCTAAATAAAAACAGCGTGATCACGATCAATTCGCAAATATAAAATCAAGTAAGATGTCATAGCTACCAAAGTGAAAAAGATTGGAGGTGTACGAACAAATCGCTCCAATGAGTCTTGAGAAAGAAAGTAAGCAACGAACTAACCTACAAGCTAATCTCGGAAATTGTTATCAAACCTGCAAAATGTAAATTAAAAAATGTAAATTACTTCATTTGCCGGAAAGCACCCGCGCAATATAAAATCCAATAATACACTTAAAGCTGCATAATGTAAGTAATGAAAGCACGAACGTGTGCTGAACTAAAATTATATAATCAGTTGGGGGGGGGGTTGACTTTGAGGTCACCGAGAAGACTAGATGATATTAATGCTGCTGATTGTACTCGTAATTGTTCCATGAGTTTTCAAATGCTATCAAAATAAGTGACAATATCCGCCCACTTTCCATTTCCATGATGAATGCAATTAAAGCTGATTCCTTTGTTTCAGCTTGTGTTCTTAGTTTTTTGTTAACTCTAAAGAGATAATTTTTGGAAATGAATTTTCCTCGACGTTCATTAGCGAACTTTTACAGTTCCACGCTTATTGACTGTGGATTAATCACGTAAATGACATTAAATTGAGCACTAATATTGTTTTATATATACTTATTATATACATATAAATTTTTTGTCGATATTAATTTTTATAATTACTTCAATGTAATATACTTGATATGAATAGTTGGATGGAAAGTTAATGATATTCAGGTTTAAATTTGGTAAAATTTGCTTTAAATTACGGTAACTTGAAAACATGCTAAGTGGTTGTACAAACGTTTACTGACGTAATTGTTATTTGCATACAAATGAAATCTTATCTATATGATTATTCATAACAATATATTCTAGATTTAAAAAGAGAACGTTTTTTCTAACAAAAAACTCAGTTTTTAATAAACGAATTTGTATGATATCACATCCTACGAAATATATTTTAATTAAATTCGTTCATTAAATAAAATCCAATTGTTACAGTTATTTATCATTAATTGTTTAATAGTCATAAAATGAATTTTTAATAATTAAAATTTATTAAATTTGTTTTAACCATCATAAAAATGCTTTATGCACAATATAGTCTTAAATAAGTTAATGATGAAAATCTTGAAAAAGCAAAAAAACCTTAATGTGTAAAATGAATACAAAGCACTACTTTACGCAAATAGAGAATCTTAAAATTTACTTAGAATTATTGTTGCTATATTTTAGACTCCGTACGGAAGGAAGGAAATAGAGAGAAATACGCGTTTTTTCTACTTTATTTGAGAATGAATTTTCTCGCGCTACTCGTATTCTAGAATTTCTACAAATAAAAATGTCATTTATGATATGAGTCTAATGTAACCTTCATTGAGGCTTACTCTTCTAAAATCGACTCAGGCAAGTTAGAAAATCAAAAGATATTTAATCGAAGATAATATTTTAAAATCTATCAAGTACATTGTATGTATTTGAATAGCTATGATATTGATTATTGAAGAAGAGCAAAATCGAACCATCAGATTTAAAAGTTAATAACCGACAATAAATATATGCAAAGAGTTAGAAAAAAGTGAAAAATGTACATGACCTTTCGGATGAAAATATCATATTAAGAAAGGTTTACTACAGGTGAGTTATTACCACTACAGATAATACAAATTATATATTGAAAAAACGGAAACAAGTGTATGGACTATGAAAGAATATATAGACTTCAAATGATATATTTATTAAAGTTGTATCATTGAAATCCTAAAAGATTTTTAAGAAACTCATTTTGTACTACATCTAGGTATCTTCAATACGTCTTTAGTTTGATCTTATCTCGACATCGTAGACGGTATGAAAAAAAAGAACTCATTGTCATAGCCTGGCTTTTTACTAAACAGCGAATGACAACGACAGCTATGCATCGACAAAGGTCTCCCTTTTCTCAATGGTATGGGCGCGTCTCTTTCTCTCCTCCAGAGCTTATTTTATTGTAAGGCGACTAAAAGCATACTTGAAGCCGAAAAAAATGAAGTCGTTTTCCTCCCTCCCTCCTTCTCTCATGTATACTCCAATGCATTTCTCGTTATTCCCATCCTTACTCTCTTTTATCTTCTTGTATCCTTCTCCATGATATCTATTTAGATCTCTCGTCCGCGTTTCCTTTTCTTGTGCTTTTTTTCATCCTACTGGAAACGGTGCCGGTATTTTGTGAAATTTATAAAATAAATTTTTAAATTTATTTTGTGTAGAACTTTGTTAAATGATATCGTACTATGTCACGCGTTATTACCTTTCAAACTCAATATAACATTTAAAATATTTACCGAAAAATAAAATTCTACAATATATATACTTATAATATATTTAATATTTATTTAAAATGTTTATAGAAATATTTAGAATTATTCACACTCTTCATTTATTTGCATATGATTAACTTGATTTAACAAGAATTCTACTTTTGATATTCAGTATATATATTATACGTATCTTATCAAATATTTATTATAATCTGAAAATTGGTCATGCTTTTTTTATAAAAACAGCGTTTTGTTGATCATATTGAATTTTTAGAAGCATTTTTATAATATTGGCTCTGATAAAATTAACATTTTTTTTTGCATATAATTATTATTTGATTTAAAAGCTATATTAATTTGCAATAAAATTCATTTTCACGTGATATTACAAACACGTTATATTACGATATATTACAAAATAGTTAGTATTTCTTATCACATTTAGCCATAATTACAGGTGGAATGTTTAAAATTAATGTAAAAAATAATTTTAAATATTCCTTTAGACAAACTATTACTTTAGTTTATATTGCAGTTTATTAGTTATCATTACGACTTACTAATTAAAATTTATAATTGAAAATTGTAGTTTTTTCTTATATTTTTCCTTCCATTTAACATAAAAAAATATGATAAAAATGTAGAATAAAAATCTATTTTTAAATAAATTTTAATAACTTTATACAAATGACAATTTTTGGAAATTGAATGTATTAGTTTGTTAATTACTTTCGACGTTTTTTTATATTATTCAGCAAATTTTTAATCAGTATTATAAATTTCAAAGAGGACGATTTTATAATTTTAATTATAAATATTAAATAATTGTTTAAATTATTAAATTGTTAAACAATTTTGTTAAATAATTATTTATTCTTATTGTAAATTTATAATCTGTGTAACGATGGGAATAACGATAATGATAATAACTGCAATAAGATATAAGTTCTACCAATACATAATATATAATTAATAATGAGTAAGAAAATATGTGCATACAAAAACTTAATCTCATGTTTAATTTCATCTAACATTGGTACTTATTTTTCGTATATTTATAGCTCAATTCTATCTGCAAAGATTCGCATTTCTTTAGTTTATTATTATCTCGCTGATGTTCTCACTTTTCTTTACTTAGCTATTCGTAGTCGACTTAAACACACATCAAGCAATAGATATCTATGTATTTAGGAGCTTCTTACGTGCAGTTATAGTGTAGCTGTTTTGAATACGTCGTACGTCTCATACATCGTCTTAATTTCCACGGGATTTCAGCGAAAATTTTCCCATTAGCGAGGCTGCTAGTTTTCTTTTATGGCAGTCTGAACAAGCAATTTTCTTTTTATCGAAAAATAGCGGAAACTCAAATATTTTTAGTCAATTTTAGAATATATGTTTACTGATGTTAATTGATATACATACTCATCATAAAAATATTTACTTTTAAATATAATTAATATATCGTTTTTTGCCTGTACTGCCTATTAAGTAGCGTTAGTTACTAATTCTAAAACACTGAATTTAAGATTTTCATTTTTTAAAAAGGTGTAAGTTTATAAAATCTTGGAAAAATCACAGTTCATACAGGTTTAAAAGTCACGTATAATAAAAAAATATACTTTAATGTAAGAAAGATTTTTCATCGATAATATTGAACTTTAAAAACTTTTTATTTTAGATAGACGACAATGAAATTATAAATAAATAAAATTTCTAATCAAAGTTTTTTGGTACCATGTAAATTTTAAAATATTTATTCATTTAGATTATTCAAGTGCTCTTGATAAATATATATAGATCAAATATAAAAATATTTTATGATATTTCATTATCCAAACTATTTTATAAAAGTTTCGTTCTGAATTAGGTCTTTATAACTTTAAATAAATTGAAAATTTATGCTAAACATTATTTCAAGAAACTATTCATCGCATAGTATTTTAAAAGATTAAAAGCATGTACTTTCATAAAATCTAATACAAAGACACTTTCATATTATTTAAAATAACCTTCTATATAAAGATTTTAATATGTCAGAACAAGTTCATCTTGTCTAAGCTTTTAATCGGTCGCTGGAAAAAAAGTGACATATTGAAGTTTCGAGTATTAATATCTAATTTAAAAAATCAGTATCATCCAAAGAATATCATGTTTTACTATTACAATTCTAACAAGTGTAAACTAGGCTTAGAGAGATACAGCAAGTCGCTCAGTATGACAAACTTTCTTGTGTTTTCTGTAGAAGGAAAGCAGAGTAGCTGCATTTATCTCGGATTAGCTCAATTAAATTCATTTCTTGAATCAACAAAACATAAAGGAGAAAAAGAAGCGATTAGAAAATTAGGAAAAGGCAAAAAAAGTAAGAAGGAAGGTCTTCATCAAAGAAACATTGAAATTGGTTATCTCTCTTCAGTTCTGCACAAGTACACTGCTGATCTTTAATTTCAATATATTCTGTCTTTCTCAAAAACTTATGAAAATTTTGTTATCCTCCAAATGCATGCAAACCCATTCCATACATTTCTTTTATATCAATAGCCCTTTGAGTTGTAGTTCTTCCCTATGTTTTTCTCTATTTCTTAAACTAACAACCTCCTTCTATGCAGCAACTCTGTACAAAACCATTTATTCTCTCTTTTTCTTCTTTGCTGCTTTTGAAATTCTTCGGAAGAAAAAGTTTTTTACTGCTAGAGTATAGAACTATGCAAAGAAAGATAACAATAAAAAAAGAACAAAGAATGAAGATTACAATAAGATATTGGTATATAAACATAAATAAAAAATAAATATATACCTACGTACTTAAATAGATAAATATAGAGATAATATATAGATAGATTTATAGCTAGAGAATTTCAGAGAAAGAGATAAAAATGAAGAAAGAGGGAGTGAGAGAGGTAAAGAATGGCAATAGTAACACATGTTCGCCACACAATAGTTAATTACATTAGACTGCAGATGAGAATTGCTTTTCGCTATATTAATTACGAAACTTATTTCCTATAGAGCGTGAAGAAATATTTCTCAAGTATTTTATTTATGTGGTAATAATTATTGCGAAAGCGCCTTCACTAGAACGTGTATATGCATATGGCCGGAGAGTTACATAGTTTCGTAATAACAAATTTTTCCAAAATTTTCTGATTAAGAATCACTGCAAAAACGTGCATCGTTCAGATATTAAAAACGTACATTATTAAAAATTTTGTAAATTTAGATTTAGCCAGATTCAGCTGGCTTTAATGTTCAACCAAATTAAAAAATGTCAATCAAATTAATAAAAATATGTAAGAAATCGAACTACGTTTTATAAATCAATCAGTTATTCTCAAACTACTAATTTAATTTTAATTTCTTATGATTTTTTCATAATTAAAATTGAAAGTAATAAAATGTTGTATTTTTTTATTTATTATATTATATTATATTATATTATATTATTTTTTATTATTATTATATATTATATTATATTATAATACAATTATCATAGCGATAAGTATTTAAGTAGTCTTTATTTATCTTAATGCATTACTTTTTAATAAAAGAAAATTGCAATATAATTATATATTAATTATATATAAATAAAGAATATAAATTATAAATTTTTGCTTATTTATATTTCTTATAAATTATTCATAAAAAAGGCTCTAATGTAGTACTATTTGTTATATTTGATATCATGGTTATGTATTGAAAATTAAAATTTATAAATTTTAGTTTTCTGCCATAAATTACAAGATCGTTAAGCCACACATTAGAGCATTTTATACAAAATAAAATCTTGCTTTTACCACTTTAAAATATTTAATTTATAAATGCTTAATCATAATAATTTTTAAATCAATTTTCTAAAAAAATTATCATAAAAATTAATTAAAGCATAGATACTTTTCTGTAAAATTCAACCAACGTTGTTTGTCATATATGTTATTCTAATACGACTCTCATGGGAAATTAAGATTATAACTCATGTTAGCTATCCCAACATTCATTCATGTATTTATTGTAATGTTATAATATGTGTTTAAACTTATTTTATATAATGTCGAAGAAATATTAGTATACAATTGTAATAAATTTATTAGCTGTTGAAAATAAAAATAGTGTATAAAATTTAAAAATATCTCTTTACGTTAGTTCAAATAATTAAATAAAAAATATAAAATAAATACTTTTAACAAATGCAATGCAGTTCATTTTTTTCTTAATTGTACATTTATCGATTTACATATAATTGTTGTTATTTTAAAATCTTGAGTATAAACTTGTAAAAATAAGATGTTAATAATTAGATTGAAGTTTTAACTCATTGCCTGATAATATTATTGTAACTGATTAGAAAGTAGACGATTAACAATGTATTGAAATAATAGATATATAACAATAAGTAAAAAATAATAAAATTCAAAAAATTTATCGGTATATATGTATCTTTTCTGGTATTATTTTCATTATTAACTGAATATAAAGTAAACTGTACCAATGACTATTAATTTCGTCATTTATTACTTATAATTTGTTTATTTAAAAAGTAGAAATCTTTTCAGTTTGGATATTTTATTATTTTCACATCTAAAGTGATAACGAAGATTATACGAAACATTATATATACATTTTTTAATATAACATAAATAATTAATAATATTACAATTAAACAAGCACAATAGAACTTACATTCAAATATAAAATTTCTACATACAATTATAATAAAATAATGGTGTATAATATGTTTACATATAGAGTAATACAAACAGTCATGTACGTTACAAAATAATATCCTCAATTTTAATCTGAATAATAGAGAGTTTAAATGAAATTATCTTTACAAATTCAATCAATCGAGATGAAAAACTAATAATTGCATCAAAGAAAAAATATAATCTAATTTTCAACTTACAACGACAATATTTGAGATTTTTGTGATAGATAAGTTAAATTAATTAAGGTAAGTATTGAATATCTTATTTTTTTTTAAAGAGCCGATAGAGGTAAGATAGCAGATTATAGAAGTGAATAGATAGTAATTAAATACTAGTTGAATGAGAGAAAAGAGAAAGCAATATATAATCAGAGAGATAAAGTTAAGGCAAATAGACGAAAAAATAATATTAAAAACAGGGAGTAAAGTCAATATAAAATAAAGTACACAAGGAAAATTAAAATTACTTAGAGTGGTATGTAATGAGGCATACAAAATAAGTCTATAAGTTTTTTTTTCTAAATAAACGTCTGTTTTAAAAAAATTTATATAAAATACTTTCTAATTAATTAATAAATGTATATAAATAAATTTAAGAGTTTTAGTTAAATATGAATTTTAAGTACAATTTGAATAAAATCTTAATTTCATTTTTCAAGAAATGAAAAGGTTATGGTATCGCCCTAATAATTATGAAAAAGTTTATACAATAATTATTATATTAACTATGTAGTTAAAAGTTTACTTTTATTACGTAATATCAGGTAAATATTTAATTATATATTAATATGATTTAGTTAAATAATTTTAATTTAAAAATTATTTCAAAAAAAAAATTAATATTTAAGGCGCTAATAGAAAAAGTTGACTACATCATATAAATTGGTACTCAGCCCAAATATTCCATAATTTTATTTTAATAATGAGGGTAAATATATATATATATATATATTTAAAGAAATATGCATAGTTGGCAAATAATATCTTTTTTTATTTAGTTCTTGTTTCAAATGAAAATATGTTTCGAGATTTTAATATAAATTTGTCACGGTTGAATACCTATAATTTTATGAAACTCTGTTCTACCACAGATTACATAATTAACATTATATTCAATAAATTTCATTTTATTATCTATTTTAATTCATTTAATATATTTTATATAATTTTAACGATATCGCATATTTTCTTTAACAAAAATGTATATATTTTCTTACGGAGCCAAATCTACTGGAAAACAAGTTTGTTAACATATAGAATAGAAGATTCAAAAAGAAAAATAAGGAAATAGGTCAGAATAAAATATAGAAAAAATTAACGAGAGAGATGGAAAGAGAGAGAGAGAGAATGAGAAAAGATGACGGGTTTAGTACGACGCAGGTGCATCAAGCGTCGTAAAAGTGGTTGGAATTAATCATGCCGTTAAATAGTAATAACAGCAGGCGGCTCTCGCACCTCGACCGGGTACCATTAATTCGTTATTAATACGCAATTCATATTAAACCAACGGCCCTTTTCCTCGCGTATTCATGTCACGCAACTTTGAAAAGTCGCGCCTCGTACGAGTGACCAGTCAAACTCCGTCGACGAAAATGAGCAGTCGCATACAGATTATTTGGTTAATTTTTATCAACTTTCCTATTGTCTATGCGTTATTTATAGATATTTTATCATTTATCCACGCATTTCATTCGTTCTTTTGCGTCTACGAGAAAATTATATACGTCCCTAGCATCGGATATATTAGAATTTTATTTTGTTATTTTTATTTATTTTTATTAATATCACTGGTACAGGGTATACATATGGATAAATAAGTATACGATATAATTGTACAATTTTTAGATTATGAACTACTGGTCGCGAACTTGAAATAAATTCTTATTAGACCATATAATGATATTTCTATTCTGACTATAACCCTAATTATTTCTCTTCATTCATGTTTACTAATTGAACTATTTTAAATTTTATACATCTTCATCTAGAAAAAAAGGAACTCAAATGTATTGATTAACACATATCATGTATCAATAATTACTTAATCAGATTATGAGTACTTTCTACGTATTTTCTTTTTGAAAAATTAAACTGTTGTATTAATAGAATAAGAAATTAAAAATCAACTGATGCTTACATATAGTGCAAATTATTATTACTGAGTAATAATTTTGTATTTATTATACTTATTATAATTAAGGTACAGTAAATTTTCTTTCATTCGTACATAAAAATGTGAGCTTAGAGTAAACCAGAAGAAAAATAAGTAAAGAACAATAAATATATCTTAAAGTGTACATATTAATATTTATTATCTGTAAAAACTTCACAAACATCGATTTTAATAGAATTTTCATAGGAAAAAGTATAAATTCATAATCATGAATTGCGCAATATATAAAAATAATACACATTTTGTTAGAAATAATATGCATAATTAACATTCAATAAATATTTTAAAGTTGGATCTATGATAATGGGAAACAAAAAGATAAAAATTTTCAAACTATAAACAAACAACTACATTTGTACTATTAATGTATATATATATATTTGTTTTTAAAATTTTTAATAGATTTAATTTTATTTACTACTTTTTCAGAATGAATTTAATTAAAAGATAAAAAATTTGGACTATTATTAATCATTGATGAGTACACGAATATATAAATATTAAATACTTGGCTTGATTGACTTTGAATTCTTTTCGGAGAATCTGGAGCCAATACTCTCACAGTTTTGTACTTGTGAAAAAAAGTCGAACGATAATCATGCATCGATAATCATGCTTCTGGCAACGCCGACTTTAGCAACGAGTTTTGTGAGGAAGACGGATCATTTGTTCAAACCATTGTTTTTACTGAATCCTAGAAGCTTCGAGCTCAGAAGTAAATGCACAACACATCGAAATGTCTACTTGCAATGTTCGAATTTTCTTGGAATAAACTTTATTCAAACTTTATATATATATATTCGCGTGTACATATACGATGTGTGAAATAAACAGTCGTTTGAAAAGTTTTACTTTTTCCGAAATGGATAAAATAATTGCATTTTTATAAACAAAATAGCATAATTTAAAATCAATAATTTCACTCGACAGTAACTACATTTCAAATGTTATATACTGTTAAATAGTAAAAAGTATAAAAGAATTATAATAATTGATTTTAAGTTATGATATAAAGATACCTTAATTTCTTTTAAAATAAGATCTAATGAAAAACAATTAGATCAAACAAAATGCAGTTTGCTTTGTTGTATTTACTGAGTTTTCATGTAGTTTTTTTTATTGATTATTCCTTGCTTTTCTTCAAACATGTGTATCATTGTTGATACTAATTTTTATATGCTCCAGTTATGAAAAATATGTATTGTTAAGAATACCTTTAACTGTTATTAATGTATTTAATAATTTCTAAATCATACATTCATATGTAATATGAGTAATGTAAATGCGATTGTGTAATAAAATATTTGGCGTTTAATTATTATTAAATAACATAACATTAAAAATGGTAATTCTTCGATATTTCATGTCACATCGAGTAATCTCTAACTATTTACAATACAGATGTTACTGTCAACATCATTTAAAATATTAGGGTACAATGGAAAAATTTCATTGTCAAACATATGTCTAACAATATCACTTGCTTAAATTCGCGCAATTAATGATTGAAAGTGGAAGAATATAAATCTGTTAATGTAAATTTTTAAGAATATGTTATACATATAATTAATAATTAATTACTTTCATAATTCCGTTTTAAAATAGGGACCTATTCTATATCACGCATGCACGTACATATAAATGCGCGCACACGCACGCCCGCACACACACACACAGAGTAACAAAATTCTGTTTCTTTTAAGAAAACTTTACATATGTTACAACTTTTCTTCTTACTAAAGAAACTAAAAACTAAATATCGCAGGAACTGAATTGACCATCATGATTTCATAATGAAATTTCTATAAGAAGTGCTTAGATCTACAGCAAGTAGAAGCAAATATGGAAATCATGTAAAACAAATACTCTGTTTGTATTAATTGAATATGGAGATCCTAACTGCGTTAATATGTTGTCAACCTAGTACAAAGCATATTTTGAGCAACGTCACACTTTGACTACATATACTATAAATTTATCTAGTAAACAATTTGCAATAAGTTAGTAATTAATTTAAAAGTTTTTTTAATAAAATATTTAATGTTTAGCTTATAAAAACCAACATAATTACTTTACTTTAAATAACCATAAGAAAATTTAATCTTAGACAAGTGAAAAAATATCGAGTTTTTGGTATAACAAGACAAAAGGATTTCTTTAAGAATTAAAGTTTAGAAGAGTATACTGATTACACGCATTATTTACTTTTGAAGTATTTCATGAAATATTCATCCTTTTCAACAGGACTTATTCGTAACTTACTTTTCGAATTTACTTATGTAAACAGCATTTCGAAGAATACTGAAAAGTATCTTTCTCATGAGAAATTGATTCGTAAAATATGAAATACAAATTATGTAATAAATTATGAAAAAATTTAAATTAATGGAAGTAATTCTTTTCAAATAATTTTAGATAGTGATGTATTATGGTAACAACAGAGGGAAAGAGAAATGATAAAGAGAAATTCGAAAATGTTTGAGCTTCAATCGGTATTTTAATTTCTGTATTGTTATCATGGATTAGCGACAATACAGGTCAAAAATTATTTTATATAACCAGTGCTCACAAAATAAAAATTATTTTGTCCTTTTCTGTGCATATAATTAAATAATACAAAAGTTTGTTATGTATAATTTATTAAATGGTAGAATTCTCTTTTATAATAAATAATCAGTCGAAAGCCTTAAAAATATCAATGAAGGACAAATAAAAATATTAACAGGTTTTCATAAAAAATATCTATCCATTGCTAAACACTATCTTAGGCAGATAAACTATTTATTTTTTTAATAATTTATGAAAGAAGTAACTTAAAATAGAAATAGTTTTGAATTATTTTGATTCGATGAGATTAATAAATATGTATAAGTAAGTTTTATACAAAACATAAAAGTTAGTATAAAAACTAGTATTCTTATTAAGAAATAATTATAAATTTAATCCAAAGTTCAATATTTGTATGATATTAAAAGGATTTTTAATAATTAAACTAAAATTACTTAATTGTTTAAAAGAGGTAATCTTTTTTTTATTTAAGATATAATAATTTGTATACTTACTTTTCCCTTTGCAGATAAGAAAATCATGGAAAAAACAGTAACATTATACTCACCTGAAATATAAACAAAATATTGATGATCATTTCTATTACTGTAATCTTCGTTCAATCGTTATAGATATTAAGTTAAATACATAAATGTACATAGATTAAATAAATATTCATAATGTCATGTACTTTAATTATATAAATCTATTTACATTTAAATAAAATTATCATTAAGTATCTATGATAATACAATACTATTTTATCGTAACATACATTTGAATTTAAGAAAGCAATTGTATTTCTGAACTTACATGTTTTTTCAAAATGTGCATAACATTTATTACTTTACTCAGAAAGCGCTATTGAATAATGTATTATTATAGAATAAAAAGTAGATGTAGATACTTATCGAGTTTCAAAACTAATTAAAATAAATTAGTATGACAACCGACAAAATCCAAATTATATGTAATGGCTATTTCTTTCTCATTTTCATCGATTATTTTATGTAACTGACTTAACAAGTATAACCGAGTCCGCACCTGATAACACTATAACTTTTTTGAAACTAGTCACTATGGCAAACAGCTATAAGTCAATGTAACATTTTCTATAACCCTTTCTATAACTTTATGTACGAGCGAAGCTTTTATGGTGTATACTGACTACTTAAGTCCGTTTTTATGTTTGCTAATTCACCGTGTCTCTCTCTCGCTCTCCCTCTCTCTTACTTTATTTCTTATCTGACTTCTAAGAGTCGCTCGTCTATAGCAAAATTTTTGTGGAATTTCCATTGGATGATGTGTCAGGAATAGCACAGCTGATTCTCTCCCGTAAGTTACGGTAACTAACTTAAGACGATAACAACCACGAAAACGGCCACGACAACGGCTACGACAACGGTGAAGTTGCTAAGGAATGTCGTCGAATAATTGTTTATGCAATGAAAACCCACTAAGAGAGACTTTAAAAGAATTTAAATTGTTTAACAAATGCTAGAAATCACTGGCTTTAACCTCGAAAAATGTGCAATCATTTTAAATTTTTTCATTTTATGTCTGTAAATTAATTTAGTTCTAAATAATTCATTATATTTTTATATAAATTTATAATTACCATAAAAAGAATAAATTAATTATTTACATAAGTAATTAATTGACATTATAAATCTTTAAATAACACTATTCTTTCTATTACATAAAGTACCATCGCTTGATTATAATTCCTACCCTACAAAAATATTATTAACATAACATTTAAATCTGAATAACTTCACTTAATAATTTCATAAACTTATGAATTTATATTTGAAAATGCAAGGAGATACGTTTATCGGGAAATTTCAATTTATTTTCAATTTCGTTTGAGAACTCGTATCCTTTTGAACCTACCGATTAAAAAAGACAAAAACAGGATATCACATAAAAACAGTACAATGGGAAAGACAGAAAAGTATTTTATGAGAAATGCGAGTGCTTTTGATATATGTGAGTCGATAGATATTGATTTGCTTTCTCTCTCTCTTTCTCCTTCTCTTTCATATGTTAAAACGAGCTATGGCGTAAGTCATGTTCACATTGTGATGGATCGAAATTGAGCGGCCGCAAACTGAAGGCGAAGGTGAAGACGGCGAGAGATAAATGGAGACGTTCAAGTTTGTAGATCGATGCGAAGAATATTTCAAGAATGAATTATTCTTCGCATTTACAAATGAACTTATGATCAGTTAGTGGATTATGATTTCAATTTTTCTGCACTTATTTATTATTTTGTGTATTCTTTATTTTATTTTTATACGATTAAGGTTGGCAAATAAATTATCTCGGTGCTATTAAAAATTTATTTTATTATAAAAGTGTATTATTATGTTTACATAATTTAATTCGCTAAGACTTTTTTAATAAAACAACTTTTAATGTTAAATTAATTCTAAAATATTTCCAGATAAAATTTTGAATAGTATACAAAATAGTACACAAAATACTATATTTTAGACTTATGTACTGTTTTGTATTTACGTTCATTTTTTATTTATTTAGTAAAATTACTAATACTACTTTTTAAAGTATATATTTTAAAAATACTTGCATTGTGTTTGATAAATTTACTTAAATCTCAATAGCTTTTAACTTGTTTAGAGAGTTATAATTGCCGTTTATTTTTAAGTATGGCATAAAATAATTAAATTGTACTATATGAGAAGACTTAAGTAAAACTATTTAAAAAATCTAAATGAGAAAGTAAATTGTAGACAGTAAATTATCCGAGAAAAATTCTGTGATACATTGATTGATCATTAAAAATAAATATTTTCTATAGTCATCTACAGAAAGAAATATATGTTATTATTTTAGCAGCAAATTATTTACTAAAAATTTTATTAATTAAATGAAAAACTATAATAATTATTAAATAAAACGTGCAGTTCATAAATTGTTCATTGAAAATAATTATATTGATAAATTAATGTAATTTAATATTAAAATATACGAAAGATAATATATTATTGTGTAAAATTCGTATTATTGAATTAATTTTTTTCTTGATGATTATAAAAAGGAAAATTTATTATCTCTCAATATCGGTTAAAACTCCCTAATATAAGTAATAAAGTAACGAAGAGACAACTCATTTGTCAAAATAATATTAATAATTATAGTTGTAAAACCGTTGACCTAAAGGGATTAAACAAAGAAATCCAATAGTCACGACATGCTATTCGGTTTGACTGTAATCACCACGCTAATAATTCTGGATCTATATCCGGGCGCACACTTCCAATAATTTGACTAAATTATTTATCGAGTCTGATGCATATTTACTTTTTAGCTGGTTTATGATACTATATACACGTTGGTTGATGTACACCGATTTAGACTGGGTGCATTCGGAAAAAGCAGTAGCAATTCGTCGTTTGGAAGCTCATCATAAAATCAACGAACCGCGATATTGATGAGCTTGTTTTCATAGCGAAAATTACTTCTACCCTTAAATGTGTTCACGAAATTCAATAAAATGGATGACAGAAACGAGAGAGAGAGGAAGAGAAAGAGAGAATTACCCAGTATTATTAAGACTATGGATCGACCACAAATGTCTCCTCTTCTATTCTGTTAGTTTGCTAAAACGATATCAAAAGAATTCTCAGACTTTTAAATAATTATTCTTCAAACTTTTCAATAATCTATATATATTTAACTGCTATAATGTATAATACAATTAAACCTTTTTATAAAACAAAGATCCTGTGTTTTTAACTCTTATCAAATTGCTCAATTGACATTTATATTGAAAATGATGTAATAGTTTTTGATTCTCATTTAGAAAAGAAGTTGTACTCCATTTACAATATATTTTATAATTATGAAAAATCTATGAATTTAATAATTTTAAATAAACTTTGAATAAATAGTGTCTTAATGTAAGAACTTCATTTGTTCATTTTATAATTCTCCGTATTCAATTAAGTGAAAGAAAAATGATCATATTTTTATTATGTTTATGATTTCTTAAAAGCACGTTTTTTACAACCACTTTTTACGTTAATATCAATAAAATTATTTAATAATAATCTTTTCAATTAAATTAGTTACTTTTTACGTAATTTTCTTTATAAAAACAAAATTATAATTTCAATATATAATAATATAAAAGTTTATTATGAATGAAAGATATATAAGCCCAAATTTGTAACTATAATTTAAAAAATTTAAAGTAAAAATTAATTAATTTTTTAAAAGGAAGTATAGAATTGTGTTCTTATATCAA
Source organism: Wiebesia pumilae (assembly GCA_018907045.1). Classification (NCBI taxonomy): domain Eukaryota; kingdom Metazoa; phylum Arthropoda; class Insecta; order Hymenoptera; family Agaonidae; genus Wiebesia; species Wiebesia pumilae. Next base: position 5,986,240 of record JACCHZ010000127.1, read on the forward strand.
AGAACTATTTCTGAATAATTGATTTTTCGATATTTTGATTGTTGATCATTATATTTAAAATACTTTTAAAATACTTCCAAGGATATTTTATTGTATCAAAACACACAATTATTTAATTGAATAATATATTATAATGTTAAGATACAATTGCGGTTTAAGAATAGATTTAAGAATTTGTAACTAAATTAAAAATTGAGATGAAATATACTTTTTTTTATTAAAATTTCCAAAGAATCAACTGACCTTAGCAAATCTATCTTGTGTATCAAGGATTTCAATGAAAAGTGAAAGCTTATCATTGACAGTCTTCAACCCGTTTTTTGATTGAGCCAATAACTGTTGTATTGCCTGAACAGTTGAATTGCATACACTTGCTGGACTTGTGACCGGTGTTACAGTTCTGATGCTTCCTGTACTACTACTGATGTTATTGGTATTACCAGTCGAATTATGAAAATGGGTACAGCCAAGAAATATTGGATTACCATTAGGTGTTATATTACATGTAAAAGGCTTGAATGGTAAGCCGTGAAAAGTTGGACTCGGTCTGGGTTTTGTGACTTTCAAAACACTCTGAGCCGATGGTAACGATAATCGACGAACTGCACTTTGATTTTGAATTTGAATATCAGTTTGTTGAAGGGATGGTGATTTAGACATTAACTGATAATCACTCGAAGCCGAAAGCAATGAACGATAGCCTGAATCGGAAGGCGAAGCTGCAACTGCTAGTGGGGTACCATTTCCTTGAGGTGTTGAAGCAATGCTATGGGGTCGCGATCTCAAAGATGCACCAGAAGTCCAAGTATTGGAATTTCCGGGATTTATTAGTGTACTTAAAATTGGTCCTTGTATTGATAGTGTGGGAGAATTTGAACGAGGAAGGGTCGAAGCGTAAGCCCGACGAGCCACAGGTTGATGGAGTACCATACCGGAGGTCCCCCATTGAATAGGTTCATCTGATGTGCAAGCTGTTGTGGTATTCGTGGATTGATTCCCTGTAGCTGAAACTACAATTGTTGTTGTAATTGTACTCGAAGCGGCTGAGGATACTGATGACGTTGATGAAGATGAAGATGAACAATTCGTTGAAACTGCTATAGTTGCAATACTATGTGATCTCCGGGATAATTGCTGATGTTGTTGAGTCGAAACCAACTTTGCAGGTGTACCTGATTCATGTTGCTGAGACTCGGATTGAGTAAGTATCTGTAAATTTGTAACGGTTGACTCTGTTGGACGTCGATGTAGCTCTTGCTGCTGCTTTGTACTGATGGTATCTAAATTTGTTGAGTTTATAGCAACTGGGGAAACTGATCCAAAACCATTTGAGAGTCCTGACCATGAAATTGCTGAAGATGAATTATTACCGGCTGGTGTAGTCTGTTGTTGTGATGAAGTGATTGGCGGCAGTGTAAAACCAATGAAGGTTGCTGAGATTGACTGGTAGGAAGGAGCGGCAATACTATGAGGACGTCTTGAAATTGGTTCGGATAGTCCATTGGAAACAGAGCGTATTTTATTTGTACCAGATGCAGGTATAGGCGCTGGGGGTGTGTAGAGTGAGAATCCGCTATGGTTAGGGCTATGGGCAGATAGCTGATTAATCGATGGAGACTGGAGATTGTTGTTAATTGTTTGCTGAGAATGTTCGCCGCTAATGTTAAATCTGCTGAGTGGTGTTGTGGGGTGAGATGAGGCCGGAGTGGGTGGAGGTGGGGATTCCCGCTGATCTTCATACTCGTTAATGAGAGACCAACTTGACAATGCTGAAACAGCTGGTGATTTTGTCGATAGTCCTGACAGTATAGGGAGTACTGTTGATAGTACCGATAACTGAGAGTGATTGTGCTCGTTACCGATGGGAGCTGGATTTTTGGCAACGGCGGATTTAAGTAGATATACGTTTTTTGAACGTTCAGTGCTGTTGGCCCCGATACTACCTATAACGTGGTGTTGTTGTTGCTGCTGTAAATGTTGATCATTTAAATTTATTTGACCAATAATTTTGGGACGATAAAAAGTCGTGCCGGAAGTAAGATTCAGCGTTGTTGGCTTCTGTTTGACTCCGCCATTAAATTGTGGCGGGACCTCAGACTTTGGTTCGCCCATTTGCACCGTCCCGATTATAGACTGGATTCGGATCGTATAATTTTTAAGTTATTTATACTTGCAGAAAATTAGATTGATTTACATTTGAAGGAACATTAAGTACAATCAATATATTTATACAAATCTTTCGATGTCTCTCGTTTATTTTTAAATTTTCTTCTGTTTCAATTTTTAATCAGTAATAATACACACACATGCACTGAAAAAAGGACGAAATACTTCTAAATGCTATTTTCACTGCACTTCTCTTGGTATTCTTTTTTTCTTATCACTTTTTTTGTTTACACCAATAATTAGTTTTTAACACTTGATGTTTTAAATGATTTCAATTCATTTAAAATAATGAGTTCTTCAAATATAATGATTGAAATCTATTTAGCGTTAAATGCAACATTATTGACGAAGTTGATTTTTACTTCTTAAGCTTGGTTTCTTCGAATTTCCTGACGAGTCTACAGTTATCTATCAACAAATGTGATATCACAACCGTAAATAAATTTCTTTTATCATTCCAGTCTTCGTTTACGCTCATTCGAGTTATTTGTTACTAGGACAAAAAAAGATCCACTTTGCTTTGTGAAGAGATTCGAATTCCTATATAGACGCACTTGTATGATCTTTTCAGAGACCTTCGAGATAAGACCGAATAAAAACAGACCCCCAACGAGTGCGAGACACGTGCAGCTTACCAGAAATATGAACAGACGTTCTCTTGTCTTACAATCGTGAGTAGTAGTAATACCGGCCTTTTTATTTCTTCCCTCTGTTTCAACTACCGTTCATTAGCTTTAGTTATGTACCGAGACTACACTAACTACGTGTACACTAATTTTTGTACATATTTCTAAAATTCTTTCGCACAATATGATTAAAATATTTTTAGCGTATACATATTTTATACATTTATTGATATAATAAATAAAAATTGATGAGTAATCGATAAACAGCTAGAAACAGAATTTCCTAATTTAAAGATTTCGACGCCTTTTTCGATGTCGTGTATTGATGTCTATTATACAGTCGAACTCAGTTGCGCTTTTCAATTATTTCTTAACTTTTATTCTTAATCTTCAGAAAGGTAAAATTTTTCGCACTGATTAAAAAGAAAAAAATTATTGACGGTAACAATTGCAATATCACTTCCGCGATCTGAATCCACGTGAACAATCCCACGATCGTCGGTGCTGCAGGCCTGAAACGATCTGCCAGCAGGACGATCGAATAGATCTACGGTTACTAATGAATCTAGATGATATGGGGACGACGATAACGGGGATATTTGCACGCGACGATATTTGGATAACGAGATGATCAGCCATCTCGGCTGAAAACGCGCAACACACGTCGTCAACGGGCCAAGGTAGCACGCCGATTGGAGGTTAGTTGATCTCTCGCGTGGCTGCTGTGTACCGGCCGAGAGGAGGAGGACAAAGAGCGGGAGTAGGAGATGTATACATAACTAGAGGTAGAGAAAGGGGGAGTGTGTGCGCAAGGGCGGTAAGGAGAGAGAAAGAGAGCGAGTGTGGAAAGCTCACGCGGCGGAAAACGCGCACGCCTGCGCCGCCCTCCTGCGATAAACTGCGCGTGGCTCACGCGCCGATTCTGCACTCTTCCTCTTCCAACGCGTCATCACGCTTCCTGTACTACTCAGTACGGGTTCCTCAGGTGCATCGCTACGCTTCTGCAATGCTTTAATGTCTCTGAAACTTGCTTCTTTTTGCTCTACACGTTAGCGTCTCCTCTACCTCGACTACCTCGACGTCTCTAAATTTTCCCCTCGCTCTTACCTGACTACTATCATACACATTCGCGCTCCTATTTTGTGAATTCCTCATGCGCTTTTTGTTCATCTTGAACTTTCTTGTTTCTTCTCCATCATTTTCTCGAAGTTCTTAACGTATCGTTGTCTTGCTTCTCTCAGTATAATACTCACAAGCCGTTTTACGCTTTAACGCAGCATCCATGCAAGCTGAAATCTAGTATTACAATCTACACGTAATTCCTCAAACAATGCTTGTTTCATTTTTCCATTCTTTTTTGTTACACATGATTCTGCTCTCTCTCTCTCTCTCTCTCTCTCTCACTCTATGTATCTTGACTATTACCGCTACTACTAGAATGCTATATACAAGATACGCACCCTTACCCTCATTTTTTATATTTTGCATTCTGTTTTTCTGTTTCTCTTTACAATAAGAGATTCATGTCTACTTTTTTATTTTATTACTTCATAAAACATATCTTATCTTCTAAAAGAAAGAGGTTATAAAATCATCAGAAATATTTAATTTCAAATTTAATTTAGAGTACTTTATGTAAAATGAGTTCACATCAAATTAAAGAGATGAATTGTAAATTAATAATAAAACTTTAACGAAGTGAAATCAGTTATATATATAAATATAATTGCATATATTTAAGAAAAGAAGACTTATTACAGTCATATTTTTATAAATAGACTAGACGATTTAATAAGTTATTACTTCATGGTAAATTAAACGCAAACATTTTTAGTTAATTAATTTTTGTGTGACAATAAATTTATCACTTTTTATTATATAAAATAAGCTAAAAAAACGAAAATTAATACTTCAAATACAAAGTAAAATTATATTTGTAAATTATGTAACTTTTATTTTTAAAGTGACTTTTTAAATTGCTATATACAAATTACCATCTGTTATTAATTGAAAAAAATTTATAAAATTAATGCAAGATTCAAATTTTGTTTTAATCACTATTCAAGCTATACAAAGAAAACAATTTAGTTATTATATACCTGACTTAATATTAACTACCTAATAAAGTAATCATTTATATAATCAATATACATAATTAATTAATTACATAATTCTCCTATTATGATCAATGTAATAAGTCTCCTATAAATATTTTATTATTTTCAAATAGACGAATAAGATTTAATTTGTTCTTATGTTAATTTAAAACGTAAAATTTGAAATGTACTAAAAGTAAAATCGAATTAAAATTTGTATGAGATTTTTCCTTCGCAATGAATTTTTCCAAATATCGTTAAAATAGATTTTTCAAGATTACTTTTCTGTAACTATGTAAATGTATCAAATATATATTTTACGGTGCAAAATTAATAATTCTAATTTGCACAAAATGGTTAATTCATAAATACCGAAGTTTAAATAGATAATTTAATTTTAAAAAATTTGCAAAGCAAAAACTGTATGAATTATATTTTAAGTACACTACATGAGCAACAATGCACTCAGCCTTTTTTTACAAACATTGTTTAAAAATTTTCATTAATTGTCTGCTAATCATTGGAATAAAAATAAAGATTAGTTTATATATTGTTTAGATTATTAATTATTTTCTAAATAAAAAAAATTTCAATTTTATTATCAAATAAAGGTCTTACCAAGTAAATATAAAGTCTGGTTAAAATGTCCTTATAGATCCTGTTATTCTACTTTCTGATAAGGTCGATGAATTTCACTGAATTCTTTATGAATAAAAGTATTAAAATCAGAATATGTAAATGTAAATCTGAACTATGTAAATGTAAAATAGAATGTTTATGCCCTTAGAGAATGAAAAATCTATGGTGTACCATGATTATATTCGCACAATGTGTAGTATTTTGAAGGTTAGAAGTTTTTTGTAGCTTTCAATTCAGTTTGAGACGAAACATTTTTCGTTAATGTATATCTATCGTCGGCCCGAGAAAATTCCTACGATAGTGTTGGATCGTAGGAATGGAATTCCATTGTTAGTAACAAATTTTTAATTAAGAAAATAACAGAGAGAATTTGTAGTTAGATGATATTTCATCAATTATATATCAACTAAATATCAGCATCATTGAAAAAAGTTCAGTAAAGGCAGGTGTTACGTACTTTAGTAAATTAAATTAAATTTTCGATTTTTTTTTATATTTAAATCTTCTAATTAAATTATTATGATGCATAAATTATATTAATTTAATTTAATTTAATTAATATAATTTATACATTATAAAAATTTCACGAGTGAAAATATATGTTTAAACACTCGATTTAAAGTTTCGTTTATTATATTAATATTTATCAGTATTCAGTATTTTATTCAAAGAATTCCAAACATTTCCAATCTATAAATTAATTAAGCAACTGAAGAATTTGTAACATTGTTGTTTTTTAGTTGAATTAATTGATAATTAGAAGAAAACTTTCATGGTTATTATTCATTTCTTTAGGAAGAACTCTATTTTTATGACTGAACATCAAATATTTATCTTTCTTCTACCTCTTTTTTTATAACAATGACAAAGGATTTTATTTTTTCTTTGATTTTAAATTCTTTGAAGAACCAATAATCAATATTAAAAAAAATAATAGTTATTCAACTCTTGTTATCTCATAAAACACAAAAACAGAAAGTATCAAGAATACTTTTTATAATGCATGTGGTCGAATTTACAATCATAATAATTTATGGGACTGTGCATAAACGATTTCATGAAAAGTTAAAATAAAAAAGAGTGAAATATTCAAAAATATTATAAATAGATTAGGTAGTAAGTAAAATAACTAAAAAAAGTAAGAGAATGGGATAAAATGGGAAAAGACTGAGTGGAAGAAAGATGTGATAAGAGCAACAGAACTATTAAGTTATCTAGTACACTAAATAAGTTCTCGAAGACTGGTAAGTTTCTTGCTCAAGATTATTTTTCTTTTTATCTTTTTTCATATGCGTCTCTGTTTAATATCGTTGCTCATATTAATGCAATGCTCTCAGATTAGCAAAAGCTACTATGTTATTAGTACTTTCACCAGACGCTCAGATAAGTCTTCAGTAAAAAATCAGTATTAAGGGCGTAGATGCTTCTTTATGTATCAGATGAAATTTCGAATACATACATGTCTTTTAACTTTGGAATTACTTTTTTATGTAAATTCAAGTGTATAAACTGTTTAAAATCTTCAAATCTCCAGTCAAAAGAATGGGATAAACTGACCAAGATTAAGGTTTATATAAAAATTCAATACACACGTATAATACAGACACATAATTAAAAGAATAGTTTATAGTTTTAAATTTTATTAATAACAAATAATATTTGTTTATAAATATTATCTTGGAAACTTTTATTTGAAGAAAATCTGAATATTTTATTAATATTAATTTATTTACTTATATATATAGAACGTTAAGCAAAGATAATTCAGATATTGAACTAAATATAATAAAATAGCTTTTAAAAGTGCTAATAAATTACGTAAAACATGTTAATTATCCTTGAATTTCAATTATTACCTTCATTTATAGCATTTTTTAAAAATTATTATTATAACAGTTTATTTAAAATATTTCAATAACGGACTTATAAATAATAGTAACGTAATTAATTTGTGGAAGCCAATTCTTATTTATATATTTTTATATGCGCATGATTTTTTTTCTAAAAAACAAATGTTTGATAATATAGTCTATAATTTTTAATAAAATATGCTTATATATTATTTTACTGATTTCATTCATAATTTTTATGTACAATATTAACTCAATTTTGAGATAATGTGATTCTACAATTCTTATTAATTAAATAGTTTCAAATAAAAATATTTATTTGAATGATATAGTTCGTAAAATATATAAATCAATAATTAAATAATAGTATAAGCTTATTTATAAAATAAGTTTATATTTTAAATATTATATTTGTAGATGAATTATTAATACAATTAAATTTGTCTACTCAGACGGCAAATTAAAGTATTTGAAATTTTATTAGCTATTTGAACTAGTTTACTATTAATTGAAGTAGTCTATTCAGAAGTAATCTAACTATTCAGTACATATGAAATTTAATATGCAAATCAATAGTTATTTATGATTTGCATGGATGTTAACAGTAAAAATAATTAATTATTATAATATTGATTTTATCTAATTTATTAACGATAAAAATATTCTGTCTAATAATAACTGATTGGCAAATTTTATTACAAACGTCATAATCAGAATTTTAATATATCACAATATTTAGTTGTGGTAATTGATAAATATTATAACAGTTTCATTTTAAGTTATTAAAAATTGGTATTGTTCGCGGAATTTGAATTCTCTAATTTCAAAAGAAGTTTCAAATTATTATTTTAAAACTTCAGTTACTATTTAACTTTACAATCCGTGATCTAGATAGTTATGTGTTCTAAAAATACAGAATATTTAATTAATAATTCAAAACCAACAAAGTTTGCTATTCCATTAAAACACGAACAAATTAATCAATACGCTTTCCATATTCATCAATATTCATAATTTCAATCATACTAAAAAACGTTAATAACAAAGAAAAAATAGATATATAAGAATTATTTTCACCTATAAATACGTAATATGAATTATAAATTTTATCTTGAAATGTTAATATTTACGATTATTTCTATGTATTTAGAAAAAATATTTTAAGAAAGCGTCATAGAAGTAATAAGCGAGTTAACAGAAAAAAATACATAATAAAATTATGTACCGACTGAGCGTTATTTAAATACGTAAGTGATTAAAAACTCTTAATTTTATTTACATTTTTTGAAAGTATACGTACATCTCTATTAGTTAAAAACCGTTTTTTATCTTCTTCACATTATACAAAATTTTTTTCATAAGTTTGCAAACTCCTTTAGATTACCGCGCTCACAGAATACATAAAAATGTAATTAAGTTTAGGCTCAATAAAAAAGTCGCTTTTTCTTTAGTATCCAAAGTAACGTGCATAGCTGAAATTGTAGAGCCCTTGAATCTAAGCTAAGGTCCGGCATTTTCCGCATTTGATCAACGAAAACAACGGTGGATCTTAGCTCGCATACACGATCATTGATTACCATTTGTAAAATTTTCATTCATTAGGAGTCATGAATGTAAAGCAGCCTGAGTGCGAAGTTTCTTTCAATCTATAAACCAGCACTACACTAGCCCTCACAAGAAAACTTAATCAAAAATAGCTCAGCGCCTCTAACCTTTCTATCGATTTATCGCACTTCGCGAACTTGGTGGTACGATACAAATAGCTAACACTTATTTCCGTCCTACCGAAGGTGTATGCATATACAAGAAAGTACGTAGGGACGTCGCAATCGAGGCAACGTTCAAGGAGCACGGTAAGGGCAAATTTTACTCGATTAACTTCCTTCATAATGGGCAACACAAAATCAGTTTATCTCCTTTTCTCTTTATATCTTTTCAGACATAATGGTTTTTTAGACAATCTTAATATAAAAAGAAATGCACGCGCCTGCTGCTGCCTCGTATAAGCGATATAAATGACTTTACTCGCGATATACTTGCATTTACGTTCAACTTGCGCACCGAGAGGCGCGCCTGTCAAACGAGATTACCGCAAGTTTTACACTCGAGGTAGTGGTGGAAAGCGGCTATCGAATATACAAGGACGATAGAGAGAATCGAGCAGAGACCGAAACCTCAAGAATCAATTCGGATAAATTATTTATTACAAGCCGAGTTTCATTCTCTCTCTCTCTCACTCTCTCGCTTTACGTTTCTACTCATCTACATTACTGAACTAGGATTGTTTTTTATTCTTTGCAATTGTTTTTCTTTGATTTCTTGTTTATATTAAAGTGCTTTTTCAGAATTTTTAAGCGATTAATTTCAAAATAAATAAAAACAAAATTTTTCCTTTTTCTTTCTTAGAATCAACTGTATTAAATTGCCTTTTTATTTACATTTCAATAACAGATTTTACGGCTCCTAAAAAATTATTTTAGTTTTGTTATAAGGTACTTTCATACATTTAAAATATATAAAACTAACATTTAAGACATTGAAAGAGTATATGATACAAAAGATTAGAAAAAAAAATGAACTGAATATTATAGTTTCAACTAAATTTTTAGCAAAAAACTGAAGAGTTTTTTTACTTGTATACGTACACATTAACAAACTCCATTAATCTCAAAACATTAATAAGTCATGAATTCAGATATTTATCTACAATTGATTGCTTAATCACTGGACATTCCATAATTATTTGATTTTATATATAGATCTTGCATTTATGTTACATTTATTATTTTAAAATAAACGATCAATACTTGTATTACAGAATGCACATTGAATGCAATCTACTTGTTGTTAATAGAAATTCTTTGATCGAATTCGACTGAATATAGTTCATATGATAATGAACAAATCTCGAAATTCATACTCATGAAATTATAATGAATTATAAGAGTGATAAAATTTTCTCTGTAAACAAATTAAATTTCTTAAATTAATGAATATATACTAGAAGCATTTTTAGAGCCTTATATGTAATACAATGTAAATGATTCAAAATCTTTAAAAGACATGAAATTAGTTAGAAATTACGATAAAATTAAAACAACTAAATAAGAAAATCGACCGATAAGTAAATAGAAGTTCAGAAAAATTAATTAATAATGTTGGATCTTTATTAAAGAAATTACTGATATATTTAGTCTTTAAACAGTTTATTCAAAACAAATATTACTATGGTTTTACAATAGATATTTATTAAATTAACTTTGTAGTCATTAAGTTACTAAGAAAAACTACACGGAGCTACGTGTGACTTAAATTACTTTAATATATTACAGCTAGTGATAAATCATGGATGCATAACTGCAATATTGAAATATAACTAAAAAACTCATATCAAGTTTGATGATATGCTGAAGAATTTTTTCTATTTCCTTTAATTCTTATCTTGTGCAGTTTATGAATATTTGATAAAAAGAACTTTAATCTTTATATTAAGAATATTGCAGGCAAATTATTTCTTTTGATATAATTTGGCTGAATTTAATGAGAATTCATATACATTAATGTATATTTAATGTATGACTTATCGTACATTAATAATTATTTGTCATTTTTAAATAAAATATTTGAAGTACATCGTAATGATAGCATTCATAAAAAATGATTTGATGTGATTATTATCTTTTAATAATCCAGAATGCTAGAAGAAGCTAATAATATTTCTGACTATTAGCCTTATTAAAAATATATCAAAACTATATCTGATAATATTTAGATTGCTTATAAAAAATAATTAATATATTAATTGTTTTTATAACAAGAAAAGATAAATAAATGTATTACACTAAGTTTATAAAAGTTGCATAAACTTTAAGAGCAAAAATTGTATGTTTCTATTAGGTTTTTTGACGCATCTACATGTAAATTTAAATATAGTACGTGTATACTATTCAACTACAGCATAGATAAGTATTAATTTTTTTACTTTATGTAAATAATAACATTGCAAAGATATTATACAGATCTTTTGGAATAAACTCGTAAATAGTAAATGTATTTCCTTTTATGTATATAAGTTTGAGCTTATTCATAATGACTTACTAATGTATCCTAAAAGAATACCATTTTATGGTTAAAAAGTTACTTAAATTATTAAATAATAAACCTTAATGCGGATAATAATTTGCGAATAATTTTTAATTTAATGATAAATTCTACTATTATAGCTTACAATTCTCAAAATGTGAAAACTGAATTCTATTTTATGATGTTTTCCTAGACTGTTTATATTACCTCTATAAACTTTTAATGAAAATATATATATATATCTTTAAATGCAGAATTATATTCTTGCAGCTAATATAAAAGTTACCTAAATAAAATAACAATCTATGATATAACTGATACTAAACAATTATAATATTTTGAGTGTGTTGATCGAGATCGAATATATCCACATATTTTTCAGAAGATTCCAAAATATTCTAAAATATTCCAGATTCTAAAATTTGAATCTGTGTTTGTTAATTTCTAAATGCCTTCATACCTAATCACGAATTTAGTTCCCGATTAAATATCTTTTTTTAAGCTTAAAATATACATTTATAAGTAAAAGAACGATTTTTAGGTTCTTTTCATATTTAATATAAACGAAAACTATGACCCTAGGAGAGATGATAAAAGAACTTGCCAAGCCTATTTTTACTTTTTCTTCTCATTTCTTTCTCACACAAGTCCACACAACGCTACAGCCACAAACTCTGTCTCTTTCTTACTTTTTTTCTCACTCTTCTTTTCTTGCAGTTTTTTACTGTTACGCATTGAAGACGTACACTGACTTTGGAAGTTTGGTTGTAGACGTGGTAACTGTGATTCAACCACTATTTCAGTCCACTCGAATCCCCATCAAATATAATCAAGGATAGGCAACCAAAGGTCCAGTTAAGTTTGCCATCGACAAGAATTAGATTATCGATTGCTAACTGACGAAGTACTTTTGTGAAAATCACATGAACAGTCTGTGCAACAAATTACTTATGTTAATTTTATGCTTTAAAATATTAGAGAAAAGAGGAAAGCTCGTCTTTCTTTTAGGATGCCTATGTGAGTATTAAAAAAAGCATTTATTTAGTTTAGAGAAGCAGAAAATCTATTATATTGCTTAAATCGATAAAAAGTATGAAATTTCTGCATCTGGATAATATAATTTAAAATTATATAAATTATAGTAAAGCGTGGAGAAAATAAAAACCACTTCGTCGTAATGAGATAAGATACGGAACTACAGGTCATTTATTTCAACTTATTAGTTTTCTGACTATCTAAGCATCGTTTTTGTTATTTTCCTATGTAATATTACTTTCAAATACTTCTAACAACAAGTATCACATTTGCTCTCGCGGCTTTCCTGGTATCAGCGATCAGGTTTATCTCAATACTTACATGCTTCTTCCTTCAAATTTCCATAGTGTCAACACTTAGTTTTTCTACGATTCTTGACACTTCTATATAGTTCCAAAATACTTGAATTTCAACGAGAAAATTATTGAAATTGCAGTCTAGATGATTCAAATGTTTATAGGTGCATTAAATAAAGACTATACAGTAATCTTAATGATAATGGAGTTGCTGAAATTGAATGACTAGGAGTGCACAATGTTCGATGATCTATACGATATACGCCAAATTACGTGAGAATCAAAGCCTATTAAACTAAAAAACTCTAATTATTCGTCGATATAAATAAACGCAAAAAAAACATTAAAAGATATTTTACAAACTAGACACAGCTGAAGAACAAAAAATTTCCATAGCAAAAAGTTATCAATGAATGAAAAAAAAAAAAAAAAAACGTAAAAGCACGTTTCTTTAAAAGATAATTTTCATTCCTTTTTTAATATCTAGATTTCATAAAATACAACTATTTATCTTATCAACTTAAATGATAACTATTCCATTTATGCTGAAAAATAATTTTATAAAAGTTTTTTACAACACTTATATTGCATGAATAAAATGAAAATGTTGACTCAATATGTTATTTTTTCATTTTAGCTTATAAATAATAACGAATAAAAGTATTAGTTCATAAAATGTATTTTTTATATTTCTGTTTGAAACAAAATTTACAGGTAAAATTTTTTCGGACAATTTTAAGCTTTAACAGTGAGGTATTTCAACGTTTAACTGATAGCTCCACCATTTTCCAAAACTTATACATTAGATATAATTATACAATTTTTGAACAAGTAAATATTATAAATTTTAATTAGTATTAATTAGAATTTGAAAGAAAAACTATAGTTTCAAAGATTAAGTAAAGTTAGATAAATTTAATGGATACTAAAACAGAACAAATACAATGATAAAATAAATACATATGAGATACTCACATAATATTTAAAGTACTTTAAGCTGCATTTCTTGAAACTATATAATACTAAGCTTAATTACAAGTAAAGAGTAAACATGTATATTCAATACTTGAAAAAATCAGCTAATAGATTGTCACAGTTTTCTAATTTGTTTCCTAATATAATTCTTCATGATTTTTTCAAATAATAGAGATAATTTATTTCAAAATTAAATGCGTTTATATTCAAAATTAAAAAATATATTTTGATGTACCATTAGAAAATAAATACTGATCCTCATAATTATTGTAAAATTTTGAAATATGAAAATATAACTATATCTGCTTCATAAATTTTTTATTCGATTTTTTAATAGAATAATAAGCCAGTGTTTGAAATATAGTATTGAAATTTTATTTATATTATCAATCTCGATATCTAAATTGTAATGTTATACTAAATACATTAATTTTCTTCGAAGAATTATGGAAAAAAAGAAAATAGTAGAGAGCATTTAATAGACTTAGCAAAATTTGCCTTTAATTAATTTAAGGAAATTTTTTTGTATATTTCATTCGACACACGAATGAAATAAAAAAGAAGAATAGTTAAAACATAGACACGAACAAAATTTAACCAAATGAAGAAAGATCTATTTATCTTCTCTGAAAAAAATATTTTCATAGAATATTTTATTTTCTAAGAATTTGTGTATTCACATTTGCAAAAATAAATAAATACAAATGCATCATACTTAGATTAGAATAACTGTATCTTAAACTGATTTTTTTAATATTCTATCTCAGCGCGTATATAGTATGCATAAGAATAAAAAATTTAGAGCGCTAATGTAAAATAACTTACTTCACTTACACAGTTTTATATGTTCATATTACTATGAATAATTTTAAAAGAAATATTTTTTATTTATTTTACAAATTTTAATATTTTAATATCACACTGTACCAAAAAGTAGCAAGTAGTTTTTATTCAACTTTTCAAAAGCTGCTCGATTTGAAAGCTACATCTGCGAATCGGCAAAGGACAGTTACAGGCTACGAGATGAAATGAACTTAAAATGTACCTAACAAAAACTACGCGCACCGTCAGGCTTACATAGTGTAAACAATGATAACATAATGTGCTAATCTCCTCGGTGGCTTCTACTAATCCACATCTCCAAAACAAGTTTTGTAATATTTTTGGACAAACAAACTCTAAAAAATGGGCGAGATGGGATGCTGGTGTTACGAAACTACGTAACGCTGAGTCCTTTATTTTTTTACTAATTTGCTGTTTTTATATGCTAATTTACTAATTCTGTCTGTGTTTAGGAAAATAAAAGATAGCATTAGAAAGGGGAAGAGTGAGTTTTTGAGAAAAGGCTGAAGTACTTTGTCTGAAATATGGGTTACTGAGTTAAGGGGCTCACGCTGGTTCTCCTTCACGATGCTCCAACTAGCAGTACATCTATCTATGCTCCTAAGAAAGAAAATTTCCATGCTCTCGTCCAGTTTAGATTATTTTATTTCCTTTAAGCTTTCATTCTTTTTTCCAGCATGTATAGGCTCATATACTTTTGGAAGACTTCCATTACAATAACTATTTACTGTAAACAATTTTTTTATTTTTTAGTTTGTTACTTGATTTTATTTTAATTCGTGAGAAATAAATGTAGCTGTATGAACTCTCTCAATTCATTAATTTTTTAAGTTTATTGTAATATTGGTACCCTAAAAAACATTTATTTACTCATTGAATATTAATTTCCTAGCTTCCTATATTTGCTTGTTTACTCATTTTCGAATATGTTTCTAAACATTTATTTTCCAATTTTAAATTTTATTTTGTAAGAGAATATATTTCACTATCCCGTTAACAAAAGTCATATTAATATTTACAGAGAATTTTATTGTCTTATAAATTTGATTTATTGAAATACATGAAGATAGAATTTATTTCTATCAGATAGAATATCAGAAGTCAATTATATAGATAAATGTCAGAAAAATACTTACTCTTATAAATACTCTGATATATATTTGTTTTATGTATCTAATTAAAAATTTTATTCATAGAATTTAGGTTGATATCCTTATGAACATATTATAACTAATTCTTTCAGTATTAAATATTTTCATCATTATTGTAATTTATTTTATTTTATTGGTTTTAATAAAAGTTTTAACATACTAATTGAGTTGCTTTTTCAAGTTTTCATTCACTTAGATATACCTAAAAATATATTTTGAAATAAAATTAAGTCAGAAATAAAATGATCGCCTACTTTAAAACATAACAGGTTTAAAATGGTGCTGGTAAAACATTTATTACTGGTATTTTACAAGAAAGATCATGTTTAAATAACTTGTTGACTATTTCACTAAGTTCCCATTTTTTCCTAAGTTTGCGATTAACGATTACTTTATTGTTGAATTATTCAATAAATTAATATGGACATTAATATACTTTCCTGATTGGAAGTAAATTCATTAATAATTTTAATAGCATACTATTAGCAATTAACATAATGTAATATTACTGATTTTCAAAGTGCAATTAATTCAACCATTAGTTCTTTAATTCCTAAAACTTTATTGCTGATATCTATCATAAAGGATTAATTACTGCTTCAAAATCATTTCTTTATCAAGTCTATTAGTATAGATTATATTATATTTAATAATATTTTTGTATTCATAAATGCTGAATTAAAGTAGTTTTTATATGCATTAAGTATCATATTGATATATTACGTTACGATAATACTACGTTACGATTTTAGACTTTTATCAGATTTAATTTCTAAATAGGAAACATTTTCTAATTTAATATCTACTTACAATTTTTAAAAATTATAGTTTTTCGTATAACAGGGCATCATTATTACTTTATTATTTATCCAGATATCTAAGATATTATTCTTTTTTTTCTTATTCTTGTTTCTTAACTTCATGAAAATAAATTTTCATTAAAATTTGATATGCTTTTTAAGTTCTTAGTATAACAGTAAACTTCTAACCTTAATTTTAATTTTCGTAATAGCGGTAATTAAGGCAGTTCATCTGACATATATTCATGTATAGGAAAATTGATCGAAACACGGCAAAAATGTTGTTTATGTATACTTTTAATGTTCTTAAAATTGGGTTGATTAAAATTTCCTTTTATACTAAAAATTCGAATCTTCTCTGCAAATTTTATCAAGTTTATGTTCTTTATTAAAAAATAAAAATAAAAGGAAGAATATAGTATTTCAACAAAATATAATAAATTTTGTTACAAAAAAATTTTCTAAAACAACGTAAAAAAACGGTGATTTTGACTTCATTATGCACAAAATGTAATGTAACTCAATAAACCATAGTGTAGAAAAATGTTAATAAATAAAAGTAGATTGTGTTATTTTAAATTGAAGCACTAGCAATTACTATTTCCTAAAAGAATCTTCAATTCTTAGAATATAAAATTGAATATTATGAATTCTATTATATATATATATATATTTAATACTCTAAAATAAAACAATAATTTTATCAACTAAGTACAAGTTGTTATAAAGTAAAGATTACAAAGTAAAGTGAAAAAGTAAAGATTCAATCTAATCAGAAATATATAAATAAATTTTTTGTTTGGTTTACGTCTTAAAATTCAAGAAATAATAACTTTATAATATTTTTAAGAACTCTTTCTGATCACAATATTTAATAATTCAAACATTATTTTCATAAAATAAATCCTGATATTCTACTTCAATTGGATTAAAATAACTTTATTTTACTAGGGTTTTACTAGGGTTTTACAAGGGCTAATATGACTTTTTATCTTTTTTTTCTCCAGAAATTTTCTAATTAAACGAATTTCATGAAAAATTATGCTATGATAAACAATATTGAAAAGTAAAGCTTCTGTAACTTGTGGATTTTAAGAAAACAATATATTCTAAAGGATAACTACCCCTAATAACAGTTTCCTGATATGTACCTTAATATAAAAAAATATGAAACAATATAAGAAAAATATATAAAAATATATAAGAAAAATATATGAAAAAATATATGAAAAAAATATGAAAAAAATATTTGAAAAAAATAAGAAAAAAATATATGTAAAATATATGAAAAAAATATGAAAAAAATATTTGAAAAAAATAAGAAAAAAATATATGTAAAATATATGAAAAATATGAAAAAAGTATATGAAAAATATAGGAAAAAAATAAGAAATAAATATATGAAAAATATATGAAAGAAGGTAAAAAATATATGAAGAAAATATTAATAAAATATATTAGAAAAATATGAAAGAAGTATAAGAAAAATATTAAAAAAGTATAAGAAAAATATATGAAAAAATATTAGAAAAATATATTAGAAAAATATGAAAAAGTATAAGAAAAATATTAAAAAAGTATAAGAAAAATATTAAAAAAGTATAAGAAAAATATTTAAAAAGTATAAGAAAAATATTAAAAAAGTATAAGAAAAATATTAAAAAAGTATAAGAAAAATATTAAAAAGTATAAGAAAAATATTAAAAAAGTATAAGAAAAATATTAAAAAAGTATAAGAAAAATATTAAAAAAGTATAAGAAAAATATTTGAAAAAAATATATGAAAAATATTTGAAAAAAAAATATAAGAAATATATTTGTACGAAATTATACTATCATTTAAGGGGTAAAAATACCCTTATAGATCACCTCTGAAAAAACATTTTTTAATTAAAAAAAAACGATTTTTGAACGTTTTAAACTTTAAGGGTGCTTTCACCATTTAAATCGCCAAGTTATCACGTAAACAAAAATACGTCTCTAATATTTTTTGATATGCCAAGAAAATTGTTGATACACCTAGGGTAGTTTCCTTGTAAGCAACAGAGTCAAATACTATAACTTTGATACATATTATTACGATGAAATGTACGTCTATAATAACTGGACTGAAATAATACTTGTAATATTGATTTTTAATTTTTATATTAAACATTTCAAATAACCGTTTATAGTAAATTTTATGCTAACTATTTGATTATAAATAATAAATCATAAAATAAAAAAATTTTTTTATTATTTTAGTAAAGTAAAAAATATTTATTAAATTATGAATCACGTAAATTAATATTAAATTTGTATTTTTATACTAAATTAATATATAATACATGTGATTTATCTAAAAATACAATAATTACTCGTTTACTATACAAAAATAGCTTTTAAAATTTTTTCCCATAAAATATTTGTATACTCGAAAATTCTGATACTATTTTTATTATTTCATTAAATATAATGAAAATATACAGCGTAGATAATTTTAAAATACGATATTCAAAATATTTAGTTTTCTAAAACTAATAAAGTATGTAATTATTTTCAAATTTCTTCATTATTGTGTCTTAATTATTGTAGAAATAAAAAAGAAATATATATATATATATATATATATATATATATATATATATACATTTGTTCATAAAATGAATTTCAAAGATATAAAGTTTTCACCAATTGACCGAAAGCCACGCGATAACAGCGTTACTTCTAACCCGTCTGTATTTCGAGTCCTTTAGGAAAGATCTACCGTTTATGGTAAAGCTGCAGTAAATACACGCCATCCTTCTTACATGTATAATATCGATGGAGCATTGCATCGCGTGAGCCAAAAAACGTACTCAGCGAAAGTGCGCGAATTCAATTACGAGATGTGCGCGTATTGGCTGAGCGATCAGGGCTCATTCATTTAACCCTGAAATCAATTAAAATTTATGTAACCTCGTAAAAGTTAACGACGCAAGGCGTGTCCATTAGAGTGAGAGATAGAAAGACTGTGTACACAAAAGGGAGAGAGAGAATGAGAGAGAGAACAAAAGAGAAATAACATAACCAGGTATGCGTTGATCAAGAACGTCCTATATACGCAGCAGTGTTAAGAAGGTAATCCATTTATCGATGACGTTTGTCTGCTTTATTACTCGAATTCGATTCTGATTATTAATAGAAAAATATTCATATCATCTTGGATAAAGAGAAAGAGAGAGAGAGAAAGAGAAAAGAGTCATAAAATTTTCCCTTCGATGAAAATGGTTACTTACGAATTTAAATTATGAGATTAAATGTTTAATAATTAGCTCAAAAAAGCAAAAATGCAGTAAAATTTTTTATTCCAATTGAGAATATAACTAGAAAGGGATATTTGCAAATATCTATATACATATCGTATATATAGATCAATCTTATAATAAAAAGAAAAATTTTAAATAATATCTAAATCTAATTATTTTTACTATTAAAAATACAATGTTTTCATTCATGAAAGTTTGTACATCTTATATTTTTTAAATGTACGATTTATGCAATACCCTATCATGGTGATTTTAATTATTTGAATAACCCTTCAAATTATTAATTATTTTATTGCAAGATCACTGATTGCTTTAAATATAACACAGTATTATATATTACCAATATTACTAAACGTAAATACTTGAGATATAGTCCGTAATATTTATAGCAAGTTTAGTATGATAGATAATCTAGCACTAATTAACAATAAACAATTATTAACATACTAAAAAGCAGTTTATGCTTCTAATGTTGATAGAATATCTATATAATTTATTAACTTAACAATGTTTTTTTCAAAGTACCCCTATGATTGTTTTACATTAAGGATTAAAATTACATTATTATAATACAATTATTCCATTAAATAAAAACATCATCTTTCTAAATTAGTTTAATTTTTCTCATTAAGTACTTTTAAAATATTTCGAATTGAGAATAAAATAGTACAGTAAATTTACAAATATAAATTAAGTTCATTTTGAAATTTATGATTAAATTTATAAAAAAAATATTACATTTTTTTATTTATTTTCATAAGAAATCTTCAAACATACTAGATATTAATTGATTAACAAATCCAATACTAAAAGTAGTTGACTTGAATAATATAAATAGTTCTTTAATATGGTTGTACTTATTGGAAAAGTACACGCCATTTCTTATGAAGTAGCTTGCGATTATATCCAGTTTACAAACAGACGAATATACATGAGTATTTTTACCTAAAGTCTAAGAATTTTCTTAAAATAAAATTCAGTATATAAAATATTGTACAATATACTACCTTTTCAAATATGAACATTTAGTAATTATACCATGTACATTGTATTTTAAACGAATAATCGTTGTTATAATTAAAAAACCAAAAATGATATGAAATTACTGAATTTGATTATAATTTTGTATAAGACAATATACATCAATATCAAGTGTTAATTTTTCATGATAATACAAAACTTATCTTCTAAAATATAATTAATGAAATACATGAAATACAATTGTGCATAAATTTCGTGTTTTTATTGAAGAAAATCTATTTCTGCGAATGTAAAAAAATAAAAAAAATAATATCTGCTTGAAAATTTGAATTATCGAAGAACTTCGAAAATAAGTATCCTTACACATAAATAAAATATAAGTATATAAACGATAAATAATTAAATATTATTAAAGGAACATACGAGAGAGAAAGAAGGAAAGAAAAATCGACACGTATTGTGAGAAATTAACGAATAAAAGAAACCAACTAATCGTTACATACAGGTTTTACATATATATTTAAATTTAATATGACTATTTTCGATAATTTTCATTTAATTATAATTTATGTATCCTTTTTTCATTTTTTATTATTCTGGCATATAAGTAAATATTTATAGAAGATAATTTTAGAAATTGTATAACACAATTTTTTATTTAATAAAACTGAAAAACAAAAGAACGTACCGTAATATTTAATACCACACTACTCTGTGTATGTATATGTATACCTATTACAATTTATTTTAATTTACACGATAATAATGAAGATGGGATAAAAATATATGTATATTTTCTTTAGGTATATTGCCAATATAATTAGAAAAAAAATGTTAACAGAATATTTTTTCAGTTAAAACAAATACCTAGTCTACTTAAAGATCTTGGTAGAGCTATAAATTATATGAAATAAATGGACTGTAATAAACAAAAAATGTCATAATAAGATACAGAACAAACATCGAAGCATTCAAAATATTTTAATTTAAGCACAAAGTACAATAGTTCTCGTTCATTAAGGTTGAAATGATTGAATCTCTCGAAAATCTAACTTTATAATAAAATCTCCCGATTTTCAAAAACTAGAGGAAATAACCTTGATTAATAATTAAAAATAAATAACACTTAAATGAATAAAAGATCGTTATCATAAATAGGTGGAAAAAAACTGACGAATGAAAATCCACTATTTGCTTGCATTGCCATCCGGTAATATTAATTGATTCGTAAACGCTAAGTCTTTTGTACGTATTCCTGAATTCCTGGTAAAGTTAACGCCTATTTAAAGAGTTGAACCAACATAGTTGTTATCACGTTAAAGAAAATACACGGAAACGGATTCACGAAAATGCTTAAGATATATATTAATAAAATGGCGACATGAGCCAATATTTTGCTTTATACAGAATCCAGCAAACATGTAGTAGTTGGGAAAAACTGTGCGAGTCAAATTTTATTACAACGTGTTCATTAGTGTTTATCGAGTATGTGCAGCGGATTTCCTGCAATTCACAGAGCTTAGTGACTCTTATCCCGTTGGTTAATCGTCTATGTGCACCTGTAAAAGTGGTAGCAAAATTCATAGTCTTATTCACTTACCCCTTATTATGTCTGCAGCTAATCTATTATACTAACGCAATGTATGATTTTCATATTTGTGTTATTAGTTGCAGTCTTTTTTAAAGAAGCTTATTAAGCGAATATGATAGATATTGTTTTATTGAATATAAATTATTCATCTGAACATCTAATCAAATTTATAGCCATATTTTTTCTAATGGATTTTTATGCTATCTATTGAAATGAAGCATAATGTAATTTTAAGCAATCAAAAAAGATTTAGATCCTAAAATATAATTACTTAGATTAATTTTTGTTTCTTTTTTATTATAATTAATATTTAATTTAACTATATCTAGAAGATATATCTAGAAGACCGAAAATAAAAGGAATAAAACATCTATTTATATTTCTAATGTATACTTTATATAATAGATTTTATTTATAATATTATAAAAATAGAATACTTTAAGAAACTTAATTAGGATATAAATTTTAATTTTTATTACATTTTACTTTAAATTGCGTAAATTTATTTATTGATTTATTGAAATCATAAATTTTTTAGAATTTCTACTATTTTTATATTAGTTTAAACATTACAATATCTTTATTTAAGTCTAGAACTTTAGAATTCAAAAATTGATATAAAATTTATTTTTGCATCATTTTCTTCTATAAATTTGTAGATATGTAGCGTTAGCCAAAAAATTAAGAAGAAAAAATATAATTTCTGTCCAAAAAGGCTATCAATATGATATTTCGATAGTGATTCTCTAAAAATTAACAATTAATGAATTTTTTATGGAACAATGCAAAATTATATAAAATAGTCTAGGTTATGCGGTAAACCAATGCATTTTTTATATTCTAAAATTTAATTAAGTTATTCAAGCTCTAGCAGGGGAAAAATTTTTTTTTCGTTGCATACTAGCATTAACTTGTCATTGTTTCAATCACAAATTATTGATTCTTCTTTAAATTCGGCTGTTTCGAGTTTTTTTTGCGTGATTCAGCATCGAATAAGCGTTTAACGTTCACTGGTGTACCTGCTGCATTAGCGCGTTTTCCAATGTTCATGTCCAGAATAGCTGTTTCATGTTAAATAGTAATACTTTGCAACCATCATTAAATATAACAGTTATTTCAGATATGGTGCTTCCTATTATTTTTTATTATTTTCTATTAAAAAATCTGACATAGCTAATATAATCTCTTACACATCAATTAAAAGTCCAGACTTATGCTTGAAATGTAATTTATATATGATTCATTTATTTTAGACTTTTACCACGTACATAAGCTATTACAGTATTCCAAGTAAAAGTCATGATTATCTTTGGATGAAAATATACGATAAAATGTTGTGATTATTTCGTCCTTCATTTATGTTATATAGTAATTATTATTACGGATCACTATACCAAAAACATTAATTTTCCCGTTTAATCTATTGATTAATTGTCCTTTTTGACTAAAGCTTTCTTTTCTTGTATCACATCAAGAAGCTAAATATCTATCTTTTTAATAAGTACTCCATGCAAAATATTTAAATACTTAAATATTTTTTCAGTATGTCATAAAAATTTTGTAAAGCAATTTTTTATATATCAGCATAAAATTCTTATAAGCTATAAATTGTACTGTGATCTAATAAAGTCTTCCTTAATACCTGCAACTTCACTACCTGCGATGAAGGCGAAATCAAATCCGTGAACAGTTTCTTTTTTTCCGCTGTAAAAACAACAAGTTTGAAAATAATCGACATTAAATTGAAATATATATTAAACTTTGGAAATAATTTTTTGTATAAGTAAGAAAAAGAGAGAGCGAGAGTGAGAGGAATGGAAAAAGAGACGAGAATGATGCAGTAGTAGTAAGTATTTTTATTATTACAATTTGGTTTGCGCAGAAAAACGAGGACAAAATTTTAGCAAATGCTTGTCTGAAGAATATTTATGAAGTTATCACTTTAGATCTCCCGACAAGTCTTAAAAACTTAAAATGTATTACATTCTAAAATATTAACTTATAAATATTTTATAAAATATAGTTTATTAAATTAATAAATTATGTCATCATGTTTTATAAAAGATTGTATATATCCAAATAATGATATTCAAATATTTAATGTGTATATTCAGCAAGTATCAATTAAAGGTTTGGAAATTATGATAATTAAACTTGACATTCATATTTTATATTATACATATTTATGAATTTACATTTATTGTCAAAGTAATAAAATATAATTTTTAATTTCAATTATAATACAGAATTTAATATAAAAAACTACAAAAAGAAAATTAATTTTCTATTTAAATTAGAATGTTAACAAAATTAATTATTTTAACTGTTTAATTTTAGTACAAAAAACGTTTAGGATAAAAAGCTTCTTAGATAGAAAGTGTAATAGAAATTACTTTTATATACATTCGTTAGAAATATTAGAAACACTACTCAACAAAAATAAAAAGAATGATACTAGTAACATTATTATAATATACATTATGTATTATATATACTATATATAATTATTTACTACTATTCATTTCTACTTATAATTTCCAAGGGTTAATTCAATTCAGCTAAAACCTGTAATATTTACTTTAACATACTGGTTTTCTTCAATGTTTAAAACTTTTTTGTACATACATCGTATAAAATTCTAATTTAATTTTGGGAAGAAAAATTATTTTGTAAAGATAATGCGTCATTTAAATGAGTAATTACTGTAAATTTCATATATTACTCAGTATAGAACTTATAGCTTAAAATATATCTATTGATAGAATCGTAACCATAATTTAAAATTGAACAATTAGTTCAATTTTAATCTTGTGACAGGTAAGTAGAAAATTGATAATAGCTATAAAGTTTACGAAAGAATAAGTGTAATAAAAAAGTGTACTATAAAAACAAATTATTTATACAGTTTTTAATTTCAGATAAATAACTGGAAGAAGGTAACCATTTCTTATACAAAATTAATTTGAAAATTAACATTTATTACGATAATGTTAATTAAAACGATATTAATAGATATAGTATGAATAATATAATAAATATAAATAGAAGAAGTATTTCTAAACATTTTTATGATTGTGATATTAATAATTTATATAAACAGAAGGATTTTCGTCAGTTAATTATTACTTGATTGTAATATTAAATCTCAATATATGTTATTCTTAAACTAAACGTATTTTAATTTTTGAATCTTTTAGTATAATAGTTTTTCAATTAATGTTCATATATCGTAAATATTTAATGCTTAAGTTTACGTAAAAATTATTACTTATGTAAGTGTTATGTAAGTGTTATGTAATAAAGTAAGATTTAATTACTTATGAAATGTGGTGCTTTCAACATATTTTTCTATACAATTTTAGTACAATCGATATTTATTCATCCAATACACTATAATTATCGCAAAAATTAGGATTTTATAAAATCCGATTGAGAGCAATTATTTAATAATAAAAGAATATTTATAATCCATATAATTGTTATTATAATTGCTATACATATAAGATGATCTGACTGCTTAAAATATTATTTCTAAAAATTATTTGAAACAAGTATACTTACTAACAATCTCAAAACTTTTTTTTTACTTTTTATTCACAATACTAATTCAATCACATAAAATCTATTAAATCCCCACCATATAGTTTAAACTGACAAATTGAGTATCAACTTATTTTCAATCTATAATTAATGTTTATAATTTTATTTATATTTAGGAAGTTAATAGACATTAAAGTATGAGAAAGTTTTTGTAATCTACTTATCTTGATTATCATGTTTTATTTGTTAGTAAAGCATAGTATATAGTATTATCTTCATTTCAATAGAAAAATCTTAGTATTCAATAGTGATTGCTAATTCAATATTGCGTGTAAATATATTGTGTCTCTGATAAAGTAGTAACTTTATCAAACAGGTTGAATGAAAATAAAAATTACAAAAAATTGTAGGATTAGTACCTTACATAGAATGAAAAATTATCAAACTAATAAAAAGTTGAATCAATACATTAGATAATCCTGAAATACCCATGTTTAAAACTGATATTTGTATTATAAGTAATTCTCGCTAGTAATTTAACGAATATTTTTCATTGTATTTTTTAAAATTAGCACGTATAATTTTTTGAAAAATTATGTTAAAAAATTAAATTTAATAAAGATAAAAAAAGTACACGACTTAAAAATAAAAGTTCTATTTTTTAACTAAAATCAGTCGTTCCTAGTATCAAGTTGAAAAGTGTTAGTAAAGTAAAAAATCCAGTAGTTTTTATGAAAATGTATTTACCGACTTTCAAAATACTATTTTGAGAAAAATTCGCTTAAAGTTTCGAAAGATTCCAAAGCTATACAAAGTATTGTTTGGAGCTTTACGAAATTATTTTTTATATCCAATTTACTTTAAATTTTAAGTAAAATATTTTTAAGATAATAAAGTTTTGAAAAATGTAATTTTCTAAAAATCTGATTCTTCCATTATCTGAACGCCCATAAGACTTTAAGTAATATAATTCGTTTTTTCATAATTAATGTAAAATTTAATTTCCATTCTACTATATAAATGCAATTAATCTATTTAATTAAGAGATTAAATTAATCTACTTAATAATTATAGTAAATTTAAATATAAAATAAGATTGCGTAGTTTATTATTAAACAGTCATTTTAAATGAAAGGGTTCTAAAAATGTACGGTTTAATAAAACTTAACGGTATTCCATAAATTATTTCTTTAAAAATATATTTTAGCCTAATTCTTTTAAAGAAAAATAAGCACACAGAAAAAGAATATTTAACGGTAACCAGTTTATTTTTCTTACTATCTTTCGATCTACAATGATATAAAGTGTTTTTATATATTTTATTTTTTATGATACAACAGTTTTTTACTTTCGTATTTGTTTATTTTTACTTCTAAAATAGTATTCTGAATTATTATTTTTGAATGTATACTTTATTACTAACTTAATTTTATAATATTATATAAGTATATTTTAATAAATATACATATGGTAAATATATGTTCATAAAGATTAATGTACTCTAAGTACTTATCAATTATTATATTAAAAAGGTTTTTACAATTAACAATTTGTAAAAAAATGATTATCGCTGAATCACCTTTATAATATTTACGATTTATATTTTTAATATTTTCAAAGTACAAATTTGAAAATGTTTAATATATAATTAACTGTAATGTTCATTAGCTTAAAATGAATTAACATCTAAGGCACTGAGTTATACTATATACTTATAACTTATTTATTATTTCAAAAACTAGAGTATATTTAGAAAATATTCCGAAATCATATTGCATATGTACCCAAACATCACTGAATGTCTACTGTACTAAATTTTTTACTTTATATGAAATTGTGTGAAATAAAAATATATATATATATATATTTCAAGGGATTGATATATATACATGTACGATGAATATCTCAAATTGTGTAAATCAATTCTAGAAATTTTCTCCGAATATAATGCAGGACCTATTGTATATTGTCCTGGTTGTACACTTCATAGTAAAAGCCTGATCCATATTTTTTAACAATATAAATGAATAGAAGTAATCGAAATCCGACAATTTTCCTCGAAAGCTTTTTTTCTCACCGTCACCAAAATATTCATAAACATCCCAGTCGCTCATCTTTCTCCAACTCGATAAAAACATGAGAACTCCTCCGCCGTTGCAAGACAAACGAAGTGGACATATGCAGACATGCTCGTAACTCTAAAGCCGTATTGGAAAGATAAATTGGCTTGTCGGAAGGGCTGCGGCTCATTTTTTTTTTATCGCTGGTGTTGGTATACGCGACTAAGCGGGAATTACAGGAAGCTTGGTTAATGCACGACGCCATGATCTTACTTGCTTCCTCTGTCTCCTTTTTTTATCTGCTTTATTCTTCATTCATGGCGTCAATTTTAAGAAGGATGCAAAGTCCTTATATTTCATTACTTGTTCACTTTTCACAGATAAGCTTTATTATGCGATCTTATTAAGATGCTGCGTAATTACTCTGTAATTACTTAGCACACTATTTTTTATAGTACTGATTAGCACAGTTTAAAACTGACTTCTGTTTTCTTAAACCGGTAGTTGTCAGAAATGCCTTTTTAATGCAAATGGCCGTTTTTTTATTTAACAAGAATAAAAAATCTAGTTAACATAAGTAGTTAACAAGATGTAATATTGTTAGAAGTTTAATATTATTAGCCAAGTTGTATCTAATTATTACATTCAACGTAAAAATTCTTTAGTGAGTTTTAGATACTAATTTAAGAAATATATAGTGATAGCTTAAAATAAAGATGTTATGTCCTATAAAAATACTAAAAGAGTATTTAATGTAACTAAATTAAATATATTTGAACTAACCTGCTATGAAAAATTAGATTTTTGATATTTCTGTATTCAGTAATAATTAACATGTTGGGAATTAATAAAAAAAATTATTCTATACATAATCATTAATATCAGATTAAATTTTTATAAAGAAATATTAAACTATGTTAAAAATCCATAAATAATAATAATAATAAATAATAATAACATCTTTCAAATATTCATTCTGGACTTTTTTGATAATTTAAATGGTAAATTATTTATTAAATAGGCACTACAAATGTTTCATGAATTTTGAAAGGATAATATGTTGATAGATTGTATGTATACTTTTAAAATGTTGTATGCTATATTAATTAATATTAAAGAATATTGACACGAAACATCAAAATAATTATTAGAAACGCGATTGATTTAATAATGTGAATATGCATAATAGAATATAATTTTATTTTATTTTGAAAATTATTTTTCGATAATTCATATTTCTAAAGCTTCATTTGTAAGGAATTATTAATCGAGCAATTATTTCAGTTTCGTAGTATTATGAATCCAAATTAGTTGATAATATCTAAATAGAAATATAGAATTAAAACTATTAAAATTATCATTTATTTATGTAATACAAAAAGTAATATAATTTATTTATTTAGAGAATGTTCACAATTTTCTCAATGTACTTTTTTAAGAGCGTACATAAGGAAATCTTATAATGACAATATAAAGAAAAGTATTGTAACACAGCTCAAACATGACAAGAAATCATTTTTCTTCTCGCAAAGTATAAAAAGGACTAGAAGAACTCGCGAACATCAGATAAAACACATCTATACTCCTTTATCATCGATGTTTTCTCTCATCCATCTATTTCGTTGTCGCGCCGACGTTACGTATTGCACGATCATGGCTTCGCTTCCGTATGTCTTAACGTGACTGAAGGTTCTAGCGTTTCACGGGAGAAGAAGTAAAGTCTGGGGTGACCAATGGACCATTCATTTTCACCACTGACCAATTCTTCCTCTGTGATCGCAATCTCAGTTGACAAGAACGAAAGCTATTTAAGTCTTTTGCTTTGCTCGCTCTTAACCTTTTCACACCACTAAAAATCTCTGCTCTCGGCTCTTTCAACGATTATTTTGAAAAACTTTTTCATTTGATAGTTCAGTATTTTTTACACTACATTGCCATGAGAAATCTACGAGTAAGTAATTTATTGAAAATATTAAAAAGAAATTAATGCATAGTACATAACGGTTGGGATCAGTACGCACTCACCCGGGACTCGTATGCAAACTTAAAATCACTATACGTAACTGGAAAAAGTGGTAGTATTTCTCAAAGACTTTAAAGGAAGGGGACCTGGTACCACAAAGAAGAAAAAGTATACCATCGACGAGGTGCAAGGACTAAGCCACCGGACAACGAGGTAATCCCCTACTGCAGCGAATTAATATACTAATATCAATCCACTCTTTTCGGGTGGAACGTCCTACACTATTCTCGTCGATATGTGAGCGGAGGAAGTAAAGAAGAATTGAGAAACAAAGAAAACATTACTTACTGTAGTATTATATTGTGATGATCTAAAAATATCATGGAATGAATAAAAAAAAATATAATGGAATGAATCTCAAATTTAGAAGCAATAAATACATGGATTTTTTTATTATTTACTTTAATAAGAAAATTTATAAAATCGCTGTTATAAACTCTGTTATAAAATTGCTATGTAAAAATAGAAAAAACTCTTGAATTCATGACTGATGAGAAAGGGTTGATGCTAGATTCTTGTGAAGAGACGACATGAGAAACATCGGTTTTATTTCTTTTTTCCCTTTGCTTCCTTCTCATTTACTACAGCTTTGGATGGAAAACAATGCATCACTGTCGTCATGTCACGAGTTCAATCAACGGCTCATTTCATTATTCAAGCTTTCGCATTTTCTCATGTTACCGATTTGTATTTGACTACATTTTAAAATATATTTCAAAATACTTCAAGACATGTATTAAAAAAAACTACTTTATTGATGTAAAATATGTAAAAATACTTGGAATCTCTAGAAAGATCTTATGTAAATAATTTGACATATTCTATTAAATTATGAGGTTCTTTCTTTCAAATAAAATAAATGATTTCAACGAAATAAGTAGATTTATAAGCCATCTATTTAATATAAAAAGTATAAATTCGCGAAGGTAGAAGAACTAAGTTAAAAAAATGTTCGTTTGATTAAATAATAATATCTATATTTAATTCAATATTCGGGTGAAGGTATCTATACTTCCAGTCACATAGTATATTTTATTTTGTTTCTTCAAATTTTAGATCTAATATATGTTTTCAAGTTAAAATGTAAAGAAAAATAGAATTCAACTCACACATATTTAAATGAACATATCCCTGTATATATATGTAAATATATGTGCAACAAAAAAAGTTAATAAATTGTATTCGCGAAGACAATTTATCCTCCACCGCAGATATTGAATTTTCGTCGATATTTAAAACAGTATAAAACAGTATATTTATTGAATGTGACCATTAGGTCCACAATATTCACATGTGCTGTATTAAATGCTGTATTAAATGAGCTGAAGTAGCTAATTCTATTTTAACGAAAAAATGAATTTTTATGCCACACGATAGGATTAATTTGTTTTCCGACAGTATCGGAAAATTGGTAATAGATAATGATTGTTGCGCAATGCTCGCTTTTCGCATCATAAGACTAAAGTAGACAAATATGGATGAACGAATAGTATAACAAGCATAAAAATGATATAAATTCAGATTTCTATGTAAAAATTTAAGAAATATTTCAAAAAATAACAAGAACTAATCTTATAAATTTTTCGATACAAAATAATTTATGACATTTATAAGCTACTTTTATATCAATTTCTTTCACTTATAATATATTTAAATAAATTCTTTTGTAACGATAACCAATCGAGAAAACGACAATGATTCGATTTTTCTAGTAAAAAGACTTTCGTGCACAAATTAATTCAAATTCATATTCAAATTTTAAAATTTAAAGGCCAATTCATTAAATAAATTTTTCACCTGCTGTTTAATCAGTAGAAAAAAAGAGAAAATGAATTTTTTTATGTTTTCAAATTTTAAAGCAATTATAGATTTTTCATTACAACTTAATACAAGTTAAAATGCTGTTCCTAATAAGTAATTTAGTTTTAATCCAGTCTTTAATGTTATTTTATTCCAAATAAAATAAATATCATTTACGTATAATAAACTTTTAAGGTAAAAATTTTTTCTTTTTATCATTTATTGATTGCTCTAATATAAATTGAAATACAGTCAGAATGAAATTTTGAATATAATATACAGTAAAATGTACGTAATATTAAATTAAGTTCTAAAACAATGGGTAGGGTATTGAGACGATCTGTCATCTCCCTACGGTACATAAGCTGACTCACAACCACATAACTACAGGTTCGCAAAACTAATCTATAATGACCAAGCTTTTACCTAATTATAGTCAATACAAAGAAGAGGCACTTTAAAATACAAGTGAGAATGTGCAAATCGTAAAAATGGGTAGCGACCGAAAATTACGTAGAGCGAATGCGCTCATGAAAAAGCATTAAAGGAACAACAGCGAGACGTGTCACGAGGTTTATACGTGACCGGAGATACGCAATATATAACTAGAAGTGATAATTGATACCCACACAACAACCGCGTATGCGCTACACTAATCAGTGATACGTATTAAGTGTGTACTCATTGTGAGTAATTAGAATAATTTGAGCGCTTTTCTTTCTTCGCATGTGTTTGAATGGTCGAATCTAAACGTAGTACAAACTTGGCTATCATCTTTTATCATAAATCTGTTTAAGGGAGAATTAGCAATCACTTTAACTGATCCTATCTGATTCATTTAATCCGTTTATCGTTTGTATATACCAACTATTTCTGCAGTGAATATTTAGGAAAATTAGAATTAAGTTAATAAATCGTCTAATACAAGCGAAAAATGTCATATGACTTTTTTATCATAGGCACATTAATAGTATCTGATGTGCTCGATTTTTCTTCTCCGTGTTGTATAAATGTGAGTCCCTAAGCCGGATATTTACTCTAACTTCAAATTATTTAGACGAGCATCTAACAATAATATAAATGTATAAAATAATTTAAACTTATGAAATATTTCGTTAATCGTAATTGTATATTTATTTTCAAATGTCAAATTACTTTAAACGTATATGTAATATTAATATAAATTTATCTTTAATCATAAATTTCATTTATTAAGTACAAATGCAAATTTACTAAGTGCAATATTTCTCCAATACAAAATTACTTATTATAAATTAAATAAACTTAACACAAAGCTCAGTCGTTAGTTGTATTTTAAGAAATTCTCTTTCGCTACTCACTCGTCACTATTCTTCTATAGTGTTCGCGATGTTTTAAAAATTTAGAATGCAAGTAACTTGTTATCCGTTAATATCTATTAATAGATATTCCTTTTTGCCAACCCTGAGTGTACTTATTTAATAGTATGAAAATTTTCTCATAAAAAATCTAAATTTTTGCAAAACTTCCCTTTAATTAGAAACGTCTGTATATTACTCTATCAATATTCAATGACTTAAACATTAAATACAAAATAAAAATATACTAAAATTGATTCTAGATTACTAATTACGCATAAATACATAAACTTAGTCTTTTAATCAACTATATGGATTTTTCAACTATTCAACGCTTTCTAGTTAATAATTGCTAAAAGCTTTTCAATTTGAAACCATCTGAGTCAGCATGGAATGCTTTGTATCTTGTTACATTATTAGGTTGCCTGTTTGCCGAGGGTATATTCACTTATTTCTGAAAGTGATGCAGCAGCTGTGTCCTCTCTCTCTCTCTCGCTCTTTTTCCTTCTTTCCTTCTAAACCTGACGCTGAAGCTTGCCTGTACTTGGCACCGAGTCAATGAACTATATATTTTACCTACACATAGTTATATATTTACACAGATACATGCAGGTACGAAGTATAGTCGGTATAGTCTTGTAATTGCGGCGAACTCGTGCGCATTCCAGCGAGAGACTCGATTGATCATGAAAAAAGCCAGAAGTAGAGAATAAATGAGAAAAAAGAGAAATGTCCTGAAAGGAATTCAGTACTGCTGCTTCTGGTACACATGTTGAATTAAGCGACGACAATTATGCGGAGAAAGTTGAGGAGATAAAGAAAGAAAAAGAAAGAGAGAAATCTGACTATAGCAAAAACTATCAATGATCGCTAGTGTTTCAGAGCAAAATTGGCAATGTAAAAATAGATGTCTATTTAAAAATGTTTACAGACCTTTTCTACAATTTATTACTTTTTACAAGGAAAAAACTATTTAATTGCAATATCTCTGAACAATGATATGTGTTTTTGGAAATAAATGAAAAAAAATTTCGTGTTGAGATGATTTGCATCTATCTATGTGTATAAATTAACACAATTTTAGAGTTACCTAAATGTTATTTTGTAATATATAAACAAATGTAATTGAATATATTATATTTTTAAATACATTTTAAGCAAATTATTTTTTATGGTGGAATAGTTAACAAAAATTTTATCGATAAGCACACAGCCTTTGTTTTATTGACGCATAGATTTATCGCCCGACTAATGAAGATTTTCACTACTTAAAATAAATTCAGAACTGTTCTTAATTATAATTAAATACGTAATATCTACAAAAATTATTATTTGAAATGTGCATTCAGTTAAGATCATCGGTCAACATATTTCAAATAAAAAACATAAAATAATGAATTGATTTAGATTGTTATATGAGTTAATTTGAGTAAGAGCCATTATTTATGTTTTGTACCAAATGTTTCATACGATTTAAAAATTTACGTTATATTAATATCTTAGAACTTAAAAATGAGAAGTATGTATTACATATATTTACATATATTTTATATATTTACATCGAATAAAAATAAAATAAAATATGTTTTGAAGATTCGATATATTTGTATTAATCTGGATAAAATAAATATTATTAAAGGAAAAAAAAACTATTTAATAGATATATTCTAATTTTAAATAATCGATTCTTAGTGCATGGTACATATGTGTTTCGAAAATATATTTAAATATTCAAAATACATCAAATATACATATATACACACATACACATATAAAGCACCTTGTAATGTGCTTACTTGAGCTTCATTGATTTTGTACATTTTACTGTTACGACAATAAAGCAATGATTTTATCTTATAGTATTTATAAAATTATCTTATTATTTATAAAAATTTAATATCAAAATCTTTGAATAATATATGCATAGAAAAATAATTAGTTACCAATTTTAATGAAACATATAATACATGAAAAGTCCAAGAGAATTCGAAATAAGATATATTATTATGAAATACAGACACATATTATTCAATGAAATGAATACATTAAATTTTACTTAAATATTTTTATTAATTATTAATATAAAAAATATACGTATATTTAACAAAACTTCTACATAAATAAGAAAAATATACAGCTTTTCATATCTTTATTATACATAAAGTGAAGAAAGCTTTCGATCAGGAACCCTATCTTTATTCAGTGACAAGGTATGATAGTATTACAAATCAGATAATTTTTATCTGGTTGATCGAGTCAAATACGTTAAATGGTCTTTCTTACATGTTTTATAATAAAATTACATTTAAATTAAGATGTTTTTATTCTATTAATGAAAAAGTTGAAAATTTATTAAATAACAATAAAAAACATTTCACTCTGAAAACTGTACATTGATGACTCTCATAAGAATGAGAAATATAAAATATAAAGGTTTATAGTATATTAATTAATACAAGTTTTAGTAAGTATTATTAAAATTCTTTTTTAATATTTTTTGTTTTCGAATTTACAGTCATCAACATACACGAAAAAAATTATTATTCGAAACTATCATTATTAAAAATACTTTCGGGATTTAATAAGAGTTTAAAGGACTTATACCAACTAAAATTATTTAAACTAATTTAACCAACAATATTTTACTTGAAAATTAAACATTTAAATAGCTTATTATTCTACTAACATTAATCTAAGTACTAATGGCTCAATATTTTATATGAAACATATTCACATTACTTTGCAAAAAATATTTTCAATTTGATTAGAGTAAAATTGATAACATAAATGTTTAAACAAATAATTTAATATAAAATTTAAAATTATGTTTAGTATAGTTTATTATCCTTATATTGCTTTAGCTGTTTATTTATTTCAGAATTTCTTATTTTTAATAGAAAATATAAAACTTATAAACTATTTATATCTAACTTTGTTATCCTAGTCATTAAACTTTATTGTCTCTTCTTGCTTACACCTCTCTTCTAGTACATATTGTTTTTACGTAATAACACTTGATATAGTTGAATTTCCACTCAGTCGATAATAGACTCAAGTATCTTTTGAATATAAAATTTCCACATAGAAATTTTAAAAACAGATCGAATTTAGATGAGTTACTCTGAGTGAAAGAGCTATCTAGAAAATTTTGCAAACTGATAAACGATAGCGAGAGATAATTATCGAAACTGAATAAATGAAACAAGAGTAGAGAGAGATGAAAAGAGAGAGAAAGTAAGAGCTCAGTATATCGCTAGAGCAGTAAGAAAAATTAGAAATAGATGAATACGAAGAGTTAGAGATTAATTTCCTTAATAAAACGTGTACTTTTTAATGAATTTTTTGTACATCTCATAAGAATTATTACAAGTGATATTAAAAAAAGCATATATTACAGAACTACTGTAAATTACTGATTTATGCTCGAACTTAAAAAAAAGATCGTAAAATATACATTCGAAATTGTTATTCGTGCTACACATATCAAGTATGTAACTGAAAATTAATGGTTTTTTATTATAATTCACAAAAAAGGCCATCATTGTTTTATAGGTAATTACTTTATATTTTTTAAAAGAATGAATAATAGAAATTTATTATTATAAAAGCTCTAAATGCTCCAATTGGTGTACTTAAATCAAAGCTAAAAAACATTTTTAATTAAAAATAAATTTAATAAGTATGCAGAATAAATTTTCAAGAAATTTTAAAAACTATAGATCTGTTGATAGTTTATCAGTAAAAATAATTTAAAATTGGCGATATCTCGAAGTAAAATAAAAGTAAACTTTTTATGCTGAGCAAATAAATGTGCTTCAGTAGGGAAGAACTAAAATAAG
This sequence comes from Wiebesia pumilae, assembly GCA_018907045.1. Taxonomy (NCBI): domain Eukaryota; kingdom Metazoa; phylum Arthropoda; class Insecta; order Hymenoptera; family Agaonidae; genus Wiebesia; species Wiebesia pumilae. Next base: position 6,023,258 of record JACCHZ010000127.1, read on the forward strand.
TCGATACATGCCCAAGTATCTATTTCCCACGCAAAACGTACAATTGAATACGACGGGAAAAAATTAATAGAGAAAAAGATACGTAGTTACTAAAAGGGATAGAGTGAGTATATGAATGAGTGGAAAGAGACGAGTAGGATAAAAGTAAGCGAACACTCACGGTGATGTCAATAAAGTAAATGAAAGAATAGATAATAAAAGAGAAAGAGCTAATAGACTTCCAGTAACTTTCGAACCAATCAAGTGTTGATCTTTCGCTACCGCTCCTTGTAGAGCATTTGCATATTAATTCTCGGACATGCAGAGTACACGACTTTACATTGGGTTGCAGGGCTATCGTCTCGGTGATATGTTGTTCCGCAAACGCCTGCAAGACCAACCCGAATGAATTAATTGTTCCTTGCGTAATGATGGAAATAGAGGCTGAATGCCAACATTTGCTGACTACGTGGTTCAAAATAGACGACGTCTCAGATTTAAACTAGAAAATAAACAGCTCAATTTTGGGATTCCAGCAGTTGCAAAATGTTCATTACATACTCTTCATATTTCTTCAATAATAAAAGTCCAATTGAAATTTTTGAGAAAGTGAATGGCTGAATTCAATTTCTTTTTATTTTTTACGATACTTTTAATTGTATTGATAATGAACATATTGTACACGAGAATGGAAAAGACAAAGTTATGATTTTACTGTTTTTTTTAAATAATTACATCTATATGAATGAACCAGATTTTATGCACATTTTGTAGGAAGCTCAGGTTTTAATATAAAAAAAACGTATCTTAATACCACGTTAAAACATACGTACTTATTATTATGCTACGTTATTGAAAATCTTTTATCTTTTCCAATGTCTATGCTCTATGTACACTTCGTATGTACACACATATATACAGATATGTATAAAAAACATATTGTATGTTCAATTTAAATAGATAAGAAACAATATTTTTGTTCAGAAAAAGTTCGCTTACTAAATTCTTCGGCTAGATATTTTGACATATTTTTCATGTACATATATGCAGTGTCATATCAGCATTGCAGATTTTTATCTTTTCATAAATTTATCCAGCAATTTTATAAGAAATTTCGTATTTTATAGAAAGCACTACAAATTTATATCAAGAAGAAGGTATATGACAAATACACATTTTAAGCATCTCATTTACCCTACAAGTTCTTTTATAAGAACAGAATACACATAGAGTTTCGAACGAAGACTACTGATTTTTAGTACTTTACTTGTCGTAGTATAAAGCTAAGGCTTCAATGTAAATACCAAAGTAGATTTCCAGTGCTAAACTATTTTTTTTAGAAAGACTAGAGTATTTGGTACGATAAAACAATCAAGTACATATTATTAGAAATATTAATATATATTATATAAAGATAGAAGTTAAATACGAATTGGAAAAATTTAAATAAGTGACTGAACGAATAGCTGATAAAAGCAAATAAATGCTTTCTCTAGTGTATTAATCAGCATCACGAATTAAGTTACATAAATTGCATTATAAATGTAAAAAATATAATTTTGAATTTAATTCAATTAAATTTTAATCTTTAATTTATCCTATCTAGAAAATATAATTAAGTAAAAAAATAACATGATGTGCATTTTTACCAAGCATTTTTTATTTTATTATTTCATTATATTTTAATTTATTATATCTTACTTTATTATATTATTAATAATTATATGGGCCATATTAATTTCTAGTGGTTACAAGTAATTACTATATTTTAAAGATTATCTAATTTACATTAATATAATTAATTTGCAAATATTTAAGAATAATATAATTTTATGTTCCTGCTTTCATGACTACTTAACATATCCCATCTAAAGTCCAGCTAAAAACTACTCTCATAATAAAAAAAGTCTTAACTTTTATCTGATAAATATAAATAAAAACAGATTTAATCATCTTCAGCCACCCACCGTTAGTCATTTAAACAATTTTTACTTACTAAATGTGTAGTAGTTGATCAATTAACCATACTTGTAGATCTATTCATCAAAATATCCACAAATTCGAAAGTTTATCGTAGAAACTACATACAGTTTCCACTTTCCCTTTTCCTCGAATTATTATGTACAAAGAACTTCTGTCGCGGACACGAGTAAAACTGATATAGAGTCTACTGTTAGAAACAGATTCAGCACACGTCGTCCTTTTCTATCAGTTATCACTGCATATTCATAAAGAGATTAATTAATAATGAATCTAATTATTTAATTTTTATTAGAAAATCTCATTACAATTGTTAAAATTCCGTTTTAAAAATGAAACGTTTTTATATAATATTATAATATTAGGTGAATGTAACTACAGAATCATGATGCGAAACACTTTCAAACTCAAAATTAAAATTAGTTTCAATATTAATGAATGATTTTGCAAGCAGCTATAAGATACAATTTTCTTTTTTATTACAAATTGCATTACAAACAATTGAGTATATTTACAACTGTTTCAAATGGGAAAAATCATGAGTTTCTAAAGACTTTCTTTAATTACATTGAATCACTTGTGTCATGTAATTTGCATTGTAACTCACGGATACAAGCGACCAACGTGGTAGAAATAACAAAACTAAGACCCTTAACGTGAAATTCTCAGAACTTTCGTGAAGTCGAAAGGTATACACTGGAATCGCGCCAAGCAGCCTCAAGCTCTACGACAATAGATGCAGTCGAGCGAGTATCACCAGGGATATCGCCAAGTTAGTGACTTCCGTCATGTGGACCGTCAACTGTCACGTGACATCTGCTTCAAACGTTATCTTTTTCCACTTTTCATTTCCCTTTTTATTTTACCGTTTCTGCAGAATACCGCACACTTTATCCCGCACGTTTCGCCATTTGCGATTGTCACATTTTTGCTCTGATAAATCTGCCAATTTTATTATCTACATATGACGGACTACCTACGTTTTCATATTACTGTACCGTATACTAATAACTGCTAAAACAATAAATTTCATATAAACTTTTAAAATAATATAACTACTAATACAGAGTAATAAATTCTTATAGTAGCTGGAACTGCACAATTGAATCAGTCATAACTAAATAATAAATACAATATTCATTATTTTACGTCTACTGACATATTAATTTATAAAAGAATCATAACCTAGTGAAATGAACGTAAACTTCTTCCAAGAAATGTTTATAAAAATGGATCAATATTAAGCTACTATCAACTTCAATACATTAAAATCAACTAACAGTGATTGTTTATATCTAATAACAAATTTGTTTATAAGCGTTTATATCTTATTAATTTTATTTTGATCATAATTTTGTATAATCTAAAATTTTTCTTGTTTCAAATTTTTCAATACTGTAGATCTTAAAATAAAAAATTTAATTAAATGAAAATAAGATAAAATAACTAGTTTGCAAAGCTACGACATAATTTCATTCTGATAACTTTATTGTACGTTAAACCATTTTTTATGTTGCTGTAGCCAATTAAATCTGATTGACCCTTAAAATAAAGGTAAACAATTATCAAAACAATTAATTTACAATGTATTTATGTAATGAAATGAATGTTGTAATACTGTAAAAGTTTAATTTATTTATTATCAATCATTTAAAATGATTATAATTTGTAAATAGCATTGATAAATTAATTTCATAATGATTGAACTACATACTTTTTAATTGAAAGTTATAATCAATAATAATATCAGCTATCATTTATTTCTCACAGATATTTTCTTGCTCTTTTTCCCCAAATGGGACGGCAGTTCAATCGAACCCCTAGATTCTATTTTGTGTTGTATCTCGACTTTTCTTTTACCCTACAGCGAGTATGCGATACTGTTTTCTCTTCTTTTGTGCTTTTTTCTCGTTCGTCTTTCTGGCAATAGGTTTTTTCCCGATTCCCATCTAACGTACACCTACATACGCACGAAGAGAACTTACAGCTTCTGCTTTTACCATGTGTGCTGCATTTCTGAGAAACCGGTACACCTTGAAAATACAAACGGGCGCGGAAAGTCCTAGCACAATATAATAAATATTTATGACACGACCTTATTTCCGCTTACGTAAGTCCCTTCTATACTCTTTCAATCTTTGAATCTTTGGTATTTATTGAATCGTCTCCGCTTTAATAATATAATCCTTCTACCATACAGATGATAATCTGTTATTAAAATTATAAAGTAGTTATAGGTATTTCATTATAAACTAAACAATACTATAAATAATATAAATGAATGAAATAAACACATGACAAAAACCTTTATCTTTTAATAAGTTATTTATTTTCATTTATTTACCATATATTTATTATTTATTTTATTTATTTTAATAATTATAACTTACAAACCAAGATTTTTAATTTATTATTCAAAAGTAATTTTAAGTGAACCATTTGAAGTGAAATTATATAAATAATTTTGTAAATTTTTAATATTCAGAATTATCATTATATTAATACAATATATCACTGAATAAATTTTGTATTGAATTACATTTTAAAAACCATTTTCAACATTCATATTAACAAACTATTTTATTATATATTAAGATTTAAACTGACACTCCAATTTAAATATAAATTTTTTCATATATTAAACAATTTTCATACGCGTTTTCCATAATGTAATAATTTAATTTTCTGCTTAATTCTAAAATTAAAGATTTTTATTTATATTTAATTCGTTAATAATGTTTTAGATTTAAATTTTTAAAAAAAACCTCTTTTATATTGTAATAATTGTAAGCCAATTTATTATGGGATAGAATTTTACATGCACTTATAAATAAAATACAAACAAATACGAATTTTCATTTTTGAACTTAACATAAAACTAATTATTGTCAGTGTTAAGAAATTATGTTAAAATATTATTATGCATATAAAATATTCTGATTAACATAATCAATGTTTTTTCAATTCTTAAAAATACAATGCAATGACCTACATACTAACAGAATCAAGAAACTTTCTGCTCTTTTTCCGTAACCATCTATTAATATGAAAATTTTTATAAAAATAGAAAACCACCGTTAGACATTAAGGTTACCTACCCTACCGACAGCAAAATTCCTCCCTTATCTAGAAAACGGCCTTCATCGCTCTATTTGAAAAGCCGTGGATCCGCCTGTCGGTAAGAAAATAAAGCTTCTCAATTTTTAATACTGATAAGAGTCGGTACTTGACTGAATATAAGAGCGCATGTGCAACGAATTTCGATAGCGTAAAGATCGGTGTAAACATAAGTGGGAGACAGCAGATAAAAAATCACTGCTCACTCATCTTATAATAGGCGTCTCTCGCTGTGATTAACAGGAGAACATATGATTTTTATCGACGAAGGACGTATTGTTCTTTCTTTTAGAATTTTTATAAAATATTAAAATTAATATGTATTTGTTTTCAATATTTTGAAGAAATCATCAGCCGAAGTACAGTAAAGTATTGATAAAAAAGAAATTTGTTTCTTGAAAATTGACTTTTTAGTAAAAATAGTTGCTACGTGATTTTACTAAGAAATGAATATAATGTTATTAGTCGTAACAATTATTAGTCGTACTATGTAAATAAATAATAATCAAACCAAATGGCCAAGGAGGCTCAGGGACCAACAACAACTAAAAATTTCTTTTCACAGTCTTTTATTTTTTTATTTGATTTCTTATGAAAAATATTTAGTTTTTATATAAAAATTTTATATACTTCTTTTAAAAAAATTAGAAAATTTTTTATCTAATATAGAGAACTAAAAAACTGAGAGTTGTTCTGAAAAATTGTTTTGAAATATTTATTATTTTTATTAGTTCCAGTGTACCAAATAATAACAGATTTTAGCTCATATAAAGTGTATAGATCATATTTAAGACCTGTTAATACAAAAATAATTAGTTACTTCTAAAGTTAACACTAATCGTAATACGCGACTTTTATGTTAAGATCTACCTAATTGCATTAATTTAAAACAAAAGTCAAATAATCGTATTAAATAAATTAAAAGTATTAATATATAAATTGTAGAAAATTGATTACTTTGACTTAAATTGTCATGAACATTTGCTCTGCTAATTATGAGATTTAATTTAAAATTCATAATATTCACCAGAATGTATGATAAGTAAAAATGACCGTACAAAAATTTTATTTCTTTAACAAATAGGACATAATTTCGAAATTTGTTAACGTACTTTCTAATAATGTACGTTTACTAGGGCTTATTATATAAAAATCAACTTATAAGAAATTGTTTACCAACATTTAAATATATATATATATATATATATATATATATATATATATATTATTTATAAACTTCTTTTAAGTTCTAAATTTCATTCGTTTTTTCGAAATAACTACAAGTAATTAAAAATAAAATTCACTAATTTGGTTTTTTTTAATTTTTCACTCTAAAAAAAGGAATCTTTTCATTCTCTTTCTGTTAACACGCTGATAATAGTAGAACAATGGTTACTATTAGAAAGTTTTAAAAAGGCAGGCGTTATTAATTTCATAAATTTCACTAATACGCGACTGCCTTTTGTTCAGCGAAAAGTAATTTAAAGTACAAATTAATGGTTTTAGATTGTAACAAATATAAGTTCGACAATAAAAGTAAAAACAGTGATTGACTATGTAAAAATTATATTTTTCATGATGCTTAACGAAATAACTTAATTTTAAGCAATTATAAACTCTATGTTTTTGTTTAATAATGTGTTTTATTATACACTAATTTTACATAAATTTTTTATTCAGATATACTCAACCTTCTGGAAAAAATGAAAACAAAATATCTAAAAAATATTTCAGAAGAACTTTTAGCTATAACAATATTTCTTTCTTTAATTTAGCAACAATATAAATCCATTTAATAAGAAAGCGATTTGTTTAAAAAATATTAATAGTTATATTAATTCAAATCAAACACACATTTAATATAATATTGTATTTTTATATAATAATAAATAAATTTATTTCATAAAAACTAAACAAATATTATTTTATATAAATATAATTTGAAATTTTTTTATTTAAAAACTTGTTTTAAATCATATGTTGTCAAATTATTGTTGCTTTAGTATAAAAAATAAAAATTACAAGAAAGTAAAAAATTGATAGTAAAGAAAATATAAATTCTTTCGACGTAATTAATCATCTATTACAAAAAATTCATTACGGAATATAGTACGTTTTATAAATTATTGTTAATAATAATAAATAAATCTTTTACAAAGAGATTCATATGATTTCTAATTTTCTTTTGAATAATTAATTTTAATAGAAATATTTTGCTAGTACAAGAAAACAAATACATTAATTAATCAATAATCTAATGTAATCTGATGTAAAGAATCAAAAATTTAAATGAAAATTTAGTTTTTTTTGCATTATTTACTATAAGTAGCTTTCAAGTATTGTTTGTTAATATAATAAATATATTTTCTTTCATACAAAAGTCTACAATATATATTTATAGATAGACCATTTTATAAATCCTTCATTTTTTAATTTACTATTTATATTTGTTATATAAGCCTTTGTAATGTACTCTGTATAAGCCAAATAACGTTTTAGTATAATAAAATTTATTAGTAATTTATATTCGATTAATACTGTTCAGCAATATCGTATATTAAAAATGAAATTTTTATACGCTACTTCTTATTGCAATAACATTAGAAAAAATTATTTGCTACTTATCTATAATTTTAATAGGAATTAATTTGAAAATAATATAAACACACTTTAAATTTTTGTTTTTACAAAACCAAGTATCGTTCATGTGTATAGAATTTGTATACTTTCAAATGATGCATGTGAAATTATTTCAAATTTACCGAATACATCATTTCATATCAAAATTTGTAGAAATTAAAGTGAGAATACTTAAAATGGCGTATCAACTCTATACTTCAAAATTGTCTGGCTTTTTTTATACATCCAACTACGTGCTCCTCGATTATCATCTTTTTCCTTTTTAAAACTAAAAGTAAACTTTCGACGAATATGGTATAACTTTTTCTCTAGAAAATCCTTTGGCTCATTCGTCTTGAAAACTATTCTAAGTTAATTTGAATTTCATGACTTTCACTACTCTATTTTTATCTTAATTTTTTTACTTCTCTACTTTCTCCCTCTCTCTCTCTCTCACTCAATTCATTTATAACCCTGTATGTAAGCCAATGAAATTTCATCCTAGACACTGATCTTTATTAATTTGGTATTTATTATCAAAATTAATTTTTTTATTATCTAAATTCATAAAAGTAGGAAAAGAGAATCTTTCAGTCAAAGCAGTTTATAAGGGATTTAACCTTCCGTTGTTGTATGTAACTATGCGATAAACACCTGAAGAGTAAAAAATAGAAGAAAGATGATAGCAGCAATCATTTATAGAAACTCAAAGACAAAGTAACTTACTCACTTTTATTACGAGCTATTCTCAAATGAAATTATAGGATACAGTCGGAACATTATTTCTTAACACCACGTATATTTGCTAAACGTAAATTTTAAAACCCTAGATAGTAATGACACATAGTATAAATATTTAAATATAATCTAAAAATAAAATTTACAGAATAAATTCTGTACAATATCATTTAAAAATACAATAACAAAATTTATCAATTTTTTAAAAAAATTTACGAAAACTTGTCTATAACAATAATTATTCAACCTTAGTTACTAAAAAAATCGTTATTATTAGTTTCTAAATAAAGTATTATAATAAAATTAATTTGACACTTATTCAATCATTTTAAATCTATAAAAACATAACTTTTTCTTTTTCCAATGTAGTAAAATGAATCCAAAAATTCGTCTATTACGAAAAGTATAGAACAAACTTATCAAAACTCAAATTTTTTATTAAGAAATTTATTTTAATTAAGAATAAAATACCCAGTTATTATTTTGAAAAATATCGAATTAAAATATTTTGATTAATTTAATTCGAATTTAAATATTTAATTTAACATGTATCAAAATTTTGTTACATAAGACGGAAATTATCGGTGCTATTAAATTTGTTCTAAACAATTTAAGAGTGTTAAAGCTTGAATTAATATAGTTTTTTGGAAAACAAATTTTCATAATCGTAATAAAGATATGATACCTTAATAATTTAGCATATAAACAGCATCAATAATAAATACACTAATTTTTTTAGATAAATTCATTAATTTAATATAAAAATTTACTTTAAAGTATATATAATTTATCTCTATTATAAAAAGTATTCTTAATATAAGCAGCAGCAATAGAATACAAATACTGATGAATAAATCTGTTAAAAAATCATTAAAAGATAAAAAAATAGTTTTTATTCAAAATCAAAGTTAAAATAATGTTTTTATTTTAAAATCTTTTTATATTATATTGAAATTCACGTATTATAAAAAATTGTAGTGATATAGTAATCATAATAAACCAATTAATTCTATGTAATCTTTTATGGTGATAGTTCTATGCCAATAATAGTTTTAGATTATAAATAGTATGCCTATCAAATCTTTATATTGTGTAAAAACTAATTTTGTTATAGTATTTTTAATATTCGAGAATTGAGGCAAAACAGAAATTTATTTTCTTATCTATATAAATTTTTTTAAAAAATTCAACAAAAAACATTATTATAAAATAAGGCACAAAATCTTTAAGGATGTGTAATTTTCAATTTTGGAACGTAGTTCAGTGTTATTCAAATTAAATTAAATTAAACAAATTCTTTTATTAAAATTGAAAATAAACAATTAATTTGTATCCTACAATGATAAATAAATTGAGCTGTTACTAACCCATTCTAGAGAATGATAAACATGGTTCTTAATTCAAGTTGGTTCTCATGAACTTATTATTTTTTATTTAATTCTTGTAATAAAAATTAATTAGAACAAGATATCTAATGAAATAAATACAATATTTAATATGAAGGAAAATTTAATCCTAATACTGCTTGAAGTCATGAATAAGGCTCTAGGTACTTTTTAAAAAAGTGAATAAAAATAGTCGACAAATATGGCTTTAAATTTAATTTAACCGAATCGAGATGCAATCTCTTGTTTTATGACGGAATATTCAACTTGAACCTAATGCAAGCAACTGGTACAATGCATTGATCATTGCATGCCAATTACTTTCAATATTAATTTAATATTAAGTAAAATATTAATTTTACTTCCAATAGCAGAATGTTAAAAAGTAGTTAAAAGGTAATTTGTAACGTATATTCGATATTATGTTTACCTTCATAATTTTGAAACAACGTTAAATTTTTGCTTAAAAGTATTACCTTAAGCTTACCTTGTGTTGAAGCTGTGAACGAGCCACAGAAGTCTGATCCCTTCGACCACATAGTCGGTCTGCCTCGGTTTCCAATGTTTCCGTCGAAGATTCGGCTTCACTCAGCCAAGCAAGAAACTTGTCCAGCGAACGATCAAAATTGTGCAGCGAATTCATCGCCGAATGAAGTAGCTTGCCACGATTGATGATACTGAATCGAAGATAAAAACGATTTGCGCCTTTAATTAGACTGTGTGCTTTTTATCCAAGAGCAATTTTCATGCTATTCGTTTTTTCACTGTTATAATTTTTAATAGAAAGTTTTTCTTTATAAGCCTTGATTATAGGTTATTCGGTATTTTGGAAGAATCTCAGTTACACTATCTATAGAATTTTAATTCTAATTTTATGAAAATTATTGCGAAATATTTCAACAAATAATTTTTTTAATCAAATTATTACACAGATACAGAGAAAAATTGATTTATACTGTTAATACGAAAACACAATTTATGTATTTGTGAAAAGTCATGGTTACTAAGTACATGTACCATGTACTTAGCTACATCTCCACGTCACATATCTTTTCCATTCAACTAAAAATTAATATTACATCCAGAATGTTTGTTTCAACATTTATGTATCTTATGCGTTATGAATATTTTGTTTTTTATATGATTTTTGATATATTTATATAATAATGTTTTAAATCATTTAGTAGAAAAACTAAACTCGTTGTTAAAATAATTAAATTTTTAAATACACTTTGTATAATAATAATAATTATGTACAAAATAATTAATAAATAAAAATAACAAAAAAGCAAAACTTTTATTTTTGCTAATTTAAAAAAATCTATTTGGAATCGGTAAAATTATTATTTTCCTATCGTTAATATCAATATGAATGAATCATTTTACACGATAAATAATACAATTTTAAGAAAATCAATATTTAATCTGAAAAAGTTTTATTCTATTCTTTTAATGAATCTGTTATATTTGTAATTGTAACATCAATTATGGCAATTGAAGTACTAATTTTGTAAATGAGTTTATTGTTAAAAACATAATTAAAAAATATTATTAATTAAAACATATCGTTAAAAAATAAAAAATGATAATCTTATTTATTTAAAAACAGTTCATTGATATTACAAAAAGTTGTAACTGATTTGAGAAATGCAATAAATAGCTGCTTTATAATAGTTTAAATAAACAACTTTACAAGTATAAAATCTGGTAAAAATATTCTTATTCATAAATTAAAATAATATTATTCATATATATGAAATAAAATATATTTATAAATTGCTGTTAACTAGATTAATAATTCAGAAATTAAATGAATATATGGGGAAAACTACTCATACATGCTTACATACATATAATTTTTTAGATTCTATATATTAGAGTAATTTTAAATAAATTATTTACATAATGATAGCAGCAACAGGATTTCTTTTACTCAAAGTAATTCAACGATAATTAAAAATATATTTATAAAAACAAGATTATTCAATGGAAATAGTTACAAAATTATTAGTAAGAGAAATTTTAATTATATAATGTGATAGATACTTTCGTTGCTGGTTATTTATATATACAATATGTCATATGTTTTTATAAAAAAATTCGTTGGTATTATTGTACTGAAGGTATCGAAAGTTTGACGTAACACTTGTCAATAATTTTGTAAAATTAGCTATCCATGAAAATAGAGTATCTTACCTTGTGTTAAGATTATTGTAACGCTGATTGATTGTTTCCGTAACTTTCTTGACGCGCGTAGTATCATCCTGCTGGTAAACTGCTATTAGATTCTGCGTCAGTGAATTAAACAGTTCAATCTGATGCTTATACTGGTGAAGTTCAGCGTGAAAAGACTATGAGTAAAAGAAAGTTATAATTATAGATATAAGCTCATTCGGAATACCCATAATCTATTCCAATACTTGTTTCGTTTCATAATATCAAAGGTATAATTATGCCTCTCATTTATCAATTATATATACTTACAAGATACAGTTTAAAAATAATTTGTTTGCAATTACAACGTGAACTAGTAATAAAATAGTTTTCCTGTTATGGAAAGCTTAATAAGATTTAACTAATTAGAGTTTTGATTCAATTATTAACTTCAGATGATTATTAGAATGTTGCATTAATTTTCGTTTTACGTTTTCAAAATTTTTTTATTTAAATAAAAAGATTTTTTATAATCCACAAAGTTCGACAGTCTTGTAAACTAAATGTCAAATATTAGATTTTATACATTTTATCGATTGAATAAAAATAATTAAACTATTGTTTTGTCGTTAATTTAAAACTGATTAATTTCAAAATAATTCACAAAAAATAGGAAGTTATAAGCTGATGTAAATTCATATTTTACTATTTATACGTGAAGATACAAGTTTTATAATTTTACTGTCAAATGCTGAACTCTTATAAACAAAAAATTTAAAAAACTATATTACCGAGTAAATTAAGTAAATCAATTATTTAATAAAAATTTACATAATAATATTTGGACACAAAGGTAGATAATACGAGAAAAAAATTCGCTTTTTAAAAAAATGTTGAAATTTATCTTTTTATGTTTTTAGAATTAGTTCTAGCTTTTAATAATAACTTATCTACCTCGGTTATTATAATTGATAACTTTGAAAATAATCAATGATATTATATGTCATAATTTAAAAAAACGAAATAATTTGAAAGTTATTTTTTAAAACCTTGTAAAAAGCAAAGAAGCTTTAAAATAAAATAATAATGCAGAGTATAAGTTTTATCGAAATCTGAGAAAGTATATTTTTTAAGCATCCTGTGAGCAAATAATTTTATCTTTTAACAAAATATAATTCATGTTTGTTATAAAAATTATAATATTAAAGAACATAGTTGAATGATTATTAGTATTATTGATTTTCCAAATATTAATATAAAAAATAGTTTTTTCTAATTAATACATTTAGAAATTATATAGTTACTTTGAACGTTATTATGATCAAGTATATCTATTGCAATTTTCTTGAAATGACATAAAAATGTAATAAAACAATTGACTATGTATCTACAAATATTTCTTTGAATGCATTCAATTGCCGTTTTCACTATATTTAATACTGACGTTTAAAACAGCCTTATAATTTAATATTGGTTAATTGTAATTCATTGCTAAATGTGACTTACGAACTTATCATTAATCAGAAATAATAATTTTAATTGTTAATATATGGTTAATTTTTATTTTTCAACCTATGTATTATAAAAATTATTAACAATATATAGTTAGATGATTAAAGAACAATAAAACTAACAATAAATATCTAACATTTCTTAGTGTTCATCATTGCCTTTAATGTATAATTTAATGTATAATGCTTTAAAAATGGTACGTAGATTATAAATAATACGTGAAAACATACATATTTTATGATACTATAATAAATATATAAATATTTCCAAACTCTTTTGATTAAAATCTCTACGAATTTATTAGCCGAAATAAAAGTATCAATAGTATCAATGAAACAGTGTCATTTTATCATAATTAAAAATCAAATGTATATTGAAATTGATCATAATTCTAAAAAAATCTGATGTAAATATTAATATTTTTATACGTTAAAAAGGATTTGATAGACTTAAAATTTATAATGAACTGATCAGAATATTTCCATACTATTAGTTTTGCACTTTTACGTTCTTTCTACGTAATTATAAAAGTTTATCTAGTCTTATTTGATTCCATTATTAGATATTTTTACTGGCATTAAAATTATTTATCATATTGATCTGTATATTATAAACATCTTAAATTTTTAAAGTTCTGCTACATCCCCTTTTACAGGAACAATAATTTATTTATTTCAGACTATTTTTCAACTCTAAACCAACATACTTTCAAATAATAACCATATTTTTTATAATAAATGTTAATAAACAATTAAAATAATCATAAGATTAACAATTATTAATATAAATCTGATCATTTATTTAAAACAGAATCAGATTTAGCCGAAAAGTCCGAATACAATAGAATATTTATTTAAAAAATTCAATTATATGTACAAATAATATAATAAGCAAAGCTTTGCATCGATATATTTGAAAATTTTATTGCCCACATTCAGTTCTGCTACCTCGTTTTCATTTAAATTAAACGAATAATAATTCAATAATTCAAAGGACTGATATACATTTTATTTTGTAATGTACATTTATTGGTAAAATTAAGCCTTTTATTTCGCTTTTCTCGATGTTTATCTTTATTTATCTTTAGATGGCGGATTTTTAACCATAGACATTATATTCGAGAAGAAAGAATAAAGAACATCGAATATTTAATTCCATCTCATTTCCTGATTGATTTAACCACCCATTAAAGCCTATTAATGAAAGCCTCGGAGAACCAACTATTTCCGACTTATTCGAACAACGGACAAGCGATTTCCACTCATCTCGACTAAACGATCAAGGAGGAGAGTTGAGGCGACAATTTCCGAGTCGGGTAATCGAGTACGAGTTATATTACCTTTTGTTCCCGCAGTTGAGCCTCCAGTACATCGACCGTATGTCCAACCGCACGCATCCTCTCAATCCCCGTTTCCATCCGCGACATCCACACCTCAACCTCGCTCCGTTTTGTGTCGAAGCGTTGACTATCATTCAGCATCGCATCCAATTGACTCTTACGCTGCATCACCTTTGAGTTTGTCTCATCCCAGTGCTCTCGCAGCTTTGTTACTGCAATATTTTAAAATTGAACAGCAAACTTAGGAGATGATATTGACATTATTGGTAATACGTTAATGGACAGAGAATTAAATAAATCACTCTGATTATTTCTTTACGTATCATCAAAAAATACTTTATAATAAATTTAATTTTATTATTTTTATTTTTTTAAAATAATTAATTTTGCATTCATCATAAATGAACTTTCTTGATTTATAAATTTAAAAAATAGTATTTTGCGTTACGAAGTCACCATCTAATATTTTAATTATAAAAATACAACTTTTAATTAATAAAAATGCTTCATGATTTTAAAGGGTTTTGAAATGAAACTTCAAATGGGATTACTCTTAAGCTTGATATATTCTAAACTATAAATTTTCTAAATTAAATTGGTATTTCAACTGTAACGGTTTGTATTTTCTTTTTGCGTGAGCTCGAGGCCTGGTGAGACTTCCCACAACGCTTTCGTATCCACTCCGTTTACTCTTTATAGTCGGGTTAGCTTGTTGGCCAGAATTCGGTTAGGGTGAAAACGGAGTAGCTGTCAGAAAAAGGGCGACAAATAATAATGCAGGATTTAGAATAAATTAAAAATTGCTTCTTTATTGGTTTCCTCGTTCACCGTAGCTCTCCGCTACAATAAGAAATTTACATTTGTTAATAACATTATTGTTACGCTATTTCGGTTGGTGTTATAATGACCGCAGGTTCTCACATTCATAGACGGTGTCGGCACACAACTGCCGCAGATTACACACAGCCTATCTACGGATTTCCGGGCATATTCACGGTATTGACTTACAATGCTCGCGGATTTTTACAGTACTCGCACTTCCAAAGCTGGTACCCTCATTATCCCTAGGGATAAGGGATGTGAGGACGGCCGGGATTAGAGAACGTTGCGAAAGTTACTCTCCGGGTTGTCAGAATAGCGTAGCGAACCGCTTCAGCCCAAAGCACGAGAATGCGAATCGCGTCAATCCCGGAACAATCAGGGTGGCGTAGCAACTACTATCGCCCTAGAGAAGAATGTGCGAATCGCGTTACTCTTGTACTGATAAGGATAGTGTAGCGATCCGCATTCACCAGAAAGAAAGAAAGCGAATCGCGTTGCTATCGGGTTGATAAGTAATTTACCTGCTTTACCAACTCCTTATTTCTCTGCTTCTCCGGCTTACCTGCTTCGGTGCTAATTTACTGTTGGGTTATGTGCTCTGTGGCACTTCTCTCGTTGTTTATTCCACTGCTGTTCATGCTGATGTATCGCTATTTTGAAAAGCAGAGAAGGCTATCTCACATTCGCTTTTTCCCTCACCGCTTAGCGGGGGAAGATTACTTTCTTCTCCTTACTGTTGGTGGCGCGGGTTCGTTGGTGAGGGGAATACGGTAAGGCGTGTAGTTGCGCTCCCCTCCCTCGCAATCAATCGCTCATTTCCTCGATCCGCTTTGGGAGTCCTCATCTTTTTCCAACATGGCGCCGGCTATATCGTATTCGTACCGCAGTTTTGGCCGCACATGCGTTTTTGTTTTGCGCTTAAAGGGAACTTTTCGTCACAAAACTTTTTAAATCACCTTTAAATTTAGTAGTACATATAAGTGTATTCTAACAGTTGATTTTTATTTTCTACTTTTCATCCTATAGTAGTGAAAAGTCAATGCATTAACAACGTGATCAGCGTAACACTATCTTAATAATTACATTTCCTAAATTCTTGTACAGTCTGCTGAGAGTAATATATCATTTTGTGAAACTTTAAAAACTTTCAATTTTTGTTATGAATGAATTTTTGAAAATTTTTTTTAAAATTTTATAACTACAGCATGGGTTTATCTTTTAAAAATATATTTCTTTGCATAAATCTAAAACTTTTAAATATTTGGACTAACTCTAAAAATTTACAAAAAATTTAGACTTATTTATCAGTAAATAGTTATAATAAGAAAAAGAAATCGATAAATGATATATGAAACTAGAACTAAATAAAATCATTATCAAAATAGAAAGCTAAGTAGCAAAAATATACATTTTTCTTATTATAATGTTCAGAAATTTTAATATACAAATTTATTAGACATGAAGAAATCCATTAAAATTAATAAACTTATATAGTAGACGGCAAACTTGTGAATATAATGAATTATAGTTTTTTAAAGATTAAAGCTTTTTTAAACTTTGTTTTATTTATATGAAATCATTAATATTCTATAATTTTCTATTTAATTACATTCCATGTAAAATTAAATTCGTAAAATAGATCAATTCTTAAAACATATAATTAATAATACTCGAAAAATATAAAATAAATTTTAAACTCGCTGAGATATGATTCAAATATATAGGTTATACCCGACTATACTCCAATTAAAGTTTTTATAAATATTTCTACCTTATCATTAAAAATACTCACTGGCTCTATATATCACGTACAATTTATTGAAATATTAAAAATCTTTAAAATAGTTATTAAATACACATACATGAAAAAAATTTTCAAAATAATATATAACTTTCAAACTGACCAACATTCATCACTGATATAATCCATATGCAGAAGATTAGTACTTACTTTATCTTAATATAGTTTGAAAAATATTTTTGTTTCTTATTTAATTTAAATGTATACATTTTTTATAGACACCAGTAATAATTTCTTAGAAGTTGAACTAAATCAAATTTATTAATAATAATACCTTTTGTTATTAAACTTTTGATAATTTTCAATGTGAAATATTAAAAAAACGAAGTTATATATTTTCAAATCAAGCATACTATTCAGTGCAGAAAAGTCTTTTTGTAACATTATTTCAATGAAAAACCATGTAGAGAAAGAAAGTAATTTATATGAATTAAAAATTACGCTAAATTTTATTCTCTCTGACATTAACATTTCTACTGTAATATATATTTACTAATATAATTAGTATAATATACTAATAAACTAGATTCAAAAGATTAATTTTTTGTCCACCATAAGAAATGAGTTTTATATAATACTCAAACTTACATCCGCTTTAGAAGAAACAAATAAAATTAAAAAAATCACCCACAAAAGTTAATTCGTCTGTTTTTCAGCTAGATATATATCACGTACATGCATGTACACATAGATACCTTTGAATAAATATATTATAAGTAACATAGATATTGAGACAATATTTTATAATATAAACTAAGAATATGGAAAAATTACTCAAATAATACTTGATCAGTAGTTAATATATAGTATAATAAATTTGCTGTTTTGTCAGATACGACATGAGAGAAAAAACACTTTTGATATACAAAATAGATGATTAATGAAGGTTCATATGGTTTAAAATTATAGCAATTGTTTGTATTTATTAATAAATTATTTTTATGATTAATTTGATAATTTTAATTCCCTTGATGCAAATTAATTGAAAATTGTATTTTACCAGTACATTGTGGTAATGTGGGATAGACCGTAAGATAATTGAATGATTTTGTTCCAAAGAAATTCAGTATATAGTTAAAAGAACATTCAAATGAATTGCATTAATACTAATATCGCTAAAAATTATAAATTATTGAATTTCTTTTTTAACCGAGAATGAACAAGATTTGATAAAAGGAGATACAATAAATATCGATTCTGGAAAATTTGTCTTACAATTTATCAACATATACAATTGCATATCAACCATTTATATTTTTTACTTATAAAGTACTAATTTAATTAACAAATGGCTCTTTTTATAGTACAAAATGATAAAAAGTAATTAAAACTACAGTCTGTGTCAAGATCAGCTTTTTCATTTTGCTTGTAACAGTCATCCTAACTGAATATTTAAAAATCGATAACTAATAAGAGAAAAAACTAAAATATTCATACAAAAAAAGATCTACCTATGCTTTGGTACAATGTACCGACCTATAATTTTCTTTTTTTAAATCGCAAAGATCAACGGATTTTGAAAAAATCCGATGCGTAAGTACAAGTATCGCTTTGAACGCATTCGTCTTCCTTTCTATCGTCGTCGCACTCTCATCTTGCGCAACTGGGAATCGAGCACGTGCAACAAAAACTGTCACATTTGATTTTCAGCCTGTTTTGCATTTTCGCGCAATGATTGTACACGAGAAAGCAAATGAATGAAGAGTGTCAAACGATAAAAATTAAGCACGGTATAATTTTATTCTATGTTATTTTGCATCAAACTAAAATATAATTGCATTTGCCTAGATATGTATTGTGCACGTATTTAGTTTACTAATGCTTAGACTAAAAATAAACAAGAATTAAATTTTTAAGATTTACTTAACACTATTGGTAGTTACTAATTTACTCAAAGTACACTATATTAGTCTTGCACTCTTTTAACATTGCAGCCTTAAGTTTTAATTTAGTAATTCTCTAGAATACACAAATAGTCTAAAACTATTTAGAAACTTGAAATTTCAGTAAATTAATTAATACTATTTTTAATACGTACTTTTAATATCCGGTTAGTAGATGTTCTTAATTCAATAAATGTTGATAAAAATCGATAATGTAGACGCAGAAATCTTATAAACTAAATTTTAAATAATATAATTTGAATTTAAAAATAAATATTTGAAAATTTCATGTATTTATATTATTTCATAATCCTCCAACAATCTCTCTCTCTCTCTCTCTCTCTGTCTTTCTATAAAAAATACCTATTTCAACATTAATAAAAGGTATATAGCAAATCATTCATTATTATTAAAAATTCTGTTGCTAAATAAAGAAAGTATATAATAATGAAAAAATAAAGGATGATTAACGCCGTTTCTTCGATGCACTAGAAAAAAAACTGAAAAACCACGGAAAGGTGTTTCAGACACCTTCAAAAAAGGGTTGGTCGTCCAGCAAGAATATAAGAAACAGACAAAGCCAAGCTCTTTTTTAGACAGTGGTTACTTGATCGTGAACTGAGGTAAGTTTTACGATTAAAAATGATTGTTTATTTTTCACGTATTACGCTCACTACGCATAAATTGAATAAGAAATCTCTGAATAGAAAAGAAAAGGAGACAGAAACTGTCTTTTTAATCCTTTTAAAACTACAACATTGACGCCTACAAAATAAAGTTATGAAAAATTCGTATCTTCAAAAGTTTGCGAATGACACTCTTTTTCTTCTTAACAATTCTCATTGAATTTTTGTGTATTGTTCGAAATAATTCAGTTTATACAATATAATCATATAATTAGAGAGATAATTTATACATTTTTTACTTAAATATTTGTTAAATGAATAAGTTTTTTGTTCGTAAGCAATTTAAAAATTATATTGCTAATTTTTGAAAAGTATACTTTGGAGGTCACAAACTACAAAACGTTGATATAAAATGTATATTATATATAAAGTTATTTGTGTTTAGTATTGCTTCACTTCATTCATCTGTTTGAAAGAGATATATTATCTAAAATATAATAAAGTTAAAATAAAGTTTGATTTGAACGACAGACAATTCAAAAATTAATTAATACTGAAAGTACATGTTAAATACGTCGATGCACGTTCATTGCAAACAATCTATTTGAACATTACACAAGTATATAAATAAATGCTTAAAGTAAAAACTATTCCATCTTTATTATTATAAATTTATTAACTCTTTATATTAAATAAATTTATATCACGATCAAAATATTATTCCATATTTGGAAATAGTTTTAGTTTAATAAATTTTAATAGTTAAAAATATAATGATTTATTATATACGGTGTTAAAGTAATTGATGTTCATTAAGTACTAAAATGATGATTATTACTGCAACAGGTAATTATTAAATATAATTATTATTGTTATTGTTTCTTGAATCTACAACGTTATCTAATATTTACAATTTCAAAAAGGTTTTACAGTAAAATTATACTACGAACATTCGACATTAATCTAAATTTAATTGATGAATTAGTTCCTAAACAATTATGATTCAGAATGTACTTTTTAAAATATTACTATGTAAGGTTACAGATTATAATTAAATTCAAATTAAGTTGAAAGTGGAATCGCTAAAAATTTTCTGAATCCATAATTCTTAACTTATATTAATAATTGCGGAATTTCAGCAAAATTCAATTCTCTCTATTAAAGTACCATCTTCTGCATTAAATTCCATTTCTCTCTATTACTTAAGTCCACATGTTGGTGTAATTGAACTGCACCTTAATCCACAAGAACCGACGACATAGCGCCAGAAGTAACGTTAACTATTACTTGAGCACTGCATTCTAATCGCATTAAAACTCTCTAGTTAAATCATTTTCTAGGGATACTTTTAGCTCCTTTTGCTGATCCCAATAATCCTTGACTTTATGAAATCCTTTCGTATTGATTACATAAATGTTATTGAGTGGAAAATTCCATTATAAATGTGCAACGCCCAAATTAAAGAATTGATTCAAATGAGTAATCTTAATATAATACTGAAATTAGATCTAGCTTATTCTAATCGCTACTTAGTTTCTTAAGGGGACGATTAATTATTCATCGTTTGTCTTTAAGATCATTTATCCAATAAATAGTAATCATAAGTTTATAAAGGAAAGATGAAGCACGTTAATTCGTGTTCATAATTCACTCAATAAGTCGAATTTATTATTTGTGGTTATAAATTATATTTAAGGTTTAATAAAATATATTGTACTTTTATGTGAAATATATTTTACTTTTAAACAATAATTAATAATAACAATAATAACAATGTAAATAAGATGAAAAAAATACTCGTAATTCTAAATACTTGATTTTATTAGGAGTGCTTCAATTTAATGTATCAAGAGTATTAGAAGATGAAAATGATGTACGAATGTATATATGTATTTTTTTGAGAATTTGGTCAAGTTTATTTCTAGAATATTATACGAGGAATTTTATCATACGTAGTTTATCATACATAGAATTCTTATGCAATACTATAATCTTTCCAAATTCACTACTCTGTACAATTTCTTTGATCACATTACGGCACTCAATTCTTTGAGTTGATTTGATGAAATTTTGAAGCAACTCTTTTTGAAAAGTCTCAGCTACTTTTAACAAATTACGCCTTCATTCGCTATAAAATGTTCAAAATTTGATTTGAATAATTTAAATTTATATATGTAGATATTTTTAGTCGATTGCTAAAATTTGGGAAAGGATTTCATTTAATAAATAATTTACTTTCTACCTGATAAATATTTTCAGAAATATTTTAATTATTAATATCATATAATCTACGATGGATGTTAAATAAAATTAAATTAAAATCACAGACGAATATAATATATGATAAATGCTCTTGTAATCTTAAAAAGTTAAATGACATTGAATAAAAATCAAAAGCTGATCCATTGCTAATGAATGACGTCTCTGAAAGATAAATTTATTTTCAAACTTTAAGATTCTAAATCACATAAACGAAATACTTACAATCGTAAGGAGAGACAGAATGATTTGCTTGCGACAACAATGAGCACTACTCATTTCAGTATGTGTATACATACAATACGAGTACGTAGATATCTCTCAAGATGTGGAAGTAATTTATGAGAGCTTAATATAACTTAAGACTTTAATAAGTTTAGCATGAGGATATACATCTTTGAGTAACTTTTATGTACTCTTTCACTCTTATTATTTAACTATAGCCCCATCTTCTTTGCTCTTACGCACTTATTTTAAATTGGATTTTCCTTTTCTATTGTTTTTACTATTTTATCTTAATTTTTACCGAGATTAAATTTTTAAATATTAGTAATTTATTTTTTACTTGCGTCATATAAAAGTAAAATTTTTAATCTATTATTTTTCGTTGTTGAAGATACTTCAAATGCAGACAACAGAAATTTAATTCAATCATTTTTATATAAGTATTATGTAAATAACATAGATTATTTATAAATCGTTTATTAATATTCCTTGGAAATTATTATAAAAGAAGCAACAAATTCAGTTACTGAAAGATTTTGACTATGTTAATTTTCAGGACATTATTTATATGAATTGAATTAATTAATATACGAAACTTCATTTATAAATGTTATCTTTTAATATTACATTTTGATATCAACAGAAAATAAAATCAACATGAAAATTTGTAATAAATCACTTAATAGGCTAACATAAAAGTGAAATACTATTACAATCTTTCTTTCCCAGATGCTCTAATTGATCAGTTTTTGTTTTTAGCTATAATGTCGAAACTCAAAAAAATTAGAATAAGTAAAGAATAAGGAATAATAATTCCTTAAGCTATTAATTACTATATTTATACTTTTAATTATATTAATTATATATTATATTAATACTTTTAAATTAGATTAAATTAGTTTGTATTGGCAAGATTAAAAGTTATCTAATCAATCAAAGAAATGTTGTGAACTACACAATAAAATCACTTTTTTATAAAAAGTTATAATTTTAGTGAAATAACTATTAAATTAAAATTACTTAAATAAAAAAATAAATTTGAAGAATATTTTAAATTTCAACAGAGTAAACTTCCATTCTGTTTAAGTTTGGTGAACTTCATTACTTATAAATAATATTTGTTTACTTATTAATATCAGAGTCTGCCAAAAGTTTTATTAGTGATCACGTGATGGGATACTAATGTTTAATCAATTATTCTTCTATTAAATTTTTTTTTAATAAAATAATATTTACGATTAAAGAATCTATACGAATAACATTCTTAATACCTAACTACATACATTGAGTTAAATCACATAAATTATATAATGTTCAGAGATGAACTGATCTAAATATTGAACTAAGTTGAATACTAACTATCATAGAACTATTTCAAAACGTTTAAATTCTTTATAGTGTAGTAGATCTTAAAGAACTAACTTTATTAAAATATGTATTGAATTATAATTCGTAATAATAAAATGCATGTCTTAAGATGAGACTTAAACGGCAATAAAATTTGTATTTAGAAATGAGATTTATATATATATAATACTTTTAAAAGACTAAATTATTATATACTAAATATTTAATACAAATATAAGAAACATCTTCTCAAAAGTTCTGAGATACGTTTGACTTAAACATGGTCTTATGAGAATAATATATTAATTGTATTAATCGAATACCTTACGATCTCCTGACATTCATCAAAATATACATTGATCTACGAAAATTATCAATATTACTTATAATAGAACGTGTGTGGACTACCTAAAAATAAAAAATTTCCTACCTTGGCGGGTATTGGACGAATGTTGAGGCATCGGCATAGATATACCCGTTATGACACCCATAGACGCAATACCTCCGGAGGGTATTGAAATAGGTACTGTGTGACCTAATGCTGTAGGATCCAATGAATTAACGAAACCATGTATGGGATCCATGCGCAACGGACTACCTTGAAGCGAACGTACTCCTGATGTCACCATTCCTGGTAAGGGTATATCTATTTGTTGACCTTGTAAATTTGGACGCATTATAGATGGCTTGCGATCTTGATGATTATGATGAGTAAGGCGATTCTTTTCACGACCGAAAAATGGACTACCGTTGTCCATGTGTAACGAACTGCGACGAGACATGTTTCTTGACTATCTGATTTAGAAATTCTGATTTGTCTTCGAGAGTTGCTTTTGCTACTATTCAACTTTGCAGCAGAAGATTTGTTTGTCTTTTTTAGAAGTTTCGCTATTCTTTAATTTTCTTTTTGGTATAGAATAAAGAGTCTTATTACTTTTAGAGTCACTACTTATTGTAGATAAAAATGCTCTTGTGTATTATATTATAAATAGTTTGTTTTGTCCGTGGTTATTTTCGAAGTGGAATACAGCGTACAATTATTAGTATTCTTTCTGAATTTTTGTAATAACATACTTCTTAATTTTGTAAAAGTGGTTTCATTTTTACGTAATTCTCAATTATGTAGATCGGTGTACTTCTATATGAATAATAGTAATATTGTTTTCTACTGGTTGTACATATTTTTAAAAATATTATGGTACTTTGTATAACTGCTACAACTTATTTTTATAAAAACATCGTAAGAATGAAGTTTCTTTTAAAAATATTAAAAGATTTAACATCATAAAATTTTCAGAATTTAAAGCGTATTATTATAAGCAATTTTATTAACAAATATAAAATATCATAATGCACAAAATCAAGCTAATGTAAGCAACACTTTTTAAATTAAATGTGAAAGTAAATCCTTTAATATATGTCGTAGAAATGGCATTAAATTACTTAAGAAATCAGCATCAAAAAACAAAGACGGCATTTATACCTCATAATTGTGAGTTATTTCTAACATTGCACTTTTGAAATTAGGCTTTGTAATATTTTATGCATATACTGTAATAGATAGTTTTTTACATTACAAGGTATTTTTTAGAATTACTAGAAGTCGAACGATAAACTATATATTTAATCGTTTCTTACTTAAATAATTTTTTTAATTATCATTTTAATTATTTTCATAAATTGATCAAAAATTGTTGACAAATTTTAGTGCAACTAGTTTCCTCAAGATACCTTTCTAATATTAAAATAAATTTTTTAAACTTAATTTTTTTTAGCTTTCCTTATATCAGCTTAACTTAATTAACTTATTGGTCGCAATATCAATAGTAATATCAATCAGTATGGAGATTTCAATTTACATTTTTATAAGCACTATTTATAATTAAAACACGTTCATTGTTACATTATAAACTTAGTAACAGTATTGTAACATTCATTTAAAGCTTCAAATTTATTTATTAAACATTAATAAATTATGTATTATTTAATAAAAATTAAATTAACATAGTTAATTATAGAACATATACAGTATAAATTATTATTAATATTTCAGTAGTTTCGATGTAGTTATATAAATAATAATCTATATTTAAATGAATATCTATTTACTTTTATAATATCCTTGACGTAATTTTAATATTTGAACAAAAATATTTACCGAACTTTTTACAAGCCAAATACATATATTTTTTCGTTATTTTTTCTTCCTGATATTAGTTAAATAAATAGATTATGGTCATTAAGATGAAATCACTCATATTTTCTTCTTTGTTGATTTTTAATCGTCAAGTAAGATAATAATGTTTCACATGATCACAACTTATTATTTCTTTTTTTTTTATTATAAATATATAAAATATCAAAACTCGCCTTATTAACCTTTTAAAATTGAAATCGAAAATTTTTAAATTAAAAAATATCATAAAAAATTGGATAAAAAACATTACTCTCCCTTTTAGTTTAATAATTAATTGTATTAAAAGCCAAATTATTTATTATTGTAAGAGTATTTTGTAGTGTATATATTTAAAGCTCTTCTCGTTATGGATTTATTTTTCCTTACCATGTATACTTGATTAAATCAAACGCAATATACTTAGGAAGAAAACATTAATCAAATTCAGCCTTTGATAGTAAATTATTTAAAGCCTCGACTGTTTGGTTTTGAGAGTAAAATTCTATTAAATTTTATTATCATTTCTATTAAGAACTCTTCTAAATATATCAATTATAAAATAATCGAATATTCATATTTCAGCTATTCATTTGCAATTATGTACTTTTTAAAATAGAAAACAGCTCAAATTTACAGATCCGAGAAAGCTCATTAAAGGAAATTAATGATTAATTTCCCTTAATGTTGCACTGTGGCTATACTATTATTGCAAGACCCTAGTTTTCAATAATGAGTACGATTAATAGAGATTTATGAAATATTTGCATAAGGTTTTTAGGTTTTTCAGCATATACTCGATAATTATAGCCAGAGACCAAAGTCGCTAAATTACTACTTTTCGCCTTTTCTCTACTTAAAATTTGTCAGTTCAGAAATGTCAGGACGCTAACGACGCAGTTACCAACGCGCCATTACCACGTGCACACAGAAAGGCAAACAAAAGTGCATACGCAGCTGTTTATGTATATAATATCAAATAAATTGCCCTCTGATGGATTATCCTCTATCTTCTTTATATTTCTTTTTTTATTTTCTAATAAAGAGGATAGTAGATTATACTACATGCTGATTCTTCATGATATGGAATTATCTAAGAAGTCTCTTCTTTTCTGTATTAGAAAATAACACGGATACGCTGATTACACATACACTCTTACACTTTGGTTTTTCACTTCAGCTTTTGATCTTGTTCATAAATTTACTTTTTTAAATTTACATTAGTTTTGATGAAACTGACTATTAATTTATCTAAGTAAATTAATATTTTTTTAATTATGTTGCATATGTGTAAAAAGTGGTCAGGAAAATTGTTTGGTATTTTATTTTATACAGTTCATGATTAATATACTTTGTGAAGCTATTTCTAATATGTCTAAATCTCATTGTATTCAAGATGATTTCATTAAGACAATGTATAATTTTTTATATATTACTTCATTATTTATATTACTAAATGGGTTTTATTATATATAAATAAATTACATTAATTTTGAAATTTATTACTTCTCTAAGGATCAGCAGGTATATATATATATATATATATATATATATATATATATATATATACACATGTATGTATTAAAAAATCGCTTTTATCTTGACGAGGATATATAAGCTTGATTCAATTTTTATTTGAGTAAGAGTCGAATCTGAAAACCCGATTGTGCGATTGATCCGAGCAAAGATAAATTTAATATTTATCTCCTTAATCAAAATGACCTCATTGCCAAAAATATCACAATCCCAAAATAACGTCAAAGAAACAACAAACATTTTAACAATTAACCAGACACTTAAATGCAATATTAATCAAGCTCTAAATATCACAAACGCGAATTCGCATCGTAGTTTTAGTATACACATTATACTAATGCCTCCGTCAACTCGTTGATCCAAGCGTTTTTCGACAGACTTTTCATTGCTCTCACTCTCATTGGTCGCCTCACTTATTCTCACTTCTTTTTACACTGCTATGAATGTGCAGCATCAGCTTTAAAGTATGTCAAGTAACAAATAAGTGCCACTATCAGACAAATTAATTACTCAATATATGAAAAGCAGAAGGAATAACCACGAGGTTAGAGGTATTTGACATGGGTTATAAGCGGACAACCCAGGGAGCGGCTGCGCGTACACTACTACGTATAACTACTACGCACACCCCATGCCGGCTTTTGGATCCATCGTGAGGCGGCAACGGCGAAGGCGGCAGTGGTACCGGCAACCCTTCTACCTTTCGTTTTGCCATGTATCTCGCTTTCTCGTCTGTTCACTTCCCTCTTGGTGCTCTCGCTTACAGACTCAGCCAAAGCTACTCTCTAGCTGACGCGCATACAACGCCGACGCCACTGCCGACGCCGGCGCTACTACCTCACTTTCTCTATCCTTTTCGCTATTTTCTACTTATCTCACATTGTTCTATCTACTTTTTCCTACTTTCCAATTATGCTTTATTATTTCTTTGAATTTTTTTATTTACGTGCATATTCTTTTTAAACTATATATTCTTATGCGTATATACATGTATATACATTATCTCGTGGTACTCTTTTTTTTAGCCTTTTAGCGCTAACTTTTCTACAATTAAAAAGCTGTTTATTGTCTTTCGAACATTTTTCTAAATCCTTACTCTCGCACAAAATTATCGATGGTATATCTTCTCATTGAGAGAAATTAAAAAAATTATAAAAAAGATAAAATTTCAAAAATATTACTTCATATTAAAAAATAAATATCTAAATTGGATAGATATTATTTAAGTATTAATATTCTCATTGTTATATGTGAAAATAAAAAATAGATGTGAAATTTCTAGTTTTACTAGCTAGAATGGTTATTAACCATCTATTTATATCATTTTTTTTTTTAATTTTAGTTAAAATCATTAATTTTCATATATTCATTTAACATTCAAAATAAAAAAAGGAAATGCGTATGGCATAATATTACATAGATGAAATAACAAAGATGAGAAACACATAATGATAGTATATAAAAAAAGCATGTTATACAAGGTTGGATAGTAAATATAATATAAATATATAATTAATTAATCTTAATCATTATATATTTTACTAGTAAAGTAAATGTATTTACATGTCTTTAATGATTAAACTGGCTTCATTCAATAAGAAATAAATTCACTTTTTACACTTATGTACGCGGGAAGCTTATAAACGCAAATATTGCGTATAGTATATAAAAAATAATGCAATGAAATCTAGATTATATAACTAAATCGAATATAAAATTTAATAATCATACTAATATTAAAGGTGGGACATTTTCCATTGTCATATATAGTATTCATTGTAAACATAAAGTTATTTTGTTAGTAATAAAAGAATTTCATAAGAACCGCTCTTTTATAAATAGAATATCTGATCATTCTCGCTTGTTAGTTCTACTTGCATGTGTTTAAATGTATCGGATCACTCATGCAATTGACTGAATTTTAAATTAGATCCTTATGTCGAACATGTTTAAATATATTTATCATAAAATATGACACAACGTTATCCATAAAATATTTGCCATATAAAGATATTTCTTTTATCAAATTTTTTAAAATAAAACTGTTGTACACTTATTATTTAAAAAAATTGCATTTTATAATAATTGCTAATACAGATCTACGTAACTACGGGTAGCCAAAGAAAATTTAACAAATATACGATCGACTATATATCAAATATATTTTTTGTTAAATTTAGTTGTTTATATTATCGGTACAAATTTTACCAATAATTTATTTGGACCTTGTGCAAAAATTATTATCAAGGAAAAATATATGTATATGCGTACATTCGTATTAATATATCATTCGAGGCTATTTATAATTTATTTAGAAAGATTAAGTTTACGTAGAATTTTAATATTTAATTGCTGAATGAATAAAAAAAATTTTTAAATATAACTCTTAATAATTAGAAAGTAATTGCACGAAAAAGCAACATTAAATCTTTAAAGGATTGACCATCATTTATGATTATTGAAAGATAATTATATTAATAATAAATTTAAAAATATTATTTTCCAGTGAAGATCGAAAATAAAAAATAAAAGAAAATTTCTTTCATGAAGTTTCTTATACAAAGAAAAAAAAGTTTTTGTCTACTTTGAGATGATTGTAAATATCTTGACTATTTTTAATATAGGTAAGAATCTGGATTTATTTAGCTCCTTGGAACCTAAGTATTTAATTTAAAATATTTTTCTAATAACTGCATATAATTAATAATGTAGATAAGAATAAAATCACGAATATATATAGGAGGAGGAGGTACGATTTGGATATTAAGTAGTTTTAACGTATTGAAACTTGAGAAAAGAGCGGAGCTAACCAAATATCCAGGTATAATCCCTAACAATTATTAAGTACTTGAGGTTAGTAGAAATACTGATAAATGAGACTTAATATTGAATAATACATAAAAACTATAATATATTATAAAAACTCCAATAAACTTTTAGAAATTACAGTCTAAAAATAAATCGTTCTTTAATATAAACGTAATATAAGAAGTATAGGATATCAGAGAGATGAAAAGAGTAATCTTACTTAGAGATGATAAAATAATACTAGGAAATTATCATAGTATTAAAGACAATAATAACTGGTTCTTTAAAATCAAGAAACAAGATAAACAAAATAAGAGAATCCTAAATCAATAAAATAATAGTAAAATGAGATCATCTACAAGAAGTGCACTAATATAAATTGAATCGGTCTAATCTAGGTCTAATATAGTAAATGATGCGAACAATAATTGATAATTACTAATAAATATATGCGTATTATTACGTAAACATATCAATCCAATAATTAGTACGTACTTAAGCTTGATAAGTGAAATATTTGATAAATTATTTAAGCTACATAAATATAATAATAACATAAAAATAATTGATAATAAAAATAAAGATTCATAGTAGAAAAATTGACTGATAAATGAAATACTTTTGAAGAATTTGATTTGAGTTTGAAATGAAAATCTTTAATAAGAATAAAGTAAAGTAGTATTTTGAAGAATTTTTATTCATTTTATGAACATTACTAATGATATTTACCGTAATTTTTATACTTATCTTAATAATCTATACTACAAACATATTTGTAAAATAAAGTATTAGTTTATTTGTCACTGTAAATAGATAAGCAGTACTATCAATATTTTATAGAACTATGCAGATTAATAATTATAAACATAAGCATGCTTTATTTAGTATATAGAAATAGATAAAATATTTTAATCCTGATAAGATGATTTATGTCAATGTGGAAAAGCAGCAGATGAAAATATAACATTAGATTTCATATGCATGCATGATTTTATAATTTATATATATATTTCATATTTTCTTTCAGATTTTAAAACTAAATCCATTCAAATTTTAAAGTTTTAATACTGCACTATGTACTGATTATTTTAAGACTTTTAGTTTTTTTTATGAAAAACTTCTAAATAAATACTAAATTCTAAATTATTGTTCAAACGTAACTCGTACATAAATTGATCATTATAATCTGTACTTACTATAAAAATATTCAATCTTTTACGAAATCCTCTCTTAATCTCTTCTATGAATTTCAAAATATGCAGAGTAGCTATACAGATATACATACACTTACATATGCCACAATCTTCCAAAGGATGAAACGGAATTTAATCTTAAGAAGACTGAAATGTTTAAAATTAAATATCTCAGCTTATTTTTATGATATTGCATATTAAAAACTGTTTACTTCCATAGCTTAAATTTTTTAATAGTCATTATTAGGTATTTCCATCGAAATGAAGACAGAATGCATTTCTTTGTATTTAAAATTTATTTTATTTCGATAATAATGTAAGAATAAGTACGTAAATAATTAAATTCATTTATTTTAATTATTAAAAAAAAGTTCTATTCATATGGAGCTAAATTCAAGAATATAACTGTAAATTGTAATTTTTAATTTTTAATTTCATTTTTAATTCTCGGAGTATTGATTCACTTACATCTTAATGTATAAATTAAAAATAACAACAAAATAACTAGAAAATATATATTTTTTCAATCAATATTTATTAATTTTCTTTCTTTATTGGTTAAAATTAAAAATTAATATTTAAAGTAGATAAATATTTCTCATATTATGTATCATTTTTTTGCGATATTTATGTGTCCACCTTTATGATTTTAGCTTTTTATTTCACCTTGTGACTACAATATCATTCATAAATACTAACCACAAAACGTCAAAAGTCTTATGATCATGAGCGACGAGGTGTACATTTAAATGTAAAAGACCCGAATTTCTCGCAGTTCCGCTGCATGCATAAGTAGAAAGGTTGTATCGGTCCGTTGTTGTTGGTACCAACAACTGTATCATGCTATATAATTAACTACATCGTTTATACCATACATTTATTCACCTACGCAGCGTACAATGAGTAAAAAAAAACATCGTTGTAACGAAGAGTTTTCGTGGTTTACCAGTTTTCTCATGAGAAAATTGGATTGTCTTTACGCACTCTAGTTCTAGTAACTTTCTCAATGCTATTTCTTTTTCGTTTACCTTTCTTTTTCTATTTGAATTTAGTTTGGATTTTTGATTACCTAATTTGATTAGTACGAATTACTTGGAAAAATGTTCTTTTGTTCGAAGTACATTTTTTGCGCTATGAAATAGGGAGAAATTTTTTATTATTTGTAAATAAATGTATCGAACTTTTATGTACTTGTAGATTAGCTAAAATATTCCTAAAAAGTTAATGAAAATTTTTTTGTAAGTACACAGAATATTAGATACTCAGTTTTGTTTCATTTATTGATTTCTTGTCTCATGATTAAATTATATGGCTATTTCTATTATTAATAGATGAATAAATTTTCTGAAGTCATAATCTCATATATTCTATAACTGAAAATACATTTAATCTTTATATTAAGTTACATAAATAAATAATTTGACTAATTTATGCCTTCCAAGGAAAAGGTTATACAAATTATTTGGTAATAAAACAAAAAGTTTCTGATATGAAATAAATAAATTCAGCTAGCTTGCATAATGTTGATGAGAATTTTGAACTTAAATATTGCATATAATAGAACTATATTATAAATACATCTGTTAAATACATTATGCTCGATACATTTTCAATGTTTTCATAAAAAATGTATGTTTTTGAAAAAGTTCTTTTGAAAAGTATTTTTAGAAAAAAATTTGATAACAATACAAAATATAATGGCTTGTAATTATACGTCGATATTCAATAAATTGCATTAATATTTCTAAAATTCAAATAAATTTTGTAAAAATTAATAAAATTAATAGAAGTAATAAACACTCTAAATAATTTTATAAACAAAGTTAAAAAATAAGATAAAACATTATATAATATCCAACATTAATAGCCTAAATAAAAAAATACTAAGTCGGTGATTGTAGACATTTATTGATCATTAAGGATCATTTATATTTAATTATCTTTTAATCTTTAGTAATTAGCAAAATATGTAAATATGTAATTCTGAGAATTAATTATAATCAAATATAAGTATACTTAAGTATTTACGAATCAAAAAAGATCAACAGTAGTAAAATATAATTATGTATACATATAAGAAGAGATATATAATTTCGTGTTCTTATACAAGAAAATGTAAGCGTCATATCATAATTTTCTATCATAATCACTGATTGATTTTGATAGAAGAAAGAACATGAAATAATTAGTATTCTAAAGTTTTATTAAGACTACTTTTGCACCCTTAAAAATGTGAAAACTTCTATAAAATTTTATTTAAAGTTTTCATATGAGCAAAATTTATAAAAATATCATTTTTTAATTAACTTATGAATACATGAACATTAAAAAATTTTTTATTAGTGCATATATAATATATTATTTATATTTCTGCTTCATCTTTATTTCAAAAGTTTATTTATTTTTAAAGTAATAATCACAATTGCTTATTTCATTGAGCTTCTTAGTTAATACTCGTTGATCTTATTCTTTAAACTTTGATCTGAGCAATATTTGCTCGGTTTAAAGCACCAAAAATCGGGCTTTGGGAAAAATAAGCCAGATAAGTCAGAAAAATGTTTGTTAAATAAAAATTATCTATGTAATCTAGCATTAATGAATATTTTTTAGTGTTGAAAAAACCTTATTCTTCTGACAAAATGAAAAAATTTAAGTCTGGCTTGATCAAGTATAACGATTCAAGAGAATAAAATAAAAAACAATGATGGAAAATAAAATCTTTTATTTAAGAGGCAACATATTTAATTTATTTTTGATAGTTTGAATATCTTTGTAAGTTTTTAACTTACTAGAATGTTATACGTTAGTATAAATGATGAATTTGTTAGTTTTATGTTATTAAATTATATATAACTATAAATTACTTTTAAAAGTGTAAAGACTCATTTTTATTCATTACATACATTTGTCTTTAAATACATACAAAATATGCTGCTAAAATTATTATTGAAACTTATTATATCCCCAGTGCCAAATTCGGATTTTAACTATTATTGTCTAATCTGATCTATTATTGTCAATATACTTTTATTTCTGTTGAATCTGTTATAATCAATAATCAATATCCCTCTAACGTAAAGGTTTCAACTGAAACAAGTTAATTTTGAGTAATGGAGATAAGTATTCAACAATCGATCAATTGCGAAATTGATATTTGTTCCTACACAACAAAATCGTTATAATACATGGCTTATTGCTTTCTAAAGTTAAATTATCCATTCTATAATATAAAATACTGTTAAAATTTTATTGTATCAACGTTGTATGATTTCTTAATAAATTTCTCTATTAAATTTCTTCATTAGAACTCGCTAGAATTAAAGGATAATTATCAAATTAATTGTATAAAATATAAATAAAACTTATCCAATTATAGACCAAATGAAACAATAAATATACAAATATTGTTGATTTGATAAAAATAATACTAGAATTTTCTTTTAATAACTTAAAATAAATATTAATTTATATAATTATATTTAATCACTTACATGACATTTTTCGGTTATATTTAAATTAAACTGAATCGAAACAGTTTTTATATTACAAAACTACCGTTAAAGTTATACTTGCAATTTTGCATAAATGTATTCAGCTACTAATAATAATAAATAGAAAATAATTAAAAATAACTATAAGATTTGATTTTTATTGAAACTTTAGAATACTTTTTGTCGAAAGATTTTTTACTTTTTTTCAAAAATACGAATAATTTCATCGAAGTGACACATTGAACAGTTTGTTGGTGAAGATATTGAAAATATAAATTATAATACTTTATTAAATTTATTATCAAGAAGCTTTATTTGTTGAAAATAAGAACGATCTTTATTATAATGATGTAGTTTTGTTTGTACTTCCTAAAAATTAGTAAATCCCAATATGAATCGTAAAATTACGTATATTATTTTTCGATCAATTTCATATATATTACATTCCCTTGAATATACTGTGTCAGTATTTCGTGTTTCAATTTATAGAAATTTTGTGAATAACGAATTTAGTTTCTGGACTGAAATAATTAGTACAACTGAGATTTATTTCATGATTACTTATCCAATTTTATTGTACTAAAAAAGAACAATGTCAAACTTTATTAAAAATTTTTATAATAATTATAATATAAAAAACTCACAATCACACAAGTTTTTGAAGTACAAGAGAGATAAATTGCTATGAATTTGTGAATATAAGACATATCATATGATATAATATAATATCATAGATTATAGACATATCATGTCATAAGATTATAATGCAATAAATATTCATTATCGCAAGTTAAATGATTTTAAATTTATGACTTTTCATTTCTTAATATATGATTACTTAATACAAAATCCAAAAATGAACTTAAGTGCTATTAACAACTTAAATATTCTTGATAAAAATTAAATTAAATTATTTATATAATTTTTTTTTATTCAAATAAAAGAGCTGGCAATATTCATCTTTAATTTATATTGTTATATCTTACTGCTATAAATATGTAAAATCATATTATTTTCATTCCCATTAAAAGAATATTACCGAGCAAATATTGCTTAGATCAAAGTTTAGAGAATAAAATAAAAGAGTTAACTTAGTTAAGAAATTATTAACTAAAAAGCTCAATAAAAGAAAAATCATTGCATTGTGCTAACCAACTCGTATCAGAGCAATCAATAACATTCGATCAATAAACAAACCATTTAAACTACTCCCACTTAACGCAATATGTACACAACTGTTTTCTAACAATAAACTAAAACTAATGCAGAATGATTAGGAAGAAGAATGGCGATAATCTCAAGCGCATCAATGTTAACCTTA
Organism: Wiebesia pumilae; assembly: GCA_018907045.1. NCBI lineage: Eukaryota > Metazoa > Arthropoda > Insecta > Hymenoptera > Agaonidae > Wiebesia > Wiebesia pumilae. Next base: position 6,059,566 of record JACCHZ010000127.1, read on the forward strand.
CTTTTTTATTGTTTCAGCCACGCTTTGTCCTCTTCAACACAGCTTCATTATGCGCACATACATGTAAACAATGATATCTTAATATTACACGTTAATCTAGAGACGATTTATCACTGACATCCCTTGCGAGAGAAGTTTAAAATACCTATCTATATAGGAATGCGAGAGCGTGTGCGAAGCATAAATTACTTTATTTATGATTTATCCAGGGACTGACCTTTTCGTTTCATTATCCCCCTACCCACCACTCTATGTACCACGCTATTTAATGTCACGAGTTAAGCAGGAAAAGAGGAGCGTAGGAAGTACCGTGTATAAGTATAAAGCTGCTGCTGTGCTAAAGTAACTTTTAATGAAACTCTCTAGCCAATTAAGTTACTTTAAAATATTCACTATCGAATATCGATTCCATATCCATCCTTCACATAATAGATACAACGAATATTATATACATATATATATATCGATGTATGGGTATGTACCTGTATGGATTCATGCATGCTAGCGCAAATGGGCAAATATAAGAAGTCAATCTTTTTGCAAATGGAATGTGAGATAACAAATTTTAGATAAGTTTTAAGTTGCTGACAATCATTTCATTCGAAAGAATTTAGCATTTTAAATGTTATTTTGACCGATCACAAATATTTTGTTTTAAAAATCTTTCTATATTATCTTCTTAATTATTAAGTATTTAAAGCTACCCACAACAGTGTCATATTAAAATTCATAATTATTTTCTTAACTATAATCATAAATAATAAAAATCAAAATAATTATGAAAAAGTATTAGCAGCATTTTACCATAAGTATTTTGAGAATTAATTATAAATAGGTAAAAATATAATAATATTACTAAATGTTAAAAAATATCATATTATGGATTTAGTGTACATTTTCGATGATTTCTTGGATGAAATATATTATCATATAATTTTTGAAAATTTAAATACATAATATTATGTTATATGTCTGAAGAATTATTTCAAATGAACTGCTTTAAAAGCAAATATAAAATCTGTACACAGTAAATTTATTAACAAATTATTCAATAAAATAAGTAATTATTGAATTATTATTCATTAACGAAATATTTTACTAAAGATTTTACTAATTCATTCCATTACTGGTAAAATGCCTTAAAAGTTCCATCAAAACTTTCCTCTTTAAAAAGTGGTTTTAAATAAAGTAAATTTTATAATATAAAAAACTAAAACATCAAAAATAAATTTTTCATTCTGTTTAAAAAACTTATTATTATTCAGATATTTATCAATAAATATTTTATAAACTGTAAAATGATTAAATATAAAATTATTATAATAAAGAAATTTAAAAATAGTTCTTATAAAAAGAATTTAAACTTCATATTTTCTTCACGCGTATTTTATTCATATATATCAACTTAAATGTATTTTTTACTTTCTAAGAGTATAATCATTTATAAAATTCTATTTTTTTAATTTGTTGTAGAATTGTACATTTTTGGATTAGTGTCATTTTCATTAGCTTAAATATAATAGTTTTCGTAAACTAGTAAGTTACTGTTTTATATATTAAAACAAACCTTTTTTATCAAAACAATAAATACTTTTATTAAAAATTGATTTCAATAATTTTAATATTAAAATCAACCATGTCTTGATTGTATATATTCTAATTATTGAAGAATTTGTTCTAATATAAATTAAATTTTTTATTACACATACTCTAATAAATACACTGATTTATTCTAAATTAGTATTTTATCGAAAAAACTTTTTAAATATGTGATACTGCTTTTTAACGGCTAGGTAAATTACTTCTTAAACTTAAACAAAGAAAAAAGGCAATTTCCTTAGGCCAGAAGGTTTTATTAATGCAGACATAAAAAAATAAATGAAACCATTAGAAATTCTAGCAGAGACCTATAAAATGGTCATATCATCTTGCAAGAAGGATATCATGGAAGTAAGAATATTTTTATGTGCAAGTTTATGTTTTTAACATTTCTTATACTTTAACTTTCATTCATGGTATAAATATATAAGTAAAAATAATAATTTATATAGGTTAAGTCTGAATTATATGACTTAATGATAGGTTGTAAATAAAGTATTGTAAGTAAGTATTGACAATTCAAAGACAAAAATTTCTCAAAATATAAATAATAATAATAATAATAATAAAAGACAATTTTAATAAAAACATTTTGTTTTATGATTGAATTATTTTTTTACAAGAAATAATTATATAAAATTAATAGAATAATGAAAGTAAATTATCTAGAAATAATTATTTCTAACTTTATATGCGACTTCAAACTTTGTATCATTACCTTACTGTAGGTACAATAAATAAATATTCAAATACTACAGTTATTAGTACAGTATCTAAAATAATCATACATTAACTAAATTTATTCTTCCTTCATTATTGTTGATTCTTCTTTATAGTCTTCTTAAATAATTACAAGTCTACTCCATATTTTGTAACAAAATCTTTGAACTATATAGTCAATTGAAAACTCGTACGTATTTAATATTAAAGATATATGTCAATTTGTTACTGGAACGGTATATCTGATTTTAGATTTCAAATTATAATTAGACTAAAAGGCTGTTGTAACAGATTTACATACTTGTATTGAAACCGTCAGTGCTCGGGTAAAACAATTAATGGCAAATTTTACTTTAGTTAAAATAAATAAAGTGCTTACATTCGCTCATTAAATTAATAGTTAATTGTTTTTATTAAAAAATAAGATACAGTACAAAAATAAACTGTTCTTATGAAAATTGTCTTTTAATAGAAATTTTTGTCTTTGAAACATCAACTTAATTGTCAATATAGAAATACTATGAAAGGTATTAACATAATTCTACATAAGAAATATAATTATTTACAACTTATTCCTAAGTCACATAATTTTAGAATTAACTTATATAAATTATTACTTTGGCTTACATATCTGTACCTACAATTGAAATTTAAATATATGAAATGTTAAAACACAAATTACACAAATAATTAATATATTTCACTATAAGTAAATGATCATAATTAAGCCTACAATCGGTAAAGAAAATGCCTGCCCAAGGTAAATTTGTTTCATCACACATCTATTTTCTCCATCACTTGATTATTAAAGAAACTGATTTTTCAACATTTTCATTGAAAAGTAAAAGGAAGTGATAGAGGACTTGCGGCATATTATAGAAAGTAGTATAAGACTCTAAATTTGAACAGTAAAGAAGCGTGCCATTGTTCAGTGGCTCGAAACCCAAGAAAAGAAGATGAGATACAATCTCTCTTTTCTCTCTAGGTTTCGATTTTCTTAACAGAACGATTTTTATTTTTGGATCTTGCCTCTTTCCTTTTTCTTTTCTCATTGTTCTTATTCTCTTCTCTTTTTCAGACTTCCGTAACTGCGACGTCGCGATTAAAAGAGGCGACAGTGTGCCTGTCCTCAATTGCAGTAAAAGAAGAGTCCGCCCCATGTACCCTTACAATTCGCGCTCAAACCTTTCATTCCTGTCACACGTGCCCAACATAGTTCCACTGATGGTGTTATGACAATATGTTGAAGTCATTTTACGGATCCATCAAATATTACTTGACGTTTTCACAGTTGAAATTAGGGCGCTCAAATTTTTTTTTAAATATAAATTTATGCAATCCAATTGACACATAAATCAGACAGTTTTTTATATTAAAAAGTATGAAAACGAATTAGATTTTAAGCTTTTTCAAATAATACGTAAAAATCGAAATTTATCATTTCGATTTGTTTATTAATTTTTAATGAACCGGAGCTAATATTTGATCTTCTATAAAAAACCAAAATTTTTTTATATAAGAACAATATATATAAGACAAATATAACAATATATTTAAATATATAAAAACGAAATTTGTTATTTTTGCAAATCAATTGCAGTACTATTGAGATATAAATTATGTTCTTAAGATATATCGATTATAAAATATCCGTATAATATATTAATTTTTATCTTATTTAGAATATGAAACATATTCTGTATTGTATATGAAATAAAATATTTCTATTCGATCAATTAACTTTTCAATTGATTCATTTAAATTAATAAATTTGGTAATAAATATGATTAAGCAATAAAAGTATCTAATTATATATTTTAATTATTTATATAGAGAATATTATAATTATGTATTAAACCTTTTTAGTAATTCAATCATAATGATAAATATCCTTCTTACATTTCATTGCTTTACTGCAATAAATTTACATTGATAGAACTCTGTAGAATATTTAATAATGAAGTATCGTTAGAATAAATGCTAAGTAATTAGTATTCTAAATTTCAATAATGATACATTCATATACTATTTATATCCCAGCAGTATATATATTTATAATTGTACTTACTAATGTTCTTTTTGAAGATTTTACTTGCTAAAAACATAATATTTGTAATTTAGAATTAAATCAGAGTTAAACAATTCGGTCGAAAAATATAGTTATTGTTTGATACTTATAGTACAATCAATTAACGAATTTGTTAGAGATCAACCTTCTAAAAAAATAAAAATATCTTTGACTAATGTTGAAGAGTCAAACCAATTTGAAACTGATCTACGTTATCAACTTTAGAACCCAAAAAAATTGGATACCAAAATGTAACTAATAAAACAAGATGAAATAAATTGGTAGATCGAAGTGAAATCATACTAAAATGAAACTGAACCTACTTTGAAATATTCGTAGTAGAGAAAGTAACGCGCAGTTGCACATTCAACGATGTTGGATGATATTGCAAGACAGTCTAAGTCTAAATAAACGCGACTGAACGCTAGAAAAGCCGCTTCGTTAAAAAGACCAAGATGATATCCTATTCTTTTCACCTCCTTCTTTTTTGTATATTTTTTCCAATTTTTTGCTTTTTAACTTTTTAATAGTATTTTTCTTTGCTATGCTTTATTTCCTTTTGGTATTTGTTTTTTAGTTTGAACTTTGTGAACTTTTCCTTTAATCTGTCAATCGCTGTCTCTCCCTTCCCTCTTTCTAGCGTATAGATAAACCATTGAATTTGAAATAAATATTTACGTAATCTGAAAAAAATACTTAAAAGCTTGATTAGTCATTCTTTTGAATATTCTCATAAAATTCAATACACAAAAGCAACTAACCTAAATTAAAACTTTAAAAAAGTATAGTGTAAATAGTAGACTTTTCAAATTTAAAATTTGTCTCTGAATTTGATCATGATTCCTTCTTTTAATAAAATCTTAAAGCTGAAAAAATAAAAACTTCAAGGAAATTCAAAATTTCAGAAGATGCAAAGATACACTAAAAATTCAAGTAAAATAAATAAATTTCTAGTAAAAATTTGTATTGTAATTGAAATGGAAAAATTATTTTGAAAAAATTCGTTTTAAGTTCAAAAAAATAGTATGTATTATAAAACAAAATTTAAATAAGACAGATTAAAAATTGTAAATCTTCTTGAAAAACTATAATCCACATTTTAGCAAAAGGAATATTTTTATTTCATTTGATATTATTTCGCTATAATATTTTTCATATGGCATTCTAAAGTGTTAATATTCTGCTATAAATCTATTTTAAAACACTCCAGTAAGATTTTTTCTTGATAAGATGAATCTACTAAAAATGTACATAATACTATGGGTACTTATATATATATATATATAGATCCGTCAGAATATCAATATATATATATATAAATTCGAACTGTATATAGATGAATATGAGTGTAACTGTATATTTATGTTTAAACAGATCGAGAGACGACTACTGTCTTATTGTAAGAATGTTTATACTTGTGTAAGTATCGTGTAAGTAAGCACGTGAATATGAGACCAGACAGTTTGTTTTTATTCTACATATGCAATAGCGTAAATAATAGCACGTCAAATTCTAAAAGAAGCTTAAAATATCATTATACCACGTGTGTTAATATATTGAGAATAAGTTTCATATTTTCATCAATTAATTCAATAAATTTCTATTCTTAAAAAACACGATTGAATAATGATATGAATGTGGTTGGCATTTTATATAATATGGAAATAAAAATGTATTCATCACCCAAATGAGGTTTATATTTTTATAGTGCTTAGTCCTTATTAAGAACGATAATAACTACAGCTTCTCATATATTTTAATTACAAAATAATAGTAGGCACATAATTAGTGTCAGTTTTATCTTGCTCAGGTAAGTGTTTAAATTAAAAGAATTTTACTTCGCAATAAAATTTTTCATAATTCCTTTTATGATTCTAATATAAAGCGAGGCAAACGAATATTAAAAGTTAATTGACAAAGAGTACATATTGAAGTAAATGCGCACATTTATAAAGTAAACGTCAATGAGAAATGTAGTTAAGTATAATTTTGTAATCTCCTAAATGCATTTAAAAAGATTTATGAAATATTAAAGTGCAGGGCATTATTTAAAATTAAACAGATCAATTTTTAAATAAACTGTGATGATGTACAAAAACTATTTGCATACATTACAAGTAAAAACATACCCATAGGCATTTACCGATGGGCAATACAAAATATTTTTACGTAAACTAATAAAGTAGATCAATGTTATTAAATTTTTAATAGGAAATACGTTTTAATTAGTTATTCAATAAGTATTTCCAAAATTAAAAAATATATATAAATTTTAAATATCAAATTCAAAATATAAAATATAAAATCTAAAATATAAAATTTTTATCTTGAATTAACCATCTTTGAGCTGAATTATTCACTTACAAAAAAACATAAATATTTAATAGATATAAAATGAATTGAATTATAAAACACATATTTAATATATTTTCAATGTACATAAAAATTATATGAACTTAATAGAATATAAAATAATTTTACCGACATAGTTATAAGTGCAATTAACTCTCATAAGCTTATTTCAAGAATAAAAGTTAAAAGTATAGTATAAGTTGAATTAATGAAAATTGTCACATCTATATGTGGAAATACAGTAATTTAATTTTATGTTTGAAAATACAGTAAAATTCGATAGTTGCAATGTATATTTAATAAGGGAACATTTCCTGCTTCCATATATTAACGTAATTCGCATTTCAATCATAGATCCGTAATTTGTACGTGAATAGAACGATCAGATGCGTATATAGCGTAGATCGAGATGTGAATTTGTAACGAACATATGAATAATTGTTCGATATGAATATCTAGCAGAAATGCACAAGCATAGACCTTTTATAGGTGGAGCATATATACTCACAGATAGTTCGGTTCAGTAGGGACGAAGAGAGGAAAGAAGATTAGCTCTTCTAAATGACGGAATCCGTAGAGATAAGTAGTCGACTAACGTTATCGTTGACAAGAGCCACCCGACCTAGCAAAATTATGCATGGACCTCAAGAGTAAATGGCTCTCTTTTTAGTACTTGCCTTTGTAAGAAATACAGCAAAGATGATGCAGAAGCTCTTGTATCGCGACAAAATATTCACGAAGAGCAGTCGAGGTAACACGCCGTCCAAGCTTTTTCAAACCCTATCAAACCATCTTCTGTCTTTCCCCATTATGCGTCACGATCTACAAGCTCACAAACACCGCCGTGTCTTTAACTATTAAACTAATATCCGTGTACAGGCATCCTTCGTCATCCCCGTTCAGGACCCTCCTCAAATCTTCTTTCGCATACCCTTTTGATAGAACTATGTGCGCTCGCTCAACTCCCATGTGCATTTACCAGCATTCTTTATATCGATGCTTGTCGAGAAATTTACAGAAGATCCTCTATCTTTAGAATATGAACTTAAACGTGGTGTACTTGGAAGAAGATATAATTATTTATAAGTATGGTTTTATGATCGAACACTAAAGCTATATACGTATATATCTCTTTTTATCTTTCAAAACACCAAAATAATATATGAAACAAAAAATCTCCACATCCATTATGCATGAACCCCCAAAGAAAAGAAATATAACGGCGATTATTGCTTTATAATTACCTATAATTTATTCGCTTGCATAAAAAGAATGAAGTAACCAGCAAATACGTATCTGGATCAAGACTTGTTGAATGTGTATGTAAATATAAATTAATTAAAATCTTACATATTATTTTTGTTTTTAAATTCAAATTTTTATTTACTTTCTGAATAATTGGTAAGAAATAAGTGTTAAGAAATCAATAATTCACTGATTATGCTAAGTAAAGAGAAAGACGAGAAATGTTTATATCAGTTGAATAAATAAAGTGAAAAACCTAAATGAAACACAAAACCAATTCAATTTTCTTAAATTTCTTGATTTCCTTTACTTTAATATTATCTGTTACCATTTTATAGAATTAAAATTTAATTAATCAGAAATTTGCTAAAATTAATTAAATTGTTAAAATTAATTTTGGATGAATAACATATATCTGACTTCAATAAATTGTTAAAAACATATTCTCTGGTTAGATATTAACAAGCGCGTAATAAGTTAAGATAGGATATGAAATAGATAGTGCTATATCCAAAATATTGGACTATTTCTCTTATCCATTTCTCTTTCATTCTCTTTTCTTCCTTAATATTTTCAAAATTTCTTTTACATAATTAAACAAATAAATAATTATTTTTTAATTCAGATCTTTATACATTACAGTACAATATATGCTCTTTATATGTACATATTCAATGAGAAATGCTATAAAAAATTAGTATACAGTAGTACAACAAATCATTTTTAAGTAAGTCACCTGGCATAATGCTAAATATGAAATTGCTACATACAATAGATTTATAGTATAAATCGGATATTAATTATATTAATTATATTAATTATATATCAATTAATTAACTAAGTAATTAGATAATCTTAAAATTTTCTAACTTAAATTATTTTACAATTTTTTTATAGCATAAATTCAGATAATGTGTTATAGTAAAAATAACATAAATTATCAAGTAAAATCTTATAGGTACATAGTTTAAATTAGTAAAATAAAATTATAATTTATAACAATGTTAAGCTTTAATTGGTCTTCCTTGTTACATTCAGTTTCAATTTAATCTACTAACTAGAATACTGAATACTTCAAGAATTTTGATTACTGGCCGATTAAATTACTAATGACTACCGTTATTTTAACCTAAAACTGTCTCATTAGAACTAAATTTATACATTAATAATATAATTAGATATACAAATTTATACACTAATCAAGGTACCTCAAGAATACTTAAACGTCTAGAATGTATGAAGTGTTGTAATGAATAGGCTACATAGAAACTGTAACAGTTAAAATGACCGTTGCAGAAACGACATTCAATTTATATTCATTTAAAATGAATTTTAAGAAGAAAGAACAAAAGTTATTCAATAAAATATATAGATACAGAATTAGTAAGTAAAGTGTATCGGCTGACTAAAATTAATCTGTGCTACTCACCCTTGCCATGGAGTTGCTGTCTGTTAGTATCAGCGCGTAGATTCTCCGCTGTGTGTACAAGTTCGTCCAGCTGTGGTTTTTTCTGCTCCAGTTCCCGGAGAACCGTCTAAAATTCAAATTCCATCTCAATCATCAAAACAAATACTTAGTACAAATATAAAACAGAGCATAATTACGCATTCAATAAAATATCTTTTACTACTAGTTTATTATCAGGCATCATAATAATTAATATTTTTATGACTATAATTTAATTTAGATCTTTATTTTAAGAAATACATATAACTGAATATGATACCTACAAATAAATAAATATATAATGTAAAATATATTAAGTCATTTCTCTCAATAATTGGATGATAATTTTATTTTAACAAGTTTTAAAGGTATATTAATTTATATTCCTATTATATTTCTTATTAAAAACGCCGAAATATTATAACCTTATAAGAGGTTTTATTTAAAATATTTAGAATACTATTTCATGCGATTAAATCTTATTTAATTTAATGCTCTTATATACGTATGCAGAAGTATTCACAAAAAAATTTAGTTTACTTGTTTCAAAACTTAATAAAATATTTTAATTGTATACCAAATAGTATATAGAAATTAAAATACATAAATTTCCTTAAAAGTTATATGAATAATTTCTTATAAGATAATTATGAGCATACATTTCGTAGAAATAACTTTTTGAAAATACGTTGATTTTTTTTTTGTTAAGTATGCAGTACTTTCAACGGTAAAAAAAACTTCTACTACTAGTTCTGCATCACATAAATTATCTACTGTCGTTATGAATTTCAATATTAGTGTAAAATTCTGATTTGATTTTGAAAAGAAAACTTTAAAAATGATTCTTAACGATTACCATAATCAGGTATGACTGGTTTTTTTGATCAATTTTTAACATAAATTAAATTTCAGAATTTTGTATTTTAAACATCAATTAAAATAATATTAATCAATTTAAATTTTTACATTTTTAAAGTTCATACTGTTCATTATTGAATGTAAAAAAATTAAAATATAAGAAACAGAAGCATATAACTGGAAATTATGCAAATACATGCCTGTAATAATTAAATTACTTGCATTACAATTGAAAATAAATAATTGTATTTCTAAAAGCGACCTATACTGAAAAAGCATTAAAAATTTTAATTTAATTAATTTTCCTTGTTTATAATAGCAATAAGAAATAACAATATATCTGAAGAAATGTATTACCTAGTAATTAAATTAGTAAGTAATAATAATATTAATATAAAATTCTAATAATCATAAATAATGTCGCATTGTGAAAATATTTTTGACTGAAATATTTTATATTTCAGTTAATTTGATAAAGTCCATTTATTAACCTACATTTACTAAACAATTTAATCAAATAAACTTTTCAATTTGTAGAGGTTTTTAAAATTCCATATTTAAAAGCAAAATAGAAACGTATTTATATATTTTTCTTATATGCGGTACATTCTTATTATATTCCATACTATTGTAAAGGATATAAAGGTATAGAAAATGTAACTTCTGTTAAGTGGCCATCTATATATGAAGAAAATTACCCGAAGAAAATTACTCTTTTATATGAAAGTCTGTATTATTACAAAAGAGAAGAATATATTTATAAAAAATTATAATTATTTAAAAATATCAAAAACCTTTTTCTAATTAAAGTAAATAATTTTATTATCGTACTTTTGAACATTATTCGTTATGTTGTCATTTTCTTAAATAATTTACTTCTTTTGAAAAATTAAACGAAACCAAACTGATATAAGTTCTACTTATTATTATAATTAATTTCATAATTGCTTAGATACATCTTTAATTTTATTTTTATCTAAACATACGTTTAATGTAGAAAATAAGTAATGTAGAAATATTTTTTAAACAATATTTACAAGACATGCTCTTATATTCGCACCTTCATTCTTCTAAAAAGTTTCGTACAATATCAGTTAAAATAAAACACCTTTTAACAACTTATTCTTTAAATATTCATTATTTCACAATTTCTTCTTTAAATTTCACTCACCACAGATTTGATAATTTAGATACTTCGGACATTTTCTAAATTTCCTAATCGTGGTGAGTCTTCGTAAATTATGAAAACATATTTCTCGCTTTCAGATGGCTCGAGCTTATAAGTGATCGCTTGGGCATATTCACTCGTACATGTTCGCCGGGAGGTGAAAATAAAAATTTACCAATTGACCACCATGGAGCGAACCGATGACATTTTATCGATACACGCGATTCGTAAATTTGTCAACTCGACCGTATGATAATACGACAGGAAAGCGAGAAAGAAAATTCTTCGGACTCGCACATCGAAATGCGCTTGCGGAGGAAGGAGAGGAATACAAGAGCCCAGACGGCATGACGTCAAAGCAACGTCGGTTGTACGCATTGGGCTCGCAAGGCAGCGATTTCCGAGCATCACGTGGTGCATGCAGAAGAGCATGCCAGTTCCCCCAGCGCTCCACTCTTTCTCACTCCTACTCATTTGCTCGTACGGGTCGATTGCCAGTTCCAGGTAGACATTTTCCCCGGCGCCTCTGCTCTCCCGCAAGTTAGGCGGGCAATCGATAGCCTTGGCGCAGGAGATACGCTCCTTCTAGCTTTCGCTCTCTCTCTCGCTCTCTATCATTCCTCCAGTGCGCAGCTGTCCTCGTCTCTTAAAGGCTTTAAGATTCGTATGTGCGCACGCACGTGCAAGCGTGTGGGTGAGTAGGTGTATGCTCGAAGGGGGGATCGAGAAGAGAGCGCGGAGAGGACGAAATATCGATTCGCATTCCAACAGCGACGAATTGCTTTCGGGTCTTTGACTCAGTTACCTAAACTTGAAAGATTACAAAGTGGAAGAGGGAAAACGGAGAGTTCATGTATGCGAAGTGGTTTAACCATTGGTCAGAGTTGGATTCGAGTCCTCTATTTTTCTTTTCGATTACCTGTCGCTGGACTTGCCTTCATACTTTTGCATAAAAAGAACTTACCGATAAAATTTATTTTTTATTGTACGTACGTACACGGAACTCGAATATAGTCGAAAGTGACGTTTTATTAAACTCGCTTATTCTACGTATTTTTTCTGTTCATCATCTTAATACGTTTTCCCATAATAAAAATAGACAATTTTGTAATTTTGATAATCTATTACCATTTGAATATTTCTCTTCAATGAAATGTACAAATGATTTTTGTAAACTGTCAGTTTTAATAAAAACAGAAATATGGTTGTAATGAGTGTTATATTTGTATGATAAAATATGAGAGAATTTTTCAAGAGCATAATTTTTATATTGGAAAATTATATTATGTGATGAAAAAAATATTTTAATTACGTTTATTTCGAATATTTCTTGAAAACGAATTTATAATGCAAATCTTTAAAAATAATGACTTGCTCTCAGAATTTTTTAGAAATTCACTACATTTCATAGAAATTGACTTATTGATCCTAAAAATAAAATAAATTTCTAAAAATATTTAACATTGAACCAAGAAATACGTATTTTTTTATGTATTTGTAAATAAATAACAAAAATTATTTCTTTAAATAAACTCATTAGTTCATTAGTTAAATTTATTTTTAAAGAAATTAAGTAAAACTTTTAATCATATTATTCAATTCTAAAAATAGGTATGTAACTTTTTTACATATAATTTTATATACGTTTAAATTCTCTTAAAAAATTATCGTTCAAAACTTGCCATATGATACACAATTACTAATATAATTAGATATTAAATATAATAATAAGTCACGTTTGAATAATTTGTAAATAGTTATTTATATTTTATGAAACTGATATACAAACTTCGTAAGCTATGTGCAAAACCATATTCAAAAAATGATCTGAAATATAAAATACTACACAAGATTATAGTGCTTTCGGAAATTGTGCTTCACATTGAGCTTTCTAAGGAAACAATACGGAATTTATGAACTGAGATTTGTTGAACACATGAATAATTATTTTTATTACTTCAATATAAATACTACAAGAAAAAATTATTTTGTTAAACTTTTTCATAATTATTTATTTAATCGGTTTAAATCGACCAAATACTTATCATATGCTTAAAAAAAATTTTATTATTAAATGAGTTCGAATCGAATTCTATACAATTAACAAAAAACATTTAATTTTTAACGTTAAAGATAAAAATAGATTTCAATTCCTAAAAATATTTGGAAAAAATAGATATAAATTATACAACAATGATTTAATGTTAGTTTAAGTCAAGAAAAAAAATTGAAGGGTTTAGTAGATGAGATAAAGTCTAATCAACATAACAATACAAGAATCAATAAGCCTCTCCTTACCGAGATACAAATATATGCGTCTGCAATTTAAAGAAAAACACAACTTTAAAAAATATATAATTAGATTTTAAATTTTGAACCGTGCTTCTAGATGTACTATATTTTCTGTATACATATTTGTAGTAAATTTATATACATGAAAATGAAATAATAGAATGGGTTGAGAGAGTTCATGAAAATTTGCATTATTAATAAAAAGACGTATTAGAAAAAAATATATATGTATGTAGGATTTCTCCTTCTCTGTGTACCTATCGAAGTATATGTGAGTCAACAATAACAATTGGAGTAATTAATGTCACCCAACATCTAGGATGCCTCGTTTACATGTATGAACTCGTTTCAGGTAGTATTTCACGCATATTCCTTCCTTCTTGTACCGATACATAACGCACTCTTCCTTTCTTCCTCTCACTCTCTATGTACTGATACAACTATACAACACTATACTAATGCGATTTTTCTTCCTTTATATAATTTAATTCCAATGTTTCTTGATCTATCAAATATAGTATTAATAATATTTAAAAAAGTTGACTTCAACTAAATGATTAATACTCGTTATTGTGAATAAAAACTCAATAATTCTATCAAGATCACAAATATGACATTAAAATTATATTTTATTCAGTGCTATAACTTCATTTGCAGCAAATCTACAGATAAAAAAAACAAAGTTTTATAAAAATATCTAAGAAAATTCAAATTTATAATATTTAAATATTTACTCGTTTCACATTTACCCTGGATCAAAATGTTATTATATAAATTATAAAATATTTTTTATTTCAATTTATAAATTTAAGCCAATCATATAAATACTTCTCTAAAAACTTATTAAAACCCTATTAATAATGCTATAAAAATTTTACAATTAGAATTATACTTTAAATATTACCAACATGGTAGCCTATTTTAAATACGATTTTTTAATTTGTTATAGAATAACTTAGAATATTAATAGATAATTCTTAAAAATATAAATTTCTATATAAATGTAAATTATAATTTCGCTTAATTTCAGACTTAAAGGGAAATTTATAATCCAAATCAAATATTTATATCTATTATTAAAAGGTAGTAAGTTGTAATCAATACTTGATTACTAACAAATACAGAACTAAAAGCATTACTAGTTTGTAATATTATAGCTGCTCTTTTATATCTTTATAAAGGAATGTATTAGATTATATATTAGAACAAAATCATGGTTCATTACATAATATTTAATATATTAAAGTCATTATATAATGAATCTCATTCTTATTTCATAGAAAAGCAAAATGCAGATTGATATAAAATTAAAAAGTCAATTATTATTAATTTATTTTAATCTCACTATTTTATAATATTTTCTTGCTACATGACGTATAAAAATAAATAGTGATTAACTGCATAAACTCTTTGATGAGTAAAGTGTTAATATTTTATATAGACTTCTAATATTTATTGCATACTTTGTAGTATATCTAATGTGTTATTGGTTAAGCTATATTTTTTTATAAAACAACATTATGTACATAGTAAAAATTTCGATAATATTTTATAACTAATAGTAATTATAATGCTCTAAAAAGAAATATCTAATACGTTACGATAACAACCTTATCTTTCTAAATAACAGTTGTGCAATTATGTCCAATTCAATTGAAATACATATTGTTTTGGAAAATAATTATTGTTTAAAATTATTAAATTTTGTTTAAATTATCTTAAGTGATATGAAAAAGTAATTTTAATAAGTAAGATAGTATTTTCGTGTAACTAATGTAATTGGATATACTGCTAAAAACTGAAGCAATTATAAAAAGAAAATAATCTTAGTCAATGTTGGAAAATGTTTAAACGAAACTGAAAAGTTCTACATGCTTCATTGACTATTATTTTACTTATTTTCTTTAGTGTTGGTTCTATTAACCTCATTTTGTTTAAAAAACGGGTGAAAAATAGATAATAAAGTAATTAAATTTACTTTCATAATATACGTATACGCACTTATATAATGTTTAATGAAACTACTCAACATTCTACGCATTTTCAATTCAACTCTTCGATTATTCGACCTTTTCAAGCTCTGCATGCACATTCTTAATTCATTTTCCTTGGCGTTTCTTTTTTTCTGTTTCTCTGCGTGACTGAAAAGAAATTTTAACGCTGCTACGATACATCAACCCGTTTGCATATCAATTTAACTTCCAAGCTGCTCACAAACTAATATTTTTTCCACTTTGCTTTTTTTCTTGTTCTTCTAATCCACTTCACCTTTTTTTCATTTTTTTAACGAGGTATAGAGGTGCAACATTATTTTCTTTTCTTTTCAGATATG
Source organism: Wiebesia pumilae (assembly GCA_018907045.1). NCBI lineage: Eukaryota > Metazoa > Arthropoda > Insecta > Hymenoptera > Agaonidae > Wiebesia > Wiebesia pumilae. Next base: position 6,075,647 of record JACCHZ010000127.1, read on the forward strand.
ACTTTGGAGCACGTGAGCTTTTTCCTAGCCCATTATTTCTTCATAAAAGTTTCTGCATTTTTATATTTTCACATAGATTAAATTATCAGAATTTTAATTTTTAATTGCATTTCATGTATTTGCATGCTTTTCAGTACAGTAATTTTTTTGTAATTTTAAATTATAAATAGTGAAATACAATGTTTCATCAAGTATAAAATAAAAACTGATAGATATAGTTTTCATTGAAAAATTCGAATTTTAAACATCTCTTGATAAATTTGTAAATTGTTAAACGCATTGATTTTCTAAATTTAATATCAGATATTATTTTGAAACCTAATAACGGTAGAAAAACGTCTGCTCTATTTAAACATCAAGAGGGTCTCTTATTAATAGAGCTAACATCAAGAACACTTATCCGGTGAGTAAAACGTAAAAGATCGATTCGAATACCCTGATAGGTAGTTACCCTAATCAGCAATTGCAGATACCAGAGTTATCGACTGTTCTACGAAATTTCATATATTAAACAAAATTATATTCTAGTTAAAAGTTATGTAGAACTGTAAATATTACCGAAGTCTTACCATACCATGATAACACAATACGTACCAGCACTGTTTCTTAAAATGTTTTTTAAATTTAACCAATTCTATGATGAGGGCATATTTACATGTTTAATAGAAATAGCTTATAACATAAGATAGATTCTAATTTAATAAATAATGTATAAATATTTTATCTTATTTGTTATAAAAAATGCTTCTTGTCCATATATATTTTTTATTTCAATTTAAAACTCAATTTCTTCTATAAATCCAAATTGTAATGAATTTTTATTAACATTTAACTTTACTAAGAGTGTTCAACGAGTCCTAGTTTTAGCAAATAAAATAAATATCAAGACCAAAATTTTAATGAATTTAAATAATTGACAATTTAACGAATATTCTTCAATAACGAACAAACAGGGTAGTTTGTTATAGCGAAGTTTTCCATTGTAATAAGCTTCTTCAATTCAATAAATGAAAACTTTTTTAAATGCTACATAACATTTAAAAACTCTGTTAATATTTATAGATTTATTGAATATTTATTGAACGAATAGATAAATCAAGATTTTAATTTCAAAATTGTATTTACATTGTTCAATCATCACTTCCATTTTTTTTTTAATCTATCATTCTTTATTTTTATTTTTAGAAGGAAGATAGCAAGCAAAAAACTGACCTTTTGTTTGTCGATGAGCTGAAGGATGTTGTCGACATCACCGACCACGACAACCTGTTGACGTATCATGTCTTCTTTTACTGTGAGCCAGTCACGTATCTGAAACCATTAATTTTTTAAATATCTTATGAGCATGTAATTGAAAAATTATTCAGTCAACACTTTAACTAACTAACCAAATAAAAAAAATTCTGCTCAACGCGAAACTTAATTAATTTCATAGAAAGTATAGAAACACGTAAATATATTCACAGTAGATCTCTTTAATTAATTATAAATTTTAATAAATTCACTTTAATTAAAAATAAAATCTAAATTATTATTTATATAGTATAAATAATTATAAATACTATACTAAAAGTACGCCAATTTATAATACTTTAATTGCATAAATTAATAATATATTTATACAAAAATTAAATATATTTTAGTGCTAGTAATAATAATAAATATTACCTGAATGTTCATTTAGTTTATTTAATTAAGTATAAAATAATCAATATTCCCTTATATGAAGTGGTTGCAGAATCAATTAAAATTAGAATACTATTATTGAATTCATCAAATATTTCGAATCTTGATGCAATAAAATAGTACTGAAAGAAAATTACATTAAGTAAATAAGTCTTTTGAACAAAAATGTCACAGTCCAAGGTATACTTGACTAACTGTACTTTCTCGATAGTCATTCAATAGATTTCAGCCTCTATATGTAATATTCAAAACAACTACTTCATCAGATTCGAATATTATCATAATATAAGACACCTTTTAGACGAGAAAATCTGTTAAAAATCATTAGTTGACATTACATAAACTTTTTAAACAACATCAAGATATATCCCCATTTTCTTATTTTTAAAACCCTCGAAAATCATTTATTTTATGCCTCTAAGATTCATGTACATACTTAGTTTCTATTATTAGAAGCTGGAAGCTTACTATATCGTAGCATTATCTTTATTTTTTCGTACTGAATATTTAAATATATTCTATATAATTAACTCTTTTAACGCTCTACTTAATTAACAACTTCCTAAATTATTTACAATTGTGTTAGTACTTTTAGATTATTTACTAAATCACTTTAAATTCTACAGTAAGCTAATGCTTCATTTAGTGAGATCTTTCTCATAACTATTTCTGTTAGCAATTTTACGTATTTTACATATATTTGAAGTTATTCTCTCAAGATAATTCTCAGAAACTAAAAATTATTCTTTATAAACTTACGATATTCTGTAAATTACAAAATCGTTTTCTAAGTTGATAATTCATCTACTATTTCAAAAGCACTTCTTTGAATTAGTGTACAAAAAGAATACAAGATCATATAAATTTATATCAAAAGTACTAGATAATAATATTATTAATATCAAATAATATTATTTAAGATTTGATTTTCTTTTCGTTACGTTTGTACAAAAATTAAATACATTTTATACGAATATTATATATTTTATCGCATAATGAAGTATTCTTTTTGATAGAGAAAAAATATTGGAATCTTACAGCTAATATATATACTGTTAAATTTCAAATATCAAAATTTCAGTCAATTAATAAAATTACTATTTTTTTTTGTGACTTACACATTTCTATGACAATATTTATATATTTAATATAATAAATTATCAAAAAAGAGATTTACAATTCGGTAGAGTACAAGAGAGTTACACTTTCGGTCTAACTGCCTTAATAAAGAAATTTATAAAATAGGTAAAGAGATATTAGTATAGTTCACTTTATTAATTTCGTAAATATTATTGAAAATAAAATGTGTTACTTATCATTTCTTATAATTAAATGGAGTTTTCGATTGTAGTCCATTGATTTCTTATATATATATATTTAAAGAATGAATATACATAAAACTTGAATGCAATTTTAAAAAATGTAAAAAATTAATTTATAGTTATGAGAGGAAGTTTAATGTTCTCAAGAAGTATTAACAATTGAACGAATAATCTAATTTTGACATTACTTCAGCAATTAGGGGATGGAAGTCAATATCGTTAGAGTTACACCGAAATTTGAAAATTTTCAAAATTGATTTGTTTTTTGAAAAAACTACAAATAATTATCAATGCTGACACAAAACAATTAAATAATAGATATACAAGTAAATTCACCCTTTTAAATCACCCTCATAAGGGGGTTAAAATTTCGAAAAATCGTAACAGAGTTAATTTTAAATGTTATTGATCAGGATAATTGTTTATATAAAAAACTATTTCCAAAAAAAATTTTAAAAGCTATCGCTTACTTATTATAGAAACTTATTTTTCATGCGTTTTCAATACATGCATAAATGCCGTAGCAGCAAACAGTACACTATTGAACAAAAATTATAAAATGAATAATTTTATTATTCGCATACATTTTTTACAGACCATAATGACAAATATAATAGGCAATACATTTTTCAAATTTGGTTAACAAGTTTCGTAATAATGCACTCCTTTACGTACACGCACGCGGGTCGCCTAAATTATTGTATGATCGGTCGCATAGATTGTCGCATATAATTTCACTAAGTCATTTCACTAAATTTTATTTTTAATACAGCGTCTTTTAATAATATTAATAGATAAAAGAAAGTTCCGATATAAATATTACGCTGGAAATCGGTGTTACGTACATTTAAATGCACATGCATTCAAAAATTCTTTAATTTGATAGTTTCAACCTTGAAAACTTTATATTCGGCTATTTATTTGTTTAACAATGTTTAATACGATGTTTCTAAAAATTTTGAACAAAACAATTTGCATACATATTAAAATTTTTACGTATCATAATATTTTGCAATAAAATGTTTAGACATTTAGTTAACATTTAGTTTAGTATTTAGTTAACAATTAAAGTGTACTAGATGTACTGCTATAATTGTAGAAGTATCTTGTAGTATTACTATAATTCTTATACTAGGAGTATAAGAATTGTTGTGTTTATAAAATCTATGCGTAAGGAATAAAGTGGTTAAAAATAATATTCCCGATGTGAAATTTTTTTATTTATTTTGAAACTTACGATTTTTTAAATTTTCTTTTTTTTAATATATTTAGTTTTTATGTTACAGAAGCTACCGCAGTAATGTAATTCTGCTTTTATGAAATTGATGAAAATGTGTTGTAAATTTTTTTTTGCTATATCTTATACTTATTCAGTATACTTATGTTATATATTAATTATTATAATTGATCTTTCAATCTAGATATTGAAACATTTTATAACATAAGAAAAAAATTAATATAATACAATTAATAATATAATATAATTTATATTAAAAAATTAAATATAATATATAAGAATATAATTAAATATAAATATAATTAACAGTTAAATTAGAAAATTCTAAATTAAGTTTTCATATTTACAGATTAGACGTAAATATTACACTTTTTATTTTAATTATGGTGGTCCCGCTGCAGTGATTCTTTAAAAACTGTATCTAAAAACACCGACAAAATTGGCTGACGTTTTTATTTGTAATTTTATTTTATGTGTAACGTATATTTGAAAGTGCAAAAAAAGTGTTGAAGTTGCACCTGTAATTTCGTACAGTAAAAGATCGTGCGTTACAATATTTCTCGAAAAAATTTAAGTTTTCAAATATAATAATTTTCCTAGTCAGATCAATTAGCATTTTTAGATACGTATAAAACAATTTAATATTAGTAAAAAGATAACTAAATTATTTATTAAGATCTGTATATTATAAAATTTGAGTTTAAAACTTTTGCATATCAGTTGGTGAGCCCGAAAAATATTTCAGTCAAACATTGCTACCAGAGAGCGATTATACCCGCCTTCACACATATTACGGACACATTTATGCCCAAATACGCAACCAAACGACGGTGGATTGGAAGCTCATCAACTCTAGAATTTTGACGATTCGTCCCAGTAACTCCGACGCTTTGCGTAGGTCAACGTCGCTCTTTTGTTTTTCTAATTATACTTCTAAATGTATAGTGCAGCACGTGGTCTTCAACGCGAATGTGTCACGAATAAAATAAATACTCCGAATTTGCGATAGTTCCAAGACACCAGATGTAAATGCGTAATATATATATATTGCGAAATTTGAAATTTATATATATATATTACTACATATTTTTTGATTTCTTTCAATATGCGACGATGAGATACATAATACGCGCACGCAAACACATACGCACACAACGGATATAACAATACTTTTTCTTTCATGTTTTCAATATCTCTTCTCCTTCTTATTATACCTACTCAGTCTGTTTATTTTTAAACTATTATCAATAATTTATTAAAATTAATCGAACAGTGAGAGAAATAATGAAAAACAATTCATTTTTTAGATATAAAGAATTTTTTAAAAACAAAATATTTTAATTTGTTGAGTTTTAGTTTATTTATTTGTATTCATTACATATTTTAGGATTAGAAAAAGCTAAGATCCAATATATTTAAAAAAATAAAATAATAAATTTTGTTTGCATATTATAATATAATATATCAGTCGGTAGGTCTCCATAAAAAAAACACTGCTCTAATGCGTGAGTACACATTTGTATTTATTACAAACACCTATGCACGGATAATCAGTGTAGAAGCCCGAACGACGGATCGATTCGTCAGATTTGAGATTCGACGACTTTGAGATTTTGACGATTCCATAACATAATTTCTTGAGTTTTAAATGCGTTATCGCTGTTTTTTATACGCACAACTTTATTTTATGCGGTTACCTCTAACAGAATAAGAACCTCATGTCATTTGATAAAAGCATGTGAATAACATTGAACAACTTTACGTGTTATATATTTGAAGTTTGATTTCTGTTTTTCATTCGTTCTTCTCTCTCTTTCTCTTTCGCTAGCTAAATTTATTTGATTTGTATTATTATTAACTTATTAATTACTAATTTACTAATATAACATGTAAAGGTAACTGTAACAAGTATCGTTGAAAATTGTCAATTTTTCAAAGGTACAAAAGATCTAGTTAAATCTACTTTCCATTGGACAATTTTAAAAAATATTATCCAGAATTTTATTTTACATTATCATTCTAAACTTCTATTTAGAAACATTATACATAATAAGCTATATTAAGTGCATTTGAATCATAGAAGAATTAAGGGAACATTACAAAAAAATTCAATTCTTTAAATTCTAATAAATTATGTATAGATGCATTAAATATTTCTCGATATTTTCAATTTTCTAACTCATTCGATTTTTCTATAAATACTCTTGCTTCAATTTCGCGTACCCGTAATATTCAGTCCTTGCTTATCAATCAATTTATAATAATTACACCGTTTTCAAGTGAATATTATAGAATTATATAAGAAAAATTTTATTAATTACAATTTAAACACTTGCACAAATTACATTCTTTAAACAAAACGATAATTAACAAAGTTAAATATTGAATCTGCAATATTGTAAAAAAGATATTTTTTCTTTCCTAAAACATTTCATTTATATATATATATATATATATATATATATATATATATATATATATGTGTGTGTGTGCTCATAAGTATTTAACGATTTCAATCTTACATTATTAACAATCTCAGATATACCCATATACTCATGTGCATTCAAAACACCAATTGTTTGTAACACCAATTTCCGGCGCGATAATGATAAAAGAACAGTTTGGTATCTACTAACATTTTTAAATGACACGATTTTCCAAAACAAAATTTAGTGGAATATTTTAGAAGAATTTGCTATTAACAATAATTGACCACCTCTATGCTCACGTGCATACGTCTGCAAGTGCATTGAAATATATGGAACAATAATTTCTTGCGCAATTTTGATTTAAAAATATATTTGTTTGTATTAGTATTATTACATTAAACGATGTTCCAAAAGAATTCAGTGGAATATCTTAGGGCAATTTGTTATAAACAATCTTATGTGGCCCGTATGCGTGTTCATGCACATGAGTGCATGTGCATTTAATGACAGGCGACGATAGTTTTTCTCAAAATTTTTTAAAAAATTTACATAATGTTTTGCCTACTATATTTGTCCTTATTTTCTGCAAAAAAATTTATTCGAAAAATGAAATTATTCGTTTTATAACGATTTTTATGCAGTAGAGTACCGTTAGCTTCTACACGCCTTTTCCATGTAATGAAAACGCACGATTTTACGAAATTTTCACCCCCTTATGAAGGTGGTTTTTGAGGGTGGAATAATTTTAAATGTATTATTTTATCGTTTTAGTTCATAATACATAACTATTTATAGTTTTATCAATTTTGTTGCAATTCTAAAATTGCAGATCCTTCAGACTCCTTGCTTAAAAACGATAAATTACTCGTTGTGAATTTTCAGGTTAATTGTATTTTTCTTTTGAATTGATTTTCAATTTGACTATTACCTATTCATAGCTCATGCACTCAGAGATTGAATATAAACACATACAGACACAGGTGTATCGGTTAAGAAAGTTTATCAGTGATTAAAAAGGCTACTTTTTAACAAAATATGAAATTTAACAAAATATTAATAGTAAGCATTGTTATATTAATTACTGAATTCACAAAAGTAATTAGAAAAGAAAATTTTATATAATTCATTATAAAAAGCACGGGATATGTTGGTTTCAATTATATCCTCTATTTTTTATGTTACAGTTGATTATCAATTTAAGATATTTTTGCTATAATTATCCACTTTTATAAGTGAGTATAATTTTCAGACGAATTTTAATTGAATATAAGCGAAAAATCTTATAGTTGTATATGTAAACAATTGTCTTTAAACTTATCACATGAGAAATATTTATAACTCATTGAATCCTATGGAAATTTACAAGTAATATAAATTTGGGATTTAATGTTTAAGCAATTAATAAAATTTACGAAATTATAAATATCAGTTATCTACTTTTTGAAAATGTGAGTACAATTACAAGTGTCCGGAAAAGTTTATCAAAATGTTGTTTATAAAATTCAATTATCTTAATTTAGTTGATCGTCAATTTATTTTTAACACTTAAACGAAGTATATTGTTAAAAATAAATACAAGTGTAAACAAATAATTTCTAATAAAAATTGTTTTTATAATACTGTAGCAAATTCTAGCTTTTAAATAGGGTATTTATGAAACAATTATTTTTAGTTTACGTCTAATTAGTATTTTATTAAATTTATTAGCTTTATTTCAAAGCAGAATTCTTCTTTCACTTAACCTACTTAATATAACTTGCATAACTTAATTATGCAATTGATCATATTAAGATCACTGACAGTGAGTTGCGAAATAAGCGAAACTATGTTTGATTCAAGCATGGGAAATTTGAAAATACGATCTTTAGTAAAATATAAAACCCTTAGATTTAGTGTTAATAAATCGGATAATAAAAATTAAATAAAAATGTCTCAAGTCAGCAAAGTTATTTATTTACGTAAATTACATAATATATCAGTAAATGATAATAATTTCCTTTCAGAGTACATATTTATTTTGAGATTTTTTAACATATAGGTTTAGATACTAATCAATTTGAATATACAATATACAATTGCATTATAATTTTTTTATACATTTATACATGTGCCATTATAATCAAAAGTTATTTTTAAAAAAATGATTGAATTCTGTTAACTTATTAAAATTAAGGCGCATTTTCAAAGTTTGAAACATTAAGATATCTGTCTTAGAAATTTTATATTCATTTGACTGAAAGATGGAATAAGTCAGTGTATCTTAGGGATGTAATCGATAGAGTGAATAATATAGAAGTACGTTGTTGAAAGAAAGTTTATAGACACCTTTGTTTCTTAGCATAACGATGTCATTAAGTTTTATATCAGATCGTTTAACGCGTTCGGACTGTAATAACGTGCTTGCAAGGTGATAAGGTCTTGTCATCCTCTTTCCTTCTCGAAATGTTGTGTTCGCAAATCTATACTTAAGCCCTCATTTATTGCTTCACCGTAGCAGTTTTATCTCGTAAACGTACCTGTCCTTCCTTGATAGTCTCAACTTCAAGGTGCATGCCACTCTACAGTTTTCTGACACCGAAGCCTTTCGGAAATTTAAGAAACTTCCCCGCTTCTTTTTTGGGCACTCTATATACGCGACCAGTACAATTTAAAATTCGTAGATATGTGTAATTTCTTTATTGCGACAGGATGGATAATTGATTTTATACTCGTATGCAGAACAGAGCGAGTAGGTGTCATGCTGGTGATTTACAAGGATTCATTTCATTGTTTTGGTAGGTACTATTATAGATTTTTATGAGACAAGACATAGCTTTTGTTATATTCACGCTCATCTATTTTGCATTCAATTTTTTTAATCAAATTAATACAAAAATAAGTATTAATTTATGAATACTATGCAGTACTGAGAGCGAATTTTTCTTAGTAGTTTTTCTTATTTACAATTATTAGTCAGCATTGATAATTATTTGTAGTTTTTTCAAAAAACAAATCAATTTTGAAAATTTTCAAATTTCGGTGTAACTCTAACGATATTGACTTCCATCCCCTAATTGCTGAAGTAATGTCAAAATTAGATTATTCGTTCAATTGTTGATACTTCTTGAGAACATTAAACTTCCTCTCATAACTATAAATTAATTTTTTACATTTTTTAAAATTGCATTCAAGTTTTATGTATATTCATTCTTTAAATATATATATATAAGAAATCAATGGACTACAATCGAAAACTCCATTTAATTATAAGAAATGATAAGTAACACATTTTATTTTCAATAATATTTACGAAATTAATAAAGTGAACTATACTAATATCTCTTTACCTATTTTATAAATTTCTTTATTAAGGCAGTTAGACCGAAACTGCCTTGTAACTCTCTTGTACTCTACCGAATTGTAAATCTCTTTTTTGATAATTTTATTAAACCCTTTCTCTTTTTAGTATAATAAAGTCTCATTTAATGACCAAATATTCGATGTTTGATGAAATAATATCAAAATTTCAATCATACTACAACAAACTATACTTTCATGATGACTACCATATATTGTTTATAACATCACTACACGTAGAATCGACTTTTCTTAAGTTAGATGAATGAAATTTAAACATGTCCATAATTGTGGATAATCAGTTTATTTTTATCCAAGCTAAAAATATCTAGTATTTTGAAAATAATCAAAACATGTTGGTCATAATATAATAATTCTAGTTGAAGATTATACTCGTGCATTTTTTATTCAAAAATTTAATTAAAATCCGGATGTTCAATTAAAAACATATTTTGAATATTGCCATAATAGCAATGGCATGTAACGATAGCAAGTAAATGTAAAAAGGAAAAATCCATCAACAACTGCCTCAAGAGCGACCGCATACTTGATGAAATCGTAAGAACAATTGACATAATCACCTGAAGCAGTTGGTTTTCCAACAAAGGTTGAGATGAGGAGGTGGTAGCGTTCGTTGTTGAGGAAAAAAGGGGCGAGGTCGCCTCGGGGCTACTCGCTCCCGGGGTAATGGTCGCAGTCCTGGAGGGGGATCCAGTGCTCTGCCCCCGTGCCGTCGCTGATCCAGCAGGCGAAGACTCTCCTCCGCTTGATGCTGCCGCACATACGCTTCTCTCCCGCTCTGCAACAAGTATAAGCTAAGTTACTTTCTCTCTAAGAATATGACGAAGCGTACAATTAATATAAAATTCGTGAATTTTTGGAGTATCGCGACATTGATACACCTTCTTTTGCTTTTTATCAAAATTTAGCTAATTTCGGTTGATTTCCTTTAAATAAAATAGTATCACATTAGTTGAAAAATTTAGTTAAATAACTGCTCTCATACTGAAATGAATTTATCTTTATGGCTTATAATCGTCAATAAGCAATATTATATAATTTATTTAGAATGGATTTACCATACTAAATAAATTAATTAATATATTCTAGTAATATCTTAAAATGCTATTATTAAATGCTAGATAAGAAAATTTCTAAATTATTTATAATCTCGAACATACCTTAATTAATTAACAAATAAATTAAACTTATATTAACTTAACATATTCCGACTGAAAAATTTATTTGCTTGGCTAATTATCGATTTTTGTCAACTAGTATTTATATTCGGTTTAAAATTATTAACAAATTATCTATTTGATTTATTTCTTAAAAAATATACGCGGAAAGAAAATTATTCTAAACATATATGTTTAGCACAGTCTATTATGAAAATACAAACGCTAAAAAATGTGATATTTATAGATATTCATTTGCACAATAAGAATTTAATAATAACTTTTTATTTCGTGAAAATTTCTACATTATTCTATATGATTACATTAAATAATCAAAAACCACATTTAAATAATTTGAGGATGTTTAAAGTAATCTCCTATCTGTAGAACTTTTTCTTTGTCAAATTATAATATTTATTAATTATTCATAACGTTTACAACTAGCATATGAACTCTTTTAAAGAAATTTTTTAATTAAAATAATAATAATGACTTTTAAAAGAATTAAAAGAATTTAAAAGAATTCTGAACGGTAAATTCATAAAGATGAAATCAACGAGTCGACTGTCAAAAAAGTTAAAAAATGAATAATTATCAATGCTTGCGTCGTTAATTAAATGTATTGAAAACTGTATAATATTAAATAAATGACATTAAAAATATTGACTTAATTTAATACTTTATTAATTTAATCCAACAAACAGGAACAATCGTACATTCGGATTTTCTTTTTTCCGTTAAAATAAATAAATAATAACTATTGCATATGTATTAATCACATGATGTGCATCTTTTCGTGTCTATCATAACCTGCAAACAGCAAAAACTGTGATGCAATATCAAGCGGCTAAGCACACATTTTGCATAGGCGACAAAAAATAATAATCCACACTATCAAAGTGTGAAAGAACTTGGAATATTTCGGAAAATTTTTTTTAAATGAGCTGAAAGACGATAAAAACAGAGAGAGTAGAGAACTCGATGAAAAGTTTGAAGAGTTCATGGAGCGTTGATTCCTGTGAGGATTCATTGCGAAGGATATTTTTGAGGGGAAAAGTATACGTACAAAAAGGGTCACATAACGGGTTTGTCTGCTATATTTGACGCATCGCGTTAAAAAATACAGATCTTTAAAGTGTGTACTAATATATATTTACATAAAATGAAAATTAATAATGTTTATAGTATAAAAACGATCCATAGAATATTATTTATATTGTTATTAATAATGAAAATTATTTTAATTTAATGTATGAAACTTATAAATAAAATATAAATAAAAATTCCCTTTCATAAAATATTTTGTATAAAAAAATCTTTACGAACATATGGATCCAATAATCATATTGATTAATAATAAAATTCTTGAAATAAAATATAAAAAAATTCAATATTATAACTTATTAACCTTCAAAAAAAGCAGATTTTGAAATACGGTCGTGTTGAAATCGTAATAAAACAGAAAATCAACCAATATTAAAAAATATATAAATAGATTATAAAAGATATTTTTGACATTAATTCTATCAACATTTTTCAACTAATATATTTTGAATCTATATATTTTTAATATATTCAAATTATATACCGCTGAAATAATATAATAATATAATGTAATATTTTTTAATAGTCCAATTCAAAATTACTATATTATGTTTTACAAATCAAATATTACGCAATATCAGTCAATATGTGACTATTTATTACATAAAAATAAACATATCACTTTAAATTAAGAATTTATTTATTTCTTTTATTCTTAAATAATTATAAGTAACTAGTAATTACTTGAAAATGATCTCTAATTTGAATAAGCTTCATAAATATGTTGTAATACTTTAAGTATACAATAAACAAATAATAAATAAATAAATTAAACGAAGGATAAGTATAATAAATATATTTATTATTGACTTCTTCTGTCAAATAGAGATTTAATGAAAAATATTGCCTACTAAGTGTTACATTGACTATAAATTTAATATATGTATTCTATAATATTAAAATAAAGAAATTCAATGAACAATAACATTTTCCTTAGAAACTGAAGTAACCTAAAATAATTCCTACATTACTAAATATCTTAAAATGTACAGTTGATTCTTAATTTGTAATATTTTTAAACAGTTTATTAATAGTACGTGACATTTACACTATTATTTTTACATTGATTTACATACATACATATTAATTTTGGTACAAGTACATTCAGATCAGATACTGTACATAACTATATATCAAGGACGTGAGTGTATATAAATAATAAAAAAAATGTTACTAAACTATTGAAGAATTTGTAAACATTAACCGATTTTAATACAAGATCTTTTTATCTTTACAAAATTTTAAATGTTATTTAGTATATGAAAAAATTATATTAAATACGATTTGAAATAATAACAAATTATTTAATGTTAATTTAACAGATAGCCAGTTTATTGCATCGATATTACAGTAAATAGTGAACAGTACATAAAAGTCAAATACTTTTTCACTTTTTAATAAATAATATCTGAGTTTTATTAATTTATATATATATATATATATATATATATATATTAAATCATAAATTATTATCTCAGCGCTGAAAGAATTTATTCTAAAGCAATTAAAATTGAACTATTGTAAAATTTACTTTGTAAAAATTTGCACTATTTAGGTATTAAGGTATAGAGAAGAATAACTTAAAACATTTATCTCTTATAAAATATTACCAGGAAAAGATAAATATTTCTTTATTTTGTTTTTAACTAAATTTGAGTAATTCTCAAATTCAGTTTGATTAATAATATGAAAATTTAGGTAAAATATTCAATTAAATGTGGAATATGTCATTATTCTGAAAGAACATAACTGAATTACGACAATTTATCAAATTTACGGATTTTCCGGTAAGCTCTTAATAAGACTACTTAGAAGAAAAGTTAGTAGGGTGTCAAAATCTCTGTTGCTTCTATACTACAGAAACTGAACGTAGAAACTTCAAGTTTATTTTGGCCTCTCTTTCTCTTCTTTCCCTCTCATTCTTTTAATTCTTTTATTCGTAAAAGCAAATAGCTTACAATTTTTTTTAGTTTTTAGTAGACAATTTAGATTTTTCACTTTATCTCTACGTTTCTATGATATTCTTTTTTCTTTAATATTCTTTATTTGAAACCAAAGATATGGTATCATAATACTGGTTAAATAAATCTTCAAATAAGTGAAAAAAATAAAATATACGTGTAAGAAAACTTCAATTTCAATACAAAAATATATTTGAAAAATTAAAGATTAAAAATTAATGATATTATGTAACATGAGCATTATCTAAGTTTCTTTTATTTAAAATTAAGATAGTACTTAGGGAATTGAATCAACATCTCCAAATATTAGAAATATTCCTTCAATATTTTATTTATATTTTATTATTCAAGAATATATCTTTAATAATTTTTTACACTTTTGTTGGAAAATAAAAATTAGTACGTCATTAATAGAAGCGAAGTTCAAAATCACATTTCAAGAAATAGCTCCAAAAATGTTATACAATAACTAAATTCAATTACATTATATCTAGACACAATGCAATTTCACATATAAACAAGATACTTTTATTTCACAAAATACTTATACATTACGAATTATAATGCATATTATTTATATGGATAGTATACAGAGTAAATATAATTTCAATGAAGTTTTATAATAAAAAGAAGGTAGATTGTTTGATAGAATTATATCGTTGCTTGTGTAAATATTGTCAATAATTTAGAAAATAAAATTGAAATAAATATATTGAAAATATAAATTATTTATCTAATCAAATTCTTAAGAATCCTAAGATATTTTATAGATTTTGGTATGAAAATTTTGTAGATTTCAAATTTCTAACGAACATAATTTTGAAATAATAAATTTTGAAATTCAATATTTGAAAATAAATAAATTTTTGAATAATGAAACATGAAATACACTTAACTTAAAATTATATAAAAATCTATTAGTCCAGTATAAAAATAGCGATTTTCATAAGAGAAAATAAATTTAAAAGTAAAAAAATGCTTCGTTCAAAATAAAATATGTACTAAAATCCGATCAAACATTTAATTATTTCATTTTAAGGCTAAGAATTTTGTGCGAAACACTTTTTAAAAAATCTTTCTCATTGAATCATCAGTATCTTTTAATTCTTATTATAAGAATAAGAATTGATGTTGTGTACTGCTTTACAAATTTTCATTAGCATACTACATTATTAGTTTGAATGTATGTAAGAGTTTCAACTTATATTTTGATAAACAAGTAGTCATTGAATTGAAATATTCGCATAGAAATTTCATATTTTTTGCAAAGCAATGAAAAATTTCAGTATCACATATTTATGAATACTTCTTAAAATTCAGTACTGGCTATTTTAAACGATAGCAGTGGTGATTCATTGCTTAATATGGAAAAACATTATTATACTATTTCTTATTACATCGATCATTGCGTAACTCTTCTTGATTTTATTCTTATGTATAACAATAAATATATATATTTTATAGATAATATAATTATTATTTAGAGAGAAAAATAATTTTGAATGCAAATAAATGATTATTTTAATATAATAATGTATAAATGATATTATTTATGATATTACATATATTTTTCAAGATTTTGTTTATAGTTTAAAAACAATTTTCCCAGTGATTCTTTATACTTTTTTAATTTAATGTCTTCAGTATTGAAACATTTGAAATTTACATAGAGTCTATTAAATAAGTAAATTGAATCTTAAAAATAAATATTTGGTTAATATTAATTATGTACGAAATAAAATCAGTCTTCTTATGTTAGAAGAAATTTGATATAAATAGCCTTCAAGTTCGTACTTTATATAAAAGTTTATATCGCGAATTGATTATAAGTCTGACTAAACTAACCAAGCTCAACATGTATAAAATATCACTACATTTCAATATTATATAAATATTACTTATGTAATTTTTATCAAATACTATATTAACTTTATTTTTTGATTTTTCTTATAATTTACCAATACTTTAAAATTATATGCTTTTTGCATTGATATATTGTACGTTTTAATTTTAATTTTTTACTATCTGCCAGTGTTCCAGTTTACTTGGCCGCGGTTATGGAATATTTGGCCGCTGAAGTCCTCAAGTTAGCCGGTAACGTCGCTCGTGACAACAAAAAGAATAGAATTATCCCCCGTTATATCTTTAGTTATATTTAATTTAAAACTAATTTTAATTGAATTATTTTGAAGTATGGGTGCCTTTAGTATCGAAGTAATATAAATAAAAAGGTATAAGCCATGCAAAAAGAAATTGCATCGAGTTTAATGTACAAGTATTTTGACAGCGCCTCTAGTGAATATTGAAAATTTCCCCATCCAAAATAAATCGAAAGAATAAAAGAAGAAGATGTAAAAACGGATACGAAAATTAAAACGCTTTATTAACAAAGCACTGTGTTATTATACATATAAGTAACTAATATTTCAAAAATAGCTATCGTAATAGGTTGATAGACTCTACAGAATTGCATATAATACATGCATAGTTTAAATATCTTCCCTATCTTTTGCCGCATGCACTCAAGACATCCTAAATTAATACCACCTTATCTAATAAACGTTAGCCTGTTTACTTTGATACTATTGAGAAGTAAGTTTAATAATTAGAGATATTTTTAAGTAATCAACATGTAATCTCAAAGAACTAAATCCAACTGCTAAATTTCAGCAATAATTACATAAATAAAATAAATATGATTACAACATTTTTCTCGATTTTTAAATAAATATAGAACTTCTTATGCTCGAGTTTCATATAACATATAACTATCAATGTAAAGTGTGTAACGAGCGTTTGCACCTTTGACGAGCCTTTCTGTACCTTTCATTTACTTTGGATTCTAGGATACGAGGCACAAAAAATGTACATGGAACACAGAATCAGCAACTTTTTCCATGATGTATATGATTTTCATGCGCGTATATTGGATATAAAAATGGATAAAAGGCAAGGGAAGAATGAGTACATGTGTAAGAGAGAGAGAGAGAGAGAGAGAGAGAGAGAGAGAGAGAGCGTGAGGTATAGACTGAAATTACTTTTATCTAGATACGTGATGTAACTGTCAAAAGAAAACTCTCAAATTGACTATCTCTCATGAAATTCAAGTATCTCGTAATACGGAGCCTAATGTAAAAATGTATCTTTACTCTGTGACGTGAGAGTCTTATATAATATTTGTTTGTATTTCTTTTCTTAACGTCCTTTTTAATGTAACGCGGCGATAAAACTTGTAAATGAAAATACGTACTGTCGGAAAAAGTTGCTTTCAAAATAGTTCATGGCATTACGTTGATGAAGAAAAATAATTTCTAATGAAATTAGAAATGTATTGATGATAATTTTTGGAAAGCGTGTAAAAGAATGTAAAGCCAAATTTATATTTGAAAAATTACCATCTTGTATATTTATCTTGCGTAAATTTTTTCATAAATGTTTTTAATTTGTTTAAACTTTAATATGCAATCGAAGATGTATTTCTTTCAGTTCAGTTTTTGAACTTAACAAAGCCCAATAAATATTCATAATATTCATTATTTTTATTTATTTTATTCTTTTACAGTTTTAATTATACACAAAATAAATAAAATTTATTGAATTTATTATATTTAAGATATTAATTTATTTTTTAATAATAATTTTGATAATAAATAAAAGGCTAATAATACCTCTGACGTCGTAATATTCACAACAAAAATAATAAAAAAGAATATTAAGACATCGAAATTTCGAAAAATATCGAAATTTATATTTAAAACATCAAAAAATATATTTAAATAAATATATTTTTATTACACTCTGAGAGATTCTGTTGATATAAATTATTAAGAAGTTACATATATAAGGTTTGAGAAAATCACTTTTCATATCTTGTTTTACATAGATCAAAATATTGATAAAAGAAACAAATAAAAAAATATAAAAAATAAATCGTTATTCTAATCCGTGTTCTCTTTTAGAAATATTTAATATAAGCAACTTATATTTAGTGCGAAAAATCAGTTAAGAATAAAATTGGTAATTTTTAATATTAATACCTGGCACATATACATATGTAAACGTAACATTGAATGTTTACTGATATTTTACTAAATTTCAAGTTTTGACTTTTACAAATAATTTACAAATATTAAATTCTTTTGTAGGACTCTTTTGAATAAAGAATAAGTTAATCGCCAAAAACTATATTTTACAAATTTCACTACAAACATATTCCTGCATTCATATTGTGTACTCACGAAATAGTTCATACGCGTACTGAAGTATCTAAAATATATAGTAAGTCTACTGATTTCTTGGATTTTGAAACGACGATTTTCAAAATCGTATTTATCTCGATAAGATTTACATTTAACTTAGGTATCAGCTGAATTTTTTAAAAATAGTCCATAGAAAAGAGAAGCAAATCGTAAAACAAATATAAAAAGCTTTCTTTATGCAGATGTTTATTAGAACTGGTATGAAGTAGTAGCTTATACTTTAAATTGACTTTCAATTCCACAATAACATTATGACAACTAGCTTTTTTTATTAAATCAGTTAATATTTTTTTGAAATAACTATTTGGATACACTTTTTCACTATTCAATGTTACAGTTTTATTAATATATGCTATACATAAATTTTTGCCCCTTGTTAATTTCCAAATGATTTTTTGTGATAATTAAATTAATTAATTAATTAATAACCTCCAACCTAAAATAGTTTGTGCTAATACTTCTAAAGGAAATATAAAAT
Source organism: Wiebesia pumilae (assembly GCA_018907045.1). Taxonomy (NCBI): domain Eukaryota; kingdom Metazoa; phylum Arthropoda; class Insecta; order Hymenoptera; family Agaonidae; genus Wiebesia; species Wiebesia pumilae. The sequence continues at coordinate 6,094,637 of JACCHZ010000127.1, forward strand.
AGGTAGAAAATGAGAATTATGATATATATTAGACTAAGACAAGTGGTTTACATTGATGAACCGTAATAAACATTGATAAATATCATTTAATACAAACAATTCTTGGAAATATAAACATTGAAATACGTCATAATCTAATATAATACTTTTAAATATTAGAAAAGATAACAGAATATTTCATAAAAGTCTTCACAAATAAATATATATGTTCCTGTACATAAAATATATTGAAATATATTGAAATATATTGAAAATACTGAGTTTGATAATAGTTTCTTAAATTTATAAAACTTATTTAATATCAAAGAAACTTAATATGTTTTTTTTTACATACTTTAAATATATATATAATACTTAATACTTATCTACCAGAAGTTCAAGTAATGCTCTGATTTTAAATTTTGTTTTCATAAAATACTCAGAAAATATTCAATGAGTCGGAGGTTTGTATTTCTTCCGAACTTAATTTTGTTATGTATAATTTCAATTAAAATTGAATTTATTTCTTCTATTATTTGTATTTCGATATTGCATAGATTGCTAATAATGTCAAGCAACCTTTAAAAGTACAGAATACAGTTAAAAAATCAGTTTTAATTCTTAAGGTGCTCTTTTAACCATGTAAAAGTTTTAAATAAATTAGTCCCATTTTCTATTTATTTAATAAAATTGTCGATTTGTCTTTATTCAAATCAGAATGAAATAAATTATTTTACAATATTTTTTATCAAAAAAAAAAATTTGCAACTTAAATGTTTATTCAATTAATTATTGAGATTTTCTGAACGTTTAGTATCATTAATACAAAACTCTTTTTCAAATATTTCTTAAAATTCTTTTTTTTATAATTATATATACAATCAGAATCTCTAACTACAATTTACTTTGGTTCAAATTAGAATAGTTTAATAATTTATAATTCTTCTTCTTATTCGATATTAATATACCGACGGAAGTACGTTGGTATATTAGCATATGATAAGGCAAAAAAAACAAAATATATTCAAAGAAAATGAGGATAAATATTTAATGTGACTTTTAAAAAATCGTCTTATATAATAATTAACTATAACAGAAATAAAAAAATTTTCATTTCGATTTCAATTTATAAAAAGCTGAATATTCTAATACCAACTTTGTCGATTTTAGACTGCTATATTTTCTCTATTTTGATATTTCTTTTCTTAAAATTTTAAGTTTCCATATATTCATGTGAAATATTTATAGAACAATATAAAAATCTTTATATTAAAGTTAAAGTCTCATACATGTTTAAGATATAAAATATAATCAGAGTAGTCTTTTAATATTCACGCTACAAAATATTTTTATTCCATTGGCTATGTATTCGAAAAATACTAAATACGTTTCCGACCAAAAGTTACTGTTTTAAAGTTAAAATTAAAGTATCATTAATGACAAAAAAAAGTAAAAATATTGAATATGAATATTGTTGTTTTGGATTATAGATTATTATTAAGATTAGAGTATTAATGTAATACAAAATACATAAATTTATAATACAATGTATGACAAGACGTAAATACTTACATCCACGTGCATTTCTATTTATATTTGATGTTTGATAATAATTTTATTAAATACTGATCTTACATAGTTTATAGAAAAATTCGTTTCAATTAATGTAATTATTATAAAAATCATAAACAGAAGCCCTTGAAAAATACTAACATCATCAGCCTAAAATAAAAAATATGAAGTGCACTTAAAAAGAAATTAATTTAAGTGAAATATGACAGTTAAGTTGATATTATAAAGTGTGGGCACAGTTCGCACGGATCCAGGATTCAAAGAGTTCCAGGTATAATAATGGATGTTTACATGAATAGGTACAATGTGGCTGCGTTAACGTCATTAGATGAAAGCGATGCATAGCTGACCGTTAGAAGGTTTCCGAGGTGTAATTGTGCAACGACTCTAACACCATATATAAACATTTTTTTACGTCGCGGCACAGTGACATCGAAACTATTATATGCGAGATTCATGTTTTTCGGTTAATTATCGCATGAGTATCATATTAACAATTACGTTGCAAAATTGCACTTTGATCCAATGGAGTATTTCTTTGTGAAAGATTAAGAAATAAGACCTTAATTCAAAGACAAATATACTTAGAATACGAATCATGTTTAATATTTAATTAATAAATAGTAAAAAGAAGTTCGCAAGTGTTAGGATTCTTCGATCATCCTTAAAAAAATTAAAATTTTTTCATTTAATCTAATACTAAATAAATTTCATGCGACATTTGAATATATATTGAGATATTTTTTGAAAATTTTATTTTCACGACGTGAAGTAAAATTTTATTTTACTTCACGATTTTCTATAATTTTAAATTTATAGAATTTAAAATTTCTATAAACATTTTATAATAATACATGTAGCTACGAGTAAAGTATTAGTAAAGAACAGATTTAATTCATTAGTGTAAGAAGTACAACATAAGTGCACAGTATAATCCATGTTGCCTGAAAATTAATTTAGAACTTAATTTTTATGATTATTTCCCAAAGAATATTAAATAAAAATAAATTTCTATTGACAATAAGATTGTTGAATTGGGATATTAGAAATTGTATACTGAATTGAAAATTTATTTTTTTAATTACATTCATATAACAATTTACTGACTTAGGTAACCATTTATGAATGATGGAAGATTGAATACATCATGCCATATCCTTTATTTTGTAAATGACTAGTGCAGAAACGAATCTAAACACAATCCGAATAAAACTCCAATTTAACAATCAAGTACAATGATTTACAATGAAAATTTACACATAAATTGAAACTCTAAGATTCCAATAATAAAAATGTCTAATTATAAATACGTATTTAGATGCTAACTATACTGAAGGGCTTTAAAATAAATCAATATTTTTCTAATAACAAAAACATAAAATGTCAGAAATTTGTGAAATACTAAAATAAATTATGTATGTGTTTATTTTTAACTGATAAGTTCTTTTATTACTAAAAAATGACAATTTTTTAGTATAGTATCACGTATAGTATAGTATCAGTATATTTACTAATATTCTATTAATAAAAAATGACAATTTTTTAGTAATTAGGTAAAGCACTGATTATGTAAACAATAAATCAGAAATAATTATTACATATTTTAATATTTATTAATTTTTAACCCTTTTGACAAGATAAACTAAAAACATATAAAACATTTCCACATGTTATACAAGAGAGTTCAATAACTAATATTGAAATATACGAAAACATTTACAAAATAAAATTTTTAAAATTGAATCAATTGATACATCTAACTTTACTTTAATTTTAATTAAATATATAATTCTACATCTATTATTTTTAACTCGCCATGCTTAATTAAATTGAAAATTTACAAACTCTAAATCTTAAAGACCTAAATTTACAAGATATGTACCTGATATAAATAAGAGTAAATATATGTAAAAGATTAAACCAAAATGATTGATTATTATACAGGAATGAAGCAACATAAATTAATTATAACAAGATTAATAACTTTTAAATAATACGAAATAAGAAAATGGATGACTAAAGCGAAATATTGTTATAAAATGAAATTCCCCGTTCATCATAAATTTTACATATTCATTTATACTCGTATCAAGATAGAACAAGCACAGCTAACACCTATTAATCAACCTAGTAATTTCCTATAACCACATCACCGACAATTTGTTTTCCTCACTAAAGAAGGAAAAGCATTTGCTAGAATCTCAAGGAACTGAGCCCAGTTACATTTAAAGCACCCATCAGCCAAATGTAATCACAAAACCCAATTCGTGAAAATCATCAAGGTGGATTTAAGCCCAAGTATTTGTCCTCTGTTGAATTCCACCGTACCAAGATCGAAATGAAATTTGGTCACTCCCGACAGTCAAAAGCTCGAAACGCTAACCTCTTTCAAGTCTAAATCTGTAGTACAATAGCACAACTGCCCAGTTGAACTAGTCTCAAACCTCTTAGTCAACTGCTCAATGCCCGAAGGATTAAACGCTAATCGTATTTTACGATGGGTAGGGTGAAAATAAGCTGCAGATTTATTGACAATTTGCGACACAAGCCCGGTTTCTCGACTACCTTCTGCCAGTTAGTGAGCATCGGTCCATGTGTGTTTGTTATATGTGTACATATAGGTACACACTTACGTATGAAGAGCATGAAATTTCAAGAATGAGAAATAGCGAAAGAGAAAACGGCCGAGAAGCTACTTTGCGTTGTAGAAAATAGGGTGAGGGATAGACTGAAGAGAAATTAGGTCTACTTCGGAAAATATTTCATATTGCATGATATATTCACTTGAATACAAAGTTAAGTAATTTAGAATGGTCTCGTTTCAATTTTTCTTCTAAATGCGCGCGCGCGCGCGCGCGTGTGTGTGTGTGTGTGTGTGTGTGTAGGAATTTGGTAGAGGAACTCAATTAGTTCTACAAGTTATTCATTACATTTAATACAATTTTCTTCCCATCCCGATACCTTAGATAATATAAATTATAAATAATATTTTCTATTTCGTATTTTCTAGTTCAAATGAGGAAATGAAACTGACAACGCTTATCATTTCTAATTTTTATAGCTATGAAAAATAACATTTACGAACAAATATTGGTAATTAATCATTTAGCAAAGGTGAAGGGAATAGTGCAGTACCCATGTAAATACGTGATTTAAAATATATAAGTTCATCAGAAGATACGAAAGAGCATATATAAGCATTCATTTTATTTTAAAAATTTGTTATCTATACAAAAACAACAAATAATTACATTTTTATAAAAACGATCTAGTTAAAGTGAGAATATTCGCGAAATTTTTTCTAAAAATTCATAACTTGAATCTTGCTTTTTCTTCGCCAAAACCACGCATATCGACAAAGTCATAGCCGTAATATATTTATTCAAAGATAAACTTTCGTCTTTACACCACTAGCATCCTAAATAACTCTTCTCAATCTCGCATATTCACGAAACATGGCGAACAAAAGTTGAACGAGTTTTAGCTACACCTGCACCAGCATGCAAACGCAAGTATGTAAATTCATCTGAAATCGAGACTCGAAACCATGGTGACCCGAGGGGAGGAAACCGCGTGGTGAAGTAGTCACGTGCTCGTTGTTGTCATCGTGGCAAACAAACAAGTATATACGACGTTTTCGTAATCAATATTTGCTCGATAGTCAAGTTATTTCTCTTTCCGAAGTGCCCAGCCTGTCTGATACCTTCTCTATCGCTTTGCATACGCTTCTCTTATTATTACCAACATTACAAGTTTGAAGTACCTTCGTACTCGCAACGATCCAACACTTTGGCCTTTTGGCTATCCGACAGCGTACCTACGGTGGAGATGATTGTCGAGTGATTGTTTCAGTTGCTTTCCTCTTGTTTTTCTTCATTCCGACTTTATATCGGCTTGAGTTCAGCTTGATATCGGCTTGATTTTCAGCTGGTTGAGATTTATTAGCCGATATATCGTTAAAGCAACTCATTTACATTTTAAAGGAAAACATTTGCTTACACTCAATATCTTATAAAGAAATAAAAATAATGTCCTTTAATATTAAAATAAAATAATTTTTTTAATTTAAAATTCATTGTACAATAAAGAGATTTATGAATAATTCTAATGTAAAATCATTGTCTTCATATAATGTAATTAAAGCAAAAAAACTTGTTATCGTTCAGGATCTTTCTTACTTGTAGTAGTTGATATCCGTTATTGAATTTTTTGAAGAAATCATCTGTACAAGTTTCAAAATTTGCTACAATTTTACATGAATAATTTATAATAATATCATAAATTAATAATATTAATATAAAATTTTTAAAAATGGTTTAATAGATAATAAAATTTTATTAAAACCGTAGACGAGTATATTTTTAATTTTATGAAAAGTTTGTTACCAGTAGGCAGTTTATAGATTGTAATTCTAGAATGTTATTCTGTGTATATGGCTAATTTTCATAGCACAGTTTGTCTAAATAATTAAAAAATACTCTAATTTAGTTAAATAAATACTTCTTATAATTATACATCACCGTCCTACGAACTTTTTGGAATCTGGCTTAATCAATGCTCAGAGTACACAAAGGGATATAATAAACAATGTTGTTAAAAATTCAGCTTCAAACAAGCTTCAAAATAAATATATATACAAACGCAAAGCCTCTTCTCTTTGAAACAAACAAAATTATTAAAATCTTAGGTAAAAGAGAAAAAGGTAAGAAACAAGCCTTATATATTTGACGCAATTTATTAGCGGACAGAAACCCTCGTGCAAACAATCTTCACGTTTCAAGTTAAAAATTCCTTTAGATATGAGTACCGCGCAATGGCAGCAGCTGCCATGCGTGCACCCGATTCCTGAGGGTGTGAACCCCTCGAATCCCTCTCCAATACGAAAACTACGTGCGTACCTACACAACGTTCTATTTCCGTTATTCTTCTGTGGAAAAACGCGTTCCGTACCAGAGGTTATTCTATAGCAATGCCATTGCGTACATTGAATTGCACCACACAACGTATCTTTTAGTAAATAAAAAAAACATATATCTGCCAAAATTCTTTCGAGATATTTGAAAATTCCATTATATATTGTACAAAAAGCGGATTGAAGAGTCAATAATTATTTTAAGACTTGAAAAATATTTATTAAATAAATAGTTGTGAAAGATACATTTATAAATTTACATAATTTATTGAAATATAAAATAACTTGTGCGTTGAAGAAGCTATATGTAATTAGTAAAATTCTAAATAATAGAGGGAATAGATCCAATATTAAGATTTAGTGCTCCTTATTGATGGAGCTCATGTTCCAGGTATTAAATAAAATCTTTGTTTCAGCTGAAAACTGAATTCAGAATAACATTTCATGACGATTGTATCAAAAAATATATTATATGTAAACTCTGAAACGACATTTTTGAAATACAACTTAAAAAAACAAAAATATTCCAAAGTGGAAAACATATTATAAAGCACAAAATAATTTTTATTAAAACAGTAATTCTATTATATTGTAATAAGTTATTATTTTATAAATACGAATTATGTGTAAAATTAGACAAGGGCACTATTAATTGTATCAAAACTATTTAAAATAATTTAAAACTTTTAAGAAATATAAATTTTACATGACTAAAAGGTAATAATATCGATTGAAATGTCGATTGTTATAGAATAAAATAGTTCTTTTATTTCACTTCAAATTTAAATTAATTAGACTGAGGTTTAAGCTACTGACCGCAGCCGAAACATTTAACTATTGAACACTTAAGAATAAAAGCTACACTTACGAGGATTCTTGTTAATATTTCACGTTGAAATATCAAAATCAAAACCCTTTCCTATGTAATACCGTTCAGTTTATATAAAGATACTAAAGTTTTTTTTTCAGAAGCTCAAAGGATGAAATAAAAAACTATAAATGCATTCTTTTACATCTTTACTTTTTAAAAAGGCTGAAATCGGCTTTAAAATATTTGAGAATGTGTAAAGTAAATGTCGTTATTTCAAAAAACTCGGATAAATCTTTAAATAATCGAGTTTTTCAAAAACAAAAATTCATATTCGAAAATTCATCTTTATAACCAACTAATGTTTTTGAGTAAGAATTCATAATTTTTTTTCTATCTTTTATTTGAAGTTTTGCCAAATAAGGTACATCTGTAATAGTCAACGCAACATAAAAAATTTAATTAATTTCATAAAACTGAGAAACTAAAAATATGTACTCTAATATTTAAGATTATATAATTTTCTATGTTGATAAATTTTACTATTCTTTTTTTAATATAATAGCTACGTATATTAAATAAAGAAAACCCATCTATATTTCTTTCAGTTTTATAAATTTAAATTATAAAAGAAATGTAGTTTTTAAAAAAAACGTTTTTCTAGTCCACTCAATACCATGAGTATTTTGTGGAGTATTTTGTATGAGTATTTTGAGAACAATGGTATTTTGTAAGAAATATATTTGCCACACATCCAAATTGAATCAATAACTACAACAGAATAACAAAAGTAAGACATTTGCCGTGTTTTTGTCGCAGCGGAAAATAGAGGAAAGTGACACGTAAAGCACGAATATTACCGAGAAGCATATGGATGACAATTATTAAGAATACGGAAAAAATTCAATATAGAAGCATAATATTTTACGAAGTTATCGTGTAAATAATTATATATATATATCGTGTGAACCTTTAAATGCATTTTGCTCAAAACCACTCTTTCAAGTCTAAGCAGATACATTACGTCATTTTTACATTCATATAATTTCAGTTAAGTGTAGAGGTTTTTCAAAAAATTATGTCTTTCAAAAACTTTTACACTTAAATATTATTATTCTACCAATTTTATTTTTAATAATGAGATTTCTTTAAATATTTCAAGATCGGATCGTTAGGTATATTCGTTGTAATGAGACTTTCTTTCTATAAACCACTACAAAAACAAATAATAATATTACTTTCTGAAATTGAAAAAAATTGTGCATCAACATATACTTTATATAACATATACTTTATAATACGTTTAAAAATATTTCGTAGAATCAAACTCTATTTACGTTTAAAATGATTTCTTAAAATAATTTTTTTTATTGATATTACCTTTTTTATATTTTTTTTTACTTCTTAAAAGCAACGAAATATTTTAAATACAACAATATAAAATATTCATGCTTATTTTTTTTTCTTTTAGAAAAGAAATATACGTAATAAAAAATTTGACCGAACGCTGCTGATTATTATAATTAACAAAGAAAAATTTTCTAGAAATTAAAAAATTCCTTATATATGGCGTTGAAGCTGTAAATTACCGACGCTTCTTAGTTAAAGTTATAAGTTTTTCAGTTCATCATGTTTATTTAAAAAAAAGGTCCTATTATTAGATGAACTAAGTTTATAGATAAAACTATTAAAAATTAAACAGCTTTTAGAATTTAGAAAATCTTTTTTTAAAACAAAAAGTGGATTATTATACATACTTTTTTGACATGTTAGATTACAACAATTATGTAATTTCATTTTCTATTAATATATTTTCATTTTCCTACAAAAATAAGTCGTATGAATTCTATTGTACTATGCATTACTATTATTTTCGAATTAAAACCAATAACATTTTTTAAAAAATGATGTAAATTCTCTTTACAAAGAAAACATGAACATTTTCAGTAAATTTTGAAAAAGTAAATTGTGATTTTTTTAGATTCATTTTAAATCATCAGAATTAGCTCTTTCTTTTTGGTGAAAATATAATAAAGAATCTGAAATATCTAATATAATTAATTTAGAATATAGAATAATACTGAATTTATATTTTTAATAACTTTTGAATTAATTTTGATTTAATAATTATAAAAAAATTATAATATTTTATAATTAATACAAATAAAATTATTATTTAAAATAATTATTTTTTATATATATAATATAACTTAGTATAAAAAGGTAATACTTTTTTATCGTACTAATTTGAATTTTGTTAACTAATATAATACATTCAATGTATGTTTCTTAATTAAAATTTTCTATAATTATACAATTTTATGAAAAATTCCAACCCATTATTCTTTTCTCTCGTCCCCACTTCTCACGCTATTTCTTTCTCTTACTTTTGTACTTTTTATTTTATCATTCTGGTTATTTTTTAAATTATCGTGTACAAATGTGTTTTGAGAAGAGAATCGTTTTACTGATAATTTTTTATGCACTAACAAGAAAAATAAAATCATTGTAAAAAAATATGTAATATTAATTTAATCATTATTTCCCTTTACTTTAAAAGTTGTAAATTTCCATAGATCGAAATGTCTAAAAAATCTTTTTAAATATTTAGATATTGTAATTAATATTATTCTACTATTTTATTTGAATATTATCATTATACAAGTTTGAATATTACATACATAAAAGTGTATCTTTAAAAGTTAACTGTAGGTAATTAATTTTAATATAAATATCTTAAATCTTCTAATATTAATATACGTTTATTATGTTTATTATGTCGTATGAAAATCGATAAGAATTTCATAAAAATTTATCCGTAATGAGATTTTTTTAAATAAGTGTAGACATCGTTTCGTTAATAAAACTTATTTTATTACAATGATAAAGTCGTGATTCAATAAAATAGTTATAATTTTTTCAATAGTAAGGATGGATATACCGAAAATTTATAAAAGATATTTCGAAACTAGATAATCAATTTTTTAAATTTACAAAAATAACATTTATTAATGGATAAAAGAAAATTTTAAAGTCATATACTTTTAAGTATCAATAGTATATAAAATATAAGACTAGTATAGAACTATGATAATTTCTTAACGTTCTTTCACGCGTACAGTAGAAGAATGAGACAAAACTTATAAATAAAAATGAAATAATTATATACATATATATTACAAGAAATATAACTTATATTAAATAAGTAATGAATCATACAGTGTAAAATCATAATATTGTTTTTATCTCGTGTTTATTTTCTTTTAATTCGTTTATTTACATTTAAAGTTTCTGTATTTGTAATTAATATATTACATAGTTCAATAATAGCACCATCCTAAACTCTTTCTTTTATAAATAAATCCAATTTGTAATTACAATTCTTCTCTGATTGACTATTGAAAAATGTAAGTTATAAATAATAATCAATTTTAGTACTTTAAAAAAAACATCTTATTTTGTAAGCAAATTATCATCAGATTGTGATTCTTTGTTATATTAAAACTGTGACAAAAAGGACTTCGGTGTTAAACGACTGGAGCTGACACTTCCTGAACTATGTATCTTCCGAGCCTTTCCTCCTTTGTAAAAACCCTTTCCTTATAATTTTGTAAAGCCATTAAAATCTCATTACCTGCTATTCATTCACACAGTAAACGAGAAACACGAAGAGGCCACATGCAAATTAAGCTAGAATATTTTTTTGGTAACCGTGTATCTAAAGCTGCGCTAATTTTCACAAAATTTAAAGACTCAGATGATGCTATTTGCATTAAATCAACACACTGTCAAATAAAGTTTTATCTCATACCTCGACCTATTGAACTGATTTAACTCTTTGCCACTTTTTACTTGTACTACAATTTTTTAAAGATAAAATATACGTCTTTAAATTGTCACAAAAAGATGTTGAACTACTTTTTACTCTTAACCACCCGTTATAATAGTCGATTATGTGTACGAATGTATATGTAGAGTATTCTTGTAAGTATACATGATTCAGATATATTACGATATGTTTTATCTTAAACCTGACCAAATGAATCAGTTATTTGTGTTAAAAACTTTTAACAACGAAAGTATTTATAAAAATAAGTACTGATCCCAGTCATTTTAATAGTAAAACTGTATTTCATATGAATTTTCTCCACGCAAATTTTAAGGCATAAAATATAAAACTTCTAAATGTAAGAAAAAGTTTCAGTAGTCTTCCCACTCACAAATGTTTTTGCATGAATATATTAGTTATTTTTATAGAAATTTCAAAATATAATTATATTTAATTATATTTAATTATATATAATCAAAATTGTACTAAGTAATTTCCAATTACGTTTGATTCAACGTAATATATTATATATTTTTCATAGTGTATAATTAATTTAATGTGCTAATAATTTTAATCCTATAATTGAAGACTTTAATATTCTATTTATAATTAATAAAGTCAGATGATATTCTTGTAGTACATAACCATACACTATAGCCGTTTTATATTTAAAATTATTTCAGCAAAAATTTTATGCTTACAAAAGGTTTTACTTTCTGAAAATATGAAAACAATTGAAACTGATTGTGGAAAAATATATTTTATATTATTGTGAAAATATATTAGTTATTCAAAATTTTTCTTGAATTCCAAGTGAACTGAATTTAATACTGAACAGTAAATATTGTTAGCAACAACAAAGAAATATACCCTTTACAATTTATTATGATTTAAATAAAAAAAATATTTTTAGTATTTCAATACTAGAAAAAGTTTATGATTTTACAAAGAATTATTCGAGTCCAGGGTTTACAAGTGAGATGGTTTATTGTTCTACGTTTTTCATAATTACCCCAAACTTATAAATCTGGGTTTTCATTTAAAATGTAATTTCGCTTTCTTACTTTGTTAGATATATACTTATTTTTAAAATTATGTTCATCATTTTTTTATATAAATAAAAAGAAGAGTACTTTTTGTATATTTATTTAAATTTAAGAAATAACCTGTTTACTTACTAGTAAAAATTAATTACTAAATTTAATTATAAAAATGTATTGCTTAAGAAATTCTATTATTAATTTCTATTTTGAAACATAATTTTAAAAAAATGTCAAAAAAAATTGCATATATGCAAAGAAAAATCTCTAGCTGTTTAATTAAATACTTTGTAAATAAAAATTAAAATGCACGATAAAACAAATAATACCGTATACAAAAATCATAAATTTCTTCTATACATGATCATAATAATTTTTTAATTATTCTGAATAATGTTAAGTTATCTTTGCATCTTTTAGAAAAAGTAATAAAGATCGTACCTTAAGTTTCTTAAAAGATAGTGACTACAATCCTCCTTGACATAGAAAATTTTATCTTTTTTTTGTAATGCATTTTTTTAATCAATTCAAATTTAATTTTAATGTCTTATGATTTTTTAAAAACAATTAAAAACATGATGTTTATAGTATCATATTTATTGTTGCTATTACTTGTGAAATTTTTCTACATATAATTGCTAATAATATTTTCGGACAAATATATTATTTTGTTGTTGCGAATGACCTTAATAAATTAAATATTTTAATTTCTGACAATATAATAAGTCAGTTTTATCTATTAGAAAAGTTTACAAATTCTTTGAAAATTCTCTGTTAGTGCAAACAGCATTAAAAGTTGTTAATAACCTAGTAAGATCACGGCAGCAGAAATTAATCTAAAACTTTATAATATGATAACAAAAGATAAAAGATTATAAGTATGGAGCTTTTATGATACTAAATATTCTTTACAATAATTAAGCGCAATGTTTTAAAAACAATTTTAAATAAAGGAATTATTTTAAAAATGAAAATCTCTTTTTGTAAAAATTGATCAAATACGGAAACCATTTGTTAAATCCAATTCAAATTTAAATATTACAACATAATTTTCGCACGATTATGGTTGATGAATCTTTAAAACATCAACACCAACTTTAAAAAAGGAACTAGAAAAAAAAAGGATCAAAATTAGAAAATCTGTAAAAAAATTATATAATCATTTGATAAGTAAGAAATATTTTGGAGAATATTGTATGAATTGTTTGAAATATAATTCATAAAACTATAAGTTTTACGTTATTTTTTCGTTATAGTGAAAACAAATATTGATTTTTGTTATTCACTCTTTATTAATTCTCTTTATTCAACAAAAACAATAAGTTCAAATTATTAACTTGTTTAGAATAAAATGTTGAAGATTGACATAAACTGATCAAAAATAATTATCCATATAATTGTTTTACAAGAAAATTTAAGCATAACTAGACTAGTTGTATATAGTTAAAAGTAGATTATGTAGAAAGATAAAAGAAATGTATATGAATAAAACAAAAGCAATACCCATTAACTGATTAATAGGAGATAACGCGCCAAAATGTAGGAGCATTAAGAGGAAAAGAAATTAATAAGTAAAACAAGAGATAGAAAAAATCGGAAGAGAGCATATGTACGTCCGTCCATTCATGTCTGAACACGCGAGTATGCACATGCTCTATGTGTAATAGAAGTTGTTTGAGATAAAGTAAGTTTTGATACACGTTTTGCATATATATATATATATTTGAATACAGAAAGTGTTAAGTAAATAGATAGATCAGAAAAGAAAATAATACAGAAAATCATAGACAGCGACACAATAAAACAGACGAATGTGAATAAACAGAAGAGAGTAAAAACTAATCGTAAAATCAGATAGCAAAAAATGAATAAATAAAATAAGTTAGTAAGTATTATAAATGATATAAAAACAAAGGATATAAAAAAATGCTCAATATAGAATAGAGATTTAAAAAATGTAATATTTATTTTTCATACCAATGAAGAAAATATTAAAAAAAATAGAATATTTTGAATAAAGTAATATAAAGAAAATACGTAAAGAATTCTTTTATAAGAAAAGTAATCATATAAAATTCTTTGGTTATACATAATTTTGTAATTTATAGACATATGTAAATTATTTTAATTGTGATATTACATAATTTTTAATTTTTAAAATATCTTCTCCAATTATTGATTAAGAAACTGAAAATCTAGTTGATCTGAATTTTATCTTATCAATCATAATTGATTAACTTATAATTCAATATTAGCTAACGAATAAGGTGTACTATTTTGAAAAATCATTAATAAATAAGTTCAATAAATTTGTAGATAGTTGGCATCTAAACGAAATGTAACTATACTATTCAAACAGATTTTAAAGTAAAAGTCATAAGTGTATGTAATTAAAATAAGTTTTTATGACATTATTTTATTTTCGAAAAATATTGTGGATAAAAATAAAAAATAATCTTTTCTAAGTATAAGTCTGTAGAAGAAAAAGATGTGATTTATTCTGAGAAATTGAGAAACTACTTAATGAGTAATATTTATGACGTATATTTAAAAAGTTAAAACGAGTAATTCATTATAATAATCCAAGATTTTTATACTGATACTAGTTTTTTATTTTCATAGAATATATATAAGTCCAAAAATATTGTTTCTTTTTAAGGAATCTTTATTTACTCTTTTTACATATAAGTAGAAATATTACGAACTAACCTATATATAATGAAAGTTATCCTTGATTCAAGGACACAATTTTTCTCATCTTTTTTAAAATAAAATTCAGACTGTGCTACCTTTGTACTATCTAGCTACAAAAATAAACTTCTTATCACATAATTTCTGTACACCTACAATTAAAATAGAGATTACTATACACTTTAAATATTTTCTTTTCGTTATTTACATAACTTGTGTACTTAATGTATATTATAAGAAACATAAAAATACTACTTGAAGTATATAGAATGTAATATTCAGTTAAAAATATTATTAATATGATATCAATGAGCTGAAAATTTAAGATATTCGCAAGCTATAGAATAAAAGATTTCTATATATATATATGCACGTGAAATTCAATGGTTTGTAACTTGCCTGAAATTATTATCTAAGTATATTTCATGTAATTAATAGAATCACTAATTTTAAACAGTAGATTCGTATCAAAATCGAAAAATATTTTTGAAGATTTATTAATTACTTAATGATCATTTATTTTATTCCAAAATATTATTGTAAAATATTTTTTATTTAAATTAAAATTACCATACATCTTTTTATTTTATATTTTCCTAACAAGTATGCGCAGTAGCGTTTACAAAGGCGTACAAATAGACTAACAGCAAAAAATATTTTTTTAGTAAAAATTAATTCAAGTATCGACAAATCGTCGCGATATTTACGTTACGCTTATATACATACCATATGCATTTCCATCTTTTTCAATCAAATATTACTATTAACAATACTGTGATTATGAACTACGATTCTTTTATCATTTCCTTTCTTCTTCATCTTTTTATAATACTCCGATCCTTCATAACTTTTCGGTAATTTATCAGCTTGTGGAATTCACATTCCAAATCGATATTGAATTTTTTGCAAATTATTAGTTAAGCGAGGAATGATAAAGAAGAAATTGAAGTAACTAGAAGGTGAAAAATATACATTTAAAATAGATGCGTGAAAGCCATCTAATGTAACTGTAATGAAAGTTTAAGCACCCCTAAATTATATTTTATTTTTACCTCATTTATTTTAATAGCAAATTTAGTTAAGCGAAACAGATAGGCTATTAGTGTGTGTACGTGTGTATAGAAGCAAAGTATCATTTAAGGTAGTGAAACAAGTCCTGCTAAAATTCTTTTCTTTTATCATTATTTAAACATAATTTCAAGACTTTGTTTATATGTAATAATTATGAATTTTAAGTAGACTCTTATTTTATAATGCCTTGCAAAGCAACCGTAGTCACTAAAACATTTATTATCGCTTTAGCATCGGCAGAAAACTCATAATTCGCTAAACTTATGGTATAAGAATTGGATTACTCTTTTATTTGCGTAACTGAAAACCGAATATATTCCCTAGAACTTTTAACTTTGCCTATTTCCCGCAAGAGCCTACAGTAGAGGGAAAAAAAGCCGTTCTCGTGAATGAAACGAAAAAGGAAGAAGATAGAGAGCTCGAAGACGCTCGTTTATTCCGTATCTGGTACAGAAATGGTACCCACTCACCTCGCCTCTTAGCTGATGAACTGTCCCTATTTCAACGCGTCTGTTTTCCCAACACACGAAACTTTAATGCTTGTCTGACTCTCCCGTGTCACAATGACTTTCGACTTACCGATCTTTTACCTCTAACGATGAAAAACTTTATGTACGCATACCTGTATGTATGGGAACGGGAACAGAGGAAAGAGGCAAGAGTTTTATTACAGAAAAATGGCTCAACTGAATGAAAATACTTTCAGATGGATGACCATCAATATACAGATATCATCTTAGATGGATTAATATTACAAATAATTTCCAGGAATGAAAATGAGGTTTACATTTTTTAAGCTTAAATTAAAAATATCGCATATAAAGAACATTAAGTTTAATTGATGGTGTGATTATACAAATAAGTTACATTAAAAATGATTATTACTAATAATTAACTCATAATGATTTATAAGTTCCTGAGTAAGAGTATCGATACTAAATTAAAAAAGAAAGTTAAATTAGTTTACAATAAAACATATGGCTACCTTAAGTATACATATACATCTGCAACTATTAACATATCTGTTTATTGAAAAGATCTTTATTTTGAACAAGTTTTCGAGTATTATAAGAAATATATAATACATAAGCAATAATTTTGCAAATATAAGGTTAATATAAATCCTATTAATTTATATATAATTTTTCTCACGCTTTAAGTATATCTATCAATTACGCAAAAAAGTAAATACAAAGTTAAAAAAAAAATTTCAGTAGTGTTTTTGCGGTATTCTCAGTAGTATTTTGCGGAATTAAACATTTTTAATGCACTGCATAATTATTTAAATAAATATTTCAATAAATTTTTAATATTAGACTTTAAAAAAAACTTATGATAATGTAGGTGGAACATTAAATAAGAGCATTCTAACATTAGAATTGTCATTCTAACATTAGTATTCTAATTCTATTTCTAACACTTCGATTCATAAATACGTTTATTCTAAAAGAATATTACGATATTTTTTAACAAATAATCGAAAGATTAAGAAAAGGGTTAATGACATATTAAAATATGAGCTTAATATACATAAATCAACACTAACATTAATGGAATTATGATAATAATTATTTAATTATTAAAATCATTATTTTAAGGGGTATAAAAATAAAAGCAATAAAAATTATTTCGTTTTGTAATTCAATTCATGTAACTATATAAGACTTTACCATTGTTTTCAACTATTAATAAGACAAAAAATTTTTTATAATATTATATTTACTCATAAAATTATATTTACTTAATTATAACTATATAATTAAATTTATTACATTATTCCTTATCTCTAAATTTAATCTTAGACTTTGATGTATATTACCTTTGAAACATTCAAAAACATCTTGATAAAATAAAAAAAGGTATGAATTAAAAACTATAATTGAAAGTAGTTTGATTTTTAGTTTGTGGATAATTACGTTATGTAATTGACATGCAAAACCTATAATTACGTTTCTAAGTTATTGATTGAATTGAAAAAAATTACTTTGAATAGTAGAGAAACATTTCATTTTCCATTATCAGACTGAAAACTTTTGATACCAAACTTATAAACCAGATTTACTTTCGATTTTTTAATGATATCTAAACTTTTTCTCTTATAACAGTTATAAAGGCGCATCAAATATTCATAAAGAAATACCAATACAAAATGTTATTTTCAGAATTTATTTTTAAGGCGTAGAAGTTTATATACTTGAGTGGTAGTTTAATAATTCTTTTAAGCAAATTAAATTCTTTAAAAATTAATACTAATCGTCATCATTTGTTATGAAAATTAATGTAAAATATTGTTCAATTTTTTATATAAAAAACAGTGCACTTAAAGATTTTTTATTTGAAATTTGAGGTTGGAAATTAATTATTCGATGCAAATATGATTCACAATTAATGTTTGACATTTCAATTATTACTAAAAATAAATGATGTTTTATGTTATTGAATCGTATAATCTTTGTCATATTAAATGTAAGACTATTTACAATATTTAAATATTCATTTCAGAATACATACATTAAATTTAAATGCAGAGATATCGGTATAACTAACAAGAATCCTAAGTAGATAATATGAAATTCCTCTGAAATAATAATTCAAGTTTTTGAAATTTCTGCTACAAAAATTTAGCCTAATGAAATAAGCAAAAAATGCGGAAAATATATGTAACAATTACTTCAATAGAGAATATTATGTTATTTGAATTTCATTGAAGAGAAATCTCAAAGAAGCGAGAAATATCAATAAATACATTTTAATGGAAGCACTGACGTACAGAATAATAGATTAGATCAATAACTCAATGAGAAAATCAGGAGCTTGAAAAATGATAGAGAAAACGAACGGCGGTCACTGGCACAAATTCTCGTTTTTGCCTGGATTTCAGGAACGCATCATAAAGGGAGCATAAAAGGTACAGCAAGCTTCGAGGAAGCCTGGCATGCTAATATCAGATTTTTCCTCCGTTCATCTACTACTTTCCGAAAACGTTTATTTTGCGCTTCATTTCCACCGAGTGAACTTGGAGGGGCAAGAGAAGAGAAAAGCAAGATGTGTCTGGCACGAAATAAGAGAGCATATGAGTATTTGGCGACAGTGCCATGATCTTTCTCGGGGAAGTTGATTGATCGAGTCCCTGAGAAGTAGAGTACGCACGATATGCGCCCAACCAAAGATGCGTGAATGGTCATGCGCGCTTTATATTTTGGATTACAGTGCTACGCCCGAATCATTTCCTTGATAAACCTTTCTGTTCGTAAAAATTGATATCTAATATGTACAGGCGACTTGATAAATTGATGAATTCGTGCCGGTATATCGCTTAACTTAAGTAATGATTATAATAATTATTTTGTTTTTTATGTACAAAAATATTCTCATTGTTTTATTAAAAAAGGCTTTACAATTCATATCTGAACAAAGCTGTATTTACGTTTATAAATAAGTATGATGAGTATGATAACACACATTAATATTTTAACAAATATATCAGGATTTGCTGAAGTTGATTTCCGTACTTATAATTTAAACGAATTTTCGATCGTGATTTTTCAAAAAGAATGATCATAAATTGTTATATCTCGAGTAGCAACTTTAGTGAATTATTATAGTACTTTGAAAAAAATTAAATTACATAGATATACAAACTTGAAGAGCTTCCAAATTTTTACAGTATATTTATTGTATAAATTATTTTTAATGTAAAGTTCATTATTTTTGAAAATAATTTTAAGTCATTATAACCCTCACACAAGTCATAAAAGCTTCATTAATAAAACACCTACAGCTCGTAATATAATTTTAAAATATAAAAAAAAGAAATTACTGATATAATTAAAAATTGTTTTTAATGAAAACCTAAAATTATTAAATTATTCGTATAATGATTATAATTATTTACATTACTGATCACTACTTCTCTTTATTAATATAAAAACCAATTTACTTATTCTTGCATCTATGTAGTAAATTGATTAATGACAAAGAAGAATAAAAACGAGATAGAATGTTTACTAATATGTATAAATATACTAATAATTGTATTTTACCGATCGATTAAAGTTAATATAATTAAAATTAATATAATTCGATTGTAACGTAAACAGAACGTGTAACAAATAAGCTTTTATACTTAGCGATATAATCGAATTTCACATTGAAATTAACATTACATTGAAAAACAATTGCTAAATATTTCTAATTTACTTTTGGCAAAATAAATATTTCACCCAATATTTCACGCAATATTTCACTTCATTTATATTATCACCTTAATATAGTTTTAATCATTGCGAAAACTATACCTATATTTAAATAAGGTATTTTTATTAACTAATAAAGCACAATATTTTCATATAAATCTTCTTTTCATCTCACCCTCGGAATCATTTATGAGGACAATTTTTTTCTTAAACATGTATGTATCACGTCTCTACACTCAAAAGGCTAAACACATGTAACTCGCTACTAACCGTAATATCTATGATTAAAGCAGCAGACAAAATGATGCTGTACATTTGTCTGAAGCTGAATTCCATGGAAATTATTCATCGCACGGCACTGAGATGATAGGAAAAGTTACAGAGCTATTCGTGTCGAGTGTTCGGTTTTATACACATCTCGATTTTCAACTTTTACTATATTTTCCTATATTTTTAAAAGTATTGATTAAATTTGATGTTCATAGCTTATATATATTTTTATGTTATATACACAACTTTTTTTAACGAATTGAGAGAAAAGTATTTAAAAGAAAAATATTACTCACAGAAATGTAAATATTCTAGAAAGTCTGAAACTAAAATATGTTTCAAACTTTTATTTTTCTCATAAGAGTTGGAAGTGCATATCTATTCTAACTTATTTATATAAAATAGATTTCTTATGCAGTGAAAACGTATAAAACGTATAATATTATTTTTAATAGCGAAAGATACGTTATACGTAATTCTGCACTAAAATGAGTAGTTGACGGTATATATTAAGCTTGATTTTTTAGTTACAAAAACTAAATGCACTTTCTTTATAAATATATAAAATATTCGTCACGTCTTTCACATCGATGCACATAATAGCATCATGAAATTCGTATAAAATAATATTTATTATATTTTTTTAATATTTTCCATAATTCTTTTTGCAATATAGATTGTACTTTCTGCAACATTCGGCAAAATTTGTTCGCTGAGTACTAAATCAACGTTGCATTTGTTTAATAAATCATATTATTAGAAATTATTACAAAATAATTAATCCATTAAAATTTGTACTTGGCTTTTTATCTTATTTCTGTATACACTCGCTATTGTTTAAACACTTTAAATATATGTAATTGGATAAAAGCTTTATTACTGTATATCAGCAGCGAAGAGACCGCTTTTGCATTAGACACCCGATTTAACCACTGAATGAATTTTCAAATGATGGTGTCATTTTATGACTAATATACCGATACAATTCATGATTGGCGGAAGTATGCACAATCAGTACACAACAAACAGCTCATACAATCCACTTTGAAAATTAAATGACAATATACATAATCGCAAGAATTATTGTTATAAACTTGTTTTTTCTTTCTTTAATATCCTCCCCCTTATTCCTAACGTATCAACCCTCTCCCTCGTTTTCAATAAATTTTTTGAGTTTCTGCTTCGCTGATCTTATCCACGAGCGAGTGTAACGTGTTGTGGCCGGACGGATGCTACAAGCCTCCGGTCGATGTACATAAAGAAACAAACACCATAAAACGTCAGAATAGAGCAATATGATGCTCCTATAATGCAGCCACCGTTAGTGCTGAATCTCTCATGAGAATTCATTAAGTCGCAGGACTTCATGGATTCATAATCTCGCCGTTGCTGTGCCACCAGCCTTTTCCCTTCATACTCTTCGTTATTTCAAAGCATAATCTTTTTCCCGCTTCGTTATTCTACACTGCTTACGCTCTTCTTTATTTTTTTTTTATTATATCCTTACACACATATACACTTTCGACGTTATTTGAGGCTTTAGTTGCTAACACTTTATCAGCGCTATACCTTGAGAGATTTCTTTCTGATGATTTAACAAGAACGAATTGCTGATATTTCAGTGCAAAAGCATTATATTAGATTGATAAAAAGTGTTTAAATATTTTGTTTTATTAAATATAAGCAGGTACTTACTTTGCATTAATTACGTTAATTAAGTAACAAAGGAAATAAATTCAGCAAGAGCTTTAATTTACATTTATTTATTATTTAGATAGTTTATATATTAACTACACGAGAACAAATTTTTAACTGACTTTCCATTATTATCGTAAGGAGTGATCTAAACATTTAATTAATTATGAAAGTTAAATTTAAAATATTCTTCTCGAATAAAGATTCGTATTTTGCTTGTAATGGTTGTTATTTTATATTCATATTTCCTGATAAAACTAAGATCAAATGTCCATTTTCATTTGAAAAAACCTCATACTTGTAATTTCTGATACAAATATACAAATATTCTTCAGCCTAAAAAAACAGTTATAGATAAAAGAAGCATAAAGAAAGCAATTAAAGTACATATAAACAAAATTGTTGTAATGTTACATTGTCTATTCAATGACAAAAAAAGAAGAGAGTAAAAGCTCAAGAGAAAATGTGTTGATAATTTAAAAAGAAACAACTAAACACAGAACAGAAATAAGCGAGAAAACGCAATGAAATGAGAAATTTAATTTGCGGATGTTACACAAAATGTTTTTCCAGTTGTGGAAAATGAAACTGATAGACTGTATCGTTCTGCTTTCTCTCTCTCATTCTCGTCTTTTGACTATTTTTTTATTTTTCACTTGCTCAATTAGTCTATCCACTAAATATATAGACCTAAGTCGACGTTTAACTGAAATAACGATATCACTTTCAGAAATACTTTTTAACCCAATTCATTAAGTACAATATATCAAAAAAATGAAAATTTTATAAATTTTAATAAATATTGAGATATAATATGAAACTTCTTTCTACATTTTTGCTAAAAAAACAATCTATAAAGTTCAATTTCAAACATTTTGTTTTAGTTTTATACCTACTTAACGAATCAATCTTCAAATTTCGATATTGTACTATTTGTTTCACATTTGTTAAATTCATAAATAATTATTCATTTAATATGAGTTAGCAAATCAAATTAATCTAAAAATTTCCCATTTTAATTAAAAAATAATATATTTTGAAATTATTTTTATTATTTGTACATTTGTTCCTACATATTAGATAGTGAAATTAACTAACAGAATATTAACAAAAAACTTTATTAAAACATGATTTTGTCATTCTGAAATAATATAAATATCTAATAAGCCTTATATGACGTATATTCTTAATTATTTGATTACCTCTTCGTTTAATTTTATGTACAATTATTTATTATTATAGTTTCATATACATTAAATTTATATTTACACTAATTTTTTATAAATATGATTCTACTATAATATCAATGAATAAAGTCATTAATTGTAAAGTAATTTTAATATTAAAATTTAATATTTCTATAAAGTAATATTAATTTTTATCATTGATAAAAATAAAAAAATTATCAATGATCTTATTTCA
This sequence comes from Wiebesia pumilae, assembly GCA_018907045.1. Taxonomy (NCBI): domain Eukaryota; kingdom Metazoa; phylum Arthropoda; class Insecta; order Hymenoptera; family Agaonidae; genus Wiebesia; species Wiebesia pumilae. Next base: position 6,118,122 of record JACCHZ010000127.1, read on the forward strand.
AAGAATTTTTTTTTGTTCTTGTTCATAAATTTGATATATTACAGTTTACTAAATGCTAAAGTTTTTAAAATATAGTTTTGTAATTATATATTTATTATTATATTTATACGATATTAAAATTATAAAATCTCTATAAATATTTAATGAATAGGAAATTTCTTTAGACGACTAATTATAGTTTTTTTTCTAAATGGTATTTTTGTTTATATACTAAATAAAACCAAGCAAAAGTTTACCTTAAATATAATCTTAAAATGTAACTAGAACAAATGAGAGCTTAATCTAGAAAGGGTGAACCGCAAGAACATTATCTTTATTTAATGTCCCGTAAAAAAGAGACTGTTAGAAAAAAATAGAATACAATATTTTTTAGAAAATTCATTCATTATATAAAAAGGCTTGAAATATTTTTTATCTTATTACATGTAGTCTTTGTGTGCATATATCTGTATTCATTGCTTTTCTCATATAAGTTTTTTCTATTTGTTATTTTTTTATAATTAAATTTTTTGATTATGATTATTTACCTGATTTTATAATAAGAAATTTTTCTAATTATAATAAACTTATGTGTCATAAAATATGTATAGAAAAGATATTGAAAAGTTAAAAAGTGATTTTAATTACGCTTATTTATAACTTCACAATGTTGAATTAATGAATAATATATAAATCGTTCAAAAAACTTTTGTATAAACTAGCAAAAAATGGTACAACTTAATTTTATAGTCATAAATAAACTGTTTCCATATATAAAAATCATGTTAAAAATTTGTATCTAATAAATGTCACATAAAGCTTTTATAACAGATAATTTATTTTTTATTTTCTTGTACAAGGTCTATATAAATATTTACAAATTATAAGTGTATACAATAATAAAATAAACTTCAAATCGTTGAAATGTATTTAAAGCATTTGCATGGAAAAAATATTGAAATATAAAACATGTATATAATAATTATATACTATCAAATAATAAGATGTCAATTTTTATTTAAATAAACGTAAAACTTAATTGAAATAGCAAATAAAAGAAATTTGCTATTCATATTTTCATGAATATGAACATATATACTTAGATACTTAATGGAAAGTCAGTACTTTTAAATTAAATTTGAAAAATCAGATAAAGTAATTCCAGAGTATATATTTAAATAATATTTTGTTTTGAAAATAATTTGCACGATATTTATTTATTTATAATTTTTTTATTTTAATTTTTATATTAATTTATTTCTAATTCCGTAATAATAGAAATGAATAATATAATAATCGTCATTTATTCTTCTTATCGATTCATAATTAAATATATCAAAAAAACTAATTAAATTAAAAAATATTTCTTTTAATTGAAGACGAATTTCAATTCAAATTTAAAAATATATAACTATAAATATATAACTATATATTTGATACATAAATGTAAGCAATGTAAATAACATACAATAAAACGATTTGAGATAAAAAGAACATTTTATTTCACCGTCTTTTAATTTGTATCTTTTTCTTAAACTTTTTTTACAATTTTCGACCTTTTAATCTTGTATACTTTTTCTTTATCCTCTTTATTCTTTCTTTTTCCACTAGTTCTTTCTTTATTTTTTCCATTAACCTACTTGTTTTTGTTTCTCTGTATCACTTTAATTGACTTATTCTTTCTATATTTTCATATATATATTTCTTATTTCATTTATTAAGGTTGCACATTTTTCTTATTAAATTGAATAGTAAATAACAATAAAGTTTCGATAAAAATATAATTAAATTTACCTACATGTATATTTACTATAAATATACATCACTTTTATTTAGTACATACATAAACAAGATTTTGTTTATCAGATGCAACAAATCTTAGCGAGCACTTAATTAATTAATTTTAGTTGCAGTCAAATTAAAAATATCATTTCTGTTGCTATTACATATATTCTTACAAAACTTATAACTAACGTAACATGCACGCGCGATAGCATATTTTTACATCCGATAAAACCGTACTTATGTGTGTTAAATATCGTTCATGCACGTGTATATGCTTACTAATATATTCTAGCGCCACATTACTTGCAAGTAGATCATATTATAGAATTATAATTGAAATGTTAATTCTCTCAAAAAGAAAAAAGAAGTGTTCTGTATAAATTATGTTCTATTCTTTCTGAAAACAAAAGTCTATTTTATTTGTCATAAAAATAATATTTGAGCTGTAACAGTATTTAAATAAAAATTAGTTTTAAGCTTTTATGTTTTTTTGTTCACGCTTATATTATGTTCCACGTATTTTTGTAATTTAGTATAGAATAACATTTTATTTAATCTACATCCGTTAATGTACAGGTAAAATATTTACTCCTTAAAATTTCTTTATCCCAAGAAAATTAGTTGAGAAATAACAAAAAAATTATTGACTTAACATTTTTTAAATGTACATGACTCAACCTGTATATATTCTTTATTAGAAAGAAAGAAACAACATATCCTATAATGAAGTAAAAATAATTTAATTTTGCAGTTAATAAAATTGTGCGCACAAAATGATACATGATAATCATAAATTAGTTCAATATTCATATATATATATACATACACATACACACATATTTATAGAAAATATATGTAAAAAAACGAAATAGAAAAGAAAAACATAGAAACTGTAATAAGATGCAAAGGCTATCATTTTTAATTTACTTTTTTTACGTAAAATAGTATTTTAATAATAACAGAAGTTCGAATTCACTTCAAGAAACTTATTTTATTCAAGTATATAAGTAATTATAAAATTAAAACTGTAATTTGACATCTATATGAATTGTATTTAACATAAAACAATAAGGATAGTTATTTAGGACCTAAGCACTAATATCTTCGTTATCTATCTGAAACACACAATGTAATTGAAATACTTTTAGAGTAATATTAGAGTGATTTTCAAATTAAAAATTCAAAAGAATATCAGACTTCATTTGGCTCATGAAGCAATTTATCTGTATCATTCCTATTTAACAGAAACAAAGGTAACGACCTCCCTTCCTTCCCAAAAAAAAAAAAGAAAACAATGCACATAATTCGAAGTAGCACACTCCTTGTAAATCTCAAAGACAACATGACCACCTGCATTATCTATGCATGAATAACGAGACCAAATGTGTGCGTGTATGCACATGTACTATATACTCACGTGATGTCGTTCATAATTCAGGGGCATGCACGTTTGGTATGTATGCGCGCGCGTTCGTCCTCGCTTCCAACGCAGGATCGTACGGACCTTTCGATAGCAACCAGCCAGCGACACGTTCTCGTTCCTTTTATGATTCTTCAACAATTTTCCCTTCAATGATCGATTCTTTTGTACCACGCATCCCTCCTTCGATTTTCATGACAAAGACAAGCTGCGTCGGTCGGCAGATGAATGAAGAACGCGTGACATTCCCGGCTCGCCCTTATTTCCTTAATTGAACGTATAGTAAAGCACATGGACACAGTAGGCCATCACTTTTGTATGCTTTTATATTGATGCACCATGAAAGCACACGCGCACGGGTCGCGCGAAAGATAACGCATGAAGTTGGACAACGGAAAAGCGGCTCCGAGACGACTACACAGGTATGCAAAGCTATAATATCGCAAGAGGAAGACTGTGTTACAACTACAAATAAAGAAGAATCATTATGGTCGGTGGCTGTTCTTAGCCCGGGACAACAGCTATAGTCTCGATCGCGGTACCGGTATATATACACATATACATACCAATGTGTATATGCGTGTAGAAAAAAAGAAAAAATAGCTAAGAGAAATAGAGACTATCAAACTCGTGATATCCCGTGCTCGTCCAGGGATGTACTGCTGGTGCTGCCTCCGATACTTCCCTCGCGGAATTCCCCCTTTGCGGCTCCGGTACGCGATAGTACGCGCGCGCATGTCTGCGTCCGTCTGCCGGATAGTACTGCGTCGGGAGCAACGAGCTCCAGATGCAAGGGTAGTACCGGAGAGTGCCGAGAGCTCCCGAGAGAGATCAGCCCACGGACGATTGAAGTGATGGAGAGGGTGAGATTTGTAAGGGGGTGGACTAGATGGAGGTCAGATATACACATGATGCGACGGATCAAGACGAACGGAAGAAAGTGAACGAAAGAGAAAAATGAGAGAGGAATAACGAACAAGAAATTATAATGTAGAATACTAAGATGGGACAGAGAGAAAATAAAATATAAGATATTTGGCTATAATTGAAGGTATAATGTAATGATCAACGTATTTGCTTACAAGTTATTAAAGTCTTTATAAAAGTGAATACAGAGTTTTCAAGATTTCCGAGGGATATATACATAAACAATTTATGTACTTGGGTATGAAAAATATATTCGTACAGAAGAATATAATTTTAAAACAAATCTTATTCAGCTAGAGATGATATACGCTGTAAAATATAATGTTCCCCTAATTTAATACAATGGACAAAAGTAGAAATTTAAGTATAGAAGATTCTTCAATATTCAACATTAAATTAAAAGAAAAAATGTTGAAATAAATTGTACTTGTGAAATAAAACTGCGTATTTTAGTGAAATCAGTCTTATACATGTATGTAAGTATATGAAATTTGAAAAAAATTCTATGTAGATAAAGGAAATCGCAAGACTAATGTATATGTTATGTAGACATGTGACTCTTGAAAAATCAAAACATTTTAATATTTAAATATATTTAGATATATACAAGCATAAAATTAAAAACATATATGACTAAACTTTCAAATGGTAAAGTTATAAATTGTAAGCATGTACGTGTGAAAGAAAACATCACTTTGAAGCAACGATTATTATTGCAATAATATACCTTCTATACTATTTTATACAATTTAGGAAAAAAAAATATAATCTTCATAATACTTATGTAATTATTATTGAACTAGACAAAAAATTGACAAACTTTTCAAATATGTAAAAATTATAAAAAAAAACTTATTTGAAATGAAATTTCGAATGAAATAAGAATAAATAAATATTAGCATCTATTATATTGTTACGGTAACCTGAAGAGATATTGGACTATTTGAAGATTTATTTCTAATACTCAGTTCTTAAAAACTAAAAATTTCAAAGTACTTAGATAATGATTACTCTTTTTTTCTAAATTTATTATTTAGTTATGATAATTTAATAAAGTAAAGTATCTCTCTGGGTTAAAACCTTTATAGTATTTAGCTTTTGAAACAAAACTGACTTTTCGAAATAGAAATTTATGAAAGAAAATATATAACTTCAAATATTTATTATCAAATTTAAATCGATTTACAAAGTTTCATTTACAAATTCCCGTTATATTAGCACATTTGAACACCACAATGAAATGTCGAAAGACAAACGGAGTTCGGAAGCACGCTAGAAAGAGAGGATATTCGGGCTGGGAGCACAGGCTTAGAGGCTCACAACCCTAGTAAACCGGTAGAGGAAGACAAGGCTACCCGCCAGCGGTCAATGTCACTAGGGGGAACAGGGAAGAACTATCAGACCGCGCGGCGCCACCAAAAACAGCACTACCGACGAGATTTGCAACTGTTGCTATACAACACCACGAGTTTTCCAACCTCAACTGTGCATGAATTATATTTATACGCTTTTTATTTTTCACGATCAAATATTCTTTGAATTAAAATATTTTGAGTAATAAAGAGATAGAAATAAATAAAATAAAGCAAATAAGACGATTATGATCATTTACGTGATTATCGTATAATGATGACGCATTCGTTTTAAAAATAGAATGTTATTATTACTCATACCCTAGCTGCAATATGAAGTATGCAAAAAAATTTTACGCAAATATATTAAAGAGTTCACATTTTTAGGTAAATATAATGACGTTAAATATTTAACAGGTACAATATTACTCACTTGAAAATTACTCGCATAAACTTTTATTTTGCGGCAACAAAAGATTCGCTTTTTAATAAAATTATTATGTCAATGTAACCGGTGATTTGTCTTTCAATGTAACTTTACGTTGAGAATATGTACCTTCCTTTATAAGAGAAATTTCATTGCATGCCATTTTCAAGAGAAACCTCTTAAAATTTTCCCTTATTCTCAAGCAATGTTTTATAATATTTAATAATATCGTTATTTAATTCAAAATTTTACTGATAATCCATTTGGGCAAGTAAATCTTTATATACTATTCAAACTACTTTTTATATATGAAAAATGGAGTCATATCATAACTTTTTTATATTGAATGTTATATAATTATGTAATAATTTGATACTTGATGATACAATATTTTAATGAATAATAAAAAAATATAAGTAAAGATGAAAATACAATTTTAGTTCTACAAGTTCATGCTAGCTTTCCTTGGCGAATAAATATATAAAGAATGAAAGTCAATAACAATGATGCCCAAATATAAAGATCTATAACATCGATCATAATTTAAAACAATGACAAGAATGAGTTCTTATTATATTTTTACACGCGAATGAAAAATTTTCGATTTAAGATGACATGTGAATTAACAATACACATTTCAGCTCCAATGTCGAACAGTTCGTTCAATTTTAAATAATACATACCATTTCAAAAATTAAACCTATTTACAAAGTATTATCGTGTAATATTCCGAATATTCTTTTTTGTAATTATTTATTCCATTGAAATGAACAAAATATTTAATATAATCTATTAATATATATATATATATATATATATATATATATATATATATATATATATATATATATATATATATAATAACATATATATTTATTTTAAAAAATCAAAAATTGTTTTTACAAATCTGTATTGGTAATAATCAATAAAATGTATTTTTTCTTAAATCGCCAACTTCTAAAGTGTTCAAATTAACTTTTGTATTACATAACTTTAAAAATCAATTTTAAGGATCATTTATGGAAAATTTATTTAATAATTGGAAAAATTCTAATTATAAACGTAAATTTCTAAAAAAATTAATTAATTATTCTATTATGACATGTATAATAATTGTTATTCATTTATTGAAAGACTATAAATAAATAATAAAGTACAAAAACCTTTAAGAGGATGCACTCATTATAAATCATAAGTTCTTTATGTAAATAAATTTCTTTTATGTCTTAAAATTAACAAAGGATTAAAGAAAATAGAAAACATTTTGTCTTAACGAGAAGGCTGAATTAATTATTAGAACACTTCTTTAGCAAGCTCTATATTTTATATCTATGTTGAACGAGTTGGTAAAAAGGATGATTAAATAGGAAACACATTAGAGTAATAAAATGGAAGCTAATCTACGAAAAAACAATAAAATGGAAGACTATCACAAAATAAATGTGAAAAAGAAAAGAAAAATAGCTAAAATCGTGATAAAAAAGACCGAAAATATTGAAAAAAAAATCGAGGCTGAAGAGGATTGTTCTCTATTCAATTTCAAATGCAAATTCATTACACAGTTCAATGAAAGTTAATAATGCTTTTTGTAAGAAAATATCGAAATTATATTTTATTATCAAATTTATATAATTAAAAAAATATGATCTATTCTATTCGTAATATTAATATCAAGTAGTAATGTATTCTGAATTTTTCTTCGACAAAAACTTAATTATAAAGAAAAAAATGTAACGTAAATGGTTAAATCTAGAGATTAATAAAGAAAGCTTTAAAATAAATATTTTTTTAAATATTTTAGAAATATAAAATAAATTTTAATTCTAGAAAAAGAATAATATCAATTCCTGTACATATGTAAATATAAAATTTAATTAAATTAAGAAACCGACGGTACAGACAATAATTTCAGCATAATGTAACATTTTCCAACGACAATTAACAATTCATTATTACACTTTCGTCCTTTATAAAATTAAAAAATTCCATTCAACAAACAAAACCAAAAGTTTACCCTCGAATCTTAAATAAATCAGAAAAATACAAAAAGTAATATGAAACGGATAAACGGGCAAAAGGTTTTTATACAAAGATAGGAGAGCAGAAAAATAAACAAAAAAGTAGGGGGAGCACATAGATAGAGAATGGTGCACAGATTTTTGGGTGCACAGAATTCACACATATTTAATGGGGCATACAGATAGAAATGGTGAAAAATATGGAAAGTGGCTGCAACCTGTCAAGTCTAACTTTTCACGCCGCTTTCTTCGAGGTCGCTTTTATGTTTCTTAAGCCGTGCGAGTGTTCTGACTTATCACCCCATAAGCGAATCTGAACTTTCAATTAAATAACTAACGGGATGATAGGCTGACTCTACCGCTATGATTATATGAAGGAATTTCCGTCATTTTTCTTTCAGTTTTCGAAATCAAATTTAACAAGACCGACAGATTTGTCAATTTTATAATTGTGTGCGATCAAAAATATCGTACTGAATAATAGCATATGTATAATGAATAAATTTTATATATTCATTATAAAAAATCGATCTATGTTTTATAAGATAATTTCTACAATCAAAAGATCCTCTTTTCTTTTATTATTTAGTTTCATAGTAAAATCATAAATTTCGATGTTTATAATCAAACGATTCTTCTACATTGCGATAATGGAAAAAAATTATTTGTATATAATACTTAATATAATTATATAACATAAATCGCTGTACTATGAAAATAATACTTAATTTCATAAAGTAAAGTCTTAAAATGTACAATTATAAGTTTTGAAATGAAAAATCGTATAATCTCGTTTCAACAAATTTTTAATATTTAAAATTAACTTATACATTTATATACAAGATTTTAATTACTTTATAAATTATGTTTGTTTTATAAATTAAGTATTAAAAATTATAAATTAATATTAAAATAGCATTCTAAAAAATCGTAAAATAATAGAAAAATTAATCATCGAATGTCAAAAACTTACATATTTTACTTAAATTTAACTATACTTATTTGTAAAATTGTCATCTCTTTAGAGACAACAATTGACTATAATAATAATTGAAAATAATTGCATTATAAAAATAAAATTAAATGTGGAAATTATATGTAATTTAAAAAATAATAATTTTATCATTCTTTATAATTTATTTTTTTATTTATTATTATTTATTTATGATAAAGAGTTACATTTTAGTTTTTCTAACAGAAGATTAAATATATAGTTTCATTCAAAATAATTAGTAAAATTAAGTAAAATTTATAAATTATAAATGGATCATGTTATAAAATACTAGATTAGATTATTAGAAATGTATTTATATATGTAAGCTGTTGAAAATGATTGCAGTTTTTAAAAGCATCTCTAAAAACAATATAAAAAAGAAATACAATATTTTATAAAGGTATTAATTCTGATATATATGTGTGTGCACGCGTATGTAATATAATTTACATTTATTAAAAATATATTCTTGTTCTGGCTTAAATTTAATATTTTTAATTTACACATATATGAACATAAATGTAAACTTTTTTATTGTAATCTTCATCTTTTTAAAAAGCAAAAAAATCAAATTAATTTGAGAATCAGACATATTCATGTTGATTAAAATGTTATTTAACCTCTTTTCTGTATAAGAAAAATTTGATATTAAGAAATTACTAAATGTGTAAGTTAACTAATAGAAACAGAATTTACAGAAACAGTATTGTTAATAATATAATAATATACTAACTCTTAAATTTTACAGATTTACATCATAAAAGATAACGAATATGGAAAAGAATTCCAAAGATGAATTTTCTGATTACGTCGTATGGATTTATATAATATATGCAATTTTCTACTTTATTATGCTGATATATCATTTTTTTGGGATGACTAGAAAATCTTGTGTCATAAACAAAAAAAATTTGTGTCTTCACATATCGAATATATGATAATAAAAAAGTGATACAAGCAAACATTTTATAAGTCATGTTTATTTAATTAAATTCTTGTGCATGCAAAAAATATTGTTTTTATTTAAAATTACTCACCTTTCTTTTGAATTTTTGCAGAGGATGGTAAAGAATCTTTTTCTAAATCACCGCAATTTTTCACTTGATTCCAATCATCTCTTAATTTCTTCAATTTTTCCTATGGTAACATTAAAGTTTAATGAATCTATAATTTAGTACATTCAAATAATTGCATAATAAATCATTGTTACAATTGTAAATTATCAAATATCTAAGTTTATAACATCTGAATCTAAATATCTAAATATCTAAATATTAATAATGATGCAAATACAATATTTCACAAATTTCATATGATAATTAGTAATGATATCAAGCCCATTAACTTAAAACCTCTTACCGTTTCTTGAAATTAAAGTAATAAGTAAAATAAATGACATGAATATATCCTACTTAAAGTAAGCTTACTTGAAGTTCAATAGAGACCGTCTGTTTTGCTGCTTCACACTCCTTTTCCAAATTTGTATAATTTTCCAATACATCTTTTACTTCCATTTGGAAATCGTCAACACTTGCCTATTGTACAACAAGAAATAATTGTATAAAACTATTATAAAATTTTAATTATTTCTAAATTGTTGAATCTATATTTAAGACATAATAAATTTCTTTTATTTGAGTAAAATATAAATCTTATAAATATATAAATTGAAATAAATTGAAATATATTTATAAATAAATATATAAAAATTTTAATGTAATTATATTTTATTAAATAAAAAAGTTCATTATTAGGAAAATTATCTCAATTTACTTTAATAATATAAAAAATAACCGGAACAGCATAAAATAGTATCTTAAAAAAATAGTATCTGAAATAAAGAGGATAAAAATATTTTGCCAACATACCATTATATTCTTAATGGATTTCACGCTCTCTTGTTGAGGAAGCTCACGTGAAATGTTTAGCCTTGTTTGAGTCTCCATCATCCAAGTCATAACCGCGTCTAAACTTTGTACGTACTTCTTAAGGGAAGTCAATTTGCTCTCCACATAATCCTTGTGAGAGGAAATAGCTTTGTGCGCCTATAATATTTAGCACAAAGAAAACACTTCTTACTGAATTCTGATAAATTATATTTATAATAAAGGTAAACTTTTATCTATTATATTAGATTTTCTGACAATAAATATCTGATTTTTATCCCGTTAAGAAAGGGGAAATTATTTTTATTCTTTATAGGCATATTTAAAAATATTTTTCCAAAATATAAAAAATTGAAAATAAAAATAATATTAAAAACTTTATATTCAAAAGGTTTTATTAAAAATATGAAGAAAATAATCAATTTAATTACGATTTAATGCGTACCTTTTCTAAATTAACAATCAGTTTGTTATATTCTTCTACGCTGATACCAGAATTTTGTTGATTTTTCAAGATCTGAAGCTCCTTTATTTGATCTGCAAGTTCTTTCTCTCTTGCCTTTGACAATTTAATAAACAATATATTAAATTAAAGCAAGCTTGAATTTAATAATTTATACATATCGCAAATACTATCAAGTAAAAACAATTGTGATTAATATCGAAATTTAATTACACCAATTTGCTTAGCGTTATACATTGATAAATTGCAATTCATTTGGAAAAAAATTCAATGCACTGCATATTCGAAAATTCAAAACTTAATACTAAAATTCTCCAAATATGCGTGACTGATTCATAATGATACCAATATCATATTAATTAATTCTAATATGAACTTTTATACATGCAAATTGATAAATCCTTTTAAATGCAATTTACAGGATAATTATAGAAAAATTAAAAAGTTCTTACTTATGTTTAAAAACAATGCTTACGAAGCAAATTTTATTTAATTAAATGGATAACATAAAATCATTCTTCCGAAAATTTTTATAATTTTCTTTATATTTTAGTTTTACCATAATCCTTATAACATAAATAATTCAAGCATTTTATTTTTATATTTCGCTTATTTAAGGAAAGGAGAATATATTTTAAATATATAGATAAAAAATTTTACAAATATTAAGTTGTACTTTTTATGACAAACGCCAGTCTTTTTTCCATGAATAAAAGAATTCGAGATATCTATGCTACGGTAAAGAAAGTGAAAGTTCTTCGATCTAACAAATTACGAGTAATGCATGTACGCGACTATTTAAGGCTAATGTAAATTTAGACCGACCCATTCGCTATCATCAAACGCGCTCGTGAGATAACTTCTATTTCGGGAAGCTTCATTCGAAACTCCAAGAGTCTCCGTTGTGCAGCCAATCTTGTACGTACAGGCTCGGACTTCAAAACATACCTTATAGCTTTAGTGGACTTGAGCTATGTTTTATGCTTTAATGCACGCTTATAATAATATGTAATGGTCTATAAAACTAATAAAATTCTTTCAAATAACAAAATTTCAAAAAAATTACACACGCACGCACGCACGCACACTTTTTTTCTGATAAATTAGTCATTAACTAGCATTTATAAAGATTCAGTTTTATTATTTATTTACATTATAAATAATCAATATTTAAGATTATAACTAATAACTCAAGAAAAATGTTCATGAAAATAACTTTTTAAATCCAACTTAATTAAGCCAAGGAATAATTATAATACTCAATTAAATGACTTCTTAAGTATTGAAGGCTTTAGAAACAAAAAATATATTCATTTTTAAACTTTCATGAATAATACGTAAATATTTAAGTCAAATGCAAGTATATTACTTTAAACGTTGATGTAATAGAATAAATTGTTTAATACAAATTCCTTAAATTTTATCAATTATTCTATATTTAAGAAATAACAAAAAATTATTATCACTTAATAAGCATGTACTAGTACAAAATAGATGGAAACGTGGACAAAATATTTTATCTTATATTAAAAACTTAATCGGTACAAATGTAATGTATCTATGCAGAACAAAATATGCATTACATCACTCACCTTGACCATTGATAGTCTTATTGCAAGTGACGTGTCATCAGATGGATTAGCCGTAGAAACTAACAATGAGTTCACTTGAGTAACTAGATTACCGGCACCATCCATAATCTGCTTAGGACTTCTCTGCTTACCCATGGCACCAGATCTAACAAAACGAAAATACAGATTTCTTTTTACGCGTGTCAACATTTGGCTTTATAGTTATTGTTCGAAGAGACTAGCAAAAGGTGTAAAAAAATTATGTAGTCTGCACATGTATTTCTTTGCGTGTCTCGGATATGTTAAATAAGATTAAATTAGAGACATGATCAACGCGGTGCAAGAGGCAAACTGCAACTGAAATAGCCCAAGAAGAAGGAAGTCGTATTTTCCGTGTTCTGGTATTTGTACTCTCGTTTTTTGACTTCAGTAAATATAATATAGGATCATAAATAAGCATATACACGTGTGTTGAGTGACAGCTGAAAAATTTCTAACTGTACTCTCTCTTTCAGGAAATGAAATAATAATACAAGTAAGATTCATTGTATTTTGTTGTAATTTCAATTTAAAGTAGAAATATACGTTATTTTTGGTAATAATTTATGGAAAAATCTACAGGTATTTGATTTGATTGTAATTGTTAGATGAATATATCCAAGTTCTAAATTTATAAAAAATAAATTATGTAAATAAAAATTTTATCCATAGATCAGATAAAAAAATAACAAAAATACTTAAGTTTTTTTATTTAAAAATTTATAATTGAAAATGATAAATATATTTAAAAATCTTAAAAGCATAATAAAAATTAACAGAAAATGTATAATAGATGCTATAAAAGTATTCCATAAACTACAAACCTATTCTTATGCATATTCCAATCAGTAATAAATCTCTGCCATCGCATCTTCAGATCATCGATAACGCGCTGCCAATCTTTAACATCTACAGGTGATGATCTATTGGTCACATCGGTGATAGTTGCACTGATTCCATTCATAGACCTCAGCATTCTAGGCATTTCCAATTCTAACATTCGACTTCGATTAAACTTGCTCTGCGGATTCGTCACTATTTCTTTCATCATTACCTCCATCTTTAATAAGCAATCATCGAAGTTCCAACAAGCATTTTTTAGCTCGTTGAGTTTTTCATTGCATTTAGCCCAACGATTGTAGCGCTCGATGTAACACTGATTTACAATTGTCCACTCTTTTTTCAGACTGTCATTCAAATGTCGTGCTTGTTCGTTCTCAGAGATGTTATCCCACAAGTATCCCATCTCTTCCACGCTCGGCTTCAGAATATTCAAAGCACTGCTAATTTTTTTAAGACATTCATCTTGATCAGTGAAAAGTTCAAAATCTTTACCATTAAGCGGCGTGGAGTGAAGAGATTTAGAGAGAGTACCGATGGCCTCGCGCAATTTATTCGCTCGAGTTACATAATCTTGAATTGTTATTCCACTAACTGACTGTGAATTAATAAATTTTAGTATAAGTATTATTGACTGTAAAATGATATCAAACTTGTGTAAATCATAAAACATGTATTAATTGTGTTAATATATTCAATCGCCTATATTTAAGTAACGTAATAATCATTGTAAAATTTAAGAAATCAGATTGCAATGCCTTTAACACTATTTTTCAGTAATATACTTTTCGATTAATTAAGGATAAATTAATTAACTAATTTCATATTATTAATGACTACTTGAGATCATTCACAAAAAAATAAACTATATAAAATAATGAAACCAAAGAAAACGTAACCATGTCAATAATATCATTAATACTATATTATTTAATTTTATTTTCACTAATTTAAAACTCAATTACACTTTTATAACAAAATAAGAGCTTATTTATGCCATTTATTTATATCCTTAAATTTATACATTACATTCTATTTTATAAAAAATTGATCTTATTAAAATCAATTTTGGAATGTAATGTAATATTGTTAGTATTTTACACATTGATAAAAAATATTATATCACTTACCATTTCAACTTTCTTATCTATGTGCTGTTTATCCTTGTCCTTGCTACCACTAAATCTTTTAAATTGTGAGCTTATTTCTTGCCATCTACTATTAATACTATAATAAACAGTTTCACTGTGAGCCACATTAAGTTTCTTAAGATCTTGTTCCAAATGACTCAACTTTTTTATCTGTTCTTGTCGCATATCAAATTCCAAGGTAAATGCCTCCAATTGACCCTCGTAATTGTTAGCCTGTTCTAATTTTTGGGGTGCTACACGGAACCAATCTTCTAATTCGCGAAGCAACTGATTGTAAGATCGCAAGGTGTCCTCGCCTTTCAGAGCCTGTGATCGTTTCGCCTCGCACTCCTGCATGACCTGATGCCACTTGCCACGTAACTTATCTTGGTGCTCGTGCTTAATCTTGTCAGCACGCAATGGGTCACTTGCATGGACTGTCATCACGAGTCCATCACCTCGACTTATGAGTGTTGCAGCATCGGGTGCTAAACAACTAATCTCGCCATTGAGTGTCTAAAAAATGAAAATAATTTCATTCTGATCCATTAAAAATATTTGTAATCATATATATATTTACCTAATAATATTCAATACAAAATATTTCATTATTTTAATATTTATTACAAATTCTCTTCATATGATACGTAAAGTCGTAAATAAAAAACTATACAAATATACAGAAATTGTCTGTATAGATGTGAAAATCAATATTTATTCTTTTCTGTAAAAAAATTATTAAGTTAATACCTCGAGACGCTTGGATGGATCCTTTTCATTGGTTACTCCTCCAACTGTCATTAACATAATATCCATTCTGTTGAGCATTTGCTGAGCTAGATCTTCAAACTCTATAATTTCTCTTTCTAAAGCTGCCCTTGAAACTCGTCCAGTTTTTAAAGGTACACTTTTTTCATTTGGAAGTCTGCGTTCTTGTATATTAGCAGATGCACGTAGATGCATCTTTTCTATTTCAATCTTATGACACAATATTATGTACATGGTTGCTCCATAAAGTTAAATAATAATAATTATTTTAAAATTTTTTTATTTTAAATACATATTTTGATTATTATCAAGTTTAACGAATATGAACACAAGCTAATAGAAATATTTTAATTAAAATTTTAATTAAAAAGCTAATAATAAAAATTAAAGAAAGGTGTTAGTCAAATTACATAAAATTCATGACGGATTTTGATTTGTTATAATAAGCTGTAAAGAGGTTTAAGGTGAGCTAATAGTCGATGATATTTTTTAGAATATTTACCCAAATTTCTTTGCAGCCATTTAAGTTAAATTTTACTATTATTCATTAATTTCTTTTAAATTAAAAGAAAAAAATTTTCTCAATTATGGTACATCATTTTTTTAAAGCCATTTTAACGCTCAAACACGAAAAATTTGTATAAGCAGTATCGGAAAAAGTATTGAATGATGATATAAAATACATCGATGTTTTCGGTAAAAAAGTAAAGTTTGTGAAGTAGGTTTAACGAAAGAGTCAATTTATAATTATTTGCAATACATGACAAATATCTAATTTAATATGAATATATGTAAATATTTATACGTAGATTCTAGATAGGTTGCGCATACATATATTATAGTATTGAAAAAAAAACAATTTTATATTCCGATTCAGTATTCATGCAATAACTTAAAATATCATTAAATTCAATTTTCAATTAAGTATATAAAAAGATTTCTAACGCATTTTGATTTGCTAATGAATTCTGTAGTTTAAATTATGAATAATATTTTACTAAATATGAAAATAATCCATTATGAAAAGTGCTTAAAATATTTATTATATTATATATATCATCGGCAGTTATGCGCAAAAACTAATCTGATTCAATTTTTATAAATAAATATGTGATCAACGTATTAAACATGATTAAACATCCACGGTACATAAAATTGTGCAAGTTGTAAAACAAATACAACTTATTTTTAACATATTAATTTCGTTAAATACATGGATTATTTTTCCTTTTACAACAATTTTAAGAAATTTAAATATACCTTCAGCTTAGGAAAATTAAACTAATGCACTTAAATTTTTATACAATTTTAAAATTAAATGTGCATTATAATGTTTGTGTTGTAATATTTATTTTTTCTGAATACGTTTTAATCATTAACAAAATTTAATCCTACATCTCAACTCTTAACTCTATTGAGATTAAAATAATCAATTATATAATTTAATAATTTCTTTTATTTGTATTGCAAACAATAAAATAATTTTCTTCTAGGGTTGTACAATATATATTCATCGTCAATCATCTTTTATCAATGATAAACTAAAATAGTCTACCACCCTAAACCTCTTTTAAGGGGTCGTACGCCCTACAATTGTATTTATTTAACAAGCCGCAACCAAGCAAATCGCACTGTAATCGACTTACAAAGTAACCTAGCTTATACCTTATCCAAGAGATCTTCTCCTCTGTGATCAGAATTACTATTGGCCTCGCCCTCTTCGGAACTCGAACTGCCTACGTCAATTTCCGTATCATCTGAAAATATCAATACATCGTCCGTCTCTTTATCACTTCCGTAAAAGCTATCACAATCCTCTCTAATTTCGCCGCTAAAGATAAATTGTTGCATCTTTGTTCTTTTGGGTACGGGTGAACTCTTAGTCTGGCTTTCTTGAGTTTTGGCAAAAGTAACCTCCTTATTCGTTATTTTTCTTCTAGTTCCACTAGCCGAACTATTATTGAATTCGCAATTTCGCAATTCATGAGATGCATTTTTGTTTTTAGCATTGATAATCTCGCCTTCATCAAGGATCAAATACTCAGCAACGCTTTCGGTATCGATATGAGTTTTGGTTACTTCAGGTGTTGACGTGATTATCGAAAGTTTGGTCTTTTGCAATAAATTGGAAGGTGAATGCTCCAATGCATCATCGAGAAGATGAGCCAGATCTCTCTGATCGAATTCGTTAGAATTAGAGTGTCCGCGTTTCAGAATTGAGACAAGTTCTTTCCTCGAGGGCGTAGAGATAACGGGCTCTCGATGGGATGATATACTGCATTTGTTTGCAATATCTTTTTCATCGGGATCTGTGTCAACTGATTCAGGTTCCGTTTCCGTATCCTCGACTATTTCCACACGCTCGACCACCTACGAATATCCCAGACTCAGCTACTCACATCACTGTACTACTGTCTTATATGATATCATTAGAATCCAATGTTTTTATTTTATTATATCTATAAGTTTCTATATTTCTACAGTATTTCCCTAACATTTATATTCAAATATTGATTTAAAGTTTTTAAATTATTAAATATTTAAAAGTTTATTTAACTCATCCGAACCTCAAATTCATTGCAAATTCAAAATACCATTATACAAATGGTCAAATAACATTTATAGTAGTAAATCTTACTAATACATCTAAATTTAAGATATCAAATATACATATTTTACGAATAATAAAAATAAAACTAGACATTAATGAATTTCGGAAGGAGATTTCTGTCAATTTTAATCAGTAAAAATTAATTATGAATATTTTTCAAAAACATACATTAAAGTTAATCACTATTAGTGTTACTACATTAATAAATATATTTTTGTTATAAAATAAGAATCAATGCGCAAGCGTTGCATTAATTCAATAGAAAACCTTATATATTTCCAGATTGATTCTTTTTATCGAAAAACTGATGCATTATTATTATTTTTAAATAATAATTGTATTTCCATAAAATCAACCAATCTGATTAAAACTTAAATCATATATAAATGGATGTTTAGTGCCTGCATTGTACCTGAGGCACTTGCTGCACTCCAAAGTTCGCCCTTGGTAAAATGACTCGATTGTCATTCGTCGCTGCCACAGATTTAACAATTTCCATCTCCTTGACTTCCACGACTTGGCAGGGAGTTGAACCGTTTACCTCGTTATTAGGACTCTGCTCCGATGGCAATGCTTTAAGTGTATTAGACGAGACTTGTGAAAAAAGCTTGCTGTTTTTTGACAGGAAGAACTCTTCTTTGTCAACATCGATGACCGTTAACGCCGCCTCATCTCCGTCTTCCTCTTCTCCAACATAGCGGCGACTCTGTTGATATTGCGAGGTCTGTACAACATCAGGAATCGAGCTCATATTTAAACGCCTTCGAACCGTACGACTAACATCGATGATTCTCGTATTTGCAGACTTGGTCGAGGATTTATGACTGCGCATACTTATGTTGATAGGCAAGGATTCTGGTGTTGTATTTGTTGAATTGTTGATTCCTAGTTTGGGTGATTCGATGAATTATCTGAATCTTCTTGTGAAAACCAACTTCAAGGAATATACGTACGAAACCATAATATTTTGTAAATATATAAATACTTAAAATAAAATTGTCTCGTAGAAACGTAGAAAAACATATTGTATATACAAAGTTATTTAAAACTTTTGGTTTTTTACTGATATTATAATATAACTGAAGCATATAAACCAAAAAAGTAGTATTACTTTTTAATGTCCCAGATTATATTGTATGTACAAGTATTAAAACTAATTAACAACAAGTCTTTTAATGGATCCTACTTACTAAGATAACAGTTGATTGGTATTTGAATTTTAAACAATTATACAGACTAACTTATTTTGCAATTGGCATTAATTATGAAAAAGGCCAAGATCAAGAAACCAAAATATTATTCATTGATGAATGAAAACAACATTATAAAAAGATTCTCATAATTTTTTTCATAGTATTCTTCATAAAAATGATTATGATTTTATTAGAAAGCAGTTGTAAAAAATAAAAATATTTCGAAAAACAATTTATGCGAACATTTTTAGTAGATACAAATAAAACTAACTGTATATTTATTAATCTTATTAATAATGAGATTGATACTCTGCAATAGATAAATTTAAATTCTCTAGAAAATATTTCCTTATTTTAAATTTAAACGCACAGCTAAATTCAGCGAAAATTTACGACGCTGGTAACAGATTCTTTTCCTACTACCGCAAAATTTTTACCAAAAATAGGTAGGGTCTAATAAATAATCGTAATTCATAACATTCATTTTATGGTACTTTATGATACTATTCTAACTAACATTATAATTAAAGATAATGGATTATTTTAATATATTTTCAAATTCTGAAACATATTAGACTAAAGTATAAGACTTTTGTTTTAAACCCTATAATCGTTGTTAATGGAAAAATAAAGTAATATCTATTTCGCATTTACATATTAAAATTAGAAAAATGATCAACACAGTGTAAGATTATTTAAATACAAAGGATTTCTAAGTTTCTGGAACTTAAATAATACTTTAGTATCGTACGTGATCCTTTCTAATACATTAAATCTAAAAGAAAAATAATTCAGAAGATACCAAGAATTTTTTTTCAATGAAGCAAAGTCTGTGAAAAAAAATTCAAGAGGAAAGAAACATCTTGGAAGATATTCTATATACTTAAATAGAGCTACTTCTATTGTAAAAATGTGTTTTCAACAGAATGTTTATTTTGCGAACCAGGATTTGCACTACCTGCCCTGTCGGTGGTACTGTTGTCATCAAAGGCAGGATTCAAGTAGCCTATGCCGTACACATCTCCTGCATCGAGGACGAAATTCGCTGCTGCATTGGTCGCCATGGCGCTGTGATTGTCTCTCCCCCTGGGCGATTCGCCCGATGTCTTAGAGCTAATTATTATGTTATCTGTGATCCCGTGGATCCATTCCTGCGAAAAGACGACACACAGCGGTTCACTGGCGAAGATCTTAGGTATACCCAGACTACATTTCCACGCATATACGCAACATTTGAATGTTTCGATAAAACGTAAGGAATATCGCAGTCATAATTGCGCTATTAAAAAAAATAATTTTTACGCGTGTTCTTGAAGCTTGTAGAGATCACAGCTGAAAGTGCCTCAAAGCTCAAATATTATATATTATTTGTTATACATTTTTAAAAATATAAATCCAATATGTATAATTATACAATTAATCTTTTTTTATATTATTTTTCATCTATAAAACTGAAATTAATAACATAAGCATTCAATAGATCAAAATATCTCAACTAATAATTCATCATGTGATCACAACTAATAATTCATTTTTGTTGTTCTAGTTATGTCTACCTCCTACATTATGATGTTACAATTAATAGATCGGTAACAAATTTAAAAATATTTGATTTTTTAATTCATCTTTATACGTATTTAACAAATAATAAATCTTTTAAATGATAATATTAAAATAAATATTCATAATAAAATAATAGTTTCATTTTTTTAGGATAAATATCTACTGAAAATGTAAATTAAATACTAGAAAGTTTAAATTTTAATTCATTGATGCTAAATTTAAGGTTATATCTTGAACAATTATAATTGCATGTATTAATGATTATAAATATTCGAAATACATAATAAATAATTTTTCTATTTTTAGAAATAAATGAAAATAAGTTTTTTTAAAAAAATTAATAGTAGTATATGTTTTATATAACTAGTGTATATATATATAAATAAATTTTTTATATATGTACTACTATAATTAAAAGTACTTTTAACATTTTCAAAAATAAGAATTTTAATAATTTTAGGTTGATTGAACTTTCATCGTGATAATACAGACTTAAATTATTATTAAAAAAAATGTTTCGTAAATATGTTTTAAACAAACACTGTTAACATAGCACATATTAAGATGAACTTATGAAACTTATACCAATTTCCAAAATATAAATTAATTTTTAATTATAATTCTTTGGCTTCTTTACCCAACAAAATTAGAGAAATTTCTTTTTAAGTTCTGTAATGTAATAAGGGTGATATGTGCATATATATTTAATCAACTGCACGTATTCATATTCCGAAATGAGAAACTTTTTTAGATATATATAACTAAATGAGTCTGAAGTTTCGAACGTTGGAACTCCAACAAAAAATCAAATTTTTTAATTTACCTTGAAATTTCTTCAAAAAAACTACGTAAACGACATAACTATGATACAATATTAACAAAAAACGATTTAACTCTAAAAACACCCCAAGAAATAACTCTTATTACGGGATGAAAAATTTCATTTTTTCACTAACAATTATAAACAACAATCATTATCAACCACAAAAAAAAAATTTTTTGTGCATATAAACTTATTATAAACAAAAAGAAGTTGCACCACGTAAGAGTACTCGCAGAAGACCGCCTACTACAATAGACTATAAATACAAAAATTAATAATATTTTAACAAAAAAAAATGCATAATTCTTATGCTCAAGAATCAAAGATAGGAATAATAAAAAAAATCTCCAACAATTACTTAGCAATATTGCCAAAAATATTCGCAAATAACACGTCCAATAAAACTATATATAAAAAACTATAAACAATAAAACTGTATAACGCTACCGATAAGCATATATAATTATTAATTAACATATGTTCCCGAGAAATTCAACAACTTTTTATTAATGTATATTGTTCATCATATCAAAAGCAACTAATACCTCGAATAGCAACAAAATCTGGAAATCTCGTCATTGTTTAAATAACCGTAGAAATTAGCGCTGTATAGGCATAACCTGTACGTTGCGTCAGATTATTGTTAATTAATATACGTTCTCGGGATATTCGACAACTTTTTATTATTGATTATTGATTATGTCTTTTAACTAAATAAGTCAAAATACTAGAGAGGGTGGTAAATTGTTCATATGTTTGCATTGTTTATTCAAATCTTCCACATTTTTGAAGGGTAGTAGACTCTATGGGAATTAGAAACGAGTATATTGTAAACGTGATGCGGTGTTGCCGCGTCGCAAAGTATAAGACTATATAAGACCATCTTATATATATATATATATATATATATATATATATATATATATATATCAATTTTTTTCAACTATTAATTATGTTTTATATTAATATTTTTTTGAAATATTTTGAAAATAGGTATATATAGGAAATATATATATATATATATATGTATGAAATTTGTCGATTTTAATATGGTACCTTGATTATAGGCTTGATCCATCAAAATAATGTCTTTTATGTTTTAAATAGGAGATGTAATATCTCATATTTGTCCACAGGAATAAAGTGAAAAAGGATGTGTGTTTTCATGTGCGTTTTCATGTTTTCATGAGTTTCTTGGTTATGAAACTAAAATTGCGTTTAATTTACAACAGTGAAAATGTCTTTATTTATTATATTGTTATTGATTTGAGAATTTGCTGCATATATAATTCTGTAAATATACTAGAAAGTTTTTTTGATTATTATAAAATTGAAATTGATAATTTAAAACTGTAACCACGATCGCGTATTTTACAACAAATCTCGTCGATCGAATCGAATATGCACGTTCATGCAACTCTTGGGAGATTTGTTCTTTTCTTGCGTCTCTCTCTCTCTCTTGCCGATGCCACTTACACCTCGATGTTCCATCATATTTTCATCCGAAAAACTCAAAAATAGAGCAAATCCTTCTTCAAAATGTTAGTTAACGATATTTGCGGAAAAGTAATTGTACTAATTGTACTGCTTAAAATTGTTCACCGTTGGCGTTTCTTTGACTTTCAAATATTTTCGTAAAACATTAATATATCATCAGATATAGTATTTTCAGGTAATAATTAATAATTTAAATCGTAAATTGTTATTAATAAGCGGCTTGTAGCACATACTATTTATTTATTTTATACGGGAAAAATTTATTAAAAGAAAAAACAAAAATAATATATTTAGGGTTTGAATAATTTTATTTTATAGTAACTGTGTAATCTGAGTATAAATATATAAGAAATTTTTGTTTATGCATTAGAGGTTCTACAAAAACAGCTTCAAAATTGTACATTTTTTCATGAATGTAAAATTTTTAAACGTTAGAATTGATTATCTATATGTTTATATAGATATGTGTATATGTTTATAAAAGCCTTATTCGATTACTTAAGTATTAATTATACAAGTATCATTTAAAACTACGAATAACTGTAGTCACAAATTAACTCCGTGAATTGAGCGAAATCGTCAACGCGTGAATTTATGTTTTCCTCAAGTATATATGCGTAAACAAATGACTCTATATGTGCCCTTACTCATGGAAAATACTGGTTAAGCCAGTTTTAGAGCGGAAAAGGCACTTTTTTGAAAAAATCCAATTTCTAATCAATAATTTATCTAATATATTAATTTTTAAAACTTGAAATATTTCTATGTGAAAGAATAAAAATATATTAATAATATAATATTTATTACAATATTAATAAAAGTTCATAGGTAAATCTAAATTTGTTATAAGATCGTGTATAATGGGTGTAAACTTTTATTTATGTTTAAAAAAATTTCTGTTCAGATATTATCAATTGTCGATAAGATTTATAAAAATATTGATTTTTAATATTTATAATAAAAAAATATAAGTTTCGCTCATATTAGGTAAATTCAAAATGTTCAATTGTTTACATGTCATCGGCTTCCAAGTTTTTGGTCGGATACTACTTTAAGTTCTTACTACCCAAGCATTCACACGTATTAAGCAAAACATAGAAAGACCTTACAAGCGACCTACGAACTTCCCAAGGTCCATCGAATCTAGGCTTACTCTACGAATAAAAGCGCGTCAATGTCGTCTTTTATTTTCAAAACACGCACATCAAATTTACATTGAACCCTTACCTTATAAAAAAGTTTAATCATAGAATTAAAAAACTGATATTGATATAACTATCTAACTTTCTCATATTTAATTACTCAAAGAATTGAAAATTTTACGAATTTTTTACAATAAGCTCTAATGTATAAATGTAAGATTCATAACTTCTTATAATCATAACTTATTAGGCCACTCGCTAATTATAAAAATTTTCTCATAAGTCTTGTTCTTGAAATATAACTAAAATTTCATTAGTAACAAATTAATTGTGGATTAATTTCATTGTTCTTGAAATATAACTAGATTTTTATAGTAACAAATTAATTGTGGATTAATTTCATTGTTCTTGAAATATAACTAGATTTTTATAGTAACAAATTAATTGTGAAAGCATTTATAAATATGTTCATAATATCTCAAAGCATTAATTTTCGTAATAATCTAAGTACAGAAATTTTTTTATTCAGCTAGAAAATAAGTTTTATAAGAAAGATGTTCTATACGATATTGATTTGCATGATTTTTGTGCTTTACAAATAAATTGTGCAAATACACGTCGATTATATAAATATAAATGTTCGATACTAAGAGAAAAACAGTAAAATCCAATTCTAAATATTTTTTTATAAATATATTTTCAAAGTATTTGAAAAATTATTACGATAAAAATACAAAATAAAATTCTTTATTTGCAATTATTCAGTAATTTTATAATATGAAATGGGTTGCGTGGCATAATCATAAAAACAGAATGAAATGGTAACTGATTTCAATATTTTCAATGTCAGCTTTACTAATTCATATTTAAGTGCATTACTTTTATATTTAATTATTTGGTTACTTCGTGACTTATTAACTTTTATAGATTTATAGAAAAAAGGTAAAAATTATGACCGAGATAAGTTCGTATTTCAGTTAAAAATTATTATTAAATGTCAATCTAATATATCTTTTTAATCTATATACTAAAACTATTAAGATACAAGCATAATTAATATTTAAAATATATATATACGTATATATATATCAGGTGGTCACTTCCGAAGAAAATTCCGAGTCGAACCCTGCAAGCGAGCGAGTACACATGTTTAACGCTATTGCATACATACACAAGTGCAGTTTTACGTATGACGTCCGAATCAGTGAAGATCGTACTTTTACGATTTTGTCGAATTGAAAACGCAACTCCACGACTTTGTGATACGGCAACAACTAATTCATATAGAGTCTACTACCGTACGAAAAATGTGGAAGATTAGAGTAAACAATGCAAACATATGAACAATTTACCATCCCCTCTAGTATTCTTAGTCATTTAATTAAAAAACATAATCAATAATCAATAATAAAAAGTTGTCGAATGTCCCGGGAACGTATATTAATTAACAATAATATGACGCGATACAGGTTATGCCTATACCGTATGTACGTACAGCGCTAATTTCAACGGTTATTTAAACAATGACGAGATCTCCAGATTTTGTTGCTATTCGGTGTATTAGTTGCTTTTAACATGATCAACAATATACATTAATAAAAAGTTGTTGAATGCCTCGGGAACATATGTTAATTAACAATTAAGAGTTACTACGCATATGCTTATACTACGCATATGCGTGTTATTTGCGATATTTTTGGCAATATTGCTAAGTATTTCTACGAATACTCATACCGACACAACTTCTTTTTATTTATAATAAGTTTCTATGCCCAATAAAATTTTTTTTTATTCTTTTTATGGTTGATAATGATTGTTATTTATGATAGTTAGTGAAAAATTGAAATTTTTCAATTTCTTTTTTTGAATTTTTCAACTCCTAATAAGAGTTGTTTTTCGGGCTGTTTTTAGAATTAAATCGTTTTTCTGTTAATATTGTATCATAGTTATATGGTTTACGTAGTTTTTTTAAAGAAATTTCAAGATTTGAAAAATTTGATTTTTTGTTAGAGTGCTAACGTTGGAAACTAGACTCATATAGCTAAACTAACCTGCACACGTGCATGCATACATATATCTATGCATAAGTTTATATTGTTTCAATTAGCTAAAAAAACAAAATTAAGTAACTAATTAAAGAAAATAATTACAGATAGTAATGCGTATCTCGTAAGTTATAATAAATAAATAATATATATTTTAGTAAATCTATCATAGAAATTAATAAAGATTAACTTTTCGTTATATTAATTTTAATATTTAGATAAAAGCAAGTTTACGTTTATTTTATTCCGATGCAAATCTAAAATGATGAAAGTACATATATTCTACATATATTGCAAACTTATTAATACTTTTGTTATAATAATAATACAAGCAAAATTATTTATGATACAGAGAGAATTTTCAAATGTTATGACTTAAAGCTACTTTGATGAAATAGGAATAGTCTCTGTATAATAAAAATTTTATTTCAAAGAAAACTAAATATTTCCACTAAAAGTGGAAATTTAACACTAAGTTTAAAGTTGAACTTATAAAACGACAAGCAACGTCACACTGTTAAAGGCAGAAAATCAGCGTGCATTAGAGGAAAAGGCCGAGAAGATGTTACAATGAAATTTCTTTTACTTATAAGTAATATATAAAGAATATAAGTTTTGGATGATTCTAAAAATTTAAAAATAGTTTTTAGTCTTTAATATAAAGTCTCGCTATTCTTATAAAACAATAGGCTCTAATTTTCGACACAATAATTACTTTGTCCACAAATATTATTTAAATCGATAAACATATCTAAATAAAGTAACAATATAATATTTCTTTAAGTCGTAAAACTTTAATATTCTAAAAATAAATTTTATGAAAAATTAAATCTAAAAAAAGTTTAATTTATGAAGTTTGATAAATTTCTATCTTAAGTTAACGGATAACTTTTATGCTTTAGAATTAATCTGAAGATAAATTGCTATCTTAAGTTAACGGATAACTTTTATGCTTTAGAATTAATCTGAAAATATATTCCTGGTTGAATGCTTCTTTTATTTACAGTTTTGATCTACAACGATTCTTTTATAACAGTGAAGTTCGTAGATTGTTCAATATCGCAAATAAAATTTTTTTTAAATACAAAATGTTCATTAGAATTGCTAATTACTTAATACCTATTCACTAAAGTTTTTTTTTATTATCTGTACTATTTTTTAGAATTTACTATAAATATTTAAAAAATGAATTGAAAGTTCTAATTTCTGTACATAAATGTTATTTCGAATTTTATAAAAATTTAGTAGTAACATTTCTGTCCCTATTCAACTTATTACAAATATAATCATTAATAAAATGTTTACATTATATTATTATATTTTTTATGTATTAATTAAATAAACTACTTGAAAGTTCTAATCTTTAAAGTTACACTATTATATTATTTCAAATAAAATTTAAGTTGAATTTAATTCGATTTAACAAAATTTTGTATTTTGGTAGTAATTTATTTTAAAAAATTAAAACTATTAAAACTATTAAATAAATATTAAAACTATTTATTTTTCACATTTATATATCTACAATAGTTGTAAAACTTTTGTCTTGTATTATATAAAATATATATTATATTAAATATAAAAATAAAATTAATAATTTATTTTCATTTATGTACAAAATAAAATATTCAATATTTTATAAATGCAATATGTAGAATATATAATAATTATTAAAATCAATAAAATTCTTTTTTTAATTTTGAAATTAATAAACGAACAAAGATCAGATTGATTAATTATTAGTCTAAAAAGAAATTTCTATGATAGATAAAATTAGGAGAAAAAGCTGTTAAAAGTAGAAATGATAGAAATTAGATAAAAATGAGAAAAAGGCATATAGGCAATAAAAATCAATTTTTGACAAGGATAAAAATACAATCCAAAAGCATTTTGGTTTAAAATATAGATAGTACTGTCGCAACTATATATCCATCACCAATGCATTCACCAACCATTTTGCTGTTTCCGCTTTACAATTGCCGCTTTTTAAGGATATAACAATTGCGACACCGAAGGGGAGAGACAATATTACATATTCATATGCGTTTCATATATATATGTTACGTACTGACAAGCATTTTCTGCTGGTTCCGAAGATAATACAGTATACGCTAGTAATTTTAGCTACAATAGTTTACTCTTGCGACAATAAAAAATACAAGTACAGCGGAGAGGCTGTTGGATAAGATATTTTGGTTCTTCCATTTTCTTTTTGCTTCGAACGGTTATTACAATATTCATATAATCGTTATTTGTGACGAATTTCTTTATATGTAGGTATATGTATATCATACGTAGATGACGTAAATCGTACATACAGTCAATCCCATTACCTTGAGTACTTAAAAAAATAATTAACACTTGTTATGTGATTCGGTACAGTTAGATGAATATTTTGAAAGCATTTCTTTTTTATATAACAAACATTATTAATTTATTTGTATTACTTTAGAAAATTTCTTTTCGCATCTAAACAAATATAAGTATTCAAAATTAGTTACATTATTGCATTTTGTAAAAATAAAAATTCTCTAAATATGAGTTATAGTGAATTTATTGCATTTACTGATTCCAATATTTTATAATTTGATAATATTGAAATCGCCTAATTATCAGAGAACATGAATGTTAATAGTCACATACAATATATTTTTTTATAGAATATGTATTTATGAATATTTGACTGGTATTAAACGTATAAATAACGCATTTTACAATTACTGAAATTGTTTTTTTAATATCATTTTTACTATCATTTTCTCACAATTACCTATTTTAAAGTTATATTAATTATAAAAGATTAATGACTTTTTTACGGATAATAAAAAATCTATATTTGATAATACATGATATGAAAATTTTTAATTGAAACATAAAACATGAAATTATTAATGAATTATTAATTTATAATTAAATTATTTACTTGTTTTTAAAAAAAAATTATTACATTTTTTAAGCAAATACCTAATTTTCAAAATATTCACTCCAGAACATTTTTATTAATAATTTAGAACTAAATAAAAAAAGTCTTAATAAATTGATGCTTGGTGTGGCTTGTAAGTAGTTATAAAAATTTGACCGTCATAGAAGGAAATATGTAGTAAATGTTATAAAGCAGAAGCATGAGATGAGAAAGCAAATAATATTTTTGTAACGGAACTTATGTATTACTCTGTAAATACGTAAAAAATATTTTTAAAGGGTTGTATATAAGTTATGTAACGTGAACGAAACATTTATAGCTAAGGACTTACTTGTATTCTGTTAGAAATTGCTTCCCATCTTCTGCATACTTCAGCTACCTTTGAGTAGTATGAATAACGTTGGAGTTGCATAATTTTAGATGTAGACTCTATTATTTCTGTTTGGATTATCTATAATAGAATATATTAATCTTTTTAGAGTATACAAATACATGTATATAATTAAATATGACTAATATTTATGCAATAAAACTGAAAAATGTGTAGTCGAATGAAATATAATTGTATATATATGATTAAAAATAATATTATTTTTATATTTAAGACTGCATTAAAATTTGTATTATTACATCTGTTAGTAAAAAGAAATTTTTTATTTGAGAGACGAAATCTTTTCATCTTTCGTTAAAACCTTAGAATTATTTTTGAAAATTATTATATTATCAATAAAATTATATTTGCAAGTGTATTTATAACATATTTAATATTTATTTTAAATGTTGTGTTCTTATTTATAACAATAATAAATTGAATTGTAATGTTTGAATAAAATAAATTAAAATAATAAGAAAGATGAATATTATAAAAATATTTTTAATTATAGATTATTGAAGAATTAAAAACACATATTTATTAGGATAATCGTACTTTGCACTGGTCAAAATATTTGTCATTAAGTTGATCCACTGGTACACCATCCAATTTGTTCATCTTTTCTTCCATTTGTAATAACCAAGCATTTATTTCATCCACGTTGGGTTCTTCCTATAATAAAAATGACAAATAAAATTAAGAAACATAAATTTAATAATGAAAATTAATTCCTTGAACACATGTACATACTTCTGATCCATTACATGTTCGTAATCGTTTCTCGGTATTAGCAAGCCTATCAATTATATCGCAAAGTTTTTCTTTAAGTTGTTCAAGATAAGTGGGATCGCAAAGCTTAGAAAATTCATCTTGAGTTCTAAAAAGTTTATCCTTCACGGCGTTTAATCGTGGAATTACTTCAGTAAGTGTCTCCTACATAATACCAAATATGTACTCTATTAGATTTTGTAAGTACACGTTTAACGAGTACCTCTTGATAATATTCAAATATTTTTAAAAAACAATTTACAAAATAATGAATTTAAGAATATATTTTTAAAATGAAAACATTAACGTTAATGATAAAGAACACTTTTCTTATTTTCTATAAGGAAAAATTCTTGATGAGTAAATAATTTTTTCTAAGTAATTTATTCAGATGAAGAATTTAAATATATGAATTATTCGTTTAAAACTTTGTAATTTCAAAAATCTATAGAAAACTTAAACATACCGTGACGTAAATTGCGTTTACCGGTAAATCGGGTCTTTGCCTTTGAGTATCCAATTCCTTATTAATACTTTCAATAGACATATTTATATAAAACATTTGTTTATACATGTCACGAGATAATTCTAATGCAGATTCCAATATTGACTTTGAATCGGATATCTGCATTCCAAGCTAAACAGAACGATATTTATTACGATATTAATTAAAAAAAATATTATAAAATTGTAAAAGAACGTATTGATTTTGAAAAAATACCTTGTTGTATAATTCTTTAAGAGTATCGATACGCTTTGCAAATTTATCTGGCTCAGTTACATTTTCCTCTTCGACTAATTTACGACCAGCAACAATAATACTTTCTATCTCACTTTTTATTTCACTTAAAGTTTGATAGAAACGCTATAATAAAATATTTCAATTACCTTTAAATTAACAATGTATATTAAATCAAATATTGATAATCTATCTTCATTTATATTATAATAATGATCCATTTAAAAACTTTGTCGACCGAGCTTCTTCTTGTAAAAAAAGACCACTAGGTACTAGTGGTAGTGTATCTATGGTAGGTACTATGGTAGTCTATCCATAAACTTTTTCAAGTGATACAATACTCTTAATAATTAAAACATAAGAAAATATTAAAATATTTACTTTTATTTAATAAAAGTTAAATAATTTACTGTAAAAAAATACTTTATGTTTTGATACAACAAAATTTCAATGTATAACGAAAATCGTATTAATAGTATCTTATTCTTTAATATGTCATCCATAATTTACGTTTAAATGCATCTCTTTAATAACAGGATTATTAATAACAGGTTTTTACAGATTCATATGTAAAGGAAGATATAAGTTAAATTGAGTTGCAAGAAAAAATTAACACTTAAAATATTGTTAAATATTACTTTTTCTACTAAAAATTAATATAAACAATATTTTAAGCTTCTTTTCTACCAAAAAATATTAAAATTTTCCAATACTGAAGTAATATGGTATTTTAATACAGATATGCAATTGAATTTCCTTCTAAAGTACCACTTTAGAAGGAAATTCACTTCCACTAATTGGCCTGACTCCTACCTAGATATTTTAAATTTGCATTCCAGAAAAACTTTTATTATTCACGAATGTATATGAAATCTAAGTAAAATTGGGTAATAAAAAGTATAATGAATAGTATGGAATTCGATTAAATTCGTTGAATTTAGTAAGCACGCTAATCAGTCTATTCCTTGATTATTTATTAAGATTCTATTCACATAAAATAAAAACTTTTAATGCAAACAGCCCAAAAGAATTCAATATTACATATACTGACTTTAAAATCTCTATTACATGTAATATTTTTTGCATTTATTTGAATTGTTTCAAAACTTTTATATACATTCTATGAATATATAATAAAAACTAATCTTCTCTCAAATTCTCTACAATTTCAAAGAACATCTAAATTAGAAAGATTTAATTTAGTTTATAAAAGCTGTGAGAAATTATTATGGACAAATTACTTCTTTTATAAAAATGAAGGATATGAGATAAATATGCAAAAGTGTATATTTATTTTTTGTATAACAAACATTGATAAATTTTTAATTTATTTTTATTACTTTAGAAAATTTCTTTACGCATCTAAACAAATATAAGTATTCAAAATTAGTTACATTATTACATTTTGTAAAAATAAAAACTCTCTAAATAGGAGTTATAGTGAATTTATTGCATTTACTTATTCCAATATTTTATAATTTGGTAATATTGAAATCGCCTAATTATCAGAGAACATGAATGTTAATAGTCACATACAATATGTTTTTTTATAGAATATGTATTTATGAATATTTGACTGGTATTAAACGTATAAATAACGCATTTTACAATTACTGAAATTGTTTTTTTAATATATTTTTTAATATCGTTTTCTTACAATTACCTATTTTAAAGTTATATTAATTATAAAAGATTAATGACTGGATAATAAAAAATCTATATTTGATAATATATGATATGAAAATTTTTAATCTAAACATAAAACATGAAATTATTAATGAATTATTAATTTATAGTTAAATTATTTACTTGTTTGTAAAAAAAAATTATTACATTTTTTAAGCAAATACCTAATTTTCAAAATATTCACTCCAGAACATTTTTATTAATAATTTAGAACTAAATATCAGTGTACAGACTACTAGTTTAAATCTAGAAATAAATGTAATTTATGAAATTATTAAAATATCATTATAAATCATAAGAGGGCAACATTTAGAAAGTAAATGGATTACCAAGCAGTGTTTAAGTTGCCTTTCGATAGCGTCTGGATCCTCGGTGGCTAACTCGAGTAAGCACGTCGCTTCTTCGATGCCGCGCAATTCTCTCAATGCTCGGGACAACCGCGGCTCAATATTCGCTGGACTGCGAAACCGTTGGAACTTGTTCTGCACCTCATCGAATTTTTGCTTGATGAGACCCATCTGCTCCTGAAGACGCTGCGCTGCTTCTAGTTTACCCGCTGTTTTATATGTGTCGATCTGGGCTGCCATCTCGTCAAGAGTCGACTGCTGGCTGTTCATCTCTTCAATTAACTTCTGCTGGGACAAACTTGTTATTTTTCTATCTTTTCTTTATCGATATTATTCTAAATCCCTTCTGAATAAAAGATAAAAAGCAAATATTTATTTTAAACAATTTGCATGATTTTTCAATCTATCAATTACTGTATTTTTTTAAAATGTCTATTAATACATTTTTTTCCCAATTTAATAATTAAGAACATGTGTTTTTTATGAAAATTCTTTCATATAAATTTTTATATGAACTCTTTAAATCAAGGATTAATATATAAATGTAAAACTGTCAAGAAGCAGAAAAGACTGATAACGATTTAGATTGCTAAAGCCTTATAAACAGACGTACTTATAAATTAATTCTGTTAAAAATTGAATACTGAAACATTCATAACACAGATCACTAATGAATTTCTCTTTTTCTTACCAACAAATTTTATAATTTCATTTTACAATAATTTAGTTAGTAAAAAGTATTGTTATTAAATTTATCAAACAGTTTTTAAATGATTACATTTGTTTTTTAAATCATCTATTCATTTCACCTATAATTAATGTATGATTTATAAGCGAATCAATATATTAATTCAATATATTTTTTCCGATAAAACGCTACTTATAGTTTTCAGGAATATAAAAACAATGAAATTTTACTAAGAGATAATTATTACATTATTTACTCATAGCAATAAATTTCTTTACCAATCAATGCATAAACTTGATGGTTAACGATTCGATTAAATATAAATTTATTATTTAGGTAAATAAAAATATATGAATTTTTCTATTATAATTGTCAAAAACTTGACAGATAGCAGATTTTTTATCCAATTTTTTATCCGAAGTTTTTAAAACTCTTCAATGAAATAGTAATTAAATTTGATCGTAATTGAAATAATTATCTTAATGAAAGCACATAATTAAAAAATTTAATACTTTTATTTAAAATTTAGTAACATTGCATTGTTGAAGAATATAATTTATTCAAATTTAAAGATAAATATATTATTAGAATTAAAATAATTGTTAACACTTATGAAAGTTTGCAGTAAGTATCTAGCACATCGTAACTATTTAAATTTATTAGTAATCTAGTTTCTGTTTAGTATAAATTACCCAATAAACAAAATTTCAATAACATTATATATATTTAAGTTATTATTTGAAAATAATTGTATGAGAAAATCAGTAGATTTATAGTATTGTAGATTTACAAACGTAATTTTAGTATTTATATATATTTATAGTATTTTATATTTAACTTTCAGACATATATAACTTACAAATTAGATTTCAATTAGTATTCAAATTTTTGAAGTTTTATGTCTTAAATTATAATGATGAACCGATTGACGGAATTATAAGCTTTGTCCGAAAAAATATCAAAATTATTATTTTACGTTGATAATTTTAGAAATAGTTGTATAAATAATAGACCAAAATAATGATTTACTGAACAAATTTAAGATAATTTTCAAAATTATAAATAAGAAAACTATTTACTATTTTCTTTTTCATCTGAGACTTCTTAATCGTTTAATCGTAATAAAAAAACGGGAGCAAGGGAATCACACAGACCTGGTAGTCATGAGGCAAATCATCAGCGGTGAGATCACAGTCTAATCGTGCGGTTAGTACCGAGTCTACTTGCGTTAAAGAATGTTGAAGAGCGAGAATCCGACCCTCGGACTGTTCGGCCTGCTTCACCGATCCCTCCAACATCTTGGCTCGCTCACCGGCCTGTTCAACAATTACAGAACACGACTGTCTTTCTATTTACTCTCTTTTAAGGCATCGCTTAATCAGAAATTTTTTTCTCAACCCTTTGAAGTTTAATTCTTTTTAATTAAGGAATGAAGGAAGCATTCACTTTTCATAATGCAAACGGGACTAGTAGAATGGTAAAAGTTTAATAGTATTAGTAGTAGCTAGATTCGTAAAACATTACGAATTCAAATATTCTTTTATTCATTCTACAGCGCTTTTGTTATTTTGTTGCTAAAATTTAATTATATAAATATTTAACGCTAGAATAAACATATAGATTTTGGAAACCTAAACAGCTTATAGGGTTTTAATGAGTATTATTAAAATTTAATTCAAAGGTAATTCAAATAAAAGTTCAATAAAAAAAAACTAATAGAATGTAAAAATTTTAAGTAAATCTTTTAAAGGAATATACCAATGTCTTATATTATAAATAATACAATATGTTCCTCAAAAATTAGAGCCTAACTAAGTTCATTGATACTGACATACGTCGTTTTTATATAATCTTGCATTAAAAATCTCAATATGTACACCATTTTTATTAAAGTTTATTCTGTTTCCTAAAATTTTGTAGCTTTTCTACGTTTTGCATAATTTGTATTCAGAACGTTAACAACGCCAGTTATCATATCTAATTCAAAGTAGTTCACATGTAGCACTAAAGTATTTTTCGCTCAAGAGAGATAATGCTGTTATATTAGTAAGCAAACGTAAATGAAGGAGACAATGAGGCAGAAAAAAACTTTTATTGTAAAATTATGACAGTTTTTACTCAAAAAACAGAAACTCCAGTAAATTGAAGAGTAAAAAGAAGATATTGGAAATCTATCAAAAGATATTAAAAAATCTTTCCATAAATAATAAATAAAATCTAAATTACTGTAGATCATGAAAAAGATAAGTATAGAAACATTGGAATCAGTAATAAATGCACAGAGAGAGAGAGAGAGAGTCGTTCAGGAAATAAAATTTACTTGGTATTTTTATAAGTTCCAAAAATTATTATCTTTATACCCTTTCTATTTCATTATTAATTTTCCATTTTCATATTTTCTTTTCCTACCTATATCCATTTACTACACAAAAATGTATGTAAGCAATAAATCTTATGTAAAATCGCTGTAAAAACAATTACAAAAATTAGTTTTATAGGTATAGATGATAGTAAAATGTCCAATTTATTAATTACCATAGACCCGAAGATTGAGCAGACAAAGAGAGAAAGAAGTAGGCACTGATTATAAAAGTATTGGGTTGTCGCAATAATTCAACCCATTTTCGACACTGCATTACATTGCATCGAAAATCTAAATGTTATCTACTTCGCATCTAGAAAGTTTGATGTTGAATCAACGAAATTCGAGGGTTAAATTTCAGTATTAAAATTAGGTGAGAGCAGGTAGTATTTTCGACATACTAGACTCTTTTATTTACGAAAAGACAGAAATACTTTTCCAGTGGACGTGCGGTTGGCGAAGAGAATTTAAAAACAATTAAATAATTTTTTTCAAATTCTTTCTATCAAATAATGTCAAAACTTTATACATGTAAAGTAAATAATTTTTTGTTTTTACAATCCAATACTATTGCATCAACCTAATGGACAAGACATGGAATTCAAACAAATTGTTACATTAAAACAAATTTAATTAAAAGCGAAACACTTAGTTAATAAGTACTATAAAAAAATAAAATTATAAATTTGATAATTATTAGACTATAATATAGGAAATATTTTATATAATTATATAAAAGTTTACGTGAAAATATCAAAATACAAATATTTACGTTAATGCTAATACTGTAAAGGAATATGTAGAACAAATTAAGAAGTGAAATTGCATAAATAAAATAAAACAAGTATAAAAGATCGAAAATAGTAAACAAAATGTTACGCTATATCTAAAAATATCCATACGATTAAATTATCAAAAGATATATTGGCAATAACATTAAATAAAGCACTATTTAAATATTTTGAACCTTTAAAAAGATTTTAACATCTGTCTAAAATATGAATGACGTATTAACTCAAACATAATATTATAAAATTCTAATACACATTAATTTTAATTATATTAAATAATTTCATATTTATATAATATATATTAAATACTTTTAAATAAAAATTTTTTAATATTATTGAATTTATAAAAATGTACAAAAATTATTAAAAAATTTTAAAAATAATATATATATATAAAATGTCGCAAATAAATCATTAATTTCAATTTGTTATTATTGTTACTTATCATGAAAATATTACTTTTACTAATAATTTCATATTTTTTATAAAAAAAATGCTTTACCAAACTAATCTAGTAATTTATGTCAAAAATCGAAGGTATTGCTTTCTCCATTTCTAATTTTATAAATATTTAAATTATTATATTCTTACTATTAGATATTTTTATAGATTAAAACTATATTAAAACTTAATATAGCTTGATTTATTTATAAAATCTAATACTTTTAAGAAATGGAAATTCCCTAAAATAAAGTTCTGAATAGAAATTCTAAAACTACATTTCACTCATATTTTAAACTATAATAATAAGTAGCAGAATCATTTCTAGATTCATAAAAGAATTTAATTAAATCTGATATATGTTTGAAGTAAGTTTCAAATACTATTATATGATTATATGATATGTATTACAATATGTATTATATGATATGTATTACAATATAAAATTGGAAATGTTAAACGAAGATTTTTAATTACTGTTTTCGATCCTTAAAATCTTCAATAATTATGTTCTAATTATATAATCATAGTTTTATAAAAATAAAATTTTTCTAATTAACTTTTAAAATATTAGTAGTAGAATTACGCGGATTAATAAAAAATGTTGTTAACACAACAGACGAATTTATATTAAGCCAAACTTATTTTAGTGGATATATACAGTGATCGTGAACAACTCGAGTTCATTGAAAATTTTCTTATCGGTTAATTACCTGTTTATTTAAATTTCCCCATCGATTGATTAAAGTCTCTACATCTGTTTGAATAGATTGCGTCATTATATCGTTATCGATAAGCTGTTTACCGATTTCCTGCAATTTTTCAAAGCGAGAATCTGGATGATTTCTAATATAATTTTCTAAATCCTGCAATGAAAAAAAAAATAGAAATTTTTTTAATGCGCATGAAACATAATGTTGGATCATTTAACCAAATTCAAAACTAGCTTTCTTTTTCTACTGAATTAAAAAATAACTAATAATTATTTTCAAAGGATAATTTAATGAATTAAATTATTAGTACTGTTGAAAAATAGATTAACTATGAGACGAAACCATTTAGAAAAATGATTTTCTAATTATCTATGTTAACTTAATTTTGAAAACAAACCATATTTCATGTCTCAATTAATTTAAGTTTTATTTATACATATTTAAAAGCATTTCTTTAAAAAAAGAGCTTATCTGATTTCACGCTATATTTCGTTATCACAACCACTTTCGATAATTAATTTGTATAATGCATATTTAAAACTGAATTCGATATATTTTGTGGTCTATTAACATACTGATAAGAAAAATATATATTATATTAGTTAGATTAAAATCATGTTTTTTTAAAAACAGATAATTTGTTATAATGTTATAGATATAAATTAAATCTATTATTGGAATACTTTTGGGATTACTTTATTATACGAAAATAAAAAAATATCTGAGGAAATCTTACAAACGCAATACAAATTATTATGTAAATATTCGTAATTTTGAAACTGAAAATTTTAAAGATTCACTTACATCGAGTTCCTCGGATATATCCTCAGCATCTGCAGCATTATTATTCGATTTTCTCAGTCTTTTTTCTAGCTTATCCAGCCAATCGCTTTCTTGGGCAACTAGAGCTCTAAACTCTCCATATTCATGACTCGCATTTTGAAAATGCTTGTATCTTTCATAAATACGATCTGTAACGTCGGTCCATCTAGCATTGAGATGTGTAAATCGCCGACCGAGCTCGTGGACAGAGGAGCCTTCGGAACTTAGAAGCTTATCACTACCAAGCTCGTTCAGATTTCGGAACTCCTCCACACGGCGATCCACTTTATCTTTAAGCATTTGATAGCGTCCACGCGCCTGAAAAAGTTCAACCGATGAAGTGACTTTACCTTCGACTGGGATCTCATCCTCGAGTCTAGATAACCAATTAGTAAAGTCTTCGATTCCGTTTATTATCTGTTAAGAACAAATAGAAATCTATTAACTTTTTTAAATGGGCAAATATATTTCTAAATTAAATTATTCGTTTTGCACTATGCCTTCGAGAAAATTAACATGTAAAATTAATATGTTTAAAAATGTTTTAAAATAAATTTGAGCACTTAAAAAATAAGTAAACGTTGGCTGCCTTCGTCAAAATTTTATTTTTCACGATTGTAATCAGAAAAATACTCGTTGAGCCAGGCCCAGAAAATGCCGAGAGGTTTATACCGGTCTTATCAGAGATGTTCGATTCGTAATTTAGGAACTTATCCATGCAACGCATAGCATGGAATTCAATATCTATTATACTCGTAACCCAAAATGCGACCTATCCATTCCCAGGATTGAAAGTGGAAATCTTTGATGAACCCACATCCTGAGCATTCGATGAAGCATCTTAATTTGTAAAACAGTTAAAATTCGCTAGTTTTATAACATATTAACATTAATACATAAATTTTATTTATTAGCACTTAATTAAACTTCTGCAGTTGAATTTAACATTTTTCTTGTTGCATTGATAATTCATTTCCAAAAGAGTGTTTCTTAAATACCAAGTTATTAAAATTCGAATTTAATTTCTTGTATTTTAATATATAAATAAATATAAATTTAACTTTAATATAGATCTTTATTTAATAAAATTTCTTGAAAAAAGACAAATTTTCGATTATTCTTTTATTAATTTATATCAGTAATATGGAAGCTAAGTACTATCTTAAAGTTAAAAAAATATTAATATTAAATATTAATATTAATTCTAATGATAATTAATTTAAATGTCTTGAACGCAAAAAGTATATTTTTTTACAATAAATTAATTGTACACTCACTTCATCATTTTTTCGCAAGGCATTTTCATACGAATCGCCTTGCACTTTCGTCTCATCAACAATGGCATTCCACTTATGGGAAATATTTTCTAATTTACCATTTAACACGCTTGCAAAGTTGGGCTCGGAATTTTCAAGCATGGTATTGGTAGCTGTTTGTAGATTTTCTATGCTTGGTTTTGTTTTATTAATTTCTTCCGTAAACTGTCGAATTTGATGAAGTTTGTACTCAGCTGTTTCAACGTCTTTGATAGCTGAATCTTCTGAAATTTCTTGCAAATGTGCCAAAGATCTCTCAAGCCAACTCTCAAGATTGACAAGTTCCCCATTAAACGCTTTGAATGCTTCAATATCTACAAAGCAAATTATTAAACTTACGTTTTTTTACATATTTTAGTGTTTGATAGATTTATTGTTTAAATGATCAATACCAAGATAAATTATAATGTACGTGAAAGTTATTATTTATTAAAAATCTTTAAATCGAAATTGTTTTTAGGTCTAAAACTTTATACAAATTTATAGTTACGTAAGCAAACATTATTACTATAAGTATATTTCTTAAAAGTATGTATTTAAACCTGCATTTAAATATCAATATAAGACACAAATAATGAGCGTGTGCGCGCGCGCCTGGGCATGTATGTACGATAACATTTTTATAGTAACTTATAAGTCAAATTATTATCAATTACAATCAAATAACGTAAAATTAAATGTGTAAATTTCTTAACTTTACTTACTACTATTCTTACTTACTACTATTATTTATTTAATTTTAAGAAATATTTTTAAATATATTTAAACTAAAATATATATCACGATAGCATTTACCTTTTGAAAGTTTTTGTAACCTTTCTTCTAAAATAATTGGTATGTCACTCCATTTCGTATTAAGATCTTGTAGTTCTTCCTTAATTCTATTACTTTGTATATCATCATTCATTTTTGAAATCAAATCTTGTCCTACTTTATTCACATAATCAAAATTGATTTGATGAGATTTCAAAGTTGATAGTAACCCTTCAAATCTCTTAACTTTTACTTGCATAGATTTTTCATCAGACATTACAACGTGTTCCGAAAGTAAAATGTCTTCAATATTACTTATAAAAGATATTAATGTATTAACTGTATCATTATACTTCTTAGGTGGTGTTTTATCAACTTCACTACTTAATTCATTAGCTCTATCTGACAATCTGGTAAATATTTTAAAATATGATGATTAATAGAATAAGCTCACTAAATTTTCAATCTATTGCATATAATATCTAATCTTTTAAACAATTCTTTTATATTCTCAAATATAAAGGTATAAATACTTTTAAAAAATACAATCAAAACTCATAAATTTTTTAAAGTAATTTAGAAATTAAAAGAAAAATATTAATAACTATAAAGTATTTTTTACTTTTTCAAAAGGTTATTCCAATCAGAGACAAAATTATCAGTATCCAATATTAATCCTGTTACTTCGTTAATGATTGTTTCTTCATGGCTCAGTTTACTAACCACAGCTGCTAATTTTCCAACACGTTCTTCACAAGATTTCATCGATTTCACTTTTACCTAAGAATATAAAATGAATTTTTATCTAGTTCCTTTTATCATAAAATGTATAATATTAAAACAAAGAATTTGTACTTATTGCTATTCTGTTTATTGTAAGAAAACATTATTATAAAATATTATAAATTGAATGTTTTTTTAATTATATTATTTTAGATTATTTTAAATTTTCGTGAAAGCCTCCAAGGTGTCATTAAATATAACTTAATTTTTAATTTTAGATAAATGTAGATAAATATAATTTCAATTTTAGATCATTTAATGGAAGAAATCATTTCATTATGAGTTACCTGAATTAATATCGTGTGTAAGCATATCATACTCTTTTAAGATGTGAAAAAATACTAATGTAGTATATCAAAAGGCACTTACTCTGAACAATTCAATTTGACAATTTTCTCGATTGCTATCAAACCACTTAGAATGCCCATCCAACATCAGTCGTAGACTTGTTAACTCCAGTTTTCCCTCTTTAATTTTCATTAGAAAATCTATTTTTTCCTTGATCTCCTTTAATCTTGCATTCGTCGACGACCAACACGTCTGCACGTTTTTTAACTTAGCGTCCTCCTCGTCGTACCGTTCATTCGCTTTATGCAACTCTTCAATAAGACATCTTCCCAGTTGAATCACTTTCTCATACTCAGCTTTATGCGTCTCCACATCGGCCATATTGTCCTCATATACTGCCTTTTTCTCATCAACGGATAGATTGTTAAAAACACCTTCAGATCGACTTATTTCAAGGTCAACGTAATCCAGCCATTTATATAGGTTTAATAGGACATTTTCGAATTCTTGCCTCGTTGCACTGTCTATACGACGTTTTTTTGAATCACTATGTGACGGTGACTAAAATTTCGTAAGTAAATATCGATAAAATAGGTTATTCTTTCGTCATTTAAAATTAAGTTCATTATATTTTTATTAAAATATTTATTTATTTACAATTTTCAAAAAAATAATGATGTTGTTAATGAATTATTTGATCTATTAAGAAAATTTATAATTAACCATTTATAATTTTATAATAAGAGTACTTACAAATCCTGCTAACCCTTCTTTTTGGGCATTTGTAATTATTGACTCATTAATCCAATCATTCGTAGAATTCACCGACATTTGAGGATTCGATAGATCGACTTCAAATCCAGAATTCGATATCTGTATAAAAAATATTTTAGATCTACGTAATATTTCACACATGTTATCTTTAAAATATTTAGAATTTACCAAAGAATTCAAATAATAAAATAAAAAATGTAACTTAACAAATATGCTTCCTGTATATCAATCATAATAACTTGCATATTAATTATAATATTGCAGCACGTATAATAAAATCATAATTCTCTTAATCTTGAAGAAATAAATTTGACTGAATGAGGGCTACCCTCGTTGTTCGAAAGATTAATATTAATTATATACAGTTAAAATTGCGTTAATCACATCGATAAATAGACATTATACAAAAGCATTTTCATAAAACTCCTACCCTTTGGCTCTGAACCTCCATAATTTGACCAACAGCTTCGCATTGATCCTCTAAATTTTCTAATTTCTCAAGCATATTCACACAATCAGAGCTCGAACCGTGACCCTCAAAGTCCCTTATAGCCATTTGCATACTGGTAAGCTTCTTCTGAATCATATCCATTTCCATCTTCAAAAGCTGCAATTTCTTTATACGCTCAAGGACCTGGCCAATTTCTGAGGCAGGGGCAGCCTCCATCTGTTTTAGTGTTATCTGTGTCTCCTTCAGCCAAGATAATAACTTTGCATGGTCGGCCGATATTTCATTGCAAAGTGACGACATAGTCTGCAGATTCTGACGACGCTTTTCCTGCCACTGGCAAATATGCGTCCACCGCTCGCCTAGCGCGAATAAACAAGCATCTACATTTATTTATTCATTCAAACTGTTAAAGAAGCAATCAAATGGAAATA
This sequence comes from Wiebesia pumilae, assembly GCA_018907045.1. Lineage (NCBI taxonomy): Eukaryota > Metazoa > Arthropoda > Insecta > Hymenoptera > Agaonidae > Wiebesia > Wiebesia pumilae. Next base: position 6,162,044 of record JACCHZ010000127.1, read on the forward strand.
AAATAAAAAAAAACTATAACTTTCTATTGCTTATTACTGTTAAAATTGTATTTCATAAATATAGTCTTGCAATTATATTTTGTATTACGTTATCGTGTAACTTGTAGAAGTATGATTTCTAATTTTTAATATATTAAAATTTTATTAATGCTTTTTCTACAAAATAAATATTATTGGAAATCAGGCTTAAGATTATCTGAGAATGATATTAAACCATTTATGAAATAACCAACAATTTTTTTTTTTATATGAATTAATATATTTTGTCAAATAATGTTTAGCATACAAAATTATAGTATCATAAGCATATTTTTGTTAATTTCAAAATAATTTTTAGTAATTTTTGATAAATATTACTCTTCAACATAATTATTATTTGTTATGTAAGTCAATAAAGTACGATTCCTTTAGTTATACAAAGTAATTCACAGATATTTTCACTAAATTATTTCTCGAAATTTTATATTTATTTGAAATTTAAAATACTCAAAGAACCTAAAGTAATTGAAAATTCAATTTATAAAACAATATAACAGTATAAATAGAAATCTTAGAACGCTTTCCAGCTGTAATAAGTTCAGAAATTTCATTTGGTTCCTGACCTTTAAAATCTGGTACAATACAAAAAATTAGCAGTTCACTTGCGCAATTCATATAAATAGCATACCTACAATTAAAATACCTTATTTTTAATATTTAATATTTAGTCTAATCTATAGAAATGATAATTTAAGAGTGTAAGACTGTACAAATCTAACGAGTGCTCACCAAGAGCTGACAGCTGATCCTCCATCTGTGCATAGACTGTTTCAGAATTTTCCTCATCGACGACAACAACCATATTTTTAAGACCATCTACAACAGACTGTTGATTTTTTATATCTTCTTCGAGCTGCTTTAACTGCTTCAACTGATCATCTAGTGAAGATTTGTTTTCCAAGCCTGCCATGAGTGATATTCTGTCTTCCGTTTTTGTTAACCACTGGCGAAGCGAATCTAATTGCGACTGCTGCATCTCCATTAATGTCTAAAGGAAATAAGTTATATAATTATTATTTCATATCATTACATAATTACTATTATTAAACCATATACAAAATAAGTAAGTACAATAAGGTTGGTCTGTGTTTCAAGTGCTAATAGCTTAAGAAATTAGTTTCAAAACATTTGTTATTAGTAATAACTAAAATTTAATTTACAAAAGTATATTTATTATTAAAAAATTTCAAATTTCTTAAAAAATAACATTTAGTACATTAAAGAAAATCAGAATGAGCATTTTTTAATTTCTTCGTTTTATTAACCTATTTTTATATTAAGTTCACGATAAAAAATTTTCATAAATCTTAACATAGACAATCTATCCAATAAGATATAAAATAAAAATTTAGTATTTAAAACATTTTCAATAGTGATATTTCAATTTATCACTAATATATTCGTCGTACCGTACGTAAATTATAATAATGTAATTCTCTTTTGAAAAAATAACCTTTTGATTTCAGTTTTTCCAGCATTATTTACGTAAATTTACAAATTGTGGACATTTATGATATTAACTAAAAAACAGTAAATAGATATATTTAAAAAACTGTGCCATTAGACAATGTAACAATACAAAATCGATATTCTCTATATGTTTTTATGTAATAAGATTGTATTCTGTAGTTTTAGGTAGATAAAAAATATAATTAATTGATTAAAATAAAATAATTTCATTTAAAAGAGACATTAATGCATAATAATATATATTATAAATAGTTTTAAACATGATTTAAAATTTTGTTTGTGATACTGTATTTTTATAAGACACATTAATTTTAAAAATATCATAAATAAAATAAAAATTTCTTTATTTAACATATTAATTTTCAGTAAAATTTTTATATAAATAAAATTACACGATATAAATATTAAATAAAACGTTCACTTGTACTTAATAACTCCCTTACTTATAAATTTAAAAATTGCAGCGAATGTGTGACTAGATTGTTAATAACCTAGACTTTTTGTTAAATGATGAGGTCAATCATTTATCAATATAGGTCAACATTTTCAACAAAATTAATGCAAAGAATAAAAATAAAACATCCGTACGAAACTTCTTCTAATGTTTAAAAAATGTTCTAGTACATGGCATTTAAGAGAAAAATTTAATTAATTAATTAATCAATTAATTAATCAAAGACTATAAATAATATAAAATACACATTGATAATCTAATGATAGAATAAACAAAAGTATTAGTTCAGAAATAAATATTATAATAAATATTAAATATTAAATATTAAAATGTAGGAAGACCTATTGAAATCTGCATTTAATTCAATTATCCAAAATGTATTAAATTTTAATAAAATCAATGAAAAAACTTAGTTTTTCAAGAATTTAGGATATTAGATTGAGAAAAATATAACGCTTCTTATTTTTGATACAACTGAATGTTCTAAATACCTTGGCTGTTTCTTAATAATAACTCACCTTATGAATTCTGGACTGGCGATCGAGCGCTCGTTTGCGTAAGTTCTCCCATCGTGAGTTAAGTAAGGACATCTGTACACGAACCTCGTGTTCCTCGTCCTTCTGGAGTCCACCCTCGGCAAGCAGTCGTTCGCCCTCTTCGAGCACTGCACCCACGCCATCCTGATGTCCTGAAAGCTCCACAAGAAAAGACTCGTGTTCGTGAAACTGACATTTCAATATTTCGAGGCTCGAGCCCGGCTCTGCCGCATGACTTAACACGTCCTCAGCCTCGAGCAGCCACGTAAGCACCTCCTCGAGGGCAACCTGATAACCACCGAGTTCCACCGAAACATTTGTCGCAAGGCTCACTGGGCGCGAACTGCTCGGCTCGAACTGAGGAAATTGAGGAAATGGAATGGCAGTTTGCTGTAAGTCAAATGTACAAGCTTTATTCACAAATAAAAAACAAATAAAAAATGATTTCACTTTTATTTTCAACAATTTTTGAAATTGAAAATAAATTCTTTAGATAAGTATTATTCATTTATTTAATTACGTGTTTTTAAATTTTAAAAATGAAATGTGTGATATTCATTATATGAAATTTTAATAATTAATTATTGTAAAATTAAAGTTTTGTATCTCTCTCTGAATTTACATTTTGAAACCTTATATTAACCTTATAAAAGAAAATAATTTGAAAAGAAATTGTAATATTAATTAAAGAAGTTATCAAAATTTTACTACCTCGATCCCTGGTGTCGTAGCAGTTGATCCTGAATCACTAGCTGCAGAAATATCAATTCCTTCGATATCTTGACCAGAATGAGGTAACGATTGAAACAAGCACGTTACATACATCAATATAGATTTTTTGTCAGGTATCGATGTATTAACATCTATAAAAGAATTATAATGATATAAATATAAGACTATGTATACTAAATTACTGTATAAACTCGAAGAACTAATTTCATGAAAAGTAAAATATTGTTAATCACATGTTTTTCAGTATGCCTTTACTACTTTTATTTTACTTAAGTAAATATTTAAATAAAAATCTCAAAATTCAAAAATTAATACTTTTAAATCTTAATTCTCATATTATTTAAAATGTATCAAACTCTTTTTAGGTATTATAAATAAATGTATTTTATACATCTTCATTTTTATTACCGCTAAAAGAAATTTTATATAATTTCATTACACATCAGTAGTTAATAAAGACAAAAATCAAAATAGTATTTGATGTAGGTATTATTATTATTTCTTATATTACATATTGATTTATACATGGAATATCAATTATACAAGTAAAATAAAAACGAGTTTATATATACGTATATATATATATATATAAACTCGTATATATATATAACGCTTTTACATTGTACGCAAAATAAAATATTAAACCTTCGGGATCAAGTAGCCGTTCGATGCCAAGTCTCTCCTGTGCCAATCGAAAGGCATGGTCGAGTCTTGCGTTTGGATGTTTCCGAGCAATAGAGTTAAAGTCGAATAATTGTGGTTTCCACCTGTGTAGTAATGCATTGAATGCCAATCCATCAGACCACGATGTAGTGAAGTTTTTAATGTCAACGCCTTCGTAGTTCTTAAACATTATAATACTACTGTCGTATCACTAATTCTTTTTTCAATGGAACTTTTATAGTCTAAGGTATAATTTATTTAACAATAAGTTTGCAAATATATATTTATTTATTACGACGCAAACTTCAATACAATATCCATGAAAGTACGATTAAAATGCAATTGCTATTAAAAATATCTTACCTGCTTATATAAAAAATGTTTTTCTTATTTATATATGGAATATATTTTAAATTAATACTTTCTGTTCTTAATACTTCAAATATTATTCGAATTAACCTTAAAATTCATCTACAAGGATTTTTCAACAAACTTCAATTAACATATTTAATATGACATTTTACAAATTACAACTTTGCACATTTACATATTTCTAATTAATAAATAATATATTTTTATAACATTTTACAGTCATAAATATAGTTATAGTAATTATTAATATTATACTCAACCTGCACTATTTGACGGCACCAAGCAAGCAAAGTTTTTTCCAAATTTGTTTGTTGTAACTCTGTCATTAAATCTTTTAAATGATAATGTACCTAAGAAATTAGGTTTTATTATTTTTTATATTATAATAAAAATTACGTATGTGCATTATTAGCAGTATAAAGCGTATACATACCTGCCAGTGTAAAATAATGCTCCACACTAATCCGAGTGTTAATTTTGGATTTCCATCAACTATATCATTACTGCTGATGTTGACAAGTTTTACCTAATATTTTTAAATTTATTAAAATCTAATATTACAAATTTATTAAAGAATAAACCAAATTCTGTAATATTAATTACAACTAAGATCGTTCATATAAAGTTGTTATTTTCCGGTTACTTACATTGTTTTGTTCTAAAATTTGTAATGCTTTATTTACATTATTTAGGTGATGCACTCTCATACGCCCACGCTCTCGTTTCTAAAAATAGTATGTATGTGTAATAAATTTTTCATGCGTATATCAATTTAAAAAAATTTTTTGCTATACGTACATATGATTTTAACGTTAGGACTTCCAACAGTGAAAGTAATCTATTTCCATCTCGTAAATCCAAAAACAAATCAGCTATTGGATCATGCTGATTCTATAAAATACATAAATATAAATTTATATACAATATAAATTTATAATTCAGGAAAAAATAATTTTTATAAGTACATTGAATTCATGTAAATATTTTAAAATAGAAAAATATTCAATTATGCTGTCATATTTTAAATAATGTATAGAGTGAATATAAATAAATATTCAAAATTTGTTGGTCATAAATTTATATTATGATATTATTATCATATCAAATTGATGTTATATGACCGTATTTTTCTAATTGTTATTTAATTAAAAAATTAAAACAAAAATAATTATGTTCTGAATTTCTTAAAAACATAATTTTGTAATATCAAAATGGAAATAATGAAATACATATACATTTTTTAATAAAAAAAATTGTAGATTACTAATAAAACAAAAATATTAAGAGGTTTTTATACAGAAATATATTATATTAATTTTTTTTTATTTGATAAGCAATATTTATAAATTTATATAATACCATTATTAATCCAAATTCGCAGGCATATTTTTAATTATTGTAAATTTAATGTGTATTTTTAAAGCAATATATAGCAATATTAACAATAATGATAATTTTACTATGAATGTTCAAAATAACGGTTTTATGAAGATGATTTTCATAGGTTACTATAAAATTCACAAAAATTAAAGTACACTTATTTTACGTTCTTGTACTACATAAATCTAAATATAAACTATAAAGCCAGTACATAATGAAAGTATAGTATATTGTAATATAAATATTAATACATATTATATTTAAGTTTTTAACATAAAAGTATAAATAATGTATAAATAATTTTCTGTAGAGACTTACCAAAATAGTAATGTTATTTAAAAATATGATTAATTGTATTTAATATTATAATAAGCAACATTATAATTTTTTTAATTAAACTAAAGATTTCATGATGATTTTAAGAATACTTTTCTATTTATTCCTAAGATAAATTTGATATTAGAATATAATAATTCTAAGAAATATAATACACATCTGCCGAGTTCTTAAGAAAATTATTTAAAGTATATATTAAATCATTTTATTAAATAAAAACTATATTGAAAAAGAAACTATTTATATGGAGAAATAAATATTTAATAATCTACTTAAAATTTTATGCACTATTTTACAATTTGCATCTATAATTTTTTTTTAATAACCTGCTTATAATATTATAAATACAACTTACCTTAAGAAGCTGTGAATTTATCCATTTGGCGAAAGTCTTCTTCTGAACATCTTCACGCTCGTCTAAAACGAAAAAAAAACATACTTTAATTATTATTAGTTGAATATTAATAATAACAGAAGTTTAAAATAAAACTTTTTCAATAATATTAAAAGAAATCAAACGAATTTTTAAAAAAAATAGCACACCTTATTCCTTCAAAAATCAGACATTTTATTATTATTTTCCAATATTTTAAGCAAATTTTTGTAGGCATAAAATTTCTTAAATTTTAAATATATCCAAGAAATCGTTTAATACTAAATTTTTTTTATTTAAAAATTTTGATGATTCAAAATTTCATACTTAGATAATTAAAATTGAAAATTTTAATTCTACAATTTCCCTTCGAAAATATCGTAAGTGCACATTTGACTAAACATGTTTTCTAGAAATTTTTAAAGTTTAGAGTTTTAAATTTTACTACTATAAAAATAAGAATAAATAATAAATAAATAATAATAAATAATAAATAAATAATAATGAATAATAAATAAAAATAATAATGAATAATAAATAAAAATAATAATAAATAATAAATAAAAATAAAAATAAATAATTTTATTAGTTGTATTTTATTTATAATTGTAAAAATTATGATGTGACAATAACAGTTATATTTTAATTGTAATTATAGTAATACTGATATTTTCGTTAATAAAAAAATTTGTTAGTTTAAATTTGTAGCATAAAATTTTTTTATAATATTAGTATATAATTTGAACTTGCTTCTAACGTTTCAACTTTTATACACTACTTCAAAAAAATATAGTTCAAACAATGTTTTATGTATAAAATCTCTAATTTAGGAAGACAAATTTTTGACATGTAATCCAAAAAATATTTTCACTATATCCGAAAATTATATTATTACATGAAAGTACCAAGAAACCAGCTATTTGTGACTATAAACTTATACAATTTATAAGGAGTCTGAAGTCTGCATCGTTTAAACTATTATTCTGATCAATAAAATTTTTAGAATGTTAAAATTATCAAAGCTATAATTTTTCTAAATATTCACCTACTCATAAGGGTAATTTTTAAGTGTGGAATTAATTTTAAATCTTTTATTTTATCCGTTTGTGTCATAAGTGATAACTCTTTATAGTTTTATCGAAAAAAAAATCGATTTTGAAAATTTTCAAATTTCGTTGCAACTTCAATTTAGGACTTCAGACTCCTAAATTTTATATGATTCTCTAAATTTAATTCATAGATCTAAACATATTTAAATATATTTAAACGCTACTTTGAAAATATGAAACATGGATTTTAAATTTCTTTACTAATAAAAAAGGACCAAATCTCTATAAATAAAATTTAAAATTGATTATTATATAATAAAATTGAAATTATTATAAAAATCCAATAAATATTATTTGTTTAGTCATAAAATGATCTTTATTCTTTATAACCTATAGAAACTTAAAAATATTTTTCAAGCTGCTTAGCAAAATTTCTTTACAATTTCTGTTGATCCAAAATGCTTTTGACTACATCATACCCTAAGTTTTAAGTAAGAAAAACTCATAAAATAATAAGATTAGTAATATCATTACAGCGCCTGAAGAATATTTGTAAACGAGAAGTTATAAAATTGCATCGATGCTTGAGATAGTACATGATTATAATGCAGAACACATAATAATTTTATTAAATTGGACCACGTATCGTCAAATAAAAACAATAATTAGAAATTCTTTTGGAAAATTTAAATCTAAATATATAATGTACTCACATCAAAAAATAACAGTCAACTACCTTGAGATTTGGCTAATTATATAATAATGTGCTTTGTAAGAGTTTCATAGTTAAAATAGTCAAACATTATTTCTATAGCAATCACTTGTATAACAATAACAACCGTTCACCTCTTTCATTTTAAAAAGCAAAACTTTTATGTATATATCCGAACAATTATCTCCATTTAGTTCTCTTATATTTTTAAATAATTCACAAATATATTTTTAAAAATACAAATTGATTAAAATTATATTAAAATTATACCCAACAAACCCGATACGTAAATCCTACGCATGGAAATTGAGTACTGATCCTAAAATTAAAAGACAAAAACAGAAACAGTTAAATTTCGAATACTTCATTAAAATAAATAATTCTTGATATTTTTCAAAAGATAATATATATAATTTTTGTCTTGTTAATTTTTTTTTATAAAAAAGAAACTGAATATTATTCAAAGAAAATAATTTAAAACTAACCAGATTGAATGAACGAATAACAGTTAAATTAATAAGAGCTTTTTCAAATTTGATTGTATTTATCATTATGTTAAATAATTATCAAAATAATTAGATTGAATAATAAGAACAATTAAATATCCATTAAAATTTTATTGTTTTTATTTACAATAGTTCTGTGACGCTTTTCTAGCGCTCCCTTCGGTGAGCCGTCTTCGCCTCTTGCAGCTCCTATTGTCAGGTGAGCTGGAGGCCTACTTACTCTTTTCTCCGACCCTGTTTTTGCTGGATTAGCTTGTCGGCCAGGGTACGTTTGGGACGGAAGAGGTGTAGTTAGTGGGAAAAGGTCGATAATTAATAACACTCGGTTTATAATAATAAAATAACGGGTTACTCCCGGCGACGCACCGCTACAAAAAAATAACTTGCATTTAGATATCGCAAACACATTCTTCGGTTGACACTGTACGTTCGCGGTATATTGTATAAATTCGCGCTGACTGGGCACAACGTCCTCAGATTTCTAGCGTAGGTACAATGCGATTTACACATTCACAATATGGCGGGTTTTCGTTTCATTCGTAGACATTATATTCTCGGCAAACACGCTCATGTCTTATCGACTTGCATCATTTACTTGCATCCATACTCCTGAAATAGGTACTGTCGTTACCCCTCGTAACAGGGAACGTGAGGATCGTCCGGAGGAAAGAACATTGCAAGCGCACTCTCCTGGTGATCAGAATGGCGTAGCGAACCGCTTCCGCTCGAGACGGAAGAGCGCGAATCGCATAACTCCCGGAACAGTCAGGGTAGCGTAGAAATTGCTATCGCCCTGGAGGGACGTGTGCGAATCGCATCACTTTCGGATCGCTAGGAATGGCAAACCACCTCCGCCAGGAAAAGAGGGCGCGAAACGCGTCCTCTCGGATCGATAAGGCAGTTATCTAGATTACCTGCGCCGTATTTTTATATTTCGCCAATTTTGACGCTGCTGAAATACTAGTGTTTCTGTTTTCTCGCTCTTCTCTCCTTTGGATCGCTCTCTCTCTCTCTCTCTCTATCCCTCCTTCGCTTTTCCCCACGCCACCTAGCGGGGGTGATAAATTTCTCCTCCTTCCATTAGGCGGCGTGGGTTCGTTGGTGAGGGGAAACGGTAAGGCGAGCGCACAAACCGTTGTGTCGCGCTGTACACCCTCGTGTCTCACTTTCAATATGTCGCCGGCCGCATCGTTTGTGTACCGCGGTTTCGGATGCACGTGTTTTTAAGTAAAAGTGTTTTCTGCGCAAAAACGGGACTTTTCATTGCAGTTCAAATATTAAAACAGTTTTAAATTATATTTGATAATGTTGATAATAATTATTGCTTATGATAATTAGTAAAAATTTGAAATTTATCAATTTTTTATTTTTTCAATATTTCCTACCCTAATAAGGGTTATTTTTCGTGGTGTTTTCATGATTAAATCGTTTTTTGTTAATATTGTATCATGGTTGTATGGTTTACGTAGTTTTTTTAAAGAAATTTCAAGGTTTGAAAATTTTAATTTTTTGTTGGAGTTCTAACGTTGGAAACTTTAGAATCATGAATTAATAATGAATGATAATTTTAAAAAACATATATATTTCTCATTTGTTAGTGCTTTATTTATCAAACTTTTATAAATAATATTAAAAATAATTAAATTAATATTTTTTCAATAATTTTTTAATTCGGATTGAAAACAAAAACGTCTTAACATTTTTTACATTCTTCAAGTAACTTAGAATAATTTTAAAATATGTGAGTACTAAATGTTTATTATTTGATAAAAAATATAACAAGTATATAATAAGACAAATTAATTTTGTCGAAAACTAACAATATCATCACACGTTCACTATGATATATATAGTACCTATTAAAATGTATGTAATTTATATAAAATATTTTTAAAAAATCGTACGTTCTATATACAATTTACATACTTTTCTTGATTAGTCGTACAATATATTAAAACGAGAAAAAAATAAAATTATTGTTTCGTAAATTAATCTATATCCATAAAGCCAACAGAATTTGAATAATTTAATACTTTTTATTGCCTGATTCGACAAGTATAAAACTATTCGTACAGAATGTACACCTCTTTTTCCACTCTGACGAGCAACACACTGAAGAAAGATCGCAAATGGCGATTCGGTCAGTTACGACACCAAGGGACTCGTACTTACACGCTATAGGGCATGACGAACAACGACGATATTTCCGCGGCGTCGCATCGTAAATACAATCTGTGGATTTCACTTGGCTCACTTACTTTTTACAAGTTCTTTATCTAGGAATGAGGCAATACCTGGTGCTTGTAGTCGTGATTTCCGATTAATTTCCCTTCCTTTTCACCACCCTCCCGCCCTTCGCAATTACTCTCACGCGCGCATTAAGATACAAGTCAGATCGGCTGTTGCAATTGAATTCTTCAGTTTTATTTTTCTATTATTACTCATTAATTAAATTATTCTTAATGCTAAGCGATGAGTCAAATAATAGACATGTTTATTGAACTACATATTTAATACATACAGTATGAGTCATATTTCAAAATAAGTAATGCGAAGGTAGCGAACCTTATCTTTGTTAAAGTCTGACGACTCTTGTGATGTTAAAAAGTGAGAAACATTTTTTACCGTTTGAATAATGAAAGTTCGCAGTTATAAATTAAGATTCTGTACTTCTATTTAAGACTTTCAAATTATTAAGATATTTTTTATCTTATCGACACTCGCGTATAAAATAAGTATTTGATAATCACCTGAAGAAATTAAAAATATTATTTTTTCTTTTTATGTTATAATTAATAAAAATATTGTTTTGAAACACTTATAGTATATTGAAAAACAAAACTAATAAGCCAATATTTCGCTAAAAGTAAACGTATTATTTACTTCATAATGAACAAAATTCAAACTTTTTAATAATATAAAGCTAACAAATTTTAAATATATGAAATATAAAGATTTATAAATTAAAGTCTATTCGTTTTTAGTTTTTTTTTTGTTATTAATAACGTAACATAAACTTGTTAATAAAAAATTAAACCTACCTGTCTCATTATATAACCGTTATAAAATGTATAAAATTTGAAAACTTTAAAATACTTTATGAACATAATATATAGTAATTAGACATATTGCAACATCATTAAATTATATAGAACTAAACAATGCAAACGCTTGAATAATTTAAATAAATAATAGAAATATGTAACAGTATGCGGTCGAGTATTTCGAACATAATAAGGACCAGCATGTGGTACAGAGTCGAATAGAGTAAATACCGGTTGGTGTTAGGGGAGTTAAAATGATATGCTATTTTTGGAAAAGCTCGCGTCTTTTCTGATACTACAATATTTTCTCTCTCTCTCTCTCTTTCATTTCCTTACTCACTCTTTTTCTCTATGTTTTTCTTATACAGTACTTATGGATCATTTTAAAAGCCATTAAGTCGGTATCTTATAAGTATACAAAAATAAATTATGTACATTTAATTATAAATAAAGAAGATGTTAAGGAAAGTCCCAGAAACCAAGGAAAACTCTGTAAGAGAAAAACGTAAAGAATGTTTAAAGTAATCAGAAAGAAATAAACTTTAATTACTTTAAGGTTTAAGTTAAAAAAATTTGTGATATGAAAAATAGCATTTAAAACAACATTTATCTAGTAAAATTACAAATAAAAAAATTCTTTTCATGAATAAAAAACATAGTCGACGCTAATCTATATTCAATTAAATTATCTGCAATCCTTCCATTATATTAACGGACTATATAAAATTATAATTAAAAAAGTATCTAAGCAAAATTAAACGTATTTTTACTGAAACTTTTATTGATATTGGTTCTAAAGTAGAAGGTATATTGACAACGATTATAAACTTCATTAATAGATATATAAAGTTTTGTACAATCTACAAGAAGTAATTAAAATTATTTGGAAAAATTAATTTTAAATTTTTAAATAAAAACTATCTATAATCTATTATATTTAAAAATAAGAATAAATTTAAAATAAAGATAAATAATAAAAAAAAATTAAAAAGTACATTTTTAAGATTTTTAGTTTGTTTATTAAAGAGATTTTAGTAATTAATTAATTAATTAATTGGTGTTGTTTACATTTAAACTGATTATAATTATAATTATAATCTTTAAAGAGGGAAAAACATTGACTTTGAGAATTAAAATAAATTTAAAAAATTTAAATCTACGTAAGAGAGCTTCATCGCAACGTTATTTTATTTTCTAATATTATGAGATAAAGTTATTAACGCGGATTTAATTAGATTATTCACCTGAAAAACAAAAAAGATAAATAGCTTGTAATTTTAATGTCACGCAAGAGATCTAATGAGACCATGCTTGGACGGTTTCAAAGAGTAAAATCAGTATCGAAAGCTGATATTCAAACACGTAGAACAAAATCATCCATTTAAAGAATACAAAACAAAATAATTGCCTCTTGCATGCATGTACACAAACACGAAGAATCTATTTTGAAGATGAAACAAACATAATGACTATTGAACACGCATAATACTTGAACTCGGAACATTCCTGCGTGACAACAATTGCCTAACGGGCACTGCTAGCACACATATTCAGATACAATATATATAAGACATGTATACGTACGAAAGAGTAACATATGTACATTCAAACTTGTGGTGTCGTTGTTCTCTATCATTCACTTCTATCGCGTGCGTTTTGTTTTTAAGCGCTTTTTTTGACGCGCGGGTTAACCGCACCAATGAAAATGAATGAATCGTAGAGTGCCACAATGGAATCGAGAGTTGAGTATAGAAAAGTGCCATGCGTCAGGATGTGTGTAAACAAGGGCGTTTATTACAATCGGCGCGAAGGCAATTACGTCGAGGAATGAAAATCTAGTCATTGACACTAACACCCAATAGAATTGAATATGATCTAAAAGAATGTCATGTTCTTGACTTACGAAGCTTAATGATATTCGTAAAAGCCTTTATCTTATATTGAAAAATAACAATGATTTCATCTCACAAAATGTTGGTCTAGATACACCAATTACTACAACTAAAAATCCCTTATATTTAACGAAAAATTACGATAATAAAATTAATAGATTCGACAGCATTGCAACTTACAGCATTTTAACTAAATATTTATTTTCACATAAGCAGAAAGCATGAAAAGATATTAAACTGTGAGATACTGAATTTTTATTTAACTTTAAAGTTATCGTAAAAGATAAACAGCTGTAATAAATATATTTTGAGATTCTACAACTGTAAAGTATTTATTGAGTTATAAATAAAAAATTTTATAAAAAATGAAACAATATTATGTTGCTTACATACAATTTGAAAATAAAATCAGAACGTAAAGATGTAGGAGAATAATTGATTGATTTACAATAAACTGAATGTGGGCAATTTCGCAAAAATAAATATAATGATATTTTAGCTACATGCAGCTGTATTCCTTAAAAAATCGTAATAGTATAGACTTTGATTACTCGTTTACAATAACGAACTAACTTACGTTACGCTTTTGTGCTTGAAAAAAAATGATACAATGGTGAAGAGTTAGAGATTTTAATAATAACAATTGTTTCGTAGTTTGTTACTTTAATAAATGTAATACGTACCATATGGAAATAATAGCAAACACCTGTTTATTAATTTAGTAATGTAATAATTTAGATGGATAATCATTATCTGTTATTATTCTTTTTTCATATATTAATTTCAAATATAATTACATATAATGGTAAGTTACGCGTAAGCACTTTTATAATTATAGTAATGGCTATTATCTTCGCAATTGGTTAATTACAGTAATCGTATATGCGAGTACAAAACCCTCTTTTTAAACTTCAATTTAATAAACCAGCTCTAGAAATAAAATATTAGAAATTTCAACAACATGCACTAGCTTTTCGAAATCATTCACCATTTTTCTTGCACAGAACATTTTAAAAGCACTCATGTATAAGTACCCTGAAAAAAGAATGTATTCACACCATGATATTTAATTATAGGAGATGACGACACGATTGTTATGGAGCGCTAGAATGCAGGCGTACCGCAATATGATAGGGGTGGCGAGACGGCAAAGTCAGGGTATAACCACGCGCTCGCACGCACACACATCCAAATACATGCTCATATAGAGATGTACAAATATTGTGCAAACAACGCAAAGGATCGGCGATGCTTTATTAATGCGGCCAATTTCGAAATGTTATCTGTGCCAGATGTCCTAAAGAGAAAAGCATATTCTACGAGTTACAAACGCATTATCGAAATTCTCACAACTACAATTTGTACGTATTAGAATTTAAATAGTATACTTTTAATAATGCATTTTCAATATACTTAAAGCAGCTTTCAGTTTAGCCTGCACAAGTTAGAATTTGTAGATATTAACATTTTCGTATTTTTAGATTATGTTTATACAAACTAATAGTTCTTTTATCATTACAGATTCAATATAATTAATGTATAAATTGCTTATATTAAGTTTAGGTATAAAATTATAATTAAAAAATATAAAACTGATAACATGGAATTTCAAACAATAAAATATTTTTTTGTCATTTGACGATATTGGTGACTCTTAATTAAAAATTAAAAAAATACTGTTTATTGAATTTTATTGATAATTATTATCAAGATATTTATTAAAAAGATATTTTCAATCTTTTTATAAACTGAAAATACATAACCGAAAAACATTTAAATGATTTAAAAGGTTTAACAGTTGTAAATAGTGTATATACTTTATTTCATAGTCATAAAGCTTAAAATTAAAAATATTTCTTAAAAATTGCTATCATAAAGTGAATAAAATTGTAAGTTTTTTTTAAATAAATTTAAATAAAAATAAATTTAAAAATTTTTAAAACAATACATTTTGATAATATACCAGGAACAAAGGATGTGTCATGTATTATAAGTTTTACTACTATTTTAGTATTTTATATAGTACAAATTTTTTTATATTTTCAGAATCAGAATTTTTTGTAAATATTTCAAATAATTTACAGAATTATTTGATATTTTGAATTCAGAACATTAAAATATTTCATCATAAGATCGACCCTCTATAATTGATGGGCTTATGAACTTTTGTACATTATTTAATTAAATCAATGGATTCAGATACATTTTCATGATATTTAATTCAAATAAATTAGTAAATTAACAATATATTTAATATACTCTACATTATATTCCATATATATGCAAAACAATAACGTTGTTTAACTAATAATTTAGAAAAAATAGTTTTAATTAAATATTAAGAATTCTTGCTGGAATACCTTACATAGAAATATGGAAGAAATCCCTCCATCAGTCTTAATGTCGAACAAGAAAGTACTTAGATTTTAGTAAAATATTCGCCGACACTTTTTCTTAATCGGCTTATTTTAAAAGTTATTATTTAAACTTTCAGAATAAATGTAAGAAGATTAAATGTTTTTTAATAAATATTAATATTCTTCTTTTATTATTTACTATGCTCTTGAGATATATTGTTATTTTAATATAGAAGAAAATTATGAAATAAAACATTTTTATTTGTATTTGATTTTTATTAATATTTCTAAACAATATACATTTTAATTTCAATTATTAAATATTGTTAATAAGTACTAAATTTTCATTAACCAACATAGAAATATTGTAATTTGCTTTATTATATTTTCATCGTTACTAGAAATCGTAATTTTTATATATATATTTCATAGTATATTTGCATAAAGCAATTTTTATTCCAATCGATTTTCTAATTTAAATCAGTTTGTATTATTAGCACTCCATTAAACTGTTTTCAAGAGAGGAACCAAAAATATTAGGATATTCACAATTTTGTGAATATTAAATCATTGTTATTAAATCATTTGAGGAATCGAAACGAGATTAATCATCCTGGCACAAGATTTATAATTACACGTGAGAGATATAATTGACATTTAAATTTACATTATTGAAATAGTCAACAATTAGTAATTAAAAACTAATATACTACCAAAATGAGTAGATTGGGCATTATAAATCTAGTTATATGTTGTACAGTGTTTTTGAGAGTTTTAATGACGAAAAAAAAAATATAAGGAGAAAAGAAGTATATCAGAAATAGTCTGTAAATTATCTCACCGAAAATCATTTTTTTCAATAATTGGAAACTTATATTTGTTGAGCAAAAAATCATTTTTAAAGACTTAAATGTTTTGACCGATATGTGCTTATTATTTTTCTTCATCTCTTTTGTTACTTAATTGGGAGTACAAACTGGCACTTTTCTTTTCGCTTGAGAGAACGAAGAGTATCTCATATACACATGCATCTCGGACAGAGTTAGTGCAGTTTACCTAACATGATGGAATTACTTGGACGATGATGATAGCTGAAATGCTATAAATCGTTTTATTAACAGACTCTTTTCCATCTTCACTGTTTCACTTACACCAAGAACATTGAACAAGAAATTGTATGTTGCATACTAAAGTATTTACAGTTAAAAACTTGTTCATCTTATTACAGATGATAATATTTCATCTTATTACAAAAACTGTTTATATGTTACATAAAAAATATAGTTAATGTTTGCTGCGTATGAAAAGAAAATAATAAATAGAAAAAGACACAAAATTAAATCAAATTTAAATAGATTAATTTTAATTTTGACAAAACGAAAGCAAATTTTATCACTGCTAAATAGAAATTTATATGCGATTTTAGTGTCTTATATTTATTATTACTTGAAATAAATTTGGATACAAAATGCACAGAAACTGAAATGGTTTTAATCGTGACTTTGGGACATTTGAAAGTATAATTTTCTGATTTTCTGCTTCATGACAGTGCAAAACGTAATTAATTAGTTTCTGTATAATTTTAATAGGCAAATCGTGAGCTAAATACCTATTTTGCTTTTAGATAAGATACTAAAACACTTACCCGAATTCATTTATTATTCTAAAACTATTCTAATAAATCTTTCTAAAATTAAATGTTAGTTATGCACAAAATCATACTAAAATTTGAATTTTATTGATTTACAATTGAATGATTATTATTCAATTTAATTATTATTAATTTAATCCTGCTTACTTCATAATTTGTCTAAAATATCTTTTAAATGTATAAAACTATTGTAAAATGTGTTTAACTTAATAAAATTTAGTTTTAAGCATTTTTCGAATATTATAGAAAAATTTGATATTTTTAAATCAATTAAATTATTTTAATATTTCAATTTTTAAAAACCTATTTATATAACAGTTTTTTTTACTATAAATTAACATTGAAAAAGTTAGCTTATACATGTATACTATAGAAAACAGATATATTAAATTGCATAAACAAATAATTGTAAATGAATGATATTGTTTGTGATAATAATTTAGAAGCGCGTCATCGTTCCATTTACCTCAAATAGAAAACTGGTACAAGGTTAAGTTAAAGATTCGTGCAATCTTTTAATTTTCCTTATTTTAGAATTAATTTAACAAAATTTTTTATGGTGTATGAATAACTTTTCTTGGTCTACGCTATTGGTTTATAATTCTTAATTAAAGGGCAAATAATTTTCACAATTCTTCATGAAAAACATAACAATTAAATACTACACAGTTGTAAAAATATTACAAATGCTTTTGG
Organism: Wiebesia pumilae; assembly: GCA_018907045.1. Taxonomy (NCBI): domain Eukaryota; kingdom Metazoa; phylum Arthropoda; class Insecta; order Hymenoptera; family Agaonidae; genus Wiebesia; species Wiebesia pumilae. Next base: position 6,180,306 of record JACCHZ010000127.1, read on the forward strand.
TTTTCCAGTATAAAAAATCAAAAACTTTTAAACTACTTACACTTTTATAAGAAATTAGAAAACAATTTTAGATAATAATATGAAACATCATTATTGATTGTTACATTACTGAAATCACTAAAAAGATTAGTGTGCTACAAAATTAATAATATAATTTTCATTAATACTCGTAAAGAACATGTGATTTCAATACATATTTAAAAATTGTAGCATTTTTTTAAATATTATATCATAAAGACTAAAGTTTTAAGTAAGACATTGAGAAAAACGCGAACGTACTGCTTATTCTAAGATTATTTGTCAAAAGAAGCTCGTATTCATCATCAATTACTCAATTAAATTTTTTCCATTTCTTTTTAAAAATACACTGAATTACTAAGGATAAACTTATTGTTACTATTAAATAAAAACTCTAATCAAATTAAACATTGTATCGAAGAATGCATTTTAAAAATATATTTAAAACTGAATAAATGGTATTTATAATATTTATAAATGGTATTTATAATACTTCCTTATATCGAGTTATTTATTTTAAATTTTGTAAGTACTCTAAATTGATCGTTTCCAGATACTTACTTTCTATTTCTAATCTAAAAAATTTTAATTACGTAACTTGAAATATCTCCACACATATAAGCCGAATGTGTTAAACAAATAGTAAATATCTCTATTAATTTTCTTGGTGATATCAACACTATCGTGTCATTATTAATACAACACACATTCAATTTTGTTTAGAAAATAATTTTTCCTCTCCGATGTATCACAATATTTAGAAAATGAACTCAACAAAATCTTTATTTATAAAATCTAATAAATAACTACAATTTGACTAAACTTAAATTTTTCTCGATTTTTAGTTATATTAATTATTACGTTTAGTATTAACATTCATATTTTCTAAATAACTTCTTTATCAAAAATTTATAGATGATTAAGGATTTTATATTTATAAAAACACATTATAGATGCAATGAAAAATAAAAAAATATATATAAATAACTAGAGCATTTTATGATTCTGAGAACAACTCGAATAAAAATTTAGAAAAAATATTCGCGTGACCTTTTATTAAAATTATTAATAAAAAATTAGATGACAACTTTTATTAAAAACTAAAAAATTAAACTAATTTGTACAAATCCCACAATCACTTAGCTTCTTTTTTCTACCATATACTTTTCAATTAATATTTACCGTCGATCTTTTTATTCACTATCTATACGCAATATCAAGTCCATTTCGTCAGTCCACGGTTTGTTCATATTTACACGCATTCACCCATAGGACGTCACGACAGCCGGAATAAATGGATGCTATAGCGTGAAGTACACTCCGTACAGATAAGATAGTAACCAGGAGAGTATTGCACACGTTTCTAATGTGCGATTTTACTTTGACATTTTACCGGATTACACATTGAACAGAAAATCAAATTTTTTTTCTTCAAAGCGTTACATTTCTTTTTAGAAGACATATTTAAATTCATAACATTTCTAAAAGTTAAACTAGTTAGTATATTAAGGAAAATTATTCGCATTTTAAAAGCACTGAATTTTTTCTCTCAAAGAATGAGATAAAAAAACTAATTCATGAATATATGAATAATGATGAAACGTAACTTACGCTAAGTGCGCAGAAATTATTTCTTAAAAACAATATACATTAATTATTTTGTACAATAAAATTGGAACAATTTTTATAGCATAAATTCAAATGATATAATAATTATTGTATATAAAAACTAAATATTCATTTTTTGCTAACAATAATACAAAACTAAAATCAAGTTATTGATGAATCGGTCATTGATGCATTCAAGATAACCTAACGAATAAATTTTTTAAACGTTCATAAATGTTATGTAAGCATGTAAACATGTCACTCAAAAATATGTTTAGTGTCAACTATTCACAGTTGACGCTACTTTTAAGTATAATATATTAGTACAAATAATAATAATAAATATAAATAAAATATAAATAAAAATTTAAATACATTTGTACTGAAAAATATTTAGGGAAGTATTTTTAAAATATTTTGTAACATCAATTATTTACACTTTATTATTCCTTTTAATCAATAATTAAATATTTAAATCAATAATTAAAAATACATATTTGTACAATAATTAGATTAAAATTTCTATAATCTACTTCTTAAAATATTTTCAAATTTTGGAAAAAAAATACCTTTTTCTAAAAAATAAAAGTATTTTATACAATTCAAGTTTTATGAAATTATTATTCAATTAAATTCACTATTCAATGCATACTCTAATGGAGTTAATTTGAAAGTAAATATGTGTAGGATTTATGTAGAAAAAATGTTCTTAACTGAAACAAATTAAACTAAATATTTTATTAAAAAAATAATATAACTATATTGATACATGTTATAATATTTTTTATAAAAACAAAACGGTTTACAAAAATTTCAATATTTTTTAAACATAAAACTGTATATGAATCACAATTTCAATTTCAGTTTACAACGTCAATGATGAACAAGTAACATACGTAGTAACATCTGAGAAACGACTTTCACCATAACTTTTTTTAGCCCTGAAAGTATTTTCTACATTTCTCGTTAGATCTCGCATTATGTGATTTAAGACCCGGCTGTCAATTTTGGAATCAACCGTCGAAAACATGTAGATCAGAATTCAGGATTATAAATTTTGGTCGTTGGAAACAATTTTTAACTATATGTAAAATTTTGAATCAATGTAATAACTTAAATCTTATTATATAATTATTTCCAAGTTGGACAAGAAAATATCGTGTAAAGAATATGTACAACACGTAAATATATAAATATAGTATAATAATAATACATTGTAATACATGTAACTTTTAAATTTTTGTAAAGCATTTTGTATGAAACAATAATACGTATAATATAACTTTCTAAAGTATTGAGAGTTTCATTTAACAAACTTCAACAACTTTACGTTGATAAAATTGCGCCTTGATAGAATTCTCAGGAAAAAATTACCTTCATATTCATTTCTCTTCCGTACACATATAAATAAATATTTAATTTATAAGAAAATCCGTAAAAAATATACATATTCTTTATTAGAAAACTAATTTTAACTAATTTTCGGTTAACATAAGTAGGTTATGATTTGTAAAAGAGTGACCTAAGGTTAAAAATGTGTAGTTGATCCTGATATTCTATAAAGAAATAATGTATGAGAAATTAATTTTATATTAATTTTCATTATTAAGAAGCACTGATGCAGAATTGAATTATATTCGTTCTAATACATATTTTTTTGAATAAATGATGTAAATGTCAAGATCAGACAGAATAATCTTCTAATTCTAAATTAAAAAATCTTGTTAATATAATAATGATTTTTCCGAAATCACGAAGTTTATTTATCTTCGAAAAAATTATGTACCATAACATTAGACTGTAAACCACTTTTATGCATCGTTTTTTATTTCAACTCGAACATTGTTATTTAATATAAAAAATAATATACCTTCTTAATTTTAAAAAAAATTATTTAATAACTTGAGAAAAAATTTAGCTAAAATAAATTGTATTACAATTAATCGATCTCTATATTCTTGTTAATCAAGAATAAATTAATTAAATTCATCGAAATAATTAATCTTACTTTAATATTACAAAAGAAACACATGCATAACTTATGACTCTCTCTCTCTCTCTCTTTCTCCTTCTCGATCTTTTTTCTCTCATATTTCTTTTCCTCCCTCTTTCTCGCCCTTTATGCAAGTACTTATACCGGCACGTACCCACGACTCCTAAACGCCTACCATTCTTGATATATACGAATTTACTATTCCTGTTTCGTATGCAAAAATGATTTTTTTGTTATAAACGTATGATGCTACATCAACTTTACATTAAACAATAGTCTAACAATAAGAATTCACGTTACAAAAAAATTTAATAATACGAGTGTCCAATAAAATTGCTGTTATAAAAAAAATTTTAACCATTTATTCTTTTAAATGTTATTCTCATTAAATCCATGAGTAAATGAAAAATAAATTGTATTACAATTAATCGATCTCTATATTCTTGTTAATTAAGAATAAATTAATTAAATTCATCGAAATAATTAATCTTACTTTAATATTACAAAAGAAACATATAATAAAATTAAAGTCTTCATTGTTTTCGATAAAAGACATTTAAAGATTTCTCCATTTATTTTTGTTTCTTATTGAGTAAATATAATAAGACTCACTTTTCATCACAATTAACTTTGCTTGTGTTATTTGGTTTTTACGCAAAAATGAAAAGAAAATTGTCTGCAATTTAAATTGATAAAATATTTGTCATTCTTCATTGGAGTTCATTGACATACGTCGTTTCATCTTGGTTGTTAAAGAAACAAGAAAAACTGAACATTCATCAGGGACTGCATTACGTTTTAAACTATATAACCAAGATACGTATATACGAATTCCATTCCACGTACAAACACTCGGATCCTTAAAAGCGTGGATGTACGGTAGCGCGCAGTTATTACACGAAGGAGGTGTATAAATGAACGATGGTATGCATAAAAATTTTGTAAACATAATATACACACCTATGTAGACGACTTCCATCTTGGAGTCACGTTGCATAAAATCTTACGTGACGTTATTGTAATGAGCGACGATAAAAAACACAACTTGTCTATAAAACTGACACATCCGCTTTTACATAAACAGACACTAACTGAACAAAATCAGTAGAACTGAACAAACTGAACTACATGATTTTCAACTCTAGAAAAACGTGCGAATACAGAAAAAAGGGTACTGTAGCAGAAGTTGAGGTTAGGTTACTATCTATCTTCCTCCGTTTTTACTCTCTCAATGCAGCGTGCAATACGACACTTGTTGATTCTTCCTGCACGCAATAATACACGCATACACACACGCTTGCACAAAACTGCCGCCACAAAAGCAGAAAATCCGAATACCAAGATACGAGAAGAAATTTTAGTTAAGGATCTTGAGTTGCATATGGCACGAAACACCGTCGACTTTTCACTCCCGCCACTTCGTCACCATCGTGTTGTGCACATATTCTTTTCTTTCGTATAGATTCGTATGATTATATATGTAACTGTTTACTGATGTATAGCTGTTTCACGTATATTCTTCGTTCTAAAAACAGAGCACTCGTCACTACTCCTTACGCTATACGAAATTATCAAAACAAGATACTGTTCTCCTTCACTTATATAGATTCATTACGAAACCAATGATTTTTCGGCATTCGAAATCGCATTCATCACATACACAAGCTACGTCACTCGGCGACTGACTTCGTTCTTCGGCATTAAACCAACGCAACGAGAAATCTGAAGTAGCTTTACCCCCCCTTTCCCCTTCCAAACATACTCTCTCTGACACTCTCTTTCGCCCTCTGTTCTTTTACTGCTTCTCTGTGTGATCACAGCATGGACTGGCACTTTACATTTCGAGTTGTGCTGACGTTTACTTCAATATTCCAAAATGACACCCTAACGTAAAAAGAATTTTAAACCTTCCGACGCATGAAAAATGCATGTCGAATGAAATTAAAATTATACATATACAATTAACCGAAACGATAAGAGTAACTGCAGAGTATTAGATCCCTTTTCTTCTTCTAAATCCGTCTGATTTCATTCTCTCTTTATTATCTTTCTTGTTTCTCCTTCTGACATTATCCATAAGAATTATTCTTTATCTTTGTCTCGTTTGAATCCTTAATAATGATTTACTTATTCAACTTGTTAATCCATGATCATAATTCATATCTCTGTAATATACTTGTGTGAAATTTCTTCCGATTATTCGTATCTGGTATTTCGCTTTATACTTCTATCTCTCTCCCAATATCTATATAGGCATTCGCGCGGCAGCATCTTTCTTGCCCTTAGTACTAAAAAAAATAATCGCTCCATCTCCGTCCCTTTATGTAAATAACTGTTTTATCCTCTTTTTCTGACTTTTGGAGTCTTACCGCGATTGTTTTTATCCTCTTTCTTGCTTGTAGCTTGTCTGTCGCTTCTTTCTATCTCTCTTCTATTCGACACAATCTGGCAACGACGCAATCTCGCTCTCTCGCACGTTAAAATTGCCAGTATCCCTGCCTATATATACTGTTGATTCTATACTCTTGTGTACATGTCGAATACCGAAGCACCACGTGAGTCATTTCACAAAATAGTTAACAACCGGTCTATGCGTTTCTAACATTCTCTTAGTCATTACAAAAATTTATTAAATATATACATTTAAACATTATCTAATATAATTCACAGATCCCGTTTAAAAGCAAAACCACAAAGTATTTTTCTTCCCTCTTTTTTCTAATAAAAGAAGAAAATTCGACTCCTTAGTGTAAAGCTATGACCAATCTACCAATTTTTTTTTTCAGTGCTTCTTCTTTCAACTTTTTCTCTACTTAATATTATAATATTGCATTTACAACACAAGTTATAAGACACTATACACACAGAGGCATCCATACGTGTAAATGTATTTATAAAGGATCGTAATAATTTTTTTAACAAAGAGAAAAATAGATTCACAAATTCTTACTATGCCGACAATTTTGTCAGATATATGTCTATTATTTTTAATAAACGAGAATTACATTCTTGAGTTCAAATTTAATCATTTGAAGAGAAATATTCGTTATAATGTCCTAGCTAATTCTATTAGAAGATTCTTTTGCACTACCAAATAATGAGAGCAATACCTAAAAATACAAACAGTTTAATAAAAAATACAAATAATTGTATATAATTTCGAAAAATTATTTATAATAATGTTAATAATAAACAAATGTAATTCAGTCGAATGTATTAAATGATAGTCGAATAGTATTGAGCAATAATTTATTAAGTAATAATAGTTCGACTATGGAAAAACTATTATGATTAACGCAGATATAAATGCTGCAAGAATAGAAATTTATGATAAAATAAATTATCCTTTTTTAATTTATTCACATTTAATGAAAAATATAGGCTTTTTTATTTAAATAACGATCAAAGAATGATAATTATAAACAAACGTTTCTGTATAAAAATATTCAACATCCGAATTAGTACACATTCAAACAACGCTACAAAAATTAATTTTTGATATATATATATATATAACTATATAAATGAAATTCACACCATATCATATTGATTCGAAAAGTTGAATAAGTAAATAACTCAAACAGTAGCAGTAGACCAATTTGATAAATTGATTCTTTTACTGAAATAAACGTTTTTATTACAAAATATATATACAAAATATTCAATATATTTATATAAGAAAAATACTGTATAAAATTTTTAAAATGCATACCCGTATATATATATTTTTGAAGATACATATTTTTACAAACTTCAAACGTAACAAAAATGTTCATTGTTAAACATGTTTTAGTTTTAATTAGATTGTTGCTCTAAAAATAAAAATGTATTGTTTCTTAGTTTCAACATAAATTCATGACCTCCTAAGTAAAAGTTTTGAAATCTGTTCTCAAATTATCATTATACATTCAAAAGTTTAAAAACCGAAGACTATTGTTGATCAATATCTTCTATTAAAATAATATAAAAATGCTTTATAATATGTATGATCAAGATTCATTTTATATATATTATCGTATACTCCGACTATTATAATCAAATTAAGAATTTTATTATTAATCTTAAAGAACCTCAATAATTATAAATTCTTAAAGTAATCTTAATTGAATTCAAATGGTAGTGATAATTCAGTAGGAAAATGAAAGTAGAAGAGTGTAAATGAATCATTTATCAGAGAAGTCGTGCCTAAGAGTAAATGAATTTGTTCTAATTAATACATGATTTACAAAAAAAAGAAGCATTTGATGGCATAATTTATTTGCCTTTGTTTTAAATATAAATCTGAATTTACACTTTTTGTTACATATTGTAGGAATAAATCTTAAATTGATAATCAAATTTTGTTCGTCACATTTAAAAAATATCAATTTAATTAAGTACATTTTGCTTTTATTAATTCTTATTCTAGTTTCAATTTAGAATTAAAAGTCTCGAAAAAAGAAAACAATTTATATGAATTCATTATTCAATAAATTTTTAAAATATATACATAAAAAGTTTGTGTATATTGGATAAAAATGTATTTTTAGCTTGTTTTTAATACGATTATTTCTTATACAATACCGAATTTATTTTTAAAATATTTTTATTATTTTTATTCATAATTATGAAAAAATATGCTACTAGGTAAATAAAAAAAATTATTATTCTGTTACGGTAACAAATAATTTACGATTTATTTTCTACCAACTTAAATATTTCATTAAAAATCAATATAAAATGATATAAAGTACTTTAAATAAGCGTATTTTTGTATATTCAGAAATATTCTAAAAGATATCTTCAATAATTAGATAGTAATTATTAAAATTTGTCTTAACAAAAGAAAATTCGTTTTCTTTTATTTTATACACTTGCATATTTAATTGAAAATTTTCTTTTTTATAACTAATTAAATAATTTATGAAAGGTAACGAAAATATCTATTTTACATTGATATTTTTGTCCGTTAAATATAATTATTTATATGACTTTTTCTTAAACAATCAATTTAGAATAATTATTTATTTATATAACTAATCCAAATTCGTGTTTATGTAGTTGCTGGATATTTTTATGAATAGAGTTCTTCTAAGCCTTCATTTTGTAACTTATATTAGTATCGCAATAATTTTAATGGAAATGAATTTTTAAATGCTGTTAAGGTTTATTTTGAATTTTGAATTTTTAGAAACTATAGAATAAAAGTCTTATTAATTCTACAGATTGTGAAACATATTTATTAATAAATTATTGAGCATTTATAGATTTAAATTATAAAAAATTTTGTTTTCTTTTTTGCGTAAAAACCATTTTTTACATACAAAGGTAATTATCATAAAAAGTAAGTCTTATTATAGTTACTTAATAAGATATAATTAATTAATGCAGAAATCTCTAAATTCTTTTTATCAAATGAAAATGGATATACATATTCTACATTCTATAATATCAGCTTAATTTCTCTAAAAGCATGTATAATTATCTTTTCTAAATTATCTATCAAATCAATTAATAAATTACATGCCTGAAAAAATACTGTGAAACAAGTGTCAAGTACTCGTTCAGGTATTATTATTATGAGTGTTCTGAAACTAAATGTTAATATAATATTACTGAATTAATTGTAAACAGAATATCAGGAGTCAGTAATTGAACTTAACTTAATCGTCTTTTATGGTTTGATAATTTCGTGCACTTAGCACCAAGAGAAAAAGGAGCATTCATGTATTTCATAATATCAAATACCGTAATCATATACGCTCATTCACAAGTTTCACGAGTGCTTTGAACACATGCATAACTTATGACTCTCTCTCTCTCTCTTTCTCCTTCTCGATCTTTTTTCTCTCATATTTCTTTTCCTCCCTCTTTCTCGCCCTTTATGCAAGTACTTATACCGGCACGTACCCACGACTCCTAAACGCCTACCATTCTTGATATATACGAATTTACTATTCCTGTTTCGTATGCAAAAATGATTTTTTTGTTATAAACGTATGATGCTACATCAACTTTACATTAAACAATAGTCTAACAATAAGAATTCACGTTACAAAAAAATTTAATAATACGAGTGTCCAATAAAATTGCTGTTATAAAAAAAATTTTAACCATTTATTCTTTTAAATGTTATTCTCATTAAATCCATGAGTAAATGAAAAATATATTGTACACACAATTTATTATAAGAACTTGTAAAACTAATAAATTAAAAGTTTAAAGAATATTTACATAAAAAATTTCTTTTCGGAAACGGAACTAATTTTTATATTTTAATTTTCAGTTGAATTCCTTCTCTATTGAGCAGTCAATATACTAGATTTTTCATTACAATATTATTAAGGATAATTGTTTTATGTGCAAAATATATCTTTTATAATATCAACAAAAGAAACCGATTGGTGATATATAAAAAATTTTTAGACGTTTCTTACAAGACATTTATTATTATTAAAAAGATGAACATTTAAATAGTTAACTATTATAATGTTCAGTATTTTTTAGTGCAAAATTTTTTCAATAAAAAAATATAAATATAAAAAGTCATATAAATAAGTTCAATGATTTTAAGGAATAAATCATTTTTCTTTTTGAAACTGTTGAATTAATATCCATCAAAAACTAATTATTTATGAAAGCGTCTTGTTTAAAATCTGTGAATGTGAATAGATCCAAGGAAAATATTAATAATTATGAAATTCATTAGATAAGTATTTTGCCTTAAGTTGACATGGTTTCTCAAAAAAATAAATTTAACTTCGTTACACAAAGCGTAATTTTTTAAGATTATAGCATACATTAAGTAATAGAAAATGTACAGTAAAAATTTTACTGTTTTAGAGTAAATTTTGTAATCGTGAAAAAATAAGCTGTTTAGATAACGTAATTTTATACCCTTAAACAATCGCGTGCATCTGTAAATCTTTAATCTTCAATAACATTTCAATTCATATGAAAGAATGTGATCTAATTTTTTAAATTGATTAGAACTAAATAAAATTGTTATGAATGTTTAACATTTCTGTTTGCAATTAGTCCATTATTAATATTAAGAATCACTTTTAATATTTATATAATAAACATAACAATCAATATTTAATTGGCAATTTTCTTTATATATCTATTTACATTTAATAAATATATATTTTTAATGATTGTGAAAAATCACTTATTCTACACATAAAAAATAGTTTAGAATATTATATAATTTCTTACTACATAGATAAACATTACACTTGTTGACTTGAATTTGACATCTGTACATAAATGTTGAAATGAAATGTTGGGTTTTGATTAGAAACGTATTAGCATTAAATTAAATTCTTCTAGTGGTTGTTAATAGATCAAGAAAAAATGTAGTTTAAAAAATTGAGTTTTCCTTTATTGGTGGAGTAAAATTTAATATTTAAAACGTAATATACTATTTTTATTAAGATTGTTTCATGGTTGTTACTTTAGAAATATTCTTATATCTTTTGAATGCGGAATTTTAACGGTATGATTAAATTGCAGTAATAAAATTATAATAACAAGCATTTAGTTGTAAGTTCCATACTAAAACAACTCATTTAAAATTTCAACCACATTTCTGTCAATATTTGTATCTGTTTTCCTTTAAAGGTATTTTTGCACCACAAATTCATTTAGCTAAAGTCAGATTTTTGTATAAATTTGTTTAATATAAAATTTATATAAGAAGTATTCTAAAAACTATAAACAATTTGTTTTTCGACTCGAAAAAAGCGACCGAATACTTTCAAAATATCTGACGCGTGATAGAAATCACGAAAGAACTTCCAACCATTGATGAGTTTGTGAAAAGTCATCGACCGAGCAGAGGCATAAATACGGAGCAAAATTGAACATTAGTTCTTTTACTGACCTTCGTGATTATGCTTTTAAGTCGAATAGCCTTAAGTAACGATTTGATTTTCCTAAGCAATCAGCTTTCTTCATAAGCCTAGAACATGTAGTATTTTTCGACATAAGCAATAGATATAGACTAAATTATACACGATAAATGATTTCAAATTGATTTCAAATGTAAATAAATAAATTGATGAGACTTTTATATTTCGGTTATTTGTGCACAATTTTCCTTTTTATATATAATATTAATTTTTAATAATATAAAATTATTAAATCAAGGAGACTATTTAAGTACTTGGAGCACAACGTAGTTTATATTTTTATATTATTACCATTATAACTAATTTAGTGATTTAATATTTATTATAATCTTATTCACTAAATAATTTAATATTTAACCAAATATTTAATAAATAATTAAATAAGAAATAAAAGCATTAATTCATTGAACATCTACGATGTAAAAAAAATCTAAATCTGTAGTAATTTAAATATATATTCAAGTTCTATCAAATAGATATTGATTTTTAGTCAATATAACGTATTACAATGTGACAGATATTACTATAATGTGAAGTAAATAAAGACTGTTGGTATTTTTACTTTTTACATTATTTATTAACTCTGCGTTGAATCGGCAATAAAAATATTCTTCCGAATGTTTTATTAATAACCTAAAAATTTTTTATAAATAATTTTATGTAAAAGTAATTTTTAAGCATACATGTAGTAAAAATTTGTAAAAATGTAATTACGTTTTGATCAAAAAAATTCCTACATTAAAATTGATATATATAAAGAAATAGATTTTCTTTTTAATGCTTGCCTTTCAAATGCTATACAATCTCGTTTCATGAAATATTAATATTTTATTTAATTGAAAAAATTTATTAAAATCCTTTCATTTATTCAAGAAACCAACTATATTTTCGTCATTGTTAAAGTACTAGAAAAGGTATTATATTTAAAATAAAATATTAATAGTCTAAAAATGTGTCTGTAAAACTTATTTGAAATTTAATTTGAAAATAAAAATCAGAGATTCGTTTTGGCTTTTGTACGACGAATTTATTCGACAATCCTCGTTATTTATTTAAATTGGATACTTGATATAATTTTAATACTTTAAAGGTGTAGAATGTACAATGTAGAATACGTACAATGGCCAATTTTCGTTCATTGATACGATAACATTATTGGAACACATATTAAGCGAAAGGTACATTAATGCTTATATATAAGTTACCAGGTGATTAAGATATAGTCACACGCGTTATTAAACTGTGTAATTTCATTGGTAATAATGTATACATAATGTGAAATATATTATATAAGATAATTAACAATGTACAATGATAGTATATATTATGTTTATAAACAGACGAATGTGATTGAGATATTCTGCTACATACATACAATAATTTGTATATGCACATGAACAGAAATTTTATTGAAACGAAGAATAACAGAAATAATTTCATCCCTTCTATTAGCGAAAATCGTGAGAATCGTTAAGACTTTAAAAGTTACAACGGATTGACATTAAGTACAACGTATTTGAGATCAAGGGTATGCGTCCTCGTTGGTAAGAGAGAAAGGGTCATCGGAATGGAGCCAACGCACACTGATATAAGCCGTGTGCACACCGATGGAGCAGTGCTATAAGAGTTCCGCAAGGAAGGGGAAGAGAGTAAGGAGAAAAGTTGGAGAGAGGCGAAGAACCGTGTAAGTCCCAATTAGGCACAGGTAAGCAGGGGATCAGGAGTTCGAAGGAGCTCGATAATGTGCCCAGCGTAAGGCCCGTTTTTGCTTTCCGCCTCTCGGTTGGGACCGACCGTAAATACTTTCTATACAACGCGAGAGCTCGACTGTGTAAGTGTAAAGTGCACATGGCCGCCAGGTGTGCGTTGTATACACGTGCCGGTGATATTGCGGAAATGGGTGCGAGGCTATTATGCTCTTTTTTATCTAACTTCCGTGTTTGTGTCTGTTTACTATCAAAGAAGCTGTAAAGACTTGAACGTAATGCACTGTCGGTTATAAATTCACAGTGAGGTGCCTAGAAACGAAAATATTTTCTTTACGTATATAGAGATTAACTCGAATTTACATGTAGAATCGTTTTGGAAGTAGTCATGCAAGTGTTTCTTTTTTGTGCCTATGGAAATCATTCATCAGATCCTTATCTATATTTCTCGGTGCAAATAAAGAAATCAACATTTAAGATAGAAATGTCTTACTTATTAGCATACTTTTACAGCTGAATTTTCATTATAAATTTTCTTTTTTCTTTTTCAAAAATACAATCAATTTTACAGTTTTATTTAAAAGTATAATTATTTATATAAGAAGGAATAAGTTAGACTACAAATATGCATTTTCAATTTATTTTAGTGTCATAAACATAAATTATGTCCGGAAAAGGCGATTTCACTTTTCATTTATTCGCATTATTCGTCTATTTCATTTTACAATGTATTTTGCATATATTTTTCAAGTCTTATTTAAATTTTCAATTATTATAAAAATGATTTTTCATATATAATTAAATCGTAATAATCTCGTCTAAATAAGGTTTTAATAAATATTGGTAATACTTAAAATATGAAGAAAAATTTGTAAGTTAGCAAATTTAATGTACTCTACTTTAAGATCGTAAAAATGTTTTAAGAATTTAATGAACGAAACTTCTTAATTTAAGTATTACTTTCTGAAAAGATATTCTATCTACTCTATTAAACAAAATAACAAAGACTAACGTGCACCACGGATATTCAGTCCCGACGCTCGTTATTTTCTTCTTTTGACTCGCATATTTGTGGACATACTGCAGAAAAGATTCATATGTGGCAAACTTGTAAGGAAGTGAGAGAGAAAGAGTGGATGAGTAAGTCCCGTAAAAACGAAAACAGAGAAAAGAAGAAGGAAAATAGAGCCTGATTATTGTGTCCTAATTTCGCACAGTAAAATAAAACAAGATACATTGCTCCCAAAAAAGAAGTCTTACTACGTTTAAATAAAGAAGAGGTTCCCGACGCCAGGACGTCAGGAACGACTCGAATCTGCTTGCTGCAGTCGCTACCAAATGTTTCCTCTCCTCACTTTTTCTTCTCTCTCTCTCTTTCTCTCTCTCTCTCGGGCCACATCACTCATTTCAATACTCCTCCACATCTACTGTCTATCAAAGGAAGAACTTGCTGGTTTTAGTTTCAACCCAACTCTCTCTTTCCTACATTTAACAAATCACTCTTCTCAGAACGATATACTAAATGATTATATTCTTATTTTCTTCAACTAACGCTATTTTTGAATGATTAAATTCAACATATTGGATATTGCAAAAGGTAAAAAACTGTATGTTATTTAGGAGTGTGCAACATGTACACATATATCCATCAATTACCATATTATTCGGAGTATTTAATTTATTATTTTACAAATCATTGTTTTAAGGTTTTGTACAAATCGATTCAACAAACAAAAAATAATAACATATAAAATTATAAGTACTTTAACAGAGTCCTGTTTTACCTTCTACCAGCATTCATTTTCCTATATTACTTTTGATATACCCTTTACTCACGCTAATAACGACACAAGTAGATTAATATACAAATTGTATGCAAATTTTTTAAGATAATAACTTAATATTATACAAAATAAAAATACGTTGATAACATTGCCATTTTTTTTAATAACTACATAAAATTTTATTGAAAATTAATTATTAATTTTTATAAAATCAAGTATTTTCAGAAACACGCCATAATTATTAACAAATATATTTTTAATTGTATTAAATAATATTAACGACCTTTGATTTTTAATTTTTCCCTTTAAAATAGTAAAAGAACATATTATTTATAATTTTAATAGTCTATAAAACCACCATGAATTAACTATTATCATTTATAAACATAAATATTCTCCCATTATAATAACGCCAGATTCATCATTTTTGGCAAAGGGAAAAATAGATATAGATAAACAATTAAAAACCAAGATAATTATTAAGATTAGTTTATCCATTTTAATTTGTAAAAAAATGAATTTAAACGTCTCGATGATTTACATAATTTATATTTATATTATTTACAACAGCAAAATATTACATAAAATATGTTACAAAAAAACCAAAATTATACATGTAAATTTTAGAATGCATATAAATTTTCCGATACAAATTAATGAAGAAGATGATGAAAGTAATAAAATAAAGTAAATATTTCACACATTTAAAAGTAAAAATTACGAACAGTGGTTCACAAAGTTTCATATTCAATTAATATTTACGTACATTTTACATGAGCGACTTGATGCTCTAGTGACATCCGGTGCTGCTCCGAATCTTCCAGTGGTACGTGCACGACCCATTTGATAGTTCTCGCTTTCATCTCAACAAAAAAGAAAATAAAAAATAGAAACAAATTTCTCCACGATTGCACATAACAAAGACAGTAAAGTATCGCATGCCAACGACCCTCAATCAGGTCATAACAATTTAGCGTAATTAATATCAATATTTTTTACTTAATTTAATCAAATTATTTGAATAAATAAAATTACATTGAATAAATAAAATATGAGCAAAGAAACTGATTATAATAATTGTTGTTATGAAATGCATAAAATTTATAATTAATATTTTATATTTCTGCCGGGTATTTTATTAAATGCTTGAAATAATAAAATTGAATTAATCTTTCATATTTTTTAACTTTATTTGAAAAAATCAAATTTATAAATGAAAAATTGATATCAATATTCAATTGTTTATTAAATTAATGCTAAAACCTTAAAATCTATTTACATATTTTAAATTATAATGAACAATATAAAAATATGTATATCCTAATTAATTTTTAATAAACTATTTAAATAGTAATTGAAGTGCATTAGCAATAATATTTAAACAATATTACAAATAAAAATTGTTACAGTGTTTTTTTGAAAATACATTCTACTTATTTTTTAACTTTTTAAAGTTAATGATAATAGTTTTTGAAACTAAACCTTTTAATGCCGACATTTTCTGACGCATATTTACGAATTCCAAGCATAAAATGTCACGTAAGTTTAGTTTTACCTTACTTAGTCATCTGAAATTCAATAGATCTACCGTAAATTTTATAATAAGTTCGATTTAATATGTATGTACATATATTTAATTTGTCTTGCATTTCATTATTATAATGTACTGAACTAAAGTTCTAACTCTTGTCAAATCTAAATTGTCTTACTTGCACAGTATCAAATTTTGTTTGTTAAAAAAATTTCTATTATATATGTCATTCAGAAATTTAAATTGATTACAAATATTAAGTATAATTTCTAATACATGGTATAATAATTAAAAATTGAAGATAAAAGTAATTTTAATTATGAGGTTGTAACAAAAAAATAGTGATAAATGCATGTGGTAATATTATTTATTTTTACGAAATAAATCGTTTACCTTAAGTTCCATTTTTCTATCCATTTGATATATTTCATGTGTTTCCATAAACTTTTAGCGTACAAAAATTCATCGAAATTATCATATTCAAAACTCTCTTTGTTCACTAACGCACGTTAAATACAAACAGTAACAAAATTCTAATTTTTTTCTTTCGAGTTCTGTAATTACTAAAATAAATATTATTTTAGTTTACATTTCAATACACTATATTATCGTAGTACCACTATAAACTCTTATTTTTTAATTAATAATTAATTAGTAAGAAATTAGTTTTAGTTTTAAAGTTTGAAAACACGTCTATATATAGGAAGATGTGCGTACTTTTAATTTAATATAAATTATATGACAGAACAAAATTATTATTCTTAAAAATAAGAAGTTCACTTCTTACAAGCAGTTTAGTAATTACTCAAAAAAATCACAAAAGCGTATATTCAAGTATTATTTCTGGAAAGTTAATTTAATTTATTTAATGATATTTAAAAATTGATTACGTTTGAAAATGATTTTACGAATTGTCACTTATAAATAATATTAATATTATATTATTACGTTATATAAATAATATTGTATTACGATATATAAATAATATTATACTTATAGAGTTTTATCGTTCACAAAATTAGTTGAAAAAAGAAAATATTTTTAATTGTTTGCATATATAAACACGTAACATTTATTTAACGAATAAAAAAATTGTAACTATAAAAAAACCCGATACTAAATCTTTTATAAAATTTATAGTTAACTTAAAATCACAAGGTTATCATGGTATCGACAACTAAAATCCTTTTAACAATTTTTAAACCGGAAACCCTTTAACGTTTAACATCACTGGCACACATCACAGAATACTTGACCGGCTAAAAAAGACAATTCTTGGCTACCCGTAAATATAAGAGCATTAGCCATTACCGAATTTGTCTACAAGTGCCTCAAGCGTAACCGCGCGCAGTATAATTGCAAAGTTAATCTCCGCATGCCGCTTTTTCTTTTATTTCGCAGCATGGATCACCTCCGGCATTACTGTTCTGTATCTCTTAAATGAAACGACGCATTTGCAGCTCGTTAAAAGCAAGGGGCAGTAGACGACTACTACTTGTCGATGTCTACGTACGAATGTCTGCCAACGAATCTTTAGCCAATAATGTCCGAAGCCCCTGCGTTTCCCAACACTTTCCCGTCTATCGAGATTACGCGCCTCCGGCATAGATAAACTCTGCTCTTGTTACTCTCTCTCTCTCCTCTCTCTGTCTCTCTCTCTTTCTCTCTCTCCTCTCTCTCTCTTTCTCTCTCTCTCCTCTCTCTCTCTCTTTCTCTCTCTCCTCTCTCTCTCTCTCTTTTCAATTGAAGGATTGAACTCGCGACGCTTCCTCTTTACAAACCTCTAGCTTAATAAATCCTAAAAGCTTCTATCTTTAAAATTTTATTTTCATCTCGGCATCGTAACCTTTATAAATAGCTGACATATGGTGTAATATAAAGAAAACCTTACGTTGAATTTTGTATTTCTCAAGTTGCGTCTCTTTTTATAAAAAGCAGGTGAGTGAAACAATAAAAGACTTTAAATTTTATAAATGGATTTTATCGTATATCCTTTACAGTATGCGGGCTACGACTGATATGACAAAATCGAGGTAAATGTAGCTTGAGGGTCCTACGTTTTCTAGAACCCTTATCAATGTTTTACTTATAATATTTGGAAGCAATAATAATAATAATAAACGGATTGAGCCTTATACTTCTCAATACAAAATATATATTTATAAAACTTTTGTGTACACATCAACGGTATATTTGTGTTATATATCTTTTGAAAATCTACAGATTGCTTAAGTTTTAAAAAAGATTAAGACTTGATTTTTCAATTTTGTTTTTTTGAGTATAAATTGTTGCATGTAATTAATGTATAAAATGTTGCAAGAGAATTTTGAAATGTTCGTGTTTTACACATAAATTAAAAAAAAATGCATGATTGACTAAAATTGTAGATAACGTTCTGCAAAATCTGCATTTTCTGCTTTGTTTTCTATCTTTCTTTCTTTTTTGCTCATGTTCACATTTTAATGATAAAATTCGTCGATCCAATAATATGGCCTATTACATAAATTTGTGGAGTCTATTGAAAACTAATAATTTATATACTATGCAAAGTGTGTGTCCTTCGGCATGTAAAAAATATTTAAATTATAAACGAAATTTAAATTTTCATAGAATTTAATTTAGTTATTTATAAAAATTCTCCATAAACTTATAATACGGATTTATATATTTGCGTGAAAAAGATCCGAATATAAGATTTCTTAATGTATTTTGCGCAGAGAAACTCGATTTTTCGATATATAAATAAATATCATAAAACTATTTGAAAAAATGAAATACACTTTTCTTTAAATATGCAAGTTCTAAAAAAATGCACAAATGTTTCAATATTATAATTATTCATCAAAAAGGTAAATATAAATTCTACTAAATTATGATCTTAGATTTTTTTATTTAGTAACATGGCATGTAAATATACTTATTGAAAAATCTTTTCTAATAATGAGGCTAATTTAACACGAAAACTTTTTTTAAACGTTTTACGTTTTTAACAAATATTAAAAATCAGATATCAGAATCTATGTTATATATTACTAAAAGTATAAAAATATCATAATTATGTTTGCAATTTTCAGTAAATTTTATATTTATTATTTAACTTTTAAAGTATAAATTAAAAATCTACGATACCAGTTTAGTAGGTCAAATAATCATAAAACAGTTAAAAAACGCTATCTTCTATATTTATACTTAAGAGATAGCAAGCTCTTCTTTACGGACAGCGATCAGATGCTTATAGAATTTGGAAATTTAGGAAATTAAAATAAAATTTAACGATTGAAATGTTTTTTTTATAATAAATTTCTCAGATAATGTTTTAATATTAATAGCTTGTTTTAATAATAATATAATTAATATTAATATTAATAATAATTTATATTAATAGCATTGAAATCTATTGTGGAATCGATAATATTGAAAATATCTGATTAAAAAGATAAAAAGCAATGGCATAACTTCATTTTAAAGACAAAGAATGTATATATTTTTCATGATTATCTAAATTTAAATTAAATTGCTTACTTATTTTTTTGCTTATAATCTATTGTGCTTTGAAAAAATCATCGAGAAAATTCACTCCACTTCCATAAGAAAATATTATTAAAACTGTTAATTAAATGTAAATAACACAAAAACATATATTATGCTTGATTAAGACAATCGCGGATCAAGATAAATTGAAACTTGGATTCGGTATCGTTCAGTGTCGTTTCAATACTGTAAAACTGTTCCCAATCGCTATCGAATCCTCATTACATTTATATCTGAGATTTCTTAAGTACTAGTTTTAAATAGTCGATAATATGATTATTGCATAATTTATAGACAAAACATGCACTTGAAATTAGAAGATTGTACAATGCGCATGTGGCATTCCAAAATGATGGTCAAATAACATTAATTTATTCTATTCACTTCTAAACAAAACTATTGTAATTTTAAATTTTTCGACTGTAAGAATAACCGTCACGTCACCACATTTACCTTACTATGTTCGATACATTCGTCATAGTTGATTAGCAGTGTAGAGGTTAGATAGCTCACGTTGCGTTGTTTTATTGAAAAAACTTTCTTTATATTTGAATTAAAAAAAAAGTAAGAATCAATCATGTATCTTATGTACTATTTAGATACTAACGGAGATCGTATTTATACACTAAAGGTAAGACATCTTTTATTTTTCGACTATTATTCATGTAAATTTTAATTTCTATAAAATGTAACAATCTTATAATATCGATTTTATTTTCAAATTAACAAAATAAAATTTCTGAATTTGAAAAGAAACCAATAACATTATATTATTACTGAGTAATTTATATAGAATGAAATTCCCTTTAGCATAAATTATTTAAAGTGATTTTTATATATTCTCTTACTAGATTTTTATTACAAGATAATTAGTCTAAATTATTAGAGTAATTTAAACAACTTTTTATTACACTTACATTTTTTACAAGTATTATATTCTATTTATA
The DNA here is from genome assembly GCA_018907045.1 of Wiebesia pumilae. Taxonomy (NCBI): domain Eukaryota; kingdom Metazoa; phylum Arthropoda; class Insecta; order Hymenoptera; family Agaonidae; genus Wiebesia; species Wiebesia pumilae. Next base: position 6,201,316 of record JACCHZ010000127.1, read on the forward strand.
ATTTTTTATCATGTATATGTTAACTATGATATAAACTTAATGATCACCAGTACAATGAACAAGAACTATTTTACATATAAACTAAAAATAAACCAATTGATAGATGAAGAGATTTAAAAAATAAAACTAACAGTAATAGATTCAATTCTATAATAGAAATCTAATTAAAATCTTAAAGAATCTAAAATAGAATTTTCAATTTATAAAAATATGTAATAAAATTGTTTATATAATGGATTATTTATAATAAATTAGTTCAAACAATAATATTAAGCATCTCATTATGAACAATGATAAAAATTTATAATATTAGAAATTCTATATTATTAAATTATTATTATATATTGTATGCTTTATATTTTATTTAGATTAAAACTTACAAAATTTTTTAAATGTGCATTTCAAACTATAAAAAAATTGTACCTATGGAAATATTAATTTTTTCTATGCACTTTAGTTTTTAATATTTTCTTTGCATAATTTTTTATTAAAGTTAATAAAAATAATATTTCTTGACATAAATAATTTAAAATAAAACATATCTCTAATTAAATTACAATTTAAATATAATGTTTAATTAGAAAAATGCTTTGAATAATACTTGTAAAATATTAAAAAATTTTTGCACCAATATTTTTTTGAAAACCAAATATATAATTATTGCTTTTTTTTTAGAAAATGGACCCTTATGGAAAACCAACACTTTCAGCACATCCAGGTAAAAATTAAAATCAAAATTTACTATATTTTTTAATAAACCTGTAACTTGATTCATAAGTAAAATACTCATTGCAGCTCGTTTTTCACCAGAAGATAAATACTCTAGAGAACGTATAACGTTAAAACGAAGATTTGGCTTATTACTTACACAACAACCATCGCCAATTTACTAAAAAAGCTATCTAAAGTAATGGATACAAATTATATTTATATTTATTAATAATAATAACAAGTTTTTTTAAGTCAAGTTATATAGTTTATAATGTATTAGATCAATAATTTTTTAAATACAACTTTTTTTATCAAAGTGAAGATTTCATTATAAACGCCTTTTATTTCATACATGAATTAAGCATTTAGTATATTTAAAAAAATTTTTAATCATTTAATGTAATAGCTTTGTAACCAACTAATTGATGCTTTGAAGAATAAAGTTGTTCTTATCTTAGAAATAGATAATAAATGGATGAATAAATCAACAAATCATTAAACAATATTTTATATTTACATCTATAACTGATATAGTACATATTTCCATAAAATATTTTACAGACCAATTTCAATACCTCTGTTTACAATTAAACTAATATTCAGTATGAAAATATAAGATAAGATTTGTAACAATTTTGCTGAATATGATTAAAAAAGCATCATATAACCTCATTTAGATATTTACAATACTATTTATACTTGTACATATTTACAAAATTTTATTGGATTCTGAATGACAATAAATTTCATCTTTAGTAAATTAAATTTCTTAAAGAAGTATTATTAGAGAAATTATTTTGATTCTCATTTTTAACAAAAGCTGTGAATAATAAGAAAAAATTCAATATTATAGTAAAATAAAATTTATTTACAAAATATATATTTTAAGCTGATATAGTAATTGATATTTACATAGCTTATGCTTTTTCATATTTACTTCAATATAATTATTTTATTTAACTGTACATCTATATAATTACCTTATTTTTTAAAAAGCTTTTTAGTAATTTAGAGAAAAATTCATATCAGTTTGAAATTTCTCTTTGTACATGGCATCCATAAAGTATTATGATAATTAATACATGTAAATTTATAATTTATTAATTGTTTTGTTACAGTTTTTTAAAATAAACTTTATAAATATAGCGATTCAATAATAGAACTTTAAATGTTTACTCAGTTTAACTCTAATTTGTTACAAAATAAACAATTTCTTATTAATACTTCTTTATAGTAATTTCAAAAGTTTTAAACTGCTATCACCATTAAAAATAAATATAATGTAATTGATAACAAAACAATATTTCTATTGAGTATTACATGAATGATGTACACTAGGCTCTAAGAATTTTAAAGCTATAAAAAATTATTCTCAATGTATCGCAACATGGCAACAAGATTTATATTACACATTTTATAATTAAAAATATAAAAATGTAAATGCATCTATCAATTAATGACGTTTATCATTTAATTTTGTACATATCTTTAACTAACAAGTTACTTATTACTACAAGTTAAACGTTAAATTTGTATTTTAGAAAACTTGTAACTCCTACTTGAATAAAAAGAAAAAATAAGGAACATAATGCTGAAATTTAACAATGTCATGAAAAGTCTTACATTACTTATATATCCTATTAGAATAAAGTTTTTACTAATATAACAAATTTTTTTTTAAATTAATTAGTTTTAAAAAATATGCTATATACGTTTGATATAATTAATTAAATTTTATTTTGTTATTAATACAGTTTGTAAATTATTTGTTATAATTCGAATTTTAAATATTTAATTTAGAATATATTGATTAATTATTTCCGAAATAAATTTTTAGTTAATAAAAATATTGAAGTAATATTTAAAATTGAAAAATTGAATTAATGAATTTTATTTAATAAACAAATTTTTAATTTTTAATTAAGAAATTTTGTAATAATTTTTGTTCATAAAATATATATTTGATTTGAAGAAAAGTTTTAGTTGTATGGCTATACAGTTCAATGGTCAGCTGCAAGTCAATGAATTACCAAATGAAATAAAATTTTAATGCGCTATAAATACTTTGAATGAACAATAAACAAACATAAAATAATGACGACAAACATTCGGAAAGTAGTGAACCGAGGTCAATCATTGTAAAGAAACGTTTTATCAACGTATTTCGAATTATGCGAAAAAGCACAGAATATCGCGTTTTCGCTAGAGTCGGATAAAAAGTAATACATTTAAAAATAATAATCTATCAAACTAAAAGTGTACCCAATTATACTATTTTAGTAGAAAATATAAGATTGGAGGTTCTCAAAAATGATGAGTCCTTTTGGCAAGAAGGGTTTTACACTCGAATGAAGTAGATAAAAGTAAATATTTAGTAGAATATTAGAATACGCAATTATTATCAATATCTCTTCTTTTATCATTTTTTGATAATTTTACATATAAGAATAAGTTTAGTAATAAATATCATACAAAGAACAATGAGAAGTATATTATTTAGTTCAAATTATATCGGTTCAAGATTTAATATGCAACAGTAATTAAATAGTCACAGTAACTTATTTAAAAGAAAATAGTAATAAATCTTAAGCTAGCTATAAATGAATATTCTATCATAACTAGAATTTTAAATTCTCTGTGTTTTTCTTGTTATAAATGTATGAAATATTTTCTTATATTCAACCTTTTTTATTTTAATTATTTTATTTTAATTTTTTTACTTCTTGACGATATTAGATTGTCAATATTGAGAAAAAGATGAATCCCTAAATAAAATGAAAAAAAATAATCTTACTAGTCCAGTAAGATTAAACTTATATGACACAATAAAATTTCAGAAACTAATAGCTGATTTCATTTAAATAAAAAGTTATTTAGGAAACCTAAACGTTATGGCGATAAGATATAAAATTTTTAATCACTATTGTTTAAAAATCAATATCATTCAATGGTTTGATAATAAAAGTAACGATAAGTTATTACAAATACAAATGTTATGTACCTCTTGAAACTTCTCACTGAAATATTGTGCCTTATAAAAAAGTATAGTTGTAACATGAAAACGAACTTGGAAGAAAAATTACAAAAATTCACCTTTTATACGATTTTTTCAAAATTAATCCTCCAATTAAAGAATAGAAAATAATAAATAATGAAATTAAAGCTCTATATGCTTATTTAAGTATTGTCATATTGATATGAATTCTTTTTAATTTTTCAATATGAAATTAAAAGATCGAAATTCTTTCCTCTTTTGAATGATGTTTAGTTAGTTTCCATAGTCAATGGAACAGCAGGTAATACATGAACTTGTTGAGCTTTACTGGCATTATAAACTTGACCTGGACTAAAAGGTTCTAATCTTGGTCCAGCACCAGATCCTAAATCATTTTTTCGTGCGGTATCTGTAAAATAATTGTATGATAAAGTTACAAATATTTTTTTTATTTTATACAATTAATAACATATATTTTAAAACCTTCGATAGTTCGTTTAGTAAAGCACTCTCAACTTTGGCATTTACAATATAACAAATTTAGATTCCATTTCATTGTAATCTCAATCTTGAATATTATGAAGCCTTACAATGTTATTAGACTTACAAAACCCTTGTAAGTTTATCATAGTCTCGCAATTTTGAGAACCTTTTCTGAAGTATTATTTATTTAAATCAGATAGAATAAAGATACGATTACTAGGACACTGATTACGCGACACAATTGAAAATATTTTAGAAAAGGGAAGTAGCAAAGAAAATCGACTAAGATACATCTCAAATAAAGATATAAAAGAAAACTTCAAAGATTAATGGCGTTCGACATGAGAAAATAGCGTATCCTATTTCAAATCGTGATAGTGTAAAAATTTCCATATAAATGACTGCATATATAAACACTATAATATGTATTAAATATTTTAGTAATAGAGAAAATCAATTTTATAATTATAAGAAATCAGTCAAATTTCCAATTAGAGATCAGTTTCATTATCTCAAAATCGATTTTTACCTTTTATGAAAATACATTGTTAAAAAAAAATTTTATTTTACAGCATAACAATTAAAAATAGTAAATATTCGATTTTGTAATATAGTTTATTTAATTTTGTTATGTACTTATCGACGTAAAGTAAATTAATAAAAAATCTTTTTACCTCTTGGTGATTATAAATATATTTCGTTATGAATAATGCAGATTTAATTTAGTTCAAACTTATAAGAAAAATTATATTGAATTTATTGATTCAAGTTTGAATGTTACATTTTTGTAAAGTAATTGTAAACCTTAAAAATGGAAAATGTTACAAAACACATTTGTTTCTATTATGGAATACTTAGAAATTTCTGAAAAATAATAAAAAAAAACTGAAAACCAAATGATTAATAACATCAATTATAATATCTATGGTTATAATTACATCCGTGTAGTTTTCAAGATATTTCAGTTAAAAAATAAAGTGAAAATATATAGCTTAACGTGAGGAATGCATCTCTGTGAAAAGTCTTATGAGCACCGAGTCATCATTACCATTTTTCAGCTCAACGGCCGCAGGTATGTATCGCGACAGTCTAACCACCGGAAGGGGCAAATAGCCACTGGTCAGTGGCATCACGTCCAGCGTGACGCTTTGCTGCTCGACCACTTCGAGCGATACTATACCAGCAGTCCTACCGCAAACGGCCCACATGGTTTGGTCAGCGAGCACCTCGTACATGAGTTGTGGCGGTGGATGATGGTGGTGGTGATTGTTTGCTCCAGCCTGATCGGAATGATGATTGTGGTGGTGCATGCGTATCACGGTTAAGCAGAGATGGCACATGCTGCCTGCTCGGCAAAATTCGCCACCACTACTACTGCCACTGCTGCTGACAATTGGCTCGACTTTCGATGCTACCGTGAAAAGGGTCTGGAAATAAAGTCGACAATTTTTAGCGCATCGTATTTTTTACGTGCTGTTAAAATATTAATATTGAACAAGATTATACCAAAATATGGATATGACATGAAAATTGGATTTTCTAGACTATACATAGCGCCAAGAATACACATTTTTTAAACGAAATTATACTTTACTGGGAAATCTTATTGAAAAATGTATTAACTTTAAGATCAGATGCAACATATTTCAAAATCGATTTTTTCGATTAAATTTTTTTATATAATTCATTATTAAATAATTATAATAATTACTCATAATCATTTAAAAATTAACTTAACTTAAGCTCATTGGTAAAATAAAACGATGGGATTGCAAAGTACATAATGTATTATATAAGTTTAAAATATATATAAAACTTTTTTCAATATATATATATGTATCAAAATCAACTTAATCATAAATCTCAAGTTAATACAATTTTCTTAATTTATACAAAATAATAATCTACTAGACTTCTTGTCATTCTACATGGACATACCTACAAATTTTTTAGTAGCAATATTAATTTATATAAGTAAAAAGATCTATTTAATCAAAAGAAAAAAATTTAATAATTACCAAATAATCATTGATATCAAAATTACACCAGTAAATATTGCTTTCTTTCTCAAGCTTTTCCATAGCTCGAATGTGTAATGGATCGTCCACAACGCGTTCAGTATCCTATTTTAAATAAATTAATTGTAAAAATATTTGCATTATTTTGTTTTTCATTTTATAACACATAATAAGGAACCTAAATCACAAATACTTTGAAATATAAATATTTTTGCAAAATTAGAAAGAAAATTTTGTAATATTAAAAGTTAATTATCACCAAAAATCATTTTAAATGATAAATTTCATTAATCTCGGTGACAAAATAGTAAAGATAAAATGTGTGTATAAAATTTTTACGAAATTGTTTACAAAAATTAGTCTAAAATAAAATCATCTTTATATTGATAAAGAATTGTTTGTACATTTGAAAATAATTATTTTTAGTTACTTTTTTCTTCAACTTTAGAAAAATGTATTACTTTTATTATGTTATAAAATAATTATTAAAAATTTTTAATTTCAATAATTTATTTATGGGAAAATAATTAACAATAATTAACAATAAATAAAATTTCTTTACAATTATTAAAAATGAATTAAACTGTTAACTATATCTGAAAGGTTAATCCAATTTTGTGTTTAATTGCAAATGTACTAAAGGAAAAAAAATTGAAGGGTATCCATCAATTGCCGTACCTCGACACCGTCGATCTCACTGACATCTTCGATATTTTTGATTGCGATGTATTTTACTCGAAATTCCGTTTTAATTGGTATTGTTGACCTATCGTCGTCATTACCAATCTCCACTTCCCACATAAATGACACCCACATGCCATTCCCAATCACAAGTTTTTGTCCTGCGTTTGGGTTCAGGCTCTTGAAATGCACGTCGACGGATGTGCCACTTGTTAGTTGTGGTTCCGTCAATTGCAGTAATTGATTTGATAGACCCGTTACGATTATTTGCAAGAACTTTCGACGCCTCGCTGTATGAAGCTTCATTGTTGACATAAGGGGAGTCCCAAAGTGAAGGGTTATACTTTCTTCGGAGCCCCAAGGACACTGGATATTCAACTGTGGAAATGAATATAAAATTTGTTTCTTCCTTAAATTTGAAACATTTTTATTAATAGTAAATTTATAAATAGAAAAATGTACTTTCATTTTTATCCAATTTATGTATATTAATAACATATGTAATATTTTACACAAAAATAAAATATTTTATAAGCTTTTTAATTAAACTTTTTAATTGTACTTTTTACGTTACATTTTTGTCGTTATATTCAAACTATTACGAAATAAAAATATTAAATAATTGCATAACTTAAGAAGAGAATACAATTTTTAATTTTCTTTTTTATCCAAAAAATTAATTAAGTTTACTTTTACATATTAGTATTATTAAATAAATAATATATCACGATTCCTCGAATGTTTTTTGTAGGATTTTCACTTTGAATATTTTTATTTTTTGTAGAATTTACAAAAATATTTGTTATATATTTAGATAATGATATACTATAGCTATAACAAAATTCTACCTTGCAGGCAACATTCTAAAATATTTATTTATTATCTTTATTTTTTAATTTATATTTATGTTATATATTTATATATTCGCTTTTTTTATACAAATAACTTTAGGTAATACTTTACCATCATTTATGTAATAAATCTTACAGATTTATATATTATATTTACAATTACAATTACAACATTTAATTTAATTTTAAAGCAAGTTTATAGTGTCAAATTTAGAAATTGTATATTTAGTTTACATTTTATTATTTTTATTTCTTACCTAAATTCATATAATTTATTGTAAATTTTCAGGAATATTTTTAATGTAAAAACATTTTCTTGTAAATGAAATTATAATTTTAAAATTTTAATAAATTTCTATCCTTTTCAAATGTTAATAAATAAAATTGAAGTGTCTATATTTATATATAAATTGAAAAGTAAAATCTATGAATTTATGCATTTTTAACAATATATCTAAATATATCTAAATATATAACCAGATAAAAAGGTAACCTTGTGCTCCATGGAGGCCGAATCCTTTTTGGGTGGTAGGTCTGCTAATACCGTCAATTTTAAACATGTTGTTTCGAACGGTTTACACGTGGGTAATGCTAACTCGATCTCTCTCACCAAGGCGCCAGTTTGTCTTTCTTTACTTTCGTCTATCTTCGACAACGTTAATCCTCGCGAAGTTCTCAACTTGAGCATCGAATCTTCGCATATTTTTACACTACCACTAGATATAACGAGCTCAACAGTTTGCGCCAGTCCAGCAAGCAGATCGCTAGTACAATTCAGAGATATCGTTGGTTGAATCTTAGCCACCTAGTACAAAAAATCATTATTTTTTTAATATATCGTTTCTACTGTTTCTAAGGTACATATTGATAGTAGCATTCGTATTATATTTAAACTATGTTATTATTTTCTACACATAAAAATAAATGCTCTATTTAAATATAGTCATGTTACGGTCTTATAAATCTTTAAGAAAAATCGAACTTAATATTAAATAATAATTTTCATTTCTGACCATATAGCACAATTGCGGCTCCAGTAATGGTGACAAAAATTCCAGCTTTTTTTCTACAAGGAGAGATAGTTGACCAACTCGATAGTAACCAGGATGATTGACACGCTTAGTGAGAGTAAAATTATTGATCCCTGGCTGAAGTACAAATTCCGAGGATGTGCTTAGAGCTCTAGTGAAGTCGCCCTTGATGCTCATAGAGGGTTTCCGATGTTTAACACTATCCGAACGCTTTACAGGATTTTTCAAACTCTTGCCAATGTGCACATTCGCTGAACCAAGGCTTTTGTCCTCCTTCAGGATCAACTTCGTAGATGCTGCAAGTTGCAGTAGGCAAGGATCACTTGGTTTTGAGTCGTTTATTCGGCATTTTAATAATCTGTAATAAGCATTAAATTGTTCTACATTTTGTAAATGTAAAATTTTATGTATTTTAAAGTAGAAAATAGATTCTCATTAAGGAATTTGAGAGTTCTGCGTTTGTTTGTTCTCTTTTCCACCGATTAGATAACGAAAAATAATGATATTTGAGTTGTACCAAACTTAAATTGATACGTTCTACATAATCTAGTAGATTTACGTGAATATATAATCAGCTCGTTATTACAAAAAAGTAATAACATCTTTATCGAAAGAATATATAATTATTTTTAAATGTGTCCTTCATTTACTAACTTAAAATTTATATTACAAATAATCATCTACATAACCTATACATCTTGGTTAATAAACTATCGAGAAATTCTCATTAACTAACTAACGATCATAATTATTCATAATCATTTAATATTAAATTGCCATTGAATTATTCATTTTCAATTTTACTTAGAATTTGTTGTAAAATCAAATAGATACTTGATAAGTAGATATTCTGTTTTTAACAGGTAAATTTGTTTTGTAAATGAAAAGAAAATCAATGTTACAAATCTTAAATATGAAATATGTAAGTATACTTGAAAGACAAAATTATTATGTTACATTTATTCATTCTAGTATCATAAACATAAGTTATGCCATTATTACACTTATTACCGTTCACTAAATATTATGTAATATTATTTACATAAGCATAAAGACTATAAGTTCAGTCATTTGTTAATAATAAAAAATTTAATAATGCCTACAATGTGTAATATAGCATTAACTAAAATTATATTTAATAATGTACAAATTAATTCATTATTTTATTATATAAATGTGTAATAATAATTGTAAATTTATTTATGTGTATTATTATGATTTATTATAAATTTAGTTAAGTAGATAAAAATGGCATTTAAAAAATAAATTTTTATAGAAATTCCATTTTGCAAAGTATTTTTTATGAATATATAATGGAATTGTAGAACTTGTACATTGTGTTATATAAACTTAATTATTAACGCAAGTATATATATAAATTAAATTGCCTTTATAATATTAGCATCAATTAAAAATATTTATTAAATTTGTCTTTTTTTGTCTTAAAACTTACGAAACATATGCAACTTGCTTAAAACAATGTCAAGTCAATTACAGTAACTATTTAAAATTATATAAAAGATATTTAAATATTGTTTTTATTAATTTTATAATTTGTAAAATGAAATTTATTTGATGTTTTTACAAAATTCGAATCAACTTGAAGCAAAATGAACAACAAGTTAAATAGTCAAGTTTTGTTTAAGTTTCATATATTAATCGTTCTGATTATTAGAAATTACAAGAAAAAATGCTTACCAATATTGAATAATTCAATAATAATGACTTTGCTTTATTGACATTTTTTACTGCTTGCAGTATTTAATTAATATTTACATGTAATTTGAATCTTTTAGTGTTACTAAACTGATTGTCTTAAAATTTCTTTTATTGCGATTTCAATTAAGGATAGTTCTTCTTCATTTTTCAATACAACAACAATGCAAAGTTAAATCATGACTTTTAACTTTGATATCTTTTTTGTACATGTACATATAATACTCAGCTATGCTTAATTAAAAGAGCAGGTGTTTTATTTACATTTAAGTATACAATTATAAACTTCAATATAGCTCTATAATCTTCTGAATTATTTTTTTATACAATACTGCAATTGCATTTTTTAAATATATAAAACAATTTTTCTCTATATAAATTTGACAACAAATTTCAAAACATTTAAAAATATCAATATTGGCAATATAATAAATTATATTTCTTTTATAAAATTTAATTTTCTACAATCCAAATTTATATACATTTAATAATTAAGTAATCTTTAAACATTTAAAATTACATATTTGTATTTCTATAAATTCATTAATTAAATTTAAACGAATATGTTTATAGTCTTTAACTAAAATATTTGGTTATCTATCATAAATAATAAAAATTGTAATTGTCAAATAAATAGCATTCAACACTAAAAAGTTAATTTCTATAATTTAAATGTCAATCAAATCTAGCAATTATTATCAACGAACCCTTCCCAGAGAAAAGTAGAGAATGTGGAAGAGAGAACTCACAGTTCAGGTTTTGTTTCTGCTCCCTTAGCAATTTTTCTTTTGGTGCTTGGCTTCTGTAGTTCCTCTATGGATAGTTCTGCTTTAGTGCAGGTCACCTGCCTAGGCAGTAAACTCTTGAGCTCCACTGCAACCTTCACCTCACAATCTTGGATGACTTTGTCCGTCACGCTAACTTCCATTTCTTGAATTACAAAGCTATTAGACATTTCTGTAAGGAGAGGTTGGGACTTTTCCAGCATCTTTGTGTAGCCGAGCATTTCATCAAGGTATGAATTTCTAATAATGATATGTAAAATCTCGGTGCTGGCAATTGCAGCACAGATTTTCGTGTAATGCTCGGTATCGTCCATTTTTTTGTAACATTGGGCGAGCTCGTGTTGAGTCTGGGCGGCGAGGTGACACCAGCCCTCGGATGCATACGTCTGGAGTGCATCTAACAGGAAGACAACTGCTTTCTGATTCTCATTTAATTCGCTGTAAAAACGTGCGAGCTCCTTTCCGATAAGTCGGGCTGACCTTATTCGACCGACGTGCTTGTACGTACCCATAGCTATGAAATAACGATGAAATTATTATATTTAAATCTTGTTAGTTATATACTAATAAGTACATGAATATTTTTACATTATCAGTACAATTACATTTTGATAAACTAATTTCAGTTCTTTCAGTTATTAAAAAGCTTGAAAAATTAATTAACTCTCTGAAATATTACATAAAATATTAAATTAGATTTAAAACGTACATTGTTTAATAATTAGCAAAATTTATAAATTCTAAATTGAAATATTCTTAAACCTTAGTATAAATAATACTATTATCTTACAAATTGTCACTGAAAATGTTAAATTGACTTTTTAATATTATAGTAGTATTATAATATTCCCATTATAATAGTCCTAAAAATGTTGATCTAGCACAAAATTGTATTTATATTCTAATTATCACATACCAATAAAATAATTCAAGAAATATCATTTCATATTCAGCAAACACTATCAATTATTACATAAATAAATTGCACTTTTACTATTGTAAGATTTCACACAATGTAGCTCTTATTTTCCCAAAAAGAAATGCTCAAATTTTATAAAACGTTTCAAATTCACCTAATTCTGTATGATACAAATACTGCTTTCTGAAGGCTTCCTTTGATGATAGAGCTTCCTTTAGTTGGTCAGTAGGTGTGGGATTGTTTGGATCGTGCATTGTCGGTTCCGAGTCACCCATTCCAGCAATCAAATACACAACTGTGTGAAGCTGCTCACTTGTTGGATCATTTCCGGGCATAAGACCGCACAGTTTACCCAGATTCTCCAACTACGACCAAATCGAAAATTTTATATATTAATAGATAACCATTGATATATTGAACGAAATAAAAATGTATTTGGAAATAAAAAGTAAACAACTCACACATTCATACGAAAATTTAGTTTATGTTTATATATATATATTTTTTAAAGATTTAAAAATGAAAATTTTTTGAAAATAATAGTATTTCTATAATTGTTTAAGAACTACTAATTAGTGTTTAGAATCGTATTATATTGTCATTTAATATATACATAAATATGTAAAGAATATCAAAAAAGTAAGATAGTGTTCCTGAAAAAGAAGTTAAACGTAAATAAATCTTTATAAATTGTAACAGATGATTATTAGAACAGATTTCTAGTGAGTATATAATAAAAATGATCATCCTCTAAGACAGATTTTACGTGCTTTTTACATTTGATTCATAAACTTTCAGTAAATTGACTTATTAGTTCTATTTAATTTATCATAAGTTTTGTTTTGTTTTGATATTTGTTAGCAAATGTATGAGTAGATTACCTTATCTCTTGCAAGTGCCCACAAGCTAGCTGTATGTAAAGAACACAAGTCCAGCAATTGACTATTATCTATACTTGAGGTTGATGATTGGCATGCATGTAGTACTTCTAATGCACATAGAAAAGCCCAACACTCTACCGACCCTTCTGGTCGCTGAATTTCAAGAATTCTAAGTTCATTTATCGTGTCATGTACAAAAGTCAAACAGCGTTGAGCAACCTAAATAAAATTAAGATTTTTTAGATTTAAAGATGTATTCAAATTTTATAACTTATTTTTAAATTAAAAAATATTTATTAAATATCATTTAAATAATTTATTTAGAAATTCGTAATAACCTCCCAAGGTTTCTTTAGTGAAAGCAGCATAGCACACTGTCTACCAAATAAGTAGCTCCTGAGATCAAGTAACGAAGCTTTGCAGTCAGCTATCAAAATTCTTATATGATAATCTATACTATTGTTGAGGTTTACACCCATCCAATTATTTAAAGGACTCTGAAATGAACTCAGCCATTTTGGAGTATCTATGAGTTTTGATAAAAATAATCAAATAATAACAATTCTGATTCTTATTAAATTAATAAGGTGTATCTGTGTAATTTACCTCCAACATTTGAATTCAAAACAAACTGTGTAAAAAGAGCATCTAGTTCATCATATTGTACTAAAGCTTCATCATATAATCCTAACATTTCTAAAATGAATGCAAGCTCCTCCTAAAATTTGAATTGTTAATGAAATAATATTTTTATGTTCATACTTGAAAATGACTAATGAAATACACTAATGAACATGATCTAACAAATTTCGTAGTAAAATTTTTTTTCTTTAATTATATGTCAATGAAGGAAAAAACAAAGATATTAAATTTTAACAATAACAATTAGTACCTGCAGTAAAAAATAATGGCAAAAATTCCAGCCTGTTTGATTTCTTTTTTCTCGATGTTCTCGGATTATTATTTCAAATTTTAAAAGCGTTCTATCATAAGCTGTTAACATTAAATGCCTGATACGAATTATTAAACCTCTCCAAGATTCAGCAGAACGAGATTCAGATTTTATTGGATTGATTATAGATAGACATCTATTAAGCATAAAATCATGTTTAACATAGAATTCGTTTTCAAATATTTCTTTATTCTTACCTATCTCCATGTTTTGATGCAAATTCATTACGAATTTTATCTAACACAGTTGTTCTAGGTAGTAATTTATTGCTTTTCTTAATATCATAGGTTTCTACCAAAACTATCATCCAGTCTTGTATTCGAGCTGTTGCTAGTGTCTTTAACCAAGAGTCTATGTCATCTCTAAGAGATGTCTTATAAACATCAATATCCTATAACAAGTATTAAATTTCTAATCATTTAGCTTGCTAAAAAGCATAATAAGAATTATTTTACTTACTGTACATTCACTCCAATATGTATGAAACATAGGCCGTTTAATAAGATGACAATCTTTTTCCGATGGTAGTATATCTTGGGAGAATGGAATAAATGTTGCACCAAGCTTTACTAGCTTGATTGGTCTGTCATATGATCTTCTCCATTCAACAGAGTCATTAGGTATGGATTTAACTAAGCCATGTTTTAATGTATTAAACAATTCTTGATCTCCTGCATCTAAAATAATATATTACAAATTAAATAAATAGGAAAGTTGTTTTATTAAAATAAAAAAATAGTTATTAAAAATATTATTTTTATGTATAACATATTATTATTTTTCTAGATTACATATTGTTTTTATATATTTTAATTATAAATTCACTGATTACTGAGTAACAAAAATAACGCAAGAATAGGAGTACATGTAGTTAAAATATTTCAAAAACATATAGTAAACAACTAAAACAATTTAGTTGTTAATATTAAAATTTTATAACTAAATGAAAGGAACTAAAAATATTTTTATATAAAATGAGATTAAAAACTGTAAACTTAAAATGTTTATCATAGAAATGTAACAATATTCTTTTGATAATCTTTTTTATTGCAAGGAATTTGCTACACATTTTTTTGCATGTATTTATATACAGTTAGTTTAATATGCAATGATTAATATTACAAATATGTAAAAATTATGCTATTTTAAAAAGTAATTTCAAGAAATATTTTTAGATAAGTATGTAAATATATTTTTATAATCAACAATTATAAGAGTTACAAAATAAATTAATACAATAGAGAGTATATTTTATAATCATTAAGTGCATATCAATTTAAAATAATTGAAGATTCTTAAGAATTCTTAGAAAATTATCAATATCAAATATCAATATTTTGCATTTATCCACAAATAATTAGCTTAAACAATACAATAAAATAATAAATATGAATCAGTCAAAGTTAATTAAAAGAAAATATTGGTAAGGCTTTACAACTGCTGTGTCACTTCTACTCCACATTTTACTTTCAAATGTCATTGTAAATGCAAATATCAACTGTATGAATAAATTTAATAATTATGTATGTAGAAGTATCAACGAAAATAATAAAGTTTTAGTTAAAATAATAAACATAAAATCTGTAGGTATCTTAATAATAATAAACAATAATATTATTCAAAGGATAGAAACAGGGAAATTATAAAGAAAGAACCAGTGAAAGTAGCAAGCGTAAAATGAGGTTATGAGTATAAGTTCCAGACATTCTTTGAGATGGTGTCGAGGTTACCAATGTCAGGAACAAAATACATACATGTAACGATGGGCATGCAGTCCATGGAGGTATTGTCATTCGTTTTAATTTGTTCGCCGATTGCAACTGCAGGCAGCCCTCCATTGCAATTCATCTCTACTCTCAGTCATATCACTACTGAATTTTATGATTTATCCTGCCCTTTCACGCTCTTTTTTTATTTCTACACAAGCTGATAAAAAATTTTTTTTGATACTTTTTTATATTTCTTTTTTGCGCGAAATTCGTAGTTGCAATTATCTACATGTAAACGAATTCAATTCAACAGAACAGTGAATATATTAACGTTGGGAGCACGAACATTTATACATCTGTACGTATGCCTTACGTACTATATATACATTTTATACATATTACGGCGTTACTGCAGCTGCCGTCTGTAAGCTTTCGAGTTAGCTTGAACACATGCATCTATAGAAGTAATCACAAACATTTGTCGAATAAAAAGAGAATTAGATGTTTAAATATAATTAAATTAAAAATTTATTTATATAATTAAAAATTAGTATTAATTTAGGTGCGGTAACTACTCATATAAAAAGTAAGGTAGATGAAATCGAAATTTATCAAGATTAGATAATTAAATAATTTCATAAAGAAAATTCTTTTTAATAATCCTGCAGTTAATCATTGTATTGAATAAAATTTGATGTGTTCATGATTAAACATACTCGTATTTTGATAAAAATCATTAAATTTCTATTTGTATTTGATTCTTTTATATTATTTTTATATCATTCAGAATTTTTTAAATTATTATAAAAAATATGATTATATTTTTTAAATAACAATTTCAAAATTTAGATTTCAAAAGTAATAGGTTTATTTTTAATAATTAAAGAAAGCCATACAAAAATTAAAAAGAATAATAATTATCATATATGTAGTTTTTTCTACAGTGTTGAGTAATGTGTTTTAGCACTATCGAAGGTAATATTGTAACTTTCTTTTGCCTGAACTTAATACTATACCATAATACTCAATTACAAAAAACATTAAAATCTATATTTTTTAGCTTAAAATCACCTTCTCTTTGTAGTGGGAAATCCTTGTTATCAAACAACTTATACATTATTCTGATTTTTTCATTTTTATTTTAATTCACAATAAGCCCTAACAAAAATTCTTTTATATTGATTGTTTTTTCATTATTTAATTAAATTTGAAAGTTTGTACGCATTTTTCTAATTTAAGTTAATACAATGTAATTCAATACATTTGCAAACTTATTTCATAGATCTTAATTCACTCATTAGCTCAAATATGATAGAAACTAATAGTTCCAGGTAATGAAAAAATTTTTGAAATAATTTTGTATAAAACTTCATTATACCCCATACAATATAAATTCAATGAAGCACTCTAGTGGCGTAAGAATAATAAACAACTTTATTAATATATAGCATAGTTGTCTTTACAACGTAAGTATTAATGAAAAAAGATTATACAAATAAGTGTAAGTAAATTGGTGAAAAGTCTCGAAGTAATACATTGAACCTTCAGTCAGGGCAATGGACAGGTTGCAATAAAGTCACAGGTCTGAAGATAAATCCTTTTTCGGATTTCTTATTATCTGCAATAGCAATACATCGTTGCATGCATATTCCAACCACAAAAAATTCATGTTATAATATAAATAGTAAGAAAAATAAAGCACCAATCAGTTATAATCATTTTGAGCGGAAACAATTCTATTTTTTAAATACGTGAATTAAAATAATATAGATTAATGCATGACTTACAGGTAGGTTCGTTACTTTCATTTAGACATTTAAAGTAAAATACGACCAGCTATTCTAACAGAATATTCTTTCTATGATTTATATTTGTACCAATGTACACTAAATTTGAATTATTTTGGTTAAGCTTTCATTAAAATATAGTTTAAACTAGTTAAATAAATTGTTAAGAGAGAATTTTTCCTACATACATTCTTGCTACTACTTAAACAGTCAACAAGATAAAAGATTAATAAAAGATTAGTAAAAGAAGCGTTTATATTTAAGATAGTTTTAAGATTTCTATGAAACCACTTTTTTATTGTTGCTTGGAAATTTTTAATAAAAATTTCTTTTGGCCGTAAACCAATAAAAAAAATTCTTACATGTATCAAGCGAATATAATCATAAGAATATATACAATTAAATAACCATTTTGAATGTGACAAATATTTAATAAAATTAAAAAATAGATTGAAAAGCATGCTATTTCTAAAAACTTAAGAAAGTGAGATAGCAAAACATTTCTCTAAATATATTATTATATTAAATTATAAATGTATACATGTATATATCTTGTAAATTTACTATAACGACATAATGTCGTTTATTTAAATTTATAACTATGTAAAGTGTGTAAAAGGATTATTCTTGCAAAAAAACGAAATTATTGGAATTTGTTTCAATAATTAGCAAACAAAGTAACGGGTGCATATGCAGTAGTATCTAATTTCGTAAGTCTTGGAGTGATGGCATTGATTAAAACTTTGTGGTAGTCATAGCAATCAGGTATGATGTTCATTAAGCGGATCCATTAATGACTTTAGCCCATCTTTAAATACTGTTCACCCAAATCAAATGTACATGAAAGTGATGCTATCGAAGACTGACTCCATGAATTCATACCCAATGAAATCGCTGTTCTTATCTCGATGAGGTTTTTTCTACGAACAAAGTTTATTTAGTTGAACAAGAAGGGAGTGCTTTTAATTTTAAAACTTATTTACAATTGAGTAAACTTGTCATCTCTATCAAGATTAAAGATTAAAGTAATGCTTTTCATTTACATCACAAATCAGTACCATTATATGACGATAACATTTAGTTTAATTATTTAAGTCAATTTATTATATAATGTATGTATATGTGATCCATTAGCAGCGGTCTTACTGTAATTCTGGGAATGTTATTTTTTATTTTTTAATTTATTTTTTGTTTTTGAAACATTAGTTCTACGTATTTATTGTTTTCAATCTTTAGTTATAAATACATGTTAGATCAATTAATGAAAAACTAATTATTTAATTGTTTTTAATTGTTTTTTTATTACGTAAAACAAAGTTTTTAATTTTATTTTTAGATTTTAACTTACAACACTCCCAAAGACTTTAATAATCTTTTTTACAGATTTTTAATATAAAATTTAATTAAGTACTATTTATTTATGTATTTTAATTATACTATAAAAGCATAAATAAAGTAGTTTTTACATTGAATATAAAAAAAAAATTATAATAAATAAAAATGATAAACATTAATTTCTAATTTGTATATAAAGTTTTGAAAATATCATAAACTTGAAATTTTTATTTTCCTCAAATTGTTTTTCATGATTATATGGTAAACAAAAAAAATCTTATAAATATTTGAAGTTGGTTAGTACAATGATATTTGCGGTCTTTATGTACTGTTTAGCGCTATCATTTAATGCAATACCTTTCGTTCAAGAAAGTTCTTGATGTACGTACTTTTCCTTTGTCTTCACTTTCTTGCCACCATGTATCCTTCTAAGGGGTGTTTCCGTGAGCTTTGATCATGTTCAGGTTGTTGGATAGATTTATTGAAGTCAAACTTATTTCATTTTAAGAGATTTACTTGAATATAAGAGCTTTGATTATATAATGATTGAGCGTATTTAAAAAATTACCAATTTATTCTGCATAATTAATTTATACAAAAGTAAAGAAAAATTTGAAATATATGTACAAATAATAACTACAGTGAATAATGCAGAGAAGTACTGAATACGTCTCATTATAATTTAATAATTATACATGTATCTGAAGTGGAATCATTTTTAAATACGTACAGTCTAATAAGTTAAATGTAAATACTTTATGTATATATAATTAAAAATTAAAGATGCTATCAAGTGTAAAAAAATAGATCCATAATTTATTTGTACATATTTATGATTAAGTTTTTATTTGATAGTATACGTGTATTACATTTTTTAAAATAACAAATGAAAATATTGGAAAGTTTTATTTTATATTTTAACTTTTTCAGATATTACTTTAAAACAAATATTTATGTCATATAATTTTTTTTAGGAATATAATCGTTATTCAATATTGCATTTGAATGTCAGTATAGTTATGCTTAGTCTATGATTCTGAATCATCTGAATTTTTTTGCAATATTATTATATAATTCAGTTATGTTAGCTACTTATTATTTCAATATTGCAGAATCTTTTCTGAGAACTTTCATTTCAATATTCTATCCAGTTTATGATTTATTTCTTCAATTTAATATAAGCTTCTGGGAAAACTTTTTTCATTTGCTTAGAAATCTTTTGGTATTTTGAAAACTAAATGCACATTTGTCTTACAAATTAAAAGGAATGAACTCTAACGCATCAATTTTTTGAAAATATCAAGGCAATGACGGTGAATTTTTAGTAACATATTTACTCTTCAATTATGTTGATAAATGTTACATCTTTGATTTTTAATATTGGAAAAAGTATATTTTACTAATATATTTCGTTACTTATTTAGAAATGTGTTAAAAAGCGACGTTATCATGTAAATTTATTTGCGATGCTTTTGAGAAGCCGTAAAAATAGAGTTATCTTTTAAAACTTTATTTTAAATTTTTGATTTATTAACTTTGAAATATTTACAAATTATGTCAATAATTTGTTGACTTCTAAGAGTGAATGGCAATCATCTATCAAGAATCAATGTTTTCTCAAAACTTGAAGTGTGTAAAAACGATGAAAAAATTGAATGTTTCCTAAGTTTCTTAAATTTTTTAACATTTTTTCTTACAAATTTTTCTAAATAAAAGTAGATTTCTTTTAATATTGAATTAAGGAATTAAGTAATAAACTGAATATATATCTTTAAAACTAATTTTATGTATTAAAAAATGCAATGACGAATGAGTTTTTAAATAAAGCAAATTAAAATCAGCTCTAATTACCTGAATTTGTATGGAAACTTAAAGGCTTTTGTTAAATTTAAAATTAGTCAAAAATAATAAAAATTAAAACTGAGAATAAAAAATATCATTACACACTAAAATAGCTATTGTATATTACGAATGAATAAATTGCAAGTAAATTAAGTGCTTGATATAAAAAGCAACTAATAAAAATCATCTATATTACCAAAATTGAAATTAAAAAATTAAACAATTATGGTTTGAATTAAGAAATTATTGAATATTTGAATTAAATTGAAAAATACAGATTCTTCTTAATCTTAAATACATTTTAGATTAATTAATAAATAGGAAAATCAGGAAAAAACAGAATTTATTATCTGGAATATGTATATAAAACGTGAAAATTTAAGATTCTTTTTCTTTGAAGTTCAAGCAAACACATTGTTTGAATAATGACTGCCTTTAAAAACTTTATATTTTCATCTTTAAAAAAAGTGTCAAGTTGTAAAGTAAAGAATTTCTATGCTAAACTAAAGTAGGAATTATATAGTGTTAAAAGAACTATTATCATTTGATTTATAGCTATATAAAATTTATAAAGTATATATGTATATATTTAAGCCAGGTTAACTATATTCTTATTATGTGAAAATATATTTAAAAATAAACTAATTAAGAAATACAAATATTATAAAATGAAAAAATTATATTATTTTAATCGTATTTCAAAAAAATTTGCAAATCAATGTGCTTTTAATATATTGACATTTTTAAAAAGAACTTGTTTGTTAAAGAAAGAGTTTTAAAATTAAAAGTAAAAGCGACTTCTACAAAATTAATTAACATATGAATATTATTATTAGTAACTGTTAATTTGTTTAAATTTGATTTTATTATAATTTTCTTATTATAATATAGTAAATATTGTATGCTAAGGAAATAATTTTGTCTGTCTAATAAATGTCCTTAAATATGTATTATCGTAAAATTAAATATGTATTTAAATAAATTGTAAATTAAAAAGATATCAATAAAATTAGAAGATAAGATCAATAAATTTTCAATAGTTAATTAATTTTTACTATCGAATTATAAATAATTCAGAAGTAGTTATTATGTGTATATTTTTAAATTAATTAACTTATTATTTATATTCTAAGAAAGTAATTAAAATATTTAATAACTAATTTAAAATTTCAATGTTACAAAATAGTTGTTTATATTTAAAATTAAAATTATTCATTTATGAGTTGAATGAAATTATTAAAATGAATAAAATAAAACGAAAAAAATGTCTGTATCTAAAATTTTTTAAATTAAATAGAAGTGGAAAATTAAGAAGAGAAAGCTGAACAATTATAAGTGCAAACATTACTTTTTGATTTTCACTTGTACAATAATTTGAATTTCGAGAAAGATTCTATTTACTATAAAACTAACGAATTAAGTTGAAAATAAAACCCACTCCTTACTTATTCTAACTTTGTTTTACTTTATATCATAAAATTAACAATTATAGCAAATTAATTATTATAATAATTAAGATAAATAATTTTTACAGAAAAGTAATTTATTTAATAAAACATTTTTCGAAAATTTTATTTACGTTAAATAGAGTATTATATGCTTTTTATAGCTTAATATATTACATATTTAATTAAATATATTATTATTAATTTAATGGTAAATAATAAATTGTATTTATTCCATAAGTACACAGATCGCATTATGTTTTATGTAAATATAATATTATATCTACGTTTCATAAAAATGAAAATGATGAATAATATCAGTACGTTGAATTTAAATGTATTAAATATTGTAATGAATAAAGTAAATAAAATTAAGAAAGAAGAGGTTTGTTTTAATTTATTTATATTTTCAAGATAAACAAATACATCAAATAAAACTATAAATATTTTAGGCATGAAAAATAACAAATGAATTCCAAATTTAGTGGTTCTAAAGATGAACAATTGAAAAAAATAATATTTCAAGTTCTTCAGATAAATAACTGTTATCTGTAATTATTTATTAATACCTTTTATACGAAATCACTAAACAAAAAATATATAATGAATATTATCGAAGGAAAATAATATGATATAAGCGGAAAATTATATAAGCTTATTAAAAGTTGTGCGACCCTTTACGTATCTAGATATTTCAAATTATACACATTTAAGGCATATTAAATGAATTTAATATGTTGTGAAGGAAAGACAGTGCGCATTAGAAGAAGATACGATAAAACTTTTATTAGGATTTAATAGCAATTGAGCTGCACGTATATATTATTTTACAACTTTAAACTTTTGAAATCATTTATAATGTACATAGTTGGGATACATGGTTATAGTAGTACAATATGAAATGTATGTTTTATAATTGTAAATCCACGAATGTATTTACGTAACAATGTAATAAATCTGTTAAAGAAGTAATTTATAAAAGAAATTATAGTAATAATCTTATATAATATTATAATTAATGTAATTATACTACATTTCATATTTTATCAAAAATAGATTCTTCAATAATTATTTGCGTTTAGATTTTTTCATTTGGTTCCGTTTACGTCTAAACCTGATAATATTAAAAAATATAATTATTCTATCTATCGACACTAAAGTCTAGATCAAATGATTTAACATAACATACTTAATTTGAAGATTAGGTAGAAACTTTAGATTTTAGTAAACTACTATAGTAGGATAATATATAGGATAATAATATAATATTTAGAATTAAGTTAAAGTAAAAAATTTCTTATACTACTTTATGCCTTAGCTCATACTTTAAACTATTGAATAAGTCATTTTTTTTCATTTTTCAATCAATTGTTACCTTTTTATATTAATTTTTAATTTAATACTATATAAATCTATAATTATTGTTATTACAATGCATAAATTGAAGTATTAATATAAGCATTAATGTGCTACTTGAAATCAAATTTTATAATTTGAAATTTGATTATTTTAATTATGAAATTAAGAAACCATAAAAAATTTTATGAAATGAATAAACTTAAAAATAAACAATAAAATTTAATAAAATCCGAATATTTCATTTTATGTCAATGATAGGAAATAAAAATCACAATTTCACTAATATAGCAACATAAATCGCAATTACTAATGTAAAAAATATATAAATATATATTTGAATTACTATATATATATTTATAGAAAATTTAATGTAATTGGTCTTTTTCTTAAATTATACATATTAAATTAAAAAATATAATAAATTATATATTTTTAAATCTCGAATTTTTTCAAAATATTTTTTGTAATTTGATGAAATAGATGTAGATTTAATTAACTACAATATTTTTGAATTTACATTATAATAAACCAAAAACTATTAAGTATATTTAGAAGTAAATTCATGCGTATCAATAATATCTATAATAATAATATATTATGATATTAAAATAAAATTACTCACACACATACGTATGTATACATTTTTTAATGAAATATATTTAAAATGAGTAATTTTCTAAATAAAAAGAAATGAAAAGTTAAATTATACAAATTCATATGAAAAAAAAATTATTTCACCATCGATTGTCGGTATGCTATAAAATAGAAAGCAGAGAAAAGTACAAATAAATAATATAAAATAAAATATGTTATTTTATAATTCAATCAAAATTATTACAAGGAAGTTAGATAATAATAATGCTTGAACATTTAATAAATAAATATGATAATAAATAAATGATAATAATTAAAATCGTATTAAATAAAATAAGAATAATCAACTTTTGAAACCTGAAATTCAAGTAATGTAAACTACAAGTTCAAATTTTAATGGAATAATAATTAAGCAACGTAAAACAAGAGAAATCTGTAAAATAAATAATTAAGAGTTTAAAGATTACATTGAAAATATGAAAAAACGTCTCTTGCGTGCAAAAAAATTATAATATATTTAATTTTTCTAAAACTTAAATATAAAAAAATCAATAAAGAATTTAATTAATTACTTAATGCTATTTTATTTGCAACATTAAATACTTTATATCTTTTAATAACGTCTTAATGAATTATGAAAAACTGTAAATATATATTGTTTTTAGGTACGAACACGTACATGAATTTTTAAAGATAATAGTCAGTATTTTTTAAACATCGAAAATGGAGATAATGGACAATACTTCGTTTGACTCGATGGAATATAGTAAGGACGTGTTGCAACTATCAAGGTACAGTTGAAGTTATAAGTTGATTTAAAGGTATTTCTAATCAGAAATAAGCAAATCGCTTTTGTGTTAAGTCTGGATGACCATGATTGAGCCTAGAATTTAGATATATTTTTTCATGAAAATTAATTAATAGGTGAATTGTCCTAGCGGATATTAGAACTTTTTGCAATCAGAGTCACTTAAATTGTAGGCTGAGTAACAGTCATTAAAAATTTCAATTAAATATTATTTTAATCTGATATAATCATAATCGATTTTAAATCAACAGTCAACAAAAGATTAATTTTCTTTTCTTTTTTTTAAAATTAATTATATGCAGAATACGTGTGCAAAAAGATTTTTTTAGGTTATGCCAAATATTTGAGCTTTGAAGACTTCGATAGAGCAGAGTGCATTGCGCCAAGAAGTTACTTATATTTACCTTCTTTCGGCAGAAGGCATAATAACTAGACATTTGAAAATTACTTTTATTGCTAATAAACTTTTATCAAAGTGAGTAACAACGGTCTAATTCGAAACTTTATTGAAATCGTAAGCGTTGAATAGAATAGATCGAAACATACGCGATATGTTTACTTTAATACATCAAACGATTTACATATTATTTTTATAGTACGTTTAAATAGTTTTTATAATTAAAAAATAATAAGTCGAATTCTAGGACTAATTTAATTTATCTAGATTTATATAGAAAATAATTTATATAGAATTTATATAGAACATAATTTGACGGAAACCAATATACCGCACAAGAACACTAATATTACAAGTGTATCAATTAGAATGTGAAAAGAAAGAAGAAATACGCGATGAATTAAAAAAGTACTTGTAATATTGAATTAAAAATGAAATTATTATAATTCTAAAGATAAATTGTTGATAAAAATGTCATCAGGATGTAATATACTGTAATCTGAAATGAAAGTAATAGCTAAATTTAGTGAAACTAAAGTTAAACTAAAGTTAAATAGAGGATAATTTTATTCTCATTCAAATTAAAACTTGGAATGAAATAATTGTTTATTTAATATTTAATTTTAATAATAATTTTTGATTTAAATCGAAATAAAAAATTTCTATTTTAAATTGTTAGGTTAACTATCAACAAAATAAAATATTGCAACAAAATTGAACTAAAACTAATATTAAATAAAAGGAAACAACTTATACTTGCTCGTTCTCTTTCTTCTCAATCCACTACAGTCCAAGGTCTTATTCAAGTAAACCAAACTCCAACTATTTAATGATTAAATAAGTTAAATAAAAAACAATATAAATATTAAAAAATCATTATAACTTACTCCTTATGTAGTCTAATTTTTATCTTTATTCCGTTTCACTTCAATGATCTCCAAGTTTATTGATCCATATTATTTCTTTAAGCTCTTCTTTAAAATCGTAGAAAATGAGTTGTTTAATTCTTTTACGTAATTATGTTGCTTAGTAAATTAAACTTTTTAAAATGTCAATTACATAAAATGCTTGGATTCAGTTTTAGAATAGTGATTTCTTTTGTTTTTACGTAACAAACTTTAATATCGTATTATTAAGCACATATAGGCACTTATAGGCAAGGTAAGATGCATCATTCATCACAGTCTTATTAAATAGAGATCTTTCTTTGATTGGATTCTTCATTTTGCACATTTCCATCTCTATATATACATAAGACTAAGGGTTATAAAAATTTAAATTAATAACAATCTATTATTTAATTTATAATTTATAAAATTAATTTATAACCACTAAGTAGTAATTCATTTAAATAAAGGTTGTATTTTTTATAAATAAGCATTTATAAGTTATAACCTACAACTTTTATCGGTACAGATATTTGTTTTATTTTAATATATATAAATAGTTTAAAAAAATCTTTTCAAAATTATTTAGATAGAATTTCATAATTATACAACTAAAAGTTGTATAAAATTAAAAATTTCAACACAAAATTTTAAGAATGAAAATTATTAATTAAAAGGTTCCATAAAATTTACTTTAAGGCTAATAAATCGAAAATTATTTTATTTTTAAAATCATTTAAAAATAATTAAAGAATAATTAATTTAAAAAATAAAATAAATATTTCATTTTTTAAAACAATAGTATTCATTATAAAAGTAACTGCGTATCAAAATACTTTTTACTTGCTTTTTAGTAAAATTGAAATTTACAAATTGCTAAAGATTAATAGTTCATTCCTTAAGTTCATATTTTACTGTTATATAAATTTTTCATTTTTATTATTCAAATATTTATTAATATATCTTTAATCGTCACTTGATAACGCATAATAGTTATCCGTGGTAAAATTTTTATTCATTGCGAATATTTAGTAATAAATATTTTATTTACTTATCAAATATTAAATTTAATATTGAATTGCTTTTGTTAATTTAAAAGTATTGATTTTCAATATATATTCAATTTACAAAGAACTTTTTTTGCTCGTTTATTGACTCGGAATTTTTTAAAACATATACAAGTTATATTATCTTACATTTTGATTGTATACTGACGAAGCTTAGACATAGACTAAAGCTTCTAATAATAAATTCAAGACCAGAAAATAATTTGTGGTAATCGGGGTTTAATTCCGTAATACTATAGTTGACGATTTCAATGTCTTACATTACTATGATATTAGTTATCTACGTACAACCATAATTTGCCAATCGAAATTATCGAATTGTGGTTAAAATTATAAATATTTGCCATAATATGATTATATAAGATATAAGAGATGGAATTTCTTTTATACCATGTGTAGACCAAATATTAAATTTATACCCATAAACCAGAAATAAGCATTAAATAAATTTCAAATAAATTAAGTTTTTGATGCAATAAGCATTATTTAATCGTATAAATAATATTTTATATTTTGATATAGTAACAATTCTTTTTAAAAAATTATAAATATTTTTTTATTGGAAACAGTTGACGTATTCAAGTTAATTTTACGATGAATTCAGTATCTGTTAAAAGCATGGATATCGCCGAAGGCTATCGATACGCTGTACAATTGACACGATGGCTTCTAATACCCTTTGGGCTTTGGCCCATAAAAGGCTCTTTAATTTATCAAAGATACTTACAACCGACTTTAATTATATTATGCGTATTAATTATGGTATTTATGTCAGTTCCTTTATGTCTTTACATATTTCTCGTCGTAAAGGATATACGAGTATGATTTATTCATTGATGTATTATAATAAATATTATATTTTATGTAAAAAGAATTTTATTTCTGTATTAAATTCTGTTAGATAATTTTTTTACAAATATTTATTTTAAAAATTATTAGATCATAAAATTTATATTTTTTCAGAAATTTACATAACATCTTCTAATTATTATTCATGGAATTTTATAACTTTACAGATACGATTAAAGTTGGTTGCATCCATAAGTTTCAGTATGATGAATCTGTTTAAATACTTAATTGTTATTTTTAAAAGACGCGAAATTGCTAATTGTCTACACAAAATTGAATCCGACTGGAAAGAAGTGAAAGATATTGCTAATAAAATGGAAATGATGAAAAACGCAAAAACTGGAAGAATACTGACGATGATTTGCGTTATTTTGATGTATGGTGGTGGAATGCCTTATGTCACAGTTATTCCAATTATTAAGGGCACCGTCATAGTTGGAAATGTTAGTTACAGGCATTTACCATATCCGAGCCACTTTATATTCTTCAATCCATATGTGAGTAGTAGGTTGGATAGAATTATTTATTTTGGTAACACATTTCGATCTAAAATAAATACACTTTATTAAGAGATAAATATAGTAAATAATGATATGTTGGGGAACATTTTATAATAAATAATTTATATAATAAAAATGATTTGATTAATGAGAACCTGATGGAACATGATACAGATTGTTTTTAAATATCTTAAAAATTTCGTGTTAGTTGTATTTTCACTATTATGAAAAAAGAACAATTATGTATGCTGTACTTTAATTATAAAATATTGATAAATCTGAGCTTCTACAATATGATCAGGTTTAAAAAAATTAAGAATATTCTAAAAAAGCGTTTCATTTTTAACAAAAGTTTTTATTTTGTCTGCATAACAAATTTAATTCTTTACCTCTTCATTCTCTTTTTAAATTATTATAATCGATTGTTTAAAATTAAATAATTACATGAAAATAAATAAATATGAAACTATATTCAGTTTAGTTAGATAATAAAAAAATCAACGATATATATAATATATTATTCTAAATATATGAAAAAGCTAGTCATACTATATGCATAATCTATTGTTTACCTTCTTGCATATCTTATTATTTATACTTATGTTTTATACTTAAAAATAACAGCAACTAATATTTTTTATATAAAGAAGTTTTGATTAAGTTGACATCTTTAAAACGTAGTAGTTGCAAATAATATTAAAAGTGTATTCGTATAAATTTGTATAAACATTTATGATGCCTTTTAAAATATGTAATTGTGTTATTTATCATTCAAATTCTGAAAACAAATTTTATTTTTATGTAATACAACGATAGTTCTGAAGACTACATATATTAATAATGAATAGTTAAACAGCATATTACAAATTATTATTAACGTGAACAGATGTTCAACTTCTGAATTTTGTTTCATTCACGAATAAATGCAAGATTAATAACTTTTACCTGTAAGGAATAGTTGTTTTTATTATAACTTCATAAAGATTTAAAATTAATAATGTGGTTACATAAAAAATATATTATCGTTAATTTTAAATAAAATAAAAATTGGTTAAAAAATATTTATATAAAAAAAATACAAAAAAATTTATATAAAGAATAATAAATATGATAAAAAACTAACGATATATTTTTATTTTTTATTCGTTAATTTATGTATTATAAAATATGAATGTAAAATAGTTGCTTATAAATTTATCCTTTATTTAAGCAAATAGTGTAATTGTATTAAAAATAACATAAAGACATACTCACTAAACATTGTTAATAAATATTAATAAATTTTTAATAAATTGTTAATAAATGAAAGAAAGTATAAGTTTATTCGTAATCAGCACTTAGTAGTAAAATTTAAACACATAACTACTTATAAAATTAACGTAAAAGGAAAATTATTATTTATTAATATATTGTTACTTCATACTAAATAATTCAACAAAATGATTTTTAATACTGTACTGATGATTTATTAATATGTTAAATTTTAAATTTTTGTTCTTCATGACATTTTTAAAATAAGTGTTTAGGAAAAAAACTAATCTTTTTGAAATTTTGATTTCAGGCCACTTTCAAATTTAATAATACGAGGTGAAGATTATAAATTTGATAAAATATATTTTGAATAAATTTCAGTATATTATCTGACGTGTAATGAAATTTATATTTTCATCTGAAAAATATAATTATAAATTTGAAGCCCATTAATTATAATTTATTTTTAAATTCTCTCAAAAATTACCTAAATTTTATGTTATAAATAAATTCTATAATATTACCTGTTAAGTATATTCTTAAATTTCAGATCAGACCTGCGTACGATATCATATTTCCAATTCAATGCCTATGTGGCTTTGTCAGATACACAATTACTTGTGGCGTCTACAGTATTATTATAGTATGTGTTATGCATATTTGCAGTGAAATTGCCATCACATCGTCAATGCTCCAAAAGCTCGATAAAAATTTTGACAACAAATTGCTCGGTCAAGTTATTACCCAGCACTTGCGCTTTTTAAAGTAATAATTATTTATTTATTTATCTATGAACAATAAAGTTTTTTTTTATAAATAACAGATTTTAAATAAAATAGTTTGTAGTAAATTTAGATTAAAATGAAACTCAGTTAATCATTTCAACAGATTATATCAAATAATATTCAATTACTTAAATATCAATTTAAAAGAGGATTAAAAAACTCAGAAAAGTTAAAATTTGCATAATTTTATCTTGAACAATAATTGACAAATACGTAGGGTATATTGATGATCTTATAAACATCCTTATGTCATGACTTCAGTAATTGAAAACTTAAAATTCTAACCTATATTCTAGATTTTTACGATCAGATATTTATAGTTACTTTAGTAAAGAATAAGAGTTTCATAATATAATATTGTAATGAAATCTAGATTTTAAAAAATGTATATACAAATCTGCATAACAGACCTACTGGCAATATGATGAATTAAAACAAGGTAATGTACATTGTCTCCTTTATTCAGTTTGATTTAATGGTATATCATTGAACTAGTGGATAAGGTATGCGAGTTTTGGTTTGCTCGAAAGTGAATAAAATATCTTTTTAATTTCATCGTCCTTTATTACCTTTAGAAAAAAATTCGAATAATTTATAATACGCATAATATTGGATTTTGGCCAAGGAATTTCTGCGCTATAATGTACCAAATTTTAGTACCGTCATCGATGAGTTCTGACAGGGTATATCGCTAATTGATAGTTTTTGATTGGTTATCGAACATCAAGATTGTAGAATCTTGTTTTAGTCCAAATATATAATACTGACAATTTTTATAATAAGCATAAATAATGTATTA
Source organism: Wiebesia pumilae (assembly GCA_018907045.1). NCBI lineage: Eukaryota > Metazoa > Arthropoda > Insecta > Hymenoptera > Agaonidae > Wiebesia > Wiebesia pumilae. The sequence continues at coordinate 6,232,753 of JACCHZ010000127.1, forward strand.
AGGAATTTAATTCTGATATTATAACTACTTTCGTATAAGAAGCCGTTACAGTGATAGAACTCTTGTGTATAAGTGCGTTATACATAAAAGTATGCTTGCACAAGTACATGTGTCTATAAGTGTGTGTATATAAATTATAGTGTAAAGCGCAAGTGCCACTATTAGTGGGTGTAGGTCTTCCTCACAGTTCTTGTACAGCGTAAAGAAAAATGTTTATTCTTTCCCAATTATCATGTAGTTTTAACTTCGTCTGACTTCACCTTGACTCCCATACTTTCCACTCCGGACCAATCAAATATCCACTTCCAGAACTTCTTTCGATACACATCCGCAAGCGTGCATACGTTATCAAATCTGTAATTTAATATCGGGACTCGTTCCGATATATTTATTTATTAGTTATTTAGTATTAACAGGCGAACATTGTAGTTAGTTTTAGTTATTTTATAGAATATATTTTTATTTATAGTTACACTTAATCGTTGCAAACTGATTTCATCCATCTTCTTGCAAGAATCCTCATTATTATTATTTCTGTTATTATCAACCTTTAATATTTGAATCTATCGAAACTCCACAAAAAGAAATAAATCCGGCTGTAAAGTTAATAGAGCTTTGATTAATCAAGCAAGAGTTTTTATTGCGTTTTCGGAAAACGATAAGAATGCTCACAAATTCAAAGAATTATAAACTGAATTTCAAACATAAATAAACCTTAAATATGTATTGTGTGTATGTTAAAATGGGAAACGACAAAATTTATTACAATTTGCTGGTAAGATACGAACCAATTATTATCTGCTCATCACATAAATGTAATATTGGATAGCTTCTTAGCATCCTTCACTGGTAGTAATTAATTTTGTACATTCGATTTGAAAGACCAATTTTATACGTGATATTTATGTGAAATTAATATTCACGCCTTTCATGTCATAAATTAATACAGAATGATTAGTAAATAGTTTTATGATATACATAGATACGACCTACACTAATGACGACCACTAATCCAAACATACTATATTAACTTGTATATTAACTTATATTACCGTTTCAAAATGATAGTGTGCATTGGCATATAATGCAGATGAGTTGAAACATTCTTATTTTTAAAAGGCTTTTATTTTTTTTTAAGCTTATTTTGATAATTAAAATTATTAATATAAAAAAGTTTATCAGAATATAAAAATATCTTTTTTGGAATATTTTCTTCGATAAAAAAAATATTTTTGATGTTAAGGTCCTGAATTAGTCGCCTATAATTTTACAGTAAGACGTAATGCAAATGCATTGACATAGTATTGTCTCTCTTCGTTAAAAGATTACATTATATATCGGGAACTATCTGATATAGCTGACGCATTCAAGCACAATAAAAAAAGAGTTTATATAGTTTTAAAATGATGCTTTATTTAGTTAAATAACAATTTCAATGGATGCTTGAATTCAACATGCACTTGTCAAACGTACATTGCTGGGAGCAAAAGATAATCGTAAATGCTTGAAACAAAATGTATTACAATTTCCAATTACTCTAAAAAATGTTGAAATACCTGAAAATCTATGTGACAAAATCGGCCACTAAACGTTTTCTTCATAACAAGAGCTTACTTCGAATAAGAAAACTCATCCTCGTTTTGTATTACAATGAATTACAAACTAAAATATTTGTAAAAATTCTCTTCTATATGAGATTATAAAGAAGAAAATAAATAATATGGATTGAAAATACAGTGCGTATAGCTACAAAGCTGAATTTACTTAAACCTTATTTACATATTTACAACGTCAAAAATATATTTTAAATTTGAAAATTAATAAAAAAATTTTTTATAAATATAATTTTGAGCAATCATGGGATTGCTCAAATTTTAATTTGTAACCAAAAAACATAATTATTAAAGTTATAAAAAATATTTACCAGAAAAATGCATCGATATTATATCTTTTTACCACGAAAGTAATTGAAGTAATAAAATGTAATAAAAAATTAGAAGACCAAAAATGATTTAATAAATACAAAGTATAAAAAGAAAATTGTAGTATTACCATATAAATATATAATATAAAATTAGATACATGTATTTTATCTGATACAATGTAACTTTTAAATTTTAATATATTATTACATCTAAGAAATAATAGTTTATATTTTCAGATTCGCCGAAAAATTAGAAGAAATCTTTAAGGAAATATGTTTAGTTGAAATGATTGGCAGTATATGTATCATTTGCTTAGTAGGATATTATTTTATTACAGTAAGTAAGCTATTAGATCGTCAAAAAGAATTTTTGTTTAAATAGAAATCAATCAACTTATACAATAAATTGTCTTTCTAAATGTAATAGGAATACGAAGAAAGTGAAAGTATAGGAACAGTAACCTATTTTTTATTGCTTGTATCCCTTATTTTTAATATTTTTATGTTATGTTACATTGGACAAGTTTTAACGAATCAGGTAAAGTATTTAGTCAACATAAGTTGATTGAATTTTGACGGTATTTTATTGATTTACTTGTAATATTTCAGTGTGAAAATCTGGGAACAGTAGCATATACAATAAATTGGTACCAACTATCTGGAAAAGAAGCACGGAACATAATTTTATTAATCTTATGGAAAAATAAAATAATTGCACTCACTGCTGGTAAAATGGTGAAATTATCTCTTCAAAGTTTTACTCAAGTAAGTACTTACAAACGTAATTCAATTTAATTGTAAAATTGCGGTATGAAAGTGAAAGGTTATTAAGAAGAAATAATAGAAAAAAATAAAATTTGTATTTATACACGAATTTATATATCATTAATTTATGAATTTCTGAACTACTTACTATTTTATGGTATTTTATATACGTATTAAATATATATTATTAAGAAAAAATATACATTTAGTAATCCTTAAATGATAAACTTTGATTTGAAATTTTTATTTTTTAAATACATATTTAAACTCATAATTTAATGTTTAACGCGTTTTTATAATTAAAAATAGAAATAAGTTCGATAAGAATCACAATTATGTGAATAATACATATATTTAATTTAAGGTAAAACACTCAAAATATAGTGTTCGTAACCCCATTTTTATGCAACATGTATATATGATAAAAATTAGTTTTCGTATATTTAATATTTTTATTAAAATTATCCTAAAATTATAATTCTGTAGTTACTTGTTCACTTTACCCTAAGTATTTATCAAAATTAAAACTTCTTTTAAACATTGCATGTTGTAATTAATAATATTAGAATTAATGTTTATATTGAAAAGATGGAAAATCTAGTAATTACATTCGTTCTAATTAGAAACAAATCTATTTACAATTCCAAATTATAGACAAACTGAAAGACACAAAAATTTAGTATTCACATTATTTAATTACTTAAAACATCATTTAATCATTAAATTTTTGTATTCTAAGTTCATATTTTTGAATTATAGAAAGCTAAAAATCACGTAGTAAATATATATTTACACTAAAAAGTTATTTTAATTAATAAAAATGAATAAATTACAAATTTTAAACTAAAAGAAATTACTATAATTATTTAAAAGAATTGAAAACGTGTATTTCTATTCAGTAATATTAGTTAAATAATTAACACATAAATATTGTTGAGTATAATGTCTCGAAAATTTTCGATCTCTTTTATTCTAATATTCTAATAATGGCTTACTTTAAAGTATTTACAATTTATTTTCGTAAAATCTTAATATAATGATTTTTGTAATTTAATTATAGATTATAAAAATTGCTGCCAGCTTTTTAAACATACTTCGAACTTTGATTGCGAATTCGAACTAAGATATTCATTTGATGGAAGAGAAAAACATCTGAAGAGTAACCTAAGTACAGATCAATTTATGAACTGCTAATTTCAAGTAAACCTATTCTTAAGAATAATAATTTATTTCATTTTTATTCATTATCGAGAAACGTAAAATAAATGATTATAAATAAAAATGTTTTATATTTTTAATATAAATTTAAGAATTGTAATCTCTCGTTTTTTAAATATGTTTAATATATTTCTTAATTTACATTATAAAATATATCAGTTCTTACGTCTGGAAATTCATGAATGAGAAAGGAGGAGTTGATAGTTGTCTACGGACTGTTTCTAAGGTTCATTGACAAAACCAATCGCTTTATAATAATTGTGAAATTTTCTTGTCTTTTAAATAAAAATTAATAAATTTATAAAATCAAGCCTTTCTCTTATTCTTTCTCTGTTTTTCTCGTATTCTAAATTTTGTGTACTTCTGACAATTGTCTGTCTTCAGACAATAATATTATTCCTTAGTATTAGGCCTATTTCTTAATATCTTTTTGTCATTCTTGTACTTTGCATTCTTCAACATCTTTGATATTCATCACTTTGTTGATCATATCCATTTACGATCCTATGATTTTTCATCAAAAGTTCCTCCTTCAATTCATCATTAACATTATTAATATCATTTTATAAAATGGTTTTTTCTTTAAGTGCATGGGCGTTCTTAGATACGTTACATGATTATACAATGATTTACTTAATTCACTGTTTACTTTCTTTTCTAAATTTATATCATATCAAGATATATTGAATAAGGTTTTTTTGGAATTACTTGAGTTATTATTACTTAGAGTTGCTTTCTTTTCGTCAAGTTTTTCCGCTATGAATTGCTTATCATATCCATACTATGTAATGGTTAACATATTGTTTGGTCAGATTTTGCAACGAATACCTGACGAATACACGATTTTCGACTTCATATCCAACCGTAAATTCTATACGGCTGATGACTTTTCTGAGATTAACTTCCACTATGGCTTTCTTCCTGTGCCATTAAAGCCTATTAGTATGACTGACAGTTCATTGTCCATCATTGCACTAGTGATTTTCTGCCACAAGTGGGCTCTAAGAATATTTACTTATACTCTTGAGTGGACTATCTATTTGATGACAAGTTTCCGATGATCACATTTTTATAATTCATGACGCCGTCGTTCTCGTTTTGGTTGATCTGCAATCGTCTCTGTATCACCTTGGTTTTCGGCTCAACTTAAAATTATAACCTGTTACTATAAATGCATTATAGTGATGTGTATCTCAATTAAAAAAATTTCTTTTTTATTATTACAATCAGTAAATAAATAGAATTATATAAATATAATGTCTTATAATTTTATGCACATCCACATACGCATGCTCGTATTATAACGAGCAAATGTGAGAAATGATCAAGCATTACAATATTTATTCAGCAACTGATTAAATCCAAAGAATTTCACACGTGTTCAATTATAATTTTTTCTACTTGTGTTCCAAAAAAGAGACCATACTGTGTCAGATAAATTTAAAATCGAGGTGTCAAAGATTGTCCATATTGTCAAGGTCCATAATAATCCATAAAATAATGGCGCAGGAATGTCTTCATATTGAAAAATTTTTAACAATTTTCAGAATATGTTCATAAAAATCATTTATGTAATACCTATCAGGATAAAAAATTAGGTAATAATAAAATATAATACAGTACTTAATTTTTTTATATGGAAAAATTTTATTATTTTTTATTTCCAGTAAGAAAGCTATTATAATATAGGTATTACAACTATTTTTAGTTACATTGAAAAAGTATTTCTATCAGATAAAACAATTAAGGTTATATCCTTTGAATACTAACTTTATATTTAAGATTATATGAAAAAATAATTTAAATCATTGAGTTTTTGTACTCTAGTAAAAAATATGAGACATGAAATAGTTATTACAAAATAATCTTGAGTATGTAATATATATTATGTTATACATAGTAAACTGAAAATTAATTTTTATGTAATCATATGCAATTCCATTTTTTAACATTTTTTTATTTATAATAATTGCATATCTTTAAAAAGTTCATGGAATGTATAATCATTTATAAACTTATAAGTAATATTTATCTATCAATCAATAAAATGTCGAACTATTAATAAGAAGTAATTTAAAAAATATTACAAAATAAACATCCAAATAAATTTATAAAAATAAAAATAAATCAATGATTGATAAATAGAAAACTAACAAGTTGTATTTTTGATGTAATTGAAATATTAAACTTACTTAATCACAAAACTGAAAGTAGCGTTTTTGTTCAAATTTAAAAAAAATTTTAGTTATAAATATTTTTGTATTAAAATGTTTAAACATCTTCGATTTATAACATACTTTAAAATAATTTTGAATTGTTTCTGAAAAATATAAGTTAAATTCGTTATACAACTTTAATTTACATTTTTATTTATTGAATTATTTTGATTCATTAAATGTTAAAACTGTCTTTTATTGCGTATCTTTTTGTATAATAGAATACTATTTAAATACAATACTCAGATAAAAAATATACGCACAACTATTTTTGTTTTAATGTTAATGTTAATGTTAATCACTGTTTACAGATGTTACTCATAATTTTTTTTTTCCAGTTTATATTATCAATATAAAACATTGAATAAGTTGGTAAGACAAATTTATAAGATAAAATTCGTAAAATGGTCGATTAGTGGCTGTTTGCGACATTTCTATTACTTTCAAACTTAATCAATCCCACTTTGCATTATTAAGTAGCAAACGAAGTATCTAACGTATCGCTCAGCAGTCATCATGCACATCCATACACATACTGTTTTTTTTTCATCATATTGTTAAATTAACCGATATGAGAAAGTTAAAATAGTCAGTTATTTAGAAAAATAAAACCTACATTATTTAAATTATATCTTAATATTTTTCACTTTCAACTTGGGGTTCGACATGCACTTACGATATGGATTTTTGAAAGTTATTATAAATATATAGAAACAAATGAATACAAAGTAATCATTATAACAGAAATTAAAATAAAATTGTTGAATTTCAACTTTGTAATATACATTTATATATCAGAAATATATAAAACGTTGCAAATGTAGATTTAATTGAGATGGATAATTTAAGAAATGCTCAAGACTTCCGGTATAACTTGCAAATAACACGTTGGTTACTTCAACCCCTAGGAATCTGGCCTGCAAAACTCTTAGTTTATTATCAAATTATCCTGAGTTACGTATCTATAGTAATTTGTACATTTCTTCTTATATTTCTTTTAGTGCCATTTTGTCTACAAGCTTACATCGAAAAGGATTTCATGGTATAGTTATGAATTTATAAGTATTAAGCTCAAATATTTCAAAAAACGTCAACTTTCAGAGAATGTAATATATATATAATTAATAGTTAATGCGTTTGATTTCTAAAAATTTAAATACTTAAATTATGGATTTAACCGTTAAAAAAAATTTTTTTTTAATAAAAAATGATGATACCTAATGAAAAGTAATCTAAACATTTTTAGATATATTTTTTTTAATTAAGTAGCCTGAAACACATTTTAGATTCAAAAATTAACAGAGATATAAAAGTTTGTAATTTTAGACCTTGTAATTTTCAATATTTATATGATTAAAAGTCAAACTTGATTGTAAAAAAATGCTAATTCTTACTTTTTCATTATATAAATTTCTTAATTTTAACCAAAATTATCAAGATAAAAGTAATATAAATCTGTGTAAAATTTTATTTATTCTTATTTGAATCTACAAATTAATGTAAATAATAAAAATCTTATGTATTAAAAAATAATTTCTTTAATTATTAGAATTTTCATCGTGTTCATTTTCTTGAACGTAGTTCACATAATAATACAAGGAAAATTGAAAATTATTTAATTGTAAAAATTGTATATAAATAGTATATAAATAGTTTAAATAAATTCTTCAGTTCATTCTCCTAACTTCAGTGATAATAACATGAAGCAAATATAATTTTAATCAATATTATTTTAGACGTTCTGCATGTTACTTCTATATATGAAAAACAAATATTTTATTTTTAAATAAGATAAGTATTTACACTTTTCTGTTGTTAACGTTAAATATTGACGCCAGTTAAATCAAAACAATTATGTATATAATAAAAATCTAATTGAAAATTTCTGAGTTAATGTTATTATTTTAAAAATATTATAAAAGAACAGAAAGAACAGAATACAATAAAAGATACATAATAGGTATGTAGTAATTAATTTCAATAATACAAATTTATTTATTATAGATGCTTTTTTATTATCTCTTAATAAAACGTAAAATTATTCAAAACGACAGTTACAAGTATCTTAACAATTATTTTAACATTTATACCATTAATTTCTTCTCATCTATGTATTCTTTTAATAAAATTTTAGACATATTTGCAGTATAAAATCTGTAGAATGATTTTAGCTCAATATAAATTTCTGGTCCATATAAAGCTTATTCTCATCAAAATCAATCACTTTTCTATATAATATTAAATTAGAAGAGACCGTTAAATTATCCCATATTTTTATTTTTATTGAAAATTTTTTTACAAATACTTATTAAATTCTTTTTTTATTATAGATGCGGCTATTGATGATTGGACCTATCAGCTTTATTTTTATAAACTCTCTGAAATATTGCATGTTACTAGTGAAAAAAAATGATATTGAAAACTGTATTTTACAAATAGCAGTTGATTGGCATGAGATAATAAAAGTCGAGAATAAAAACACTATGTTGAAGAACGCGAAGGCGGCTAGATTCTCTATAATATTATGCATGTACTTGATGTATGGTGGTGGAATATTCTACAGTATAATGATTCCTTTAATTAAGAATATTATCGCTGTTGACAGTGATAGCAACAGAAATTTGGCGTACCCGTGTTATTTTGCCTTTTTCGATCCATACGTAAGTTAATTAAATACGATTGTTAATCTTATCATGTATAACTGCTAGTCATAAATGCTACCAAAGTATTATTATTATATTATTTTGTAAATACTAATAACTAAATAATAGTAGAAATTTATTTGCAGTATATCTAATAGTTTATTTATTTACAAAATGCAAAATATTATTTTTGAAAAAATTTTCAAGTGTTTTCTATCTATTTATATAATTTTCCTTATAGTTGATAATTCCAGAATTACAATCTGATTTTTTGACAAAAAAGTTCATTATTTTAATAGTGGCTATTAAAATTTTTTGAATCATATTTTATTATATAATATTTATGTCATGAAAATGTAGTCATTTGAACGGGATAGATTTAATTAATGTCTTTATTTGACAACTCTTTCAAAAAATCTTCTTTCAAAGGGATATTACTTATCGTTACTATATCTTGTGAGTGAGAAATTCAATTTTATTACATAATTAATTTGTTAAAAATATGATGACATCATTTTTCAATATTTTTCTCGACACTAATGATATTAAAAATTATTTAAAATAAGGTAAGTTATAATGCATAATGTATAGCAAAGTTGTTTTAATTTATACTTTAATTATAAGAATATAATTTTGTTTAATAATTTGATTTATGGAATGATTCAAATGCATAAATCAATTTAATTTATAAACAAAATTTGATTAGAAACTACGCAATTTAGAAATATTCTGAAAAATATATCTTTATTTATATTTATATCGGGTAAAATTCATGCAAAAAATTATGATAAATTTTATTCTAATTTTCAAATTATTTCAATAATATACTTTTTAATTTACTGCTCCTACATTCAGAAATTTCTATTAGCTTTAAAATTAATTTTGCCCGCTTTATATAAAATATTAAGTTCTCCAAAAATATCACTCAATAATTTTACAATTTGTAATAATATTTTGCTAACTATTTCCGCTTTCTTATTAAACATTCATGAATTTTTGTCTTTTTTCCAGATTAGACCAGCTTTCGATATAATTTTCTGGACACACAGTTTGGGCTCTATTCTAATCTTTACAGTGACAATCGGCACCTTTAGTATTATCATCGTTTGTATCATGCATGCAACCAGTCAGTGTAGCATCACATCCGAAATGATTCGAAAACTGAATAACAGTACTATAAAGAAGTCTCTTAAATACGTCGTCATACAACATTTACAAACATTAAAGTACTGTATTATTCTTATAATAATAATTACTATAATAATATTTTATTCGTTAGTATTAGCAATTATATACACTTAGTATCTGTTTTTTTTAGTGCTAAATTGTTTTTTTTTCAAACAGAATAATACTTTAATTTTCAAACTGTCGAACGAAAGATGAATTTATTATTTTTTATCGCGTCGTGATTCAAATTCTGCTTTTATCGCATCGTGACCTATTTATATTCCACTCTCTTCGGTTACATACTCAGGTCATACTGTGATTACAAGTGGATGAATTTTCTACTTCACTTGCATAGCAGGGAAAACTACATATTGAGTTACACCGTCGAATATTTGGTTCTCTTTAGTCGCTTGTACCGATTTATAATTTTTCTCTTATTAACTAAACGGCGATAATAATAATTATATATTATACTTATTAACAATAAAATTCATTATATTAAAAAAATGTTGAATACTATCTAAGAATTAATAAAGCCGTTTATTATTATTTATTTTTTAAACTCATTTTTTTAGATTTGCATCAAAATTAGAAGAAATATTTAATTGTATATGTTTAATGGAATTAGTGGGATGTACTTTCAATCTTATCTTGCTCGGTTATTACTTGATATTAGTAAGACAAATGTTTTAAAATAAATACAAAAATTACTATTGATATCTTAAATCAAAAGATAATTTTGTTATGTAAATTTTGTAGCAATTTCAACAGAATGACATATTTGGGATTATAACGATCGGTATGCTTTTAATGTCACAAGGGTTCAATATTTTAATTTACTGCTTTGCGGGTGACCTTTTCACACGACAAGTAAGAAATTAAAAAAAATATTCTATAATTAACTTTACTATTTTATATTATAAAGAAAAAATTATGTATATTCTTCGTAAATATATATATTTCTTTATTTTATAAATAAAATAACTGCGTTCTATTCTAATACTTAAGTCATATATCGTTATAAGTATTCATTATTTGAAACAATAAATTTATTTAAAAAGAACACATTAATACAATTGTTTACATTGTCTAATGTAAACATTAATAATTGTATACATTTGATTATTATTGTAAAACTTCAATTTATAAGTCTTAGCATTTTTCTTTTTTGAAAATTTCATTAGTGAAAACTATAAATGACTTCAACTAGTTTTTTGATTGTTTAATAGATAATTGAAAAGGATAATTGAAAAAATACATTTAATAAATATAATATAATTTGTACATTAAAATTTTTTTCCATATTATTATTTGTTTAAAATAGATTATTTAATATCTTAAATTAATGTTAACCAAAAATTTTAAAAATAAAAAATATAAAATAATAACTAATTAGAATCAATAACAGATTTAAATGCTATGATTATTTTTACAAATTTGTAAAATTATTACTTTATATTCAATGAATTAATATTTAATACTTTAAAATTAATATTTTACATTTTATTTCACTACTTTATGTAGTAGTCCAGAAGCTTTGCAATCATTAACGGTTAATCAGCAACGACTTAATCAATAATGAAAGTATTTTGATTTATTTATTTATAAATACATAAATAATTTTCTTTTGTGATATCTATATAATTGTCTAAATAACTAAGTAGTTTTTGAAGTATAGAATCACGAATGTTATTTTCTAAAGATATTATTTAGCTTTAGTAAAATTTAAATAATTTTAAATAAATAGTTCACGCAAATTAATATTGGATTTTTACCTCGTTAACTTTTCAGTATAAAAGTATAGGAGAAGTTGCATTTTATACTAAATGGTATGAATTAAATAGTGCAGAAATACGAAATATTACTTTAATAATTATTTTAACACAACGTCCAACCGTACTTACTGCAGGAAAAATGATGATTCTATCTATAAAGACGTTTTGTAATGTAAGTATATATAACTTTTAGTATGAAAAATTTTAACTTTTATACTCGAAATATATCCATAATATTTTGGTATTTACGTTGAATGATATTTTTTCTCACATATATTATATAGCATTTGAATAGTAATGGTGATACGAACGCTTAACTATAAAAGGATTAGAATCGTTTTCATTATACACTTATAGAACTGATAATACAAATAATATTTATGCACTATTTATATTTTAGGTCATGAAAGCATTTGTCACCTACTTAAACTTACTTCGAACTCTTGTTAAAAACGAATTCAATTAATTGTTGAAAAATACTCCTGAATATTATAAATTGATCACATATACTTTAATACTAATTAGTCAAAGCCATATCAATAATTAATCTTCTGGATTACAATTAATATTTTTTTAAATTATGTTATACAAGAATAATCTTTAAACACTTCAAATATTTCAAACCTTATGTACCAATTTAGAAATATTTTTATTAATTATAAAAAATGTTTAAACGTTTACACGTTTACTTGTAAGCTTTGTATAAGTATTTCATAATAAATGATAAAAGCCTTCTTTAGATACCGTATGCTATAATTTTTTCTTTCGTTATAAGATAACCATTTTTCAAAATATTTTTAAGTGATAATATTTTAATAATTAATGAAAATTAATTATTTTTAGTAGATTTATTTATTTACAACTCTACAATTGTTAACATTTTTCTTATTTCTATAATATCTTTTCTTTAAATTGTAAGCTTTAAAAATAAAATTAGAATAATTTATTTTTAATAATTAACAATATTTACTTTACTACGGTGAGTATATTATTGTTACAAATATATTATATTTTAAAGCTATACATTATTTCAGTGAATTGCTTTCTCTTATTTTTCTTTAGTTTTAATATAATGTAATTTGATTATATTTTGTTATGTATACACTTATACAATTTATTATTATAATTTTTATCCTTTGTTGTCAACATGTTCTAGTTATATTTAAAAATAACAATAAAATTAAATAGAAAGAATTAGAAAGAAAATTAATTTCTTTTACAAGAAATAATCTATTATTATTCGACATAATTAGTAAGTAGTATTGATAACCATTTTTTTTATAAATTAAGATACATCGTTTTCAATTGCAAATTAAAGTTAAAGGATTTTATTCTACTTAATTATTACTTGTGTATAATTTTTAATAAAACTTTATATAATTTAATTCTGAAGTATATAATGTACGTTATATAAATATATTTATATATAATACAACTAGTAATTTGTTATCTTAATTTTAAAATAAAAATATTTTGAAAAATTAATTAAAAAACATTTTGTTTTTAATATTGAAAAATACTTAGCTAAAAACTAAAATCTACATAAGTAAAAGTTAAGTTAATTATCTGGGATATTTCATTTTGTCTATAGATATAATAGAATTTTTAGTGATACATTAGATATATTTTTGAAAATTACCGGTTCAATTTAAATTACTTGTGATGATTGATCGCATAGATACTCTTGAAAATTTTCATTGAAAATTTCGAGAAATGATAGCTTTTCTTCGAAATAGAAATTGTTGTAATTTTTTTCAGACTTTATGTGAAAGTATAATTTATATAATTAAGATAAAAGGGTAATTAAGATTGTGGTGCTAAGTTTAATGTAATTCTTAATTACTACAGTAAAAAATTAACTACTTAACTTTAACGTATTTTAGAGTTAGCAGCGGCTTATTTCAAAACGATTATTCACAAATACAAGATTTTTTCCGATTGCAAACTCAAATTCCATTCATAAAACCCTTTAGAATCGAAACATACGTTCCAGATGCACTAAAATATTACTAGCAGAATTTGTTCACATAATTTTTAGAGAAGCAACCTAAATAACAAATCAGATATTATAAGTGAATAATAATAAGGACACATCAAAAGTAAACAAATTGATGCTTTGATCTAATAACTTTCAGATTTCTGATCTATTATGGGTATTCTAGCAACTTATTATAAAGGATCGATAGAGAAATGATTCAGAAAACGTTTTATCCCAAAAAAAGGCAACAAAGCTATTTAAAAAACATAAATCAGACTAAGCTATCATTAAACACATTACAAAGATATCCAGATATATTAAAATTTGCTCCTGATATGTATTAAAATAATAGAATCATAGGAATATTACTATTTTTAGCAGACATAAGGTCCTAAAAAATAAAAATAAAGAAAAAAAGTGAGCTTTAATCTAAGCAATTTGAAAACTTTAATGTGTTTTTCAGATTTAACTAATCCCATCAATATCATGGATTAAACTTTATTTTTAGCAAATAAAATAGTTACAAACATGGTACAATCACTAAATATATTTTGTAATAAAGTTAATTTTTACAAACTTATATGGACGTATATTACTTGGAAATTACAGACAATGCTATTTGCATTTCAGTTGATATCAAAACTTAGGTCACAAGCATAATGAATATTATAACTTTTATATTGATGAGAATTTATATTACTTACGTATATGAATTAGTAAATGTTGTCATACTTAAAATATAAAGATCCACAGATTTGCGCTAAGTCAAGAGGAAAAAAATCAGTGAGACTAAAGATTGATTTGTAATAAAATGAAAAAAATACTTATCATTGTAACTAGTATATTTGTGCTTATTAGAAGTAATTTCTTAAGATCGGTAAGAATACATTTTTTTATATCAATTTTGTTATTCTTTTCTGAAGAATTATTTAGTTATTCCCAGTAAATCATTAATCGATCTAATAATTTTAAGAGATTTATCAAAAAAATTGCTTATTTTTATAATGTTAATTTACAATTTCTGAAATGCTACTTTAACTAGTTTAATATTAAAATCATGACTAAATAAAAAAATAAAAGCATTTTTGGTAATAGATTAAAATATAAAAAAAAAAGAAAAGTATTAAAACATACTTTTAATTAAAAATTAGATAAATAAAAAAAATTATATTGTTTGAATATTCCAATAGTAAAATGTATTTGATTTTAAATACGAAATAAATAAATAATCTTAAATATATTTTTATTAAACAGAAAAACCTGTAGCTTAAATATTGTAGCTTATTTTATTTGTAATGATTTGTAAATTTTATATTATATTAACAAATTAAAAGAAAATAAAAATTTATACTCTTTTGAATAAATTATATGTTAACAAGTACATTCATTAATATAGTAAATAATATTTATTTACTTTCTACGAAATTTTCTTATAGTTAATACTACAATAATAATTGAAAGAAATTCAAATTATTAAACTGATTTTCAAACTCTTTAATGAATTGACTTTATACTTTCAGACAATCCAAGAATATTATAGTATAAGAATCAAATAAAGAATAATGTTTTTAATTTACTATTAAAAGAAACTTTTAAATAGAAAAGTTTTAATATATATGTATATAGATAAGGATAGATAAGTAAATACAATAATGCGCTTCTATTAATATTCAGGGATGTATGTATTTCTATTTTTACACACGTACTTTTATGCGATTATTAGTTTGAACAAACTTTGAAGCAATTTATAGAGCTATTAATTTTAATTTTTAACTGCTTATATGCAATCAATACATAAGAGCTTGTCCAGATTGCCGTAATGAGTTTAATATTACATTACACAAGAAAAAAGACAAAATTATCCAACTGATTTGCCCTATCCTAAGTAAAAAACTATTATAAAGCTATTACACTTTAGAAATTATTCAACTATAAAGATAATAAATACTAATAATAGAGTACACCATGCATACACGTATAAATTATGGTTTCAATTACAGGTCATTAAAGATTTTAAAAAATATATATTAACTTGCATTATAACTACTACGCATTATAAAAATGATTCAACTCTTCAAATCTAAATTATTAAAAGTATATACTTTAATAAATCAATTTATAAAATATTTTATAGAAATTTGGAACAAATATTAGTTACTTTTCTTAGTACAATAATTCAATATTAATTTCATGTAATTATTGAATTAATTGTTTTGGACTTTCAACAATTATATATATATATATTATAATATTATGTACTTCTTGCATA
The DNA here is from genome assembly GCA_018907045.1 of Wiebesia pumilae. Lineage (NCBI taxonomy): Eukaryota > Metazoa > Arthropoda > Insecta > Hymenoptera > Agaonidae > Wiebesia > Wiebesia pumilae. Next base: position 6,248,707 of record JACCHZ010000127.1, read on the forward strand.
CATACGACTCATTACATTTTGCATAAATAACATAGGCATATAAACACGCACATTATAATTTCCAATTTATTTATTTTCAACTAAATCTGTTTTCTATACGTTATATTATTATATCTGTTTACTATTTGCTGTTACTTTATCTAAGTTATATAAATATTATCGACAATAAATTTATTTATTAAAATAACTGTGCAATGGTAATTGAGACTGACATATTAATACGCAAGACAAAACCCGGTAAATAATCTATCATTGACTCATGAAGAGTTAATTTCGCCCTTACGTTTTAATTACCGACACTTTGCATGTTTAATTAGCAAAGATCGATGTATATATCTGATACATTGCTCTGCAGTTATTCTCATACAACCGTCACGAATAGGTTTTATATAATATAATCTTATATTTGTTAAATTAAAAATTTTTTCAATTATTTCGTAACAAGTATTTTGTGATAACATTATTTGATACACAAATTTAAATTATAAATAGCAAGTACACTTTTAGGAAAATACGTAGTCTTTTATCTGTTTTTAATATTTATCATATATTAATACATTATCACAATGTGACAATTTAAAAAAAAATTGAAAAATTATAATATCAGTGTATGTTTATAAATATATATATTACTAAAAATATAGAACTCAAACTGCTAAAAAGATATTAAAATATATAAAACATGAATAAAAATAATATTATCGTAAGTTCACTAGGGATAGAAAATTTTAGAAATGCTGAGCACTTTAGTCCAGAATACAAATAATACGCTGGTTACCACAACCCTTATGAATTTGGCCTACAAAATTAAAAAATTTTCCAGATATCATACGTTTTTTATGTATAGCCATTTGTACGTTTATTTTTGGATTTGTTTTAGTACCATTTTGTCTGCAAGCGTACATCGAAAAGGATTTCATGGTAAGGTTATGAATTTATAAGTATTAATCTCACATATTGTAAATAAGTTAACTTGCAGAGAAAGTAATACATATATGTGTAATTAATAGTTAAAAAGAAATTTAAATCATTAAATTGTGGCTTTAAGCTTTTAATGCTTAAAAAATATTTTCTTCTGATAAAAAATAAGATTGTATCGTTTTACAACTATTCAATACTCTGTTTTTACAACATCTTGTTACTTAAATATATTTTCATTGAAAAGGTGTTTACGGTACAGCTATTAAGTTTGCGACGAAAAGTTCTCTTTTCGCGCAAAGAAAATACTTTTCTCAAACACACATGTGTTCGAAACCCCGGTACGCAAACGATATGGCTGGCGCCATATTGAAAGTGAGACACGAGGGCTTGCAGCGCGACACAACTGTTTGTGCGAAATTCGTGAGTGAGCGCCAAGGCGAGAGCGAACGCTCGCCTTACCGTATTCCCCTCACTGACAAACCCGCGCTGCCAAATGGAAGGAGAAGAAATTAATTTCTCCCGCTAGGTGGCGAGGGGAAAAGCGAAGGAGGGATAGAGAGAGAGAGAGAGAACCAAGGACGGAAGAGCGAGAAAACAGAAACCCTAGTATTGCAGCAGCGCCAAAGTTAGCGAATTATAAAGGTACGACGCAGGTAATCTATATAACTGCCCTATCGATTCGAGAGAACGTGATTCGCGTCCTCTTCTCCTGGGGGAAGCGGTTTCCCTCCAGGACGATAGTAATTGCTACGCTACCCTGACTGTTCCAGGAGTGATGCGGTTCGCTACACCATCCTGACCACCCGAAGAGCGCGCTTACAACGTTCTCTCCTCCGGACCACCTTTACGTTCCTTATCCAAAGGGGTAGCGGGAACACCAGCCTTAGGCAATTGGACTAACGCGAGACGAAAGCCAGAGTTAACACTGTAACCCTAGGAATAACGAAACCGCATTGTATAAATAAAACCGAACGACTCGAGGACGTGGTGCACCATCCACGTGAATGTACTTAATAAACCGCGGACGCTAAGATGCCAGTACTAAATGCAAGTTATTTTTTTGTAGCGGTGCGACACCGGGAGTAATCCATTATTTTATTATTATAAACCCAGAGTTGTTAATTATCGACCTTGTCACAATAATCACTCTTCTTCCGTCCCAAACGTACCCTGGCCGACAAACTAATCTAGCAAAAACAGGGGCGGAGAAAAGAGTAAGTAGGTGCCACAGGGAGTCTTACCAGGCCTCCAGCTTAACCAACAACAGAAGCTGCAAGAGGCGAAGACGGCTCATCGTAGGGAGCGGTAGCAAACCGTTACAAGATGTAGATTTAATTATAATCTACTTATATATTTTGTTCAATTTTTTAAAATAATAAAAAACATGGCGAAAATTCTACGGTATTTTGATACATAATCAATATTATGCTTGTTAGATTTATGTATGAGAAAAGAAATTATTAGCAAACATTATTATTTTAAAACGTAATTTATCTATTAGCCCTTCAATAATATATTTACATAAATACGAACATACAAAAACATACACACATATTTTTCATTCAAAATCTAATGGTATATTAACATGTATTAAGTTTATTAAATTAAAGAGGATTTTACAATAAGTTTACATTGCATAGCTTTAATAGTTATAATAAGTACAATGTTATTTTCAAAATAAGCACATTTAATGACCTAACCTTAAAACGCTTTTACTAAGCCTCTTAAAATTATCATAGTTTTATATTAGACTATAATATTAAATACATGAATTTCACTAAATAAATTAACTAAATATTTAAAAAAGATTTTTTAAATATAATTTTTTTATTTTGGAAAAATTAGCAAATTATTATTTTATAATTTCTTATATGAATAATAGCTTATATAAAAATTTGTTAAATCCGATCTTAGGTACGATTGAAAATGACGGTATCACTTATTTTCTTCTTAACGAGCAGTATCAAGTATTTCACAAATTAGTTAAGCACAAAGACATTGGCTCCTGCTTTTTCAAAATGGCATTTGGTGGCACGAAGTAATTATAATGGAACATAAAAACCTCATGTTGGAGTAAGCAAAAGCGACCAAATTCTTCGCAGTTGCATGCATATTTTTTTTCTATAGAGGTGGAATGCTTTACAGTAAATTTTTATCCTTAAATACATTATGGCTACAACAACACGAAATACTTACCTTTTCCGGGTTATTTTACATTTTTTGATCCACAGGTCAGTTAATTAAAAATAATTAATATTATAAGTACTTTTAAACAACTTGAATTGTATACAAATTTATAATTATTTGAATCCTTGAAAATTATCAAAAAATGCCATATAATCAAATAATTAATTTCTTTCCATTAAATTTTAAAACTGTGCTTTGCAAAATAATAGAAAATTTAACAGACATTTAAGAACACTCATTATAAAAAGTAATATATTATTCTACAAGCAACATTAAACTAGACCCACTGAAATTAATTGTAGATTTAAATTTATTTGACCTGATATGACATATTGATCTGCATAGCACTAAAACGTATTACTATTTTGTTACGAGATTTTCGAAAATAAATTATAAAAAGAAAATAAATTGATGAAAAGAGAATAAATGTAGTAAGATCATATCTATATATCTTTTTACTATTGTTACTTCTACCTACTTTTCTTTTGCACCAAATAATTTTGATTACTAAATTTTTTATTATTGCATCGCAAAACCATAAAACCAAAACCAAAAGTACAGCTATGTTGTTGCAATTAAAATATCCTCTTTCCTCGAAGTTATGAATAAAAGATAAACAGTTTAAATACACTTCTCTTAAATATCATATACGTATATATGAAGTTAATAACAAATAAATTCTAAATAAATTTGTCAGCTGAGTAACTGAAGCTATGCAATTTCATTTTTTCAGTTGTTCTTATATTAAGAATAAGAAAATTAAACTTTTTACATCATCATATCTATAAATATATTTCATGACAATCTTTAGGAAAATTTCCATAAATTCATAAATTATAAAAACTTCTTTTTTTAAGTTGGAACTTTAAGGTTTTGTACAAGATTATTTCTATCTTGTTCTAGAGTTGTTATTGATATGAAAATTTTAAACTATAATTATATTATTATTACATTTTGTAATTGTCAGTTTAATTAAAAATATTATAAATATAATAATAATGATAATAATAATAACAACAACGACAAGGACTACAACTTGATTGATTGGAAAATAATCGATCTCATGTATAATTAGACCGATAATCATAAATTTTAAAAAGATGCATATTTCGTAAAGATACATACACTATATTACACTTAATTCAATCAATAAATTACTCTTTTAGTTTATTTATTTGTTATCCATCTACTGTTCCCTGCTAATTCAATTTCATTACTTAGTACTTCATACAATTTAATAGACTATGTAACTTATATAAAAACTATAGTTGTCACTTATTCTTATTATTTTCTTAATTATTATTCTAATATAGTTAATAAATTTTTTACCATTATTTTTTATGAAAATACAACGCTGAATTTAAAATTAGATTTTCTAAATGTGCGCCTGGTACATGGCACCCGTATATAAGAACGTTCTACAGTTTTTATAATTTTTAAAAAATATTAGTATTTTAAAATCAAATATAGTTACTTGAAATACAATTATATATTTTTAAACAATATACAATGAAAGATGACCGAATAAATCATTTTAAAAGCTTTTTCTTAAGTTATACGTTTTAGATTGTACTCCTACATAACAAACGTTTTCAATATCACATAAATATATAATTAGTTAAGTACAATATTGTGATCTAATAATCCTAGATTTATAAAACGTAATATGAATGTTATGTTTTAGTATTTTCATAAATATAAGCAACCATGAATAATATAAGATTTAAACTTCATAGACTTGAATATATTTTTTCTAAATAAAAATATATATTTTTTAAATACTTTAAAAAGTCGAATTCAATCATATGAATTTCTAGACAGGTTATTTTATTGTTGTACATTTTAAGTAAATTCTCAAATTGACGCAAAAGTGGTAAATATAATAGTGTGCTTAAAAAAATTTCTTTTTATAATTTTAAAATGCGTTCTTTTTAAATCTAATCGCTATTCTTCTCTTTTTCATTAATTTGCAATATTTGATTATTGATAATAATTTTCACTGAAATATTGGATCTACGTTATATAATTTTATATATCGCAAAACGATAAATTTTAAAGGACACAAAGAAATCCTAGTTTTTTTAATTAGCATTCGACCAAATATATTCTAGCTGTAGCTAATATCAATTTATAGGAAACTGGTACATTGTTTCAATCTACTGCAAACGACTGCGATTCAATTTTTATTTCTAGATATTATTTTAAAAATATATTCTTAATATTTTTGTTTTCTAAAATTGATTTAACTCTTTCAGTTGAATCAGTAGTGTTTAAGACACCTAGACTATATAGCTTCGAAATCTATACATTGATAGGAAAATCTAGACCTATTTCTTATTAATAAAATTAAGTTATAGTTATCGTGTACATGTTGTGCTATGTATTAAACTAGATTATGTTGATTTATATTAGAGTATATGTTATTATTTTTTATATTGTATTTTATTTTCCATATCAAATATAATTGGAAAAATAATTTGATCACAAACGTTTATTACAGACTTCCAACCTTTATTATATCACTTTTAGTTGTAATTATAACAAAGCAATTATAACAATTGTCAAAATTTATTTTTCAGATTAGACCTATGTACGATATAATTTTTTTCATCGATTGCGTGTGTAGCATTATTTCATCTTCAATAACCTGCGGCGTCTACACCATCACTATCCTTTGCACTATGCACATCTGCATTCAATATAGCATCGTATCGACGATGCTTCAGAGTCTCATTAATGATCCCTAAGAAAAGTCTTTCAGAAAAACCGTCTTCCGGCATTTTGGAGCTTTGAAGTACTAAACTCATTTTTATGATAATCCTCATTAGTCTGACGGTATATTATTTATTATTATGCATAATAATCATTTTTCTATTTCTTTTAATAAACATATTTTTAAAATTTGCTTCAAAATTAGAGGATTTTCTGAATTACATATGTTTTATGGAATTAATTGCATGTATACTAAACAAATTATTGTACTCGGATATTATTTGAAGACGTAAGTCAAAATCTTGTATTTAATTTTATTGCTATCATTATCTAAAGTCTATATTATAACATTCCAGCAATTTAATGAATGTGGATCATTTACGATTTTTTCACTCTTTTTGTTATTATTATCTGAAATATTGAATATTTTCATCTTATGCTACATAGGCGATCTTCTGATAGAACAAATAATAAATTAATACAAATTTAATTCATTTATATAACTTTCAAAAATTAGCAACATTTTATATACAGTATAAAAGCATAAATATTTGTATACATTTCAGTTCTTTTATTAAAATTTGATAAAATTATATGTTATAACCGTATATGTTATGGATAACTGTTATCAGTAATAATTAATTTGAATAAATATCAGTTTAGTTATTAAAATAAATAATAAAAATACTAAAAAACATTTAATTATATTCATAAGTAAATTAATTATTATTTGTACTATTAATCAACTAAGCAATAGTAATTATTATTTCCATAAATATATTTTTACTAATAATTACTAAATGCACGATCAAAAAAATTTTAAATAAGATTATTTATGTTAATTATATAGTGTTTTAAATTTTAAGCGTCGATAACAAATTTTTATCACAATACAAGGAAACTATAAGACTTTATTATGCACTGATTTAATAAAATTTATCGGTAGAAATCTAAATATGGTTACATAATTTTAATTTAAAATTAAAATAAATAGATTCGTAAATATTACTATTTTTTACCTGTGATATTACATACTGCAAATTGTTGTGTTTGATCACTGTTTTTATGAAATCTAATATAATTTTGAAAGGATATTCTTTAATAAAAACTTGAAAAATAAATATATAACAGGTTAGTATCAAACATACAGAATTTTATGAATTTATAATCTCACAAGAAGTAACAACATAAAATATTGAAATAAAGTTTTTAATTTAAATAATTTATAATTTTCTTCTATTAGTTTTAATTTATGAAAATAATTATGAAAGATTATAAAATTAGACATATTTTGTTTTACTTAGTACTTTGTAATATTTCTTAAAAGCTAAGTAATTAAGATAAATAATAATCCCATCTTGTTTCAATGTACAAATGTAGGACAAGTTGCGTCTATTATTAATTGCTATGAACTCTCTAGAAAAGAGACAAAAAATATTGTTATAATAATTGCATCAACACAAAAACCAGTCATACTTATCGCAGGGAAATTGGTTACTTTGTCGATGCGAAGCTTTTCTAAGGTAAGTACATTCAAATTTGAATCTATCTAAATTTCGCTTATTTTCTCAAATTCTACTTTTATATTCAGCAACATTTTTTAAATGTATTTCTAATATTATTTTACTTATATATAATTAATGCATGATTCAAAAAGTAGATTATTTAAAAGTTATTATTCGTATATATACATAGATTTCAACTGTATTTAATAGATGTATAAAATTTACATTTCAGGTTATAAAAATTTCTGTAAGTTATTTAAATATACTTCGAAAATTTACTGAGAATACTAGCTAAATCTTTAGTAAAATTCTTTCTTCTATAACTGAGAAAATGAAATATATTTACATATGTATACATATAATTAAGTATGTAATAGCACTCTGGTGTTCTGGATTGGTTTAAAAAAACTTTGATAATGTTATGAAATAATATGAATTTTAATAAAGTATTTAATAAAGTATTTCAATTATTATTGTCTATTTTGAATATTTCGAACAAACATAACATTATAATTGTCAATATCGTCAACCTTACAAGAAAGAATTAAAATTTTCGTTGTAATTATACATGTAACGTCTACGATGCAAATGCTTCTTTTTGGTCTATACAATTAAGTATACTAGCCAAGGATAGGCTACGATCCTAAAATTTACAAAGTATATTAAAAATTATAATAATACTAATAAAAAAAATTTTTTAAATATAATTTGTGACCAGGTGTTACGTTATATCTGCAATTACGTTAGGAAATTAATGTCAAGAAATGTAATGCGTGACCAAATATTACGTTCTATCCACAATTATGTTAGAAGGAAAAAAGAAATACTACAAAAAAACATTCATTTAAATCTAGAGAACAGTAATTATATAGGGAAGGATTTTAAGGAAAAGAAAAAGGAAAGGTTGGGGTCAATCCCCTTAGCAAATTTCTACAAAATAAATTTAAAAGTTTTTATTACTTACTTCTTACAAAGGTCACTAGGTCTACTTCTAGGAACGAGATCCGAAGAGGAACTCTGGAGCATGGAAAATTGCGCTCTTTTTATACAAAATTTAAAGCAGAGGCGGTATAGGTAAAGAGGAAATTTCCATATCTTTTCTATGCATCTTCTAATTTTCTTGAATAATTAGCATTTTTATTTGATTAGCAATTTAGTCGCTCATAGATGTATAATTTTTTTTGTAGGAAATTGTATAACTTCCATTAATTTTATTATTTTATTATTTATTATTATTATTATTAACGCTATTATTAATATTTATTTATTTATTTTTCTTCCCTTTTATATATATTAATAAATAAAACAAATACGCAATATGATAAATATGTAGAATAATAATAATAACTGCGGTGTTTTTAATGATAGTTATATTATAGTAGCTTTATAATAATTGGTGAATTACAATTAAAATTTTAAATATTCTTACGTGTATTGTTATTGAGAATCAATATAACGTTTCAAACATTATCAGATTTGTTTATAATTATCTTTTAGCATTCGAAAGTTTATATTTATTTCATTATTATATTGATTATTTATTAAATAATTAGTTTAGAAGCTGCATAATGATAAAAATGTATAGCAAAAGAAAAATGATTTCTTTATTTAGTGCAACTGCGCAGTTGAGGATGTATTGTACGTGTGCGTGCATGTGTAGGCATATAGCTGCTCAAAGGAGCAAGCGCAGTCATAAACATGTGGAAATTTTAATCTTTCTACCGATGACAGTCCAGGTTTAGGTGACGATTTTAGATCCTTTAAAATTTCCCTATTGAAGCCAAAGAGAAAAAAGAAAAATTTTCTCTACGTTACGTTGTAATAGCTTAAGTTTAATATATGTATTTTTAGATTATGAAATCATTTTATTTTATTTGGAAATAATAAAGAATTATAGTGTATCTTTTTTTTAAAGTATATCTTTACCTTTGAATGAAAAGTATTAAAAAAGTAAAAATTTGGTAACTATTAAATATCCTTTATTTAGTGTATAAAAAATTTAAAAGTATAATGGAGCCTTCGAAATCTTAGAACCTTTTAATTATAGATTTCATAATCCATGTCAGACATTTTATTTGTGCTGAAGCTGATGAATTACTTGAATTCCAAGATTTCTGAATTAAAAATGATTTTTATTTTCGTATAGGAAGAGCTTGTTAAATAAAATTGATCAGAAACCGTAATTCAGTTTATAAGTTTAAATATAAGTTTTCAATTATAAGTGTAATTCTTTTATGGATACATTTATAGATTAAAAAACTGATATAATATCGGTAATTATTATAAAAAAATTATAGTTAACGTTATAAATATAAAATGAACAGGAATCGGATTGGTATAATTAAAAACAAACTAAACGGCTTTAATATTTTTTATATTGTCAAATATATAATTAAAGTTCGGAATCTGAGAAATCATGTTTTCTTGAAAACATAAATGATAAATGATAAATCTCTTATAAAAATACTTGTAGCTGTTATTGACAAAAGTTTAAGTGTTTGTTTAGTTGAAAAGAAGGAATAATTTTTATAATGCATACACACGTATGTATCAGTTTTTTCGTCAAAGTCAAGTTACATGAAATAGGATGTTCATTAGGAAAAGGCGCAATAAATCATAAAGCGGAAAAATTCGGTACAATAGAAGTGGGTGTTTATTAAATTAGTTGGACGTAGTCGGACTTGAAATTTCTACGAGTGGCGTGTTAAGTTTCTGAGTCGCTTAATCAAATGTGTCGTAACTCAAAGTTGAACTGTTGGAGAGTCGTTTATACAATCTTGAGAAAGTTTATCGTTAAATGTCATGACGTCACATTAATAAAAAGTCATTGTGTGCGTATGTAGGTATGTGTGTCGTCTTTCCTCGTTAATTTTTGTATTAACTCTCACTGCCGTAGTAAATAATTTTACCTGTAATATTTTGCATGTGCAAAAAGTACATATACATTTAAAATAGACACGATTGTATATTATTCTTTATATGATTTATTATCTTATGAAATATAATTTTCTCATTATCTATTTTCATTATTTATCCTATATAACTTCATGATAAAGAATACCAGTTGGTTCTACATATTTTCACCTTTTTTACTGATTGATGGATCTTGAGAAAATTATCTTTAGTAAAAAATTTGGGAGAACTGTGGACTTGTCTGATAACCTTATTTTATGAAATAGGTTAATGAAGCTTTTTATAATACGAAAAAGAATCGTAATTGTCAAAACAAATTATTACGGAAAATACTCATAAAATTCAAATTTGATACAATTATACGATTATGATACGATTATTTTAAGTTCTTATTTTTTTGTTAATATAAAATAAATTATTATGATTAAAAACGTTTTATCTGTAGATACAAATAATATTGTAGATTAGTGTTTTTATTACCAAGGCAAATACGAATATATTACGAATTATATATACATTAATAATGCTATAATAACCAACAAATTGATTTTTTGTGAATATTTTTTTTGCAATTATCTAATCTTAGCAATTATATCAAGTATTTTTATAAATATACTTGTTGAAATTGTTTTTAGGATATTTTCGATACGTATTTTTATCCTTTTTAGATTATTAACCAAAGTGAATAATCGCTAATGTATGATCGATAATTATCTAATCCAAAATTTAACGTAGAAATGATATAACTTGAAGGCCTGTTTAGATCAATATTGAATATGAGTGAAATGGACACATAACAAAACTAGTGAAAGACCTAGTACCTTAACAACCATTGTTGAATATAAAGAAATGAATTAGTATTAAGAATATTCACGTAATTATTTATAATAATCTATACTAACATTTAAATCCGCTGTCATATTGTTTTCCATTCACGCGATGAATCAACTTTTCTTTTATACTAAAAATCAACGTATCAGATTCATGTAAAAAAAGGGTTGTAAATAATTATTATTTAATCATATATTATATTCATTATGCTGTTATTGATAGATTTGAAAAAATTTGTACGCATGGTTTCTAATTTAGAAATAATATACGACTTAAATTTGAATAGTTTTCAAGGAAACAATATTATTTGCAATTTACTGAAGAAATATAATCTTTTATGTATACATTTTAGTTAATATTCTATAAAATGTTCTCTTCACGTATCGTTTCAAAGATGAAATTATAAGTATATTTATAAATTTCTTTGGCATGATTGAAAAAGATTAAATAAATATTTCGATAAAAGGGCAGTAACATAAATTTTTTAAATTATATTATTTTTGTATAATTATAATGAGATGTTTTTGTGAAACACAAAAATTTAATACTTATGTTAATGATTAAAAAATGATACTTTATTATTGAATGGATTTATTTCAAACAAATTAATTTGCTTGAAAAATGTAATGTATAAAGGTAAATTACATGTGGGTATCAAATATAATAATCAATGTAGCAGAAAATTGTATCATGGTTTTTTAGGCTACTAGTTTTATATTCAATAATTTGAAATAAAATCTTTTATATAAAACTTCAATGAAACAATTAGATATAAATTATAATTATAAATTAATAAACGATTACATGAATGCTTTTTAAAAAATAAGGTTTCTAAAACAAGTACAAAATAATATTGCGTTAGTATAAAAACTTAATTTTCTAAATAATAAAAATATAATTCAAGGTACCTAAATCTTTATGATGAAAGCCAAAATATTTCAAGATCTGCTAATAACTTTGTACTTTATCAAATTGATTCACAATAGAAGCTAGAAAATATTAAATCAGTCAAAAGCTCCGATTTATATTCATGTGAATCTGAAAAAAAAATATTATTTTATAATTATTTTAAAGTACTTCATATTAATTTTATGAAAAGTAAATTGTATACGTTCGTAAAACTCAGTATTTTTAACAATATTTTGTATGTAATTTCAAAACATAAAATTTCAACGAGGAAACAGAAAATTAACTAGATGATAAATTACAATTTTTGTACATGAAACAATTTCAAAAGTTATTAATTTTACGTGAGTTTCACATTATAACAAAGAACAATTAATTGCAAAGGTATGTAAAAATGATAACACCTTAATAAAAAAAAAGCTAAAATAAAATGAAAATTAATCTCATTCATTATTGTTATAAAAAGTAATTTGAAATTACGAACAATGTTGCAAATTTCAGTTTTAAAAGGCCAAAATTAAAGTATTTATTTGGTAATATTAAAAATAATGTTTTAATTTAAGTAAATGGTTCCATGTATTAATAAAAAGAAACTTTGCAGTAGTAAAAATGTTCTTGAAACAAATAATTTATTCGTAAAAATGATCTTCGAAATAATTATTGCAAGTATGATTTGTTGTTTATAGATCAGTTAAGGAATGAAATTGGTTAATTAATAAAATTCTTTTACGTTAGAACTTACCTGTAATTAATAAATATATCACAATTTTTAAATTACGCTACTCAATCAAAGATTTTGTTGTACAACATTTCGTCTTCCAAATGCGAGCCTTTTCTTTTTAGGGTACCTCATCACTTGATTGATTGTGCTACAGAATTTGCACATAGATTCCCCAGGCGTCAATATTATCGGACATAATTTGTGCCGCCACTTATTTACCGCGTAATCTTTCTGAGCACAATGCGCTGTATCACATTCGCCAATGTTCGGCCCTCCACAACACACAACAATCTCATCCACACTATTTAATATAAGCTCCATTTCAGGCACGTCTTTGGGCCTTCGTACTTCTAGCGGTGAGAATTTATTATTGATGTAGATCTTTATGTTGTCGCTTTCGTGAAAAATGACCTGTTAGAAATAAAAATTCATATGAATAAAGTATAATGAAAAGAAATTTAATGAAACTTAATAATAAAATACATAAAATTTAATTTCATGAAATTTTTTTTTTCAATTTTGTAAATTTCATTATATATAAATTTTTGTCCCATTAAAAAGAACAAATTCAATTTATATAATTTTTACTTTAAAAAACGCTTTCAACACTTCTGCTGTAAAATTATCACTTACAAAATACTAATAATTAGACTTGACTAATAATAGTTGACTAATAATTAGACTCATTTTCAAAATACATTTGATTCAATATTGAAATTATAAGGAACTACTAAAAATAATCGTTCGAAAATTATATTCCACAGAAATCAGAAAACTATTTAAAATTTTGCATCACTAAATTAACTAATGGAGCTTTACACAAAGTATACCACTAATTCTAATATCATTTTCAGTCTTGAAAGTTTATGATAGTATCATCAATAGTATTCCGCCGAATATTTATTCTAAATATGGATAAACTAAAATAATGTATTGTGTTTACGCTTCTATATTACAAAAATATATAAAAAATATATAACTATGGTCCTTGGACTTTTATGAAAACAAATTGAAATATTATATTGCTTTTGTAACAATCAATAATCAGTTTCTTTCGATAACATTATTTGTAATTTTAAGAAATATATGAGAGACAATACAATTTAATAACCGATATTTGAATAACATTATCTCAAATGTACACACGTATAAGATGCTTCATGAATATGTATATATTTGTTGTAAATAAGAATTTTAAATAAATAATATCACAATAAATAAAAACACTGAGCTAATTTTGCTTAGATTATTTATTATTCATTTGGTAAATTTATTATTCCAATAATTTGTAAAGTACTTTATACAGTGTACATATTAAAATAAATAAATGAACATATTAAAATAACCAAATTAAAATAAATAAATAAGTTTTAGCAGAAAAAATATTTGAAAAACAAACTGTTTTGTAATTTAAGTTTAATTTATTTAAATATTTTACTATTTCATTTTAGTTCAACTTGATTATTTTCAAGTTTTGTCCAAGTTTTTTTAAAATTAGTTTTAGAAGATAAGCTACACACATTTTTATAAAAAATAAAATAAAACAAGTTAATGATTATATAAAAAAATCAAATAATTATTATTTACAGGTACTTATATATTTTAAATAAAAAGAAAATTAATGATACCTGTTTTTCATATATAGGAGGTATTAGAACATCCGATTTAAACCATTTTGCCTTTGAAAAAATAATTATGTCTTTATCCACACTGTTTTTATGATAACCCCACATAGGGTTTGGTAACTTTATTTTATGACTGTTATAAAAAATAAGATCAAATGATCGTATGTTCATTTGTATGTTCGTCTCTGGTAAAGGGTAATGTAATGTGCCTGATTTTGTTTGAACATTCCTTTGTGTATTGTCATTGTGTGTATAGTCATTACTTTCATTTAAAATGATTAATTGGTCATCTGGTACAATGATAGTTACTTCTTTTGGTATTTCTAAATTAAATCCGTTGGACGTGTTAAATTGATTCGTTATTTTGGAAGATACTTGCTCTTTATTAATAAGTGAGGTACCTATACAGTTATAAAAATAACATTAGTTATTAGAACTGCTTAATATATTTTTTAATAATAGATATAAAATTTATTTTTATGAAAATAGATAGTATTAGTTATTTATTGAAATATTAAAACTTGTTGAACGAGAGAATAAAGATATCACAAAGAATTTATTTGATAAATAATTTCATCAGCGCTTAAATTTTGTTAAACTTATTACTTTCATTGGTGAGTATTTTTTTATAGTAATTTTACAGAGTAATTATTTATATTAATGATCTTTTAATTAAGAACGGCCAAGTTACCTCGTGGCAATTTAAAGACTATGAACAAGAGCAACTTCTAGTCAAAAGATTTCTGTTGAAAATTTTAGAAACATTTATTTTTATTTATCTAATACGTTTTATTATCATTTTAAATAAAAATTGTAGAAGTAAAAAATATACAAAAATAAGAAATTATTATGAATAGTAACCTAAGTGAATTTCTCTGATTGATGGACAAACATAAAAAATTTCTATTCTTGAAAATGAAGGAGTCTAGAAGCATTATTTAATATAATATGAGATTCAAACACAACGAATAAAGTAGGAAATTTGTAAATTATAATAGTAAAACAGACAATTTCATAAAAATAAAGATCAATCAATATTTTAATTTCCAGGTATGCGAATAAGCGTTAATGAATAATAAATCGCAAATATAAAAGTAAGAAAATAAAATTAAAATTTATTTTAAACAATATAATTTTATTCACCTTTATAGTCTTATTAAAAAAAATATTTTTAACCAGTTATTTACAGTCTTATTTCATGAGAATATGACTAGAAGTACGGAGGTACGAAATCATCTAAAATTAGATATTGAACGTTAAGAAATGGTTTAAACTATATTTTAATTTTTTCTTAATTAAAAAATATCTACTTAATTAAAATTACACTAGATAATAAATTCTTACGATATTTTAAATATATGTTTAAACCGATGACATCTATAAGTAAATTTTTCAAGATAATTACACTATTTCAAATAATCCAATAACGTCAGCTACTTTCACATTTTTAAAGATATTTTTAAATGTAAGTAAAAAATGAATTCGTATTTATTAGTAATTAACTTAAATATTGTTTCTGGTATAATATGTATAATTATACAATGTTCAACGAAATTGTATATGTAGTATAAATAAATAGTTAAAATATACAGTATCCTTCATAATTTTCCATTCTACATAAATAAAAAGTACTTAAATTTAACAAATATATTAAAGAAGTTATAAGTTTGGAATAGGGTTTTTTATTTATAACGCATAAAAAACGATAGTGTCTTTATACTTAAAACAATCTCATATTAATTTCATAAATATGCGACTATAATAATTAAATAAACTTTATTTAACTATACCTATGGAATTGGAACCGCCGTTTTTATTAGTACTTTCGAAACCATTAATATTATTTCTATCTTCTTCGTGATGAGGTTTAATGTATATTGATA
Organism: Wiebesia pumilae; assembly: GCA_018907045.1. Taxonomy (NCBI): domain Eukaryota; kingdom Metazoa; phylum Arthropoda; class Insecta; order Hymenoptera; family Agaonidae; genus Wiebesia; species Wiebesia pumilae. The sequence continues at coordinate 6,264,911 of JACCHZ010000127.1, forward strand.
TTATTGACTTCATGTCGTCTGTTATGTTTGGGTTTTTTTCATATCTGTCTTGATAATTTTTATTTTGAACATTAATTCCATTTACAATACCATTGATATACGTACTTGTATGTCCACTGATATAGTAATCTAAAAAGTTCAGAATAGAGCAGTAGATTTTTTTTCAATTATTATATAAATTATACAAGTAAGAATATTACTTGTTTCCAATGCTTCATTAATCTTTCCCATGGTATTTTCGTAATGATATTCTCCACCTTTTATACCAACATCCATTAATGTTAAATCCGATGGTGAAGTATTTGATGTGACGTTAAATTGTACTATGTTATTTTGATTTTCATTAAAGGAAACTAGGATATTACTATAGTTGATATTCAGATTACCTTCATTTCCAATAATAAAATTTTCTTAAAGATGCAAATATGCTATTTGTAATTAATGAACTTAAATTTTAAAACAATACAAATAAGGAATTGAACAAAATTATAAGCGCACCTGTATTAATAAAATCTGGATAATTTGTTATTACTGCTCTTCGTTTTCTTTTTTTTTTCCCGGACGTTTGTTCTTCAAAATTTTCATCGAAAATCGATGGTATCGCTTCTTTGGAAAGAGAAAATGTTGCTAATGGTTTCTGAAATATCCAAAATTGTACAAGTAAAAATTTAAATGAAGTAATTATAAAATAAATATTGATTAACATTTATTTGCATTATGAAATGTTATAAACTAAAAAAGCTGTTTTTGAAAAAATTGTATAGTAAGGTAAAACGTTTTAGTAATTCAGATATCCTTATTATTTTATTCATTATAACATTAATCTAAGAATAGAAAAAACTTTTTCTTGAAATTCTATTAGTATCGCGAACGATCTTTTTCTGAAATTTTTGTATAATCTAAATTTGAATATTCTTGTATTTTAAATGCCCCGAATACATTTATTTCATTATTGAGAATAATTTTTATTTGATTAAAAAAATATTTGGGTTGAGTTATTGATTCTAGGCTTATGGATATAAGAATAAAAATAGAATGTTACATACACTTATGACAATACTTATTCTATATAAAATAAAATCTTTTTCTAAATATCTGCAAAATATATATCAAAACAGAGTATAAATTACTTTTACATTGCAATTAACATCATTGTATATAAACCGCATAAGTTCATTTGATTTCTATTTTAGAAACATTTTACATTTTTGTTTATTAACTAAATATTTTAATTTATATATTATTTTTTAATTGATCATTCTTTAATATTTTTGTTAGCAAATAAATTGATTAAGCGCATTATCCATTTTTTCATATAATACTTAAACATTACGATAAATACTTTGCATTATAAAAATTCCAGGTGTAAATTTTTTATCATCAGTGATGTAAATCATATTCCACAAATTCCGTAAAATTTTTTAACATTTATTTCACGTTCATAAAAATTATTCAGTGACATTCATTTATTTATCTTCTTGAAATAATAAGTTAATAAACATTAAATTTTTTTATGTAAATTATAATTTATGTATAAATAGTATTTAATGCTAATATGTATCTGAAATAGAAAAACAACACAATATACGGGAAAAAGTATTCATTATATTGATTTAATTAAAAATAACAATAATGTAATAATATTTGCAAGTTGTAAAACTAATTAATTTATAATGCTAGTATCGAGTGTAGTAATCACAGTGAACGCACAATTTTACATTCTGGTAGTTTAAAAATTGATAACTTATTCTATATTTATATCTGTAACATGTTGTTGTTTTTAATTGAATAAAAGGAAAATTAAGTTTTAAATATATTTTTTAAGTAATGGATATGTATATATATAAAAAAGTAAAAATATTCGTAAGTTAGCTTATAAATCCGTAAGTGTAAAAACGACGCGTATCAGCATACATTTGAACGAGTACATGCGTAGGTGTTCGAAGAAGGCGAAGGCGAGATGCGAGTAAGAAAATAAGTGGAAAGCGACAAAAAGGGAAAAGTCAACGGCTACGTATGTGCAAGGGTATGTTAGTTGGAATAAGTAGTTTTATCGATTGCAGACTTCGTAACTATCGAAAAAATATGTGTACGCATTATTCCGTTGTTTTAAAACAGCTTTGTTAATGAATTTTTCTAAGATATGTATTGAAAATTTACATTTAATTGAAAATACAGCGAGAGAAGTGCATTCGATAATCATCAGAAAATGAGGATAGGAATGTCATATTTTAAAATTATTTTACTATTATTGCTTAAAAAATAATTTTATATTTCATTTGTGTGCAATGAATGAAAATTGTATTTATCTATTACAGTTCTAATATTAAAACTAGTTTGTACTTTTTAACATGAAACTTGAAGAGCTCAACCCGTTTAAAAATAATCTAAATTATTCAATCGTTGTAAATGAATTATATAGTCGCTAATTTACGAAATAAAACAATCGAAGATTAAAAAAAACGATTTAACATATATTTCAAATCAATGAAGTACAATCTTGCAGCAAATGCAAGCGAGTATAAAGGATATTAATGTTTTACGTAGGATAAAAAAAAGAGGCGTCTTATTTTCTGCATGGGCAAGGGTAAATAATATTCGGCTGGTGATGAATTCACTGAAAAACCACTCAAAGGCAGTAAACGACAAAAGCTCACATAAAGCTATAAAAAGGTAACAAGCAAATTAATACATTTTAAGGCAATTCATAACTGAGCGGTGGAAATAGGTCAGTTGGAAATTTCAACTATTTCAAAATATTCGTTCCCGATTAAACGACCATTGAAATGCTGAATTCATAGTGACGAATACATACTGAACAAACCATGTTCTAAATAACGTACAAAAGCTTATTCACATTTTTATCAATGTATTGTTAAACATTATAAAAATTAAAATTTAATCACCTATATAATAAAATGCTGCTGTACAAGAAATAAGTATAATAATATTCAGAAAAATTGATGCGTCAATAACATATATATATTTTAATCAGTTTTGAATAATTACAGTGGATACTTATAGCTCGATATTATATCATTTCACGATTTGTCGGTACGCATTAAATTATATTTGAAAATACACAAAAAGTGAAATAATTATTTTTTTGTTATATCTGAATTATGCAAGATTTGAATTGTTCATTTGTCATTTATATAATAAATTTTTTCAAATTTCTTTTCATTTTAAGTGATCAACACTATCAAACTTTTAACAAAGGATAAAAAAGAAATGGCAAATGAATCTTAAAACTAGCTTTAAAAACGATAAAATTAATTCGCAAATATGTATATACAAACAAGAAAATGACTATTTTTCAGTAGATTTAGAGAAGGAAAACTATTATTGATTTCTATTACTAACGACAAGGTGAAAAGGATTTTCTTAAAAATTTTGAAAAGGTGAATAAAAAAGTAAAAAATCAATGGTGAATAGAAAATCGAAGTAATGAAAGGCGCTTAGTATCAACCGTAAAACGTCCAAAATTCTGTTCGAGAAATCTCGGGCTATTTTTGTCTCGGCTAAGCTTGTGCATGTTTCCTAAATAGGCATTCGCTCCAAAATACTCGAAAATTCTCAACGGAGCGTCGGGACCTAGCTTAATCTAAAAATTATCGAGCGTCGTAGAGCGACGCTGACACGTGCGCTTCAAGCAGCGTAAGATGCTTAGCGCATTTAAAAAATAAACAAATGATCGCCCGGGTTCCTACCTGGAATATTACATTGCCGAACGAGTCCATGAGTACAGCCTCCCGCTTGATCTCGTCCTCGCGAAAGTGCCGCTCGCATATCGCGCTGCTTTTGCAAAGCGGAGTGCCTGTCTGTTCGATCGCCCTTGCCCACTTCTCGAAGAGGGTCTGCTCGTTCGGTACCTTGAAGAACGAGACCTTCTCGTCGCAGTCCGGACCCCTGTTCCTGCAGCTCGCTATGCAACACCTCCGCACCATCGCTCGCTCTGTATACGTTGATTGTAGGATTTGTGTCGAATCAAGGGTCTCGCATCCCCCAACTCACCTTTTCGTATATCGCTCAGCGCCCACTGACACTGACATCGACTTCTTGCCGGGATAAGCGCTGCTACTGCGAAACGCACATGTCGCCATATCGCGATCTAAAAGGGGAAGGGAGTGACGCCATCAAACGCTGGGCCAATCGAATCCACACACAAAGGCGTTCAAAATCTTTTACCGACTAGTTGATGTCCGTTCCATATCGTTGTGCTAAAATGCGCATTAAATTCTGTTCAAAAAATTCACGATGTGCTAGACAAAAAGAAATATAGCCTACGCGATGGCAAAAGACTCATTAGAGAATTCCAATATAATTCGGTCGTGATACTACGAAACATTAAAAAGAAAACTAAAATTAAATATTTCGTCAAAAATTGCCAGTTGATGATTGCATGAAATGTGTAAAATAAATTATACCGTAAAATTTTAATAATATATTGATTAAAAAAATAATTTATTTAATAAATAATTAAATAATCGAAAATATTTAACATCCCAAAACATATTTAAATAAGTCGTTAATATTATGAAAAAGTTCTTAAAGAAAAAAAACATCTGTGTGGAACTGAATAAAGCTCTAAGGTAGTCAGTATATTATACCTACTATAAACATAGGAAAGGATCTGTATAATGTATTTAACTTATTTAATGCGAGAAAAACAATAATTTTTTAAATGGTGTTTAAATAATGATAGAATACAAATCAGAATTCTAATAAATAATAAATAATCAAATGTCATCACATTAAGACAGATTTCTTCTAAGAAAAACTTTCTAAGAAAAACTTCAGCAAACTAATAATAATTTGTTTTAAAATGTATGAGAGTATATAAATAAGTTAAGATGCAATTTATAAACAAGCAAGATTTAGTAATAGGAAATGTGCCTTATTTTCTTTTAAATGCGTTGACACTTTGCAATAAATTTACAGCCACTTATCTCAACTTTAACAAATATTAATACCTTACAAGTATGCTACTGTACACACGAGCACACACACATATTGTACAACTTTACAATTCAGCGATTTTGAATTTCACAATATTTTATAATTATATTTGAAGATATATTTATATTCGTAAGAACAATTGTGGATTTTTAAATAACAAAATAGTAATCGAATAAATTAGATATAATTTAGAAAATACCAAGTTATTAATTGTAACAAGTATATTCCAAAGGTTACAGCTAATATAATTAAAGTTCTCAAATTAATTTAAGAAAAGGATTTCCAAAAATATTGTTATACTGTATCACTTATTATACGTCACATTATTATAGGAGAGTTCACTTCAATAAATAGAGAGGATTACTCAAAAAGTATTTAAATATCCTTTTTGATAAATCATAGTATTCGTCATTTATTTAAATACAATTTCCAAGTATCTTTTGTAAAGAGCTTTTTATAAATAATACAGTTTGCAAACTAAATCGAGTAGATTAATGACTACTGCGAAATATTTGCTGCCACCGACGTAACTAAAGGGAGTATATTTTTTTGCAAGTAATTTATCTATATTTTTATTAGAATTTCAATTAATTTTTCAATGTTTTTTCTGAAAATATTAATTTTATTATTAAAATGAATTGACATTATTATTTATTAATCAAATTACTTTTACTTAATTAGATTCTGTAGAATAAATCTTAAATTCGTGAAAGTTGTGACACGTTTCGATGATCGTGGAAGAGTTATTAATCGTTGATAACAACAACGGTTGTTAATAACAACTGGTAACCGTGGAACACGTTAAGTGTTACTTAGCAAATTCATCAACCGTACGGATGGGAAAAAGGAAAGTCATCATACATCAGACGATTATTGACTTATCAACTGGATAGTTTGGACTTGTAAATGAAGATTATAATTTCTTTTTTTCTTTTTCGCTAATTTCTTTTCTTCATATTCTTACATATAAAAGACAAATAACTTTTAAGTTAAATACAATGTGATATTAATGTCAATAAAAAAGTAAATAAGTTTTAACTTTAAAATTTTAGTTTAGTAACCTTTTCAGTACATTTCGTAGTTTTACAAATAAATCAACTTAAATTCTACAATTTCTAATAAAAATTTGTACAAAATTAATAACAAGTTGAGATTTTTAAATTTTATAAAAAGAGGTAAATAAAAATTTTAATTTCCAATGAGAATGTGATAAACATTGATGGTTATCGATAAACGGTGATAAACGTTGCATTATTAAAAATACCGATCTTATGAAATTGAGCACATAACACGATAAAAGTTCTTCTTTGCCTGAAATTAAAAAAATTAAACCACCAATGAAAACATTTTTAGATAAATGAACAGAAAGCAAATGGTTTATAATGAAAATATATTGCGTGTGAAAGATTTTAATACACATAGATTCATTTAAATTTCAATACTTGAATTTTACTACATATGTAGAAAATGAATGCCTTTACATAATTTTCAATTTGTATCATAACATGTATCAGAATATAATATCGTGGTCAATGTTACACTACTTTTAGAAAGAGAAATTTTTATTACATGATTATGTAGAAATCAATCTATTCTGTTTTTAACAAATACTTTACCAAAAAAACTTATCTTTAAGAAAATAATAAATCATTAATTTCACATAAGATATGCTTTTACCTTTTCTACTTTTCCGAAACTTTCATTGCACAGATTTGCTGGCAATAAATGTCTTTCTTTCTTTTTTGTTGACTCTTATCTGGGGAAACCTCACTGGGATCTACTCATTATTAGCCTTCACAAGCCTCAGGACAAATAAATAATGATATGATACAAACCAACGCAAATAAATAATGATAAAGATCACGTTAACAATTCAAAGGCTTCTGTGCACTTTGTATATATAATATACTTAACGATGATAAATTTAAATTCCAACTTATAGCTTCGATTCAATATTCAATTAAAGTCTGCAGCTGCATATATGCAAACCAATAGTGAATATTAAGAATATTATAATATTTTGATATTTAATAATATATAGCTTTGTGTAGAAAGTGATACGTATAATACATAATAAATTATGATGACATTACATTAGAATATTATATGGACAGTAAAATCTATGGAAATATAACCCGTTCTATTCTTAATATTCTTAATTGCATTTTTAGTGCAAAGATTCTAAATTCTAAATATTCTACAAACATATGTTTCATACTGTAACTTATGTTTCATCGATTTCATAGTTAATATAACATTTTGTTGTATAAAATAATAAAACGTCGGTTTCGAAGCGCTTAAGAATAGTGCACAATAAAATAAAAATATTCGATCTCTTAATTAATTTTGTACATATATTTTATTATTAAAAAATGGTTGAATACAGTTAATAGTAATATTGATAACAAATTTGAGAATTAAATTTTTTGTTAATTTTTAAAGATATAGTATTGTTGCTGATAGTAAAAAATATTTAAATCATTTTTTATGACAACAAATATTTAAATACACTGAGTATTAAATTAACGATAAATAATGTTGCGAGATTGTACTGCGTTCTAATCTATTGCATGTAATAAAAAAATCCAGATCAATGATTTTCGAAGTATAGTTCATAGCTTGTACGCTTTATTCCGTATATTAATTTAGTTTAAATTTTTGCTTCTTCTTTGCGTATTGATCATAACCTAAAAAGAACACATCCTCCATGATTGTAAAGATATATACATCTCATTCAAGTATTTAAAAGAAACTAACAATTTTTACAAAACAATAATTTTAGATAATTTATACGAATGGCAAGTTTATCTTTAATAAAGCGAAATTCCGCTTTATTTTTAATAAAGACCAGATCCATGCTATTGAATAGAAATGCATCCACACAACCATCCAAAGGTCAACTTGTTGAGATTATACAAAATGACAATGGTATGCAAATTATAAAACAAACACTTGCATGGTAGAACTATAAGATTATATTAATTTTTGGTTTTAAAAATTAAAAGTATATTATAAATCACAATATTACATTTATATATAAATCTAAGTTTATTATATCTAAATATTACAATATATATATATATATATATATATATATATATTGTAATGTTTTCTTAATTTTATAAATAAATATAACAAGTTTTATGTATTTTCTTGTAAATATTTAAGTGTTTCTTTTATTTAGTAATAAATTAATTAAAATAATTTTTTTACATTAATAATTATTGATTTTTAATTTTTAAAATGCTTGATCACAGATTTTATTTATGATTACAAAAAAAGTTGTGTGCAGATATTTTTTTTATTAGTCGATCAAAGTTCAAGTTACTGATATATTGTACGATAATAGTAATTATGTAAAGCTATTAATAACTGTGATTTATTTTTAAATTTATAATTATATTATTTCCAATACTAAAATTATAACATTATATACATTATTTATTATTAAGTTATTATTAAATTTTACATTTTATTTAATCAATTTAAAATTCTTGAAAAATTGAATTGAATTGAAAAATAAACTTTGCTTTTCATTTATTATAAAAATTATACAAGCATTTTTAAATCTGCTTTTATATTTATACAAAATATGATAAATTAAAATTTGTTTTTAGATCTTTATTATTGTTTAAATGATTATTAGTTAGAAGTATGAACCTAAAAATAAATTAAAAATAAATCTTATAAAATATATTTGTTATTCATAAAAACATTATTTGATAATTTATTTCTTAGGAATTACAACAGTGTCTATGGCACGAACTCCAGTTAACAGCTTGAGTTTGGAGATGTCCGTAGAATTACGGAAAGCTTTTGAAAATGCCCTTGACAAAAACAGTAAAGGAATCATTCTAACATCTTCATTGCCAACTGTATTTTCAGGTGGCTTAGATATTATGGAGATGTATAAACCTGATATAAAACGTTGTACAGATTTTTGGCATTCTCTTCAAGACTTATGGTTGACATTATACTCTTTGGGTATTCCAACAGCAGCAGCCATCAATGTAAGAACTTATATTAATATTATTTTATTGACAAAGTTAATTTAGAATTTTTTAAAATAAATTAAAATCAACAATTGTTTGCTTTATTTTTAAATATTAATAATCAGCTGCAATTTCAATTTTTATCTTTAATATATGTTAATATATAACATTTTACTATAATTTTTATTAAAACAATTAGTTTTAAAGAAAATTCTTAGTTTTATATCTGTAAAATTTATGTTTAAAGTTTACTTTAATAAAAGTTGTAGTATTAAATTTGTATATACAGTCATTGACATGTTTGAAATAAAAAATTTAATTATTCTTTGTAATAATTAAAGAATCTCTTTATTAATATTAATAGTATGTTATACCTATATCTTGCCATATTTATATTAATTTCATAATAATTTTTTAATATCAAAAAATTGAAATGATTGTAAGATGAAAATCAATGCTTTCTGACTTACATTTCTGATCTCTGGATATTCTTGCAGTTAATGTAAATACAATTTATCTAGAATGGAAAAAAATATAAAAATATTCTCTAAAAATATTCCATAGTTTATTCATCAGAAGTACCTTATGTAAATGAAATTTTATTATTATTGAAAATTTCTTTTGAATTTAACAACCAAAAAAAGATATAATTCATGTTTAATTCTGTTCTAATAAATATTTCAATTTTCATTTAAAAAAAAGTAAACATAAAATTTTATAAGATATGACATTTCAGGGTGCTAGTCCAGCTGGAGGTTGTTTACTTGCATTATCATGTGAATATAGAGTAATGGTAGATGGTCCTCATACTATAGGACTGAATGAAACAAAATTGGGTATTGTTGCTCCTAAATGGTTTCAAGATCCCATGATAACAACAATTGGTTATCGCCAGGCTGAGCTTGCTCTATTGAGGTATTCTTAATTCATAAATAATTTAATGTTCATTTTACATTAATTATTTATATTTTTAAAATAATTTTGAAAGTAAAAATACTTTTACATATTAATTAATATCAGAATAATTGTTTACTTTGAATTTAAGTTGCAATTTGTTGAAAATAATGAAAATATATTGAAAAACTGCTTTTGTAAGTAGCACATTTTTTTAAATATTGAAAATGTATTTTACATATATTGACCTTATATATTTCACATATATATTGAAGCGTGTATATATAACTATGTATAAACCTATATAATCAAACAGAAACAAACATTTGTTGAACATGCTACTGATTTCAAGAATAAGGACAGATCTAAGAGAGTTTTTACAATTATATTATTTAGAATAATATGAAGTATTTTCTCATTTTCAAAAAATTGATATTAATATTTTTAGGAACAATTTTTGGGAAAATTCTCTTCTATTACAACAATTGAATTTTTGTTTTCAATATTAGATAAAATTTTTTTATATTACAAGAATATAAATATAAATTTATAATAAAAACAAGTTAATGCCATATAATTTTTACATATATAAAAAATAAGAAAAAGCAAACATTATTATAATTATTCTCATTTATTAATTATATTTTACACAAAATTTCAGAGGAACTCTTTTTAAACCACAAGAAGCTTTAAAAATTGGATTAATTGATGAAATAGCCCATGACAAGAATGATGCATTTGCCAAATGTATACAATATATTGGTAGTTATACTAAAATTTCCAGTAAGTATCATTTATAAAAATAATAAAATAAAGAAAAACTAATTATCAAATAAATAAATAAATCTCAAACATTGTTTTATTTTTATATTTCTAATAATTTAAAAGAATTATGTTAAAAAATTTAAAGACATTAAATTCAAATTATTAACTTTTTACATTAATATTTTTTTATTAAAAAATGCTTGAAATAATTTTATATAATCATAATAATTCTATTATTTATTAATACTCAGTTTTCAAATTTGATTGTATATTAATTCATATTTCTTTATTATTAATTTCTTTTGTCTACGTAATTCGAAATTGAAATAATTGTCATTTTTTAGAATTTTATTTTTTTAATAGTGAAATTATAAAGAAATTTTAAAGGAAAAAATATATTATTATTTATTTTTTTAAAGAACTAATTAAAATATATCAAAAGCTCTTATTATTCACTATTTTAATTTTATTCTCATAAATCTCAGCACATAACATGAAGAATTTGTTTAAATAAAAAATCTATGACTATTTAAAAATTAATTTGATTTTCTTTTCAAAATTATCATATATAATAAATGTTCTGATTTAAATCTAACTAAAATGAAATATACAATAATAATTAATTATGTATTAATAATAAAAATTAATAATCAATTGATACTATTTTCTTGACAAAAAGCTATAAAGAAATATAGTTAATTGTATAGTTAATTATATATAGTTACTTATTTAATGATAAAATTAAATTAACCGAAATATCTAAGCATTTTAATTATTTCTTACTTTTAGATGAAGCACGAACAGCAACAAAGTTAAGCTTGAGAAAAGAGACCCTCACTTGGCTTGAAGGAAATCGAGAATGGGATACAACAATTTTCTTAAACTATGTACAGTTACCTCAGGTTCAAAAGGGTCTTGAATTATATATACAGTCCCTCAAAAAGAAGTAAAATTAAAGAAGAAATCTAAGGGTAAATCTATTTTTATACAAAGTATATTCATGTTAATAATTTTTCTAGCAACACTCCATTGATAAAGTAATGATTATTTACATAGTATGTTAAATAGAGCATAGTTAATTTTATTTCTAGAAATGTGTATATTTTTTACTTCTTGTTATAAAAATTATAAAATTTAGCATAAAAGAATCTTTTTAATTATTTTCAAAAATTTCCGATTCTTCATTATAACTAGCAATCTGCTCTTGATCATCTTCTTCCGCTTGTAATTGTTGTCCAATTAACATCGGTACAGTCGTATTTTGGCGATGAAATTCAAGAAAATGCGTTATTTCTAGAATATGATGTCTATTTCTTGTATTTTCATCTCTAAAATAAAGAGGAATTCATGCGTAAAAAATTATAATTAATCCACGAATCTTACAAGACAGTTATGTATTTATTACAGCAGATTTTTTACAAGCATCACAATAATTTTCTTTTTAAATTAGTTCAATCAAGATAATTTATGTGGTACAAAGACAGGACTTGAACAAAAAATACGTGGCATCTGAAGAACTAGTTTTATTAAAAATTGTTTGATTCAATTTTATTATGTTTATTATAATTATTGTATATAAATATTAATTTATATTCTGTATAGCTATATTTTATTTCTTATAAAAAAACTACATTATAATAGATTCTATATAGATTCATAATAGACATAATACTCAAAATATGAAAGTAATTTGCAAATTATGTATTTTTTACATCTTTAATTATAGTGAAAAATTAAATGTTTCGTTGAAACTAAAATTTTACATAATTTTTAAAAATAATGGAACAACGTTAACATGATTTGATACATCTCTACAGTTTCACAATAATATATGTTAATTTTATAAATTTGATTTCACATTACCAGTATATATATTTTTAATTTTATTGTTACATAATACTACGTTTTTTTCATCGTAGATTGATTTTACAAAAACCAAATTTACTAGTGAAATTTATAACACGTAATAATGATTTATGCGTGATTTCTATTTTTATTACGTATATTCTATTTTCAATCTATATATATATTTTTAAAAAATGCCTTTAACATTTAATTTTAACTTATAAATGCCAATAATAGAATTTATTAATTTTGAATACGCACTAAATTTTGATAAATATAACAATAATTTAAATAATATGTACCAAATCTTGAAACGATTAAAGAATAAATAAATATTAGATTTCTAAAAAATTTTCTTCATTATAAGATATAACCTACTTAAAAATTATAAACGCATAAAAATCAATATTATACTTGAAATATTAAAAAAGTTTTAAAAATTTTACTTTTTATTATTTCATGCGATAATCATGATATAAAAGATAATGCATTTATTAATTTACAATTACGAAATATCATAAGTTAGATTTTCATCTTAAAATAAATAATAATAATAATAAGTAAGAAACATACTTATTATTAAAATAAAGTAAAATAAATTAAAATAAAGTAAAAAGCATACTTTAAAACTAATTGTTTTAAATAAACTATATACTTATGTAGTAAATAAAGTAATTATCATAGATTTAAAAATACGTACTCTATTAAATTTCGTACAAATGTTGTTTGCCATTCTTTTAATCGTGTTAACATTATATCTTGACGATCGTCAAGTACCTAAAAGTAAACCGCACAAATTATGTATGAAAGGTACACCAATTATGTATGTATATCTTATAATTATTAGTAATTAAAGATTGAAAACATAATTTTTCAATGTGAGTTAAAAATCTACTTGATAAGACTATCTAAAAACAGTATGCAAGACTGACCTTTCCTTCTTAAACTATCATGTAGAATATACTTCAATAAATGATTCCAATTTAAAAAATACTTCGATTAAAAAAAATGGAACAATCATTTACTTATAGACAGTATTATAATATTATCTCTCAAACTTTTAAAATTTTTGTTAGACATTTTATATAACAACAGTCCATATCTATAATGAAGGTAAGAATAATTCATATTTTCATAAATCGAAGCATTCTTTTTGTTAATCAATTTGTGAATATAGGTGTAGTAGAGCGTGTAATGAAGATCGGTGTTGCATACAAAATTAGATCATTAGAAATAAAATTTTAATAATAATCTATTTTACTGAGATTAGCTCAATTAATTTTTTGTTAAAATTATTATAGATTACTAATTATAATTTAGAAAGAAACTATCTTACATGCAGGTATATGTTAATTTTCACAAGATTCAAAAAATTTGTTATATTAAATACATCTCGTATACTGTGAAGCTACTCTATTACTTTATTAATAATTTATGTAAAGCATAAATGACAATGTTTTATATTATCTGCCAACTCAAGACTTTATCGTTGCATTGTTTTATTAAACCTCTGAGAACAGACTCTATTATGATAATGAATCTAAAGTTATATAATAGCTTTGTATAAGGTATATATGCATTTAAGTGTTATTAGCAAAAATTATTGTTCTAAAGGTAAAATCTTCAGCAAAACATTTTATTATTGATAACGTTTGTATTCCATATATAATATTTTTATTTATCTTAACAAGTAAAATACCTGAATATGTGTAAAATGCGAAGTAGTTAGGCGGTTACTCAACGTATCTTTTTCTTCTATGAGACTTATTATAAATGAAGTCTTTTTATCTTCCTCAATATTTCTCAAGAATGACGAAAGTATGGGTAAGAGATTTTCAAAATATTCGGTTTCAAGAGTTCGTAATTGTGCAAAGTAATCCTGGGCTGCTTCCAGACACGAAGTCACCATATCATTAATATTAATTTCAAATGCCTTACTAATTTCCTATAAAAAAAATATATAACTTTCAAAAGCTTCATAATATCAAAAATAGTATTTTACAAAGTAATAATAACATATACTCTTTTAAAAACTTTTAGAAATTTATTTTATCTGGCATACAATAAAATCTCTAAGTGCAACACGTTTTAATAGATATTATTATTTAATGTAGGCATATGTATATTAATTTGTTTATGAAATAGTATTTTCATTATAATATGTGAAATAGTCTGAATACGTATTAACATAATTTTAAATTTCAAAATAAATTCAAATATTTACGTAACTTTATTTACATAAGTATTTTGATAAATTATATTTTTTATGTATAATCATAAATTTTAAAACTACAATAAAGTTAAGTAAGTAAAAATCGCATCTAAAAAGTAGAAAATCGTAATTGAAAAACGAAGTATCTGATAGTTTAATATTATTTACCAAGAAAAAATTAGAATTTTATTAAAAATTTTATAGTTAAATTATTACAAGTGTATCTTTAAGATTTATGTAATAAGAAAAAATGTATCAAGCATTATATTATATAAAATATTTGGATTTATTTTTCAACGTTTTGAAATTGCAATTGCAAGTAATATAACTACCTCGATTTGTTCGTGGACTAATGTTTCATCGTACATTAATTTTCTCCATACAGTGTATGTATAGTCATGGAATTCCTCTGATAATTGTTTAGCAATTTTATCAATTTCATCAATAGTATCATCATCAAGATCTACGTTATCTGATGCTATTGCAGTTTCTCGTAGAAGTTGTGTGATACGAACAGAAATTTCAATCCTTTTTCCTTGCACGCTATCCATTACTCTATGTTAGATAATTATTAAATAAAACAGTTTCAAACAATAAATTCCATTAAAAATAAGCATATAAATAATAAGAGAAGATAATTGAAAAGAAATATTTTTTGGCATTATTCCTAATATAGTTATTTTTTATAAATTATAAAATATATTTTTAAAAAATATAAATTTTTTTATAAGTATATATTATTCAATTTATTATTATATATTATTTTACTTACATATACATTTATATTTTTGTTTATCTTGTATAAATTAAATTTATATAAATATTTATATTTATGAAAGTATTTTATTCGCAATTTCTTTGAGAATATTTACAGATATTTTCTTGTTATTTCCTTGTCATTAAATTTTACTTAATTATTTATATGAAAAAAAATTTATTGTCAAAATATAATAAAAGTTTTGTATTTTTCGTGAAATCATTTACAAATATTTATTTAAACTAACGAAATATAACTATATAAAGTATTATTTTTATCTTTACTTACTGTCGTGCTTTATTTGTGGCTTTTGTAAGTTTATCTTCGATAACACTAGTCAAAGCTTGTACTTCACAACGTCTACGATTTTCCTCCTTTAAACCAATATCATACAATTGATGGCATAAACTTGAAAAATTTTGTTTGTACTGTTTGTATGCTGTTGTAGTTTCTTCGTTGAATTTTGCAAAATTTCTTCCATCTGAAATTTTAAACAAAAAATTTTTTTCTTATATGACTGATTTAAATATTAATGTCTTGAAAGTATTTTGTCATTATTTATTTTAATCTTATTGTAAGAAACATTTTTTTAGATTATATTAATAAAAAATATAATATTTTTCGTAGATTTAAATTAAAGTTAAAATTTAAAATATTTTCAATCGATTAAAAAATTAATGTCTTCCACTGAAGAAATTGAAATTTAGATATTTTTAGAAATATATATAAACCTTCGTCGTCGCTAAACATTTGTTCAAAGAGACAATCCTCATCTAAATATTCAACATAAGAGGCAGACAACTCTGCTACTTTATTCTCCATATACTTAATATCTTCTAATTCCTTTCTTTTTTTGGCTTCAATTTCCATTAGACTTGCAATCGCTCGCCTATATTTCCAAATTGAAACAATGCATACTTTTTATGTAAAATGTAATATAAAGAAATCTGAAATTACTCTACCAAATTAATAAAAAATTTATAATTTTCTTTAAAAATAGGTAATTTTACATGTAATATTTTCAGCTTCTGATATATTTCAATACACCTTAGGAATACAATCTAAGAATTTAATAATTATACTTTACTAATATATACATATATTTATATATATATTTTTTTATATATTACATATACATATATTTCATAGTATAGATATATTTGAAAATTTATATTGGAATTACATAATAAATTCACTTATACTTAGTTTATATCTTTTATTTTCTAGGGTGTATTTTCTTCAAATGATTACTATTATTATTTTAATCTTAATGTAAATAAATCTATCTTATTTACAAAAAAATATATTCAACTGGCGCACATAATTATCGTATAAAGCCAATAATCGAGAGTGAAAGAAATGCAAAGTAGTCATGCGAAAAAAGTGTGTTGATCAAGGTATTAACAAAAAAAAATTAATTTTTGTCGTGAACGATGTCTTAAATTTATTTGAGACATTTGAAAGAAATTTGAAAATAAAAATTTGAACTATTAAACTGTAAAATACATAATGCTATTTATAAAATAATAAAGAAAAAAATTCCTTTAACGATTATTGTATAAATATAGTTTTTTTTAATCAAAATTTTAACTTAATCGATTTATATTTTTTAAAAGTTACTTCTTATTAAATATTCAAGCACTTAAATAATTTAATAAAAATATTTTTTATACTTTTATAGCATCCTTTAACATATTCTAAATCGAAATTTCATCAGAATAAGGTAAGTAGAAAATTTCTTTATTTTGCACTACCATCATTGTTCTAGTAATGTGAACATTGATCACTCATCAATTTATTATGCTGGAATCTATATTGATAAAATTAAACAATATCTGCTGTATATAGAATCTTGACTATAAACAGTTAAATAGTTCTTTATACCAAGTAGAGAATAATGAAATGAAGTATTAATTTTTTAATAATTGTAATTTTATTTTCTATCTATTTTCATGATTCACGAGACAATTGTCTCACTTCATTCTTCGACTTAACTTTCTTTTATTGTACTATTTAAAACTTTTTAAATTTAGTTAATGTTATTTTTATATAATAAATTAAATTATTACCCAATCTATCTAAATCTAAAAGAATTTAATACACATAGTAGTTAAATATTATTATTGACTAAAAAATCTGTTTAATTATCAATATAGTTTCAAAAGTGGTTATCGACATTGTCGTATATATGCATGTACATGAAATATTTAATAATAATCATCATAGACAATAAAATTTATTACTCTTAGATTACTTCCATTATGAGTGTCATAAAAACTTGATTATCGTATTATTGATCTAAAAAATGTTTACTCCTAAAGCTTTCGTTCAAGTTTTTTAGAACTACCTTTTTATCATATGAGAAGAGCTTATCGATTAATCGAACAAGTTTGTCATAGAAACGTTTTTCATTGTACTTTGTTTTTCCTATAATAAAGAAGTATTTATACTTATAATATTAATTTCTTCATTTACTCTTTCCTAAATGTATAATTATCAATATCATGAATATCAAAAAGTACAATTATCAAAAGCTATTTACTCCTTCTCTAACAATCTCATTTACTGAATTACTAGTAACTTTTGAGAAGTATATCAATTGAACATACAAGCTCGTAACTTTTGATATATTACAAATGAATTCTTTTTTAAAAATCTAGTTAATTTGATTATATTATAACTTGAAGTAAAAATTTAAATAATCACTGATAATTAGGTGGATCGATTATAAATATTATAAGTTCGATTTACTCGTGTTTTTGGTTTGCATCTGCGCAGTCCTTCTCTGTTATCATTTTATAACTATAATACAGCAGCTGTGGAACAAATGCTATCAAATAGCTGGTATAGCCATCTTTTTCAGTGCAGGGATTCCCCGTCATCTGTAAGCTGCGTAACGACTTGAGATTGCGCAAATAAAGAACCTAAATAATAAAATAGCAAAGAACATGTAATAGGATGAATATCGTTGAGGTAGGCGCGAGATTGATAAATTTTTGCAATACGTTAACTTGTTATTCCTTAGCTCATTCAAATATAAAATAAGTAATGGATACAACAAATTTTTGTTAAGATTTAAATGATATTTCAATTCATACGTAAACTTAAAATCTTATTAATTTATTTGTTATACAATTTCCATATTTAAGAAATATTAATTTAACATTCTTTTATGTAATTCATACTATTTTTGCAACTTTATTACGTAACAAAATTTTCATTTAAATTCATTAAATCCGTCATATTTTTAAAATTAATTAAAAACAACTTATAGAAAAACTATCTGTACAATGTTCAATAAATTCTAACAGTGTATATTGAAAATTTAATTAGTTCATAAATGCTTTAAAGATCAAAAGAATATTATAGGTATTTATTAAAAAAGTAATCTTTCAAATGAAGGCTATATATATAAGAAATTTAACATGAAAATGTAACAAATTCATATTAATATATGTAAAGTTGCTTCTTACATGATCCAAATCTTGAATTTTATTCTTGCCAATACTGAATATAGTTAGATTTTTCATATGATCGATTCCTTGAATTACTTTAATTTCATTGTCATAGAGCGATAAAATATGAATATTTGTAAGAGGTTCCAAGTTTTCAATAGTCTTGATGCGATTGAATGAAAGGTCAAGTTCACACAAATTTTTTAAAGCTTCTAAATTTTCAATTTTCTTTATTACATTGTTGTTGAGTTTCAATTTCACCAAGTTGGTCAATGGCCATAAATAATCTATTTGTAAAATATCTAAAAAGTTATATATAAATTTTTTATTTATATACGAAAATTTTGCTTTTAAAAAACATGCATGTATTTTTGCTCGATCTTTTCGTTTGCAATATTTTTTTATTTGTGTTATCATTATTACAAATGAATTTTTTATGTCAGTTACTATATTTAACTATTATTTTCAAATAAGTTATACGCAAATATATTCACAAAGTTATTTATTTATATATTATTTATTTATTAACATTTTTGGTATATAATTAATAATTTATAATAATAATATTATAAATATTTATAACCGAATATAAAATATATGGATTTTTAATTTATAATAATAAATAAATTATCTTATATTACCGACTATAAAAGTAATCAGATTTTGTACTAACAACAAAGATTAGAACATTAAAAATATTTTGTAATAAGTAAATTCTGGTTTTAATTAATAAATTAATTATTATACGATGTAAAATAGCTCAATTAATAATAATTTATTCTATTCACGTATGCAGATTGTCATCATAAAAAACTTTTTTTTAACTCAGTTTTTACGACTTCAGAGTTTCTATTTTCTTCTTTTTTAATTTCTCTTTCAAAGAAACAAAAAGAAAGAAAAGCATCAAGTGTAGTAGTATAATGACTTTGAAGGAATGTATACTGTAATATATTAATTTTTCCGAATCTCCTAAGTGAATTAAAATGCATAATTCTGGTTTTCATCCCTAAAAGAAAATTACTTAGATCAGAACTTCACGGAACAAACAAGCCATACCCTTAAAGCAAAAATGTAACAATAACAAAAAAAGAAAAGAAATAGCTGCCGATCGCGCGTTCGACGACAGCGAGAGCTTACTCAAATACTCGAGGCGGATTTCCTCGATTTTGTCGAGGGTGTCAATGATGCGTCTGCGACGCCTCCGCGACTGCTGCTCGTTTGCTAAAGTCAGCAGCAGATCTTTCGTTATGATCGTATGCTTCTTGGGCTCGTACGACTGCAACATTTCGTCGGACACGCCTCACTTCGACCGACACTGGCTCCGGTCTTGTAAACAGCCAAGCACTTCGTGTATAACGAGCGCAAGGAATCCATCGTGAACTACTTATGCTTGGTGTTTGACTGTTGCCATGCTACATGAGCAGCGTTACACCTGTGGGTATTTGGTGTTTTTGCGCTCGAGCTTGAAAGTTTTTTGTTTTTTGTTTCCTCTTTTGTTTAAGGATTGTTCATTATAACTGACAGGTTTTAATACGGAATTTGTGTCTGTTTTTAATTACGATGAATGTCATTTTAATCATTTAAAAGTCTGAAAGAGCCATTTCAAGCAATGAAAACTTATTTTGTGATTTAAAAGGTTAAATAATAAGTGCATTAAAAATTATATACTAATTCGTTAAATGTTATTTAAGATACCATATAATACAATAAGAACGTAAGTTATCCTCGAGCTTTCACATTTCGATATCAAATTATATGCTACCAGTAACGTAACTATCACTACGTTCAAGTGAATTTTTATTTTTATCGATGATAGAATCGCCTAAATAATATTGACTTTTAGTTTTTTCAAGTAAAAAAATATGTGTGTACATCCTATACAGATATAAAAATTCTTTTTTCATATTAACATTTTAAAATTAGGTTCGCAGAAAAATAACACTTTTATTTATTCAATTAAACATTCAGTACCGAAAATTTTCTTAAACAGACAATTAATTCAATAGACTTGAAGGACCATAGCAATCATATCTATTATATTTTTATTTCAATTCAATAGCTTTTTACTTTTATACGGTAATTGTATTTTAATAAATCTAATATTATTTTTTCATTATTACTCAGAAAGCAAATTTTTTTAAATATGCTTGATAAAAAATGAATTATCATTTGTTTACAAAACGAAGAATATTGTTACTTTGGCTCAGAATATAGGTTTCATAACTTTTCATTAAAACTCATAATATTGTTGTTTTATATTTACTCGTTTACAGAGTAAAGGCATCAATGGTCATCGGATAGCAATTGTATTCTTTATTACTTCTGAAGAATTGTAAAGAAATACATTAGAAATTTGTAAAGAAATACATTATATTCTTACTTAGATAAGTTTGTGATAAAGCTAAATTAAATTAAAATAGCTGAGAAAGGTAGTGTAGACTTATATTTTTTTTTTAGATTATCTGATATTCATTCAGAAAATAGAATGTAGATATTGAAAATAACTATAAAAAAACAAGCGTTAAAAAGATTATAAAAATAATATTGCAATTTGCAAAAATCATTAACTTTATTATTCTATTATATGTTGCTGTAATTCGATTTCAGACTAATTGAAATTTTTATTTCTATTAAAATTCAAGGTCCAGATTTGAAAAATGATTTAATGTTTTTAATTTAATTTTTATTTATTTGGTATCTTTGAAGATATATTTGTTATAATATTATTAATTAAACTCTTTATAATAAAATATGTGAATACGTTTAGTATAAAAATTAATAACAAATTAATGATAGACAGTTCATTTACTTTTTGCGATAAGTATTTGTTTTGAGTTTTAATGGCAATTTTTTTAAGTCTAAATTAAGCAATTCTTTTGTAAATTATTGTCTCATATCTATTAAGATTATTTCTGAATCTATCACATTTACACTTGTACAATTATTGAAATGAACTTGTATAAACTTTCAATCTATAAAAATGACGTCAATCATTTAAAACGTTTATATTAAAGAATATACATTTTCCTTGCCAGGTGATAAGAAACATTATCAAAATTAATCGAATAGAATAAGAATACAGATAATGATAGAAATTATGCAAAGTTGCCCTATACTGTTCATTATTTTAGCCAAATTTTTACTCATGTTTATTTATTGCTTGGACTAGGTTATATATATATATATATATATATATATATATATATATATATAATAATGATTTTTATAATATTTTATATAAAAATATTATAGAATTCATTTAACTTTATAATATGTGAGAATTGGGCGATAGAAATTTAGATTAGAAAGTGCAATAATTTATTTTGTGTCGTACGTTTAAATTCTTCTCGAAACATCATCTGACGAGCTGTTAATCACTTTCATGATACGTTTCATATTCCAATATGCTACCTGACATCTAAATACTACATTTCATTGAATAAATTATTTTACGTATATTGTCAGTTTTCTAACCATTCTCAAATAAACTCTTATTTCCGCGAGATATGAAGGGAACGTATATGACAGATGCTCTAACTGACCTAATGATTGCAATTTACAACTCCTTAAATTTAACATTCAAAAATAACCAGCTTTTTCACAATTGTGGTAGTAATTTTTTTTCATTTTCTCAGGCTATTCTAACTTGCATTCAAATCGATGCGCAACACGGTCAGAAAGGAGTAACTCTACTGTTTGCGATAGTGGCGTACCGCGACGTAACCTGACGTCCCGCAATTTCAAAGAATTCGTAGCTTGAGTAGACGTGCATCGCATGGAATAATCCGTAGTATGGTAGGGATGTACATAAGCGACACTCATAGAAATCAGCTGTGTGTCGTACGCAGAACGCGTATATACTGTACATGCGCAAGTATTTGTGCGGATCGTAACTATTTCGCCTTACTCCTTAGCCGCATAGTGTTGTACGTGTCCTCGCATCTCCGTGATACACCAGTAAAACGTAGCGAGAAGAGGCGATCAACCGACGAAAAGAAACTACGAAGAGTATAAGAGCGAACTTGGGTAAAGAAAGAGGAGCTTATTGTAGCAAAAATACGATTACGTTGGCAGTTTGTTTTTTACTCGTTCAAAGTGTCAAGTGTATACTAAATAAAGGGTGGTACCATTCTTTTGTCTCCCTCCCACTTTCGTGTTCCCAGTTATATTGGAAGCTCGCAAGAGAGAAAGAAAAGAGAGTTTGCAGTCTTCAGTCATTGTCGCAATTTTGTTACTGGCTCGTCATATACGACCTCTTGTTAAAAACAAAATAGCTCTTATTTATTGCAGGTCAAGTACTCCATTTTTAGTGGAGTGCCGAATATTTAAATAAACAGTAATATTTTCCCAAGTACTTCTATTCAGATATTATTGTTAAGAAAGTTTATTGAATCTAAATTATAAGTTACGTTTGTGGAACAAAGACTACACCTTCATTACATATAATCAAATTTCCAGCTGTGCCTATGTGGTACAGACTGTCTTAAAAGTTCTGTACAATAATCAAATAAAGAAGCATGTCGTTCTTCGGGGTCAATGTGACCAATCCATTTACCTCTGTACTTGGCCAGAGAATAGGTGAATCGAAATTTTAATTTTTAATGTTTGTATCTAAGGTAAATCGATTTGTTACTTAGCTTTTACATTTTAGAACAAGCCACAGATGCAAATTTACCCAGTGAAAACTGGGCACTTAATATGGAAATATGTGATATGATCAATGAGGCAGAGGATGGTCCCCGAGATGCTATTAAAGCCATTAAACGTAGATTAAGTCAGGCAGCTGGTAAAAATTATACCATCGTTATGTATACTCTTACCGTAAGTGCTTACTTATACAATAATCAGATTACAAGTATGATTATTGAAGCATCTTCTTTTGAATTAATTTTCCTGTGATAAAATTGTCAAATATTAATGCAATAATTACATTCAAGTATGAAATGTAAAAATCTACAGGTTATAATAATTTCTTTATACCTTATATTTTTAGGTTCTTGAAACTTGTGTAAAAAACTGCGGAAAACGTTTTCATGCATTAGCATGCTCTAGAGAATTTGTACAAGAATTAGTGAAATTAATCGGGCCAAAGAATGAGCCTCCGACAGTTGTGCAAGAGAAAGTTTTGAATTTAATACAGACTTGGGCAGATACATTCCGAAACCAGCCACATACGCAAGGTGTTGTACAGGTTTATCAAGAATTAAAAACCAAAGGAATTGAGTTCCCAATGACTGATTTGGATGCAATGGCTCCTATTATAACTCCTGAAAGAGTAAGACTACATTTTCCTAAATATCAATTTAAAAAACATTGTATTGTTCATATTTATTATTAAATATGATTTATTTGGAAATATTAATTTTAAGTTAAAATAAATTTAATTAATTAATTAATTAATTATTTCAAGATTTATAACAAACATGTATATAATTAATTACAAGCATTTTAAATTACAGATTTCACGAAAATAAGTTTATATTTTTGTAAAAAATGAATATTAGAAATAATTTATTTATGTTCCTAAAAATACTTAGATAAAAGAAGTGAATTATTTCGTTTTTAAATATACTTACATAATTAAATACATTAGGGCCTCAAAAGGAAATTTAAAGTTCTTACAAAAAAAGCACAAAGAGCCTATCTTTTAAGATACTTTACATCATTAAAAAATATTGATAAATAAAAACTTTAAACTACTGTTAAACTACTGGAAAATTTAATCAGGTACATAAATACTTCATACATAATAATTTCATAATGATTACTATTGTTTTTACTATAGTAATACATAGGTATTACTATAATTTCCCTTTCATTTAGTTAAAAAAAGTTAGGCTATGATCTGTTTGTGACTGTCATTTTTTAATTTTTTAACTATTTATAAAGTAATGTATTGTAAGAACATCAATTAACAATTATCTTATTTCTGAATACTAATAACTTTAAAGCAAATTTTTTAATATATACAATTTGTTGATGTTTATTTCTTTAATAGATAGTTGAATTTTGTTTAATTTAAATTGTATTTCATTTGTAATCATGGTTCTTAAACATTTATTTGTTAATTTTATAAATTATTATATAAGTATTTATACAGTAAAAATTAATGTTCAAAATTAATTGTTTTAACATTTTGTGTTATCAGTTATAATTTATTTTAATTAATTTAACTGAATAGTAATTTTTTGAAACTTTTAATGTTTGAAGGATAATTAAAAACCACTTGATAAATGACAATGTCTGATATAATTTTTTAGCTATTGCTAATTACGGTTATCAACAATATGATAATAGACTCATAACATGTAAGCCTAAGTACCGTGTATTGATGTTTTATATATAATACGATAATTTATATTTAATACAATTCATTTTTTTAATTTGATAATATCATCTATATAATATCTATAATTTGATAAAATTTATCAATTTTATAACTATATTTAAAGTCTATATAATTGTAATCAATGAAAATTATTTCAACAAAATTTGTTTGAAATTATTTGAATATTCTAATTACATATTCCTTAATATATTCAAATTTCATTTTAAGGTGAAAATGTTTATAATAGTGAGAAGATCTTTTTTGTTAATACAGATATTGCTTCAAAAATATAAAAATATGATTATATTAATTAAATTTACTTTTTACAAAATACAATTACAAACATTCTTTGAAAATGCTAAATATATATTATCACAACTTAGTATATTTTGTTGTAGTATATGCAAATCTAAAAATTCGAAAACATTTGCTACTACAGATGTATTCAAAATATTATAAATAATTTTTTTTAATTAAGATTCAACTTCGTCCTTTACCAAAGATATAAGTTATTCGAGTAAAAATATATTAATGTTTAAACAATTATATATTTTTAAAGGCCAAACATGATTGTTGAATATTGTTCTTAAATATTTGATACAGTGTTTCGTTACTTTGCACACTGAACAAAAACCAATTTATTAATATTTTTTGGGGCGAATAACTTTTGATTCCATTTTGATAATCATATTTTTTCCAATATATACAGTTTTTTTATACACTAAGGCTTAATAATTAATAAAATTTAAGGCTTAATAAAATTTAATAAAGTATATATTTTCATGTTCATTTTTTGTCTCTTTCAAAATAATAATCACTAAATAAATCAATTCAATTAAACATTTTTTATAATTTTCAAGCATATTTGAATGCAGTTTTAAATGTTTTTAATTTTAATTTTAATTTTAATTTTAATTTTCGGAAAAATATGTACAATTACATTATTAAAGTATTCTTTTTTTACTTTCAAAAAATCTTAAACAAGTATCAATATGTAAATATGTAATTTATATTATGGTAAAATTTTTATAAATTTGATCAATTTTACGAATACTTTCATGCAAATAACTTTAAATACTTGAATAATGATGAAATTATCTTCTGATAAAAATTCGTGAAATATAATATCATGGAAAATGAAAAAAATGGTAAGAAATACTCGGATAAACTTTTCAGAACACGTTATGTTGTGTAAGAAAGAATTTCGTCAATAAGTTGTTTTTTCTTAATCTATTATTCCTTTGTTATATAAACAGTGGTTTTTAATAATACTGTAATAATATTATTCAATAATTTACAAAAGCAATAAACTGTCACGGTGTATTCATACGTAAGGGGACTTATTTAAATAAAAATTTAACTACACAAGAATCTCCTTTTTTTTGAAAATTTATTGGTTATTATATTAGTAACAAAAATCATTCATAATAAGTTATGCAATCCTAATAACATTATTGCATTAAACATTTATATGGATGACGCATGTAAATATACGTATGGTATACATCTTTATTATTAGATACTATAATTTTGTAATTTTAATAATAAAATATTAATAATCAATGTCGTTATAATATTAAATATTATAACGACATTGATTATTATATTATTAGATTATTATATTAAATATTAATAATCAATGTCGAAGCGGACTACTGCATGTATTCATACACCCCGAAAATTTTTTTTATGTCTAGTGTGTTTTTATTAGCAATAAATTTTTGAAAAATTTTTTGTAATAATTTGTAATGATTATTATTAACAATATCTAGTGAAATTTTTCAATTTCACAATTTTCTAACTTTTTATCCCCTAATAGGAGTAGTTTTTATGGGTGTTTTTAGGGTAATATAATCTTTCTGTTAATATTATATAATAATTATATGGTTTGGAAACTTCAAGCTTATAAATTTTCCAAGTATTCAAGGTTAGATGCTTCTTTTATAACGACATATTTAAAAATTGGAACATTATGCACAATAAATTTATCGTAAAACATTTTAAGTTGGATTAAAATTTTTTGTTTATTTATGATAAGTAGCATGTACATTTTATTTTTAAGAAATAAGAAGTTAGAAAAGTGGTTGTACAAAAAAGGGAGTAAATTCTACCTTTCATTACATGATTATAAAAATGTAAAGGTACGCCTATAAACATTACATTTCATTATACAGTTTCTTGAAGCCAGTATTAGTAGATTTGTTAGTCAAGGTCTTTTTCGCGGCGACTTTCATATAAATTAAGTTCATAATTGTATAATATATTAATTACTATAATCTTATTATAGTATAAAAATTATTTGTTAATAATTAATAAATAGTTAATAAAATATTAGATATTAAATAATTAATAGTTAATAAAATAATTAAATTCGTTGATAAATCGATTATTTAATGATTTATTTTCGTCATAATCCTCATAATATTAATAATCCCGATGATGAATTATAAATATTTTAAAATTTATTAAAATACATTTCACGTCTAATTCACTTTAAATTTGTTTAAAAATTGTAAAATATTTGATATTTTATAAGATTATATTTTCTTACATTGCTGCAATTTTTTTAGAAATTAGTTTATGAATATTTAATATTGTATTTGCATCCTATTGTAAGAATATGTAAATATTATTTTAGCTGAAAATATTTTCATTGAATAACGCTTGGCGTAATTCTCATTTTATACTTTGAGTAATTCGACCTTATATTTAGAATTCCACTGATAAATGTAGATAGTTTTGCGTGCACATCTTTGATGTAAATTTACAAAAAATTATATTACATTTTAACAAAATAATACATCATATTTCAACTATTATAAATTGCAATGTAAATAAAATTAACAAATTTTAAAAGCATAAAAGAAAAGTACATATGAATTAAATCGAAAACTGCTTCATTTTTCATCAATAATAAAAAAGTGATTTATTTAAAAAAAATTTTCGATCTCAGAATTCCGTATCGAAGCTATTGTAATACGCGTTATTTTACTTTTAGCTTGGCTTATATAATAAACTCAGTTTTCTCTTGAGTTTTCGTTGTACTACTTCTCTTTGTCATACTTCAAACGTCAATTTTTTACAGATGCGCGCTTACTAATTATCTGCTAAACTTTAAAAAAGATTTATACTGTTCTCTGTTTCACTGACCAGCCTTGATCACTGATTACTTACCATTAGCTATTAAATTTGTATAATTAAATAAAACTCTGTGCTAACGCATAACAGTATAGCCGTACTGAAACGTAATATATTTCGAAATTGCGGCTCGTTAGACCGAATATATTTTTTCATTATAATGTTAGTATCAGAGAGCGCTCTCACTCCCACAATAATTCTCCGAAAACATAGGAACTCGATTTAGGTTCGATGCTGACTAATTAACTGCCTTGGTGAGCAGAGTGTACCGGAGCTGGAGGCGTCTTCTGTGGGGGCGACCGCGGCGCCGATCTCAACCTCGTGTGGCGCCGTAGCCGCGGCCGTGAGCGCGAGTCAGCGCCGAGGTGATCCGGTGCAGGCCTGTCGCTGCCCGGGTGGGCCCCAGATCATCCAGCTCAGCGAGCAGCACTTAGCAAAGTTGCGCGGCGAGCTAGACGTCGTCCATAGTAACATGCGCGTCCTCTCGGAGATGCTTGCCGCACACTCGGCGAGCCTCCAAGACAAGACGTCCGAGCGTGTGGTTGCTGAGGACATGGAGCTACTCGCGGTGAGTGTCTGTGCAACCTGGTGCACTAAAGCGTCTGCGGCTGTTGAAGCATTGGGCGTTATACATAGCGAATTTAAAAAAAATACAATTGCCGATAATATTTGAAAATTTTTAATTATGATGCACCGGTTATATGTTTTTACTCTCCCGTGCATTTCGCCTTCGATATTTCAAAGATCCGAATACAATTTCTTTACATTTATTTGAAATTCCAAGATGTTGTATTTTTCGAATCTCGTGTTATAACGTATCAAATTCTAAGCTTATAACACAGTTAATCTTCACTTCATTACTTTTGTTTTTTGTCTTTTGTTAGACAAATCGTTTTATCAATAATTATATTTAAACTATTCAATAACATTCCTTTTTAATATTATACATATTTCAAGTATCCACGTATTATTTATTACTAATTACTTTTTTCGAATTACATATTATTTTTAAAGCAGATGTATGTATACTTATTAAAATACTGTATTAATTGAAGAATTGATAATTTTAAAATTTTGTAAAAACACGGTAAACTTCATTTTTCATCTAACAGCATGTGTGAATGTACGCTTGTATATATACGGATGACCAATAACCGGATTTTAAAAACGACAATTTTGCTTAACTTTAAAAGTAGATTTGAAAGAAAGATAAGATAATCATTATATGCTTAAAAATCAATTACAACTCTGAATTGTATTTTTTTATTATATATATTTTTGTAATTTGATAATAATAACGATAATTGATAACTTGCGCATAACTCAAGCATTTGATGTGTAGTTCAAAGACACTTTCTGTTAAGCTCATGTGTAATGTAAGTGAAATTAAGAACATATTTTATATTTCGATTCGTTTTATTTCATTATACTCCATTTTAAAGTTTAAATTTTATAAGATTAAAATATTTGTAAATTATGTTATAATTTCAATACAAATCAGTAGGAATCCCGATTAAATAAAAATATCATCGGTTGCATTTCTTCTGGATAAGAATTTTATATGATGGATATTTAAACATTTTCTTTGTAAATAATATTTTAAATGACTTAATTTTTATTAAACTAAATTACTGTGTAACATAAATGCTCTTGTTAAACTTTAATATAGTAAAAAAATGTTCTTCTAATCATTTCAAATGAGAAAATAAACGTAATTATTTTGAACTAATAAAAAACAGAATACTTACGTTTAATTAATAGAGACTCATTTAAAATTTAGTTAGATTTACAGTAGCATTAACTAAATTTCGTATCCAAATGTAGTATCAGTCTTCATCGAGAGCTATAAAATAATCATTTATTTTGGAAATTGCAATTCTTACATATTTAAAATTTATTACAATGTTCTTTTCATTAATCACAAAAAGAAAAATAGCTCTTTTGGTAAATAATTCTTTTTAGATTATACGGTAAGTAATAATGTGAAATAAATGAAAAATTAAAAAAAAGTTCTGAAGTATTGCACGAATAAAAATGAAATCTATGTTATCGATAATGCTACTTATATCTTCCAGGTGAAATATTAGGGATAAAGATAAAAAGATCCAAGTTTTTACACCAGAGAGAATATAATATATTAAAGACTTGCGCGTGTAAATAACTTGTGATTTAAAAATATATCGTAAAATTTAGAAAGTGAAACCTTATTGTGCATCTTCCAGCTTGTAATAAAATGCAACGTACCAGTAAAGCTTTGACCAATTTTCAATCCTCTAGGAACTCCACGGGACATGCAAGGCGATGCAAGAACGCGTAGTGGACCTGATCGGAAAGCTCGCTCACGACGAGCTGACGGCGGAGCTGCTACAAATCAACGATGAGATGAACAATCTGTTTCTGCGTTACGCGCGCTTCACCAAGAATAAGACAGTACCAGCGAGCGCGATGGTCGCCGATGCGATCGGCACCGGACCGACCACCTCCAAGAAGAAGCTTGAGGCCGGGGACTCGCTCATCGATCTCTCCGACGAAGAGGTTGGAGCCGCCGCCGCCGCGGTCGCCTTACCCATCGGTCCACTCGCCAAGCGTGTCGGCGATATGGGTGTGCTCTTTATGTTGGCTATTTCATTTGTTGTTAATGAATTTTGCTTCGCTGTATTGCTTACTTTTTTTTTTTTATTACTTCATCTTTGCCTCTTTCTCCAACATATTTTCTATCGTAAGTTCGCAGATAGTGCATACAAAGAGTCTGCTGATATTTATTTTAAATATAATTTAATATTCATGTATAATTTAATTTTTTTTTGTCGAGAAAACAATATAAATAAGACCAATATTCTAAACTACTCGATTTTTTGTTATTCTTAATAGCTGCATTAATAAAGTTAAATTAAAATTAAAATGTAAGCTATTATTCTAATATCGGTAGACAGCTTCTACTTACAGACTTTGTGTACAGGTATAGCAGGAGAAAGTGGCGATGTAAAATCGCGGCGAAAGGAAGGCGAGAAGGACGAATTCGAAGCCTTCGCGCAATCACGAACCGCAACTTTTAATGCTATTAAAAACAGGTTACGTTAAATTTTCAAATATTAACTAAAATTGTGAAATGTTCCACTATATAGTATAATTATTAATAGAGATAATTAATAATTATCTAATTACAGGCAAGAATTGCGAGGAAGTGATGATGAGGCGGAATCTAGTTCGTCTCGTACGAAAAATTTGGTAAGTTTATAAAAAATTTACAAAATGACAAACTACAAATACAACACATTATAAGATATCTGTAAAAAAAAATAAATCGATTAATTCCCTCGTTGAAAAAGATTAAATAAAGAAAAAAAATTTTGTAAACGTGTGTAGATTTTGAAATAAAAAGTGAAAAGAAGAATAGTGAATTGTCGAAAATTGTGAAAACTTGTAAAACATTCATTCACAAAGCCTTGAAACAATAAAATTAATAGATGAAAATTTTTTATATTTTGCAAACCGAAATGTAATTTTTCGTAATAAAAGTATTTTAATGTTTTGTATTAGATTCAGACGGACAAGACTTTAACCTCGTCTGAGTTTGAGCGCTTCCTGGCAGAACGTACAGCTGCTGCAGCCATTGACGTCACCCCTGGTACCAGTAGCAGCACCACCACGAGTCAGACAATCCAACGACAGATCGACAAAGATCCGGAGGATAAATCCCTCTTTGCCCTTTAAACAAATTGTATTCGCTGTTCCACTATCTCTATTTCTAAACCTTCTCTATAAATCTCCCATTTTTGATTTAAAGAAAAATCTATGCTTTACGTAAATAACAATCTTTTTAAAAATGAAATCATTTCTCAATCATTGTGGCATGTGCAATTGAGTGGCTTAGCTTAAAATGTGGCTGAGCTTAAAATAATAATAATAAAATAAATAAAAATCCCAAAAATAAGGTTTGTTTTATATGAAAAATTAAATTTGTTAAATGTGTAAGGGTACTTCCAATGGTACACAGTAAATATTTGCGTACGTTAGAATCTTATTCATGTAGTATAAGAAACTATTATCTTAATTTTACCATATCGTTTTTAATCGATAAATATAAAATTAAGTAAAATTAACAATTATATTAGTTAAAGAAATTATTTATTATCTTTATTTTAGTTATTTCATAATTGCAATCATTTATAAAAATACTTTTCCATAAAGATTTAATTCAATTTTTGAAAAATAAATTGGCAAAATGAGAAACGCTTATATAAAATTGAAATTATGAATATTTGTGAACTTATTAATTCATAGCCTTGATCAACGTTACTCGTTATTTATATTAATGTTTTCAGAAATAATATGATTTAAAATTTAAAATATTCACTTATTAAATAATTGTTAGAACAATCTGTTTAAAATGTTAAATTTAATTAAATTATATTATAATGCCATTTTAATTTAATACTTTAATTATTATGAATTTAATCAAAGATCAGAATCTATTATAATAAAACTTATTTGTATAATGTATTTTTTTCGATTGAAACATTTTTTAAAATAAAAATAAGTACTTTCTGAACTAATAATTCATTAGAAATTATATCAGAACATGGGCTATAAGTTTATTGATAAAAAGAAAATTATATCACTTAATTTTAAATTATAAGTTTTGTTCATTTTTTACAATGTTTTCTTATTTTTGACTTTACCATTTTAAAGCTAAGATACTCAACTACTACTACTACTACTACTACTAATACTACTACTATTACTATTATTATTATTATTATTACTGCTGCTACAACTACTACTACTACTACTGCTAATACTTCTATTATTGAAGCTATTATCAACATATTTCTGTCACCTCCATCACTACTACTGATACTACTACTATTATTACTAATACTACTGCTAATATTATTATGATTATCATTATTATAACTATAAGGGTGAATGAAATATATGCTATTACTAGACCGGGCACAAAGATACTCCAACGAATACATTTAATTGTGCATTAATTTTGTCCGCGCCCAGAATGAAAACAAAGTTGAATGTTAAAATGTTAGATGGCATCTTTTAGTTTGCTTCACAAAGAAATTATACACGAAAATGATTGAAAAATAATATTTTATGTTAACTATTATATGTAATCATCTGTACATAGTTTTAGAAGTCTTTTGCATTATAATGTATAATCAGTTGATTTTTTATTTTGTTAAAAGTTGTATTCTTTGAAGACTTCAATTTATAGTATTTCTACCCAGTAATAAAGACAGATTTACCAAATAATTTACAGCAAACTTTACAAAATATTACATTTTTTAATATTTGGCATAAATAATTTTTCTTTTTTTTTTGTTCACATGTAAAAATTATAATATATTAATATGTGGACAATGATACGTAATTCATTAAATATAAAAAATTATACAGAGTTACAATTTATATTTTACGTATCCAATGCTTTAATAACTAAACATGTAATGTTATTTAAATGGTAATATTTTAAACATTTAAAAGATCAAAATATAATCATCTTAAATTGGAAGTTTATGATTTTTATTATTTGATTTAATCACGTTTGTCGTAGGTAGCTCTTGAATACTTTTAAATATATTCAAGTAAAAAAGAATTTTTAATGTAAAAATATATACATAATAACATTATATAAGTTTTAATTATTTCAAATTGCAGAAACTTAATTTTTATAGTATTTTTGTAGTTGTGTGACAACTTTGAATCAAGTATTCACATCAGTGAAATTAAGGATTTATCTAGAACACATGATATATTTTAAAATATAAAAACTTTCGAAAATTTATTTCGGTTTTAAAATATTCTTAATCGACACTGATTACATTTTTATTTTATTATTCTATCATTATAATTTCAGATTGAACTTTAAATTAAAAACGTATAAGAAAAGACTTTATTAGAAATTAATCTATTTCGTAATATAATATAAAACAAACAGAAAACATTTTTTGTTCAATACGATATCGTAAGGTGAATATTAAGGTTTACTATATAAATCAATTTTTTCTGAATTTTAATTCATATAAAATATCATAAGAAATTCATAAATTGTATTATCGTAGTCATATTTTTTTATAATGTTTAATTTTTAGTTTATTGTTTACCTCAAATACTATTGATAGTATGTTGTTATTATCGTATTACTAATAATAATTATTATTATATTAAATATTTGTTTAATATAATTATTTTTATTTGTTAAATATACATGTACATTAAATGAAAAGCAGAATAAGAAATAAATACTATAAAAATTAGCATCGACAGCAAAAATATTAATTACTTTTTAATGGAAAAATAATAAATACCCAAAAAACTAATTTATTTCTATGGTGTTACCAATAATCAATCAAATTCAGTTTTGTTATCCCCTATCAGCTCTATTTAGATAACTAAAGCTATATTCAAAATTTTCTATTATAATGTAGTTATTTTCATAAAAATATCCAAGATAAACAGCATTTAATTTTTTATTTTAATATAGATTTCTGTATGAATATATTTATTTTATATTATTTATAGATACAGCAGTTAACATTTTGAACGATTGATTGCCTGAAAAACTTGAATAATGAAAATAATAATACGTAAATAATTTGAAGATGTGTAAAATTTTTAAAAATCTGGTTAACATATATATATTTTGAATATCCCAATTAGAGTAGCTTAAACTAATCATTAAGAATCATTCTTAATTCATTACATCTTTTTAATTTTTATCTTACAATATAAAGCTAAGATTTTTAACTTTATATCACACGAATAAAGCTGTGATTTTTAACATTTTTTATTCAAAAAGTAGATAATTTTTTGCAGTAAAAAACGGATGTTTTAATTAAATAAACAAGAAAAACTCAATACAAGATAAAATATAATTTTTATTATGGGTCGTATTTAATATGTAGTATTTGTTAATTGAGTTTTAGTTTCGGTATAATCGAATTTTAATATTTAAAGTTTCTGTTTTATAATAGTTATTAATTTTGCCATTCCTTGAAAACAAAGTAAAATGTTGATATTGTACTTTCTGTTTTATAGAAAATATTGTTATGTATATGCAAGTTATTGATTCCCGAAAATAGCAGAATTCATTATACAAGTTATGGGATTCACGAAGATAATCTTAAATAAATTTGAAAACGTATATAAATAAAAATATCTCTTTCCTTGAAAGAAAAAAACTTTAATAGATGTGTATGGAATATGACAAGTAATATGCGTATATAATTATACGCATGATTTTATTTGTCAATAAATTTTTGAAATAAAAAATTAAGTGAATCAATATAAATAAATAAGTGCGCATAATACTTATATTTAAATATATGCAATTACATAGTGACAAAAAATTCTTATATAATAATAAAATCTTTTTTTCGAATTAAATGAAGATAAAAAACACGAATAAAATTATTACTGTATTTGATCACCTTAAGTATTTGTAATGCTTTATTCTATTTCATATATTCACATGCTGATCTTACTATAATTTAAAAGGGAAAACTGTAATACACAATATTTTAGAAACAAGAATCATGTTTTTATTCAAGCAACTATTACGTATTTATTTATTCCCTTCATATTTTTCTTTATAATTCCTTATCCAACAAGTAATTATTTACTTACTTTATTTCGAGAAATTGAATATTTTTTAAATACAAGTTTTAAATCATCTAAACAATGTTTATTAAATTGTAGTCGCATATTAATTTACCTAAACATTTATAATTCTATATGCTCACTTGCTTAAAAAAACAATGATAAGTTAACATTCTGAAAATCAACGAAGCGAAATGAATTATTTACCTCACTAATTCATTTTTTAGACATAATTTAACGTTACTTATCTTCTTATATAAGTTAATAAAGACATTTTACCAAGAAGCATAAAAACGTTTGTTTAATACACTATTTTTGAAGTAATATTTAATTAATTGATTAAAATTAATAATTTTCTGAAATATTTTTTTTCAGAAATCAATTTTTAACTTCTATCAAGTCCTAGGAGAACATTATTTTAAATAATGATTAGCTAAATATTAGCTCCGTAAAATGTAAAACGTAATTTACATATCTGATTTCAACCTTGATTTTTTCTTTCTTAGTTGTACATTGTTGCCAATATTCTGAGTATATATTTTGAGAATACTGATATAAACTAGAATAAAGTCGAAATCTTGAGTTATAAGACAATGTTATGTTTTTTAATTAATAAATTTAATAATTCAAAATAAAGACATTTTTACTATAATTTTATGTACTAAAATGACATTTAAACTCTGATTACTAGATATCTAGAAAAATTTACAGTAATAATAGTTATAAAAAATAAATATTAAAATATTAATCGAAATTGTTTAATTTTGTTAACATATAATTTTATAAAAATTTACAAATTGCAAACTAACATTGAAACTATTATTAAACTATTATTAAGTAAAAAAATAAAAAGAATTAAAAATTTTTTTTAAAAGAGCATACTTAGTACTTACTTTATTATTATATAATAAATATAGATAAATATATATTGAGACTTGAGTTTAACCTTTTTAAAATTTTAGTTCGACACTTTATGTTTGTCTACTTAATAATTTTTTTAATATTTTTGTATAATCAAAATTTTCATCACGACATCGAATTATAAATTTCAACACATTAATTGGAGCTTCATATTTCTACAAGTTTAATTGCTAAGGTGAGATCTTAAAACCATTCTTGATGAATTTATAACTAGTAGTATATAGACAATTTTTCTTATGTATGAAAAACAAGATTACATTTAATAATTAAATTATGTTTGTAATTCAAAATATATGAAAAAGGAAACAATAGTAATCCACTATTAAATAACTAAAGATTATTTATATAAAATCAAAAGTCTACATTAAATTTTCTAAAATTAATAAATATGAAAAAGACATTGTACATTATTTTACGTATTATTGTAATTAATTTTGTTATACATAATTACGTACCCTTACTGTACTACAAATTTAATGAAATGTTTTTTATTACTTATATTTATAACTTTTATTATTTCTTAAAATTTAAATAGTCTTGCAATAACATTTTTGTATATTTTCTTTATAACATACAGTTAAAAACTTGAAATTAATAATAACGTATACTAATTATATTTAAAATTTATTTTTAAAATAATATATAAAACTTTTTATATAAAAAAAAAATTTTTGTGTATTTAACAGAATAAAAAATAATGTACATTTATATGAGTACATCTACTTAAATAATAATTGTTTGAAACAATGAACAATATTAATTATTGATATTACTTTTTTCTGCAAACTTTATGTTAAGTCCACTGTATTTACACAAGTAATAATAGCAAAGTGGTAAAAAATTATTATTTATCCTTAAATTCAAAATTCAAAATGTTTTTTATTGCAATAAAATTGAATATTTTCATGCAATAAAGTTGATTAAACTTATAAAGTAGGTAAGCCTTTTTTTATTTTTGTTTATTCTAATTAATAAAAATACTTTTTATATATGAAACAATAAAAATATTATTCTTAATTAAGAGACATTTATTGTTTTTCAATATTTTACATTTCTGAGTTATTTTTATATTTATGTATATATACACACATATAAGTATATAAACGTACCTTTTCGAGTTTATATGTTTGTAAATAGTCGTATAAATTTTCTGATATTTAAAAATATTTAGATGAATCAAATTTTAATTTTATTACAAACAATAAAACAACGAGAAAATAATAAAAAAGTTTACAGTTAAGACTTTGAAGACTGACTAGTTCGTGTAATTGACAATTTCTAGATATACAAAAATTACCACATCAGTCAAGTGTATAAAATTTGTACTATAAATTATTCTGATCTTAAAAATTTTTTTATTATGGTTTAGCAAAGTTTATATGTGTTTTTATAATAAATCCTAATTCATCAAAATTTGTTATAAATATCATTATTAATTGTATTATAATATTTAATTGTTCAGAAAACTGAATCGATTGAATATACTATTGAATATAATATCAATTGTATTCATTACTTTACAATAAGAAACTATAAATCATATGTTATCATCATACATGATAACATGTATAACTATAAATCATATGTAATCATAATATATTTACTTAATGTAAATAGTATAAAGTTCTTATGTTAATTTTATCTTGTTAATTTATTTTATATCATTAACTATGAATAAATTTTTTAATATCTAGATGATACTTTTAACTATTAGACTTTTAAAAATAAATTCAATAATCCTTACTTATTTTATTCAATTGTACTATATAGTTCTAATATACGCAATATGAATGCTTAAATTTTTTCTCTTTCTTTATAGCAACACAACGAAATGTTTTAATGTTTTAATGTTTAAATAAAAAATAGATACTTTTCAACAAAATACTTGTACAAAAATTCTGCTTACAGATTGACAATTTATCATCAAATTTCTTTTTATTAAAGTAAAAATATTTACATATTTCAATAATTTGAATCTCTTTAACTGAAATCGTTTTCCATTTTTTAGTTGTGAAATAATTACAATTGTGTATAAACATATATAAATCTCTATAATATTATGATGTATGCTTACGTACATGTATATATACTCACACTTTATTTGTATGTTTACTTTATGTTAATCCCACATATAAGCATCTTTAGCATATAGCATATACATTATTTACACACTAAACAAGTACATACTGAAAAAATGTTTCTTTCAATAAAAAATAACGTATAAGCATATGTTAAAAAGTATTTATTTAAAAAACATTATTTATTAAAACCACATTTTTGTAATATAAAATATTTTATTTAAACTAAACCTATACTGCATATTGTTCAAGAAACTGTTTACCAGAAAATTTTTTCAACACACATGTGAATTGGTCAATTAAAAATCTAAATGGAATGATACTCTGTAGTGCAAAATAAATCAAAATAAATAATCTTTCGGTTACATTATCAATGAGGCAATAAACATACAAATATATGTATGTGTATATATCTACGTGACCCCAGAGTACAATTACCATTTTACATAACTCTTATACTCCTCATAAATACTAATTCTTTTGATAGTCTCATATCCTAAAATAATTGAAAAACTGAAGCAAGCTGATTGCACTAATCGAGCTGACAAACCCTTGGTAAACATTCGTAAACCCTCTTCAAGCCATAATACACTGAAAGCATTACACATATTGTCCAGCCTTTGTACTTGTAATCTAGCACGAACGACATCCAATGGATTTGTTATTATTGTTGTTGTAAATCCCCCTAGTGTTGCAGCAATCGATTGTATCAATAAATGAGATACCCAGTTAGGAAGTGTTCTTATCAATTCATCTGTAAAAAACCAATTTGTTAGATTATAAATTGTTAAAAAGCAGATAAAGGAATAATTTTATGCTTTTAAATACGTTAAATTTAACTTTGTATTAATAACTCTTTTACAATAAATACTCAGCTTGTATAAAAAAAATTTTTTTTCATTAAAGTATATATTTATTCTTATATTCTTATATTTAATAATATATACATATATTCTTAAACTTCAAATAAGCTAATCTAATAGTTGATTGAAATGTGGATAGATTTTACATACGAAATACCACACACATACACAAAATAAATATTTGATCTAATTATTTACTACATGAATAAATAAACTAAGCTGAAAAATAATTTCTAATAAGAGCATAATTACGTTTAGATAGAAAACAGTATAACTCATAGATAATTTGTTTTTACATAATATTGTTTTTTATTCAAATTATTGGTTTATATTTTTTTGGTTTATATTTTATTCTTCTGGTTTTAATTCTAATATAAAAATTATAAAAATTTGAAGTCCAAATTCTTTTTAGAAATTTATGATACTATACTTTTAGAAAGAATTCTGTCTTGGCAAAATAAAAATTGAAATAATTAAAGATTTCACTACTTTATATATATAATTAAGTTTTGTTAGAAATACTTTTTTAAAAAATTTAATTATTTACATTTTAATTTAATTAAGTCAATTAATCCTAATTGACAAATACTAGTTTTTTAAAATTATTCCTATTGATTTATGTACTATAAATAGTGTAAATAACTTAGCAATGTTTTTTTAATTCTTAATATTATATCAGATATAATTCTGTAGAACATTTCTTTTAATTTACATCAAATACACGTTTATATGTTTTCAATTAGAGTTAAAGTTATTAAGCAAAAATTGTTAAAAATATTATTTATTTTATTGCAGTAATGTTTTTCTAATTATAATCAATTTAAATAATTTATGATTGTGCAGTGTTTCAAAAGGGTTTCTAAATAATTATGTTATTTATTCTATAAATTTTATTTTTTAAACTGTATAAAAAGATAATAAATTTCAGTATTCTACCTTAGTAACTACAAACAACTATTTGCATACCTTGATAAGTAGTATAAAGTCCCCACCATAATGCACTATTAGGAACATAGGCACAAAGAGATGCAACATAACCACGATAAAATCCTTGAAAACCATCTCGTTGGTAAATTAATCGTGCAATTTCAGTAGTAATTTTTGTTCGTGATTTTCCTGGTTCAAGTTTCAATCCTAATGGATTCATACCCATCTATGAGTAAAGAAAGATTTAAAAGTATATAATATTAAAAATAGATTATTCTTTTTATATTTTATTAAATACTTTATCAAATGCTAATTTTCCATGTTTAAAACTGACTCCAAGCACCATTAAATGTTGACTCAATATATCAAATGGAACTACAATAGTTTGACTTATAACACTGGCTGCTCCTCCTCCAATAAGAGCTTTTATTCTAGAATCAAGTTGCGCAGTCATGGTATCTTGATTTAGAATGTGTCGTACACCTTCATAAGTCGAAACATAAAATACTCCTGAAACTATCTGAATTGAACTTATCCAAAATCCTCGATATAATCCAGAGAAACCCTCCAAACTGTAAATTTTTACATAAGCATCTATCAAACCTAAAAATAATAATGAATATTAATTATAAATATAACATGTAAGGTTCATATAGAAGAAACTGATATTTTTACCTGTATACATACGACTTCTTCTCTGGATTTGAAGACGAGTCTTGATAACTGTTAGGGGATAAAGACAACATCTTACTGAAAAAGAAGAAAGC
Source organism: Wiebesia pumilae (assembly GCA_018907045.1). NCBI lineage: Eukaryota > Metazoa > Arthropoda > Insecta > Hymenoptera > Agaonidae > Wiebesia > Wiebesia pumilae. The sequence continues at coordinate 6,306,426 of JACCHZ010000127.1, forward strand.
ATGCTTAGAGGAAAAAATTTTGTTTTGTCCATCATATCCCATTCTATGGTTCGAATAAAAGGAGTTGTTTCTACTGCAGTCATGATTATTTTGTTGATGGAATAATGCAATTATAGTTCGAGTATTAAAATTAATTCTTCTTATAAGTGAATTGTAACACTGTTGAACATTTATATGCATCTCATTAGAATTTTTTGGGCATTACTACCCAGATAGTTCTGTAAAAAATTATAATAATCAAAAAATCAATAATTACCAAAAATTATACTGACATACAAACGTATTTTAACTACAGTATGTCAGCAAAGTATTATTGCAAGATAAATAATGTGATAATGAGCCATTTATTTATTTTCATTTTATTTGCAAGAATTAAATTTCTATGATTTTACAGAAATGATTTAACAATCACGTTTTAGAAGCTTTTGTAGGAATTAACGCATAAACATATATTTTCAATAAAAGATGAACTTATCATATGCAACTGCTTTGACTTTGCTACTTTATTTTATGAAAAATTCATATGTATGATGCAAGTGTAATCACATTTAAGGTTATCTCGTAAATGCAGTGATATAACTTACTTTAAAATGTCAAGAGTGTTAACAATTATTAAATATCAAGGCAAAGAATTTTCCCTTGGAAAATCGTACACTAATTTCACCTAAAATAATCACACATTATTTTTTTCTATTTCCTAAAAACGCGTATTCGGAAATTTCTTTAATTTTATATCTGCATATGTATTATCTCAAATGCCTTTAAACTCAGCAAATGTCTAAATGTACTCCAGAAGTATGTATGATATGTATAATATTGGCACGACGTTGCAGCTTACAGTAAAATAGATTTTTAGAATTAAGGAATTTTTATAATATAGAAACAATAATCATTGCTCGCGTGATAAAGCAGATGACCTGTTTGCCATCAGTTGTAACGTGGGGTTAAAATTTGTAAGTTATTTAAATTTCCAAATAAATATTTTTTTATTTTACTGATAGTTAAATCTTCACGGTTTCGTTTATATTGCTTTAGCGTTCTTTCGTACGATTCTTTCTTGATACTTAAAAATGTGTAAATAATAATATATCTTAATTTAATTAAACAACTATCAAAGAAGTTATAATAACGACTTTGAAATTTATAAAAATGTATACTTTACACTAAAGTTCCTAAATTTTTAAGATTCTGGAACAAAGATTGCTTTAAAAAAATATATATGACTTATAAGTTCATAAAAAAAATATATATGGGTTTATAAAATTTGATTTAATTGTCTTTTATGAAAAAAAAACGAATTTGATGTACGTAAGATTGTATTTCAAGATTAAAATTTTTATTGTAATTATATTGCAGATGTTACTTTTTCAAATAATTATAAATATTTAAAAAAATTTCTAAACAAATAATATGAGAGTTAAAGGCTATAAGTTTTTACTTGGTACCCTCAAACATTTTTGTGAATTAAAAAAAGTGAGCATAGAAGTTGGTCACTTTCTTCTCTTTTCTTCTGCTAGTCACGTGTGGTCTTTTACATCGCATGTGCGCACGCGTTTTTCTTGCACATGCTCACGTAATCCTCATCATTCTGTTTTTCGGCTTGTTTCAACACGAATAGAAATCCATGTGGTACACCCATTTTCATATACAATAGTATTTACTTACTTCCTTTCTTTTTCACTCCTGTTGTTTTGCTGTGCCGTGAGGTACCACTTCTCATCTTCATTTTCTTCTTTTATCTTTAATCTATCTGTGTAACTTTGCCTTCCTTTTTTTATTTTTCAAAGAAGGTTTTTCATCCTCTAAGCTATTTTCTTCTTTTTCTTTCGTAACTTGTACGCGAGCACGACGTGCATAAAAATACTCACACGAGTCTTGTCAATAGATTTCGACAAGCTAATATAAAGCGTGCTAATAGTATGCATATATTTTAGGCATACGAAATATACATACGTAGTTTTACCGCTACATATATTATACAATCTTCTCTCTCGGTGGGAAGCGGAGTAAAGAAAGAAGGCAGGGCAATTTTCACCGCAGTTGGGGGTGGTGTGTGTTGCGCAAGTTAGTAATTAAAACGACGAGGCTTCAAACAGAAAATCATGTATACGGTATCAAAGGGACCCAGTAAAATTGTAGCTAAAACACGCCGAGGTGAGTTGAAACTATTACGTGATAAAGAAGTGCTATTATACTATTGCAACTATCGTTAAAGTACATGTTTATGTTATCAAGAAGCTTATGTCGTTCATACCTTATTCAATAGTTAAAAACAATTCTTAATTTAATAATCTATATATTTCAATTTTCATTTGCACACATTTGATTAGGTATTAAAATTGATTGGATCTTTAAAATTGATTTTCATAGTATTAAATCAATAAATAAGAATAACATTAAAAATCTAGTTTTTATATACATTCCTAGTGGCATTATCTACATTAGTTGTTTATTCTGTTTCTTGTTTCATATTTTTTAATGCTTAATTTGTTCTATATTAGCTGTAATTAAATGAAATATTTTTTAAAAATTAAGCTGTGATTTAATTTTATTAAATATTTTTATACATTGAGTGCAGGAATCAATCAAAAATTAGAAAGACTTGAAAATTTTCGAGATTTATCTCGTAAAAGCGACCCAGAAGATGATGGTTCTGAAGAAGACAAAGTTATTCGGTACATGCATAATCATTTTATTATTCATTTAAAAATACTATAATTGATAAATTAAAAAAGAAAAGAATTATCAGAACAAAAGTAATTTATTTAAATGTTTTTTTGGTACAGGAACATTCCTAAACCAGTTTTTTACACAAGTGGTAAATTAAAACCAAGTTTACAGAGGCATCGAACGAGACAAGAAGTTATTACACCTCAGCACGAGGAGTTGATTAAGTTTGTTTGCGAATGTAAGTCAAATCTATATTTACATATTTTGGATATCTTTAGATCAAATATTTTATATTTACAGCATGGAATCAAATAAATGCCAGACAAAGATGTTTGTCTTCGAATGATTTAAATCCATATGAATCTTCTTCTAATGGTATATTTATTTTCACTGTTGTAAAAATTTTATTTAATATTAATTCCTTCTATTTAAACTAATTTAATTAGTTTTCTATATAAATAAATTCTTTTATATAAATTATTTTTTATGCAAAACAAAATTTTTCTTGTCATAGTTCATTCAAATGACTAACTATAATTTTGATTCATTATGATTATACACTAATGCAAAATATTTAACCTATTTTTATTTTTAATTGTTTTTATTTTAATCAGACTAAAATCTGCTCTACTGTTTTAGTTATAATTAAAAAATATATATTTTATTCAATGAAATTAAAAAAAACAATTGAACTTTCTTAAAAATAAATAGTAAGTTTAAAATTAAATTTTTAATTTAGTGTTCTTGTCTAAGAATATTTTCAATTTTATTGAATGTATGGCAAACAATATTTTAATTTGTAGAAGTATCAGTTTCATTAATTTTAGTTCAAATACTAATATATATTTTTATAATTTTAGAAACTATAGTTTACTACAATGATGGAGAACCAAACGATGTTTTACAAGGTATAAAACAATTATTTATACTAGAAATAAATATGATGTTAAATGTTTTTGTACCAAATATTTGATAAATAGATTAACATATCATTAACATATATTAAACATATTGTAAATGTACATATTTTATATTTTGCAATAAAAGAGTATTTTATTATAGTGTACATTTTAAAATAAATAAAATACTAAAAATTATTAGTTTTTCGTCGTTATATATTTAAGTGAAATTAATACTACTTAAATATATTAAAAAATATATATAGTATTTGTTGAAAACAAAATATTAATTTTGTTTTTATATTTTATATTGCATTTATATTTAAACTCTTTTTCTTTATTTCTATTATCATTATACATTTTATCAATTTTATTGAAACTTTAATTTATTATATTTATACATTAATTTTCCAAATTACTTTTTCAGATTTCAAGCCATTTGATCTGGAATCTTGGTGGGGTAAAAGATTGTTCAATAATATTACGAAATCTTTGTGAGCAATAAGACCATATTAAAGCTTGGAAGATGGTGTCTTTCTTGTTTTGGTGTCTTTCTTGGTGTCTTGATTGTGTCCAATGAACACATGACAGGCATTTTGTTTTGTGCATTCATGCCTTCATCGCGCCAAAGAATATGCGAGCTTTAAAGGGGATAAAAAAAGTTTTTCCTCCACTCTATTGTTTATCGAATACACTTGTTGCTAGAGGTTGTTTCTAAGTAAACAATAATAGAGCAATGCGTTAAAAAAAGAAGAAAAAAAAATAAAACAAAGAATGTGTTATGTGCACATATTAAAGACAGATAATGAACTTTTAATAATAAACTTTGACTTTGAATGCATGAAGAGAGGAAAACAAATTAATAAAAGTGATTTTTTGTTTTTTATAAAACAAAATAACAGCAAATACAGTAGGGAAACAAATAAAATGCCGCTTAGTAGGTACACATGTTTCTAATTACACTGTGTATAGATCTGTATAATTTACAATTTGATATTTTTGTAATTAGAATCAGAACTCTGCTTCAGTTGGAGCTCAAATGTTGTTTTATAAATACTTTAGTCTTTTTTATAAATATTTATGATTTTAATGCAGAACATCACTTTAACTGTTCTTTAATTAAAAATAATTTTAATAAATTAAAATTTTAAGGTTGAATTAAATCTTGAAAAAATGGCCTGATAACAAAAACATCATTTGCACAGAAAAAATAGCCTTGGAAAAAAAAAATAAAAAAATAATTTTTTAAGGGCACTTAAGAAATTAATCTATTATTTCAGTTTAGACAATAAGTGATTTTAGTCTCTTGATAAAAATTTGTTAGACTGATACATTTAAGACTCTTCTATTTGTTTAAAATATGCATAATTTTACATATATATAAATTATTACTGTCTATCTTTAAAAAGCAATTTTTAGACCTTAACATAATAATAAATGAGAACAGAAAAAAAATTACAATTGCCATGAGTAAATAAGAAGCTAGTGCCACTGTTTATTCTTTTCATCTTCTGGTATAATCTTTATTTTGTTTCCACTGTATTCTTATGCACTTAAATAATTTATACTTGGACAAAGTTTAAAATTATGGAGCGTAGTCAAAAAGTAGTGCAATATGTAAATACATTTGGCATAGTGAAGCCAAATGTTGTTAGATGTTTAAAGAATATACATATCTTTACATAATTTTATCTGTTTATTTTATTTATTTTATGATAGCTTAACAAAATTTTAACATTTTAAATTATATTTACTTTTGCATATTTAGAAAAAATTTTAGGTTACAGACATATAAAAAATACTATTTATTAGTTAAAATATATACAATTATTGTAATAGAGAATATTTCTTAGAAAATTAAGCGCTTAATTTTTTAAATTAATTTTTTAGGATATTTAATATAAATTTTATTAAAATTTTCATAAAATTTCACTTTCGATCACTTGGTTACTATTTTTTGTGATTGTTTAAATATAGTCTTACATGTATGACATTGATTTAATTACTAATTATTTTAAAAAACTAAAAATAATTACCTTAATACTTGTATTTACTGTATTTACTCTTTTTTCTCTCTTTCTTGGATTGAATTAATATAAATACTTTTACAATTAAGAAGAAATAAGTGAAACGTGGTAACTTTACCGGTAGATATACTTAACAAGTTGTCTAATTTATGTTTAAAGAAATAATTTAAATACGAACTTAGCATTGATGGTATAAAATTTGATTATGCTTAAAGTATTACTGAACAGAATATACGTAGAATAAAATATATGCATGTGTATATGCAAATATAATAAGATAAATATTTTGAACAATTGATAATTTGTATTTATGAATTCTGACCGTTGTTTGTAGGTACATGACTCAAGGATCCACTATTCTCCGAACACGTTAAAATTATCTGAAAAATATCTGAACACTGGTTATTAAATGCATTTTATTGCACGTGTATATTACACGTATATATATATAATAGTAATAATAATAAAAATAGATTATAGATATTTTTTATACATATATTATAAAATGTTATTAAAATACATATATTATTACACAAATATTATATTTATGTTAAAAAAATTTTATAATTGAAAATATAAATATATATATATATTTATTTATTTATTTATTAATAAATTTAAACAATTAATAAAAAAGCTATGAATATTAAAACAAATAAAAATTAGTTTTTATTACGTATGAAAAATATCGTTTTAAATAATACTAAACATTATAAAATGGTTTTGGAAATTTTAAGAATGAAATGTAACATTGGGATTGCTTACTTGACATTTACAAACTGATAAAAGTAAATTTAAGACAATAAAGAAAAATTAATTTTCGTTTTACCATAACAATAATTATACGTTTTTTATTAGATTTCAGTAGACAATAAAATTATAATTATTAAAATTTATTAGATCTTTAAAATTGATTTCACCATAATTTTATATAATAGAAGTGTTTTGAATTACTCATTTATCCTTACTGGAGAATTTTCATATTTTATAATATATACATATATTATATACATTAAAAATTGTCTCTCTAAAGATTTATACTACATTAAAACTGTACAATATACAACTTTTCATTTAAATTGAAAATTCACTGGAATAATTATCATAACATCTTTGTCTTTTTAATACATTTTTATGAACACATTACAAATAATATAAGGAAAAATTTACATTCATAAAGTAAGCTGATTTACTATTACCAGAAATATCTTATTCAAAACTTTAAGTCAATTCGTAACTATCGTTACTTTTCATGCTAGCTAGTTTTATAATAAAAAAATTATTTTTTCAATATCTCTAAATTAGTAGTCTATTGTACGATGTTTATTTAAAAAATTGAGAAATTTTCATATTTTACAACAAAAAATACAATTTATTTTGACGTATTTTTTAAAACTTTCCTTATTATAAAAAATCATAAAAAACCTTTTTTCCAAAATTTTTTATTTGTTCAATAAATTGTATTTTATATATTAAATCAATTATGATTCATTATGGTATTTACACTCTCGAAAAGTTATACTTTATAATACCATCTTTTGCATTTTCAAAAAATAATCAGTCTTAAAACTAAAAATTTTATACCATTAATGATATGTTGAAGGTTTAAAGAGAAAAAAAACGTATAGTGAAGAATTATAATTTATTAAAAATTGTCAACAGGAATATTTGACACAAATGATTTCACACAATATACTCACTTCTAAATGTTGATCGCATACAAGACTCGATGAAACTCACTAATTTATCCTTTCCTTCTTATAACATGAAAAGAAATTTTACCTTTTTCTGACTTACTTTTATTGCATTATACTTAAATTTTATAATTTTAAATTACTTCATCGTGAAATAGGCAGGGTTTGTTTATTATTTCAACATGATGTAAACTACCTTATAAAATATCTTGCCCTTGTACAGATATATTATCATATATTAATATATATAAAATATAAAAGTCGTAACGTTCGCTGCTTTGTAAACGTTGGGATTCAGTCTAGGTGAATGAAAATAACAAATATTTATATAAAAAATTCTAAGGAATAAAACAAAAGATATATTGCATTGTCAGTCACTGGCGACGCTACGTTTGGTCTACCTGTGTATAAATTAAACACATTACGCGGAAAGAAATTCCGAGAAAAACGTAAAATGAAGTACAGAAATGTATAATCAGAGACTCAATAAAGGCAGGAAATACGATCTCTCGTCTGTTGAAAGATTTCAGAATAACCTGAACAATGTCAAACAATTTGGTATCGCCTACCATAGTTGTATAGTCTTGCAGCTCCACAGCTGCATAAGATTATATAGATTTTGATGTAAGTGCCCTCACTGGACGTTGGATTTTTGGTAAACTCTAGCAAATATATAGTTTTCATTTTCTTCTAGTAATCTTCCAAAATAACAATCTTATGTTAAGACCTTGACATAGAATTGAATTCCTGAATGTTTATCGTCGTACAACGTTCTTATATTCTACAGTATGACGAATCGTAACTTTAATCTCTTATCCAACAAGTCTAAGGTTGTTACTTTCAACAGTTATGGACAGAATTCCAATAATTGCTAAAGCACATCCTCGTGCGTCTGAAATAGCTCACCATTAAGTCAACAATATTCATGAATTAAGGTAAAACAACAAAATTAGAAACGTAAAATATCGTTGAAATTCGAAAAAATTACAAATGCATAGCAATTTACCACATTCTTGTAAGTAATCATTTTCAGTTAATCAACAGGCGGACTTCAAATGATTATATTACAATTGGAATACATGCAACAATTATTCACGAAAAAATGTTCGATCACCTTTTATTAGCACAATGTTAGAAATTACTAAACCTTAGATAGAAACGCCCTTACATGGTAAAACTTTAGCAATACATTTATTAGTATAATGTAAAGTTCTAAATAATACATTGGAAACAAAAAAATTTATAAATAATGTAATATCGACTAGGAAAAGAATATTTGAAAACGTATAGGTAACGACGGTCGCATCTAATCTCAATTATTTTCAACTAACTACACCAACGGCATAACTGCAGAAAGCTTTACACAAAGAAAGAAAAAGATTGCATGTAGTTGCTTTTCGGACACAAAATTAACTGGTCAAGGAAAGGAGCGAATGGATTCGGACGAATACATAAACCACATTAATAGAATAACGCAACAATTTAACTGTATTATTCTTCTGTTAAATATTGTAAATAAAATATATTTTTATTGTTAATATATGAGATTAATTATTTACAATTAATACAGAAACAAACCCGATAAATTAATAAAGAATTAAACAAATGTTCAAATATGTTTTAAAATACGAGAGAACTGTAAGGCACTATTTATTACACCTACGAGCATGCAATTATTGTAAATAAAAAACACCAATGATTATACTAATCCAGTAAAAATCACACTTAGGATTGCTAAATAATAAAAACAGTTAGAAGATTAACTGTGGTTTAGAGGCGATTGTTCAGGGATAATTTTGCATGTTCCAACATACAATTAATTTGTTACTAAATAACGCATTAATAGATTGAAATCGAGCGCAAAATCATCTGATATCGTAGGGATATGTAACTAACTCTAATCTTTTACAAGATTGCTAAAAATTTAAGAGATTATATAGCGAAAAATTACAACAGTCGATAAAGCTTGAGTGGACATAGTACGACTCTATATCTATAACCCTATATGTACGCCGCCAGCATTCACGAATATAAAAAAAAGTTCAGTTGTCGGGAAACAGGGAAGCATGAAGTATAAGCACTATATACATATTCAGTGTAAAGCATTTTTTCAGTGCTCTGTTGCACGCATAATAATATCGGGAACTTCTCGAGCGTTTTCAAATATGCTTGAGTAAACTCGAAAATTTTCTAATAGAGAATATAAATGAATAGTATAAATACAAGTGAAAATTTGATATAATAAGATAAATTATTAATCTTTTTTGATTTTATTTATTATCAGGTGCAAAAAATTGCAATTTATTTGACTCCGATATGTAAAACTTAATAAACTTCTCTTATATTTATAATATACATATAGTTAATTTTTCAATATTTTTAAAATTTGACTATTTTAATATTTCATTTCAATCCCCTTCATCTTTTGTGTTTACTGTATATATTATTTTAATCCATAGTAAATTAAAAGTTATTTATAATTTTATTATTTTATTCTTTATTAATACTTGAAAATATATAAATATATATCTATAATAATTAAAGAATTTGCTTTGCATTGAAAAAAAGACGTTAATTTGTGAAATTAGCTTGAATTTGTATTCGTTCATAATGGTTTATATCAAGAAAACTCTTTTTTGATAAGATCTATATAGGTTAACTTTTTCCGGATTTAGCTATTTATAATTTTATAATAGAATGATTTGCCATTAATAAATATATATAATCTGATTATGTATGACATTAGATCAAATTTGGAATGATTATTTGACACAATTATTATATAGTATATTGTACTATTCGCGGTCAAATTTTTTATTAGACAAATTCAGTGAAATAAAATTGTGTTGTGTATTGAAGTGAAGTTTATTGTAAACAAAAAAACATTTTGTAAATACAAGAAAATAATATAATTATTAAAGTATTTAAGATTCAGCATAAAATGAAAAAATCATCGGGTAATAAAAAATTATTTACATTTTAGGAAATATTGTACATTTCTATTTTCTATAAATTGAACTACAATATTAATATAAATTATTAATTATTCACTTGCTTAAAAACAATTTTTCAGCTATTAATGAGAAACTTTGCCAAGGCAAAGATATATTTGAAAGAATGAATTATTTACATCAAGTATGTTCACTTTCAAAATTTTACGTTAATGATATAATGTAAATCCAATGAAAAATATTTCCGTAAAATGTACTAAAATGATATTTTCAGGCAAGTTTATTGGTTTCATCACAAAATATTATTCTGGCTTCATATTATGGTTCTATTTTATTAGGATGCGCTAAAAAAGCTGTACTTCGAATGTAAGAAACATTATTTATCTTTTTATTTGTTTTATTTTTAAATTAAAGTTAAAAGTAAAATAAATATTTTATATTTTTATAATAATAGCTTTAAAATATTTCGATAAATTCTATCGTAAAAAGAGATAAAAATTACTTTTTGAAATTTGCCTTTGCTGTTACCAAAAATTTAATGTATAATTAGTTAATTATGTCTAAATATATCAAATATCTATAAATATCAAACTAAAAAATCTAAAATTAATTATTAAACGTTTATGCATTTTATATTAATATTATAGTAAGTACTGTGTTAAAATAATTTTAATAGTATTTATTTATAATGCAATAAATTAAAAATGGTGGAATCTACCATATTAAATAAAAATTACTATGGTTTTTTTACTATAAATAAAAATCAGTAATTTAATTAAAGTAGAAATGGATAAATCATAATGTAGGTTTTTGATATGAAAATTTAATATTTATATCAATTTAACATTATAGTTTTCATTATAATAAAAATTTATTTTTACAGAGAACGCAGTCTTAAGCATTCTATGTGTAAAACATGTCAAAGTCCTCTTATTCCTGGAATGACAGCCAAAGTGCGTCTAATGTCAAAAAAAAAGAAAATAATTAAAACTATCTGTTGTGCATGCAAAAGTGCAAAAAGAATATCAATTAGAGGAAAACATAATTTGTGGTTTGATCAACCTGAATCATTGTTAGAAACATTTGAATATAACTTGACAAAAACAAATGATGTTACAACAAATGGTAGTCATATGGATAATGTTGAGACAAGCAAGCATTTTACCGACACCGATAAAAAGCATGATAACAAAATATAATTGAATTTATATATGAACTTTTACATCGGTAAAAAAATTATCTTTGTAAATTGATATTTTTTAAACTGTAATTTGTATGATTTACGAAACATCAGTTGAAAATTAAATTAATGGGTTTTTAATTAAAATCAAAAGAAATACAATCATATATTTTTATATTAAATTTAAATAATAAATTACATAAATTATATAAAAGTGTAACGTATTTAATAATCAAACTGTATTTCTTTAAAATATATAACAATAATATTTTACTTAAGTCAAATTTATATTTAAATTTTAATTCATTGAAAATTAAAAAAAAAATTTAATTCTCAAAATTCCTAAATGTAAGTAAAATTTTTTCTATCAATCAAATGTAAATGTCAGTTATGCTTATTTAATGTCAAATCTAGCTTATTTTTTTATTTCTATTAAAGTTTAATATTTAAATAAAAATGTAAATGAAAAGATATTCGTTGAATATTCCAAAACATTAGCAGTGTGGAAATAATTTGTAGCTTATGTATCAACATAAACTGACCATAAATTGAACATTTCTAAAGAAAATGATAAAAGAGAACAGAAATTGTAAAATAGAGACCCAGCTTATTCAGCAAAGGAGGAACTCATAAAGTGTGCAAAGGAGGCGAGTTTTGGAAATAAATTAAAAAACCAAAGTGCAATTAAACAATAGGTACATTGTAATCATATACTCATTCATTTCTTCTAGAAAGATTTGATCTTTATATCTAAAGATATGTTAATTTCATGTCCAAATAGAGAAAATACGCATGTTATGAATAATACAGAATCGTAATCTATGTTACATAACATTATCCCTTGATGTACAATTGCTAGTTGGAAAAAAAACGACAATGGAGCATGACGCATAGGAAAGACAGAGTCAGAGTGAGCAAGAGAGAGAGAGAGAAAGTATATGGTATGCATTACTGTGATTAAGTTATCTTATGACACTCAGTAAACGAATATGTCGATTGCACATCAAAATCTCGTTTGTTCATTATTCATCTTCATGAATCTCTTTTATTTAGAGTTGTATTATAATTCTGCAGTATATATACTTGCACATTGTCTATTATTGATACCCTTCTAGATTTATAATAGATATAATAGCTTGTCTATATTTTCTACAGCTCTGTTGACTGATGCATTTCTTCTTTTCCCTTCAGAATTCTTCTAAAATTCATAAATGTTATTGATACTAGATAAGTGTTTTTAGACTATGTTATTTCTATTCCATGATGATTGTAAATTATGACTGCTAGTGTTTTTCCAAAATATTCTTTTTCACACAAAGATTTTATTTATTGATTTAATATTATTCCACCTTTTACTCTAGCTCTAATTTATTGATTTAATATTATTCCTCCTTTTACTCTAATTTTAATATTCAATATAATTACTCAGTTTATATACGTAGACTGACATTAAGCTTCCAAAATATTAAATCTTGTGCTTTAGAAACATATATTCAATAAAATGGGATGGAATTAAAATTTATTTAGATATAATACCCATCGCAAACGTTTTCTTCATTCTACGTATTTAAACATCCTTGTGTTTAGCCTCACTGTGATAGATGTTGATTTCGAGTTCCAAAAGATAATTTATTAATTTTTTATTATATTACAAATAATATGGCTACAAGAGCTTTCGGATATAAAGGAATAACCAATTTTATGTAGAATAGAAATGTAAAAAGAATATTAAAAAAGAAGTGTAGAATAAACATATACAATATTTAAGAACACATCTATTTCTTATTCTTATAACACAAATTTTTAATAGTTTATAAAGTAACCTTAACAGAGTATTAATTTTTTACTAATAATTGTAATACAGATTTAAAGAATATGCCGATATAAATTGCTTAATAAAGATATTATACATTAAACTTTTAAAGAAATTTATATTTTTTCGTTCTTCCTGATTTACTTTTATTATTTATATTATTTATTAATTATAGAATATAGATTTTGATATATGTGAATAAATTTAAGTATTCAGATTTTTATACTTTAGACATATAATACACGAAGAACTGATAAATATGAGAAGGAAGTCTTCAAAATCTGAAAAATAAATATTATTATTACTTTTCATTTTGAATATTAATTGATAATATGAGCATAACAATAGCTTTAGCATTAAAAATCGTGTGAATAGAAGAAATAGAAAAGAAATGCTACAAAATAATGCTCTTATTACGCGATTTATGTATTACATAGGTCACAAACGAATTTGAGCCTCTCACGCACAAATCATAGCGGCTCAACGGTATGAACACAATCAAAGATACAATTTTTAATGATAGCACTACATTAATTTGTACACTTAAATTTATTTTTAATTACATTACAAATATTAACATTTGATATCATTTTACAACACGAAATTATTTGTTTGGATATTTATTAGGAAAGGATATTATCTCCATTTGTATTGTTCTTAACTTACTGAACCTTTAATACAAGTAATATACAGATTAATAATTAACATAAAATAGTAGCTTTATTCAAGATTAGATATTGCTTCCGCTTACAAATAAAAGTTCGTAGAACATAGAAGAGATTATTGTAGATTAATTTATTCAATTGTGAATTTCAAGTTCTAAGTTCTATAATATAAATTATCTGAGGTGAATAATCAGTGATAAAGACGCACGTATGTTGCAATAAACGACGTTAAAGGAAAAAAATCCTACATCTATGTTAAGCTTAATATTATAACTGAAATTATAGTTTCGAAGTCCTATTGTACGAATCAAGGTCTTTGATAAATCTCTTTTCGCTCAGAGTCTTAGAACGTCATCGAATCATCGTAATTTTTGGTGATGTGCTTGCCAACTTCACACTCGCACACTGTATTTAATGTAAGTAAGTATAGCATGCGCATACTGTGTGAGCGACACTCACATCTCGTGCAGCAAGTGAAAGAGCATGATAGTAGAGGTGTGTTCCACTCGATGATTCTATGTGTGTGAGTATGAGGGAATCAAACTCTTCACCATTAGATGGAGGTAGACCATCTAATCCGATGTGACGAAAAAAATCAATGTGTAGTCCCTGTCGTATTCAAGAATTGACATTGCCCACAAAAATGTGTCAATAAAATTAATTTTTTTTTTAATTTATATTAATCAATTATTTTCTAATATAAATAATCTCTTTCAATGTTATGTCCTCGTAACTTTGTTACTTGTAAAAATAAATAACTCAATTATTAACAACTTTTTACAATATATTTTAAAAGAGCTTACATGAAATACAATATTCTGAATTTCAAAATAATAAGCAGTATTATAATAGTCTTCAATTAGTAAGGAACAATAAAATGCATATACAGAAAAATTTACTTAATGTAATGAGTAATAATAACATTTTTTAAAAACTACTTTAAATATAACAGAAATATATTTTAAAAACTTTAACATTTTTATAAATTGTCTTTTTGGTAAATTGATGTACTATTTTTGTATTAAATACGTACTGCAATAACTTAAATATAAGACAACTAATTTATGTTCATTTCACATGTTTTTACTAAAAAATATTTTATTTGATTAAAAAATAATAAGTAAAGTAAGCTTTATGTAAATAATATTTCATTTGATGTCTCAATGTGTTTGTTCTCCGTAGACTTTTTCGAATACTTAGTTCTTCTTATACTGTTAACTAAAGAAAACTAAAAATGTAAATAATCTTGAAACTCACCTGAAGAAAACTATTAACAGACATCCTAAATAGTTTTCCGGCATTTAATGTTAACGGATTTTGAGAATATTCTAGTACAAATGTTATTACTTTAATTTCTTTAGGACGAGTATTGTACCATAACCCATTATATAATGTGCTTGTTATCGTTTCGCCCTAATAGAAAAAGGATACTGTGAATTCAAAGAACTTGTTTAAGTTAAAATATTAATAAATAGATTCAAAATATCTTCATTGTGTTTAATTTAATACTAAGGCATCAAAAATCACTTTTTTAAATTAGATATAGATAGTGAAAAGATAAAAGATTTTTTGGTTTTGATCAAAATTAATGCTTAATATATATAATCGAAGTAAAAATTCACTACTAAATGATTGGAGTAACAAAAATGATTTAATATTATATAGAAATAATAAAAATTTTCTATAAATTCTAATTAAGAAATTTTGTTAATTCGTTTTATTTGCATTAATCTACGAATGTTTGTAATTATGTAAACTTGAAATCTTGTGCTTATATATTACACAGTAAAATTGTTTATGAATTTCGGTTATACAAACTTCTCACTTATATATTCTCACTTTTATGCTATCTTCATAAGTTAATATTTTAATACTTTTCAATATATGTATGTATATCACCATCATCATCATCATCATCATCATCATTACAGTTTTTATGTTTATTCTAATAATACTATTTATTTAATTAAGTTTGTTTTCTTGCCGTGCCAATTAAACATATCATTTTCTCTTTAGTAAATTGCTTAAAATTGTCATGTAAAATAAACATTCAGTCTTTTTCACGAAATATTTAATAAATTTATTTAATAATTGATAAATAATTTTCTTTATTTTTAATTGTTTTTATGGAAATGCATTAGTAAATAGGTATATTTTATTAAATATTAAATCTATGTTGTTCATTTAAAAAAATATTTACAATAAATTAAAGTAATTAAAAAAATCGAATAGAGTCTAATATCGGAAAATTTATCAACTTCATTCGCTAAAAGAAATATATACCAAATTACTGTTATAATCAAAATTGTTGAATACTTGAAAATTTTCGTACATGCTGTTTGATAGGAATATTGAATAAATAAAACTAGTAAACGAAGATAAAAAAATAATTTTTGAAGCTGTAGCATTAGTAATGATAAGTTAAAAAAATGAAAACATTTTTAATATACTTCTGTGCGAAGAAAATCTCCAATAATACAAAATGTCAAACTTTGTAATAGCATGATTATGATATACAGAATAAATCTCATTAGCGCCATTATATCAACTGATTGAGCAGCCTGAAATTGGTATTGAAATTTTTTATTTCACGTGTTAAAAATGTTTTTTATACTGTAACTATAAAATAACGTACTGTTATTAATGTAAATCCCGATGAGGCAATTAATACGTTACTAAATCCAATTTGAATCAGTGATATATAACTATAAGAATTATCAATTTTTTTAACCAATGTCAAAATATTTACATGTTCAATTATGATATTTTTCAAATTGTTGTAATTACTGCTGCCTATATAATTGCTTGAGTTAATGTAATTTTGAAAGTAATTATTCACATAACACTTTAAGAGATGAATATGAGCAATTACGTGAGAAACCTAATAAAAATATTTAATTAATAAATTAATAAAATAAACATACATACATAAAAAAATTATTTCTTACATAGACTACTAAAAGAGTTTTGCATAACGAATCACTGGCGATTAATACATATGATTGAATTGTATGCATTATATAAATAATTTCAAAATTCGGTGATTCTTGGTAGTGGAATGGATAGTATGATGAAAATAAACTTTTTCTTTGTTTTATCTCCGAAGTTAAATATCTTGATATACAATCGGAATGATAAAAAAAGGAACAAAATACATACATAAAAATGTCGATTTTACAATAGAGATTGCAGTAATAAGCAATAGTTTTCCATTCGTTAGGTATTATTTTTCTGTTCCAATCATGAATTATTTCTTGTATTAAATCTGCGATATTTCTGATATTTAAAAAATATATCATATAAATTGTCAATTTACACACGTTTAATAAAAACTAATATAAAAATTATTAATTTTAATCAAAACAAAATTTTGATTTAAGCCAAATTTGTTCATAGAATAAATCATAACTTTCATATTGATTACAAGAATATATTTATTCTTAAAAGGTTTAAGTTATACAGTACATTTTTGTAAAAAAGATAAAGAACAAAATAATCAGAATATGGAATAAATTAATAAATATTAGAGAAAGATTTTTTAAAGTAAGAAATAGTTGCATTTAAATACTAATTAATTATTACAAATCCTGGATGAATTTAGCGTTATAATCTTAATTTTTTTATAGTTGTTAATAAAAAATATTTTCAATATATTGATAAAAGCATCACCAAATTTATTTATAGAAGATTAATTACATCAAAAAGTAAAATCCATAAGTCTGATTTCACGAATGAGAATAAAACGTAATTAAATTATTAATGGCTTTTATTTTATTTTATTTTATTTTCAACAACTTTTATAATTGATTGATATCATCAAGCATGCTTTGCCTTACATAAACAACATATCTGGATAACAGGGAAAATTTCTATAAAATTTCCATTATTTCCTTAATTTTAATAAATTTAATGATAATCCACTTATGTTTCTATTAACTGGGTACTAAATATCATTTTCAAAAGAATTTTTAATTAAATTTCCCTCAGAGATAATCAAATATAAGATGAAGACAACAAAGAAACAATAAGCTTGAATTCATTATAGACAACGAATATTAATAAGAAAAAAATGAAACAGTTCGTATTAACACAAGTATAGATTGATAATTTCACGGTCAATATCAATGGATACATTGTGAATACAAGTCATAAATTATAAATAAATTACAAATAAATCATGATATTGTCGGTCAGTCGAATAACATCACCAATTTACTTATGCTTATCATCATGAATTTTCAATATCTGTTACCTCTATTTACAATTCCTAGTTATACAATCGCATTTATTTTGCCCTTTTTCAAATTATTTAAATGCCATTTTCGAAAAAAGCTAGCAGGATTAAGTAGATGACTCGATAGATTGGCTAATATAATTACACGATTTACTGAAAAAATTGAAACTGATTAGAAGACTGAAGAAATGCCGACTACTTTTTACAAATGCTTTATATATATATGCATATTATCGAAGAAAGAAGAAAAGGAAGGAAATGTGAACCTGTTGATATTAATACAAAAGCTTCATAAAAAATGTTTTAAAAATAGTGATACACATATATTTCAATTACACACGAATTCATGTTAAAATAACAACGATTTTTATTTTCTTTTTTTAATATTATTTCTATTAAAATGATTAATCTCATATAAGTAGAACCTATTTAAAAATTACTTAAAATAATAATTAGAAATACAAAGAAAAAGCATAAATTTTAATTATAAGAAGAAATGCGTTATATTTTATGGAGATAATAAATAAACATGCTATAATTTGAATTTAAAAGAAAAGTACGTAAGATGCCTTTTACTCATTTCTATTAGTTTATAAATGATCTATTTATCAAAAATTAAAAGTGTATTTTTTAATGTACTGTCCCACAAGCTTATATATTAAATATTATTATTGAAGTTCATTCTTACAAACAATCATTTTTAATTAGTAATTTTATACAATTTCTTCGTTGAATGACGTGTTCTTAATTACATAACAATTAAGAAATATATAAAAGCATGAAAACTGACGAAACTATTTTTAACAGTGAAATTTTTAGTTATTTCTACTTTTTCTACAAATTATTCTATAAAAATGTTCTTTTTAACTTCTTTTTAAAATACAGTATATCGTGAAATAAACGAAATTAATTAAATTTATCTGGCATTCCTTGCTTATTATTTTAATTGTTTCACTGAAACCCATCTAGTTTTATGCTAAAATTTTGTTCACTTTTATATTTAATCCGAATTACTAAAATAGTCAATATTTTAATTAAAACTTTATTGATATAAGTCATACTAAATACTATAACAACTTGAATTAATATAATAATATAGATAAAACAAAGCCAAAGGTTATTAAGCTAAAATAAATTAATTCTTATTATTTTACTTTTAAAGCTGACAGTTTAATTTTGTTATTTAAAAATACATTACACGATACATCTATACAATTATAAGTTAAATATATGTTTTAAAACTTTTTGATATTCAACCAGAATAGTAATTATTTTAAAATCCAGGTTTTTTAATAAAAATCATGAATACTGGATTAAATTTTTTTTTTAAGTTACTGCTAAAAATTTCATATAAATAAGTAATTTATAAAATATTTTTATTTTTAACAGATTTTAATATACATATTTATAATAGCTGAATGAAAAGATATATATATTGTCACGTATACCAACCAGGTTGTTTGCTTTTCGAATACTTGACGCTACGATTATCTAACTTATGTACCAAAACGCGTTACCTGAAGTGGTAGCGGTTACATTATAAGAACTTGAAATTATGCAAAAAACACTGAATCTAAAAGTAGGTCATCAATTTAGGAAGTAGATATCGCGACAAGAAGTCAACCAACTGATAAATCAGGATCGGTAAATTCATACATCGGCACAATGAGCTACAAACGAGCATAATGCGATAATTGCTACGTGGTATCTTCCAAAAGATAACGCGTACAAATAAAGAAAAGAACATCGAACCCAAAAAACTAAAAGGCGACTTCTGAAACGACAACACCTTGACGGCAGCCACTCTTTAGCCATCCAGGATGATAAACCCTCCATCATCTACCAGGATAGAGTCAATCGTCAATTTAAGAGATGTGAGAATACGATTAAGTCAGAGAGAGGAGTTGATAATATATCTCAACTTGAGCATCAAGCTAAGAGAGTAAGCCGCCAGTGAACCACCGAAGCACTAAACTTATAAATAGAATATAAAAACTTATAAATAATCGCGTTTCTTCTCTCTCTCTCTCTCTTCCTCTCTCTCTTGAATTTTATATTAAATCTTAATAAAATAAAATTTAAAATCGCGTTTAATCATTTAACCCAGTCTTAACATATGATCAGAGGCAACTTTGTCCCTTGAATTTGTGTGGTAGCGAACTCGGCCTGAGTTGTTCGTAACAATATCTACATATGCATCTAAATCAAACAATTTAATAGTAAATAAAAATTCAAAGTATAATAAGCAAATATACGCATTTAATATATATATAATAAAAACTTAATTTTTATTTTACTTATAAATTTAAGACAAATAATTTAAGAAAATTTTCGTAAACTTTTTAGAAATTTTATTTAAGATAGATAATTGAAATAAATTTAATTTATTATATTTACACACAACAATATAATGAATTTTATTTAACAGATATGTTTGTATTCTTTTACATTATTTAAATTTCAATTCTATATTAATCAAAGTCATAAAACCTTCTGTGAATCCACATTAGAGTAAATTTGAAGAATATCAGTACGTCTGTAATAACATCACTAAAATTGTCCATTGCGATTATTATATTATCAATTAATGTAAGAAAATACCAAACTTGAAAAGGTAATGTTAGTACTAGAGCTGAAAACAGTATTAATGGACCAATAAAGCTAAATTTGTATGGCCAAAATCCAGTTATAATTAAGCAGAACTTTATTGTTTTATTTATTAAAGAAGTCATGGTAAAATTATTACATACAAATCTTGACGATTTTTTATTTTATAAAACAGCCTAATTTATGAAATAAAAATAACAATAAAAACTTTTTATTTTATTTTAACACAATTATTATTAATATTAATTCATTTTGTTTATTCGAAAGCTTACAAGCTTACTTATTAAAAGATATGAATACAAAAAGTGCTTTCATATTCCATTCTGTTTTTTGTATGGTATGACCTATCAAAGTACGATCTTTTGTTTTCATCAAGTTCCCCAGGTGATTTTAATAATTTATTAGTGTTAAAAGAAGTAAAAGAATGGACTTGTGTTTATAACATCGAATAAGCAGTATTCTTTCGACGATTATTGCAATATTTATGTTACAATTCACAATTGAAGGCAAAAGAAATGTACAAATCTTCTTAATTTATTATTTAACCATACGCTAAGCGAATATTAGTTATTAAAGGAATACTTGAGTAGATATCGACGTGTTGTAAAAAAAACTATACTTCTACACTTATACTTAGAATCATTAAAATCTAGTTTGAAATAATATTCATGAGAATAGGATACTATACGAAAGAAAATCTGAAGTTCACTGTTGAAAAAATTTTTTTTCAATTCGTAAGTTAAGGCAATTTTTGATCAAATATATAAGTAGCGTTTATAATGGGTATCAATTTTAAAAATAAATTGATTATTAAGACTATAAAACGACAAACTCATTTTTTATCACATTTATGAAGCAAAATTATAAAAGTATTTAATAAGATCATTAATGTTTGATATTTTTTTAACAAGCACCATTATAACAGTAAAATAAATCTTTAAAACACATATCTAAGTTATAACCTAAAAAAAGTTTGTTTACATATACATATATTGAAAATTTTATACGAATCTTAAATCAGGCAGTATGTACAAGCAAAAAAAAGTAATAATTTATTAGAAGTACTTATAATGATGGTTAAATAAAACAATTTTTATTTATTTTATAAAAATTAGTTAAATTTTTTTTTTGTTTTTACAATTATTTATAATTTTTATCATTTCTATAATTGCTCTTTGGATAATTACTTTTAAAAATTTTTTTAGTTATATTCGTAGTTCATACATTTTCTAAATATATAATTTAATTATAATTTAAAGCATGAATAAATATTTTTTTATAAATTTCAGTATTATTGTAAAAACATGTATTAATAGCAACAACTTATCTATATTTAGTATGAAATGCAAGTATGTGAATTTCAAGGTGGTTGGTGGTTTTCTACACAGCCTGATGAGGTTTGACCAAATCAGCGATCTACAACTTCTTTCTAGCTGCGCACACAAATACAGTTCCCGCAGTTTCCTTCAAGAAAACTTTTCTTACTATCGTACAATCAAAGCATCTGTTTCAAATAATTAGGTGCTTTATTACCAGGATAAATATATTATCTTGGTTTTAATATAGTTTTGCTTTCTGTCTCTTACACAAGTGACACACACTTTGCATTTGAAATCAGTGCGTAAGGCAAATAACCTTAATTAAATTCTGACGAAGAATCAAAAACTAAATATAAGAACGCTTCCTGTATAAGATACAATTGAAATTAGATTGCTAGATGTGGTTAATATTAGATAAATTTTCAAATATTCAAGCATATACAGATCTCAAACGAGGATACAATTGAACAAATTTACTAAAAAGTGCTACAATTATTCAAGTGAATGTAAGCTCTCAGACTACTTCCAAAATAATAAAAAATTGAAGAAAAGTAGTGAAAATCCAGTAATTAATTAAATTTAACAAAATATCATTTAACATCAATAAGAAGAAAAGATGACTATAATTTGAGAATTAAAGGTTATATTAATTTAGGTATTGAGTTTTATTGTTACTAAATTTTCTTTTATATATTTTCTTATTGGAATAATTAACAAATAATAAGGTTTTATACGGTTTAAATACCAGCACGTTTATTGTTTTCATAGTCATAATGAAGGAAAGATAAAGTATTTATTTGTTTTAGATTTTATTGATATATGTAAGAATGTAATAAGACATTTTTTCTACAGGTATATAAAAATTAGTATCACTTTAAAATAACAACTAAGTTTATAGTACCTTTGTGCAAAATAAATCAAAATTAATCTATGCCAAAAATGTCTATGCACGATCCTCTTCAGATATATAAAAGACTATGGAATAATCCTGTAAACATTTTGCATGAGAGTCTTATAGGAACTGTTATGAAGCATCCAAATCTCATTTACTTAGATAATTGTAAGGCTGTTATTCGTCGAGACTATGATGCATTGCATGAAAAGGTTTAATTTTAAATTATTTATAATAAAAAATTTAATAGTATGTTTGGTTATTTATGTTTTATAGGTAAAAATAATTGGCGGTGGTATTGTAATTGACGGACCCACTTATGCAGGTTTTGTTGGATCAGGAATGCTTACTGCTGCTGTACATGGATTGCAGAGTAATGCATCATCTGCACCAACAACTTATTCTATACTTGAAGTTATAAATCATATTACAGTTAAGCAAAAAGAAATAAATGGTTTGTTATTTTCATTTAGATATTTTACATTTAAATTATTAGATAAATTTTATTCTAACAACACTTTGGTTCTTATATGTTTGGATTCCAATTAAAACAATATTTCATAAACTATGAAGAATTTCAAATAAAAATACTTTATCATTATAAAAAGTGATATAATGTATCAATAAAAATCTAAACTATATATAAAACTAAACAATAGATAAAAGTGATTATTAGTAAAAATTATTATTCTATAAAAAATGAATACAAGATACCCTAATGTAAATGATATAATTTTATATTAAAATTATATTTTTACAAGAGTAACTTAAGGTGTTACTTTATTATATTATTTATTATTAAGTTACTTAAGAGTAACTTAATTTGTTACTTTATTATAGGAGTTTTACTACTGGTACTTGACTGTGCTGAATATTATTTTAATTTTTTACTTGCAAAAGAAAAGGCAGAGAAGATGGGTATTCCCATTAAAATGGTTCTAATAAGAGATCAAATGAGCAGTAAACTCAATCAGAAACCATTAAGTCCACGAAGTCCTTCCGGACTACTATTCATTTATAAAATTGCAGGAGCAATGTCAGAAGAAGGAAAGACATTGGATGTAATTTATAATACTTGCAACGAAATTGTTGAAAATGGTATTATTTTTAGTATTGGCACATATATAGTAGAAAGTTTCTCAAATGAAGTTACTCAAATTGAAATAACTAGAGGAGACAGACTATCAGATCGTGATATTAAACGTTTTTCTATTACAAATTTATCAGCAAAAAATCTTGTCCAAAATCTTGTAAATGATCTAATAAATGCACACAACCCTCAAAAAATTATTCATGGTTCTAAATTAGCCCTAATACTTGATTATTTTGGTGGTAAGATTTTTGTTTGTTTTGCATAATATTAAAACTACAAATTAAAAGTTCTCTAAGTTTCAAAAATTTAGATTAACTTAAATAATTGTGTAGGATTCAGTGAATTAGAAGCAAATATTGTCATTAAGGAGCTTCTACAACAATTGAATGAATTTCAATTGAAAATTGAAATTATTTACTCTGGAATATTTCATACAACCATAGAAATGCATGGGTTTCATTTATCAATTCTTAATCTTTCAAGAAATTTCCAATTATTATATTACTTAAATTCACCAACTTTAGCTTTTTCTTGGCCTAAAACAATTAGCAAAACGATACCATTTCAAACAAACACAACAGGTGACAATAATGCAAAGGTAATAATACAAAATATAATAAGAAATAAAAAGACATATATGAGAAATTATCAATCCTATTTTGATTTTCGAAAAATATCAAATGAAAATAATTGAAATCAATTAATTATTATATTTTAGAAGGATAATAATTGTTGTAATAACATAAATAAAAAAATAAACTTAGATAAAACAAAAATCTCTTTGCATAAGAAAACAGATGAAATTGATGTATTTTTAACAGCAGTCAAATATGCTTGTGAAGCACTGATTGCTTGTGCTACCAAGATTGATATGTTAGATAAGCCTTCATCTATTAGAGAATTTGATAAGTGTGGAACAAGATTAGCTAATACAGCTAAAGAAATAAAAACAGCAATTTCTAAAAATAGATTCATTGGTTTGCGTTTATCTAGTATCATTTTTCAAATAGCCCTAATATTTGAAAAAAATATTCAAGATCCACAAGCAGAATTATATATGCTTTTTTTAAATAGTATTGGAAAAGTAAGTTATTGGTTTTATTAAAATAAATATTTCTTTTATTTTTATTTAATGTTTTGAAATAATTAAGAAATATGAGATTTTAGAGTTTACAAAAGAGATAAGTAATTTTTTAACTATTCATACAAATTCTTTTAAGTTTAAAGAATATTACAAAATTTACACCAATATTACATAACAATATATTGTAATTTTTATTTGTATATAATTTAATCAACATTTTAGGCAATCGAGGATCAGAAGTATTCACAAACTATCAATTGGGTAGATGTCTTTGTTAGAGCTATTGATTCAGTTAATAAAATTGTACAAGGAACAAAATTTTCAGATACACTAGTTACAGTTATAGTAGATTTTTATAATGCATACAAACTGGACAACAATATAACTGTCATTCATGCCCTTGAACAAGCTGTAACAGCAGCACAGAAGCAAACCTCTCACATTACATTAGATTTAGAAAGAATTTCTGAAAATATACTTGATAATAAGGTAATTTTTTGTTTTATTTTAAAATAATAAGAATAATGTTTTTTATTGAAACATATGAGAGTGACACTGGAAAAGTAAGCCAATATTATTTGAAAAAAAACGTCCAGGTCTCTTGTATTGCTGACATAGCTAATGATCAAATATACTTCAATATACAAAACATCATTTACAATAAAGATAAACTAAGATTAAAATTAAAATGCTCGAAACAAAAACTTTTTTTAGCAAGTTAACTGTATAATTTTAATGCAATTTATGTTGTTTGATATTACTATAGATACAATAACTCATGATATTGTAAAGATAAATTTAAAAATATCAGTTTATTTAAATGATCATAATAAACTTTATTTTTTGCAATGACTAACTGTAATTTTATATAAAACATATTTTGATAAATTATTTATTAAATAACATATTAAATATTTAAATTATTTGTTTAATTTAATTACAATTAAATATTAAAATGATGTACATATATATAAATGATATATATATATATATATATATATATATTCAATTTCAGTAGTTTTATAAACTCAGTATTTTTTCAAAATCCGAATATTATTTAATATGCTATCAACTTTTTGTCAGGTAATATTTAATATTTAGATTAACCTTAAAAAAGATGTTTCGTCTAAAACTTTTAAAAACATTTGATACATTGTATAAATGTCATACAAGCATCCATATTAAGTACAATGAATAAAATAATTTAATAATAAAATATTAAATTATTTTGCAGAATTGTGGATTTTCTGAGCTTGCAGGAGCTCATGCCATAGGAGTATGGATGAGAGGAGCTTTAGAAGGAATTAAACTTAAATATCTAAATCAGATACCCGAAAGTGAACATGTACACTCAAACGAATATAATATTGACGACGTTATCATAATACCAAAAGTATTAAATTCATCAAATGACGCAAGTTCATTTTAAAAACCGTTTTATAGTTTTATTTAAAGTTTTTTTATTTACTGAAAAAATAAAGAATTTTATAATCAGATTATCTTTTTTTATATGTATTTGACTTTTAAGGGTTAAAACTATGAATCTATATAGATAGGATGTTTTTTTTTATAAAACTAAAATAATTGGGTAATAAAACTTTTCCATTATATTGGATTTAGATTTTAAATGATTTTAACTAATATTTCGACGAAAAAATGTATAAAAATACCTTTTACAATTATATTTGAAAACTTAAAACTTAAAACTTCTATCGTCTGTTATAATATGATATGCTTGTTTTTTATCCATGTGTATTTTTAAGATTAAATGAATAGTAACGCAAAATGTTTATTAAAATTCATTTTAAATATAAAAGTCGGTCTACGTAGTGAAATTTCGCTATTTTCTAACCAACACATAAGTTTTTAGTAAAATTACCTATTAAAAGTTTTTATGGCTTCAATAAGCGTTCGCATGTACATACAATACCTATTTTATAATTGCATTCATTTTTGCCCATTTAGTTATATCTCAATTGTCCTCTAACGTTACTCACTTAATATACATAAAATCCACTTTCATTTTGTTGATATGTAATAAGTTGTAATTTAAAATTTTTTAATGTAATAAATTATATATAAAATACATAAAACATTCTTAAATGATTTTTTAATATCCTCCAATATATAGAGAATAGGTATATAGGTACATCCTCTAACCACCTTCATACAGCAACTGCAGTACTTTTAGTAAATATCTGTGCATTCGAGCTGTCCTTTACATACATTTAGGATCCATAAATAATATTATTATGTAAGTTTATAACAATTTTTTTAAATATTTTTGTATTGAAGTAATTTAAAAATTATTTGAATGAAATTTATATTCCAAAGAAATGTAAGTATTAACTTAATATTAATAATTATCATTATTCTTATATGTTATGAGCTCAATTAATTAACGACAAATAATCGTATATTGCTTTCCTAAGGCCAATTTAATAATAAATTTACGTTTACATTTTTATCTAGTTAAAGCTATTAATTGTTTTTATAATGTGATTTTATAATTGTCTAATGAGATTCTGCATGTTAATTTCCAATTTATCATTTAAATTACGTTCTTAACTTATTTTAATGTTTATCATAAGATTATTTTGATAATATTGGATAAATCATAGTATTATAGTACATATTAATATATATAGTATATTAATATAATTCTATGAATAATAAAAATAAATTGTAACGACTAATTGCCATTAAAATTATTAAACAAATTCATAAATAACAAAAATTATATAATTGCGAGAAATTAGACTACGAAAAGTATACAGGCTGTAGGAATTTTCCGGGAAAAGACATAAAAACCCCTCTCTGCCTATAACGCCTGTACTTTAAATTTAGTACAAAGAGGGCGAAGTTTTCCAAACACAGTAGTATAATTTAATTCAACCTTCAAATCTCACTACTAGAAGTAAGCTTCAGACCTGTATTATAAGTGAATAGTAAATACTCTTTTAAAATTCATTATGTAGTTTTTTCTTTAAAGGGAATCGACCCCTACTTTTTCCTTTTCCCCTTTCCTAAGATTTTTCCTTATATCTCACTCTTGTTTTAACTAGTTTTTTCTAATATAATTCTTCGACATAATTGCGGGAGAAACAAAGATCTAGCCGCGTTTTTATGTTTTTAATCTAATTCTTTAACCTAATTGATGTCAATACAAAAGTCTGGCCAAGCTTTACTGTCCCTTCTGTTCATATATAATTACGCGTATTGTTCTTATTTATATGTACGTAGATGTGGATATTTCAAGATAGTTAGGACTGAAGTTCACCCCTGGTTGTTGTACTTAATTGTACAGGCCAAAAGGGGGCATTGCGTCGTGGACGTTACAATAATATATATTTTACTATTCAACACTAAAATAAATTAAATGAATAGTCTATAATTTATAAATCTTTTATGAATATATAGAATTACTAAAGAGAAACTGTAAAAGAAAATAATAGTTTTAGTTATTATTGAGGGTTTTATGAAAGTAACGATGTGTAATAAAATACGTTAATATAATTGTATGAAAATCCAATTAAGCTCAGAGAATTTTTTCATTTAACTTAAATAGTTTTCCAATTAAGACAATATCAAATGCGTATTTATTTATTATTTTTATAACAAATTAAATATTTTGTTAATTTTTTAGTTTTATAATTGATTTGAAATCAGATAAAATCTATACAAGTATTACGAGCTTCGATACTTGTCGCGTGCACGATTCCGAGCGACAGAATTATGGGGAATATTCGTTCGAGATATAGACTACACCATGTATTAAGTGCAAGAACGTTTATCCTCTTGGTAAAGAAATGACCATGGCTTCCTCTTTGTGACGATTTTGAAGTAAAATGCAAGAGTCCTGATGGAGTTCTTCAAGTGAGCATCCCCTCATGTTGCGATCTTAGAGTATCGTGAGTGACAAGTACGGAGTCCTATCGAATAACTTATGCTTAACTTTATATACTTTTCTTATCTAGTCTTTCCAACTACGCGTTCCACGAAGAGTATCGCGAGGCGTTTTACCATCAAACGTAATACAAGTAACCTAAAAGTTAAAAGAATAAGATGAATAAATTAAGAAAATAAAAATTTACGAAGTTAAGAATTCATACGTGTATATTTGGCACTATGTTCCCTTGCAAATTTTTATAGTAAAAATGTATCAATATATACGTATATATATTTTAAAATATTCATGATTAATATATCATTGATACGTATTAATAATAGTAACTTGATCAGAATCGCAAACTTCATACTTATTCAACTGGTACAGACTGTACAGAGTATACAGAAAAATAAATTTGTAAACAAATCTTCTTAAACAGTGGTTGTACATTTAGCGAAATTGTTCATTTTTACTTAAGAGTATTTGATAATGTTTGGTGGATTTATTAAAACTAAAATGCCAACTGATTATACACTTTTAATGTCCTTGAATATATAAGTACTTTCTTATCATTCTAAATAAACAAATGATAGCGAAAAATTTATCTATAAAATATGGCAAGACAGTTGATAATTTACATATATATCATTTTAACACAAAAAGTAATTGTTCTTTTATTAATCTTTTATTAATTCTTTTATTAAATTTGGATCTAATAATATTAAGCATAAAATGATTTTATACAAGCTCCTTAAATAAAAATTTCAAAAAGAACTTATAATTTTAAAATTTGTCATTAGATAAGTAACAGTTTATGTTTTAAGTATTTTATAACTTGTATAAGACATTCAATAAGATTTACAGCATTTTTATGATAATACATTCGATAGTTTTTAAATTACATTCGTAATTTAAGACAAAAAAAGTATTTTTAATTAATTAATTAAACTTTTCTAAAATTTTTATTTATTTCCAAAATGATATATAATATATGTTCCTTGATTATTCAATTGTTAATATATTGTAAGTATCAAAGGAGTTTCAATTATTATCTGTTAAAAATAAAAAATAAATATATTAAGTTTAATGCTTTCATAGTATTTTTATCTAATTCTATTAAAGTAAATTTGCTTTTTTAGGGAACCAATATAGTTTCAGAAATGCAAAACCTCTGATTGGACAGAACGTTGGATATGTACAATACAATGATTTTCCCTTTGTCGTATGTATTGCGGGAATTGACGACGAAATTTTGGAAGAAAATGTTTGGTGTACTGGGACTCTTGTAACATTTCTGCATATTTTGACATCTGAACATTGTATAGATGACATAGAAGTTGAACCTTACCGAATAATTATCGGTTCCAATGATTTATATCGTGGTTCATCCTTCTATCCAGCTTGGTGGTTATCTTACGATCAGTGGTGTAAAGCAATAAATAGAACAATTTCACCAAAACATAATGATATAGCTATGATAAAAGTAATTGTTAAATTTGTTATTTTAAAGTATTAATGTAAATTTTATTTTAAAACTATCACTGTATTTTATAAAGAAGTGCTTAACACGAAATTAATCTAGTAAAACTTAAATAAACTTGTCTGCTATTAAAATATAAATAGTATGTAAATAAATGGTAATTGTACATTTTTTCAAAAACATTTCAAATCAATATTATCTATAAACTATATTTTAAAATTATTTTTTAGTTAACTGGAACTGTATGTCCATTAGTTACTATAACAGCGCAGCTTTCATCGATTAGAGATCCTTCCGTATTGTACGGACAACAGGTTGTGGCAGTAGGATGGGGTAAAAAAAATGATAATAGTTTGCCTTCATATCTACAAGCAGTTAATTTAACAATTACACCCACTCAGCAGTGTGAAGATACAATTGAGCGTCTCAAAGGAATTAAATATAATTTTGATTTTAGATATATTTGCTCTGCAGCTACTCCGTATGCACTTTTAAGAGATGTAAGTATTATTGTATTTCTAGGTAAATAGTAGATAGAGAGTTATTTTGACATGCTTGAGTCAAAAATTTCTAATATGAATAGTAATTTGTATATATTATAAGCTTATTATATACTGTACCGTTTTTTTAATTTTCTTTATTTTTGAGATGAGGCTATCGCTAACTCAAAAATGTTAAAAATCATCAGCCACTAAATCATAAACTTCCTTGACTGCAGATTTATAGAAGATATTCACGATCATTGGAATCGCTTCTGCTACGGGAACCAAGTTTCTTTCTCACTTTCATAAAATAAAAGAATTCCATTTGTCCTCTGTTCTATTATTGCTTGTTCATTATTTAACTTCTTCTAACCCCGGTAGTCAACATGACTTTCTTATGTATTCATTATTTAGGTTACTTAACTTCGTTGATATACATACAAGAAGCAGGAAAATAACAGAACCGCTTAGTTACTGACATAATCTTCTGCCCGTGAAATCACTTTTCCCCCTAAATTTATTTACAATAACAAGTATATATTTTTCATTTAACGATATTTAACGTATATGTGGAATAATTTTTAAAGAAGATATTAATTTAATAAATTTCAAAATTATTAATATTTTCATTAAACTTTAAAATATTTATTGATTTTATTAAAACTATGGAAACTCCTTAATAAGTACGGAAAAAACCAATATGGATAAAAAATTTAAGTACATTATACTTTGATATAATAATTGTTTTGGACTATATAGTTGGTTTAGTCAGTTATCAATTTATTCAAACAATTATTAAATTAAATTTTATCCAAAATTATAAACACATCAATACTTAGTGTTTTACCTTGTCAATGTAGCACAAACATCTCAATAATAATCTATATTCTTCTCCAACATGTCTTTAAAATATTTCTTCTTAAAATATTTTTTCTGATTTAAATGATCATATGCCACTAAATATTAAGCACAATCAGTTATTGTAATAGATATTAGTAATTTATTACGAATTTTTCAAAATAGTTTAAATAATAAATAATTATATATTCCATTAAATTAACTACTTTAAGAATTCATTCTATATCAAATATTTATATTATATCCATCAAAAAAAAAATATTTAAATAAAGTTCATTATTGTATTATTTGTATAAGTATCCTGTCTTCATCAGAGTTTGTAAATGAGAAACTAATATAATCGAAAGTATTAGAAAATTATAATAAATAATTATATAGTAAATTCATTCTCCATCTTATATAAACTAATTAATTGAATCTAATAATAAAATGTATATATATATATATATATATATATATATATATATATATATATATTAGATATTAGTAATTATATTCATGCAAATTTATTCTTTAGGGAGACAGTGGTGGTCCACTTTTATACGAGGGAGTACTCTTAGCTGTTAATAAAGCAACAAGTCCGAATCTTGACCAATTTCATCCAGAGATCCAAAATATTCATGTCCACCTTGAATTTTATCGGGAGTTTATTGATAATGTAATTACAACACAATAGTTAATATGATAAAGGATAATAATATATGTATTTAAATTAAACAATTATATCATAATACTAATATTTTTTATGTATTTTTAAAGATATATTGGATGTTTTATCATTACCAATTTCCATTTAAAAATATGTGATTTTATTACTATTGTTTCTAAATAGTTTAAATAATAAAAAATTATATATTCCATTAAATTAACTATTTTAAAATTTCAATCTATATCAATATTTATATTATATCCAGCAAAAAATAAATATTTAAATAAAGTTCATTAAAAACTAATAGTTTCGTGTTTTCTCATATGCTCAATAAATTTTCTGTAAATATTTCACAACTTAAAAGAAATTCATTGAAATAATTCAATGAAATACTAAAATAATTTACCTATCAAATTACATAGGTAAATTTACTATATCAACAATTTCAGATTATGTATTGGGGTTTAAGTATTTTTCATATTCGGTTAATATATGAGTAACTTATTTTTGTCGCACGAAAAATTTGATACCTTTACACAAATCAAAAATAATAACCACAATATTTTTAGTTCGTTAACGAAAGAATTGCATGAATCTGATGAGAATTCATAAGAAAAGAATAATGAAGCTTAGGATGAGAAATCAGATGACTGGAGAAGTTTTTTTCTCCAGTATGACAGTTCGTCTATCTTCAGGGTTGACATTTAAGTCGACTCGGAATCACTGTTCCGAGTCCCTATCAATTACGCTACACTTCTAGTTTTTAGTCGGTGTTGCGACTCGAGTTACGTGTCGAGTGTCTATCTACTATGTTTCTAGTTTCTGTTTGGTACGCTTCTAGTCTCTATCTGCCATGTTTCTAATAGTTTCGGTTCGGTACGTTTCTAGTCCCAATCTGCTATGTTTCTAGTCCCTAGTCGGTACATTTTCTAGTCCTTGTTCTGTACATTTTTTAGTCCCTGTTTAGGCGACATATAACGTTTAATCTACCGCGTCCCTATTCTGGCGTCGAGTAACGCGGATTATACATATTATTTTCTCTCGTTGTCGAGATTTAACCTTTCCTTTCACCAGTTTCCTTGCCCTTCTGGCGGCGACGACTTAGTTCCTTGCGCTCCCTGACTGTTTCTGCTCGGATGGCTCGACGTCGGACAAGGGCAAAATGAGAATGATGGCCTTTTTTGATACTATAATTAAACTAGATTTTATTCAGTTTTAAATCTACAGAAATTATAACCTTACGGTACGCTTACCGTTTACAAAACATTGCTATTTTTCTTAAGTACAGCGGCGATTTATACATTATATTTCGTCGGCGGCGGATTTCACCATTCCAGCGGTGCTCGGTATATTAGCAGCGATTATTAATATTATTAAACACGACGGTACATAACAAACGCGGCGCTTTTCTTACATACTAGATGATGGTATTCTACAGAGATTTATTGCAATGATAATTACACAAGTTTTAAATGAATACGACGACGGGTACTTCACAATTTTACAGCGAAGAGAATTGAGTTGAATAACTCTTTTCTCTGAGTGCGTCACGCAACTATACCAACGGGGTCCTTGGTGCGTCAACAGACTACACCAGGATGCCGCGCGCCGACTGGCTGCTCTTTCTGGAGTTTCCTTGTGCGTCAATAGACTACACCAGGATGCTGCGCGCTGACAGGTTGCACTTCCTAGAGTTCTTTAGTGAATAAAGAGACTATACCAGAGGCTGCAGACCAATAGGCTGCACTCTTGGAGTTTTGTTTTGCGTGTTAATAGTCTGCATGACCCAGGGAGATCTCCTCACTCCCAACTAGACGGACTTTTCCTCGCGGAACCGCATCTTTTTATTACCTAAAGAGATTTTTCTTCTCTTGGTTTTCATTCGCCGTCTAGCGGATGAAATCGTTGTTTCAATTCGCGATCAAGCAGCTCTGCTTAGCCTTTGCTCTTTCGAAGACCGGCGGTGAAGAACGCAGCGGCGGCGTTAGTGCAAGGGCGTTGCGCTTACTTACGCAATGCCTTAGCCGCATATAGCTAAGGCCTAGCGCATAACCGAGACTTGATGCGTAGCCAAGACTTCCTTCCACTTGTCCCATTCTCGCTCTCTCTCACTCGCCTACGTATGATGCTGTGCTTCTCCACTACGGGGCATACTCATGCTCTATCTCATGCTCATACGCACCGCGCAGTCTTCCGGCCGACGTTATGCCGCGTATGCTCTCTTAGACACATGTACTAACTTCACTGTCATGCAAGCATCATGCGTACTTTCGCCGAAATGTCCCGCATATCTATTTATCGACGCGTAGGCATCCATTTTTATGTTGCGACAGTAGAAGCCGTTGCTAGTTTACAAAATGTAGTGAAGAAAATATTAATGTACGCGTGTAGGGGTGCAAAAGTGTGAGTGTAGAAAATAGAAAATAAAAAATATAAACGAAACTCGCCGAGAGAAATGTAAGTAATAGTTGTAAAGACTCGCGGTGACGAACCAGCTCATCGAGCCACCGCGGCGCGCTGCAGTAGCACCCGGCTCACTCTTGGTCTCCTCGCGGCACGCTACCCTATCCAAAGCCTCTTTCATGATGTGCGCGCTTCTAGCACATCTCCCTCCTTTGCGCCTTGGCCCAAGGAGGGGAGCCCTGTGAATGGAAAGAAAAAGAGCTCATACGCAGTAAGAGAGAGTCGTTCATCTCGAACTTCCACCAGAGTTCGACTGCCTGCAACGACTCGTCCTCCACCACTTCGGTGACGCAACATGGCGTACCGGATCCGCTGCTCACTGTTGTCATTGCCTGACGCATCGGATCCTGCCCTTTGGTAACGCTGCCTGGCATACCGGATCCGCCCCTCGAATCACGGAAAAACCACCGCCGTCATCGCGAGTCCCCGCGACATCAATGTAAAAAAGAAGTAAAATATTACTGCTGATATACCCAGCACTGCCGAAATCTTTATATAATATATTCGCTGCCGACAAAATAGAACGTATAAAATCACGACCGGGATTAAGTCTCTCTTGTCTTGTAAGCAGTAAGCGCCCTGTAGAACAGTTATACCTGTAGACTTTAACTAAATAAAACCTAGAGTAATTTTATTATTAAAAAATCGTCGTTCTCATTTTTCTCCTGTCTCATCGCGCTCCTCCTGCTTAGGAACCCGGTCCGACCTCGAGCTATGCAGAGCCGGTACGACCAGGGAGCGTAAGGAACCCAATCATCGACGCAAAAAGAGGGAAGTGAAAGGGTCAGATTAGGAACGAGGATAAACGAAACTACGAAAAACAAAATAGAAGAGAAAAGAAAAATTGGCAAATCCGTCACGTGGCGCCCGAACAAGTACGCTTATAGTCCAGGAAAATATAGAATAGTTAGGCGAAGCAAATAGAGTAGAAGAGAGAGTAATGGTTATCCTTTCGGAAAGGATAGATAAAAAAGATTCCATTCTCCTGGATCGCTAGGTTAACAAAACCCGAGATTATCGCCGAGCTAGAGAAACAAAAACTGCCGACAGAAGGAAACATTATCGTCCTACGTCAGAGACTCGCAAAATTCGTCTAAAAGAAGGAACCTCGCTCCGCAGCCTGATGGTACTCCGAGACAGAACGAAATACTCCCACTACGATCCGGAAATTTAAGCAACACCAACCCTTTCCGGGAGGACTCCACACTTCCGACTGTCGCATGTTAGACCATATAAGTAAATAGAATTGCCATTTCAATAGCAACATACGGACTTGGATACACAGCTTCTATTGAAGATACCGGAGCTACTACGAGGAGAATGTTGCGCTGTTATGTTACCGGAGTGTTGGAACCATGTACACCTGCGATCAGTTCCAGGATCAACTCTGGCGTTTTTTCCTCCCTTCCAGAGAAAGAACGGCGCTCTCACGACTAATCAATGAGAGGCAACAGAACCCGAACAAAAGCTTCTGCGCTTTTGCGCTAAACCTGTGCACTCTGATGCGCGACATGGAGGTTCCACGTAGATGGACCAAATAGACAAGATTCGCGAAAATATGAGGGTGGAACTTAATATCTTTTCATGGTACGCCATTCCCTAAAGGGATTATAGATGTCGAAAAACTGATAAAACGGGTGGAAGAAATTGACGCAAAGCTCAGAAAAATAAAACGCGAAAGAGCTCCGCTCCGTGGGCCGGCTATAATAATATCCGCAAGCCACACCTTATACGACCGTAACTAGATGTTTCTGAATTGACAGTCTAGCACCATATGACGCCGAAATAATGGACACTCTCCGCGATCTTTAATGCCTTTTTATGAATTCTAATGATCGGATCTATCGATGAGAGAGATCCTTTCAGAAGTATTATTTCAAACTTACTCTCGGAGAATAAAACTTATTCTCGGCAAACTACGCTTCGACCAAATCCACGACCTGTTGTTTAGAAGATTCCAATTTTCTACTATCGACTTCTATTATCTGCCTTGACAAGAACAAGTAAGTCATTCGCGTAAGCAAAAATATTGATATCTATTTCCGGTAATCCGCTCAGCCGACGCAACAGACCGTTGAACACGAGATTCCAAAATTCTGGACCCAAGATTGATCACTGAGCATGACCGACTTTTGAAAGGTATTATAGTTGCCAGAGAGTTCCACGTCTTTACCTAACAAATAATCTCCTATAAGACATAAGAGATTATTTGAGCAACTTCTCTTTCTCAGTTCGGCCACGAGAGAAGGCCATTAGGATAATTAAAGACCATAGTCACATCAAATAGAAGCGCTAGAGCTTATTTACGTAATGTCCCCGAGACTCGCGCTCGCAGATCAAACATCGCGTCCTCAGCAGATCGCCCGGCACGAAATCCATACTGATATGGTGAGGAGTATTCTGGCTGGTCCAGAATGCCCCTCAATCTAAGTTTTATTAACGTCTCTAGAAGCTTGCAAAAAAAGGGCAGGAGACAAATGGGTCTATAGGAACCAGATTTAGCTGGGACCTTGTCGGGAGATTTGAGGAGTATCCTAATACTCCCGCATTTCCATAACCCGAGAAATACTCCAAACCTCAAACAGCTATTAAACACGTGCGTCAAGAGCGAAACAAATCTAAGATTATCCCTTAAGTTCTTAAGAATAAATATCTCGATCATGTCCCATCCAGGAGCCTTTCTTACCGAAGGAAGAGACTTTAAGACAAATACCACTTCCGCAGTAGTTCACTGTGCAGCCGAGTCACTCTGAGCGATACACCGATTTGGGTCACAGAGCTCTTTGACGTTCACAACCTCGTCTCCACGGCAGTCAGGAACCAGAATCCCAAGCAGTACCCTGGCAGTGTCTTGCCAATTATTGGTGACCAAATTATTGTCAAGCTTGAGACTGAAGAGGGCCATCTCCGAAGCAACTCAGCGCCTAATGACTCGATAAACGATGTCGTAGGCATCCTCATTGCCCTTAGTGGTGACAAACTCTCTCTAGCTACGATTCCTAGCAACATCCATTGCTCTTCTATATTCTTTGTGAACACTATCATATCGCAACTTGAGAAGATCCTTTCTCGCAATATAGAAACGACGCTGGAAGCGTCGTTGGACTCTGTTCAATTCTTGATCAAATTCAGAACCGGATTCCACCATGGTACGGACCGCTAAAAGTGTCGCTTCAATGGTACGGCTCCGTGACAGGCTCCAATATGGAACTTACGGAGCTTATATGTAAATAACTAAATATTATCTATACCAAGTAAGGCACAATCAAGATCACCCAACCCATTATTAACATTATGAATAAACTTATCCCAGTCCACTTTTTTCGTATTGAAAAGGGGGCACTTAATTACTAGATAGCCTCTAGACGCACCTATTTCTATCTCAATGACGCGACGAACACTGCCAGTCCAGCTAGTTTGAACTCTCCAACCCACGATCAATGAGAGAAGAGCTGTTCTAAATAGAGTAATGTCATAAAGCTCTGGCGATTCGTCGACATGAACGTCGGTGGATTTCTAAGCTCATTGAGGACACTCCAGCCAAATGTCGCAATGAAGTCTTCAAAAATTTGTCGTCTCGCGTTTATAACTTCCCCATAATGGTGAGCCGACATTAACATCAATTCCGATAAGGACGCTGGACGAACCAATCACACCGCGCACCCTCTCCAGGTGTCTCCCATGTCCCTAGATGGGCTAAGACATGTGAACATACACAATAAGGAGAGCTAAGGTAAGGGAGAGCATTATAAAGCAAAATGTACATCAAACTTTTAACGTAACACGCGGTAAATCGAAAGGCTCTTATCACACAATATGTCTATGTATGTATTTATTCGTATAAAAACAAATCGCAACTTTTATTCCAAATCGTTCAATATTTTATGTTCATTATTTTATATCTTGTTTTTCATACATAATATATGTAGAATACAATCCGAAACTACTTGATAACGAATTTACCACTCTTGAATTCAAGACGAAATTCAGAGAAGTGAAAGATTGACAAATCAGAAAGCAAAATTCAAATGACAAATTCTCGTTTTTTAAGAAAAAGCTTTAATTCTATGAACTAAATCTACAATTGTACGAAAAAAGTATTCGCTTGTAGTTCTTATTATATCAAACAAGTAATATACAAAATATAGTTATTTTTTGCATTTACATGTGTTACGTCTTATAAATTTTTTATTTATTGTTACGACATCGTTTCACTAAAATTATCGAAAGTAAATAGAATTTCTTTTTCTCGTAAAAGAAATATTTTTCCCTTTTCTCTCTCTCTCTCTCTCTTTCTCTCTCTTCAATAAGAAAATTTTAAAGATTCTAAATTCGACACCTAGGCCTGGAATGTCAGGGCGAAAAGTCATAATCATGACATGTTTATGACTATACCTGAATTTTTGTAGCCAGCCAGAAGCCTACACTCACACACGTATTGAGTAGTTGCACTCGCAAGTAGCTGAACGCCGTATATATATATATATATATATATATATATATATATATATACAACAACATTTTTTTTTCTCAATACGTATTTGTATCTGCGAACAACTGCGCACCCACTCATGCATATATGTACATTCTGCGACTGTACAATTGCATAAAAAAAGGGAAATGTATTTTTCATATATATTATCTTAATTTTTATTACATAATTAATTAAAGTAAAATTTAAATAATCAAAAAAAAAGAAAGAAAAACAAAAAACATTATAGAACTATAGCCATAATAAATTACTATTATATAATTATTAAATAAACGTAATATAGTTAATATAGTTAATAACATGGAAATTTTTATTTAAGCAAATATAAGTAATATTATAAGGCTAAAAAATAAATGCCACAATTATTATCATTTCTTACTGATTATTGTTGTTGTATTTATATATAAATATAACAAAAAAGGGAATAAAATAGAAAAATGGGAGAAAAATAAAAATTGAAATAAGTAATTACTAACAAAAATAAAAAACTCATTAATAACGTTTGCTATGCAATTAAAGAAAATGTAATAGTAAACAAAGAATAATAAAAAATACTAATAAAATAGTAATAATAATAATAAAAATAATACTAATATGTAAATTAAATGTAAACTAAATGAAAATTTAAATGTAACCACGAATTATTATTAATATAACTAATATCACAAAAACAGTTTAAATATTAATAAATTTATAAATTGAAAACTGAACAATTATGGAAAAGGAGACTACGAACCGAATTTTATAAGCAGTTAAGTAATTAATAATATAAAAACGCTAAGAAATTAATAAAAATGAAAATTGTATACAGGCTGTATAAACTTTTCCAGGAAAAGCCATAAAAATCCTCTCTTTTCCTATACCGCCTGTGCTTTAAATTTTGTATAAAAAGGGCGCATTTCTCCATGCAAAACAGAGTTTACCTTCAAATCCTATACCTGGCAGGTGACCTACTGACTTGTATTAAGTGAGTAATAAATACCTTTCTTTTAAATTAAAATATGTAGTATTTTTGGGGGGGATTCAATTCCCTACCCTTTTCCCCGACGCTTTATCCCGAAATCCTTTCGTATATCACTCTATATGACTACATCCTACTAATCCTTTTTCCATATTAATGGGCGTGACGAAAGTCTACGCTGCAATATGGGCATCCTACTAATCCTTTTTCTATATTAATGGGCGTGACGAAAGTCTACGCTGCAATATGGGCATCCTATTAATCCTTTTTCCATATTAATGGGCGTGACGAAAGTCTACGCTGCAATATGGGCATCCTACTCCTTTTTTCCATATTAACGGGCATGACGGAAGTCTACACTGTAATATGGGACTCCTACTCCCTATTCTCCATATTAACGGACGTGATGAAAGTCTACATTGCGCTATGGAGAATCCATGCTAACATCCCTTTTCTTTATGAAATCTTAGTAATATCAATACCCTTAATCTAATAACATTGAGAAATTATCAAATAACCACCGAGTTAAATAGGACCGTTGTCCATTCCAAGCTAGTATACTTAACTGTATAGGCCTAAAAGGGGCATTTACGTTATGGACGTAACATTATTTTAGGAAACGAACTTAATCATAATAGCATGGCAAAGAAAGAATAATACTTTGATGAGTAATAAACCAAATGAATATTATTTAATTTTTTTGTGTTATTATATTTTTGTTATCGTTGTCTAATAGACGCATGTGCAACTTTTAGTTTACAGTATTATTATTGAAAAAAAATTAAATATTAATTATATAAATTTAATGTAATAATCTAAATTATATTTTACCAAGATTGTTTGAGCAATTTTTTCTTATATTATTATTAAAAAATAAAATAATATAGTATTATTTGTATTAAAAAAAAATATATATAGTTAATAATCAACTGTTTGAAAAGAAAGAAATAATATATTTATATATTTATATTAAGATAATTTATTTGTTTACTTTCAAATAATTAACAATCTGATTTTTCTTGAAAATTTAGTCACTGCACTGTTCTCTTGAAGTTGGTAGAAAGTTGCGTCGATTGTAGCTTAAATTCGTAATATGTAAATTTTAGTTTGGCAAGTAGAAGTAATTCGTTGTTCTTAGTTAGCGGTTTTAAAATATTTTTTATTATCTAAGTACTTGAATGTTTGACTATTCGAAGTTTTGGCTGACTGAATGATTTCCGTTTTCACTTCTTCTTGACAATGGAAAAATCGCCTCTTTAAATATCTTTTTCAATGTCGGTTTTTTCTAATATTTTCCCACTCTTGTATAGCTTTATGTGATTTTTATGCGTGTTATTTACATTACAGTGATTCCTTTTGTCATACAGTGGTTTTGCTTGTTCAGTTAGTAATTCTACATTTAAACACTGAATTTAGATTTGCTTTTATATTATGATTGTTGTAAAACTATTTATTATTTAAGAATTAAAATTATTTATCGTGTTTAAATTTAAAAAGTACTATTATTATTACAAAGGAAAGTGCGTACAATAATTTTTAATTTATTTAAGTTATGATAATAAATTAATACGGTTTATGTTGTGTATATAGTTACATAGTTTTTTTTTGCGAATAAATTTACGGAGTTTTGTAGTTCATTTATTGAATTAATTTTATTTCAGATATGTGTGGAATAATATCGTTGGTGTATGTGGTTATTTACATATTGAATGCATTTGTATAATATATATATATATATATATATATATATATATATATATATTTCTTGTTCATGTCATTAATTATAACGTTATTATAGTTATTTAGTTTATATATTATGTGAAGTACAACTACAATTTTAGAATAAGTATTTGTAAAAAATATGTTGTTTTTACCGAGTATAATGAAAACTATTAATTATTTAAGAATCTATAAGTGATATTTTCCTTAAAATTTATTATTCTTATTTAAATGTATAATATACTATTATTATATATATAAGTGTTCTTAAAATTAAGTTGTAACAATTAATTATGATAGTTTTATGTTGTGTATATAATAGATAATGGTAGTTTGTAATACATAGTTTTTATTTATAAGGTTTCGATTTTGAAATTTTGTTTTTTGATTAGATTTATATTATATATTTGATGCTAATAATGAATAATATATTAATAAATTATATTTTATATTATTTTATGTACCTTTGGATAATTAGTTTGTGAGGTTCATAATTTTTAATTGAATATATATATATGTATACACATGTTTGTTTTATATTTATGTTGATTAGGTGGAAAAATAAAGAAGAAAGGAAGAGAGATTGAGAAATTTGAAATATGAGGTAAATAAGGGATCATCAAATTAAGATGATTCATTCTCAGTAAACAGCTGATTAAAGTAAATAGAGTGATGAAATATCGTCTATTTTTACATTTTCTTTATTCTTTCTTTTTTCTACTTTGTTCTATTATCTATATTTAAATATATATTTTTACTTTTTCGTATGCCGGAATACTCCATCCCTAAAAATGCTAACTCGCAAAAAAATGCAATTAAGCGATTAATAACGTTTGAGTTCAGAACCATAGCTGAGTTATGCCCAGCTCAATTGACTGTTAAGGCTGTCAGGTGAAAATTGTGTGATTTTGTTTCGACACG
Source organism: Wiebesia pumilae (assembly GCA_018907045.1). NCBI lineage: Eukaryota > Metazoa > Arthropoda > Insecta > Hymenoptera > Agaonidae > Wiebesia > Wiebesia pumilae. The sequence goes on from JACCHZ010000127.1 coordinate 6,349,468, forward strand.
TTGATATTCTTCCTCGTTAATTTCTTTTAGTTCAATATATCCTTTATGTTGCGCGTTTTTCTTATTTGAAACCTTTGGTTTTTAAACGTTTCTTTATTTGTTTGTCGTTCTTATTTAGTATTTTATATACCGGAAATTTAATTTCGCACTGTCGAAAGTAATAAATTTATTTCATGTTTTAGTCAAGGTCGTTTCCATATTTGTGTTAATGATTCTTCATTTAATAGTTTCGTAATTACCCTTGTTTGAGTGGATGTGTATCCATTTAATTTGGATGTTACATTATTTAGTAGTGTATTTTTTTTTAACTGGGAACATTATGTGTTCCCTTAATTCTTCGAGATTCTTCTCGGAGTAAATGCCGCTTATTGCTAATGCAAATGAACTCGTATATTTCCATGACGTAGTAGTCATGGATTTGAGTGTAATTGGTTTTCTTGCGTAGGTAAATTTTGGTAATACTTTGTACGACTCGTCATCCACTAAATAATAGGATGGTAATATATTATTACAATTGATCTTAGAAACAATTTTTTTAAAGTTTTGATTGATAAATAATAAGTTTTGTTTCTCAATGATATTATTAATTCTACAAAACTTTTTTCACCATGATTTACTTTTACTTTAACTGGTACAAATTTGTATCATGTATCCAGGACCTTTCATTTAGTTGTAAGCAAACTGAGTTGGTGCATACACAGCTATTGCTAAAGAATTTTTGTGACTTTGGCGTTCAATTTTTCATTATTGAATGATTACGACTTTATATAAACTTTTAATTTGAGATTTTATGTATTTCTCTACATATATAAATTTAGAATTTACATAAGGATTTACATAATAGATCTAGATTATTAATAGATCGGTTAAATTATTCGTGAAACTTTTTCTTTTTTGTTTTAAAAATTACAGGTTTCGGATTTTATTTTGTATCTACAGACACTTTTTGTTGATTTACTAGTTAGAGCAAAAATGATACCATGAGTGGAGAGTGAATATACCTCTTGGTTTTGTTCTGAAGAAGAGTTTGATTTTCTTTGTCTTTCCTTCATATAATGTATTACATTGTTCAAATTTACAATTACTTGAAGGCAAAATTTCCCAAGAGGTATATCCACCTTCACCATCTATACACGTACCATTTATCATGGAGTAAATAGTTTCCGATCTTAAGTGCAATTTATTAGTATTAAGATTAAGTTTAGCCATTTGAGTAGTAGCTGTATTTCAATAGTTTCTTGGGCTATTATAGATATAAGAATATTATAGATATAAAGAACCATAAGGATCGGATTATGCTGCTCCATTACATCTGCCTAACGTATCAACGAATCATGCGAATACGACTGGGTGTGCTATAGTGTGGTTTTGTTTTATACCACGGATTATGTGATTTCCAAATCGTATTGATCCATATTTATACAGGTCTAAACAATCTTGTTTAGAAATATCCGAGATATATTCAACCTCTCCGTGTTGAATGATAGAAGTGTGTAAAAAAAATTTCACAGTAATAAAGTGTTCTATGAACTTTTAACTTACACTGAGTACTGAGTAACTTGGGTTTTCAAGAGCTCGTCAATGAGGAGAAGTTGTGCGTAGCTCGAATTTACAATTGGTTGATTGGTTTTGATTTCACACGGATATATCAAGTAGGAATATTGTGGTTAAATTCAAAGATCGAACATTGCAATCATATTCCAGGAATGTGATTGTTAATTGTAAAAATCCAAATAGAACTACCAATTTCATAATTGAAAAAAAATTTTTATTATTTTTTTTCTGAAATTAAAAAAGAAAATTTTACTATTACGCATTATTAAATCAATTAAGAATTATGTGCTGTGTCCTGAGCCTGTTTGCGTGTACGATCTTTAAATTTTTATTAAATTGAGTTTTATTATTATATTAATAATAACTTCGAGTATTTTGTGAGAACTAGTATAACGTTCTCCTAATTTTCAAATTCAATCAATCAATCAAAAAATGATCAATCATATAATCAATCATAAAGGGAAATAAAAAAAATATATAATAAAATACTAAAATATAATCGTAAAACAAACCTAATATTAAGTAATAACAATAATAAAAATGTATATCTCTAATTATTATTAAGCGAATATAAGCATATTATAAGTCTGAAAGAAACGCCGCAATCATTATTACTATTTTGACTGATTGTTTTTCTTATATTTATATAAAATTATAACAAATAAATATAATAAAATAAATAAATATAATAATAAAGAAATAAATATAATAAAATAGAGTGAAAAAAGAAAAAATTAAATAAATAAATGATTATAACAATAAAGACAAATATTAATAACGCCTTGATACGATTAAAAGAAACTAATAGTAATATTTTTGAACAAAGAAAATAATAATAATATTATTAATACTAACAAATAATGTAATCAAGAATTGTTATTAATTTAACTAATATTATTAAAAACGGGCTAAATATTAATAAATTTATAAATCAAAAACTGTACAACTACGAAAAAGGAAATTGCGAATTGAATTTTATAAACAGTTAAGTGATTAATTAAATTAAAACGTAAATTATTTAATAAAATTGAAAATTGTATACAGGTTGTGTAGACTATTACGGAAAAATTCATGAAAATCCCCCTTTTCTCATAGCGCTCCCACTTTAAATTTTGTTTGAATTCAATTTTGGGCCCTTAAGAATCCCTCGATGAATGAGGATGTGAGAACAGGAAACTCGTTTTTTAATAATAATATGTTTGTAGATGGACTTAAATTAATTTTAACTTGATTTTAAATGGAATATGTAAATTTATTCAAAGATAAAATATTATACACGGCGATACAAATACTTTTAAATATATAATGCAAACTAATTTAATTCATTCTCATAAAAAGACGTGGGCCGCAAAAACTAAATTTAATATAATGATATGCTCTGACTCTGGTTTAATGATGATTATTTTGTTGCTAGCGTCTGTCTTTATATACTCTTAATGTTGCAGCTGCTTCGCTCCTTATCGGTCGATCGTATTTACCATAAAAGATGCTGATTGATAAGAATAAATTGAAGGTCTTTTTACTGTCTCCACGTGTTAGCCTGCTTCCTGTACATAAGTTTTATGATTATTTATTTTTAGATAAACGTCGATAATCCCGTATACATTAATATATCTAATCACTTATTGTGCAATGTGATTAGAGGTGATTTCTATTTCTTTTTTTCATCATTATTTGTTTGATAATATTTTATATCATAATGTAATTATTGTCAAGTTTAGTAACTTGGCCAATTGCGTCACTGATATGAAGTTGAAAAATTATGGGGACGTCAAAGTAGTTTTTCTTGAAAAAGAATTGACTCCTACCTTTTTCTTTTTCTGCCCTTAAGATCCTTCCTTATGTAATTCTAACTAGTTGTTCTCTATCTTAAAATAATTTTAAATACATAATTGCGGGGTAGACGAAATGTCTGGTCGCGTTATTGTAATTTTAATTAAATTATATAGTATAATTGCGAGTGAGACAAAAGTCTGCCCGAGTTTCATCGTTCATTCGTATCCTTATATAATTATTTTTATTTTATTATTGTATATATTCGTAGACGAGGATATCTCAAGATAGTTTAGCACCTTAGCCTATCCCTGGATATTATACTTAATTATTTAGGCCAAAATGAGACATTTGCGTTATGGACGTAACAATCTTTATTTTTATTTGATTTCTCGTATGCATTCCAACCGTTTGAAGTGGAAGAGGGTTATGAGGTAAGGTGTCAGCATTCAAATTTGAACGTTCTGGCTTACATATAATATTATTATCATTTTCAGGTAGTTTAAATTGCTATTTCTGAATTATGACTTTAGTTTTCAAGGTTTTAAACCATATTAATGATTGATGGTGCAAGTGAATTTTAAAGTAAATATAAGATCGAAAAATGTTTGCAGAATGCACTAATGCCAGTGCTTTCTTCTCGTAGGCCTCTTAGGAGAGTTCCAGTCCGCGCAATACTCGAGACGTGTAAGCTATCGGTAAATTTTTCTCTATTTCTCCTTGTAATAATATTCCTCCAATAGCAAAGCCAGTCATCACAGGTAATATTAAAGTTTCTTCATATCCGGAAATTAGAAAAGTGAAGAATTACATAGTGCAGATTTCAATTCTATAAAAGCGTTTTCGATATTTTCATTCCATGCGAAGACAACTTTATCTTGGAGTAGTTTTGTCATGGGTTTGGTTATGCGAGCAAAACCTTATATAAATCTTTTGTAATAACCTACAAGTCTTCAAAAAAGTCTTATATTCTTTTTCTTTAGACTTGGCGAAGTTCTTTAGGACAATAATTTTTTCTGGGTTAAGTCTTAGTCCCTTTTCACTTAATATATGTCTTAAATACTTAATTTGATTCTTTAAAAATTCACACTTGTGCATTTATATTTTTAGGTTAGCATCTCTCAATCTGTCCTTTACTAAGTTGAATTTCTATTCATGCTCATCTGTAGTATCGTTTCAAATTATGAGGTCGTCGATGTATACAAATACTTTCTTGTTTTTTGCATGCCTTGCAAAACGTGATCCATTAATCGTTGGTATATGGCAGGTGCATTACGAAGTTCTAAAGGCATTCATTTAAATAGATATTGTCCAAATAGAGTACTGAATGCTGTTTTATAGGTATCATCGTTATCCATCTTTATTTGATCAAAATATAATGCAAGGTCGAGAACAGTGTAGAATTTACTTTCTCCAATAAGGTCAAAAACAGTGTAGAATTTACTTTCTCCAACTAGGTCGAGAACAGTGTAGAATACTTTCTCCAGTTTTTTCATTTAGTTTAGGAAAGTCTAATACAAGACGCCATCTGGGTTTCCCAGAAAAATCTGATTTCTTCTTGACTATCTATAAAGATAAATTATAGGGAGAAATGGTTCGATTATATTTGAATCTAATAAATCTTTATTTGTTTGTCTAATTCCTCCTTTAGCATTAGGGTACATCGATATTGTTTCATATTTACGGAGTAATCATCCGTGGTTTCGATATGATGTTTGACTAAATTGGTAAAGTCTAGTTTATCTCTCTTGACAAAGAATTGATCTTTATGTTTTTCTATTAGGGTTTTAGTGCTTGATTATATTTCTGAGTTCAAACGTTCTAACGTATTAATTTATTAAGTTATTAAATTATTATTAATTTATTAAGTTAATTTATTAACTTAAGTGATTCTTCTATGGTTGATTTGTTATTTATTTGTTGAATTTGATCGCGAAATTGATCAATGCCGTCAATTGAGATTCTTAAATCTGTTGAAATATTTTTATGAGATACTAAAATAATATTTAATTGCGAAGTCTTAAAGATCTTCAAGGTCTGAACAATACTTTCTTCATTGTTGATGAAATTTATACCGATGCGGTAGTTTTAGTTTTTAGAAATATAGATTCATAGTCTATAAAAGTTTATGATTTTACTATGTATGGAGCTACTAGTATACCTTCGAATTGAATTGGAAAATTCTTTGGAACTACATTCTTTTAAAAAACATCAGTTGTTCCTAATAATGCAATCTCAAAGGTTCTTATTGTTCTTATTGTGGGTTCACATATACCCTTTAAATAAACGGCTATTTATTTGGGCTTCAGGAGGAAGTATATGTTTTTTTATTATATTTATTTCTGATTCAAATTTATTGAATTCTGATCATGAATTTACCTATCTATACGAAGAGGAATAAAATATTCATAAATAGTAATAGAGTAAATGATTCGTTGGTTATTATGTTAATAATAGTTTTTATTGATTTCGGCATTATTGGTGGTCTAGGGAAATTATAAGGTTTGTTGTTTACCCATAAGTCTCGATTCTTCAAATTAATTCTTGATTTGTTATCTAAAAATAAATCTGATCATAAAATTTCTTGGTGAGTTAAATTAAAATCATAATTGACAACTAAAAACGGGTAGATGATTTCAAATATTTTAAGATTCATTATCCTTATAGTTTCTATAGTTTTACGTGATATTCCAGTAATGAAGATGTTCTTATCTATATTTATTTTATATTGTTTAGGTAGTGCTTTTGTTTTTATAATACTTACTTTGGAGCCAGTATTCAACATGAATTTAAGATTTTTATTTGTATTAGTCTTAAAAGAGAAATATGGTATTTCCTGATCATTACGTTTTAATTGGATGGAAGTAACTCGTAAAAGAGATTTGGATCTTTCTTTTCTGTTTTTGAATGCAGTTTTTTTTCAGTCTCCGTTACGGTATTTGATATCGGGAGACTGGCAAAGTTTTCCAGCTTTTTTGCAACTTCAAATGATCTTATTTTCTAAAACAACCTGTTTCAGTATGCCCTTATATTTTAAAAAAGTTGCAAATTTTTTCAATTTGACTCCGGCATATTTCAGAAGTGTGCCCGATTTTGTTAAAAACTTGGCACGTAGTAACATTAGCAAGTTTATTGTTTGGTTTTATTTTAACTAAAACAGTTTAATGCTACATGCTCTATTTTGTTACATAATTGATGTGTTGGTGTTTAAGTTTTTCTACATCTTTGTAGTTGAATGGCCATTTGATCACATAATTAACATTTTAAAATTTGGCTGCAATCTTTGGCATTATGGCCAATTTTATTACAAATTTGGCAAATCCTCTTCGGTAGTTTTCAGAAGTATATCCATTTGTATGACATTTATCACACGTTATCTTGATATTAGATAGAGTATTGATTTATTTTGGATGTATTCTGAGTTCAGGTTTGTAAATTTCTTGTTTCCTAAACTCTTGAGTAGATAATTTCTTGTTTCTTCGTGTTAGTCCTTTCTCTTTCTAATTCTTTCCTTCGCATGAACGGGTCAAAGGCTCTTATTTCTGCGTCTGCTCTGACCTTAAACCTCGTTGCAGGTGGTGATGATATCGAAGATGATAATTAATTTATCTTTAATCTGCTAAATTGAATTTTTAAGGTTTTTTCATTTGGTCTATGTGGTCAAAGAGAATAGCACCAATAAAATCTATTAATTCTGTCAAAATATCCTGTTTCTCGAATTGGATTATAATGGCTTTGTACAGTAGGGTATTTTGCACTTCCAAATCTTTAATTTTTACTTTTTACCAAAATTACCCAGTAACAATAATAATATCCCCTAGTCTGTAATTAATGGCATTTATGTCTGGTTATGTGACGGTATTGATTCCGTTCATTAAATATGGAATCATTTATTAATTTTAATAAAGAAAGGAAAAAAAAATGTATTATTGTTCATGAGGAGAAATTTAATTACTAGTTATTCAAGCTACAAAAAACGAACAAATATTACTGTAATTTGTACTTTTTATTCAAATAAATTAAAATTAAAATCTATGATGCTTGAGTCTAAGCGTGTATTATTGTGTACTGGTGTTATGTATAATGTTTGACATCTTGTTTAATGTTTTTAATATTGAAGTCTCGAATGATGAGGCTCTTTCGTCTTTGATCTTTCGTGATGCTTCTCTACTGTTTCCTTATTACATTATTTCTCAAAAAGAGTGGATTGTTTATATAAAAAAAGTTTCAGAATTGGTCGTAATTTAGACTGTTTCTAATTTTTTTCCCTGACAGATTGTACGCTTTCTTTTTTTTGTTCCCGATAATTCATTAGTATTTTTTACTAAAAATAAAAATAAAACAAGAATAACTATTTGATTTATATAACACTTGGTCCATTACTCAATTAAGGGGACAAGTCTTTCAATTCTATCTCGAAAAGGCCCTCAAAAATTTATAAGCGATATGTTATGTCTTATAATTTTTTTATATTTATTTTATGCCTATGAATTTAATGTAATAACATGGGTAATAATAATAATAATATATGTAATTAGTACGCTTCATTTTTTCTTTTTAGCATGCAACATATTATTTTTCTCTTTTTTCTTCAATTTATTATTTTTAGTAAATATAAAAATATTACCATTTTTTCAATAACATAAATATAAATACAGTATTGATAATACTTTAGTGCTATCTAAACAAGAATAAAATCTAATTGTTATTCTGTAGTTAATCAATACGATTTTATGAATGGAAAAGCACTAATTGGACAAAATATTCAAGATGTTAAAGAGCAAGAATATTCGTTTATTGTATGTATTGTTGGAGCTAATATGTATATATAGCTAATATAAGTACCCGTGAATGAAAGAGTTTGGTGCAATGGAACACTTATTTCATCAGATCGTATTTTGTCGTCTGAACATTGTCTTACTAATCTAGAAAATGAAACTATTTTAATAATTGCTGGTTCACATAAATTAACTGAAGGTAGATAAAAAATTCCGGAATGGTGGAGATCTTTTGAGAAATAGTCTATTAAACAGCATATTTTGATTTAATATCCAGATAATTACAGCTATTATTAAAGTAAAACAAAATATTTCAAAATAATACTATTTAAATAATAATTTATTCATTTCAAAATAATAGAAAATTATATAAGACTCTTATAAAAGTCTAACGTTGCTACGGTGCCTCGTCCCATCCGCCACGTGCCCTTTCGCACTCGTGTTCGTTGTTCGTCGGGCTTTTCCTTCCGAATTTTTCCTTCCTTGCTCCTTCGTCGCTCTGCTGTTGTTGGTCGCTGGGTCTCCCGTACTCCCCGTCTGTCCCGTCCCGGAGAGCTCGAGGTAGGGCCAGGTTCGTGGCGGGAGGAGGGAAGTGCAGAGAGGCCGGGCCGAAATGAACAAGGCCTTTTTTTCTCGTAGCGAGTACTTTAACGTGTTTTATTGATTTTAATTTACATTAGCCTTTTTCGTGCGGTGCGCTCACCGCTTACAAAGGAGGCTTTTACCTTTGAAATTCTTACTTGTATAGACAATGACGGTTACAATTTATATCTTATTGCGGTGCGCTCACCGCTTACAACGGAGTCGGTTCTTATGGTATTTGCTTTTTGCGGTGCGCTCACCGCTTACAAAAGAGTCTTATAATCTATCTCGCCGGTACGACACTTTCGCACCATCGCTGTGCCGGTACTCTAACGCGGCGGAGAGAAGTCCAGCCCGATGGCTGCGACTCCGTGCACACGACCGCGGCTCTAAACCTATACCGGGAGGTACGACACGAGTCGTGCCTCCGGGAGCCCCTAGTGCGCCAAAAGTCGCTCTTAGGAGTCGTGCGCCGAAAGTCGCTCGACCAGGGAGCCTTTGCTTCCTGAGCTCTTCCTCCTGGAATTCCCCGGTGCGCCGAAAGTCGCTCGACCGGGAAGCCTTCGCTTTCCCGAACTCCACCTCCTGGAGTTCCCCGGTGCGCCAAAAGTCGCTCGACCGGGAAACCTGCGCTTCCAGAACTCCACCCCCGTCTCGCGATTTCACGTGAGCGCGCCCTTTTTATACCGTTCTCGGGCGCGCTTCCCCTCACGTATTTTAACTCGCGGGCCTCGCGGTAGGGTCACGCCGCCTAGCCGCTCTCGTGGGCCAGGCTGGTAGGGGGCGAAATAGTGGCGGAGCGAGCGCGTCGCGCTTGCTCGCGTATCACCCTGCGTTAGCCTGGCCAGCGCTATACGCAAGGTTCCCCTCCACGGCCCTATACTATATTTTCGTCCATTCATTCCTCCTTCTACGCCCGATGATCACGTTTTTACCGCCGCGCCGTACACCCTCTCGTTCTCACTCGCACGTTCGCGCACTCCCTCTCTCGTGCCCTGTTTTCATGGGCAACGCTGCGTCGAACGCCCCCTCCCACTCCCACTCACACGCACACGCACTACCTCTCTCATACTTGACTCTCACTCACAGCACCGCTGTGCCGTACGCCCCCTTCCACTCCCACTCACACGCTCACACATTACCTCTCTCATACTTGACTCTTACTCACAGACACCTCTGTACCGTATGCCACCTTCCATTCCCACTCACACGCTCACGCAAGTATACGTATTCATTCGCTCGTTTACACGTCTTTTTTTTCGTTTTCTATATTTTTCGTTCGCTCTTTCTCTCTCACACTCATACCTTACGTCTTCGGGCGTTGTAGTCCGGACCTCTTCTTTGCTTTTTTCCCGGCCCGGTTCCCATGGCAATGTTGCCCTTTCGCGATGAAGTTATTCGTCGCAAAAGTAATACGTCGGTAGAAAAATTAATTTAATACACAGAATTGTATTAAAATGTATTTCCAAATAGAATCATAATAAAATCTGTATATAATTTTTTTAGTTAATTGAACATGTACGTATTCAAATTTTTCTATGGTATAGCAGACTCTATAGAAAAACTGTTGAACTAATAGAATGGGGTAATATAAATTCAAACCAAACACTAGAAATCTTGCAAAAATTAACGCTAGCGATTATATCGCCTGCTGATTAGGAATCAATAATTTCGAGAATTGAAGGGCGTAAAATTCATATTCACAAATACACTAAAAGTAATTCACCTGTACTTCTTGGAGATGTAAGTATAATATGTAGTATAAAGTATTAACATAAATTTTAAACGTTTTAATAAATGAAATATTTTGTGAAAATATAAAAATTATGATAATGTTTTTATAAAATGATTCTTTAGATGACTTTACAACAAATTTTATAGAAAAATGTTTTATAGGGAAAACTCATTAAACTAATTAATTAGTAAAGTTTCTATGAATTTAAAAGATTTTTAATAAATTAATATATATATCAAGTTAATATATATATATATATATTTTAATATATATCAATACTTCTGATACGACTGCCTAAATAACATATCCACGAATTTTTAATTTAATTTATGAATTAATTTATTATTTTACTATTTTTCCGAATTCTACTTGAGGTTTACTTAGAAAACCAAAAATATACTTAACATTTTTTAATGTGATTGTTTACATTAAAACAAATTTATGTTTAGGGTCCTTTGTTATATGAGAAAAATATTTTAGGTTTAAACACAGGAGAATGTCCACGGTATTCTTATGGATCTGTTCTAGATAAAGTTTACTTTCATGTTGGAATTCATTATTATAAAAACTTTATGAATGCGCTTTTAGTATAATTAATATAATATTATGAATATAATGGAAATTAGTTACAATATTTTATAAAAAAAGTTTAATTTTCTATTATACTTCGATATTAATAGTAAATATATTTTTACAAATCTTAAATATTACATTTAATCAATTTAAAATTAAAACTGTTACACACACACATATATATATATATATATATATATAAATTTTTAATATTTATGACAAGTAAATTCATATAAAATAGAAATCATTGTTATAAATTTTTATGTATTTTTATATTTTAAAATATAATGTATATTTAATAATAATTTAAATATAAAGAGAAGAACAAATTTATTACAAAAATTTGCAAGAAGACATAATAATTTTAAAGACATGATAGGAATTTTTTATCAACATAATAGCAGTTAAGTAAAAGTTATAATTTATCTTGAACAATGTACACGGTATTAACTACCCTACAAAATATTTCCTTTTTTGCAATATAACCTAATATTAATTTAAAAGTAATTAGTTAAATTAGTTAATTTAAAAGTAATTAGACTCGGCAATTATATTACAGCGGTAGTAGTAGTCATTCGGTAAGAATAATAATAAAAATAAATAATTTTATATTAGTTTATGACGTGTTTTAACAGTAACAAAAAGAAGACATTAATTATCGGTAAATATATGACATATTGCGATACAAAGTTATTACATAGCGACACCGAATGAGCGCAGTTACGAAAATGGGGACGTTCAGTACGTGCTTATATAGCTGGCTATACGACAATATACAATAAAAATAATTATAAAACAGAGTTTGAACAATGCTCCAGGATACAATGCGATGCGATAACATGGGACAATTTGTCTTGACAGGATTCGTCTATGTCATAGCAGAATTAACTACATGGTGTTTCTCGTCTTCGTTATGTGGTCCTTGTGTGTATCATTCTCGAGTTGTTCATTCATACTACTGCTCACAACGTTGATCTAGGTAAGGAGAGTCTCGCAATAGCGTACAAACGCTACGAGCTATCCGGCGATGCTCGTTTTCAGGGTGGAGGGTGTGTCGATAAAATTCGGCTCTCCTCGTGCTCGATCAGCGCACTTTGACCTACGGGATATGAGACCTTCGCGGAATTCCGAACAACCAATAAAGGCAATTCTAAATACTTATTTATAATTATTTTAGTTAAAAACATTTTTTTCACTTTTATTACTTAATAATAATATTATGTAGAGTTTCAACTTACATATAAATAAATGAAAGGTATTCGTAAACGAAAGGGAGTTCTGTGAGTATTCGCCATCAAGTGGCTATGCTTCTGCGATGGTATATGCAAACGACAGGAATAAAATCAAATTAGTATTTAAAAGAGAATAGCGATATGAAAACTAGGTTACTTTTAGGAATTTTTTAGAAAAATGAAATATACAAAAATGCTAAAATTTTAACAGTAAATTTAAACATTGTATAATGATATAAAATTTCACAATATATACTATTGCAGTACTAAGTTGCTAATACTTCGTAATTAAATGTTTAAAAACTAATATGATTACATTAATAAATTAATCTTCTGCCGTGCACATTAATTTTGAAAAAATTATTTCGACGAAAAATTGTTGCTAATTATATATGAAAAAAAAGTTTACTGATAAATACGATATACTATCAGTTTTCTTAAATGAGTCGTTTTCTAGAATTAGTTTTTCTTTGTCTTGTCTATCTAATGACTTCCAGATATTTCTATGATTACCGTTTCTGATATATTTTGTTGTAATTATCGCCAAAAAATTAATTTTTCTGACCTAGTATGATCTAACATTGCCAAAATTTGCAATGATTCTAATGATTACTTTCTTTCCATGAATAAATATTCAATAATAATTATAAAATAAAAAGTTTTGTCAACATTCAAAATTTGTTATAAAACTTCCTATTGCATTTTCAATAAGGTCTTTTAAGCATCTTTGAATTAATATTTATTTATAATAAAATTAAAGATCATTTTTAGATAATTAATTAAATTAATTTTGATACAAAATTAAAGATTACCTTTAGATAATTCTAGATATATATAAAAAAATGTCTTTACAATTTTGGTATCTGTAAGAGCTTATATTTTATTTTGTTTTCAATTTAATCTACTTGCTATTTTTAGTAACTATCAATACTTTATGGCGAATTTTCGCATAAAAGTTACTATTGTTGAACAATAATGCAGTTAAATAATCTGTTTTCATATCAACAAGAGAATAAATTTATTTTAATTATTTAAATTGCTAAAAATATAGTGTATTCTATATCAAGTATAAGTACTTGCAACGAAAAGTCCTCTTTCGCGTAAGAAAAAGCCAGGAAAACATAAAATACATGTGCATTCGAAACCGCGGTACGAACACGATGTAGCCGGCGCCGTGTTGAAAAGAAAACATGAAGACGCGCAGTATGGAATGAGCGAGTAGCGAATGAATGCGAGGGAGAAGAGCGTAGCTACGCGCCAAACCTTACTGTATCCCCCTTACCAACAAACCCTTGCCACCTACTGTAAGGAGGAGAAACTAATCTTCCCCGGTTAGGTGGCGAGGGAAAACGTGAAGAAAGGATAGGTTCTTTCATTATACAAAAGAGCGAGAGAAGAGAATGGAAAGGATGGAACGAGAGGTGATACAAGAATACCGCAGAGCACCCAACCAAGTAGTAAAGTAGCGTCGAAGTCAGAGAAACGGAAAAGTAAGGAGAAGGTACAGTAGGTAAGTCCTTACTGATCCGAGAATGATGCGATTCGCGCTTTGTCTTCTTGACGGATACGAATCGTTACGCCATCCTTACCGATCCGAGAGTAACGTGATTCGCGCTTTCCCCTCCAGGGCAATAGTAGTTGTTACGCCACCTAGACTGATCCGGAAGTGATGCGATTCGCGCTCTCGCATTCCAGGCAAAAGTAGTTGCTACGCCATCCTGACAACCTCGAAAGTAACGTTTGTAGCATTCTCTCCTGGCCGCCCGCACATCCTTTTTCCAGAGGAGTAATAATGAGCCTAGCTCCATAAACGTAGGAGGATATAGATATGCGACATAAGAACCCGTTAATATTTCCGGAAACCCCGAGAATATTGTGCACCGACGCCATTCTTGTACTCGGAAATTCGTACATAACGTTCGTCGACACGATTAACATAGTTATAAAATAAGAATATTGTATCGACAACCGAAATAGAATAACTCGTCATGTATATACCTAACTCTTGTGAATTTTTTTTGTATCAGTGAGCTGCAGTGAACGAAGAACAAAATAAAGAGGCTATATTTATTTTTATAATTCACGCGTAGTTATAATCTACTCCCTTTCCGCTCTAAATGAACCCTGGCCGACGATCTAACTCGACTATACAACGGGTAAAAAGAGTGAATAAAAAGGCGCCGCAGGTGTCTCATCAGACCTAAAGTTCACTCACCAACAGAAGCTGCAGGAGGCAAAACTGAACCACGGGAGATAAAATAGGTGAAAATTAAAAGTAAATTAAAGTAAAAAGTAAAAATACATGAAAATCAGCAGATATTCAAACTTTGGTTTTAATTTTTAATTCAATTTTTATTAGACTTTCTTTTTATTCAACAAATTCTATTAGACAAATCGTAATTACATTCTATAAAATTAATATTTATAAGTAGATAAACAGGCAAGTGTATGGAGTTATTATATACAAGTTATTCAAGGATGTAAACTATATTATTGTCAATAATATACTCTATAAAATAAAAATATGTATTAATGTATAATGCTTATAAACCGTTATGTATAAATATCTATTATCAAAGATAAAAATAAAAGTGATTAAATTAGACGATTAAAGGATTGTATCAATTGTAGTCATATTTTCGTAACGTAGTCTTTGCAATACATAGATTGACAGTTTGCTGAGATTACAGTCTAGTTGCTTTGTCTACTGTTTACTTAAAATCTTCTTGTCAAAACGTCTTGAGGCTCACGCGAAAATACATTTGTCATTAAACGTGACAATATATAAATAATGAATTTCTATTTACCTATAATAATTACTATAATTATTATAGGTATATTTAATGAATTATAAATTTTTATAAATATTATTGAGAAAATACTCACTTGTTTTTCGTTCTCTCATTACTTTTTTAAGGTAAAAAGTCTAGACTTTTATCATGAATATATACTAAACGTAAAATACTACAATAAAAACATGTAATACTATTCTGCAGTTTGATATTTAAATTAAACATCGGTTCTTCATATTTTTGAAAAACTCGTTCGGTATTCATTTATCGTTATATTATATGTTATCTAAAATTTTTTTATATTACGATAAATACTTCTTTTATATTTCTGATACTAATTTTATGTTTCTTATATTAAACTAAATTTATATCGATTATATTTACGTTTTCTCATTATGCGTTATATAATTTTTGTTTCTCTTCTGCAATTTTTTTTATGTCGTATGTAACAAATAATGCTTTCTATGTTTTATTTACAAAATAAATATTCTAGTGATAACACTTTCAATTAATTAAGATGCGAATAAATAAAATGGTATTTTTCTTTTGCAGATGATCAATACGGTTTAATAAGCACATTGGTTGGTCTTAATATTAGACGAGTAGACAAATGAATTTAGGTTTATCACAGGTTTTATTGAAATTTCAAACGATATCCCATTAAATAAACGTCTTTGGTGTACTGGACATTTATTTCATATTTTCATGTTTTGACATCTGAACACTGCTTAAATGAAATCAGCGGTACTGCATTTGCAATAATTGCAGGATCACACAGATTACATAGATGTCGTTTTTTATCCGTCTTGGTGAATATTCTATAATCAATGGACTGAACATCAAAATTCACAACGAAATCATCGCAATAACGATATTGCTATATTAATAGTAATTTAAATTTTTTTTAATGTTCATTTTTAAAAAAAAAATTACTGCAAGTCGTATAAAAATTAATTAACTTAAAACTTATTCACAATATTATGAATTCTTCTGATATTAAATCATGTGTAAGAATAAAATATATCTTGCATATTTTCTTTAAAAAATCATTTCTTAATATATGTTACGTTAGCAACTGTCTAATGAAGTTCTTTATAGCTAGTTCAAAATTCCAATACGCAAATCGTTCCAGCAAATCTTCTCATGGATGTAGCTAATACCAGATTGTATGAGCTAAACGTTACAATAGCTGGATGGGGTGATACAAAATGTAATGTGACACCATCGATTATGCAAGCATCACTAGCGAAAGTTTAAACAAAAGCTGAGTGTGACGCTCTAACTACAAGAATTCAAGGAACAAGAGTTCATCTACATCCAAGATATCTATGCATTAAAGCTGAACCATATGTAAATCTCGGCTACGTTAGTATCGACATTTTTTTAATATAAATTTTCTTATGTATTTTTATAGATATTTAGAAATGTTTCTACAATGACTCACTAGCAATACTTATGTTTTTACAAGGAATAATATAAAATTAACTTCATTTTTATTTAGAAAGCATTTCCTTAAAAAAATCCGATTTACAAATTATAAAGTTATCCCGATCTACTATTATACAGAATTATTGTTGCAACTACATTTACAGAGACTTGAATTGCAAATCACAGTGTTTCATATTCAAATACAACTTTCAAAAAATTTGTTGTCACTTTGCGCATTGAGAAAGTGTTTAAAATATTGTGCAGTAATTTTTTACATTAATTATCATGTTACAGAATATGCTTATGAATAATACTTACGCATTATTATTTACATTGGTCTAATCATCATGATTAAAAAAACATCGTATATTTCTATGCACCTAATTATGCATTGAATTAATTACATTAAATTTTCTTTAATATTGCATTACTTATTAATATATGGAACAAAAAAAGATTTTAGATTCGATTACATTAAAGTCTTCAATTAATATAATTGCTTTCAACAAAAAAATGTAACGTCTCATTACCATTTTAAATCAAGTTGAAATATCGTAAATATATAAAAAAAGTATATTTGTAAAGAAACATTTTTATTAAAATATGTTTTTTAAGGGTGATAGTGGCGGTCCTCTTTTATTTGAGAGACTGGTAGTGGCTGTTAACAAAGGAATATATCCTTCCATGAATGGACAATTTCATCCAGATAAAATAAACATTCATCTCGACATTTTCCCTTATGCGGAATTTATTAATACACAACTGAATATAAATCATTGAATAAATGTAATGAAATAAATTATATGTGTACGAATAAAATGAAAAAATTAAAACAAATAAATTAAAATAAATTGTGAATTTTACTAAAGGATCAAATCTCTATTTTAAAGTACAAATTACATTTTTTCTTTATTCTATTAATATGTAAAACAATGAATGGTACTAGAAACAAATTATATCTTGACTTATAATTTATGATAAGAATTAAAGAATACTACGAGGTTCTTAATATTCAGAATTTCTTAAAATTTAATTTTTATTAATTAAATTATTGGTTAAATGATAAAATAGTTGTATCAATCACTTTATACGTAAATAATTTTTAAACTATAATTTTCCATATCGGTTCTTTTTCAACAATTTAACTTATATAATTTATAAAATGAATTCCCATATAAATTAATTTGTAAATCAAGTTAGTAAGAATTAAAAAGTTAATTATAAAAAGCAATATCAGTTTCATTAGTTTTTAATTCAAGAAACCTAAATACAAATTATTAAAAAACTAAGTTTGAAAACTGAATACGATAGAAAAACAAATTTCGCATCATATTCACGTAAATAAGTCAATGATTAAATTAAATAACCGTAGAAAAATCCAGTATGCAATTTTTAAATAAATAAGCAGAAAAAATTGTTCGTTAATTCGTTACTTCGTTCAGTTGTATTTTCAAGTATTAAAAATATGTTATTAATGTAAAACATTTACTTTTTAAAGCTTTCGATTAACTAAATAATAATCACAAAATTGAGAATTTTGTTTGCAGATTTAACAAAATGATTATTTATATTATGAATAATCCAATAATTTCAATTATTTGACTTCGTCAGTATAATCGTAGCATTATTTAGAAATTCAAATGACACGTAATTACAACTTTTCTTTAAACTGCGAAATTTAAAAGACTTTTATATAAGATCAATTTATAAACATTTACTCATAAATTTGAGTAACTATTATTTTTACTGTTTCAATTTTTTCATAATGTGAAATATGCGATACCATGAGGTGTGATGTATTTGATTCAATACACGTTCAATATATATTATGAGTAGATTGTGCACTAACGTAATGACAAATATTTATGTGGCAGAGCTTTATGATAATAATAATTTTTTTTAATTTAAGAAATGTTTTAATACTTTTAACATGTGTTTTTCTTAGTTTATAAATAATAGTTGCTTATTTTTAAATTAAATTATGATTTTGTTATAATTATAGACTAAAAAGACTATTATGTTGGGAAATAGAAAATGTTTTTCTATTATACATATATAAACATTAGTTTTTTTACTATATCTAAGGAACCACCTCACAATTATATTTGATGTGCATATGTTTACTTACGTACTGATGTATCTTATTAATTCTAAAGCTGAATAGTACAATATTTATAAATAAAATTCAAATTCTGTTCATTAGGATTTGTTACAATTAAATTAACTATTGTTAAAGATATTTCAAAAAATATAAAATAGCAATATTTTCAATGAAAAACATATGTATGTGTGATTTTTTATGAAATTAGATACATTTTTCATTATTTTCAACAAATATTTAAATTTTTGTCTACTAAAAGAATATATATTGTACTTTTTTTGGATAGTTTTAAAATCAAATTAGTATACGTCGATTTATTTATACTATGTTTTTATTCAATCTACAAAGAAGTATTTACCTCGTTCTTCTTCAATTACTGATATTTTGTAAATATAATGTCTTTTGCTTTATTTTAAGAATAAAATACAAATTAAGTATAATATTATAATGTAATAGAAGTATATAGTAAAATACAATCTTTCTGGTATTATAATTCTATTAAATTTGAAGTTTTATTCTGTAGTTAATCAATATAAATTCAAAATGGGAAAGCATTAATTTTTCAAAATGTAGAACCAGCAAGATATAATGAGTTCTTCTTTGTTGCGTGTATTGTAGCATTATGTAATGAAGGATCGATAGAAGAAAATGTTCGGCGCAGTGCATCGCTTATTTCAAAGTTGCACATTTTAACGTTTGAACATTGTGTCGATGATGTAGAAAACGAACAATTTCGAGTGATATAGGATCAAATGATTTAAATCGAGGTATCTCATATTTTCAAAATTGGTGGATAACATACAACCAGTAGACTCTATATTTTGGCATACTAATTATATATCCAGATAATGATCTCGCTATAATAAAGTTAAATAACTCTTTTAAATATTCAAATCATACTTAACAAATAAAACTCAAGGCACTTGATTAAAGATAGATATAGTTTAAAATGATGGTATACTTTATTACACTGCTTTTATGCTGAAATATAAATAAAAATGATGCCTACATAGTGCTTCTTCTTAATTTAAAGTAAAATAATATTAACGACTGACTAAATTTAATTACATTTGATTGGAAATATAATTATTTTCATAAACCCAGTGAATATTTCATTACTTATACCAACTAGTAGTAGAGTTGGATTAAAAGTTTCGATCGTTGGATGAGGCTTAACAATTGACGGTGAAATACCAATTTTATTGCAAAAAGTGACTACACAAATTATATTAAACGATAAATGCATAGCTATAGCCTCAGAAATCGTACAAGGGTTCCTATTTTTGAAACATATTTGTGCACTATTGCTGATTCATACGTTCACCTTGGAAAAGTAAGTAATGGTATTGTTTATGTGAACTGACATGCTTAGAAATTTAATTGCATATAGAATTTGTCACGTTATTTTTGAACTTTATTTACTAACTAATATCTACATTAGTTTTTTGTAATAAATCATAAGTTTTCCAATTATAGAATTTCCTTAAAGAATTTTATAATTTCGAATGACATGCTTCAAAATTCTAAGTTTTATACATTTTCGAACCTTACTGATATTACTTTATTGAAATATTAAGTAGGTTTTATAGGTCTCTTAAATATATATCTACTTCTTAGAGGTCAATATTTTAAAAATCTTAATACAAATTAATTTTATTACAAAATTTACTTATATCTACAATGAAATATATAATTGAAATAAATGAGGTTTCTTAAAAGAATTGACGTAATTCACACAACATTAAATAAAAATGTTCAATATTCTAAGACTAAATACCAATCTTTTTTATTATAGATTGCAGATTGTTTTTATACAGTAACAAAGCTATAACTTTAATTATGTTTCTTTTAGCATATGTTAGTTTTTCATATACTTTAAATATTAATTCCAAAAATATTATGAAAAATTATATAAATAAATGTAAAATTTTACGCTTAATACAAATTTATAAGTTATAAAACACGGAAAATCAAAGTTAGATTATAAATTTGACTTGGAATAATATTAAATTTTTAATATTGTGCGTACAAGTGTTTTCGCTTTAAAAATATTTTAGATTTCAACATTTTATTTTTGACAAAAGTTTGATATTTAAAATATAGAATAATAAAAATTTTATTTTATTTGGTATTTATGAAACAAATATTTGTTTAGCATTTTTAGCCAGTACAGATCGAAGTTTAACATTGAAACATATAATTAGGCATATTCTTGTATAAATAAAATATTAAAATGAATTACGTTTCAGAGTGATAGTGGTGGTGGTCCTTTGATGTATAAGGGAACTATTTTAGCCGTTAACAAAGCAGTATATCCCGCCTTGGATGGCAAATTTCATACTAACAAAGCAAACACTCATATCAGCCTTGAAATCTACACGGACTTTATTAACAACATATTAATTTATTAATGTCTTCACCAAAATGTCTAGTAAGAGAAATATACTTAATGTCATGAGTTCAAAAAGATTATTAAACTCTTTTTTCATACTAAGTTAGCAATCGTATTTTTCTGTTAATTTATGAAAGTGAAAATTAACAATATTTTATTTTGCATTTTATTAAGTGTAAAATATAATAAAATTTAAAATTTAATAAAGTAAATACGTAAAATCTAGAGAAAACTTAATAGGATTTTATGTAATTGCTAAAATCAATATTTGTATTATCTCATTTCATCTTTCTGTAATAATTTGTTTAATAATATTTTTAATAATTGCTTTAAACATAGTCGACTGAAACAAGAGTATTTTTATTATATGGACATATATAAATATATAAAATTAATGGTTTACACTTCTGGTCAGACGTGAATTTGAATTACTACAAGAAAGCTTCATAATTAATCTTTAATTTTTCAAATTACTTTTATCCGCAATCGATTTATAAAGGTGTTCGAAGTATCTATAGACTCCAAAAATCAAGATATCATGAAAAACGAATATCGTTTTATCCCTGTTGCATGTATATTAATGAATTACTTAGAAGGATAATGTAGCAAACGATATCACAAAAGTAAGCGTTAATCGTAAAATTGCGTATTATATTTATCAGTTTATATCTCTTACAGATGATTAACAATAAATATACTTCACAAATAATGTTGGCTTCTACACGGCTCCTAAAACTGTCTTCTTGAATAATCTTTTTTTTCTCTCTGTTTTTCTTTTTATATGTACGTTAAACCCATATTTTTCAGGACGGTTTTTCTTTTCTTCTTTGTAAAAAAATCGGAAAAATAAAAAAAGAGATAATCTTTTTTTTTCCGAGCGGTAAAGCGAAAGGCGATGATTCATGGGGGGATAACTCGTATTTGCGTCAAAGTTGCGTTGCTACATGGGTAGTCGTCAGTATATAGGGTTGCCTTGGTAATCAGTCTTTCGTATCTTCTTCATCTTGCTATTTTACAGCTTCTTGTTAATTTCTTCCCGGACAGACACTTCTTTTTTGAATATCCTCTGTTGAAGCTGCACTGCTCTAATCACAAGCCTCTACCTTCTTCTGCTTCAGGCAGCAGCTTGACGGGATCGCCTCTGCACTTTTGCCTTGTGCCGCATTGTACCGCCATTGGACGTGAACTTCCCTCATGAGCACGAAGTGATAACAAATGAGCCTTTAAAAATGAGCCGAGCTAGTGTCAAAATAATACTTAAAAAATCAAGGGTATTATTTTATTTAAAAGATAATTATAAGCATTATATGTCAAATAACAATAATAAAGCATTTAACATAATATTAAATAAACGTGAATTATTTACTATAATAAATAAGAACTAAATTAGTTCACTTAATACTTGACACTGTTAGTGATATACCACGTAAAACTTATACTTTGTTATTTATATTACATTGTAACATAGATATGCTTCAATTTATTAGACAATATCAATTAAATAAAAGTAGTATAATTGTATCGATAAAACCGTCAATAACGTCTAACTTCATTTTTAGATATAAGTACACAACATATATGATCAACAAGATTCGTTTTCTGTTCAGTGTATGAAATTGCAGGATAGATCATACCGCGATAGATATTATTATTATATAGATAGTACCCATAGATATTATCGCGATGGATAATCTGTTACATAGGTACACAACCTAGAATAATCACTTTATTAATAAAAAGTTCAGAGTAATTTTAAAAATTACAAATTAAAATATGAAGCTAATACTACGAAAGTATTAAATTCATTTAGAGAATAAAAGTATATCAATCGCCTAGAAAATAAAAATAAAAACAATGTCAAATACTTTTTGAAAATTTGATATAAGTCTGTTCTACATTTCTCCTAACATGTAAGCCATGTAATACCTCCATTTTTAGACTAAAATACGCAGCTAGACAACAAGACTTATGTTTTGCTACAAAGTCTTGTAGCATAATAAAATTATTATGCTAAATAATGAGTAAAATAAATAATTTTATCATGCACTACTATGTCTTTCGATGTTGCAATTTTTAATAATTTGAACCTTTGCCATCAGAATAAATTCATAACTGCCATACATTTTTTGAAAAAAAAACTGTCCGATATTAACCATTGATAACTTATCAAACGACAAGTCTAAAATGTCGGTCAGCGCCATCGTACTTTATTTCTTACCAGCTAAATCCATTAGCAGGTTTGACAATCATTTCGCGAATGTTGGTTTTCATATTTATCTAAGAGTAGAATTGGTATACAGGATTGTTAATTTTCATTACTTCTTTATGCCTACCGATCGATGATTCGTGAATGTCATTTAACATACCCTTATCGATCTTTATACCGGAGATATGAAGACGGCCTATTTCCTATTTTCTATCTATTTTCAGCAAAATAGTACCTGTATCTTCCAATCAAGAAACATTGCTTTGACGAGAAACTAATTAAAATTCTATATAACTAGATGTAGATTTAATTTAAAATAAGTTTAACTGTAGGTTAGGAAATGAATTTTATATTATTATTGTCTAATTACTTTTATATGATTTCAATGAAATCATTTTACAATAGTACAATAGTACAAAATTTTACAATATTTAAATAGAAGCTAGACAAGGAAAATAAAATATTAACGTGAAAATCTTAAATTTTTTTAATTTGAAAACATATTTAGAATTGTAAACGCTTTTCTCTAAAATTGTTATATGGCTAAACTCACATAACGCGAATTTGAGCAATTTAAATCCTCTTAATTTTTTCATAATTCATTACGTTCTTAATCTCTGAGAAAATAACTAAAAAGTTATTTTCCTTTATTTACTTCCAAAAAGTACATTATTATATGTGTGTACAGAAGTGAATATTAGAAGCAAATTATAAATCACTAAGCAAATTAGTGAGTAAATATGCGCTTTACACAACGTGTAAAGAATACACACACACATATGTCTCCTTATTAAGATATTCTGCTTTATTATTAAATTATTAATTAAAATATTTAACTGATCTTTTAATAATAATTTATTAATACTACACTTCTTTTGTAAAAGATCTTATTATCGTCCATATCAGTAAAATTAAATACTGATTTAGGATTTTAATTTTTATAAGTTCATTTATAATAAACTTTCCATTTTTTAAATAAATATTATTTTTCATTTAATAATGACATTATATTTAGATAAAATCTAAAAAATAAGTTGATGGTATTTTGTACACTTCTTAAAACATCAATTCAGAATCCCAATGAATTATCCATTCTCAAACAATATTTGCAAGTCAACGTCCGATGTCAATAATTTAACTTTGTCAGTATAGTCGTAACATTATTTAGAAATTCAAATGACACGTAATTACAACTTTTCTTTAAACTGCGAAGATCAAAAGACTTTGATATAAGATCAATTTTTAATAATTTACTTATAAATTTGTCATGAGGCGTGACCTATTCAATTCAATAAACATTTATTGGATGATTAATCTTATTTATGAGTAGATCGTGCACGAATGTAATGACAAATATTCATGTGGCAGAGCTTTATGATAATAATTCTTTTTTAAATTTAAAAAATGTTTTAATACTTTTAGCATATGTTCTTTTTAGAATATCGATCGTTGTTGCACATTTTAAAATTGTAAATATGAAACTTAAACTAATACTTGTAAATGATGAAATTACTGAATATTTTTCCAACATTAGGTATATAATTTGTCTCCACCAACTACTACTTGTTCTATTTCGTATGTAATATGTAATTCATTTTATTATTTTAGTAAATTTAAGTAAATTTACATTATCAATACTATTCTTGCATCATTAAAGTCCTATTTCATTTGAATTTGTTATTTCCTAGAGAGTCAATACAGCATAATAAGTGCGATACCATTTGTCGGTAACAATATTAGACAAGCTCAAGAAGATGAATTTCCGTACATTGTAGGTTTTGGTGAACTTATTAGAGGAGTTCCACCGGAACGCCGTCTTTGATGCAGTGGAACATTTATTACATCAAATCATGTTTTGACAGCCGAGCATTGTTTGAATACTATAGAACACACTCCATTTGTATTAATTGCCGAACCACATATTTTGCGTAATTGTAGATATTATAACCCATGCTGGTGGATAGCTTATAATCAGTGGACTGTTATTGAAGAAATACAGTTTCAATTCGGAAGACATGATGTAGCCGTCTTAAAAGTAAAATATGTTTCGATATTTTTAAATAAAATATAAAAATTCAAATTTGTTAAGGTTCTATTTAACTATTATGTAATGTAAAATAATTTATTTTAATACTGCTTTGATAAAATAATATCATTTAAACAATTTTTTTTTTCGAAAATACTAGTATATAATTTTATGTCTATAGTTCAAAAATATAATTCTTTTCAGACAATTTCTAAAGTATCCTGTACCATATCGCCAGCACCCATGTTACTTGGTGCGGTAAATACTAGACTATACGAACAAAACGTTACATTAGTAGGGTGCAGTAATAATAATAACGATCAAACACTATCAGTTATGGAAGCAGCAGATGTGCAAGTTTTAACAAAAGCTGAGTGTGACGCTATAACTGCAAGAGTTCAAGGAATAATATAATTTTATAAATCTGTACCACATGTACACCTAGGCGATGTTAGTATCCACATTCATTTTATAAAATATTAGAAATATTGACTGAGTGTATTACTAACATCTTTTGGATTTTAAATATGATACCAAATATATTGTTGTAGGGCGATAGTGGAGGTCCACTTTTATATAATAGTTGCATTGCAGCTATTAATACGGGAATATATCCCTCCAATTTAGGATTTTTTCATCTAGATATAGTAAATATTCACCTCGACGTATACTATTACAGAGAGTTTATTTTAATGGAAATGAATATCTCTTAGTAACAAGAATCCGAAATTAAGTATCAGAAAGATTAATAAAATGAAAGATAATTACGTCAATAGCATACATCTTTTTACTACTATGATTATCAAGAAAAAATATATGCCTAAATATTTTTTCTTTTTACAGATATTCTAAATTTATGATGGAAACATTTTCAATTATTTTTGTTGTTTTTATTTACAACACTTAATATGTTTATATTAATTTTTTACAAATAAATAGCTTAATAGATAAAATATAATGAATATTTTGCATTAAATATACATAAGAAAATCTGTTGACATAAATCATACTATTTAATTTAAGGAACATTTGTAATTAAAATATCGTTACAAAAAGTCACATTACAATAAATTCAAATCAAAATAAAATTTGACAACTCATAGAAAGATCAGCTGGCATTTGGTGACTTAAACGATATTATTCTCAAGGAAGTAAGATTTAAAATATTTGTAACGTTGCTAGTCCCTGTTCGGGCGCCATGTAATGTTGCTACGTTGCCTTGTCCCATCCGCCACGTGCCCTTTCGGAATGGCGTTCGTTGTTCTACGGGCTTTTCCTTGCTAATTTCTCCTTCCTTGCTCCTTCGTCCCTCTGCTGTTGTTGGTCGCTGGGTCTCCCGTACTCCCCCTCTGTTCCGTCCCGGAGGGCTCGAGGTCGGGCCAGGTTCGTGGCGGGAGGAGGGAAGTGCAGAGAGACCGGGCCGAAATGAACAAGGCCTTTTTTTCTCGTAGCGAGTACTTTAACGTGTTTTATTAATTTTAATTTACATTAGCCTTTTTCGTGCGGTGCGCTCACCGCTTACAAAGGAGGCTTTTACCTTTGAAATTCTTACTTGTATAGACAATGACGGTTACAATTTATATCTTATTGCGGTGCGCTCACCGCTTACAACGGAGTCGGTTCTTATGGTATTTGCTTTTTGCGGTGCGCTCACCGCTTACAAAAGAGTCTTATAATCTATCTCGCCGGTACGACACTTTCGCACCATCGCTGTGCCGGTACTCTAACGCGGCGGAGAGAAGTCCAGCCCGATGGCTGCGACTCCGTGCACACGACCGCGGCTCTAAACCTATACCGGGAGGTACGACACGAGTCGTGCCTCCGGGAGCCCCTAGTGCGCCAAAAGTCGCTCTTAGGAGTCGTGCGCCGAAAGTCGCTCGACCAGGGAGCCTTTGCTTCCTGAGCTCTTCCTCCTGGAATTCCCCGGTGCGCCGAAAGTCGCTCGACCGGGAAGCCTTCGCTTTCCCGAACTCCACCTCCTGGAGTTCCCCGGTGCGCCAAAAGTCGCTCGACCGGGAAACCTGCGCTTCCAGAACTCCACCCCCGTCTCGCGATTTCACGTGAGCGCGCCCTTTTTATACCGTTCTCGGGCGCGCTTCCCCTCACGTATTTTAACTCGCGGGCCTCGCGGTAGGGTCACGCCGCCTAGCCGCTCTCGTGGGCCAGGCTGGTGGGGGGCGAAATAGTGGCGGAGCGAGCGCGTCGCGTTTGCTCGCGTATCACCCTGCGTTAGCCTGGCCAGCGCTATACGCAAGGTTCCCCTCCACGGCCCTATACTATATTTTCGTCCATTCATTCCTCCTTCTACGCCCGATGATCACGTTTTTACCGCCGCGCCGTACACCCTCTCGTTCTCACTCGCACGTTCGCGCACTCCCTCTCTCATACTTGACTCTCACTCACAGACACCGCTGTGCCGTACGCCCCCTTCCACTCCCACTCACATGCTCACGCACTACCTCTCTCATACTTGACTCTTACTTCTTCGGGCGTTGCAGTCCGGACCTCTTCTTTGCTTTTTTTCCCGGCCCGGTTCCCACGGCAATGTTGCCCTTTCGCGACGAAGTTATTCGTCGCATATTTATTCGCTCAAAAATGAAATTTGCTCTAAAGAGTGTAATCTTTAATATACAAGACGTTTAATAAGATACGACTTGAGTCCCTGTTCGGGCGCCATGTAATATTTAATATATTAATGTTTATTATGGATCTTCTATATCGAGAAAAACGAGTGAGTAGTTAGAAGGAGAGGGATTTGAAGCGTATGTCTGCTCTTCTCGATCGTTGTTCTTTTTCCCTGCTTACTCGTCGTCCTTCTGGTGGTGGAGGCGGCTCAGTTCCTCATGCTCCCTAGCTGTCCTGTCCCGAATAACTCAATGTCGGACCAGGTTCGAGGCAGGAGGAGGTGGAGGCGCGAGGAGACCGGGGTGAAATAAGCAAGGCGTTTTCTCTTTGTCTAATATTAAAATTAAGATTATTTTTATTCAACTAAACTTACAAGGGTTTCTTTATTTTGCGGTACGCTTACTGCTTACAAAACCTTAACAGCAACGGCGGTGAATCTAGATGTTATCGGTGTACATTTTGTAGCGGTTATAATTTTATAAAAATTCTCGGAGAATACAGCAATGGCTTATGATTTTAACGATAACGATACATGATATACGCAGCACTTTTTTACGCACTAGATGGCGAGATTTTACAAGGATAAATCAATTGGCGATGCGGCGCTTTCGCATACTAGACAGCGGGTTTATAACATTTATGGAATTGCGTCAGTACGGATTTATTCAGCGGAATTTACTCGTCTTGCAGCTTGACGGAAGACGGCGGGGAGAGTCTAGTCAAGAGACTGTGTCTCCGACTACACGATCGTGGACCTATATCTATACCTGGGACCATGCGCCAAATGTTAGCATGACCAGGAAGAGCGACAAATGTCAGCATGACCGGAAAACCTTCACTTCCCAAACTCCACCTCCAACTGTCGATTCTGCGTGAGCGCGCACTTTTTATATGTCGCGGGCGCTTCCCCTTATGCTTTCGTACTCGCAGCCCCGCACACTCTTTCTTATTCGTACTTCCACTTAACGGTCGGCCTTATGCCGCGCACAAGCTTCCACACTTGTACTCATACACTTGTGGTTGACGCTATGCCGTGCACTCGCTTTATCACTCACACTTGCATTCCAGCGGCTGACGCTCTGACGCACGCACACTTTCTAACTCACACCGTGCTCCCGTACAATCTTTCGACTACTGCACAATTAAATGTCTAACACTCAAAAAATTTTTCACTGTTCTTTCGAGTGTAGGGGCCGGGCTTCCCCTTCGTTTTCCTTCAGGCCCTTGACCTGCGACATTGCTGCCCCTTTGCAACGAATCCTTTCGTTGCAAGAGTATGTATGAGTCATTCTCGCTAATGCATACCTAAACGGTTCCAATCCGTGTTCGCTTTTGTGTAAAAAACTTGCTTGATTTTATATTCCAGTTATTACGAATTTGATTATACTTTCTATTAATAATTTTTCAATTGACAATAGTATAGAATTTATAAAAATCGTTATTTGTCTTTTCATTTTCTTTAAGTGTGATTTCTCAAGAATATTCTATGCAATTTTCAATTTGATCCAATTAAATTTACTGATTTAGTAAGCGGTAAATGTAGATCTCTCAGATAAAAATAGACTATCTAATAATATCGCATCACTGATAATTATTCATACTTGTCTGTGAATGATCTTCTATGGTGATTTATTTATCAATATCGACAATATCAATTTTTGAATTATAACAGATATTCAAGAAAAAAAATTCAATGAAAATATTTACTTAACATCAACGTTTTTAGAGCAAAAGTATGAGTTCAAAGAGAGTATTTCTAGCCCATTTTCATTTATCCTGTGATCAGCTGATGCAGAAATTAAAATGTTGAAACTAAAACTACGTATTTTCATGCATATGAGATAAAAGAAATCTCTTCATAATTTTTAAAATGTTAATTCTAATTCAAAAAATATAAACGAATAAATTATTTCAAGAAAATTTGTCGGAAGAATTTGATATTCCTTTTATAAAAAATTTATTCTTTCATGACTAAGCTAGAATGTTTTAGGCAATCCTTATATCTTATAAACAACTGGACTATTTTAATGTAGCGTACCTTTAAGCTTAATTTGCAACAGAAATAAAGTTCACAAAGAAGTATCGCTTTATATTATGAACTAATATTTTTTATTTTTCTTCCATACATTGAGAACGAAAAATAAAACTGAAGGGCATCTCCTTATTTTCTGCAGCAGGTATAATGTATTCTTATACACTTATGTTATTTTATACTTATTTATTTTTATACAATGTTTTGCTAATTTTTAAGGTCAAGATATAAACTTTCTCCTACTATAATCCAAGAGTTTATTTTAGTCAGATATGTTAATGCAATTTGCAAGCTGCGGTAATCCGCTAAATAACTTTGCTCGTACTAAATTATAATTATATAATTTATCTTTTGTTACATTTGTTCATTACTGATCGGATGTAATTCCGAATAACGAAGTTTTAGGAAATATTAGACTTATTTTTTACAGTAACACCTTAAGATATATACCTCAGTATTAATAAAACGAAGACTATTGGTTATATCCAAACTGCATCAAATGCGTTAGTGTAAGGAACAAATAAAAAAAGCTGACTGACAAAATATTTGATAAACTTATCGCATATGAGGTCTTAGTTATCCGTAGTAAATCTTGTTTAGTAGAGATGACGAAAATGGACAAGATAAAGGCCCGTGTTAAAATAAGTAATCTAAATTTGTACACTGATGGAACTCTTAACAGCCAGCTGAAACAAATGGCAAAGTCTATATTCCTAAGCAATATTGTAGCCTATAACTATCGATCTCATACATGAATTCTTAGAGTTAATTAATTCTTAATATGTACGGGTGGTTTTAATTAAAAGATGAAAACAATATAATCAGAAAAATTTTATTTGCTTTTTATTTTCTTAATAAATGCAGTAAATTTACTAGATTTTCTACTTACCATTTTTAATAAAAGATCATTATTTTAGAATTGACCATAAAATTCTGAGTTCTATTAAATAAATTTCAAATAAATTCGAATGTGCGAATTTGAAGTTTTAATTTTGTCTAATATAATTTACTACAAGTTTTAGTTGATCAGTGAAGGACTAAATAATTTAATATTTAACTTAAAACTGTTTATTTCATTTGTATTTAATATACGGTTTAAGTAGCAATTGTCACTTAAATGAGTTTTATCGAGCAGCCAACACTATCACCTATAATATCTTCAAATTTTAATATTTTACCTTGTCTTATTAACATAATGCATTTGAAATGTAATGTAATATAAAGCAAATATGTATAAAATAAATATAACATTAAAGCTTCTAAAAATTTCAAATTGTTCATGATTCTTTAATCATTACTCTTACAGTATGTTTTGTTACTATTATTTTTTAATACCCTGTTGTAGAGAATAAATATTACTATTATTCTATTTAGTATAAAATCAATATTCAGTGAATTTATTGTTTTGCTATTTTTTCTGACAACTGCATGTCTAATATGGCGAAGTTGTTCTATAAGGAAATCAATTGATTTAATTAAATTTTATATCTATTTAATGTAACTGTATTTTTCCAAACAGAACCTTTTTTGGTTTCAACTATTTTTAAAACAGTGCATCAAATTGAAAACTACTTTTATATATAGTAGTACATATGAAACTGAAAAAATATTAAGAAACTATGCAGACAATACCTAGTATATTCAAATCCATAAATGTAGATACAAAGAAATACTCATCATTATTTTCTTCATGTAGGATTTGAACATTATTGTAAGAATTTATTTTTTATTTGTCGTTGTGATAAAATAAAAAAAGCAAAATTTATTTTAATTCCCATTTATTCAGAATCCTTGATTAATAAAATTTCATTTCTTTATAAAACAATAAATTAATTTGGTTCATAATTTTCTTTTTAAGCATTGTATTATTATTTGAAGGTAATGTTTAAAATATTTCCTTTATAATTTTGTAAATATGAAATTATTGTAGCAATGAAACAAAAGGATTTCACTTATATTTTAAAAAATTGAAAACGATATTAAAAGAACTTTAAATTTAAATGCAATTTTTTCTAAATCCATTACGAAAACTATAAGCAAATTCATATGCTTAAGAATTATCAATTTACTTTTTAATCTGAATATAATTATAATATATCGAAATTGCAGGAATTGTTTTGTTAATTAACATTTCTTAACTTATATGTGTGAAACGCTACGAAGAAAGGAGGACAATTATCTAGATTTAAAAACAACACGTCGAAGATCACAGACGAAAACACCGTCCCATCTATCTTTTAAAACGTTATGGCTCAGACAAGATACGTGCTGCAATGAAAACTACATGGAATTCAAGTAACGTACTGCTCGAATAAAGGAGTAGAAGAAAATCGTCCATACATGAACACCAACAATCGCTAAAATAGCAAAGACAAGAACTATGCATAAATAGTAGGAACGCACAGTTCGTATGAGCCTAAAAAACGGACAATCGGAATCACTTAGGTCATGCAGATGTCATCCTCTACTCCATAGAGAAAGATATATGATTCAGAGTTTTCCTAAATGTTGAAAGACTTGAAAAAACTACTTGTTCGCCCAAAAGGTCTTTTAATCTTTGGACGTTTCCTAACAGAATCTAAAATAAACTTAAATAAATGACTCTTAATAAGGCCAGAAAAGTATTTGAGCTTGACTAGATTATCATCGAATTGCTTATTCATACAAATTATGCATATAGTTGTAGAAAAATTTGTCAGAATGAGTGTAATAAACGGTAGCATTTGTCCTAAATTCTGCGAGATATATGAACGGCAAATTAAGGTCTATAATTGGCTGGTGGGAGTGGTAACTGATCACCACAATGTGTACGTGCATTTGCGCGTGTATAATAGTATAGAAAATCTTTTATCTTTATTGATGACTGGGAATCAAAGAGTCAGAAAATCAAATGCATAAGTGGATTATTCACGTACTAAACTTACTTTCAAAAGAAGGAAAAGTGAACTTAATTCTAATAATAATAATAATAATAATAACAATAACAGCAATAACAATAATAATAATAATAATAATAATAATAATAAGTATACATTTATGAAGAAAGATATATGAAAAAGGAATTTATTCATCAACATTTTAGAAAATACTTTCTATTAATGACGTACTGCGCTATCTATTATAATTTCTAAGTATTATACTTTCTTATGACTTAATAGAATTAGAGATTATAAGTGCCTTTTACATCTAGAGAATTGAAATAAAAACGTAAAGCTATAAAGTGTTTTTCTAAATGTACGTCTATTCAATATTTTTCGTGTGCATATATATTGTGGCGGTTTATCTTATTTTTCGGTGAGTCGTTTTTCGCCTCCTGCCGCTTCTGTTGCCGTGTGAGCTCGAGACCTGGTAAAACTCCCTGCAGCACCTACTTATCCCCTTCTTTTACCCTTTTTACGGCCGGGTTAGCTCGTTGGTCAGGATTCGGTTAGGGCGAAAAGGGAGTGGATATCAGAAAAGGGGCGACAAATAATGACGCAGTTTTTATAATGAAAGTGAAGTAGTCTCTTTATTCGATGTTCTGTCTACCGCGGCTCGTCATTACAATAAAAAATGTACATTTATTAATGGTACTATCATTATTTCGCTGTTCCGGTAATTATCGCTGGTTTTCCGCATACATCAACGGTTCGGTGTACATTTTTACAGATTTTACACGTATATATACATGGCATACACATTCACAACGCTGGTTGTCAATGCTTGCGGACTTTTGCAGCACTTGTACTCCCGAAAAGGTGTCCCCGTTACCCCCTAGAGATAAGAAATTTGAGGACGGCCAGAAGGAGAGAACGTTCCAAACGTCACTCTCTGGGTGGTGTAACGATTCGTCTTCAGGAACACGAATCGCATTTATAGAAGGGTAGATGAAGAAGTTACCTACGTTATCTACTTCTTATTTCTCTGCTCCTCCAACTTCAGCGCTATTTGATAGTTCTATTTCGGTAATACCTGCTTTTTGGCATTTATTCTCTCGTCTCTCTTTTCGACATTTCTTTTCGATCTTCTATTTCGTTCTTTTGTAAAGCGGAGGAGGATATCTCTTCTTCGTTTTTCCCCTCGCTGCCTAACGAGGGGAGATTAGTTTCTCCTCCTTACAGTAGGCATAGTGGGTTCAATGGTGAGGGGGTCATGATATGGCGAGCATTTGCTTCCGCCTTGGCGCGTAGCTGCGCTTCCTTCCCTCGCATTCGTTTCACACACTTATTCTTTCCGCGCTACGCGCCCTCATGTGTCTCCAACATGGCGCCGACCACACCGCATTCATGCCGCGAATTCGACTGCATAAAAAGGATACTTCGTCATAATGTATATTATTATGTTTAGTTGTTTGTAATAAAAACATAAGAATAAATTTTTCACAAATAAATTGTATAACGTTTGAATGCATTTTTATTCAAATACAATGTATTTTATGCATAAAGTTGATATTTCACGTTAAAATTACATATATTGATGAACTACTATTACCTCTATCTTATCGCGATATATATTTCATATAATAAATGGTAAAACGGATAACCAACATTTTTCATATAAAATTTATGTAACTAATCTCTAAATTTAAAATATTTTCATGAAGCTCTAGAAATGACAAGTAATTAAAATTTTATATAATCGAATGTAAATTTAACTTAAAAAGTCTATCTATAGGTTGGGTGATTAATTCTATATATTATTTTCTAACTAATTTCATATAATTTCAATGAAATCATTTTTTTAAATATTTAATTAAGTTTGTTAATTACTATATATTTATTTGTTATATAAAATTTAAGTATTTTATTAATTATTCATGTCTCAAAAAACTTTTTAATAATTGCCTACAGTATTTGAGTAGAAGTTGTTCATGGACAATGAAGTATTCACGTGAATACTTTAAAGTTTTTTAATTTTGAAAATTCAATTACGATTATAAATGCTTTCCTCGGAGGGTGGTCAAATATTTCCAAAGAATTTTTACATAGTTACGCACACATAATTAACGTTATTAACTTTACGTACCCCGAATTCGACCACGACTTTAGCCCCTTTCCGTTTTTTCGTAATTTATTCATTTTTAATTTACTCTTTTTTATTCTTTACTACTTCAAAATATGGCGGCCCTTTACTTTTAGACAAAAAGTCACGACGATTTACTGCCTTTTTTAGTGCGATCATGCTTGGAAGTTTGTTGACCTCCGTTGATCACTATTCTATAACAAAATGTGAAGCCGTTAAAGAAAAATTGAAAGATGCCGCTCTACACTGAATAGTAATATTACTTTTCGTTCTATCTGCGATTTATAGAATCGCTTGTTTTAAAAGAAACAAAAAATGAACATATTTATAAACGACTAATACGTATTAAGTTACCGTTAATAAAATTAATTTTATTTTAATAATTTAATTTAATAATAATAAATTTTAATAATTTAATAAATAATAATAATAAATTTTAATAATTTAATAAATAATAATAATAAATTTTAATAATTTAATAAATAATAATAATAAATTTTAATAATTTAATAAATAATAATAATTAAATTTATAATAATAATTTAATAATTAATAATAATAATAATAATTTAATAATTATTTCGGAGCTAAACATTAAAAAGTCAATCCTTAACCTATATCTGATATTATATTACCTGAGATTACACGGTGCTGTAATTTAATTTTTATCTAGTTTAATATAAGCAGAAATTTACTCACAAATTTATTCACCAAATAAAACAAAAGGTTGACATTTACAATAACATTTTAGACATAGATTTATTTCTTTTTTAAATAATTCGGATGATAGTGATGCTACGCATGGTGCACTTATTGATTATCAAAGCAAGGCATCTTTTATGAATTAGACATTGATAAGCTCTCTTGTTCTATATTATTTTTATTTCAATATTTTCTTGTTCGTTAAGAAAGAAATTGTATAAATAAAATCGTTTTACGTGGATTATTAAAATAATTAAACATAGAAAAATGCGATTAAGTATTTACAGGCTCATCAGCATGTTTATGCATCACATATTTCTTATTTTAATCTATATAACAAATTCAATTATCCAAATAATTTTAACTTCATAGAATAAATAATTAATATGAAATAACAATAAGTAATATGAAAATAATACTACTTGTGGTTTTTATATAATTTATTTTATCTGATTTTTCTTTGAATGTTAATTATAAAACATATTATTTTTTATTTAGAATTAATATAACCATGAGACAACTGATCATGTGTAAAGGTACAAACGTGTTATCATTTTAAATAAAAATATACTGTAACTGCTAACCAATAATTACCAAATAGATAACACATTAATTCACAATATTATTGTACAACTTAATTTATTAATTTACTATATATAATAATGAAACCATCACTAGATTATCTTTGAAAAATCTAGAGCTTTAATGTATACATAAATTATCGATATATCAAAATTTTTACTAATCATTGTTAAATTTTGTCATTTTTGGGTATTTATAATATAGAAATAAATATTCTTTATTATAATGTAATATTTCATCATTCATAAAATCTGTTTGATTGATAACATTATAATTTTTTTTCTTTATTATTATTACTAAATTTTTATTCATTTGTTGTATTCTACTTTTTGGCTTCGATTTTCTTCTTCATATTTGTCATATTACGTATTTATTTTTTTTTATTTATACTAATTCGTATTATTATAATATACTTATTTTATTTATACCATCAGAATTTTTTAATTTATTCCTTTGTACCTCAATATTACATTTAATTTGGTAAATTTAAAATTAGGAAAATTCTTCAAAGAATCAGATACAATCTGCACATAAGATCTAAAAGAATCAAGATCTTTCTGTACTTATTTTACGTACATTAGAAAAAAAATTCTTTTAAAATAAAATTTAATCACCATTTTTATAGTATTATAGTAACATTATTTCCAATCATTTATTTCTTTTAAAAAAAAATTCCATTTTTGCTGTGTTCTAAGTATTTTATATATTTGTTATTTAGTTTTAACACAAGTATTTCTCATTTTTAACAATAAAATTATCACATTTTTATGATCTGTAACTTGTACAAATATTTGCATAAGCTAAAATATTAGCTCAATCTCCTTATTTCTATGGTTTTGTGGGTGTGGGTGTATGAATAAGATTTTTGTTTTAATTGGCAGTCTAAAAGTTTCCGATAATATATTACACCTAATCAGTGTTAGATTTATACTTCATGTCTATGGGATATACATAAAATAGTTGAAACATGAAAATGAATATATTAAATGAATACTGTTTAAAAAATTTTACGGTAAACCTATTTATTATTATTACTTGAAAAATTTATATTGATATAGATCAGTGATAAAAATTGAAAAAAATATAATAATTAAAATTGTATTAAAAATATGAAATTTCTGTTAGCTTAAAAATAATGTAAATATTAAAAGAATTTCCGTTAATAAAAATCTTTATAGAAATTCAAATATTGTATTTAAAATTGAGTTATATTTTTAAATATATATCAAAAAAGATTTTTATTTTAACAATAATTCAAATTTTTGTATTGAGTACTGAATGATCTAATAAAATAAGATATCTTCATTAAACAGGATATTAAAAATATCTAATCCTATTTATAAAATTCGTTTTCTTATAAATATTAATATTCTTAATATAAATTTGTATATATATATATATATAAAGTTTTTATTAATATTTTTCTAGGCTACTGGACATGAAAACTTGATCTTTAAAGTAGTTGGTTCCACCTAGAAATATTAATATTGTGTTGAAAAGTATAAGATAAAAGTGTAATTATATAAATAAAAAAAATCATTTAAAATACAATATTACATCTTTAACTTTTTATGCATACATTTTTTCCACAAGTTAGTACATATTTAGTAATGTCGACAAATTTTAAAAATATCGCAAAAAATAACGTTATAGTGAGTGATTTGTATATATTTGTGATAAAATATATAAAAATATATTAAATAATCTACATAGTATGTAGATTAATAAAATATCAACAGTATTTACATTTATTTTATTTTTAAAAATTTCCTCGAAAGATAAACATAAGAATTGAACATATTGAATAAACATAAGAACATATTGAAAATATGTTCTTTAACATAGTCTCTTTAAAGTTAGTAGTATGTGTTTAGAAATTTTCACTTCCGAAGACAAAAGAAACTGTTATGGTCGAAAGTAAAATTTACAGTATGTTATTGCTAACCTAAGAATTGATTATTCTCACTTCATTTTTAAGCAGAATCCTACCTATGAACATATGATAAACTAACTGTAAAGAAAATAGTTACACAATACTCACATCGTTGCAAAAACTTTTAAAAATAATAATTTATTAATAGATTATTATATACTCCGAAACTGTTCATAATGATGGAATAATGATGGGAAATATTTTTACGAAATCATTAAATTGTATACTGAATTAGAAAATATTTTGTAGTTTCATTTCTTTTAGGCAGAATAATCTGATGATCTTTTAAAATATAGGACTTTTATTTCACGAATCAAAAAAACAAAAATAATTTAACTTATATGAATTTAAAACTGAAGATACGAATTTCTTTAACTGTTTTTTTAAAATATATTTTAATTAAAATTATTACCTTTAAAATTTATTGTCTAATCTTCAAAATTTCATAAAGTAAAATTTTGCTTTAAATCTTCTTATAGTGACAATCCTGTTGATCAAAAATATTCGTAAAAATAAATTTTGTTTCGTTTTAAATCGAATATTTTCCTTGTTTCCATTTTTATATCTTTTTTTTTCTTTCTCTTAATTATAATTTTTAAAATATTTACTATTTATTACAAAAGTTTGTTCTGAAATAAGTAAATAATTACTTGAATTCAGAAAAATATCATTTAAAATTAGATTTTTAATCTTCTAAATTTATTTAGATTTTAATTTCATAATTAGCAATATTTTTGTGTTAAAATGTGTTGAAATTTGCACTTCAAAAGATTTTTTTAACGTTTTATCCTTTTAAAATGTTTTTGGTAATTGAAATAGATAAATAACGTAATGTATGTGATTTATTTTACTCAATTTATTATTAATAATTTCAATAAATAATCTTAAAAAACTTTCTTTCGACATTGTAAAGAAAATATTTTCTCGTTCATATTAAGTCTCATCAACTTATAAAATCATAATTTATCTCGAAGCACGATAAATAAAAATAGTTTCTACTTAAAGAAAGACTAAAAAATTTAAATTAAATTTTCAAATATATAATTTCTTCGTAGCTTTTCATATTTTGAATTTAAACAACGAAATTCTTAAATAAAAAAGTAGCAAACGTGAGTATATCAACTGTATATACTTATAATATTTCGGTAAATAATTTTGTTTTTTTTTATTATTATATTTGCATTCTGTCTATATTATAAACCTCAAAGTTAAAATAGCAGTTAATTGTAACAATCTATTCAATTATTATTCCAATATATTATTTTCATATTGAATTATTGTTTGAACTTTAATCAAATTATTAAGAATATTACCAATTATATATATTTGAACAATTTGAATCTTAAAAATCAACTAATTTTCTGCTGCAAAAAATATATATTATAAGTGGAAATAATTTTCAATAAAAACACTAGAAAAAATCGTAGAGTTCTTCTATGTCAGAAAGCATCATCATTTTATTATGTATGAATTTCAATATTATGTACCACAACTTCAAAAAAATCATCCGAAAGTATATTATTTCTGTATAAAAACATTTTATATTCATCCAGATACAATATTCTGCACATAATTTTTATGACGGGAGTTGAAGGAGTTTTAATGTAGAAAAAAAATTTTTTATTTACGAGGGTTAAACATTAAACTTGTTTCTTTAGATAGTCAAAAAGTTGAATTATATTGGAATGTTCATGATTCCCTGGATTTTGCACCCAACTTTCAATCTCGCATACATTCATCGACACGCATAGTGATATGATTGACAAAGTTTAGGAAAGATATAGTAAATCTTAAAGAAATTTTTATTAAAAAATCTTAATTTATCTATTATTATGATTAATACTACTTTATATAAATGATTTTCGAGAATAAAAGAGTTAAAAATTAAAAAAATCAAATTTTGAATAAAAAATAATTATTAATTTAACAGTGACATTATCATTATGGTTATAAAATTTTAAAATTTCTTAGAAACATTATTTTATAGATATTTATTCATCTAATAAATATATCAAATATTTATTTCAATATTTATATATCAAATTAATAATACATTTAGTTTTTGATCAATCTTATATACCAATATTAAAATTTGTAAAAATAAACTTATACAATGATATTTACAATTATAGAATTTTTTTATTTTTAAAAGCTAATAATATTCTATATTGTGAACTATAAAAGATATATTATAATTATTTAACTCAGAAGTCCGTAAAATAACAATCTTTTTACAAATTAAAAAGAAATGATCGGAAATTCATAATATATTATTGGAAAATTCAACACAAATTTATAATAATTTTTTATTAAATAAATAAGTTTTTTATTATATCTCTTGCTTCATTATTTTATTATAAAAATTAATTACTTTTAATTTTTATTTTTTAAATTACTTTTAATAAACTTGCTCTATTATTAACGTATTATATTTGATGAAATAATTTCTTCTTCAAATCCTACACTATATTCACTTCTTCCTTCGGAAAAAGAAAACCAATTTTATTACAGACTTGCATAATCTTTTTAGAAAATTGCAAGTCGTGAAATGATTCAATAAGTATAAAAGTTCATTGTGATAAAATTGAAATTAATATTACAAATATTTTAAAAATGTTTAAAAAATGACCAATATCAAATATCTTAAAATATATGAATGTTGTCTCATTAAAATTAGATGTGAATAATTATTTTTTGTTTACCTCATGATATTTATATTGAATTAACATTTTATTTAAGTACAATATTGTACTTTCGTGATTATATGATATAAGAAATTACTACTAGTTTTAATTTTAATTATTACTTTTTTATGATATGTAAAATGGAATAATAATATTATTATTATTATATCTAGCTGATCTTAGCGGCGATGAAAGCAATGATCTCTATAATACATGTACATATGTATCTTGGGTAAAATTATGAATAAGTCACGTTATTGTTCATCAAAGTAAGCAAGAAAACAAGCAGACGTTTAGGTACTTTAATCATTATTTACTATTAAAATAAATAATTCAAATTCGAAAAATTTATGCAAATATCTAATTTAAATATCATAGATAAGCTCGTTGAACTGATGCCAAATATAATTAATTTAAATTTAAAATGGTTATATTATTTTATTTAACTATTTTTATTATTAAAATACAAAGTGTTTGAGTATTCATAAATTTTTTATTTGGAAAATATAGAAAGAGTTTCTCCAAACTGTGTCAATAGAAATCTTTTTCCAAATTTAATAATTCAGAAATATTATTCATGCGATTAACAATTAATAAAATTGTGATTTTTTATTATGTGATTTTATTATTATTAGAAAAAATTAAATAATTTACTTAATAAAATAAATGTTTTAACTCTTATAATATTATAAAACTCTTATAAAAAACTTCATTTTTATTAATTCGAAGTTATTTATATGAGACATTAATAGGTGAAATATTTTTCTTTTTATAAATTTGAACTTTCTATTATTTATTCGAAAGAAAATAATCTTGAAACCGAATATAAGTGGTAATAATAATAATAATTTATATTTTCATAATAAAAATCTTCTACAAGAAATGATAAAATAAGAAAAATTTAAAGCCAGTTAGATAAATAAATATTATCAAAGATAGTTTAAAAATCGAATATTTTTCAAACAAACTTCAGAAAATAAATATTTTTAAGTAGCTATCGTAAAATCTTACTCTGTTATATCTTAAGTTGGTTAAAATGATAATTATCTTATTAAATTTTATCTTAAAACGATAAAAAAAATTAATAAGAAATAAAATAGAAGCACATACTGTAAAATCCATTAGGAACTATCAGATTTATATATACATATATTATTGTTAATACCATCTCAAGACTTATAGGTGGAATATTTAGCATAACTAACGATATTTGAGAAGATGTACCTTCGCAATTTGAAACGAAACAAAAATATAGAATCTCATCAAGAATTATACAACATTAATTTCTGATTAAATTTTCCCTATACTTTATTATCTTTTAACATGAAATAACCTAAGGCCTTACATCGGTACTAAATGTGTATGATTAAAATCAAACACAATTTCAATTTTTATTAGAACTTTATATAAACTATAATAAAAAAATATTATTCAAATTAAAAATTATTAATGGTTATAAATATATAATTAAAAATAGAAAATAAGCTTGATTATGGCTTTTCAATTGCTGCTTAAAAATTCAAAAGAGTAAGTACTCAGTTGCAAACGAATGAGAAGAGCATAGGAAAGTAAATTATCACTACGGGCAAATTTTTTTTACTACTTTCATTTATTGTAAGAGCATACAAGAGAATTATATCAACGTAACTGGCTTAATGATAGATACACGAGTTAAATATTAATGCACATAGGCTTCGAAAATATACAAGAGAGGAAAATACCAAATCGGACGTTATGTTAAGTAATACGGATCACCTTAAGGTTATTTACAAGATTATTTGATAAATATACTATTTTGTTTTAATAGAAAAACGCATTATTTTCTACTCAAAAGATTTCTTGCATTTGATTATATTATCTATTTAAAATAATTTATTTGTATTTTCAAAAATAATGTTATATCAGGAAAATAATGAAAATTATAAAAAACATACCTGTAATTGCCACTTGAATACATCAATT
Source organism: Wiebesia pumilae (assembly GCA_018907045.1). Lineage (NCBI taxonomy): Eukaryota > Metazoa > Arthropoda > Insecta > Hymenoptera > Agaonidae > Wiebesia > Wiebesia pumilae. Next base: position 6,392,161 of record JACCHZ010000127.1, read on the forward strand.
CATATAACCATTATTATGCTATATATCTGTCACGTTGGAATATTATGCATATTAAATTGATTATAAAAAAGTATTGTCTGAGCTTTATTCAGTTTATTTTTAAATATATTATATTTATAACTGTCATATAATATATATGACAGTTAATCTTTGATTGTTTACTTATTTACTGAAATCTCAATAAGTTTTCATAATGTTTTAAAGCTGATGAGCAAAATTTATTGTTTGTATATGCTTGTAAATGCGATAGTACAGCATTGATGATTACAAGTGTATTATTTTATTAATGAAAACGTAACAATATTTTAAATTTTTCCTCAATATTATGCACATATTTCTACTAATACAACATATTAACGTGAAATAAACATCTTAATCATCTATAGGAAATTAAAAGATATTAGTAATATAATCAGTAAGAATTACAAATAAAGTTTATATCGCAATTGAGACTTAATTTTTTATTATTATGACGTATAAAATGTATACGAAGGCTTACAAAATATAAATTTAACGATAATATTTTACATTATAATATTTGATTCTTTCAATCACAATTAAAATACAATTTACAACTTTCTGATAAAAGAGCTTAAAAAGAGCTAAATAAATTTGAATTTAGTTTAGAAATTGACATGAGTATCATTTTTAAACATGTGGTAAGAGCAGACCTTTATTCTTCAAACATTAGTCACGTAGTCCTCTGTGTTTTTATTTTGTTTTAATCTTTGCTTTGTGGTAACATATATCTTACATTCATTGTAGCTGATTTTATAAATAATACTACGGTTTTTAAATTGTATAATTTATCTTTATCGAGAGTAATCAAGTAACTGAGTTTACTGATACTTTTTAAAACAGAAATATGATTAAATATAAATATTGAATTTTTAAACGATTAACTAATCTCATTTTTTCAAAAATTTGATACCTTCTTGTATTCTATGCCTTTTTATTATTTATATATTAGTACTTTTCTAAGAAATTTATTTCTTTGTCAATATACGTATGAATAAGTTTTATAGTATAATTAATTTGTGGCAATATATTTATCATGAATTTCTGATTAGTAAAATAAGTAGCAATTTCGAAAACCATATTATTATTTGACTAATTTTTAAATATCAAGGTTTCTCAGAATATTTATTAAATTTAATCAAACTATTTACAAAATCATAGATTAATATATGAGAATATTTATTATAATTTTTAGTAAAACCCTTCTATTATTTCTACGAGCATAAACATGTTACTTATAAATATAAAATTGTCCTCTAAGATTATGAAAAATCAATTTAATATTCGTATGTTAATATGTCACATTATTTAATGATTACATAATTTATAGAACAAAAATGTATTTTAACCTTGCAATTGGATGGTACCTTTCAGATACAATGTTTTTTTTAATTCTTGCTGTTGTCCTTCTATTATTGTTGTAGTTGTTCTTATTAGTAACCGCGTTAAATGTTTTTAGCAAATGTTGACTTGAAAACTTTTTCAAAGTCAAACATATTTTCATTGCAGTTAAGATAACAGATATTAAGTCATCGTAATATAATAAGCGCTATATAAAAATATATACAGACTTATTGTATTATTTAAAACTTACAACTACTTTCTACAATAATTATCTAATAAATTTAAAATATCGGTATGTTCAAATATTTCTTTTTCAAACTTAACAGTAGATTAAGAAAAATCTTAACATAATAAAAACAAAATATTAAAATATTTACCTTTTTAACTTTCATGTTAACAAATATTATACATAATTATTTTTTTATAATAATTTGAATATTTATAATACTATTCTTTCAGTGAACAGTAAAAGTAGATTAAAAATTCTTAGTATATTATTATATTTAATATAATTAGGTACTATTAATATTTTTCATTTTAACGAAGTTCTTTGTTAATTGAATAAGATTCAAAATTATTCTGATACTATGAAAGTATTTTTTTTATATAAATAATTCTTAAACATTATTTGTATTGTCGATATATTATAAGAAAGTGTATTTTTATAAATTTCTGTCGTTATCACACTTGGACAACCTATCATGTTAGATAAATGACACCCAGTGACACTCACGAAATCGTACAACATAGATGCTTTTGAGCACTTCAAATAAAATATGATTTTTAAATGAAATTAATCAGAGTAATGAATTCAATGTTGTCGTAAAAAATTACAAAAAAGAGGTAAAAACTGAAAAATCAACAGCACTTAATGCTCAATATCCGAAACTGTCCACATTCTTGACTGCCTACGTTCGTGCATAAGATGAAGCATTGTCTGCTTATGATTTCGAAGAAGAGCACATCCAGAAAAAGAGCATAACCAAGATAGTTAAAGTTTTCTCGTGTACATCAGAGGCGCGCGTGCAGTGTATTCCTCGTCCCACCACCGCCTGTCGCCCCCGCCAGGCGTCAGCGGTCAGCGGCAGTAGACGCCGTAACTTCTGGGTTTGTACGCATGCGTCGCACTCATGGCACGCCTATAAATACAAGCGGTGAAAGCATTGCAGTCAGTTCGGCTCTCTGTGCTTGCTCATTTTGTTTATGAAAAGTAGTGTGATAATATCGATACACCACGAGCAGTCAATTGTCTCTTATTCGTCGATTCCATTGAAACGGAGAAGCACGTCCGCTCTGCGCTCACCTATATCACATTGTTTAAAACTTAGAAAGGAGAAGCTGTTGATAGAGGTACGATCGTAAGCAAGAGCGCTACAAACTGGATCACGACGTCGAGATGCCAGCAGACTTGGCGATGCACACCAATTTCCTACACTTCGATAAGAGCAGCAGTAAGAAGTCGAACGTCGACTCCTGTTGGAACACGGAGAACATGAGTGGATACATGACGCTTTTAGGACCAAGTGGTGATCATCGCCAATCCGTTCAGGTGAAAGTCTACCGCACGAGCGTCGAACACTTTGCCGTCGTTTACCCACAAAAGAAAGTTTGTCGACCTCTGGGCGTTCTCAACCTCAGGAACACCACTATTGAACGCTGCGGCGACGAAGGGTTTCTCGTAAGACAAAAAGGTTGCGATACACCTGTGGCTCTCACTTTCCTACTGGAGAATCCTAAAGATATCGACTACTGGATCCTGGCGTTTACAGCGAGATCAAGTCCTCTCTTACATCAGAGCAGCTTGCCCATAGTTGAAGAAGAAGAAATTTAAGTCGACCAAGAGAGGATCGTGGCCGAAAGCCACCTCTGTGATTCCAATTTTCTCGTTCCAGACGAATTGTGACGAACATTAAGGACCAATGTTGATATTCACTTTTCTCTGGTGATTCGTAACGAATACTTAAAACAAAAACAAAAGTAAACTCAAGAGTATAAATTATGTGTTCCTCGGATAGTCAACCCATAAAAATCACCATCTTTCGCAAGGTCAACGAATGTAATTGCGATGTTTTAATATTGGTGCACGAACACTCGCATTAGCTGTCGTTGTATACGAAATGTGTGCCGGTTGCTTTGTTAATTTTTATACGTGCATCACAAAAATCCGCATTGAAAATAAAGGTAGAATATTTTATCTATGGTACCTGCAACATCTGAAATCGGCTAATGCCATGGTATGTATACATCAGCTGAGAATCGGTAGAGTAAAAATTACTCCGTAGTCCCAAAACTACTCGGAAAAGAGTTTTCATTGTACATCTGAAAAACACTTAATATGTAACTACTACGTGTGATCCTATAATCAATTGAATTAGCAGTATCATCATCATTATGCTCACTATCTTCTATAAAAAACTAATGTAAAACCTACAAAAAATGGAAAATGAACTTCCAATTTCTAATCAATGATGCTGCTTATGTGACTAGTTCATATTGTCAATCCACACAAGGACGCTGTATCTTGTTGGTCATTAGCATCGTGCATTTTATCGTCTTCTCACAACGATGTTAAAACAGTCTTTAGCCAAGAAGGTAGATGAACCAAGTCGATGAATAAAAAAACGATAAGGTTCAGATTTGGACAGAGTTCGTACTATAAAACCTTAAGTCAACTTGGTTTGAAATTTATATTGTCACTTTAAACTTGTACTTTAATATTCTTTAACTTTAATAAAAAAAAGTATTTTATTGCATTAGCTTTTCCGTAAAATGATACATATTAGTTTCAACAAACTGTACGATTGGGATAGTAGAGTTACAATTAATAAAAAATAAATATTTTTTAATATAATTGTCAAAGTTTCGTTTAAGTTTGCAAAATGCTAAACATATAAATTTTGAATAATACTTAAAGTTGAAATGAAGTAAATTCAAAGGCATTGTCTGTTGTTTAAGGACCGTGAGATAAGTGTTGCGAAAGAGACGGCGAATAAAAAGAAGATATTTAAACCCGTAGGCTCATGAGTATTGAATGGGGTTAGTTTTTTGTCGTCTACGCAAGAGGGAGGCAATAATAGTTCAGGCTGAGACAGAAAAGATATATGTGTACGCTGCTTCTCTTTCCCCGTCCTCATACCTTACAAATACCGTTAGACCTGGCCTGGCAACAAGTATACTGTACATGCAAACGGAAGTCTTGTTTACTTATTTTTTTTTCTTTTTGTTTCATATTCTTTTCTGCTCTTTACGTACGACACTGACTCGCATGTCATGCAGTATCTGAGAAAAAATTATACACATCTACTATGTAACATTGTGCGCGCGTACTTTGAATCTCGCAATTTGTTACGTTACGCTCACAAGAACTCAGCACTGCACCCACACCGCGAGATAAGCACCACGAAGTCGATTTAATTTATTTTTATACTTGCATGAGATTTTTCGACTTGCTCGATCGATGTAATTAACCGCGACTTTCAAAATTTCCAGTGCAGTAGAAGTTAGTTACAGCATATCAATAGCGAAAAGGCGGTTCTTCGATGAGAAATTTAAATGACTTCGAAAGTAGTTCTTTTCGTTTCTTCTGCTACAATCTGTTTCGCATTTTTGAATTTGATCAATTTTTGTATCATTGTGAAATCTTCCACATTAAAGTACAAAAATAAATATTTATATTATATATTATATTACGAAACAGTTGTGCAAGTACTTACCTCGTCTTTTGATAAATATTTTATTTCATTTTAATAAACTATCAATTGATAACATAATTATTAAAAATTTCTGTTAAAAAGTATACAATATTGCTGTCCTTGCGTAGATTTTAAGACTCGTCTGTGATATATTAAAAAAATATAAATCCATATTTGTATCGTCTTGCTAATATTTATAAAAGAGAATAGTATTGTATTCTTTTTTGTCTTTTATTTAGTTACGACAAAAATATATGAGACCATTAAAAAAAATATTTGTATACTTCATGGCGTAACATTCGATAAATAAATAAAAATTTGCGATTATTTAGTCACAATATTTGTAAACTACATTGTGAAGCACCACCATTAAAAACATGGTATGTATCATCGTTATGAATACATAATTAGTTTGTCGTGTATGTAAAAATGTGTTTACGCTTGTTTTTAAATTTTATGCTACAAAAATATTTAGCTTAATGATTTTATGTTATTTCGTGAAATTAATTAAAATAAAATGATGAAAGTCTAGATTTTAGTAGTACTTCTGTTGCAAATAAATTTAGTTAGAAAATTTTTGCATTTTAATAAATGGACATAAATTCAAATATACTAAATATTGATGAGCCTTTTTTAATGATTTTTATATTTAGAAATAATATCTTATAGCTTTCAGAAATGCATTTTAATAGTATCACATGAAACTGGAATTTTAAATATGTTTAAACATTTAAATATATTCTCATTTCAAATTCTATTATTCAATTATGTGTTGATTAAATGATCTATAAAATAGTGGGTACATTCATTATTATATTCTGATTAGTTTTTTATAATAATCGTTCTTATTATAATTACTACTACTACTATTAATGCTACCACTATTATTATTATTATTATTATTATTATTATTATTGCTACTATTGTATTATTAATGATAATAGAATATGGAAAATATATGAAAAATCAGTGAATTGAAAAAATCTTTGTTTATTTTATTTTTCGAATACAGTCTATATGAAATCCTTCATTACATAAATCCGATAAAACCTCATGTAATAAAAAGTACATAATCATGGCGATCATTTGCGCCTCACTTGCTTAAACTAAAGTGTTTTGAAATAAACAGAAGCTATGGAGTGATTCGACATTGGCACATAAATAATGTATCTTGAAATATTGGATGTCTAACATCCATATTTTTAATCGATATTACTTTCCATATAACTTTTTCTGCAAACATCTATCTTACATTTGTTGCACGTGGGATAATTTTCTTTAATGCAATAATTGATAATTCAGAGTGAATTGTTGCACTGTTTTATTTGAGTTATTGAAATATAGCCATAGATGGTCATCATTGATAACCACAAAAAATATATCGCTATTTATGTATAAAAATAAGATATAATCAGTAAAGAATTGTCTTATTTGTTGATATAATCAATAAAATTATAATATTTTATGCAATTAATTTATAAAAAACATTAGGATGGTTTATAAAATAATTATAAATTGAAATACGTAGATTTCAGTACAAAAAATGTCGTTTATTATAGTACAAAAAATTTTGTTCATTATAGTACAAAAAGATTATAGTATAAATAATATCTTTTATTGTTATTTTTTAATTATATATATATATTTTAAAGTAGCTTCACTTACTTTTTAGATCATTACTATCAATCAAAATCTTTAAATTTCATTACCAATAACGTAATAATTTATTCGCCTTTCAAGACTTGAACTAATTGAAAACTCTATTCTCTCATCTTTATTAAAAATAAAAAACGACAACCGGCAAAATTAAAGTAACAAGAGTTTAATGGTAAATTAAGCAGGAGAGTGATACTTTTTAGCGCCAGCAATACTTTTGTTTCACGCTCTTATTCGCGTGCAGTACACAACGTTTAATATTGGTACATCGATTTTTTACGAGGCATACTGGAGAAGAGCCTTGCAAGAAAAGCTCACCGTTATAAGGCCCAATTCTCGAAAATAAATGAACAACTAGACGCACGTAGGACCGCATTAAACTGATCTCGGATTCGACCTGACTCACATTCTTTGGCGATCGTTCGTGGTCTTGGAACTTGAAATTGCCTCTTTTGATTCGCTTCAGAATCCACGTGACCTATAACTAAATTGTCCTATACTCAGCCCTTTTCAGCTGAAGTATCGTTTGTTGTTCTTTCGTGACTCAAAATAGCCTCGAGCGTACGCTTTATTAATTGCTTGCTGGTGTCTCACATGTACGTTCGGTATGACTTTAAGCTTAATAAGCACCTATAAATGAGAAAAACGCATATTCGATTTTATTCCTTTTTATCGGTAATAAACAGATGATGATGTACGAAAGATAGATTTCGCAAAATAAATGCATTAATTATGAGTATCGTAAATACAGCGTTGTTCATTGCTTATTTTCTTGACTCTTTTTATTGCTGATAACTGTTTTGTGAAAATTTTATTATGGGTCTGTACATTGTTTGTGTTTTTTTTTAAATTTGTTGCAATTAGTAAGAAATAAGTAAATTTCACAAGTATTAAAACTTCTAGAAGCAATGACGCATAAATGATTTCTCTATATAAACAATTAACTTATTATTTTAATCGCAATTTTCCCAGCGAAACTTACAATAGATGATATTTTATTCGGGATATTCATCGTTGCTCAAAAAACAGTTTGACATTAAAAGAGCGTCTAAGAAAATCTAAAGCAAGGATGACTTTTTCGAACCTTGATAGAAGCATAATCATCACGACATAAAAATTCAGTTGTCTCGCAGCTTCTCTGTCTCTTACTAAAATGACTTCCAGCTCATTAAGCCGGGGTATCATTGCGAAGCTGCACGTTCATCTCGCTTTATCTAAAGCGTCCGGAAAAATAAATATCAGCGACTCTTTACTGGATGTGATAAGCCGCCGCACTTGTACATGACAGAGGAGAGAAAGCGCGTATCGGAAGTGAGAGAAAAAGAAAAAAGCCGAATTGTGCGATTGTGTGCGAACGTGCGCGAGAGTCACGTAACGCATTTTGCTCGCAAGGTAGGAGCTCGGCTTCGTTCCTTTTGACGCTCGTAAAACGAAAGGTCATGATATCGAATTGCGACTGTCTGTAAAACTACACCTTTAATATTGTTCGCTGGAGAAAAGGAAGGAGCTGAAAGTGTAGCGGCTTTAAGCGGATTGCGAGCCGAGGTCATTGATTCAGGTTGAGATAATGCATTCAGTCTTTTTCAAATGTTATGAACATTAGTCAACGTAGGAGGCTTAATTTTGTAAGGGCGAGTACGAGCAATGATTCGTACTCGTGTTGAGAATTTCATTCTTCTGATTCAATGTAGACACTTGAGAATATAGTTGCCGGAGATACGGTCAATAGCAATGCTTACTATTACTATAGTTATAAGAGGTAACTTTTAAGCGTCGAAGCGCACACGCTATGAATTCGATAATACTTAATATTTATTTTAAAACTCTGAGAATCTTTAACAGAAGAAACATTTTAATCTGTGAGCGCGATAATTCATAAATAATCAATTTACAATTAACAAAAAATTAATTAACAAAAAAGTTAATTTGTAACTAAACAACTTGAAAACTTCTCAGAGTTAAACATCAATTCTGAAAATCATAAAAAGATAATTATAATTGAAATTAAAGTTTTTTCATGGGTAGTATTGAGAATAAATTAAAAATTTTCTAATCAAAGAAAGTACACTATTAGCTCACCACTTTAATTATTGAAGAGGTTATTTATTCAAATAATAAACAATGATATTAAATAATAAGAAAAATTATACATTTTTAAAACATTAATACGCGACCGAAAAATCTCATTTAAGTTCATCAATAACATTACATTTGAATCAAAATATTAAAAATTCAAACTAAATTGCAGTATATTGTAATATAGTTTGAAAATTAAAGTCAAAAAATTTTTCTCTCACATTATGATTGAAAATAAAAATGAATTGTTTTTTACGTATTTAAACCACTGATTTCATGTTATGTAAATTTTTTGTAAATTTATTCCCCTTCTTGAAATGTTACATGTAAAATGCACAATACTAGATAAGTACTTAATAATAGTTTTAAGCACATAAAATCCTTTAACTTTTCTCTTTTATAAAGCAGTATTAATGTACAATATGTATATAAAATATATGTAATTAATATGTGCATTTGATTTTACACAATCTGGTAATGACTTTATAGTAATAAATTTTGCTTTACATCTTACATAGTGTAATCTATAATATCTTACAAAATTAAAATTTTAAATGCAATAAATCAATTTTTAATTGACACTGATTTTTAACAGAATTGATTTTTAAACAGGAATTTTTATTACCTAAAATACACCATTTTACAGTTTTCCTTGACTTCAGCTAACAATATACATACGGTTAGAATTCTAAGTGCGTTTGGCAACAATAAAGAATCGAATAATGAACATTGATACTGTATTTTGAACATTGTTTATTAATAAGAGTATAAATCTAAAAATTATATTTTTGCATAATCTTACATATAATTCAGAATTAGTTATGTGCTATTTTAATATAAATAAAAACTATTACTAATTTAAATGCTCATCTAGGATCATAATTGATGTTATACGATAGGATAAATTTCTTACATATAATTGTATGCATTAATATCTGGTTATTCAATATAGCGATGTTACCTCTTTTCTTATAGTTCATTAACAAATGAAGATAAAGAAAATATCAGATTTTCAAAATATTTATTTTGAAAGTTTGCGCATACGCTTTCTAAGTTAAAAACATAATTCTAGACTAAATTTAAAATCATTTAGTGTTAGAGCCAAGGTCAAAGCTTTAAGAACCTCCAAGAATAACCAGCACATTAAAAATACCTTGAACGTGACCAATTTTCTTTTTTCATCTCTCTTTGAATAATGTGACAATATTCAAATATTAGTGGAAGCGACAATCGCGATAAGCTTAACGGTGTGCACATATGCCTACTTTTTACAATAATCACATCGTTAGGAAAATCTTTACATGCTCCTATAGCTAAACGCGAAAATCGATGAATCGTAGCATCTCTGATAAAAAAGCGCCGTGTATCAATAGAGAAAAAATTACATACGGCACAAGCCTCTTCAAGTAACTGCAAAGTTCAAGTGAGCGAATTGACCTGTTTCCCAACTGATATCGCTACTTATATATCGCTTTTGTGTCGTTCGCCTGTATCTGAATCCTCGAAAGTTGCCTTTGAATGTTGCCCTTAGAAATTTTTCCTTGGGTGGAATTATACTAGAAATTAATGAGCCACATTGTTTTTATTTCAAAAAAGTTTGACTCTGCAAGAAATTGGCGAACAATGATAATCTTCGATAATTTTAAAATACAAATAATTTTATTGATTGTTTAAGAGAAAATTATTTTAGATTTCATTCGTACAATATTTTACCTGTTTCATTTGGTATGAAAAATTCGAGCAATCTAATATATATATATATGCAAAGGCACTTGTGCTAGAATGCAGTTTACTTTTCTTTATTTTGTTGTAGATTGTCTTTCAAGATCGCGTTATTCTGTAAATGATTCCTTGGGCTCAAGTAGGCTTTGAGCGTATCCGTCCTGTGGCGAAAGATAAATACATGTATACTAAGTAATTTATTCAATATGCTAAATGCTAAATTCCATTGAAATCAGCAACTTCAACGTTTGCAGATTCATTATAAAATCTACTAATTTCTAATTTGAGTAAAGTTTTTGAGAGCTCATTAAGGGTTCCATTTTAATTAGATATAATACTATTAGTCCTTTAAAACGTCTCATAATTAGGTATACATAGCTTTTCAATGCATTTAAATGAAATTTATCACTATATCAAAAACCAACTTTTTATTCAACTTTCAAAAACATTGATACAAAGACGAAACTATTTTCAAAGCAATTTATGAATATTCAATAGTTTGAAAAAAACTTCGAAACAAATACTTTCTATACTACACCTAATATACAATATTATAATGTCATAATACTTAAGATACATATGAAACTATTTGTAATGTAATCACAATTCTCAGTACTCTTTTAATAAGCAAAAATATATCATTAGAAAAACATTTGACAAAATAGATTTTCTCGAAAATAACTATACTATATTACTAACAAAAATCCAAAAATATCATGTACTTCTTCTCTTTTTACTAATAATTTTATTAAAAATGTAACAATAAAATATTACTCAAATAAATTACTTTTCAATTTAAAAATAATTTAGTTCTTTTACAAGTTATTTAGTTTATTTAACAAATGACCTGTTACCATACAAATGCAATTCTACTATAAATCCCTACAATTCTATATAAGTCCCTGAATATTATAATAAAGTTGCTTCCTTCTTCACGTTTAAAGTTAATACACGAAAAATTTAAATGATCAAATTATTGAATTTTTCTTTCTTTTTCATACGTTAAAAAATTACAAAATACGCAGAACGTGAATTGAGTTCATATAAGACTCGAGGTGAGCATACTCGGATGGAATAACGTCATATTTTATCATCGACACTTATACTACCTGAAAGATAGCGCGTCAATGAAACGAAAAACAAGGATTTAATTTAAATGTTCATACCTCAGTAATAAAATATCAAAAAACATCTTTTTATGCAGCTGGAGTTTACCGCTTTAATTATAAATTGTGTTTTTTTGTAATATATTCATTTCATTTAATTAAAGATGTATTAAATAAAAAATTATTCTAATTGATAAGTACGTTGATAATGAAAGAACGTTACGTTTAATTAATAGTATTTTCTTGTTAATATTTTTTAAGTAATATATTTTTTATTATTGAAATATAAAGAAAATCAAGTTATGTTAATACAAATATGCAAATATCAGTAATAATATTTTAATAGGAATAAAACAAAAAATAATTGTAAGTATTTAATATCATTTATTTAGAAATTTTGTGTCTTCGTAATATACAACTGATAAAGTTAAATAGTAAATATTTTACAGAACCGTAAAATTGCTCGAGTCCTCTCGTTAAACTTAAATTAGCTCAATTAATTTGCGCGTAACGACAATTTTTTATTGCTACCAATGGTGAACATGAGGCGGGAACTGCCATTTAAAATTATGTTGCATCTGCGTATATCAAGAATATTGATTTTGTACAAAATTTTTTTACTGACTTTATCTGAATTATATTACATAATTTACATAAACGCTATACATTAGTTAAATTTAATTAGAATCTTGGTTAGATGAAGTAAATTTCGTTTACTGTACCTTCATAAGTAACTAATTTACTTAAAATGATATTATTAATATCTATTTATTTACTTGTTTCTTAAGCTGTAATAATATTATTAAACGTTATCATTTTATTAGCGAATTTCTTATTATATTGCAGTTAAATATAACTAATTAAGGATAATAAATATTAAAAACAAATTTTTTTCTAATTTGAAATATTCTCAATAATATACAAAACTTAAATGATATAAATAAAAGGATTTTCGGAAATATTTATATGAGACAACTACTTAGAAAAATCCGAGAAAATAAAGCGAAAAAATAAACGCCATACGACATAACAAAAACAAGATAAATACTTGCAATGTTTGTTTGTTTGTTTGTTTGTTTGTTTGTGTGTGTGTGTGTGCGCGCGCGCGCGCGCGTGTGTGCGTAAACATGACAAGTAATACTTCCCAGCAATCTCAAATCTAATACGTGAATGATACGTTATAGCGGATGGTCTACTTACAGATAGAAAAACTAGTTGTTTTTTAAATCCATTACATTCATGAAAACTGGACGTCATAAAATACAATGGAAACTACACTATTACATTAGACATCGAAAATTATATATTTTATTGATATACTTATAGCAGTTAATAAATATTTTCAAACATAAATTCTCAGTGACAAGTAAATTGAGAGTTAAGTAACAAAAAACGAGGAAGTAGTATCAGTATTTAAATTGTATTAGTTTATAATATATAAAAATAATACCGAAAAAGTGAAGAGAGTTAACAATCACTTTAATTTTTGATTAAAAATTAAAACTAAATTGCAGCTATTATATGTAACTTAAGTAATATAAAAAAATTTGTATAGATAAAAAAGTATATAATGCTTTTAAAATAATTATATAAATTATATATATACCTCTTATTAATTATCTGGATAGAGAACGAGAAGTAAACAATGGATACGAAATTATTCATGGTAGAAAATTAAAATATACTTAATATAGATTATATTACATTCATTTTATAAAATAAAAAGAGAATAGTTTAGAATAATTTAGTACAAAATGGTAAAGAAATTTGATTTATTAATTATAACTATTATAGTGTTAAAAATATTAACTAAAGGAAAAATCAAACAGCTGAATCGTATGCTGACTGATCGTCTAAGATAAAATAATGATACTAAAATTTACTAATATGACCTGCTAAAGTATTATAGTAAATCCAAAATAATCTGTAAATATGTTATAGCAAATGAAGATCATAAACAGGAAATGCATCTGTTTATTCTGCTATGAACTACTAAAATTTCAGTTTTTATTGTGAAAGTTCAAATTATTATCGAATTACTATCGACAAATAACGATAGTACTTAAAATTTTATATGAATACAGAACAACGTGTTTTTATATCAAAATGATGACGTTACGTTAAAATTAAATTTGACTTAATAGAAGAAAATTACAAACTAATATTCTAGTTAGTGTAAAAATCCTTAGATTGATGAAGTAGTGAATTCGCGAGTTCTTAGAACTAACTAATTATAATGATGATGACTTCAAAATAAATTTATTAATTTTATTATAAAAACATCAATGTTTAAAGTAACGTATTTGTAAAACACTTATTTCTTTAAATTTGCCTCAAAGATAATTGAAAAATTAGTAATTAAATTGAAGATACAATATCCGCACATAATCTCTTTTATTCTACAACAGGATTGCGAAATGAGACAAACAGGCAAAGCGTAAGTCTATTGATCATATTTTTCTTGTCGATAGTTGATCTTTAAATCTCCATGAACGGTTGAAACTGCTTTACTCGTAATAATAGCATCTACGTTGTTTACCTAATATGCTTTTATATACATCATAACTTTAATATTTTTAGCTAATACATCATAATTTCATCTTTTTAAATTGGTTTAAAACTGCTTTAAAGGTTATACCTTATACAAAAATATATTTCATACATTGCATATATAAATTAAGTATTAGTTAATAAGTTTTATTTTAATATACTAATTAACTTTCTTTGTTCATATTTTCAAATTGTCTTAGCTTATATAATTATTGATTTTATTCATTTCAAATGAATCAATTTAACCATACATTATATATATATATATATATATATATATATATATATATATATATATATGTACATTAATATAATTATAAATGTACTCATAACTTTTTTCATACTCACCATTACTATACAATGTTAAAATATTGAATTAAAACTATATTTATGGCTTCGATGTTTAAAAGGATAGTATTGTACCAAATCATTCATAAATATCATTAATATCATTTAAATATCTATATTTAAACACATACACCGACAGGAACAAAAATTACTCGACGTCATCATACTTAGATTTCAAGTATTAATTGTTGTAATAATGAAATATTTTTGTACTAGTGTCGAATATTTATACGTTAAGAAACATATTTATTCGTTGAGAAAATTTTCAAATTTTTTAAATTATAATGAACAATTTATAAAAATTTTTTAATAATAATAAGAAATATCTCAAATATTTTCTTCTCATCTAAAAAGCTTGATTGTGCTAATGGATGTTTGATGCAAGTGCAGATTATCGACTGACGTCAATTTCAGGGTAAATGTATGACACCTTCGCTAACAAAAATAGAACAGTGTTTGGCAAGATGGAAGATAAAATATCAAGTAAACTACAGAAGAATATATGTTCATTTTTATAGGAGTTTATCATAAATATTATAAGATAGTATAATATTAAATCCAATATAAAACATTTATTATATGCATAATAAACCTATAAATTAAATAGTATTTTCAATTACCATAATAATTGGTATGTTTTCCATGCGTCGTGTGTTTACAACGAAGCAACTCGCGTATCGTGAATGACAATTGATTTTTAGAAAATGAAATACAGCATTGAATTACAACCTTTTCATCATACTCTTAAGTTTGAAATTGATTAGAAAGCTTGTTTTCTGGAAACAACAAAACAACAAATTGTTACAGTTACAGTCTCCCAAATATTACATAATGCTCATAAAGGATTATGCGACAATGTTTACAACTTTATATTTCACACATAACCTGCTCAATGTATTATTATTCTTTTTTAATACAACCTCAAGAGCTAAAGTCAAATAGTTAATCCTTAGAACTTAATATTTTTAAAACAGTACTATCGTTGAATTTTAAATATTAAATATGATTAATGCAATCGCACAAAGAATTTTATTATAGAATTTTACAAAAAATTTTTTACAACTTGATATTATTTTACTTTTATTTTAGTTGTTCTAATTTATTAACACACTTTTTAAACATTAATTTAAATTTATTAGAAAAACTAATTTTTTATTTCACTTTTTAATTTAATTTTTGATACTGTTTAGGCTACAATCTCTATTTAATACTCGTTTTATTCAGAACATTAATTTATGATGCAATATGCATGTGCAAATATGAAAAAATTGTAAGCATCAAAATATAATTTAATAGTTATTTAATATTAAATCGAATAGTATAATTTAATGCTCACATAGTTAAAATTTAATTTACAAAGTCCTTTAAAATAAGACAAAATGACTATAAAACTATAATTTAGGCTAATACAAGATAAAACTTATACTTAGAAGATCAATCAATCAAGGCTAATGTCTAAAGAGCAAATGTTATATTTTATTTAATAAACTCATCCCGGATTATCTAATCTTGTATCTTGCCACAAGATACAAGATTATCATGCAATAATATTTAATGTATGTTTTGTATTTAAACGTACAATAAATTCGGCTAAAGTTTTATCTTTAAAATAAATCACAATTACTAATTTATATTTTGAACTAAAATAATGTTTGGAAGGCTAAATTCCATGAAAATTCCAATCGTAAAATTAGACTCTATAACGGTAACTTGTAGTTCCTCAGTTTGGTGCAATTAAAAAAATAAACGAGATGCTTTTTATCGTTCTAACGCTTGAATAATTTCCGCGGTCATTTATTGTTAATGCTCGCAGTCGAAGACGAAAAGGAAGGTAAAGAAGAGGCTTTTATCTTCTTAACTCGTCATTTTCATCTGTCACCGATGAAATATCGATCAGCCCGAAGGAGAAATTCTCGACTTTGAATTATGTCTTATAACGCCGATATTCTTGATCTTGTAGAGGCCTGATCAGATGAAAAATACATGACCGGCTTATCCTCCGCCCAATTGTCCGGATAAATATACGCAGCACAGATTCATATGCATTCGTTTTCTTTTTGAAGCCTATGAAGAACCAATACGCCTTGTCTTATTTTGTTAAATGTTTCGATCATTTCCTTGAGACTTTCATCACACACGATTGGGTATTTGTTCATAAATGTTGTTAAACACGAGTTTCTAGCCAAAGGTACCAAATGAAGCTTCGATGCTTATTTACTTTGTTTTCTTTTAATTACAATTTCTTTTTTGCGGTACAACTTTCATTGAAAATAATTTCAAATACAGAAGATACAAATTAGAAAATATTTTATTTACTGTAAATTAACTTGTTATTATGTTATTAAAGTATATATTAGAATAAAGTATTTAGTAACATCAATAATTTATAAAACCTCGTTGAATAAGTGAATCAGAAATTTCTACACAAATCTTATTATTATTTACAGACGCCAAATCTTTTATTTATATTATCTATTTTATTATATTATTTATATTATTTCTATTTCATGAACATTATGAACTCGAGCAAATAAGTTCATCAAAACAAAAAAGTTCATTCTTATCTATTTTATAATGTACATATTCAATTTCAAAGTCTACAGTTTGAGTCCTATTAATTCTAATCGGATTATATATTTAAAAATAATATTTTATTTTACAGTTAAATTACATAATATTGACTAAATTTGTATTTTGCATACAGAGGAAAATAGTTCCAAATTTAGTAAATATCAATTCACAAATATCAGTCTTAAAATATTATATACAAAATCATTTTATCACAATATAGACATTTATTAATATAGGCGCATAATAATAACTTAACCGGTTGAAACTTCAGATACGTTAATTAATCACATTATAGCTTTATAATTTCTGAAAAAGGTTTAAGATGAAAAAGATCTAAAAGACGTTTTTATACTACTAGAACAATTTAATATTAGTTTCTTATATAAACTTCCAATATTATCAACTAATATTAATATGGTTATTTATTCTTACATAAAAAATAATTTGATAAATGCTTCAACTCTTGAAAAATAATAACCCTAGTCAAGAAGAAAAAGAAAATAAATAAGCAATGTATTCATATATTTTTCACGTACATCATTGTAAGCATGCTTCAGATTTCAAATACAAAATACATATCTTATCTTGCATAAAAGGCAACAAATTAACTATGCTGTAATTGCATTTACTTAGTACGTTGATATACCTTGATTATATTATATATGATTCTTATATGTATTATATATAATATACCTTGTTTTGTTACCGAAAGAATGTTGTCATCTGTTTTTATAAAGGAGTTTAATGAAGTTGAAAAAATCAAAAACCAATATCAATTTTTCAATTAGTATCGTTATTAACAAAATCTATGAATATAATTTACATACTATATGATGTATTTATATAAAGCCATACAAATCCATTAACGCATTTTAGTGTAAAATAATCATTACTCATTACCTTTCATTGTATAATATATAATCTGAAGAAGTCAAGGGTTATTATTATTCGTTAAATTATGATTCGTGTTTTCCAAAAAGTTTTGTAATCCTACGGAAAGAAAATGATAAAATTGGCCATTGAACTTACAATTTAATCATATTCATGATTGAAATCATGAAAATTAAAGAATACATAAATAAATAAATACGTTTAAATTAATAAAAAATCGAAGAATTTGTTTTCAAAATATGCGTACAGCCTAAGTGCTCAATATGTATAATTTTAATGACTCTAAATTTAATCAAACTTCATTTTATTTTTATAATTTATTACTTATTTTTATTAGTATTATTCTACAATATAGAAAGTTATAAATGTTTAATAAGCCAAAACAATTATTCTATCTGTGTATAATTAATTATGCATATACAATCAGATCATGTAGATATTTTTTATATAAATCTTTAAATAATTTCATATTTTTATTTATTTCGATTTTGATAACTTTTTGTATTGTAATTTCGAACGTATTATTTTTTCTTTATTTTATTTAGTTGTTATGATTTTAAAATATTTATTTTTCATTTCATTATTTTTGTTCAGTAACTTTATAGTGCTATTAATTTTATTTTAATTAGTTATTCGATTTTATAATTTTAAAAGTAGTAGAGATGAAGTCAAATTTTATTTACATATCTTATTTAAATTTAATAATACTATAATACAATAATACAGTATTAATAATATATTTTCATTATTGCATACTCATATTGATAAACATTTTTCACCGCTATAAGTCTCATCTATCAATCATCATTCAAACTAAGTTTTATAATAAGTAATTTTTCTTTTACAACATTATCCGTGTGCAGAGTTTTTATGTTTAAAAATGAAAAATATTAAATTATAATAATTGTGCTCTTATGAATGTTAGGCTTATAATTTCTACGTACAAATTTAAAGAATTTAAAGATTTCAAAGAATGGAAAACATCAAATTTAATTAATTCAAGTACATTCCGGAAAAAATAAACCACACGCAACGTACGCATCAGCTTACAAAATTGTAGGCAGTAAATACCTTGCATGATGTACAAATGCTCATATCTCAACCAAAAATTGTCCAATTTTTTCGACTAAATATGCACATTACGCGCAATAAAGCAAGTAAAGTTCATTTGTGCATATTATCCGGATTTCTCAACGAGTTGCAATTCCTTGTTTCTACGTATCCTCGTAAATCAAGGATACGTCGAAGTATCCAACAAGAAATCACATATTAACAAGAAGACCGTGATTACGCCAACGAGTGCCAAGCACTTGATAATTATTATTAAGCGTCGTACACCGATGGCCGTTTCAATTTCCGGTCTCCATCGCCGAGACATAATCGCATCGGTGCAGCTTCCGTAACGGTGACTATTCGCTGACGATAATAATGAGAACACACGCACCACGTCGTAATCGAGTGCGGACGAACGCCTTTTGCGCAATCTTCGCGTTACTGGCACTGGCTTACGTAATCTATTGGACTTTGGTGCGATTCGAAAATTCGCTCGAGAGAGTTTTATGATAAATGATAACGATCGATTATAGAATTTCGGCTGATGAAAGCATAGTGGGCAAAGGAGGAATTCTTTGGATGTTTTTGTTCTAATCCGTTAGCTTCAAAGAAAGAGAGTACGGTAGAGCTAAGAGTACTTTTGAACATAATGAGTTGTTCACAGACATTGTCATTAATGATAATCTATTTAATACAATAAGAAAAGATAATAAATATTCCACGTAATAGCCTAATTCATTGAACTTAATGGGTGCGATGATAAGAGTATTTTAATTAACAGCTTATTGTATGAAAATTTTTCTTCTTTTATTACATCAAAGCTGGAGTTAATTTCTGTTTAGATACAAATATAATGAAACGAATCTTAAATTCAACTTTGTACATAATCCATGTAAATATGCTTTAGTCCATTTTAGTCGATCCGTATAATGTTTTGAGTGGGGTCGAAATGACAAGTTCCGTTGCTTGTCCTTGAGATCCAACATATGATTGAAATTCATTAATTACAATCAACATATGATTGTAAACAAAAGTCATCCATCCAATAGGCAAAACCTTTCCGTAAAAAAATGAAACGATGAAAGTCTCATGGCAACTGCATTGATGCGAGAGAGAAAGAAAAATAAGTTTTTTTAAATACATACTCTGCGGAAAGTAAGATGCAAAGCTCGAAAGTTCGTCGATACAAACTGCCGAGTAACGCGTGCGCCTGCGCATAAGCAAACAAAGAAACGAAGCATCGCGAGCTCACACGAATCGTTGACACGCCTCCCGCGGATAAAATACCCAGATCGTTATCCGCGCGGCGATAGTATCTGGTTGAGGTGACGTTGAACGATGCGCGCCTCTACTAAGGAACGGCCTTGTGAGGGACGCGCATGCGTCAGCGCGAGCTGACTTCTCACGCTGATTTCATGTGCCGACAGACATTTAGAAAGTTTTGGTGTCGATCGAGCTTGAGAGGTCCTCCTTTGAATTTGAGTATATGCGACGCTTTAACGAAACAAATGAAAAAAAAGCAGCCGCTTTGTAACATAACGCTAAAATTTTCTGGACTCTTCACGCGCGAATGCACCTTTTAATAAAATTTCATTTATTTTTCTGATTTTTTCAAATCGAGTTCGGTGAGTTTCATATAAAAAATATCGTTCTTACATTTAACCGCTCTGTCGCTCGAGTTTCCTCTTATGTAATTTATTTTCGACGATTCAAATTTATAACATATCGATCTCGCACAATAGAGAATTTTCCAGGACTTGAAATCATACGTACTAAATTAATTTCACTCAAATTAAAAGCAATAAATTGGATGAGTATTTAAGTTTCAACAGTTGTTTTAGAATAAAAGAGATTCGCAACAGACGGATTCGATTATATATTGCATAAATCTCGATTGAACGTACAATATTATCAATAATTTAATTCTTCTATGAAAAGTAATTTTCACGAATGATCAAACGATTTTTCATTTATTGTGTAATTCTTTCATCACTTAAGCCCTATTCGACTTAGAAAGCATCAAAATTAGTTTATTAACAACAGTTTGTATGGGTATTTATATATTTAAATGTGTTATAAAATAAAATTTAACGCAACCTTTATAGTTTAATCATACTTCATTTCAAAATTCACTGTTTTCAATTGCAGTCAAATAAAGCTCAGATTTGAACTAATTTAAAGATTTAAACTAAGAAATTTAACTAATATATAACTAGATATATATTGAAAAGAATTTATTTTAGAATTGTTAGAAATATGCTCGCTATTAATAGTGTGCTTAAATATTTCCATTAAAAGCGTCACTTTAAATCAACTGTACACATCGAAAAAATAAGAAGAGTATCCCTAACGGTGATTTGCTAGTTACAAAAACTATATTCAGCTTCATCTCGATCATCGTTTGCAAAACGACAATCGAGTCTACAACTGTATAATCAAAAGGAAGTAAGGAAACTTTTTAATAATGACATCGAGGAGCACCATTACGAGAGCACGCGTACAAATGAAAGAGAGAGAGGGAGAGAGTGAAAGTGGGAATTGTAGGGGTGCGAAGACTTTCATTTGGGACTACCGAAGAGCAGCCGCTCGAATAATGTCTCCTTCCGTTGCGCAATAACATATTATGCATACCAGCCGTACGCAGTTCATGAATTTTTCAATTTCACATTTCATTACGATTACCGCTTGAGAGCGCATTACGTTGCGGGTTTGTACGCGCATTCGATTTTTAAAATTTGACGTTATTTTTTTGCGCGCATGCGTCACTGATGCATCAATTATTAACGAATGGCTGATAATACAATTTGAAATGAGATGAACAATTTACGCAAGCTAACAATTTATAAAAGTTACCTTGAATTCGATGTTGATTCCATTTTATTTTACATATTTTTGTACTATTTGAAAGAAATTATGTTTTGAAAATGTAGTTGACGTTAGAATGTAGGAAAAAATAAATATTATATATTCTCGAATTTTTATAACTAAGCAAAATAATCGAAACAGACAATTATTATTACACTACTCTACGTAGCTTTTATATGCAAATAATATTAATATTTAAAATTGAATTGATCTTTATTGGCTTATATAAAATGTCGGTACTAGAAATAATGAATATATATATAAAGGAAGTAT
Organism: Wiebesia pumilae; assembly: GCA_018907045.1. NCBI lineage: Eukaryota > Metazoa > Arthropoda > Insecta > Hymenoptera > Agaonidae > Wiebesia > Wiebesia pumilae. The sequence continues at coordinate 6,414,326 of JACCHZ010000127.1, forward strand.
AATAAGTCGCATAGAGTTTTACAATTTGATATTTGACACACGCGCGTTCGTACGCGCTCGCATGCATACATATACATACACACATATCGTTTGAGACGTGCGCATTGAAACAATTTATTTGTACTAATTAAAATTGGATAATACAATCAATGAATTCAATGAGTACTGTTGAACGTTTGTAAACGATCTCGGTTGGTAACAAACGTCATTTTTCTCGGTACATGCAGTTAAAATACTTCTTCGTGTTACTTGTTTTCATACTCTGAATGTTTTTCTTAAAATAAATAAATTTTCTTTATTAATAGAGTAATTCAAAATTTTATATCGTATTAAAAATAGAAACAATATGACATATTTTATAATCGATTATATATTTAAATACAGGGCATTAAGAGTTCATTTTAAACTTTCAGATGCGAGACTTACACTATTTCAAAGTAAAATAGATTTAGAATTTTCTGCAAATGAGAAAAGTAAAGAAGACATGAGGTGGCAGGATCTTATAGGGTTAAAAATAAAAGATATAGCACGTTGTGATCCTAAGCAGGAAAATCGTAGAGGCGAATGATATTGCGTCAATTTTCTAAATTTCACATCGGCTGCCGAAAAAAAGAAAATAAAAAGAAAACAGCGCGACTCTGAGTATACTGAGATATACTAAATATACGCGCCCTTTAACATAAGAAACACGCATGGAGAAAGTTCAACAACCCCGTAAAATCGAAGCGTCTGAGCTCGGGCTTTCTTGGCGATATTCGCAGAGTCGTCTTTCTTCTCTTTTCTTCATCATGCATATATACACGCGCGTAGTAGGTTTGCACGCAACACCCACTCACGGTTGAGCGAAGAAGGTTCCGGAATGAAGTATCTCTCCCCTTCGGATCATCGTACGGCCTTGAGGACGAGGAGATCGACTGGGCCGCCCTTTTCCTTCTCCTCTCGCTGCGGAGTCATTTATCGAGCCGATTACGTGCCGATGAACCCGTCGACTCCACGGCCTCGTCCTTCCCAGAGATACACGCGCAACCTTAACTCCTCGTCCGGACTCTTCTGGAAACTAACAGTTTTCCACTCCAAACGACATAGTACACGAGTCCCACTAAATTGCGAAATTAAAGGCGCGTGAAAGCAATTATGACACCTCGCTTACACTCTCCATGATTCCTCCAAAGATTCAGAAAGGCACGACACCGACATTTTCTTTTGATTTTTTATTATTTATTTCAAGGTTTGGCATTGAATATACGTGAAATTGGATAATGGATTTACACTCTTGCTTATAGTATTAACAGTTTCCGTTACACAAGCTTTCCGCATTCAAAAATTTCCTATAGTCTTATTATTTCTCAACGAATCCATATATTTCTACTAATTAAGTTCAATTATTGAGATAATATGCAATATAAATATTAATATTTAATATTTAACTATTATAATTTAATATTTAATTACTACTATATAACTATATAGTAGTATTAAATATTTTAGTAATTTAAGAGGATTTATTTATTACTCTCTGTAATTTACTAATAATAATTTACTCTCAATAATTGTAAACTCTTCTTTTATAACCAACATATATACGTATTATTTATTTAATAATTCTTGTGATTATCCTCATCTACTATTTCATCAGTATACTAATTTTTATCTATAAGGGGAATGTACTGCAGCCATTAAAAAATTATCGACGTACATTTTTTGTTGCTTTTTATAAAGTGCATTAAAAAATCTTAGTAAAAAATTCTACTGTTGGGTAAAATTCCTCCTTGAAGCGAAAACAGAAATTCTTTATTCTACTAATCCAAAGAATCTGAGTACATTTATTACCAAAAATGAATTTTCAGTCATTTTTACCAGAATGAAGTTATTCATTTAATAAAGCTTAATGAATATTTCAATGACAAATTCCGTACTATATTTTCTTAATTTTCACCTTGCTTTCGGATCTTTCATTTTAAAAACAATAAATAATAAAGCTCTCTACGTAATTTTTTTAAAGACTATTTAATTGAATGATATAAATTGAAGGAAAAAAAATTCGCTAATAACAAATACCATATAGAATTCTACAACATAGTACTTAATTTTATTGCTCAATTATATTGTACGAATTTTCTTGAAGAATAAATTTATGATACACAATTTTAATGACGCATAGAAAATGTATTATTCATTCGCGAAAAGTGCCTATTACTATTCATTGATAAAAAGATTTTTATCTCTGTGAATTTGTTTAAATACTAATAGAATCAAATAAGACAAAGACTTATTTTTCTTTTGATAATAAAATTATTCAAATAATAATACATATTTATATTTGTTAATCTTATAAAGTCAAGAAATTTTTTTCTGTAAAAGAATACATTTACCAACAAATGTATTCTTTCAACTCTTACTGAATCTATTTATATATAGATTAATAAACTTTATATAATTCATTAATTATGATGAAATATAGTTATAGTTTATAACAATAAATAATATTCTTTCAAAAACAGTAGCATTGTTTCTTACTGTCCATAAATTATCAACAATCCTCACGAGTCATTGTACGTCAGCCCACACAAAACGAATACATTCCAAACTAATTATCAGCTACAAAGTGAATTGGTGGTATCTACTATCTGGTATCTACATTACTAAAGCGAAAGAAAATCTTATTAGAATACCATACATATTGAAAGTACCCTCATACTACTTACAACGATATGAATAAATGTTCGCTCATCATTGAAGTCGAATCCTCTTTTTTTACTACTTAAAATCGTAATTAAAATGTTCATGAAACCGAAGCATTCGCTCGCAATCGAAGAAAACAAAAACACTAGCGACAATCTCAAGAGAATCACGCAGTAGTTTTCAGAATCCAATTACCTGATTGGTCTCGCGTGCGGGGTAAGAGAAAAAAGTGCTCTAATTATCTTGCATGTACTTATGGTCCTCTGGCAGAGCGTCATATCATCAGGAACCGTTGAATGAATTTTGGTAATGGGGTTTACGATAAAAAAATCGCTAGTTGATAAAAGGACGAAGTGCGATGGGTAGTAAGAGGGTAAGGGAGCTAATGAAGGAAAGAAGGCTGTTAATTCAGTCGCTAGGGGAGACTGATTGGCACGAGTCAAGCATTTGTTTAATACAAGTGCTCATCGGAGTGGAGAACGCTTGTGTGTGTAATCGCTCGGTGGCAATTTATCATACATGTCATTATACATGAATTTAATAAACATACATACCTACAATATAACTAAATAGTGGATGATAAAAACCGTTGATGTTTGTTCGCGTAATACAATTACATGAAATTTCATTATTTGCAATCGATACGAACCATCAAAATGTAATATAAATTGTACATTCGTATAAATGCCAGTGCATGGTTATGCAGAGAAAAAACAAATGCATACGTTAATCACATGTAGAAAAAATTACTTTTTCCATAACAATAACTAAAGTAATACATCATCCACTCCTTTTACGAATTGAAAGGAGGCCAATTTTCTGAATGAGAGTTAAGTTAAGAGATAACATTTAAAACGTGATTTACAATCGTTTGAAAATTTCTATGACACTTATAGGATATTGTAACAGTGCTACTCCACATTTTGACGCATTAATTTTATAAAATTCTATAACGTGCAAATAATATTCGAGCTTAATGAAGTAATGAATAATTTTAGTCTTAATCTACATAACTTATTTACTAATTTATTACATTGATAATTTAAAAAAATCTATTCGCTAAAAATAAGTAAATAACTGACTAGCACTAGTTTCACCTTATCTAAGATCTAATAAAATATGTTTTAAATTTCATTATTCTTTCAAATCATTCATAAACAGAATTTATGATATATAAATTTTAGTTCAGACTAATAAGTATCTTAGCTTTCAAACTGTAAACAGAGTCGAGCTGGAGACGTGATAATCAACAACAGAAAGAATATCGAGATTATTAATGAAAAAGAGAAATACAGATAAATATAGATATAAATATAAATAAATTATATACATGCAATAGACCAGTCATCAGTCTTCTATTACACGAAGACTTTTAAATTCAATTACTAAATATATGTGCATTTAATAATATTTATTATTCAAGTATTAAACGTACTAATTGTATCTCAATATTTATTATGCACTATTATGCAATTTATTATGCAATATTGCATGTATTACACTGTGCTTCAAGGTAAATTGTATATCAATATTAAAATATGATATTGAAACTTTAAAAAATAAAAACGTTAACACATTATTAATACATATACGTCATGTATAAAGTATTTATTTTTATATTACATGAAATGCATATTGATTGACACCAAATTAAAAAAATTATAACCTTAGTGATTTTTTTATATCTCATAATGATATTTAGATATTATAGATGTTGAAATACTAGCGATCGTTATATGTATATTAATTAATATTTTATAAAATTTAAAAATACAAAACAATTTTTCAGCTACATATTATGTATTTCTTCCTATCTAGAAAAAAATATGAAATAACATCAAATAACACGGGATAAACATTTATGAATTATTATTTATTCCATTTTCCTTGTATTTAAATACTCTTTTATTCAAGTAAAAAGATTGACTTCACAGGTTTTTATCCTATATATTTTCCATACATCCTGTTTCAACTGATACAAATTATTTTAATAAAGTACTATAATAAGTAGAAATTTTTTCACATAAAATGGTTACGAACATTCGTAAATATATGAAATCAAAATTCTAATGTACTCTAGTTCTTAAAGTCTTATAGCTTAAACTTGTAAAATCTTATAAAAAACTTTCCCTCGGAAGTTCTTAAACGCTAGAGAATTCTATTTTGGGAATTTAATATATTAAATTATTCTTACATACAGTGTAAAAACCTTGCATTAATATAGTCCATAGATTTAACTCGTTCCTAGAATAATCCCTATTGACACAAAAGTTCCATTATCCACAAAAAATATATCCAAAAGAAAGTCAAAGCAACAGTATTAGGAGAAAAAAGAAAATAAAGAGAAGGCATAAACAAAGACCAACACATGCCAACACCAGCGACTCATTCTATAAACTTACTTAGTTTCTATAGGAAATTCATTTTAGATAACGACAAAGAGGAAGAGGAACAAAGAATAGACACAAGTAAAGACAAAAGACGAAAGTTCGTCTCTTTACAGAAAGCTGAAAAGAAGCAATGCGGTACATCTGACGCTGTTGCGTGACAAATCGACATTGCAGCGTTTGTCTTTCTTTACCCTACCACAATGGTTTAATTACATTGACGATGTATATTGAAAAGTATCCTTGCCTCAGGTGCTGGTAGTTTAACTTCAAAACTTATCGCTTGCAAATAAAATACGTGCTCTCATTTTTATGCTTTTCCTTCTGTGATTGTACTGGTTTATTAGAAAGTGTTTGGCAATGAGGAGAACTTGAAGAGTTTCCATTTGATTTGATTATATGGTTGGCTTTTATACTTTGTAAGATTGTCGTAGAAAATACGAAAATAAATTTTTAATCCTCAAGTAAGCGTTTGATTTTTCTCTTCATTCCAAGAAGATGCTGGTTATTAATGTGATATTATTTTTTGAATTTTGTCACGTGTATATATTCGTGTAAGGTAAATCAACATGAATAAGAAAAGATATATTAATTTTTTACATGAAAATACTGATAAAAAGTCTCAATAAGATGAAACAATAGACTAAAAAACTATCTCAAAGAATTTTTTTTCTTAAGAAACTTGTAATGAAAATATAAAATTTGATATTATTTTGACTCTATTCATTCATTCGTTATATTTAATATTCAACCCACAACAAAATAGTAATTCTTCGGCATAAAACGAAAATTTAAAAAAATCGAAGTACTTACATGAATCCATTTATTTTTTATCTTGGTTTTAAGTATACTATACTTCAAATAACAATATATTTGTTAAAAATGATATTCATATAAAACAAGCAGTAATTTAAATACTTTTAAGTAAACTACTAATTATAATTTTTAGTTAAAGCGATCTTATACAGGCAATATAACTATATTAATTATTAATGAGCGTTTTTTCATAAGTCAAAAAAGATTAAATTTTCCTAAATTATTAATATTAAAAAAAAATACAAATGTATTAAATAATATTCACGACAAAACTATATTGAAAATTAATCATTATAAACTAATCTAGGTAAGTTAAAAAAATATATTTTTAATTTATATTTATATTATTTAATTGTACTTAGTTTGTTAAAATTATTTTTATTCTATTTATTAGTATATAATCTGAATGTAAATCCATTTTGTAATATAAATGTCTTGTGAAGGTTAAATTGTTATAAATTAATGGCTTATTTAAATTTAGGAACTATTAATATATCAAGCTATCCGAATTGAGTTTCAGAATCGAAAGTTGATATATTTTATAAGAAAATATTAAATAGCGAGCAATAAATTATCGATTACAAATCTATAATACGTTATCATTTTATAATTCAAATATTTATTCTGTGATACTTTTATTTACAATAAAATTAAAAATTATTATTAAAAATAAAAAAAAATTATTAAAAATTAAAAATATAACCTAAAATTTTTTTTAAACGATCTCTTTTAAAAACGTTTAAAAAACTTTTAAACTTTTAAAAACTTTTTAAAAACGATCTCAATTAAAAAATAATAATTTTCTATTAAATAATAGAAACTTTCTATACTAGCAAAATCATGGTATATTGTAAGTAAAATTATGTTTAATGAGTTCCAATTATTCTTTAAAATTTTTATATTATCACTATATTTAATGCTTGATATTTAGTACATAAAAGAAACAATAATTTGTTATCTCGATGTAATAAAACAGCTAGGTATAGATTAAATGAAAAGGTGAATATTTATTCACTAATAAAAAATTTTACTTTCATTATCATCAGATAATAATATAGATCTTCTAAAATATAATAAAATCAATTTTCAAGTATATTTCCAAGTATATTTTGAAGAAATAATCACAAAGAAGTATGAAACACAAAAAAGGCAGTAAATATGTAGTTGTTATTTAAGGTATAACTAAATTTCATAAAGAAGTCCGTTATATTATTAATTCAAATCTTATTTATATTTAAATGAAATATTGAAATATGAAGTAAATTGAGCCATGCTTATAAATCAACATTTTAATACTTAACAGTAAAAAATTAATTCTTACTTACATTTATAATTCTTAAACAAAATAAATTACTGTCAAGAAAAAATGTATAACTTATTCTCTTATTTATACTTGTTGTTTTAGTGAACAGATCTATAAAAAGTCTTCAATTAGAAGGCGTAACTTACAATCTATAATAAATTAATTGCTTTACATTTACTATTCGTTCTCTTAAGAATAAAATTAAATATTGAATTAAAGATAAGTAAAATATTTCTGCGACACATAAATCCAGAATTCATATATGAATCATACAAGTGCAAATTTTCGTTGCACATAAATTATGGTGAATGAATGGTATATCAAACACTCTTTAAAAAAGTTATGTATAACAACTAATAATTAGCTAATAACTTTTAAGTTTATTAATATTTTCACAATTAAGATTTAAGATTTTTAGTATATTTTTATTTTAATATTATAAAAATATGATTGTTAGTAATAATACTTTCTTAGTGCTATTCAATTTAATTCCATTTTTTATATAAAAACATTTTATATCGAACATTATAAGAGCAATTTTTTAAATTTTTATTAGAATAATATAAATATAGGTGAGAGTGAAAATGAAACTCTCATAAAAACATTAATCAGCATCAAACTACAGTGTGTGAGCTAGAATTTAACCACTGAAAAATAGGTCATATGCTTTATAAACATGCATTATAAATTAATGAGTAACGTTGCAAAAGTTATGAGTGCTTCTACACATATCAATTTTTATTAATGCAATAGATGTAAAAAAAATAAAATTTCTTGATTAATACTTGATTAAACTATTAAAAAATCGTTTTAACTTTTCATTTCAATTCATAATTAGTTTTCTTAAATTATGAACAATTCTACTGCCATTGAAAAACTAAGATTTATACTATAAGCTAAAAGATTTAAAACAAACAATTTGTTAAGTTTAAGAAATCAATACTGATTGTTATAAGTATTTTATGAAGATATTAATAAATTCTTGTAATGTATAATAAATACGCTGTGTTTAAAAGATGCTTCAATAATGTCTGTAAGAAGATATGTAACAATAAACTTCTGCTATCAATTATATAAGCAAATAAACAACTTCACTATTAAAAATACATAGATTCCTGAAAACTTAGAAACCACTTTTCTTTTTATAGATACAAAAAAAATCTATAATCATTATCAATTATTTTTATACTTTACAAAGCATCAATAAAAATTTTTTATGATGAGTATTACTATGTTTATTTAAAACTTGATAAAATGAAATGTAACAATGACATAAAGGACATTTATAAAAGTTCGGTAAGAATTGAAGAATCTCATTATTGATGTTTCTGGATATAACAAAAAAACGTTATAAGGTACTCCGAATATAAATATAACAATAATATTTAAGCTATTAATAAAAATTTGTTAAAACGAATTTATCACACAAATAGATATTAATTATCTGCAATTAATTTAAATTTGATTAAATATATGTATTTCACTCATAATTCAGGTAAATGATATCTTCATCAGATTGCTCGTATAAAAAAAATTGATTGCAACTGTTACACAAAATACATTACGCTTATGTAAAAAAATTCATTATTTTTCGTTTAAATAAATTTTTAAAGGACATGGAACAACATATTAGTTTGATGAAACATTTATGTTTTGAACAACAATTTATGCATTTTTGTAGTTAACGGACAGTCATGGCTTTGCAAAATGACGTATATACATAAATGAATGTTCAAGTGTCGCGAACATAAACGCGACGCCTATATCCAGATTTTAACCTTGTTTTTAAGAAAAACAGATTATATTTAAGCGCACAATAAACGTTTCAGAGGTAACAAAGATAAATAAGCTATTATTTATATAGATTTGTTTAGATAATAAAGAATTATACCAACTGAAATTGAAATGAAAATAAAAAAAAGCAATTTAGTGACCTTATTAATCATCAAATAACTTACTTTTCAATTTTCTCTTCAAAATTATTACTAATTTGACAATATTAGTATTAACTAAATTAAAAGAATTTACTAATTCACAATCTCAAATAAACATGAAAGAATTTTAAATTAATTAATTAGTAAGTTATATTTTTATAATAAAATACTATTGCTATTTATCATGAAAGTGATTGTATTACAATAATGTAATATGAAGAAAAATACACATTATAACGCTATACTAAAGTATGTTATTTTTATACTTTTCTTTAAATGTACGTACGCAATGCTTCTAGAAGAACGAAAACGAAGGAAATTATTATAATAATCAAAAACCCTCGTGAAATTTTGAGACTCAATATTATATCAACTTGTAGTTTATCAACACGATACTTTCACGTTAATAAAGTAACTAATTAGATGAGTTAATCGTAAAAAAGAGGTTGCTATATATGTAGTGAGCATTGACGCGTATATAGGTCATGTGACAGTTCAAATCTACGCTTGTTTTGTTTTTGCCAGTTAAAATAATGTGTCAACTTACGCTATGTCACTTAATTCACAAATCAAAGAAGAAAAAATTTAAGCATCACAACATTTGAAATTACTAGTATCCATAAATATATAACGCTCTTATTTACGTGGCGATTACTGAAATATTTAAATATTTCACTATAATAAATTAAAAATATCTAGTTCATATCTTCGTAATCTTTCTATCATTAAAAATGATTTTTATGAATTAGCAATACAAATAAGTCTAAAATTTAAAATAAGATAACAAATAGTCGATAATAGCAATAACAACATAAAATATAAGTGACATAATGACGCTACTAAGTTTTTTCTTTCATACAAGTTAAATAAAAACTTAAAATATTTAAAAAGTTAAAAATCTGTGTTTGACACGAGCACTTGTTTGATTAAACGTATATATTTATTAATATGTAATTATGCTGCAATTCTTTCTTAATAAGCCAATAGAATTATAATCTGACAGGGTCGAATATATAAAAAAGATTTAAAAGTTATCTTCGAATTTTCATCGAAATCATGTAATAATCATTGTATTAATTTTTACGTAAAAGAATTATTAGGTAAACTAAAATTTTATTTGACGCAACAATTTTTTTTGTTTTTCCCGTACTAGTGTTGCTTTTTCATCTAGTGCGTAGAAATTTCTCAAAATGTTGTTACTCTAATCACCGAGACATATTTTCTTTTATCTCGTCGACCTCTAGTATAATATCTATGCTATTATCTAGTATAATATCTATATTATTTTTTCTTTTTTTTTCGATAACTCACTTACGGAGCTGCATAAAAACATCTCTCAGAGTCATTTTCAATAATCATACATTTTTTATACCATATTCGTATCGATTAGCTTGGAATATCATCTACTTAATTTTAAGCAACGAGTTTACAGTCTGCATTATCTACTTTAAGTTTTTAAATAATAAGATTTTTTAATTGCAGTCTTTTTGTAAATCTTTGCATTAGGCAAGCAATTTTTAAAGTTAGTTTTCAAATATAACCATCATTTATTTCATAAAAGATTTAAAATCAATTAATGGATCAATAACTTCAATTTTGTTGAACTGATTTCACTTTTTATACACATACTTTTTGTTTTAATAACAAGATCATAAAGTTTCTGCTTACAGCATTATGTTTTCTATTAATTTACAAAATAGTAGCAAAAAATATGAAAATTAAAAAACTTAAGGTATTAATTTAAAATTAAAAATTATCAAATTTAAAAATAATTTATTAAAGCATTAATTTAATAATACTTCGATAATTTTTGAAAATATAGCTTTAGGTTAATATAAATATTAATTATGATTTCTATTATGTATTCTCTTGACTTTATTTATTCAATCACATAATTATAAATTAACATATATATTGTTAATATACATTTTTAAATTTATAGATATAATTATAAAAATTTAATCCAATTGAATGTACTGAAAGTAGTATTGTATTATTTATTCAATAGTGTTTTAGGATAAGCTTTTAGAATATTTAAGTATCATTGAGAAATATTAATTTTTGTTAATCTTTCAGTTAAATAAAGTGTTATAATAATAGAATTATTTAATAATTTATTCAATAATTATTTCGAATGTCCTCAAAATTGTGCCACAAATCGAGTTTAAATGAAAAATAAAGAATAATTACAATTCGCAAGTAAGATCGAGAAATAGGTTAAGGTTCCCTTATCATTGGCAAATCATAGAACATGCTAGTGTTCGTTACAGTTCCTGTTGGTTAAATGCTTTGAGTCGACAAGACTCAGCATGAAAAGTATAATAACAAGAGAAGTAAGACTAAAGACCTAAACCAACATTCACTGTACACAATTTCAAATTATTATCTTACTATCAAACTTATACGTTTTTTACTCTAATACGTTTACTTACGCGTACATATATAGTAACGTTTATTTATCAAAAATAAGTTATAAACATACTCGATCATTAATTCAAAAAACTTTAAAAGCTGGACCAAAGAGCAAAATAAACGGAATGAGAAATAAATATAGAGATTAGATGTGTTATCTTACGAGTAGATCTGGTAAAGCGATCCAAAGTAAAAATCATGACAAAATAGAAGACTAAATTTAAACTGGTGAAATGATGGGAAAAGCACAACTTAATTCGTTCATTATACTTGGTACATCTGTATGCGCATATATTAAATACGAAATTGTTAATTATTGGAATCAGCAGTTGCGATCACTCAGTGGCCCAGTGAGAAGTGAACGCGTTTTAACTTGTGAGATTTGCCTGGAACACGTTTGATCCTCTTTAGCGTATTATCGCATGATTTCACTGGCACCGTATAAATGAATAGCACAAATTAATTGGCTTCCAGACCGTGCACTTAAGATTTATTCACCTCGGTTCGTAGACGCTCGACAATTTTCCGAGCGCCAATCCGTTCTTCTACGTTTCTCGGGCTGTATTTCTTCCAGATTTCAAAATATTAATACGTAAAATTCAAAATTGCTACAAATTCTGTTATACCAACAAAAGTGATTAGTCTTTACTATCAATTTACGATAAGAAATTGTCTGCGAACGAAATAATTTACTAATAAATAATGTTTACCATAAAATTATAATGGATGAAAAATATGAAGAGAAAGTTATTTTCAGATGTTTGAAATCAATATCGTTCTGTTACATTTTTTGACATAACTATTTAAAAAGTCAATGTTACTTACAAAAATTACAACACATTTTATTTTTATATTTAAAATACAAATTTTGACATAATTAATAAAATTATGCTTGCAAACGATTATAATCATTTATGATAGAATTATTAGGTTATTATTAACATTATTATGTTATATTTTATATATTTATATATATATAATAAATTGTACTGAAACGCAATTTTTAATTAAATTTTTAATTATATATAAAGGTGTAAAAAATTAGGATGCGATAAAAACCAGCTCTGATGAATGTCTAAAAGACAATTTTTTACTCAGACTTTTTAGCTTTATAAGCACAAAATTGTCAATAAACATTATCATAGATATTTGTTTTATCTTGACATTGATGCTTTATTTTCTTTCAGTTGATTATGAAATTGCAGTAAAGTTAATTTCATCACAGAAATATTATAAAAAATCTGATTGAGAAATACAAATATTGACATTCAAAAAGTGTAAATTTTTAATTACTTACAATACAGAACAAATAAAACATAATATATATGATATGAAAAAGTTTTTACTTATATAAGGCAATTCAAAAAATTTTATAATCATTGAAATTTACGATTGATACATGTAAAACCGAAGAAATGAACGTTGGCAAGTGATATGCAATTTGTTCAGCTCACGTGTATAAAATATTGAATAGTACTAATAATATTATAAAATAATATATAGTTTATTATAAAGTTAAAAATTAAAGTAGAATAATGCCTAATGTGGATAATGTGAATAATAGCGATTGCTTATGTCGCATGCAAATTAATAATATGGATCATTTTTGTTACATCTAATTAGATTACGTGTTCTATGTTAGCGCATAATTCATTAACATTCTCAAACGTCATCAGAACGCAACCAAAAATACGTTTTTTTCCTTAAGTACAGAAAGTTTACTTGGCATATGTCTACATGTATTTTTCGATAATCATCAAAAACCAAAATACTTCGCTTCTTAAATAAATGCACGAAAGATATAATAAATAAATAAAACAATATATATATAACTATTTGGTAGGATGTTCGAATGCCATTGCGTAAAATCCTTCTCCATCTCGAAGAGAAAATTTAATTACGGAGTGTGCAAGCACAGACACGCGTGCATTCGTTGGAATATCGATTGGAATATCGCTCAAACAACTTCTGCTCTTATGCACGCACACAAATTGCACGCACGCGCCAACTTTTTCGATAAGTAGCCAGGCGACGGAGGAGAGACAGACCTCCAATAGCTCAGTACAGTCTCGACGGATTCTCTCTCTCTCTTTCTCTCTTTTGGTTTTTCGCGACTGACATCAGCCATATATACACGTGATTGCCACGCGCGACACTTTTTTCTGTTTCTCTTTTTCACACACACACATCGACACAATCTCTCCCTCTCTCACTCATTTTCGAATTGCACGCGAAATATGCCGTGGGCCTCGTGATTTTTCTCGGCGCACATCGATCGATGAATAATTCTAGCTGTTTTCAAGAGAACACGAGCAATACTTTAAGTTTGACTCTGTTTCTTGTATCCGTGAGCTTAATTATTTGATGTTTCTGTATGTCACTGGGTTCGAGCTGCTGTTAAGATAAGAATTATAAAAAAGTCTTACAGCAATACTGATAATACAGAATTTTAAGTAAGAATATTCAAACAAATGATTACAAAGATTCGTGCATCTAATAGAAAGTATTTGCTTATTATATGCTTGCTTATTATTTAAAACTTTTTTTTTATTTGGACGCGCATGATTAAAATTAAATCTTCTATAATTTTGCATCATTAAAATTAAAAGGAAACAATTAATGTTTCCATCATAAGTATTCTTTTAAACGATCAGATAATTTAAAAAAATCACTAGTATTTGTTTGTTTATGTAAGTCGATTTTATCTTTTGTGGCTACAATTACAAAATATATTGATTTAAAATTAAATGTATTATTTGTAGGAATTAGCAACAGTAAATGATTGAATTGTGTACGAAGAAATATAAGATAATGTGTATTATAATATGTAAATAAAATATATAATATGTATAAGAAGAAAAAAGAAGAACATTTATACTGTAGGGAAATCATTTTTGGTCATTTGGAAATTTTTATGCTTGTTGATAATACAGTTAAGATATAATTATTGAACAAGTACAGTTCAAAATAATTAAATAAATAGCTTTAACTTATTGACGCAACATAAAATAGCTAAAGAGCAATAAAATTTTAAATACCATTAATACACACATGTAAATTAAAATTTTTCACAAGCCATTTTTCATTCAGATATACTTATAGAAGTAAAGCTTGACATATATATTGCAATAAAATATATTTACAAATTAATTTATTTTACGGTATTATTTCAAAAATTTATTCTATTTTATCAACACTTCATATATAAATTAAACCATTGATGCTTTATTGAACTATGGAATTGTACAATAATTCTTATCAGTTTTCTTTGATTAAGTTAAGAAAAAAAAACATTTAAAGAATATAATTTAATTTACAAGTATTCGAATTTAATTTAATGTAAAATACGAATATATTTCTAAACTAGTATTTCAAATAGTTTTATAAATGCTAAAATTCTTTGATATCGTCAACTTATTTTAATTAAATCTGAAATCTAGTTAATTATTTCATTACCGTTCAATTAAAAGCTATTTTAAATCTAATTGAACATTCTAAAATACTAAATCAGTTTTATTTTTATTCTTTTCATATTCTTTGTAATATATTTTTATAAATCGTTCATTCCTGTAAGACTCTATTATATAGCTTTGCTTTTATCAAATGTAAATGTTCATAATTAACTGATCCATATAAAAGGATCGATCTAGAATTTTTTTCAATATAACTGAAAAGGCTTTACGGATTAGATCGAGATTTTTGAAAAGCTCAAGAGGGAAAACGCAAATGATTTTAGATTCTTTTTTGGTTCATAAGGTAAAATGCTGATCTTATAGTATCATACTTGAACTCCTTCCATACAATTACATTTTAAATTTCTCAGAAGTCTAGGATGTGTTTTAAAAATAAATTCTGCATTCATTGAAATACTTAAAGTAAGAATAAATAAGTACATAAAATAAAATAAATGAAATTTTATAGGTTACTCGAATGAAATAAAAAATTTATATTTATCTAGCAGTACTTTATTATTTTAAATATAAGAGGAATATTTTAGTATCTCATTATTCGTCATTATTCTCGTAAATAAAGTGATAAAAGAACTTCCTGCAGTAATTATTCAATATATAGTGTTTTGTTCGAAAGAATAAAGTTTGAAAAATATTGAATATAATAATGTAGATTACTGATTTTTATGATTAAATACGATTTGATTGTTAATTTCAGAGACAATAAATGTTCATCAAAAGTATTACGCATTGTGGCAAAACGAGCTCATCATATTTTTACTTCCACG
Source organism: Wiebesia pumilae (assembly GCA_018907045.1). Lineage (NCBI taxonomy): Eukaryota > Metazoa > Arthropoda > Insecta > Hymenoptera > Agaonidae > Wiebesia > Wiebesia pumilae. The sequence goes on from JACCHZ010000127.1 coordinate 6,430,097, forward strand.
TGAGACGCAAACGAAATGTTACCAAAATATAAAACTCAGCTGAATCATGCGAAGAGATTAAGTTGTAAAAGATACAGATCATTAAAAAGGAAAAAGCAATGCGCACAAATGTAGGGAGCGAAAGGAAAGCGAAAAGGAGCCTTGATGTGCTCTTGTTTTTCAGATACTGAAATATATTCGACGGCGTTCCGCTTCAAGATCACTAGGAAGGTAAGCGTAATATGAAAGTATGAAAGGTATGAAAAACTTGGTCTGTGCGGAATCGTCCACGCATAAATATGGATATTATCGATGCATTCGAAGATGGAGGAACTGAGATGAGAACGTAATCGACTTTCGAACAGAGATAACATTCGATGTAAATGGATCAGATGAATGACATACTTGATTATTTGCACCTGACCAACAGCGAATAATTGGCTCTATAATTGGCTCTAACTATGTGCAAGTTATATTACCGTAAAGCAACAAATTGATCGACATCAATCTACGTTTCTACAAAGTGTCCATCAATGATTCTATGAAGGCGATTGGAAAAAATGCTTTCTAAAAATACCACATTATGTCTCTTTTGCAAGCGACCGTCTTTTTTAATTACATCACAAGTATAATTATAGATTATTAAAACTTATAAAATTAAAACCTTTTACAATAGAATAATATCTTAGGCAATAAGGTCAAATTAAAATTTTGTTTCTAAAAATTAAAATATTTCATTATTTACAGTTTATCATTTACATATATATATATATGTATATGTATATTTACGTATGTATGTATATATCAAGGCAGTTACTACCATAAAATAATATACGAAAATTCTTCTCTTAACTCTAAAACCTAAAATGTTTTTATTAAATTAAAAAGAAAAATTTTCAGTCTACTCTAGTGTATATAAAATAATAATTCAAATTTTTAAATTAGTAAAAATGATAGGATTATATACGTTCTATTATAAAAATTATTGTAACTAATAATTACGATAATTTCGACAAAACAATTGTATCATATATTGTATTGAAATTAAAAAAAGGATAAAAAACATACTTTTGCTAGATCATTTTAAAACCATTTGAGAAAATTTCAACATTTAATTAAAACAAATATTCATATTGATCAATAAGAAAAGCATATCAAAGAAATTTTTTATAATTTCCAATATTTTATTTAAATGAAAAAAGTAAGATGAGAAATAAAATGATTACCTTTGTTTTAAAGTGATATTTCAATTATCAAAAATTTTTTTCTTATAAATAAATAAAACTATTTACACAGCGTTTTCTCTCCAAGCGGTACTTACTTAAAATAGTTTTCCTTGAAGAAACTAACTATTTTCAAATTTTATGAAAAAAATAATTGTTGTAGATAACTAATTCTCATAGATCCAAATAGATTTGTATATCGAGATTCACCTCGTTTCGTCGGTGTTTGTCATCTAAAACTTGGAAATTTACAAAAAAAAAACAGTAAATCGATGTATACATTGATAAGACCTTTGGGGATTTTAAAAGGAAAACAAATTTGAAAAACAACACATCGAAAACAAGCAACGGTATTATTGTAATTTTCCAAACAAAATAAATTCTTCCCAACAAAAAATAAATTCATCATAGCCATTAAAATGGCTATCAAAAATCCCGTGAAATGATGTAAACGTTACCCCTGAAATTGCGTGTTATTGAGCGAATGAAAGAGTCTGCCGAATACAGCATCGACAGTTAGCAACATATCGCCTGAAAGAAGTAAAAAAGTTTCTTAAATGGCAATTGGAACTCAAAAGGCGTCCGCGTGACGACGCAGAAGTTGTGGAGTTACGAGTCGCGCACTCAGAAGATGAAACGAAAATAACAACGCGACGAGACAGAGAACCCGTCGAACCTGTTGCAAAGGAGATGTTTTGAACTAAAAAAATTAAGGTTCGATGCTCCTGAACGCAGAGTCTCTTGCAACAGCGTCAGATATTGGTGACGTGCTTCCAACTTTTCCTGAGTTCGAATAACCGAGTTCAATTTTATTGTTTTCTTTCTTTAATTTCTGTTATAATGCAGTTTTGTTGCATTACAATTATGCGTTATTTAATGATGTATGCGTTCAGATTAAAGAACTCTGATTAAGACAAAACGCAGGCCGAATGCCTTGGCTAATATAGCGTTTTTAATATAATTTTCTTTATTAATATTTTTTGTTACAATAGATTAAAAAATTTAAGCATTTCCAATTTTCGTGAATTGTCAATATTTATAGACAATTATTATTTATATTTATGCTAATGTCATTTTTAATGTATTATTACCAAATATTTACAGATTATACCTTAAAACGAATTATGAACAGAAAAATTTTTTTTCCTTTGACATATGATTTCGAATCTATTTTCGATAAATATTAAATTGAAAAATATTTGAATTGAAATATTTTCTAGATCTTAAAACGTTTTCTAATAACTTACGAGAAAACAAAAAAGTATAAAAAGTAAATGTTTCATTTAACGAACATGAGAAATTATTTTATACGTTCTGAAAAAATTTTTATCCAAAAATTAGAACCAGATAAATTTTGATAAAAAGTACAACACTAAACAAAGACGTGGAAATTAACTCACCAAAATTCACATCTTCGTTTTTGAATCTTCATACGAGTATTTCTTTTAAATAATGACAAATTTATGCAATAATGACTTGAAAAATGTATTTTATTTTAAAAATTGTATGTATATGTATAAAATGTTTTAAAAAATTTATTATGAATATGATAAATTTTATGTAAAATTAGATGAAAACAACTGTTCTTGAATAGGTTCTGTTATTGAAATACTGTGCACTTATTTCTTTAATATTATTCTTTATTTCAAAAGAATTTGATTCATTTTAAAATAGGGTTCTTTCTTAAATTATATTTAAAGCTAATAATTGAAGATTAGTTTTTCATAATTATACTCGGTTCTTATTAATTTCACAATTATGAGAAAGAAAACCTATTGTGACATACAATGTTTGAATGGTTATTGTTTTGATGTTATTTCTTATATTATGTCAACAAAAACTTCTATTCAGGAAAAATAAATAAAAAATATTAATTTATAATGTGCAAAATATTTAGTTAAATAACAATCTTTTCCAATGTCTAGCCTTTTTAAGTAAACTTTTTTTTAAAGAAATTATTACAAACTGGACAATAATAATGTAAAAATCTTAACTTTTTTGCATCTAAGTTTTATAATATTATCCTAATTGAATTTGAACGATTGCTTGAATTCACACAAATTATTTTTTTTCAGTAATATCAGATTTCTAAAAAATCATGTGATACATTTACAAAACAAATATATCAAAAAGATCCTTTGTTAAAAAGTATTTTAATTTGTTTGAGTAATTCAGCAAATGAATGTGTTGATGAAAATATTATAATATTTTGACGAATTTCTATGAAAGGTCATGTTAGGTATACATTTGTACGAGTTTTCAAGTTAAAATGAAAAAAATGGTTAGTAAGCTCCGTATTTAGAATAACATGGATAAACCCTTTAGTAATAGCTTTAGAATAACAGAGGAATGGCTTGAATACGAATTTTCCCTCTCCGAGTGAGTCAGACGAACGCATCTGTGAAAGACCTTCTTCGCATGAAAAGAAAGGAATCCGCAGTTGTAAATAGCCTCAGGACAGATCTTAATTCATGCGTTGATATTTATATTTTCGTGAATGTTAAGATTTGAAGTAATAATGAAATTGTAACAATATAAGACAAGAGATAGCATATCGAAAAAGAAATTTTTGTTAATCGTTGTAATTTGAAAAAAATCTTTAAGTAATAAAATAAGTCTATAAAGTACTACATCAATTTTTCTCTGTAAAAATTTGAGAAGATAAATATTTTATCTTCTTAAAAAATCAAAAACGTTTGAGTAAAGATGTAATCTTATTTATTTTAGATAAATGTTATTTAATTTTGATTAATTAATAACATAATTTACTTAAGAGTATTTTTAATGATACTTACTAATAGTAAGATCTTAATTAATCAAATATGTATTTAATCATGGTTATTCATATTTTGTCTTGATAACTTATGTAATTACAGCATAAGCAATTTAATATATATAAAAACGTGAAGAGAAAAATTATAAAATACAGATATATGAAAAGTTCACTTGAATAATTTATTTTATAATGCCAATGGAAGTTGAACTAAATATTATTAAAGTATTTATATATATAAAGTGACTATGGCACCTTTTTGTACCGAACACCGATTGGCCTTGAAAAATTTATTCCGTATTTCCTTTTTATAAGAAGCTGTATTGAAGATTTTCGTAAGAGAAAATCATGTAACGAAAACAGTTCACCTTATTATGAAATAGTGATTACAATTTATTATTTAACATTTCAATATTTTAAATTTATTTTACTTCATTTCGAATGAACGTAACTAATTTAACGTAAATGCCCTTTGTAATATTGTGGTCTACTAAGTTTTTATGATGTCGTTATCTAAAATATGTACACAGTAATATTTCTTGTACATAACAGATGTCTGATCCCATTTAATTGCATTTAAAGTAAATTTTATTGAATAATTTATATCTGTGAATCGTTGTTTAATTTTATTTCTTATAATTTTTATAATTTTCTAAATTATTTTATTTCAGTTTATAAATGTGTGTTCAATTAATTAGGATGAATTCAGAAAAAATTCACTTGAATTAATAAGGTTATTTAACATACTGTATTATTAGAATAAATTAACAAAAAATTAAAATACGTATTAAAATTATTATCAGTAGAGCTGATTTCAGTTCATTCTATTTCGTAGTTTCTCGAAGCTCTTTATTATTATCTACTGATCATCAGATTTTCACCATCAACATATTTCATAATTTAAAGAATCCTATACAATTATTTTAATTAGAATAATGATAAGAGAATTTTTACAATACTATAAATCGTATGTGTGAAAAACAAGAAAATAGACATACAGTGGTACAGAATTCCTCACTTTTACTTTTAGCCCTTCAACCACTTATTAGATAAGTTAAAATATTTTACTATAAAAACAATTGGTAAACCAGCTAAAAAGGAAGATATATTGCAATAAATAAAATACATTGTTTTGACATTTTAATAATATTCTAACCAATTTGAAAAATTTTCACCATTATAAAGAAATTGTATTTCTTAATATTTTAAGACTCGCGCATATGCTTTTATACAAAAAAAGATATCCATTTTCTGTTTGTATCTATTGAATTATATAATTTAAAAAAATAACCCATTAATGAATTTAATGAAAATAAGAGTATTCAATCTATTTAATATGGTTTTAGTACAAAAATATAATATACCGAATAATGACAACGTACGTTTAAAAACCCTTGAGAACTCGCAATAGATTTCAAATTTATAATTTCTTTGAGATTACTGTATGTATTCAGGCTCACTGTGAAAAGTATGACTAAGAAACTTAAGCAATGATTATTCGCATTATTATTCTTCATCGAATACACGTGCATACTTCTACATGACTACTTGTACGGCGTATACTCCCTACATTCATAAAACTTTTGGTACATATAGTGTTTTGTACATGTGACTGAGCTTTTCATTAAATCGATTTTATGTGTATAAACGAGCGTATCTGCATTGAATTTCGTTGCGAATCTGGCTGAAACTAATTTCAATTCCCCTGGACTCCCAACTATACCCAGATGCGAACGAGGTCCAGGGCGTGTGATGCAATCCACGTCATGGGCGTTCAGCGCATCGCTCGTCTCCGAGAAAAAAGAAGAGCGAGCATAGAGTCAACAAAATGATTAGCGAGTCAAGTGATTTGGCTCCAGCGCGCTAAGTTTCGCCGATACGTCATCGCGTTCTTAGCATCGTTAGCAATGCGTCCGTCAGCGGGTGAAGAACAAAAGGGAAAAAAAAGATGTCGCACGAGCCCCCAGCGAACAATAAGCTTTGTTTGTTACCGAGAGGACGCCATGAAAAATTGCGCGTACATTTTTATGTCGGCGATGTTACGGTCAGATTTACAACTTCCTTTTTTATATGCGAGCAAGACATCGCTAACAGCGCTTAATAATATACTTATTAAATTCTACTCAATTGTTAAGCTACGTACTCTTGACAACGAATACAAACTTTCAGGTTTTTTCCGATGACGAGATTCAACGCGTACTCCATCGTTTTTTAAGCATTACAGTGTCGCTACTGTGTCATCAATTAATGTAATAACGGATGTATGAATCCATTGATGTTAATAGATTGATAATTCTAATTACCGATTAATTCCTTGAATTTGAAGAACTATACGATAAGCTAATTTCAACAATTCATCAAAATTTTTAACGTAAAATTGCGTTTTTAACGTTTCGTCGAAGATCGTTATTAGTATATTGTAACTGGAAAAAGATTTGTGTACTTCGCGATTATTATTACATTATATATGAAAATAAGTTTAAAAAGGTGGCAGCATTTTTTGCAAGAAAATATTTAATTAATAATTAATGGTAAGAATATTAGTGGGATATATCAGTCAATGAGAGCATATAAAAATATACTGCAGACGAGTTGTGTGACATTTCTTTAAAAAATTTATTTTAGAAGTGCTGAATGCTCTTTTTATAAGATTCCCATTTCATTCTATCAAAAATGCTGTAGTTTTAAACAGGTAAATGCACTTTAAAAATGTTGAAAGATAAAAAGAGGAATACTTGTTTACAAAATACGAAACATCTGCTAATGTATGAGTTAGATATTATCTTCAAAATTGATTCAAATGACGTAAATTTAACAAGATTCTCGATGTTTCTCAATGCCACGACAAAAAGATCGGGAATTACTAAAACATCACCTTACCGCAAAAAAAATCTTAACATAAACGTAAGAGCGGTTTAAGCATTGCGATATCTTTGAACTTACTTAGAGTCCTGAGCAGCGCACGAAACTGACGTGCGTGTTATCACGGGTCCAAGGGACGATCCGCTCGATAATTCATCGCTCGCGGATATATGGACACGTGGCCCGATCAACAATTACATCGCGGCTCGCGTCGTTTAATTGCGGCACAAACTCATATCTAGACGTGACGATTGATGCGCGTATGTAGAGTTTACGGCGTTCCATATGCTCTTCCAAATTCTTGTCTCTTCTGAGAATTTTAAGGAAAGTGACGTACGTAACCATGTCATATCAGCTTTCACTTAATTATTTAAAGTCCTTTGCTTTTATTTATTCAAATTGTTGTATTGCATTTAACCTGTATTTTCTTTTTCATAGATATTTTAGTAATATCGTATGAAAAAGCCGTAAACGTTGTAAGAAAAATGAAGATAATCGGTTTTAGCGATTTTCTATACATAAAAATCTAATAAAAACATTTTTACATAAATATTGTTATATATGCATTACATTTACTTTGTTTTTCTTAAGTATCCGTGTACACATTTATGTCGTTGCTTTAAATAATTTTTACAAATAACAACTTCTTTAGGACTTTCTTCGAATATTAAGTGTTCAGTTCATTCGAAATGTATGTTCAAATATACTTCATAAAATAAGTATTTTCAGATTTAATAAGTATCTGATACTTTTGCAAAGCTATTATTTATAGATTTACAATATTGCAGTTATATGTTATATGAATATATTACGTAGATTCATTGATGTATTACATAAAGTATTATAAAATATTGAGTGCATCTTATTTTGAAAGAAAGTAATCGCAAATACATGTTTAAATAACGATTAAGTTTGGTTAAAAATTTTACGATGCATTTTATGTTTCGCGTTTTGTTGATAAATCTAAAAACAATTATTGTTTGCAAAATTATCAGCCGTTTTTTAAGTCACGTGGTGATTATTATAATGAAGTATTTAAAATAAAATCAAAATTTAAGTGCACTATTTAAGGCACTATAATCAAAAATATTTATAAATTAGAGATAACTCTATCTTCTTAACAGCGCTAAAGAAAAGGAAAACAATCATTGTAAAATACCAAAGATATATATTCTTAACCTTCTACGTCAATTAAGCAAACAGTTGAGCAAATACTATCTACTAAATATGTTATTTATTGACCGTAACTCCTTTCATAGTTCAAAACATGTATTCATTTTGAATACGTGTTACTACGATTATAAAAGTAAACAAATTAATTTTTATGCAAATTTTGTAAATGTAATCCACGTTCAAAAGTTGTATTTGATATATACATACTTAATTCAATATTTTTCATAAAATTTCCAGTTCATTGTGTCTCTTTACTCGAGATTTTCCATTAAGCTTTTCAATTTTTGCTCTAGTTAGACAAATTATCAACGATTGAGTTATATCACATTGCAAATAATAATTTAAGAGAAACTTTAAATTTAAATAAAGTACTTCTACAGGTAAGAAACTTTACCGTTTAAATGCGCGTCGTTTTAATACATATAATGATGAATTTAAACCGATTTATCATAAGAATGCATTTGCATTGCAAACACATATTCGTAGATTGCAATCCGGCATTCACAAAAATAACCATTTAAAACAAGATAAACGGGTTAGCGACTGATTTACGCGGAGTACCTTTAAATAACGAATCCTGTCGATAACATTGCAAACAAAACAAGATTCTGAAATATAATTCTGAAATGAACGGCCACGGGCTTTAACGACTACTAATCAGTAACTATTTTAAAGAGAAACTTTTTAAAAGCTCTTTAAATTCAGTTCGTGGTATAATTCTATCATCATTTCTACCTAATCAATTCTGATGTTGTACGTCAAAATGACGCCGGTCAATTTACAGTAATGATAAGGACGATTACACGGGGCCGTTCGAGAATAAATTCCATCTACTTGAAGCATATATTGAAAAAGCGTCGGATCCAGTGGCATTTTCTCTTTCCCATAGAGAGCGAGGCAAAAGGAGCAACTCTCGCTCTTCGTTCCCACGCGAACACGACTATTAGGCTTCCTCGCGGGCACTTTCTAGTCCGTCGATGACCCAACAAGCGAGACACTGAGCTGCGCTTATTTATGGAACTTCTCGCTCCTTTTTTTATGCAGAGTCGGTGATGTTGGCCCTCGGCGCGGTCACCTATTTCTTAAAATAATGACCAAGCGTGATGTGGCACGCGCATCGTCAACCTCGTCGCAAAACGTTAACTGCACGGGACACGTCAGTGGGAGCGCAGGAGTAGGCGACCGTTGTAAATAATGTCGCTCGCTGCTCGTTCAACGTTATATAACCTCGTCTTTTATGTATGAGCTCGCGCGAGTGCGTATATGTGGGTGAGTCAACGCTTGTTATGGGGCTTTTCACGAAATTGGTATGTCGACGTGTCTTATTATCATTTGAATTTCCCTTTCAAGTTATCACTTCGAATCATATCAAATTATAGTTACGTTGGCTGCTCGTATTACCATCATAAATACATTGAAGAGATATGAGAAATCTTGTACTTATCACAGTTCCTTAATTACCTACAAACAGTGTTTAACTCGATTATATGCCCCGTTATATCTTATTTCAAAAGAAATGGTATTAATGAATGTTGGAATTACCAATAAATACGCATATCGACAGATTTAATGAGGAATATTATTATCGGTGATGTACCCTAGAGACATTTGCATAAAAATTAAAGAATTTATTTGCATTGCCATTATTAGTCATGAATTATATCGATTACTGCAAGTTGAGAAATTTCTTAATTTTCTGAGGCTCTGAAAAGAAGTATAAAATTGATGTATAAACATTTTGACAGCTTGTATAATTTAACATTGCAAAAAACGTTCACTGTTCAGTTATGTTCAGTTCAATTCAATTCAATTTAGATTTTTATTTGTTATCTAATATTTGTTCGTACACTTACTTTCTTTTCAAATAAGTTACATTGTTATTTATCTTTATGCATTTTAATTAATTGAATTTGCTATTCTCTTAATTTTATTTTATCCACATTGATAAACATTGATTATGTAATATAATAAATGATAAATCATTTTAGCTTCAGCAATCATAACCTTAAAGATCTTTATAATATCAAGAAAATAATGTCTTTATTAACTACATCAAATATAATGATGAATGTCAAAATAAACTTGTAACAATATTTCAGATGATTATAAAAAAATTGTATGAATACGTAAAATAAGTTATTTGAATGATTTATAAACTAAATAATAAAACTTAAATTATTAATCCAGTGACAAAATATATTTCAGGATCGATAATACAAAATGATTAATGTCATAAAATAAATAATCCTTCAAGTAAGTTTGAACGGGCTTATATTATCTTATAAATATCTAATTATTCAAGAAGAAGCAAAACAATTGTAGAGTTTTTTAACTACGATATTTATAATCGTAAGAACAGAAACTAAAAAACAAAAATTATCGCCGAGAAATCCAATATACAAACTACGAAATACAATATGGATACCGGGCTTTGATCATTCTCGGCTTTACTCTTTGTCCTGTTTGACACCTAATGCACTAATTAAACTGCGCACAGGCAACACATTAAGGACATAATTATCGATATGTTACGATAAAATATGTATAAGTACACTGGACGTTAAAAAAATTTTTTAAATTTGTCGGAATTGAACCTGAGACCAATCGAGCAGCATCCAATAATAATATCAAACCTGAACCAAGTCAACGCCTTAACCAACTGATCTATGAGCAAGCACTTAAAATTTTAATTTAAGTGTGTAATATATAGTTCCCAAAACTAACAATTAGTTTATATATTATTATATTTTTATTAAAATCATTTGTATTTGAATATTTATGTATGTTTTTACTAAATCAACGAAGTTTTTATTTTAGATAATTTAAAAATAATATTTATTTCTATTTAATAATTTAATAATATTTAATATTTTAACGTAATAATATAGATATTAATAAGAAAGAAGGATTTTCTGTATAAATAATTTTTTATAAAAGTGTAGTATTTTTCAAATTAAAAAAATATATATTCTTGTATTAAATCATTCATAAAAAATGACATAACATAATCATTAAACTGTTTAATAACGAACTATTAACATCTACAATATATTACGAAATTAGCAAAAGAATTACAAAAAGGTTATATCTAAACCTTAGAAAACAAAGAAATTTCAGTTCTGCTTAAGTAAGAAAATTTAATTACTACCTAACGCTAGTAATATTTTCAATAATATGTAAAACAAGGATATAAGCCGCTCCTTTGGAAAAAACAAATACTTTTTCAGCTCTATAATATTTATGAATATAATTAATTTTTTTAAAAAATATGATTGATGTCAAAAGTAATGTTAAAAGTAAAATTTAGAATCGTAAAATTGTAGAATAGTACTTATGTTATTATAAGATATTTTTGTACAGAGTGAAATCATGTTATCAAAGTATAATGTTATTATTTCATTCTAATATTTTCTTTATCTAATAGCATTTTTACGTAAAAAGTTCTACGATATTTTTATTTGATACTTAATTTTGATTCAATAAAATTAAGTTAAAAAGTAAAAAAATTACATTTAATATATTGTATTATTATAAAAATATTTATTTTATTTTATTTTGATTCATTTTTAATTGTCATTGTCATTCTTTTCAACATTTTACATTTAAAAATCGAAGGAATAATTTTATCTTTTTATAATTCTTTTGCTAAATTCGTAATTTATTGTAGATTTTAATAGTTCGTTATTAAACAATTTAATATTTATAACTAATATTATATCATTTTTTATGAATGATTTAATACAAGTATATATTTTTTAAATTAGAAAAATGCTGCACTTTTATAAAAAGTTATTTATACAAAAAATCCTTCTATTTTATTAATTTATTGCAACACATATATTACTATACGTTTCAGAAATGTATAAATTAATCTTCCATGTATATTTTCAATAAATAAATCAATGATTAGCTTATATTTTTTTGTATGATTATTTTAATAAATATATTTTTTTATTTTATTTAAATCATTATAATACTTCTTTAATTGGTAAATAAGTAAAACAAATAAGGGCACAATATTCATATTTACTCATACTTAAGCTATCATAAACATTTTCAAATATATATCAAATTAATTTTCTATAAGGTCATATCATTCACAAGTAATGAATAAATTTAGTAAATTAAATTAGTTTGTAATCTAAACAAATAGTACTTGTGAATGTTCACTTTAGAATTAAAGATAAAATTAATAAAAGATGATTTGTATGAATTACTTGAGTAATTTTCGAATAAATTAATCTCACATTGTATAAAAATATATTTATTAAACTTTATCAAAATTAGAATAAAACAATTTTCAACTAACAATACGTCATCAATAAATTTACACTTTTTTCAAAAATCAGGATATAGAAAAGATAAGCCAGTTAACATTAGGTTATACATCGTTCAATCCAGAATTTTAGTAGAAAAAAATTAATATAAAACCATTCTAGGTATTAGATCTTAGAAGATTTTAGAAATTGTATTTCTAAATTTTTCCGGTTTTTTAGAAAAAATTTACAAATAATAATAACTTATTAACAAGAATAAAACTGCTCAGACGTAATTGTAAATGTTCTGTAAGAAAACTTTTTTCGAGAAAACTTGGAAAGAAAAGTAAACAGTAATATTTGATAACTTGAGCGCAGTAACAATCAATGAACTCCATGTAACATGAACAATAATAGAGTATCAGTCTTAGAATTGGAACAAGAAACTAAACTTAAATAGTAAGTTTAAATATTAAAATCGAAATAGTATTATACAAATGTAATAGCATTAGGTAAATCATGTCTTACAGGCCAATAAATCAGAATGAGAAAATGATAAAATTAAAAATCCGTAGAACATAAATGTGATGGATATTACCGAAATGCATACAAACATAAACTTGATCAAGAAAGGCTTTTAAACTAGGTTGAGTATTATACGAGATGAGAACGGAAGTTATTAACGAAATAGTCTCATTATGAATGGAGAAACTATTTTGATAAACTATTCGAGATTCATGTTAATCAAAAATCAAATAAAATACAAAATTTAATAGTACTTAGATAGAAGAAGTTAATATCAAAGGAATAATGTTATAATAAAAATTAAACTGGATATAAAAATCCAGGAATCTATACTTAATATATTTACATGTAGTAATGTATTATTGGTTCTTGCAATTGATTGTTTTATCTGTATTATACTAAATATAAACTATATATTTTAGAAAGCAATACGTATATAAAAAGCAGCTTATTGTTTTATTATTTAATACAAAGATAAAACTTGTAAACATTAGAAATGTACTTCACTATCTCACACCTGTTCACTATCTCACAAAATTTGTCTGTTTTATTTATGAGATAGTAATGTAAATTATCGATACAGTTCTTGAAGTAATAAATTAGCAAGCAACCAAATATTTTAAATTTGATAATTGTTATAAAATGATCAGAAGTCTGCAAATTAGTATATCAGACTTAAAAGAAATTGAAGAATTAATATGCATCGAATTTTAAATTGATTTAAAACGCCTAAGATAGTTAATAAAATTAATAGTATTATATTTTAATGGCATTTATCATACAGTACGAGTAGTTCATATTTTATCAAAAGCACTGAAGATCCAAAATGGATTAAAAAGAGGCAACGTGAAATATTCTTATTTAATTCAGTTTGTAAGTAAATTATCAGATTTATCTAAACGATTGAAGTATTTCTTTAAATACTATAATTTAATTGGTAATGTAAGCATGAATTCTAAATAAAATATAAAGAAATTGGACGTGTGTAAAATTCTTTAAAATTCTCTAAAAAATATATGTAATAAAATTACACCAACAGTTTAAAACTAGATCACGAAAATTGGTAATATAATCTGAAATAATATATAAATAAAAAAATGTGAATGTATATAAGATAAAATGGAGAAAAATATTTTTAATATTTTTCAATAGAATACCTAGAAATATATTTATATAAAATCAGAACAAAAAACTTAGGAAATATAGTAAACAATTTGATTAATTGAAAAGACAATATAAAATTTAGTATCTTAGATCTTTTCTGAAGCATAGAAGTTGAAAACAAAATTTTCATTATTATTATAATATTTATAATTATTTATAATTTGCAATTATTAACATTATTTTTAAATTATTAATTATATTATAAAAACTAACACTTTTAATTATAAAAGTTATTTTTTATTCTCAAGGAACAACTAGATTTATAGATTTTGTCCTTTGCCTCTAACATTTGAAATATTAATAATGAAAATGTTATTCAAAAAAGTATACCGTAGAAACCATATATCAAAGTGTAAAGAAAAATGTGTAATCAGTGAATATACTTATGATGAAAATTACTGAATTATTATTTCCCATTATTTATGCAAGTCATACTTCAAAAAAAACGTAACCTTGTTAAATATTGATATTAATACTAACTTTAAATAATATTTTTACTTTTCAAATAGAATAAACTATATGCGAATGAGAAATATCTACTCATAGTGATTTTTTTACATTTTAATTTTTAAATAAATATAACATTAATAAAATAAATAAATATAATTTTACAATTATATAACACTTATGCCATTCAAAAGAATAGTAATAATTATTACATTATTCAAATTTATATTAATTTACACTACACATTAATTTCTTAAAAGCTTTAATGAAGATGTAGATTAGAATTTTACGAATATTATTCATATATTTCATAAATACCTTAGTTTTATTTTTTTGCGAAAATTAGAATACATGTAAAATAGGGATTTTTTATCTTCAATTTTAAGAATAAAATAAAATAAAATTTAGCTTTTACAAATATAAAACTTGTTACAGATTATGATTTATTATTACACGAATTATGTTTTAAGATATATGATAAATCATATTTTCAATTCTTTTCACATGTCATAGAATGACTTTCATCAGAAAAAAGAAATAAATTAATTAATAATTACAATTAAAAAATATAAAAATGAAATTGCTTTTGTACATGAATAATTTCAATAGTATCTATTAATCTTATAAATATTAAAGATGGAAATCTTTTAAAATATTTTTTTATATTTTTTGATAACTGGATCAGGTAATTAAGTATGGGTATAAATGAAATTGAAATAACAATAAAAGTAACATTATTTATCAATTTTTTTGACATTCTTCATATAATTTAAAAATTTCACGTTATTATATAATAATAGGAGCGTTCAATTCAAAGTATTAAATAATTATTCTAGCTTGATACATTCTAAGACTTCTTTGCAACTCTAATCCTTGTTATTATTAATAAAAGTAATAATAATCGAAATGATAAATTAAGACATACTTTCGTAATGAAGAAAGATCATTATAGCTTTTGAATCTTTAATTTTATTTATTTTTTCACATATAGTACAATCGACAAATTATGTCCAAAATATACAATTAGGATCGGTTATGCGCGATTTTTCGTAATAGATGACTCACAGAGTCGTTAATGATATTCAAAGATGCTAAATAAACGCATGATTTGTGCACATGATGAATGACGGAAATTGATTCGTGTTTATTTGTTATATATCTTTCCTTGATCTTAAGTAAACCATCCTAGACAATACATGTATGAAATGAGTCTCAATTAATACACGTACCTCAAAGTATAGAAAATGCGGAAGAGAAGTAAGTAGCATAAAACTAGTACAATATGATGCATGATATAAGCATGGTATAGGCATGATAAAATTTTTTTTACACTTTCAATCCAAGAACGATAATCATTAAACTATATTTTTTATTCTATAATTAATACATGAAATCGTATTAAATTTATATAATAAAAAAATAATTTATTTTTATAATGAATCATTATAACTAGAATCGGGAGAATTTTACTCGATACATCGTGTACATAAAATAATAAAGCAAATTTCAAGGGACATTCAAAAACAAAGAATTTCCTATTAAGTGATCTCTGGCAATAAATCGTAATATTAATTATAAATTATAAATAATCTATATAAATATATATAAATATCTTATAGATTATAATATAAGTGAATAGAGAATATAGAAATTTGTAATAAAAATGTATTTGCATTTTGCTTTAAAATTGATGATATCGGATGATATAGTACACATTATTTGAAACTATGATAAATATTCTATAAAAATCAAAAGATCTTTTCATTTTTATTTATAATGTTTACGCGATGATAAATAAACGTAAGTGATATTTGGACGAAGATATTTTTCTTGGAAAAATTATTTTTAACAAGAGCTATTAAGCAATTTCTGTTTCGACTACGAATCAAATTTATACACATACAACCTATACATAATTATTCTCCGATATAACCAAATTTTAAGGATATTACAGGATTAAAAATGATAAAATATTTCTTGTTGCATAACGTAACTAACCACTAGCGAATTAATACTTTATACGAGAAAATTAGTAAATATTATTAATACCTTCAAACAGAATTCCTCTTCAAAAACGAAAGCAAATATATGTTAGATAAATATTAGACAGAGTAATTGATCTACTTTACCACACTGAAGCAAGTGCAATTTTCAAGTTTATTGCTTTCTAACGAGACTCGACCCTGTCATTGGCTTGAATTAGCATCTGATAATGCTTGCATGATTGTTTCTCTGTTATACGATGGAATCAGTCTTTTGAATACTTTGATAATAGCTCAATTTTTGTCGATGTCATTTCATGTGTCTTACTTTGTCTTAGAAAGTAAATCGCAAGTTTTCCGATACTTTTGTAATTTCTTTGTATTTATACTTATGCTAATTATTATGGTCACTTCAATTATTATATTACCAAATTTCGTGTATGAGACGCGTCCTCCTGTATAACATGTAAATGATTAGTCTACCATTATACAAGTACTATTGTTCTACGTTGTAAGAACGTTATAAGAAAAAAGTTTACTTAATATATATTCACTATTTACTAACAAATAAGAATGGAAGATACTCATAAGCCGAACTTGTTACAACCTTTTCCCTTGTGTACAAGACACTTAAGTTAAGTATTATTTTGAGTACTTAAATAAAAATGGGTTAGTAACCAATATTTTTGAATTCTTGAGACCAATATCCGAATTCAATTGATTGAACAAAATTATACTCAAGCGCCAATATTTTTTATATCGATTTAGTCGTGAAAACACGTTATTACAAATGAAAGCAAATATTGAAACGATACTTTTTCTGATATATGTATTCTTATAACTTATTATAATATTAAAGCGTATTATCTATAGTATGTAAGTGTGCTGTATGTGTATATTGCAATTGTTAAAATATCGCGTTGCTACTTGGTATTAATTTCACAACAATATATATTATACTCCTAGGTGAATACAAACGATAGCATTAAAAAAATTTTTCATTACGTCGAAGTCGCCTTGTAAAAAGAAGCGATATATCAGAGGATCGATGAGAAAAAAGATTTGAGTACACCCGCGGCTTTTTTCGTTCTCCGTCAATTACGAAATGACAGGTGCAGAGACGAAATAAACGCTGTTGCGCGCATGTATCCGTTAAACGGGCGAAAATCCCTAACGGTAAAGATGGCGCGAGGGAATCGATGCGATTCCCACACGTGTGTCGAGTGGCGCATGACTGTGCAAACCCGTGGCTAATGCGCCGCAGCGCGATCCGGGGAAACAAATAAATATAATACTACAATGGCTTACTGGGCAGCATTACAGGGGCTAAGCGGACATAACACTTACGTATATTGTATACATTCGATGATCATTCGATTCCTTGTTTTTTCGAATTCATTCGATTCCATTTTCCGAAACTCCGCGACAACAAATCTTGGTGCGTGTGCGCTGAACTGCCAAAAATCTCGTCCACGTACAATAATGAATTTTTGTTCTTGAGGTACATGCCAGGATAGGGACTGCATTCCTTTCCATGCGGTTCTTTGGGTGCGCAGGCGAGATTCATAAATAAGATAATTCGGGGAGAATTTACTTAAACTCGAGATCGTGAACAATGTATTACATTAATATATTTATTTCTTAACAATATTACATAAATATAAATTATGTAAAATACTTTATAAGTATGCTTTTCTCATTTCAATATATATTTTAATATTAATAAGATTCGAAAATAGTTTATACATAGTTCTATCGGGTATAATGACAATTTTTAACATTCACGATTAACTCAAAATCATAATTATATTTTATCAGCATATTTTATCTAAAATATTTTATTATGAAAAATTTTGGAATTAAAAGTTATTAAATATTTATAATATATAATATATATATATATATATATATTATATAATATGTAATATATATTATAAATATATTCGTATAAAAACAGTATATAAGGTAATACTGTTTTAAAATCTATTTTTGTAACCACATGTGAAAGTGAACGTAAATGAAAAAATAAACTAAATATTATAGATAAACCTAGCTATTTTTAAATAACTGTATTTATTACATTATAAACACAATCTCGTATACTGAAAAAATAAATGAAGTATCGCCAAAGTCAAAATTTCACCTCAATACAATTCCACTCTGAAAATTTACTTTATTTCATTTACTCTTCTCATGTACTCGAATAAGCTTCTTTACAGCTGTAGTTATTTTTAATATTTTTCTTTCCAGCTTTTCTATCACGTATTTACAAGGCACATGTTGATGTCGATATTCGGTGACTCGTAATACAAAAAATTTGTGGGCAATACTCTGATGGCGCATTAACGAGTTAAACACGTTGCCAACATCACGAAATATAGCGATTCTAAGTCATCTGCTGTCAGGATTTGTTGCTTGCACGTACATGAACATAAAGCAACCTTGAAATCTTAGCCTGGTGACGCGTTCAGAACGTGAACTAGCGTACGACAACCAAAATTTGCGTAGTTTTTACTATGATACGTAATACTTCTGCGAATGAACAGCAAATAAGATATTCCAATAAATATTATTTATGAATCAATTTATAGATAAAACTTTTTCTTCTGATATGCTTTTTGTTTACTTGAAAAAAATTTATTTCCGATTTAAAATTAAAAATTCCAATTCAGTGTCCAAAATTTTTAAATTACTATACACGGTTCTGTGTGTCTGTATTAATGTTTTAATAAAGAAGTAAAATTAAATCGATTCTTTACTAATTATTATTATTAATCTTACCTAGAATAAGTAAAATATTATCATTTTATGATTTAATTTACACACATACGCTTTTTGTGTGTGCGTGCGTGTGAGTAATATTGAACGCTTTATATATGCATACTATACTTATGGAATTTTAATATTGATATATTTGATTTTTCTCGTTTTATTTCTTAGTATTTTACGATTTTTAATTACAAAACAAGTTGTCTTATTTAAATATAAAAGATACATTGTATTTAAGGTTCATCGTCATTTTTAAATTGAAGAAAACAATTAATTACGTTTGTGAAGACATTCATTAAGTCATTACTGCATAATATATTAAAATAGTTATAAAATAGACAATTATCGACTTCAACACTCATTAAACTTAGGAAATTCTTCATTTCATTACATCATATTCGCAATTCTTAAAATGATTATGTAAATGTACTATAATTATATTTCTGTTTTCAATATTGTATAAATATTAAATTTTAGAATTTAATATTTCTTTTACATAACTGTAAAAGACATATTGATATTTATTATTATTTTAATTTGGTTATACTTTAGTAAAATAAAATTTAGTCAATTAGATTCCTTTATTATAATATATTTAATGATGAATTATTGTTTATTTGAAACTTACAGGTTGAAATAAAATACTCCTACTTTATTTAATAAGTTTGGTTTTCTTAGTTATAATCGTTTTTCATATTTTATTTGTACTATTTGACATGAAAAATGACAAAAATGATGTGAAATACTGTATTTATTAAATTAGTTATTTTTCTACATATACATATATATATACTTTAACATATGTGTTAACTAAAAAAACCCTATATATTAAATTATATATTAAACCATAACTGATAAGCGATTTTTGAACTATGAAACAAATTGTAATTACATATTAGATTTTTGTAGTAAAATTTTTCATAATTATACTTAAAGCATATGAATAAAAGTAATTTTGCTCAACTTCGTAACATTTTTTTTTAAATTAAGAAATTTACGATTTAACTTTCGTACAATATATAGAACTACAATTCCAGGAAAAAAAGTTTCATTTATTATCGAAATGAAATCAATAATAGTTCATTTATTATTAAGAATACATCTCCATCCTTTAAAAGCATACTAGAAAAGAAATCCTTTTCACTTTTCCCTTCATATTTACCTTCTACTTTTATATTTTTTTCGTCTCTATTTCACGAATTCTGATCCCTTATTTTTCTTCCTTTTCTATCATATATTTTTCTTCAGCACTTTTTATAAATTTTGTATTCTTCGGGTTGTTTTACTTTTCTTACATGTCTCTTTATATATGTTACTTTATTTATACCATAAATAAATTGCTTCCATTAGTTCTCGTTTTTTATAATTTTTTAACTTTAAAAGATTTGAGAGCTTTCATGAGTAAATATAATTTGATATGAAACGATTTCCTTAATTTTCATTCTAAATATAATTACCCTGATCAGTATATATGCACGCACTTTTTAGAGCAAGTATGTGTTTTCTTCATGACGAACAGACGATTTTTAGAGTTTTTGGTAATTCTAAAATTTATTATATCCTTAATTAATTAAACTTATTTTTTCATAATTTATTTACTCTATTAGCAATAAATGCTTCCATTAAAAAACTGAATTTTTAGTGTTACTCGAACAATGAAATAAGTTTTAAATGTTGTTTTAAATCTTCATTCAAATAAAAACCAAGTTTCATTAATTTTTCGTACTTTGTAATTAAGCGAAACGTAATTTAAAAGCTTCAAATCGTACTCTGAAATTTTTAAATTATCGTATTAATTACAAAGTATTTACGATAGAAATAAATGGTTATTAAATTACATAAAATTGTCAAACACTGAAATATATATAATATAGGGGTTCAATACAAATTTAATTCTGATTTAAAAAAAATGAACCTTAATACCTCGTATTGAACATTCAAATATGTATTTTTATAACTTCGGGTCTCTATTACATTTTATAAGTCTGAAATATATATTCTGCAATATATATTGCAAGATAAATAATTCTTCGAAATAATGTAATACAATAAAACAATAAATAAATAAATAAATAAAGACGAATAGTCGATTTTTACAATTTTCAACACGAATAAGCATCAAGAAGATAAAACGATAGGACATTTTTTTCACGTTTTGAAAACGATCCCCGTAGCCATGAACTTGCTAGCAAGCGAAAACATACAACAAATTCCAATTTATTCCGCGTGCGCCCTTTCCATCCTTCTGGGGGCGGCATGAGTAACTGCGCAATTGAGTATCGTCCTCGTGGGAGTATAGCCCACGGGCTCTGAGGATCCGATTGTGTGACCGTAGGTACAATCCTCGACATCATACTTTGTCGCAAAATCATTGGATAACGTATTTAGTGATGCACGTACATGCGTTATGTCCCTTCGCTGATTTCACGGTTTAACACACGCGTATATGTTATTTATGGATGTTTTTTAACACGAGCGTATTGTCCATGTTTTCTCTACATTCGCGAGTATTGCATATTTTAAGAAGCCAGTCAAATGCCGTGAACTCACGTGCACGAACGATAGACTCGATTCTCTTCTGGATTTGCTCATGTAAAAAAATGTGTTCGATAATTCGGGCTTTTTCGTTTATGCAACCTTCGCTGGGAAGCTTGGAAGATGATATATAATACAGGCACGTTGTTAGGTAAGCGTAACTCTGAAGCTCCTTAATAAAGCGAATCGATTATTTACCTCCTTGAGATCAACGTCTCGAAGACAATTGTCTCTTCGGTTCCCTTATCGTGTTCGTGTCAAGGTTGAATCTTGGAAGAAAAAGGTAAACTAGGAGTGATTATCGGTTTTGGTTGCTCGCGAGCCTCTTAACTACGAGTAAACAAGAACGATCGATTGAGGATTACTTTAAGTATACCAAAAAAAAACATAAACTTTATATCGATCTTAGCAAATTCTAAGTTTTTGCAACTTCTACTACTACTGTGTAATGCTGTCAAAATTGTTTTAATATTAGAAATTGATACTGTGCTGGAAGGGTGAAATTATTTCAAGAATATAATTCAAGCAGAATTTAATTTAAGTCTAATAACATTCCGAAAATATCCTTATAATTATGTAAACATTATATTCTGTTCCGTGTAACCTACGTTTTTCTCATTTTATGTTTCATTCATTATCAATTTTAATTCCGATTCTTATTGAAAAAAGTAGTATAAAAACGTATAATTATTCAATAAATAACTAATTTATTTAAAAAGAATACGATTTTTTATCTACTTTATTTATCTTTCTTTTTAAAGCTATATTAAATATTGTTCATTCAATTGAAAAAATTGTCAATTAAAATCACGTCGAACAAAATAAAGATCTATATAAAATATTTTGTTTAAAATTTTACAAAAATACGTCAGTTTTTTTTCTTCTTTTGAGAAATTTTATTTACGTACAAATTTTATACGTACATAATGTATGTAAAATCATAATATAATTAAAATTTATACAAAAACTAACTATAAATAATTTCTAGCAAAGTTTAATAAAGCAGAAACTTTTAGATGTATTTAAAAGTTTTGACTCATTAATAAGAAAATTTTATGTACATTTTTAGAAAAGATATCAATTTATTATATATTTAATTTAAATTTTACGTAGTGCTTATAAATAGAATTGTTTGCAATTTTATGTAATAAAAACATTTTAATTGATATATTCAAATAACTATAACAATTATGTATTGTAGACAAAATATAATGTTAGAATATATAGGTTTTGTACAAAATCTTAGGAAGAGTGTGCAGAAATGGAATAAATTTCACTTTATTAGTAAATAAGCATCCCACAATTTACGTCATGAAAAAGTGATCGATATTTTTAGATTTATATTTGCTATTTACATTACATCAAAATAATTGACATTACCAATAGATCTTGTGACGATATGCACGTACTTTAGTAAAAAAGTTTGAGAAGAAAGAATGAAAGGTGCAACAACTCCCGTAAATTTTGGACGAATGTAATTTTAGAAGTGGAGCCACCATCCGACTTAGTATCACGTAACTCGCGAAAATGTTGGGATGCAACTTAATGACTCAAACCTGGACGGTTTCAGAATATTGGGTAAGTGGAGCAAGATATGTCATCTCACTTTCTATAAAAAATGGGAGCATCATATATTATTTAATAAAATACAATTTCTGTAATGTTTGTGAAGTAACTTTATTTAATATTCATAATCCTGAAAAATACGTTAAAGACGTAACCGTTTCTTTATTTTAAAATATAAATTATAAATATAATTGAAAAAGCGTTTATAATACAAAATAATATAAAATTACTTTTAATTAAAAAAAAATTATATTAGATAATAAATACTAAAATTATTTATAAAATTCACAATTACTATTAAACTACAGTTGTATTAAAATTCGTTTCTCTAAATACTAATTTATACTTTATTTATAAGATTTTCCAAGATTATTTGCAAATTTATCCAATGTAGAAAGCATGGATACAATAAGTACTGTAATAAATGTAATTTTTTTTAAAAAAAGCTCTTATAATAGAACAATTTCTTTTTTACATAAATAGTTTATATTAATATTAATTTAGATTTCAATATTTAATAAATTTAGTAAATCTAACACATTCTGTGAAA
Organism: Wiebesia pumilae; assembly: GCA_018907045.1. NCBI lineage: Eukaryota > Metazoa > Arthropoda > Insecta > Hymenoptera > Agaonidae > Wiebesia > Wiebesia pumilae. The sequence continues at coordinate 6,453,901 of JACCHZ010000127.1, forward strand.
CAAATAATAACATTCAATAGTTTATTTTCTCATGTTTAAGTGAAACTTATTCATTGTTTTTTAGATAAAATATTAATATTGGAAAACTGAAAAATAATATATGCTGTAAAATTTCATATATTTTATAAAATATTATCTTTTATTGATATATAAAAAATTACTTAAAATTCTGATAAAATATTTATATAATAATAATATACATAACTTTTAGTAGATAAAAATAAAATTACAATCCTTTTTTAATAAATTTTTTCGAAAAAATATTTTTCCCCTTCTAAATATTAATTAAATATGTATACATCCATATTTTAAAAAACAATAATATAAATTTTTAGTATTCATTAGATTTTAAGTAAAACCATTTATTGGTTTAAATACATCTCTTAATAGTGTAATATAATCGTAACACGAAGCCGATATTATTTTTAACCTTATATAGAATTTGTTTTGTTATATGTTAGAAGCTCTATTAATTATTTCACAATAAATTTATTTTATGTGAGTTTTTGTATTTATATTTTAATTCAAGAAAATATAATTAATTATTAATAAGAAAATATTAAATACTAAAAGAATTATAATTATCACAAATGAAAAAAATTTCGACCTATACCACATTACAATAAAAAATTGTAATTTAATGTTTTAAGCATTCTTAAACAATAGATAATTAATTTTCAGTAGTTTGTTAAATTTCAAATTATGAATCTGCAATATGTGATTTGTAAAATAATCTATAAATTATAGTTGGCACTATCAAATTAATTTTTGTATATATTAGACTTACTAACAATTATCAACAATTACTTAGATTGCATTACAATTACATTAGAACAATTATATTAGATTTATCAACAATTCATTCCTGAAATACGAACGATTTACATAAATATCTTTAACAATATTATTATTAACTGCATTAGAACTTAATTAAAACTACATTAGTTCTTAATTGCATTAATCTTCAAAGAAACAATGATTGTTTGGTGGAGAATATTTTTTAGAATATAATATATTTCTGTATATCCACCAACTATACACTTATGAAAAAGAAATTGAAATGGCTAAAATTTATTACGGTTCTCTACATATAATTTCAGGAAATTCGATTATTCTACATCAAAGCATTCCTTTGATTAGCGTGGATATTGCAATTCAAGAAAAAAGTATACGGTGCACACATAGGTACTGGATGACAAGTCCAAACGCACGATAGTGATGAGTGCATGTATGCGTTGGTGATAGAACAAAAATTCTCGGAGATATTGTATGCGCTAATGCAATTTACTTATGCACGGTAATAATTGATTCACAGATACTTTGATACATGCCTGAAATATTTTGAACTTAAATATTGAAATGTAGGTGCGAATTTTTAGAAACAAAATATACGAAATATTTTATCAATGAAATACGATCATTTTTTTTGTTTTTCTTTTAAAATGATAAAATAGTGAAAAACTAAACTCAATATAATTTAATGCTTATACTAATAAATATAAAGCAAAACTACAAGAGAAATAAAATGCGTTTAAAAATCCTGTAAATTCATATTTTTAGAGAAATTTTCATCATAGAACTTGGTGCTGTTTTTCAAGATTCATTAAAAATAGTATCTTAGATTAGAAATAATTAGCTAATAATTAGCTAATAATTCGTAAATATCTAACTATTTTTTTAAAGTATTATCACTGTATACTTTATATTGTATTATTATTAAAAATCTATTAAAATTATGGATAAATATATTTTAAAAGTAAATAATTTAGAAATAATTTTAAGAATTTTATGTAACGTGTATATAATCTTAACATCTATAAAAATTTACAAATTACAAAATTGAATAAAAAAACTATAGTATAATATGTATAAGGACTGAAAAAATAGTCATAATACAATAAATTATTTTACTAATTTGATAATCGTGATAATCATATATCATGATAACCATATCAAAATTTGTAATTATAACGTGATTAATATTTTAATATATTTGCTTAATTTTATTAATTAGTATTGATAAACTGTGTATTTATTTAAACAAAACTTTCATCTTTTGACTCTAATTTTTATTTCTACATGTATTTTTCAAGTTATCATTTAGCACAAAACATCTCACAACGATATAAGTACTCATATAAGTTTCTTAATAGAAAAAAATCTTTTTATTAATTAGTATTTATTAGACAGCTAAAAAACTATTAAAAGCGAGCTTTTCACTTTTTTCATCGTTTTAATTTTAATTAAAAAAGCGACGTTACTTTTCCAAATAAATGCTTATTTATACTTACGGTGAGTTTGTAATGTAAAAATGTAAATACATTGACTTCTGCGAAGCGAAGCTGAACTGTACCGATATTTCGATTCTATGGTAATGATTCACCTTTTATCCTAAGGATATTGAATTTGAAATTAGTACAAGAATAAAATATTTTGGATTACTATAAAATCATAGACATTATTCAAACTGTTACTGCTTTAGAATGTAAGTATTGAAATAGTTGTTAACAGCAGTAGACAATTATAGCAACATAAATATGATAACATAATTTATATTATAATATAAACTTACACAGTTTCTACTTATAAAAAAGAATAGAAATATTGTCAATAATTACAAAAATGTACATAATGTCAAAAACTTGCATGGTTATATTGTCTAATATTCTCTTCTATCTGCCAAATCATATATTTACATTAAGAATAAACCTCTACATAATTTTTTTTATTTCTATATTGACTCTTGAATCTATTACAGAATGAACTAGATATATAAATACTTTCATATATGTGTATTTGCATAATATAGATAACCGATATATAAGTCGCATACATACTACATCACATATGTTAATAATAAATATAAACTATATATCGAAATTTTTTATTTTTTTGTTTAATTTTTAGCATTTTTTCAAGTTTTTAGTTTTTTAATAAGTACAGATTTACAAATTTATTCTTTGATAATGGAATTCTACTCGTTACAATACCAATATACTGTAACTGAAATATAAAAAAAACCAAATATGGTTTTCGTATTTAAAATTACTTATACATAATAATCTGTTACTTAAAATGACAAAAATATCACATCATTTCTAAGAATATGGAAAGACAAATTCAATAATATTCTATTACAATAAGATGTTGTTATAATATCATATGTTAATTAATATCATATTTAGATTATCATAGTTTATTATACAATATTAGTTATATTGAGTTATAATATTTCAAATTTATATAATAATTTATATAAGCTAATAGATGACTATATATTGCAATTCATTTTTAAATGTCTATTTGTTACTTGATAATTGGAATTAAATAATTATTGCATCAATTAATAAGCTATTAAAGAAATAGCAATTGTTAATTATTAATTTAAAATTGAAAAAGTTATGATATTTATATATATAATTAAAATCTAGGCATAAAATTTAAAAGCTTCACTGTATCCAAATTATTTTTTATCTATAATACACTTTTATATACTGTAGGATAATTGTTTGATTATAAACTAATTTATAATAAAACTATAATAATAATAAACTATTATTATAATAAACTATAATTTATAATAAACTAATTTATAATTAATAAGTTATTTTTTTTACAAAACAGTTAGACAAGTATTAAAGTTTAACCAATAAACTTATTAATTAATATGTAAAACGCCTATTGAATTTACAAACCTTTTGAGAGAACTAAAACATTAATGTTAAAAATAATTTTAGTATAATCAATATAGAAAATATATTACTTTGCTATAATAAACAAAAAAAAAATATTTAATGTATTATATTTTTCATATATTTATGAACAGAAAGTCTACACAAGTAAATACACTAAGTAATAACATATAATAATTGAAATATCTGAATTATTCGTTAATATAGTTCTACCATATTCTGATATATATTATATTTATAAATCATAATTTAATAAAATAAATGCAATTAATTCAATGATTATATGAAAAAAATTTAAGGTCCATCAATAAATTTCAGTTTAATAATCAGAGCATCTTCCCGATAGATTACTTATGTTAATTTACTTATAACTAGTTAATATACTATAAAATATGGTAGTTTAGTGTAAAACACTAAATATATATATAAGTAAAAATATATATATACGTCAAAAGATTATGTTGTAATACGTGTCATTTAAAGTAAAACACAATGTAAAAATAATGATCATAGTATTTAAGAACGATGGATTATAATAAATCTAATCAATAAAATAAATGAAAATTTCCAAATTAATAATGGTGTAAATAAACTTTAAATTCAGGTATCTCAGATTTTGAATAAAATTTAGAAACTTTTTTAACTGTGTCGAAGACAATAATATAATTAAGTAACGTAGTAGAATTTTTCTTAAGAATCCAGATGAAAAATCGAATAGAAAAATTTGGACTGGAAATATTTTGAAAATCAATGAGACTGAGATTTTAGTGATGTAATAGTTTTTTTTGTTAAGATATTTAAATATATATACCGTATATAATATAACTAAATAGTTTTTTTATGCACTAGCTGTTATTCTACTGCAAGTGATAAATAAATAAAATACTAGAGCTGTATATTAAGTGACGTAACTTTACGACGAGTTATAACTATAATTTGTTCAATATGTAAAATAAATCTGAGAAATTAATCTAAAAATAGGCCTAAATTCCATACAAATTGCTTTCAAGAAATAATCAAACAATGCATAATTGGAATACGTTTTTCGTCTATTATTAAAGAAGTAGGTTAATTTACATTCATTTATATTTAGATGATTTAAAGTAGACTAATTAAAGAGTCTATTTAGGTCAAATTGAGGTCGAGAAAAATCAAAGAAATAATTAATATAAATAAAGTTTTATATTATATGCTTAAAACAATGAAAATATGATAAAGTTAGAAGAACAAGAAAAAGCATTAAAAACATTCTAAAGAAACGATGAGTTCCTTCAAGCATTTACATCATGTTTAAATTTAGTTTAAGCATCAAGAATATTAACTAAAATATTAATGTAATACACGTTCTATCATTACATAACTGTACACATAACCATTTATTATGTTAAAAGATGCATTCATTTGTTTCAAAAAAAATGAAAAGAATGGTGTTTCAATTTTCAAAGCCAATATTGTGGATATTCAAGCAACATCCAGGTGTAATTAATTTTACATGAAATTATTAGTTTAAAGTTTTTATATTAAAAATATTATAGTTATAGTAAACAAATTATAATTTTTCGGATAAATTTTAAAAACATCAATCGTAAAAGAATTATGTATGAAATAGATTTAAAAAATCAAAGTTTATTACTAGATTATTAGTTATTCATTATAGTATAAATTAAACTAATTGATTTTTCGAGACATAAATAATGAAAATGTAAATTTTAAGTATATTTATAATTTAAACTTTAACTATTTTTCGTTATCTATAAAAAATAATTCTACACCAACAATCATTTCTAAAAGCTTGCAAAAAGATCTAATGTATGATCTAGCAATACAGTGAATTTCGATAATCTTATGAAACATAAAAGATGAAAGTGTGTACACGCATATTTATGATGCTACAAATGTAGGGTGAATTATTGAGTAGAATATAATAAATGGAACTACAAGCGTTCCAAAATATAGATCTTTTATCGCATTATTAAAACTAAAATAGGTAAGGCTAAGACGTTTCAATAAATATTATATTTCTTTTATTGAAAATTCTAATCAACAGTGTCTATGGATTTAGTTATTTCTTACAATAATGGAACAGTCAAAATGAAATGATACTTATGTATATTACATGTATTTAGTTTCAATAATATTACATATACTTTCTTTTGAATATATTATATATTATAGTGTAGTTAACAATACTATTAAACAATTATTAATTATAGTTTTACATTATTCATTTTATAATTTACTATTGAATTAGTATTCAATATTAATTTAAGTAAATAAATAATGATAAAAATAAAATGAAAAATATGCTAAAATAATTGAAGCTTATAATACTATACAAGTTGTCTTTTAAATATATTTCTTGTTTTAAAACAATATCTTATATTTCTTTCTAATTTTATATACACCTATATCGAATGCACTATTCATACCAATTAAATTTATTAGAATTTAGAATCTTGATTAAATATTTAAAATAATAAAAAGTAATGAAGTTTAACTCTGTAGCGTAGAATTGAATTTAATTTTTATAAAATTAAATAAACTATAATCGTAGAATTTAATTAATTTCAAATTAAAAGACGTGACGATATCGAATCAACTTTGACCATGCAGAGTATGCAGTGAATAACAATGGACAATGAAGATATTTGACATGATTTTTATTGCTTTTTAAAAACAGACTATAAGGCAACGCGTTAAAAGTATTATATTAACAAAAAGCCTTAGATTGAAACAACAATAGACAATCAAAATAATTGCATTCATAGCGAACATCTCTTTGTTAAAAACAAATTTTTCATTCTTAATTTTTTTACCGCATATGTAATTATGTAATATATGTCAATATTTTTACTTGAAATCCATGTTGTTTTTTACTCTTAATATTTTACAGAATATGCAAATTAGAAAATCGCTGAACGAGAAGGTGATTATTCTTTTACTATCTTATCTTTTTCTTTAATTCAAAACCTTGTATTTGAGATAACGCATATATAAACTTACACATTAGATTACGTGTTTTTATAGTAGTATCATACATTCTTCTTCTTTCTATTTTCCTTTTTCATTTAGTGAAATAGGGGGAGAAGATGTAGAAGACAATGGAGTCATATGATTAAATAACAGATCTCATTTTTATTTCCTCATATGCACGCGTACACATACCATTCCATCTTCGAGAAAGTTATTCAACAGAAAGAGAAGCATTCACTTTATTGCCATTTCTCATTTATGTTTAGATTCTATCATGAAGTCTATAGTCATACAATCATAAAACTCTACAGCTAAAAGTGACTTGTGACCTGAGTTCATTTTAACAATCCCTTCGTATTATCATTATTATACAAAGAAATAAAATAATAGACTAAATAGATAACCTCAATTCTTGTAATTAATTATACTTTTAAAATCAAAGAATATTTGAGAAATAAACAAAAAATTTGTTATATCGATTCCATGAAGATTTTGTGCTCTAGAATGCACCTAATCTTTTGTTCAACCTTAATAAATTTCATATGTTTACTAAGCACATGTAAACGTAACGTCTTATTCTTTGCGCTTGTGATAATTGTTTGAAGTAATAATCGTAGAAAAATGATAAGTCTTGCAGAATTTATCGCGTGTCTCATTGTAAGCAGAGAAATTCTACTTTGAAATCGTATAGTCAATTCATGAGATATATTATTTTAAAAAATTTTATGTGAAAGATAAGAAGATAATGCACCCTAATGAAAACATTTACCATTATTTTCGACATAACTAGTATAATAGAATAAGATTAATTTAACTGATGAAGCATATCAACAACGTTCATGGTTGGTCAAGTCTAAAAGAATTGAAAGATTAAAACATCACATGTGAACACAAGTAAATGAAAATATATAACAAAAAATATATATAAATAATTACACGAATAATTACTACGATGTAATAATAACTAAATAACTAATGATTTATTTATTGAATACTAAATAAATTCTCCAAGAAATTGATATAGATTTTTCAAGGAAAGGATTCTTTATTAATATGTCAGACAGGATACGAATAATTATAAAATATTGTTGGATTTTTAAAAAAGATTGCACTGTTAAGATATTTCTGAGGAAATGATAAATGAAATTACGTATGACTCAATGTTACTCCAAATTATATTATAATTCACAGCAAATCATGAGTGTATGGTTGCTGTAGGAAACAAAGACCCATCGTCTCAATGGAACATCCAAATTAAACTACTATCGAAAAAATGTGTTGGCTCAAATGTTGAAATTATTTGTGCTGTTGTCTTTCGTTATTCTTGCATTATTTTGTACAAATAGTCTTCAGAATATTCTTAGAGTTGATACTGATTACTGTTCATTTATTTACGTAACTTGTGTGAAATTATCTATTAAAAATGGCGAGATTTATAGAAAAGTACTTCACGTATGTTACATCATGAAAACGTATCCAACCGATACGTTATCCGAGATTTATTGTTTATTGTAATAATATAACAATCACATGATTTGATTTAATTGACTTTGCTTGTCTCTAAGAACAAAAATGAAGAAAATCACGAAAAGAGGATAATTTATAACCACTGATGACATTAAATCATAACCTTTAATAGGCTTAAAAAATTTCTTTCTCAAAAAAGCTCTAAAGGTTAAAAAAACTTTGACACAAGAATATTTTATGCAATGAAAATTACGCGTCATAATATTGCAGTATATATACATTTAATCAGACTTTTCTTTTATTAAATAATAATATATTAATAAATAATAAAAACTTGTAATATATTTAAATATAATTAATGTTTAGATATTACATGAATACTTCATGTATGAATACATTAAATGAACAGAGATAAGCTCCAATCTTATCAAATCTGATATAACTGAACATGAAACCAAATGTACCCTTCGTGGTTAAAATTTTAAATTTAGAATGAAAAATAAACAAAATAAATGCTAATTCACGGAAAATTTTCTTTTATATATATGCAAATACAAATAACGTTTAAATATTGTATAAATGAATTTCCAGTTAACGTGTTATTTCTTATGTGGGAAAATTGTAGTTTTACATCTTTTATCTTAAGTTTTGCTTTGCCTAATCAGTATAATCCGCTCAATCTAACCTATGTAATAAAACGTTGAGCATCGAATATCAAATAATTTACCCTTACTCATATATTCTGGTACTCTAGCATTTCAGATGATTAGAAAACGAATGCCACGCATATCATTTAAAAGAACCATCATTCGTCGAGTAGCGAGCATTGGAATTACCGAAGCATCGAGTGCACTTGGCAAGAAGGAAAATAAGAAAAGAGTCAGCATACCCAATAACTCGCTACTCGATGAGCGGAAACATGATTGTCATTGAGTCTCTCCTCTCTCTTTTCTTCTTTTTCTCTCTCGACCTTGTCTCACGTATCGCGATAACGGATAACATGACTTTCGTGCCATGTGCTTCGGCATCACCGTCTTCGGCTCTCAAAATTACACGAACAAAAGCCTCACGGGTTCCACGTTTTCGGTCGTTACCTTAATCATCGCGAGGCTGCCTGCTTATCCTCCGATTTATACGAACCTCTTACTAATGAAATATGCCGTAGCATTTTTCGGGGAATCGGACGGTGAGCAGAGCTTCTTTCCTTAAGCGTCGCGCGATTATACAAACGTTCCACTTTCTCTCTTTTTTCTTTTCTACCTCCGCGACATTTACGCGTGAATTTTCGCTCGACGATGCGAATCGAATTCGGAGACTCAAAGCTCCTAAGAAACTCTTGAGAAAGCCAGCGCGTATTTATAAATGCAAATAAATCGCATCCCGACGGCTGCTGATGAATCGAGAGGTGTAACAATGAGAGGCAGCGATGCTTTATAACGAGGATTTAAGAGACAATGGTTACGACGACTTTGAGCGTCGACATCAGGAAGAAGATGTTGGCCGATCTTAGCTTCATTATCTTTTTGTGCCAAATACAACGACGGAGGTACGCAAGAAAAAGGATTGATAACAATTGTCTTGCGTATTCGATATTTCCTTAGAGTTCTCGGGCAATTACTCCGAGTAACGACGTCGTTCTCTTGGGAATTTGTGATTCTCAAATATAACAGTGTCTCGTGAAATATAATAGCGCTCTTTATAACATCGGCTATTTTCCAAACTTTCTGTTCTGATAGCAAAAAAGCAAGTTAAACCTATGACGTTTGGACTCTTTTCGGTTTCAACAATATTTTGCTTCTCTTCCTTCACTCATTTTTATTTAAATAATATATTTCTTTTAATAACCAAGTACTTGTTGCATGCCGTTTGTTTCGGAGAAATCTAGGAAAATTGACATTCGGCTTTTTCTTTCTCCGGCAAGTTAAAAATTTGTGCTCATTTTATTGATTTTTATCTTTGTGGCGTCGCGAAATTGTTATTACCCACATAAAAATATTCAAATTTTACAAACAAATCATTTGCTTACATGTTTTATAATTATTCAATAAATACGAATAATTTCTCTAAATTATTGTTACATTCTAATATATTATTATATTTTGTAGTTTAGTAAAACTGATAATTAAAAAAGTAGATGTCGTAATTAAAAATTTGATGTCTTATCAAAGTGAGTTTCGGTTAAAAAGTATGTAATACGATCTATTTTATGAATGCTTAAAAAGTGTTATGATTAAAAATTATTATAGCTTATTTAAATTACCTGTACAATTAGTTTGTAGTTTAAAAAAGAAAATTTATTCAATGTATCTCTACTTTCTTTTTTACTTCAATTTTCGAACATATTTAGTACTTTAAACTGTGTTAAAATTACATTATTTTTAACAAAATCAAACTATCGTCAATATAAGCGTTGAATCTTGATTTATACATAAAATAAAGCTGAAATATATTATTTAAAAAGGTTTCTTTACTTTAAATTCCCGGACTATTAATTTAATTGTTCGTGCTCAAAAATAATTGGTGAATAATATAAACAAAACCTAATTCTTTTTATATAAATACTATAAGCCTGAAAGTACAATGAAATTCCAGTTCAAGGATTTACTTTGTTCCAATTTCTTCTAGCTTATAGTTTTTCATTGTTTTTATTAAAATTCATCTCATAATTTATCAGATGTTTATGAAGGACAGTTTTAAATTATAATTATAATAGATATTAATTAAAAACACTTAACTTAAATTTTTACTTCTTTTACAAATATATATATATATATATGCTAATCTGATTTTATATGCTTGATATTAACTTGATTATAACTAACAGCTCATTATAACTTTTCAAGAAAAAAGCATCGCTTTCATTTATAAAAACTTTGCTGTAAATAAAGAGTGTAAAAGTTTGAAAGAGTATCGTTAATACTGAAATTTCAATTAAAATAATTTTCGAAATTACAATCATTGACTATTTACATTTGCAGTGAGCACATTCCTCAATGTTTAATTAATACGCTTTTGCAGTATAAATAAATACTTGCTATAATAAACTTAATTCCAGAAGAAACGTCGTCGAATCACTTTCTTGAAGAATAATACATTCCATTTTCTATAACATAGCAGCTATATTCGTATCAACGATCATGAAAACCACAATAGATGTACACCCATCAAATTATAAGAATTAATAAAAGTCGTCCGCGTTCGGCATCGCAACGTTTCATCACTCATCAGCAACTTTTTCATTATGCAACCTGTACACGCTGAGCTTTTCCTATCAATAATAAGTTTGACCCTAAGATTTCTCACAGTTATAAATGGAAAATAGCTTGAGTTTTGTTAAGCATTTTGATCTCTTCTCTTTCTCCGTTTCCTCGTGATTTGTCATTCCTCCGGCATATGTTTTTTTCTATTCGTTTTTCCACGAATCATCCAAGACGATTTTCGTCTCGCATTAATGCATTGCTGTATTTATACTGTTATTGACGTCAATCTAACGATTAATATAAATATATAAGCGAAAAGCGTATGAGCTTGGCCTTGTGGAAAATGGAAAGTGAGAAATCAGAGCTTGGTATCAGTGTTTTTTATTAATGTAAATAATTGTTTTAGCTCTATGTTATAGCCTATAATTGTTTCTGATAAATTATATTTTAATTATTAGGTAAAATTTATCTTCTTCTAGAATAAAGTAACCTATAGCTTTATTTAACTCTCACATCATAAAATTAGTAACCGTAATATTAACAGGAACAAGAATTGCAATAATGCGAAAAATTCAAAATGAAATTTTGAAGTATATACAACGATACAATTATAAAGCCATATTCTTAAAACAACTACCATAAAACACTTAGTTTTCTTGTCATCAATAATCAAATAAAAAATTTTAATTCAATTTTTTAACAATGGAATTATTTAATGGTACATAAAACAAACTTCTTTATAAATGAAAATAAAGTAAAAACAATTAAAATATACAAAATTGTTAGTAATTGTTAGTAATAAATGCATAAATGATGCAGTTAAATATATACTCATAGTTATTATTTGTATTACATACTTCAAATTACACTACGTGGCTAACTAAATTTTATCAGATAATTAAAAATTTCATGTACTATCATCAAAGAAAAACATAAGCAAAATAATATAAAGATGATATAAGCATTTGTAAATCTAAGCGGTATAAATGTATTTCTGAAGAAATGTGCGAAAGACTTATTTTTTAAAGTCCTTAATTATTTACAAACAAAGTAATAGAGCAATAAATTAGCAAGCACGTAAAAAGAAATAGTAGATGATTGTCGAATAAATTACAGACGCACAACATTATTATGTAAACATCAATTTCCCCACTCACCGTTGGCGAGACGATATATTCTCATAAGACTCCTCCATGAGTGATGATTTTTTTAACAAGAAATGATTGCCGAAACCGAGAACGACGAGAATATTCTCCTCGTGTGAATGCACCTGCATGATTGTGTTTAGTTGTTAATTACGGTAGGAAAAAGAAAAAGTTAGTGATTGAGCAGGAGATTAAAATATGTTTCGAAAAGAGTTATTCATGCAACTCACACGTGTCTTATCTTTTATTTATCGCTATCAATTTTTATAAATCAATCGAGCACTTTTAGATTTTAGTTGAGTATGCTAAATTAATCAGTTTTCATAAATTCGTGATTGCAATAATAAGCGTTGTTTATGTGATCGTTGTTTATGACCGATAATACGCTCTACTGAACTTTTTCTTATCATTATGATTTATTAAATTGTGAGTAAAGTAATATTTGCACTTACTGTTTTTTTACATTATTATTATTTAATATCATTCGTTAACTTAGAAAACAAATATAATGTGAGTATTCGACAAGATTCTTTAGAGGTGGAGAAATTGAGCTTAAAAACAATAAATACTAAAAAAATTTTGTAATATCAACAGTTTAAAATTACATCGTTGAAATAGAAATAGATGATTCTTATAAGAAAAATGTACAAATCTTTATATTTTCTAAATTAATTGGGTTTCAATGATAATTATTAAATTATAATTATTGATGTCGAAAAATTGTGTTAAAATAAATTAATTTTATAAAAGAATTTTATAACATATGATCGACTGATTAATTTAACTACTATTTTTCAAATTCTTAATGCATCATGATTTTATTACAAAATATGATAAAAATATTCCTGTGCAAAGAATACTTGTTTCTCCCTTGAACTTATCCATATTTTTTAGTAATTTTTTATCTATAATAGATAGATTTAAACTCTAACTATAAGATAGAGTTATATTACACATAAAAATTAATGACTCACGAAAATATTAATTCAAAATCGAATCATTGAAGAAAGGAATATTTATTCTTATAAGTTTTATAATTTTTATAATTTTAATAGTAATAAATTAATATTTAACTGTGATTATTCAATAATAATTTATAGATTTATCAAATATATTTATCATTATTTATTATCGAAATTTGTTAAAGATAATTGTAGTCATTATCATTATTACGTTGATATCTTTTTTTCATTCAATATTTTACGATATACATATTCCCATGTATTACTTTGAATTTCGTCTAAAAAAACTTTAAAATATTGTTTTAATATTGCTCATATTAATGAGTCATCTGCCCACTCGAGCCTATTTAACAGTATAAGACAGACTAAGTAATTTGTGATTTGGCCACTCATTAGAGCTTCAAATAAACAACTTTAAAATATATTTCTACTACTCACGTATTTCAATAATATCAATACATTCTATTATTGAAGTTTTAACTACATTAGAAAATAACTCAGGTATACTTAAAATACTTTGTATGTCTATAAATAATGTATTCACGTTTACTTGTCAATTTCCTAAGAAAAAATATTTATTAGAAGCAAGATACGTATTATTTTGATCTTACATAAAGTAACAAGATTTTATGGTATATTTAAGAAGTCAAATGTATTAAAATGATGCAGATAAAACTTCTTATTGTAACACAATAAAGCGCAGAGAATTAGATTGTATTTGATACACATATTGATACACATTATAAATATTATTTACTTTATTAAAAATCCATTAGAAATTATTATTAATAATGAAAAATGTATCTTAAATATATATCTTAGATACATCTTAAAAACTGTTTTTATATTTTTTAAATATACATTATTCTTGTCAAATCATTGCAGATAATTTTTTTATCACGAACAATCTTTTGTACAATACTTGTTTAAACATACAAAATATCTCCTGAATATTTTTTAATTTCCCATTGACTTTTACTTAGCCTTTAAAGTGCTTTTTAATTCTCTTTTTCTTCAAAAGACGTTCAGTTTATGTCTATTACTTTAGCTTGTTTAATTTATTGAAGATCAATTTAAAGTCAAGTTTTCTCATTCTTGTTCTATTTTATTGTTTAGAAAAGATATATAAGATTTCAAATAAGAAAGTAACTATTTTTTAAATAATTTCAAAGAACTCCTGTAAAGCAAATCATGCGAAATCAAAAACTACTTACAAATAATAAAAAAGAATTATAAAATATAATTTATATACGAATGAATACGAAGTGATATGTCACCTTAAATGTTTATTATTTCTTTGTTTTAAAGAAATCTAAGTCCTATATAATTCCACAGTCCTTTCTCTATTAGTTATAGTCATGCCGCTAAAGATTTTACAGAATAAATTGCTCGTAACTCAAGTTATATGACTCATTAATTCATTGTATATGCATAAACACTTTCACCTTTAACAGAACTCAAATTATTGATATTCATTGTAATTTTAAGTAATTACATGTTCTGCTTACGTAAAGCAATCACTATACTTATAACATATTCATAATTAGTTATACGAAATAAATAGTAAACATTAAGTGATTTATGTTTGTTTTTTTTCTTTTTTTATATTTTATCCATTTCGATCAAAATCTGGAATAATATTAAATTTATTTTAAAGTAATAAAAAAATATACTCACATATGAAAACAAGAATATTAATTCGTAATTTAATAGAATTTCTAAATAATTAGAAATTCTAATTTTCTTATGTTAAAATAAGAAATTCAAAATTTAACTTTAAAATAAATTGTTGATTAATTTGTTTGAAATTTATAAAATAGATTTTTTATTTTCTCTTTTAATTTAAAATTGTTGAAATTAAAAGAAAAGTAATCTTCCAGGCAGGAAATTATTGAATCATTTTCATTCGTTTTAAATATTACTTAAAATCTTATTACTATTTATACTCGATTTCTATTTATTTCAAAAGTATATACATTTTATAAATATCATAGAAAAGAATTTATTTGAAATTGATAAATTTGTTAATTCTTAATATATCTGACAGTTAAACGATTGTAAATGATTTATACATGAATTTATTGTACTTTTCTGTGCAATAATAAATCTGTTGGTTCACACACGTAATTTTACTTTTGTAATATTCATACAATTTTAAGTATGTTTGGTAAAAATATATATATTAAATTAAATACATATTAATTCATTCTATCAATATGCGAAATAAATTTGTTTAATGTACGTAAATCAGTTAAATAAGAAATTGGGTATTATTAATTACTTTTTATAATCTTTTTAATAAGGGTATGAATTTTTAAGATAAAAATATAAAACAAATAAATATTAAAAGAAATACATATTTTTTTAGCTGTTATCAAAATTAATTTCTTTCAAATAATAAATTTTGCTTTTGTCATACAAAATATTCTTTTTGAATTAGTTTACTCATTAATAAATTTGTAAAATAAAATAAATAATATAGAATCATTGACATATTCATGCCATTCTATATATAAAGGCAAAACTAAATTGTAAAAAAAGTTATCATAAAAATATTATAATAATTAATTTTAATAATAATCTAGGAAAAAATTCTTATAGATACTTTAATAAAAGTAAATATTTATCGCAATAAATATTTAGATTAATAGATATAAATTAAATTTTTTTTTTTTTTATTGAAATGAATTACTAAAGTAATAAATTTTAAAATAATAAACACTGTATTATAACATATATAAATAATTAATAATAAAAACAAGAAACAATTTATTATTCAATCCTAATTTTTTTAACTAATGTATCCATATTTCGAAATATTCCAATATTACATAATATTGCAGCGATTGCTCTTTAGATAAATGATTCACCTACTATATACAACAAAAACTGCAATTTTCCCAAGATTTTCATGAAACATAATCGGTAAAATGTAGACGTTACTATGTAGTCTTGGCAAATCTATTTCACACTTAACTTAAAAATAATTAATAATTAATTTTGTATAACTACCATTATGAATTAATAATTAATTCATATTTATTAGAAATGGTTTGATTGTAAAGATTTTCATTATAATTTTTCAATTGTAAAGTAAAATTCTTTGTTTTGAATATATTTTTATTTTAAAATAAAAATTCATAGTTTTAATTTACGATACAACGGTATAGATAATTATGTATATTTTTTATATTAAACTAAAATTGAGTATCTTAAAATTTTATTAATAATTCAACTTCAAATGTTATTTTTGTTATAGTTGAAATTATTAATTAAATATATATATATAATTTCAAATTATGTAAATAATTATTTAGGGTTACGTTATTTAGAAGAATTAATTTAAAATCATTAATTTTCTGATATTTATTAATAATATTTCTTAAACATTTTCATATTTTTATATTACATTGACCAGATTAACTAAAAGTTCATAACAATTTTAGAAATAAATTAATTTATTAATTCCTTTGCAAAATGAAGTAAGATATATTTTTCAAAATTAAATCTTTTCTAATAAAATTGATATTTTGGTTACCTATTTAAAATTTAAGTAGAGTTATTTTAATAAATGAAAATGTTTTTTGTATTAACTAAATTCTTAAAATCAATAAATTTTAAATAGAATTTTATAGCTTCACATAAAAAGCATCTCAGACTTTTAAAATAATTTTTGAACCAAGATTTTTGCACATAAATGAGATAATTAGTTTATTTTATCGTAGTAAACAGTTACTTTAACTATTTTTAAAATCTTTTAATTATGTGATATTTTCTAATTTCTTTTGAAAATTATCATTTGTTTATCATATATATTCTTATCATATATTTCTAGTTTTTAAAAAGAGCTTATACATAATATAACAGTATTAAAAGCTTTTATTTACCGTAACCAATTCTGAGAAGTATCTATAATTTAGAGTTATAATCTCGTGTTTCTAGAAGTAATATCTAGCAGCACATGAAATTCGACATTGAAGTCATGCAGTAGTTTATTTACACTTTATTAATTTTTATTCTACGTTTTTTACAGTATAACATGTAAAATATTGTAGAATTAACGAAAATGATTTCTTTTGAATAATCGAATGTGTTTTTTAACAAATTATTTTTTATTTGTAGCTTTATTATTATGATCAGACTAAACTATAATTCAAAAGCTGAGTTAAATGTAAAACATGATACAGTAAATACTTTCTAACAGCATTAAAATAATCATGTTTTTAATAAAGATTACGTGTATGGAATTAAAAAATAACAATTATTTTCATTGAATATGAATCTTAAGACTGTAGATTAGAAACTTCTTACTTTTTATATACGTAAAATAAATTTGAATCCTTATTCTACATTTTTTCTTTTTTTATTAAAAATTTAGATAAAAATGATACTCCAAAAATACTTATTAGTAAATACAATTATTCTGCAGAAAATAAAATATTTATTAAAAGTTATAAATAATATTTCATTGACAATATTAATGTTAAGATATTTTTAATAATTGGTTTATTCTATTTTAATTCAAACAGATATTAACAATAGTTGAAAAGTAATTTATGTTATGAAATTCATCTTTCAATTAAAAATTCATTTATAATTATTCATACATAAAGATACTTGGATAAATAATCAAAGGCAGAACTAATATAATTATGTGTACAAAATAACAAGCATTAAAAATTCCAACTTTTATTCATACTTTTGTTCAAAACATTATTAAGTCATCACAAATTTTTTTTAATTAAATTGACGAAGCTTTTCAATTAATTTAGACAAAACACACAAATAGTGTTGAGCGAAATGAAGTAGATTGCAATAATACTCGATATATATTATACATATATTATATGTTTTAAAGAAGACATCATAAATGCCAGATAATGTGAATACTAGTGAAATTTACATTATTTATGTCAGAAAATAATTTATTTTAAATATATAAAGAAATAAATTAGAATTACAACAGAAATGTTCACAGATCATTGTAACAAAGGCAATAGTTAATTACAATAGAAAATCTATGTAATACTTTTATGTCTAATATTTTTTCATTGAATTAGTCAAAATTATAAGTACATTTTAAATTAGTTCAAGGAAAATGTCTGAGAAATACTTCATAATGTAATTGTTTTCATTGCTTTCTAAGTATATATTCATTTAAATAATAATAAAATAAGTATTAACTTCGTAAAGAAATATTTAAAATGTAGACATACACCTCAGAGTGAGATTATAATTCAAGAGCATTAACAATTATTAGAGCATCATTCTAAGATTGTGATGAAATAACATAGGATAGCAATTAATATCCCGTCTAATTATTGTAAAGTAACTTTGCCAGTGACATAGTTCACTTTGTTCTTTTAATTTTTATATAATAAAAATAATCAAATAATGAAACTGACTAAAAAAATATTTTTTTAACTCTTGAAAGAAATGATAATAATACCTCTTGATATGTAGAACCATTTTTTTCAATTTTGAAGTTTTCGTATAAGCATTAATTTTGAATCTTTACTTGATGCAAATTTAGTATCATCTTTGTATTCCGGAAATTATCAAGTGGTTACTTTGTCCCATTTTGCAACTTATCATTCTATCTGTGATTATTAAATATCAACAGAGATCATTGTCCAATATTTTATGTAAAAATATGCATTTCTGGTAAGTTACAATGTATCAAGAAAGTTAATATTCAACCCTTAATATTCAAATAAACAGTAATTATATCATAAGTATTATCAAAAAATTATAATGAATGACGATTAAAAAAAAGAAGTATTTAACTTTCTTGAAAAAGTTTTTCGAACCATCTATTATAAGATCGTCAGAATTCCAGGAAAACAAAATGAAACTCATTAACACGTCGGCTTACGATATCAATCACTCACAAATTAAAATATCCTACACTAATTTAATAAAAGGAACGATAAGTAAAATTACATTTATTTATCAGCGCTCTACTGACTTTTACAAATTTTATTCTCGTTATTCCCAAATAGTGCATGATTGAGTCATCATGCATTACGTTTTCGCTCTTTCAAGTCAGCCGATGGCTTCACTTCTAAATTTACGTCAATGAGAATCACTCGAAATCCGGTCCTTTTCAAACTTCTCTCTCTCTCTCTCTCTCTGTTTTCTCATATAGGCATAAGTACATACCTATTAACATAATTTGTATGATTTTGGCTTAATGGAAAAGATTGCTTACTTATTCATCGATGATTTCTTTTTTTTTATTCATAATCATTAACTCAATGGCTGTATTTGTTTATGGTTGTAATACGTGTATAAGGTGAAATTTTCGTTTGATTTTTATCATTTTCTATTAAATTAAGCACCTTATATGTATTAATTTATATTTAAAAGAAATAATTGAATAATATTATATAAAAAATTAATTATATATCTTATATTCAAAAAAAATAATTGTATAAAGTTGTTTTCGTTTTAATTCATTTTATTGAAATTTCATTAAATAAATTTTATAATATATAAACATTATCATAATTATGAATATTTTTATCTACTGTATTCTATCTTTATAAATATTTTGCAGATCCAATTTTTCGAATGAGAAAATATTGAATGTAAATATATTCGAATGTGAAAAAAACTAGAAAATGTATACTTTAGTTGTATCTAATAAAATCTTATACGCATTGATGATAGATATTAAATAAAAAATTAGAGATTTTACATTTATAATTAGAAATTATGGTTTTGGTGTAACTGATTCCTGACAACGTTAAAAGATGTTGATGAATTCATGTTTGTTTAATGTGGTTTTATGAGACATTACTTGATCATTTTAATTTAAGACATTATAATATCTATATATTTATTTATGAAAAATTGAAATTTTATAAATAGTGATACCTTAGTAAGTAAACAGATTATCATAGCAAAATGGAAGTTATTTATATAAAGTAAAATCTATATATGATAGCCTTAATAAACATTTAATTTTTAATTGATATTTTTCACTTTTTCAAGAATAACATAACAATAATAGATTACTAAGCAATAATAATTTATTCAAGTGATAATAAACAATAAATGCATTCATTCTTATTAAAAATTAATATTTTATAAATGTTCTGAACCTTTGTTAGATTTATTACGGAATTAAAATAATGTACAAAGTATTATTTAAGATTGGTAATGCTTTCTTGAAATATAATTTAACATAATCAACGTTAAGTTCCAATACTTTATTATTACAAGCACATCGATCAAAATCATGAATAATAAATTTTTTGAAAACTTAAATTTTTAAATCGTATATTGAATATGTATATTTATGTATATGTACATATATATTCATAATATGAATATATGTACATATATAATATTATTCTACATTTTTATGAATAATTGTTGAAATGGATTGAAAATAAATGTTTTTAATACTATAAAGTAATCATTAATTATTCAGAAAATTAGTAATGTAAAGAAACTTTTTAAATATAAATACAAAATAAAATAGATATATTTATTAAGAATAAATAGAGGAGTTATTTAAATTTTTCTAACCAATAAATGTTAAAATTATGAGAATATTTAATTTTATTGACATCTCTGAATCTTTAAAAACATTGTTGAAATATATTTTCTTTTACAGGACAAAAATTTCATCCTATTCAAAGAAAATAAACAAATCGTATATTATGTAAGAATTGACTTATTTTCTACAAATCCAAGTTATTCTTTTATTTTTCTCGATTTATAATCTCTGGTCTTCCTTTGACGCAATTTCAGACAAGGCATCTAATTTTATTCTATTATAACAAAAATCCAACCGGAAAAACAAAAATTTGCAATGGCTCCTCCAGGGTGTGATGAAAGTTATTACCTACTAGAAAAGACAGTCAGTCTGAGGCGCGCAACAGTCGAAGAAGTTAGTGGGAGAAATGTGGAGTTACGACGAAGTCCCGTGATTAATCCTTCGTTAACGGGACTGGCGTTTGTAGCCTATAGTAGCGGTAGTTTCACGTAATTATAGAGTTTAATCAAAGAATCAGGCTCGTGCTTCCACATAAGTTGCGTTGGTCATCGATTGACGTGAAAGAGGACGAGAAGCGGTCACTTCTCGTCAAGATGTTTACCTCTTCATTGACGTAGTTGCTTTTATTTCTGGCTAATTTAAGTGGATAAGACCAGTCTAACAAGAGAGTGACTAATGTTTATTGAGCTATTGCTTAACGCCAGGCTTGATATTAACAGTTTTCAGTTGCTTATGAATGATTAGATCACTCTTTTAGCCAACAAACCAATCAATGCGCATTGAAGAAATAAGCGATTCCTAATGAATAGCGAATAATTTTAACAATATGACTATATCAAAAGCAACTTGTGAGTCGCAATACTCTTAGTATCGTTTAATTTTGTTTTTAATTTTATAAATAATCTTGTGGTATCCTATTTTGCCTGAAAAATAATGAGTATCTAATCAGCTATAATTATTCACTGCATGTTCATGAAAAAGATAAAGCATTTGGGTCTTTCGTCAATAAAAACTTTTTTATCATTATTTAGCTTCCTTTTGATGATATATATTGGTATAATACAAGTAAATTATAAGTAAGTATAATATAAGTATAATTATAAGTAAAAAAAATTTTTTTTATTTTTTACTGTTTGGATTTACTTCTTACTTATAAATTAGATTGTATAAACATTCTTAAAAATAAAATTAATCAAATTATAATTATCTGGTTACTAATATTTTTTATATTGGTATTGAAAACATAAAGCAATATTATTTAATATAATGTAATATGACTTAAAATTATTATTAACAAATATTGCTTTAGAATTTAAAATTATAGATAAATTAAATAGAATAATAATATAGTCGGTCAAATTAATTTGAATATTCTACGTTTTTAAGTTTTTTATGCTTTTTATTGAATTCTCGTTGATTAATATACAGTTTCATTAATTACTTTTGGAAGTTTTAAATATGGTAAATCTTCTCAGAATTGATCTAATTATAACCGTTCAACTAATAAAGTTTCCATGAAACAGCACAATTGAATTTGAACATTAAGTGTAAAGGATAATTTTGAAATTAATTATTAATAACAATATTCTAGTCTTTACAACATTTTTTTTAAATGCATGTTATGATGTAATTAAAAAAGAAAATATTGAAGTAACGAAGAATTTAATTCTTTTCTTTTTTTAAATATAACTTCAATTTATCAACAATATGAACAAAAATTTGTTAATAAAATACTAGTTCAGCAATTGTTACTATATCTTTTTAAAATATTGTATATTTGAAAACTGTTCCTTCTTGTCATGTTAACTATGTTATCATTATTAAATATTGAAGAAAAAGAAAATCATTTTACACTGGTAATCATCAATCACTTTAGCCATATACTGGCTTTCTTTTCTTTGTAATTAAATAATAAAAAATCCTTTACTTTTAACAGCTAGATTTTTTATTACTTCCAAAAAACAATTTTTTATAGGTAAGAATGAATGCTGCGAATCTAAGTTACTTAAAAATAAAGTATTTTATGTTTATTTACAATCATTTAAATGCGTAAAATACATTACATTATAGTTTAGAGTTGATATACATTTTATATAAGTTTTCAAATTTTAGCAACAATAACTTTAATAGATTTTTAGACTTCATATTTTTTTTAAATATATAAATCATTTTAATCTTCTTTAGAATTTTTTATAGAATTCTGCTGTTTTCTAACAGTAAAATTAATTAGATGTATACTTTTTTTTATTATTTTATATAGATTCTTAACTGAAAACATTCGAGTAAAATCAATTTTAGTATAAAATATTATTAATAATTAAAATTAATTTACTTAAAAAATAGTAAATTTAATTCTTTAATTATGAAAACTTTTTCTTGACACTATATTTGAACTGGACGTTAAACTAAAAACATTGTCAAAATTTAAACCAAAAAGAATTTTATTATTAAAATTTTTTTATATCGTTATGTATATATTATAACATTATTTATTCAGTTAAGCTTCTGAGTCACTAAAAACATATAATTAAATATAATTTATGATTTTATATTCAATATGAGTTAAATGATATGCAAAATTATTTGAGGACATTTCTACCACAAAATGAAATAGAGTATTTTTATCTTTCCTTTTGTTATTCCTCGAGATAATCTTAATATATCAAACTATATGTTATTAAACTACTAAAAAATAATTATTACCAATATATAAGAAATATTGATCAAATATTTTGTTTTATATTCATGTATATTAAGAGTTCGCATTAATTATTTTAAAATTATTTAATATCTTCGTCGACGTTCCGTAAATTTAGAAAAGTAATAATCTCTATTTATATAAAATTAATATTGATTTTAAAAATATAATACATAACAATATGTAATAATTGAAATTGCTTATTTTCAAACTAGTATTCAACCATAATGAGACATCGTAGAATAGGTATTGATTCTTTAACCAAAAATAATTTATGTTTATATTTAAAATATATAATTTTGCACATAAAATGTTATTCTCTTTGACATATACATTATAGAAGCTCTATTTTATGAGATCCACAAATTTTTGCAAACAGGTAAACACAGCTGAGCTTGTAAGCCGATTTTCTGAATTTTTGAAATCGCACGCGAATACAAGTATTCTAAAATTACAGCAAAACTTAAAATATAAGGAGTTGAACCGATCAGCAAGCACTGTGTAAATAAAAGTGCTGGCTCGAAAAACGTCAAGTAATATCTCTCTGTTAAAGAATGTTAAAAAAAATTGTATTGTTAACGAATAACCGGTCAGCGGAACAAAAAAGAAGGAAAGCCAGGAGCAAACTGGAACATAAATGCGAAGCGCCACAAAGATGAGTCAGAGGAATTGGTAAGTGTGTGTATCGTCTTGGAGAATGCAAAACAGCAAAGAGAACCACTTGTGAGCTACGAAACTCTCGCGAATACCTATACGTAAAAGATAATGTATGTGTGCGCAATTCCTTTAATTATTTTTAAAAAATATAGGATCTATTAAAAAAAGTATTAAAATCTGTTAAGAAAGAAGAGCTGTAAGCGTATGTTATTCTTCATGAACTAAGATAAATAATAAAATTTGGTAATAAGCAGACGAGATAAAATTGTCAAAGTTACGTTTATTTAAAATTGTTATTAATTTCTGATAAAAGTTCTGTAATGGCTAAGAGCTTATTTGCAAATAAAAGATTATTTATGATTTATCAATGAATAATAATAGATAATGATAGATAATAATAAGAATAATAAATGAGACCGATAAAAAATGAGAAATATTAAACAATGAAAAATTTTATACTATAAAGTTTGTATTGATTTCGAACACACTTAAAAATATATTATTTTGAATGGTCTGGAAACTTTAAAATATTCTTTCTTAAGAGTGTATTGTTTTTAAGCAGTAGAACTAGCTATTTGGGCTCGAAATATTTTTGGCTGTTACATAAGTTTGTTAATTCATAATACGAGCTTTAGTAGCATCTATTACAAGTTTATTTCTAAGAAATTATTTCTATGAAATACAGTTTAATGAAACATTATGTTTAAACTGAGCCAATGATGCTTGTCCGCAAATTAAAATAAACTATATATATTTTATTGTTTATTTTCTAAGAAAACTGCTATGCTAATTACAATTTATTCAATCTATTGAGATTATTTTTCAAATACTGATAATGAAAGAATTATGAAACTTATATAATACATTTTTTTTAATTTTTCTAATATTTCATTGTTAGTTAGTTTTTAAACATTATAGCTCAGGCTTCTTGAGTATTTATACTCAGTATATAAAACTGAATAAAATCTGTTTTCAAAAGTATCAAATTTGGTGTAGTATATGGGGCTCTTAAAAATGACCATGTATATTACCATTAATATCCATATGCTTAACATACACTCTAAAATATGTAATAAGTTATAAATATATCATTCTTTCAGTATTCTAAATTTTTTGAAAATTGCTGTTACTTTGTTTTATATTTAATTAATTAATGTAAATAAAATAATATACCTCTTTATATTATCGAATATTGAAAATTATTGGCATTCGAAAAAAATTGGCTTTAATAAGATCAGTGAATATAGGCCTTTGAAAAAAACTTCTCTTACGGTTCAATAACTATTTAATGTAGATTTTTTTTAAAAATCTATAACGTGTAAATTTTAAAAAGGCCTCTGGTATTTTCAATCATAAATTTTCTTTTTATTATGTATATGAAAATGGTGAAATAGAAAAAGTTTCAATTACCACTAAACTTTGTAAATGAAGTCACTAAAAAATGAATATTGCATGAATAGAGAAAGGACAAGAGACTATCGATCGATCTCTTTGAATCTTCAACCTTTTAATGATAGGGGAAAGAAACGAAATAAAAAAAACCCGCATCTAATACGAATTTTCTGGTTAAATTTCCTTATAATTTCATGCGCTCTAGCCTAATAAAGAAGCTGGAAGACTCTCGTGAACCACTGCTATGAGGGTCGCTTTAGCTCCGGCTAAAGATCCGGGTGGGATTGAATTGTAGCCCTGGGTGAAACACTGGGAAATGGGGCGTTGGAAAAGGGATGAGTCATCATGATCTCGGCTCGGTTTTCTCAACGATGAGTCACGCGCATGTCGAAGGGGATTGAGTCTCCGCGCCTAAAAGGGTGCTCCGAAGAAATCATACTGGGATTCCGGAGCAACAATTTAACGGGGACACCGTTTTATTTCAAGATCCAGCCTCTTTTCTGTAAAGCTGCAGTTCTGTTGCAATGTACAAACATTATAACTCTACAATTAATTTTCTCAGTGCTAAATAAATGAATAGGATATTGCCTGAACTTGAAAATCGTATTTATTAAATTATCGATCACGATAAGAAATTGAGGATATACTAGAATTCATTTAAATGCATATTATTCAACTGATTTTTATTCGTTCTTTTATTCTTCGACATTGAGCTCACTTTGCAGCTCATATTAAGTTCATTTACAAACGAATAACTATAAAATTACAAAGTTCCAAATTGGCTTTTTTAGTTGTCACGTTCAGAACAAAAATAAAGTCATTTGAAATATTATAAATATCAAATATTTCTCTTACAAAATTAGATAACAATCAATGTGTTATAGATCTTCTTAAAATTTCTTAGAATTTTTTCAGTCTCTTATGTTTGATATAAATAGATATCAATATTATACAAAACGCATGTTTGGACGAAGTTCTAAATTATATTTTGATTTATAAGTATGAAACATTCAAAGTGAAAGAATTTTTTAAATTTCAGAATAAAACAAATAAAAAGAACTGTATCCATAATTATTAATATATGTTTGAAAATAATCAAATTTATTTAACTATAATTCATAATACATATGCAATAATAATAATTAGAAAATTTATTTTATTTTAAAATAAAATCAAGAATATTTATTTTGTATAGATGATTCAGAGAAAATATGGTTTACAAAAGGTAAGATTATTAGAGGATATAGTTTTTTATTTAAAAATTACCTAATTAAGTATCATGAAATTACAAAAATAAATAACAAAAATTCAATTAAAAAAGAATTTGTAGAATTTAGTTTCAGAGTGAAAATAGTATTAACTGGAAATCAAGAGAAAAAGATCCGAAAGCAATTGCGAATGTAACAAAAAATATAGAAATAAAAAGAAAAATATATATTGTACGTACAAGTAACATCCGACTGGAAGAAAAAGTTAAATGAAAAAGCTGACAAAATTAATGCTAAGAAAATAAGTTAAGTTTTTAAGAAAAAAAGAAGTATTTATAAAACTTATTTGATGAAAAATAATATACTTCGATTAATTTCAATTTTGATTCATCATTATCACATTTATACAAATATATGTACAAAAACGATCAATTGACTGTAAAAATTATTAATGTGAAGAAATTAATTAATTAAGTTCAAGTTCAATTGATATTTAAATAATTTTCAACATCGCAGAATTCTTAATATGCAAATAGATTGTATATTTACAAAATTGTTATTATACAATTTCTTTAATTCAATACTTACCTTATTACTTTTTGTATATTTATTAAATACATAATTAAATATAAAAATAAGAAAATATAGACTAAGTTATTAGGACAGTTATTTTTTTTTTGCTCATGTCGATAAATATACATGTGAATCAAAAGTATTATCGTTTATTAGAGTTTTTGAATAAATAGATATTATATATATTTTTATCTTTAATAAGCTTTAATGATTCTTCTGGAACAATAAAAATATTTTTAGATTAACATTTTATGAAGAATATTTTTAATACACTATCTTAATATCTTTACATTTTCAGTTATTTGTATAGCAATTTCAATAAATGTTAAATATATTTATATAAGATCGTTATCTACAAGTTTATTGAGAAAATTACAACTATTAATATTTTTAAAAATATAAATAAAGGTTCATCATTTTCGTGAAAGTGTAAAAAGTACATATTTAATGATAAATATTTAATAAATCATAAAAAGAAAATTATAAAAATATAACCAAATAAAAATATTTCATACTAATAGTTTAAAGAGCTATTGATTAATATATATGATTTTCTTTTGTATATTGAGAAAGTTTATAAAAGCTATATAAAACATAAATTTTTCCAATTTTTCACAAACTTTTAAACTTAAGATCGAAATCTAATATAATGTGCAAATCACAATCGTATTTAATAATGTCATTCTCGCATACTCTTGAGTTGAGACGCATTGTAGCGCTTCTGATCATCATTATTGTGAATATTATTCTTCATTCGACCATTAATTATATTCTAGCTCGTCCTTGGACCTATAACGAAACTACGTCAGCCTTTTTGGACGTACAAAATTCGCAGACTCGCTACCCATACTTGGGAAATCACGAACTAAGCTGCTTGTGACAGTATTTATACATCAGCGATATTAATTAGAATACTTATTTTCAGGATGAGTTTTAAATTTTTACAACATTTACCCATTATGCTTTAGTTGCTTTGGAGGATTTTTATATAAGGAAGTTTGAATGGATTTCTTGTTTATTATATACATTTATTACATATATAGTCTCAACGAATATGTTCATTTTGATTTATTTCTATAAAATTCGTAACTAATTTATGCTAATAATATAGTATTTTTTACCATAGTATAGATTGCAGAATGTAATTTTTTATAGCTGCATTACACTTACAATTCATTTGAATGGCGAAGACTGTATGATAAATAAAAGGATACATAAATTTAAAGTTTACTGCGCCTTTTTCTAGTTTTTTTCTGCTAATACTAAACTGACAACTGAAATTAAAATTACTTTTATATACTCAAATTAAATGAAAATTGCAAAATATAATATATATTTATTTAGCACGTTCTTGGATATGGTATTTCCTGTAAGAAATATTGTATCTAATATATTTTTATTTCTTTCTTTTTCAAATAACATCATAAATCAATGTCTTTAATTTCCTCTCTTTTAATATGATACTTTTTGTTATAGTGACAGAACACGTTAATGGTAATGAATAAAAAGTTGACCATTTTGGATTTACACGTTCTTGTGTGTATACTTGTTTTTCTAATGCCAATGTAGACAGACATTCATTTGAGATTTAATTTGTAACTATAGGTTTTAATTAAAGATTGTATACGTTAAATGAAACATAGCTGATTCTTGGCTTTGCTTTTATTATTTTCTAATTCAATTATTTTAATAATAATTTACATTTATTGTTTTATACTTCACTTTGAAGTTTTTCTATTTTTATAACACATTTCAAATATTTATTTGTAAATTTTTTTATGCAAATATTTTAGTTACTATTATTGAATATAACTAATGATGCATTATAATAATTACATTTTGTAAATATAATTATATTTTTATTTTACAGCATGCAAATAAAATTTAAAGTACTAAACTTTTTGTAACATCTTTGCAACATATGCATGTACTAAGAAGTTTGTTTATTTCTGCATAAATTAACCATCAAATACATTAATTTCTACCTAATTTGAAAAAATTGAAGGAGTGTAATTTGAATTGTAAGGATCTGAACACCAAAAATTTCATCTAAACACAACATGCTTCGATAGCATATTTAGAAATAACAATTGTGCAATTGCCCAGTCTCCTTCTGCGTCAATGCAGTTATATCGTCGTAGCATGACAGCATTGCGTGAACTAAGAAAAGAAAAGAAGTCTTGGACAAACGAGCAAAATCAGACTGAGGCAGTGCGGTGAGAAAAAACATAGTGTGAGCAAGAGAGATCATTTATAATTTATGACTGGATACGCCTCTCGAATCAAATCTGTCAAGGCATTGCCGCTAGCTACGACTGTGAGTCCGCCGCAAGTTTTGAAGTCAATCATAGAGGAAAATAATCATTTGTCAAATTAAGCTAAATATAATGAGGATAACACTTCACTATTATAAATACAAAGCGTGTCTTCTAACTTCACAATTCACTCAATTTAAAGCACACAGCACTTTATTAGAGTATAAATTCTTGAAGTTACTAGTTTAATAAGGAACTAACAAGTTTTATTACTTGTTTACCCATTCGTAGTCCAATTTGTTTAAATGAATTTAAAATAATTCGTTAACCTATACATGTTTTATTGCGAAACATTTAAATGTCATTCTGCGATATGTATTGTTGTTAGAATCGATGAAGCGCGACCTTAACACAAGTCTAACGAATTCAAAGCATAAATAGTTAGTCAATAACACAACGTTAGCAATATCAGTGTTCCTAGCACTCGTATGCATCTGAAATAGGCTTCGTTGTATCTTCGGATAAGTCGTGAAAGCGAAAGATTGAAACGAACTGACAATCATCCCCTATGGTATTTTCAAATCAACCTTTTATCGACGCTTGTATCCTACGTGTACATGTAAAGAATCACTGTAGCTTAATTAGCCGAACAATAGTATCCTTCGATAATCGATATCCATCAGAATGTGGTTAATAATACCACATTCCATTCAACGGCCACGTGTATATAATATTGTCGGTTTCCACAGCGACATTTACGTCAGCAGTTTGACGATGTAACCATCGATCAAGAACAGGATACCGCGTCAAAAAAATAGTATAAATCCAGTTAAACCGAGTAGAATATAATCTGACTCGCAAGACTACTATGAAGTACTCTACAAGGATCTCGCCGACAGTGGTCACAGAAATTTCATTTCGTAATGCATTCTGGAGTTAATAATCGATCGCTTCGCTACTTTTATGCTTCGGAAGACCATATATTTTATTCGTTGGCATTAAATTTATGCAATTCATAATGGAGATATTCTCTAACTAACTTATTACCAATTATGAGGTTACGGTAGACATTATCAAATTTTCTCAAGAAACTAGCTAGATATTCATAAAAAATTTATATAACTTGAAACTATACTAAAGCAAGTAATATAGAATAAATTACAGTTACTGTTAAATAAGAAAGCAACACCTTATCTTACTCTAATGTTTTAAATTGAATTGTTATAAATTACTAGATTTCAGTTTGATATTGCTTATATAAACAATTTTTATTGTTTTTATTTATTGACAATATTTGTATTTTCTTGAAATATAATTAACAGATGAAAAATGCTGATTCTTTTACTCTGATAAATTTTTCAGTACGCTAACACTATAGTACTATTGTCATTTTAGTCATCTGAGGACATGTTTAATAAATTTTCAAGTCAATTGGTATTGGGTAAAGTTCGTGACAGCGAATTCGACGGGCAGATGTGACAACCGATAAAACGAATCTCATTATGTAAAAAATGCGGATCTGTATGCGATTACTCGCCAGTTTCCTTTTTTTCAATACAAATTCTGTTTGCTTATATTTGATACACGAATGTACGTTAGATAAATGTTTCAAAAAAAGGTCATCCTTAATATGCCATATTGTGTATGCGCACTACATATGTACTTGACCAGTTGATAACTTCAGGTTTAGCCAATGTTGTTTTGTCGGCAATTTTTTCGCAGACTAACGGTATCGTTTTTTGGATTAAGCAAGCGCGGAATCTATAAGATTTGCTAATAAATTACAAAAATTTAAGTCTGATTATCCGTTTAAAATGGTAATGAATAAATTTATTATAATAAAGACTTACGTGTAAAAACGAATATTTTTTAATATATTCTTAATAAGCGAATGAATTTTATTATCTTATGTGTAATACTTATAAACTATCGTAACCATTATCAAACGCTTTAAAACATTGAAAAATAATACACGTTATAGCTATTGTGTTCTTATTTTCTATATAACGCTATTTAATACATGATATTTAGGAAACTTTGATTTGTATTCAAATACATGTACAAAAAGTAGCTTAATCTACCTGTATTCGGTCTATAAAAAATCAATTGAGGTTAATTTTTTTTTAATAATAAAAATCAAAAGCATGAGGGCTTTACCTTGATGGTTATATGAAAAATTTAAAATTGTTGTAACTGGTATATAAGTCATTCGATCAATAAATTTATTATTTCAAACGATTTTATCGACGAATTAGGCATTAAATTGATTTGGAAAATTCATAATGTAGAAATATTAAAAGATATAATTTGAAAAAAGATTTACAAGAATCTCTAATAGTATCCATTGCAGTAATCTATGAAAATGCAATTACACAGTTATTATTTTACGCTTTGGTGATAACGTTACGACTTAATGTTATGAAATTTATTATTACTTTATATTAAAAATCTAAAAATTTGACTTGTGTATTATAAAGATATCATTGTATAGAGTAAAAACATTATAATTTATCAATTGTAAAATAGATTTTCGTGTTCAATTTTTTCTAGTATTTAATAATTTAATTATTTTAAGAAAATCTTTTCACGCTGTTTTTATTATCATTAATATAGTTAATATCATTAATACATACTATTTAGACAATTACATTCGAAATTTACTATATAAATCTTGTAATTATATATACTCATCGCAAATCTTAGAAAATAATTTCTTTCAGTACACATAAATATTCTGAAGACTGTAATAATGATTTATGTTACTACTAGTCCTACTTCTTTGAATTAAGAGGCAAAAGTTTCTTTTAATAGAATAATGTAACAGGAACAAAACCATAAACAAAAAGAAGATTAAAAAAATTATCTATTACTGTCGGAATATCGTTTATAATTTAACTTTTTTTAATAATATTTATTAAAACATCCTTGTTAATATTCCAATAAGAAAGTGTGTAAATATTTTATAAAGCAATTTTGGAGTAACGCTAAGCTATAAATTGAAATAAATTTAATTATAGTATCGATTTAATTGAGAAATAATGTTTATGAAAAAAATATGTACTTTTGTAAAAATGCGTCTAAAGAAAAGATTTAAATGTTAAAAACGAATTTTTCACTTTTCTTAATTCTTTGGTATAAAATATCCTGTCCTTTCTCCAACAATTAAAAGGCTGCCAATATTTAAAAATACTTATATCATGAATGTATTAACTTTGTTTTACAATTTTTTTAAAAGTCTTACAATAAATAAACTTTATCCAATAAAGAACTCAAAAATGATGCTTATACCGATAAATCAGTATCATTAAAATAATTTCTAGTGCAATTACGTTAGCGTTAGCTTTCAATGTATCACGATGCATGCCGAAAACATTTGTACTTATTAGCAAAAGAGAAAAGGAACGATGTAAGGTTTAATTTAACTCCAGGCTAGTCGTTACTTTGTCAAGTATCGCCTGCTTCGACGTCTTCGTATCACCTGCGTAAATGTAGCACGTGCGGCGTAATACAAAAATTATCACGTGCTTCATTGCGTTTGAAGCTCTGGCAAAAAGCTTATCTTTCCAGGGACTTTTATGTAACGTACATAAAATAACTTATGCAATTCAATAGATGTATACTTTGTAATACGAGAAAGAGGCTGCGATGCATTTAAGTAATCAATATTTTAAAAATGTTCTCTTTGTTATTTATTTCCTGTAAAGTCGAGAGTTTCCAGGAATTTGTCTAAATTACGTGTTTATCTCTGTTGCATTCAAGTAATAGCGTTGCGAAATTGGTAAATACATTATTATGCAATATACTAGTTTGCGAAGAGAATGTTATCGATTCAATATGTATTTTTTCAAAGGTTTCTATTGTAAAATAATATATAATATTCCAAAAAGTACTTTTTGTACTGTTTTATTACTCTTTGAGATTAAAAAATCCTAAAATGAAGCTCAAAATAAAAGGGTTTGAAATGTTCTAAATAAAGTGTGTACGCAAGGAGAAAGAAAATCAAATGTTAAAACGAAACAGGAGATTATTACAATGAAAATCAAGTCATAATTAGGAATCCAATTAGGGTAAGTAAAAGATTATAGATAATCCTCTTAAAATCTAACAACCAGTTCATGTAAGACAATACAAATCAAATTATTCATATTAAAAAATTTTATTTTACAGTTCTATCCAGTGACTCCGGCTAAAATTACATTATTACTATATACATAAATAACTTAACAATTTTACATATAACTTACCTGCATTTTGCTTTTTATATTTTTTTTTAACCAACATTAAAAGAAGAATAATTAATAAGAGATATGATATGTAACTGAATTTAAAAAATTTCATTTTAATTTTTAAAAAGCGAACAATAGTTGTCTTTACATCTACATTATTTTACTTTACTAAAATGAATACTTTGGATACTTTATCTAAATAATTTTCTATACTCAGAAATTATATTACTTATTTAACCATACTTATGTAAAATATTTTAATTATTTCATTTGCCTGAAATAGACAATAGATTTATATTATTTTTAAGCTTAAAATATAAATTTAATCTTCAATTATAAAATTATCTTTACATGCATTCTTTCTCGTTTCTATAGAATGAAATTACCGAGAATATTCTCATTCTAATATAAGATATAACTCCAAGAATCAGTTAATTAAAAAACTTTTTATCTCATTATTCGTTGATTTATAAGTTTAATAAGAAATAATTGTACTTGAATTACTTTAATTAAAAATAATTTAATTACGTACAAACAATATCAACATGAACTAATATTTTGTTCATTTTATTTACAAAACAAATGTTCAAGAATTTACGTAAAAACTATCGCCGATAAATATCTTCTAATCAATAAATAACATAAATTAATGTACATATAGAATTAGCTGCTTTCTTATGTTTAAAAATATATCTTATTTCACAAAATGTAGATAATATATAAAAAAAAAGTTTGAGGGTTCAAATAATGAAATATGATACTAATAAATTTAGTGTAACAAAGATTTTTTATAAATTCTTGTTATAATTATCATTGTACAAAATAATTATTCACGCATATAACAGTATCATTTATTTAAAAAATATATTCATAAAATATGCTTATAAATATTTTTATTTGATTTTTTAAACTAATTAAAATGTCTTATGTAAAGGTACTATTATTTCTTGTTTTTTTTTCCATTTAAAATAGATATTACAAAAGTAAATACAATTTTTTAAAAAGCTTTATTTTAAATAGCCAAGAATTCTTTATAAAAAATAAAACTCGATAAAAACCATAAGTCGAAAAAGTTACGTGACTATGAAGTTATGATATAATTCTTGACAACATTTTAATATAATGTTTTAATAAACAATTAACATCTGCAACAATGAAATTATAAATTTTTAAATATTTTAAAAAGCTAATGACATGTAGAATATCTATGAAATATATGGATAAAAGTGTTCATTTTTATAGAAATAATATTTTTAGTCCTATTAAATAACAAACACATAATGTTATTGAAAAAACTAAAGAGCACTTTAAAATTTAAAAGAAATTATACTAATTCTATATAATCCTCAGATATAATATTCTTCGATCAACTACACTAAGATATCAATTATGCATCATTTTATTTACATTCGAAAAAGTAATAAATGGATGTATGGTTTTTAATATAGCTTTTTTAATGGAGCAAATTCTAAGTTCAATTACCTTAATAAATAAAATTACTTTCCTTAGTCTAATTGGTGATTGAGTAAATTAAAAACACGAATAAACTAAATAAAAATAGTCCGAATAAAAGTCTCACCGAGTTAATTAATCTCCTATAAATCTCTTTGAAGATAATATTAAATAGCCAAAGGTTTTTCTTATCAAGGTGAATTTTTGAAAAAACATATTAATTAATTAATATGTAAATGTAAATTAATATTAATTAATGTTGATAGAAGTATTAATAAATGCAGATGTAAATTTTAAATACTTTCCTGGTTCAATGATAATGAATTACTTTTATTATATATTTTTTTATATATTTTATTATAATATACTTTATGAAAGTATAGAAATGTTCTTTTATACTTCAGAAGCTTATATTTAATTAACAAGATGAGCTTAATAATATCGAATAATACAGAAGAATATCATTATGTTATAAATATGCATCTTCAAGATTAAATTTCTTATTCATGCATAAGAAAATATAAATTTAAATTTCTTGTTACAATGATGAATCATACGTTTTTTAAGAACTTTCAAAACTTGAACTAAAATATATCAATATTATAATATAATTAAAGTAGCTATTATTAATTTTAGACTTAATTTTCAGATGAAATTTTTTACTAATGAATACGAACGTATTCATAATTTAATTCTATTCAAATATATAAAAAGGTATGAATATT
This sequence comes from Wiebesia pumilae, assembly GCA_018907045.1. Taxonomy (NCBI): domain Eukaryota; kingdom Metazoa; phylum Arthropoda; class Insecta; order Hymenoptera; family Agaonidae; genus Wiebesia; species Wiebesia pumilae. The sequence goes on from JACCHZ010000127.1 coordinate 6,490,033, forward strand.
TTCTTGATTTTACAGCGCACGTTATTTATTTACTTTTAATTGAGTATTTCTTACACATCACTGAAATACACCGCTTAATATATAACATAAAATAACAAATTTAAACTTATTTTCTAATTTTTATTCTCCCATTTACATAATTTTCAATGTTAAGTTATGAATTTATTTTTATTTCAGACTATTACTTTTTGCGTAAATTTATCATAACATGTCTATTTTCTATTTTTACAAAATTATACTTCTTAATATTTAAAATAAAAATACGAAGATTTTATTATCACTTTATTATTTTTTGAAAAAAATTTTTATTTCAAATCAAAGTACAAGTTATTGATTCATTTTCTGGGTTATTTAGTATTATGACATAATAAATGAATAATAAATGTATACAAATTACAAATAAAATTAATGAAGTAGATTAGTAGTGTAAGAATACAAGGTAATGGATAAAATATTATGCTTCCATTTGATAAAAGAAAGTTTCTGAATCTTTAAAAATAATAAACTACTAATATTCAAACAATTCTCCGCCTCAGCTGCGGAACCACTTAATTAAGTATCGCCTATGTATACCGCATTTTAAAATTCTGTTTATAACACGAGCTGAAAAATGAGTTAGAGAACGATTAATAAGTGATTAAATTAACGATGTAAAATTTTATCAGACAAAATAAACGGTACTTCAAAAACATCACGTATGCAGCTAAAAGAGCACGACACTTTAATTTTCCTTGAATACAATCGAATGAATTTGAGACGCAAATTTGAGTTGAAGGAAGATTCAGCTTTCCTCCCCCCCAATCAATCAATGTTACACAGCTTCACATCTCTTTACACCGATACGGGATTAACGATGCCCGGCCCTCCTAGAATGGTTTTCTCGCAGTGCAAGTCCAACGGGGTACTACCACGGAATTAAGGTTGAGGTTAAGGTCGCAGCCAGTTATTGATCGTCCGGAGGGGGAGTTCCGAGTCTTTTCAATGGATCTTCTCACTCTTCTTTGTTTTTAACAGCACGCTGAAGAAGATGAGGTCGAGGCTGCAATGGGCGTGCGTGGATTAAAAGATGCCACGCCAAAACTCAAGATCTCTTTGCCTTGTCTTTTTCACTCACTGGAAGGGTTAAAGAGGAAGGGTTCGAGCTGAAAGACCTTCTGCTCGAAAGTCAATGTGTTTTATGTTTTCTCGTTAATTTAAATTAAATTTGCTCAGCCTAAAATTGAATGAAACGTTTGCAAGCTCTTATATGTCGAGGACTTGAATAAATGTAATCTACAAAAGAAGCTATATCATAAAAGTTAATGAAAAAAAGGACGTGTAAATTTGTCTAATGATATTTATAAAATTATTCGATTTCTGGTGTATTTGCTATATTGATGGTATTTATAAAGTATATTATACGACGACTAAACTACTGTTTTACCACTAATTGTTTAAAACTGAAAATTTCTTAACACTAACTTCTTCATTTCGTTACAAAGTTTTCATACTTTCATTATGTTTTATATAAAAAGTTAGATAGATTCGTGGCTAAACTATGATTATAAATTCAATATTTAAAATATTAAATTTCATTACATTAAAATTTACATTTCATCAAATAATCAATTCAATATTCAACTACAAATGTGTATATGAAAAATAAAAATTAATGTATAAATTTCAAATATTTATCTTATACCAGGTAATCATCCTGTTGAAGGAAATGTTTATTATTCCTTTATTTTTCTTTTACTTTTTTGTGTATATACATTAGAGAATAGAATTAATTTATCGTAAAATTTTGATAAAAATTTTATGAATTTATAATTAACGTTTAATTTAATATTTAACTAAAATAAAAATATGGAAGCTTGTATACCTTTAATACTTATTTCGCATAAGAAGGCATTCGATACATTTATAAAAGTAACCCAAATACATAAAAGTATTTCAATATAATTTTAAAATAAAATATGAATTAAATTAAATTATTTTTGAATACTCGAAAATATTACGAATATTGGAAAAGCTATTTTAGGTTATTAAGTATTGTACTTTGATAAATTTTAATACTTTTATTCAAACTTTTGTATTTTTCTTTGATTACGAAAAACGAAAATTTAAAATATCTAAAAAATTATTTTAGTATATTTAAAATATATTTATTTCAAAATTAAAGTTAAATGAAGTTCTAAAGAAATTATTATTACTGAGAATAAAATGGCACATATTTTCATGTTATTACTTGTTTGCGGAGAAATAGTTTACGAGAAAAGCTAGATTTTTGACAGACCTTTTTAATTTAAATTTGGAAAATATGTTAGCCTGGTTTTACAGATCGATTATAATCTTTTGTTAAAAGTATAAACTCGTAAATACTACTTTAATATATACGTTTATTTGTAAAATAATGTTTTGATTAAACAATATTTTTATTTATTTAACAAATTTAAAGAATTTAATAGATTTAATTTATACGTAGTTATAAGATTGCTTTTGCTTTTTGCAATTTTGCAATTGCTTTCACAATTAAAAAAGATATAGATAGAATGTTCCAGATCTTTTAATTGCAAAATATATTAGTATTTTACTCAAACTATATGATCCATGATATTTATATTGTTATTTTGAAATATTCAACTTATAATTACTAATAATATAAAAATTATTTGATTCTTTTTTTATATCCTCAACATTGTTTTACAGGTTTATAATTATAAAAATAAACTTAAAAAATCATAAAATAAATAGTAAAGCTCTGAAAATTCTTAAAAATAATTAACATTTTATTAGAATTCAATTACATATTAAAATTGTTTTACTCTATCTGTCTAATTACATCATATGGATAAGTACGAGGCCAATAAAATGACATGTTTTATGACGTCTCTGAGATTCTTCTTGACGTCAATTATTGTTTACAAAAACTTCCTCAAAAAACAATTATTAGCAGCTTTATTACTAATGAATTATAATAATGAGAAATTTGAAAAGACAAATATCCTTTTAGAAAAGAGAGATCTTTATCCTTTGATTCGTTTTCTTTTTAAATCCGTATCGAAGATGTTGCTATATGATTGTACAAGAAATATAGAACTACATAATGTTGAAGAAATATCTATTACTATTTTCTACATTTTACCTAATGATTCGTTCGCTTGTTGGCTTAGAAGAAATTATATTGAACACTAGATAATAATATTGTTTGTTATAAGAAAACTATCTATAAAATAAAAAATATGTTTGCAGTGCATTCAAAAATTGTCGAATAAAAATTATAAATTATTTTTAACTATTTTTTTATAAGAATGAAATGCACGTATAATTTTATTCTCAAAGAAATTCCGAATGATTTGAGCAGATCTAATTTAGAGCGTAAAACAATTAATGTATAATATAAAAATAATAAGCTGAGAATTGTTTCCATTTTACGACTTTCCTAAAATCTATATATCTAAACTGGATCGTAAACATAAAAGATGGATCTGGAAATAAGCAATATCATAATGAGTTGACGAAGAACGCCTATGCCAATATAAAGCAAGAAATTAAGCCGCTGCTCGCTTTACGTAATGTAAAGTATTTGGAGAATTTTCTTAACGTAAGCGGTTTCGCACTCGAGTTCTACGAGTACGTGCTTCTTCAAAATCGTAGACACATACAATGAATTTCCGAGTACATGGAATTTTCCACTTGATGGAAATCCAAGATAATAGCCTGCCGAGCACAAGCATAAGCGCTATTGACAATTCATTGAAACCGTAGACGCTTTTAATGTCGAAGACGATTTTTCGTGCAGTTGGATCATCGATGATATAATTTCTTGTAGAAGAACAATTAAGAAAGATTGTAACCGAAGGCTTATTCGTTCCTTTTCCTCTTTTAATTATATAGCGTACGAATTTAAATTTATCCAACGTGTTTTCACCAGATAAATGGCTATTTATATTTAAACGCTAGAAGAAAATCCTAATGATTTCAATTGTAAAAGAAATAAACAGATAAGACTCGAACTACACAATAATAACAAAAATCGCCTTTCATTTTACGTCAAGGTAATTTTAATTTAAAAAACTTCTTAAGATGTTTATATAACTTTCAGAATTTTGTACAACTACGTTTAAAGAACTAAGGTGTCCATTTTCATTTTCTAATTAATAAATTAAAAAACCTAAATTACTAAATGTAATTTATTATAAGAATATCATTTAAACATTTAGGATCAATAGAAGACTATTTTCAAAAAATCCACAGAACTTACCTAAGTACATAACTATTAATAATTTCTTGAAATTATTAATTTATATGATACCAATAAAATGAACACTTAACCTATTTATAAATGATACTATATACTTTGAATTCCAATCTCTTGTATAATAAGTGAAATAATTTAACATTTATCATGGTAGAATCTTTTTTAAATATATCTAGTAGTTCTTGAAATATATAAGAATTTTTGTAAATATTTATTTAACCTTATTTATTTAACTTTATATAATCCTTGTAATAATATCTAATATCGATTAATGAATTTAAAATTTATTTGCTAAATAAATTTTATTTAAAACTAAAATTTATTTATTTAAAATTTAAAATTTGCTTCAAAACTACTTTAATGGTAAAATATTCAACATTTTGATTCAGTGTATCATATCTTCGCTGATATTGAAAAAAATTGTGTACAGTTTGTAAAGTTTTATAAGAATATTTCCTAGAAGGTTAAACTATTTTCTCAGGACTTCAACGATGAGTCATTACAAAATTTTAGATCCTGGTTTAATATTTTTCGTTATTGAAATTGAGAGTTATTTATATTTTAGTTTTATATTTTAATTTATATGGCTAAACATTAACAAAACTAAGTCTATAATTTTCTCTCAACCTCTTTTGTTAATATAATAAATTTAGTTTATTAGGCTTTGCTATATTAAAATGATTCTCTTACTTGCTGTATTGAAGACTATTTTTATGTAACAAATATGAGAATGGTCTCATGATTCATCTATTTTCTCTTTCTAAAATAGAACAACATACAATAGCACTTAATTTATTAGAAATCATTTATATTTTTTATTATTTTTTTTATTTAGTGATTTAACTTTTTAGTTGATTTTGCTCATAATTTATTTTTAATTCGAAAAATATCCGTTTTATATAATATATATAATAAAACAATTTTTAATTTAATTTTTTAATAAATTTGCAATAATTACGTAATATAATATTTATTAAACTATTAATATATATTTAATTAATTTAGATTTTGTAAGGAATAATGAATGATAAAACTCTAATATCAGAGTAAGTAGGCAAAACTAAATTATTTTTTAGTGTAAAGCACATTTGTAATTTCAATAATTGTAAAATTATTATTTATAGCAAATTTTTGAATTCTTTTCAATATTAGTTATATAATTTAAAGTATCGTTATATCAACATATAAAATTTCATCGTACTTATTTACAATAAACACCATATTAAAATATAGATTTATAAAGCTTTCTTTACTCTTATACTTTTTTGACTTTATACAGACACATTAGTCTCATCACTTATACACAATAAAAAATCGATGATAGCTTGTAAAGACAAAAGCAATTTGATACAATGTACAACATTTTTGTTTATCTTAACAATTTTTAAATATAATCATTAAAAAAGCAACATCGCCATATAATTTTTCGTGAATTAATCTGAAGGTTTAAAATACCTTTTGTGTTAATAATAACTAATTGTACAAACTACTGTGACATTTCAGCGCTATAAAATAAATTTTCAAGAATAATTGGCCGATATTTGTCGACACCTCTGCAATCCATAGTTAACTAAAAATCAAAAAAAGTGTGCCACCTTCCTCCTCATCTACAATATCACTCTAAATATAAGTACGAAAATAATACATTCTCGGATTGCCGAGTCGGATGCATAGACAAAGAAAGATGGGTAGGAGAAATTAGATACTAAAAATACATCCATGAACTGCTAGGATGAGCCCAAGTAGGGGGTTGTGCGCATGCGCGTTGGCTCATCCAGCTGCTAAATTAATTCGGGTATCTGCTCTAGTACGATTGTCAACAAGTCAACTTCACGTTTCCGTGCATTATCCATGGATATAGCAACTTCTGAAACTTTTTCAAATGTTGAGCTTGGTACTAAAATCTCACTTTAAGGTGATTAATACACATGTAACTTAATGCGTCATAATAATATGTAATACAGTAATTTTAACGCGTTCTTAGTAGTATGATTCATACATGATTCATGAAATGTCTTTTGATTATTTTACAGTTAACACTGTTTAATAATGCCTTACACGATTATAATGTAACTGTTTAAAAGGCAAATAAATATTATTGTTGTTATAATTTAGTATAATCATCTTCATGATAGCAAATTTTTCATTTGAACTTTTGTAAGACTGAAACATACTAAAAATATAATTTGAAAAGCAAAATAAGTATAATTAAAATGAAATTTATTAATTTTATAGATTACTTGCACAAATGTTTAATTCGATTTTATATAAATTTTATCTTACATCTACACTAAATCAAATTATTCATTGAATTAACAATTAAATTATTTGATTAGATTTACTTCAAGATTTAAGTCATTTTCAATACAATTAGAAAGTAAAGTCAATCTATTGTTTTAGATGTCTTTCAAACTACTAATCTTAAAATTCAAGAGTAGTGACCAAATTTTATTGCTTTTCTATATATCATCAAATACACATCAATTTTATTAATTCATTAGAAGTAGCTTTATATTTCATAAGAAGGATATTTTACATGTTAAGATTTCTTGCATAAAAATGATTAGTCGATAGTTCAATTTGAAACTGAAATTTCAATACTTTTTTCCAAAGTTATAAATTTATGAGGTTTATTTATGAGGTCTTATTAAAATACTATAAATTACAGTTTTTGAAATTCGGAGATAATTTTTTATCTTACAAAAGAAGGATATTACGTTTATATTTATCGAGAATAGAATATTTTTAATACTACTGGTACTATTATTATAATTTTATAATATAATTATTAAAAACATCACAGAGGTGCATGTATAAAGAGGAATACTAAAATTGAATGATATGTTTAATGCATATTTATTTTTGTAATATTCTATAAATTTTAATATTATACTATTCTATAAAATTTTATGCTAATATATATATAAGCTCTTTATAAAATCAAGATAGTCAAGTTGTAATATAATGAGCTTACAGTATTGAAAAGTATCGTAATATTAAAATCAAAACTTAATAAAGAGGAATCTACAATATGTTCAATCATAAGTTTCAAAAAGAAGAAAAATGTTAATATGTCGGAGTATATTTTATAAATTATAATAAAAAAATTTAAGAAAGTAAAATATCTATAGAAACAGAATTCAGTTTTAAAATGTCTAAACAATTAAAGAGCATCGCCATGAAGCTACGATGAAAGGAGTTATATTCGAATGAAATGCTTGCAATTATTGAAGGATAGAAAGAACTTTAAGATGTAGATAATGAACTTAGTTAAGCTATAAAGGTTTGAACATACTTTAAATGTATTTGCTTACATTTTTACAGAACTTATGTATGAAGTGTTATCAAAAGCCGAATAATGCTCCCTATCATAAAAGCTTTTCTTTTGCTTTACAAAAAAAGAAGGAGAACAAAAATCGACTAACTAGAGATTTCAAACGCAACAATCCGCTCAAGTATAGAGCGAGTGCACATTCTGAGAACAAGATATCTTTGTAGGTAAATATTGCTGTTTGCCGTCTCCCAACTATCGGTATCGCATTTATATGTTTCGCTGACATTCGATTTAATCTGGTTTATCCGACACAAAACATTATGCGTTTGTTTGTTCGATTTCGCCGCTATCGCAGTAACATATGCCACAAATACATTTTAACGAGGCAACAAAGATTTAAAAATGATGATAAAAATGTTACATTTTCCTTATCAATCTCATTAACGCGGAAAGTCTTGGACGTATAAGCGGCGACCAGCACACATGAAACGCGCTCAGATCGAAGACGCCATAAAATCTCTCGCACTTGGGGTCCTCGGTTCGATAACCTCGTTGGCTGATGTAAGCTGATGAACGTTCATTTATAATTAAGTACAATAATAAGAGCGACGCTTTTTCTCCGTTTTCATTCGTCTCGCTAAGCGCGTTCCGACTTTAACCGACGGCAATGTCAGATCCTTCGCGCCTCCGTTTTAAACTTTTTGCCGATGAAATGTCACTTATCGAACTCTCATACGTCACACGTCGAGTACCAATTGTTGCAAAAATGCATACGTTGTTTAATAAACAGCCGACGAATAACATTCGAAAAAACTTTCAGTTTTCTCTACTAAAATAATAAGAGCATGATAAGCTGTACATAATTTAACGATATATTGACTTTTTCTTACTTTTATCATAATTTTCTTGATTACTGGAACCTTAACAAATATTCCTCTGGAGCAGTAATTGACTTTAAAACTATCATTTTCAACTTTCGTTAATTATCATTCTGATTCATTGTAATCTAAAACCTCTGAAAGTGAGGTATCATTACAAAATTTTGGCAATTAGAGTTCAAGAAAATCGATCGACTTTCCGCTTTTAATATAGTTCAACTAAAGTGACAAATTTCGAGAAAAATTCAAAATAAAAACTAAATTCTAAGTAAAATTATATTTATACGCTTATGTTATCTATGTTTTATAATAATTGTTGTTCCTTTCTTCGCTAAAAAACAATATTAGTGTACAGTGGGACGCATCGCTTTTCAGTGAGTCTAAAATGTAGGTCTGCCCAAATTAACTAGATAAATCTTATGTGATTATAGTATAAACTGCTTAATTAAAATACTATCATCCTCTAAATGTTTCTTCATAATCCATCTATGCTTTCATCTCTATTATCATATTCTATTATATTCATTTTATTTTTTTATACATTACATTTTAAATTACATCCTTATTATTTTAATATTTTTATAATTATGCTCAAATCATATTCTTCAAAATGATAAATTGTAATGTACACTAGTATATTAAAACATTTTCTATTATAGAGTTAAATAGACTGTCTTAAAAGTCAAATACACTCTTAAAAGCAATCTCGAGAAATTTTGAGAGACATTCAGTCTCGAACATTGATCTTACACGCATTATAACGACTTTCTGATGAAAGTTTGATAAAACACTTAATAAGAAGCAAGCTCAGTTAATTTGAAGATCCTTAAAAATTTTATTAAAATCTGTGTTTATATTTGTAGAACCTTAAATTGATGAATGTTATTTGTATAAATAAATTAATTTTTGGAAATAAATTAGAATCACGATTTATTTACTCATATTTTCAACTGTTAAAGTTTCAGTTTTAAAACTCCTTCAGATACTGTAATGTTTTTAATTTGTAATACATCTATTCAAAAGACATTTTACAGAATAAATTGCTGTTTCAATTCAATAAAAACAAGAAATTAGGTTACAATGCCTATCCCAAAATGATAAGCAAATATACAGTTAGGCTATTATCTATTAACATGAAACTAAATATTATAATTAAGATTCATAAATTTTACATAAAAATAACAATATAATTTTTCATTTTTTAGTTTTTCTTATCTTTATTAGCATGCGAAATTCAACGAATTTTGAACATATGTTTTATATTTCGAATAAATTGATCGTCTTTAAGAGAAAAAATATAAAAATCTACTTAGTCAAAAAATATATCACTGAATAAAAATTTAACTTCATAAAAAGTATGTATTTTTTTAAAAATTATTTAAGGAGAAGGAATCTGAATCGATTAGTAAATATAAGACGTAAATTGCCGAGGTAAAAGTCCAAGTCGACTTGGTAATCTCTAGGCGTTGCGTCTGTACAAATTCTGTTACTGAACTAAAGGAAATCTTACAAGATCAGTAGAACCTGCAGTTAGGCATATCGACATAAAAAATAATCAACTTACTTTAATTGAATTACTGTATCACGACGAAGAGAATAATAGTGATAACTGCTGGTCTTGTTGTCAAAGAAATAGAACATGAAAAATCAGTCACCAAAAAAATTAATAGTAGTTCAAAATTTCATATATTGGAATTGTTCAACTAAGCACAAGAGCAACGTCAAAGGTAACTATTATCGTTTTATCGACATGATGTAATGTACCTCTCCTGAGTATTAATGAAAAGGACGGTAATGTCGTTAACATGGTCGAAACACTTTTCCATGAAGCAATGGACACTGCATACTATGAAAGTGATTAACTTCTATTGCCAAAATAAGAATATATGTCTATAAGTGATGCTTCTCATTGATCAAGTAACGGTGAAGAGAGAGGATTTAACTTAATTTGTATATTCATTTTGACGAGATAGTTCTTTATTAAATCGTAATATAATTAACGGATATATACACTATACGTTCGTATTGTGAATGTGTTGATCGATCTATCTAATGCTATTTAATAGTAAAGTATTATGTACATCATATACCGTGATATGCAATTAACGGTTTTCAACCTTTAGGGATATTGAATTTGACCAGATCTTAGAAAATTCTTATGTCGAAAGATTTAAAACTTCAGTGATAACTCTTTAACAACATTTTCTATACAAATGATCTTGCAGTTATGTCAGCTTAAAACACGATAATTGAATTTGTATTATGACAAATACCTAGCTCTGACATTTAGAAATTCCAACAAAACTTGCATTTGAAATTAAAAAATAAACATCCATATAAAGCATCTACAAATTACTGACAAGTGCACTGAATTTTTCGGTTCAATTCACCTCACAAAATTAAAGAGCAATCCGCTGTCAAGAAAGAATCGAAATGATGCACCTACAGAAGCGAAATGTACTTGACGAAAATATCATCGAAAGTATGGTTCAATTCAGTTTTGATGGTCCCAAAGGTAAACTGAAATTATTGAGAGAGTACAAGATGTGCTGATGTTTACGCCGAATCTATCAGCTTGTTTACTGTATATAGCTATTACGAGTACTGTTTACAAGTATATAGCCATTGCTCCTAATTATAATTTCACTCTATTCAAATTTTTTCGTAAAGAAACATTTTCTACTGTTTTTAATCTTACTGTTTTTAATGATATAAATTTGAGATATTTATTTTTAAAAAATTACATATAAAATTCATTTTCATGATTTTTTTATAAAATAAAAAATTTTTATTTGAACATTAGAATGTTTTAAGTGACGAAAGATTATAAATTAGTTGTTTCAAAATTTCTAAAAATTTACATCAATATTTTTTGTTTTTCCATTATCCACATTATTTACAAATTTAACAATTCTTATTTTTCAAAAGAATTTAATTTTATACATGCGTTATCCTGAATTATTTTATGTTTAATAGAGTACGTAAAGTCAATTTTCATTCTTCTAGACTTGTATTGTCATTTATATACTTATTTATAGTATTATTACATATTTAGTATCATTCAATATCAGAAAATCTGTAACCAAAAATATAATAATTTGTATTAGTAAAATAAAATTTATTAATATTTGTTTTATTTCGTATAAAGAAGAATAAATAAGGTATGTTGATTAATTTTTCTTTAGAAATTAATTAGTTGCATAAATGAATATATATGAAAAGCCGTCTTATATAATATTTAGAAAAATGTACTACATTTTTTCTATATTACAACATTTGTTTGTGTATTCACATTTTTTATGTAAAAAAGTAGTATGGCGACATATATTTTATTTTTTCGTTTTTTATCAAGAGAGAATTAGAAATATTAGGAAAATAGAGAGTCAGTAATAAATAAAGGGTGCGATTTTACAGTTCAAGGTATTTAAACATCAAAAATAAAATACTGAAATAAATTCTTTCATAAAAATAACTTATGTCAAAGTAAAGTCAACGAATTTGTCAAAATGAAAAGCGCTTATATTAGTATTGCTCTCGTATATGTTTAATATAATAAAGAATTCGAAAAAATTAATTAAACTTCGGTACTTGAGTAATTTATTCTGCATAACCGGAGACGCTTGGACAAATGATATCTCTCGGTAACAACTTTCCACCGCTGACCACCCCTATCATTTCGCGAAATAATGACTTAATTTTTTTAGAAATTGTTATTTCGTTGTTTAAACGCTTTAGTAAACGTTAATTTATTATTAAATTTATTAAATTTAATACAATAATTTATTAAACCGGCGCTAATTAAACCTTGATGCAAAAAGTTAGTCCTGCACGAGCACTGATTTTACATCTGGAAGGTAACAGGAATTCGTTAAAGACAAGGAAATGACTAAATTATTGCTCGTTGCTTCGTTCCGACTTTGTTTTTTGATGAATCAGAGTTACGAATTGTGCGAATCTAATTATCCACAAGTTTCATAAAGCAAAATATATTGTTATTGTTTTTTAATATTTTGTAGGGAAATAAATTGTGTTTTGAAACTTATTCTAATAGTACTCTAAAAATTCACAAAATTCATTCCATTTTAATGCAATTATTTCTATATTTTGAGTATGAGCTTCTATATTGAGAAATATAATTTTATACTACATAAATAATTTAATTTATGTACTATATTTTATGTACTACTTTACTAAATCTATCGAAATACTAATAATTTATCATTTTAAAACTTCATTATTCGCATGCAGAATAAAATACTAAATAAATATTAGGATTCCGTTAATAGAAATCTTGTTTATAACTAACGCAAAAATTAGTATCAGTAAATATTTTATAAAAACACTGATAAAAATGAGCAATCTGATTCACAAGTTCGGGACCTCGAATAGATGATGTTTTAAGTTTTGACCTAACTTGATCAAACACATATATAATTTTGCAATTTAACCACGACTGGTATACTTCGATCGCGGAAGAAAAGTTTACCATATAATCGAGTGCATGAGATCGCGACAAGAGGAGGTCAGATCATCCATTTGAGGTCGCCGAGCGGTCTGCCGACTTTCTTCCGAACGCCACATGACAATTCGCCTTATCGAAACTGTCCACTCTGCAAGTATGGTTTCCTTCCGTTTTTCCCTCAGTTTTCTTTTTCAGTATTAAACGTTGCACGATCACTAGCGTAATTCTGTGATAGGATATATTCGAGTAAGCCTTTTTGATCCTCATTTGAATAAGTTGAAAAGTGCGATTTTTTTATTACAGAATTCTTACACGCAATATCACTAGATTTTCGGAGAAAACATTAGAGGAACAAACTATGTAATTAAACTCTATATCATATACTTATGGTACATATTTTATTATATCTATGTAGGATTTGAACAAAAAACTATTAACGAGTACATGTATGTTTTTAATGGGATTAAAATAAATAAGCATTCTTATTGTTAAAATATCGTTAAAAATTCCAGACAAAATTTGGTATGACACCTGATTAAAATTCGATGTTTTCATTTCAAAATTATGAATTGGCTTATTAGAATTTGCTTGATATCGTATGTGCACGAATGCAAGCCTCTGGATATAAATAATAGATTCATAAGGCAGCAACAGTCGGATTGTTTTCTGTCGCTTCAACCTCCGAATTTCGCACCTGCTTTAGTCATTAGGCTCTATTTTCATTGTCAAATTTATGAAACTATTTATGAATAGTTTTTTTATTAACTTTACAATTTTATGCATTTAGAATCTATTTAGAACTAAAACTTTAAAATATAAATAAACAAGACACAGTTTAATAAATATTTTGTGTTAACTTTTATTAAACCATTCATATAATTATCTTCTGACTACATTAGTGGATATTAATAAACGAAAAAATGCAATTCTTTTATTATAATTCTGGATTAAAATAAATTAATTTCTTTCTATATTTCATTTATATTAATAAAAAAAATAAAATAACGAACAGAAAAAGTAGGCTTATGAGGTAACCGCATGCACGAAACACACTCTGCTTAAAAATAAAAATCAATTGCATTAATTCCTTTTGTGTGTCGATATACGTATACAGAGTAAAACGTGAACTAATTCGCTTCGCGAAAAAGTGATCGATAGAGCTCATTCTACCGAGAAGTTCTGCTCGTCTGTAACCTTTGCCTATTACAATTGCATATTCTGGATAATAATAATATTAGTATTTTGTACGAATTTAAACGAGAACCAAACATTTTAATCAACTCATTTGTGATTTATAATGAATATTTTAAGTAATTTTTAAATAATAATAAGAGAACTTTTTAATGAGATGTTATAAAATTATACAAATTGAATTTACAGTTATTTTCATACGCTGGAAAGAAATATGGACTTTAACTTTAGACTTTAATTCCGATCGACAAAATGTTTGTTGCAATTATTCTATAATTAAGATTGTACGGTTTCATTGAAATTATTGATATTTAACGTTTACTAAAGCATTTAAACAATGAAATAATAATTTCTAAAAAAATGAAGTTGCAAAAGAATAAACACATTATCTATACGAAGTCATTCTTGAAAAAAAGATAAGGAATTCGTAATCTTAATATTTCAAGACACATCGAGGTTACCTCCAGAAACAAATATGAAAATATACATGAGAATCCCATACATAATTTTTTAACATAAATATATATATTTATATTAGGTAATTCAATAAATTTCGAGTATGACAAATTTAAAAAAGGTTTTTAATAGTGCTAAAAACTCAAAATACTTTCCTCCAAGTTAAAAAAATAAATGTTTACATAGAAATGATAAGCTAGTACGAAAAAAAGTAGAACAATAGACCGATAGATTAACGATTGAAATGCACAGTTATTCATTGTAGCAGTAATGAGAGCCGGAATCCGGTAAATAAACGCAAAATTAGATTCTGAAATAATGACAAAATGAACGAGGAGTGGTGACGACGTTGGTTGGTTGACAAACAAGTCGCCAAGCAGTCTGTAAGGCTGGAGGCTCAGCCGCGCAGACTGGCCTTCGTCCAATAAACCGCCGTCGGCGAAGTCTCGGGACATGCGTTCGTCGGTTGAGAAATGAGGGGCCCGTTTGCAGGTGGAGCTTTAAAACCAGACCTATCGACCGTTATAGAATCACGGTTGCTCGTCGTGTTCAATGGAGACGATTTTTCGGGAATACGTTATGATTTTATTGATCGAACGTTGTTGAAGCAAAGCAAGTTAAGTAAAATATTGTTGGTGGCGCATCGCTAAACCTTGAGAAAAATGTTTTTTAAAGTATTCATGTAACTCTTTGTATAATATACAAAGTAAAGCGATTCTTATATAACGATTGAATGAATCAAAGTTTTAATTGGCTAATTAATTTATCAATTATATTTTTTATTGAGCTACACTGTATCAATAACTTTTCTTACTTCAGATTTCTTTCACATTCTTCTTCTTATCTTGATTATTAATAAGAAATAATTGTAATCATAAAATATTTCATAACGTGATAATGTTTTTATCATCTAATCAATTCCAAACATGTCAGATATCAATTTACAAGATATTCTTATAAATTAATGCTATTGTTAAAGCCCAACTTTATGAGAGCTTTTAAACATTTTATTATATATTCACAGCTCTCTCTTATTAATTTTTTCATAAAAAAAAATTATGCATATATACAAAATAGATTATATAACGATGTGCACTTATTGATAAATTAATAAGAGACAGTTTGAAATGTTATAATATTATGTCACAATAATGAAGATAAGTTGGTTCATTTTTGTTAAATATAAGAAGTAAAGACTTATGGAATGTACGATAATATCTATACCACATCAATGGAATATTTTTGAGTACTATCTTAAATTCGTTCTAATAAAACTTAGTTCAATGATTTATTCTATAATAACAAACATTTATTTATTCCATTTTATTAAAAGATAATTTTTCGTCTAAGAGAACATCTACAGTGTTTTAACATACAAGCAAATTCAAATTATCTAAAAGTTAAATTAATAAAAAACAATAATTAAGAAAGAATTAAATGCAATTTAATATAAATCATTAAACAACTAAAAATTTCTTAATTTAAACTTCTTAATTCTGTAAACTAAGTTCTGTAAACTTCTTTCTAATGTTAATTTCTTTCTAGAAAATTCTATACATAAAAAATAATTAAAATTACTGTCTTCTACATTTACTTTTGTATTTAATTCTGTATATGATAATTTAAAATGTTTCATAGTTTTTAGGAATCAGTTATTAGTGTATGAACGTACTGATAATATTATCTTTTACATAATCATGTACATTTTAGAAAACTTAATATTATCAATTTAATTGATACTTTGATGTAGAAATCTCAATAGTTTTTTCATGATTAAGATCAATAAAACTAAATTACGATGGAAACATATTATTGAAATAGTACTTTATGAAAAAAAATTATTTTAAATATATTTTTACATACAAGACAATCGTCACATAAATTTAAAATTATTACATTTAATATTCTTTTAATTTTAATATTAAATAATTATACGATTTTTAATAATAATGAATAACAATATTGTACGAACAAAACTTAATATAGGAATACGTGATATAATTTTTGTATATAGTAATGGTACTGATAAAAATAATAAAAAATTCTTTAATATCAAAATATAAAAGTAACCCGAGATGAATATCATCGATTACTTTTAATATAAGAAATCACAGATACAGTCCATTTTATTTGTAAATTATTTAGCTATTAAATGCAATTCTATATTTAAATTTCAAATTTAATTACATTTTTCTCAGGTATAAGAATAATTTTAATTTACATTATCATAAATTATTAAAATTTATTTTAATTAAATTTTTAAATTAATTAATTTAATTTAAATTAATATTTTATTTATTATTAATTATTTTTTTAAATTATTGTTTTAATTTTAATTTTATTATTAATTATTTTAATTACTTTTATAATTAATTAATAATTATAATTAATAATAATAAAAAATATATAAAAATTATTATTAATAATTTCACTATTAATTAAATTAATAAAATGTTTAATTAATTAATAATAATAATTAATAAAAAATTATTAAAAATAAAAAAAAATTAAAAAAATTAATTAAAATTATTAAAATTCGTGTCATTTAATAAATATAATAATCAATATGTTAATTGTTTATTTTCATATTGACTACATTTAGGATTTAAATTATTGTATCATTCAATTCACTAGGAGTACTTATTTTCACTTTGGTTAATAATTTTTGCGAATATGAATTGTATAATCAATGGTAATATGAACTTATAATGATAATAAGTATCTGTACGTTATTGAATCAGTTTAAAAAAGTATATTTGAATATTATTAAACTTTCGAGTTCAATTAAAATATTAAAAAAGAATACGTGAATTTATTAAAATTGGTGTGCAATAGCTACAAAAAATATATATGCTCTGCAAGTAAACAAGTATAAGGTTATAAATCGTATTTTATTGTGAGCAATTTTTGTAATAAAAATACCTTATATTGCGAACAAGCAAAGATTTTCCTGTATATCATTGCATGCGTGAACCGATTGTGTTATATAAATAATAGTAACTTTGTTAAAGATAGACGAATTTTTTTTATATTCTAAAGTATAATCGAGAATTAGCTTAAGAAAATACAACATGTCACTTTTGTAGACAAAGAAACCATTAGTAATTTCGATATCAAAAAAGAATAAACACGCGAAATGCAGCAACCAGTATCAGCGATACAAGTGCTGCCGCAACCTCGACATCTACCAAAAGTTTTTGCTTGGCTCATGTACGCCGTAAGTTCTCAAACATAATAGTTAACATTAAGCTTTAATAATCTAATCACATAACCGCTATTTACAAGAAGAATCGACTTTAAGAATTCGCTTAATCGCGCTTTATTATCTGATGAAATAAATCGAGTTTCTAATTATCTTATTATTATTTTAAAACATTTACATCTTAATCGATCATTAATTATATTTATATTTTTTATTTATTTTCAAACCTAACCTAATTCTGTTTATTCGTAGGCATAGGCTTATTTATTTATAGAACTAATTCAATATTTGAGAATTCCAAATTTTTACGACTTCGAGTAAATGTAAAATATTAAAGCATATATATAATTGTACACGTATTATTTAAATTCAGTATTATTTATATATTTTGTACAGATAATTGAGAAAATAATCATTAAGTAGAAGATATTTTAATTATAAAAAATATATATTGATTTAAAATAAACTAATATTTATGTAGATAAATAAAATGAAGTTCTAATAAATTAGCAATGTAAGTAAAAAAATTTATGTACAAAGATACATTGTTCTTGAATTGTGTTAGAGGAATTTCTTTAGATATATGACCAATTGAAATTATCTTTTCGAATTGTATGGAATTTTTTATGCACGTTTTGATAGATTTTAAAATATACGTAGATTGAATATTAATCGTACAAAATAAAAATGCTTATAAAAATTATAAATTTACGTAATAAAATGAAAATGGAGATCAATAAGTTTTGAATTAAATTTAGGATCGCTAAACATTTCAAACTAATTTTAGCTATTTATTCTGAAAATTCTTTTTTTTTTAAGTAAAAATTATGAGCTTAAATTTCTGTAAATGTACACTTCACTTGAATCTAAAAATGCAAATAAATTTTACTTCTAATTTTAAAATATGATAACTTACTGCTGAGTACATTAAAATTTCGAAACTTATCACAGTACATAAGGAGAAATCTTAATACTATCTCTTGCTAAAATGATTTCAATATTATCCATAAGCTAAGTATAACATAGTAAACTCAATCTAATTTTATTATTTTTTTTGTAACAGTACGTTATTCGTAATTTTTGATAGTAACATAATTTGTTTTGCAAAATCGATCTTCCATTATCTTCATAAATACAGGAATACTTTTATAAGCCATAGAATATTTTAACAAATTTCCAAGGAATTAAAAAATGCTACCGCATAACACTTCGGGTAATTAAAATCCATATGTATATTAATAAAAAAAGACCATATTAAATATACAAGAAAACTAATTTACTTTCGCAGAAGTGATCTATTTGTTTTTCACACAATATTTTATTCCGATTAATAATAAATTAGCCGTGCCAAACTCCGAAGGGAACCCGAGCATGAGTTCCCTTCGCTTCCCCCCGGGGAAAGCGAAGATTCGGTTTCGCGGGTGGCACTCATTATCGCATCTACGAGGACTTTCTTAGGCATGGGCTCCTCTTTAAAATGAGACTGCAAACTCGCACTCGTACCTATCTTCGGTCATTTAATGCGTGCGCCACGCGAAATATAGGTTATTTTGGGCGGCTTAATTGCGGCAATCGCGACGCTCAGCGTTGCGCCTCAACAACAACCGCATTCGTCCAACGGGACCACCATTGAAACGCCTGACTCACCCAAATACACAATCTCCAAATATAAGACCTCGATTAACCTGCAGAACAATTCCAAGTACGTTATTATTTTGCCTTATTTTATTCTTCGTTTTGGACCGATCGTATACCAGGAGATAATGCTAATGGCTGTCCAATAAGCGATCTTTACTCGTTGATGAAAAAAACTCAAAATGAAGTACTTTTGCTTCTTTCCGTCCGTAATTGAATATTATAAAGAGTGATTCCAAAGCGATGATAGAAAATTAATCATTGGCTTTGGATTTGCTTCTACCGCATTTTTTGACAAACACATACACTTTCTTATCAACTCACGTAAAATCATTTATTACAAAATCATTCGCTATGTAAAATTTTTTTACACAACTTCGCATAAATACATTAGAATAGTTGGAAGTCATCTTGAAATTGAAAATATACAATCAATTTTAAACAAATATATTTCAATGCTATTTTATTGAAATAATATGATTTATTAATCACAATATCTATAAAAACGAATTAAATGCTAGATGGTGTGATTAAACACATAAAATCTTGTATAAAAATAGACTTACAATTTACATTAAATGTGTTTCTTTACAATTAAATTTCTCTAATTTCATTATATGCATTTGATATGTTAAGTTAAATTCCAAGTAAATTTTTAATTTTAAGAACTCGTCGATGAATCTTTAATGAAAATTTCGTGAATGCCAACATTAACATTATAAATATCATTATTGCAAGTAAGATAAACTCTTGAAAAACGGAAAATGTAATCATTTGCTATTACAAAAGCTCAGTACTGAATTAGCAAAACTTCCAATGAAACTTTATCTATGATTTCCAACACATCCGAACACGAGGCACTATAATCATATCCTTGCACTCAGTCTGCGCACATTTGAAGTAATAAAAACAACTACCACAAAAAATGCTTTCACCAAATACACTTGACGGGAAAGTATTTTATTTATTTTTATTAATTTTATTAATTTTTCTTCAATATGAGAAATGATTAATCATAATCGATACAAATATTTGTGGGCAGATATTCCTTGCTGAAGTTACAAATACAATTGCCTTCGATGGGCTACGATAATCTGCAGATGCCGGGGAACTGCCGTACCGAATCCGTCGTTCCACTCGAGGAAATTGTCGCTTACGAATGCCTCTTCGAAATGGCCATCAAGTATGTGCAGATCAGCAGCGCCGATATGTTACGTTGGATCAATCTTACCAAGATATCTTCCCCCTTTATCCTTACCATCCTAATCGATACTTAAAGCATCGCTGCTTAATCCATTGGGTAAAAAAGCATGACATCGTACGTTTGGCACAGTTATGAGGCATCAAATTTAAATGCTTCCTTTTGTCATTTTCTAATAAGAGTTTCCGGCCAAAGATTAAGACGATAATTGTTACCTTCCACATTTCAATCATATGAAAGTACTTTGTTTTTATATATCTTTTGGTAAAGAATGAATTGTCTTGAAATTCGATGGTAGCTATTATTCTTTAATTTTGCATGTAAATGACATTATTATCCGAGTATCCACTATTACTTGCTTAAAATCTCTTGGAACTTTGAAAGTTTAAGAAAAAATAATATTCAACACAGTTGAATATTAATATTGGAAATACTATCCTAGTTCCACAAAATTTCTCTCATTTTATCCAATATTATTTACACGTACAATACATATTCAATACGTATACAATGTGAACCTTTAAATAATACTTTGTTTACATTAGCTTTTAAACTTATTCAATATTATTAAATTACAAAATGTTTTATTTTAATGTTTGAAGGAAAATAAAATTAAATAATACCTTAAGATTAATCATTATTAAGAAAACACGAATTTTACAAGGCAAAAATACTTAATTCCAAGTTTTAAAACAGAATTTTTTAATATGTATTCACACATTTTTCTTTAATTTATTCTTTACTATCAAATCCTATAAGCCTCAATAATATGTATATTTTCACAAATAATAGAATAACGACTTACTTAAATATTTTATCCCAATATCTATATTATTTCTTTTTGTTTTTTAGTTAATTATTTATTATACTTGAGAAAGTGACTCACTTTTGCTGAAAAGAATTTTTTTTAAATATTCTTCAAAAAACAGTTGTTTACAGATAAATGCAGAATCGTGTTGAGCTAAAGAGAACTTTTTATGGTTTAAAAACAATAATTAATTTAAAATATGTTTTGATAAAATATTGATAATCTCATTCCAAAATTAGTTCACTCTATCTTATCATAACTATGCTATGAATTACTATAAATAAAACATAAATTACTTTTCAATAAAGTACTTAGAATCTAAAAAAAATTTAAATGTAATAAATAATTAGATGATTTACGTAGAGATAATAAAAATACTTAAAAGCATATTTACAATATCTCGATGAAAATTTGCTGACAAGTATATTATACTAACTTGTTAATTTTTACTGAAAAAATAATTTTTTTTGTAAATTAACTAATCATTGATAAAACTCTAAGAAGAAAATCTCATGGTAACTTCGCTAAAATGTATCCAGAACGCACATATATGTATGCACTCATATAGGTGTGCATACTCCGATATACGTAACTGATTGCATTAGAAGTAGAAACTTTTTCTAAACCTAATGATTTAAGTAGTCAATTTTCTATTTCATAAAATCTTCTGATTTTGACGAGACAAAAGCATCAATTGTTAGTCAACAATCAAAACTCCCACATAATAAAAAATGAGATTTTGCTTATTTACACTAACACATTTAAGCGAATTTCAGTTAAAAAATTTGATTATGCTTTGTTGTAAAAATATTTGTAAAAACAATTATTTTAATATACGTGTAAATAAATCTTTCATAAATATTATAAATTCAGGGAGTATAAAAATTACTTTATCAATAAAACAAATCTTCCTAAAATAAAATTGCGACTATTTTACTTCAATGAATCGTTCGATTTTAACAAAAAATATTTTTCCTAAGTGATTTATTATTTAAAAGAATTAAGTCTATTGTAAGCATCATATTGATTTATAACGTTTGTGTATTTTTTTGAAAAGAAATCTCTGTCCGATCATATAATGTAGCATTTATATTAATCTACGAATTTGTAATAAAACGATCGCTTTTACTTTCAACCAAGACGTAAAAATTTCAATTCACGCTACCCCTTATATTTTTTATGTTGTTCCTAGCGAACTCCTATTGCTCTTGCGTTAAAGGTATTCCGCTTGACAAGAAATGATAGCCCGTCGTAATTTTTCGCACATTATTAAAGGAACGTCACCTGGTTGGATGAGAGCGACACAGAGATCTCGTATCGAGATGACTTTGGCGAGTATACTGTGATGAATGTAAAGTACGGTAATACCTACCCAAGTGTTGATCCTCATGTGGAGATGTTCTTCTTTCCATGGTACTACATTGAAATGCCTCGAAGATACGCTGCCACACTAGGAAATTGTGCTAAAAACTTGGGCCCGAATCGCAAACAATGTTACTTCAGAATCTTTATAATCAGGTATATTTTTCGTACAGCCACATTTCGTCTTAAGTATTTTTCGTCCTAAATATGTGTAAATTATTTTTTATTTTTATGTTTTTATTCTAATATAAATTTTGCAACAAGTTCTTTAAAGACATGATATTTATGAATACCTATAAAAACTACAATACACACATACACAAACAAAAATTGAATTGAATAAGTTTCTTAAAAAAAAATTAATTCATACATTTATATCTTACATAATAAATTTCAAATATTTTATTTAAAAAATTTGTCTTCATCCAAAATTAAGAAAAGATGCTCATGTAATAGTATATTTTTGTCTATACGATCGACTTTAAAATCTACACAATAGTAAACAAAGCGTTATTTTTAAATGTTTCGAATAAAATCTCTTAAGGCATTTGAAATTAGAAAAAAATTTTATATTCTTGAAATAATAAAGACAGTGAATTTATAAATAAATATAATTTTACAAAGATATTGTTAAATTTATATTTGATGGAAAGCGAAATAAATGAACAGAAAAAACATTAAAAGTGAAAACAGAATATTATTAATAGCCATGTATATGTGGGAACATTTATAAATCGTAGATATAATTTAAAAATAAACAAATACTAAACATAAAAAATTCTTAAAAACTTTAATTACTTTTTAAAAGTACATACATAATTATATGCTGGATCAGTTGATAAACAAGAAAAAAGATATATGAAGTTATACCTAATTTAATTATAAACTTGCCAAAATCTAATATAAGCATAACATAGTTTACTTGGTTTCTAGATAAATTAAAATTTATTTATTTAAAGCATATTAACATAAATAGGTAATGACTTTGGGAATTAATTTCCTATATGTGCTACAATTATTTATAGTTAATTTAACAACTGAAATAAATATTTTATAAGATATTAATTAAATACAGTATCTATGGTACTTTCATCTCATATGAATACAATCTTTATTACAATTTATATTTAGAACATTAAAATATGAAGCGTATGTAGACCTATTTAATATCGATATTTGATAGATACATAAATGAATTATAATCTATTACATGAATTATAATTATTAATCTGCAATTTATTATTTATCTTCTTATGTAAACTTGTAAAATATGTGTGATATATTTTTTATCAAAATGCACAATAAACCTGATAAGAGAATAAAAATAGTAGTACCATTATAAATTTTAACGACTATTTACTAAGTCGCTAACAATAACATAATTAATTACCAGATTATCAAAATAAATATTAGTATTTATTTATTTCTATAATTAATCGAAATAAATATAAAATAATTTAAGGTTAAAACAATCTTGTATTTTGATCTATTAATATTTAATAAATGTTTTAGTACCTTTTTATTGCAACGATATTACTTTAGAAGCTTTAATATCGAGTAAAAAATAATCCAGCACATTATTACATTTTATAATATTTTAAAAAATACAAATATATAATATAATGATGCCAATGATAATGTACTAGAATTTAACGACCTATTATTATATAATTATCTTAGATAACACTCTTATCAATTAATTTTCAAAAACATATTAACCTTAGCTTTATAAATATTCAGCTTAATATTACAAGGTAAGAAATAAAATAGAAATGTTGGTGATTTTATTCATAATCGTTACCTTTTTTATACTAATTCTTCACTCTTAAAAAGTAAATATTTTTATTACCTCTTTTGCTTACTAATCTTTTTGATTTTGTCAATTCTTGAAACTTACAAATAAAAATAGAGATTCTACGCTTTGGTATATATCATTGATACTTCATAAGATAATCGATGAGGTTTAACTAGTGGCTACTCATGGTTAGTACTCAAATGGACGTCAACCACCCTACATAAATTCATCCTACTAGCTTAGACATTACCCGAAATCAATAATATATTGTTGATATATTTTATAAAACATGCGTATTTTTATTTATTTTTAAAATATTTTCAAGTTTACGTAATTTTAACATATCAAATAAAACAAACAAAAGAACCATCCATTTATGGATAAGGTTTCTTCTTACTGATTTGACTTTGAAGATTACTGGGACATCATAAATCTTGAGTAAATACTGTAATGGCTTTACTTTCAAAGAGATATGAAAAGCTGAGATTTTAAATGAAGATACAAAAAAAGAAGGATTCTTGATAGAAAATTTCTTATACTTTAAAAATATTAACTTTTTTTCTTCTTTGATCAGTTATAACTTTAATTTCATTAAAAATAAAAGAACTTTCAAATATTAATATTGCAGAGAAAATTACTCAATCTTATTTGAAGAAACAAAATATTTATTTAAAAATCCCTCATAGTGAATTTTACTGTAGAAATGAAAACACGATTTATCATGTAATACAAAAATATAACATTTATTTTAGTTAGATTATAATGAACCAATGTCTAATACAACATATAATTGTGTTTGAAAGATTTACTAATTTGGAATAATTAAAAGAATTCAAAAAATTTTTTAACTCAGATATTATTTTTAAAAAAACATGAACTCTAATATATTGGAAATAATTTTTTCTATCAAAATCACTTTTCTATTAAATCATTTTTAGATAAAATCCACACGAGCACTTTATGAATAAAATAAGAATACCTAAACATAAATTTACATTACTATACAAACAATAATACAAAAGAAGCTTAACTTACTTAGGCTCTTTGCTAAAAGATTATTTATGTATACAAATAAATCGAAAATAAAATTAACAACATGAATAAAAAATAGTATGTACGTATTTTTTGTAAACGTATAAATACTTATTATTATTTAAATAGAGTTTATTAATCAATGATGTAAAGAAAAGATATTCTTGTGTATTTGTAAATTTTAAATTTGTAAATATTATAAAAAAGTCTCTGCATTCAACGTGATGTAACTAGTGTCTATATTGATATTTGTTTTATAAGAATGAAAGCTTGAACAAGACAGCTTCTTTTGTTATATTATCACATCTGAAAAATTTTTGTAGAAACATATTTGTATAATATTCCTTTGGAAAATTCTTACAAAAAATTAGTTTCCACAAAATTTAAGTATATCTTACTTATGGTTCATGTTATGAATTCCGTTTTGGTGTTTTATTAAATGATATCCACCATGTTTAATAATGGTTCTCAATCGCTGAACTATTTCGTCACAGTTCCATTACAGAAAAAGAACCCTCGAACTACAATAGCGAACTGGTTTCTCAGTTTTCCCAGCTAGTCAATAGTAAACCTGGTGAATACAAATACATCCACGAAGAAACGGATACCGAGGAACTATTTATGTACCACAAAAACATATACACTATCCACCTGAAGAGCCCCGAGTCAAACTAGTGAGATAATTTAACACGATACGTGATTCTGATTTCTTGTTTTTAGGAGATATATTTTAGTATTAGATCAGTTTTATTGCTTTTCACTTAATTTATTTTTTGTAAGAAATAAAAACACGTTTTCTAAACTTAATAACTCTGAGATAAAATAAAAGTGGTCGAAAAATAGTTTTAAAAAATGCTTTATTATTAATTAATGACAAATCTTTTACTTTATCTCTCTGAATCTTATTGATCATTGACGCATTTACTTTATTTACTTATCACATACGAATAGAAAAAATATTTATGTGTATATTTTCATGATTTTTATAAGGTAATCTAATTTTCCGTCTAATACGTTTAGATTTTATACGTAAGTGATGCATATCTTGTCTTCCAAACTACGAATAGAAGCAACAATAAAAAAAACGTAAACAATTTATGATTTGTTGCGTAGACATTATGTATTTTAATTATTTTATCACGAAAATTTATAATAGTTACATACAAAATTATAATTATTAGAGTATCATATTTATGTATTAAAAAAATAATATTCTAGTTTGCGTGAATCGTATAAAACTCTACATTCTTGAGTATTTCATTCAATTTTAAGTGTCGCGTAATTTCATCATTTCTTCTTAAATGAGTTTTAGCCATCCCAATTCGATTATATAAAATCTCTTTTTTATTATTATACATTTTTCAGTATTTCTTTCTAATCTTCGTTATTTAATAATAAACTTCAAAGTGCTCTATTGATAAAATCTGTTTTTTTTTACAAAATACTTCAATTTAATATATTTTTAAAATTTCCAGTGCTTCTACAAATTCATGTATTCTAAAGTTCTTTGAAGAGTATGAATTTACTTGGCACTCGGAAGATTTTTGGCCAAAAGTAACTAAATACTTTTTATTTCATTACTTATAAAAATTTTATCATTTTAAATTTTATTTATTATAAAAGAATTATTTTTGTTTTAAATATATTATAATGGCTTGTTTCTGAAGATACTAAACATTAAAATTTTACCAATTTACGTCATATACAATACGTTTAATTATAAATACATATTACAAACACATACATTTAATTTTTTTTTCTTTTCATACTCAATTATAGTATGATGTTTTATACATATATATATATAAATGGATACCATATTTTTAAAAAATACATGTAGAAATTATTATATTATCAATAGATCAATCCTTTTATTTATTATTATATTATATTTACTTCTATTTTCATTGTTTGATATTATTTATTGTAAACAGTACTATTACATTTTCAAAAGTATACTTATAAATTTAGAAAATTTGAAGTATAATATCGTTAATTTCAAATAAATAAATTAACTTCCAACTAAAATGAACATTTATTCATTTTTATAAGTTAATAATTCATTAAATTATTATAAAAATATAAATAATTGTAATAGAAGAATAAAAAATTATCTACTTATAAATTTATACACTTATCTAAATATTTAAAAAAATTTTCGTTTGTGTATTTGTCTTTCTAAGAAATTTATGATATGAAAATATCGGAATTTTAAGGTTAATAGTAGAGTTATTTCGTATGGTATATTTTACCATAAATTATAGGATTATTTATATTTAACTATTACAAATGATATCACATTATTCAAACGTTTGTGTATTTTTCATGTATACCATTAATTTTTAAATTGATAAAATACTGAAAATATAATAAAATGAAACTGAAAATTTACCCAAAAAATATTAAGATCTTAATAAATAAATTCTTGAAGTTCAAAATAATATAAACTTTAAATATTTTTCAAAAGAGAATAACCCTTTTAATATTTTAGTAACATATTTCAATGAGTACAACGATAATACCTATCGTTTAAAATAATTAATACTTTAGTCGAAACTAATATTAAATATTACTGTACACTGGACTAAAAAACTAATTTGTTTTGCAAATAAGAAAGACGACTAAGTTAATGGATTATATTATATTCTGCCTAATTACGCATACATATCTTTCTAGTACATATACTCGGTACTGGAGATATGCAGAAATTATTCACTAACATGGACTAATGAGTTCACCTTTGACCCGACCAATCCTCGCTATAAATTGGCCAAAGGTGTATTACCTACAATGTTTCTCATGTATCCTGCGATGTATGTTCGATCTCATAAGCATTTGAATTCTCACGTAAAATGGAAAACATATAATGTCAACAAAAACTTAAGTAAGTATACGTGATTAAATCGCACGGATGTTCTGTCAAAATTTTGTTTCTAAAAAATGTGTCAATTAACGTTATTTATATATTATAAAAAATGTTTTACTTGAGTTAAGGCTCTTTATCTTCGGTTCACAAATCCATATTTTAACATTTATGAGCATATGATATGCTTACGAATACAAAGTTTTACTACGTTTTCAATATTTATTTTATTAAGACTAATATCATATTAGACGACAATTTCAAGTTTCAAATAGTACACGTACCGTTCCGAATTCATTCTATATCTATATTTGGATTTTCAATAAACTAAACAAATTGTAATATCTGTAATTAAGAAAATAGAAAAATTAAATATATTATTTTTTATACATTCAACTTTTTGCTTTTTACGTTATTTATTTGAAAATCATATTAAAATATAATTTTTTCAATCTTCTTATGACTTGAAATTATCTATTTCTCTGAGGATATTCTATCGTTATGTATCGTATACATTTTGAATATCTTATAGATTATAGTTTTCATGATTTTATAATTAAAAACTTAATATCTTAAATTCTCACTAAGAAAATTATTAATAAATTATTAACGATAACTGTAATGTCATATATTTCTTGCAATAAAATAACTTTTCTTGCATAAAACTAATATATATATATATATATATAATCATTTTTTTTAAATAATAAATTTAATTTAATTAAATGTTTATATTTTTCTTTTATGACCAAAATTAAAAAAAATACAGATACTGAATTTTATAATATACAATTAAAAGTATTTCATATTAATTTAAAATAAAAACTGGATAAATTAACAAATATAAATAAAAAAGTAATTACAATATGGATATTTTTACATTTGTAAGTGTATTTTCTATTTATTAACTTTATAACAAATTACTGTGTGCTAAAATACAAGATAAACAATATTAATTACTTATTTTTTTTAATCAATATTACATTGGAATTCGAATTTCAGCTTATGAGGCAATAATTTTTAGGCATCATATCGATCATATTTATTAAATTTAAAAAATTTATTCTTCAGTAATTTGATGTGTAAAACTAATATTCTTTCAAATACAAAACATAACTCTATTATTCAAAAACTGTATTACAAAACACAACTCAAGCAATTATAAATAGTTAAATCTGAAATGAGCATTACATTAGATGATGTAACATTTCCATTATGTGCATTTACATAAAAAACAAATTTTAAAAGTATCTGTCGTTTGTGTATTTATTTCTCAGGCATGCCTAGAGTGGATATAGGACTCGATGAATATATGAATTTAACTAGTAATCACGAGATGTGGAAGGACTATGCAAAACAACAGAAAGATGAAAAACGCAATAAACGGAATTTGAAGTAAGATTATCATCTTTATAGAAGCGAAAACTCAAAACTGTTGTTTTATTTACAAAGTGAATAGAGAAACCATCAATTTATCGTTTACGTCGTTAACCAGAAAATGAAAAAAACGAGTTGTTTTATTATAAAAATGTTAGCTCGTTGCATTAAAATTTGCTATCATAGTACTATGAAGTATATATTCTTATATACATTTTATTAAATTTTCAATATATTAAACCAATGATTAATGTTAAAATATAAAATAATTGATTTTAAATCTGTTTTTAATTAAAATGTGATTCAGGAAATTTTATTCAAAACATCTCCAGTAGTTTTTATTGTATTTATTTTTTTTATTAAATATTGTTTACAATTACAACTAAGTCCTATTTACATAAATTACATTACTATTATTAAAAATTAAATAAGAAATACTTAAATCAATTATTTAATCTATCTTTAGAAAATAAAATTAGTTTGTAAACGCTCTCTTTTTAACACAAATCTAACTATTTTGACTATTATTATTATTATTACTCTACTTCGATTGATATAAAATTAATCATTAAAACTGACATCTCTTGTCATATTCTATAATCAAATATTTGCAATTTCTATCACTCTAACATCAAACATTTATGTTGTTTTTATTACTTACTATTTTATATGTACGTATTATTTATAAAGAAATTCCTGATTATTATAAAAATCGTTTAGCCTACACAATTTCAAATTTGTAAAAATTATGTAAATAAATATGTAAATAAATAAATACGTTATTAATTAGTAAAATTAAATTTTCATTTTATATATTATAATCTATGTCAGTTTTAAGGTTGCATTTTTCTGTTATATAATTCGTACCTATCTATTATGTATATATTTCATTCGAATACAAATTATTATTTAACTATACAATAAATATGTACAAGTATATCTTCAGAGGTATTATATAAAAAGAAAATAACTCAGTTTTGTTAATTTTGTCGAAGAACTGAATCGGACTGGATTTCACAATTAATAATTCAAGTACTGTTAGGAAAAAGAATTACTTCATATTATACTTAAAAATCGTAAAATTATTTAAGCTATTAACGTTATTTTCGTACTATAATTTAAATCATTAGTCCCAATCAGAGAGTAGAAATATGATTAGATAATTGCGGCAAGTACACATATACTTTATTTTTGTACATAAAAAATGTCAATAAAAAAATACTTAGAGTAAACGAATAAATAAATTTATGTTTTAGTTTTACGAATTCCGCAACGAGCAAGTCATCGAGGATTTTTGAGATGGTTTATCGACAGGCAGAGCAGTTAACTAGAGTATCTCATGATCTTGCCTTTCGTGTTTACAAGGATAATTACCAGAAACACGTTATGGATTTCTCAGATGTAGAATTAAAAAACAAAAAACCTTTTTCCCTCTCGAGAAAGCGACGGTCTATCAGAAGAAAAATGTTTGGTAATTATTCAGCAATAAGCGCGGTGATGTACTATCATTCTAAATAAGAAACTAGTGCTTTTATCTGGTAGTCTTAACATATTACTACAGATTCTTTTGATAAAAGAGCAATGTTTATATAGATTTAATAATATTGGATATGAAAATAGGAATGTGATATTTATTTAATAGTAAAAATTTTATACACTTATAAAATATAAGTAGATGAATTATTCGTGTTATAAATAACGGACCAATAGATTTAAGCTTTTGACATGCCAGAATACTGATGAAAATACCCAATGCTATATTATATTTTTTAATACAATAAATATATAATAAAATAATAAAATAAAAAGCAGTAGTCTTCTTGTTTTCAAAGTAAAGAAAATGTGCATTTATAAAGAAAGAATCGTATTTTAATGATTCTAGTTCATAGATTAAATTATCGTGATTAAACATTAAGTAATATTCATCTTCGAGTCATTAAGATTTTATCGTTGTATAAATCATTCTCTACTTCTCTTTGATTTATAAATATTGATTTATAAGTAACATTCTGGATTTTAATTTGATTTATTTTTGTGTACTCAAAGTTTATTATTAGTAATAACAATGAAGAAAATAATTTCAACTATATATTAATGCAGCCCCTCTTTTCATAACATAATAAAAATAGAATATAAAAAATATCCTTATTACGAAGTTATTAATATTTACTAATACATAATTGAAATATTACAATTTAAAAAATATATAAATTATGAGTACTTTTTTTTAAACAATTCTGATTAATATTTATCATAAATATAAAAATAATATAATTAGAACATAATTTCTAAATGATTTCTCTAGTTATAAAAGTGGTAAAATTATTTATATATAACAATATAAAATTAAGGAATTAATATCAAATAAAATATTAACTTTTAATATAAAATTATTTTCAACGGTAATTTAAAGTTATAATGAATTTATAAAACAATTTATAAACATGCATTAATTAAATTATAAATATTTTATAACTACATAATTCAATTATGTATTTTTCAATTTTAGATCATTTTTATTTTTACAAAAAATAATTATTAATAAGAATTAAAAGAAAAATAATTTTTAAAATAATCTTTTAAAATGAAAAAATTTAAATCTGAAATTTTACGGTAAATTTTTATAAATTGTAATAACATTAAAATATATTTTTTTACTATAGTATCCAAATATTTGCCCATATTATAAGAGTCATTATGCTTTTTATTTTTTAAAACTCGTATTTAAAAAATTGAATTCTTAAACTACTTCACAATTTGACTTGAGCTTGTGGGAAAAATGAAAAGCGAGTTTGAAATAAATTACATTTAAGGTTTTATTTATAAATTTAAATTATTTATGTTTAATATTTAAATATAATATAAGAGTAGTAATAAAACTTATAATTATACAAATTAAACTTTAATGTATTACATAATAAAAAATATTGTATGGACTGAATAATTGAGACAGATCACAAATATGTAATGAAGATCGCAATTTCGCAAAGATACGAAACTTGCAATCAACATTAAAATAGCATCTGTTAAA
The DNA here is from genome assembly GCA_018907045.1 of Wiebesia pumilae. Classification (NCBI taxonomy): domain Eukaryota; kingdom Metazoa; phylum Arthropoda; class Insecta; order Hymenoptera; family Agaonidae; genus Wiebesia; species Wiebesia pumilae. The sequence goes on from JACCHZ010000127.1 coordinate 6,522,840, forward strand.
TTGTTATTTTAATGAAAATTAGACGATTTAAATAAAAATAAATCCAGTAACAAATTATGTTACTAAAAATAGGATGTCGCTTCAACAATCAGACTGCATCTTCAGTAAATTGATTGTGATAAGCTTATCATCCAATAAAGTAATTGTACCTGCATTGAACCGTAAACAATAAAATAAAATAAAAAGATAGCTGCTTCTTTCGTATCAAAATATACTTTACTCATAATGGATTCAGAGGATCGTTAATGAATGAACTTTGGATTTCTAAAGTTTCGTTTTTTTAGAATCCCAAAAACACTTTGGAATAATCAAAAAGAGTTTTTTAATGATTATGTTAATGAATCTTGATTGGTAAAGAAATAACACTTAAACATGTACATCAATTGCATTTTTATTAATTTTTTTTATTTTTAAGGTTATTATTTTACTTAGAATAAGTTAATAAATTACAAAGGTCCTACATGATTTTAAAATAAAAATTGTGATTAAACAGAATATTTAATTCATAGTTTAATTCTTTATAGATTTAGATTAAAAACGACAAATTTTTCCTTATATTTTCTTGCACATATATTATATTATCTAATTTTTATATTTATAATATAATCTTCATATTCTTTGCAAAAATTTAAGGTTTTATTAAATGTATTTTCTATTTGAGATCATTTTGTATATGTAATCTAAGTTAAGGTATTATTTTGTGTGTACTATCATAATACTTTAAATTGTACATATAATTATAAAAAATGAATTTGATGGTTTTGTAAGTTGCTGTAATTATTGGAAAGTATCTGTAATTTATAATTAAGTAAGATCAATGATAAAAAGAGAATTGATTAATTTTCTTCGATGAACTAATTTTATTCTATCTACATAAAGTTTGGCTTTCCTTCAATTTTGACACAAATTAATGTTATAAAAAATATGCAAGTGCACTGGAAATGGCTTACTTACTGACGTTTTACTAACTCATCGCTTTTGTCACAGAATCCATAAAAATCGCCAGCAGCAACTGGTACTTACACTCGATCATCGACGAGGTTGGGATTTCCAATCGTAGCTTCGTAAATCTCGCGGTATCGAAGATAGACACGCTATTATATGACATGCGCAGTCATAACAGGAGTCTCTATGACTTCCAGTGGATGCCGCGCGCTGGTGATCGATACAGATCGTTGCTAGGGAATGACCTATACGTGACACGGATCCTAGCGGTGCGGTCGATCGGCCACGACGAGGCACTCGCGTACTTCATCGCTGCACCTATCGCTGATTTCTCGCAGAGGTATCGTTGTACTAAATGCCTGCAAGATGGTATAAAATCGGAAGTCTTTGTCGAATCGTCACCTTATTGGTGACCTTATTAATATTATCACTGAAATTATATTATTTAGCTAATAGACTTTTTAAAAATTGCAATATACACCAATATTGAAACTGTTAAAATTTTAACTGATATCTTAAGATTTATTTTCTTTCTTTTAATTAATACCGAATATTGAAAACTATCTAATTTTGATGGATTATACACATTAATAAAAGTTGGTCGTTTGCAAAAATACCAAAGCTACTTTGATGCATTATTTTATTGGATAATTGTTTGTAAATTGAAAATGTGTTCAGTGTGATTTTAATTGATTCTAGAGAAATTAAGTTAAAGCTTTAATAAACAAAAGGAAATTTTAATCGATGATATATATTATAAGTGCGGTTTTCAATGAACATTACTTTTTTGAATAATGTAGAGCAGATCAGATTAAACTGAATTTCTTTTCAGTTCTTTAAGCTAAATCTGATATAAAAATGTATTAATATTTATTTTTAATTTTTCTTGGATTTTTTCACCAAATAATTAATATTATGCAGATATCAATTTTCTTGTAATTGTTTGTTCATTAAGTTAAAATATTTTAGACTTTTTCATTATAAGATTTTTTCTATTCAATTGTTTCAAAATTGAAAAAGGGACTACAAAAATGTATTTGTTGTAAAATGTAAATTAGTAAGTTTATTATACTATAACATCATGACATTTTTTTTTATTTTTTTATATCAACATGAAAATAGTTATATAATTATTTATAAAGATATAATTAAATTATAACATATTATTTTTTGCGATAGATTTAACAAACGCAAACAATATCTCAAAATATAATATTAATTAAATCTTAACATAACTATATCTGAATTAACTATCGATGGAATCAAAATAAATGTTTTTGAAAAAACAATTAATTTGAACGTACGAATTTTATTCAATTTATGGTGGTTGCACATATAAGGACTAGTAATGACGCTATAGTTACGAGCAATTCCACGAAATTCGTTTTAAAAAATTTATTCCGCGACTCTAAAAAATGATTAATCAATCTTCATTTGATTGTAAACACTTTTTTATTTATTTTTTAATCTAGTCTTATTTCAAAAAATATGAACATAATGTCCACGAATAAAGAAAAGAAAACTTTTTCTTTATGAATTATTCTTTTTTACTTTTTTTACACTCCGTTTTTAACGTATTAAGCCACAGAGAAAAAATACAGAGAGAGAGAGAGAGAGAGAGAGTGATATTTACGAGCAATGCCAATTTTCCGAAGCGTTTACAATTATAAAGACAAAAACTAAAAGTTACTTATCCATATTCTTTGCCCTATATGAAATTTTGTAGCTCTGCGTAATTCTTCTAGGATCGTCGAACCAACACCGCCTCTTCAAAATTCTTTTGATAAATAACTTCTTTTGTTTTAAATTACAGAATATTCATGCAGGATTCAATGATGCAAAGACGCGAGAAAGTCAATGAATTAGAGAAAAACAAGCTCTCACTTTTGCTCGTTGGCCACTAACTCTCTTGGCATTTGGAACGATTCAGCCTATTGCGTAGATTTCGCATCTCTTTTCGCATCTAAGTTTCATGCTTTGAACCAATGCGTGATACGTAATGCGTATGTTTGTCTAGTATCCGTACATATTCGCATCACAGTTAATTTCGCGTAGCTCGTTCAAGATTTGTAAGTCGAAATCTACACTCTCTCGTCGTGAAATTGTTATATTAATAAATACACTTTCGATGCAACGACCAAAGTGAAAACACTTTTTCCTTCTAATGAGATTTAAAATAGTATGTGTGTATTTGTGTGTGTGTGTGTGTGTGTGTGTGTGTGTGTGTGTGTGTATCTGCGCGAATATTTTCATGAGCGAAATTTTAGCAACAACAATAAAACATAGTTTTAAGCGACTATTTGACAACAGTAAGTTTCTGAGACGTATAATGTTAATTAAAATTGTTATCAAAGTCGCAGAAAAATTAAAATATGTCAAGAAGATTGTATCAAAATGTTTATAGGAGTGCACAAAAAATTGGCATACGTTAAATTGATAATGTAATAAATTAGAAAAAATTATCTAAAAATAAAACAATAAATAGTTTTAATATTACGCACAACTTCATATCTTAATTTAAAAATTTTTCCATTTATTTAACGCATAATCAAATTACTTAGTCATTATCAAAATGTTTTTAAATTAAATGAAGATTTGCTTATATTGTAAACAATTTTATTTTAAAAAGGCTACCATTTCAGAATATGCAAATACTTTTTCAATTAATCGATGAAATTAGATTTTAAATTATATATTAAATTTGTATTAAATTAGAAGAATTTAATACTTTTAAGTTAAACCGCTCTTTTTGTATAAAAACCGATATGTGTAAATATAAATTAAACAATATTAATTTTTTCTCGAAAAAATTTTAATACTCACAAGTACCTAACTTAGCTTATGTTCAAAATCTTTATATTTCTGACCATACTTATAATATAATCTATAAAATTAAAGTTAACATATTATAATTTATTAACGTAATGAAACAGTTTTATTAATTGAACAAAAGAATATTATTATATGTTTAATTTACTTTATATGTTTATATGTTTAATATTAAAAATAACTTTGTATATTATTTTAATTATTTTAAGTAAGAAAAAGAATTTTTAATAAAAATAATTAAGTATAAATTTTGTTTTACTTTGTAGAAAAAAGAATTCATATAAAGAATATAAACACAATAATTTGTTTTACAATCATAGACTGTTTTTTTAACAAACTCATATAATATTACTTTATAACATTGCGTCTTAAATTAATTTAAAGTCAACGTTCTAAAGAGTTATTATTTACAAAGTCATTTCTTATTTAGTGACATTAACATATTAATTTGACTTTATAAGCAGATGGATAAAATATTAAGGGTCGCATAAATTAAGATTTTATGTATAGTTATCATTTTTGATAGTATTGATATTTTATTATTATTTAATATTAAATTAATGAAATAATCTGATTATAAATTTAAGAATAACATAACTTCTCATCAATTCTATTAAAAACTTGTGATAAGAATAATAAATAAAATAATTTTTATATTTCAATTTATTGTTATAATTTATTTAAAAGTTTATAGGTTATAATTGAATTTATCTTATCATATATATAAAAAATTAAAATTATAAAGTTAATATTTATTTAAATAAAAAAATTTATGTAGTTTGCAAAAAAGATTTTTTCTGGAAAACTTTTTTATTAAGCATACGAGATATAGTTTTCGTATACATTTTCCATTAACATTTACATGTTTTATTATAAATATACGTATTTTTAAAAATAATTTAAGAAAGGCAGTATTTTTTCGATTTGCTATAAGTTTTTGTTGCTACTTCAAATTAGAATAGAATTGCAATGTATGCAAAACGTATTAATAGCTTACACCAAAATAAATTATTTTTTATTACAAAATTACAAAATTACAATATGAAACCTTATAAATTATAATGATATTAGTATATCTTATAAAAAAAATATTTCTTTGTTTATTACTGTTGATATACTTTTTCCAAGTTAAAAATACTCATAAAGAAATTTGAAAAAATCAAAAGCCAAACACTTTATTATTTATTCTAAGTGCTAAAGTAAAATATTATTATTATCTTTTTTTATTATAACATTTTGCAATTTTTGGATACAATTTTTGGTCAAAATAAAAATTAATTTCCTAACATGCAGCTTTTAAAATGATTTTACTTTCTGTGTCAAGTTGATTTTTTTTGAATGTCGAAAATATAAATCATGATATATCCTTACTTTTAATATCTAAATTAAATTAGTACCATAAATGTTTTCAATTTAATGTATTTTTATCAAAGTTACATCAACAGAAAATATCCGATTCTTAGCAAATCACACATAACAATCGGCAATTAAAACATAAAGTACCTTACGCATGAGCTTATGTACTTTTCATTTCGAGTTTTGAAAGCGCGTAAAGTAGAAAAATTGGATTTTTCAGATTGCTGTATCAACTGAAAATCGTATACCCGCCGTTGGAGTATCCCACTCAGGAGATTGCGCTGTGCATGACATGTCCTAAACTCTCACAAGATAACCCGACGCTAGCCGTCGAGAATCAGTTTAACCTCAGCACCATTGGAAACAATCCAATCTGCATATCATCTAATGTTCTGATGTCGGCCAGTAGTCAATACTATATACTTTATTGCAGGTGAAGTACAAAAACCTTTTATATTTTGAATTTTTATTTTTTGTAACGAATGTTGATGAAGTCATGCACTAATAAACACTTTAATTTTATTTTTAAACAATATTTTAAGACTTCAAATGTGAGCACTGAAAAAAATCAAACCCAGATTTAAAATGACTTCCACTCTTCATGACAGGGGAAAAGAAGTTCTTGTTTCTTTATTTTTAAAAGATTGATCGAAATAGTAAAAAGTTACTCTTAACCAAATAATTAACTTTAATTTGGTATTATAAGTTCAATTAAATATTATATCTAAATATACCAATAATTTCTTTTAAATAGGACAGTATGTTTAAAGTTTTTACTAACTAACTAAACTTTATAACATAATCTCAAACGAATAATAAAAATTTTAAATATTTAGAAAGCTTTCAAATAATGAACAAAACAACAAAATTTAATATCTATGAAAATAGAGAAAGTCAGTTTCAAACGAAAAATAATCTTCAAAAATAATTGTTACTATAATAAAGGATAAAGAAATTTAAAAAATATTCGCAAACACTTTTACGTTCATCAAATTTTAGTCTTAATTATGACTTATCTATTTATAAAGGTATAGAAAAAAGGCTATTATATTTAAAAGCGTTACTTAATTCATTTTTAATAAATTTCATGTTGAATGCACAAGAAATTCTGCTCTTAATTATACCGTGCCTTACTTTATACAAAACAAATAAAAAGTTTACTTCATAATATCTAAGAAAATATACTTCTGAACGAGTACCAATATATACACATAGCAAATATGCAATTCTATCATTAGACTGAGTAACAACTGATAGATAACGATCAGTGGCATGAATAAAAAAATGACTCTAAGCGACACGCAGGGGACCGGATATACCATGGACAGCGATAGTGTCCACATACACAAACTTGGTGATCCGTCAACTGGGTGGCTTCGAAAGGTTTCGCGAACTCAGCGAGTCCATACAGCAACCTCTGACACATCAATTCATGGTCAAGTTAGAGGGTAACCACTGGGCCCGGGCGCGCATCCACTTTCCATCGACTTGGGATCCAGGGTCGGAAAAATGTAACACCAGACTTCGGCTTCTGCTCAGACTTGCCAACGATCAAGAGGACCAACTTGTCACAGCGAAATATGACCTATCTTTGACAAGCCACCTCGCCACCCTCGGACGCTACGCTGTACTTTATGTGAGCAAAACTTCGTTTTCATTTTTCCTTCTATTTTGGAGAAGCGGAGGAACGTTTTTTGAAATCGAAAGTCTAAGAAATATTTAATTTGAATCTCGATGCAATCTAAAATGAAAAAGTTTTCAGCCTAAGAAACGATCACTAAATTAGTACTTTATTAATTTCATTTGCCTTGGCACAACGATAAGCTATAATTACTTGAAGAAAGAATTAAACCGTACGAATTTAATATCATTCATTATGATATTAATTTTGAATATTTTCGCTTTAAAAAAAATTGGAAAAGTTGACTATTTATTCATTTATCGAAAGATATAATAATTAATATTTGACCTGTTTAAAAGCTAATTATGATGGTCAATTAACTAGATTTTAAATTTTAATAAATATTACGTAAATGCGAATTAATGAAAATTCTTCCCACAAATAAGAAAAATAATATATCCTTATTATTGTAGTAATTAAATAAAAACAATTTATAGAAAATTTACAATTTAATTTTGTTGAAATAAAAAAACAAGAAATAAATGAAATTCCAAAGCTGTAATTTAATGTCGATAACTAAACTTAAATTCTAAAAGTATTTCATAATTAAGAATATTTTAGTAAGCGTTACTGCAATTATTACGCAGTTCAATAATATAATCGAAACTTGATTACCACCAAAATTAATAACATCATTTTAAAACATATAAAATTAAATAAAGAATCTTGAAATATTAAATAGAAAAATTATAATGCGTAATTCTAAAAAAATAGTGTAAACGTAAAAATTCAAATAAATGACTTTTATATTAATTAAGTATGAATAGTGAGACATGCGTAGACAGATTCAGAATTAATAACTATTGATACAGATTAATAACTGTCAAAAAAGAAAGAAAATTCAGTAGTGATAAAAAGAAATCAGTTATAATTATCTGCTCACCTCACATTGTAATGGTGTTTAAGATGTATCGAACTCAATTATTAAAGTAGCTTTAAAAAAGCAATCTTTCGTCGAATTAAAAAAATAATACTTGTAATAAAAAAATGATCTCTAATCTAAAGGAATAACGAATGAGGCGACAAAAACATTCGTGTTCGCCTAATAAACTAATAAAACACGTAAAATCACATAGGCAAGTAAAAAAAGAAATAATCCGAAAAAAAACTTAATATAGACTGTATATTGAAAAGACGATTGAAAATATCTTTCATACTAAAAAGAGTTTCGGTATACGCAGGCGGACGTGAGAGCAAGTGAATTGCAAAATTTAGAGTTCACCGGAATGGAGTTTCGTCAACTGGAGGCGATGCAGATGCAGGATTACGCGTCGGTTATAAAGCATGTCGCGAATAACTACAATTGTCTCGACCTGGAGTCAGGAATCGGCGTCTTGGGTGAGGCCTACGGCGGCCACATGGCCCTCAACCTCCTTGCCGGCTACGAGGACCAATACAACGAAAAAAATGCCCGACCTGCAGACAAGAATATATTTCAATGCTGCGCGGCAATAAGGCCGTTCGTTCATTGGTTCAACTACGTTTATCCATTTAGCATGAAGGTTTGCTATTTTTTTCTTGTTCGAATTTCGTAAATTCGCGGATGTAAATCGTCATAAATAAAGACAGATACTATTATACCTGTATAATAAATGCAAATAAATACCAATTAGTTGTCGCTGTCGCCATCTGGAGGAATTTAAGTTTCCATCGATTACACAGTTTTGTACCATTCCTTTTTTACAACTTAGATTTTATCATATTTGCTAGTTATGTAAGCCTATACAACTTTAGGCTTTGAACAGAATTTATTCGTTCAAATTCAAGATTTAGATAATTTTTTAATTTTACTTATGTTACTTATATGCTAATGATGAAAGTCAGAAAAAATTGTTCCAAAAAATTGTTAGTAATTCTTATATTCTTACTATTAAAAATTAAATTTTAATGTGTTAATAGGGAATACAGATTTAGTCTAATATTATCTTATTTTTTATTTTAAAATTAATCGATTGAATAATGATATTGCAAGAAAATTTACCGATTGATAGGTTTGTAGAAAATAATAATACATGTATTGTTATATAAAATATTTAAAAAGATGTAATAAATAAATAAATCTAAATTTAATAAATAAAAAATGAAATTTCTAGAGGGTAAAAAAATATATTGAATTCTTTTTTAAATGGCATTGAAGAATACGTTAAAAAATGGCAGATGATATTGAGAAAACAGTGAATTTTCTGAAATAACCTAAAATGCGAATATCAATAATCATCAAGTTATAAAAAATTTCTTGTAAATATCAACATATGTATGAGGATGCTCACGAATTATTAGAAAAAGAAGATTATTTTAAATTGTAGCATTTTTATAAAAATTAGTAATTTAAGGATATTGTGATATCAATTAAATAAGAAACAAACTGCAAAAGAATTTGGTTCAAATCGTTGGTTCAATCTTTCAATCTTTTTCTTATATAACTGCAGCTTAATCTAGCGTCACAATACACCCAATAAAAAAATGGATGACCTTGTTATAATGACACTCTGACCCTGTCCTTAGCCATTTTTAGGAATCATCGGTTCGGTTCGACGAAAGGCATACGAGAAGCAATACCTATCTCGGTTGACGCGTCTTCTTCGGGGCAAGGATTTCACACTGATCGGAAGCTTTCCGAAGAACGACGAACGCTGTCATTACATGAATAATCTGCTAGGAATGTTCGCGCGCCATGGCGTCAGCTTCGACTACCGGGAACACGAGGACATATCGACATGCAGTTCCAGGATCAGGCTGTACGTGCAACTACCTGACTACTTCGACCGCTGCTTCGAGAGACGCTCAAGCTGTCTGATAGCCACGAACGTCGCTTAGATAATCTTTTGATATTTCTGTTTCTATTAGGTTTTTGGGATAAAATAAAATAAAACGCAAAATCGACACTTGGAGAGTACATTTTGCAGTCATTCTTTTGTCTTTTCCCCATTGTTTTTTCATTATTTATGCACATAATTAAAATATATAAAATTTTACAAAATGACTAAATATCATAAAATTTAACAAAGAAAATTGTACGTAGTAATTTTTATCACAAGCTGCTTTTATATTTTAGTGGTTATTTTACATTGATTACACCTCGTTAATGTATTATTAGGTTTTTTTAAACCAATAACGTGTTCTTTATCATATTTTACAATACAAAATTATTTAAATAAATAAATAATTTAAATAAAAATTATTTAAATAAATAAATAATTTAAATAAAAATTATTTAAATAATTTTTTTTTAAATTAATAATTTGCAAAAAATATTTCAATTGTTGTATTGATCATTAATATTAACATATTGATCAGTTTGGTTCATTTATTTATTATTATTTTTTTCAATTACAGATCCATTGGTAATTTTTAACAATGTCAAAACATTAATTATAAAGCTTATATTCAATGCTTTTATCTAATTATTTATATTTATTGATTTAAACAAGTAAAATCTGTATAATCTAAGATTCTCATATATGTTTTAATTATATAAATGTGCGAAATCTCATTTTTCTTTCAGTGTTTTAGTAAAAGATATAAATTACAACAAAGTATAGTACGTTTAACAATATATTATATAAATCTTTAAATTTAACGTGCTTATACAAGTATAATGGATTAAGTATTAAATTAAAAATATATTCTTCATTAAATATGAATGATTCTGTTTCAAAAAATAAATCTCAATTATGTTGGTTAAAAAATCAATTTTTTAATTTAATTCAATAGACAAAAACTTCAATTTCTTATGTCCTATGCAACCCTACTTATTACAATACACAACATGTTTACTTTAAATATATTTTTGTGCACGTGTTTTACGGCATGTAAGTTTTATACGTTATAATGTTTATCGTTAAACATTTCAAATATCATACAATAGAATTGTATGATAAACCCAGGAAATTATTCAAATAATATATAATATTTAATATTTTTTATTTTACAAAGTTTATATGAAAAAATTGGGTCGCTAAATTCAATAGTTCACTGATATACAAAAGTAAATTTAAACTTAGGAATCGTATGGAATGATCGCAGTTTAAAAATTCTTTGCTTTGATATAAGTTACAATAAAAAATAAAACGTAATCATTCATAAGTTTTCTTAAGTATTATTGTTATATTTATTGTAAGCAATAAGGTTGTAATACAATATTAAAGATATTTTATTCATCAATATTATCAATTTAATTTCCTAAGTAATACATAGATAGTACGTTTTACTAGGTTTATAATTTTCTATCGTTTGATTGGTGCTGCATAAGATTAGCCAAAATTCTGGGTTAACAATGTACTATAATATGAATCACTGGAAAACTCGATCAACTCGACTCCACAGCCGCGATCAATCCGAATTCCGCGGTGAAATGACTTTAACGATGATTCTTAATTTATCTGTGAAACCCCTCTCCATTGTCATCACACATCATGCACATAAATTTCCATATCTGTTATTAGATGAGAAAACTTTATAAATCGTTTGGTCACTCGTGTGCAATAAACAGGACAAAATTCTTGCAGCACTTCGTCATGCGTGTACAAAAAAAAGGATCTACAGTGGATTTGGAGCCACTATTCACCTTGTCCTTGCCATCCCTGGTGGGGATCGAACCCACGACCTTTGGATTAGAAGTCCAACGCGCTATCCTCTGCGCCACAGGGACTCAATAGATTTATTTGTGTTAACAAATGATATTATTTACCGAAAGAGTTTCTTCATATTCGTCGATAGATGGCTATACTTTAGCAACATTCTCTTCGATTCGTGAATATCCTAACGTTATGCATGCCTAATGTTTGCATTGCGATCTGAAGTGATATTGTATTTTTACGGCTGTGTAGGTTTCTTCTTGACCATTAATGTTCAAATATACGATCGTCATCTTCAATTATATTTTTGGTTTGAAGAATAGATTGTTTCACGAACATTATGTGTGCGATTATCTGTAACAATCAATAGGGACATTTTTGTCGGTAATTTTAAAATGTGAGAAGTTTTATTGATAGTGAAACGAGCTAACAATAATAATATTAACTAGAAATTTGAATACCGCGCTAAGTTTTTTTTCAATAATCCATACAAACATTCTGCCTTTATCATTTATCAATACTATAATAAAGAAATTAAATTTACAATATACTTCAATGCAAAATCGAAATTCACGTGATGATTATAATATTGATTTCGTGGATCTTATGCACCAAGCTTTAAGCACATTTCAACAGAACTTTAATTCACATTTCAAGTGATAAATACTAATTGATAGAATTTTTTTGTAAATTATAGTTTATTAATTAATACAGTCGTGTATGTAATAAATTTATCCCGATGATAAAAATATACCAACACACTTCTACTATTATAGTATACTACTAAAAATAAGTTTTCAAAAATAAATTTTATTCCATGATATAAAAAATATACGAGATAATTTCAAACTAATAAAAGCCTGATTTCAATGCCTTCAGAAAAACAAAATATTTACTATAAATTCATGAGACTTTCTGATTCGTGATTAACTAACAAGATTACAGCAATAATAAATACTACATATTTACAGCAAAAAATATAGAAAAAATTCATCGTTTATGCACAAAATTAGTTATTAAAAGAATGTGCGTACTTTTGATACAAAAATTTTTTTCATAAGCATCTTTCACTATTAACATAAATTACTTAAACATATCGAATATCTCGAAGAGAAAAATAATTCATTATATACATTGTAATATCGTAATATAAATTTAGTTTTGTTTATATTTTTAAAGAAACTATAGAAATTATAATAAAAGTATATGTTTTAATAAAATAGAATTGCTCAAAGGCAGTGGTTAACGTTTATTAATTACTTTATTTTACATTTATTTATTAACACAATAAAATAAACAATTTTGTTAATAACGTATCGTTATTTTATAAAAAAACTTTTGCAGTAATTCATATAATAGTTTAACAAAATTCTGATCTCGTATACATTCTTATACTATTTTCAACATTAATGTAGTTAAAGTAAATGTCTAATTAAATATTTCACACTATTTGGAAGTTGCAAAAGAAATTTTAAAAATTTTTTAAAATATTTTTATAAATTTATTTTAGAGTTAAAAATATTTATATATACACTTTCTTCTTTCATATGTACAAATGAATAAACAAATAATAATTGTAAATAAATATATATTTAATTTTAAAGAAACAACTAAAAAAGATTGCTTAAATTTTAGCTAACATTTTTAAAACATCATTTTAAGTTTAATCTTAATTTAAAATAAAAGTGTGTTTACAAAATTAGTTTGATAAATCAAGTAATTACTGAAACATTATATTAAAGTCGACTGTAAAATTTTGAGGATTTCTTCTGCATAATAAATAAATATCAATTTTTATACACTGGAAATACTTTGAACTTATTACGCTTTAGTAAGACAAGAGTGGCTTCAGAGCCCAAGCGTACTCTATTGAATTATCGAATGAATTTCTCATTTAGCCAATACAGTCTGATTCTGCCCTAGGAACAACAATAAATGATCAGTCTACAAGAGATCAAAAAATCACACTTACATCAATGTCAGTTTTATTTTATGCAAAAATACTTCGAAACCACCATTTACGTTATATTTATGTTATATTGTAAAAAAGTTTAATTTTGAACATCTTGAATATAGTAAGCTAGTATTAAGATATAACAAAAACTACCAATAGTATGAAACGTGAGATCTTATAAATAAATGCTTAAAATCAGACTATTAACATATCATAAAATAAATTTGAAAAATATTGAAAGTAATTACAAAAATAAATCATATGATCATTAATATATAAACTGCGCATTGTATCTGATTTTTATGGATGATGAAATCATGATGAATATGATGGATCACGTATGCAATAAAAAATAGAATCAGAGTTTTTGGAAGAAAACCATTAAATAACATTTTTTTAGCTAAAATCAAACGAAAAGATAATATTGAATTAGAAATTGAAAAAGTAGTTAGTGAGCGATATAATATTCCACATTTCAATAAATAGTAAATATATTTATAGTGCAACCTTCTACAAAAGAAATTATGTTTTTAGTGCATTTAAATTTTTAAAAATATAATTTTTACTTAAACTTTTAGATAACATCTGTATTACAATTTAAAGAACAAGTTTATTCATTATTGACAGTTAATGAAGTAAAAATTTATTTTAGACATCTTAAATAATTTATATACATAATTTTGTAAATAGCTAAGATTTAAGAAACAAATGTATCAACAAGAAACAAATACAATATCAACTTACCGATTTAATAATCCTTAACGATTAAAAGTGTACATTTTTACATTGATTTTTCCATTAAAGAAACAGTACCATAAGATTAAGTAAATTGCGTTGTGTAAATCATGAAAATAATGAAGAGCAGATGAAAATTAGTTGTGATATAAAGTTGACAATATCTGCTATTTAATAAAAAAATATGATTTACTATAATGCACTGCAATAATTCTGACAATTGATCTTGTACTACAACAAAAGTACAGTAATTATATATTCACAAACAGTTTAAGAATATTATATTTCAAAATGCAGATTAGCTTTTTCCTAAATTGGCTCAATTTTAAATGTACTCTACAATCTCATTTGAAGTAAAATTTATTGCTTTCTTATGATAAAAATAGCATTAAAGGTAACAGATTTCTATACAAAATAATAGACGTGTTCCCGAGTGTAATCCACCTACAAGTTACTCTAACTGTAGTGAAGAATAATAAAACAGTGGAGCAGTGAATCAGCGAAATAATGACGCGAGGAGAGCTCATCTTCATCTTCAAAGCGGAAAAAATCACTGACTAGTTATGCTCGTTGCGAGTGAATAATGTTTTAATGGCGCTTCCAATGGAGGAGATGGGAAAAATCGCTGGTAAAATGGTGGCGGTTGACGACACATCGGCTGTTGATGCGCGCAGAATTTCGCGAATGTCCGACTTAGCTGAGCAGCATCTCTCGATTCTCGGTGGGGATGAAGAGAAGGAATGCGGGGATGGGGGTGATGGTAGGCAACAGGCCTCTCTGGGTAGTTATTAGAGGCGTCCAGAAGACGAGAGGGTAGCTCAGGTGGCCGCGCGTATCCTCGACGACAAGTCGGGATTCGGGTGGGGATGGATCGTGGGGGTTGTCGCTAAGGAGGAGCGAATATCGCAACAATAAGATGCGTTTCAGCTTAGGTGAATAACGCGTCAGTTTGTTGCTTGCCGTACCTTTTCCACTTGCGTCTGGCTTCACTCTCTCTCGTTTTCTTTCCCTCCCGTTCACTCAGCCAAACGAATAATCTCGTCTTGATGGAGGAAAGGCTCATTGGCCTTGTAAACTCATGACTTTTAATTTACTTGGGCAAGAATGCACTTCGGAATGTGCACGACCTTTTTTATGCATTCTCTGAAGACTAAGACCAAATAATTCTACAATGAATAATGCCCAAAATGATTATTAAATTACTGCTGATAGCGATTTGAAAATTCATCACGTCGTCATCGCAACAATGTTATTCCTTACAAATTAATGATGATACATTTAAATATACGATTTACATTTTAATGATAATACTAATAATAATAATAATTATTATTATTATTATTTATAATATTAATAACTTTTAATAATAATAACGATACATTAAAAAGTGAACGTGAATGCTATTTTGTTTTATGATTTCGATAAATGTACGTTTTTTAATTTTATATTATAATTTTATCGATAATTATATACTAATACAATCATTATACAAAAGATTTCAACTGACTATTAATTTTATGAATACTAATAATAGAAAATTAAGTTTAAAAATCTTGAACAAAATTCTACAAATAAAAAGATTATTTATATTTCTTTGATCTACAAAATTAATCTTAACAAAAAAACTTACAATATATATTTGGCACATCTTATTTATAATCCTAATGAAGAAAGTATGTACTTCGTATTACATTGCATTTGGTAATATATTGTAGTTTAATAAAGAATACTAGACATTTTAGATTTAGACATCCTGATTTGTAATTATAAAGACAAAACGTCTTTTTGAAATTTCACTCTCAAAATTATGAAAATGAAAATTTTTCCCTTCTCTTTCAAAATAATGTTCTTAATGAAAAACTGATGTATAGTTAAATATAAATTAGAATTATACTCCGAAGATTTGCCTTGTATACATTAATAATTTTCTATTAACTTTACTTAATGTTGTGAAAGTATCAATAAAGTAAGTTTTTATTAATAAGCTTTAAGATACTTAATTTTTTAATTGACATAAAATAACAAATTTAATTGTGAATTTTATTTTAAATATTAGTAAAAACATATTAAGTATTATATATTATTTGTACATAATAACAATTTTTGAGTGTAAATATGTAAATATATATATAATGTATTCGTAATTTATATTTTAAAAACTTTTGAATAATTTGTTAAAAATTTTCATTTCATATAATTGATTAAAATAATAGTAACGAAAATACGTTAAAATAGGTTAATATAATAATAGTAAAAAAAATTAAACGATGTAATAAGGCTTATTTAATTAGTTCAATAAATACAAGAAAATAAAGTCGATAATTATACTGTATTGTATTTAATATTTTTCAATAAACAGTGTCATTTTACAGGCTTTCAAATGTGGCATCGTCGATTTACTTCCTTTTTCGCTTAAAAACAGAAAAGAAATATAAACGCCAATGGCGAGCTTTTATTAAAAAACGAAAACGTAAAAAAGCACATATACGTCCAACGAAAAAAAAACTATCGACTGCGCTGTCGCCAAGCTGTGTATATGTTATCACCGGTAATGCGCCAGAAAAGCTTTCCAACTCGAATAGACCTATTGTAGAAGCGCACGCGCTTCCTCCTCCTTTCACTCGCTCTCTTTTTCTTTTTCCCTCTCGATGCTCTAGCATGTCTGTACGCAACCTCGCGGCGGTGCGACTGTGTGATAAAAATGGCGGTCCGAGAACATATGAGGAAGGATGGCAAATTGGTCGTCCAGCGACGCCAACAGAAGCATCAGCAATTTCGTGCGCAGTCATACGACGAGGAATCTTTAGCTTTCGTCTAAATCACCAGGCCTACCGGTGCGTATAAGGTGCTCATTACGATAGCAAAGACAGAGCGCATCGCAGAGACTGTCCTCATCCGCACTCTCTCTAGTCAACTCCGAAACCGAATTCGGTACGGCTGGAGCCTGCAGGTATACGCGTCTTGACAATAGCTCTGGCAATGCTCCCCGGATTATCCTCTGGCCTCTACGGAGCCATCGTCAACGAGTGCAATCTCGTCGATCGATCATCGCAAACTTGGTGCGCTCCCTCTCCCTCTCGTCCAACCTCTACCCTCCAGTAATCTCTCGTCTGCACGCACGCGTCGATGTGATGAATCTTCTTTGAGAGGGGAGGAAGACGTCTAAAGATTGCTGGAGCGTTTGGTTAATTTATCGTGGAGGGGTGAATCGGAGAGAGGGAACGTTGCCGAGGACATTCGATTGTGTTGAATCGTACTCGTCTTTTCAGCTGCTTCTCGCGACTGTTCAACAGAAATAACTTCTCCAATTGTTAATAAGGAAACGTCACTGCGCGTGTATGTGCGTGCGCGTGTATGTGCGTGCGAGTGTACGTGTGTCCCGTGCAACGATGAATCCATATAAGTACATATGTAAACAAAACCAAAACATGAATTTTCTACGATTTTTATCAAACGTCGATAGTATTTGCATAATAATGTTTCTTTAAATGATTTTTCATTTTAGTTTTGAATGACAGACAGCCAAGTGATTGCATTAAACCTACCAAAATGTCATAAATGCTGTGAGTGATTGGTGTACTCAATATTGCACTAAACTTACATGCACTGATTTCAGAATAAGTAAATAATGTTATTATCCTTTTTTATATTTTTAAATGCCAAGTTGTAGTTCATTTAATACCATAGTCTATAATTAATGTTATTAGTTCCTTGAATATTATTTGATAAATTCAATTATTTCTTCTTAATGTGAAATTGTATATACAAAAATTAATAAGCTTTTAATATATAATCAAAGCCTTTTATAAAAAGGCTTATATAAAAGTTGGATTGAATTTTTCATTACATATGAAAAATTTATCTTTAAATAAAGATCAATTAAAACCTAAAATGTTCTAAAATTACTTATCGATATTTTTAAAAAATTGTTTCAAAAAATACATTATTGTTGACATTTTAAAATAAACTAACCAAGATCTATATTAGAAAAAATTCTGTAATATATATTCAATTAAAAACTGTTGATAGAAAATAGGAATTAGTTCATAAAGAAATGTGCTCTTTAACCATGTGCATCTTTTGTAGCAAGAATTAGTTCAGATCAATAGTATAATTGCACATTTCTTGTTACAAAATCTTTCCTATTTAAAAATAATAAGAAATCCAGATATTATAATAGCAAAAGTAAAAATTTAAATTACCATAAAATATTCTTTCAACAAGAAATTTAATTAGCTGTTATTAAACTAGATTTTTATTTCTTACATAAAATCAATAAATACATAACATAATATTTTATTTTATAAGGGCTTAAAGGTATATTTATGTAAAATATCTTCTCGATCACTAAAAAATATTTGGTATCATAATTGTACCTTAAATCTTAATTAAATTTACTTAAAACCTTTGTTTTAAGGCAAAAGGAGCCATGTCTACAAATGGAGAATGGGTTCGATCGCTTCGGTGCTTCAGTGGCATTGCTCGGAATGCTCTCTGATAAATCCAACTGAAACTCTCCAATGTGCAAGGTGTGGCCTATCTCGTATCAAAAGCGATGAAAAAGCTACGTCGACTTATCTTCTCCTTCGCAATTCCCTGACCCAGTGTCCAAACAGCCCGAGGATAGAGAATGCGTCCCACTCATCCTCGGGATCTTCCAGTCCTCCTACTCCACCACCGAGGCATCGGATCGCATTAAACAATATTCAATCCACCCTTGGTGCCTCGGCCACCTTAAAACTAAAAAAACCAACAAAACTACAATCTGTGCCAGTGCTTCAACAAAACCAATATGAAACCTTCATTGTATTAAGGTAAAATTGAGATAATAATATAATAAAAAAGTGAAATTGATGAGCTGATTACATTTTTTAATTTTTAATTTTTAGTGATAAAAGAAATAGTTCAGAATATGGTAATACCACAAAGCAACGCAGAAGCTCCTGGTCTGGGATGGTTAAAAATGGATCTATTGAAATAAAGGCACCATCGCTCCCCTCACTAGTGAATCAATGGACATGTATTCGCTGTTTATTAGATAACAGCTGTAGAGCAACACCAATTTGTACAGCATGTGGTGCTAGTTCATCGATATCCCAAACGCAAGCCACCCAGATAGGAGTAAGAAAATGTCGAAGACTAAATACAACGAAGAACGATGAACCGAAGTCTCAACTTGATCTTGTCACAAAAGTCACATCTGGATCTGTTACACGAATTTTAGACACTAGCATTAACAATGTAAAAATTTCTATAGGAATTAATAATAAAAAATCAGAAGGTAAGGATTTGCAATTAATTTTTAAAATCTTAAATCAATGAAATTTATATTTGACGTTAATTAAAATACCTAATCATATTTGAATTGCAATTTAAAAAGTCAGTTCTTTTCAAGTATTCATGTTTTCTCAGTCAAGTATACTTGAGACCCAAGTTTAGTAAATATTTCAGTTTATTTTGTCAGGATACCTTTAAAAGTTATAGAGTACAATAGAGTTAAAAGAATTATTTTTTAATTTATGATTGCATAAAATAAACATCATAATGCTTATATTATATTCTATATATAATTCTTTCATATTGATATTTAAAGCCTTTTAAGATTTACATTAAACATATCAAGCTCTGTCTTTTTTTAATAAGATTTATAATACTACGATCAGCTAAAAAGTCTCATTAAAATTAAAATTTAAATATAATGTAATTCATAATCAACTAATTGTGACAATTGTATTTATTGAATAAAATATTTGTAGCAATAAAGTGAAACTAATTAACTAATATGACTATATACATATATGTTCACCTACTTATTATTGGTCAACGTATTCATTTGAAAATTAAAAAAAAAGTCAGCTGTAGATAATATATTATCCAATAACTAATATCAATATAAAATTGTATTGACATACTTAAAATAATTATCTGGACAAATGTAATCTAAATATTTATGTATTAAAAATATATTAAGAGAAAAAACTTTAACAAGGCTAATTCGAGTTTAAAATTTACTTTATTGATTATCTTATAAAGACTAAATTTAAAAAATAATAGAAGTACATTTAATAATAAATATGGTAAAATTTGACTATTGTTTAAAAAAAATAATATATTAAAATTAAATATTGTTGTCTTATTGAAAAAGATATTTACGATAATTTATGAAACATACAAATATTTCTCTAAAAATCTATAAATTCAAAAGAGAATATCTCTAACACAGATATTATTTTACGTATAAAGTAATGAGTTATCCAGAGAGTATGAAATTTGTCTAAAATTATTCAACACTTGCATTTCATTACACAGATATGGCCCAATTAACGAGTATCAGTTGTAGTGAGCGAACGCATAGAAGCGGTAATGGCGGTAACAACCGCAAAGACTGGACACTACCACCGGTCGAAACAATACATTCCAACACATCGACCAGTTACATCGACACCGCAATCGACAACCCTAGGTAAGTATCCTCAATCGTTGTTAATTTATTTTTATATTCATAGTTCATTTTGCTAATTAAATGTTTTTTTCTGAACATTCTTTTTTTAAGAAGGCTCGAAAACAACAAATAAATTAAATATTTCAGTGAAAGTTGTTTAATTTACTTAATCGGAATGAAAAAATAAAATATTTTTGTACACATTATTAAACTTATGTTTAAAAAAAATTCTGTAAATGGATTATTATAAGTACATTATATTAACAAATAATGTGTATTACAGACGTTGAATATAAAAATAGAAATAAATTTCCATACCTTCACAAAATATCTAACATGATTTAATAATAAAAGGAAAATAATAAACATCTAGTATTAAATAATTATTATTGTGTCACTTTCATTATTCTATTTACAATAAGCATATAAAATTTGCATTATCTAATATTATTAAATCATTTTGTTTTGTTGAATAATTCAAAAATATTTTAGATACGTACTTAAATCATTGTTTATACATTGTCTGTTATATGTATTTTTACCTTTAGCTCCTTAATAAATTCACTTTCGAATGAAACGAGCACGTATAAGCGAATTATATGATTACCATAATACTATTTCTTTGGATAGTTTCACATTTTACAGAAAAACATATTTATTATCCAAATGGTTCGTTATTATTTTAATTGCTTGGGTTTTTGAAATAAATATTTTCTTTAAAATGTAAACTATTTTTTCTATAACATTCAAATTACTATGCTAGTATTTCAATTTTTAAATCTGAATATTATATTTTTAATTTGTCTTATTTTAAAAAATTCAAATTTGTAAAATGAATGAGTTAAAAATCGTAAATTAAAGAGTAGAAAATACAATATTAAAATATTACTAATTTAATTTTTTATTATAAATTTTGGGTAGTTATAATATTTTATTTTATCTGTTATTTATTTATACTGTGAATACATTTAAAATATTAAGCTATAACTGAATTTATTAATAAGAAATAGTCGAGTACTGCTAGATAATTTAATAAATATGAAAATCCATGGGAATAAGTAACATACCGGCAAATATAATGAAGTACTTGAAGCGCATTTTCAGGTATTTGCTAGCAAAGGTATAATTATGTAAATAAAGAGAAAGCAAATGTCTTTTTTTTAAAACATTCATTTTCTCAAACTCTGGGAATAATTCTCACATAATTATATTATTTTATATCGCCTACATTCGGACACTCAGTCAGAGAATCAAGTGTTAAGAAAAAAAATACTACCTCTGTTCACTGTACCAAAATTTACCACTGTTCAAAATTTCTTTACCCTCGCATCTGTACATGAATCACGTAAATAACTTGCATAATATGTTCTTCTTTTTAGAAAGTTATGATTTTAAAGTTATGATTATAAAATTGAATTATCTATTGATTATAATTTATTTATACAATAAAAATCGCACCATCATCATTATTGCAACTGCATATCCTACTATCTGGAGGTCTTCTGTAGCCAACATTACCTCCCGCTATCAGACCAACTCGCGCAAAATATCTACGATTAACCCTAAATTCTCAACTATAGTTTCACCTTCGCATGTACAATGGTTTACACAATTAATATGAAGCTATTGCTGCTCATTGAAGTAATAGCAGCTATTACTAAACTAATGGTGCTATTAAGAAGTCACGTTGCCTTTTTTAAGTTGTAACATGTTTTGACTTTTAATAGTTCATAAACCACATAAAAGCACAGCTTAACTTTTTATGGACGACCATATTAACATAGATCTGTTCAACCATTAAAACTGGTCTTGAGCGTATCCTAAAACTCTTACTTATATTTAATTGTTCTCCTAAATCATAATACTTCAACACTGAACCAATGAGATTTTATTGTTACAGAAAAATTAAACAAATATTTATGCGATTTATGCAAAACCTAATGTTAAGGAAACGTGTAATACTGACCTTTACTCTACTACCTGATCTACTGAACCGATGGTAATCCACTAAACGTATCTTAATTCAAAAGAACCATTTTATTTACAATAAAAATTCACGAATTCTCAAAATTGCAATCATAAACTATTAAATAATTTTTAAAATATATATCAGCAGCATTTTTAATAAAATATACTCAAAATTGGTTTGAACATTGCACATCGATAGATAAATGAAATATAGAGATCGTTTAAGCTTGAGCTTTTGAAAAGTCGATGTTGATGATTAGTGCACCAATAAAACCATAGCTAATTATGAATTAACCTCTCAAAACTTATTGCGAAATTGATCCAGGCACGACTAGAAAAACACACATAGAAAAAAATGCACAAAACTCACTGGTTGCAGCCATTCGTCTCAGCGATCCCCGAAGCGGCACAGCCCATCAATGTACGAGCGTGTCAAGTCAAAGGTGAGCCGCTCATTGTCGAACGGCGCGGTCGTACAGAAGCTCGTCGCAAGTGTCGGCGACCCAGCGGCTCGTCCGACGAGCCTCATCATGACGGAAATGAATCAGGTCGTGGATGAAAGCCTCTGGAGTTGCGATAACTGTACTCTCGATAACGAGCCAGGACTTGAGCAGTGTGAGGCTTGCGAGGCACCCAGAAGTCCGGCACCTTGTAGCGGCGTCGTCATCAGTGTGCCCGCTTGGGAGCCCAGGGCACTATCCTCCGCTGGTCCACTGTCTTATAGGTAGGACGAGAATCTTTCCAACTCTTGCGACTGAAATGTTAAAACAATATGAAAAAAACCCGCATTTTACCAAGTTCTTTAAAATGTTAATTTTATTGATAACCTGTAAAATTGGAACCTTTTACAAGCTGCTCTTGATCTTGTCACTGGCTAAGACAAATTTCAACTGAACTATAGTATTTACAAATTCAAATTCTAAAATTTTATACTCAAGGTGTTTATTAAAGTTTGAAAAGATAAATGTACATGCTTGTAAATTAATTTAATTTCAAGAATTCGAACAACCTTATCTTCAAGGCTGAAATTACACAAAACTATAAGTTTAAACTAATGTCGAAGACTATTGAAATTACAAAAGAATAGTGACGTTTAATGAGCCATATTAAAAATATGATTTAGAAACAATATATTAACGGATCATTAAACAAAATTTATATTTAAAATTAAAAAATTTAACAGAGTAACTTATCTTTCATTTTTAAAATACGAATACGTGGAAAGAAATTGTGCAGCATGCTGATAACATCATAAAAAATACGTTTTTTATTATGATTTATTTTAGAAGTTATTAAATTATATTTTTTCCATAATATTACAAAAGCAAGAACTGTATACAAATATATACAAAAGAATTTACGTAGATATTTCGCATTAATTGCACAACCGTGAATAGTTACAGTTCAAACAATCCATTTATGAACGATAAAAGAACTCTATATTGTCAGTTCTTACCCTCTAATATTTCTAAACATGAATATATGTTAAAGTGTACGTATTTTTTTTAGTTTAAAATTTTTTAAATTTAGTTTTGAATAGACATCAAAATCTTAAATATAAAGTTTATAGCATAAATTATGATGATTTTTATTTAATAACATTTTTTTAAGATTTATATTTTACTTAGACTATTATTATTTTTTAATTTTTATAATTAAGAAACAATAAACTGAAGTTCTCTAGAAAATTTTCAAACGCTTTCTATATAAAAATTGGATTTCCACGAAATTGAACTTAAATTTCTTTAATTGTTATGAAGTAAAAAACCTTCAAAAAAAGTATTATGTAAAATAATATATTATAAAAGCTACGTAACCTCAAATATTTCCGGAATTTGAAGCTTAAACTTACACAAAGATTTCGTTAATAAATTTAATTGATTGTAATATCAATTAAAAAAATTATCTAAGCATGATTCACACTAAAAAAATTATTATTGCTAAATGTAAATATCTTTGTTTAACTGATAAACTTAACATCGATAACAACCAAATTTAAAAAATGCAACTTTTAAAGAACAAAGCATTTATTATAAAAGAATGTAGTAATAAACTACAATCAATTATACAGATTCTACGTATAACAAAGCAATCCAAACCGAGTATTTTATAAAAATATCCTAGCCTTTTAAAGCAAGATTTTTCAACAATTTCATTGATGATCGGCATCAGATTAACATGTTTCATCGTGACAAACTTCGTTGCCCCATTGCAGAAGATCGTTCTCTGACGTAGACTCAGTATCGAGTGCGGTTCTACGAAAAGCTAGCAACCGTCGAAGCCTGAACGACGATGAGCCGCCAACGGTGCCCCCGCACTCTTCCGGCTTCAACGGGGGTTCGAGGCACAAGTATTCGTACATCGGCATCGGGGAACCAGACATGCCACCGCCCTTGCCTAAGAAACAGGGTACCAGGGCGATACTTGCAGGCCAGCATCAGGTCCGTGAGCCCACTGCCACAGAACCCTCGCTCAGTCCCCTTAAGCGCATGTGGACCTGCAGGAAATGCTCGTACGCGTATAATCCACTCTGGTCATCAGACTGCGATATCTGCAGTTCCTCGAAGTCGACACCCTCCTTGACTCAGCCAAGTTTGATCACTCTGGCTAATCCTGGTAATTACTCCCTTTATTTTGTAGACTTTCTCAAATATTATTATGATAATGATTTCTCAATTAATAAAAATAAAGATTTCTTTAATAAAAATAAAATAAATGCCATAGCATCTTCCTGAAATTGTAGTGCAAATATTGAAAACAAAAACAGTTTTTTCTATATTTTGTAACAATCATTTAATGATGTTATAAATTTAAGAAAAAAATATTTTAAATATTAACGTGTCTGAAGTTTGAAGCGGTTAAAATCTCTACAAAAAATGAAGTTTTTTAAAATGACTATACCTTTACGAAATAAATTGGAAACGCTTAATCATTCCATAAAATTAACTTATAATGAAAAAAATAACACTTCCAGTCTTAAAAATCACCCCTACAGGGAGTTAAACAATTATAAAAATCATAAGTTTCAAAATTATTAATATGACCAAAAATTTTATTTCCGATTAATATTAAGTACCTACAAAACTATAGGTAAAAAAATTCTTATATTAAAAATCCATCCGGAAAATTGTTTTTAACGACATTATTCCGAACGGTACGCTACGATTCTATAAATGCACCAATTATTATGCGCGTAACAGCACATCTGCAACATATTAATTATTAAATTAATGTACATCAACGTTTCTCATTACAACGTATCGTGACACATACAAAGTACAAAATGTATACAAATTTTTATAATAAAATCGATGAACAACAATGTCTTACACACTGCTAAACAAAATCATACGCGAATCAGTGACTTCACACTCAAGTAGTTTACTAAAATATTTATAACATTAACAGTTTTGCTTAGGACAGAAATGTTTATTCAGATTATCATTCTCGATATAAAGCCAAGCAAAAAACCAGTGTAATTTCAATTTTAAAATCGAATCCGGAATATTGACAAATTCGTTGTTAAATATAGAGAAAATCGTGTTATTATATAATTTACTGTTGATTTTTTTTTCTAATAAACACAATTTCTGTTGATAGTTAATAGTCTATTGAAATGAGTATTTATGCATATATATATATACAAATACTAGTACGTGACATTCACATAATTGTTATAAATAAATGTTCATTTTAATGTTTAAATATGTCATATTCACATTTAATTTATGTTATAATATTATGGATGTTATATTGCAATAGTTATTATTTAAAATAGTAATTTATATATTTATATACACTGTCAGGTTTACAATAACTGTAAACTTTATTGCTGTTAATAATTTAATTTATGTATATTTTAATGTTTCTATATTTACAATATTTGTTATGTACGAGCGTTGTTTGGCCTTTGACAAACACATGTACATATTATTTGACAATGGTGTAGTGAGTGAGAGAGAGAGAGAGAGAGAAGTATCGTACGCAAGAAAGGTAGAAGAAACCGGGAAGAAAAAAGATAAGTTGTAATTGGTATCGTTGTTACATTATTTCTTATTGTAAACATATTCGTCTCATTTTCAATTCATATTGTCTTTAAATATTATAGGGAATAGACTATAGTTTTAATAACGGTATTTTAGATCTATGATTACTTTTTTCCATGTCTAGTGGTCTCAAAGTAAATTTGAGTCGTTTATTTATAAAAATAAGCGACGTTGCCGTGCCGAAAAATGTACAATTTATGGATCGACTCTTGAAAATTTTAGAGTCTACGAGCTTGCGGAATTCTAATGTCGCTCTATTAAAGTCTTTCGATGAGTGCGTAATATGTGTGAAATACGTGAATACTGACACTTGCAATAATATCGGCCAAAAACTTTTAGATTTTTAAATACCAAATGTATCTAATACGCATGTAACGCAGCTCTTATATTTTGATTTATTATTAATATTTGAGAATAACTTTTACGGATGTAGAAGTGACAAAAAATCGTAAGTTAAACTTCTATTTTCCATAATTTGGAAACTTTTATCACAGTATAATTTTATTACATTTTTGTATTATTTTTATTCTACTTCTATTAATTAACAATAATAATAATAATAATATCTAACTTCCGTAAATTTTATGAACTTACATAAGAGATATATTTGATAAATTAATAATTTAAGAATTGTATCTTTTTTACGGGATATTTTTGTAGTATTTAAGTGGCTACTTCCAGTTTATCAAAAAGTAAATTATTTAAACAAGTTCTTATAAATTTATAATTTATTTATAGTCAAATTTTCTTTTTAATAGTTAATATTGTATACATACTGAAAATCTTATTATTTTATTTACGTAGTTAATTTGAGTACCTTTGCCTTATAATTAGATATTTTACATAAAATTTACTAACTTGAATTATTCATATAATATTTCAAAAAATTACATATTTTCTATAATCATAATATTTTTAAACATTTTTACAATATTGCTAGGTATTTATAACTATAAATTCATCTATTCTCTCTCGCGTGTATGAATGTGTTTATATTTAAGTTTATACATACAAAACATCTTTTCAAAATTTTTTAACGGTTGAAGGAATTTTGGATCACTTGTTTCCTTAATTGTAATAACTTTATGAAATTGACTTATATAATTTCATTATTTAATCTAATTTATTTAATTTATGATAAACACAAAATTTTGACGGCATTATTCCTTTGGATTAGTGAGCTAAACGTTGTAATAAAAAAAGCGGTTAATAATAGGAAATCATCCGTCAATTTGAATCAACGAATATTCTTTTACATTTATAAGACGTATAATTGTAGGTTTTTCTCTTTCTCTCTCTTTTAACGCCGTATATCTTATTGCTTATAATAACTATTCAATATGAATTATAGATATTTATATTAATGATTTATGTTGTTCGCACAAAAACAAATAAAAAAATTGGTTTTTAAAGAAAATATAATGTTTCGTGATCATTAATAGTTTAATCATGCTAACTATCACGTATACATAATTGTTTTAAATATATTATCAACATTAATGTTCAGAATCGTATCTTTATAATTAATTTCTAATGAATTTATAACCGT
The DNA here is from genome assembly GCA_018907045.1 of Wiebesia pumilae. Lineage (NCBI taxonomy): Eukaryota > Metazoa > Arthropoda > Insecta > Hymenoptera > Agaonidae > Wiebesia > Wiebesia pumilae. The sequence continues at coordinate 6,550,922 of JACCHZ010000127.1, forward strand.
TATAATGAAACAGTATAATTTATAAACTTTATATTTGTTCATAATTTTATTTATGTATATTTTAAATATTTATTTATAATTACAATAATTATTATGTATTGATATTGATTTTTTATTCGACAAATAAAAGTACATAACAGTTAATGTTTGGATGATTTTTCAGTAGTTTAGACAAATGAAAAAAAATGTCAAATTAAAATTCTTACATTTGTACAATATTAACAACAAATTCGTAAACTTCTTAGTTTTTTGACTTTTTGAATATTAGAGAGTATTTATATCAGGATATTAAAGTATGATGAAACTTTCTCGTGGTGTAGAAAACGAAGTGAATTTGAGACATTTATTTAGAAAAACAAGTAACGTCGCCGCGGCACAAAATAGAGGATCAATATATCGACTCGTAAAAATCTTTGAGCCCACGAGTTTGCGGAGTTCGAATGTCCATTGTAAGACCTGCCTTCGTGTGATATACATGTGTGAATGTGTACACTATCCGTTTGAAGCAGGATCGAAGGAAAATTAAATGTATAAAATTTTTCATTAAACAGCAAATTATATTTTTACAAAAAATTAATTTTATATTTACAAATAATAAAGGTAACTTAAAACTATATTTTAAAATGTTTTTTAATTCCTCTTTAGTAAAACTTTAATGTTCTATACTCATTAGTTGTGTAATTATATTTTTCAAACTTATTTCATGTTTTCTATATACATACCAAATTCATTCTGTTAATATGAAAAATCTTAATTGCTATATTGAATAATGTTCAGAACTAAATTTTATTAAATATATTTTTTTGACATAATATTCCAAATTAAAAATGTTGGAATTTAATTACCTATACTAGACAAGTATTTTATTATAATATATTACACATTTCAAATAAAAACTAAAACTAAAAAATATTTGGTCGTAATACTGCATTATCCTACATATGTTTATAGAATCTAAAATGGATTAATATTATTAATATTGAATGTTTAATTTATGTTTAAATAATAGTTTTAAATAATTTAATATAAATAATAGTTTAAATTTAAAATAACAAATGATTTTAGACTTATTTCTTTGCTGAACTATAATATTTAACATTATTATTTATATTCGAATGAACGTAAGCTTATATTCAGATGGCTGTTACCAAACAATAATAATTTAACACCGTCAAAGTAGAGGGGGTGAAGAAGTTTGATCTATCACACACTCATCTGGAAATCCTAAACGAATTTGAAGCATGCGTTAACCTGATTATTCCTATATTAATGTTACATAACGTTTGTACATCTTTGCACACGCATGCATAAAACAATATATATACTGCCGTCGTATGCACATATGTATAAGTGTGCATAAGCATTCAAGTGCAACGAGCACATAGTTTCACTCCGATTTTCGAAATGAAACTTTGTGTGTACTTTTAATATATAAAAAGACACTAGAAACTATGGAATAAAATTGTAGAATTTCAAAATTGTAAATGTATTAAGTTGTAAATTGAATACACGAGTAAACATAGCCATAGTATGTGGTTTTGCTTAACAAGTTGTACAACGTTCCGGATCGATTTTAATATTGGAAAAATTTATGTTAAATTTGATTTTATATCGGGAACGATATTACGGAATAAAATTTTGAATGCCATATTTGTATTTGTTATTAACAATAACTCAAACAATAACGAATTTGTCAATATTCCGGATTCGATTTTAAAATTGAAATCATACTGGTTTTATTTGGCTTTATATCAAGAATGATAATCTGAAGAAACATTTCTGACCAAAGCAAAACTGTTAATGTTATAAATATTTTAGAAAACTCCATGTAAAGTCACTGATTCGCGTATGATTTTGTTTAACAATGTATAAGACATTGTTATTGATGGATTTTTTACGTGAAATTCGGTGTATATATCGCTCGTTGTATGATTCACGATTGGTTGTATTGAGAAATGGTGATATATATTAATTTAATAACTAATATGTAATAGATATGCTGTTACGCGCATAATAATTGGTGCATTTATAGAATCGTAGCGTACCGTTCGGAATAATGTCGTTAAAAACAATTTTCCGGATGGATTTTTAATATAAGAATTTTTTTACCTATAGTTTTGTAGGTACTTAATATTAATCGGAAATAAAATTTTTGGTCATATTAATAATTTTGAAACTTATGATTTTTATAATTGTTTAACTTCCTGTAGGGGTGATTTTTAAGACTGGAAGTGTTATTTTTTTCATTATAAGTTAATTTTATGGAATGATTAAGCGTTTCCAATTTATTTCGTAAAGGTATAGTCATTTTAAAAAACTTCATTTTTTGTTGAGATCTAACCGCTTGAAACTTCAGCCACGTTAATATTAATAGAAATTTTCAGTACTTCATTAATTTTATTTCATTAATGATAATATAAAAATCTCGAAATAATTAATTTCTTTTAACGTAGTTATTCAAACTGTTGTTTTTTTATTTAATTCTGTGTACTTTGAAACATGACTAAAAATGTCTCTTCACATTTTATATTTTTTGTAGCTATTTTTTTTTATTTCCAAAATGCAATTTATATTCGCAATTTCGAATTTCAAAAAATCCTTAAAATACATTATCAAGTAAAACATGCAAGATAATTTATACTGTAAAATAATAAAGTTTACAAGTTATTTCGTCCTGTAGTATTCCAAAATTTATTTTACATATTTTTAGTATTGTTTACTTAGTTAATGCAAAAAAATAATATAAAAAAGCATATCTCTAGTGTAAATCGTAACTTTTACAATAATTCAGCGATAGTTACCTGATTTAAAAGATAAGTCAAACATATTTGATATATTTGGATAATTTTATCAAAAATTATTTATAATTAAACATACATTTTTATCTTTTCTTTATAATTATATGCAGAAAATATTCAAATCATTAATAATAAAAAGCCAACGTCGACAAAATTTGAAATAAAAGAAAGTAAACATTTTTACATTCTTTTTATATAGAAAAAGTAAGCAATACTGGTTCAGTGCTCATATTTACCAGAAATTATATATTAACGTAAAGATCTTTTCTATATGAAATCTGTTAATATTAATGTTGAAATGTTCCTTCAACAACAACAAAACTAAAAAACATCCATATATTTAAAAAAACCTTTTCTACTTAATTTAAAAAATGTCTATATTTTAAAACACAGAAATATAAGATAACGCTTGAGGTTTTAGTAAGTAATAGATACTGATCTTAATTAATCCATTTTACAAATTAAAATCAGTTTGCATGAAGAAATTCCGATAATTCTGCTCGATCAGCGGTATTAGCTGCTCTTTGGCCTTTCAGGTAAAATAAGTCTGTGTGAACAAGTTGTAAAAAAACATAAGCATCATAATAGTGCGGTAGCGTAGAAATATTGCTGTTCTCTTCCCTTTGAGCTCTGTGAAACATTGATAAATTTTCGCTGAACGAGGGACAAACTGTTTTCAGTTGGCAATAACGGCGCAATCTCGCGGAGTCAGCTCGAATCACCGATAGCAATCTCGCGTGACAGCGTCCGTTATGTGCCAGCAAAGGCAGCGACCTTGGCGACGGCAGAATCCGACCCCGAGGACCAGCTGGTGGAGGTGCCGACGTCCTCATGGACGTGCAAAAAGTGTACCCTACTGAATCCGGTATCGCGCGCCATCTGCGAGGCGTGCGGTGGCTCGAAACTGCGTAGCATAAGCTGCCATCTCGAAGACCAGACGCTGCGCAAGGGTGAGTCCTGGGTCTGTCCCTCCTGTACCCTGCGCAACCCCCTCACCGCTCAAGTCTGCAACGCCTGCAAGAATCTGGCGGACTTCCTGGAGCTGCCGAAAGAAACTAGAATCGCGACTGCGCATCTTCATCAGCAGGTACTGCTCCTGTTTTTTTCGATGTCACATCTTGGTCTATCACACTTAATTCTCATGTGCATAAAACTCAGTTCTTATTTGTTTCATTACAAGGTTACGCAAAGAAGCCCCAGTCCAAGGCTTGCCAGTGTCGCAGCAGTTGCCAGTCCCATTCAGAAAATCGTGACTCCGAGATATAGGAATTCCGTGAGGAAGAGTGGCTTGGGAGGGTCGATGACCGGTGGTGCCACTGCTGCGATCGGTAACAAGAAACATTATAAAACCAGGGACTCCATCACCACGCAGGTGCGTTTATTTTCCAAGATATCCGGTACTTCGTGTTTTCCGAGAGATTAACATATCGTGACTCTTTTCTGAGTTAAACATTACATTGAACACTCATTTTTATATTATATTTGTAACCGTCAAAAAATAATTTGTTTTTCAAGTTAACTTTAACAAATTTGTACAGAGCTAATATTTACTTAATATTTACTTTAATTCATATTCCTCTTCATGGATTATATTTTACAGTGGGAATGTAAGTTATGTACCTACGAGAACAAAAGCGCAAGTGGCAACTGCGAGATGTGCCAAAATTCCAAGAGCTTATCACAGACTGCTAGAGATAGATCCAGGATCCATCACGAACTCAATAACAGTACTTTAAGAATACAACGCCAGGAAAGTGTCGTAATGGAGAATCTACGCGAAATCGAAGAAAGAGAAGCTCTTGACAAGTGGGAAAGAATCGTTCGATACTGCAAGGAGGTGAGATACTTATAATTGGTTTATCGTTGATATTCAAGTAATTTTAAATTAGAATATATTACTAATAATATATTACTAAATATTTAAATAAAAAAACAATGACTTTCATTGATTTTATGCGTACTACAAATTACAGAGTAAAATAATATTAAAAAATAATATTAGTTTTATAAAAGATTATAGAAAATATTTAGATTATAATAAAAGTATCTATTTTCTTGAAAGGATTGGGGAAGAAGTAATAATATAATTTAAAAAAATATATATTTATTATTTACTCCTGCAAATAACTGAATAAAGTTTTCAATATCACAATATGAAATTGTACTTTTTTTTAAAAATTGAAAAAATTAAATTCTTTAAATTTAAAATGATTATATTTTGAAGACAACAACAAAAAACGATTATAAAGTTCAGGATTTTGTTGACACTATTTATAAAGATGTATGTAATCTATCTTATATTTTAAATCTAATATAAAAAATATAATTTATTATTAGATACAAAGATATAAGAAACAAAAATATTGATTTACTAAGCTCTTTTCACGCATCCCTTATATCTATAATTACGTTCTTAATCAATAATATTTATAATTATATTTATAATGATTTCTTAAAAGTGACTTATTATCTTTAAATTAAATCATTTTCAACAAATCATACTTAAAGACATTAATTACGTGTTTCTGTGGCTTTGCTCATTCTATTATAATATTTAATCATTAATAATGTGAAACAAGTGAGTACTTTTTAGAAGAGACTCATTTGCAACGACTATGAAATCGTAATCAAATCTGTCACTTTTGTCTTCTCTGTCTTGGAAGTACAGCAATTGTCATTTTGTCTTAACATCTCCATATTGCTTGCAGACATCGTGACAAGCTCCATCAATAAAAGCACGCGCATTATCTTCCAGACGAACGAGCCTTTCGTAGACGATTCGTTCCCACCGGCACCAAAGTCCTTATATTACAATCCCGTAGAGACGAAAGACAATCACGTCGTCCAGTGGAAGCGTCCACACCAGATCAACGTTGACTCTAGCGTGGACTCGATGCTACCTTGGGCGGTCTTCCGCACGCCTTTACCCTCCGACATATCCCAAGGTGTCCTTGGCAACTGTTGGCTACTGTCGGCCCTAGCGGTCCTCGCCGAAAGTGATGAGCTCGTAAGGCGCGTCCTCGTCATGAGAGAGACGTGCCCCGAGGGCGCCTACCAAGTCCGCCTTTGCAAGGACGGCAAGTGGACTACTGTTCTTGTCGATGACCTCTTGCCCTGTGACAAGAGAGGTCATCTCGTTTACTCTCAGGTGCAATTCAGCTTTGAACGCTAACTAAACCTTTAAATCAAAACTCATCATCTCATAAAAAAGAACAGGAAGAAGTTAGTTTTGCTTTAAAGGCTTATTCGAACATTATGAAAAACTTTGTATTAATAAGACTACATACTCACGCACGCACACACACAAGTAAATATTAATAGAAAAATCTTTAATTATATTATGTACTAAATCATCTAAAAAATAATACTGTTTGAATATGGCCGAACTCCATACTGAAGGTATGAAATTTAAAGTATAAAACAAACACTTATCAGAGACATGTGGAACGGCAATAAAAAAGAGGTAGAGTGAGCTTAATTTAATTAGCTTAGCTTAATAACTAATTTCTATCTTAAGCAAATAAGATATGAATTTATTTAACAAAGAAACGTCTAACCAAACGCACCTTTCACGACTTGTACGCCAGGCTAAAAGGAAACAGCTGTGGGTACCACTAATTGAAAAAGCCGTGGCGAAGATCCACGGCTGCTACGAGGCCCTGGTGTCTGGACGAGCAATTGAGGGCCTAGCTACCCTTACAGGTGCCCCTTGTGAAAGTGTGCCTTTACAGCCGTCGGCACTACCGAGCGAGGATGAACTCGACAAGGACCTCATCTGGGCGCAGCTACTCTCTTCACGCCAGGCCATGTTTCTTATGGGTGCGAGCTGCGGTGGCGGTAATATGAAGGTCGACGAGGATGAGTACCAAAGGAAGGGCCTCAGACCCAGGTTATTTTTATTATCATTTAATCTTCTTCGCCATTTTTCAAGATATATTTTCGATTTTATTACATTTTGTATTTTTACTAATGTACAGTTTTCTTTCGAAACTCTTGACACTGACATGTATGAGAAGATTAAAAACTTAGCGTTTGTAAAAATAACGGTTTCAAAACTTAAAAAAAATTTTTAGAGAATTTAAATACATCATGAATAAAACTTCTGTAGATTTATTATAATTTTCGTAGAATTATTTTTTTGAAAATATTTAAAAATTTATGGTTTCTTTTAGAGCTCTTTTTACATTTTCTAAAAGAGTTGTTTATCTCCAATAATAATTTTATTTATTTTTCAAAATTATATTAAGTAAATTAAAATGACTAAAGTAAAAGTAATTTTATCTTTATAAAACTTTAATATGTTACATGGCTTGTTTAATTACTCATGAAGTCTTTAAAAAGCTCTTTTAAATAGCATGTTAAACATGTAAAATATTTAAAAGTATTAAAAAGTATTAATATTAATATGAAGTCAGTCATTATTTTTTAACATAATTACGTAAACGTATTTAAATTATATTTCTATTTAATTTATGTTTTACGTAAAGAAATTTTAATATATTAGTATGTAATTATTTTTATGCACATTCATTTTTTCAGACACGCATATTCCGTGTTAGATGTCCGCGACGTACAAGTAAGTTATGAAATAAAAAATCCTAATCAATGCGGAGTCCTGATTTTACAGAAAGATAAAATTTCAAATTAATTTGGTTTAAGAAAACTTTTTTTCTGTTTAACAATATGAGCGCTATTGTTATTATAAAACAATGTAATCATTTGAAGGAAAGTTTAGCGAAGAAATTGATTAAATTTAAGAGAATATATCAAAGTTAATCTTAACTTCTGTTTGTTTATTTCTCGTCGATCTTAGGACATTTAAATTACGTATAAAGCAAAAAATGTATAGAATAAATGCAATAGAGACAATCTCATAGAATAAATTATTATTAATGAATAATAATTAATATTAATTGGAATTATATTAATTAAAATTTGTTAAAAACCCATTATTTTACACGTAATTGTAACTCGTAATCTATCAAACTAATTAATACTTATTCAGACTTCGGATGCCACTTGACGTCATGATGAAGCAGGTACATCTATGTTCTTGTCACATCAGATTAGAGTATGAAATTTCAAAGGGATACGATATTTTATTATGAGTGAATCAGTTATGAACATCGATAAATCTGAAATTAGCGTTATGTTTAACGTTACGCATCTAATGCTTACATAAATGAGAAACGAAAGCTTTCCAAAATAACATCGTTCGAAAACATTTATCCTTCTGACAATCAGATTCCATTCTGCAAGCTATCGCGTTCGAAGCAAAATATTGAGCGCCGACGTTGGCCATGTCACAGGGAATTAGGCTGCTAAGGTTGCGTAACCCTTGGGGCCATTACAGCTGGAAGGGTGATTGGTCGGATGATAGTCATATCTGGACGATCCAATTGCGCGAGATGCTGATGCCGCACGGCGCCTCAGACGGCGTCTTCTGGATATCTTTCGACGACGTCCTCAGGTACTTCGACTGCATCGACATCTGCAAGACTCGCGTGGGCTGGAGCGAAGTCAGGCTGAGAGGGACCCTACCGCCCTTGTCGTCTCTCAGGCATTTGTCGTGCGTGTTACTGACTGTACTGGAACCCACCGAGACCGAATTCACACTTTTCCAGGAAGGCCAAAGGTAATTTGAGATTAATTGCGCCTGTAGAAGTTTAGATTTTTTCATGAATTGATAAAGGCTACCATAGGTGTGTTTATCTATTACTTGTTCTGTTTTTAAATATCTATTACTTGTCTGAAGAAACACTTCCTATCACCATTACGTTGTTATGTGATCTTATAATTGAAAAATTCTTTTACCCGTTTAGATTACAAAGAACTTATATGACAAGTTTAACACCGAACATATGTCATATCATTTTGATAATATTTAATTTAAAAGTAAGCAATGATAAAAAAATAAGATAGTGTTTAAACTGCAAACTTGATTTTTCTTTAAATGTAATATTAGCTGATTAATATCTCCGGTGTACGTCAAAAAAATATTGCTAATGATTGGCTCGCTAGACCACGGATTTCGACCATGATGCTACAACCACACTCCAGTCGAACCGCGTAGATGTTGGGATTCAATACTCTAGTAAGAGTGGTCACAAGAAAATATACATACAAAAAAACTATTTCCAATACAAAAGGTTCTCGTATAATATATTAAATTGAAAATTGAAAAATCAGTTACAAAATACGAATGAAAATACAATAGGATATACAAACGCTTTGATAAAATCACGCTGTTAAATTTTCCAAACAAATTATTTCTATTTAAACGTTGGACGGGATTCACATATCACAAATGACATTTTCCTTTCCTTGCGATCGTGAAGATTTTTCGACAGGTGTGTGTGTATGTGTGTGTGTGTGTGTGTGTGTGCGCGCGCGCGTGCGTGTGTGTAATTTTGATCAGGTAATTTCCCGTGATTCTCTTCATCGTCGTTTCTCTTTAGGTCTTCTTCTTAACGTGCTTGCTTCACGTAAACTTTCCCACGAACCTTCTTGTTGATTTGTCTTCGTCCTCCATTCAGTCACTCATGCATAATTGTTGCTTTTCTTAAGTTATTATTTCTCACACAGTCCACTGTTTTTCTCATCTCTCTCTTATACTATTTGTGCACGTCTACTGATGCCATTAGTTTACTTTATGTAACGATTATCTGACCCATTACAATGTAGTTCAAGAATATTATAGCTACTAGAGAAGAAAAAGTGGTAAAATATCTAATTAATGAACTTATTTTCATTTTTGTCTTAAAAAAATTACTTACTAAATAAGTTTAATAATGTTCATTATTTACATACTCTTTATTCAAACAATCTTTTTTCTTCCTTAGTTAAAAAGAAAAATTGATTATAAACGATTTTAGATGTACTTATTCGTATAAATATTCTTTTCCAAAAGAAAGTAATATTACTTTTTAATTTTCACCGTTTGATTTTTTTAATTTGTTCCGAGGAGTAATGTTGAAAATTGGATATAATTTATATAAAACGCATTTGAAGGAATTTTTCATCGATTTAAACGCAATATAAGCTTACGTTGAACAAATTCAACGTTCTACTTGAATATCGAAACATATAAATTAATCATTTATTCCCATAAAAATAGCACGCAGTCGTATTTTCCGACAAACGACAGAAAAAAAATCTTTGATCTCTACTTATAGGAACTCGGAGAAGTCACAACGCTCTCAGTTGGACCTGTGCGTGGTGGTGTTCCGTACGCGTTCGCCGGCAGCGCCGGAGGTTGGCCGCCTCGTGGAGCACAGCAAGCGCCAGGTGCGCGGCTTCGTCGGCTGTCACAAGATGCTCGAGCGCGATCTCTATATCGTTGTCTGCCTCGCCTTCAACCACTGGCACACCGGCATGGAGGACACCTCGAGTTATCCCGAGTACGTTCTAGCGATACACAGCTCTAAGAGGCTTCTCGTCGAGCAGATCTCACCGCCGGCCTTCGTATTGGCCGATGCCATTATCAGCCTCACTCTGGCCAAGGGCCAGCGACATGAGGTGACTATTCTTCGGCTTTCTTCGCTTTTTTTCATATGCTCTCAATATTTGGGCTTTCTATTCTCAATTTGTATTGCTTAATGTTATCATTATTTCATATTCCATAACCTACAGCTTTCCATGAACTTACGATGATCACAACATATTTGTTCTTTTTCTTAATTTATAAAATAGATAAAATTACTTCTAGTTAATAAATGCTACTCATTTGTTGATATATTAAGCTGCCAAAGAAAAAATTGAAATATTCGATTAAAATTTTAATTTAATTTTATAGCATAAATGTAAATTTAGTAAACGAGTTTAACAGCTCTCCCTCGTTTCTAAAATTTATTCTTCGACTTTCATTTTATTTATCTTTTTATCTATTTCCATACATTTTGCTTTATATGTTAGTATATTATATGTTAACTGATTTTGACATTAAACTCGAGAATTGTGAAGATTTTATTTTTATGCTCCCGTTGATGAATAGATTAACTTAATATAATGAAATAATGTGAAGCTGAATTTTCTGTTGAAGAAAATAATAAATTTATTATCCTTAGATTTTATTTATAAATTTTGAATCATAATAAAATTATAAATAAAATTTATTTTTAAAAGTCTTTCTATAAAAATAATTAATCTTAAGCAGTATTACTTACTTTTTGTTTGAAATATGAAAAAATAAAAAAATATTTGTCTAGTACAAAAATTAATAATCCCCAAATTAATTTCTACACTTTTACATCTATTAACACAAATCTATTTGTCCTCTATTTGTGTGTACTAATTAAATAATACATTTTACTGCATTTAAAACCAATGTAGTTATATTTTAACTAATGATTTAATAAGAAATATTTTACTTTACGAAAACTTAAAATTTGGAGATATAATCACAGTATTTAGAGAATATAAAAACATTAACTATATTTACTGAAATTGTTCCATAATTAAAGGAAAACCAGAAACCAAAACCACAAGTACGTAGTAAATATAATTTACACGAGAATATAAACGTGCCGTTTACAGGGTAGAGAAGGTATGACAGCTTATTATCTAACTAAAGGTTGGGCGGGCTTAGTCGTTATGGTTGAAAATCGTCACGTGAATAAGTGGATTCACGTAAAATGTGATTGTCACGAGAGCTACAACGTTGTATCTACAAGAGGACAGCTTAGGACTGCCGACAGCGTTCCTCCACTTCATCGGTAAGTTATTACACATGTTTCATTGTAACATATTGTTATTATTTTTTAAAAATACATATGTACTAAATTGTTAGAATTAATTTTAAACATTTTATTTTTCATTAAATCTAAAATCAAAACATTATATTATCTTTCACTGTAAATGCTATTAATTTTAAAATACACTTACAAAAGCGATACACGATTTTGAATGTAAAAGTGGCGCAGCCTGAATTTAATTGTATAAAAATGTGTTTTAATGATTAAAAGACCATCAAAATGATAAGCTCGTTTACCAAAGTGACAATGCAAAAAAACTAACTTTAACATAATTAAATAAGAAATCTTAATTAAGATTTTATTTCGAAATGATTCTTAAAATATTGGTGTAATATCAGACAAAACTTTAAATTAACATGCTGCGGGTATCAAGGCTCCTGGAGTTAAATCTCGACGATAACAAACATCATTGTACCGTTCATAAAGAGTGCACTAAACCTACCGAGAGTGCAACAATACACACTGGGATAAAATTCTGAACTAAAAGTCTCTCTCGATTTATTGCAGGCAGGTTATAATAGTACTAACGCAGCTGGAGGGCAGCGGTGGATTCTCGATAGCGCACCGCCTCACCCATCGGCTGGCCAACAGCGGCAATCTGCACGACTGGGGACCACCCGACACCCAGCACTGTCCACCAATCGACACGCAGGTCGAGGGTCTTCACAGTCCCCGACTAATAACTTGAAGTCCAACCGCCAGAGGGACGATGCGTTACGGCAGACGCGCAAGCGGTCTGATCGCCATGAATCGAAGCGCGCACGCACTAGCCGAAGGTTTGTAGGACATACCAAAGTTTTCAACAAAAAAGCAAACAGTTATTATAAATACCATATATCAAGTATGACGCACATGCCGAAGAGAGAAAGACAGGAGGTGACCTATCTTGAACGCTTTTGTGATACCTGCAAGAAAGGATTCGAACTCGTCGATACTGCTTCAAAGACGCTATAGATCTTTGAGATTTTACTAGATCGACTTTTATCGCATTTGCATATAATGAGCAGATTGTTGTAAAGTATTCGGGATTCCTGTAAGGGATCGTTTTTCCGTCATTTCATCATAAATAATGCTCGTGAAAGTTGTTTTTTTCTTTTTTTTTTTCATCGAGTTGGAGATATCCTGCACTTGAGTGTATTCTTTTTTATAAAAAAGACTGCGTATTTGCTGAAGGAAAATAATGCTCGAAGAAGATTTTCATAAAGCCAATGAAAAATCTTTATTTTATTTTAACATATGCATACTTCATGCTGCTTCTTAACAGTAAGGGTGGAATTTTGTAATGCTCTTCTAAAGATATAAAAAAATTAAATAATGTACTTCTTAAACAAATATTGAAAATGAGCGCAGTTTGAGGAATTTTCGCGCAAACTAGTCTCTTACTAGTAATATTAATCAACAATGAACTTGCTATTTATACAATAAAAAGTTATTTTCTCAACGTAAAATGTAAAAATATAAAAAGATTATAAAGGTAATTATGCAAGAGGGTAGAGGAAGTGCTGTTCATCAATCATTCTTTGATAAAAAATGAATTATAAATGAAACGTGATACAAGAGATAAGGAAAAAATGTACAATTGCGTATTGTAAAGTGATAAAAAAAATAATAAAAAAAAAGGTTATCTAACATAAACGCGCCATTAAATTCGTGTCAGGGAATTGCTTACGAACGTAGTAACTCAAAATGTATACACTTTAATATCATTTTAAGTAGTTAAAGAAAGGAAAGTTTTATCTTGAAATAATTTTTTTATTATCATTAAAATAAAAGATTTTTCAATAAAAAATAAAAAACACTATCTGTATATATAAGTGTATGAACTTGTTCGGATTCTTTCTATTTCTAGTGAGATATATTTATTAAATATATATTATAAAAATAATATGTATTAAAAAATAAATCTTTATTTTGAATAAGTGTACATTCAACATTTTTAAGTTGGTATGTAGACTCAAAATCAAGTAACGAACAGAAAATTTATTTTTAACGACTTCGTCGAATATTCAGCATTGACGTTTCATTTAGTATTATTTTTACAGTACATCATTGTAGAGAAAAAAAAAGCTTAAAGAGGAACTAGATTGTCGTTGCTGAATCAGTTGTTTCATCGATACTTCTTAATAATAAAAAATTGATCTTGAAAATTTCACTGCCATAACGATATCGAGATTAACAATGTTACATTTTACCTATAATTGATGTCTCAAGTAGAAGTAATCATTTTACATTAAAGATAAGTTATGTTACAATATATATTTGTAATATATATGTAACGAAAGCACTTTAATCTTAAAAGAAATTTTGCCTAGTCGTACTATTCGAAAAATAAAAAAAAATGTTCTCAAACGAGTTGTATAATGATACATAAATCTTATCTTATTTTAGCAAAATTGAACTTGGTCCACTTATAGCATGAATACATTCAAATAATAAAAAAAAAATTATTTCAGGAAGCACTTAGAAAACTGAATGAAATAATCCAAAATACTTCTTGAAATCAACCTTTTCGTGCCTGGCCAAGCGAATGATAAGCCGAAGAGCTCCAATGATATGAGCGAAATTTTTTGCCCTGTTGTATTCTTCTAAATAATCTATAGGCAGCAGAAAGATTTCGAACGTAATCTTGCTAAATATTTTATGATGTACATGTGTATGATCGAAAAGTAACGATTAATTTTCTATGTCGTTTTTTAATTTTTAACATTTTGAGATTGTTGCGTGTGTAGTAATTGTTTTGTTATTTGTACTATTAAACAGGAGTAAAAAGTATTTTTTACTGAATTGAAAAATATCAAATAAAAGATCGTCTTAATATTTTTTTTTATTTTAATGATGATTTAAACTATCAGATATCAAACGAGATCTTTAAAAAAAGATTACATTTTATCATTGTGCATCACTTATTAATTATTGATTTTTTATTTGTACATTAATTTTGAATACTGCTTACAAAAAGAATAACATTTTATTATTTATGATAAGATACTTAAGATATTTTTAATTATTAATATATCTAAAAATGGCTAATGATAATAGTTTCCTATAATTTTACAAATTTAAATATACTTTTATGTGGTATTTTTTAATAAGTAAATGATGACTTTTATGGTTTTAAAGAAAAAAGAATCTTTTTAAAGAGAGTTTTCAAGTCGTTTTATGATAAGGCTTATGTCAAAAGAGCATTTTTATTTGGAATTGTAATACGTATTTTAACAAAATGAAAATAAAATATTATGCATGCTGTGCTAAGGGCTATGGGCAATCAGTATTTTAAGAGAAGTGATAAAACGCGACTCGGTCTGAAACTTTATTTTTCTTTAACTTTTATTAGTAAATATTGATTGCAACAACATGACAATATCCAATTTTGTGATCGATGAATGGATCAGAAATATCTCATCAAAAACAGCGTTCGAATTTATTGTTTATTCAATAAAATACCATAAAAGTATATTCGCTTACAAATAGAACAATTGTGTGTTACTATTTTAAGTGTTTTATCAATGTAAGTTTCAAAATATCGAATAATCGGTGTTTACATCAAATAAATAATTATTTATTATTATACGACGACGTTTATGGAATCACGATGTAAACGTTGAAGCATAAAACATATATAAATATAAATATTTTATTAATTTTATTAACCTTTTACTCTAATTAAATATTAAGAAGTCATCGTGTGCTATCTAAAAGGTAGAATATTAAAGATTTTAATATTTTAGCTAATTCCTAAATCTAAACGATTCATCAATAGAAATTTTTTTAATAATAGATTTAATACTAGTTATCTTGAACGACAGCGAGGCACTTCAGATCGCATTAAAAGAAAAAACAAATTAAACAAAAATCATACATTATTCCTTTAAATTCACATAGGAGGAAGAATTATGCAAAATACAAGGATATCATTGACTGCTTAAATCGAAAGAAGTATTTGCGTGAGTATTTTATATTCATGATTACAGGCCGACAATAGGGATTATATCCAAAAACTAATATTACATGAAAGATCTTGGAACGCTGCAACGGATGGACGCGAGTATATTATGCTATCTTAAGTGATAAAAAACAGATACTAAAAAAAGCCGTGAAAATGTATATATGAACAATATGGTAATAAAAAAAGAAAGGATAAAGAATATCATAATATGAAATTGACTCATGTGACGCCAATGATTATTAGGAAATAGGAGAAATAATAAATCCACAAAAAAGAAGGAAATGGGTCAAAGTAACGGACTTCTGCTATGGGAAGGCCGCGTGTGCCCAAATTGTCGTTCGAATAATGGGTGGAAACGTAAGGCCATACCCATACTATCCCTTATCTTGATCCCCCCTATTTGTTTCTACATTTTTTAGTGATGCACTCTAAATCATCTCATCGTCACACTGATACTAGTCAATGATGATAAACAAAATAGTTTAAAATATTTTTTAACTTGAAGAATATAATTTCTGAAATCATCAAAAGACAGATAAAGATTTTAAAGTATAATATTTTAATTAAAAAAATGTACGAGGAAAACGTATATGAAAAATTTTTAATGCTAGAAACAAATTTAACTGAAACGCAGCCCCAAAATGTGATTATACACATATATTTCATATGTCGAGATTTTGAAACTCATACTTCCGAATCACTGGATAAAGAAAAAGGAATTTTTCTTTTGCTCAAAAGATAGAGATATACTACGATATCATCTGATCTTGGCCTAATGTTTATTTTAGCGTTTAATGTAGTTTTCTAATAAATCTTTTAATTTGACAGAGATACGAAAACGAAATAAAAATGAAAAAGAAGCATCATATCGCTATAAACAGAGTGGAGAGACAAAAGTAAAACAAAAAAATACAATACTTGCAAAAGATTCTGGATTCAGTGACCTTCGTTTTTTTTATAAGCGTTAGAGAAATGAAATAAACGAAATTAATAAAGAAAAAATATTTATAGATTCAAAAAAATAAAGCACATTAATTCTAAGAAATAATTAATATCGAATACATCACTTCAATAAAAAGTAATATTACGTTTGTACGAACCAAAAAGAAAATAGGTGCGAAACGAAAACAAAATAAAAAAACATTGTTATTGTAGGTAAGTTGGAATCCGTAATTTTGTACAACTAGACGGTTATCTGTAAAATGAGATAAAATATTAAACTTATTGAAAGAATTAGATAAAATAAACAGTAAACCACATGTGCCATACCACGAAACAGAAAAAAATGAATACTATTTTTTTTTTATTTTAGAAATAATTTCTTTATCAAAAAAATTGTCGAAGATAGTGTGTAGGTAAATATATAAAAAATTGATTTATTCTAGTATGCTTATAAAAAATAATTAAATTTACATTCTTTTACTTTAAAAGAAAAAGAAATTCAATTACTTATTCAATCATTTATGAAATATTAATTTGATTGCATACGAATATATACATGCGGTCGCTATAATTTAATAATCTCATAAATTATAAAAACTTATCTGCTGTTTAAATTTATTATAGTTTTATCTTTTATACTACAAAAGGCTAAAAATATTGATTATAAAAGTTATTGACATTTACATTTTCGATAATTTTTCGAATAATTTTCATAATAATTCGCTTGATAACTTTATAGAAAGAAAGATTTACTTAGCCTTATTAATTATTAATAAAGAAATTACTTTTGTACTTAGCCTTTACATTGAATATTAAAATTTGTTAGATTCAATGCGAAGGATTCTTCAGTATAATTAAATGCACCATATTTGGATCACATGATAGTAGCTTTATCTTTGAACATGGTTTTTTGCTTCGCTGTTAATTTTGTTATAAAACTACATAAGCTTGTTTTTTAATATCGTTAAATTTTTTCATCATATTAAATTTAACTCAAGGTTTCTCAACATTTCTAGATTATTGCTCCACCAAGATCAATTTGTTACTTTTTATCGACGTTACAAATCGATGTCTGCATGTGTTTCTGTTAAATATTGTTTATAAATAAATAAGCTCGAACTTATGGTACATCTAATGTGTAGATACACCAATCACAAAATGATAAATATCAAGAGGAATCATTATTAAATATCCATTGTCTGATTATATATTAAAAATAGAGTTTAAAATAGTCAGTAAGCTCATATTAAGTACCAATCGAAAATTCAATTTCATTTAATTTGCCGTGTACGGTGCATGACATCCTAGAAGATGAACGAAAACCTAAAATGCATCTAAAAATTAAAATAAATGCTCATCTAGCCTATTACTTTAAATTTTGTGTCTAAAAATCGACAATTATGTCCATATCAATGTTTATCTATATACGTTTCTTATTCATAATCTTAAATAAACCTAGTAAAGTACATCCGAGTATAGCCTAATCCAACTTACATATATGACTATGAAGGTATGAACTTTGTCTAAAAAATGTAAATCGAAAAGAATTTAGGTACGTATACTACGGGTTTTCGTAGTACAAACATTTTATTATTATTAGATGGGTATGCTTCTTCCAGACTTTAGAGCTCGTTCAACATCTCTTTGTCAAGCTCAATTTTATACACGAGACACATAAAGTAGTACTCCAGAAGATGAGTAATTTGTTTCTGACCTTCGGCCAATACCATAATGACCAGATTAAACAAACAATCAAGTCCATGAATATCTTTCGCTAATTTATAATTTATCAGAAGATCTGAAGGAACGATTATGTCATTGTAAATCTCTGATCTTGCATTATTACAAGATTGCTATTGCAACCGATATACAATCCTAATGATATATCGTATAATTTTAGAAAGTTAATACTAAGCCATATTATAGGGCTACTGTTATATACATAAATATCCCTACTATACCATTGCACCTAAAGTAATCTTTCCTCAAATCCAGTTGATACCTACTCGTATCAGCAAGGATAAGTTAGTATAGTGTTCTGCGGAGTATCATGACAGTATCGGTTATGTTGTTTGCCAGCGAATTTGTATTTACCGTACATCGATCACATTGTTTTGACGATTTTATTTTATTATAGCAAATTATTTCGATCTATGAAACCAATATCACGATACGAATTAACTCATCTTAGTAAATTTAATTGTGTGATATGGTAAATATATTAAATCACAACATGCATTGCTCTATTATAAACCCAATGGTCCAGTTATCATTTATATGCTGCAGAATTTATTGCAAACTGTTATGTCAAACCTTGAACGATTGAAATATTATTTGAATTTAGCATGTATAAACAAAGGATGGAAGTCGATACTAATTGTAACTCAAAGAATCTATTTTTTAGAATTTCAGCGATCCACTAAGAATAAATGATTCCTGCTTTAATTTTCTTTATATTGTAAGGAGGGTGTTTTATTGTAAACGTAAATAACACGCCTGCAGATAGTTTTCTTGGTTTCTTTTTGAGAAATGCTCACGAAATGATCGTTATAAATAACTAGCAAGATTACAAGTGAAATTTTTCTCTCTTATATCTTCTATCACTGTCTTCATTTGTTAATTAAAAATTCCATTGGAAAACTCTTGGCATTTAAATTATAGGTCTTTTCAATAGTTTAACTAGGTTTATATTAACTTATATACAAAAGAAACCTTTGTAATAATAGGAAATTACAAATTCTATAAAACTTCCAATTATTGATTCTGTCCTTTTCCTACATATTTAATCTTAATTTCCTCAATATTAACAAAATATACTAAGCAAATCTTATTATGTACTTTGATGTAATCATAAGAAATAAACAAATTTCAATATTTATACAAAATAATGACATTTATGTGACTGATATTTATAAAATGTTCTACTACAATTATAAAACTAGACAGATTGTGTAAAAACAGCTATAAATTTTTCCAATTAATAAAATTAATGTCTACATTGACACATAATGTTTCGACGAAAATTATTCTGATAAGTGAAATAATGAAATTCCTATTTTAAGTACTAAAATATATTACATTGTAAGCGAGATAAATTTGGAAAATTTAACATTAATTATAAAACAATTTCTAAGTACTATCTTTAAAAGTCAAGGTACAAATTGAAATGGACATTAAGTACTTACCATAATTTAGTGTATTATATCTATAATTCTTTTAAACGAAATATGAGAGGTTAAAAAAATATTTATTTAATATGAAAAGGATAAAATATAGATGTGCGTATTTTAGGTAAATAAAAAGATAAATTAAAATAAAGATAGAGAAAAACAGAAATAAGGATGCGATTTACTTTTTTTCTTTCAATGACGCTGACATTTTCACAAATAGAATAAATAACATAAAAATACAACTTGACAAAAATAAATTTAGAAGTGTTGTAAATCTACTTTCAAATTGGTATGAAAGTAAGCGAGAAAATCGATGAAAAAAAATAAATACAAATGTATTAACAATAAAGTTAGAAATTGAAAAATGTGTAGGGAAATCAAATTAATAGAATAATATTCTATGATATTTGGAAATTATATTATTTGCTTTGTCGAAGAGACATTTTCTGAAAAAAAGTGTTCTCCCAATTAATTTTTCTGCGTGTTTGTATAATCGTAAGCTCTCCATACTACTTTAATTTAATGCAATATTATGAAATTCATCTATTCTTTTGTTAATAATTTTCTGCGCGCTTCACCATCTATTCCAAATATAGACAATGTTTATCAGTTATTAAAATTGCTAAAACATATCCATTATTAAATTTACTTTTCAATAATACAAATTTAAAAGAGTAATACATATTTTTAGTTTCAGAATATAGGTACTTATAATTAAAAAGTGTGAGGCATTTTTATAAAATAAAAAACTAACTATCTTTATATATAGATAAGAAGATAATTTTTCAAAATCTAAACGAGGGAAGAAATAACGTATGATTATTTAAAAATAAAATGTTGCAGTATACTATTTTGAGCGAGTGTTTGTAGACGTATACTTGTATAGCTTACGTAGGATTTAATTTGCTTCTCTGATGAACAAGCCATCAAAAGTTGCTGTGCAAACAACATAAGTCGAAAATGCGATAACGTTTAAGAATTTGTTATTTCACTTGTAAATACTTTTAAAATTCTTACTCATTAAATTATTAGAGATTTTAACAGATAAAATGAATAAAACAAAAATATCTTATTTCCATATAGTTCTATGATCTCTAAAAAAAAATAAAAATGAGTTTAGTGTGTTACTTAACGAATGTCACTGAAATCCAAGTGCAAGCTAAGCTTAATTCATTTGTTCTGTCATCGAGTTCATCTTTTTTTACGTCTCTGCAAATAAATTCAACATGCTTATTTTTAAATTGTAATTATTTGCTCCGATTTGCGTATATTCTATAATACAATGTCACTCTCGTTACTTGTCGCACTTATCATTTTCAATGTGAAAAACAATAATAATAAAAATTTATGTAGGATTTTCGCATAGGATCGTGTTGCTGAGTATTCGGTGGAGAAATACACGACGGTGTGCAATTATGCAAAGTTTACTGACGGAAAGTCAGAGTGACTCATGGCAACAGGCAAGTTAGTATTTATTAAAGCACCAGCTTTATCTAAGAGCTCATCTTACATATTTACAACTTAAAATATATTTGTTGTGCGGAATATTGATATTTCTTACAGATTTCATAATCTCACAAATATTCTCAATGTTTGATTTAAAAAAATAAAATAAAATGCTTTAGATCCAAATGCGACAATACAAAAACTTATTTCACCCTATGCAGAAAATTACTTTAGATATTAATCGAAATGAACGAACGTTA
Source organism: Wiebesia pumilae (assembly GCA_018907045.1). Taxonomy (NCBI): domain Eukaryota; kingdom Metazoa; phylum Arthropoda; class Insecta; order Hymenoptera; family Agaonidae; genus Wiebesia; species Wiebesia pumilae. The sequence goes on from JACCHZ010000127.1 coordinate 6,572,237, forward strand.
CATAATTAAATAACAAAAAAACAATTTAAAAACCGTGATTGAATGATTATAAATATTTTAATTGAGGATTCGCATTTTTACGTAATTATATATTATTACTGTGTGACCAATAAAGTGTCCATTGTATATGTAACATTAAAATTGTATAAAAAAAAAGTTGTCATTTCAACCTTATTCGATATATATATAATAAAAAAGAACGAAGGTATCAACAAAAAAGAAAAAATATATAATATCCATTTAGAAACAAAAATATTATCGGGCGTATCAGGTGTCTTCTAAATTCGCGAAAATTGTGATTATAAAATGTAATAATAATGATGATGATGATGATGATATAATATAAAATATGGAGACATTTTTAGAGAATTTCAAGAACCGATAAAAGTGATTGAAACTGTAACGATTGAGAAAGAAATAATATAGGTATTTTTTATGTATTAAGTTACTGTATGAAAAATTCGAAACCCTCGTTGAAGAAATTACGATTAAAGTAATAGATTTGCACGCATAAATATAATTCTCTTAAAATGAAATTGCAAACTCTTACATTTTAAAAAATTTTGGATTAGTGATACTACATTAAATAAATTTGTTGCGAAATATATCAAGTATATGTTTCAAAATAAAAATTTTTTTAGCTAAAAACATCGTCGCGCGTAAAAAAGCGAGTATGAATAAATAGAAAAGAAAGCTATATGTGATTTATGGAGTGCAAATCAATGAAAGATGAAAGATGCAGCTTAAATAAGGGAACAGGAAAAAAAGACAAAAGAAAAATGTTGTATAAACGGAAACTTAGGGTATAAGACTTTCGAGTGAACGTGAGAATTGCGAAAAATTATTCGAAGAAGTTTAATATTTGTTAAAAAAAATAGAGTAGCGGTTTTAGAAGCACCTCGTACAATCAATTAAACCTTTAATTGACCAACCATCAATTTTTCGAATCGATTCGACGAATAAAGAATAATGAGATAACTGCATTCAAAAGGGTTTTTGGAAAAGAGTAACAAAAGAGAATAAAGCAAAGGAAAATATTTCGCGTTTTATGGAAATAAAAAAATTTAGGGCGAATGGGAAAAAGAGAGTGAGAGAGCGAGGAATGTAAAATTGAATATAAAAATTCTGTAATTACGAATATAAATGATCAAGAGATAATGTAATATATATAAGTATATATAATATTTGCTATTATATAAAAACCAATACCAAAATTGTGTTTTCCTTTCTTTTATTTCATGTAGGCACGTTAATAATAAATCAAAATAAGAATTCACAACTTCTTTTTAGTATTTATTTAACCTCTCCAAACAATCACTTGATCTAGTAATTTACTTACATTGTGTGTAATATGAAACCTAATATACACAGATATATTTATTTTGTTAAGAGTTAGATATTTATTTTATTTTCTGTGACTTATCATTTTAAGAATATTAAATGATTACCAACTTTTAAAATAAAAATTATTGAATAATTATTTATGATAATACATAAATAAATGCGCAAACGTCAGATTATTTTTGCATTTATTAATAAAAAGTATGAAAAAAATTTTGATAAAAGTGTACTCGCTGCACTACTAAGTGACTTATTTTATAATTTGTTATATTCAACTTATTGATGATAGAAGCCATATACTTTACTACTAAGCCTGCAAAATTTTATAACAATAATAGAAGGGGTATAAGCAAATAATTTATTTGTACATATTTACATTTCAAGTATACATATTCAAAAATAAACATAATTATTAGCAAAAAAAAACAAGATTATTCTTCCTCTGTAAGCTTAAAAGTTACGCATTCAAATAAAATATTCATTCGAATTTCTTAAATATTTTTCTCTTTTTGATTTAACGATATTTCTCAAGTGCGTAACAATAAGCATATATAAAGTCAAGTAAAATTGCCTTATATTTCCAATTAAAATAAAAAGTAAATCAAGAAAACAACCGTACAGAATTAAAGATTATATTTATTGAAAAGTACGTTTAAAAATCTACATTCCCTACACTGGCAGTATTAGACATTATCTTGTTAAATATGTGAAAAGCACCATTGAGATTATGGTCAAAAGCATCTGAAAAAATAATTCATAAAATCCTTAAAACTCCTCGAAAAGATATTTCGCAATATACTAGACATATATACATATATAGACATATATCACCATGAGCTTGCAGATTTTGATAGAATCCTAAATTATTTGTAGTAATTTTTATTTTAATCTAATTTTACATTGACTTTAATGGGCTCAAACACCATAATAAATATAAATTACTTCTTTTTTTAAGTTACACCACCTTTACTTTATATTGTCTTCTTCGTATTTTTTAATAAATTTTTTATTTCCTAATCATTAAACTTTTTAATAATTTTTGCGTAGGTTTTTACAATTTTTTAAAAAATATTTATCAAAATCTACAGTATCAAGATGAGAAATGTCCTTATAAGTTTAGATTTTATTTACCAATGTACCTGCAGCACCACCTGTTATCACTTTGTACATTTTTGCAAAATGATGAATTTCTCTTCTTACAAAAGTAATGCATCCGAGGTTTCGAATTTTTCCTGAATCCGAATCCATACAAATACTGCTTCTAAATATCAAAATTACCATATAGATCATGTATTTGTGCTCGAGATTTTGAACTATTCTATTTATTATTATTGATTTGGGATAAATATTAAATATTATAACAAGCTAACTTGTTTCTGTAATGAATTTCGTGTTCGCTGTGTTGACTGATGCAGCAGGAGCTTGGTATCAAGCAAACATAAATTCCTAAAAACTTCTCTGTTGTTGTTTCATTTATTTTGGGATATACATTTTCTTGGTAACACCAATCCAGAAATCCAGTAACTCCACAGCACTTAAACTTTAAAAATGTATAAACATAACACAGGTAAATTTTTTAATTTATTCAATTTCAAATGAAAAAAATTTAATTTTCCAAAATTTTGAAAATACTGCTTAACTTTCATGAAAATACATAAAAATAAGTTTTGTTTTCACAATTTTATTATTTAGTTATTCAATAATAGTAATGATTTTCAGTCATATTATTAATGTCACGCACATTCAATTATTAAAAGAATAAGTTCTTTAATATGTTCAAATGATAGTGTAAAAAATTTCTGTTAAAAAATTAAAGAATCTTAATTTTTTTTCTTGCAATTTACAACATTTGAAAACAAAAATTCATCATAAATAAGAATTTTAGCTTCAAATGTGTCGTTTTTTCTGATGTTGCTCATAGTAGAATACACATAAGATCCTAAGTCACTCTTTTTTTTTGTCTTTTTCAAATAGCAAGAGAAAAAATTACGATATCTGTATATGAGTAATTTATTACTTTGAGTTCATACGTTTTATACCTTTACATATTGTGTTATATGTTCTTGTGGATTCTTCTTCCTCATCTTATGTATATATTTTCAAAATAAATATGTATTTACAAATAGCAGATTTGAGCACAAAAGATTTAAGGTAAGTTCAAATAATTTAAAAATACCTATTTAACATAACTCTAACTAAAATGTGTTAAAAAAAAATTCAGAGTTTTAATATTTATTTTATTACATACATAATTTATTTAAATAAGGATCTAATCTATGCAATCATTTCAATGATACAAAGTACGTATAAAGTTGGTTATTAGAACACGAACAAGTTAATAGATTTATCTATTTTGGATCGAGTGAAATAAATTACTTGTGACTCATTTTCTTAATAACATAAAAAAAATGAAAATTTTAACACAACACTTCTCAAACACTATAACACTATGAAAAAATTTAATTTTCTTATTTTACAATGACATGAGAACTAAAGCGCGTAAAAAAAATTTTCGATATTTGTATTCAATATATCTTTTATAGTATTAAATTATTATATTTGAAATTCTTAAAATATCTTACTTAAATAAAAGTACAACGAAATTTGTGATATTTCAAAATATTTATAAAAATATATTTTTTCTACAATGAGTATTTCTATATATACTTACATATTTCATCAAATTTGAGTATGTAAAAGTAGAAAATCAATTTCGTACAGTGTTACAGAAATAGATATTTCAGTAACTCTAAAAAAAAATCATACTAAAACGTAGAATACAATTTTTTCCATTAACAATTACACAGTAAATACTGCTTATTTGTAATGTGTTTCAATGTTGCCATTAAATACAAGTTATGAAAAAGGACTGATTTTTATTAACCAGAATGCACTTTTTAATGCTAACTACTATTTATAGATTGCTTAACTTTTCATTTTTTTATTTTAATAAAACTGAAGTGGCATTAATCTAATTAATTGTAAATATTAAAAATTAAATAAAGAAGATAAAAAAATATATTTTTATTCAAATGAATTATTCAATTAGCAGCATATGTTAATATATTAGTTTATAAATGAAAGAGAACAAATGTTCTCTCGAACATGTGAGAGAATAAAAGTGAAAGGAAGGGATCGATGACGGAGACAGAGACAGAGACAGAAATAGCACAAAGAAGAGTGAGTGAAAGAGATAGAATATTAGCAATTATCAAACCTCATAACCCCCTACTTACGTTAAATTAGAATAAATGAATAAATATATCAGAATTGATTAATTAGATATTGCTTATTGATAAAATGATAAAAATATAAAACATTCCGCATACATCTTTACACTTTAAAAAATATAAAACATCTTCAGAATGGTCCAAATTTTTCATTGATATGTTTTAAAAGACACGAAATATCATCTCATCGCCAAACAGAGAATAAAACGTAATTTTAAAACTGAAATTATCTTCATACAAAAAAAATTCAATTTGCTTTTAATACCGTATTATGTAGATCTCTATTTTTCATTAAAATATATTTGTCTTCTTTTACAAGAAATATGATCAGAAATTAAGATGGACTTGATTGGTAGTATGTACAGTATGTTCTTATAAATATTTTTTAGTATTTATCCTATCCGATAGTTATTCGCTCAAAAGTAGATTAAAAAATAATATGATGGAATGTGTAATGATTGCAATCTTACCGTATTGTGAAAATAATCCCAACTATCTTTAGGATAATCTTCGATACTCAGAGTTATGGAAGAAGTCAAGTGTGATTGAAGATTAGTTTCGACAGTTTTCTGAATTGAAATTTGAAGGAAAATTATAAACACCGTTATGACGCCTAGTATAAATGTCAAAATAGCATGCTGCAGAAAATAAATTGAAATTTGAGCTTAATTATAGCGTTCCTTGAAAAACGACGAACGATTAAATACGTACGATTTTTATTTTACGGGACATTTTCCACAAAACATACAAGCCACTTATTCCTATCATCAAGAAGACAAACGAAATCAAATAAAATGAAACTAATAAAAAAACATACAGTTTAGTCTTCATTATTAATAATAAAATCTCTTTAGATACAGTGAAAGCCAATGCGCTTCCAAAGAATAAAAAACTTAAGATCTGAAAATAGATTAATAAACTGATTTATTACGGTTTTAAATAAAAGTTTTTTTGTTTCATGATTGTTGAATGGAAGAAAAAAATATTTCTAAACATTTCTTAAAAAACGAAAAAATATCTATACAATAAATGTTGTAAAAAAACTTTGAATAATTTAGAAGAAATAATAACCTTCTTATTAAATATAATTAAGTTGATGAATAATATTTACCAAAATAACACAATTCAAGAAAACGCACATCCATCTTATATTGTCGCAACAAATTGTTACGCGATTCAAGTAAACTCTTTGTTGTTCATCATTTCTAAGCCGTTCTTCGATAAAATTTACGTTATCAATACTATTATCGGCCAAATCTGGGGTTGATACAGTTTCTCCCCTCGATTGCCAATTATTACGAGTCAACTGTGCTAAATATGTGAGAATATATAAAGAGGGATTCTTATTGTAACATATTTCATAATTTATAGAAATACGGTTGTGCGCGTTTTTCTTTTCTATTAACGATATCTAGCACATAATTTAAATTTATTTATGCGTGAAATAATATGGATATTACTTATTTAAATAATATTACTTTTGATTTACTTTTATGAAATTAGCTAAGGCTGCATTGTGCTGCCTCAAACGACAACTAATTTTCTACTATCATTATACTGTATTAACCTTCTAGAAGTGTATAATAATAATAATTCAACTGATCTCAGAACTGAATCTTGAAAGCACAAAAGATATTAGTCATGATTTATAAAACAATTAAGTTTTTTTTTATTAACACTAATTGTACAGGTTATTAAATGTTTTCAATTCTAATGAAAAATCAATTGATAGATTTTCAATTTCAATATCTGAAATTGATATTTATATTTTAATACAAATTTAACTATTATTTCAAGCTGAAACATTTAATTATAATACGTAGAGTTAGGACGTTAAGTTCTTTAAATCTCATACATGAAAAATTTTTCTTGATCAATTATAATTAAAATTTTAAAAATATTATTTTACGTTTTAATATAATATGCATTTAAACATAAAATTCAGTTTTAAAACAGCATGATGTTAATCACAGCACTTATACATCGTCATTCATTAATACATAATTTACGTTTCGAAACTTTATGAATTGACTATTATTAAGTGATATTAAAGATAAAGTGAATGTAAAATGAAATTTGTATTTATTAACCCAAATAAAAAACTTGACATACTCGCAGGAAGAGCCGTAGATTTAGTTTTTCGTATAGAATCAGTAGCGTGTCTTTGATAAATTCGGCATTTGATTAATTTAGGATAATTTAACGGTCGTTTCGTTAGGTGCTTCGGCCTAAAAATTGTACTGCACTGGACCGAAGTTGAATCATCGATCTTGAAAAAAATTTTAACTTAGATATTCAATCACTACTTGATGTTAGATAATGTTTATTAACGGTATTTCATATTTACCTGCCTCACGCTTTTGTACGATTTACGCATTGCGTTCTCACTGTAATCTTGTTCACATACTGATTCAATTATATCATCAGAAGCATCCCTTAAGATATTTTTAATTAAATGAAAATGTTTAACTATACAGTCCATATATGGATTATATATAATTACATTGGTTTCATTCTCAGTTTATTTGGTGACGACTTATTCAAAACTATATTACTATCTTCGTTGATCATATTGTTTTAACTTCAATTGAACTAAACGTGTGTGTGTGTCTGTGCCTGTGTATGAGAGTATTTATATGAAATTAACTTGAAAATCGACATATTAATTACAAATGTAACGCCTCATTAACTTATTTTATTGTACAACTTATATATTTACTGTAACTTTCCTCTTCAGGTTAGATTTAGCATTAAATGTTGCATCTTCAGGAACACTACTCTGAAGTTAAACGTAACATTCTTTATTGCATGACCATTAACACGACAATAAGAGATAGTCTAATCGAATCTTTTTAAATAGCAAGCACTAAACGGTTTGAATAGAAATATTTATACAACTTATACATATGTAATAAAATATTATTAAGAAGAGAAATCAATAATATAAATGCACTGGATAATTAAAGATTTTTATTCACATTAATAAATATAGAAGAAAAAATTATGCTAGTTCATATGAATTCAAATTTTGTATGCTCTAGTTACCGTACGACTATACGTGTTTTATATTTTCTAGTACGCAGATAGGAAAGTGATTATTGAATTTTTGAAATCGTAAATAAAGTATATTATAATTACCTTGAAGTAGCAAAAATGGGATGAAATCCATTCCTTACCTTATTTCCTGCTCAAAGTTTGAGATGATTATTGCCCGCTTATAAGATATGATGTTTATTTGTTTAATTTAGAATTCAAATACATTTTTTCTAAAATCTATCAATGCTTATAAAAGCAATGAACAAATTTTGAAAAATATTGATTAGATATTAGAAAATAAAGAAAAAATTAAAAAAAGGAAGAGAAAAGAAAATAGATTAATCAAATTTATAGTTATCATAAAATAATTTCAAAATAATTCTATGTAAATGAGTGTAAATGAAGATCCATGTAACAGCCGCATATATAAAGTGAGAATATGAAAAAAAAGCATCATTTTGAAATGACGATACGTAAACTTTATTTTGTAAGATTCGTACTGTAGGTAGTTATTATATATATATATATATATATATATGTATGTATAAATATATACACATAGCATATATGCGTCACTTTTGGACGTATTATTTGTCGTACTATATGTATAAAACAACAAGGAAACAACTGACAGTAAATAATAACATAATCCATGAGGAAATGTAACACTTCTCATTGAATCGTACGCATCAATATAGTTCCGCTTCTTATTAAGTATATTTTACTGTGCACATAGAAAAATCGAAAACTCCATTCTTGCTTAACAGTTAAATTGTTTACTTATACTCGTTATAGAAACTAAATTATCGATAATGTCGAGATTCGAGTATATAGTTAGCCGGGAAGAAAATAAAAATTAAATTGAAAAATCGCCACAGGAAAGCTCGAGCAATTTCGAGGAATCGAAGGATAACATTGTATTAGAAAAGTACCAAATTGCCGATCCAAATTGGTCCATAAATAATTTGCGGGATTTAATTATCTATGCTTATCAATAAGCATGTAACACTTTCATGTGGCCATTTAACTGTAAAATTGGTTTAAACTTATCATCGATATCAAACGTTATTAATATACACGTATATTTATATAATAGGTAATTATTTATATTAATTTTTTTCTTGTACTTGGAAAAAGAAAAAGAAATTGTTTCTCAAGGCAGTGAGCGCGATAATTTCTATTTCTCTCCGCTTTCTCCCCTTTCCTATAAATTCGCGTCTTCTATATGTAACAAAATAAAAATATTCAAGTGATTATACATTTATCTACACCACTCGCCTTACAAAGTACTTTAATAAATCGTCCTATAATTTCATTACTTTTATGCTTATCATTAATTGTATTACTGTAGATTTATTTCTAGCTTTATAAACCTCTTATGCCTAAGACTAATATCTTATATATATTTATAATCAATTATATATTATTTTATTATCTATATCAAGCTGCATATTATGCATTATTATATATACGTATGTGTTCGAAAGTCACATAGTATTTATATATTTATACGTACATTGGTTGTGTTTCTTATGTATACATTTGCATGTATAGTAATAATAAGTATATAATATATTTGCACATATAATTGCGCTTTCAATTTAATCTTTTGTATAGAAGGGCCCGAGGTGTATGTATAATTCCTTTTCTTTAATATATACATAGTATGTGACACTTATTGTGTAATGAGGATCGTTGAAACATATATTGGCGTGTATATATATTTACAACAGAACACTGGTATTCATTTTCCTTTTGCAATTACTTTTATCCGATTTTTACGTATGAGGATAAATTTCGTCACGAATGGCATTCACCAACATATTAAACTGCTTGGGTGATCGAACGAACTGAATTGCCGAATGGAAAGAGAGCATAAAATTCCTTTTCGTATTACCTGTTAATGTTAGCAACTTTATTCGTAAGATAATAATTAGTATTTGTGAGTTAAAAAATGCACTTGTAATCTATTCACTTATAATTATATATCACTTTTCTGTGCATTCGTATATTTTTAACTATCAAACTAAACGTCCCCATTCACAAAAGTAATTAAATCATTTATCCTCGTTACAAGATGGGAAAGTACAAAATTATCTTCAAATTTACTTTGAAATAAGTATTCTATCGATCTTAAAATATACCATACATAATTTTTCTAACTCTCGAGATCGAATGCATCATTTATTATACACTTTGTAAATATTTAATCAACTACTTTTATAAGTTATATTAATTTATCATAATACTCTTTTAAATACAAAATAACAGAATAATGGTACAATAATAAATGAAAAAAAGCAACATTTCTCAATATTAATGAAACCATGGATAATCCATTCTTATATAAATTATAGAATTATCGAACTATTGAAAATTTATACTTTGCTATTACATAAACATTAGACCAAGTTTAATAAGCTATCTATTGTAAAATCAAACGGATAATTTAAAATTTAAAAATATTACAGATTGTTCTTTACGTTCATCTTCCAACGTTTAACTATGAAAGTTTTAAACCAATATAATTCTTCATTTGTGATAGAAAATCTCTAAAATTTAACAGAGAATTCAAAAAAATGAATGGAAATATTTCTTATTTTTAGTCCATCTTTATGAATTCCACTACATATCAACATAGAATACGATATCTTATAATTATTGCTGTTTTCATTTCTTTATGAATACTAACCAATGTATCTTTTACCAAATATATTTTTAATTAAAAGTCAAACAAAGCTTATGCGATTTTCTATACCTACTAAAAGCAAAACAAAACAAAACAAAACAAAACAAAAAAAGTATTATAAAGCAATTAAATTTTTTTTTACTAGGAATCTTGCTTAAATGTACGAATAAGAATATAAACTCATGATTAAAAATTAATTAATTATATCATTTAAAACAAGCAAAAAAAACGAATAAAAAAAAGTAAAAAAACTAAGATCATACAAATAAATGCATTAACTTAAGTTTATCACACGTAAATTCTTTAAGAATATCTAATGTGATCTTTTAAGATCATTATTCAGCTTTTATAGAGAACACATATTTACTGGAGCAACGTAGCTATTCTCTGCCAAATACTTTATAGGTTTTTCACCAAGATCATTATTACGATAATGAGTTTCATAACTAAATCACGCATAAAAAAGCTACCATCAATATGAAAGTTCATTTTCTTAATTAAATTCAGCACATCTATGACGAATAGTAGAGAATAGGACAGTGATTTTAATAAACAAATCTGAAATGTGTACTTCATAAACCACACAAAAACGTCTTTGATTCTTGCTTTTATCAATGAAGCATCCTAATTGATGAAAAGTAATGACGATAAAAAATTATTTTTATTAACAATTGACGATATTCGAGAAATTTTAAAATATAAATCTATAAATTCTCCATACAAACTGACAGCAAACTAAAACATTAAAACATCAAAACATCGGTCTTGAGATAACGAGAGCTAACTGTGCCATGATTACTGAATCCGTCGTTACTGACACACTGATCCCATCTGGATTTAGAAGAATAATTCTATTTAGTACAACATTCAGCTCGTGTATTCCAGCGGACATACCTCCTCTCCATAATTTCATCTCATTCATAGCATAGTTAAACTATAGATATACGAATCTGAAACACTTTTGAATCTTTTTTATTAGACAGCTTTTAAAATTTTCGTTTTTAATAATGTCTAACAAACAAAGATATTATTATTAATTCGCGATGTGTAACAGGACAAACACGATTTGAAAGCTGGCAAGTCTAATTCTGAATATAAATGAAAAAGAAATGTAACTTTAGCCGATATCGTTGCTCGAAAAACTCTTGAAATAGTGAAGGAATTTGATGTTGCTTGAAAGAAATAAACAAGAGACAGTAAACGGACAGTGTATGAATTCTGTCGAATAATTATATTAGCTTTTATCACATTAATCTTGAAATGAAGCTCTATTTAAAGTTCTTTTTCTTTTTAATTGGCAATAAAAATTATACGTTGTTACTTGTCAGTTAATTAAAAACACCAGACCTTAAGCTATTAATAAAACAAAGGTATACTCGTTAAAAATAATAGTGTATCGATTTTAATGATAAATTATAGTAAATAAGTCAATCAAAAGAAATTACTGTAAATAAAAAGATTAAATTTTTTATTAAAATGAAGACACTAATACTTTTTATTCTTATACATTTTTAAAAGCATTCAAATATATGTGAACGAAAATTTTGTGAAAATGCATAATTTACTTATTATAAGCAAAAATCCAAGATAGTAACATAATAAAAATAATTTTTTACTTATACAAATTAAAATTAAAATATTTTAATTATAATTTATACTATTTAAGATTTCCTTAAAACTAACACAATTGTAATTAAATTTAGATTTTATGTAGAATTGTAATTAAAATGTAATGAATTTCTAAATATTAGAAATTTGAAAATAGTGTTACTTGCTTAACATTGCTGTTTCTTTACAAAATGACTAACTATATTTAATAACATAAAAAAATAAAAATCATATAAGCTTATAAAAGATACCTTCTCTTGTTTTAATAAAAACAAAAATATAAAAAAGCAAGAAAAATTAAATTAATTATTGTTGGAAATTGGTGTTTTTTCTCTAACAAAGACAATAAAATTTTGTCAATTTAAAAATGATAGAGCAACATATCGTTAAATTAACAAAACCATATTCATCGATTTAGATTTTTACAAAGGTAAAATTCTTTTTTATGTAAAACACTGTCGAGTTTACTTGTACCTGTCTCAAAACTGTTCTAGTTCATTTCTTTCATTTTTTCAAAAATTCATCATGAATATTGTAACTAAGCTGACGTCACTTGTTTATGTCTAACTTGTTTTACTCGTACATAATCGGTCGTACTTTGACATTCAATCGATCTTTCTATTTCATAAATTACTTGCCATTTTTTTCGAGATTCGATCGACAACTATACCAGTCAGTCGCGCGAAATCTCATCAATTGCTACTCTCTTTCAATAAGTATATACGTAGTTTTCATAAGAATTTTCTCTTTTATTAAAAAAAGTAGTCATTTGAGACTTGAAAACACTTCTAAAGATAAAAAAAGAAGAAAAATAGATAAGACATTTGTACAGCGAAGAAAAAAACAATGATTCTCACACATTGAACATCCATGGTAAATTGGTTTATAAAGCACTAAACTTTTCATCGCACTGAAAATTTTATTTCTCACTGTCGATTGCAGAATCCTTTCATGCTATCACTCTATCACTCTCGCTCTCTCTCTTTTTCTTTTTCTCCCTTTCTTCGTAGTTGGTTTTTTCTTTAAATGCGCTCTCCAAAGCCCCACGATGCTCCGAATATTCGATATAATAACAAAAAGAAAAAATATTAATAATAATAATAAAAAATAATATATAATATATAATAGTAATAAGGAAGTAAATAATATTTAAATGTACAGCCAGCTTTTATCCGACCACACTCGATTAAATTAAGACTAAGAAACTAAATGGGAATAAAAAATGTAAATTACATTAAGTTTCTCCTTTGATATAGTACACTGGTATGGTCGAGATATATAGATGCATACTTAAAAATAAACATAAAAGAAAAAAAAATCGAAAAATAAGAGTGACGGAGTGTTCTTATTATCTTACAACCATCACAACTCATTGTCATCAAAATATTACAATACTTCGTTTCGTGTAATTTGCTTGATTCAATTATTTTGTATCAATAATCATTTTAATAATCATTAATATATAATATAATATAATATATAATATAATAATAATAATAATCAATAAATGTATATTAGACAGGTAAATTATTAATAATAATTATTATTATTACCGTAATTATAGTTTTTTTAATATTTACAGAGTGTTATGATATACGAAGGGGCCCCCGCCACCGTTTTGGCTAAGTTATTATTATAGCTACACATTTTTGTTGTACTGTACACGCACGGAGGTGGGGGTGGGGAGGATGCGGAATAAAAGAGAGGTGAAGGAAAGAAAAGGCTTACACAACTAAGGGAGAAAGAAGAGAGAGAATGAGAGAATTTTAATAAGTCGTAGGGAGGCCCCGAGTTTGTTTCTTATTTTTTCAGTTTCTCTCTTCGAAAAATTAATGAACAAGATTTTTTCAGTATATAAATTCTCCCGCGTCATTATCATTACTAGCGAATTAGCAGCCTGTGTTCTTACGTCTTAGTTTTTTTGTCCATAACGACAGTTATACATTATTTTCGTCTTATCCTTTGCCATTGTCCCATATTCTGTAGATAATTAATATATATTTGGTTGCAATCGCCGCACAATTATTTTTTTATTGTTAATTATTGTTTTATTTTGTTAATTTCGATGCGCTCGTTTTCTTTTGCGGTGTCACACACACAAACACACTTTTGTCCTCAAGCCCTTCCTTTTTTCCTTTCTTTCTTCCATTCTCCACGAATTAAGGAACGCCGAAGATATGCCTAAGCTAGTCGAATTTGTTGCTTGTTTCTTCTCATTCGTAATAATCTTGTAAAATTTTCTTTATATAATAGTTGCTATAAAGTTTACGGTCCCGAGATGGCCGTAGATTTTTTTATCTAGATATCCCACCCCCCTCGACATATGCAATCACATACATTTTCTACTCCCCGCCAACCCGCCACTCACTCTCTCTCTCTCTCTCTCTCACTGTATGTCTCCAAACATATCCGTAATACGAATTTATCGCAATTACTTTTATATCGCATTTTTCTTTGTTTAATAACAAATGATCTTATAATCTAACATCGTCGTTTAATAAATCTGGACTCTAAAAACTCGTATTTTAATTAATCAACTTTTCTTTTTCACGTCACGTTGCACTCACAAATTGTTCATTTATTTATTTAATTCTCTATCTTCATAACCTTAATTTAAAACATTACAATACGCGGATTGCTGATTCTATCATCCATTGTTATTTCTCTTAATAATCGTCCTCTCTCGTCATACAAGAAAATTCGCCTATTTATCTTTGCATTTCTGTTTGTCACAATAATATATAATACATATACGTAATGGTAATAACTGCAATAATCGCTACAGTAGTATTATTTTTGCTTTAACTTCATCATTTATCAAATAGTAATAATGGATTAACGTTAAGTATACACAACACATTTGTACGCTTTCATTTAAACTTGCGCTCACGCGATCAGCAATAGCAAGGAAAAAAATGTATATGTAAGAAAAAAGACATACAAGAATATTCGGTACAGTAAAATTGGTTGCTTGCTTGCATGTATGGTGTAAGTGTGTTTTTGTCTCCTTTCATCTCGTATTTTACGAAGGCAGAAAAAAAGGATGTGAAGAGGGCAATACCGTGTTAGGGGTACTATATGAAAGTATGAAGTTCTGTTAAAAGGATTTCCATGTGCTTCTAAATATGTATGATGTGCTTATATACATATGTATATATACACATGTGTAGTCTTTCAGTTGTCACACACGGGGTATACATCAACGTCGCGCGTATTTTCCTCGTACTTTTGCACTTCTTGTTAAAAAGCTGCTATAGGAAGATCATCCGCTTAGCGTCTGTCTCCCTTTCATATACATACTTCGACATATAAACGATACACATACACAGCCACACACGCGCGCGTAATCATATAAGTTTATACATATGCATATATATGTATATATACGTATAAACGACGATTCGGCGCCTCAACGGGAACATATAAAAAGTAGAGATCGGCAGGTAGGTAGGTAGGTAGGTAGGTAGGTAGGTAGGTAGGTAGGTAGGTAGATAGGCAGGCAGGCAGGCTGGCAGGCAGGCAAACAGACAGACAGACAGACAGAGAGAGAGAGAGGAAGAGTGAGAAAAAGGAAGAGGGGAGGAGGGAGTAAATGAGTGGGTCGGGAAGTGATGGCGAGAGGTAGGGCAAGCAGAGAGTGAGTGCGAAAGAGAGACCAAGAAAGAAAACGGATGGTCTTTTTTCCTTCCTTCTTTTTCTCATGGATCTTGATCTCATCCTCGTTTCACTGTTTCTCTTTTTCCTCATTTTGTTTGTGGGCGATATAGAATTCTCACACGGTCGCGCGCACGAGCCGCGGTAAGCATTCAGGTGTCGCTCTCGCGTTACTACCTGGGACCGCCTGGTAACGCCTCGAGGCACATGAGTCAAAATAAACAATCGCCAACAGTCACTACAAGCCCTCGACGAACTTGGAGAGCTGGTCCTGCGGAGTCATCGGCGTAACGTCATTGGCATCCTGGGCACCCGTGGCCCCCCCGGGCGCCGCAGGCGAGGGATGATGCGGCATCGCCGAGGGATGTTGACCTGGTCCGCCGGCTGTAGACTGAGAGCCTGGGCCTCCAGGGGCCTGGCCCAACTGCGAGAGCATCATCTCACTTGGTCCGCCAAGCTCGTGAGCCGGTGAGTGTGTGGGCGTGCCCGCATGGCCGCCACCGCTCGCAGCCCCAGCGCCGGATAAGTGATGGGGCGAGGGCACGGGGTTCGCTCGGGGTGAGGGCACCGGTTGGTTGCGCGGTGAGGGTACCGGCCGCGGCGAGGGGTTTGGCTGGGGCGAGCGTATCGGCGGCGGCGAGCGCACTGACTGCATCAGCTGCTGCTGGACGGAGGAGATCCCGGGGGGTCCCATCACGCCTTGAGGCGACGGCACTGGAGGCGGCGTCGGCTTCAAGCCCGGCTGTCCGTAGGCCTGCTCGTTGAAGCCACTGTAACCTGCGGAACAGAAGCCGACAACAACCTTTAGTTCGTCCGTCTCTCTCGTGTATGGGAAGATGACACACTGCTCGGAAATTTTTGGTTATCTTTTATCTCATACAGTCTCATTTTACACACATGTACAAGTGATTATAAAGCGATTTGCATATTTTGCTTACGCTTTTTCTGAAAACTATGGAATAGACTATACTCGGATAATGTTTAATACATTTAAAAATGTATCTAATTTAAACATTATTGTGTCCAGAATTGCAAAAGGTAAGTTTTCAAATTGATTTGAAATTCTATTCTTAGCTTGCTGTCCATTAAATATGAAAATAAAAAATGTAGTAATAAAAAACTCTTGATATGTTTGCAATTAGATCTAAGGAAAGATTACGATATAAAGGGGATCTTGTTGATACTACGCAGTGGTCATTGACAAGTTCGACAATCTAGAAAACAACTTACCCAACATGGGTGGTCTGATTGGTCTCTGCTGGCCGTAGGGTGGAGCAGAAGGTTGGGTAAATGTCTGGGAACCGGCGGCCGCAGCCGCCGCGACTGCCGCCTGTTGTTGAGCTGCTGCCTGTTGCTGTCTCTGTATGAGGAGCATCTGCTGCTGTTTGTACCACTGCTGTTGCTGCTGCTGTTGTTGAACGCTTGGCGCCTGCTGTTGTTGGCTCTGTTGTTGTTGTTGTTGCTGCTGCTGATTCAACATCGCCTGTATCTGCATGCGGGCCTGTTGCGTTTGTTGTTGTTGTTGCTGTTGCTGCTGGGGCGTAATCATATGCAAGCTTGGCTGTTGCTGCTGCTGCTGCTGCTGGGATTGACTAGGACCCAGCGGCCCGGCACCGCCGCCGTGTTGACCCGGCTGTTGCTGAAATGCGAGCACCTTTTGTCAATTGAAGAGAGATCAATCGACTTTAACCAATGTTATTGGCATTTTTTTCTTTGTGCAGGTTAACTACTGATGTTATTATTTAATGCTGGGAAAACACTTGGATTCCCTGATAGTCAATATTACTCTGATCTTGACCATAAGAATTTATATTACAAATCAATAGAAAATTATTATAATCGTATAACAAATACTAAAATAATTCAAAATCGTTTTTTAATCCTAAAGGCTCATTAATAAAACACTAGCATAAGAGTCTTCAACATCATTGAGCTTTTTAATATTTTTAGAAACTCATCTCATTCTTTTATTATGAATTATCTTTGTGTACTTATAATTCTTTTTCAAATTATGTCAAATTCTCCAGAACTCCATAAATATTATTAAATTCTGGACATCCTCTAATGTTTATTATTAAAATTTATTATTTATAAATGAATATAAACAGCTATAAAGTTAAAAATATTATGCGGTTTTAATAATGACTAACAATAGTAACCTTCGACAAGAACAATATCGAAAAAAAAAGTGCGCTTACTGATCGTTGTTTAAGGAAGGCTGCCATGAGAGCTGGATTGCTCTTAAGAATGCGCAGGATTTCGCTCTGTTGGTCGGGATTGTTTGGGCTTCGAAGTGTTTGCATGAGCTGCTGGAGCGCTTGCTTACCAGCCGCGTTCTGACCAACTTGGCTCGCCGGCACTCCGATGACGCCCGATTGCCTCGGCATTTGGCCTCCCATGCCACCCATACCTGGTTGGCCTGGTTGCTGCTGCTGCTGTTGTTGCTGTTGCTGTTGGGGCTGCGGTGGTTGCTGTGGTTGTTGTTGTTGCAAAAGCTGCGGCGCCTGCTGCCTCAAGCCTGAATTCTGCTGCATCACTGCGTTTGGCTGGTATCTGAAGTTTAGCGTATTACTACGCCATCCATAAAATGTTTATTAGTACCATTATAATTGTAAATACATAACGATGGATTTATTTTTCAAAAAGACATCTAGATTTGTACGATTTAAGAACACACTTTTAATTATTCTATAGTAAATGTTATCGATGCACTTAAATAAAGTCGCAAGAAAATAAATTAAAAATATGATCACAGTGAAAAATACTTCTTTAATTATTAATATTTCCAACTAAATATATTACAACAATCTTGGTTGTTTAAAAGATTTAATTTTATAAACTATTTCAATTCGGAATATTATGATGTAAGGTATTGTTAAATAAATTGAATAAATCACGAATTTAGTAGTTCTTCCTTTATATATTAGTGTACTTCTTTCCCTAATACAGTATTTCATCAAATCTAACTTTCTAATAAATCATTATACATTAATATCTTATAATATTATACATTAAAATATTGTTTATGCCTATAAATAATTATATGCCCTCTTATTTAATAGATTATACATAAGTTTGTTTTTACGTACAAATTATGTTATATCTGTAACTCATATGAATTATAAGAATTATGTTCATATCAGCATCGAATATCTTTGATATCTTATTTTGTATTTGTAATTTATAAACAAAATAGAATTTCATGAATATTTCATATTATTTTAAGTTCTGATTAATAATTTTATTTCTAATACAAACGTATACAGCTAATGCAATGAACATAAAATTCTTGAATAATCCCATGTAATGTAAATCTAAGAATCTAAAAACGCCAACACAAAATAAGTAAAGACAATTGAAAAACTCACCTGGGCGTCCACTGGTCCATAGAAATGAGATGCGTACCACCTGGATTAGCCATCTGCACAGGCATAGGCCTCTGCATTTGTGGTGGTGGCATAACGGCTCCCGGTTGACCAGCTACGCCGACGCCTACGCCTACGCCAACACCAACGCCGACGCCTGAAGGTGTGACCTTACCATAACCGACATGCGGTGCCTGCTGCCTTGCCGCCTCTTCCTGTACCTGCTTTACGACCTGGAGCACATGTGCAGGCGGTGTTTGAGGTCCTGGCTTCATACCAATACCCGGTTGGTGATGGGGCGAAGGCAGCGATGTCGGGCTAATACCGGGTTTCATGGCAACGCCTGCCGACATCGAGGAATTGGCCGTGGGTGGACCAGACTGGAGACTCGACTCCGAACCCGTTGGTCGAGTATTCGTCATCACTGCCATTCTTCGCCTGTAAACAATGAGAATTAATAAACTTTGTTAGTTATTGGAGTGAATTAATAAAGTACGTTGGTATTTGGATTGAGACTTCTACATGATTCTATCTTACAAATTTTATAAGATTAATATAAAGTTTAAAATCTTCAAATTTTGTAAATCAAACATTGTACAAAAGCGATATAAATGTTATTAAAGTTAGCACATTACAATTGAAAAATAGGAACTTGGTTAAAAAAGAAAAATAATTAGTTTTAGGAGAATACGAATAAATTTAAAATAAAGTATATAATCATTCATATGTTCAAATAATTATTCAAAGTGTACAGATATGAAATGTAGGTTCTTGTATAATATTGAAAAGGAGCTGACGCAATACTGGAATTAAAGTATAACAAACTAAAGGTATATTGTAAATTACATTATATGGAAAAAGATAAACTTAATACATCCAAAATACCAAAGGAAGCTCATTTTTAGATAGACCAAAACAATAGTGGTAAGGAACATTAAGTTAAACTTATGAGAATTATCATATATACTACATTTATACATTGTTTTAGAACAAAATAAAGAGGTGATTAATCCTCTTGTATGATACTACTAAGAAAATTTAAAAAATTGCTATACCATATTCATATTAATAATAAAAGCGAGTAAAAATTTCCATTTTTGTGCAGAAAAATGTTCTCAATATCGATACAAACGCGTTTATAACGTAATAAAAAAAGTCTATGTTTAAGCTGCTACTGTAGTAGATGATCATTTATTTACCTAAGCAACTGAGCCTGTTGCAGTCTCTGGTGATGTTGTTGTTGCTTTAGTTTGTGTTTGATGTTGTAGCAAAATGGCACAGGACACTTGGCCTCTTGGCAGTGCCTCGCATGATGACAGCAAAGCGCTACAAGCTGCTTGCAAATCGGACAGCCACCGCTCGTACGCCTCTTACATGTCTTTATGTGTGTTACCACCCTCTTCATCCTCTGGCAACTTGCTAATCGACAGTTCGCGTCTTTACATTGGCACGCATGTACCAAAGATTGTATACACCTTTGTATCGAAAACTTTCGCGCTTCCTATAACAATAATGTCGTAGATGTACGAGAGGTCAGTTTCTGTATAATGCGTAAATATCAATTGCTCTTTATTACGTTTATATTTTATGGAAAACCAAAAATGAATTATGATTTCATAAATAACAATATTACAGGTACGCGTTAAAAAATGTTTCGCTAAACTAATTAAAAGTAATTCTTAATTATTAATAAATCATAATTATTATTAGAAAGAAATACATTAAAAGTAAACTTATGACTTATTCATTTAAGACGAATTAAACAATACGATAATATCTCTTTAAATAAATTTTTTTTTTACGAAAACACTGAATATATTTGTCAAATTAAAAATTAATGGGCTTAAGGAATTTTTTATCACTATCTTTCTCAATGACGTCAGGCATGGTAATTCATAAGTTTAACATATATCTTATGTATACATTCTAGATGTTGATATATAAGAGTCATATGTCATCAATTACGCCATTTTGGTTTTAAAAGAAATACGTTTTCTTGTCGTTTAATTCTTAATGCCTTGATTAAATCTGTACTAAGTTTTTATTTGACACATATTAATTTTACCTAATATTAACTTTAGCGAACTGCAACTATACTAATAATTAGAGAATATTATTTTTTTTACTAATAACGAATTATTGATGTTCTTCAAACAAATTATACCAAGAGCAATTAAAGCAATAAGTTATCAATGCATAGAGTGAATTTTATAAATTTATTTATGACATTGAAATTTAATTAACTACATATATCAATATTATATTTGTAAAAAATAAATTCAATGTTATTGTAGTAATTATAATACCATAATAGAAAATGATAAAAATATATTTTGGCGAATATAAATTAATTTTCCAAAATAGTAGTACAATAGTAAAAAATTTAAATATTACAAATTATATGATTAATAAATAATAGTATGAAATTACTGATTCTTTCATTTTTAACATGTTATAAAACAGTCATAAATAATTATTTTTAACGTAAAATACAGTAATAATAAATAAATTTTAATTATTCAAAGTTTATATAACAAAGATATTCTTGCATACCTGAGGATTCACTTGTTTTGCATCGGCCGGCGATGATCCATCATCCAAGTCTAAACCAAGTTTCTCCATAACATGCGGATGACCTTCTTTTTCTTTACAACTTAGACACAAATCAAAGTCCTATAAGTAAAGAAAAATTGAATGAATAACAATCACAATCCTTCGTCGAAAACAGCAATATTTCTTATATTAAAAACATTGAAATATATCATTCTATACTTACATCACACACAGTACAGTGGTACCTAGTCTCGACGTGACTTTTACACTTATTACAATTGTACACAAATTTGTCTGAACCTTGATTGTGTAATTCATATAACATAGACATCGAGCTGAATTTCGCTCGTCTGAGCGACGAGAATTCATAATGCTTTTCTTTCGCCATCGTGAGGAAAGCATCGCGTCCGTCCATCAAATCACAATTAAGAACTGGATCCGTATCTAAAATCGCCTGAAAAAAAAAATTGAATTATAATTTAAACAAATCACTTTATAAATTTCTTTTCATAATTATTTTAAATATGAGTTGACTAAAAGCTAAAACTAATAAAATTAAACTAACACACGTATTGGAAAAAAATTTAATTGAAAAATGGTGAAGAAAATTAACTTGTATTTATCAATAATTTCTTAAATAAATTTAAAATATTTTGAAAAAATATTAAATTAAACAAAAACTTACCCCTAAACTGGCTGCACTTTGAGCACTATGAAGTCTAATAACGAAAAATACTTCTTTGTGCTTTTCCATTGTAGCAAAAATTTTAGCAGAGAGATCATTTCCAGTTTGAGGAGTATTGGACTTTTTACTATTTTTCCTCTGATTCGCTTTAGACTTGTTGGACTTTTTCGCCTTCTTTTGACCTTTCTTTTTGCCATCGGGTCCGGTTTCCGAATCCTCCGAAAGTGAGAAAATCTAGATATTTCAATTTTTTTAAATTAATTCTGTATCTTATAGAATTTTTACTTAGTTAAATAGACATTTCGACAATTTTGAAAAACTTGTATTCTTAAATTACAATAAACTTTACTTCATTTTAATTTATTTATGACATTTTATATAAATTTAATTTATACACGTTTTTATTAATATACAATTTAAACTTGTATAATTGATTTTTTATACAAATATATATATATAATTTAAACAAATTAAAACAGTAATTAAATAAAAGAATTAATATTATATTTATCATTTTAAATGAATTCTATTGAATAATTTAAAATCCATCAACATATTTATTGTTTTATCTTCTCAGTATTAAAATGACTATGTTTATATCTTTTTATATAAAATAAAGTTACTAGATTATATTTAATATTACATTTCTAGATAAATAATTTATCTTACAACTAATATTATCATTATACATATATGAAAAAATTTCATGTATCATTGAATTTTGTACATAATAAATATACTTTTTTGAAAGTTTTAATGCATGACTAGCAAAAACCATTATAATAATAAATACCGAACATTTAAAAATATTTTAATTAGATTATTTTTATAAATAAACATTCGTTTTTAAATAAATGATTCAGCAACTTACAGCATTGGCAGCAGCCGCGGCTTCCGCAGCTTCGGCCTGTTTGCGTTTCTCTTCTTCCTCCTGATTCAATTCCTTTATGCTCTCTTCGAGAACATTAGGCCAGAAGTCACCCTCAAAGTACGGTAAATCTGCAGCGGAAGATAACTTATCTTCCATTGCTTGTTTTAAAATATCCTACAAAAGTAAACACCGTTTACGTTATTAAGATTATATAATAAAACACCGTATGTAGATAAATAAAATAAACCAAATAAAAAATATGTTGCCTACTAATCCTATGTCCAAACTATATTGTTTAATAAGAACATTAGCTTATATATAGGCAAATTACTTTAAGCCTCATTAGACACCCAAATGTAATAAACTTACAATTAGGTAACACTGAGACTAAATTTATAAAATCTGTAATTATTTTAAAGCGTACATTGTTAAATTACTAATTAATAGCTACTTTTTTGACCTTTTTGACTATTCAAAGTGCATGAAAGATCATCAAATTTAATTATTAAACCATGAAAATTTACTAAATTATAATGTTGTTTAAATGAAACGCTAATAAGTTAAGAATTAAATCTAATTTATCATGTTAATCAATGAAAAATTTATATTATTCATTCAACATGTAAGGAACAGTTTCAAGGAATTCTGTAGCATTACTCACTTTGTAATCTAACACTATTCTTTCAACAATGCCCTTGTCTAGCATTTTCTTGTACCATTCTTGTAATCTTTTGGGTTTAGGAATTTTTTGATCTGCTGGATGACAATGGAAAATGTAATCGTCACCTTCCGATGGCGGACACGCCCAAATATGAGCCATAGTGTATCTAAAAATGAAAATTCAGATATTTTAGGTTTTTTTTGTATTATTAAATTAATATTACTTTAATCATTTATGATAAATTTTTAAAATATAAAACGAAATCAATATTTTTACAATATAAGCAATTTAAATGTAAATGAATTTCTAAATGGAAAAACGAATTAAATGTAAATACCATTAAAATGTTTGCTAAAGCATTTAAAGAAAGTTAAATATTTCAAATGAGTATTTATTTTGGTAATAAATATTATTTTGTAATATCCAGTCAGCTAGTGGATATAAATTTACTTTAGTACACAAATATTAAAAAAAAAATTAGATTCCTTATCAATTGCTTCAAATAATTAGTCTTACAGCATAAACGATGATTCTAAGATTTTCTTAAATACAAATATAATTACATTTTAAAAGTTATTATAATCCGACTATTATTTATATTTTATTTATATTTATATGATACTATTTTGAAGGCATTAAAACATGATAAATATTAAAGATTTAAAATAAAAAATGTATTCTAGGCAATAACATATAGTTTAGTAAACATTTATGAGGAAGGGGTGGAAGTTACTTCCAAAATCTATGTACATGGTAATTATAAAAATATTAGGATATCTCGAATTGAAATAGTTTTCTTGCAAGTATTACTCTAAGATAAAAGACATACTGATCATATTTTAAAGACCAATTATTGGTAACGAATTTGAAAAATACGTAAGGTATTGGAAAATAAGAAAGAACTTCTACCCGAGTTGTTTGGCATAGTCGAGATAGCCCAGCAATATTTCGTGATAAACAGCCGTCCTGAACTGCCTTGGTCTAAAGAAATGCACCGAGTCGAGATAGGCAATGTAGACCCGCCTCGTGTTGGGTGGCGTGCATTCGCTGCCGTACTCCTGAACATGCATGCCAAAGAAGCAGACGTCGGTGCCGTCGACCTCCTCAAAGGCGAACAAAGCCTTCGCCCGATAAGGAAACTCGCCCGACATGTCGCCATTCTCGACGAAGCGGCTCCTCATGCCTGGCTTAACCTCAACCACCTTGTCGCTCGAGGCAACCACGCGTATCGCAACCTCACCCGCACCCGCCTCTTTCTTCTTCAGGAAGTTGTTGACGCGTGTCTCGATGTACGTGCCAAGTTTCGTTACGGGTAAACGTTTAGCGCTGAACTTGTTATCCTTGCGCTTCTGCCCTTTCTTTTTTAAGCAATTATCACAGGTATATCTAAAACATTAGCGACACATCATTATTGATTTATTTTTTCTGAGATAAAAGAGCAATAGATGAATAATTTTTCTTGTTGTCTTTCAGAATATGAGCGCAAGGAACGTCTTTATAATCAAATTATGTAAGAATTATCTTCAACTTTGTTTAAAATCTGTACAAGTACCAGCTGAGTTGTTAATAAATTTTAATTATTCTTTTCTCTCTATCATTATAATTTGCAGTATTCTTTATTAAAACTAGTGTTGTCAATTTATAATTAAGATTCAAACTTACTTCTTTTCTTTCAAATTATTTCAGATATTTAAAATATAGATTTTCATATCTCAGTTTCAAAAAAATATGTTACAATAATATTAAACAGATTGTATTTCTTACAAGTAGTGCTAAATTTTTCTTAATAATTGTTAAGATGTGCTAATTATTAAGTGCTAATAATTCTTACTACGTAAGTTAGAACTCAATAATGGACAAAAGAAAATAATGTTAATAGTTTTACATCTATACAATTAATTTATCAAAAGTTCTTTATGTTGTAACTGTTAGATTATTTGATCTTAACAAATAAATTCCAATAAATTTTAGATAGTAATTTTTTGTTATGAATTTTAAATTAAAAAAAATGATAAATTTCAATTCTTTAATATAATTAAAAGGTTACTCATCAAAATATACAATAAATGTATTAAAGAAAACATATATGTTATATTATTTATATAAAAAAATTATATTTTATAAAACGTATATTAAACATATACACAGTCTTGTATTCATTTTTTATATAAATTAAATATTTGTTCAAGTACTTTCTAATTAACTAATTTTTTTGTGAAACTCACCCTGATGGCCAAATAGCTTCCATATGTAGCACACATATCTGATGTACTTTTCTACCACAATCTGTACACATAACAAATGGCTCTTGTTCCAAGTGATCATTTTTCATTTCTTGGAACTCTTCTTTTTTGATGACACTGGAATTATGAAACGACAATTTAAAAAAGTTGCTAACTTCTAAGATAAGAAGATAACATTTTTAGAAATGAGGTCCTAAAGTATTGTATATTCTTTGTGCTCATAAAATTAAAAAGTAATTATTAGGTATACTTTACTAATTTATTTTTAAATATATTGAATGATTGACTAAATTTTTATTCAACTTTTTTTAATATTATAAATCCATATTTCTTATGAATCTCAAGTGAATACTTTTTATCAAAACTAATGTAACAAAA
Organism: Wiebesia pumilae; assembly: GCA_018907045.1. NCBI lineage: Eukaryota > Metazoa > Arthropoda > Insecta > Hymenoptera > Agaonidae > Wiebesia > Wiebesia pumilae. The sequence goes on from JACCHZ010000127.1 coordinate 6,598,551, forward strand.
AATTAAAAGTAATCATATAAACCTTTTCATAACATGCAAGAAAACCTCCTAAACAATTAATAAATTTTCAAGCAATCGTTAATATTTTAAACATATTTAATGAGTAATTATTAGAAACCTTCGCTTTGTAAAATAAAAAATAAATAAAACTTACGTTTGTGGCTGAGTCGGATCATCGCCTAACGTCACCGTGTCGCCGGGAATGTCGTTGAAACATTTTTGACAGAAGGTGTATCTGTCAGAAACAAGACCATAGGACTTTACACTATTTGCATTAAATTCCGAATTTTAATCCAAAATGAAGGGGTTTTTCGGACATTCGGATTATTATTTATTATCATGGTTATGGCCGTTAGTCATATTTGCAGAGACAAATTGATTTATAAATCCAGCAAAATTTGCCAAAGTTTTTTTTATTTTGTTTATAATATTTCACAATCATCGGAGGATGCATATATATGGATATACGTTATTTAGTTACAATGTACGTTTCATATATTATTTTCTCATTGTTAAGCGTACGATTTTTCAACAATGGGTATCGATTTATTATTTATTAATTTTTTTTTTAATATTAATTATTTGGTTATGTAATTTTGCAATTCCATGGTAATTTGTTTTGCCGATATTTGTTCAGTCATTCATCCGAGTGTCCAAGAACCAATTGATTTGTGATCGATGGCGAAGAGGTTGTGGCGTAAGGAGAAGCAAGAGAACGTAGGCAACACAAGAAGCAAGCGGCAAACACGGATTGTTGTGTGTGCGTGTGTACGCAATCCGTGGAGGTGGTTTTTGAAGGAGGGTACATACAAAGAAGAGAACAATGGTGCCATGGTTAGAAAAAAATACGTTATAAAAACATAAGTTAAATGTTATATACACAAATAAAAAATAGTAACCATATAATAAAATCTTTTCGTTAAAAATGTATATTATATGCACGTATAAAGATAATAGTAAAAGTGAGGCTCTTTAATTCAAAACTCTTTAAATTAAAGAATACATGATGTATTAAAGTTATGAAGAAGCTGTCTAATAGTTATATATAAATTTGTACTGAAATAATATGCATCAATATTTCACTTTAATTATAAATGTAAATAATGCTGTAAATAAAGCAATCCAATGCAAGGGTTACTATAAAAATATTTTTATAATGAAGATTTTCAATTAATTTACATCAGGCTTTTGATATTCCAATATAATCAAATATAAAAACAATTGAAACGTATTTATAGAAAAGAAAAAATAATAACATGGAGTATAAGTAGATTGTTATAAATACATTGCATGTGTTTTCAAAACAAAAAAAGTAATTAAAATGAATTAATTGAAATTAAAATTGCATTTCGCAAAATGAGAGATTCTTTAAACGAATGTATTATGTTCTCATGCATACAACTCATCCAAATATACCGATTACCATGCTCAATTTAATTTTCCATTTTTTAAAAATTTCAAAGTTTTAAAATAAATACGCCTCAAAAGTATTCTTATGGTTAAAAAATTGATCGCATTTATAACTAATTAAGCATCTTTAATAAAACAATGTGCCTCTCTTTATTTAAAATATTTTACAATTAAAATCAATACTCATAAAAATATTTAAAACAATATTGACTTTTATTTTATCAATACCATATAATGTAAATCAGAATTATGATACGTGATTTTACATAAGTTTAAAAATGCTTATTAAAATTTTTAACAATTACTTTGACACTGTCATCAGAAAAACTAAAGTGAAATAAATGCAAAGTTTTCAGATATATTCAATGCTTTTTAATTCATTTCAATAAGATATCTCAAAAGAGAAAGAAGTTTAATGAATAAAACATAAAAAATAATGATAATAGTTTAAAATGTTAGATAAGCAAATGATATTTTATTATAACAAATGAAACATTGATCTGAAAACTAACAAAGTCAAGTTTTCATGATCACGATCCAATGTTTAGCAAATGATTATTACCCTCGTGAAAAGCTGTCTGTTAATTTTGTTATTTAACGCTTTAATTTACGACCAACAAATCTATAATTTTTTTATAGTTTACACTAGTATAACGAGTAGATACCATAGATGAAAGTGACTTGAAATATGATATGCAATAGTTAGACAACTGGAGCATGTTAGCTAAATAAACCAAAACGGATTATCTAATTTGCCAAATGAATTTGACGCGTCATATTATTTTTTAAGATTATTCGCAAAATTGATAAATCAAAAAAAAAGATTACATCTTTTAATCTAATCTATTATGATGTACTGGGAGCTAAACTACTTTTTCTCATTAGCACAAATTTGCTTTTAAATAAATACTAGGAATATAAATTTTAACTTTTTTGTTCTATTCTATTCTATTCATGCATAGTATATTTATGAATATAATTTATGCACTCAGAAGAAACGTTATACTACATAGTTATTAAAAAATATCAGATTACTATACAAATGACCACGTTTACTCTGACTGCATACAAACATTATACTAAATGTAATTTATACACTCTTAATTATAAATATTTAATTATCTGCACTGACCTGTTCTGGTATGAATAGTACTTTGCATCCCTTGGAATTGTGCACAGCTGTTTACCATAACAGCACAGTACTTGGGGATTAAATGTATACTTTCTGCCACAACAATAGCCTAATGCTTGCATCACAGGATCAATTTCTTTTTCGAAGACTTCCGATAACTGAAAAAATATAAATTTAAAATTCTTATAAAAACAAATATTTATATACTTTTATTTCTTTTTAACTAGGTGAAATTTAATTATAACATTGAACTACAGACATGTAATTAATATGGTCCAAATTTGTCAACTCTGCACATTAATAAAAAATGCTTGTATAATAGATGCTTTAATGTTTACAATATATTATTTTTTAAGCAAATTTTAAATGTAATAAAATCGTTCCAGTTTTTGTTATCTTAAATCTTATTTACATAAGCTTTTACTGCTTGAAATAAATAATTTTAATGATTCTTTCACGAATTATATAATTTTACGTAATTCAAGAATGTTACAATAGACGCGGAATTATTTACCTACTGAATAATTTTAAAACGATTCTAACTATTTTTCTGATTTATGCTAATTGAATTTCTTAAGTTTTCAAAAAGCGGCAAAAGTATTCATGCAAAAGTAAAAATTAGATATTACACTGACCTTTGTACAATATCTATAAACTTTGGACGTCTTCCGATTGTATAGCCAGGCGTTCTCAAACATCATCCACACATCGTCGACATATTGCCAGGGATCGCTGTACTGTCCCGTATCGAGTTTCCTCTTGATCGTTGACAGGTCCATGGGCTTCTTGACGATATCGAAATAGTCCGGTATGCCAAGAGCTTGGGGATCGACCGGTTGCCTGAAGGGTAGGGATTCGGGATCCTGCCTGTAAAGCTTCTCGAGGGTAGGCATGAGTGCCTGCCTCAGCTCATCAGGCTTGAACAGGCAGAGCGGTTTCTTATCGGTTGAGCTGCCGCTTGACGGTATCGGTTCCGGCATCGCTGACTTTATGTCGCTACTCGATGAATCCTGGCTCATTCCCGATACCATCTCTTCCTTGATGCCCGATTCTTCCTACGAATGGATGTTCATATTATTACTTCTATTTCTAGCTTTCGGCAAGTACTTATTTTTTCTTTCGTCATTCATTGTAAACTAGATAACAATTTTATTTAAAGAGTATTTAAGAGTGCTTAATTGTATTGATACTTAAAAACTATATCACACTCAATTAGAAAAAACTGTTGATTTCTAGTAAAAGTAATTGTATTATTTAATCGACACTTCAATATAAATTTTATAATAATTAAGCAATTTAAAAGTATTTAGTTTTGATTTTAGTAAGTCACTTTAAATTAAGCAATTAAAATAAAATTATGAAGCTTATAAAATCTAGCTTACGAAAAAGTCTTCCTGTAATCCTTCGATGCTTTCATATTTTATTTCTTTTTCGACTCGCTTGATAACTTCTATGGATTTTTGAGGGCACAGGTTACGAATCTTGAGTAAAAATTTCAATTTATTCGTTTGAAAAATGTATCACGACATATAATGCAAAAAATTCGTAAATTCATAAATATACTCAACTATTTTCCAAATAAATAAAAAAAATCAAAGAATAAAGGATCAAAATTGCTGAAGTTTGTATAAAAATTTATTTACTTCAGAGAAATATCTTCTTGACTCACTTCTTTGTTAATATTATGATTTACTTATTAAAAACATTTAATTATTTGTGTACGTAGAGTACACGAAGAAAAATATACATAAAACAATAAAAATTAATCTGAATAAAGGAGAAAACGTGAAGTTACATTAAACTTCTAAAATCAACAATGTTACTGTATAGAAAAATTGCTTGCTACTCACACGCACACGTACACGCACGCATGCGTACTTAGATATGTATATTGAGATATATAAAATTTAGCTATTCATTATAAAAAACTGTTTTAAATTTCTATATATATTTTTTTATAAAATAATTTAATATTTTAAAATATATCCAAGATTTCTATCTACTTTAAAAAAGTAAGCGTTTGAAAGTATTTTTTTTGTATATTTATAAGGAATGGACGATACATTTCTCTTTAATTTTGAATCACTACTGGTATATGCATTGCTATAAATTAAAATAATAAAACAAAAAAAAAAAAAAAAAATCTGAATTAAATATTAAACTATAGCCTATAAAATGCTAAAAATAAATTTTATAACACCTTTAAAATGTTTTTTACCTAAGTAATAATTTATATTGTTGCTATATGTTTCATATTGTAAGAGGTAATTCTAGCTTTACGTAAATATATGTAATGTGGTGGAGTATCATAAAAACATTTAATAATTGCTTATAGTATACGTGACTGTTCTATAGAGATTTTTAAATTTATACATTTCTTATAAATTAATATTTTAATAAAGGTAAACGTTAGCTTATTGAAAATTTGTATCCATAATGTCATCGTAATAAAGCATAAAATTAAAGAAAAATAAAATCACTACAAAAAGTTTGTTATAAACTATCAATGCTTAGATTCTAAATTCAACTCGTTTCAAACGCAATCAATGGACCGCACCAGCTAAGATAAGTTAACATCGGTATTTTACATAATATTGTATCCTTCACGCTTTTACATAATAGAACCAACACATTCGTCGATTAAATTCCAGCAAATTTACCTTGATGTGTCCAGCAGCGGTAGAACCAGGTTCTCCGGAGCCCTCTTCCATCGGCTCCTGTTTTATTTCGGTCTTGATCTGACTGCTGCTGGTCATGTCGTTGTTGACATTCTTGCCGCTACCGCTGCCGGCATCAGTTCTGCCGCCATGGCCCTCGCCTGACTCCTCCTGGTCCATCTCCATCTTGATATTGGATTCCTCCTTAATCGTATCAAGTTTGCCTTTATTGTTATTCATGAGAGGACTGGGCGAGTTATCGTGATCGAGGGCGGCTGTAATCGCGGCCATCTGTGACGACATTGATGAGCTGCGTGGTGCATTGAGGGCGGCACGTTCTTGGGAGGTCATTCCCTTACCCAGACCCGCCGGGGACGGAGTTGTGCCGGGATGCGGCGGTGTTTGATTGGCGCTCGTCACAACCTAGAAACATATTGTGATGTTTAACCGTAGAACTTTGCTTTGTTGATTTTATCTCATTAGAGCTGTAAGATTCTGAATAATTTAGTCTTCTATAAACAACGTTTCAAATCAATATATCAATATAATCAAAGTTTCGTTAATCAACATTTTTTATTAATGCCGCCATGAAACGAAATCCAAATTAATTTGTTCAAAAATATTTAATGTAATTAATCTACTTTGTTATTATTCGACTTATATTGTAAGTTTTGAATAAGTATCAAAACATATGCTTTATTAAATATTATCCTATTTTAATTTGTTCACTTTATTCTAATAACTAAATTAGTAAAGTACTTTAAAAAGTATAAGTATTTATTTTCTTTTTAAACTATTTTGTTTTATGTGAATATAAAATAAGTTTTGATCAACTGGTATTTTTAAAAAGTTTTAGTTTAAATTTTTAATGCAATGCTAGAATTGTTTGATAAAAGTATAATTATATTGGTTAAGTTTATATTATTAAGTACCAGTTAGGATATATTTATTGTTAAATCTACGTATATTAACTGGATAAATAATAAATACAAATACTTTTCAGTTTGAATTCAATTAAAATGAATTATAATTTAATATAATTCATTAAATAAAAAAATTTACTTTAAAATCATATATATTTTCTCATATATAAGTTGGAAAATTTCATAAACATAACTGTAATATTATATATGTACAAACTGCTTCACAAAAGAAGTCTGCAATTAAACTTATTTATCATCCAACGCTAAATATAATTTGTAATACTTAGTTTTTTAACTTAATCGGTATTTTAATTACTTGTTAATTTCTAACAAAATTTTTTAAAAACATTTGTACCTGATAATTGATTGTAATATAAATTCATGTTTCAAATTTCATATAGTTCATGCATTTAATAAACATAAATACGCAGTACATTTATCCGTACAGTTGAATACAAAATGGACATCAAGTGGAGACAAAATCTAAGAGGGGTCATCTCTTACCTGCGAGGGCGTCATGAGTGTCGGCACGAGTGGTGTGTTGGGGGTGGATGTCGTAGATTGAGGCCCATTGGTGATGGGTGTAGTACCAGGGCTTGGTCCACTGGAGGCCGGCGGTGGGATTGTCTGAGGAGTCGAGACGGTTAATCCATTGTCATTCGGTGTCGAAGATGAAAGTGGACGACTGCTAAGGAATTGTTGCTGTTGCAGCTGTTGGCTCTGCTGCTGCATACCGCCGAATGGTGAAGGTGCTTGCGGTATTGTTGTCGCCGTCACACTCTGACTCGACGTACTTGTTGGTTGGCTCTGCTGTTGTTGCTGTTGCTGTTGCTGCTGGGCTGCCTGTGCAGCCTATTTTTACGGGGATAATTGTTGATTTAATATTCGCGTGATCGATGATTCGTGAATGAAATTTTCTTTTATAAATATCATGCAAATGCATCCGGTACTCTATAGTTCAGCACTGTGTCTTAGTAAGCAAGTACATATTGCTGTTAGTTTTAAAGCATTATTTGATTCAACATCTTTTCTCTTGGTAATCTACTAATTATAACCAATTAAGTTATATTTTTATTACACTCTTATGAAAATTCGTTCTTATATAAATGAACGTAATCAAAGTCAAAATTGTTTTATTACAAATTACATATAAACTGTATGTTCTACTTTTAAAATAATAAATTTTCATTTACTAAAAATTATCTTAGAAATATTGTAAAAATTAAAGAATTAACCATCTATTTAAATAATTTTTTAAGCTACTGATAAGGTGACTGGGCCGTATTAGTTAAATAAACTGAACGGACTAATTATCCTAACAAATAATCTTGTATAACGTTTATGCTCATCATTCAGAAAATTATACGATAAAAAATAGATACGCATTAATATAGCTTTAGAATTATTACAGCAAATGAATAATAAAGATGACTGTTCTTTTACAGAAATTGACTCAAAAATATAAATTATAATGCTTTTAAAAAATATCTGAATTGATATAAAAGCGTGCGCCCGGCCGCGTGTTTATGCGCTCGTGTGTTGTTGTACGTATGATTTGGGAAGGAGTAGATGAATATTAACATTTCATGAAATTGTTGTGTTGTAAAACAAAAAAGTATTTTTAATACTTTTTTAGATATATGTAACTGCGAACTATTGTTTACTAAATGCACTTTGGAATTTCACATACTTTCAAATATCATTTTGTTATTAGTTTCCTTTAATTACTATCTTAAGAAAATTATTATAAGCCTAAACAATACTTCTGAAGATTTTTCAAATTAAAATATTTACAACTTATAAAATTGCGACGGAATTTCGATAACTATTGCGCAATCTTATAAAAAATAATAACTTTTATTAATAAAAACGTAACTTAACTTCTTTAAAAAGAAATGAATAATTTGTATAATCAATTGCTTTTCGTACCTGAGCCTGCGCCAATCTCACTTTCATAATGTCGGTGAACTGACTTTGACTATGTATGGGCGAGGTATTGGATAAACCCGTCGTACCGTTGGACGTTGGGAACTGACTAGTCGTCACGGATGCTGTAGTCGTGGTAAGGTTCGATTGGGACATTTGCGATTGGCCAAACGGACTCAGGCCCGGATTTGACACCATGTTCGAATTGGAAGCGGATTGGCCATTCGGACTCGGACCTGGTGGACCCACCATCATATTCTGCTGCTGCTGTTGTTGCTGCTGCTGGGCCTGGGCTTGCTGCTGATTATACAAAAGAAAATGTATTTTCAATATATTCTATAAGAATAATTATTATTCACAGTGATGTAAAGTAAATCGTTGAAAAAGTAAAATGTTCAACATATTTCTACTTAAAAATAACAAAATTTAAGTTTAGATTTTATTTAAAATTTTTATAGATTTAATATTTTAAATAATGAACCAATCTACGAGTTAATATTTTTTTTTATATTAACCTGATCCATCATTTAACTTTCATGTAAAAAAAAGAAGCGAGGTTTACTCTTTGCGTTGTTATATTTAAAATATTTGTAAAAATACGATACTTTTAGAATTTTCAGATAAAATAATTTATATAAACTTGATTCTAGTATTTCAGTATTTTAACTATTATAATAAAAATAGAAAAATGTGCAGACATAATGATTTTTTATGTTTTTATAATAAAAATATGCATAATAATGTTTGTTCTGTAAAAGTCAGTGTGCAGTGGATACTCGTTTAACATTTAATAAATTAATATACTAAATCTAAATTCAGCACGCTTTAAAAAATAGTTGTTTTTTATATTATCCATATTTATTTGAATAATTTGTGATACCATACATCTTAACCTACATTACAAAAAATAATTTACAGCAGTTCAGCAAAGTGAATAAAGCGTTTATATCCTACACTCACCTGTACCTGCTGAGCCTGGACTTGCTGGGCTTGCACCTGCTGCGCCTGCTGGCTGAACTGCATGCGATTGTGTTGCATGGCCATGCTGGAGAGACCGAGTTGGCCCATGCCAGGCGAATGACTGCGCAGCGTCGGTTGTACAGCGCCGATAGGCCGCGGAACGTTTGCGTTCATTCCCGGTGGGGCACACGGCCTCAAGCTCGGTCCGGCCGCTCCAGGAGCCGGGGGCTGCTGCTGCTGCTGCGCCTGTAGCTGCTGCTCCTTGCGCTTTTGGCGCTTCTCCTCTACAATTGACAGATGACATAATAAACATTTACAGTTGTCTCTACGCTTTTAATTCACACTAGTCATGAAAAATCTGGGGAAATTATGCTTGTCAAACACCTTTAATCTATTATGTCATATAACCTATTTGCCTATCAACTTATTTATTACATCATTTGCAAAAAACAAATCATCCCCGTGGGACATGAGGGCGAATTAGACTCTTGGGACAACAATGAAATTTATGGATCACCATTCATGAGCTTAAATTAAAAATAATTGGTATTTGAGTAAGTTAAAATAAATTATTTCATAATTAAGTAATTTTACAATTATAAAAAGAGAAGGCTTTAAGTAAAAATTATTTAAGTAATATTACATTAAAAATAAGTAAAAATCAAGTATCTGGAAACATTTTTAGATAAAAAAAGGACATAAATGATGATATACATATTAATTATTATGAATCCAAAAAAGTAAATTATTTTGTAAGGATTGTTGAACGATGCTGTAAGGAAGATTATCAATTCTATTTATGTCAAATTATTCAATATCATTCAATATTGAGCGATGTATATTAATGAGACAGTAATTTAAGCATTATAAAAAATATAATTTTTCTTACCGAGCTCTTTTTGTATCTTGTAAATCTTTTCAGCTAATAAATGATAGTACTCCGACCTCGAATTGGCCATTTCATACATATCACCTTCGACTTTTCTGGCGTAAGCAACTAAATTGTGCATTCTTTTGTCCAACATAGCTTGAGGATCAGGGGTGGGAAAAATCGCTTGAACCCTGAAAGAAAAATTAAAAAATTCATTTATATTATTTTATACATATTCAATTTGATTTTATTCGAAAATTAACATTAAAATTTCTATTTCTTAAGAGGAATGATCCATACAAACAGAAAAGGTTAAGACAGTTTTGTTAATCTAGTATGATAATATGGATATCAAAATTCGTGAAATCTAACAAGATGTTTCATAAAATGGTGTATCCTATAAATTACTTTATGTGACAATGAATAGTTTTAATTAGATATTTGACCAATTTATGGTTATTTTCGTTTAACATTTACAATAATATCAGTTAGATCTCCATACCAATAAGAATATGAAAAAGCATCTAAAGTTTTAACTATAATAATCCATTATACGTAATTTCATTTTATTTGTTCACTGATAATATTAATTTTAGCATACAAGATAGTTTAATAGAAATTTTAAAAGCGATTATTATAAAATGATTTTATAAAAGATTTTTTATTCGCAATTACACCGTTTTAAATTGGTGCAAAAATAATGAAATCATTTTCATTTTGTTAATTACAATATTTTCATAATTTTAAATGAAGAAAATAAATTAGAAACTATCAAATCTGTATCGATGCAATCTTTAGAAGTTTTACTTTATAACTGGACAGTTCTGACTTACCATAACTGACTTATTATACTTGCTTTAAACAGACACTATTTCATCACTTATAATCCGATTAAATTTAACTATATTTTTACTGTTTATAAGACATCATTTCATTTATTAAAAAATATATGATTTAATATTAGCAATTTTTAAATTTATGTAATTTACAAATGGTAAAGAAATAAGCAAATAGTCATACAGTAAAACAAGCTAAAATTGATTCATCAAAAATATTCTACAATTTTGTATATACATTTGTTATATTCAAAATTTTGAAATAAAGCATCGCAAAGCTTCTGTTACATTCATTTTCTTTAGTAATCAATAACAATAACAAATTAATTTTTTAATATCAATATGATTTTAATTAATATATCTAGTACCTGTTAATAAAGAGAAACGCTACATTTTTTAACTTTACAAAAACTCAACTCCAATTTTAAATATTTAAAATAGAAAAATGTGCAGACATAATGATCTCATCTTAAATATTTCTTTTTTGTAGTATTTTAGATGCTTGTAATTATAATTACTATAATAATATAATCGAATAATTAACTTATTTGATATTGTGATATAAAACCGATGTTAAAATTGAGAAAAGGTTAACAAAATTATAAAGATACAAATTAAACTGTTATATACTCCACTTTGTGAATGGATTAAGTATAGTTCAATGTAGTTCTGCTACAAGGTTTTTGTGATTCACTTTATAATTTGTAGGAAAACTTTTCGGCGAATTTTCTATAATTTTTATAGGAATATCTTTGTTTATCTAAGCAATTTGTAATACTATAATTATACTATACTTATTTAGAAAAATGTATTCTTTGGACACCTGAATAAATTTTTTGATAACATTGTATATAGATATCATTAACTTATAAAGACTTGCAAAAAAAAACTTTTCAATTGTTACAAATATTTTACAAATTTTTTGTAACAACTTTTAGCTCTTTAAGTTTAACATAATACCTATCACAAATAATAAAATATTTCTCTAATGGAGAGATGTACTTATATATATGTATTATATTGATTAATAAAAAATTAATTACCATACGAATTACATGACTTATTATGAAGGTAGTAATTAGTATGTAAATTGTTCATTATAAATACAAATTAAGATTAAATAAATTGAAATAATATCAAGAAGATATTGTTAGTTAAAGGATATTTTATCTAATGTACACTATCACGGATGTATTTAAATATTCATTAAAATATGCATTAGAAAAATAAGTGCAAATGTGAAATTGAATTTTTCTACCACTAATAATAAAAAAGCTAATTTTATATACCGTTTCTCAAGAAAATTAAAAAAAATAATTTAAAAAAAAATCATTTATGAAATACTTGTATTAATTAATTCAAATGAGCCGAAAGTCGTATAATCAGTTTTTTAAATTTCTTTCTATAATTTTCAACCTTTATTGTAAAGCATTGAAATCTCAGCCTGGTGTCAAGCAACAAATGACACGCGCGTGCACACACATACTTGTACTATGTCATATAAATTTCTGTACCTAACTGTCAGTATAGCTAGTCGGGCCAAAAATTATCTTCTAATACAATAGCATTTCTATCTAGAAAAGTTTGTATTCATAGTTTTCAACAAGTATTCAATTTTTACCAAGACCACGTTTAACGTGTAGCACATATAATTTTCATTCTTATGTACGAGTTCGCTCGAACCAATCAAACTAATCACCCGAAATCTAAAGGCAAAATAAAGCTAGAATGAAAATACTTACAGTTTATGTACAAGATGGTTTCTGAGATCGGGCGTGACTGACTGGTGCCACTCCTTGGTACCCTGGACGGGAGTCGCGGTGACTTGGCCGGGCTGCAGACCCCCGGGCAGCTGTAGGCTCGAGATCCTGCTGGTATCATTCATGAGGCCACTCGGCTGTCCGGACTCGTTCAGCCCGAAGAGCTGTTGCTGAATGTTGGCCGCAGCTGCGGCGGCAGCTGCCGAAGGTTGATTTCCACCCGCGCCACCACTGCCACTCGTCGGGGTTGATTGACTCGCAGCGGCGGCCGCTGCCGCAGTCACGGCGGACGGATCCGAACTCAGGGGCAGCGAGACGTTCGGGGCGACAACCTGCTGCGAGGCGCCAACCACCGACTGACCTGGACCACCTCGATCGGGCGTTTAATGGGTGATTTGGTGCGATGTGACGGGTGGGAGTAGGAAGGCGCGAGAAAACATTTTACTTTTTTTAAAATGATTTTTTTAATTTTTAGGGCGTGAGGCAATTACTGCATAACGAAAATAGCAATGACCGCAACTTTGACTTTGCCGGCGTTTGTTTTCACATTATCTCGATAAGCAAAAATTATGCAGCTTTATTTTTACGACGTGTGTAGACCTCGTCTCTTACAATTTATGAGACTTCTAGAAAAACAAAAAACAAAAAACAATAATCTACCCTTGAAATGATGTGCTTCTTGTATATCATTTCATAGAATTTGACAATTAACTTTTTTTCTTGAAATCTGCGCAATTTCGAAAAAAGTTGAAAACAACAAATACGAATATGTATTTAAATAGAGGAAAAAGCGTATTACCATTTGAATTTTGATTTTTTTTTCGAGACGAACAATTGCTCGAATATCTATTTAAATCTCATTTTAAACTTATATTCATTGATATACTACTGAGGTTTTTAAAATTTTAAAATTTAACCTCTCATTTATAAATAATTTCTATGATTTTGGTAAAAGGTAGGCAAAATAAAGTCAGTATACAGTAAAAAAAAGGGGGGAAAAAAGTTGTATATTATCAGGTATTACTACCAAAATTTTATTTTTTATAGATTGAGTTTATTTTACCAGTCGTTATTTTTATTATTTGTGCAGGTGCTCTAAATCAATATAGATTTTGATTTTTTAGAAAGTGACTGAAGTGTTAAGTTGCGTTAGTAGCCATTATGCTTTTTAACATGTGTTTAAGTCAAGAAATTAAAAATTGATTTATGCTATTTATCTTATACATTGTTTTAACGATGTTTGCATTTATTCGATAAAGACTTAAATCATGAGTAACAGCTTTGACGAACTACAATTTTGTGTAGAATTTTATCGTCGCTCTAAACTTTAGAGTCGTACAAAATTTTCAACGGCATATTCTTTAACAAGGTTTTTTTGAACAAATTATAATAAATTAAGCATCATATATTTCAGAAGAGCTATAAAATGTGAATTACATCTCTTTGCATTCATTAAGGGACTGCAAAAATTTAAAAATGATCGCGAAGTATATTTACGAAGTGACCCGGGAACATAGGCACCTGCGTAATGTTTCTCTTATTCAAGAAAACACGGAGTCAGTAAAATGAGAAAATGTAGACGAGAAGAGGTCACGCGACGAAAACAGTAATGCAAAACGCTCGCAAGTTGGAGTCTGACGAGCGTCTCCACGTACGTTTTCCTAAAACGCATAAATAGTTACCTGTGGCCTCGCGCTGTGCGAGCCTGACGTTGGCCATCGCACCAGGCTGTGCCTGCATGCCAGGCGTCGCCATCCTCACGCCCCGACCGACACTTTGGGCCGGGAGCAGTCCAGGTTGCGTCGTCGGGGGCACAGCGATGCCGAGCGCGTCGTATGCCCGCCTCATGTCTGAGGGGCTAGGGCTCGGTTGGCTGTTCGGCTGGGCCGCCGCAGCTGTAACGCGCGCACGATTTAACGCTTGGCGTTGGCTTTCTGATGGGCGACATTATTAACAGGGCTCGTTTAGATTGTCCTGGTACATTGTGGACGCTTTCGCGTGCATGCAGCGTATTTAAAATTTTTATAATTTTGTGGCTTATAAATCTCGTCTCAGTAACACCAGTACGCTCAACGATGCTCGGTATCAGGCTCGAGTTATTCACGAAATATGTTACCAATGTTTAGGAACATTATTCACATTTCAAACGATTTTACTATTTAACATTTGTTTCTACTTTACGATATTTTGGTAACTTTTACGTTAGTAGCGAGATGCGTTATTAGGCCGATATCGAGCAGATAATGCTGGAACGAGGTTGATAAGCCAGTCAATTTTGCCATTTGTAAATTTTTCAAAAGCTTGTCGAGTGCTTTCTTTGAAACTTACTTACATTTATTGGTGGATTACCTTCATTTCTCAATTACTACGCTTTGCTGCACATTATTATTGCTCGGTGATAAACAATCTTTATTTTCAGTTAAATCTTCATTTTTTATTTACTTAAAATTAATTTAAGAAACACGCCAAGAAATAGAACAGAGGCCAAAGCTAATGCTTATATCCTAGATCATACATTAATTATTTGTTGAATGAAAACACTGACAAGTTAAAATCATTCGAATTAATTTTATAAATTGTATTATAGAATGAAAGTGCTTGCAATTTAAGCGCATAACTTGTATTTTTCATATAATGAAAAATGATACAAATAATAAAGAATAAGCACAATCAGAAAATTATTAATTTGAGACAAAATCAACGCAATGTTGCATTAATTTAACACACGAATTTTTCTAATGAAAGCGGTATTCACTTTTTTCAATAAAAATTATTACAGTGAAAAGAAAACCAATGCACATCCATAGAATAATAATAACATACGTGAAAGTTTAAGAATGTAAAAAAGATAAACTGCACGCGTACTCGTTTCTACATTAAAAAGTATATAGAAACAAAGAAATATACCATTTGTCTTATTATTATTATTATTATTACTGCATGTCATTATGTGCTCTACACAAGCGATGATAGATTTTAATTTTTAATTAAGCAAGGGTAATGAATATAGCTTTCCGTTAAAGAAAACGTTTTGGAATTGAGTCATTTGTAACTTAATCTCATAAAAAATGCACCCTGAAATCTTGAGGAAAAAAAAAACATCGACACAGGTGAACAATTTGTAAAATTATGGTTATGAAGTTGCAAATACAAAATTTAGCTCCAAACGGATTAAATTTGGATCCAAATTGTATTTGGATGTTAATTTTTTATTTTATATTAGCATTGTTTATTTAAATGCGAATAACAGTCGCGAGAAAGAATATCGTTAAACAAATGTTCAAAATTTAAATCGAAATATATATATACATATATATTCTACTGACACGAGGAGTAGTTATGGAAAGAAAATCTTTAAGACCACCTTACATTAATAACTTGTAAGTCACACTCATTTTTATTTTAACATCACATGAAAATTGTAGACGCTGTCGCGTTTAATAGAAATGTTTGTTGTTTCTTTAACACTTTGAGGTCGCTTGAATTTACATAGGCATCTGTCAAATGTAAAAGTAAAAAAACAAAAACAAACACACATGCACGCACGCAGAATAAAATAAAATAAAATAAAATAAAAATTGAAAAAAGTAACTTACCACCGGTGTTAGAGTGCCAGTTCTTCTCGGCCTGCTTGAGAGGTAGACATACAGGGCAGTCATTTCGCGTACAATGTTTCCAGTGGCCGATAATCTGGCGCGAGGAGCTGCAGTGCGGCACTGTACAATTTTTGCCCGCCTGGCACGTGGACATATGGTTCAACACGTTCTTCATGGTCTTGCAGTGGGGAAGATTGCACTGCCACTGCTCGCCGTTCGCCTGATTCTCGCGGCGCTGGCAATTGTGCGCGTGCAGGAATAACAGCAGCTGCTGCTGAATAAGCTTACGCTTCTCCGGATCCGCGTTCACCGGCCGTGATCCTTTTGTTATTGTGTCGACAGACAGATAGTCGAGAGAGAGAGAGAGAGAGAGAGAGAGAGAGAGAGAATGAAAATGGAAAAAAGAGAAAGAAGAAAATAAATCGTTAAGCCTTTGACACTTTATTGACAACTTCATTTTTCACTCTTAACAATTTATGCGCAATAAACAAATGCAATTTCTGCGTGTTTTGGTATATAATTAACTTGGATTTTTACGTGGTTTTCCTAAACCTCATAAAATCTTTGATTATTCATTACATACCATTATACGCAATCGAATATTTTATGTAAAATAGTTTACTTGAAATAATAATTAATACAATATTAGTTCTGTGGAGTTTTGCACATAATTTTTAAAAGTGTATAGACGAAATCGTTTTTTGTTTCTTTCGATAAAAATCATTTACGTATTCTAGAGAAATAAGAATTAAAAAAATATATATATCAGAAAACTTTTTTTCTATGCTATTGTAAATATTTCATTATTAAATGATTTTATCTTACAGAATCAGAATAGCTTCATTATGATATTGTGATATTGCTAATTACACAAAATAAAAAATACTTTTTAAAATTAAATAAAAATTTTTAATTCAAATGAAATTATCATTTTCCTAAAGTTTTTTATTTGCAGGTTATTAATTTTTCTATACAATGACGTTTGTTAACATAACGCGATTTTTCTTCATTTAAAGAAATATAAGAAGCAAAATGCGAAATTCTATTATTAATTAATATTTATTAATTTATTATAATAAAATATTAAATACAATATTTATTAATAGTTATTAGAAAATTATATTGATACCAAGTAATGTAAAATACAATGCTAAAAAATGGCAATGTTAAGCGTAAAATAAATTTCTTCTAATAAAATTCTCATAAAATTGATAATAATTTTTTAATTTATTTAAATCAACCATAAAAAAGAACACCAACTTTTAATAATACTAATTTCTTACAACAATCCGCTATTAAGTATAAATTTGGCTTTTTCGATGCTTAAAAAATCCTTTTTCAGTATTGATATAATTAACGATTTATTCTAAGTTCGAGCATGATTAAATATATCAATATAAATAGTATTTCGTTACATATATATGTATAATCAACCACTTTTTAAACATGTATTTGAAACTTTTTATTATGGTATTTGTAGTATTTTTGTTAATGTGTAGGCAAATTCATGTATTATACATATCATAAATATAAAATTGTCTAGTTTCTGTAGTTTTTATACATATAAATAATAAATCATTTAGTTAATAGCACTTAACTGTTTTATAATTAATTAAAATTTATTAAATTGACCTAATACTTTTCTATAAATTACAAACAAATTTTAATTACTAAATATAATCTACTATTATATTTTAAATCTTTACAATCGATATTTATTTTTTAAAGGAATGATTATTTATAATTTTAGTAAAATGCATAACAAATTTAAAACAAAAACAGCAAGGATTATTAATTAATTAATTAATTACTTAATATCAAGTAAACAATCTTTCGATTGAATATAACTTATTGGTTAATACATTATTATTTATGAAATTAAATAAGTAAATATTAAATGCATATATAGTTTAATGAATTTATAATTTATTTTGTTGTAGTTTTTTATTTTAAAATCTGTATTTGACAAATTAATTTCAAAAAACACCAAAATCTGTGTAAGGCACTTTCAATATTAATTAAAACGATAATTGATTTTACAATTATACCTAATGTTAATTTATTATTATTATTATTAAAATACAATAATTATTTTGATAAATATGTTAACACAGAATTTTACGAAAAATTTTTAAGTAATTTTATAATAATTAAAAAAATTTATGAAATTTGGTGTCGAATTGAAATTTCTCTTGTATTCGAAAAAGTTTTGATGTAACACTTTACTTTCTTATTGTGCTATATTAATTTGAATAAATGTACATCTAAAATTAAATAATGAAATCTAAATTGTTATTAATTGCTAACTAAACCTGTTCGTTTTTAAAAACTTTACCCAACCTTAATTTTCGTTTATGGTGGTGTAATTTCATTTGAATAGCAAATAGCTCCAAGGCTTAAAATGAAAAAGGTATCATAATTTATTAAAAATTTCTCTTTAAATTTTGTAAGATAAAATTTTATAGCAAATAGTATTTAAAAGACGCTACTTAAATGCTTTTGATTTATTATTTAATTAGAATAAATGTTTAATCAAATCAAACTATTTTCAATTTGTACACGTCACCAATAACCACTCCTTATTTCAGATAATCTGTTCGCAAATAAAAGTAAATTTGACTTCGATTAGGCCAAACACAACTTAAAATTAAGTTTTATTTTTATTTTTAAGTAAAGAATAAATCTTGTAAAAATTAATTATTATAAATTTGTAAAAAAGAATTTTTAAGCAAAAGGTTTTTAATGTATTATGTTCAAAGTTATACATTTATAATCATATTTACCATTTTTTAGTTATTTTAATTTGTATATGATTATGTATTCTACAAAAGTATTACTTGTATTTACCCTTCACCGAAATTTTACATAAATTTAATTAATATCGAATTAATACTGGCCTGCAGTTAACAACGCTTGTCACGATAATCTAAAATCAATATTCAGTATTTTTTAATTTATTTAGTATTAAAGAGTAAACAAATATAATGAATCCCAAGAAACTCAACAAACAGTAAAAAAATATTATTATCCGTGTTTAAAGTCGCAAAACAAATGCCACAATCAAATAAAAGAAAAAGAAATAGGTGAACGTACTTGGTTGTGCTACTGCACCAGGAACCTGGGCCTGCGTCGCCTGTTGGGGTCCGGGCTGTCCACCGCTGGGCGCTCCGCTCTGTGGCTGAGCAGGACTCGGTGCCGGGGGCTGTGCCTGCTGGGCCATACCGCCCTCTTGGCCACCCGGCACCCCAACGCCGGCGCCACCAAGGGGACCACCGGGCCCGGCGCCACCTCCGGGTGCAACGCCGAAGCGGCCAACCTGCATAGCCGTCATGCCCGCAGCGACGCCGCGTTGCTGCGGCGCCACGACGCCCACGGCATTGCCCGCGCCAACCGGGCCTGGACCACCGCTTGGCGAACCTACGTACAAATCGGCCGATGAGCTTGTAAACCTTCCTTTGTTACCACGAATTGGTCGTAATAAGCCTATGAGATACAAAGGAGACTTTACTTCGACCTCTTTAATTACAAATTTTTTGCATTGTGTGTTTAATATATTCCTCGAATGATTTATAAAATATTTCTTTAGGCTGTATAATAAAATATAAAAAAATATATTTTCTACCTTACACGATAACTTGTAATGGTAGGTGAAGAATTTTGTTAACTTAAAAATTCTGTGTATAAATAAAGACTAACGAATAGTTAATTATATATACTAACGAGAAAAATAACTATATATAACTGCTACATTAAGAATCAAAACTCGGTAATTACTTTTTTTTGTGCCAGTTAGATATCAAATTCCATAACAAACTTAAATTACATTTTTATTTGGAAAAAACTAACTCCTATCACTTTATTGTAGCCCTTTTACTTATTTATTGCTTTTTAATAAATTCTATTATGACTGTTACGAATGTTATGATTATTATCAAAAGCTTCCACTTTCAATACTATGGCTTAGGTTATAAAGATTCACAAACTATAAAAAAGCACAAATCTTGTGATGACTTTTAATTTTTATAAAAATATTTCTTAAAATTGGATAAGCATTTTTTAATGCTTTCAATCGTTGGTTTTCGATATATACATAGTTAAAAAAATAGTGAAACTCAATATAAGTAAGCTTGTAATTTATTTTATTGGAAAATAATTGAATAATCCCAATAAATTTGATTTATTTAATTTTCTGTTTAAATCTTATGAAATATTATATTTAAAAGGGCTTCACTCGTGTTTCTCCAATTAATATTTTACTATATCAATTTTATTTACTTTCTTCTTAACAACTCTTATTATAACATAAAGTACTGTAATGAAAATTATTTTTTCTATATTTAAATGCAAAGCTTAGATTCTATTAATAAGCAGATCTGATAAATATACTTGAAATTCTATTCTAATCAAATAGATAATAAATAATGAAAACTGTAACAAAATTACAAAAGAAGCACTGAATTTTAATTGATTTACATTAAAAACGAAAATCACTGATTGTGGACGGAATGAACGAAATATGTATTATTTAATTTTGAAGAAAAATTTAATTTTTTCGATATTTGTATATAAAAATCAGAAATATACACGATAAAATGATAACATTTGCTTAACAAACTTGATTTTATAATTTTTTTAACCTAATGTTGTGTAATATATGATTAAAGAAATAATATTTAGCCGTACGAAAATACTTTATACAATCATCTCATTTCGAAAAATATTTTATCAGATGCGATATAGTTATATAAATTTTGTATATTTTACACAGTTTTCTTCAAGTCATTTTACAGCAGTGCACACAGATTAATTCATCTTTATTTTAATCTTATAGTAATATTTTAACTGTAGAATAATCATTTTAACGATCCTATAAAGTTTATAAGGGTTACATTATCGATACTTCTCTTTTATAAAATAATTCACGACTCAAATAAGATAAAATATCTTCCAAAATAATAAAAGATTTAGAAGTAACCTGCATTATCTTGATAATAAATTTTAAACTTTTACTACACAGTTAACCTAAAACATAAATCTATGCTTATAATTCATAAAATCGAACGCAAAAATTAAAAATTCTAATCAATAAAATCTGAACATAGTACTCACCGTAGCCGTAAGGACTGGATGCAGCAGCCATTTGTCCCATATTAGGCATGTTAGATATATTTGGTGGTGCCTGCATCCTGGGCCCACCCGGACCCTGTACGATGCCCACCGAATGCACTTGGTGTGGGCTCTGACCCCTTGTTGGACCGCCGACCATGTGGGCTTGTTGCTGCTGTTGCATAGCTACAGCCCGGGCGTTCATCATGCCACCGGGTCCGTTCTGCATCTGGGCAACCCCGTGTTGGGCGGCGTGATGTATGCTCTGGGCGTTCGCGGGTCCACCCATCATCGTAACCGTGTTAAGCGGCTGCTTATTGAGACTGTTGGCGACTATGAGGCCGCCCCCGGCCATGCCACTCATGCTGTTGTTGCTATTGCTGCCGGCGACACTTGCACCGCTACTACTCGTCATGACTAGGCCAGAATTCATGCCACCGGGATTCATGGACATGCCACCGGGATTTTGTTGTTGTTGTTGTTGTTGCTGCTGCTGCTGCTGTTGTTGTTGTTGACCAGGATTTGTCTGTTGTTGTTGTTGTTGTTGCTGCTGCTGCTGCTGCTGTTGCTGCTGCTGTTGTTGTTGCTGTTGTTGCTGCTGCTGCATACTCATGGACGTCTGTAGACCACCGCCACCCATCGAATTCGCTATCGACATCTGTTGCTGATTGTTAGCTAACGAGCTGGCTATACTACTTGGCAAACTTCCCAGTGAGACCACCATCTGCGGATCCACGACGTTCTTCGACACTGAGACATTCGGAGGCGACTGCATGTTCGGGGATTTGCTGCCCAGCGCGTTACCCGCCATCACCAGCGAGTTCGCTACCAGGTTCTTGTTACCCTGCTGCTGAACATTAGAAAACAAAATATTTAACTCGTAGAATGTATTTTTAGGCTCTTGTTATTTCATTAAAATAAAGATAAACATATGCTACAATAAGATGATAACTTATTTTATGCGAATCGTTGCCGTAATATATTTTTCATTTTCGCCAAAAGAAACAATGGGGAGTCCTAAAATCTAAGCGATTTTTTTATCAAAGTCTCTTTTATATGGTTAATATTCGTTAACTTCAATAAGTAGAATGTATTTATATATATATTATACCATTTCATATTGAATTTTAAATAAATTCTTGTAAGCATTCTTCTCGTTTACTGTTTTTGATAAAAACAGATTAAACGTAATTATTTCATGAGTAAATATCCAATAAGTTAACTTTGGCAAGTCATAGTGTCAAAAGGCTGTATTATTAACTTTGAAAAGATGAAAGATATACATTTCTTATAGAACATTTGTTATTTGAACTGAGACTAGGGTTCAATATTAAAAATTTTTAATAAAGAGCTTCAAAATGATAATGATGCAGACGCAGAGTATTACAATTAAAAGAAATCAAGTGATACATTGTTATTTAATAATTGTTATAATATATTAAAAATATCAATATCTTTACAAATTTGTAGTATAAATTTTATATTAATGTAACACATCATTTATTGATATTTTTAAGTGTAAAAAATAAAAACACTTGAATTTTTATTCTTGGTTCAATGAAACACTACTTATAGTAACTAATTGTAAAATATATTAGTACAAATATATATTATCAGTAATTATATAATAGAAATTTAAAACTATTTCAATTACATAAATTTAATTAGTTACTTACTTTATTAATTTTTCATAAGGTGTTGGAAAGTCTTTCCTGTTGCGCTATTGAGATTAGAAAAAGGTGTTACTAACCTGTTGCTGAATAAGATGATGGGAAAGCTGTTGTTGTTGCACATGACGTAAATCTGATTCTAATGCACCATTTTGCTGTCCAGGCCCTGGCCCTGTAGCTGGTGGCTTAGCACTTTCTGTTGCTGAACCCCAAGAACCCGTGGATAGCAGATCATCAGGAAGATCATTTTCAAGATCAAACATATCTGTATTTGTCATGAAATCTGAGAATGAAAATGCAATTGTTAGTAAAAAAATCTGCTGCTTTGCTTAACCTTTTTTACTTAAAAATGAAAAATTAAAGAAAAAACTTGTTGATTCTGATTTGTGTGATTTTTTTTGAATGAACATGAAAAAATGCAACACAGATTAATGACACGCTGATTCATAAAAATACTTTAAAAAAAAATTTACTATGTCAACACGATAAAAGTGTAAAATATGCTAATTAAAAAAGTAGATTATTTCTAATTGTTTCTAAATAAAGCTTAGGTCGTACGTTTTGTCATTGCTGAAAGACTAGTTGGTGAGAAAAGGACAGATCTTGTGATAGTGCATAATGTACCGAAGATACCGAGAACAGCATTAGTAATTTATCATGGAGATAGAGTTAATAATACCATCACCGCAATTCTTATCCAGAGCTTCAGTTCTACCATTCTCCACAATTTGCTTTTGAATTATTGTCTCTTGACTTGCAGTAACATCCTTCATAACATTTACGAAAATCGAAAATTTAAAGAAACTTTGTGGCTTAACCAATGGTCACTTTATCCATACTTTAATTTTTATAATTTACTACAAAATATAATTGTTTAAATGTTAATAAAATAAACCTTTGGAATCCACTCAAGTGTCTTATCACCATCATTGAAACTAGATGATGTGATTCAGTTCTATATACACGACTGACCATATTTATAGACAGAGAAAAAAGGGGCACTTACATACAAAGGGACGCAAAAAATTCGTTCAAGTAACATATCTCGTGTGAGTATAAACAAACGAGTAATTAAAAAAACAAATAAAAAAATTAAATAAATTAGGAAATAAGACATGAGACATACACCGCATGAGCAAAACTTAATGCAGTTTATGCTGCAGCGGATAATAAAAAACGTGGTCCACAGTAAACTCGTGCTTAACTACAAAGCTGCAAAGCTACTGATGACAAACTGTATAGAGTCACATGCGTAGAGATATAAGGTAGTCAATCTAAGGACTTTCTATTGCAGGCTAAAATACTTTTTTTAACATCCATAAATTATATATTACATTTAATAAGGTATAAGTATAACTAAAAATCTTTGCGCTAGCTTGATTATAGCCTACCGTCACCTCCTTTACACCCTTTCTAAACTAAGTAGTAATAAAATTTTAATCTCATTAAAATCTCATTCCCTTGTAATTAAATACTGGGGTTTCATTTTAATGATAAATTATGAAATTTACATGTTTGTTGCTCCATACTTTATTATTTATTAGTTATTGGTGCTTGTATTTTACATTTTAATATAACGTAGTACATTGTAATTTTAATAAATGTTTAGTTATTGGAATTCACTAACATAATCAGCTTTTATTAATTCTTCGAATAGAGAACATTTTTTGATCGCGTAAGATTAATTAAAATAATAACAAATATTTTAATAAATTATAAAACGCTAACCTGAAAAATCCCCAAAAATCTCATTCCCTTATATTTAGGAATGAAATGTGATTCGAAATACAAATTTTCGCTTTTATTAGTGTTTATTTAAATCTTATTAACTTTTGAATGGATCTTGTAGGGCTTACACAAATTTTAAATGATGAAATGTTATTAGAAGTGTTAACGGCAGTGACACCATACACGATAAAGACTTGATTTTCTGCCTGGAATTGTTTGAGCATTGGATAAATATTTTATTTGATTACTATTTTTTTCTTTAAATAAGACTCTTAATGCTTTTGATCACTCATTTTTCACTGTCAAAAAGGAAGTAGTGAAACATACAATGTTACATCAATATCATATCGAACACCAATTTACTTGCCTAATTGACAAATTATTTTCCTCTTAAAATTTGCAGAATCTTCAATAAAGCATTTGTAGCTCTATGCGTGTCTGCCGCATGTCTCAATGTTAGATATCAAATTGAACCGGTGACTTTTCTCAGTATTGTCAAACAACCGAAGCCATTTTCTCCACTGCATAGTATCTTGGTCAATCGCCCTCAAATACTAATGACAGAGAATTTACGTTAAACACGACAATTATAGAAAAAGAACAATGCATACATAAGATAGACACTTTAAGTAGTTGAAGTAGGTTCCTTGATGATGTATATTTATGCTGTTACCAAGTTATATTACACACAAGTACTTGAGACGAATCATTAGTTATTTTATTTTTTATATTATATTCGTTTTAAGATTTTATTTTTTTATATGAGCTAACTCTTTCTTGATTGAGTCTACTAGTAGAACAGAGTCTGCGCGAACAGTTTTAAAAATTAATGATATTACGTGCTAATGAAGTGGAGACGGACGAAACAATCATTCTTTATAGTGCTCAAACAAGTTTAACGCTTTTTTTGAATTTATATGGATCCTGGAGTCTGGTTCACTGAATATTTCAATTTTTCCATTTTACTCAAATAACCACCACCACTCTAATGAATTTTTATTCAGCCCGAAGCTTTTTTTTAAACTCTTATTTTGAAACGTAAGTAATAATATAAAACAAACATCTCTGTTAACACTTTTTTAAAATTTTGATTCATATTTTATAATGGTTAAATAAAAATACAAAGTACATTGGTAAAACAATTGGTTTCATTCGATTCTCATGTCTACGACATAAGTGCGTATCATTTCGATATAATGTTAAAAGTTATTGAAGTAAAAGTAGAAAAATTGAATTATCTTAGAAGTAAATACCAGATAAATCTCTAAGATCCTTAACTTTAAACATTCAATTTTAGAGTTCTTGTTCGATTCACTTTTCTGTTCAGTAATATTTACTTCTTTTTTGCGTCGTATGACTGTGGTTGTTCCAAAGTGGCTGCATCTGATGGTGTTGCAGATGTAGCGGTTGCTGCTGCTGTACATGTAGCTGCATTTGTTGCATGTTACCACTGCCACCTCCCCCGTAGTTTGTATAAGAATGGTGCATCATTAGAGGCGCCATACCCACTACATATACATCACAGTTCATGATTTAAGACTGTGTAAGAGTATTACCGATGCATATGCTTATGTTTTTTTTTTCATTTTGATTTGTTCACATAAACATTCTTTTTGTTTACTTAAGTACGGCGCAACTAAGTCGCAGAAACTGTCAAACTACAGGATATTTACTTAGCTTAAAGCACTAATCTAAGATCTACATTTATTAAGTTTCTGCCCTTTTCTTTTAATCATTTATTATGTGTCTATTTATATGTATATGTAAATATCAGGGCAATTCACAAAGAATATATTATAAAATTATAACAGATGCTATCACATAAAAATAATACCTAACTTACAATTTTTAGTTTTTTGAATTGTTTAAAAAATTCAATAACTTCACTGAAAAAGCATTAATATTAGATAATTCAGTAATTTTAAAAAATATACAATTACATAAAATATAATAAAAATAATATTAATAACGTTAAAATTGCCTGTTCAAAAATTATAATAAAATTTTGTAAAGTGTACATTTTAAAATAAAAAAGCTTTATGATTTCTTCAACATAACTTTAAATTTTTGAATAATTATCTTGCATGAACCACCCTAATTAATATATATATACCTGTAAAATTATACCATCACCATTCCGTCAATCGAATATGAAGTATTCATGCACTCTGGGTTTCTGCGACTTACTTGCAGGCTTCGTTTTATATAAACCCACAAATTCATCGATTGACGGACTAATTTTCATTAATTTATATACCCTTATTGCTAATTAAGGTAAGTAAAAGATCTATTAGGAATAAGGATAAACTTTGATAACTATATCAAACTAGTAAACATATAGAAAGAGCGTTCTAAAGGAGCAAAAAGTATTATAAAATATATTTTGTTAGTGCATAATACATGCAAGCTGTATATTTTTCTCTTTCTTTCTTGATATTTTTCCAAGTGTTCATGCATAACAACATGCAGTACTAAAAATAAAGAATTACAATTAAAAGTTTTAAAATGCCAAATACTTGCTTAAGTAAAAACTGATTGTGAAAAAGTTCAAGGAATATCAAATATTTTGTGTAAAATTTTACTCTAGTTTTAGTCAGTGTTTGAAGGGAAATAAAATAAAACCATATTCATCTTGAATAAAATACACAACAGAAATAAATAAAAAATAAAACTGAGAAATTAGAAGATCAACAAGCTTATGCTTTATTTAGATTTAAAAAATTAAGAACTGAGAGCGTAAATTTTAAACCAATATTTTTTGGAAAACAGAAGGAGAACCTTATCATCAAATTTTATATGTAAAAACAAAAGAATGCTTTCCAATTCACCTAACATTGAAAAGTAGTTCCAAATATTTTTTGATGGAATAGTTTTTAAATTAAGATTTTAATAGGCTACATTAACATTATTACTTGAGATAATATAATATAAATATATTGTTAAACTGAAGTATTTCATCTCAATGTTAAAAAGAAAAAAAATATATTTTATAAATTAGCTAATCGATCAAGATATCATTTTTTTATACATTTAATTGAATAAGATATTTCAATTACTATTCTCATATAAGGTATTTGAACAATTTAAATAGAAAAATAATATGATCAAATTGAAAATACTGATGCACATATAAGTTTAAAATTTACATTGATAAAAAGTACCATAAAATATTTTTTATAATTTTAAACAAATATATTTAATCACATATTTTAGATTCAACAAATAAGGCTACTTTTAAAAATACAGAGCTAAAATAATTTACATATAATATACACTACCAAATAATCTGGTTTCCTTCAATTTTCTACCTTCCAATACTAAAGATTTGAAACTCAAAATAAAACTAGATTGTATTATATGTATTTATTTATTTATTTATTTACATCCTCAATGTCTCAGAAGTTTTTTTATTACACAGCATTCTAGCATTAAACTACAAAAATACTAAAATTCATATGAATAGAATGCTTGTATCTATATTTGAGATTAAGTCTAAATGAAAAATCAAGAATTATTATCACCTAGTTTTTAAGACTTAGTTAATCATGTCATCGCATATATCCTTAAGTCAGCTGGTGTTATATACTTTCATAAATCTTTATACAAACATGTATAAAATTATAATACTCAAATTCCAAAAAAAGAAATTTATTTCATAAATGAAAATTTATATTTATTTTAATTACAAAGTAGTAATCATCGTGTAGAAAATAAAACAACCAACTATGTGCTTTTTCAAATATCTGCATCACAAATCATCAAGAATAAAATAAGATTGTAAATTGACAAAAGCTTGATCCTTTAACATAGTGAAATACTCGGGTTTAACAATCAATTTTTCCTGAAATACTAATATAAACTATATGAGAAGGACGAAAAATATTTTAGATTCTATTGAATTGAATTGGTATTGAAAAAACTAAAGAATGTGATAGAATTGTCATTTGGATAGCTGACTTGTGTCAGGAGTGTCACTAAACTTAACTAAAAACTTTTGAATTGATTCTCATTATGACTAATGTCTTGCGTTAGCATTACCTATTCAAGTATAAAATATCACTCGAATGACGTTAAGAGCAAAACAGAGGTGCATCGTAGCTCAACATGAGCGAAAAGTGCTGAGAGAGGCGACATCTTTAAAAAAAAATAAATAAAACATGCAGAACAAGAGTCTGAGATGGTTCGGTCTACGTGTGAAAAAGAGTACGCTATGGAGTCTCGAAGAAGACGAGGAAGATGAAAGGAGCAGGAGAACGAACGTCGTTGAAGAACAGTTGCTGCTGCTGCACGCGCGTTGGCGACTCACGAGAAAGAGAAAGAGCAACACAACACACACACATACGCTCGCGCACATCCGAGCGGGTAACAGCACAGCAGCAACACCGCAGCAACATGTCAGAGTTCGCGCGCCGCGTCGTCTTTCTCTCCTGTATCCTTCAACGCCGCACACGGACAACTTGATTAGCCGATTTCTTTGTTCAGCAGCAGCTTTTCCTCTTTGCCTTTCCACGAAATTTGTTTCCCTGCCTCGGCGCAATAGCGCCATCCGTTCGCCAATATTTGTTTATACTTTATCGGGAATTCGCTCGCCGAAGTAAAAACGAACGAGCGAGCACAGGAGGAAGGGAGAAAAGTGAGAAAAAAGGAAATAGGTCAGGCGCAGTATGGCCACGCGAGGGAAACGTGTAGTGCCGCTGCCGCCACCACCGATGACGACGACGACGGCCGCGACTACTTTTCATCCGCGAGGGTTGAACGTTTTACGGTAATTTTTTTATTTGCTTGTTCTTTCTTTTTAATACGAACACGAGCTCTTTCTTTCGTATGAACCGATCATTGCACTTCAATATTTTTATTTAGATTCCCAAGAAATTGCTGTGTTTCTACTCTCGAGAAATTCTCAATAATTCATAATTTCAAGAAAATTGTATCGAAACTAATTCACAACTTGGGATTATTGGTTACGTTTGAGTTATTAATTTAAGCTCCATATTAGCATTTTTATCAGTTATGTTAATTTTTTATTCGTTATTAAAATGAATGCGAAATTTTATAGGTTAGTAATACGTTTGGAAAACACCTAATTTGTTGATTTTAAGTTTAACTGTGAAAATTTTAATTGTCATATACAGATTCTCATACAGCAGACAGAAAACGACAAGTGTTTGTTATTACATTCCACCTGTTCACTTTCTAACCTAAAACATTCATTACTCTTGACGATTCACGATTTTTATTTTATCAATAATATTTTAAGAAAATTTACATAAGAAATGAATGTACAACTAGTTTTGTTAAAATACTAAATAAAATTTGTGTTGATAAATATTTTGTTTCTAAAAGACAGAAGTAACTAAACTTAATCTATACAAACAATTTAAAAAATTACTAATATAGCAGAACATTGACGAGTTGCATTTTAATTAAATATAAGAAATTACAATCTTAATGAATCATTTAATATTTGAAACTTTTATCCTCCTTTGCAATGGAATAAAAATATTAAACATGCAAAAAATTATAAGAGAACCTTTGGGTCGAAGAAAAGCATCGTATGAAATTACTATAGTTGAAAATGTTAAGATCTTAATTCGTGTACTTTTCTTGTCACTTTGAATAATAATTATTACACAGAAAGTGAACTCCAAAAGATATGTAAGAAAAGGAAGAATATCACATGTTACTAAAGGTACCAAAGAGAAACAATCCATTAGATTTAAGAAACAAATACAATTTTTCTTATTTGCCAAAAAGAAAAAGTATAAGACTCGTGAACAAAGTATATCCATGTCCAACATAGATATAAGGATCTTAGGTAACCATAAATAAAAAACAATTCAAAATACAAAAAAATAAAAAAAATAACTCAAAAAGGGTTCACAAAGAAAGAAATAAAATAAGAAACAAAAGAGAAAATATTCTAGAACATGTATCGGGTAGAGTTGCTTACTGGACGAGTCCGATGCACCCTGGAAGGGATCGTTGAGCTTGGGCCGCTTGTTTGGCGGCCCGTCCACTAAGTGGTCAGCCATGCTCCTTATTGTTTCGTCGTCTCCTTGTCCCGAGGTTGTTTCCCTAGTCCTATAGCCCGGACACAAACTCACTTGTTTGCACTCCTCCCTTAGGATTTATGTATATACACGTATTTATGTCACCCGGGCTCGATGTACGAGACACGCACGAAGTAAAAACAGGTCCAGTCCACGCGCGTAAGTAGCGATGCGAGCGGCGTGTGTGCGCGCGCGCTATCTTCTCTTTGTATAGCTTGTTTTCCTTCTCACTCTCTCAGAAGCACTGGCTCCGACGACAATCTCGTCGGTTGGGATGCCCGTCCGGGGGCGGCAACTCCGGTGCGACGGTGACTCCGGCCGTCTGAATCATTGGACTAGCTGCGTAGCAGCAGCGCCGGCCGCTGCTGCTCCTCGAGGATGGCGGCGCCTCTCGAGGCGCCGCTACTATTAGCCTGCCACCGGCGAAAGCTCGTACGACGTCGTGGGCCTGGCGCGCCGAGCCGCCCCATGCACGCTCTCCGGGTCGTGCCTCATCAACCATTGGGCATCCTCGTGTCCTCAATGGGCCCCTGGTTCGTGCCCAAAACCCGCGACGTCTTCCTCGCACCTTCGCGTCTCTTTCCTCGCAGATCCTAGCTATCCCTACACCACCGGTTCCTAGGAGAAGTGAGATGGAGTGAAAACGTCGACGACAGCGAGCGGACCTTTAAAAGGCGCACATGCGCACGCACGCACTTGATTCTATCTCGACCTCTTGTTTATACGCGGTCGCGACAATACTTTTCACTATTGCGTTCGCTTGCTAGTACGTTCTCTCTCTCTCTCTCTCTCTCTCTCTATCTCGATCTCCGCACGGCGTTTCCTTCTTCTTGAGTGCGTCGCTGGGACTTTGACGTGGCCTTGCTTGGTCACCCGGGACTTGAATCGTCACCGGTTCAAGGTTAGCCACCGCACGCTTCTACGGGGGCATCAGCAACGCACCACGGGAGCACGGGCACAGAAGTTGCACGCAAAGCCGTCGTTGATCTCACGAGCGCGTGATTATGTTTACGTCGCGCGGACACCACGCGCACGCAACACGAGCGGCGACGGCGGCGACGTTGAACACACGGCGCCGTAGCGCGCGCGAAGGTGAACGGACGAGGGCGACTCGCAGGTAGGATGGCGCACCACCACCGACGCAGACCCCGTTCTTGGCGGAATTCGGGCGCGCGCGCGCGTGCAGCTCCAAGCACAACGTCACACACGACACGGAGGAGAAATGAAAATTGACTTTTTCCTCTTCTCGACTGCTTGTGCGAACTCGCTCTTTTGGGCTCCTGGCCAGTCGCTCCTCGTTGCCCCGGCACTCGAGCCGCGCTATCGCCGTTCCCGAGGGCGAACGCTAATGCTACTGGTCGCTGGCTTCATTAGCACCATGTTCCTTCTCTCGGTAGCTCTGCTTTTCACTTCTCTTCTGCGCCCTCTGGAGCTGCTGCTCTTGCTGCTGCTCTTGCTGCTGTACGACGACCGACACAGCACGTACACAGGCGCATATACACATACACTGGCGCGCGCACAATCTCTCTCTTTCTTTCTCTCACTTGCTTGCTCTCACGTATACATGAAATCAAGAGAACGCAGTTGAGCGCGGGTGGGCGCGTTCAACTCGACGACACCGACACTGTTTACAAGGCGCAGGAGAATGGGGGCGCTCCTCGTCGTCCTGAGACAGGAGAGGCGGCGCCCGAGCCTCGTCTACGTTGCTCGGCGCTCGGTGTGGCGGCACTAGACGCGCGCGAGCGCTCTCCTTGAGCTGGCTCTGTCTCTCTCTTCCTCCGTGGTCTCTCTCCCCCTCGGGGCAGCCTTACGGAACATATACACAGGGCGAAGCAAGAGTCGCGAGGTCACTGCCGACGTTCTGCACCGATGCACCAGCGACTCCTGGTCTCGAGGCTTCCACGTCTTTATATTATTGTGCGACGATGTGGGCGCCCGGGTGTCCAGCTCCCTCTATCGCCCTCTTTCTCTTTCTCGTATTCTCGCTCTTTCTCTCTTACTCCTCTGCCTCCGTCTCTCTCGGGTCTCAAGCAGCTCCTCTTCGACGGCGCGACGCGAGCTCCTCCCGATAGCGGCTGGACGGACGACCCCGTCTTCTTTTACGGAATTTGTATGACTTTATCGCGACACGCGAAGAAAACACAGAAGTACGATTGCTACTGCTGCTACTGCTGCTGCTGTTGCTGCTGCTGCTGCTGCTGCTGCTGCTGCGGCGGCGGCGGCGGCGGCGGCGCTGAAGAGAGACGACGTACACTCGACACGCACGACACTCGCGATAGGCAAAATGGCGGCGGCAACTCCGCTCTCTCGTTGCGCGTTCAACGGAACGGAGACACGACCGAGGAGGAGTTGTGTAGTGTGCTGCTGCTGCGCTGCGTGCACTCTCTCCTTTTCTCTTGACGCTCGGTCCCTCTAGCTCTCACTCTTTCTCTTTATTGCGCTCCTTCCATCTCGCTCGCTCTTTCACTCTCTTTCTCTCTCTCTTCCTTCTCTCTCAATCACCGTCGATGGCACGCGCGCGTGTGTACTGAGTGCGTGCGGCGCTTTTTGCGCTGCTGCGCTTGTCAGGGAAAAATGTCCGACTGGTCCCCACTGGCAGCGAGTCGCTTTTAGGTAGGACTCGAACGCTGACGAGTCATCCCATTGGTCGACAAGGTCACGTGATCAAAGAGCAAACGTACGATAGGCCAGACGCCTTCACCCACCGGACTGACGGTTCTCCTAGGTGTCCCTTTACCGGCCAAACGCACTACGGCCGTAGGATTACTCGCTTGTTATGACACTCATGTTCTCTACTGTGACCGTCAATGTGAAAACAACGAAGAGGGTTTAGGTTAAGTTGCGATGCGCTCGAGTGATGATGCGCCGCGCAGCGCTGCCGAAGGAGAGAGCGGCAACGAGAAAGAGAAGAAGCGAGGACGCGCAAAATCTGATACTCTCCATAGATGCCATTGTCGATCCGTTTTCATCGAGTATTTGACCAAAAGATAGGAATGATCTCGGATTCCTGACACATTTTTAGCATCTCTTATTGCCGAACAAAATTGCGTTTTAAGGAAATTTCACCTAAATTGTAATACGAAATTTCCTTTTTTATGAACCTTTCTTTTAGGTTACGAGATCATTTCATAGAATGCTATAAATTGACAAACTTGTTGCATATTATTCTAAAGGAAAGTCAATTTTCATTTGCAAATGGAGGCATTTTGAAAGCATTTCTGGTAATGGTACATTTTGCGCCTTAATTTGTTACTATATATCTTACACGATAATCTATTATCTCTCTCTATTTCGTGTATGACTCCGTCGATACGTTCGCATTCACTGGAGAGATCTACCGTTCACCCTTTAAGTTGACGTGCTACGTTGACAAAAACACCCCTTTAAATAACATCTTTTGATGTATGCGACCGAATTGAAATAATTACGACAGCGATCTTGGCAATGCAAATTTTTTCCTTCTATATATTATTTGGTATATTATGGAGGTTATGTTGCGGGGGATAAGGAAACTCTGTGTAAATTTTCCGGAAATCTTGTAAAGGGTGTAGAATTCGAGGAAGAAATGGAACCGAGTAAAATTAAGCGCATCTGCGAACTCACACTCATACTTCTCTTATTAATGCTCATTTTAAAGTGAACCTATATATATTATATATAAATTTTATATATATATATATATATATCATGACGAATATATTTGTGCAATGATACTCTGTACTGGCTGGCGATTACCGCCGACGCATATTACATGATAACGTAGGGTCGCTGTGTAAACTGCATTGCGTATGGTAAAATGTGACATGGCCGGTCGAAACTCCGAACACCTGTGAGAGACGTGCGTATGCCACCGTGATACTTCTCGCGCGTGAAAAAGTGTCTTACGCGCACGAGTCAGTTTACTCTTTGACTAACAAAATTTATCAATTTATCGTAGTATTATTCTTAACTATTAAATATAATGATTTTATTTGTATTTCCTATTCGAAGGTTGGAATTGCTTAATTTTTACAAAATTTCAGCATAATTTTTGTATGTTTTTTCGTAGATGATTATATATCAAAAATCTTTTTTTCTTTGCAGGTGTGTGAGTCAAGGTCGTGAGATTGGTTCTTCCTGATTGGTTATTTATCCGCGACTGCAAGTAGAAATTAGATTTTCGATAGTTAAAAATATGCGGTAACGTTTCTAAACGTAATGCTTATTATCGATTATTTTTTGTTTAAAAATACATATTAATGTGACTTTGGATTTATTCAAATCCAAAAAAAGCACGACTAAGTTCATCAAGTTCTATATTATTTTAAAAAATTGTTCTAATAATTTTTATCTTTTATTATTAAACTTCTTAATAATTATTATTAAATTTCAAAATAATATTATAATTATATGTGAAGGTGATTTGTTTAGTTTATTTAAACCTACAAATTTCACAATTTATCAGTAATTTTTTTATTTAATTTGCATATTAACGTGCTTTTTATCAGACATTTACTCAGGTATTATTATAATGTTTATAATTATTAGCAGTTTTCCAAAATTTAGTTTAATCTTTCATTAAATGTAACTTATATATATTTTATATATTCTACTATAATTTTTAAAACATATCATCTAGTTTATTATAATATAACAATATAAATATTTTTAAATTTTTCTACAATATTTTTTGTAATTAATATATTTACTTAAAAATTTTAAAGATCTTGGTATGAACGTATTATTAAATAAATAAATAAATCAGCAATGTATGTATTGACGATTTAGCAATAAATACTTATACGTATTTGATTGAAAACTATACTCATTTTAAATACTTAACTGTAAGAGATTTTAATGTTTTTGTTTATTTTTTTTTATTTAAAATTAAAATAAAACATGTTCTTGAAAAAAATTCATCATATTCTCAAGAAATTAAATGACTTCGGTTAATACAGCCTCTGTCACTAATGGAATCAAATTTACTGCACGAAGAAGCATTAAACACTCCTAACATCAAGAACAAACTGAGCAACACAAGTTGTTAAAATAAAAACAGAAATATCGGCTAAGAGGAGAAGGCAATTATTGTTAAGTGCACAAACAATTATAAGAATATTTCTATTTTGTAACTGGCTATATAACAGTAATTTGCAACGTTCCATTTTCAATTATGTATTCCCAACTGTTATTAATAATATTTTTTGAAAATTCTCGAAATCATCTACCAGCTCGAACTTTTTTTTCAAGATTTGAGTAGTGCAATAAAGTTTCTTAAATATGTAAGGGATACTTCAATTTTCTGGAAGTATACAATAGTATAACTAATATGTAGTATTTATAAAGTTTTGAATTTTCGAAAATCGGGTTTATGATAAGAAAATGATTTTGTTTAGAATTTTTATTGTAAAATGTTCATGTAACGTACAATTTGTTAATACTTAAATTTTTGGATTATGTTGCCAGAGCATAATTTTAAATACGCAGTAGACTACTTGAAGGATCCTCAGCTTTACAACTATGTAAATATGCTCTATTGACTAATGAAATGTTGGTAAACATTAGAACAAATACAAAAAGAGAAAAAACCAAGCGATTCTCTTTTTGATTCTCTGTTTGATCATTCTACCCTGTTCTAATTTAATTCAAACATCCAAATGTTTGACATAAAATTTTAAATTGGTTATTGGCGAGCCGACATCGATTATCCGTCTGGCTACGATATGAAGTTAACGAAACAAAACCAGCGCATATTTATAGGTAGAAATGCAGGGAGTAGGTCGCTTTATTACCCACTCACGTAGAAGTGATTTCGCACGAAAAATCTTTATGGTGCAGCACGTGCGAGTACGTGCGCGCGCGCCACCGACCGAGTACATCCCCCCTACCACTCTCTGCCGCTCTCTTTCTCTGTATGTGTGCACGTGAGTGCAATACGGCAGCATTATGCTTCATTCAGAGGAAAAACAGGTGATTTCTCTCCCTCTCTTTCTCTCTCTTAGTTTTCTCTTAGGTCTCTCATAATGTGTAGGTAGCTAAGCACTAAAATTGTCCATCTTGAACCTATTGTTATTTTCTCACGCGTGGCGACGATAGCGAGAGTTAATAATTCCCTACCGTATGTCGGGCTAATGACATTGATTTGCGAACTGTCTATGAGCCACGATACGAATTGTCTTGGCATCGCTCGTTTTGATTTTTTCGTCTTTCAAGGATTGTCTTTGGCGTAAGAATCACAAAATACATTTTGTAACAATTGTAAAATGTTCGAACGAAATATCGAAACAATATAACTTTTGATATTCAAATAATCAGACAATTAGGCATATTAAGAGTTTGGTATGTGAGAATGAATGTAAATTTAATTTCGATCAAAGCTGTATTTATTTAGAGAGAAAAATTCTCTGCTTACATATTCGGAGTTGGATTACTTTTGAGCACTTGACTTTTTGAAAAATTTTCAAAATTGAACTGAAATCTCTCTAAGCGTACGTAATTGACATTTTTGGATCTTACAATTTTAATTGTAAAAATACGGTAAAAATAAATGCAAACTTATCTATTGAATTTTGTTCAAATAAAAAAATAATCATAATAATAATAGCTTTACGTAAAAACCAGATTTAATAAATTTCGTTTAAATGCCAATTTTAGACATAAATTAAAAGCAAATCTACATTTCTAGTAGAAAATTAACGATTTAAAGAAAATCGTTATTCATTTTTATAATATCTTAATTGGAATATTACAATTTTAGGAAATATTCAAGTATATTACTATGGGTATTGGATATTTCATAAATATAATTTAGGTTTTTCATCGAATTCGCTATAGACAGCCTTTAACCTTTTCACAATACTCATAATTATTAAGAAATTTAATAAATTCTTTTAAAAAATATTGCCGTATATTACAATAATTTGATATAGTTTTATAATCATGACTTATATTTAAATGCACAAGTATTTTTTTAGATACTTGTTAATTTGTTTTTTATTCTACATTATTTTTCTGTAATTATTTTATAATATTGAAACGACAAAATTGCAATAGAAAAATATTTAAAATGTCGTTATGAAAAGACTATGTATTTCTTTATTCATTGGTTATACAAAAAAAATATCGCAAAACATCATGTGTTTAATCTTGGATTGATTTAAAAATTAATTTTGTAAGTTTTTTATATTTTCGAACTATACTTAATGGAGAATGTTCTAGTTCGAAACTTGCATGTGCAAAGTAATGATAACATATGCCTAAGAAAGGCATTGAGATATTCAATGTAAAAGCTCTTTACTACAGCATTAACAATTTTATTTTGAAAAAGAATGTATCACAATGTGTACATAGAACGATGTTAAGGAACCAATTCTATTCTCGTTTGTGGCATTGAACCGACTGCTTCCGAGAATATACGAATCAGCACATAATCAAATGTTCACTCTAAAATTCTAACCTTAAATGCTTTATATATTACGTTGTAACAAAACTTCAAAGTTCGATGTATCCTTTAAAAAGTGTCGGATTTTTTCCATCCTCCTCGGTAATTTTGTAGATGAAACAAAGTAAAAATTTCAAAGTTAATTAGATTTTATCAGCTACTTTTAAATAAAATTAGTTTCCTGTGATAAAAACGAGCATTTGTCAGTGTGAAAGTCGGTATAAAAAATCTACGTAATAAAAATAAAGGGGTAAAATAAGTCGAGATTCGGATAAAAAGAATGAAATAGAGTTAACATTTTACTAGATAATAGATGTCTCCACAGTCTGCTGCTAGTTTGTATATAAACAAGAGTGGAGTATAGAAGGAGCACGGAGGTTTTCGCCTTCCCTCCTCTATATTGGTATAGTCGAATACTCGTTGATTAGGATGCCGAAGCGATGGTAACTAGATGTGCTTGCACTGGCTCGCGTGACAATCAGCGACGACCAACCAGAGCTTCGACTGCCTTAGAAAATTAATCTTTTTTATCTAATTACCGGTGGAGATTTCCGAATTAAGATCGTTGCTCAATTATAAAAGGGAGTTTGTCTATTTTTTACGTTTACATTTTCGATTCCTTCTGACGCATCAATTCTTAGAGATCTGTTGTAATTCCTGTTACACAACACCTATGCTGTAGGCAGCTCGCTATTTCGAATTCGTATCCTTTTAAATTTGATAATTCACCAATAATTCTACAAAAAACTTGATTTTTATCTCCGTACTGGATTAGATTTTTTAGATTTATCAGTAGCCCTAAGATATACCCAATATTTATTCGAAATAAAAAGGCACACGTACTCCGATGTTGGACAAGTTATTCTATTGCGGTCTGACCGCCACGCCCAACTCTCACGCCCATAAACCATCATCTTACAACGCGGTTCTCCTTTTTAACGGACTAATGCCAATGCTCAAAGACCTGTTTCAAAGTGACTTCTTTCACCCCTCCATCTCTCACTCATTTATCTGCATCGGTTTTGCGGGACAAATTGTCTGATTTGACAATGCACGCGACCGGTTACCGACACTGACAATGTATGCGACGATTAAATCCGTTCGAGCTCATGTAAATACCCCTGAATGAGCAACAGACGCTTAAACGATATTTAACAGAATTATGAATACCAGTGTGAAACCTCTTAAAAAAACCTAAAAAAAGGACTTGTGATATTCAAAATTTTTAACAGCTCAAAAGATATACAATCGAAAAAAAATCCTAAGATTTTCGTGATATTTTATATTGCGAATGGAACGGTGAACGCGTGCTTCGAACTGCCCATACTCTGATATACCTACGCATCACTGCCATGCGAATCATAGATTGTATGTGTAATTTTACATAGACCTCATGTTCGTTCTGCCTCTGTATAAAAATTCGCAAGATTACGAATGGATGATTCGTGTTGAAGAAGTATGGCATGGGAATGATCCGAAGTAGTTTTGGTGAAACAAACGATAATAAATAACGGCAATGAATTGGCGCGCGGCAATGGAGAGTTACGGGGGCAAGTACAGCGAGGAGCACTTGAAAAACCGAAGTACAAAATCACCGAGACGCTCATAATCGTGTCAGGAGCGGCCTGCAGGTGTACTCCTATACTTCCGCTGTTTTAGATGCATCTGTAAACACTCATTCTCGACTCCTCTCGCAACTATCTTGTTTCGCGGAGAAATTCGACAAACGTTGCAGCACCACCTGCATACAAGAGATTTCCTTTTCATTCTTTATTCAATTATTCGTTTAGGCTCGGAAAATATTGAATGGATTCAGAATATGGCTTACGAAAATTCATGTAATGACAATACTCAACTTCGTTGCTTTACTTACTACTTTACGGGCTTTCTTGGCTAATATTAAACTTCTTGTTGAACCGTTACTTTTAAAAAGTTCTCAAAGAATAAAGTACTTTTTAAGCGTAGTATAAAAATGTGTAATGACTGCTATTTAAAAGGATTCATTTGCTGATTTCCATAATTTAATAAAAAAAATTGAGATAGACACGATACTTTATTATTATTATTATTGTTATTATTATTATTATTTCAGCTATATCGTATTTTTTATTTTAATATAAGATGGTGTACCGACATACTGTGTACGCATGGCTGATATGCCATACAATTAAGCACAGAGATGGAAAAACAAAACTTTTTACTTTGCGTACATTTTTAAGTAAATAAATCAATAATATACGAGTTTCCATACATAATTCAATACATAATTCAATTCAATAAATGAATAATATATGTGACGTATAAGAGATTCATAGGAAGGCTAAATCAACCCATTTTTACAAAATGATCTTACTCGAAACATAATAATTTAAGATTTAATTTCAACATCGATCTTTAAATTTAAAAATTTGATGTACTTGTTAGTTTATTTTACTTCAGTGTTGATGCTGTTATTACTAACGTAAATGCAAAATCGATTTTATTTATACCATTTAATTTATTTATCTTCCACTGCGTATTGATAAAAATTAAAAGTATACATAATGGGGTCATGTAAAGTTAATAAATATATAAAAATGCGTGGAAGTATGAAAGAATGTGAAATATAATAGTAAAAACTCAATATTTTATAAAATTTTTCACTTTAAACTTCTATTCACTTTAAACTATTTGCCGATATTTATGACTTTCTGTATTTTTAGTAATGTTTTAGAGACTAATTAGTCTCACGTTTTCTGTACATGTTACGCTACTTCCATTTATTTAAGAAATTTATTTAAGTGAAACAATTAGATATATAAATGAATAATTTAAGTTGGACATGAAATGATATTACTGTGACAATTTTAACAATCGGCATCAGTATTAGAAAACTGATGATAAAAGGATGAGTAGTAGTCCCCGAATCTGTTGAAATACGAACGGCAATATTTTGCTCGCTAAATGTTTACGAAACGCGCGTGTTTCGACTCGGTCTTAAGTCTCGGGAGACAGCTGCTTCTCTTTTAGCAGAATGCACGCACGCGCGAGGAAACGAGAAAAAGCTCACGATCACGCGTGAGACGCACGGAGTACCGATGTTCCGGCGTCCCAATGCGAATAAGAAGTATCAATGGCGCACGAGTGCATCCGATTTTTTTTTATTTTCTCTGATTGTCTTGTTTGGCTGATAGAGAATTACTTGCCAAGCAAGTTAGATTTTTGGGATAAATTGAGTTCCTTCGGCACAAGTATCATTCAACATTGACAATAGGATCTTATTTTAGATTTGTCTAATATACGTAAAAACCTTTCTTTTAATAGTGGACTTCAAATGAGTTTGAAATTCCGCTGTCGCCGATACGCATTTCTTTGAATTGTGCATTATATTGAAATATAATGATTGGAAATTATGATTTCTCAATGTATTCGAGCACAGAGGGAGCGTTCATGATTCGCGGTGAATCAATCAGATTTTATTACAGTAAAATAAAGAATTAGTTGGCTCATTGCTTCTTTACTCTGTTACATAAACGAATTATAAGCTTCAGTTTATGAAATGTTGGTAAAAAAAGGATATTTATATATATCAAAGTTATATTTCAAATATAACTTTGGGAAATATTTCAAAGCTCAATTACTGGATTATGAAATTGATACTTTTTATTCAGTACGTAAATATTTTACGATTCGATATATTTGCATTTTATTGATATTTAGCTCATTCATTCAAAAATATTAAAAATGACTTGTTGCATTTCAAAGTAAGAAAGGTTAAATTTCGTCGCCTGGTGTTATTGGAAATCGATACTGAGATAAGGATTATCTGTAGATATAACTTACGCATACTTTTAAATTTGGCATGTAACAGTTATTGGTTATTATGCTCTGAAAAAATATCTTAAGAAAAAATGTTTATTTAATATATTTTGCATTCAAATATACACAACTATGTAATTATACAATAATAAAATTTGTTTCAAATTTTAGATAATATTTAAATTAAAACTATTTATATTTAATTTAATATCTGCAATAACATCCAATTAAAGATTTTGAAGAATGATGAATGAAGAATGATGAATTCCAAATGAAGAACACAAAAAATGCGATGCGTATCAAGTTTTCTTCCATATTAATAGATTGCAATCAATTCATTTGGTACAATTGTTTTTATTAATATTTACAATTTATATAATATGTACGATTCAAGGATACACGTGCAATCTTCACTGAGGGAGGTTTACCAATTGCACATCAAAAGTTATGTTATTAATTTTTCTTCGTGAAATATACAATATTATTATCGGTAGATTATTCCAAATTACTCAAAATATTGAATATTTACAATGAGAAAATTCCGCAAACTTCAAATATAAACGAAAATCGAAATTGTCTTTTTTATTAGAGACATTTATTGATAGATAACGAGCAAATTAACTCCTTTCATTTGAAACGTAACGAATCATATAAGATGAATATCTACTTTTCTATCATTACTTCTCGCAATATTTGATTTGTCTAAAAAATCCGATGAAGTATTTAAAAGTATTTATTTTTATATCGTCCAAAATATTGATGATAGAAAATTTGTATAAGTGGACACATTTATCACATCAAGAGATAAAGCAATTTAAAAATTAGTTCAGTGTTAGCATGAAGAATTTATATAAAGGAAAAACGTTATCACAGTGAGTGGTTTGGTTGTTTTTTATACTGTCCAAATATTAAAGACAACATAATTGAAATGACACTAATACTAATAATGACTATTTTCTTGAAAAATGATGTTAATGTTATGCAACCGTTAAAAATGTTTCAACTTATTTTAAATACAAACGATTAAAAACGAAATATGTATTTAAAAATATTTTTAATAAAATAAAAAATCGTTACACGATTTTTATACGGTACACGTGATTTTTTATTTTACAATACTTTAAAAGTGCAATGTAATTAATAATGATTATTTACATTAAGCTCTTTTTCTATTTCTTATATTGGAATTCTATTGTCTTTTTATTTCATGTAATTTAACTTCGAAGCAAATATCGATGGTTACTTTTAAAAAATTATTCTTTTCGGTAAAAAAGTCGGTAAATAATCAAAAGCAGAATCAGTAAATTTAATGTGATAGATACAAATGCTCTGAATAATAAACAGCAAGAATCGTTGAACTTCTATTTTACTTTGTAAAAATTACACCTCATTTCGCACAATTATAATTTATTGGTTCATTTATAAAAACTTGCAAATGTTTAGAAAACAGTTTTTAAATATATTTGCATAACAAACATTTTCAATCTAAAAGTTAAATAATCGTACTAAATTCTAATTTATTGTTTAAGCCTTATTTATTTCCTAATGAATGTTAAAATTTTTAATTTTGAAGAACTAAAAGAAAAACAAAAAATTAAGCCGATATATGTAAATATGCCGTTTATTAAAATCCAAACATCTATTATAATTGATAACTAAAAAATCATATCATATTTTGTATTGCAGTACAAGGACTTTAATAACACGAATGAAAAATACTTCACATTAAATTTTAAGAATAAGTACAAAGGTCATCAAATGTTCTAATTTTTTAATTTCTTGTCTGTTACCAGCCATTCGCAATACTAATCCGAGTCTAGGTAATAATATGCGTAATGAATGACATCTAGTGG
Source organism: Wiebesia pumilae (assembly GCA_018907045.1). Classification (NCBI taxonomy): domain Eukaryota; kingdom Metazoa; phylum Arthropoda; class Insecta; order Hymenoptera; family Agaonidae; genus Wiebesia; species Wiebesia pumilae. The sequence goes on from JACCHZ010000127.1 coordinate 6,642,247, forward strand.
TAACGCAAGAATTGCATTTTTATCATATACGATTGCTATAAGATTTTCATCAATACTTTTTTAATTTATAAACTATTAAAATCTACTATTATTTTTAAATTCTAGAAATATCTGATTTAAAAACTCCACGTATATTTTGAATGCTTAAAAATTATGTTTTACTGTTTTAACAATATTTTCAAAACTTTTAAATCCATTATGAACTCTAATATAAAATTAAACAATTATAATTTAAATTTTCAATCTACATGATAAAACAATAATGTACACTTTAGAATATTTTTTAAAATATAGTTAATCATTTAATTACTATTTTGCTAAATAATGTATATGGGATATACATGAGTTTAAAATGCTGTAAAAGATATATTTATATTATAAAGTCTATGCAATATTTATATTTTATTTATACTTTTACTAAATATTTACGTAATATAATCCTAAATATAGTTTTATATTTACGAAATATAGAATGTCAAATATTCATTAGTATTTCAACGTGTAAACAACAACGAATACATTAAACAAATTAATTTCTTATTTTTCGAAATATTCTGAAAGTTTAATAACTATTGTTTATAGAACAAAAAAACTTTTCTACGTACTAATTTCAAGTTCTTTTATTTAGTTATGTATTTTCATCTATTTTTTTTTTCTTTAATTTACAAAATTATTTACAGATTTAGTAATATTTTTTTAATGAATAAATTCAATATTACAATTTTACGTTCCTACAATTTATTTCACAACATATTATCTGTTTGATAATAAACATAAATTAAAGCTGTCTCTTTTAACTCTTTTAACTCTTTTAGATAATTAGAGATTTAATATTTTAATAAATATTTTATAAATTTTAAATCACTTTCGCGGAGCAATATCTCTAAATGGTGTAACAACCGTTCTTATAATAAAGATTGAACAAATATAAAGAAGAAATATTCTTATGTGTCTATCATTAAAAATTCATTTTTAATTGAATTTAAATTCAAACTTTACGTATTAAGATTATACTCGTATAAAAGCAGTTGCAATTTTCCGATGCTTGTACTTCTCCGTACGTTTCCTAGGAAGTAAGAAGCCCTGCTATGAGCTAATCAGGAACTTCAAAGCGTCCATCTTTTTCATGATAACGTACCTGCAGTAAGTATAATAATAAACGCTGGCGTACAATAAGCGTGCAACTGTACAATATGCTTATTTAAAAAACTAGACTTGTACAATTTCTGATCCTTCTAACTCATAAAGGATTTAACTAATTATTACATTTTTTCTTTTTTAAGAAATAAAGAAGCTATAATTGAGTACATTTCATGATATATCTTATATTAAACGATCTTAAAAACAGAAAATTTTCTAAGATATTTATTGTTCAGTTATTTTGTAAAAAATAACTATTAAATTTGGTAATTTATAGTTTATTTAAGGCTCGACTTTTATCAAAATTTCTTTCATATATGTTTATTTTATGTATAAACAATTTCAAAATTAAAAAAAGGCTTATCGAGACAATAATTCAACAATCATGAGATCGCATGCTTCTATTTATAAAAATCATTAACTACCTTATTTAATACTTCTTTTAGCATTTAAATTTCATACAGGATTCTTTTAAAAGTATCTCACCTTTTATTATAATAATTTGTTATCAAAGAGTTGAACAATGCAAGAAATAAGAGTTTAATTGTTATATAAGAAAACAAATATCACATAGAAATACTTCATTATTCCTTGCTCCGTTACATATTTTGCTGTTGATGCGCGTGAAACTGTACAACCTACTGTATAGTTTGTACGGGGCCGCAATTATTGTGACGAATCCACTTAACCAAGGATAACATCTGGATAAAACGAGGATACAACGGGTTATTCAAAAACTGAAAGTGAAAAATAGAGAAGTATCAAAAATTAAAAAAAATTGAAACAAAAGAGAATGTTCTGTGTGGTGTGTATCTGTGTGAAAAGGGTAGAGGAAAAAGGAGAGAATAAATGAGTGAAGCGATCAGCTGAAAAATAGTCAAACGGTACGATGTACGTGAACAATGTACTTCATTGCTTTGTTTTGCTTTTTTCTTTCTTACCTGTTCATTCGATCGGTTCATTCTACGTATTTTTTACACATTATCTAATACCACTGTGGTTTAACTGGATCCATATGATTACTACGGTTTCTGTTTATTTTGATTTGCACAATGATTATTATCACTGTACAAATTAGTTTTTTTATAATTGTTTACAACTAAATTTTGATTCTTTAAAGAAAGCAATTGTTTTGCAAAAGAAAAACTCTATTTTTAATTATTGTATAGATGAAATATCATAAGTATATATTGTATGTATTGTATGTATTATTTAAAATAATAATTATAATAATTTTTCTTACATAGAGCAAATATCTTGTAAGTATATTTTCATATTGGAATTTCAAATACAAATAGTAGACAATGTATAAATTAAGTAAAATTGTATCTTGAGAATGTGCAAAATTAGTTAAAATTATGAATAGAAATTTAGATTTGTTGATGCATAGTTTCCCTTTACCCAGTTTTTCGACAATTGTATTTTAATTTCTTTTAAGAGAATAAAGTTCAATACTTGCTAAAAAATTTATTTATAATTTAATTTTTAATATATTATGCTTACACAAGAGTTTTAAGGCTATCCGTCGTCTGCTTATTTATATTTATAACGAGAAGTAAATTTTTTCAGTATACTAAATTAATTTTTTTAATCAATTCAATGAAGTTTAATATATCTTCATAAATTATAAAATTTATATTGAATTAAATTTTTTCTGTTCTTACAATTATGGTAAAATTTTGTTTAATTAATATAGTAACCAAATAATAATTAGAGTTATAATGAAACAATCCGTATGAACGTAACAAAATACGTCTTTATAGTTTTTGATTTTTTATTTATCTGTATATTTTAAAAACACGCAAGATCATATATTTGAAATATAAATATGCGTTATAAATTGTGTTATAAAATGCAAATCATAAAAATTTAACCATTAGCAATTTACTAGATATGCAGTGGCCTATTAGATATTTATGCTTATACGTAGAGCATAAAAAATATTAAAATAAAATTTAAGTACAATCTTTTTCGTTATTGTTGAGATATTTAAAATTATTTTTTAAAGCTGTTTATAAGTTTTGGATTATTGTAACGTGATTACTCCGATTTAATTAAATTGATATATTTGTTTTTATAGAAAGAGGCACTCTTATATTTTTAATTTTATTGTTTGAAGTGATGACTCAAGAAGTTTAATTATATAAGATTCAAATGAAATTTTGTGTAGTTTATATATTGATTGACTCAACGTTTAAAAATTGCTTTAAGAATAATTAAGGTTATGTACTGTATATTTTTTAAAATTATTTTTGTATGATAAAATATATATTTGAATTTATGAAGTATTTCTCGAATTACTTAATACTTTATATTTCCTTATTTAAAAGTTATTAAATTATTTAAGAAAAATTAAATAAAAAATATCCTTAATTTAAAATCTTACTTTTTTATACTTTTCGTAATTAGATTTACATTTATGTTTTAATAGTTATATTGAGAACTCTAATGATAAGTTAACTAAGTTAATTAAGCTTAGATAAAATAATATTTTATTTAAAATGTATAACGCTAAACATTACTGTTTTAGTTTAGTGTTATTATTATAGCAATATTTAAACCATTAGTTATTGATTCATACCTAATCATTATTTATGAATAATATAGAGTATTTTGTTACGTGGAAACAAGATTTGGTAAATTTAAAACTTTTAAAAATAAATCATTGTATTGAATAATCAATAAAATTAATTGCAATATACAATTTAAATTTTATGTTAATACTATATGTATTAATAAATCACTTAATATTACATATTATAATGTTTTATATATGTACTTTCTTTTTAATTGGTATGGTCATCAAGTGGATAAACATAAATTTGCTTCAATTATCACACGAATATTTAATAAATTTAAGATTAAAAAACTTTTGTAAATATAGAAAGTTATGACTGCATTTTTCTATTATTTATTGTGTACAAATAAAGTGGTAAAAGAATTGATACTTTTACCAGATAAGCAGTTGTGAAGCAGTCTAAATAAATGGTAGTCAAGTGGTGCAAGATCGAATAAGTACTGTAGATATACCGAAATATTCCAATCTAATTATAAAAGTTAATATCTATTGATCAAATGAACTGGTGGGATCTAACATTGTTTTGTTCTGAAACAATGCTTTTTTTGTTAACTACTTAGGACTGATCGTTGTCAATTGCTCGTTTTGATTTATTTAGGTATGAATAGCTCTTCTCCAATCCTTTGGATGTAAACACAAAGGATTGTATGTAATCAATTTTTCATTATTTACAATTATTTACTTAAAAAATTGATCGATCTCGTTAGGCTTGAAATTGGAGACTGAAATTTGGTCTATCAAATTTTTCTCTCTTAACCCACAAGTCAACCATAAATAAGCTTTCCTAATCATTCCAAGTTAACGTAATGACCTTAATACTATTGACTCCTCATGGTTTTCCAAGAAATTTCCTTATTTTTTTATTCGTTTTATACCAATCACATTAAAAAAAACGCCAACATTTCATCGCTATCAATTTCGACTGGTCGTCTAGAACGTGGTGCGTTAAAATTAACATTGTTATCACGAATATTTCTGAATACGTGGCCTTATAATACATGGAATCATTAACTGCATCCTCAACGTACACATCTTCTACGACTGTGAAGCATTCTTTTCTTTTTAGAAAAAAGCGCAACATGTTGAAAATATATTATTTTTTACTATTTTCAACGCTGAATAATATTTTCAAAAAACGCAATTTTCTCTCAAATACTCACTGAAGTAATTTTTGACAAGAAGTTTCAAAATTATACACGTGTCAAGTATAATGATAAAATTTCGATTTTTCGATGCAATGGCTGCGAATGACAAATGCAGACGAACTCTTGCATCAACTCAATACTATGTCAAAAGCCAAAACTATCATAAATAATAGAATAATTTCCCTTTGAAACAAATTTAAATTTAATAATAAGCACATAGAAAGATAAATAATATAAACATTAGTTACTATAATTTTTTATGAATTTTACAAATAAATGTTTCGGTGTTCTTTGCCAATTAAATAAGTATTAAACTAGTATAAAATATAATAATTTATTGAGTTACAAATTATTAAAATATTTTATAGAATCAATAATATTTTTTCAAAGGATTGAATAAGTTTATTTGTCTTCAACTAGACTCATATTTGATTCAGTGTAAATAAGTTATGCTTTTTCTTCTTTAACAAAGTATTATTACTACTTTCATTAATCATTATAAGTTAGTAGATAATCGATAAGTAACACCATAAAACATCTAATTTTATTACTTTTATTACTTTACTTTATTACATTTAATTTTATTAACTTTATTTAAACAGTACACAAATAAATTATAACGCTTTATGATTTTTTTCAATGTAATGTGTAAGTAATAATAATAAGCATTAGTAAGAAAACGATATACATGACTTTGAAATTTGTTTAATAAATGAAAAATTTTATCGTAAAGGACAATGGAGCACTCGTATGTTATACTAATCTTTCAGAATTCACGCCAATCGATATTTATCTCATTGAAACTAAACGTGTACTTTTTATTAAATGGTAGTTTATATATAACTGTGATTGTATTTACACATATAATTCTCTTTTCGATTATCTTACATTACTTCAAAAACTACTCTAATATCAGATGTCAAAATTTTTGTGATTATTTTTTGTTCATCTGACAAAGATATTTAAAATAGGTATAATGAAAAAATTAATAATTAGCGTGTAAGAATAATTTTTATAAATTTTAATATTTCTCGAATATTTTGAATCAATTTCATTTTATTGATTATATTTATAAAAAATATTCTTACAAAACTCTGTGTCTAATTAACTATAATGGAAATACATTAAGTAGAAAAATATTTATCGTGCCTTACGATAATTAAATTCGGAGAGATTCCTTCTCTTTCATATAAACACCATACAATATTTCTTTGAAGTTGGTAATTTCTTTTTAATTGTAAGCACAACTTTCCCAAATATCTGTGTGTTAGAAAATTTTAAGATTGACACGGTATAATAAGAAATGCAAGAACAACAAGTATTACGATATTTTACATGATATTTTACAATGATATTTTACAAATATTATATACTTGTAGATAATTATAATATAATTAAAATTTTTTATGTTTGCATATAAAATTTGAATAGAAGCCAGTTTTGTAAAATCAAGATTTTAAACTGAATACATGATATAAGTTCGTCATAGATATTGAATATGAATCAAACCCTGAAATTTGTAACTATTCGTTATCAACTAGTTAATAAAATACATGTTTTATTTACAAAATATATAATTTTACTAATATTTTGAAATTAAAAGCGATTTTATTTAAAAATATATATAGCAATTTTTATTTAAAAATATAAGTATATATTTTATACTAGTCGATAATGAAACAATTATCAAATTCCAAATATATATTTTTGTAAATTAAATTTTTATTAAGATACATTAATCATACGCGATTATATTTTTGAATCAATTATTATTATGTATTATAAAAGCTTAAAATTTTTCTAATGCTTATGAATTATTTAAACTGAAATCTGACATGTTATAAGATTCTGAAGAACATTTTTTTAAACAATAGAATATATGAAAACTTTTTTTTATTGATTTTTATTTGAAAAATTATAATATTTGAAAATCAATTAATAATAAGAGTTTATAATCTAAATATTTTAAGAAAGCAGTTGAACATTAAATCTTGTAAAAATATTTGCCTTTCAAATTGCTACTGTTTAAAAATACAGAAATTGACTGTTAAATTTATTTTATAATTTTATTTTAGTTTGTATAGTAAATTAAACTCTTTTGAGTTACTTTGTCAAACAACACTATTAAAACATTTTTTCTGAAAGCTTTTATTGCATGAATTACGTTACCACTGACGAGTATTTATACACAGTTGAAACAATAATATGTTTCAAAAAGTTACACGGACATAAGGTCTAAACGCATCTAGCTTAAGTAATTCGTAAAAGTAAAATTCACTTGAAAATTATTTTTTTTAACAACAAATTTTTCGTTGGAAAAAAATTGTTGTTGAAGTATAACATTTTTAGAATGTTTTTTATAAAATGGTCCTGTTTCGATACTTAAATTTTGTTTGGAGTGAAATTTGTTACATTTTTTTAAAGTCTTTAAAATGAAAGAAGACTGGAGTATCAGAATAATTTGAAAAATTGCCATCTTGTTCAAACGTTAATGATGGTTCTATAAATAGAAATCACGCAGTAAACATTCCAGATCTTCATATGGATATATATATTTATGGAATCATTATGATAAAAAATGTATCAGCAATTTAGGCATGTATCCAATAACTGATTGAAATCCAGGGTTGACTTGTAGCTGGAAGCCAATGTGCAGATTGGAAAGATAAAAATCTTACTTCTCTGTAAACTATCTGGAGATGATTTTGAACTTCAGACTTTTTCAAATTAATTCAAAGAACTGTAAACCAAGCTATCGATGTAACTTACATTACTAAATAAGAGCATGATCATTATAAGTGGTTTTAAATATTTTAAAAAATGACTTCTATAACATATCACCAAATCTATTATAGTATTTACGCTTTGCGGTATTTAAATACTGCAACCGCATCACCACATTCGAAAAATAGGAATTCTTAATACTATGTACTTTTACTGCAAGGTTGAAAAACTAGCATTCGTGAAAATTATACATATATCTTTTTTTGACCCAATTTTATTATCGGACAATCGAATTTTCTTTTCTTTTAATCTAAACTTTCGAGTGATAGTTAACAATTGGCTCTCCTAAAATTTTACGAATCTCTCATTGTTTACTCGCAGTTGCATTTTTTATATATTTTTTGACGGTTGTGTATTTTATGGGCAGAGTAACTTGAGTCATTCCAATTCATTAGGAATTTCAATATACCTTTCGAATTAATTAGTTTGCAGTTGAGGCTAGGGCTACTCGATCTACAATTTTCATGCTTAACATGCCTGAAAACAATTTGGAATTACGAAAGAGATAAACTTCTAGTCCGCAACATAATTCTTCGTGAAACTTGAAAGTTATTTAAACGTATATTTCCCTTTAATGTATATGTATGTATATATATATATATATATATATAAAGATTTTATTGCACAAACTCATATTACTTAAAGAAACTCACTTTATCATGGGTTAATTTTGCTTGGCAGTTGATCTCACGTAGGGCTCTCGTGCAAACATTCGGTCCGAATTGTGCGATGTACCCTTGGACCTTCAACTAGTTTCAAAATTTTCGATATTTTTTACTATCTTTTCAAGATTATATCTACTCAAATATGGACATTTCTTTTTCAATTATTTAAAATAATTAAGAACTTTTCATTGTTTAAAGTTAACAAAAACATTTTTCAAACTTTTCTTCTGCATAAAGTAAAATTTAGTTTTTTATATGAATATAATAGATAAAAATTCTAAGTATTTGTTAAAAAAATTAAACAGTAGAAATTTTATTATAATACTGATCTTGAACATTGATTTTACACTTGAAGCATCAAAGCAGTTTAGTTTTTATAAATTCTAAACAAATTATACAAAAACGTATGTATTTACCTTTGTTCTACACCTCTCATTGCTTTCATTCATTTATTTTATCTCTTTCCAAATCAATCAAATCATTTTAGTCGTCATTGCTAGGAGTACTTAAGAATGTAGTTAATCTTCAACTAACATCCTGTCCTATAAACAGGCAAATATACAGTGGCCACAAATGTAATTTATTTATTATTTTAAAATATAGGTGTTAAATATCTAATTCATAACATTTTATTTTTAAAATTAATATCTTAAAGGTTATTAGAAATGATCAAAATGATTTATAATATAATATTTGAATATATGTAACTATAAAGTTTAATTATAATTATTCTTCTTAAATACGAGTTTTTTATTAATTATATATTCAAATTATAATTAAATCTACTTAATTTTTTTTTATAAAATGTCCAATTTTTTTATTTGTCTTTATTCTTCTTTTTTCTTTCCTATATTTTAAATTCTCTTATTTTTTATCTATCTTAGAATTATATTGACTCTTGTATGCAATAATCTATTGCATTTTCATTTTGTATTTTTATATTACATACATATTATTTCTTTGATTGATTTTTTTCTTTATATCTAATTTGTAAGTTTTGTGTTTTAATTCATCACAATATTTGCAATCCTTAGGCTCGATTTTTATTCAAACTTTATGAATTATACTATTTGAAAAATTTTATATATATATATATTTTAAGTTTATTCTTAAGATGTAACATTTTTATTTTTATTAACATTACTTTACATTTATAAATGTATTTTTACTAATGTATCAAATAATTGATTTTCTTATTTTATATTTTTTTTCAAGTTTTTTCTCATATATCTATATTTTTCTTTTGAATATGATTATTATTAAATTACTTTTTAAAACATTTAAATGTAGTCTATAATTCCTTTATACTTATTAAATCTATAGCCAAATGTTTCAACTTTATTTTTGTTTATATTTTGATGTCAGCTTTTCTTTTTAAATGTTTGTTTATCCTCTTTATTATTTTTTCATTTCTAATTTATCTGTTACTATTAAAACATTTTTTTTATTATCATAATGCCCATATTGCTCATGATTATATATATTTTTTGTTTAATATTTATCTACACCTTCTAATTGGCGAAAATTGTATTCGTCATAATTAAACCAAATAAAAATCCTTACCTCAGTTCTTTCTGTTTAAATCATTCAATAATCATCCTTTTATAAAACCAAAGGAAAAAGATCTAATTGATTTGATTATATATTTCATCTATAGAATTTCTGTTTTTTTAACTTTCACACTTTTAATATTCCCATGTTTTTTTTTACTATTCTTTACTTATACATTCCTTTCATATTTGTAAAAAATATTACTTTTTCTTTTTCTTCTCTTATTTTCCCTCTAATAAGATTTTTAGTGTCAAAATATCTATTGCCCTTATTTCTTTTCTTAATTTTATTAACTTTAAATTTATTTATTTGTCTTTGTTTTTTTATTTTCAGCTTCTGTATAAAAGTTTTCAAAAGTATCTTATAACCAATACCTATTAATATTTTGCTATTTAAATTTAAAAATTTTATCTCACATATATCTGTTTGTATATTGTGTAATTATTCAATTTTTCTATTATTTTAGGAATGATCCTTCTCATTATATCTTGTTTATTGGTGCTTTTTTAATAACATAAAACCCAATTTTTATCTTTCTTTGTTACATTATTTATTCAAAAGAAAAGATTGAATTATTATTGAGGTGTCATCTGTTATAGAATTATTATATTTCATCAATCATTAAAAGTATGGGCTGTATGAACTCAAAATATTAATAAAAAAATTTATATACAGTGCTTGTAAATTATGTATGAATTAAATATAAACGTAAGAATGTTTTTATTTTTAACATTTTTTCTTTTTTTATATTTCAAGCAAATTTTGACTTTTTAGAAAGTCTAAATAGAAAAATATCATAGATATGTATAATATATTTTATAATATTTTATAACTGGATATATCATAAAATAGATAAGTCAAATATTTTAATATGCTTTGTAAATCATTACAAGAATTCATGGACAAAGTAAATTGCATAAACTAATTTACAAAACTGATATATTTTGTAAACACAGTAATAGAAACTAAAAATAGAATAATCTTTGTAGAATTTAGAATTAAATTCTACATAAACGAAATAAACAGCATAAAAATAAAACGGAATAATTACACATTTCCTATTAAATAGTAATAAAAATAAATGACTAAATTAAATGAGCATTAATATTAAACTCTTTTTAAATTATAATAATCGCTAAAATTAACAATCTATTCTTGTAACTTATGTACGCTTTCAAATTAATTTTTTTAATTTTACAATCTTAGACTATATAAAACTTTTTGGAAAATATGCAAAATATGTATTATATGTTTAAATTATAGCATCATGAACATACACTTGTTAATCATGTTCCTGGAAACTTAATGACGCTTAAATACATTTACAATTTCATTCTTCATCTTAAAATCTTAAGAAAATTAAATTACAAAATTAATGGATGAAATAAAATAAGCTTATACACGATTAATAGTTTATGAGATCTAATTCACTCATATACAAATTTCAAATTATTAGTCCTTACATCTTTTTAAGGTTAAAAATAATTTTTAAAATAACATAAATAATTACAAATCATACCATATTGGTAGAAAGTGATTTCCAAGTTGACATTTTATACATTGCCAATAAAAGTTTCAAATGTATATACATCAAGGTCGTTATCATTGTACTATTTGAATCGCTTGTCATTCTTGTTTGCTCTTTGGGCGAGCGAGTGCTGAGGAAAGAACATACTTTTAAAAATTTTGTTGAAGTTTTGCCTTATCTACATTATTCCTTATGTTATTGCAACGATATTCGTCTTGTTGGTGACATTGGTCATGCATAGATGTCTCTTCTGCTCTACTGAGGTTAAGGAGTCAGTCGACGATGCGAAAATCGGACGCCCACGATGTGCCCGTACTATTAAACATATGTTACTGCGTAGCATAAAGAATCTTTTCTCTTTGTTGTTTGATTTTTTTATTTTGTTTAACACTTCAGAACTTATGAGTACGTGGTGCTTCTGTTTATGAAAATACTTACGTAGAGACGCATATACAAATATTTACGGATGATTATTCTCATTTTTTATCGCTCGCAAATAAAGTGACGCTATATATTTTATACCGGAATCTTGATTTCTCGTGAAAAAATATTCTTATGAGCGAGAAAGATATGATTGTATCAAGATACGAAGTTATGGTCGGTTACATACGTTTACGTAGAATAAGAGCAGTAAAAAAACAGTAAATAATGGCCTCGCGCATTTCGAATACAAGTATGGAATATAATATCAAAAAATAATTATTTTCGAGATTATGAAGTAGGCGAGTTTACATGTCTGCATCGATCAAATTCAAAAGTAACGAATAGCTGAGTTTGCAATATTGTTGGAAATGCCACTGAAACTGTTACCTTACGTCTACATTTTGTTTTACTTTTTCTTTAATTTTCTATGCACTGAATTTTTATTCTCGCGCATCATTGTATACATGGAACCGTTTATTTTTGAGCGTGTTAATCAAATTCGTATTTGTTTATAATAAAAATAAACGTATAAATAGAATATTGACAATATTCTTGAAAAGTTATTGTATTTATGAAAGTGAGATTTAAGTAGGTAATTAATAAACGTAGGATAGTTAGTTTATATAAATTTAATTTCTAAAGTTAATTAATATAGTATGGTAAAATGAAATTTATTTTTTATTTAATAAAATGAATTGAAACAAGCTCACAGAATTCCATGTAAACTTTATGATTTTATAAATAAAATGCTTTAATATGTTAAGCGGTACTAGTAGACAAAAAATAATTTGTATATTGAATTATGAGTGTATTCAATACTTTAAATTAATATTTCAAACGTTTAAGAGATAGAAAATATAAGTACAAAATTGTCTTTTATCGACAAGTATCATGTATGATATATACATCTTACAATTAGGGTGTGTCAATTTTTTTTTATTATTTCGAATTATCAATTACAATTTTTATATCTATTCACTATAAGCACAATCAAAGGAAGCGATCGTAAAGATATTAGCAAACATATGCATATTTAAATTTATTTATTTTTATTTTATTTAAGCTACACATTTGTATAAATGAAATTATTCTGCTCGTGCAATTTTCAGTACGTAATTACGAGCACTCATTCATGGTGTATAACAAATTCTTATAAATGCATAATACCTCAATATATTTATTTGAATAATTTAAAAGCTTTTTAATTACAATCATAAACTTGTAGAAATATTAATATTTAATAATAACAAGACATAAATGTAAGGTATTAACAATAATAATAACAAGACATAAATGTAAGGTATTAACAATAATAATAACAAGACATAAATGTAAGGTATTAACAATAATAATAACAAGACATAAATGTAAGGTATTAACAAAAATCAATAATTCAAACTTGATTAGTCACAAAGTGTGTGAATTTGATGATAAATCGAACGTCTATTAACTTTATCGTTCATTTGCATGATAAATTAAAATTTATTATCTATATCGCTCGAAGTACTTTTTTTAAAAAAGAATAGAAATAATAATACTTGATTTCGAGAATAGTTTTCATTTGATCGAACGTCTTTTATTGATACTCTTTATTCAATATATATGAAAAGTATGTATTTCTTTCAACTTAAGGATATCATTGACTTCGGTTAATAATAGTTCATTTGAAATTCAGGAAGTTTTCATTTTATCTTGTTCTATTCCGGAATTGCGTTAGTCTTCAAATAATTAGGAAAGTTCTTTTTTAAATATAACTTTAAAATAAAAATCTTTTATACAATTTCAATCATGTAGAAATATAATTAAAAATATTAATGATTCAACTAAAAAGAAAACATTTTATAAGACAAAAACCTTTTCTATAGAACAGAAAACGTAAGAACTCTTTTTTATGGTTTGGTCAATTAGTCATCGCAGAGCAAAAAATTTTATACAGAGAGTGAAGAAATAATTACATTGAAATAAATACTTTTTTTATCTGTTGACAAAATAAGTTTTTAGTTTTCTTTTGTGTTTTTAATAAAGTTCTCTAAAATGTTTGTGAAATTTCGCTTCAAATCACGCAAGTAAACTTTGTCAGTGTGCAATCAATTATACTAGCTCAGTTTTTGTTTTATTTTAAATAATTCAATAGTATTTTTCATTCTTCTTTTTTCATCACTTCATTGAAGCACACACTTTTCTTAAGAATGGTGTTTATAAATTTAATATATTTACATTTTTAAATTAGAAACTCGAAGTAGTACATTGTTGTATTTTGATTTTACAGATACATCAAGATTCTACTACAATTACGTTCTAAAAATAATGATTTTAACTTACCCGTCTTTTAAAACTATAATTTTTATCTTTATTCGATATAAAAAAAAATAACTCACTTATATCTAAAATAATAAACAAACGATTTTCACATAGAAAACGCAATCGACAAAATTATACAAACATTTGAATTTTAATATTATACAGCTGTTATATTTCTTAAAAATAAAATTTTTAAATATTTCCAGAATTGTTAACAATGTATTATATTTCTCTTTGAATGCACTGACTTTTAATGATTATATACTCATTGAATAATTTAAAATGCGTAATATTGCATAAGCGTATAAATAATTTAATATTTGTTTTGTTTTCATTTTAATACCAATATAATATAAAAAGTAAAAATATTAATAAGGAAATTTATTATTGATATATGGTACTTTTAATATATCATCAGTCTCTTTATATGTATATTTGTTTCATCATAGCTAATATGAGATATTTTATAATAAAGTTCATTGATATAAACTAAATGCATTTTATCAAAAGTATATATTCATTTTTTTAATGCAAATCTTCTCTAGCCTTTTAATTTTTTTAATTGCTCTTATTTTCTTCAAGTATAAAATGGATCGAAAATCATGCTTACTTTTTTTTAGTTATAATTTTTAATAGTTATGAATTGTTTTATAAAATAAAAATTGATCTCAAAAAACAACTAAAAAAATATATATATATAAATTCGATATAGAAACATTAATATATTATCAAGTGCTATATAAATAAAAATATGTACCAGAATTTAGAACTTTTAGACTTTAAAATAAAATCTAAAATTTTAAAGTATAAATATATTAATAACTTGTGTAGTAATAAATCAAATAAATTTCGAATGTATTTTTATTTTGAATCGCTAGGTCTTTATATTTATAATTTTTAGTACAAATTAATTATTTTTAACACAAAAAATTTTATTCAATATTAAAATTATTTACTGTGGTTACTTTATAAAAATTCTAATAAATTTAATAACTCAAAAGATATTAAAAATATTGCGATATCTTAATTCAAGGTACCTATACTATTATTATTTGAAAGTTATTAATAATGCATACTATTCACTTTTGTTTTAAAATACGATAGAATCATAAAAAATTACATGAAAGTATTTAATATAATTTATTCTTTTAAAATAAAAATGTTACGAATTATATCAATTTACTTATGATCAAAATATTTTGTTTAAAAATATACTTTTGTGAATTAATAATGTTTTAATTTAAATAATTGTAAAATATACAAATTTATTACAAGATTTTAAATATTGCATATAATTTTTTAATATATTAACATTTTTATATTGATTTAATAAAAATGAGTTCAACTTAATTTCTTAATTAAGTAAATTATTCAACTTTAGAATTAAAATTTTTGGTAACTTACTTTGAAAGATGCATAGTAAACATTAAAAAATTTATTAATAAAGTAAATCAATGTTCAAAGAAGTTATTAAACTTAAAATTGAAACTTTATCTAGATAAGGATAATGTAAGAATTGTACAAATGTACCATATAATAATAATAATAATAATAATAATATTATATTTTTGTTTATCTTTAGTTATTTGTATGAATGCAATTTCATGAAACTTATGTTTAGTCAACAAAACTTTATTTTGGTTCGATTATTTTATTGGCTGCACAATGCAATACCATTTGTTTCTTTTATTGCAAATTTAAAAATCAATAAAATCCTACAATTAAAAATAGGTATATGTATGTGTAGTTGTCTTAAGTTACATATAACTGTCTATATGTATTCTTTAACTAAATTTATATTGTAATTTGCATAATTTTCTATCGATACATGTAAATTTCTTTCATACATAGATACACAAATATATGTACATACCCACATATGTATACATATATATGCACGCATGGCTTCAACTTGCCTCAAAAAGAAAAGCACAAGCAATCATTGTACTCTATATTAGAGTTAATACGTACATACAAGGAAAAGATTTGTGCACAAATCAATGTCCACAATTTTATTTTTTTTATTTTGTATTTTTTTATATGAATTTTGTAGAAAATTACAATCAATGCACTAAAGTAAAAAAGTGCAAGAATTTACTTTTTTCATACAAATCTTTTCTATTTTATATACAAAATCAATTTTAACATTTACAGCAAAACATACATGACGATTTAAAAAATTTTACAATAAAATATTTGTTTTATTTTCACAAACTTCTGTATCGGTGCAAGTTTCTTTTATAATATAACTTGCATCTTTGATAATGCACACTTAGTTTTCCTAATTAGGAAAAAAATCTTACTACAATCATACTACAAAATAGCTACTAAAAATCCTTTTACCAAGAATAATTCGATTTTAAAAATAGACAGTGATTACTTTTAACTTTGATTCACAAATGAATATACATAATTTAAAGGATGTACTTAATAAATATTTTGTAGTCATAAAAAACGCTTGTATTCTAGATATAATCTTGATCTGTTTACAACCTCCGCTTCTGAAAAAAATTTATTCCTTGAAACTAGTAAATATATTCTATGTAATTCATAAAATAGGTCATTAATTTAAATATAAAATTTTGTGTTGAAAATTGTGAATAAACAGTTCTACAAGAAATATGAATTAATTTCAAAGAATCTTTTTTTCAGTTTTTACATTTATAATATAATATAAAAAAAAATATATTTCCACAAAATTACGACATTTGAATCAATCCCGACTTGCGTTTCCCACACTCGACAATTATATACTTCTTTTGCCTCTATTAACAGACGTTATAGTTCTCATTTTTTTAGTGTTTTTGTTTTATTTTACATCTGATAAATATAGAGTAGCGAAATATTGAACTGAACAGTTATAAACGTACTCATTAATTTTTCTGTATTTTCATGCAACAATGATGTGCGCGTATTGTTTATTGGAAATTTCATCTTGACCCAACACTTAAGCGGTCATTCTCTTTTGATTTTAGATTCATTCTCTTGTTGACTACCTTCTTCTTCCTCATCTGAATAATTTGTATGAGCATCACCAGGCTTAAGAAGTTTGCCTACGTATTCATAAGTCTCTGAAAAAATTCAAGTTGGGTTTTATTTATTGAAATCATTTTGTTTTTTATGAACTACTTTATTTTTTACTTTATAAAAATATTTTTTTAAAACAAACTTTCTAGATTTTAAGCATATGTTCAATGTTACTCTTCATTAAGACTAAATATAATTCTCTAAATTTATCTAAATAATCTTATACCAATGACATGTTTTTTAGGTATTATTAAAAATACATACAGACAATATTATGTTAAACATAATAAGTAAGGGAAAATATATTTAAATATATAAATAGATTCACAGTATTATAAAATAATTAAAATATATCTGTAACAAGAGTTACAAAATATAAGCTAAAATAAATTAGTATTAATATTAACATATATTTTACTTGTATATTTCCTTTCTTTAAATATATTTTATGATAATCTCGATCTAAAGAAATGGTCACTTAAATATTGTAGATTATACATTTTCCAACACCCTTGATTTTTTTTTTAAATTGTATGTGCTGCTCAGAGAATTTCTATATCTCATTAAATAAGAAAATTTTGAGTTTAAACATACATCTTTTTAAAAAACAAGTTTATAGAGGAAGTAAAATAAACAGGCATTATCGTGTCAACCTTGAACATTGATCTCTTACGTGATACATTATTTGAAATAATTTAAAATTAGTAAGGAGATCTATTTTCCAAAATATTTTTATATAACACTTGTGATCAATAAGAATATATTTTCTTTTATAGAATAATTTATAACAGCGATTTATGTTCTATAATATAAATTAAATACTTAGTTATATTTTAATCTGTAATTTAAACATATTTTAACTTGTTTATTACTACTTTAAATTAACAAACAATTCCCTATTTTTTAAAATATACAATAACTTATATTTTTTGCAACGGTGTTCTGTATAAAAAATAAGTAAAAAAAGTTCTTTACATTTGTAGTCAGAAATTAATTATAATAACTATAATTGATTAAACCTTAAAAAAATTAAGTTTTTATTTAAATTGTTTCATTTAAAAATTAACATAAAAGAATATAAAATTAATGATGTTCTATAAGCTTTATAAATATAAGCTCCAAATAAAACATAATTATTTACCTTTGAATTGTTCCTCCCATTCTTTGATGGAATTCATTTCATCTGTATTTAAGTCACTGAGATCATCATATTCATCTTTGCCAGGAACAACTGAGAATGTAGCTAAGCCACGGCTAGCATCTCTTCCTCCAAAAGCTGCATAAGGTCCACCTTTATAATAAAATTAATTTGTATATTATATTCATTTAAATAAATATAATTAAACATTGTAAATTTTTTGATATTTTTTTCTGAGTATTATATTTAAAACAGAGATATTAAGAAAAGAAAGGTTACATTAAAAAAAATATAAATTTGGTCAAAGAACACCTATAATGTTAGCAAATATAAATATTAGAATATCATTCCTAGCACATAAATATCTATCACTTTTAATAACATTTTGTATATAATAAAATATTTAAAAAACTAAAGAAATAAGTTTTCCAATTCAAACTAAAGTTTATTAATATTACGAAAAATTATGAATAAAAAATACCTTTAAATTAAACAATTTATCATGTAATTTGATAATTCTAATCATAAAGATTAAGAATATAGTTTCTGTTACATATTATAATAAAAAATATTGTTTATTCACAGAACAAGAATTATATTACTGTTTCCTTAATAATTGTATTTATTAAATAAATTAAATAACAATAATTAATTTTATAGATTTTATATAATCATTTAACTTGTAATAATTATGTACAGAAATTATAAAAAGGTTTTTAACCTATGATAAATGACTGAAATTTGGATTAATACATTTTTATTTTTTATTTTTTTATAATTGAAATAAGTTTCAATATCTCAGTAGGAATTAATTAAATAATTTTACTATTTTTTACTAATTATTTTTTATTATATATACATATGATGAGAAGAAATTTTTAAAAATCTCATAAACATTATAAATAAATTTATAATTACAACTTCTGGCAGTACACTTTTTTACACTTATGAAAAAATAATAGCAAATGTTGATTAACGCAAAATATAACAAAATATACTTTTCTATAAGATTTTAAAAAGATTAAAAATATAACTGCTTAATTAAATATGTTCTATGAAGATAATATATTTATCATAAAATTAATAACAACAATATTTAATTCTGCAAATGTGAAATGATATTATAATTCTTTTAAAGTATTAGAATTTTGTACCAATTCCCTTTCCTTTCGAACTATAAGTATATTTTAATTAATTTTTTTAGTAATTGGTTCAGAGATTAAAGCTTTTTTGTTGCCTTAATTAATTTATAGAAGCTCTTGGTGAAAAAAACAGACTGCATGTTCTATAGTAATATGCAACATCATGATTGCTCACTTGAAAGTTACTTATTTATGTAAAATCTAAAATATTTTTAAGTTTAAACAAAAAGTTAAGTAATAATAAGATAGAATTTAGGACTGAAATAAAATGAATCTATGGTAAGGGAAATATTTGATTAAGAATTTGCAAGTGTCATTTTACGGTCGCCAATAAATATGTATAACTATACTATATATATATATATATATATATATATATATATATATATAGAGAGAGAGAGAGAGAGAGAAATATGGAAATAAGTCTCTACACTGATGTTCTATAAGAAAAAAAATCTACCGAATATCCAAACTAAGCTACCTTTTAGAAGGGTATGCTAAGCTCTTGACATATTCAACTTAGTCTTAAATATTATTATTTCTTTATCTTTTATCCAGCAATTCGTACCAGGTCCGTAGAATCTCGCTCCCTTGGTGACATCGTATACGTTTCCATTAACAGCTACAAGTATGCGTCCATCGGAGCCTGTACCATTATACTCTTTGAGCTCCTCGAGCGTAAAGTCACGTCTCATTTTAGCGAGCTCTTTGGTTACTTGGGCCGGCTCTTCCTGCCTCGGTCTGCCTTGAAATATTTTGTAAACGAGCCGGGCGATGATGGCGACGAGAACGAGGTTTATCGGGCTTCTTATTATTTCGTTCACGAAACTGCACAAGTATTCCCAGTAAGTCAGTGGGATCGGGTCTCCCGGTTCCACAGACACCGGCGACACTTTACTCTCGGCCATTTTACTACTGCTGCTGCTGATGATGATGATGATGATGACGACGACGTTCACGGTATCGTTTCCTTGTCGTCGTACTGATTCCTCTGTCTCCCGCGATAGTCTGGTGACGTATATGTGTAGAGGGCACTTCTGAACGCGCGAAAGGTTACGCGATGACTGTGCGACATACGCGTGCGACGTGCAACGTATGACATGCAACGTATGCGTAATATCGACGGATACTAAAATCTTTTTTTTCTTTCGCCGATTCTTTTCTGACAGCACGGGTAAGACGCCTCTACACCGTACCTATTAATCCAATCACTTATATAGATGCATACAAATTTCTGCGCGTTATTATACATGCAGACGCTCGTTGTCTTTCTTTTTTCGCTCGCATAAAGTGACCCTTCTACACTGACACTTGTGATTTTTCACATCTGCACTTTTAACAACTTTAACATTTCAAATAAAATGGAGATAATGATTACGCGTAGGTTAAACGAACATTAAAAATGACGACGCTATAACACAAAGGAAGGAAACAAAAAACAAAATGAGAAAGGAATTACAATTACGAGCTCAGGTACTAAAGTATAAGTGTAGAACGGCTGAGAAGATTATCTAGAAATATATATTTGTGTGTTATGTTTTATGCTTACACGTTGACGAAATAAGCGGATATATAAGAATACCGCCCCAAATCAGAGACTATCGGATTAATGCCTTTGCAATGTATTTCGAAGCTGACACTGGCGCCTCCGCGCGCGCGCTATTTCCTTCTTTTCTCCTTTTTTCTCTGTTGTTTACTGCGTCTCTGTTCTTCTTGCAGCTGAATGCTTATGCGTCCTTTTTTACGCATTCACGCGCACGCATACATTCTATGCGTAAATGCATGCGCGCGTATTAGCACGCCCCTGTGAAGAATACAAACGGGTTAGGCTTTTTCTACAATATCGGCCTCACATGGAACTTTCTGCTTTGACGCTTTGACTATTTGAATATAGCACAGTTTTGACGATTCTTAACTATCACACTAGCTCTTTCCATTCTTTTTTTATAAAGGGTTATCAAACGAATCATTATCACTTTTCCATATTTATTTTTTATCGATTGTTATATTTTGGAACCCTATCCGGTTACGGAAAGGTTTCGTCAAATTAATACTTTTACTGGGTTTTCATTCAATTCCGGAAGTTGGTTAAGAAGCCACTATTGTAATTACTACTATACAGTGAGATGCAAACTCGGAAAAATTTCAAGTTTTAAATTCTTCTGTGAATAAGAAATAAGTATGTAACGTATTTCTTATAGTCGGTACCCAAGAAAATTATCATAGTTTTCAAATTTATAATAATATGACGGATACTGGAGATCAAATATTAATAAATGATCACATAAAATAATATACCTTTGAAATTAACTATATTTTAATTACAAAGATCGGAAGGTCTGATACGTCTGAGTTATTCTAAAAAACTGAAAGGTTTGTTTGTAGAAAAAAAATGCAAGACTGCATTCCGCGCTGTTTTAAGCATATGCGCTTTTATTATATCGTATTTTTTATAATTTATGACACTCTTAATAAACAATATCTGGTGATCTCTTTCGAGGTCATTGCGTAGGAGAGATCTGAGGAGTATAGAATGCCAACCTTACTCTCCAATACGCATTTTTAAGGCTTATGAACACGTGTCAATCAATTTTTGCTTTGAAATATTTATTCAGATATTTCAATACAATGTATTAACATGTCATAATATACATCAGGTAACATCGACAAATAAATAATTCAAATTATATTAATAATGTAATTATTAATTAAATTATAGATAATTTATTAGTTACTTATTTAAATTTATTGACAAAGTATACAAATTTTAATATAATCCAATAATCCGACAGTTTTTCAGAATCTTTGTAGTTGCATAGAATCTCCGATATTCCTAGCAGTCTTCTAATGCTTATAACTTGCATTCTTGTAGATATTTAAGACCGGAAATAACGTCTGCACAATTTTTTCAAGTAAATAAAATCAACGAGTCGTCTAGCAAATTTTTATTAACATATTAAACTCGTTATAATTTTCATTTACATTTAAATCATCATTAGAATAAATTTAATTCTATACAATTCTCCTGGTTTAGTTAATAATATAAATATTAGATATATTATATAATAGAAATTATTTTCTATTATGGTTATTATAAATTAATTATTGTAAATCTTTTATTAACTTACGAATAATTACCGATGGATTGTGAACTATTAAAAATAATCTTATGGTTTCAATTTGTTTCAATAGTATTTGAATATTAGGAACTTTTTCCATGGATATTTAAGTCGTACAGCTTATAGTTTTTATTGGGCATCTAAATAAATTACGATTTAACTAAAATGACAATCACAAATAAAATGGTCGTTGACGATTTAAATCTAATTAATAGCCTGTACAGAATACCACTTTCATAATACTGATCTGTATTTAATACCATTAATATATTAGTGAACAGTATTGACTATAAAAATACTTGGATCTATGAAAAATCTGATTGTTATTGTTATGCTTTAAGATATACAAGCAAATAGTTTCAGATTACTAAACTTCTTACAAATTCATTCTTAGAATACTTCCCGTACATTGACTGGTTTACTTTTTGAAAAAAATTCGTATTCAAGTAGTCTAAAGTTTTCAGCAATACCAAAAATATCCCTAAACTTAGAATTTTTTTTAAAATTCAGTCGTTTAATTTAAACAATAAACTTATTATCATCTAAAATCAAGAAAAGAACCAAAACTTCATCAAGATCATTAGGCGAGACATTTGCGCCCTTTATCATAAGCATTTAGTCGATAGTAGTTTTTGCGTGTACTTTTACCCGGTCCAAATTGTTATCAGTAATGTGATTTGTATTCGTAGTTTAAATTTAATATTTGTCTTTAATAAGCAATTGAAAAATTAAATCAAAAGTTAATGATTATCTTTTAAATATAAAAATCTTTATTTAAAAATGAATGATTACTATTGTTAATCAAAGAATCATCAAATTGTAGAATTATTTCGTGACTAAAAAGGAGGTTGATAAATAATCGAACAGTATAGATGTTGATAACTGTGTATTCTCCAGACAAAAGTTCAAATTTTCTTAATTACGAGTAAATCCTCTTCTGTTTTATTTAAGCTATTCGTGACTCTCCATCATTCTTTATTGCTTTTCTTTGCACATATTGCTAAAGAATATCAGTGTTTTTTCTTTTATTTCTTGTCAAAATCAATATACGCATTATTATACTCACACATCTATTAACTGCTCCATGCATTTTAATAGAAATTTCAATTTTAATGTCTACAATAAATACTCATAAAGAATTTGATTTTATAACTTGTCTATTGTTACTTAACCAACCATTAAAAATAAAGAAAATTATAGGTTTCAAAATTAAAGAAATTTAATGCATTTTTGTGATCAAATTCTCATAGTTCAAAAATATAATAATAATATAAGTCTGTAAAAAATTTACTTAATATTTTTAGTACATTCAATAAGGTATAAAGTAATAGTAATATTAAAAGTAATAATAATAATCCGAAATTGTAAAACAATTAATAAAGAGACATAATTATTTGAACATTTTTCAGATTGCAACGATTTTTGAGGGTTCAAATATTTGTATCGAAACAAGACAATTAATTAAAGAAATTTAAACGTTTTAATAAAGACGGTAAAATATACAGTGATTTTAATGTAGTTTACTTGACCAATACGAAATCAAACCGTTTCATACTATTGATTTATTCATAATATTTTTTTGTTAATAATGCTCATAATTAATGCTTTCCAATCCTTCAATTGACAAGTTTCAATTAAAATAAATTATGAGTTTTTATTTAATTCTTAGTGGCATTCTTATTAATCATTCTTTAGTTTCCTTATATTTAAGTTAAGTGTGTCGGCAAAATTTGTATAAAAAACGAAATAAATGTTTGAAATCGTTGTTTAATCACTTTTAATTAAAGAATGTTAAAAAGATATTGGACATTTTTTTTGTTCATTTTATGACATTAAAAAGAAATATATTACAATTTAATATTTTTCTAAAATACGTACTAGTTTATTGCGCAGTCACTCTAATATTAATATTCAAAATAAAATAAAATATTTTATATTTTCAAATCATATATAAAATAAAATATGCCAACCATAATTGACAAAGATTACAAATGAATTCAATGAGAATATCTCAAGACAAAATATTCGTGAATTAAGAAGTTTAAATTTTATATATTTTTTATGTACATATAATACGAATATACGTACAATAAAAAATCGATTTTGCAACAAATTAATTTAAATATTTATAACATATTGTAAAACTTATAAAATAGATTTGACACATAACTTCTGTTTATTGCATAAATATATAAATCTTCTATTGATTTGAAATAAATTTAAATTATTAAGAATAATCTTATGATTGAAAAAAATCTTGATAAGCATCGTACATTTTACATACTACATTATGCAATGACTATCTATTTCATCCTATTAATTAAAACTCAAAGACTTTCGAAACGTTTTCTTGAGTTATAATAATTAAATACTTCAATAGAAATTTCAAAATAATAAAAGGTTTTAGCACAGTACTGATGTCTACATTAATAAATCTATATTTTCATTTTAACTATCATCTATATTTGTTAAATATAATAGAATTTATTTATTGCTAACTATTTTAAAGTTGCGTATTATTATTTGTACTATGGAAGTTACAAAGACATATTTTCAAAGTTTTAAATAAAAATATTAATTCGAAATAATTTTACGATTAAAATATACTTTTTTAATATTATGAATTTAAAAAAAATTAATGTTTGCTTTCTTTCTGTAAAATAAATATAAAAATTTATTATTATTAAAGGTGAGCGATATGTTGCAATAAAAAAACGATTAATCTGACTATAATCTAAAGTAAAAATAAAATTTGTTTAACTTGGCTTTTGTATTATAAGCACTACTAATATACTAAGTATATTAGTAAAAGTATGTATTAGTAGTAATTCAACAAAATACGTGTATAAAAAATTTCTAAAAATACTCAATGCTATACAGTTACTGTTGCTTACACAGCAAAGTTTTTAAAAAATCTTTAGAATTCCGTTTCTCTCTTTCTCTCTCTCTCTCTCTGTATGTACGTATGTATATACAAACGCGTGCGTGCACAGAAGCATATACATAAACGTAAGTTAAAACTTTAAATATTATTTTCTATTTAATTTACGTATATGTAGAATTAAATAATTTAACAAATTAGTTATATCCAGAGTCGAAATTGCTGCCACAAAATCTCATATTGTAGAATATCTGGCACTTCTCACTCACTTAATCACTGTAGTATCAAAATCATTGAGCCATAAAAGATGGCAGTAACACTGCTGCTCGTAAATATTATTTGGGAGATCAAATTGCTGCTTAAAATTTCTCATTTAATAATAGTTAATATTTTTAGAATTAGTATAAAATTTCCATTAGTAATAAAATTCATACTGTGCCCTAATACAGTAACATTAAATCAATTGAATAATTATGTATATGGAATATAAATGAAATTCACACAGAAGTGAATACAGGTTACGTATTAAACATTACATGCACATTCATAGTCTAGCCTGAAATCAGACGTTCTCATGACGGACAATTTCGATTTTAATTATTAAGAAAAGAGTCTTCGTAATTTATTTTGAAATAGTATTAATAATTTCAATAATAATATTTTATTAGTGATTTCATTGAAAACATAAATCGGGTATTTTGATAAAATTTGGAAACCTATGCAGTAAAATCATAATTTGTTTTAGGTTCTTTTTTCAAAAGAATCACAAAGTTAAATAGGTTAAATAACATGTTTTAAAACCCGTACACTGAACTAAACTTGCTAAAATTTTGAAAAAGCATTGAACAAACATTGAAAAAACGTTGAAAAAACATTTTAAATTAAATATCATCTTCGAAATATTATTAATTATTAAAGTACTCGGTTAATCGTTTTATTTCTATCTATTAATGCTTTGTATATGTAGGAAATATACGTTATTGTAACAGGGCAAGTTGTAAACAAAAATTACAATAAGTATTATTCTCTATAAAGCGATGATTTTTTTTATATAATATTTCGCATAAACATTCTGACGCTGCCTTAAAAGCCATTAGAATAACGTAACTAAACTGCAGAATAATATTTTGAAAATATTTTATCAATGACTTTTCAAGATGTTTAGTAATCTGGAACTATTCGCTTGTATATTGTAAATCACAACAATAACAATCAGATTTTGCATAGGTCCAAGTATTTTTATAGTCAATTCTGTTCACTAATATATTAATGGATTATATATTTTGAAATTATATATTGGATTAGTATTGTGAAAGTGGTATTCTATAGAAGCTATTAATTAGATTTAAATCGTCAACGACCATTTTATTTGTGATTGTCATTTTAGTTAAATCGTAATTTATTTAGATACCCAATATAAACTACAAGCTATACGAAACGTTTCTGAATAGCAAATATTTGTATCTTGTAAATGTAAATTCTTGTCTCAATAAAAGCTTTATTGAGGTTATTAAAATAAAAGCTTAGATTATTCACCAAACTCTTGAAAATACATATTAAAAATGGTTAATATGTTATGGTATAGAAAAACTAATAAAAATAAAAAATATTTTATTACACCTTACAGATATTATCTGGATTCAGGTCTTGTAATCCTTACAGTAATCTATATTGGTTTAGTCATATACTTCCGTTTAAATAAGTCGTTAAACATCTATTTTGAAAATGAATTTCCTTATCTGTATCTACGCAAATATTAAATTTCGCATGAGACTTACCTTTACATTAATCTATATATTAAATTAAATTGAATTTGCTTGCCCAGATAATTCCTCTAACTTAATCTCAAGAAGACACTCAGCAAACCACACGAACTCTTTTCCTATTTATAAACGCTTCAAAATGATACTCTATAAAATAAAATTATAAAATATAATAATTAAGTTATGATTAACAAATTCAACATATATAAAAATTATTATAAAACTGGTGTTAGAAGTTATAATTGTTCCAGGTTATTATTCTTTAAACACATGAGAAAAAGTTTTCTAAAATTCTTTATTTGAGAAATCATTAAATTATAATAATCTTTTCATAAATAATTAAGAATTAAAAGCCAAATTCAAGTCAGTAATGATACTGAGAAAATAAAATTGTCGTTGTATCCATCTCTACTGCATTGAAATTCACCACATTTAATTTATATTATATTGAACGTCAGTACATCAAAGTCTATTACACTCTGAAAGAATAATCGTAGTGGCAGTTTTATTTTTGACAACACATTTTTTTCGAGAATTTACTGCGATTATATCTAAAACATTGAATTTTATGAAAGTATTTAAAAAGTAATCATTTACTTTAATATTGACAATATCAATATAATTGAGTAATATTTACGATAAAATTAGATATTATAATTAGAACATTGTTTATTGTGAATTACTTTTATTTAATTTATCGACGTATTGTTAGATCACTCAATTCTAAAAATAAATTTAGTGGTAAAATCATTTAAAAGATTTTGTAGGATATGAATGTATTAACAGAGTTTCAATGTATTGGATAATATAATAAAATATTTAGTAAATATTAATTATTATAATTGTAATTATAATATAATTATTGTTATAGACAATTCCATTGTAATGATAACTGTTGAATTAATGGTACTATAATTCAAATTACATTAAAGAATTAAGTCATATAAATTACAATTGCAAATTTAAATAAATCATTAAATAATGCACTGCAATGCACAATATAGAGAAAAATTAATAATAATATTAAAAAAAAGAAAATTATACTATGAATATAAAAATAAGAGAATTTATCTTTTATGTGTTGGAAAATATAAAAAATATTTGTATTTCTAAGAAATTAATAACGAATTGAGTTCATTAATTCATGCTATTATTTTATGTGCTAAAATAAATAATTTTAAATCTAAAGTACTGACTTATTCCCTTTTTTTAGAAACTGAAAAAGAAAATTTAATTTAATTACACTCGATGTCTCAATATTCATACTTCTTCATAATTGTATTATTTTTATAATTGAATATTCTCTGACTATAGAAATTACGTTAAATTTATATAACCTTATATTGTTATTTATTTTTAAGTCACATAATATATAAACTGTTATATAATAGTGCGTGAATAATGTAATAGTTTCTAAAATAAAAGCTCGGTGTTAGCATTTAAATAATTAACACATTACATCACAAAAATTCAACGTATGCAAATTACTACAATCGATATACGATATAAAAACATAATTTTTTGAAAGCTATGACAATAACATTAATTGACAAAAATATGCGAATTTATGCCGTATCGAAAATTACAAATATTACAGTTTAATTAATTGTGAAAATAAAATGTTTTTAAGCAATGTAAGAGTTGAAAACGAGATATTTTAAAGTTAATTTAAAATTCAAAGTTTATATACAATGTACAATTTTAATAACCGAATATTCATATTAGAAAAATTATACAAATTATTTTTCGAAATTTTCCGTCTCAATTTTACACTCAATAAATCATTAAAATAATGAATGTAATGTAAATAATGAAAACTTAAAAATAACAAACCACAAATTAGAATATTGAAGAAAAGTACTAGGTAAATTATAAATAGTAAAAAATAATTTTAATAAATTCTATATTATTACGAAATACAATTTTATATATATTTTAAAATAAAATGTCATCAGATTGTATAATAATTAATCTTCAGTGTTCCAAGATAGGTGTAGAAAGGCTAATATCAATTATTGAAAAGTAGAAGAAAGTATCTATGCATTATTTCTAAAAAGTAGTAGGTAACTTAACAAATACATCACATTTTGAATCTGATGATAGTAAGCGTACCTTAATGAACCAATTTTTTGTAGTAAATATAAACCCAAAACGATAAATTTGCCAAGCAAAAAAATATTGATATTGCTACTGTCGTGATAATAAAAGAAGATAATATTCCACTTATGATCTGGAAGCTTGAAAACATTATACCAAGTGCATTCAGGTCAAGGCGGCTTCATTCGAAGAAAGACAGTCATATTTCAATAAGAATTTTTAAACAAACATTAATTAGACAATTAGCTGATCGAATAAAAATTACATTTATTTAATATTTTAATTAAATAATCTTCTTTTGAGTTTTATAGTAAATTATTTTTAGAGTACATTAACCAAATATATTTCTTTTTTATTTATTTGTTATACGAATAAGTAATTTATAAATGTTATAGTAGAAAAATATGGTATTACTCAAAGATTGAATTATAATAAATCTTTTTCTCTATTAGATTTATGATTTATTCTTTGAGATTATCCATAACATATTTATTTAAGATAAATGAGGAGGAAAGCGACCGTAATTAAGGCATTTCTATTTCTCGTATCCGATGCCTTTTAAATATCGTATCGACGATCTACTACGTTTACTAATTAAATTTATTTAATAAAAAGATAATTATTTATTGTATTATAAATAAAATCCAAGTATTTTTAACAAATTCAAAACAAATCCATTGCAAGATGATGTTGACGATGAATATGAAACAACAAAAATAAATAATAATATAAAACTAAAAGATAAATCAGTACTTGATTTTTTTCTTCATCTTTTCCGAACGAATTCTTTAAAAAAAATCTTTCGTCTTTGTGTAAGTAATTAAAACATTGGTTTACTAATTGTATTAGAATTTTAAATAAAGAAATTTAGAGATGAATTATTAAAGAAATATTTAAATATTTTTAGTGTACAAATATTCAAACCAAATTTAAAAATTTTATTAGATTACTAAAATATTCTAAAACAGAAAATTCTACACAAATGAGCTGTTAAATACTGTAAACTTAATGACCAGTATACATAATTTAAAAAAATCAAGAAAAGATTTTTTTCTACAGGTCTTGATAATGAAACAAGGTACTAAATTACTGAAAATTCACCGCCAGATAAATATTTATTCTGTAATTTATTTATGAAAAAGTCTTACAAAATAAAAGATCATTTTTTAATAAGAAAGTACATTAAGAACAATTTATGTTGTTATAGTATTACTTGAATTGTTTAGAATGTGGTTAATCGTTTATATTGAAATTTTTTTCAAACTATTCTCAGTCTTGTATTTTTCTTTAAGATAAAATTTGGCCGTTTATCTTAAATTATTCTGAATAAATATAAGATTGTACTCGGTACGGTTATCTCGCATAGAGGTGCTGATTCTTTACTGTGCAAATTTCGAAGCACAAAGCAGTCCTTTATATCACTAAACTCTCGCTTCGATTCCGAATGAATAAACGATAAAAGGCAAACGGATACCTGTGACAGAGTTGGAAATATAATTAGAAAATTAGTGTTGTAATATAAAGAACCGTTTATGCACTTATTTTTCCAATGCAAAATAACTGACAGATCATAAAAGATTCTTTTTCGATCAAGCAAATTATTATTAGGGTAATAAAAATATATTTATGGATTAGAAAAGAGCTGGAATTATCTTCAATATGGAAAAGTCAACAGAAACTAGTAAACATTTAGCATATTCTAAACAAATTGTTATTAATCCTATTAAAGGTTGCTTTTTGATCATTTAAAGGTCTCTTGCTCAGAATGCTTCGTAATGATAATAACATTTTTAAATTACGTTGTCTTGTACTTAACGTTATGTAATTAGGTTTCATTTACATATTATGTAACTTAATTTTATAAAATCGCACTGGGAAGACACTTTTTAAACTATTGTATTCTTTGAATTAATCGCTTCACTGCGAGGTATACTATTAGAACGTATACTTTAGCGGATAGCGATCTGAACTGCACGAATAAAGGAAGGGGTCTAGATTAAATAATTATTTTTACATGCGCGCACGCACGAACGCATGCATACACACACTCGCACGCATTCATATATACAATCTGCTTTTCTAAGTGGAAATTCAACTGCTATCGTACAAAGTTGGAGAAGTGAACTAATTGCTGTACGAAGTCTATGTATGGTATATTTGTTCTGAAACGACGAAACTACTCGCGTGATGCAGAAGTTTGAAGTTGCTGGTAGCTACTTATTTATTTTTATTTAAGTAAATGATAATTTTCGCTATTATTACGATAATTAAATTTATAATTTAATTTTTAAAATATATAAATTTATAATTTTTTAATTATAAATTTTTTTAAAGAATGAAAATGGAGGAATGCCTTAAACAGCGTGAAATTCTTTGAAAAATAAAGTCGAATTATCATTCTTATCTACGAGATAGCACGATAAATGTAAATAAAGAGTCGTGCCTCCAATATACGATAAAATTTTCAAAACAAAATGTCTGTTAATATAAAATTAAGCTTACCACTAATAGTGATTCAATCGAACCACTATTAGTGGAAAGAGTTATGAAATCTTGTAAATTTAAAAAACAACTTTTATCAAGTTTCTTATTTCTGAAGCTGTCGAATTTTATCATTTAATATTAGGTTTCAAAAAATTAAATAATTTTATTCGAATAATCTATTTTAACAAAATACATTAGATCAGTTATCAACGTTATTGATAAATATTTATTTATATTTATGTTAATGTTTCAAATACATATTACCTACTACTAATTTACTTTAATAATTTAATAATTAATTTAATAATTTACAAGATTATTAAAATAAAATTGTTTAAAATAAATCAATAGCAATTTGAGATTTAATATAATTAAATCTATTATAATTTAGAAAATTTATTATAATTATTCTGCTACAGTAAATAGATAAAGTATGTAAATTCATTAGAAAGTGCAAGAGAAACAAAGAGAAAGAGAGTGAGAGAGAGAATTAACTTTAATGACTAATAGTTTGAATTATGATAATAAAATTAAAATTTCGAATTTAATTTTGTATGATAGTAATATATTATAGTACATATTTTCTTTATACAATGATATTTTTTTATATATAAATATAAATTTTTTATATATATATAAATTTATAATAAACTCAATCAGACTTATGATATTTAGAATAAAGATTAACTTACACATACTTATATATTATAGAAATCTCTATGCTTAAATTTATTAAAATTTAATTTGAATAATTATTAATTTCCTTGATTGAACCATAATTATAAATAAAATAGATGGAATATACCATTAAATTGATATGACTGCAAAGAGAATTTCTACATTTGCTATATTGTATTTACTAGCAATTGAAAATATGATAAAAGATAAGCTGTCTAGAATTATTAATGAAGATATTGAACGCTAACTTAATAATCGAAAATTGGAAATTATCGTAAAATAATTAAGCAAGCCTGTAGTTGATTCTTTTACTGATAAATATTGTATTAAAAGTGAAAAATTTTCTTTTTAAAAATCAATTACGTATATTTATCGTAACATAAACTAATTTAAGTATTTATGCTTGTTTGACGTGTAAATTAATTCTTAAAATTTTGAAATCAAAATTAAACATAATGAAATTACTAAAAATAGTAACGGATCAGATTGGTATGATCATGTAGTAATTCATTATATAAATATAAATAAGGTTTTAAAAAATTCATTTTCAAATTCAAATTGTCATTAATTAACATTGTATTATTATTTTAAATATTGTTAAATAATATGAACCTCGTTCAAAGCATTATGTAAAATTAACTATTATGTAATTTTGTATAAAATTAACTTAAAAAATATTATGTAAAATTAACAATTTTGAGTCTTAAGTTTCAACAACAAATATTTTAAAAATTTTTCATAAAATATTTTAAAATTAGATTCTTTGCGTTTAAAACTAGATTCTAACTTTATTAGCCTGCTAATATTGTCAATGAAATGTAGATATTAGCTATTATATGAATAAATATTACAGTCATAATTAATATAGTTTAGAAATAAAAATTACAAATTTTGTAATAACTTCAGCTCGAAATCGTTACTCTTTATTAACTTGATCAAGATTTAAATAAAGTAAAGCTTTACTAACGAGCAGTTACATGAAATTAAAAAATGAAAATTTACTTATAATAATAAAAAAGTGACGTGCTAATGAATTTTACTTTTATATAAGATAAAGGTAGGATAATAATAAATTTCACAGATGTTTATTAAGTTTTAGTATAGATCTATATCATAAAATAATTAGGTTTTTGTAATGTACACTACAAATCCACGGAATTACCAATTAATTCACGAGACAAATGTTTTATAAAGTATCTTTTTATCATGCATGTAGGAGAAATTAAAGTTGATAAAACCAATATAGTTAAAGTAGATTCTATTTGAACAATAGAATAACGGGATACATAAAATATAAATGTTCAAACGAACTTATTAGCAAGTGAATCATATGAAAATGTATGATGTGATTATTATCTCGTTCCTAATAAAAAATCGCATTACTTTTTTATTATTTCTAAGCATTTTAAAAATACTCTGAGAAATTAGAATTCGAAACGAACTAGTCTGATAGTGATCAAGAATATGGTTCTAGCTAAGACAATAATTCTCTAAATATTGCAATCATTTTTAAGAAGAGAAGGTGAAGGTATAATCGTAATCTCTTCAATTGAAATTTTTGTATACAGTTGTAATTGAACCTAATTTGCATTATTTTACGAGTATTAATTAATCTTTGAAAATGTATTTCTTAACAGAGACCATTTACTTTATAATTTTGAATAGTAATTTACAATTGTTCAAATGATAGTATAAGTATCGTATAGTATAAGTAAAGTATAAGTATCAGCTCAAAATATCAGTATATATGAAATGAACACAAGTGTAAGATAAAATTGATAAAAGGCAATTTTTTTTTATCTTATAACGACAATGAGATCTAAGTACGAATTTAATATTCTGCAATCAAATTGTCATTTCTATTTTTTTACTACATATGAGATTATTTTCGGCTTTATACTTACACTACACGTTAATATAAGATATAACGATGTTAATGTGCGCGAACATTCAGTGCAAATTTAAAGGATTTGGTCAATTAATTTTGGGAATTTATTTTTGAAAAAAACGTCATCTTTTGCTTTCTCAAAATTTTATTTTTCAATATTTTTATACATAAAATATTCATTTATATCAGCATAATTGTTTAAGTTATTTATGTTATCAAAAAATAATGAATATTGTTAATTTCTGACTCTTTAGTAGTATCTGATTATATTTTAGTAAAAATATTTGTAAAATATTAATTAATAATATTAGTTTTAAAATGTAAATGATATGATATTATCTTATTATCTTTATGTATCTAAACTTGCATATGTGAAGAAATTGTGAAACTATTATTAATGAAATTTAAATGTTGATTAATTACGAATCTACATCAATATTCGGAATATCTTTACAGTTACAATAACAAAATTTTTTTGCTTTATAACGATCAAACGAATGCTTATTCGTAAATAATAACTTTTAGAAGATTTTTGTATTTCATGAGGTAGAATATACAACTAATATTAGGAAGAAAAGATTAAAAAGAAGCTTGAAATTAAAAATCCAGTTAAAATGAATTAATAAATATGCTTAATTATAATTGTCACCACTCACACAACCATAAAAGTATGGATTCATAAACACGATTTTTATTGTAAAATGTGACCACGGTATAATTTTTGTAAGCTTTAATTTAAGATTTTCATAAAATAACATTTATATTCCTGTTTTATCAGTAATTATAATTTCTGCACTGATATAACAACGCCAAATAGCTGAGTCATTAGGTAACCTATATAAGAGAAATAAATTATTCGCATAAATTCAATTTTGCTCAGCGACATTATACACACACATATACTCGCATTTGCCGATAGAAAAGGAATCTGTATCAGTATCCGACATTCCATGAATTAGCTCAGCGCATGTATTTAATGATTATTGCGTATAACTTTCAACGATTCATAAGAACACTTTAACAAATTTTGCACATATATAAACTTAGAACATTTTTAATAACATTTCTCCAGGTAAAAAATTGAATAGTTACCAAATAAAAAGCATTTTGGCAATTTAAAATGACGTGGAGATCAACAATTTAATGATTTAAGCGCGAATCAACTTCATATCGATGTCCAATGTATTCCATTAATTATGAAAATTAATTCACATGACATTATAGGTAGTATATTTAGAATAACTAATATTATGACTTAAATATATCTACGCACAAATATTCAGTAATGTCATTTATATCCATATGTATT
This sequence comes from Wiebesia pumilae, assembly GCA_018907045.1. Taxonomy (NCBI): domain Eukaryota; kingdom Metazoa; phylum Arthropoda; class Insecta; order Hymenoptera; family Agaonidae; genus Wiebesia; species Wiebesia pumilae. Next base: position 6,677,888 of record JACCHZ010000127.1, read on the forward strand.
AATCAACTTACAATTTCTCCGAATCGTTATTGTTGTATAACTGATGCAAGCGGACTGAAACTCAATTCTTTGAACGAAGGAGGTTATAACTAACCTCGTATCCTAAGATCGTCATTTATCTGATTTTAGCAATAGTAAATTAAAAAAATGGTAGCCTTTCATGTATGACAAAAATTCTTGGAGTTTAGTAATAAACATTTTTTAACTCTCTATAATACAGCAAATATAACCTTTATTAAAAAGGCAATATTTAAGAACTGTTATTTTTTAAGTTGCTAAACCCTGTTACTTTTCTTAGTTGCCAAACCCTGTTATTTTTTAATTTCTAAACGCTATTATTTTAAATGTAAATAAATTGTAAAATGGTGTGATAAAAATGTTGATAATACAAAATTATACTATAATCAAATTTCTTTTGTGACATCTATTTATTAATTTTCGCATTTTATTTAATGATATCTTCGATTATTAGAAACATTAAATTGACAAATACAGTTTTTAATTGTTTATTAAAGTGAATGCACAATTTTTAATTAAAATTCAATTTTTAAGTCATTGAATTTATATTTTATGAACGGAATCTCTTCTTCTTCTCCGTTAAAAGATGAATGTTGCAAAATTCATTAAATTTAATAAGCTTGTAAAACAAGTAAAAGCAGTGTATAAATCAAAGAAGATCAAAATCTACATAATCAAATTTATCGAGAAAAACGTTACTATCAATTTTTCTAAACCAAAAATATACTTTTATTCTAATACTTTCAATATAAAAATACACTGATATATTTAATAGGAATAGTAACAGCTAGATTGATAAAAATAACTTTATTAACAAAAATGTACGCGACAGTAGCAATATTTTCACATACAATTTATAATTTCTGCATTATAGCTATAAATAATTATTATTGGCACTGCAGATTATGATTTCAAACATAATCATAGATTTCAACATGTTTTGAATTATCGCTGTAAACTACATAATACATACTAAGCCTTCATTTTTTTTAATTTTCATTTAATGGTATGTCAGTTTTTTCTTTAAATTTCATGATTGTCTTCCAACAGTGCATAATTATTACAAAAATTTAATAATACTAAGAAAATTCTCTTTTAAGCGTAACTCATTCTTTTTAATATCATAAAAAACATTTTTATAACTATTTTAAAGTAATATATATTAACATAGATAAAATTAAATATCAACAATAAATTTTAGAAATTTAATTTCTTAATCAGCTGAAACAGCAATTTTTACTTGATAAAATAAGATCATTAATATTCTATTTATCAAGTAAACGTCTTTTAGTTGACAATTTAATTTCATTATTTCAGCATTTGATCACTTCTATTTTAAAGTAACACTAACATTGCTCAATGGAAATTTAATTTAAAAATTACAAGATGGTTGATTTCAGTTGGTAGTCAATTTCAGCTATGATTTTTTAATATTCATAAAAAATTGTAATTTTATCAAATTGGTTTTACCTTTTATTTATCTGCTCTCTAGGCATCGAAATGCTTAAAAATATTTGGGGCCTTTTTACGAAAAAATAAATCACTGAATAAAGACTTATATTTCATAATATGTTTATAAATAGAATTATATATTTTACGCACTTTGTATATTAAACTTTTAAGCAGAACCTATTTATATGAAAGCTGTGTAATAAATTGGTAAAAATGTAATTTAATAAGCTAAAATTGATGCGCTAGATTTTTAGAAAAATGTATCTTATCATGAGTACTTTATGTATTCATTGTGATGTCACTTTATTCATATAACTGTTCATATTTTTTAATAATTCTCAGTAAAGTTAAATATCATTTAAAGGGGTAATAAATAAATAAAATATACATATATTTACAATACAACATATCTATGTATAAATGTTTATAAAAAAATGTTACATTTAATTAATTTAAAAAAGCTAAATTTACATTATAAATAAAATTAAGAAAAGTCCACATATTAATATTTTATGTTTTAAGTGCTTCGATACAATAATAATGGTACCATTTAATAAAGTTGCAAATCGGTTGGTATATCTTTCAGATTTATAACTCAAGTATAGTACGAAAATTCGTCAGAAGTTAAGCCATTATTACACAGCAACTTTTTAAACTCTTATTTATTATTGGTTACAACGATATCTAGTTGTGACGCAGTATAGCATGATCGCCATATATACAGAACATTATTTAAGAGAAATGAAAATAAATTTAAAAAAAAATTTTTAAACTGTTTGACAGAAATATTTTTAATATTCACGCTAAGGATGCACGCAAAGCATGACTTTTTCAGGATATTAAAAATATTTAAGGTTGGATGTTCGTGCAATGAAAGTCAAACCGATAATGTTCAATGCAAGTCAATTAACGGTGAAAGACAACCAGCAGTAAATTTCTTCTTAGACTAGATTGCTAAAACGAAATTCAGTTACTGTTCACTGTCAAAAACGCGCGAACTTTAATTACGCAAATTCAGCATTTTTTATCATATTCGTACGTTGCTCTTTTTGTTATGTGAGATGATCTGCTGGAAGAGAAAGTTTCTTGTGTACACGTATGCTTAGGATGATCCAATATCTTTTTAAAGCAAAAGTTTCATTTAAAGTAACAAAATATAAGAATTTTTTGGTTTCACGAATGAATCTATAAAAATAACAACACTGTGGATTTGGAATAAGATAGATTTTATTAAATATTTTACATTGCTTTAATACTTTAAAATCTATAATTACTTATAATGGGGCTCAAAGAATTACAGTGAAATAAGTTGAAGTAAATAATGCATGATGCCTTAATTTATACTGAATAATATATTAAAAAATTAATGATTATTAAATTATCTATAAATCAACAAATAATTACATTTTTTTAATAAATCACAATCATATTTAATGGTATTTATATTAGCTAACAACGTTATATTCTCACTTTATAATATGTCCAAGTAAAATATTAGAAACGAATAAAGTAAAAACATAGAAGAATTATTAATTAAATTATAAATAATCAGTCTCTTTTGAGATCACACTCTTCGAGTGGATTCTTTCCGAAACTCGATTATGCTGTCAGATTCCATTTTATCTCTTAACCCACAATAAATCTAAGAAAATTATTAATTCCTAATAAAAATGAGTTTCAGTAATATTGGACGGATTCGTTACATTATTTAAATTAAGATTAAAATAAATAAAATATTCAATGAGATTAATATACAAGTGTAAACGAGAATATTTGATTCTTAGTGAATAAATATTGCCCTTTTGATTTAAATACTTTCTCTTTCTCGGTCTCTCGCCTTATGGCATCATAATAATTGCATTATACATATACGCTAACTAAAAAAATTATTCTTTTAAAAATTCTAAAATACCGCGTTAACATTCTACAAAATGTGCCTTTACGTTTATATTAATGTGCCATTAAATTAAGTCTCGATTGAATTATCGCGATCGCTATGAAAATAGAGATACGGGCGGATATCTAAATTGCTAGGTACACTTTTCAGATCCACGTGTTCCGAACAGATTGGGCAGGTCTCATCGGCCTCGATAATCCTGTACAAAAATAAGACACGTATTTCATTATGACGCAAATAATATAAATGTCTGGATTCTAATAAAAAATCTAGAAAAGGATATTATCTACACTAAAAGAAAATTATCTACATGATTCAATAGTAATTACTGTTCCATATTATAACTATTTTCAATTTGTAATTAAGATCTTACTTTATATAATTAAAATATATTTGCAATGTATTATTTATTTAAATTAATAATTAAAACTAAATTACTTCATGAATTCACACTTTATTGCCGGAAAATCACACTGAGGGCATGCGGTAAAATCACTTTCTATAATATGACGACCCTGCAAAAAAAGTAATATTATAAGCTATTTAAATAATTAATTATTAAAATTAATATTATTATTAATAGTAAAATCAAACATATATACCATAATTCAAACAGAATTAGTAATAAGAAAATTAGGTGATTTAATTCAAAGAATAAAAAGAATATATTTTTAAATTTGAAAGATAATATCGGGTTTCATATTATCGTATTCAATTATAAAATTTAGAAAACGTGACACATATTTTTTACATTCATACAATGAGAAGTATTGTGTAAAGTATTGTAGAAATTTTTACTCCACACAATAAATTTTATTTATGAACATTGAAAATTAACGTATCAGTCATTTAAATACGAATTACAAATTTCCATTTAGTTATTGGAAAAGTTTTATTTATCGTTAAATTATTTAAAAAAAAAATTAATTAAATGAAGAAGGAGAATGAGGACAAGTTGCACCTACTGTTGCTATACAAAAAGGAATCGTATTCTTGCACTTGTCGCAGTTTACTTCGGTCTCGGGTAGACGGCTCTTACAATACGGGCAAGGCGTGTATGGCTCGTCCTCCTCCTTTTCTTTCGTTCGCATCGGCTTCCTGACGATTGCCTCTATCTTCTTGCTATACTTGGTATCTATTTGAGATCTATATTCTGGTCGCATAAGCATCGCTGCAAAGTTGAAGGCCGCACTTTTCAGGCCTGCACGATGACATTCGATTACTGTCGACGTCAAAATTGGTACAATATCTAGAAAGTAACATTAAAGAGTGTTTTATTACACCTGCTCTTTATGTTTTCAAATTAAAGTAAAATTTCAGGTCCGATATAGACATTTTTTAATAGTTTTCAGTGTCAATATAAATTAAAAAACAACTATCTTTTGAAGTATTAAACGATAAACTTCAACTTGTTTCAATTCGATTCCTACATACATTAAAAAAATTTTATTTTATATTTGAACTTTAAATTTAAATTTGATTTAATGATTTTTTTAACAATAAAAACTGAATAATATCACTAGTATTAAATATTAAATGAAGTGCTTAAACAAGTACTTCAGACCTCTAAATAGAACGCGATTAAAAAGGAAGATTTTTAATTATTCTGCAACTTACGAGATGGAAATTTGGAAATATGATTAGCAACTCGTATCAACATTCTTGCTCCCTTTAAGTGATCATTTCTTTTAACATGAAGTCGTACTAATATATATGAATGTAAAAGCCTCATATTTGCTTGCATTTCTAAAGGAGCCTTAATTTTGTTTCGTTTTAATTCCTGGTACATACTAAATAGTACATCATGAGCGTTACGGTAATTTCCTATAAAAATAAAATATCATGTAAATTTATTTGTTTATTTTACATTGAAAAATGTATATTTTTTACATGATGTTAATACTACCATTAATTTGTTCTTCATTAGCAATAATAACTGCAGTCTTTGCTGCTTCTCGATATTGTTTGCGAGCCATATATAACCGAAACAGATATTTTGGATCCTATAATAAAATAATATAAATAATTAGCTATGCATTTGAAAAAATTACACATTTAAACATTTAAAAAATATTTACTTTTGGTAGGCCGTCATTTCCTAAAAGAAAATCTATGAGTTGATTTGCTAATTTTTCATCTTTTGATGTAGCAACTGTATCAATGGCTATACTCAATGCTTCATCGTCATCTGCTGATATTTGAGCTGCTTTCAATAAATGCTTTAAAGCCTTAGAATACAAATAAGGTTATATATATATTATGAAATTATAGTTTAAAATTTTAAAAAATAGAAAAATGCTCACAGATTAACAATAATTAAAATATAAAAAATCTTTATAATTAACTTATTGTATAATTTCTAATATTAAGTTAATAAACTACTAATTTACAAATTATTATACTATATACTATATACAATACATGTATTGTATATATACTATATACAATACTATACTAATATACAATACATTTTTATTTATCAAAATAAGGATTTTAACAAATTTTTATATTACTGTAAGTATTTCAAAAATAAATATTCATTTAAAACAATTATAACTATAGTTTACTTTGTAAAATTCTTTAGCATGAAAATAGTATTTCCCTGCTAAAAGATTATTCTTTTGAGATTCGAAGTAAATAGCAAGACTCTTGAAATCTTCTTTTCTGATGTTACCATCGCTTATATTATTAGCCAAAATTTCACCGTACAGTTCCATTTTACTGTGTTGATTGGCAAGTTGAAAAGCTTCATCGTGACAATTTGATAATATCAAGAATTTTATGGCAGAATTGTAGTCATTCATTTTTTGGAAAAATCGCGCAACCATTTTAGCTCCTTCTATACTTTTTGTTTGCTGCACAATTTCAACACTACGAGCTAAATAAGAATTACAAATAATACACCATTGTTTTGTTAATTGATAAAAAAAGAATAAAATTTATTTATTAATTAATGTTGAAATGTTTTACTTTAATTATTTTTTATTATTGATTAAATAAAGTAATAAATTAATCAATCCTTTAAAAATTTAAGTTTTCTTATTAATGCCAACATCCATGTATGCTCTTTTTTATCTTAATATTAATTAATTTATATTAATATTTTAATTATTATAACAAAATTATATTTCACTAAAACTATTATATGGGATATCTATTTTTCATAGTATCAATTACATCTTGGTTTAATTTATTAATATAGTATAAAAAAGTATCTGTAACATTATATTAAAAGCTTGTATTAAAAACGATAAAACGTAACGTAAATAAGTATTAAATATGGAGATGAATATTGATAAGATAAACAGGAATCAGATTATATTAATTCTCGAGCAATTGATGAATGTGAATGAGATAAAACACATTTAAAGAGAATTTAGTACTGCAAGGCATTCATAAGAAAAAGCAATATTTATATAAAAATATATAGAAAATCTATAGAAAAATACAAGTGTAATGAAACTTGCCAGGATTATTTAGATGTACTAAGTTAATTCTAATAATGTTATCATAGTCTTTAGCAGTTTCATAAGCTCTAGCTGCTTCTTCATATTTTCCTTCAGATTCCTTGGCTTTAGCATATTGAATATTAATCTTAGAAGAAGATATTTGTGGTAATAGTTGACCAACTTTATACCAATTTTTTAATTTGATATATGAAGATGCTGCTTTGTCAAAGTACTCCGCTTTTTCGTACAATAAGGCAGCTTCATTAAATTGCTAAGAAAATTAAAAGTAATAAATAAGTTAAAATTTAAGTATTGAAAAAAAATTTAAGATCTTACAATGATACTCTTCGAAATCATTAATATTGATTATTGTTAATAAATAATACTGCAAAGTCTATATGTATAGTATACATGTTTTTTATGTTATGTATATAATTATTGAATACATTTAAATAGATAATTATTGAATACATTTAAATATTAAATACTTATTACACTTATTATCAAAATTATTTGATAAAATAAAATTGAATCTATATTTATCTAATTTTATTCTACCTTTTTATCATTATTGACAAAAAATTAATACCAATGTTTTGTATTTTGTTACATTATTACCATAGTTTTTAACGATAATTCTAATTTTACTTGTTTTCATGAATTGTTTTATTTAAAAAAATTTAATTTAAATGAAAATTAACAAATCTTTGCAATTATATTGTAAAATAATTTTTAAATAATTAATAAAAATGAAAACACTCGACTGATCTTTATCATTAACATGTTTTGTAATACTAATAATTAAGTCAATTTAAAATTGTAAATATAAATGTTATTTAGTTTGTTTTGTATCACAATTTAGTTTTAATTATTGATAACATATATTTATGTTAACATGTTTTGTTTGTCTTCTCTGGAGTTAATGTAGAAGTTCAGCATTATAAGTTATTGAATACAAAATGATGATTGATACTTTATCATATTCATCTTATTTTAATAACATAGCTATGAAACTATAGTTTGAAAAATACATAAATAATTCAAATGAATTGCAAATTCTATAAATAAATTTATACAATTAAATGTTTATAAAAATACTTATGAAGTCAATAAATTATACTTTCACGCAACTAATATATTTAAAATTAACCTGGAATTCTGCTATGTAATAGTAAGAAAATTTTAAGTACTAGAGTTTATCATAATGAGAATTTGTATGTGGTTTAAGTAATTAAAATAAAATTAAAATAAAATTCACTGTAAGAAATTTAATTGATTTCGATCGTTATATAATCTTGGTTCAGTTACAAACACGAAAATCGCAAATCGTTAATATTGTCAATAATGAATTGAAAACGATAAAAACAATTCTGCCTTGTACAGAAATTTCTATTGTAAAATTTAAATATTTTTTAATAGATTTAATTTAATACAAAAGCATATTTTGATTATCATTTTGTATAAGATTTAAATATTTCAAAATACATTTTAACTTTCCAATGGTTAAATATCATTTTTTTGTAAAAATGTATAAAATTTATACGTAAATTAAAATCGTCATTTTATTAAAAGAAATATGCTAATATAAATACAGCAATAAAGTACGTAAGATATAAATTAAAAGTTTCAATAAGTATAAGAATTTATAATTTATATTTATTTGAAATTTCAATCATATACAAAAAATTTATAATAGAGAAAATGCGCGATGTAAGTACGTAAGAACATTGTCGATGCGATTTTAATTTGTTGCCTTTTAATTTACCTTCATGCTTTCCAAAATTTCTGCACATTCCTTTCTTAAGTACCTCGGACTATCGTTGTCCATGGCGATCCCGACGCCTTTTCGGCTGTCGCCGCATCTAATAGACGTACGAGCTATTCCAGCCATACACTGAATTCGATGGTTTGGATTTTGATGCATTAGTGCTGCCGTTGTCTCTACCAGACCACGCTCATAATTTACTAATGCTTTTGGATAATTTCCTCTAAACAAGAATGAAATCTTAAAGTTAATAATATTATACATTAACTTAATAATATTTATCTTATTAATAATTTTCTACTTTTACTAAAAATTCTGTTGTAAATTTATATAGTATTTAGTTTACTTTGAAGTATTTAATTTAAAATTAAACAGTCTTTAAGAAATACTTATTTTTATAGAGAAAGTAATAGATATTATATATTTCTGATAAGAATGTGATCAAACAATTATTCTTACGTGAATTCGAGTTGTTGAGCGTATTCCCTGGCAATAAACGGTATTTCTTCCGGCTTCAAAGTTTGGGCTAAATTCAATGCTTGTACCCATTGCATTAGATCTCTTCTTAAATATAAAGCCTCTACAGGTTCGGATGACTGTAGAAAATATTTTTCTGCCTCGTCGTATTTTTCCAGAAGTGTACAAACGTGTCCGTACAATAACAATAATTCGTTTATATTTTCCAATTTTCGTATTGCCCAAACCATTGCGACATCTTCAATATAACGGTATACTCTTATGGCTATATAAATTGAAAAAAATTAATTGAAATGACTTATTCTTTGATTTATTGTATTATTCGATGATTGTTTAAGAATAAAAACCAGTCATAACTGATTCACATCCACTCAATTATAAAAATTAATTTGTACGTCATCATGTTCCGTATTATTAATGAAATTAAAAGTTTCAATTTAGAATTACCATTTGATTATCAATAGAAATTTGCAGCGATGAAAAAGTAAAATAAAAAAACTGTATATAGAGTGATAAAACATAAGATTGATCAATTAAAAATAGATTTATAAATACAGTATTTTTTATTTGTAAATATCAATTTTATGATTCATTCATTTCATATTGACAATTAATAAATATTATCGATTTATGTTTCTCTTCTTATACATTAATAAATTTTTTACCATATTTACCTGTTTCTAGATTTAAATTAACAAGTGCACTTTTAGCTAATTTGAGCCATTCGTTTTTATTGTTTAATCTTTGACAAGTGTCCCAAGCTTGTTGAAACCTATATATCATTTTTTAAACTTAAATTAAATAATTTTAAACTAATATGTTTAAAATTATGTATCAAAGTAAATGTAAAAGAAAATGTAATAGCCAACCAATATTAGATATGAGAAACATTACCTATCACACAGTATTTGCTTATCAAGAATTTCTATTAATTTTTTATTATCAACAATATTTCCAATTTCTTCATGGGATGATAGAGTAATATGTATTAATTTATTATTTAATGTACTTAAAGTCATCTGACCCGAGTACATTAAAACTGGTATGCAATCAGAGGGTAATTTTGTGTCACTAATTTTAGCAATTTTTGAACCTAAATTTTAATAAATGTTGCATAAAAATATTCTGGAATTTTTTAAATTTTATTACTTAAAACTTATTATAAGTAATCCATATTAAAAATAATTTTTCTTATTAAAGTTACATAGTAACATTTAAAAATTTTTTAATTATTTCAGATAATTTTAAAAGGTGTAAATATATAATGATTTTAAAATGATAACTTCTGCATTTAAAATTATTTAAAATTAATTTCTATTAAATTGCAAATTTATAGAAATATATTTGATTAAACAGAATCAATTACATTACCATCGATATGATATCTTATAAAGATATATGTTGTAATAACATTATGATTATAAGCTGCAAAAATAGTACGTTCTATAAGATTTTGATCCCAAATAACACCTTGGATAGAATTTGGACAATTAGGTGTCTGAAATACTTTTTCATTGATTGGATCGTAAACATAAATATCTAATTTATTATCGATAAAGCACAATTGAGATCCGTTCGCATCTAAATAAATTTGCTTTACACCGTTATTATGAGAAAATTTAACAGCTTGTTTAAACTCCTCAAGATAAAAATAGACAATATTACCCATCTATGATATAAATGTAATAATTAGAATTCTGAAAACGTGCATATAATATAGAATTACAATATTTCTTAAGATTAATTACTTACGTCATCACCATATACTAAAAAATCTGCAGAAAGAGCATGACACGTTATCTTAGAATTTAAGACATTTTGGTCTGGAAACATTTTTGTATCTTTTCCATTATTTATTAAAATTGGATCACTCTTAATCTATGAGTATAATTAAATTTTAAATAATTATCAGTTATTATTATCTCGATATAAACAAAAAAAAATAGTATTTTGATTAAATTAAAAATTACAGTATTTTAACTGTAAATGTACACTATTCATATACTTTTTTTAGGAAAAGGAAAAGCATAATATTATTTTTAAACCATTTAGATCTATTTGGATCTAGCCTAGATTATTTAAATACATTCTTTTAAAGTTTTATAATTTACTTACTGCATGTAGTTGCAGTTTATCATTGATTAGCACTGAAGCATATATTTCATTTAAATTAATTGAATCTACAGATGCTAAGTAATCTCTTTCAAAATGTATCATTGTAGAACTATTGTTCTGTCCAGTACCTAAATTCCAATATAAAGCTCTATTATTTAATGCAACTGCTACATGTAACGGACCTACTGCTATTGTTGATGGCTCAATTATAGTATTTATTATTTGAGGTGGAGGTTTAGTCTGAAAAAATATACTCTATTAATAATAAATATTTGTAATCTTATTAATTTATATAAATTGCCATATGAATTATGATATTATCTAATATTATCTATTAAGCTGTTCATTTGTACATTAAAAAAAATAAATATCTATTTCAATAGAATTTAAAAATTATATTTTGGAAAATATGAATAAAAGAATTGCAAAATTTCTATTTTAATTTTATTTGAAATTTAAAAAAATTAATAATCCTTATTTATGTAGGTTTCTATCAAATACCAGTTAATAAAAAATCATAAAAAAATTGAGGTAAGGCTGTAAAATAAGATTGCTTTGAAAATGTTAAAATATGAATAGATGAATGAATACAAAAGTGACGAATATCAATAAATATTACATTAATTTCATTTGAGCATAAAACATGTACACAACAAAATAGAAAATTTACCTTATCCAGAGTATACAAATAGACAGCAACCTCTGTTAAGCTAGCAAGTATAGCAATTCTGTTGCCGCAGGCACTCAATAGCTTTGGAATTTGAGCTAGATAAATCAAGACGTTTCCACTATGAGTAACAGCAGCTAGCATTGATCCATCAACAGACCAGGATACTGTATTGACTCCTGTCTCACCACTCACTGATATTACTTTCTCTGTCTCCTCAATATTTTGCAAACTGTGTATTTTCAAATTATTATCTCCACAAGTTACAACTTTTCCTGTTATTTGGTTTATGGCTATGTCATTCAATGAATTTCGGTGATTTTTTATTTGAAACAACTCTTGACCAACTTCCTTTATATGTGTTGAAATAGATGTGATATAGCCTGCTTCAAATCCCAGTAGTATGTAACCATCTCCATACCTATGAATTGTGAGAAACCGTTATTTACAAAGAACTAATAAAATTTTTCATACAAATAGAAATTTAAGAAACTTAAACTTAATTTTTAGAATTCGTTAATCACGTTGAATTTTAATAGTTGTTACAACTAACTAAATATATAATTTATTTTATCAATAATGTTGCGATTTTTTTTATTTTAATTTTTTTTATTTATTTTCAAGCGGATATTTTATCTATAATTATATTAAAAATAAAGTTTGAAAAGTAATGAATATCTTATACGTGTAAATTATTGCTATGAAAATATTTTCATTACAAATATGTAATTTTATATGTTTAGTGATTATAAAAATTTTGACTTATAATTTTACTTGAACTTATATTTTTTATCAAATATATTATCACTTGGATTGTATTCATAAAAGTTTTCTTATATAAACTATTTTTAAAAATATATCCTGTAATTTTGATTATAAAAAAATATTTTATTTTGGATTTATTTTATAAAGAAATACAATCAAAACTGTGATTACCATTTGTATGATACTATTGGACCATATCTCTTTTGAAATGTTAATTCAATTGGATTATCTGGATCTAGGATGTTATAAAGATATAATGTTGTTTTGCTAATGATAAGCGATACCTAAAACATATTTTGATTCATACCAAATTCATTTAAATTATTAACATAACTTCAAATAAAATATTTACTGTGTTTTCTCCACCAACTCGTTGATCCATTTTCATTTCACTAAATTGTATCTCAGATGGTTCACCATGAAGCTCTATTTCTCTACGTGTGTCTCCATCACTGGTACTTACAGTTAACATTCTATCTTCTCCAGCTAAAGCTAACAGACCTTCCATTGACCATGCACCACATATGATTCGTTTTCTGTGCTTACCCAAAATTGGTATTCTTCTAATGTAATTAATAAATTTATGAAGAATATATTTATGAAGAATTTACTTATAAAGAAAAGAAAGCACAAAACATCTAATAAAATATAAGAATACATTTGCTTAAAAAATTTTTTTTAAATCAAAATTAATTAATATATATTAAAATTGTCATTACAAGTTATAAATAAAAACAATAACTTTGACTATTTTTTTAAGCACGTGACTTTTATACCTTAATTATCATGATTGATTAATTTTATCAGATGTTTTTGAAAGACTTGAATCATACTTTGCATTGATATGATCATATATGACCAACGTGCCCTTTTGGGTTCCTACTGCGAGTAAACATTTCTTTTTTGCCCACATCATGCATGTCAATCCATCCCTAACTCCCACATCCACTTGAGATCTTTTACCATTAGTTGCATCCCATAGGATAATAACAGATGAACTACTTGATATCATAGCAAGCACATCTCCATCGGAATCCCATCCTAATCCAGTGCATAAGCCAGATAATTGCAGACGCTCTTGTAACTCTCCTTGTCTATCTACAATAGCAACCATCGAATCACATCCTGTTGTGGCCAAATGTGTACTGTTACCAGGTCGCCAAGAAATCTGAATTGTTCCAGGACCATGGGGCTGATCTAACCGATACACAACCTATTTCATACAAAAAAATCTTTCATATTTGTACAAATTAAAATATGTTATAAATAAATGAAGTAATTATTTAATAAAATAATTACTTTATTTTTTAAATATTTAAATTAATAAAATTGTTTAAATATTATTGTTTCAATTCTTTTAAAGTTTTTGAATTTTTTAACAGTTACAAATAAGAAATAATAACTACTAATGGTATTTTATGATTATAAAAAAATGAATTACTTTTTAATAGTAGTTAATAGTCAAAGTTATAAATTTAAAATAGGTAATATATACATATAGATAATTAGTATGAGAAAACTAGAAAAAAAAAAAAAATTCTTATTTACTATATTTAAATATTTAATATTTTGTAAATTTGTTTTCAAATTTGTATTTTAATGTAAAAAAATAAATATAAAAAATTCTTAAATTTGAATTAATTGTTTAATAATACTCACTAAATGAATCTACCTAACTTGTATAGGTATTTAAATAATTTAGTGTACAATTTAGCATGCAACATTATGTCATCAATTATTCATTTCATCATAAATACGTTTTAAATTACTATAGTATGACTAATGAAAGTAGGAATAATTTTTTAATAAGAGAATCAAAGCAGTGCATATGCAGGTTATGTTTTATAAGGAAAGTAACGTCACTCTTGATAGATAATAATATTAATTCAAGATTTACAATAAAAAATTAAACCTTGTCGGATGACATGTCGTTGAAGATCTTATCCCGAGTAGAACGCTTTCTCCTTCTCACAATTACTACATTTGTAATCGAGGATTGCGTTGCCACCTCGACGGCCCTTATATCGCGACAATCGCGAGCTATAAGAATTAATTAGTTGTAAAAAACACGGCGTCGCTTAAGCCGATTGAAGGGTTGTGGCTTGTTATACGCGTATTTAGATCGTTCAATACTATTAGTTTGAGAGTAATGAAATTTTTTTATGCTTCATTTCAACACTTGCGCAAGGCTCTTTTTTTATTTATAGTATGCAAATACTTTCGATAGACAAACGAGAAATGAATTATGAAGTTGCTGCCAAGCGACGATTGACGAAGCCACTTGTAGATTTGGCTCAGAGAGGAATTGTTATAAAAATGCGGTCTTTGTAGTAAATTTATTACCGTTGACATTATACGTAAAAATGGTATAAGTATCTGAAGGTTCAAAAGAAAAGACAAGTACGACAAAATTTTCTTGTGAGAGAAGGTACCAATCTTTCGTTGATTGACCAAAATCGTTGCAGGTGAATCATGTTATTTTTAATCGATTAATGTATAAAACGATGAGTCGTGTAAGAAAGAATTTTTATTCTCTTTTCGATTAAATTTAATCAATATATTAAGTTGATGCAAAAGTTTGTACCGTTTTTAACGCTTGATAACATTGCATTGCAAAACCGAATTATTATCCGCTTCACATATTTAAATTCAGTAACTATTTGGGATAAAAATGTGTTATTTGGTTCTGTCAATGAAAAATATTTCATTTCGTTTTGTTTTATTTTCATCAACAGTACTTCACTGTACACATCTTCCTTCCGTCAGCAAAACATCCCCGCCTTTTCGAAAATAAAAAAACCTAATGTATAGAAACCATTAGTTTTTTAATGTTTAGAATTTTTAATACTTCATAAAATTTAAAAAAAAAACAACCAAATTATTTCTTTAACATTCACTTAAATTTTTTCTGTTAACAACATGAAGTAAGAACTCGTCGGTTCTACCGAAGTACTATTCGGTCTTTTGAAATACCATTCAGCATCAAAAACATTTTCATCAAGCCAGTAGTAATGTGTAGGATAAATGTCTATCATACAATAAGCGATTGTTCTTAAAAAATACAATTATATATAAGATAGCGCTCTTCATTAACAAAAAATTTTCATTTATCAACTAAGAAACATCTATAATTGTATATTGAACAAAGTATAATTGTTGACTATAACTTATCCTGTTAGGAATATAAATAATAAAGTACAAGAAAATGTTTTTATATTTATAACCTGAATTACACTGTAAATGTACAAATATATTTTTAATTATTATATGCGTTCTTTGGCGAACATTTTATTATGGTACCTGGCATTTACAAAATAAATTATGTAAATTTCTTTGCAAATTAACGTAGAAAACAATTGAACATATATAATATATTAATAAACAATAAAATATTAGTAAAAATATTGAGTTAATCTCTATCTGCTTTACAAGTTTTAATACAATCTAATGTTAATTCGGTTTATTCTGAAATAGAGAAAATGCGCCCTATTGACATAAGTTTTTATTTAGACAAATTTCCTATTTGCAAAGAATTAGTAAATAATATGGAAGACATTTGAGAAATTATTATTATTATTTAAATAAAAATAATAAAAAATATTAATTAAACACGGTTTGAGTTGTTTCCAAAGGCATATGAACTTGTCTACAAAGACCGAAAAATTCGATGCTTCCAATGACTAAGATGGAAGAACCACAATCAAAACTCAGAATCATTTGTTACAAACAATTTTCTTATGCGAGCGCGTGTGTACTTACACATATAGCAATGTATATTTTAAATATTCCAATGAATCACGTTTGACGGTTTATTGTTTGAAAAAGAATGATATAAATACACTTTCAAAGATTTGAAGACAAGCATCGTTTTAATAATTACATTACTTGGATAAAATGAGTATTACCAAAAGAGTTTTATAAATTTTGCCTTTTAAAAATAAAAACTAAATTATATTATAATAACTAAATTAAAAAAAGAATATTTAACTTTTTTTAATTGAAAAACATTTCATTTTTATTTTTCCTTTCCCAATCCCAAATACATTCGAACACATGTTAATATATTCGAACTTTTATGCCAGACGACGGATGATAAACGATATTTTAATTTGTAAAAGTTTTTCGTCAATCGATTTGGTTTTATGTCATTTTCTACTAGCCGATATAAAAATTTTGTGTTATGAAATTGATGAATTTCATTATATATATATTTATATCCCGACGTATACATAATTGACACGAAAATTTTCATCAATAATAAAGCAAGTCAACACTGGTATCTTTCACGTACTTAAGGCGCTTTCGTGGAAGTTTTTACTGTCTGTACTTTGACCGGCAATCATTTTCAGTACTTATGGCACAAAAATAATTTCTGTATATTGAATTAATAACAGTAATGAAACTAGCCGAATGCGGTTACCACTGATTCCTGAATTATGTTCAATATCGTCACAGCACATTACCCCGGAATTACTGATACATGCAACAATAATAGTCGATGCTCAGTTGATGCCGTTGGGATTAAGTACGTGTACGGATTGTTTGGTCGATTAAGCCATTTTTCCTTGACTATACATTTCAACAACATAAAAATCAATTAGGATGTTATATTATAACGAAACTAACCGCAACTAATGTATGAAAACTAGAGTAAAAACCCAGTTTTTGATTACTTTCAATTGTGAGAAACTTTATTTAATTTGCTAGAACGCACAGAATTTTTTTTTATGAATTAATGTACAAAAATAAGATACGTGTAGAAATATTTATTTCTTGAGTTTTCAATCCTGATATACTTTGCAAATTATTTTTTAACAAACTTTTATACAAATATAAAATTGTCTCAATTCTGTAGTCACGTTTATAAAGATATTACTGTAAGTTAAGAGAACTAATTTTTCTTTTTATAGGCTGTTTTACACACATTTCATTATACATTTTCTTATAAAAGAGATCTTTACTATATCTTCTAGTAAAAGTATTGATGCGATATTTCTTACATGTAATGATCAAATTTTTTAAATATTATTTATTTAAATAATTGAAAATATACTAAAAGAAACTTAAAAATAATCAAATGGACGATAATTTAGAAGTATTTAGAAGTAACTACATTATGCAATTTTCAATAGTATATTATATGTACTTATCGATATTTTTTACGAAGAAATAAAAATCTCAATGTAAAATCGTTATTAACCATTTTTTGCGTTATACAATCGATATGTCAGAGCGCGTTACAATGACTACTTCTAGTTAACAATTTGTCCCTTAAAATTCTGTTTACCAGTACTCTTACTTCAATGCGTTGAATGCCTAATTAAAAAATGATATTAGGAAAAATTCCCAGCCATTATTAAAATCCATATAACATGAAATACTTTGATTAATAGATACTATATATTTAAATGCAAAATAATAACACGTTGAAAGAATAATAGGTAAGTAAATCATTATTATAATGAAAAATTAATTTGTTGTATTTTTATTTTATCTTAATTTTATTTATGTTTTGATTTAAAATTACATTTTACATATATATCTTGCTAGTTTTCTTGTAATTCATTTAAAATGAGGTTTTTATTTCTTTAGAGAATTTATCATTTTATTTTCATACTTACGACTCTAACACGTTATCATTCTACATCTGGCAATAGGACTATCCATGGCATACTGATGGGTATGATACATACGTAAATATAAATAAAAATGTGATTTTAATTTAATTTAAAGAAATATTTTTAATTTGTGAATTTTTTACATTATGTAAATCTAAAATAAACAATCACTCTTTATTCTATATATATATATATATATATATATATACATTTTTCTAGAGATCAAAAGAATTAAAAATATTTATTGAATCTTAAAATGAAAATATAAATAATATTTTTATGATGTCATTAATTTAAAAATGAAAAAAAAATATTAACTCAATAGTAGCGAATTAACTTTAATATTGGTATAATTAATATGGTAATAAATATGATAAAATTAATGTGATAAAATGCTAATAAAATTTTTTTTAAATAATAATAAATAAATAAAAATAAAAAATAAAGTAAATATATATATTTTTTCAATGTAAATTATCAAATACAATTATTTCAATATAAGTTTAATTACATTTAATATCGTCCGTATTTACCCGCTAAATTAGTAAACTTGAAACAAATATTTTTTTATTTAAATTTTATCAAGATTTATGTTCTGACGTTTAATCTGCATAATACAAAATTAAGTTTCATACTTTACAAGCATTTATTATTTATAAATTTTATATTGTTTATTACACGGCAAACTCTCAGTATTATAGAATAACTCGTAAATTATATTATTTTTTAAAAAATCAGATCAAAATATAAATATAAAAATTAAGATAGATTCAAATAAAGCATAAAATAAGAAATGCGCCATGTGTTAATAAATTTATACTGTTAATGATGCTTTATACTGTTCATTAATTAAGTTTATTAATAAAATTCCATACCCACTAAATCTTAATGATAGTTGTGAATCTGTTTTATAAATTATCAAAAGTGATATTTACACACTACAAATTTTATAGAAAATATTATACATACATATTTTTAATCGGTAATATTCATTTAATATTAAATGGTTATAAAATTTTTAAATAAATGGTACAATAAGAACATATTTACTTTATTTTTTAAAAATGTTATTAATCTAAAACTTTGAGACTATTGAATATTTAAACTTAATGATTATTCAAGAATATTTTATACTTTTCATTGATAAATGCATAATTAGTGCTACACAATTCACCAAAAAGATTGCGATTCTATATTAATATAAATACAAAGACATTATTTTATTATTCATACATATTTACAGTATACAAACGAAATAGTGTTTAAAACATAATCTGATTATTAATTTAACTAGTAATATAAAAGTAACATTAAATTACATATTAGAAGTTTTTAAAAAATTTTAATAATTCAAAATATAATAATTCAAACGAAAAACATTTATTTTTAATGTTTTTTTAGAGATCACGTGCAATTTGTTTTGTATAAGATATTTACTTCTGTTTATATAAGTATTCACTTTAACTTAATGACATAATTTTCACAAAATTAAATTTACTTTTGAACGATGAAAATTCTCTGGAACATTAAAAGAATGAATTCGTCTTTTAATTTTAAGTGCTTAAGGTATTTTAAATTTTTTATTCCATAGATTTTTGGTATATCTAGTTAAATTAATACTTCTCAATATTTTTTTATTGTGGTTTAAAAACTATATTTAGATGAACCCATTCAAAAATAATATTTTAGAATACATCTGATTTTATGTAATTGGAATACTACTATTTTAAATTATCAATATATAAAAAGGAAGATTGTTTCATGATTTAATATAAGTTGCTTCGTTTACCTAGAATTGCAGTAGCTCATTTCCGACGGTAATTGTACTTTTAAATAACAATTTTAGGTAGTTCGAATCACTAGATTATTTTTTTTATATTTTGTATATGTTTAAAATTCGAGTATTTACCTAAATTTGATAATTGTCTGTATAGATAGTAACCAAATAACAACCAAAATAATCCACACCGCCAATTAAAATATAATTTTATTTCTATAATATACAGTACATAATAGATAAAGTGTATAATTATTATTCATTTAGTCAAATATACCAACCAACATAAAAAATAAAAATACAAATATCTTCTATTTTCTAATATGTTTAATTTTAATTATTACTTAATTTCGATATTTAAATAATAAACGTAAAAAAAGTTCTAACAAAAATAAAAATGTAATATATAAACATTCTAGTTCAGCTTTCAAATATCTTGTATTTCTTAACTATTCCTTTTAATACAAAGAAAGAAATAGAGAAGATCTTAAAAGGTGTTACGAAACGTAGCATGCTTTATCGAACGATGATAATTTGGATTTTTGGTATATTAATCGACAACAGATTATCCAGATTGATTGTTGCATTTTTTATTAATTACATATAATATTTATTATCAAAAATTCAGCTTTTACGCTAAAAATAAATGTCATTCATAAATATCATACAACTTGTTAAAACATTGTTAATTTAGAATATAAATAACTTTTTGTTTTAAATTATGATTTGCCACTGAAAATTGTAGAATTATAAATTAGAATATTCAAATAATAATAATATCTATATTTAACAATGAATTTAAAATGCTCACTGATAAGAAAATAAACTATGTTCTTGAGAGTTAGATTAATTAAATACTTAAAAAAAGATTGAGAGTATACGAATTAAAATTAATGGAAAATAATTAAAGTGAATATATAGTTATTATAGAAAAATTGAAAAGGAAAAGAAACATAGACCAAAATAAGAATAAGAAAAGAATAAGAAAAGACTCAAAAGGACCGAAAATAATTGGATTTCATATAATACGGTAGAGCATTTTCGATAAATTTATTGCGACTAAAAAGAATTCTGTATTATTATAATATTCTCATTGTACTAAAACAATAAAATTTTAACAATAGTAACAATAATAAAAAAGATAATATTATTACAATTATCTAACACCTTATTAGTGTGAATTAATTGATATGACAAATTATCGTCACTTTACCTGTGCAATTCTCACATTTGAGAACAATACATTAAAATTATGTGTTTCAAAATAAACTGTTGCAATAGATAATAAGACATTCGCTTAAATAATGTTAATTAATATTCAACGACCATTTGACATTTAAGTATATAAAAAAGATCAAATCAATAAAATAATTAGTAATAAAACAGATAATTTCTGTTTAATCAATCGAATGTGTAAAGTTTTAAGGAACAATTGTTTTTATAAGTAACGCATTAATTTGGAAAAATTATAAAAAGCTTAATTTACTTTATAAATTTAGTTTCGAAGTAGGACGATGATTAAAAAGTGAAGTAAATAAATTAGCACTATGAAGTAATATTTAAATGAAATAATCTTATATTTTTCTTATCAATGTCAAAATTTCGACGCGCTTTCGTTGGCGTATTTCTTACTTTCATTTTTCCCTGTTAAACTATAATGTATATTGGCTATTCGTTCGATTTTTTTAGTAATAAATCAAAGAAAAGCGATCACGCTTTTTCCCCTTTTATTCATTCTCTTTGACTGCAATTTAGTTCTTAAAAAACTTTTGATTCATACGCATCGCTGCATATACTACGCAGAATTTTCCAAAATAAAAATCTTAGAAAAATATTTAGGTCGAATCAGTATGAAGCAAGTGGAGAAAATATCGAAAATGAAGTAATCATGAGTTAAAACAATTCAACTCGTCGTCTAATATTATCCTGATAATTAATTAATTACGCTGATTATAACAAGCTGGATGGTTCGTTGAAATATGAAACACAAGAATACCAGATAAGATCTTACAATGAAATCGGGTGATAAAGGACCATTTAATATAAAAATGGAGAGATAATATTAGGCTCTATTTAAGATAAGTAAGTTCCGATTAGTTATGTAGAATAGACTTATCGTAGAATAGGAAAATGTCATGCAGTCGTGTCCATGAAACGACGTACCCTAGAGTTTCTGACATCAGTTAAAGACGGATAGTCAATAATATGCGTTCAATTAATACACAAACATGTGCACACACTAGCAACAATTGACATTGCATTATCGATTTTCACACATGGAACCGGCACTAGCATCATACTAACCGCCTCAACACCATTATTATTAACGACCTTTCTCCGTTTCCACACTGTAGCCGAAAATTTCATTTATCTTAAGCGTCCCAGAAACTTGCAACTTACGTTTATCTAATCATTTTTATTTCCACCAAATCTCTGGATCTATTCTCATCAATATTGTCGTAAATCGCAGTTAGGTATTTAATTTTTGTTTTATTCAAAGCTATTATACTTTCGTTAGATGTTTCAAACAAGTTTTTCCCTTTCAGTGTAAATTACGTTTATTAAATTCGGAAAATAATAAATCTAATAAACTTATAATTGTATATCTTTTTGATAATTTTTCGAAGAAGTATTATACTGATATTATGGATATTAGTAAGTATACAAGAATGTTTTCTTGGCAAACATTATCGCTTTATTTATAGAAACAAAAATAGGTGATCTTTAAAAATTAATTTGTCGAATTACAACATGATATCCACAGCAGAATTTTTTCCCTAATTAAAGTCAAGCATATAATAATATATATATAATCTAGAAAATTCATCGTACATGGATTTATATTTGACATTAATGAAATATATTTATTATTGACAATGCTTATATCATTTTTTAAATATAACGAAAATTATTTCATGTATTCAGTGAGATATATAGTTATTAATTTTAACGATTTTACCCATTATTCTAAGCGGTAAATGAAACATAAGTATATTAATAAAGTTTTTTTAAGTTTAATAAGTCATTACAAACATTTTTATTTTGAGGTGGGTACATTTTAGAAAGTCTTTTTATTCTTAAAAAAATGGTGATATTTGCTTCCAGAATGAAATCTTTTAAAATATCTGTAATATTTTTTATAATCACATTAATTTAAATTCTATATAAATGTTGAAATTTCTATAGGAAAAGTCAAAGAAATTCTGAAAACATTAATTTACATTAAAAAAGCAATTTCCAATATATTAATCGGCAAATAAACCATCACTTTTCAATCATTTTGTATGAGATAATTCTACTTATACAATCTGTAAAATTTAAATGTTAAATTTTTTACTAATGTTGTTTAATTTTATTAAATAGTAAAATACTAATGCTACTAATTATATATTAGAAGTTTTTTGTTTTTAATAGAAATAATTAACTTTTATTTGTTGTAATTTTGAAAATCAATTATAAAATTCAGTTTTATATAACAATAAACTGATAAAGAAGTTACTTTTATAAAATTTTATCTTTATTAATAAAGCTTTATAGGCAAATGGATTTGCTTATTTAGTTTCTGATGTTATATTTTCAATAAATTTTAAACGTTTTACATGGGTTACGTTAGATTAAAGTAGAACTGTTATTATACATATACATACATAATTTTATATTTTTAAAATGCTGAATGAGTAAAGTACAACTTCTTAAATTCTAACGAATTAAAAAAATAATTTTTAAAATATAGTTCACGAAAATAATTTACATATATGAAAAATTTCAGCATTTAGAAAAACTTAGATTTTTATTTATATATATAGAAAATGTGCTTTTTCTTGATTAATTTTCATAATTTTATGAAAAATACAAGTATTTTGTATTTAGAAATACGTTATTAAAATGCCACAGTTAAGCTGACCTTTATATATGCATAACTATAGTTTATATAAAAGTCTGAAAACTATCATTCAGAATTGAGTTTATTTTAAATCAATAGAAAATGTTGCTATTATAATAGAATTTAATTTGGAAATAATTAGGTAGCATTTTAAATTCTTATCTTAGAAATTAGCTTTTGAATAATATTGTGTAATTTATATAAAGGTAGATCGATTTTCAAGTTTTTTTGCACTACTGTGTGTATCTGTAGGTATGTAGTGCAGGAAAAATATATTAAATACTAAAATTTTCGTTATGTATGCGTCGGCTTGTGACATTCCTAAATTAAAAATACTATGCAAATGATGAAATGACAAAATTGTCGTATTATTATAAAGGCTTTTGCAACTATCCATAGAAATAATTGCAGCAAAATAATATTTGATTTTGAATCCACGTATCAATCTTATTCGATGAAAAACGCTGTGCCGAAATTCTGAAAAGAAAATAACATTCACAAAATACATAAGTTAATTAAAACCAAGCGTCGATAGAACAACTTTGCTAAATAAATGTTGTTTTTTTATTTTACATAATCCAATAAATTTAGCGACAAAACCTTATTGACATGACAATGACCGTGAGTATACCACTTTCTAAGCTTTGAGATGAAACAGCCTCTTTGAGAGTAATTGCGAATATCTAATTACGGATTCGTGAACGTCTTTAGAAGAAACCGCGATAGGATAAACGATAAACGGACAAACGGTAAATGAAAAGTTTGATCGGAAGGCCCGCATTTCCGTATTCATCCTTATAACCTAAATGTGCGCAATGTTGACGGTTGTAAGGGGAGTTGCAGTGCAGTGTGACGCATGCGTAGAGCCAATGTCGTCGATGCAACCCCTAGTGCGACTCCAGCGGACTTTCGCAATGGCTCGTGCGCATGTCCGTACGTGTACTTGGCTCCCTATCCCCACCGCCGCACTCCTTTTTTTTTCATTTTCGGACAGACGTGGTTTGGAGAGGCGCCGGTGAAAATAGTATTGCCAGAGTCGACAAGTGCTGGGGTGTTTGTATTCTCCTACCGAGCGTCTATTTTTTCGCCAAGAACGCCTGTACTCGTTGACGTAATACGCGCACACGGTGAGGAAGAGAGAGAGTGAGTAAGAGCTCGGGAAGGCATTGCGTGCTCGTCAGTGTCGGGTGAAGGTGCGGTGGAGGAGGAAGAGGAAGATTTGTGTGTAGGGACGACTACTCCGGGGAACTTGTCGGCGTGTCCTTCATTGCGACGGAATGCAGTGCCTCGCCGTTTTTTAGCAGTCGCTCACGTTGGCCAAGCCAGGAATCTCGGTGAGTCAATGAAGTTGCTGGACGAGCGCCTTTACCTTGCTTTTGTTTTTGCCTGGCCTTAAGCTCGGGCGGAAGAGCCTTTGTTGGCTTGTGCGCGTCGGTTGATTTCAGGAAGAACTCGCGAGATTGGAGGGTCTGACTACGGTTCTTGGAAATTCTTTTGAGGAGAGAATCGCTGGGAAATGTCTGAAATAGTTGGCTGAATCGAATGGGATTCTTACTGGCAGGCGACGTGTAATTCCAAGCTGGGGAGGTTGAACATTTTTTATAAGATGTATCACAAATATTTATGGCGATAGTTTGCTTTTATCCTCTTTTTTTTTTTTTTACAAATGAATTGTTTAAATATTTTATTGGTTATTGAATTCCTTAAGTGCGAACGGTGTCGTTATGAAATTATTAAGAGACAAACTAATTCGAACAATTTGCTTTGTCACGTGGATGCAAATATTCAATCAATGGACCGCACGAACTCTTATCTTATGAGAGCTTCAAACGTGCTTGCCTATCTACATGTGCATAAGATGCAGATATATAGGTTAGCTCTCCGTCAACGTCAGTTGTTGAAAAAAATTTAAATTATATTTACAGTGTACCCTAAAGTCGTAGGTTTCTCATCCTTTGTTTAAATAGAGAGTTATTTTAAATTTGCTTGATAAATCTAATTTCAATGATTTTACATTTTCATTCTGATTTATTCATTTTTTCTATTTACAAAACAATGCACACATATTTTAGTATAATAATAAGGTGTATCAATTTTTCAATTTATTTATACTTTAAAGTATTATAAACATTAAGCAAATATAAATACTAAAAATAATGATATTCCATAGTTTTATCAAGAGCTAAATAAAAATTGTAATCGATTCTTATAAAAATCAGTCGTCTTGGCATAGAAAAAGCAAATAAATAAAAAAAAAATGAAATATGAATTTTTTTTCTAAAAAAAATTACACTTACTGCAAGTATTTACTACAAAAATTAAATTTACGACTTGTAATTCCAAGCAAGGGTATTTGAATAATTTTTTAGTGTTTCTTGATTTCTTTGACTTTAAAATTTAATGTTTTAATGCCAAAACTTTGAAAATTAGCCGTATAAAAAATTAAAATAGTTAAACACCGTTTCTTATGTTTTAATCAAGTTTTTAGATTTTTATTTGTAATCGTTCTAATTTCAGTTGTTTCTATGAGTCAATTATTGATGTAAATGTATATTATCAATGACGTAGTTGTTCATTTCACATCTATACATTATACATTATGCGTATATATCCAAAGTTAAATAAAAAATTTTTATTTCGAAGATCGACAGAACCAATAATTATTTCACTTTTTGTCGAAGGTTTCGATTCGAATTTGACCTTGTTTCAAAAATATTGTGTTCTTTTTGAAACCAAAGCATAAAATCCAAATTGTTTTTATTAAACTCGTTTGAAAAGAATCTACGAATGAATATGGATCTTCCAACGTTGAATTTCCTATAAAATATCAAAGCCTTTAAAACTTCAAATTTCTTTAAAAAACCATATAAACCATTTAATTATCGCGTAATAATGATAAAAAAATCATATTACCATAAAAACACGTGCTTAAAGTACTTCTATTAAGGAATGAAAAATTTGAAATTGAAAAATTATTCTATTTTGTTATATATTATTAAGAATAATCATTACAAACTACTGATTAAATAATAACAAAAAGTTTATTGTAAATAAAAACTTATTATAAATAAAAAGAAATCGCGGCATGAATGAGTACGTACAATAGAACTTCTTAAATAAGAATCAATAAAGATATTGATTATTAATATTTTATCATAAACATTAGAAAATTATAATGTCCAAGAACAAAAGTTATGAATGGCGAGAACAACTAAAGAAACACTTTGGCACATTGTACAAAGGAGCCTTAAATAAATATGTCATATAATAATGAGTATGCGTGTGCGTCTTCCACACATATCTTTACATTCATGCTATTAGGATTCCACAACTTTTTATTGATAAATTTTGTCTCCAATATAATATCAACAACGTTTAAACAAGTCCGCTACCTATGCATATGATATGTGCACTATATACCACGCCAGTTTATTGTTAATATCAATATTTTATTGAACCATAACATAACTTTTTATTACTGAATATCGTTGGTCGTATCAAAATGAACAAATAATCCGAATAGCGACAAAATCAGAGATTCTCGACACAATTAAAACATATATTTAAATAAGATTCTTAACGTATACGAATTAAGGAGCCTGAAGTCTGCAACGTTGGAGTTGCAACGAAATTTGAAAATTTTCAAAAACGATTTTTTTTGAAAAAATTATAAATAGTTATCACTTATCTCTCAAAATAATAAAATAAAAGATTTGAAATAAATTCCACCCTTAGAGGCCACCCTTATGAGGTGGTGAAAATTTCGAAAAATCGTAACTACGATAAATTCATTATTTTTAAAAATATTATTGAACAGAATGATAGTTTATATAAAAAAACAACTAGCAAAAAAAAAAAACGTTACGCAATATGACTTTTCATGCGTTTTCAGTACATGCGTAATGAGCATGAACTGTAAACTATTGTACAAAAAATGATAAAACACGAATAATTTTATTATTCGTGCATCATTTTCTTGCAGAATATGAGAAAAAATGCGTTAGAAAGGATATTCTGTAAATTTGGTTGCAAAATTCGAAGAATAACTGGAATAGCCTAACATGGAATGCACATGCACTCGTATGAACACACGCATACGGGCCACATAATATTGTTAATAACAAATTTCCCTAAGGCATTTCACTAAATTCAGTTTTTGCTTTAAATTTATTTAAATTGTAGTTATAGATGTTTTCTTATATAATCGTATATTATTTGTCCGAAAACGGTGTTAATTGTAAATAAATTTATAAATTTTGTTTTGGAATATTGGAATATTAATGCTTCCTAAAAGAATGTAATAATAATAGAAAGAATAAATTTAGGTAGCAAAAGTGAGAGAAAGAAGGGGTTCCTTTTATTAGTGGTAACCGCATTAAATGAAGTTGTCGTATATAAAAAACGACGAAAATGCGTTTAAAAATGAAGAAGTTACGATATGGAATCGTCAAAATGTCAAAGTCGTCGAATCGGTCCGTCACTCGGGCTTCTAGAGTGCATTACTCGTACATATATATGTATTCGGAATAAGTACAAACCCATATGTACTTACGGATTAAAGCAACGTTGTTTTTATAAGTGACTACCGACCGATATATATCGCATTATAATATGCAACAAAATTTTTCTTTTTCATTTTGTCATTGGTCTTTAGTTTTTCAAATCTTGAAGTATGTAATGAATAAACTAAGTATAAAATAAATAAACTAAAGCTCAACAAATAAGAATATTTTGTTTTTTAAAAATTCTGTTTATCTAAAAATGAATTATTTTTCATTATCGCTCACGCTGCTGGATTAACAATTTATGGAGAATAATAGTTTAGAAATAAACAGACTGAGTAGTAAGCATGATAAAATAGAGGGACAGAGTAACGAATGAAAGAAACTTATTGTAATGTGCATTTGTGTGTGGGTGTATTATGTATCGTATGTGTATATATATCTTCGTAAATTGAAAGGAATCAAAAAATATGTAGTAATACATCCGATGCCTTCGGCTATCGCAAATTCGGTATGTTTGTATGTGTCGTTTGTTTTTAAAATCTCGGGTTGCACTATGCATTTGGAAGTTTGTTGAGAAAAACAAAAGAGCGACGTTACGGAGCGCTAAGTACCTCGTAGTTACGGGGACGAATCGACAAAATTCTAGATTCGAGCTTTGAATCTGACCGTCGTATTAGGTTTATATTTTGGCAGAATACGTATGAATACGTTTTTATTCACTCTCTTGTAGTAGTGTGACTGAAATTTCGGGCTCGCCGACTGATATATACGCAATAATAATTATAACTCAAATTTTATAATATACAGATCTTAATAAATAATTTGCTTATCTTTTTATTAATATTCAATTGTTTTACAAATATCAAAAAATGCTAATATCTCATCCGGAAAATTATTATATTTTAAAACAAATCTTTTCGGTAATACTCGAAACTTGCATCGCGCAATCTTTTACTGTACAAATTACAGATGCACTCAAACACTTTTTTTGCACATTCTATTACACATTGTACATGAAAATCAAATAAATTGCAAATACAAACAACAATCGAATTCGATTGTTAAACCGGATGGTGTTTATAGACGTAACTTTTAAGAAATCACTACATCCGTGACCACTCGAATTAAAATAAAAGAATTTAATATTTTTGTTTAATCTGTAAATTTCTACCTACATTTTGAATTTTCGAATTGTTAATTATATTCTTATGTTATAAAATGTTTCAATATCTAGATTAAAAAGATCAATTATAGTCATCAATGCGTAACTTGAGTTTATTCAATAGGTATAAATTATAGCGAATAAAAAATTTACAACACATTTACATGAGTTTCATAAAAACAGAATTCGCTATAGATTCTGTGACATATAAACTCAATATAACAAAAGCACAAACATTTATAAAATTATAAGTACGAATATAACTAAAAAAAGTTTCATATCCGGAACATTATTTTTAACACTTTATTCCTAACGCCAAGATTCTATAAACATATAACAACTCTTATGCGCCTATCAAAACATCTAACACACTTTAATTGTTATCTAAATGTATGCCTCAACATTTTATTGCTAAATATTAGGATTCGAACAAATACAATTTATATAGACATTTTTCCAAACAAATAAATATTTGAATATAATGTTTCTAACGTTGAAACTCTATCAAAAAAATTAATTTTTTGAACATCGAATTTTTCTTTCAAAAACCTTTAAAATTATACAATTATGATATAAAAATAATAAAAACGTAATTTTGTCTTTGAGCAACCGCGAAAACAACCATAATTATAGGATAAAAAATAAAAAAATTTATAACTTGAGAAATCCTTCGTTCTACAAACGATTATTTATAATAATTATTTAACACTTCTAGATAAAAACATGTTATACGAACAAAAACCTTAAATTTCTTGCTTTACTGTTTGTACAAAATTGCGACACGTCCGAGTTCATGTACTCGGACATATCGTGCACCAACATCAATCGTCAACGACACGAATTATTGATATTTTACACTCAAAATTATAAAAATTTCCAGTTAAAAAAGAAATTTAAGTAAATAGCAAAGTTTATTTCGGGAATATCGTTGGGTTCCGATATTGTGGGAAGGCATTTGATGTACACACATTGAAAATTTATAGATTACTATATACGATACTCATAAACGGTATAACGTGTATAACAGATAGTTTATAACAAATGCTTCATAGACATTCCACAATATTTGCGAGGGGCCTAATAAAAGAAAGAAACAGAATAACAATATAGATACAAAAAATGAGCGAGAGAAAACAAAATAGAAAAATATTAAGAAATGATTCTTACAATTACACATGAATTTGTATTTATAGATCTGCGTAAAATTATGTAAATTATCTTCTTTGAGTCTTACAAAAAATGAGACAGTAAATAATTATATTCTTATCTGCATCTTAAATTTAAAATTATACTTTTCCATGGGGTAGTGGACACGAAGTGATATAGGGATGCTTGTTTGAAAAAAAGCGACGTTGCCGCGTCGCTATGTCGATGAGTTACAGATTGACTTGTGAAAATCTCGAGTTCATGAGTCTTGCGAAGTTTGCATGTGTTTGTAAAGCCTTTCAAAGTGTGCTATACGTGTGTGAATGCGTGCTACTTCTATTTGAGACAGTATCAACTCGAAGCTAAAAATATAAATATTTCATTTAATGCAGAAAAAATTAGTAGGTAACATAATCTTAGAAAAAAGATTTGCTTTTTCATTCAAAGCAAATAATATTACAAAAAAAATATAGTGGAATGTCATAATGAACATGTTAAACGAATATTATGTAGCTCGTATGCGTGTATCCATATGAGTGCATGTGCATTCCAAGTCGGGCTATTATTGTTATTTTCAGAATTTTGTTATTAATTTTACAGAATATCTTTTCTAACATATTGTATCTCGTACTCTGCAAGAAAATTATTGCCCATAATAAAATTATTCGTTTTTTATCGTTTTCTGTACAATAGTGTACCGTTCGCTCATACGCGTATTTATGTCTGTACTGAAAACGCATGAAAAATCATATTTCGTACCGTTTTTTTTTTTTGATAAATAAAGGATGAGTCTGAGGTTTTCAACGTTGGAAATCCAACAAGAAATGAAATTTTCCAAAACTTGAAATGTCTTAAAAAAACTACGTAAACCATATAAAAATGATACAATATGAACAAAAAAATGATATAACCCTAAAAACAATCCCGAAAAACGACCCTTATTTAGGGATGAAAAATTGAAAAATTTCAAATTTTTACTAACTATCATAAACAACAATCGTTATCAATCACCAAAAAAATAAAAATAAAATTGTTATCGCCCATAGAAGCTTATTATAAACAAATAGGAGTTGCGTCACGTAAGAGTATTCGCAGAAGACTGCCACCTACTATAAATATAAAAATTATTACTATTTTAACAAAAAAATTGCATAATTCTAGGTGCCCAAGAACCAAAGATAGGAATGACAAAAAATCATCCATAAATATTTAGCAATATTCCCAAAATTATCCGCAAAAATCACGTTCAATACGCTATCGATAGGCATATACATTGTAACACTTAATTGTTAATTAATATTTGTTCCTAGGGCATTCGACAACTTTTCATTATTGATTATCGTTAGACATATAAAAATCAACAAATAACCCGAATGTACCGACGTGGGTATATAATATTTAATAAAAACTCTTACAAAAACATTTCACAAAAGTCAGATTCCGATGTATCATTATATACCAAATGCAGACATAAAGTTTCATTTCGAAATTAGAAGATGAACTTGAGTTTTAATGCATTTATATGCATATGCAGACTTATACATATGGGTATAGGAGGACGTATATATTTGTTAATAACAACTCTGACAAAAACATTGCACAAAATCTCTTTTCACTTTCCGATGTCTTTTTACATAACAAACAGACACACAAAGTTTCATTTCGAAAATCGGAGTGAAACTATGTGCTCGTTGCACTTGAATGTATATATATATATATATATATATATATATATATATATATATATATTTGCAACAGAAAATACCCGAATCAATAACAATATAACAAATAAAGATAATTTGTCTGTTGTAATTAAAACGAAATTGTATTTTCATATCGTTATATATTCAATTTTTTTCGTATTTATGTTATTTGTTCATTTTGATATGTTCAACGATATTCATGAATAAAAAGTTGTCAAATGCCTTGGAAACAAATGTTAATTAACAATTAAGTGTCGGCATAGGAATACATATATTGCCTGAGCATAGGCGGTGGAATTGTTTAAGTTTGTTGAAAACTAGTAGAGTAATCATAAAATGCTTAATATTTTGTATGAAATACTTACGTCTATAAAAACAAAATTAAATATAAACTATTAATAGTTTTCACGCTTCGGAAATCTTTAGAAAAATTAAAATAATAGGTTACTTTAAGTGCTCGATAAATTTTATAAATAAAATTATATTTAAGTAGCCTCTTAATTCTCTTAGAGAATGTTTGTAAAAGGAAAAAAATAAAAATTCTAAGCTCGTAAATGTTTGTTCAACCAAAATTTTAAATAAATAGTATGACTATTCAAATCAGGAAAAACTACTTCTACCACTTTTTATTTATAATTCAATATAGGTACTAAACATAGATTTTAAAATTCACAAATCAACCGTTACTTATATAGTTTATGTAAATTTTAACAAAACTTTGTTATTAAAAATGTATTAAAAATTTCACTCATCGCTATTCTATGATAAATATAAGAATCTTAATATTTATTTATCGACATTAACGTCTTGTTTTTAATAGAAATCAATGTAAGAATATCTTGATAAGCTTGAACATAAAATTTATTTGTGATTTAACAATTCTTTAAAATTTAAGTTAAGACTCCGAAGTTTATTCATTATAATTGAATTTTCAAAAAATATACCCGTTTTAAAATTGAAACAATTACTGATGTTTCATTTTTTAATATTTAGAAATTTTTGATATATGCGAAAACATTCTAGCATGCTTTTTTATAAAAATATTCTCCTATACTTTTTTAGTACTTGATATAGAAAAGTAATCAATTTCAAATTTTATAACTGTTGACTTGTTTTAATTATCATGCATTTTTTAATAAAAATATTAAAATTTTATTATTGAATTTCACGTTTTATTTCCAAAAGTTTAGAATATATAACGCAATAACTTCAAAAAATGTATAAAAATATTATTAAATATTTAATAACAACTAAATTTAAATTCTTAATTTTTTCAATAGAATTTTTGAAAAATTACTTTAGTTAAAATCTAATTAATTGAATAATATAAACTCTATTCAGATAATATTTTGTAAATTATAGATTTATGGCTAATTTAAATAAATACGGAATGTTATCAGTTTTTAGTATTTGTTTTTAGTATGTCTAAAATTTGAAATAGTATCATTCTTATATAATATTATATTATGATTTAAATAGCTTTATTCATTATTGATATAGATTCCATGAAGAAATAATCGAGTTTTATTGAATTCGTTAATTGATGTAAAATATTATCGTAGAATTTAAACTTAAGAAAACAATTTGATAAGGTAACAATGATGCTAGGTAAGATTTAGAATTATTATCGAATAGTTTATTTTTAATATTGGAAATGAAATTCATTGATTGGAAATATTTTCCAAGCATGATATAAAGGCAGAAATTAAATTTTATTATAAATACGATGCACAAAGTTTGAACTGTTAAAGAACTGTAGAATAACTAAATATTTTACGATCAAAGAAAATGAAAACGTGCACGCAGATGCTTTACAAGTGTTTCATATGTGATATTTCTTTTTTATAATTTATGGTGTATAAAGAAAACTCTATTTGGCTTATCTAATTGCAATTAATCGTTATTTCTATAGTTACTATGTCAAAGAAATAATAAAGTAAATATATACCCTCCATTATATATACCTATATATAACTATATACTTTCCTACTAAAATTCCTTTGCACTTCTACTTTTCTTTAAGTGTTTATTTCTTGTCCCTATCTAATGATTCATTTTTTGAAATATTTTAAATTAAGTCACCATTAAATTAACTTATTCTAAATAATTTTGTTAAGCTTTACGTAAAGTGAAATGTGATAGTATCCTCTTTTATAATTATCATATGATGTTCATTTGATAATTATCACATATTATTGATTTGTATAATTAATAAAATATAAATCTTCGGTAAATGTATAATGTAAAATTATTTTTAATTATAAATGAATACTTTTAAAATCTGTTTATCTATCTACCTGTATATATACAAGAAAGACTTTAAAATGTATTCATTTATATATACGTATATATACATAATATTTCATTTATGATTCTTTCTCACATATATGAAATGGTATTTATACTTTTTTTCAGATATTTAAAAAATTGCAAATCTATATTTATAATTTAAATTTTGTATCATTGAAAAAATATCAACATATCAGAATCCACTCTTATGCGACAGATTTCATATTTTTTTTTACGAATTCCTGTGAAGCATTTTAAGAATAATACATATTTTTATCAATGAAGCGACTACTTAGTTAAAGTTTATTAAGGTTGTTAATTGTTATTTAGTGATTTAATTGAAATGATATGTGTCATATAATGCTAAATAGAATTCACAAGTTGTCAATTCTTGCCAGTACTTTATTTTGCAAGTGAGTGCCTGTAGACTGTTGATAAAATATCAGCAATTAAAAATTTTTGATTAAATTAAAAGTAAACAGAATTGAACATAAGATCAACAAAGAGAGAGAGAGAGAGAGAGAGAGAGAGAGAGAGAACCGGATCGATAACTGAAGTAACCATTGCGGGTCGTGTAATCATGAAAGGGAATCAGCTGATTCATGATTATTGGTTTTTATATTTTTTCAAATTTATGTAATGATACAACTTTACTATAGTGGCAATAAGACGTCATGTTTCGAAACTACGAATATTTTTTATTATTTCGATTGATATTTTTAAATCTTGATTAAAAATTTTAAGTATATAAATCCAAGAGATGATAATTTTATGTTTCTTTCTTTTTCTTTAATTGAAAGTTTAAATAAATTGAAAATATGGTATCTAGCAAGATTGGAATATTATTTTATTTCTAAGTAAAAATAAAAGAAATTGAATTCAAATATAAATTTATAGTCATATAATAAGAGCATTTTTAAAGGCTTAGTTTTAATAAAAAAATATATTAAAAACAAAAAAGGAGAAATAATTGTGCCCATCTTTAATGATGCAAAAATCATTGATATTTGTTGTATTAATCTCGGTAATAATAAACACGTTAAATTTAAATTATTTCTTAATAAAATTATTGCAATTAACGGAAAAAATTTGCGAAATTTGAGGTTATATTATCAAGAAATATTAATTAAAACAAATGATGCGAACATGACATTCGTGTGTGCTTGCACGTGTGCATGCTTGCGTGTGT
This sequence comes from Wiebesia pumilae, assembly GCA_018907045.1. NCBI lineage: Eukaryota > Metazoa > Arthropoda > Insecta > Hymenoptera > Agaonidae > Wiebesia > Wiebesia pumilae. Next base: position 6,713,765 of record JACCHZ010000127.1, read on the forward strand.
GCTATGAAGGGGAGGCAATTGTGTGTGGGAAGTAAATGTGAAAAAACGGTGAAGCAAAAATTTAGAAAGATTTGTTCTCAGAATTAAAATTACTCTTCTACGAAGCGTTTGAGCGTGGTAAGAATCATCGAGTGCTGAGTAACGAATTTCTAGTTCTTTAGAAGCGTCCTTGAAGTGAGATTGCACAATGTAACACTAGAATGTCTTATTAGAGTTATTTATTGTATAGCTAGAAATAATGCTTTGGATGATAAAATTGTGAAAAATGACTAAATTCTGCCGTTATATATGTGAAATAAACGAAAAAATTTCCTTGTATTTTCTTATTTTATTTTACCTAAAACAAGTAAACTTTTTAAACAAGTAACACTTTCGGAGACTTGCAGTCCATTGCAATATTACTAAAGTAAATCTAATTTATAATCGTTTACATGTAGTTGTGTATTTATCAATACATCTAGTTTAAATTTACTCATCATGAATAGTCAAATAGAGATTTTTTATACATATCGATAAAATATAAGTATTGTTAAATCAAAGAAAAAAGAAGAGGGCAAAACAGAATGTTTTGGATATACGCCAACCTTTCAATAATGATTGCATAAGGGTATGACCTTAAACTTTTGTCTAGCAGAGCTACACATAAATCTTAGTTTGGCAACACGCCAAACTATATATCAATTAATTCGAACATATTCTAATATATTCCTATAAATTGCTGTTATCTCCTGCTCTAAGGGATTTGTATGCTAGAAATATATAAATATAAATAAGATCAAGGAATAAGATCACTCAATTTTAAAATATAAATTTTAAAACTAAAGTCTATAACTTTAATCTTTATGTTATGTCTGTACAAATGGCAATAGTTATTGCAGTATATTAAATTCAGTCGTTTTTTAATGGTATTTAAATTTCATTTTAACCGAAAAAGATCGACAAAATATGTTTTCTATATATATAGCAATTGTTTGAAAAATAATTTTTAAGATCAATTAGATTTGTTAAAATTTATATTTAAATAATATTGATATAAAAGAATAATACGATGAAAATATATTTTATCGTATTGCATGCAATATGTATGATATTTTATTTCTATCTTCAATTAAAAGAATTACAAGTCTATTTTATCAATTTATTTTAATATTAGGAAACGAGATATGTTTTGAATATTCAAAGATCTTTTATCAATAAGTTTTCAATATTTATTATTGCTAAAAGTTATCTAAAACTATGAAAAACGACCCTTATTAGGGGATGAAAAATTGAAAAAAAAATTGAAAAATTTCAAATTTTTACTATCATAAACAACAATCATTATCAACCATAAAAAAAATTTATTTCACAGAGAAACTAATTATAAACAAATAGAAATTGCGCCACGTAAGAGTATTCGCAGAGGACTGCCACCTACAATACTATAAATATAAAAATTATTTCTATTTTAACAAAAAAATTGCATAATTCTAGGTGCCCAAGAACCAAAGATAGGAATGACAAAAAATCATCCATAAATATTTAGCAATATTCCCAAAATTATCCGCAAAAATTACGTTCAATACGCTATCGACAGGCATATGCATTGTAACACTTAATTGTAATTAACATATGTTCCCCGGGCATTCGACAACTTTTCATTATTGATTATCGTTAGACATATATAAATCAACAAATAACCCGAATGACAACAAAATCTGGAGATCTAGTCATTGTTTAAATAACCGTTGAAATTAGCGGTGTACGTACATACGGTATATGTATACCTAATAACGCGTAAAATTATTGTTAATTAATTAATTCTAAGTATAACATTGAGAATTATAATATCTTTTGGCATTCATTTGGTCCGCTGTAATTAGAACTCGTACATTGCAATACTTATCGTTTAAACATTTTATCTTATAATAATTTGTTTGATTAATTTTTAGAATATTTATTTTTATTATAATTTTTATTATCAACTGACATGAATTTAAGTTACAAATTCAAAGTCGTATCTTGGAAAAATTTGATTATTCGAGTAAATGTACATGAGAAAGAGAGGAAAATATATAGTGATAAGGTGAGAGAGAGTCGGTAATAACGTTAAATTTGAAATTTGTATATTTGTAGATTATTTCTTGTTTTAAAAAATTAACGATGTTTTTTAACTAAATAACACCTAATACTAGATGGGATGGTAAATAGATTATATGATTACATTGTTTATTTTAATCTTTCACATTTATCGTAGGGTGTTAGACTCAATGTGAATTAGAAACGCGTATATTGTAAACATAATGCGGTGTTGCCGCGACGCAAAGTCGTGGAGTTACTTTTTCGACGACGAAATCGTAGAGCTACGATTTTCACTGAATTTTGGACGTCGTTTGACAATTGCATATGCGTTTGTACGTAATATGTGTGAAGACATGTGTGCTCGCTCGCTTGCTGGAAATTTGACTCGGAAATTTCTTCGGAGGTGATCACCTGATATATATATATATATATATATATATACACATACATTCACGTATATATTTTTTATTTATTCGTAATGCTTGTATCTTAATAGTTTTAGTATCTAGATTAAAAAGGTGAATTAGATTGACATTCAGTAATGATTTTTAACTGGAATCGAACTTATCTCGGTCATAATTTTTTTACCTTTTTCCAGCTTCTAAAAAATCAATAAAAGTTAATTAATAAATTTCACAAAGTAACGAAATAATTAAATGTAAAAGTAATGCATTCAAATCTGAATTAGTTAAGCTGACATTTAAAACATTGAAATCAGTTACCATTTCATTCTGTTTTTATGATTATGTCACGCAACCCATTCCATATTATAAAATTACTGAATAATTGCAAATAAAGAATTTTTTTTGTATTTTTATCGTAACAATTTTTCAAATACTTTGAAAATATATTTATAAACAAATATTAAGAATTGGATTTTACTGTTTTTCTCTTACTTATCGAACATTTATATTTATATAATCGTTGCGTATTCGCACAATTTATTTGTAAAACACAGAAATCATACAAATCAATTTCGTATAGAACATCTTTATTATAAAACCTATCTTTTCTAGCTAAATAAAAAAATTTTCTTGACTGATTCATATGAGATTAGTACGGAAATTAATGCTTTAAGATATTATGAATATATTTATAAACCTTTCACGATTAATATGTAATTATGAAATTCTAATTGTTATATTGTAAGAAAGGACATATGAGGAAATTTTACTAATGTGCGAGTGGCCTGATAAGAGAGAGTAAAATGACGGGTAGAGTGAGTAAGAGAGAAAGAATAAGACAGTAAAAAGTGAAGTTATGAAACTTAAATTTATACACTAGAGCTTATTGTAAAAAATTCGTAAAATTTTCAATTCTTTGAGTAATTAAATATGAGAAAGTTAGATAGTTATATCAACGTCAGTTTTTTAATTCTATGATTACACTTTTTTATAAGAAAAGGGTTCAATGTAAATTTGATTTGCGTGTATTGAAAATAAAAGACGACATTGACGCTCTTTTATTCGTAGAGTAAAGCCTAGATTCGACGGAAACTGGGAAGTTCGTAGATAGCTTGTATGGTGTTTCTATGGGTGCTTAATGCGTGTGAATGCTTGTGAAGTAAGCTCTTAAAGTAGTGTTAAGCGGAAATCTTGGAGGCCGATGACATTTAAACAATTGGACATTTTGAATTTACCTAATATGAGCGAAACTTATATTTTTTTATTGTAAGTATTAGAAATCAATATTTTTATAAATCTTATCGACAATTGATAATACGTGAACAGAAATTTTTTTAAGCATAAATGAAAGTTTTGAATGTTAAACGTCTACATTAATAATTATTAATATCATATTTTTATTCTTCCATATAAAGATATTTCAAGAGTAAAAATTAATATATTTGATAATTTTTTTTATTAGAAATTGGAATTTTTATTTGATTTAATTTTGCAAAAAAGTGTCTTTTCAGATCTAAAACTGGCTTACGTAGTATTTTCCGTGAGTAAGTGCACATGTGAACATTTGTTTACGCACACATCCGTAGGGGAAAAAATCAGATTTATGCGTTGCCGATTTCGGTCAGTTCACGGAGTTAGTTTTTGACTACAGATATTCGTAATTTTAAACACTACTTATATAATTAACACTTTAATAGTAGCAAAAATAATCGAATAAGGCTTTCATAATCGTGTATACGATTACGTTGTTATTATCAAACGATAACTTCTTTTAGTAGTCTGAAGTTAGCAACATTGTTGTCGCAACTAAAAATTGAAAATTTTAAATTCGAATAATTTCTTCAAAAACTATCAAAAAGTATTAATTATTACAGAAACGACAAAATAATGAGTTTCACAAAAATTCTACCCTTATGAGCCACCCGTATTAAGGGTTGAAATTTTTAAAAATTCATAAAAGAGCAAATATTAATATTGCACAAAATTTCTTTTTAGAAAATCGTTAAATATATTAAAAGACACTCGAAAAAATTTTTGGAAATAAAATCGACGTGGAATTTTGACTTTAGTGCATTTATATATCTTGCATATTCACCACTATGCATATACCTACGTACAGGCGTATATAATATTTAATAAAAACTTTTACAAAAACATTTCACAAAAGTCAGATTCCGATGTATCATTATATACCAAATGCAGACATAAAGTTTCATTTCGAAATTCGAAGATGAACTTGAGTTTTAATGCATTTATATGCATATGCAGACTTATACATATGGGTATAGGAAGACGTATATATTTGTTAATAACAACTCTGACAAAAACATTGCACAAAATCTCTTTTCACTTTCCGATGTCTTTTTACATAACAAACAGACACACAAAGTTTCATTTCGAAAATCGGAGTGAAACTATGTGCTCGTTGCACTTGAATGCATATGACTTATACGTATAAGCATATGCAAGGCGTTTAATATTTAATAACAATATTCACAATAACATTGCACAAAATGTCTTTTCACTGTCTGACGGTTATAATTATTATTATTGTTATTGTTAATTAATAGAAGATGAATCAAAATAATACAAAAATGTAATAATTTTATACCGTGGTAAAAGTTTCTGTATTATGGAAAAAAGAAGTTTAATTAACAATTTCCATTTATGTATCCGTAAAATTTATTGTCAAATATTAATAATAAATCAAAATATAAGAGCTGCGTTGCATGCGTATTGGATAAATTTGTATTTGAAAATTATACGTGTGTATCAGCCCCCAAGTTTTCGGACGATCTGCTTCAAGGGGCAACACAACACACATGTATAACACACACAGAAAGATTTACAATCACAGTCGAACTCCGCAAGACTAGTGGGCTCCAAGATTTTCATCTGTAGCTTCTGTATTTTGCGCCGCGGCATCGTCGCTTATTTTCCAATCAAACTTCTCAAATTTACTTCGAGTCCGTTATACCACGAAAAAGTTTAATCATTGTTTATTCTTATAAGTTTAATTTTAGCAAAATCGTCTATATACGCTAATCCTCAAAAACATGTTTGATTAATATAAATGATAATTATAATGAATTGTTTATTTTTTTAATAATAATTTAGTAATTAGTTTAACGACCTTAGTAATAATAATATGAAAAAATTGAACGAAAAAATAATATGAACTGATATTCTTCGTTTTTATTGAGTTTAATATATGTTTTAAGAAATATAAAATTTTTAAAAAGCTTTGAACTGGTTTTAATTGTATGTTAATATAAATAAAACCAAGTTAATAATATTTAAAAATGCATTTATGAGTCATTTATATATTAACGAATAAAACATCCAATGAAAAAAAAGATTTGTTACTCCTCTATAAACTGCAAAAATGTAAATATAAACTTTGGACGTGTTCATTCAAATAATTTTATCTACTATATCGAAAGTCCTGATAACGCTTTAAATTTTCAGTACAGAAATAAAAGAATTAGTTTTGACTGATAATATACATTAATAGACATACACTTTTTATCTACAGCACCTTAAATAAAATTGTATCTACTTTCGTTTAAAAAAAAAATAATAACTATAACTCAAGTGCATAAATATTTCTGGTAATGTTTCTGTGTGAGTTGTTACAAAATATACGGCTCCCCGTATAGACACGTGTATAAGAGTCATATGCATTCCAGTGCAACGAGTACATAGTTTCACTCCGATTTTCGAAATGAAAGTTTGTGTATCTGTTTAGTATATGCTATGTCATCGGAATATGGAAAAAAGTTTTGTGCAATATTATTGTGAATATTGTTATTAAATATTATACGCCATGCATATGCTTATAGGTACAAGAGTCATATGCATTCAAGTGCAACGAGCACATAGTTTCACTCCGATTATCGAAATGAAACTTTCTGGGTTTGTTTGTTAAGTAAAAAGACATCGGAAAGTGAAAAGAGATTTTGGGCAATGTTTTTGTCAGAGTTGTTATTAACAAATATATACGTCCTCCTATACCCATATGTATAAGTCTGCATATGCATATAAATGCATTAAAACTGAAGTTCATCTTAGAATTTCGAAATGAAAATTTATGAGTTTATTTGGTATATAATGATATATCGGAACCTGAAAACAGATTTTGTAAAAGGTTTTATTAAATATTAAACATGCCTGTACATGTGTATATGCATAGTGGTGAATATGCATGATATATAAATGCACTAAAGTCAAAGTTCCGCATCGATTTTTTTTTCGAGTGTCTTCTAATATATTTAACGATTTTCTAAAAAGAAATTTTTGGCAATATTAATATTTACTCTTTTATGAATTTTTGAAAATTTCAACCCTTAATACGGGTGGCTCATAAGGGTAGAATTTTTGTGGAACTCATTATTTTATCGTTTTGTGTGATACTTTTTGATAGTTTTTTGAAGAAATTATTCGATTATAAAATTTTTCATTTTTCGTTGCGACAGCAACGTTGCAAACTTGAGACTCCTCTTCTTGTAGGATTTCTTTTACATTTCCAATGCTATTTTTGTCACATTTTATTTATAATTTATTTTATATTAATTCGAACAATATCTTTCTTCCGATATTTTTTAAAATTTTTAAATTTTTGGGTCATAATATTAGCATATGTTGAATACCAGATATTGAGATTAATCAAAATGATGTGTTGGTATAGATAATCAAATTCAAATTTTTTATTGATTAAAAAATATATAATGTATAAAGATAAATATATTTACATTCAAATTACACGGTTACTATAAAATACCATCTGCTAAAATTAAATATATTAAACACATACCGTATTTATTATTTTTGTTTTTGCTTTAAATAAATTTCCCGGTATAAAATCAATAAATAAGTGTGTGATACAAGTCGCTTATTTATAACAATTTACGGTTTACATTATTAATTGTTGAATGGAAAAACTCTATTATATGGTATATTTATGTTTTACGAAAAAATTTGGAAGTCAGAGACGCTAACGGTCGACAATTTTAAGCAGTACAATTAGCTCGACTTCCGCAAATGTGCGGATGTCGTTAACTAACGTTTTGAAGAAATTCGCTCTATTCTTGAGTCTTACAGACGAAAATATGATGAAATATCGAGTTGTAAGAGGCATCGGCAAGAGAGGGATGCAAGAAAAGAACAAATCTCCCAAGAGCTTTGTGAACGTGCATTTTCGATCCAATCGACGAGTTTTGTTGTAAACTACGCGACTCGTGGCTACAGTTCTAAATTATCAATTTCAATTTTATAATATCCAAAAAACTTTATATTATATATATATATATATATCTGCAACAAAAAATTGTCTAGTCAATAATAATATATTGTATTTTCAAAGCCAAAGAAACGTTGCTTTATAAGAATTAAATAAATACCAATCGAGATCAAGATATACACACACGAACACAGATCTCTTTCTCGCACATTCATTCTCTTTCTCATTCGCTTTTTTTGTTGACAAGTATGATATATTACATCTCCTATCAAAATCATGAAGAACATTATTTTGATGGAGCAAGGAACCAAATAATTAAATAGAACATAATATTTTCATAAACTTAAAAATATTTTGCGTCTATTAGCTCTCTTATCTAGAAACAAAAAACTAAATGCCTATAGTCACGCTACCATATTAAAATCAACAATGTACATTACACATATATACATAGTAATTTTCATTTTTTTTTTAAATCTAACCATTTCATGTAAAAATTAGTGGTGGTCTGCTGAGAGAAAAATCATCGTCTTGCAAAATGCCGGCCATTTTAGAAAGTCGGAAAGCTATCGTCACATTCTCCGAAGAGAAGAAAGAGTTTTCACACTCGAAAGAGAATCGAATCATAAACGCCGTCAGATAGAGAGGTGATCAAGTGATTGAAGTTCGGCAGTAGCGCAGTGGAGTAGTTGTATAGATTGTACATAAAAACAAAGTTTCTTTCATGTCAATTGGCTTATTATAATTTTCCAAAATATAGAGTAAATTTAAAATAGACAGAAATCTTTATTATTAACAATAAATTGTAGCGGCATACGAATACTCATATTGCGTAAGCATACGAGATGGATTTGTTTAATTCGTTGAAAACTTTGACGAAAATCTGTGATTTTGTTGCTATTCCAGTAATTTGTTCTATTTCATACGTTCAACGATATTCATAAATAAAACAATGTAAAATAGAGAGGTTCAATAACTAACAGAAAAAAAATGAAAAAATCAATTCTTAATATTTTTTATATCTATCTTTAAAATATTTCAAAAAAAAATTAAGATAAAAACATAATTAATAATTCTATAGTTGATTTGTCGACAGGTTAATGTACAATTTACTCATCAAAGCTAGTGATAATCAGATTATTAATTACGTCATTTTTATTGCTTACAATAGTTTTTGATCAATATATATTAGTTGACCTTTGATAAAGCTTTGAATGATCACCCAATAGTAAAAAGTAATTATCTTATCTATAATAATAATTTTTAAGTTACTGAAATATTTGGATTCTACCTCTAAGTAATTTTCAAGTCAATTAAAGAAAAAATACATTAAACTATCAAAATTTATACAATTTAAAATTCCGATTATCCAATATTTAATTTTATCGATTTGATATATTGTTTTGTATCTACTACAGATACGTGTGCCTTAAAGAATTTGTATATACGGTAAGTTATTTTTAAGTGTTACGAAAAAATAATATATAATGATATAATGATTTAAATGAAATTTTCGAGTGCTTAAAATGTATCGAAATATTTAAATGTAATATTTAGTAGATGTTTTTGAATTTTGTCAATATTTCAAGATTGTGGTGTGCATTGAATACAATATACCAAGAAGTTATATAGGGCATTTAATATTTTGTTTAATATTTTTTTTTTATTATTAGTATAAAAATTATTATGATATATAAATGTGTCCAACGATGAGTGTACAAAATGAGTTAGAAAAATTAATTCCCATTAATAGAACGAGTATAAAAGAAAAGTCATTAAGAGTAGCACGAAAAAGTTTTGTTAAATTAACATATACAAATCGAAGGGTAAATTTGTTTTTTGGTTTATGCCTTTAAGTGAAGAAAATGTTAGTGAGAGATACATTGAGCATTCAACATACAAAGTTTGTATAACGGCCCGTGAATTACGACTATCCGGCTTTGTGTCAGAAATGCTACAGTATTCATAAGAAACTCTCGCTGTGTCTGTTTACTACCATAGAAATTGCAAATTATTGTTCATGTGGTTTGTCTTTCTATTTTTCTTTTCTTTCACTTTAAATAATATTTAACTTAATTGTTATTTTCAAAGTTCGCCTTTGCATGTCCCCAGTTTCTATATGTATTAATAATTAACATAAGCTAAAATCTAATGAAACATTATAATTCTAGCTTTTTAACTTAATAATTTTATTGTTAATTATATTAATTCAAAATTAGAAGAGAATTTATTATACTTTTCTTACATATTTTATTATACTGTAATCAAATGCACATAGATTTTTAACAAATTTTTTATTGTCAGATATACACTTACATGGAAACTATCCGAGGTGTACCTCACTTATTTTTCTGCTATCGTAATATGTTGTAGCTTATAAAAAAACATTAGACACGTATTTTTTTAAATTGTTTTTTTTCTTAATGTTTCAAAAACGATTTGTCAGAGGTGAACTGCAAGTGTGTTTTTACCCCTCAAATGGTCGTATAATTATGTACAAATATCTTTCTTATATTTTTTGTCATATTTTACAATATATTAGAAAATTAAGAAAATTATTAAGATACATATAAGGAAATTCTTGTTATGGGTAGTTACCCCTTTGAATATATTTTTTTTGTCAAAAACTCCAAGATGCGTCGATTTTACATCTGAATATTATTTAGCATACAATGATTTTTCATAAGAATCGTTTAATTTAAAAATTTCTAGAGAAAAAAAAGGAATAAAAAATTTTTTACCATTAAAAAAATAGGTGATGCAACCCTTGGAGTAAAATCAATTTCCACACAAGCGTTTTTTAAAAAGAAATAAATTAGCGTTGGTTGTATTAAAAAATTTTAATTCGTTTTTGAGATATTAAAGAAACCATTTTCGAGTGTAAACTTTAAGGGTGCTTTTACCCTTTAAATCGCCGAGTTAGCATGTGAAAAACATCCATTTAATATTTTTTAATAAGGTACAACATATGTCAATATCAAAAAAATCGGTGAGGTACACTTGGTACTCTTCGTAGTTTCCTTGTTAGTCTTATGATTATGCCTGATTTGAATTCATAAGAAAACTTTTACTGTACTAAGAGGATACGTAGTTAGAATCAGTAAATTCGTATAAATATATAAATATAAATAATAATGCTAAGAGTTAAGATTTATTTGTTTCGGATTTTCAGCGTTAGTTTCAGTTACGGTCAACAAGAAGGCGCTCTGATCATTTTGCTATTATAACTATAAATATCATTCAGAATTTACTTTGCTGATTATATATATAAATAAGTAATAAACGTTTTAATTTGCAATTATAAGTATGTAATCTTCTTTATATAGACTACACATTTTTAGACTCATACTTTATTTACTTTATCTTTAGATATTTTTTAAATTGATAATTTAAAAATTTAAAATTTATAATAAAATTTATCTTATTATATATTTAATTGTATTTATAATAATACAGAATTCATATTTTATAATTAATATGTTAAATTAGTCTTGGAGAAATCATTATTTTTTATCATTGTATCCACACATTTTAGTGAATTTTCTAATATTCTAATTATTTTCTTTATCTTAATTTTCTATCAGGTCTTCTAAGATTAAAAATTTAGCGTTTATTTCATAAAGAGATAGTTCATCAAATTATTTATTTATCAATTTTTACAACATGGAATTCATATTTTTATACTTATTTGAAGCTTTTAGAAGTAACAAGAAATCTATTGTAAATGAAAAGATGTAAAATCGAAAAAACGCAATCAATGATAATTTAGTAATAAATAAGCTAATCTATGACCTAGTATATATGTACTGTCATAAAAATTAAATTGAGTTAATAAATCATAAAAATAATACGCTAGTTTTATTATTGAAATAAAAGATGAGTAGTATGCTTTTACTACATTGATGGAATATTTTACTTTGAATAATTTTTTAGAAACATATAAAAATTTAAATGAGTTATAATTGCTTGGTTAAACCATTAATATATGTACGTCTGTATGTATGTATGTATATAAATATGTGCTTAAATTAATATTTTTTACAAGTATGTATTAACAATGTCCACTTAAAAATGAAAGAAGAGATAAATATTTATTTCATGTCAAATATACGTTTGTATAGTTGTAGAATCTCAGGCATTGATACATTCTTAGTGAGGGTTAAACTTAGTTGAGCCTAATTGGGGTCGCATTAACTTACTAGTCGACTTTAGACGTTTGGCAACAAAATATTTCTTTTTTAATTACACATGATTAGCCAGCCGCTGAAATTGCTTTCAACAAAAAAGAAATTCATGAATATGAGTAAGTGAGGAATGATGACTACCTTATCATTAACAATTTTATCATTAGCGATTTGACATATGAAAATATTTACGTTACGTATATGCATACGTAACATCAATGGGTGTGAGAAGTAAGTTCTAATAGAGAATGCTGTCTGCTCGCGTGTTTATAAATATACGTAACCGAAATAGAGTATGAGAAGTTTTCGTTGGGCTCTGCTCGGCTCTACGACAATGTCCGTCATCCATAGATTTTACGCCTTCGTCTGCTATTTAGTAATTAGGGCTCGATTTAATCGTCGACGGCAGTTTACTTTTTCTTACGCGATTTACTTAACTCGAATATTTCTCTAATATGATTATTTTATGCGATACCATTATCGTATTTTTATATTATTCTAGCGAAGAAGAAAAAATCCCTCTTAACTATTTAAGTAATATATGAAAATTAACCAGACTTACAAATCACTAATTTAGAATATTTTCAAAATATAATAAATAATCGAATAACTCCACGATTGCTTGATTATTATCTCAATAAGAGTATTAATAAGCTTTTGTGTCAACAGTATGATTTTAATAAAAAGTATAGATCACTTATAAACATACCAAACACGAATCGCACGGACTTTCGTTACTGCTCTCAACTTCAGCAGTGTAAATAATAGTACTCAACTTCATAATATTAAAAACAAGTTATCTACTGAATTATTAATTGTAGCATAAAATTATATCTAATTCTTACTGAGATTGATTCTTGCGCAGTAAGATTTTCGGATTTTATTTTTTAATTTGCAATAATGTTAGGATGGTTATTTTTTAAATTAAATTTACATTGATATGAAATGAAATTTTGATATACGTGAGTTAATAAATGTTGAACATCATAATTAGCTAAGAAGTTTTAAAATACGAAAGCTTTTGTTAATATAGTTTACACTAATATATAAAAGTTAAATTACAGTTTGAAAAGCTAAAAAGATTTTTTTAACCGTCAGAATATATGTAATTTTACAAAATTTGTAAATTGGTTAAAATATTTGTAATATTTACAATATTATAAAATGGTAAACATAAAAGATGGATTTTTCAAAATCTTTTATTAGCATAAATAAAATTCTAATCAATATAGAAGAAATATTAAAAATCCAATTTTTCAATTAAAAATCTTTTATTATACTTCAATTTTTTTTATTAAATCAGATCGTAATATAATCAAAATATGTTATAAAACGTTACTATTGATAACTGCTACTGTATTATTTTGTATATTAATCAATTAATAATTTTTCCACAAGTATATAGGTATAATGTATGTATTTGTTTATGTAAACATATAATGCTCTATTACAGTGTAAACATGATAAATGGATTATTATTATTTCACTAAGTTAGTTTATTTATGTTTAGTGTATTTAAACAATAGTTAAAGATAGAATAATTTTTTGATATTAAAAAGAGCGAATAAAGTTTGCGCTATATTTGATATTCAATAAAAATATTTATAATAAATATTTTTTTTAAATATAAATCTATAAAAATGTATTTTCTGACACTTCTTTAGTAAACAGATGTCAATGTTATATGATTATATATATGCAGTTTGCATATTCATAGAATTTTAAGTAATTAATTATTTTGTAGAATATCTTCAGTTTTGAAAATTAGATCAATGATCTTAACCTTGCCAATAAGTATCTCTGAAATGAATTTTGTTACATTTTTTATTAACGAGTTTTTATTCAGTCGTTATTTAAAAGATAACTTATGATTTATGAGTTTTTAAAATTAAAATAAAAAAGATTTAAACAAATAGAAATTCATTTTTATTAGTTTTTAGATTCTTATACTTTAATATTCATATTAAATTAGGAAAAATATACTAAAAAGAAAATTTGTTATAAAAATAATAGTATTTTATAAGATTAAAAATTACCAAAATGTACATTTAGTAATAAATAATGATTTTATTAATAATGCACAAAAATTAATTTCCATACCAAATATGTCATATCCTGACCTGCTCAAGAACAATGTTTAATCCTGTAATGTCATATTTAATTTATCTTAAAATATTTTATTATTTATTAATTTGAGAACATAATTATTCAGTTATATAACACTTTTTTTATTGACACAAATACAATAACTAGTATATTTCAAACACAATTTCATATTAGTTTTGCTATATTATTTGTTATAAGAGATTTATTAATAGAACGAAGTTAAATAAATAAATAAATAAATAAATAAATAAATATATATATATATATATATATATATATATATATATTATTTTTAACTAAAGAATTAACTCTACAGCATTGGTACGTAAGAGCAATGATAATAGCATTAAACATGTGTATGGCACATGAAGAATTTTCTGTAAAATATAATGAGATAATACATACTTTTATCAACTTTAAAATACATCATTCTAAGGTAAATGCGAAAAATACTTAAATTAAATTAAGTTAAACTTAAGTTAAATTTGAGACTAATGAATAATTTAGGTGCATGTATGCATTATTCGTTTTTTTTTTTTTTTTTTTTTTATAAAATACTTTAGATAATATTCTTTATATTAAATCATAACTTATCGCAATTCTGGTAATTTTTATTTTATTCATTCAATGTATAGAAAATTTTTTCTATTCATAGAGCCTTTTTAATATTAATGATTTTATGTATAAAAATAATAACAATATAATAAGAGTAATGATGACGACGACAACGACAATGATAATAATAAAAACATCTTAATTTTAAATGGTAAGCTATCTCACATGTCTTATGAAAGAGTCGCTTGAAAGTTGCAAATAATGTACGATTCTAATATATTTGTAAAATTGTTAAAACAATGTGTATGAAATTTCGATAACTCGATGTTGTGGTAAACCATATAAATTATGACCTTATCGACAATTTGAAAATGTGTCTTTTTCAAAATTATGTTTATATGAAAATAATTTTGATGCAGTTCGAGAATTTTTTTTGCTTAGAAAGATGAAGAGAGATGGCAAAACGCTGAACTCGAGCGATTTTGTATCATTTGTTATTCCTTTTGCATTCGATACGAGCATAAAAAACATTGGAAAATCATCAATTGTAAAAATATTTCTGGTTTTATAAGATATACGTAAGTATTTCTTATAAATACTTGGGCTACTCTAGCGAATATTACACATTTCGTGAAATATTTGAACATATTTGTATTACGAAATGTTCTATCATTTAGAGAATTGAGATAAAGTAGAAAACAACGTGGAAGAGTCGAGTTATCGATGCAAAAGAAAATGCAATACAAGCAGATGAAACTTAATGTTTTTATTCTTTTACTTTGTGTAATTTGTTCATTTTACCATTCAACCTACTTTAAAGATTTTGCAATTATTTTAAATTCTTAATTGTCATACGAAAGAAAAATTGAGATAGAATAAAGTCATATAAAGAAGAGAAAAAAATTAACAGCAATTTTATGATGGTTGCAATTAGAAAATTTTGTGCCAATTTACGAATTATCAATATGTACTATTTTAAATTAATCCTACAAATTAACCTCAAATCAAAGTCACGTCTTAAGTCATTTACCTTTTGTAATGATTTTAATTCACGTTTTATTGAAAGATCAACTCGCTAAAAACCTGATAGTACTATTTATTCTGAAAATGTAGAGTGATACTTAAAAAGATATAAACTCCTGAATTCTAACTGCAAAAAATTGCTTTTGATTTAAATTCTTATAATTTATAATTTACGGCTTATTTTTATAGCGTAACTTTAGATAAATCTTTTAGTTTTACGAACGTTGTAAGTATTATTATCTCAATGAATCAGTAAAGTGTAATTGTAGGAATTTAATAGTATTTCAAACAAGCTTTATGTAATATATTAATATATAATATCTACTCGATTATGCACGTACATGTACGCAAGCACATATCCGCGGACACGTAGCCGTAAAAATTTTACCTTATATTAAACTTATTGAATGTATAGTGAATGTGCAGTGTATGTAACATTTCATATAAAATAAAGTTACAAATAACTATTGTACAAATTAAATTGAAATATATCTGTTTTAAATACATTCTGTAATAAAGCTAACTGATTCAGTCGTTCAAAGTAAAATAAATTGCCGAACCGAAGTATTTCCACGTTTTGAATTTGAAGATAATTCAATTGACTGTACAGAAATATATGGTATATTTTACAATTTACAATTAATTACGACAGTTTCTTGATTAACCTTTTTAGAGCGAAAATCCGACATCTCGTATTTGTATTATAATTCATTTCATTCTTTAATCTTCCAAAACCTACATAAATTGTAACTTATAGAAATTATAGGTCGATGTAACTAACGCCAATCTATTAAGTATAAATTCGCAGTAACAAGTTTGTCTACTCGTCCATACCTTATCAAACAAGAATGATAGTTGTTTTCTGTTCGTCGAACGGATTGAAAAAAATTATTACGATACAAATAAGCGGACTCTTTGATTATAAGTTCTGAGAAGAAAAGGAAGAGATAAAATGCCTGCTCTTAATAAATTGCTTTACATTTTTCTTTCTGTGAAGATGTGTATCAAGTGTGTCATGAAATCCGTACACAAAATAGAGGAAGCGACTAGGATGTGCGTCTTTACGAGGAATAATTGATCGGCCGCAGTAACGAATCAAATCCTTTGTGAAACACTTGAGGCTAATTGCGAGTGTGTCTAGGGCGTCGCTCCCCAGGTAAAGGAAATGTGGTTGCCTCGAGATCGTCTCAGATCGGCTGTTAGAAAGCGAGCGCGTACGTTCTGCCTCGAGCGTTATTCCGCTCTCCTGAGTCGTCGTGGGTTGGATGGTGAAAGAGGCGCAGGAGGAGGAGAGCACGTGGACTTACTCGAAGGCGCGCGCAGTTAGTTTCGCTGAAGTCATGAGCGGAGGAGTGCGGGAAAGAGTTGCCCGAGATAAGCCGTGGCGCCTCTCAATGTGTACACGGACCGAACTAGGGGAGGGCGTACGCGACGCTTCGCAGCAAGTGAGAGATGCGCGCCGAGTCGGTTAGGACAAGTCGGGCAGTCATGCGTGCGTGTATGCGTACGGTACATCGGCTCCGGTGGGCTTATCAGTATTATCCAGACCATCGTCTTGTTTGCATTACCGCTCGCACGGCTCCGAGGAGCTCATCGCGGAGCGGGTCCTGGGGATGAGGGTCCTTCTCCTGGCCACCCGCAGGCCGAGCATTCGTCGAGGATCCTCTACTGTCCGAATGATCCTATCTTTGTAGGAAGAGGAAGAGGTGCTTGAACGTCAGTGCAAAAGTCAAGGCTGCGTGCGGCTAAAATTAGCAGGAGAGCGCGGCGATGCCCGTTTGTTTACGTCCACCTAGGGCCCGTGTTTACCTGCGGGAGGAGCCAGAGGATGGTCGTAGCACAGGTAACCCTTGGTCGCGAGCTCCCGCTCTGCTCCATTTTGACGGCCGACGTGGGAAAGTCGAAAACTCGAAGGATTTGGACGTCACGGCGCCTCGCGTCCATTGCGCCGTCGTTCCTCAAATCTCTCGCGGTCGTTGCGCGTTTCACTCGTGCCTCTCAGAGTGGAAGAAAGTGAAAAGCTCGAGGCGAACACTTGATGATGAAGGTCGGTGTATGCATGGGTGCTGACGAGTCTCGCGCCATCCTCGTATCTTTATAACACACGTTATTTATTTTGCTCCTGTATGTGAAAAGTAAGGTTATGTAGAAAATGTTTTCTTCCAACACGGCGTGCGATTGTATTATCCATAAAAACCTACCTTTCCAGTCTTTGCTCGGCAAACGTTTTGATTTCGTGTTTGAGGAGTTGTGCCGGCAAGAGCATTTCTGAAGACTGAACAATTTATATCGAGTGATTCATTTGTGTTTCCGGTGAAAATTAACATTATTTTGTATTTTTGGATATTCATCTATTACCAATTGAAACCTTATTGGATTTATCACGGTAAAAGAAGTATTTTATTGCTCTGATATTGGTTTGACATGTAATTTTTATATTCTATTAAAATAATCTTTTGTTAAAGTTATTTTAACTTTGTTAATTATGCCACATTTATTTTTCCGTTTATAAAATCATATTTAAAATTCAATTTGCATGCGCATTTAGCATAAATATTTTACCAAAGTGAGTATTTGCGTAAAGAATAAAATTTTCGTCATTTTAAACAATAATTGGCTGATAAATATATAACGTGCTTTGTAAATATTATCGTTAATTTGATTTGTTTTCATATTTTTCTTATTTTAAGGATATCATTTGTATTATATTCACAATGAAAGTATTTTTCACAACGTGATGATGAATTTACATTGGACAGTGCCGAAACGACAATGCTCAGAAAAGTTTATCGTTTAAAATAATGGTTTGTTTTATTATTTTAATTTACGAAGTGCAAACGTTATAATTTTTTGATTGTCTTATGTAATTCTCTATAGAATACCAGAAAATTAATTGCTCGCAACTTATATGGAGATAAGTAATAGTTTTTATTTTAATTAAATAGTTTTTTCAATAAAAGTATCTCTAATTCTTTCTATATTTTAATGTACATCTTCAATAACAAATGTGTTTGGCAATTATCCAGTATTAATGCGGATTATTTATTTCAAAATATTCTGAGAATATTTGACTTTTAGAGACAGAAATTCATCATTGATTTTGATAATAATATTGATATTATCTGCGTTTCATTTTTTGAATTTATTTGTTTGTAATTTATACTTTTTAATAAACTTACGAAATTAACCTGATAATAAGTATTAAGATATTGGATATACTTAGAAAATTTATTACGTATTAAAAAAAATTAATTAATTGCATTAAATTAATATGTGTGAATATTGTATAATTTAATTCATTTACGTCGATTTTATTATTTTCAAATAATTAGGAAATCATCTATCGCTCAGAAAATTCATTTATAAGTAGCACACTTCGAAATAATAGTGTCGTTATTAAATTTGTACGACGTACAAAATATAAATTTACAATTTCAGTAATTCATTAATATAACGACGTTAATAAAATAATAAAAATATTTATTGATCCAACTAGATTTACAACTAGTTTAATTTAATAAAAAGCTTATTAAATTTGGAAATTATTCCTTTGCGTGTATATATATATATTTACGATTATATTTAAAAAGAGTATCAGCACTCAGAGTCAACAATTTTTATACAATTTGACGTATTTTTAAAATATACGCTTTTAAAATAATTCAAATGACGCGTATTCATCGACATACCGACCTTATAAATCTGTTCCTTAAAATAATAAAAAAGTAATTAATATTTTATTAAAGTGAATATCTTCATTGTCTATTATTACAGTTTTATTTTTATCGTTG
This sequence comes from Wiebesia pumilae, assembly GCA_018907045.1. NCBI lineage: Eukaryota > Metazoa > Arthropoda > Insecta > Hymenoptera > Agaonidae > Wiebesia > Wiebesia pumilae. The sequence goes on from JACCHZ010000127.1 coordinate 6,733,128, forward strand.
TAATTCATGCGAGACGTTCACTATTAACATTCAGTTTTTAATATTTCGATACCTACATTTAGAGATTGTAATTTGAACTATGCTCGTGTCATTATACCTTATAATTCATTTATAAACAAGATATAACAAATGATATTTTAACCGTACACTTTTGTCACACTATTTATGCTATCATTGACAGAAATTTGTTCGAAGTAATAATTGTCTCTTATAATATTGTAAGGCTATTTGTTAACTGTTTCTATCACTGTGTAAAATTGTATCATTATAGTTACAACTTTTGACTTTTTATCAAAATACTTTCTTACTTTAGATTAAATACTTTATATTGAAAGATTATTTTATATAAATAATTTTATATGTTTATGCTTCAACTTCTAAGCTTCAGTTAAATATCTATGAAATATCAAATCAGTATAAACAAGTAATAACAATTTTTCGTTAACGCAAACATGCGTATGCTGATTCGACCAATATAATTTCTCCTAATCAAAGAGCGCTGATTTACTTTTATCGTATTGAATGAAATGAATAGTTACAGGATGCTACCTATTCAAGTAGACATCAAAGAAATTATCATAATTATTTGATTGATTTTATGTCAAGGACAAATTAGCAATCACGGATATACATCAAAATCATATTAAATTTGTGTGATGGAAAAGATCTACGAACTTTAAACAAAATTTCATATTATTTCTTTTACCAACTAATCATAAGTATTAATTAATACCAAAGAAAATTTTCTATTATACGTGAAATGTTTTCCTGACTAACAAAAGAGTTGATCATTTTGTCATTTTAAATTCAAATTTTTATTTTAAATACCAAATTTTATTTTGTACACTAAAAAGTATTTTTTTCTTAGAATAAATTCACGTAAAAGTAATATATTCTATAAAGTATATACTTTTATCAAGAATCGTCAATCCATCCAATTATATATTTAAAAGTTGCACGCGTAAACTTCTATTGATACAAATACGAACAACTTGTTTTAAGATAGAAACGATAGACTTGTTACCTTGATACCTCTCTTTTTTCTCTCAGTCGTCGGATACAGTGATACATTTTCCAAAAAAGCTATACGATCAAGTTTTGGCTGCTGTAAATCGTGTGAATCATGAAAAGTATTATTGATTGTTGCCAGCGATTGATTATTTCGTTATGATTATTATTCCGATGAAAGTGTTTACGTGTGCGTATATACGTTATGAGCTTTTTGATATACACATGAAGGGACAAGTGAACAGGTTGAGAATTTTACATTAATATTTTTATTTATAAATCATTGAAATCAAATGCTTATATACTCTTACATTTTCACTTTGAATGTTTGGTAATTTAGACTTTGATGATGCACCAGATTAACACGCGTTAACACTATATCGCGGAACAATTTTGATTAATAATTGCTATTAGAATTTGTTGTAATAATTTCAAAAAAAGAAATACATGTTATTAAAAAAGCTTAAGTAGTCGCTTTAAACCGATAAAATATGATTGAAAAGGAAATGAGTTAATAAGAGTGTTTTATGTTTTAGATTGTTATTCTAAACAAATACTAGCCATGTTTAAAACAATTTGAATACGTTTTTTTAAGTGATTTATGTCGAAAACCTTCGAGTCGACAGCCGTTAAATTAAAATAAAATAACGAATAATTATCGAAGCGAACATTATATTTTTGTCCTCGAGAAAAACATTAAATAAAACTAATTTTTATTTAAACTCGCAATAAAGATATAAATACAGTCTGAAAATATTTTTTTCAGTTGAAAATGAATAATTCTAAATGAAGTTCAATAGAAAATAATTAAAAAACTAAGTAAAATTATGACAAAAATAATCCACATTTTTATGAAAAATTATAATTATGTTATATCTATTTTCTAAATTTACCAATATAGTGTTTATTTCAATCGAAGCTAAAATTATAATTTCAATCAAATTTATAGATATAAGAACGCGTTATTAAAATAAAAGTTATTTTATTAAAAAAAGGAAAGAAATAGTTATACAGTATTCTATTTTCTTTAAAATTTATTACAGTATTTATATACTGCATATATACTATATGCAGACTTCCTTGAAAGGAGATATTAATATTTTTATGGTAATAAATCAAGAATCGGAACAAGTACGAAATATATTATATTATTCAATTTTGTATTTTATACCAATTATCATAAAATCATATGTAATTCGAAAATGTCATTAATATTTTAGTTTAATCTGAGATGCAAAAATCTAAAATTAAAATATACAATCAATACCTTTTTGCATAAAACGTATAAAAAATTATAAAACAATTTATTAATTAAACTTAACAATTATTTAAGAATAGCTGATTTTATTTTTTACAATATAATCAAGTAAAAAAGATCAAAAATATTTCTAAGTACATTTACGTTTACGGTATTTTATTTCCAAAGTGCCATTAAAAAATATTATTTAAAAAATATTTGTTGTTTGAGTATACTATGTCATATAAATTACATATCAATAATTTAAAATATTACCATTATGATATAAAAAGTTCAGTTTAATTATTAGATAAAAATACAGGAGGAGAGAGATGGTAAGAAATCAACATCAAAAACTTGGAATTAAAATTGATGAAGAAAAAAAAATTCTTTGATCATTAAATGTTTCATATTATTATGTATTTGTTATTTGTTGGTTAATTTATAATCCAAGACTTTTTTGTTACTTATATAAGAGAAAGAGAAAAAACCATTTCTTCAACTATTCATGAATCAGTATTAAGCCAAGTTATCCTATTAAATAAGTGTATTATAGTTTCGTTTTCTTTTGTTTTACGAAAATTCTTTTGTGTCGATGAACTTTCGTGACGATAAAGCCTCTGCGTGATTCATTCAGAGAGATTATTTTTGTCGGGGACGTTAATAAACATTGGCCACGTTAAAATTGCATCATTGATTCTCCAAATTCAAACATAGTAAAATTATAAAATTTTGCTTTTTTCTAACCTTCAATTTTAATTTTTGCAAAATTTGAAATTATAGTGCTTTACGCTAACCATTATTAAGTTTTATGCCAAATTTACACTGATCGTTATCTATTACAACAGATAACGAAATAAAATTTTATTTTTTAATCTAAAATTAACAGTTGTATGTATTTAAAAATTACAAAATTAGTAAAATTTGTTTCCTTAACTAGTATGAATAAGACAAAAACGGAGTTATAACAAATGTAGATTGTTATAATAATCATTTACAGCAAAAATAAACCAACTAATTATACACGTATCTTGTCCTGAAGTTTTTTAATAATGATTTTAACATATAGTTAAACTTTGTACGTTATAAAAAATAATTGATAACTTCAAATTATATGTAAAAAATTTTAATCCCATAAAAAAATGTCTAATAAAAATGTGTTTTTGAAATTAAAATTTTTAAATACATTCTTATAACTTTTGCGCTACAACTATTTTCAAAGCATAAAGTATCTAAGTCATAATTTTAACTCTTAATTTACATAATAATAAAACTTATCTCTTTTTTAACGCTTATACAAAAAAATGCCCTTATATTCTTACATTATTATATTATATTAATATGACTATAAACCTACAATAAAATCAATACCTTAAGGAAATATAATAAACTTTTTAAAAAGTGTAAATATAAGTGTAACCATTAAATAGTCGCTGAGGCTATAATATGTATATGATATAATTAGAAAAAATAAATTAAACGGAAAAAATAAATTTCCATTCAAATAATGTTAATGAGTATATAGCTGAATATTATTTCCTTTGTCTATGAAGAAACGTTTAATATCTATGCGTATTGTGACTTTCTGTACGGGTTCTTTGTATAATATCACATATTTTTATATATTTTCGAAATATGTAATAAATAACTAGAGAGAGAGAGAGAGAGAGAGAGAGTGTGTATCATAAAATTATATATTTTGTTATAAAAAACTTTAAGTAAATAAATTTTTGTAAATTAATTTTGTTAATTTGTACAAAATATTATGAATATCTTACATTTTCTTTCGTAGGCAAAATGTTTTACGAACATTAAAAAATAATATTATTAACTCACTTTAATTATAAAAACTGTTATTATTTTTATTTAAACATTCAGTATTAGTAATATTGATCGAATTAAGTTTTTATAAGCATATGTAGGATGATACAGTATTGTAAACAAACTTATTTTTAATTTAAATGATTTGAAATTACTAATGTATTATGATAAAATACTTTGATAGTTAGGTAATTATATACTAGCATTTTCAATTTTTAATATTATTTAAACCAAATATATTTTAAATATTCGTGCTTTATATTATCTAATATAGTAATGAAAATTTTCCATACTTACTGAATGAATTTTGTATATATATATATATATATATATAAATTATATATATAGAAAATATAAAATATGGTTGAAAATATAATTATACAACTAATGGGTATAGAACAGATATTTTTTGTTTAAATTTATGAGCTTCTTATAGAAATGATCATAATTCTATTATTATATGATTCTATTTCATAATCCTAGATAAGTATATGGAAATAATTTATTTTAGTAAAGAAGCATTAAAAAAATTTTATATATAGTTTTGGTTTCTTTATTATTCATAAACATGACATAATTTTTTGTAGAAATATAATTTCCTGTTTAATTACAACATGAGAAAAATTTTAGCATTTAATTTTTCTTGGATCCTGCTTCAAACGGATAGTGTACACATTCACACATGTGTATCACACGAAGGCAGGTCTTACAATGGGCATTCGAACTCCGCAAACTCGTGGGTTCGAAGATTTTTACGAGTCGATAAGTTGATCCTCCAGTTTGTGCTGCGGCAACGTCGCTTATTTTTCTAAACAAACGTTTCAAATTCATTTCGTGTCCTGTACCCGCGAAAAAGATTCATCGTAGTTTACAATACTCATATTAGCAAAATGATCTATATACATTAGTCTTTAAAAACATGCTTGATTAATGTACATCATAATTATAATGCATTATTTATATTTTCGATAAAAATTTAGTAATTAGTTTAATGACATTAGTAATAATAATATGAAAAAATAATATGAAAAAACAATATGAACTATTATTCTACTTTTTAAAAGGGTATATTATATAATAATATACTATATTATATATATAAAATAATATAATATTTATAATATTTTTTAAAAGGGTTTGGAGTAGTTTTAATTATATATTAATATAATTATATTTCAAAGTAGATTTAAAACACTTTTTATATATTAACCAATAAAACTTCCAAGGAACAAAAGATTTCTTAATTATCTGTTTATAAATTGCAAAAATATAAATATCAACATTGGACATATTCATTCAAATAATTTTATTTATTTATCGAAACTCCGGATAACGTATTAAATTTTCAATACAGAAATAAAAGAATTAGTTTTGACCGATAATCTACATTATTATACGTACAAGTTTGATCTACAGCACTTTAAAAAATAAATACTTTCATATTCAGAAAAAATAATGACTATATATCAACCGTAGAAATATTTTGTACAATGTTTTAGTGCAAGTTGTTATTAAATATTGTACGTTTCTATATGCTTATACGTATATGAGTGCATTTGCATTCAAATGCATTGAGTATCAAGTTCCGCGACGAATTTTGAAATAAAACTTTGTGAGTCTGTTTGGTATGTAAAAAGACGTTAGACAGTAAAAAGAGATTTTGTGCAATGTTTTTGTGAGAGTTGTTATTAACAAATATATATGTCCTCCTGTACTCATATGTATAACTTTATAACTGCATTTGGTATATAATGATACATCGGAATCTGAAAACGGATTTTGTAAAATGTTTTTGTAAAAGTTTTTATTAAATATTATATACGCCTGTATGTAGGTATATGCATAGTGGTGAATATGCATGATATATAAATAAATGCACTAAAGTCTAAGTTCCGCGTCGATTTTTTTTTCGAAAAATTTTTTTCGAGTGACTTAATATATTTAACGATTTTCATTAAAAAAATTTTAGGTAGTTCAATTTAAGGGAAACTCATTATTTTGTCGTTTTGTGTTATAATTAATAGTTCTTAATAGTTTTTTTTTTATATAAAATTATTCGATTTTAAAATTTTTCTATTTTCGTTGCGACAGCAACGTTGCAAACTTGAGACTCCTAATTATAGAGTATGTTGGAAGAGGAACACATTTTTAAAATTTTAATCTGACTTAGAAGAAATCGTCTTTTAAAATTTTCGAATAATTGATCAAATTTTTGAAAGATTTGAGGCCAAATTTATATCTTATATAATTAGTTACTCTCTACAGAAATATTTACCTAAAAATAATAAACGAAGAGCTCCGATTTCTTGAACGTCACAAAAAAAAATTATGTTCATAAATACAAAGCTAACAAATTGTATAAAATTTAAATTTCAAGCTTGATAATAACATAATATACTTGAATTCTTATATAGGTTATTTTCAATTTATAAATTATATACAGCATAAGAATAGATATTTCAGGAGAAAATAAATATTTTCTACATATATTATCAAATGAAATGAATGACTTTAAAATAAGAGAGCACTTAAGGATCGGCGCTAATTTTTTAAATAGAAATATTAAGTATTTATATATTCGGTCAGCTTTCGGTTTGTCTTTTCGGCATTTCGAGTCAATTTCAAAAAGCACTTTTAACAGGTTTTTACCGTGCGTGGATTTAGTGCAAAGCATCTTGTCGGCTGCTAATCCGTGGCTCTTTGCCAATTAATTTTTCTTTTTCTTTCCATTCTTGAAAATCGGAAGCCCACTGCAATTGGACGTGATGAGATTTTTTGCGATAGCATATATTCTCGCTTTTTTTATTTGACTTTTTATATAATTCTTTTAGAACATTAAATATTTATATGTACACAAAGTTTTTCTTGTACTTAAGTTTTAGAAATTCACTTGTTATACAACTTAGTACTTATCTATTTTCCTTTCTTTCGAGGTGAAAAAAACTTACATAATGTATTTCACAACGACAAGGATATTTATATCCATAGAACATTAATAATAATTTTTCTTCAGATGTAAGATTTCGTGAATAACCTATAAACGGCGATGATCAAAATATTTTGGGCTTTGTTCAGTGTCTATCTGACTTATACTTTTGCTTTATTTATTATGTATTATTAAATTATACATTAAGCAGTAAATTTAATAAAAGATTGAACAGACTATTTTTGAAAATTAGTTGTGTTTTCTTTGCAAAAAATATAATACAAAATTGAAAAAAAAATTTGAAATAGATTTCTGAACAATAAGACTTTAGAGAAAAATTATTGCGTTTTTGTCTATATGGCAGTTTAGTGTGAGATTGAAAAAGAACTTTCACACCTTTTTTCTATAATTTTGAAAAATTCTAAAAGATTACGAATAGTTGTTTTAATCATTTTAGACTCTATTATCAAAAGAAATCTATAATATTTCATGAAATATTATTCAATTAATAAATAAGAGCATTTTATAAGCATTTTGTTGTGAATATATACATTATTGATAATAAATTTGGTTATAAATAATTTTGGTTTACTAAATATTGTTAAAATATCTATAATAATATCTAAGTTTATATTTCATAAAAAAAAAAACAAAAAAAAAAACGATTAAGTACAAGGATTTAATGAAACTATCAGAAATGTACGGGTTCTTTCATTAATTTTAAAATTCATTATAGGATATACGATATTCGTAGCTTATGCGTTAAAATAATATTTCAGTTACCAAAGTTTTATTACTTTGGTTACTATTTATTATATTATTCATTTCTATAAAATACGAAAAAATCAATACGTTCTTTATTCACTTAGGTATACATTATAAATAATATTTATATATGTCAATATTTGATTTTTGAGAAAGCAACAATTTATTTAAAAAATTATATGAAAATAAATTTATATACTAGCACGGTGTAACAATTCAACGCTTAAAATAATTTTCTATTTGTACATATTATTTACTTAATAAAAAAATTATTTATATTTATAAAGTTTACGCTCCTTGAAGGCATTGTTTTACTTAAATTCTTTAAAAAAGAATATTTTTTATGATGAATGATTGTTTTTTATTTAAACGCCTAATTAAAAAATATAGCATTATTTTATTACAAAAATCGCATAATTTCTTCTCACACACTCGTTGCTGTATTAAATAATTTACGGAATGTATTTCTGATTTCAATGAACTATTTTCAATAAAAGTATTTTCTCGAATTTTCATTTTCCTTTTTTATTTAAGATACTTTTGTAGAGCTACATTTGTAGTAATATAATTATTTAGAAATTTGTCTATATTCAAGTATTTATAGTAAAAAATAAATCTTCAGTCCATATTCTTTAAATAAAGATAAAGTGCATTTTTAATTTTTTCATTATATATAGATTTTGTCACTTCATATTGAAAACTATATGTATTGTTAGATAAAAATTTGAAAAATTTAATTCAGCAGGAAATTTGTCTTGTTACCTAAAAACCAAAAATATATTTTAGCACTATCAACTAAATCATTGTCTAATTTCTCTCGTAAGTAGTTATAGTGTAAATTTTTTTTAATTAATTGGCAATATCTTTTTTCTTCTGATATTTTTCTTATAAAATTGTAATTGATAGAGGAGTCTGAAGTTATTAGACGATGTCTGTCAACAACAGTTTAAAACATCTATTCCGTTATTCAAACACATCACTGCCCATCACTGCCCTTTTCAACAATCATGAAAGTCTGGTTGTTATTGTATTCTCTGATCGACTTAACACACATTTCCTTTTGGTCTGCTTCCAGTTCCACGTATCATAGATATTTCGTTTAGAGATTGTATGAATACCTATGGGCGTCAACTCCAGAGTTCCCGTGCATGTATCTCTTGGAGTGCCTTCGCACATGTTTCTTTTAGTGATGGGTATTAGACTTCTAAATAAGATTTAATAATTTCTGTTACAACAATTTTACTATAATCTTACAATGAATCATAATTTGTTATATTCCGAACTAATTTGTTTGTTATGTCTTACAGATTATAAATTTTTTTTATAATTAATAATTCGTACATTATAATAGTCTGGATATTATGTAAAAATATGAATTGATATTATTTGTGGGAATTGATATTATTGATATGGAAATTGATATTATTTTCATCTTTGACAATTAAATCATTTTTCTTGAATAATAATAATGTTGGAACATTTAAGATGTACGTATAAAATTTGCAAAATTGATGCACTGCGTATTTATTTACAATATTTTTATAAAAATTAACTTTTATGTTTTAGAAGAATTAAACAGATGATTTTTATTGCATTTTTTGAAAGTAAAGCACTCTCCAAGTGTAATGTCGTTTATGTACAAAAATATTTAATTTATTGCTTTAGTATCTGAAAAGTAAAGCACGGCGCAAAATTTACAATTTTATACTGCTGAAGATTAAAAAGCTGTAAATGCGTTTTCTCGAAATTTCTTTTTTTGTATTTGCCTTGTTAATTTTTGAATGGAGACTTAGACTAATTTGAAAAAATTGAAAATAAGTATCACATACTTTATTTCTTCATTATCTTACGATACACTTTATAAAATTTTACAAATTTTCATAGTGCAAATATTTAAATCGAAATTTTTAATTTTAAATTAATTACAAAATCATTTGATTTTGACCAACATTTATATAATTTTTTCAACTTTATTTTTGTTCACTTAGAAATCTATATGAAAGAATACATGTTGTATATCTCAATTTTTTAATTTTATATCAGGTCAAAATCAGTAAAATAGATACTATTAAGTTTAATATCATATAATTCTGTATATAAATGATGTGAAAATTTGTACAAAGTACGTAATAGCAATAAATATAAAAAAAGACGAGAAAAATTAATTTAAAGTAAAAAATCATGAGAAGATTACGGTGTCATGTATTGATTTTATAATTTCATGCTATTACGTACGTGTATGGTCTTTATATTTCAAAGGACTCTTATTTGTATAACTTGATGATCTCAAGAATTAGAAGCACTAGAACTAAGATTAAAACATAAAATGTTTATAACTTGATTAACCATGAAACACATTTATTTCTTTTTTACTTTTCAGCGAACATCCGTGTGTAAATGTAATACTGTCAGTTCTTGGAACTGATTTTTACTTGGCTTTAGGATTATTTTCCGTTTTTATCTATGCTTTTTTGCTCTTTTCTAGATTTTATTGGAACTTTTCTACTACTTCGTTGATTTTTACGTATATGTAAAAAAAAGACTCGTAAAAAAAGCGACCTATCCGGCTAACTACCGATATCTGTTCCTATGTTATTCTAGGTCGTCTTCTAGTAATTGTTTTTAAAAACACAAGAATTCGAGCTACATCACATAAGTAACAAGACAAAAATATATTTAAAGAAAAAAGTAGATAAAAGTTTTTTTTATACCGATTAAAAAGTAATTAAAAAAAATTTTAAGTAGGAATTAATGTCAAATATAATTTTTCAAAGATAAAAAAAAAAACGAAAAATTGGTAGTGTATTGTAGAATATTATGCTTTTTCAATTAAATTACAATGTATTTCCATAGATAAAGACTTATAAATACTTAATAAATACTAATTTTTTAATATTCAGTTTACAAGATTTATATATAATTTCAATAAATTAATGTTGAACACTAGAAAATTTTAAATTATATATTACGGAAATTAATGCTTTAAGATATTATGAATATATTTATAAACCTTTCACGATTAATATGTAATTATGAAATTCTAATTGTTATATTGTAAGAAAGGACATATGAGGAAATTTTACTAATGTGCGAGTGGCCTGATAAGAAAGAGTAAAATGACGGGTAGAGTGAGTAAGAGAGAAAGAATAAGACAGTAAAAAGTGAAGTTATGAAACTTAAATTTATACACTAGAGCTTATTGTAAAAAATTCGTAAAATTTTCAATTCTTTGAGTAATTAAATATGAGAAAGTTAGATAGTTATATCAACGTCAGTTTTTTAATTCTATGATTACACTTTTTTATAAGAAAAGGGTTCAATGTAAATTTGATTTGCGTGTATTGAAAATAAAAGACGACATTGACGCTCTTTTATTCGTAGAGTAAAGCCTAGATTCGACGGAAACTGGGAAGTTCGTAGATAGCTTGTATGGTGTTTCTATGGGTGCTTAATGCGTGTGAATGCTTGTGAAGTAAGCTCTTAAAGTAGTGTTAAGCGGAAATCTTGGAGGCCGATGACATTTAAACAATTGGACATTTTGAATTTACCTAATATGAGCGAAACTTATATTTTTTTATTGTAAGTATTAGAAATCAATATTTTTATAAATCTTATCGACAATTGATAATACGTGAACAGAAATTTTTTTAAGCATAAATGAAAGTTTTGAATGTTAAACGTCTACATTAATAATTATTAATATCATATTTTTATTCTTCCATATAAAGATATTTCAAGAGTAAAAATTAATATATTTGATAATTTTTTTTATTAGAAATTGGAATTTTTATTTGATTTAATTTTGCAAAAAAGTGTCTTTTCAGATCTAAAACTGGCTTACGTAGTATTTTCCGTGAGTAAGTGCACATGTGAACATTTGTTTACGCACACATCCGTAGGGGAAAAAATCAGATTTATGCGTTGCCGATTTCGGTCAGTTCACGGAGTTAGTTTTTGACTACAGATATTCGTAATTTTAAACACTACTTATATAATTAACACTTTAATAGTAGCAAAAATAATCGAATAAGGCTTTCATAATCGTGTATACGATTACGTTGTTATTATCAAACGATAACTTCTTTTAGTAGTCTGAAGTTAGCAACATTGTTGTCGCAACTAAAAATTGAAAATTTTAAATTCGAATAATTTCTTCAAAAACTATCAAAAAGTATTAATTATTACAGAAACGACAAAATAATGAGTTTCACAAAAATTCTACCCTTATGAGCCACCCGTATTAAGGGTTGAAATTTTTAAAAATTCATAAAAGAGCAAATATTAATATTGCACAAAATTTCTTTTTAGAAAATCGTTAAATATATTAAAAGACACTCGAAAAAATTTTTGGAAATAAAATCGACGTGGAATTTTGACTTTAGTGCATTTATATATCTTGCATATTCACCACTATGCATATACCTACGTACAGGCGTATATAATATTTAATAAAAACTTTTACAAAAACATTTCACAAAAGTCAGATTCCGATGTATCATTATATACCAAATGCAGACATAAAGTTTCATTTCGAAATTCGAAGATGAACTTGAGTTTTAATGCATTTATATGCATATGCAGACTTATACATATGGGTATAGGAAGACGTATATATTTGTTAATAACAACTCTGACAAAAACATTGCACAAAATCTCTTTTCACTTTCCGATGTCTTTTTACATAACAAACAGACACACAAAGTTTCATTTCGAAAATCGGAGTGAAACTATGTGCTCGTTGCACTTGAATGCATATGACTTATACGTATAAGCATATGCAAGGCGTTTAATATTTAATAACAATATTCACAATAACATTGCACAAAATGTCTTTTCACTGTCTGACGGTTATAATTATTATTATTGTTATTGTTAATTAATAGAAGATGAATCAAAATAATACAAAAATGTAATAATTTTATACCGTGGTAAAAGTTTCTGTATTATGGAAAAAAGAAGTTTAATTAACAATTTCCATTTATGTATCCGTAAAATTTATTGTCAAATATTAATAATAAATCAAAATATAAGAGCTGCGTTGCATGCGTATTGGATAAATTTGTATTTGAAAATTATACGTGTGTATCAGCCCCCAAGTTTTCGGACGATCTGCTTCAAGGGGCAACACAACACACATGTATAACACACACAGAAAGATTTACAATCACAGTCGAACTCCGCAAGACTAGTGGGCTCCAAGATTTTCATCTGTAGCTTCTGTATTTTGCGCCGCGGCATCGTCGCTTATTTTCCAATCAAACTTCTCAAATTTACTTCGAGTCCGTTATACCACGAAAAAGTTTAATCATTGTTTATTCTTATAAGTTTAATTTTAGCAAAATCGTCTATATACGCTAATCCTCAAAAACATGTTTGATTAATATAAATGATAATTATAATGAATTGTTTATTTTTTAATAATAATTTAGTAATTAGTTTAACGACCTTAGTAATAATAATATGAAAAAATTGAACGAAAAAATAATATGAACTGATATTCTTCGTTTTTATTGAGTTTAATATATGTTTTAAGAAATATAAAATTTTTAAAAAGCTTTGAACTGGTTTTAATTGTATGTTAATATAAATAAAACCAAGTTAATAATATTTAAAAATGCATTTATGAGTCATTTATATATTAACGAATAAAACATCCAATGAAAAAAAAGATTTGTTACTCCTCTATAAACTGCAAAAATGTAAATATAAACTTTGGACGTGTTCATTCAAATAATTTTATCTACTATATCGAAAGTCCTGATAACGCTTTAAATTTTCAGTACAGAAATAAAAGAATTAGTTTTGACTGATAATATACATTAATAGACATACACTTTTTATCTACAGCACCTTAAATAAAATTGTATCTACTTTCGTTTAAAAAAAAAATAATAACTATAACTCAAGTGCATAAATATTTCTGGTAATGTTTCTGTGTGAGTTGTTACAAAATATACGGCTCCCCGTATAGACACGTGTATAAGAGTCATATGCATTCCAGTGCAACGAGTACATAGTTTCACTCCGATTTTCGAAATGAAAGTTTGTGTATCTGTTTAGTATATGCTATGTCATCGGAATATGGAAAAAAGTTTTGTGCAATATTATTGTGAATATTGTTATTAAATATTATACGCCATGCATATGCTTATAGGTACAAGAGTCATATGCATTCAAGTGCAACGAGCACATAGTTTCACTCCGATTATCGAAATGAAACTTTCTGGGTTTGTTTGTTAAGTAAAAAGACATCGGAAAGTGAAAAGAGATTTTGGGCAATGTTTTTGTCAGAGTTGTTATTAACAAATATATACGTCCTCCTATACCCATATGTATAAGTCTGCATATGCATATAAATGCATTAAAACTGAAGTTCATCTTAGAATTTCGAAATGAAAATTTATGAGTTTATTTGGTATATAATGATATATCGGAACCTGAAAACAGATTTTGTAAAAGGTTTTATTAAATATTAAACATGCCTGTACATGTGTATATGCATAGTGGTGAATATGCATGATATATAAATGCACTAAAGTCAAAGTTCCGCATCGATTTTTTTTTCGAGTGTCTTCTAATATATTTAACGATTTTCTAAAAAGAAATTTTTGGCAATATTAATATTTACTCTTTTATGAATTTTTGAAAATTTCAACCCTTAATACGGGTGGCTCATAAGGGTAGAATTTTTGTGGAACTCATTATTTTATCGTTTTGTGTGATACTTTTTGATAGTTTTTTGAAGAAATTATTCGATTATAAAATTTTTCATTTTTCGTTGCGACAGCAACGTTGCAAACTTGAGACTCCTCTTCTTGTAGGATTTCTTTTACATTTCCAATGCTATTTTTGTCACATTTTATTTATAATTTATTTTATATTAATTCGAACAATATCTTTCTTCCGATATTTTTTAAAATTTTTAAATTTTTGGGTCATAATATTAGCATATGTTGAATACCAGATATTGAGATTAATCAAAATGATGTGTTGGTATAGATAATCAAATTCAAATTTTTTATTGATTAAAAAATATATAATGTATAAAGATAAATATATTTACATTCAAATTACACGGTTACTATAAAATACCATCTGCTAAAATTAAATATATTAAACACATACCGTATTTATTATTTTTGTTTTTGCTTTAAATAAATTTCCCGGTATAAAATCAATAAATAAGTGTGTGATACAAGTCGCTTATTTATAACAATTTACGGTTTACATTATTAATTGTTGAATGGAAAAACTCTATTATATGGTATATTTATGTTTTACGAAAAAATTTGGAAGTCAGAGACGCTAACGGTCGACAATTTTAAGCAGTACAATTAGCTCGACTTCCGCAAATGTGCGGATGTCGTTAACTAACGTTTTGAAGAAATTCGCTCTATTCTTGAGTCTTACAGACGAAAATATGATGAAATATCGAGTTGTAAGAGGCATCGGCAAGAGAGGGATGCAAGAAAAGAACAAATCTCCCAAGAGCTTTGTGAACGTGCATTTTCGATCCAATCGACGAGTTTTGTTGTAAACTACGCGACTCGTGGCTACAGTTCTAAATTATCAATTTCAATTTTATAATATCCAAAAAACTTTATATTATATATATATATATATCTGCAACAAAAAATTGTCTAGTCAATAATAATATATTGTATTTTCAAAGCCAAAGAAACGTTGCTTTATAAGAATTAAATAAATACCAATCGAGATCAAGATATACACACACGAACACAGATCTCTTTCTCGCACATTCATTCTCTTTCTCATTCGCTTTTTTTGTTGACAAGTATGATATATTACATCTCCTATCAAAATCATGAAGAACATTATTTTGATGGAGCAAGGAACCAAATAATTAAATAGAACATAATATTTTCATAAACTTAAAAATATTTTGCGTCTATTAGCTCTCTTATCTAGAAACAAAAAACTAAATGCCTATAGTCACGCTACCATATTAAAATCAACAATGTACATTACACATATATACATAGTAATTTTCATTTTTTTTTTAAATCTAACCATTTCATGTAAAAATTAGTGGTGGTCTGCTGAGAGAAAAATCATCGTCTTGCAAAATGCCGGCCATTTTAGAAAGTCGGAAAGCTATCGTCACATTCTCCGAAGAGAAGAAAGAGTTTTCACACTCGAAAGAGAATCGAATCATAAACGCCGTCAGATAGAGAGGTGATCAAGTGATTGAAGTTCGGCAGTAGCGCAGTGGAGTAGTTGTATAGATTGTACATAAAAACAAAGTTTCTTTCATGTCAATTGGCTTATTATAATTTTCCAAAATATAGAGTAAATTTAAAATAGACAGAAATCTTTATTATTAACAATAAATTGTAGCGGCATACGAATACTCATATTGCGTAAGCATACGAGATGGATTTGTTTAATTCGTTGAAAACTTTGACGAAAATCTGTGATTTTGTTGCTATTCCAGTAATTTGTTCTATTTCATACGTTCAACGATATTCATAAATAAAACAATGTAAAATAGAGAGGTTCAATAACTAACAGAAAAAAAATGAAAAAATCAATTCTTAATATTTTTTATATCTATCTTTAAAATATTTCAAAAAAAAATTAAGATAAAAACATAATTATAAATTAAAATATATATATATAAGATGGTCCGCTCCAAAAAAAATTCCGTGTCAAACACTGCAACGCAGCGTGTACACGTTATTCTCACTTATTGCGTATGTACACAAATGCATTTGTACGGACGACGTCTGAATCAGTGAAGATCGTAGCTTGACGATTTTATCGAGTCGAAAAGGCAACTCCACGACTTTGCGACGCGGCAACACCGCAATATGATTACATTAGACGCGATTCTAATTCACTTAGCTACTACTCTACGAAAAATGTGAAAGATTAGAATGAATAATGCAATCATATAACCTATTTACCGCCCCCTCTTCTATTATGTGTCATTAGTTAAAAAACATCGTTAATTTTTTTAAATAAGTATAAATCTATAAATATAATAATTTCAAAATTAACGTTTTTACCGATTCTCTATTTCACTCTATCAATATATATTTTCTCTCTTTATCTTGTACATTTACTGGAATAATCAAATTTTTCCAAGGAACGACTTTGAATTTTTAACTTAAAATTTATGTCAGTTGATAATAAATATTATAATAAAAATAAATATTCTAAAAATTAATCAAACAGAATATTAAATGATAAAATGTTTAAACGATAAGTATTGCAATGTACGAGTTCTAATTACAGCGAACCAAATGAATTCCAAAAAATATAATAATTGTCAATGTTATTCTTAGAATTAATTAATTAACAAGAATCTTACGCGTTATAGGGTATCCATATATCATATGTACGTACAGCGCTAATTTCAACAGTTATTTAAACAATGACGAGATTTCCAGATTTTGTTACTATTCGGGGTATTTGTTGCTTTTGATATGATAAACGATATTCATTAATAAAAAGTTGTTGAATGCCTCGGGAACATATATTAATTAAGAATAATCTGGCGCGGCGTAAGAATACAAGTTTAATAAAAAGTTGTTGAATGTCTCGAAAACATATTTTTATTAACAATAAACTGCTGGGTTACACGGTATACATATAAGTGCGGAGTCATTTAAACAATGTTTTAACTTTGACGAGATTCAGATTTTTTCCTGAAAATCTGTTTATTTGTTGATTGTTATGTCAGTAACGTAATACATCGATGAAAAGTTGTCGAATCCTGATATCATGATTTTCTTAAACAATTATGTGGTAGACGCATGTCCTTATCGGTAGCGAATTGGACGCGTTTCTTAGCAGATATTTTTGTCAATGTTGCTAAATAGTTTTTGATGATTTTTTTGTTATTCCAATCTTTGGTTCTTGTGCACTAGAATTATGCATTTTTTTTTTGTTAATATATTAATAGTTTTTGTATTTAAAGCCTATTTTACGAGACGGTAGTCTGTGAGTACTCTTACGTGGCTTTATAAACAAACTTCAATTTGTTTATAATAAGTTTCTATGCGCAATAAAGATTTTCTTTATTTTTTTTTTGTTGGTTGATAATGGTTGTTGTCTATGATAGTGATAATTTGAAATTTTTTAATTTTTTATTTTACAATTTTTCATCCGCTAATATGGTTGTTTTTGGGGTATTTTTATGGTTATATCTTTTTTTTTGTTAATATTTTTCGTAGTTATGTGGTTTACGTAGTTTTTTTGAAGAAGTTTCAAGTTTTGAAATACTTCATTTTTTGTTGGAATAAAATATTAATGTAATTTATTTGATAGGATTTGTATAAGATATTAATTTTATAAACTTCTTTAATTCAACAATGAATGCTCTTTTTAATTTTTTTGTTTTAATGACTTGTGCGTATCGATGATTTTTTCCTTGAATCGTTAGACGTTACATACTAATCATAACAAAAGCTTTTGTCAATAGTCAGAGAATCACATGTTATATAAAATCTTTTAATAAGTATTACATAATTATTGAAAATAAAAGAATTTTTGGTTTAATTAAAAAAATTTAGTTTGTTTAAAAAATAAATACCAAGGATTTGGTAGTAATAGTATTGGAAAAATAGTTGTTAATTTATTACGTATTATCTGAAAGTAAATTTTGCTATTGAAATTTATGCATATATTATTTATATATTTTTTTCTTATTAATTTATAAATGATAAATGGATGCCTTAGAAATTAAAATCTTCATTGAGTACGCATATTGTCTTTTTCTATTTATTTCGTCATTGGCTACTACTTTTATGCGATGTTCATAATTTAATGTTTGTAGGCTACGCATTGAGAGCATCTATAGTGAAGTATAAATTGGATACCAAATAGAAATGTAGGATTATGTAGAAGTAGATGTAATAAATATTGTTAATAGATAAATAGAGTTGATGGAAGTATTTTATTTTGATATTTATTATGAAAAATCACTTTAATTTCTGTAAGAAGGATAATGATTATGTTAAAATTATTATGTATTCAACCAATGAACAATTATTGCACTACTTTTGGTTCTTATTCATACATGTTTATAAAAATTTTAAAGTAAATACAATAAATCATGTTTATTGTAAAACTGTAATGCCATATGATATATTGTATTAAAATTTTGGGTCTGTTGAATTTTTACTCTGTTTATTTATAATTGAAGAATTTAGTTACTAAAATTTTATATATGTCTAAATTTTTATTTGAATTAGATTTTCTTATTCAATTTGATTCTTGAAACCAGCTTCTGATTACAAAAAATTTTTTAATTTTTCTAATGAGTTATATTGGATATAGGTATATAGAATTTATTAACTTAAAAATGAGTATGGAATATTAAATAAATATTAAATATTAAATAAAAGCGCTCACTCTTATTATTCATACTGAAAACATTAATATAATGTGAACTGTTATTAAACATTTTTATAACGCAATACAAAATTCTGTTCTTTATTTACAAGTTATGTTCATTATGAAGATGCTTTAATTCGGTTAAAGTTATGATCTCATTTATTTTGCTTTAAATAAACTCTTAATTTTATTTCTAAGCAACATAAGATCGATGAATGTAAAATAAATAAGCTTAATTTTCTTTTTTAATATTCCATTTTTTAAACAATATTTTATTCTAAATTGAATTATAAAGTATTTAAAAAACATTTACTTTATTGATAAAAAAATTATTATAAAATAGAAATTTTTATGACAAATGCAATTTGCTTAATTAACTTTGAGCTCGTTTAAGAGAATAAAATAATTTTTTAATAATTGTTCTTTAAATATGCATAAAATTCCACTTATAAAATAATATAATGTAAAACGTATTTATAAAAACATGAAAGCCAATAATATAAATAAATAAATTTTTTTTATTTTATTCTAAAATTGTATTTATTAAAACTTTTCTATTGTTCGGAAGGAATTACCTTTACACAAAATTTATAATTCATTTTTTTTTTAAAAGCTAAAAGTAGAAGATAATAATTGTCGTAATAATGACACTACCCGTACATCAAAACTTTATTGTTTTAAAATACAGAGAAAAATGAAGCCAGACAAAGCAGATAATAAAAAAAATTTTTTAAACAACTAAAACGTAAAAAAATAAGAAAAAGATAAAAGAAAAAAATATGGATAGTCTCCCATTTGATGGCTTCCAATCCTTAAATTAATAACAAGTCATGAAGAATGAGCCATCGTATGTGTAAAATAATGGATAGAGTCAGACCAACTCTATTGTTGCTTCTTGTGCTTGCTTTCAAGTTCTTAAAAGAGAAACAGGAATTTAAATTTATGCGATAGTGAAGGAAATGCGTAAGAGGGTACACTATATATTATAGAATGTATTATATTTTAGTCGAAGTTGTTAATTAGCCTTTACAGTCAGAGAATTTTCAAATGTTAAGAAAATATTTAATTACAGTCATAGAAAATTTGTAAAGTAAAACTTTTTTTACTTTATACATGAAAGTTTTTCTTTATTAATTTCATCAATATTATTTACTAAAATTTTTAATAATTAAAAAGTATTATTTATTATTCACTCGGTTGTTGACAATGCACAGAAATTCGTGAAAATAATCTCCAAAACTAATTTATATTTTTACTTCTTTGTTTGTAGATAAAAAACAAGTTTATTTATTAAGGTTATGTGTAAAGTTTTTCATCTAATACTTGTAATAATTTTATAACCAACTTGTTATTCTGATGGAACTTAATATCCTTATCAATTCTTTCAATTTAAATATCGAATTTAATTATTATGTATTAAAAAGTTATAGAAATAAATATTGTAAACGAATTTTTGAACCTTAATATTTATTTTAATAATATTTAAGTACTAATGTTATGAGTTTTATTTCAGTTTGAATACTAAAATATATTTAAGATAATTCAATATCCGTAGATTTAAGATTAATAATGCTTATTAATCAAATCAGTGTATATTAAATAATAAAAGTTATAAGGTTAAGTGAAAGTGAAAGCGAATTTTTTTCAATGTAAAATAAATAAACTTTTAATTATTCTTAGTTTATCTTATAAGAGTTGTACTTATCGCTTAACAAATTATTTTGACTAAAAGAGAATACATGGAAGTGTTGTTCAATATTATTATGTAAGTATAAAGAGTACGTTATTTTTTGTGAGTAGTCGAGCTGCATAAGATTCTGTTAGTAAGCAAATGAACATAAAAGAGAGGAAATGTAACTAAGGCATCCCTTAATTTGTGTTGGTTTCAGTATACACCACCGAAGCTGAGGAAGCACTGTTCGCCGCATGGGTGCCTGGGCTGACGATCGTGTTGCGGAGGAGGTGGTGGAGGTGGTGGAGCTGTGGCCATTGAGAACTGTTTTCGGCTTATGCCTCGCGAGGCAGCAGCAGCCCCGGAGGAGAAAGCCGAGAAGGTCAACGACAACGACGACGAACAGGACGACGTCAACCAAGAAATTCTGCGATGTCGACGGCAGTTGTAGTAGAGATAAGCGTGTCGTACTCTTGTTGTACTCATCACTTTTGCCACTGCGCCGACAATTTACCAGACAACTTTACGAGTGGCCCACTTTACCGTTGTTCAAATCCAGGACGAAACTAATCGATTGCGAGGAGCAATATTAAAGTTTTTGTGTTGGTGTTTTATTCTTTATTATAATTCATTCTTTGAAGTATTCTAATACTTTAATTGTAATTCGTTTCGATTTACGCGAAGTTCAAAAGTGAAAGTGTTACGTAAGCGAGGCATCCTATAAAACGCTTAAGAGCAAAGCGTGTTTATAAAAAAAAAAAAAAAAAAAAAAAGCGAGAGCAAGAAGTCGCAAGTAAGAAAAGATTTTACGAATTTATACGAAATTTATTTCATCTTAGATTCTGCAAGTAAAACAAAAAATTATTCGATGAAGTTAGCGAACAAATCTTACGGTGGTACATAATTTTGTATCAGATGGCTGACTGGACTAAGTTCAATAGCGAGCGCAAGGGCTCGAAACTTGTAAGCGTCGAGGATATTGACATAATACCATTTGAACAGAATCCTGTTACAATTTCACCTTCTATCGATGAAAATGCACCAAATAATACACGTAAAATTTTCACATGTCAGAAATCACATGAATCTCCTAGAAAAGAAAACGAAAGCAAAACTGTTGTCAGACGATCGTTAGTCGATTGTAGTAACGACGATCTTTTGAGCATTCTTCAGAGTCATGAAAGCTTGATACCCGTTAGTAAAATTGGTTACGAAAACGATTTGATGCATACGGAAAATGGAATCCTTAACTGTTCTGAACCACGTGGAAGAAACGATGAGACCAGACAAATTTTGGCCTGTAGCGCTAGTAATCTGGAGTCTGGATCTAAAATTCGTAACGGCACAAGAAAAGAATTATTACAAGAAAATCAACAGCAGCCGCCACGAAGGTCTAGTGGCTTTTACAAAGATGAAAATATTTTAAGATCGCAGAAGCTCAAGAATATTATTAATAGTGACAAAGATGGACTATTCGAATGTGCCAAGTCCAAGAAAAATGATTTGATTATTAATGAAAATAGTATGGAAAAGTTGGTAAATAGTAGTAATAAATCGCCCTGCGCCGACACTAAACAAGTACAACATCATGTGCAGTTTAATCATAAACTTCTTAAAGGAAATGAAATATACCATGAGAGGAATGATGATAATGAAGGAAACTCAAGAGCTAGTCCATCTATCTCGACGTCATCATCCTCCAGTTCTGAAGACAATAGCAGTCTGGAACATCTATCAGAAGCCAGACCGCCTGATGGTGGCTGGGGCTGGATTATCGTTGCAGCTTCCTTTATGGTTAATCTCATTGCCGACGGTATCACTTTTTCATTTGGTGTTATTTATCATGAGTTCCTCAATTATTTTGGCGAGGGTAAAGCTACAACATCCTGGATTGGTTCGCTCTTCATGGCGATGCCCTTATTATCTGGACCAATAGCAAGTTTTCTAACTGATCGTTACGGCTGCCGGAAGGTCACTATAGCGGGAAGCATATTAGCTACTACAGGTTTTGTAATCAGTTACTTCGCCAATAGTATGGGAGTGCTTATATTAACGTTTGGCGTGCTAGCCGGATTTGGACTGTCACTTTGTTTTGTAGCGGCTGTCGTTATAGTCGCTTATTACTTTGATAAAAGAAGATCTTTTGCAACGGGATTATCGGTTTGTGGTAGTGGAATTGGAACTTTTATATTTCCACCCCTCATTCAGAAGCTACTGAGCGAGTACGGATGGAGGGGTACGACTTTGATACTCGCGGGTTTATTTCTGAATTTAGCGGTATGCGGTTGCCTAATGAGAGATCTCGAGTGGACAACGATTAGAGCAAGGGTGAAGACGGAAGAACGTCGTAGAAACCGTGAGAAAAAGAGGCTCAAGGTGCAGAGTACGAGCGCAGACTCTTTTTCAGCGAGCAGCTCTGCGAATACTGCACAGATAGTACACGGAGATTCAAAACGAGCTTTCGCCTCGGCCAACGCGATGATTATTGAAAGTTTAAGATTGCAGGAGGAACATGAAGGAGATAAATTATTTTCCAGTCTTGTTAGTTTACCGACATTCGTGAAGAATGGAGAAAAAGTACCTTTTGAGGTATTGGAATTGTTGAGTACTAGGAAGAACGTATATAACGTACTGTTACAAAATTATCCGAGTTTATTGATCTCTTCGAGAAGTTTTAGTGACTCAGGTGGACTACACGATCAAATGAATACACCATCAGCAAGATTTATACCCATCGTCAGTCCATTGGTGGTGCAAAATAAAGAAAAAATGAATAAAAATTCATTGCCACCTCAGCAAGAATGCAATCGAGCCGAATTCGATAATCAGGTAAAAATTGTTCTGTAAGATAACATTTTAATATTTTCCTTTCTTTTTTACAAGAGCATGTCTCGATAAATATTCGGAAATAATTTATAACATGTAATAAATGATACTGAAAATTTTTATTTTTATGGAATACATCTGAAATATTACAGAAATGATAAGTTGATAACGTGTTCGATTAAAATTCGGATGATAATAACATTATTTAATATTTAATAATTATAATTTAACATTATTATTAATATTATTATTAATAAATAATAACGTTATTTAATATTTAATATTTAATAAATATATTTAATAATGTACCGAAATTGATATAAAATCAGATACGACACTCACTAAATTGAGTATCTGTTTTCGTTATCCATGTTCTGTTACAACTGTTACAGTGCAAACATTGATCGGGTATTTTCAAAATTATATTGATTCAAACTGACTACAATTTTATTTTTATTTGAAAAATTCAATAGTATGTATATACAGTACAATTGATTGACAGTTTATTATATATGATAAGATAAACTTTTTGTACTGTTATTTAGCAACAGAACGATAATTTGGCGCAAAATTGGTGGTTGAAAAAAGTCAGCTCAGATGCACAATTTCGACGCGCAAGTACCTCGGATCATTCCAGAAGATTGCCAACTGCTTACCTTAAGGATATTCGTGTGCACAGGCACAGTTTGACGTACCGCGGAGCCATGTTGAACATCAACAGGTATAGACTACGTGCGAGTAGCTGCCCGGATATATATCGGAATTCGATGACCACTATTGCCAAGCAGAAACTGGTTTGGTACGCTGGACTTTGGGAATTCTGGGATCTGCTTGTGGACATGTTGGACTTTTCGCATTTCACCGACTCTCGTTTTCTACTATTTTCCATTAGTAATTTTCTGCTGCACACTTGGTATGACGTGCCTTACATGTACCTTACCGACAACGCCATAGAAATGGGATTCAGCGACACGGATGCTTCTTACCTCATTTCTGTAATCGGCATCATGAACATGGCTGGCGAGGTAATAAGCTAACTTTTCTTTTTCATGTATTCGAAACGCACTTATTATTTGACTTAGCCAGAGATAAATTGATGCTAATCAACTAGAAGAAATTTGTAGTATTTGTATGTCTATTAATAAGGGAACATTTAATTATTCATTTTTTATTTTTAAAATAAGGCTTGATTTTATGAAGTTTACTATTGCAATTGAGGAAAAAAATATTTATAAGTCTTTTACTTATAAAAGACTTTAGAGCTTGCTATTTTAAAAATATATTATCTTTCGGCAAACTATACGTTGCTATTATATAAATTTTATTTCAATATCATGCACAGAATAATTTATTAACATATATTAATTATTTTTATCAAGATAATTAATATTTACAAAGTTAATTATATTTTGTAAATTCAACTATTGCAAGAAATAATTTCATTAAGTATGTTATGTTAAAAACTTGAAAAGTTAAATCTGTTTAAAAAATCTTCTCAAAATACCGATGCTATCATTTCTATACCTTATTATAGAATCATAAACTGTTAAAAAATGTATAATTATAAATATTTTAATAATAAGGAACAAGTTTCCTTTTCAAGTTATCAATTATTATGTGTAAATAGATTTCAAATTTCAAATTTTATTACGTAATTTAATAAAATATTTCGGGTCAAAATTTTTAACATGTAAATATGAGAGCAATGATAATTAATTTGGAAACAAATTAGCTTTGAATCATATATTCTAATTCTTTTAGTTTAGTATTAATCTCAGTAAGCTTTAAAACTTTTATAATATCATTAAAATTAAAAAGAGCGCATTAGTTCAAATCGTTGCATTTTTTGGTCTATAATATAAAAAGAATAGTTTAACGAATTATAAATTGTACAACTTTCTTAAATTGTGATTTTTGTATATATTAAAAGTAAACTTTAAATATGCTCACGTTCTTTAATTAATTAAAAAATATTGTATTTAACAAATGTAATTGTTAAATACAATAGTTAAGAATTATTTATAAAAAATATTAATATTTATTTTGTTTAATAAATTATTTAACCAATATATGTAATTTAAAATATAATTATGAATGCTTAAAATGCATAATTAGTCATGGTTCATAGGTCAAGATTGAGAACTTAATTATAAAAATAGCTGCCTACATAAATACAACGAATGAAAATTGCTCTTGTTAAAAGCGAATATGATACTCTGTAAATCGTTGCTTATTTTTCAATTTTTTATTAATCATGATAAACATTGTACAAGATTAAGACCCGAAGGCTACGCTCTTTATTGTTTATACAACTGGTAATGACACTTCATTAAAAGTGCAATAGGTCATTAATCATGCAAAGCAGTCTTTTTCCTTCTCATCCTGCTTCTCCTAGTGAATAATATACCGACTTTCTTGACTTTGACCTAAATCTCGAAAAAAAAGTGAAGAGAATATACCATATTGAAAATACACGATGCCTCAATCGTTAAGCACGTGTGCGAACACACATTTTACACGACTAATCCGTGTGAAAGTTTGATATTTGCTATAATTTGTTTTGAAAATTTTTTATTAATTATTTTCTTAAATAGAGGTCATTATTCATGATAAACTAGTTCTTTTGTTATATGGTATATAAAAGTAAAGATTATCGCAAGCATATCGTTTTATAATTTTTTCATTCATTAAAAAACGAAGTATTGTTTAACATATTATTCAAAAATCTGTATTAATTTTATAAATTGTTTTCGTTTATCTTATGAATGTGAAGGTTTACATTAAATAATATAAGAAAAAATAGCTGGAGTAAATTTTATAATTTTTTTTAATTTCCATACAATTATGTAATGAAAAAGTTATACCAATATAATAAAACAAATTTGTTCATTTTTAACATTGCAGTTTTATGATAAAAATTACGTTTCTTGCTTATTCAAAAGAATTGCTTTTGATACTATCTGATGAAGAAATTAATTTTTTGATAAAGCCCTTTGATTGGTGCAGCAAAATAAAACATGAAATTTTTTAATTTTTACAACTTATGTTCATCAACATTGAAGCCATTTTATGATTTTATATTAACATTTATAGTAATATTGTATATTTATATTTTATATTTATTAAATAAGTGATATTTCAGTTTAATTAGATAATGTATAGATAATTTTTAATTAAGAATAAAATTTGTGGATAAAACATCAGCTTATTTGATTACTGATAGAATAAAGAAATATAAAGGTATCTGAGAATATTATAAAATTTACGAAAATCACAACACTAAGAGAATTTCCACGATTTTTCTTTCGAAACTTGTATTAGTAAAACATAGTATAATAGGAAATAAGACTCACTGTAAGACATTCGTACTTGACCTCTTTACTTCACTGAACAGTCAACTGCACGTTGACTATAGAATGTCAAGTTATGTATGAATGCCAATAGAAGAATGCAAGTGCAAATAGAAGCACATTGTAATGGACTGAAAAAATTATAAGGTGTTATTCCTTTCTAGATTCTTCTGGGATGGGCGGGTGACCGAGCGTGGGTAAATGCGTCGATGGTGTACGCTGTGTGCATGACTCTCTGTGGAGCGTTCACCGCCCTCATACCGATGGCGATCAAGTGCTACTACCTGCTGAGCGCGATTGCCGGTGCCTTCGGCTTCTTTATCGCAGCCAATTACAGCCTCACCAGCATCATCCTTGTCGAGGCCATCACCCTTGATAGGTTCACCAATGCGTATGGGCTGCTGCTCCTCGTTCAAGGTATCGCTAATCTCATGGGCCCGCCTCTCGCAGGTAAATCAACTCGAATATTACGAAGAATATTGTTTATTCGGAGCTTTAGTTGTCATTGGTTTGCTTGACATTTGACATTAGCCAAGAAATGAGAACATTCTCATTGACTAATGTACAAATGCATTAGAAAATATTTTTGAACGAATAAACAAGCCTAGTTTTTCTGCATTTACGAATGATGTAAACAAATGAAGAAATAAAAATAAAAATTGTTAATTGTAGCGAAGCGTTTAATTCTATTAAACAATCTATCATTGTCACTTTTAAATTATTATTACTTATTATATCGTTATACATTCATAAATTTTAAAATAAGTGCTCACATATAATTATAAATTACAAATGGTATACGTAATAAAAGTTTTAAGTAAATTCAAAATAATTATTGTGAAATTATGACTCGCTTAAAATGGAATTATTGGTAATGAAATTACAATTTTTATATAATAACACTCTCAATGGAAAAGCAAAAATAAAAGATTGAAGTTATTATTAACGATAAATTTAGTCTTTATTAAAAGTAAATGACGAGGATGGGCTGAGTGCTTGCATTATAGAATCTCGATATTAAGCTGCTCTCTCTATAAATTCTAATAAAGTAAAGTGATCCTGTATGTGGCTCTCTTTCTCTCTCTGTGTGCGTGTGATTCGCGCTTACAAATCATATTCGCAAACATAAAGTTTAAAAAATTTCATTTTTATTTTTAAAAAAACAAAAGGTTTGAATAATACTGTTATGGAATTTATCATTTATTTTGCTAAATAATACACATTATTTTGATTCAGTTGACTTTATTCAAAAGAAATAATTATTTCTTTTTAGCGAAATATTGGTGAATTTTTCAAATAGACTAACTAGAGTAATTAATAATAAATTATTTAAGTCAGAGATTTAACTTTGAGACCATTATCTAATTATTTAATTTTGATCGAGTGCAAATAGTTTCTGGCACTTTATTTATTCTTTTTACGCTTCCACTAGTCTCAAGCTTGGCAAGTTTTTGACGATGTATGAATAAAATGATGTGTAATGAATAAGCAATTGGCAAAAAACTATTTGATGCAAATGAAAAACAGCGATTAGTGAATAGCGATGTTTTAGTAGAAAATTCTTTTCCCGCATATTGTTAACGAAATTATGATTCTGGTTAGTGTAATTGCAAATTAATATTGAAGGAAATTGCTTTTATATTAAGATTATTTGCAGGGCGTAATTTTACGATATGAAAATGAAATCTGTATAAAAAAAACTAAAATTAAAATATATGTAATGAATAATTTTTATTTATTAGTTTATTTGAATTATTGAATTTTTTATCTGATGAGATTTTTAATACTCTACCTATCTTATATATTTATTTATTAAAGAAGTTTTTAAAAAATATTGAAATATGGTTAAAGAAATTTAAAACTTGGTATGTTTTATCTAAAAGAAATTACCACTTTATTTTAACGTTCGGTAATAGTCATGAAAAAAATCTAAAATATAGTCTGAGTATTAAATATATATAATCATGTCAAGTTCGACTTTTATTTTCTATATAGCATTTATGTTAAAATTCCATTCGTATTTTTCATAATGCATCATTCACATTATAATAATTGTTTCTAGTTTAGTTTCGTAACTAAATCCTAAATTATGCAGTTATATTTTTGTTAATAGTTTTTTTATACTTAAACTTATGAAGTGAAAAAACATATCAGATTTTTTTTAAATATATTGTCTAAAATAGTAATTTTATTCATTTATTTTTAAAAATGTGAAATATATTTAAGGTTTACATGCAGTAAATAATTAGTTTATCATATCCTACATAGTCGTATACTTATACTATTATTGTTAACAATATAATTAAAATTATTTTTGTAAAAATTTGGTTCTTGTGTGAAATAAAAAATTTATCAAAAATAAGAGCGTTTGATAACAAATAATTGTCTTTCAAATCATAAATATTAATTTTGTAAAAATTAATTTGAACTTAATTTATAAAGGCATTTATGTAAATTAAAAAAAATAAAATAAAATAAATTATGTAAATTAGTTGTGTCAGCTTTAAATTATCGTAAGAAATTACCTTATCTTTATATAATACTTTTTTCATTCTTATAATAATAGATATAAAATAATATTAGTCCTTTTACATTGTAATTTCTCGGTGGAGTAAATTTGCTCGATGTTGCACTTAAACATTAAATTCTCTACTTTTAGACTAATGATAACTGTTAATATTTCAAATATTTTTAGTATATTTCAATAATAATTAATACGAGTATTTCTCATAAACGATTATTTTTTACTGATTTACATTTGAATCCTTACATGAAACAATAAATTCATATAAAATACTTTTACTACTTCTTGTAAAAGCGAAATAAGTTGATGATTTTCAATATAATTTCTTTTGGCTTTGGTTTATTGTTTTTGTTTCTAATTTTGGTTGTTAGTTTAGACAAAAACATACATGTTCGAGATTGTCTCCTATAGATATATGTAATCTTACATTACCAAAATAGTGTCACCTAATTCATCACTGGAATTAATATTTTGTAATTCCTCCATTATAAACATTAAGAGTAATTCTGTTTCATAGTAAGCCAGCATTTATATACTAAGTAAATTTTATTCCGTCGTATTTATGTTTTTCCTTCTTTTCTTTAGCTCGAATAAATTCTTTTTGGTGAAAAAATTCATACTATTCTTTTAAATTTAAATTTCATAGATATCCAAAAAATGTATATTATTTTTTAATATAATTTTGTTGGGATTTATCTAATTATTGATATCTATTATTAATATTAACTTTTTCCTTTATAGAAATCTATTTTACTGAAACAAAGAAAATAACTTTCTAAATTATTTAAATAATTAATATCAGTGTTAGATGTTATGAATAGGTATTGCGTTAAATAGCAAACTTTTCACAATATTTTTTTGAATTAATAATATTTTGAAATTTAGATAATTTTGTAAGTATAGGTTTAATTATATATAGATACGCATTTACATAGTTACATGTATGCATGTAATCAAATAATTTTTAAATTATTACGAATGAAATTAAGAAAAATGAATCTTAAAATTTAATCGAATTCTTGATAATTTCTTATACACTTGAATTTGTCGTATCAATGTGTTCGTACTAATTCTAAAAACAAAATTTTTGTATATTCTCCATATTTACCATTCTCTAAATGGTACATAATATTTTCTCCCGTAAGGATTCTACTATTCACTTCTCTCTTTCTCTCTCATCCTGATTTGTACTTGCAAACAGTTTACTCCGCATATATATATACATATGCATACATTCTGTAGCCTAAGGCGAGTTTATATATACTTTGGAAAACGTACAATTTTTCTTATAAACGTATTTACTTTTTACCAATACAATAAGAAAGATTAAATTATTTTTAAATTTAGAATTTCTCTTATTCTTAAATGTTGAGATATTTTTTTTATTTTCGTGTATAATTTCATGTTTTGCTACCTCAAGAGATCGTATTAATAACTCTTACAGTTTTTTAGCTATATTCTTATACAAAATATTTTTTTATAATTTCTATATGTTATCAAAACGGTTATTTTATTTTGTGGAATATAGCATTTATTAGCAGTTAATTGATAATTATTTTTATTAGTTTTTGTTATTTGAATAAAAGATAGAGGTAAATAAATAATAAATATATAACTAAATGCATAAATTTAATGTATGAATGTTCTTTACCATTTATGATAATTCCATAAATGGACTCGGAACGCACAGTTATACATAGTCGCATATATAAAAAATTAAGAGTAATGGTGTACACATTCGTGTAGAGATCAAAAGAGAGTGAGAAAAAGAGGTGGGCAGATGGACAGGTATGTGCAAATCGAGATATT
Source organism: Wiebesia pumilae (assembly GCA_018907045.1). Classification (NCBI taxonomy): domain Eukaryota; kingdom Metazoa; phylum Arthropoda; class Insecta; order Hymenoptera; family Agaonidae; genus Wiebesia; species Wiebesia pumilae. The sequence goes on from JACCHZ010000127.1 coordinate 6,764,427, forward strand.
AAGCCATTGTCCTTGAGCTGTGAAGTTGAGGTTCTGAAACTTAAAGATACACTTTGTATATTCAAAGATACTGTAATATCCCAACGGGAATCTTGAATACAGTATCTTTGTCTTTCTTTAAACGAGAGATCGAGCGACTGACGCTGACTAACTGACCCTGAGAGCGTGTGCAGACACTTTAGGCCGTCCTCGACATATTCAAGTTCGCATTGTAATGATTTTCTTTAGAGCGCATGCACACAAATTTGCAGCAGTGATATATAAGGTGAGTGCTCTTTACGCAAAAAGATATTACTATAAAAGATATATATCTTTTTAGTTTAAGAAAAAGTATTGCAAAACTCATTTTTTATTTTATGTTTTGAACGACATTTAGCTTGGTTGTTATTAAATTTGCTTCAATAAAAATTTAATTTAATTTCTTATTTCATTTTTTATATAAAATATAGGAATTAAATGTAACATTTATGTATTTCTAAAATACTTTAACAATATATGTTATCTATAAAGTTTTTATTTTGTTTTTTTATTCATATTCCAATATTATTATTTAAAATTATTAGACAATTTTTTTGTAAAAATTTATTTATTATATAAGTAGTTGATTATAAATGATAGTAATGTATGAAATAAATATAAATCATAAATAGTACTCGAGACTATTTTCATTTTTATATCTGTCAACATTTTACTGTTTTCTAGAATTTCAACATAAAAATTTATAGATTTCTTCCTAATGCAGATTCTAAAAATAGTTTTGACATAATATATAAACCTTCTAGCAAATAGCTTTTATTAAATTAATCAATACAATAAAATAATTATTGGATTACTGAGAGTTTATTTTTTAAAGTACCTATGTTTTAGAATTGTTCTTACTGAGAAATTCACACAAACGAGCAAAATTTTTAGTTTATAAATACGTACTAAAAAATAATTCAGTGCCAATTAAATCTTTCTTAAATTCATCACTATAAAAGAATTTGTTAATAATAATTTCAATAATAAAGAGGAATGTTGATGATTTATAACCTTGATTTATTATCATCAATTGTGTATTACTGTAAGTAATTTTACATTACCATGGCTAATATTCTTCATTTATTAAAATTCAAATACACATATATTTTTTAAATATGTTATAAATAAAATTAACATTAAAGTAAAGATGTGTTTTTGATACAAAATTTCATAATTTTCATACTTTCAGTAGTGATTATGAGATCTAGTAGAATTTTATTTATTTTTTTTTTAACTTTGATTCAATACAATAAAAGACACTATCCTTAATACTTTCTGATTCATAAAATTGAATTTATGCACATTTAGAATTAAAGATGAAATCTTTATCTTTTCGAGAAAGCTTCTGTAACTAATATGGATCTACGTATACATTCTCATATTGTTAAAAGCTTTCGAAAATAATACGTCAATGTTTATTACCGAATTGTTGACAATGAAAAATAACCAATAGTTTCACGATCGGCTTTATGAAAAAAATAAATGGATAGGTTACAAAATAGTTTCGAAATAAATAATTAGCGTAACCTTAAGTGATAGGCACAACATATTTACCATACGAATACGTTGTATTAGAAGTAAATTAGATTACGTACGTGCTGAGTTATATTGGCTAGTAGCCAAGAATGCATTAGGTTAAGGTTAATTTACAAAATGACACTAAAGCTTTATTCACGCATGTGGTGTTTATTAAATTTTGATACTTTATCTTGCGGATGTAGCTTGAGTTGAATTGGTATGACTTTTGATATGTATACAGAAGAAATCCCCTTCTTTCGATGAGGCTGGGCATTTAACGATAAATATTGCTGCGAATGCGATAGATTTCAATCGTTATGACGTTTATACCATAGTTTTATACCAAAGTTCAACGTACCTGGCTGGAAACTGAAAATAACACAGTTTTATACTTTGACAAAGTAATACATTATTTACATTGGAATTAATCTAAGTTATGCTACAATAGCAAATATGTAGATTTAGAAAATATATGAGTAGGTTCGGAGAATGTTTTCCCAAGTAGAACGAATAAATTTTGGTGAGGCGTTTTAAAGTTTCACATCCAAAAACATAACAGATCTTTTTCGTACAAACGGCAACATTGCTTACTAATCTAGATCTTCATTCTATCATTAGGAATAATTTCTGAGAAGTTATGTGAAAATATTGTGGAAAAAGAATCCCCGAAAGAGTTTTCACCAGTCATCTATTGTATACCTTACCCAGTCAGTGAAAACAAGAGATAATGGATAAAAGAACCGTGGTAAAGAGGGAAAAAATATGCAAAACATGTTTATTCATTCTTAAAAATCATAAATAAAATAGAAAAAAAAAAACGCGCCAAAGTACTAGGATAAAGAAAAAAAAGTTACGCGTAACAACTTACTCGATTATTTATTGTAACTGATACATACAAGGCCCTTAATTTTTCTCTCCCGCATTTAATGCCGTCGAGGCCAAATAAAGACGACGAGAAAGGAAAACTGTAAGAAGCAAAATGATACCAGAGGGGATAAATTATTCCACAGTAATTGTGGACTATGATAATCTGCATGAAGCCGTTTACGTATACGAATTCTATTTTTGAATATTCGTGTTCTTGCGTCATTGATGCTGGTGAATTCGAGTATTGAATTTTGATAGTAAATTTAAGCTTTAAAATGGTCGAGCTAATGTAGCGGGTGACAAACAAAACATACTATCACGCTTGCATATAGGGCCCACTCTATCAATCTCTAAATATATGCGTACTTACATGTGCTTTTATATAATGTAACGTATTTTCTCTTTTAATTTTTTTAAAAATTATTACAATTACAAAAGTTGTTCTCATTTATAAATTAGAAGAATTGTTCTTTTTCTTTAATTAACATTGTCTGATTTTTAAAAGATGTTCATTTTCAGAAACTTTTAACAAGAATATTAGAAATATATTTTAAATTGTAACTTTATCTTTATTTGTTTTTTAATACAACATAACAGCTGTATACAGTTATTTTTAATCGTTAACGTTATAAATTAAACACTAAAACCAATGATTAGTACTTTAAATTGTAAAATAAACACTTTGAATATAGATAGTACTTCTTAAAATTTTATGGTTAACTTTTTAATATGCAATAAACTATCAGAAAATGAAAAAAATTTAATAATTCAAAATAAACAAGCTTATATTAAATATATAAAATATTTAATCGTTAATAAATATAGATTCTTATGTAAATCATTTTTATATAAAAATTATACAGAAAATATATTTAATATTTTCGTTAATATTTGATGTAATTATTAAATGCACAACTAAACGAAAATACTAATTATTAAATACTTTATTTTTCAACATCTTTCAACAAACTACTTTTCAAATTTTAAGACTTATGTTGTGGAGAAATTTTTCGAAAAAATGATGTTTATGAAATGCCCTCAGAACAAGAACTTTAATAAAACCATTGGAATAATTTGGGTATTGATTACGTAGAAGGAGATAAAACATATAGGAGATAAACAGAAAGACAATGTTGAGGTTCATTCAAATTCTGATATGATTAAAAAAGAGAACAAAATTAATGAAAAAGTGTAACAAGCTTAACGATTTTTTAATATAAAGAAAAAAATTTTCAAGTAAATTTTTTTGATTATTTTATTTTATTTACATTTTATCTACATTTTTAACTAAATATATTTTATTGAGATTATAGCAAGTATTAGAGTTCTATATTCAATTAAGATTTTATCTTACCTGAAAAAAATCTTATATAAGAACTAAAATAATAAATCAAAGAATTATGAATTTCTAATATAATACTTTCATAAAATGATGTATACTTATTATACTAATGTAATACTTTCATAAAATATTATTATAGTATACAAGAAAAATATTATATTTGATACTGATCTTATGAAAAATCTGCAAACATCATTTTAAGTAATAATTTTAAAATAATATATTTGAACTTTTTCTTAGTTGGGTATTCTTGAAAAGTTTATACATTAATTGCTAAAGGCTAATAGTTTAAATATAAACATTTGAAGACTTAGGATTTTTTTTCATATTATTGAAATAGACGATTGAGCATTAACAAAATTAATTTTCATAGAAAGAATTTTCTTCTCGAACTTACAATTTAACAGAGAAAAATAAAAGATTTCTAGATTTCATATTTATAATGAACTAATTATTAAATGAAAAATAAAAATTCGAAAATTTAATAGGAGTTGAGTGTATTATTTTCGAAATTTTTACAAGAGTAAAAATATTTTGTCACGCTTATAAATATTTATGTATTTTTTACTATTAAAAGTTCTGGCGCTTCTTTACACGAATATTTAAAATTATTATATTTAAGGTAAATTTATAAAATTATAAATAAATAATAAGAAATATACTAGAGAAATTATTCAATGATCGGAGAAGAATCACATTGAATATTATTTGAAAATATTTTACATGTGATGTGTTACAACAATTAATTCACTAACCTTTAAAAAAGGTTTAATTCTATATTAAAATGTATGGTTTTAACTTTATGATTGTTGATGATCCTTTTGAAAATAGAGAATACTTGAAATTTAGTTAATTTATTATTAATTTATTATAAATTATAATATTATTATAATATATTTTAGAAACATAACTTTTATTAATTATTAAATTATTTAATTGATGATTGGTCTTACATGTAGTCTTGATACTTAAAATTCTAACCAAATTTTCTCAATGAATTTTTGTATTTTCGATCAATTATTTCGCTTTATTATTCGTTCTTTATTTATATTATTAAGTTGTACATGAATGGATAAATTTTTAAAAGATTAAATGATATATGTCAATAAAATTATTTGCGAATTGAAGTAAACTCTTATATAATTTATAATAAATGCTCTTATGTTTCAGAGAGTTGACGAACAAATTTTATTTTTCATAAATATTATATCCATTTGTTAAAAAATTGATTAAATTATATATATAATATTTATGATTTGTAATCTTACAAATCTTTAGTTAATATTTTAACCACAGAATTATAATATAAAAAAATATCATAAATGATTTATGATGTATATCAATTTCATTCATTAATTAATGCGTCGTCTAAGTGAGAAAAATTCTAATACAATTTATGTATATCTAGATGATATTAAATATATTTATTTAAGTTCTGTCTGAAATTTTTCTCTTACGTTATTTTTTATGTTACTTAGAACTATAATTATTATATTAATATAACTGAAGTAGAGTCATTTAAATAGATATCAACCCTTTTAATTATTAACGAAATCTTATTCTTTCTAAAGATATTTCTGGAAAAGTTTCTGTCGTTACTTATTTAAAATACAATATAGTTTCTAAATATATAAAAGAGCAGACTAAATAACAATTCATTGTTGAATTAAAATTTTATAAATATCAATAACTATCAATTTCTACAATAAATAACTATTTTTCGAATCTTTTTCGTAGATGTTAACAAATATTTTATCAGTCTAAAAAATGTTTTTTCTATGTATAAATTTGTACCTTGTTTTCATTAAAATTAAAAAATCAAAATCTTTAAATTAAAATGAATATTACAATTGTGTTAATTGTTGATAAAAATTTAACGTTTAATTTGCCTTTAAAAGAGAACTTAAAATGAATTTAATAAACTATAATATGTAACAAAGTAGAAAACAATTTTGTTTTAAATTTTGAAAATTGTTGATTGACGTTATTATAAGCAAACAAAGGTATATTTTGTACTAAATATAAAAAGTAAAGGTAATTCAAAAGAAAAATATTTTTAAAATTTCGAAAAAAATATAATATTTAAAACATTGGCTACTAATCGTAGCGTTTTATGTTGACTAGAAAATTATTTTAGTGTTGTATTATTATGAATTATAAGCAGATTTAATTTACTAATTTATTGTATACATAACATTTTTTTTTTAATTTGTATATATATTGTATTATTATAAAATATGCATTTATTAAGTTTTATCTCATTAAAAAAAGAAAATTTTTCACAACTTATTTGTGGTGGCATGAATTAGAGAAGCGGTCATCATAACATAAGCTTCGATAAATATTTTCGTAGTTCTATAAATACGATTGATAAAATGTACATAAGCACATAAAACAGCAGAGTATACATGAAGAATGTATTTTACAATATCGTTCTAGTAATATTTACATAATTATTAAAAGATGTATTTTAATTAATGTGTGATTGTAGGTTAGTATTTCAAATGATATGCAAAATTTTGTATTTTTCTTTTACATATATTAACAAACGGTAGGTTGTAGAGCTTCTTGACCATTACTTTCTAATTCACCATACTTCATAGCATTTAAGTAAATAAACTCATTTTTTTACAAAGAAATTCCTTTCTGATATTAGCCTAAACGTGTATTAATATAAAGAGTTACCTCAAAATCAGACTCTACTCGGTGTAATTGCATATCTGTATTTGTCTTATTCAGGTTGGTTGTACGACATCACTGGGACGTACGACTTATCTTTCTATCTGGCGGGTTCCTTCATTGGTCTAAGCGGCATGATGCTAATGGTAATGCCCCTCATGGACATATACCGCAGGTTCAAAAAATCAGCCGTGCGAAAACGGACCAACGCCGCGAGTCGCAACTTCGCTGACATCAACAGCGTCTAATGCGAAGAGCTAAATCAATAAGGACTTATTCCTTCGACCAACACAACATCAACTTCGACGATCAATGGAGGAAGATCAGAAATACTCACCAGTGGAATTTTACTACGTTATACCTATGTTGCGCTAGAAACGCTTCCAAATAGAAGAGAAAATAAATAAATAGACGGATAAACAGAGAGGAATCGCGAAATGTATAAAAGGAAACGTCATAAATTAATTCAAGTGAAAGACAGACATCTTTGTATTAACAAAACTGAAGAATGAAAAACACTGCGCGTCACGGAAAAGTTGCAAAATATATTGATGTGACTTTCACTCGGGGATGTTCCCCTTTTTTCTAGAATCAGGCGGTATATTAAAATTAGCTATTAAAGACATACATTTTTTCAGTCTATCTGTTTTCATTATATAGATTTGAACATATAAAAATGAAGCCAAAGAAGTTTTCATCACTTTTTCTTATAGAAATCATGTTAATGTCGCGCCTTTCATAGTTGACTCGTAATAATACTCAACTCGACATATATTCAGGTTAATTTTTTCAAAAATTGTATCTGCTTAGTACATGTATCGATACGATTACTCTTTGCACAGTTAAAATTATTTTTTCCAAAAAAAAAACATAACTCTTGCTTTATCAATTAAAAATAATAATTATAATCTCTGATATTTTTTTTATAAAATTTGAATTTTATATAATAATACATGTATAAATCAATTGATTGTCATTCTCAAGTGTCGAATAATTTATCGTTTATCGCTTTTTATAATCACTTGATTTAAATATTTCATTCTTGAGTTAAAGCACATACAGGCTTTTCAGGTAGGTTTAAAATGTAGATTTTCTACAAAGTTGCAAAAAGTATAGTTTTTGTCGTTATGTTTGCATGTTGTACATTTCAATATGTATAATAAATTTTAAGAATGCAATATAATTTTTGAAAAAATCAGTCTTCGGCTTGTAACATTCATTTATTGTCACTTGTACTGCTTTGCCGAGTGTATTATAATGAAGGTCTCCCGATCGAATTTATTTTAATTTTTTGTAAATAGAAAGAACTTCGTTGTACTTTATGTTTTTGTTTTAGTTTATTGATTTTTAGTTTCAAAAAAGACTAAGTGAAGGAATGTAAAATAGTAAGCTAGTGCAAAATATAATAAATATCATTTTCTTTTTTCTTCTAACAGAACACTGTAGGTCACGAAAAATGATTGATCACATTATAACCGAATATTCTGTATTTTTGATTTTTCAAAAAACACAATCCAGTAATATGATCGATAATAAATTATAATGTTACGTAATGAAAATTTTATTACAATTATTTTAAATTATTAAACAACAATACTTTATATGATAATAAATACATTTGTTTTTCATTAAAAAAAGGTTTCGTTTTGTAAAATATTATATCATAACATTACATTATTGTTCAATTAATTTAAAAATAGTCTTATTTGTATTTGATATACAAAATCAATAATAGCAGAAATAACAGTATTTTACAAATTAAACTAAGAAAAAGCTCCTGAATGCTTTTTAAATTAAAAATTATCTAAAATTCCTTTGACTTCGATAGTTTCACTTGGTACGTCAATTTATTAAATTAATATATTCTAACTTATTTTATTAAAAGTTAAAATTTAAAACTAAATATAATCATACATTGGTTTCATTAAAAACATCACATAAAGTCTATAAATGTTATGAAATCAATTCTCAAAAAATTATTAACTAAATATCTTTTCAAATATTTTCTAATTGTAAACAATAATTTTTAGTGCTTGTTTATTTGATTTAATTACACTAACATTTATTGACACGTATTGATTTTTGATATTTAAAACAAGTTACACCAACAGTGTTACTCAATATACAAGAATAATTAAACATTTTTACAGTTGGTAATACTTTATTTAATCTGAGTAATTTATAAATTTTAGAATGTAAAGTAGTCACTAATATATATTTTTCATAAAACTGAAAGTAATATAGTAATACGGAAGACCAAATTGTCATTTATAAATAACATACATATGTTATAATTTATTTTTGCTTTAGTTTCAATTTAAAATATTTAAAAAAAGTCTTATCATATAATCGATCGGGTGACTTTCGATGACGCAATGTCATTCCTCATTATTCCCATGGATATAAAATAAATTATTAATTTATAAGGATAATAGAATTATATTACTAAAAATATTCACAATAATAATAGAAATAGTAGTATTACTATTACCACTACTACTGCTACTATACTAATAATAATAGTAATACTAACAATAATACTAATAATAATAAAAAATAGTAGTAATAATAATAAAAATATTGTAGCCTTTCGGTAGTGTCCGTGGACCTCCGAGCGTCGTTTAAAAAGGAGAAAAAAGCAATCTTCCAATAATGCGCGTCAACCATAATTCAGGTGTCTCGCTATGTAGAGGCAATTTTTTTGGCTTATACACAATATAAAAAGTAAATATATCATTATATATATACATAAATTACGAAGTAATAAAAAATGGGACGTTGCGAAATAGTCTCGTAGTATCTGCCCCTTTTTTCGTAATTTGGCGCGAGATAATTATACAAAAGAATCTTAACATTAAGAGAATGTGAGTAAAAAGGAACATTAGCGATATTATATAATGTAAACTGTATAAAGAAAATTTTCAAAATAGAAATAATGTACAAATAGTATGGAAAATACACCCCGCAGTGTAGTGTCTTCAACTGAAGCGATTTTATGATTAACTATTTTATAATTGTTTATCTTAAGAGTATAATATCTTGTCATTAAAATAATATTTTTCTGAATATTTAGTAATACATAACCGTCATTTATGATGTAAACTGGATAATTTTTGACGAAATATTTCTTTTCTTTATTGCAATTTAATACACCATTTGAAATTGTAGGAAACTTAACTGTACTAACAATGTTTAAAGAAACATTGCATGATATTCTTTTAAAATACTTTGTCATTATTTCTCTACAATCAAAATGATATTTTATTAAGAAAATATAAAACAATTAAAACTATTCCATGAGATTCATGAATCAATTGCATTTAAAGAATAGAAACACTAACCAAAACTAAGGTTATTATTAATTCAATTAAATCGCTCAAGAGAATTCGTTGTATATCGGCAATTTTGAATCTCAGGATATTAAACAAATACTGTTAGGCACGTGTAATCGATTGCCGAAAGCGCGAAAGCTATTTTTGTGTTTTTCTTCTTTTTTATGTAGATAATCAACTATCTTTAGTTAAAACAAATTGAAAATAAAATATTTGCTTTGCATATATCATTCATTATTTTTTGTTAATTACAATTAACGTGTTTTCTTTTTTTGTTGTCTACATAAGTTTATCTTCTATGTAAAATTTTACAAAGCTGCGATAAAGTATGTGATTTAACAAATAATTAATTTCATTATCTTTTCTGTACAATTTAACAATCATTCATATGTTGTATACGACTATTTTGTGTTTTTTTCTTGCTAAATATTGATAGCTTTTGTAGATACAAAAACAATTATTTTTGTGTACCTACAAGTTATGTTTTCTTTGTTTGCGTTTATCAAATTATTATTTTCTAATTAATCTGTTTTAGAGTTGTTGAATATTATAAGCTTCTTGATTTTTTTTTATTTCTTCATTTTTTTTTAATATAATGTTGAAAGATGTATACAGAGATAAGACGTCAGATTATTTTGTATAATTGCATACGAATAAAGAAATGTGATCGATGAAGGACGAAAAAGGAATTAAAGGTTATTTTTCTATAACTCTGGCGAGTATTTTTAATTGATTGTGAAAAAACATAACAATGTATAGCGAGCAAAATATAAATCTAATAATCCTTCCTAAATTGTCGAGTTGAATATTTAAAATCACTAATACTTAGGGAAAATGGATTTTTTCGCGATTCTAGCGTTATCAAATTTTTAAGCCCTTTTGTTTCATGCTAATATTTTCACCAAGATTCAGCGATTTTAAATGTTTTGCAGTATAATGTAGGATAAATATTATATATGCGGATATTATACATAATAACGTTTCAAATTTCAGAGTTGATACACTAAAAAACCTAAGAGAAAATGTTTGTGTAAAGAATGATATGAATTAAGAACAGAACAACAAAAACTAGTCAATAATAGAAATGAAATAACCATTTTATAAGCTTAATTCAATACATTATTTTACCAGTGTGCATAAAAAGATACATAAACAAGTATAACTTTTTAAAAAATATTTCATAAATTTTGGAATTGAAATTAATTTTAGAACGAAATATGTGCATTTACTCATGTTCACATATTTTTACAGAGAAGAATTATATTATCAAGATACTAAGATTTTTAAAAGCAGGTATATATATATATATATATATATATATATATATATATATATATACATATTATTTAAAATCATTATATTATGAAAATATTTATATAGAATTTTATATATTTGTATAAATTTATATTTAAAAAAGTTAAGTAAGTTTCTTAAAAAAACATTTTTAGTCTATTTTTAAATCATTTTTCAAATAAAACTTACCATTTAATTTTTAAATTCAATTCTCTGATGTTAATATAAATGATTTTTAATATTATTATTATAAATATACCTTTGGATAAATTTATGAAAATATACAGTCACTGGTTTTAAAAAAAGACAATGAAATAATGAGAAATGTTCAATATTTAAGACGACAGAAGGTATTATTAACAAATACAAAAATGTAGCTTTTCTGTGATGATTTGACATACTGTACGGTAAATATTACAAACAAATTTTGCTCATAATTTTTGACATTTGTCGTTTCAGTAATCCTATAGCTTTCAGAATTTTTAGAACTCATGCATTTTATTTGTTTTTGTTAATACAATATTATATTTAAAAACATTTTTTAGTTTATCTTAGTTTTTTATTATTTACGCAATTGTACCACTAATACATACATTTATAACTATTGAAAAAATCTATATTTGTCAAAAATTGTAATGTATAAGAATTTAAATAGTATATTATAAAAACAATTTGAAATTCTTAAATATTTTTTAGGAAAAAATTTGAAACTTGAAGTATTTCTCTAAGAATATATATATATATATATATATATATATATATATATATATAATAATTATTATTCCATCTTCACAAAGAAATATTTTCATAAATGAAAGAAGTGTGCGAAATTAGTAATATAATTCTGATTAATTAGTCGTCAATATTATATAAAGTTTAAATGTGAAATAAAATTTTTAATTCACTCTAATATTAAATTCTTTACAATTTACCAATTAAATGCGTGAATTTATTTACCTTTTGCTTATACAAGGATTATAAAAACGTCAAATATGCAATATGTATGCGCGTCCTTAAGGGCACATGTAAAAAATACTCTACGAATCTTATAAAATAATATTTTATTATATAGAAAGAAAATAATAAAAACACGAAACAGAGATAAACCCATTCATTCATATTATAAAATGAATTTTTAAAAAATTGCAGAACAAAGAAGTTTAAATGCGAAAAAAACTAAATGCTTTCTTATGAATAGTCAACGTTATAAGAAGAAAATTGTAATAAAAAGATGCATTAGGTACAGTAAGCTTAGAAAGTAACATAAATCTGCGTAAGGGTCATGATGCAGCTTCCCGAATTTTCATTTGATTTTGAAAACAATAACAATAGTATGAGGTGTAGAGATGGAAACGAAAAAAATGTACGTATATATGTATTGTACTTTTGTTCTTTTATCTAAAATTATTTTTCTAAAGAGATACAAGTATAACATACACAGAGATGTAATAATATTCTTCATACAATATAAAAATTATATTTTGATATTTTTAAATTATACTGGTTAAAATTTGAATTTGCAAATATTGATAATAGTTTTATAGTAGCTTTGAGTATTTCAATTTATTTTTCAAAAGAAATTTTCACTTAAAATATTCAATTGTTTTATGAACATTAAATATTTCATTTTCTATTATGCAGTAAAAGAAATAATTCTAATTTCTATGCTAATCAATTATTTAACCAGCTATTCATCCTTTTATAAAGTGTTAAATGAATATATAGTTATCTATATAAAAGTATTTAAATACGCTCGAATTATATGTAAATAATTTGATCTCTTTTAAGGAAAAATTTTTTCTTTTGACAATAAAATGTTAAGCTGCGAATCATGTTAAAATTCGTTGTCTAGAGACGATTTTTTTGTTTACCAAAAATTAAAAATTTGGTTAAAGAATTTTTTCTTTTTATTCCATTTAATATAGTGTATTTATTTTTACTTTTTAAGTTATAAAAAATATTTAAAAATTTCTATCAAATTAATAAACATGATTACGTTTTGGATATGATATATAAACAAGAATCCTTACTATTACATTGAAGAAAGAGAATCGAAATTTTATTTTGTTATAAAAAATTTTTACAATTATTAAAATTTGTGCAATTGAACAGCTTATTGCGTAAATTTATTTTATTCAATGAATAAAAATCTTGCAATATAAATACATGCGGGAAGTCCATTATGTTTCATAAAAATGACACCCTATAGCCTCGTGCAACGTTACTATTACGGAGTAGAATTAAATGATTGATTAAGACTTCTTTTTAGGTAAATAAAGAAAAAAAGAAAAAACTTAGAGATTAAATGATTTTCAAATTGTATACATACGTAAATAAATAAGACATGCGCTTGTAACAGCATCTACATTATTATAAAGTTATATGAATGAAGAATCCTATATTTTCCAAAATTGCATTATATATGTGTAAAACATATTTAATTAAAAAATTAAAAAATACGGAATTAATAGACTTATTATTTAGATGTTCTGTACATAATATTAAATATTTTTTTGTAATTCATTTTTAAAAATGTGTATAATACTAATTTAAAAGAAGATAAATTTTGAAGCGAATAATTTAAAAAAAAATTGCTGCGAATAATTTTTTAACTTTACGATTTTTATTAAATTGGAACTTTGTATACACACACATACACATGCGCAAAACGGACTAAGAATCTATGAAATTTCAAAATCAAATGAAATTTCAAAATGAAATTCTATAAAAATAGATTATGAAATATTCAAAGAATAATTTTAAATTGAAATAAACAACACACTGATCAAATGTTTTATAATAATGTTATAGTCTGAAGAATGGTTAAGTTTAGTGAATTATAAATTCCATTTACTTTATCGATGAACTACGAAATACATACAAAAATCAAGCTGCGAAGTAGTTCGCAAGAAGGCAGGCGGATTACATATTTCATCGACTTTTCAGGCTAATGGACGTAAAAATTAAAATTTGTTTCTAAACTTCAATGCCAATATACGAAATAACAATGAGAAAAATGTAAATGTGATTTATCGTCAAAATTTATAACTAGTTTGTTTCAAAATTGAAAATACAAGCATTTTCAAAATACAATACAACATAAAAAAACACATTTAATAACACGAATCTACAAAAATAAAATTCTTAAAATTAAGGATTATTTTATATGAAAAATATACTCTATCCAAATTATCCTGTATTTTTTTCTTACAGTAAATACACTACTTTTGTTTCGTATATTAGATCTTGAGCTCATGATGTATTTCTTTTTGTACTGATTTGGCAGACCTGTGACTAATGAACACGATTCAGACCAAATAAACAATCTTTTGGTTGCTCATGTCAGCTGCAGTTAAACTAACTATAATATTTTTTATGTTGAAATGAATTATTATATTGATGCAATTACACATGATAATATATCGATATAATTTTAAATATTGATTTTTGCTTACAAGATTCAAAATTAGGTTCACTATCTTTTTAAAAATATTTAAAAATATTTTCATTTTCTTACCTTTTTTATTTTAATATATTTTATATTTCTTCTATTTTTTATACAATTAATTATTCAAAATTATTCATACTTTAAAATTAAGTATAATGTTACATTTCTAGTAAGTTAATTTTCTTTTTAAATTATGCTGAAATACATGTGCAAACAGCAATCTAGTATGATGTTTAAAATTGCGATGAATACAAAAATGAACCCTTGGTGGGGGTAATGGTATTTAGTATGTTATATAAGAAAATAAAAGAAGGCAGAATTATTCCAGAGAATAAACTTCACAGAATTACTAAAGGATGCATATATATTTAAGTACAAAACTGTTACATACGAAACCACTTCTGAAGAGTTTTTTGACGAATATATTCCACTCGCCTGAAAAGTTGAATTGGCTCTCTCCTCTCTCACTCTCCCCCCCCCCTCATGTCAGTAGAATACTATTTCAATCTAAATATTACGCCACTTCCCTGTAACTTTTTCCTACACTAATATTTTTACTAGATTTTCTCATTCTTCATATATAGATCTACACGCAAGCACACTTTCGACCGTCCTACGAATCTTATACATTCATACTAATTTATGTATCTTAAAATTAAACTCATATTACAAATTTGACATAAATTATTCTATTTCTTTCCTTTTGTACCATGACATCAAATATAATTTTTAAAATTTACTATTATTATTTTATATAATATTATTATATTAATTATAATATAATTATATAATTATAATATTAATATTATTATTATAAATATACTATTATTATTATTTTCTATTGATGATCAAACATCATTTTTTTAATGAATGTAACAATATAAATAATATAAATTACTATTTTAAATTATTTTAAAATACTTTAGATTCATTGAAAGTAATTATTGATATTTAAATCTTAATTCGTATTTGGTTTAGATAAATTAATTATTTAAATTGAGCTATAATTTCCATTACCATTAAAGAACAATTTTAGACCATTAAACTTATAATGTTTTAGGAATTTTAATTATTCGAAAATGAATACCCTTGAAACTGGGTAACATATTAGAAATTTTCATATAGAGCATTTTATTAAGACTAAAGTACAATCTATTTTTATACCTGTGATGATCATTTTCAAATTTATTTTATAAAAATAAAAATAAGGAAATATTTTAAAGTCGAATTCTTAATAAATCAATGACCCTAATCAAATTTTCAGATTTTGAAATTTAATATAAATACTGAATGTATTACAATAATTTACAAAGTTCTAAAAGAAATGCAGCTAAACAAAATTATTTTGAAAATATTTCGAATATTTCTTACTTTCTTTTACAAACAAATGAAAATTTCAATATAATAGAGTTATAGTTTTAATTAATCAGTTATTTGGATAATGTTAACAACATTTACTATAAGACGTATTCGATTTAAATTTAAGTTTAATTGAAATTGTTAACTACTACGCATAAAATCTACTTTTTAATTCAAATAACTAAATATCTTTACTATCAAAAACTGATTTTAATAAGAAGAAAAGTTTAAATAGGTAAAACTTCACTGAAAATCAGTAGATTAGATGACCGCAT
Source organism: Wiebesia pumilae (assembly GCA_018907045.1). Classification (NCBI taxonomy): domain Eukaryota; kingdom Metazoa; phylum Arthropoda; class Insecta; order Hymenoptera; family Agaonidae; genus Wiebesia; species Wiebesia pumilae. Next base: position 6,780,561 of record JACCHZ010000127.1, read on the forward strand.
AATGTACATTTTTTATCCAGATGTTATAAACTTTAATTGTATTTTTTCATCTTCTACTAGATGAGAAGGTTACTTTAAGATAATTAAAACATCTTTGTACTACGAAAGATTTGACCAATTTCGTTCACTTTTAATGGAAACGGAACTTCATATAAGTATTATCTTCGAATTCAAATAATAATTTGGACAAAAATTCTATATTAAATAAAATAAAACATGGGTATTAGAAAAATATAATGTTAGATTAATAAAGTTAATATTGTTATAGATACTTTTAGCGAATAACTAGAAAATGACTATACTGTAATCATAAACTCTCGTGACCATAAATTGGATTTCAATAGCAGATATGAATGGAAGTATACTAGGTAACTCAATGTGAATGTTATTTTGCAAGAATACAGAAAATTTTTCAACAGGAGTATTTCTTATATTTATCAGGTGTATTTTAGTATTTATCATTACGAATATACGTGTATTAAAGTTATATAGTTATAAAAGTTGCACATTTATTTTATGTGAAATTATATGAAATTAATCTTAGCTAAAATTATAACTTGTTTGTTACATTTTATAAAATTCATTTAATTATGTATGAAGTTTTTTAAATGATAAAATAAATTTACCCTTGAATAATCGCTACATTTGTAACTAAAATATACATAAGGAAATTAGTTTGTGAATCAAATAATAATACTTTTCAATATTAAGTTTAATCTAATAAGTAATTAGTAAAAATTGAAAGAAAAAATAGTCTTAAGATTTCAATAATCAGATGAAATAAATGATAATAAAATCAGTGACACCTAGGGATTTCGCTCATATTATTGTGAAGAACAAAATATCTGGCCATTGTTAAAAAAAATAATTTGCACAATTCAAAACATGTAGCGTAACTTGTAGAGAGAATTAAAATTAAAGATCTTTTATATCAGACGCATGTATAATTATGTAAAACAAAATTTTTTTGAGAGTTTGGAAGATTATATATTATAAAGATTAATAGAGAGAGAGAGAGAGAGAGAGAGAGAGAGAGAGAGACAGACAGACAGAAAGAGTTTTTGTCTCTCCAAGAAAAGAAGTTACTTATACATGTTGCATGGTAAATAGGGAGGAGTAAATTTGATTCTATGTAGGAGGGATAAATGGATGATCGTGCTATACTTGCCGAACGCTATAAAAGAGCGTACATAAGTCGTTTAATACATTTTTTTATTATTTATCGAAGGATCGACCGATTTCGTACGTACATACATGTAATTCGATTCTCTTTCTTCAATATAACAAAATATCTTAAATTTTGCTTTAACGCCAGTTTCCAATTGTTGATTCCTTCATAAGACTTTTTACGACTTCTTCAAACCTTTACATTACATCATTGAGCGAATAAATTTGACTCTAGATTTTCCGGGCTATTCTGTCGTAAGAGATCACACATGTCCAAAGTTCACATTTTATAATTTTTCGTATCTCTTCATTTTCCATATGCATGTATTAATCTGAGCCTGGATCAAATTAAGCCACATTTATTATTAAAACAATAATTATATGAAAAAATATCGATCTTTTTTATTATTTTAGGATGTTTATGTTTCACTATCTAGTATTTAACTACTTTAGATCTATAATAATAGATAACAGATTGAAATAAACTAGTAATGTTGTATTAAAGTAAAGCTATTTTATCTGTTGATTTTATCATACTTATAATACATGTATATATAAGAATTATTCTGAAGTTATAGATTATACATATCAACTATTCATATAATATAAAATAACATCTACAGTTCTTTTATTTCACCCAATCAGCTTAGAATTTAGAGCTTATTAAATTTGTAGAGTTATTATGTATTATTTATCAATAGCTTAGAAATTCCACTACCTATTCGTCATTGAGAATGAAGTTTACTATCAAATATTTACAATTTATAACTTAAAATTATTAAGTGGTCAAAGAATTATAAATAGTAATTATTTACGACATCATCATTAAATTAGTTCTATAATATTTATCTTTTTTATGCTTTCAGTATTAGTGTTATATATTAATTTTAGTATTGTAATAAATTAATTTATAGCGTTATGATTATCTATTATAAATATGTATGAAATTATATATTTAGTTAAAATTCTTTTTAAGTAAAATATAAATAAAATAATAAAAATAATTAAAATAAGTTTTGAACAAGAAAATAGAGAGATTAAATGATGGAGATAATTTTTATACAACATATACTATTATTCATATTCATTGGATTTTTCTAACTTTATCTAGATCATTGTGTGAGTATAAAATTAATCCTTGTTAATAATATATTTTGACTAAATATTAAATTAAACTTAATTAAGACTAAATTAAAGTCTTAAAAAAATAATTAAAAAATATATTAAATGATGTTAGCTTTCTCACAAGGTATTTTTTCTAAATATTCAATTTCATGAATTTATTTTAACATATTATATAAACTTATAGTTTTAGCTTTGTATATATATATAGCCTTGTTAAGTCATTTCCAAATAATTTTTACTTTAATATTTATATAATAATTCTTTTACGTGAATACAATCAATTGTAGAATTATTCTTTAATAAATATTTATATATTTACTTACGATTGAACAATAAATTACTAAATGCTTTTAATTTTAATTATCTTTCTTTACACTGACATGTTTTAGTAAGTAGGATAAATAATTATAAACTTAGGATGTAATAAAAAAGTAATTATATATTATTAGTTTTATTATTTTAACAGTATGTAAAAAGATTTTTTTGTTCTATATCAACTATTTTTTATACCATATTTATATAATGAAGAATAATTATAATACATTATAATTGAAAAATTTTTTTTTTAATTTATCTGTATTTTTGTATTCTTAAAAAAATTGTTATAAATTTATAAGTTAAAAATAATGTTTGTATAATAATTATAAAAATATCTGCTCTTTCAATTTAACAAAGTAATAAATTTTTATTTGGTGTTATTCGTATCATAATTTTAAAGAGTAACTCAACCCAATTAGTTCTAGTACTCTTGACAATACAAATTAATAAATCCTAGTATAATATAGCTTAATTAATAGCTTCATATAAATTACATGTAACTGTATAACAAATAAGTAGTATAAATAATCATTATTATACATTTTTCTCTAGTATTATTTTTTATCATTCATTTTATTTCATTAGTCACTTTCAAATTAGTTCTACTTTCATTTTATTTATTTAATCATAGTTACAGATAGATAGATAAACCTTAGTTCTCTTTAATGGAAAATATTTTTCATAATTTTACTTTTTTAAGTTGTTTTACTCGACTCATCAGTAAGGATACATAGTCTCACCCTACTTTAGATACTGTGAGAGAATTAGATATATTAACTACATGTTGTATTAGAATGACAATTCTGGCACTTTAGAAAAACGCTTAATTCGTCAATTTGAATACTAAATAAGTTGATAAGAGAAAAGGTGTAATATTTATCAGAACGTGACTATTAAAAACATTAGAGAATATTTTAAAACTTTGTTTATACCGAAGAGTTTGTGAATATTTATAATTATTATTAAAGTTTCAATAATTTAAATAAAAACTAATATTACTTTTTAAACGCAAGTCATTTATGAATAATTAAATATTTGTATATAGACGTATGAATAGAACATTACATGGTGCCCGAACAGGGACTCAAGACAGAATACTTGAGATGTAATACCGAATAAAAGACTGAAGACGCAACACGCGAAACGTAATACCAAACAAGGATTCGAGATACTGAAGGCCGATCTAATGATACCGCAAAGTCTGGACGCCCTGACCTACGATTAACTGGTGTTGGAATTAGAGGCCCACGGTTTATCCACACGGGGAATCATTCCCACACTTAGGCGAAGACTTTGAACTAATATGTGGGCCCAAGGAGTTTTGAGGCTAGAGCATCTAGTATAAATAATTAATATATAATTTATGAAATAAATAATCTACAGCACGAACTATCTAACATCAGTATACAACAAGCATAAAGGGAACACCTAGCTTCAACGCCAAATACTATTCAACCTATAACACCAGATCCACCGTGCCAACTTTCCGTACAGGAGAAAACTAATATAGTAGCCCAAATTTTAGTAATGGAATCTCCTCCAGAACATTGGATAATGGACCAGATTGTAAATTTACCAGATGGTAAATTTAATTTGAACCCATCTACCGATCTCCTAGAAGTTGTTAAGAACGACTCTCCTAACCGCCAGACCTTACTAGGGTAAAAAGTTGCCCAGGTAGGATCTGAGGTTACTGAGAGAAGACAACGAGGTAGTGGAGTCGCAGTTCCGAAGAGCAAGAACGTCAAAATGTGCCCCATAACCCTATTCCTTGCTTCTTAATAGATCTCTAACGAGCGAAAACAACTGATAGATGGCGTTTTTCAAGAACCCTCTAGTGTCCAGGGCTTCTATAGTAGTAGCAGACACGTGCCCACTGAAGCGGCCCTGCTCCACAACTTCGCAGTGGCAATTTTTCCTCTCCCCAAATTGTGCTAGAGAATCTGAAGTTCACGTGACATGTCGCCGAGTTGTCATTAACTGTTCGGGCAAAATTCTCGTACTCTTGATTGTATGAGGCACATGTCCGTCACGTCATCGCGATCCGCCGGCCAACCCCTTTTTTTATAAGGTCACAATGAGCAGGACTCGATTTACTCAGGCAGGTCACCCTCTTGTGGCCTTTCGAACCATAGTGCTCACATATTTCTTTGGATGCTCTGCAGTACTTAGCTACAAGGCCATGACCCAAGCACCTGTAACACCTAAACAGTGAGATATAGTCCATGATCCTACATTTCGTCCACTCAATGTAGACCGCTCTAATCCCCGTAGGATATTGTGCAGGGCTGACGTGACCTCCATGACCCAGTTTATCGTATCCTTTTTTTGGGCCGACTTTAAATTTGAACGACGTTTTCAGATTCTCATAATCCGTTACCCCGAATGCTCCCCCATTTAGGTCGTAAATTCCTTTCACGACCTTCACCGGAGATATCTCTTTTGGAACACAGTAGATGATGATTCTAGGAAGTCTATCCTCGAGGATGCTGGTCACGAGACCACTCCGAGAAAGAATCGCGCAACTTGATAACCTGCGTGATTCTTCTTTGGAGTGCATCTCGACCAATACTCTTCCATCTTTTAGGAAAGAACAGCCCTAACCTGGATTTTGTCAACCGTAGGGTTGACATTGACCGGATCAAGGCCGCTCTTACGTCTTGTGTGGTTCACCCTTCTTTGGGCTTTTCCAAGAAGAAAAGCACTGCAAGTATTTTCCTCACTACTCGCCAAATCGCAGTTGACTGTGGATTGCCAACAGCAGGAAGCGGTGCACCTAATGTAAGCATCGGTGGTGCCGCAGTTGCCATGGCAGCCGAGACGATGGAAACTTCCTGACATTCAGCCGAAGAAACTCCGCACCTTTCGTAGACTGCCACCTTCCCTTTTAGGGAGGCATTTTCAATGCTCAGCCCAACAGCAACTTCAGAGATGCGGTCTAATAATCTCGACATCGCCTACCAGTCGTCGCTATTGAGTTTGTTCTTACTGCCTTGGCAGAAGATCATAAAGAAGCTATTTTTAAAATCCGCTACTCGTACATTTTGCGACTTATTTCTTCTGGGTAAGGAGACTTAGTAAAAGAGTCAGTACTCCCTCTAAGCCTCTTCTTCTTCGTCTTCCTTTTGGAAGATAGAGGACCAAGAATAGGTGGCTCATTCTTCTTTGGTTTAGTAATAAAAGAAAATGTTTTGTATTCTAGTACGCCTCTGACTTTTCAAAAGCCACCAGAACTAGCCTATGCGAGCTATCTAGCAACCTGTCCTATCCCGAATTTGTTACCGGCGGCTGCTGGTGCCATAGCGATATTTGTGAAAACGTACGGGAACCATTTCGCCAGGGGTTATCGAACACCCTAGAAGCAGCCTCCACAAACGTGTACATCCGAGAGCAGACCCAAATTTTTTTAAAACATAGTCTCTGAACCTAATGTAAGAGTAAGTGCTACGTAATGACGCAGCACACACAGAGAAGAAGGGATCGTCCGTCTGAGAGCACTATCGAACCCCAGATGTTTCTCCATCAACATGTGATGCATGTAGTGTATTTACTCCAAACGTACAGTCACGGGGCGAAGAGTTTTTCCAGACTCAAAAAATAACTCCGAAACTACTGAATGGTTTTTACTCCAATTTAACCAGACTAGAACCACCCTTTCAAGCATTAAGCCTGTCTAGTCTTCGAGAGGATTAACAGTCACACCTTAGAAAACATTGGATTAACTCATACACCAGATAAAAAGAGTTACAATTATAGTGTAATAAATTGCAACTAATATTATCTTTTCAGTTTAATCATAACGTTAAAAATATGTATATTCATATATATATGTTTCCAGGAGGCAGAAATCCAGAAAAATAAGAGACCGATAAAATGATTGATCGCATTTATAATTACAATTTAAATACGGTGTGCCTTCAGTATAACGAACCATCATAAATACGCGTACACTAACTATAATTGATCAAGTCAGTCTGCAATGCAAGAAAAACCTACAAGTCCATGCGTATCCATTTTAGATCTCTCGACCATTCACGAACCGCATGGTACCGCCTAAGTCCAGTTCCTAGTTCCATAAGAAAAATATTTACAAGTACATACATGTCCATTTGTAATAATACACGCGTACCTGACTACAACACTTTCTAAGTCCTACCTCTAAAATTTTCTGTCAGTTTGGTCGAAAATCTGATGATTATCTCGACCCCTGACCCCCTCCACACTGAAAATCAACGTTATCTGCCCGCGACCCTGAAACAACATCTACAGGCATTTCACAGAAAGTGTCAATGAACTCAAATAAAGCCGACCGCACGATAACCATGGAAATAATCCCTAGATTAATACGCAAATCAATCCAAGAAAATGATTAAAGTAACTTGCCCAACGAGTCCCGAAGGACTAGCAGATAGAGTACACAATTCTATAATTTAAGATATATATCTAACATACGAACCATTCAATAATTTCAGAGTTCATTCTTATCCATTTTTCTCTACGTAACGGGAAATTGAGACTCTTATAGCCCGTCCATACGTGTCCACCTGAGTCTCTTTGTTCTCGACAACCTCGATTTCGAAGCACTGATTGGAATCGACATATTGAGCCAAATCGGCAACTAATTCTCGCCGGAGAAACGCTTTTCCCGCCGACAACTGCCAATTGCCCTATAGAACTAATAACTCTCAAGAACGAGCAAAGAAGAAAATTCTACGAGGTTATAAACAAGGAGAAGTGACTCTCGGCCTCCGTAAAGGGACCTACGCGTCTCGTTGACTACGAGATCATGAGATTATGGAAAAGTTCTTCGAGTCCATTGGTAGTACTCGCTTAGAAGAAAGATGGCAAATATCGATTTTGTATCGATTATCGTCCCTTTAACGCAATAATTGAGAAAGATGCTTATCTTTTGCCGTAAATCAACGCCACCTTAGATAAGTTGTGGGGGGGCGCAGTACCTATCGATCTGTGAAATGAATACTGGCAGGTGCCTTTAATAGAGAACAGTAAGCCTCTCATGACCTTTACTGCGCCGCTATATTTTAGTGCCTCGTTGACCGAGTTATCATCCCTACAATCGAATAGAATATTTTCTGTTATGTGCCGCTCCCTCAACAAGGCTGAGCGGGATTATACCTCTACGGAAAAATAATGCCTCGTGGTGTGCATCTGGTGAGGCATCTGGAAGATGTGAGATTATCTTGAAGGCTACTATTTCACTCATGTGGTCGACTACCAAGTACTAGAGTGGTTGGAGAGGATTTAAAATCTCTCCGGTTGATTGGTCCGTTGGACCATCGAAGTAAGTTAGTGAAATTTCAAGGTCAAGTACCGCCGAGGCGTCGAAAATTAGCTGATCGACGCCCTTTCGTGGAATAAAAACATCGCCGCCATAAAAACCACCAAGAACTGGTACAACAGCACGCTATTGAAGGTGCAGAAACACCCCGAGGAACACCCAGACTACCTAGTAAAATATGGATTCCTTTATCAATATGCGATCAATACTGTAAATTTGAAGAGTAACAATCTTGCCGCCGCTTGGAAGCTGTGTATCTTTGAGCAGAAATGAGACAAAAGCTTGGCCGAAAATCATAATACCGCAAACACCGGCCATCTGTGGAACGGCCACACCAACAGCTGACTTGCCGAGCATTAGTGCCATCAGTGTCATCAGTGCCAGCTAAGCAAAGTACAATAGCAGGCCCCCGCCGGGAACATACCGGCTACCAACGTCGAAGAACTTTAAAAAATAGAAAATGGTTTTGATAAACTTGGTAGGACTCAGCCGACGTCTCACGCTTAGAACATCTGGCTCCTGGTGATACAAGACCACCTCATCGAGTGGGTAGACTTAGCAGCCCTGCGAAAGGCAGCGTGCAGAGCCATAATCGTGCTCCGATATGGCTGCCCGACCGCCGTTGTGACAGACAACGGGAAGTAGTTCGCAAGTAAAAAGTTCCGTATGTTCTTAGAGAACTGTGGAATCTCTCAACGCCGTACCATGCTGTATTCGCCATATTGTAGCCCTGTTGAGCGATCCAACAGGGTTCTGAAAACCATTATTACGTAATTTGTAGGGCAAGTTCACAAGGCTTGGGACATGTACCTCTTTAAGTTGGCCTTTGCCTTCAATACAATATAATTTGCCTAAGACCTTCTAAAATCAGAGTTGTATTACGACTTAAGCCGCCGAAAATGGCAGCCTGACCAAAAAAGGTTGGGTAAAAGCAAGAAAAAAAAAATAGTAAACATGATGTTTACCAGCTTTTGTTAAGTTAAAGGAACCGGTATGGAAATAAAAAATGTTGTCGGATAGAACACCTCAGCAACCATTCTGGCGAAAGTTTCCACCAAAATTGCCGCAGGTGCTATCACGAAGAACCAACGACCCGCGGAGGGCCGTCATCACCAGGAGAGTCAATGTCACGCGGAGGCTCGCCGTTAGCAGAGAGACCGTCTCTTCGCGCAAGTCTGCCGTCCCAAAAGTGAGAACCCTATGATGAAGGCTCTATTCTAAGCGTCTGGATGGAGAGCCTTCTACCAAGCCCTAACGCCGAAAAGATCCGCGCTCGGAACTGGCAGAAAGCTGGAGATGAGTTACGAGCCCGATACGGCGCACTTCCAAGAAGGAAAAAACCACGTTGCTCTAAAAGACAGCATGGATTTACCCCCGCCGCCGCTTTTATCACCAAGAAAGTTGTCATCTCCGCTACAAATGTCGATGATGCCTTTAACATCGCCACTATAAACGACATCAACACTATTATCAACGTGCCACAACTGTCACCACCATCGACAATTCTTTTACCATCAGCGCCGCTCTCAACCAGCCCCGCGAAACCATTGAAGTATCGTATGGGAAGCGACGATTTAGCGTGCACTATGGAGTTTGGAAGAGGCAACTGACCTTGTGCTCCGAATCCAGGACGCTGATCAAGTGCAGTATTAGACAGCTCACGGGTGTCATTCTCTTTACCGGAAAAGAAGGGGTTGCAAGGGTTAGAACGCCTATCACGGAAACTCGGTGCCATCAGTCGTGAGATGGAGAACGGAGGTGGAAGAAAGCCGCTCTTTACGCCGCGGTGATCTGAAAGAAAATACGTATCGCGTTTAAGTATTTGTCCTTCTTTACAGCCACCTACGAACTCACGCCCTGCTAAACGTATAAGTGAGTAATTAAATTTTCATGTAAAATAATCCTTCGAGTTCATTCGACCGATGTTGAAACGATTATCGTTGTGAAATAGCTTAGAAAAAATAACCATGTGTATTATTTATCTTTGGAAATAGCATCAAAGTTGGGTAATAATAGTCAAAACTTAAGGAAATTTTGGTCATCAGTTTTGTTTGTATATTATGCATTAGTCTAAAATCTTGCATCGTTGGAGTTGCAACAAAATTCGAGCATCTAAAAAATCAATTTTTGTTTAAAACTTTATTAATAACCATTAAATTTCACGCGTAAAAATAAATTTAAAACTAAATTATAACAGAGAAAATTTTATTATACAAGATGATTTTTTATAAAAAAAGATCAAACACAAAAAATGGCGCGGAACATTACATTTATTGCATTTTCAGTTTATGTGTACAGATATACACTATGTAAGTGTATTACTAATAAAATTGAGATAAGGTTCGTATAAGATAAAATATATTCCAAAATCGTTTTAAAAATTGGTATATAATTATTCGTTACATCATTTTGAATTCATATTTGAGTGTGTATACGCAGTTTTGATCAAGTTTTATATATTATAGGGAGAGAAAGAGAAAGTGAGAGGTTATAATACGTAATTATGTATATATTAACTGGAACAGATTATATAATTGGAATTTCTCAAATATTTTTGAACTGCCTAGAACTAAAATTTATCTAAAATAATTCTGACTGGCAATATTTAAGTGATACATTTTGTTACATTTTAGTCATCTACAAAAACGTATTTGATCATTAATTACAAAAATAAAAAGCCATGTTGGCACGATGGGAAATAACGAAAATTACGGAGGCGAATCGTTACCATCTGAAAATTGATCTGCTTCTCTGTTTGGACACTTAGTTCATATGACCTTTGAATGTGTATGAATATATATGCATTTGTGCACTTGAAGCAGTTTTGTAAGCAGTACTGTAAGCAGATTTATTTCAGACTTACCAGCTGATGTACATAAGTTTTAGGCACTCATTTTTTTATAGTATACAGACGTTAGTTATTTATTTTGTTATGTATCCATTAATATTTAAAATTTCTTCAAGTTCTTGTGCACAAAGATTTATTTTACCTCAGAACAATTTTATATTTTTTATCCTAAAAAATGTTTCAGTATTAAACATTTACGGAAATAATTGATTGTCACATCTTTAAGTCTATTTTATTACATCTATTCATATAAAAATTATTTACAAATTCAATATATTTTATAAACACTTCTTATTTGGCTATAAATTACACTTTGTTTATAGAATATTAATTTAATATAAATGTTACAAAGTTTGTTAGCTCAGTATTAAAAAAAAATATTGTTTTACCTTTCATATAGGTAAAACTAATTCCGCGCATATGCAAGGATGCAAACATTGAACCAAACGAACATAAGAACGAACCAAAGAATACGTTTATTTCTCTCATTGTCTAAACGCTTTTAAATGTTGTTAGCTTATTTAAAACAATTTTTCATTGTAGGCTTGTAATTACCTAAATGTAAATAAAATATATGATAATGTTTAGCCTGTAAATATCAAACCAACCTTTCATAGTTTTTGATCTTTAATGTTAAGGCTCTATAAATAAGTATAAAAGAAAGAATATAATATATGTTCATTAAATAATCGACTCTTAATTGAAATCTTATGTACGTATTTTTACTTTTCTCACATATAATTATATTTAATATTAAGAATTCCTACAATCAACCAAATATAGCGTTATTTAAAAGCTTCTACAAAATTATGATGTAAATCAGTAGACAAATAATAGATGTACCTAGTTACACTAGTATCTAGTTAAAGAAGTTTAAAAATGATTTGAAAAAAGACGGTAAAGGATTTCCGTACACTTTGTAAAACATTGAAATACGTTCACATATTCCTTTGAAACTTTAAAAATATGCTGATCTATTATCTAACAAATTTTTTGCTTGTTTTTCACCTCTTAAGAAATAGAAAAATATTTTAGTGGCTAAGATAAATAATTTTACAAACTACATATATTTTGTGACTAAGTTATTTATTCCCGTAATATTTGAAAGATTTATTCGTGTTAACAGCGGGGAGATGAAGAAAATGCTTTCACATAGTACGTTGTTTCCAGACGAACTGTCACACTTTTGTACTTTTCCTTTTTCTGACGAACGCAGTTTTATAATCTTGAAAGGACTTCGAGCAAGATAGGAAACATGTTGATGCATCTAAGTTGCAGCTGTGTACGATAAATTATTTTACTATCGGTTCACCTAAATTTATTTTTGAAATATATATCTGAGAATATCATTTATTATAATCCAATATTTTTCATGAACACTTTAAAGAATATAATTTTTATAATACTTTAAATAAAACCAAATTTATTGCATTAAAAAAATTATGAAGGTGAATCATGCCTACATATTTTGTTCCTTAAATATTCTATCCGAAATTAGTAAAGTGTACAAGATACAACATAATATTAAAAAATGAACTTAAGTTTCAAAATATATATTTCACATTATGTATAATAAATAAATAAATTGATTTCATTCATTTACGGAATCGTAAATGTTACAGGATTGTTTTACAAAATTATCAAGAAGAATTTCAGAAACAGTTACTTAAAATCATTTGAATTAAATACTACAATTAATTAGACAAATTTTTTTTATAATATTTTCTAATATGTTAACTTATTTAGGTTAAATAGATTTCACAAAAAATTATAATACACTATATATATATATATATATATATGTATATAGATTTTTGTAATCATATCATCAATCTAATTATTTATAATTATCACGTATTTTTTATTTCATTACTGGTTTTTAAAATATAACTGGTATTTTAATCATATTAAACTTAACTTAAATGATGTAATGTAGAAATTTATAATATGTGTAATTTAACCAATTAAGATAAGGTGGAATTGAATAAATATATGGTTTTTTAAACTGTAGAATTTATTGAATATGTTATTTAAAAGAGAAATTTGTAAAATTGTTTTAAATACTTAAAAAATGTACAGAGTATAATTTAGATAAATGTTAACGTTTTCACTATCAGTAAAAGTTCAGAAAAAGTTGATCATACTACTCTTAAACCGAGTGTTTTACAAAATTTACTACTCATTTGCTTTCGCAAATATTTGATTCCACTGGTACAAACTTATATTAGCTTTTTATTTACATTTCTTCTTTATTATGAGAATTGAATATTTTAAAAATTAATATTTGTTTTTATTATACAAATTATGGTAAATTTTGAGTTCTTTTTGATTGTATAAATTAAATTTTTATAAAATTTCTTTATGATAATGAACAGTAGAGTTAATTAGTCTATGTCAACAAATTTTAATCAATTAACTTTTGCAAATATTTTTAACTTATATGATTACTTTTAAATATAAAAACATCAAGTTTAAAAATACTTCTGTAATGAAAAGTAGATTTTTTAAATTTTTAGTTTCATATAAGGATTTTTACTTATAATGACATATTAATATATTTTATTGAAATTATATAATTTATAAGACAAAAAATGATAGACACAAATTATTCAATTCCGAAATTTCTTATATAAAAGTAAATTGAGTGTGAACAATACAACATTAAGCAATTGTCAGGTAAGTTATATTAAGACGAAAATTTTTCTTGCATCAAATTATATTATATAATACATATTTATGGATTCTACATAAACTTTTTGACATTACTTATCTAGTAATATTAATATTAAAATATTTCAGATTGTAGAATATTCATTATTACCCAACAATTAATTTACAATTAATTATGATATATATAATTATAGAATTCATTATTATAATTTCACTTAAATAATTTAATTTATACGTATAAAATGTTTTATTTGATCTAGTTTAATATACATTATGACATACATTTATAGTTATGGCTATCTATTTTAAACTTTGATCATAGCTTTAAATTTCTTCTTTAATAAATTGATTTAACGGATAATTAATTGCATAGGATTATTTTGAGAAAAAATAATTTAGTAATGAAAATAATTATCAATATGTTTACAGTAATTACATTTATAATAATTAAATATTTTGTAAGATATTTTATATAAATTAAATATTCGATAAATCGATAATCATTAATCTTTTTAACTTTTAAGTCTATAAGTACAATATTGACTGTCTATGTTTTATACATTGCATTTGATTTCTCAAGTGTAAATCTACAATTTAGTGTCTCATGCTGTTTTGACATTTAAGTACTGAAAGATAATGATCGATTTCAATGACTAGTTTCAATAAATTTGAAGAATGTTATATTATTTTATCACAAACATTGTAATTTAGTTTCAGATTTAGCATGAAGTAAGTGAGCTACAGTGAGTATGAAATATCTAATTATATTTTTTAATGTGGTACTATTAAAGTATAAAAGAGTCAAAATCAAATTTTTTATAAAAGTCTAAAAAAATATTAGAAAAAATACCTCACAATTTTCGAATATCTAAAGATGGTGGCAAATTGCAGAAATTAGAAATTCAAAATTATCAAAATTTCATTTTATTTACTAGTAAATAGACAGATAACATCATTATGTACTTTGAAGATAACTAGCTCATTTAAAAAAAGCTTATAAATTTAGAGTAAAAATAATAAATCGGATTCATTTAAAAACTATTTTACTAAAACGGAACTCTGTGTACATGAGTTGTCAAATGCGTATAGCTGGTTTCCATAGTACTAAGTATATCACAAAGAAAAACACAAAGCATGTATTTCAAGTTCACCTATATTTCAGAGTAGACATTTATAAAATTTCGATTGAAGATTCTTTTCAAAATCTTAAATATGTGCATTCGTTCCTCTATGTACATATGATCGAATACATAACTACTTGAATACAAGTATTTGTAATGTCTTTAGAATCGTTAAGTACGGGTAGTTACAATTATAAATATACATTACATATAATTGTAAATATAAGATATGTTGAAAGAATGGTTACCGATAACACTACTAGATTTAGTTTAGAATAGATTAATTGAAAAATATCATTAATTTTATATAAAATGAAATAGATGCTTAAAAAATTATCATCTGATAAATTACTTAAAATTCATTATTCTTCTAAACTGAAAATTTTGAAAAAGAGAAGAAAATCCGTTAAAAGAATAATTTTGATCGGTGCTTTAATATCATCAAACTATATTTATTTGTTATTTATTACAAATTATTACCTAATTATGGTCAATTAGTAATTGCAAAGATCAAGAAGTTTAATTAAATTTTTAGCATATCAGAAAATTATAGTATTTGTTAGATATTATTTTTTATTGAAAATTATAAAGCGTAGCTTAATTTCTGTAAGTTGTAAATAATATTATATAAATAATACGATGTGCAAGTAAATTTGATTTATTACTATACAATTATAGAAGACTAGAGATTTTCCTTGTAAGATAAGAATGGAAAATAATGTCTTATTCTTAAGTACTGGCAGTTAAATGTACAATCAATACGTGAATCATTACAACTATCATATATCATTATACAGTTTGAAAAAACCAAATGCAACAGTATATTTTTTTACAATAGAGATATGCGCGTGCGCGCACTCACATATGTACATTAAATGAGGCTACATGAGATTTTATTAAAATTAGATACTGTTTTCATATTATTGTTGAAAAACCATTACATATTTCCTTCATCAAAATTGATAAAAGTACCTTAAACTATTCATCTTAACTGTAATAGATTTATTTTGAGTTGTGAACATTATTAATTATAATAGATAGTAATTAAGTTCAGTCTTTCACTAATTGAGTTAAGACGTTGAGATGTTAAGACTAACGATATAAATCTCACTTTATCAATAACTTTTATTGTATATAATACTTCATTGATGATAAATTATTCTCATTAACCAAATTGGACTTTTTTAGAGTAATATGTACATTATCATGTTATTATATAATTTATTGGAATTAAATAAAAAGTTGAATATTTAAAAAATTAAAACGAAAACGTTAAAAATCTGATATCTTGATTTCAATTGCCTTACAAGCAATACTGTAGGAAACTATTATAATTTGGATATAATTTAAGACGTATCATATTTTAATAAAAGACCACGGAATAATACAGCTTCTAAAGAACCCACATATCGGTGGTGTTATTTTATTTAAATACATAATAAAAATTGTTTAGTAGAATCTATTGACAGTATAGATTTATGTGCTGTTATGAGTTATAAATTATGCATCGCAGACAAACAAAATACACTCGAAAGTTGGCTTGAACAAGTTGAAGTACTCAAAAATGAAATAGAATAATTTAGAAAAATTTAAACGTATAATGGGTTTGAATATTATTTTAAAAAAGCAGTAATATTTTATGAGTGTAAACTTTTAATGTCTTACTGTTAATAATAAATTATCAATTCATTTTAAAATATGTACAGAAGTTTGTACAGAAGTTCTCTTATTTATTTACAAAGAATGTATAATATCAATAAAATATTTAGGTATCCTTAAAAATAAAGAATATTGGTACAACTGAGATTCTTTATGTTATCACCGCTGTCGAAAGAAGACCAAGTGAAGCATCAATTATCACGTATAATACGTATTCGCCTACATGTGATATGTATATATGTATATACACGGGCGCTTCGTTCAGCATATCTGCCCATTCTTTAAAATCTGTAGCATTCAGCAGCAGTTCGTGGCTTAGTATTATATTTTCAGATGATGAAAAATAAAGTTAGTAGAGTAGAAATACTTTCTTTGTGTCTTTTTGATATCGATAGTTTGCTGCTCCCTATTTCTTATACTACCATTATGATGTTTGTACGTTTTTACATTTTACTTTTTATTTATATATGTAACAGTCAAGATTAGATTAAGCTTTTATTTTTATTAAGTGAAATAATACACGTGTTAATTATATTTTTATGTGATATGCATCTATCTATTTTACCTTTTAGATATTTTACATTCATCAACATAGAAGTTTCTTCGAATCTTTGTTATCATACTCAGAAAAACGTATACATTAAATTTAAATTGTTGCTTTTATAAGATTTTTTTTTAACTCAATACAAGAACCTCTTTTTATAAGGTTAATTGTTTGTATGTTTAGTCAAAGATAAATAAAAGATTCATAATTTTTAATAATAATTTGTTTTTTAATTCTTTTTACTGTTTCTTGTCTTATTTATTTTTTAAATGTCGATATTTGCTGAAAAATAAAGTTTTAGGATCATAATTTATAATGTACATTCTGAATAATTGAAATAGTTAATGATAACGTTTAAGCGTACTTTTCTTAATTTCATAATATGATTGTGTAAAAATTTTTTATCGTATTATTTGTAATAATTAATATACAAATTCCAATTGTTAAATTATGAAACGCAACATTTTTTAAAATTAAATTATATATTTAATTAAAGCCTCTACATATTTTTAATTTTCCAATTTTGAAAGATTAAATTAAAAAAAAAACTGCTCTTCTTACATAATAACAAATAGAATAAAATTACTTAGTAAAAAACATATTTAAAAATATTAATAGAAGCTTTAATATACATAACTTTTACAATATTTTGTCAAGGTAGCAATAATCATTAGATAACAAATATATCTGAATTTATAATTTAGATTTTTTTATAATTAGATCATACATACATCCTTTTTTCGACAAGTTAGAGTACCTCAAACTAATATCTAAATAATTTTTTTTCTTCATTTTTGGAATTAAATTGTTCATTATTTTTTAGAATAGATGATATATTTCTAATAATAATTTTTAATTAATGATCTTTACGTGTATAATAATTGAACTAAAGTGGAAATTAATCTGTTTTTTAACGGACTTCAATATTTATTGATATTATAAATGTATTTTAACTTATGCATTAGAGTAAGTTAAAATTTTCTTGACTTTTCAAATTATGTCAATGAAGTGGTTTTTATGTAATAGCTTCTTTGAATTCTAATTAATTTAATTCTAATTAATTTAATTCTAATTTATTTAATTCTAATTTATTAAATTCTATTTAATTTAATTCTAATTAATTTAATTCTAATTAATTTAATTCTAATTAATTTAATTCTAATTTATTTAATTCTAATTTATTTAATTCTAATTTATTTAATTCTAATTTATTTAATTCTAATTTATTTAATTCTAATTAATTTAATTCTAATTTATTTAATTCTAATTAATTTAATTCTAATTTATTTAATTCTAATTAATTTAATTCTAATTTATTTTAGTAGCTTCCTCGAAATTGCATCAACTGTTAATTATTACTTTAAATGTAGGGTGCAATGTTATTTTATCACTTCAGTTTAAGTCTTTTTTACCTATACACGCAATGACAGACAGACATTCGAGTAAATATAATTTCGTGAAGATCACGTATTATATTATTTCTTAGGATACATTGTTATATCAATTATTTATTATTTTCTTACACACAAAAAAGAAATATTTAAGCTAGGTATAAATATTGGCAAACGTATGTACTGTATATTGGTTGATTTAAGATCCAAAAATTAAATTTGCATTTATTAAAATCTGAAAAGAATTGCTAGATTTAAAATCACAAAGAAAACAGTATACAATTCAGTTCGAGATGCGTCTTTTAAAGTAAGTAATAATTCACTTAAATATTTGTAGCTAAAGTATACGTATTTTCTTGAAAAGAAGTATTAATTCAATACAAAAATTAATTTAGAAATTTTTTGAATTAAATTTTAATTAAAGAATGATATTATAAACTTTTGTAAACATTTTATGAATTCTGTGACCAAAAATTACAAGTCTTTCCTTGAAATCATTGCGTGAAATTACAGAAATTGTTTCTTATGAATTATTCTAAGTAAAAATCAATAAAAGTATAAGCTTTTGATCAGAATCGAAATCCGATTTTCTCGATGAAAATGTTTTGATTATTTGTTAACATTATCCTAAAGATTTCTCAATTAATACTTATATTAAATTAACAATAAATTTATTAAATTCTGTTATTCAAAATATTCTAATTATCATATGCCTAATTATGATAGTTTTAATATACATACGAGACATAATAAATTTAGTAAGAAATTATTTTTCATGACTGGTAATTAATGTAATTTTGTACTTTTTATTATAAGTTTAAAAAATAAAATTAATCGATAAAAGTCTCGGTAAAGTATCTTTTATTATTATGTTGGTCAGTAGATAGATTATAAAATCAGTGATAATTGTACATTGCTTTAGTCTGATTAAATAGTTTACTCTATTTTCTTACTAGTTATCCTTCAAAATGCAGAAAATCAGGAAGAAACTGACACTGATAATTTTTCATTTTACAAATTATATTTACAAAACTGTTTTCTCCTCTGTGGTAATATTTAAATTTTATGGATTTATTGAATTTCACTAAGGCATAATCCACCTAAATTACTGAAACTCTTATTTAACATTCGATATCGTTAGTGAGTAGGAGAAAAATAAGCGTGCTTTTACACTAAGTTTTACAATTGCTTTGTAAATTCCAAAATAAATAAGCAATAGTCATGTGTACGCGCGGTGATTTCTGCCACCGTTTGCACGCGCTACGCTACAATAGTACCTCGTGACAATCATAAGTGTATTTGCAGTGAAGGTACTGTGCTTATCTCAACGACGAAATAAAGAGAAAACAAAAGCTAAGGTGCGTTGCGCGAAGTTGAAAGAAGAAAAAAAGAGATGACTGTCGACTTGTTGTCAGGGTCACAGAAGTCATTCGTTTCTGCACATGTGTTGAATAAAAAAAGCGCCAAATAGTTTGCGGCACGATTAAGAGGGGAATGGGAATTGTATCGGTATCTCTTAACTTGCGGTCGATGAAACGACAGTAGCAGGATATTTTTCTCTTAATAAATCTGTTTTTCCATTGCTTCACTTGCGTATGTACAAATTATGTATTGTAACGAGCGATGGTATCCGGTAATTGCGAGGAAGATTAAACAACTTTTTTGGTTATCGGTTATTTTTCTTTCAGCTTAAATGATAGATGTCAGTTCAAGTTGAATATGCTCGATGTCAAACTGCCAGAGAAAATACTAACGGATCGATATTTATTATAATTTAGCTGTAATTGGTGCTACATTTTGTTTGCTCTTCACGCTAATGCCATAGAAATGTCAACTGGATATGTGAATCAATAATATTTATTAAAAAATTTAGTATAACTAATGCTTAAATAATTTATTCTAAAAAATATCTAGCTAATAAAACTTAGAACAAGAAAATGATATATGTTTATTTTTCTGCGATATTGTATGTGTTTGCGTTTACAAATTAGCTATTTGTTTCGAGTTTATCGAGTATTTACTGGACTAGAATTCAATAAATTTGATTGTACATCGCTTTAAGATATTTGTACTATGTTAATTTCTCTGCCAAATTTAAATATATCTAAATATGCCAAATTAAAAAAAATACAAAATTTTAAATTTATTTCTTGCGAATTTGAAGCTGTTTATATACAAGTACAGAGAATTAATAATAAATAATAATTGATGACTATTAAATTATACTATCTATTTCGAAGCAATTTGATGTATAATATTATTCTGCATATTTTATTAAATTCTTTATTAAACTAGTTCTAAATGAAACTGAAAATTCATAAATAGTTTTAAAAAATAAAAAGATAAAATAATTTTATTTTTAATTGACTCACTTTAATTTTCAAGAGCTTTTTTATTCCACTGAGATTTGACTATAATGAATTATTTTGCTTATAAATAACAATAATACTCAAATATTGTGATTATTTATTATACATTTATTAGTACATGTTGAGAATATGTTAATGCAAAGATGGCTAAACTAAACGAAGAAATATTTTCAAAAACAATTATATTATTTCTATAGTTTAATACTTAGACAGAATTTTGTAAAAAAACTGAATAATAATAAAACTCTTATAAAAAATATTTTAATAGAAGTTCTTTTTTTAATTAATTCATATTTTAATTAATAGATGTGTAAATGCATCAGAAACTATATACGGCTTATAGTTTTAGTAAAGGATAGTTAAATGTAGCTCTTTTTCAAGTGATTTTCAAGTGATACAAATAAACTAAAATATTATAAGTAAATAAAAGATATTCATGTATAAAATGAAATGACTATACTGTTAGTTATTTAACAGTTAATGTGCGTTTAACAAATGATTCTTTAATTGACTGTCGGAACATAATCATTTTACAGAGCATTATCTGTGAATTAATTTAAATATATGACTAGATGAGAACTTATTAATTTACGTGTTAATATTTTACATTCATAATACACCATTTCCGTCTAAATAGTAATAAAAACTCAAAAAAAATAAATTCAGAAAGATATTAAAATTCTGTATTTGATAAGCTTTTAATTTATTTTTATTTGAATTATTTTAATTTTTTTTAATATTGATATTATTAATTTTATTTTTATTTGAATTAAACTACAGTTAAATATATTGATAAATTACTTTTCACATTATCACGTATTTTCTGCCTAATTATTTCCAGTAAAATAGCCAGACATAATATATAATTACTGTCAAAAGAAATATTAGAATAATTGAAAAATTGTACGTAACTATTATCGATATATAATACAAAACGATAAGATGCATGAAAAGATGTTATCGCTTAAGCTTACTGAATTTGCTAAATAAATTAGATAGAATAAATGCTAAATAAAAGATAGGTTTCAGCTCATTTCTTATTTTGCACAACACATAAGGTAAAATATTTTTAATCTTCCGAATAAATTTTATTTTAAGTCTCAAAACTTCTCCGTTACTGTATCTGGTACTTTATTCTTAATAAAAACATGTGTTCTGCGAATCAATGAAAATCTTATCAGTAGGATATCAAGAACTTACAATTTTTTATTTCATACTTATATACCGATTAAAAATTATTATGCAACATTAACTATGTTTTAAAAAATTTTCTGCAGAAACGGAAGTGGAAATTTCAATTATAATGCAATAAATAATGTAATGTAATAATTAAATTAATACATAATAATAATATTAAAGCAATAAAAATCTCTTTCGACAGAAGTATCTAAAATAAAGCAGTATTAAAGCAGCTTGCTAATTTTTAATTGATCGTTACCGGCAATTCAAACTTCGCCATACCAGTTGTTTAGTTTTCGGACATCAGTTACTTGCGGCCGCGCGAAAAGCGAAAGTTCATCCCCTTGTCGGGGCTTAATTAGTTTACCGGGGCGAGGCGAGAGCGGCACATAAGGTGCGTTTCTGCCCCCACCGACGCTGTCGGTGGTGACGACGACGCGCGCGCAGATTCGCAACGAGTCCAGTCTCCCAGACCCGGTGACCAGTCGCTCAGTCTCGTCTAGACGACGACGACGACGACGACGATTACTATTGTTGTTGCTGCTGCTGCTGTTACGAGTCGCGCCTGCGCATCTAACTGGGATCATTGCAAGTTACCGAGCTCGCGGTACCTGAGTTAAAACGCGTGTGTTTGTTTGTGTTGTGGGTGCACGCGTGCGAGCGAAGAAAATCTCGCTGAGAGAAGGTCGACATCGGTGGAGAAGGAGGAAGTGGAAAAAGAATAGCAAACAGCGGCACCACAGCAACGTTATCCTGCTGAAGGTAAGGAAAGATTGTGTGTGCAAGCGACTCGTGCCGACTGTTATCGATTCGCTCTCTTCTACTCCCGCATGCCTCTGCGTTCGTTCCTCTCCTATCTCTCTCTCTTTCTTATTATCTTAGTTAATCAAACCCTTTTCAATGAGACGTATTGCGCTGATCGACAGTTTTTTCGAGGTCACAAGGGAGTTTATAGATTTTTGTTGCGAATTATCGATTGTTTACTTTGATGTGAGGTTATAATGCGAATTGCACTACAAAAGAGAATCAAAAAGCTTGAGCGTTTTTTATTAATTTATTAATTAGTCTTCGCTCTGAGCGCGAAGGCTAATTTGTCACCTCTTTCTGTATACAATTATGTCTTTCAAGAAGCTTTCAGTATCTAAATGAAGTTTAATGAGCAACTTGTAACAGAGGCCCTTGAGATCTCGCAACAGAGTGATCGATAATTATCCAATATCGTCGAATAGGATTCCTTTGCGTCAAAAGCAATTTACGACGCACGTCTAATGCGCATTCCGGTCATACTTATAATGTATTGGCGGTGAAGAAGTAAATAACGTTCTTTCGGACACGAGATGAGCAGAGTCCTTGGCGGCTCTCAAAGACGGTCCTCGCATGCGTGTAGGTGTTCGGCCCCCGCCCTCCTCTCTCTCACTCTTTCTCACTTTCTCTCTCTCTCTCTCTCTCTCTCTCTCTCTCTCTCTCACCCTCTCTTCAGTATGACTCGAAGCAGCGTCTCACTTTTCTTACTCTTGGTTTAGCCGAGGCAGGGGTCGGAGGGTCTGCACGGCCTTTTCTTTATCAGCAATAGCAGACGCGTTGTTCGGAAGTCAGAGTTAGTTTGTCGCGCGCTAGTGATCGCGGTCTTCCGTGAGAACACATTGCTGGTCGGTCGAGTGCGCGAGGTTAATCGCGTTATCACCGGGATTTATATCGTAGATGCCTTAATGGGGAGATTAATACTTTCTCATCCTGGTGCTTTAGAACATATTGAATATCCTTGCTCTACGAATGACGAACCTTGAATAAGCAGTAACATGGTGTCGATTATAATCGGGTGGCTATGTAAGGTCGCGATACAGCTTTAGCCAAGTCTAGCTTGTTTTGGCATTGTTTATTTAAGGAAACGAAGGGTTGTCATTGAAAGTACGTATTATCGACAGGACTGGAGAATTATGTGAGAGCTGAAATATAGAATACATTTCTTAACCTCAGCTTTGTTTCAAGTAATTGTATTTTTTTATCTAAATCATCAGTGGTAATAAGTTTTGTCCTAATAGTTTAATTATAACACTTTTTACTTCGTTTAGGAAAGTAAATGTAAATAACTGTCTGTTTAATACTTTTTATAGAGAATGAATAGTACTGGTCTAATGTATTTAAATCACTTTTCTCTCCTTGTGTTTATTTTAATTATGTGGTATAACTTATAAGGCTTGTACAATTTTATTTGAGCTATTAACGTAAATTTATGTTTTTCATAATTTTTAATTTTTGAAAAAGCTATAGCATTATTAATAAGCTTGTATTGGACTACGTCATTAACATTAAAAATTATAGAATAACCTTGTAAAAGATTACTGTCACCATAACGTCAATTACTCATAACCTCTCTTGATTTAATAAATAATTGTAAAATTCAATTAATTTCTTATTATTATTGATTACTTATTATTCAATTAAAGTTCATAATTTTTAATTATATTAAAAAACATTGAATACTTTTATAATATAAAGGCATAAAATATGTTTTTGTCAATTAGTTATTAAATTAATTTATTATGTTTTGTAATATTGCAGTTAGTATTCTTTTACCATTTATACATATATGTACAAAATATATATTCAATTACAAGTATTAAAATAGTCTTACTTTACCATTGTGTATTATATTTTAGAGAATCCTAATATCTGTCTTAATCCTAATTATTTATCAAACCATAAATAAAAAAGATAGTATAGATTTAAAAAGCAATTTTCCATTTAATACTTGTATACATTTTTATTTGTTATTGAATTTTGTAATAGGTAAAAATGAAGATTTTAGAAAATATTTCCGCTTTCAAACGTAGTATTCAAACATAGAATTATCGGTATAAACGACATTTTGATCTGTCAAATCTTTGATGTTGTCTTCATTAGATCACTTACATATTTGCACGTTATCTATGTACGCGCCTAATCGGCTGTAAAATGTATCTAATGTATGAAATATATCATTTCCTGTTTTCAAGCTTTTCAATGAACAATATTTTTATGTATACATAATTATAATTATTACAATTTGGTGCTCATGAATTTTTTAATCTATTTGAAAAATTGCTCTCAAGAATAATTGACAAAGTATCCTATTATTAAATTTGGGCACGTATATTAATTCTTAGAACGTTACTAAGGGGTAGCACATGACATTGCACGGTAAATGTAAATATGAAAAGGAATTCAAACGAGTGCAAATGAAAAAAAAGCAATATTACCGTTTAATTGTCATCACTTATTTGAATAATGGATTAAACGAAGAAAATGCGATATTTTAGATTTGTATCGTTTATTTTCATTAAATCGGACGAATTCTTATATCATAGAAATAATCAGTCTATTTTGTTTTCACAATAATATACTTTTTTATATATAGAATGAATTTTTAATGAGAATTTATTCAATGTTTTACCAAATTTAATCGAAATTTTATGTAATATAACTTTACTAAAATGATAGTATAGTTTTACAGTCGAAAGAAAATTCAAGGGAGATAAGACACATGATTCAATTTTTAAAAGAATTTAATTTTTAATCAAACATTGATTACGAGTAGTAAAGTAACATGTTGTATTCAATAGGATATATTTTTTCTTGATAAATTTTATATAAACGTTAGTTATAGCGTCGGAATAGAATTTCATAGAATGTAACTCAATGCGAAATAATATTAAACCATTTTTAATCTAGCATCCACTAGTGCTTAATTATAATGATTATTTTTAAAGAAGCATTTAATGCTAACGATTTTCTTAACTACAGTGCTTACTGCACAAAGTAAGCAAAGATGATTAATACGAATGCAAAAAGCGTTGAATCAAAGCTCAATATACTTAAACAGTAGAATTAGAGCAAAAGACCATCCAAATTTTGATTTACACTACATTTCGTTTCACTCCGAGCAATAACGTAAATATAGAAAAGCGTTGCAGCTACGGGAGATAGCGCGTACTGGGGAAGCTAAAATTTTCCCACTCTATATCCGATAATGATCGCTCGGTGTATTCACATACGTCATGAAAGGCGTTCCACTAGTAATCTCGGCGGAGATCCGAAGTAAGCGAAGAGACGGAGTGATAAGAGTGCCGTATCAAGGCTCTACACGTGCGTCGATTACCTTGTCGTTCCTTATTACTACTTCTGTCGATGGTACTAACCATTGAGAAATTGTATTGAGGATGCTAACGCTTTAAAACTTAGATTGCAATGATCACCTGGTCAGGACACAATCGAAATTATATCGATTTTTACTTAATATACATAGTAATTTCACAAAATTACTTTTCACTCGAACATATCCAGGGCTTTTCAATTTTCTTATTAACTCTGAAAAAACAGATGAGTTTGCTATGTTTACATGACAATTCAGTTTATGAAATTTATAGAGTTGTTAGGTGTAATGAAATATAAAATAGTTAGGAAAGAAAGTTGTCAATGTACGAATATAATCGTCGAAACAAGTACAAATTTATTTGTTTGTGTATGCAGTTATATACTGATTTGGTCAAATGACGTCTCATATATACGTCTCATAAATATTATACTTACGTTATCTACCAAATCTTAATTGTACTTTTTTTAAGCTTATTCTGTTTTTAGACAGTTTATTACATTATAAAGCTGTTGTCATCGACAATATTATAAATTTTTTATGAATATTGTTCTTAACTTATGCATATTCTTTTTACTTTACATTTTAATGTATAAAATAATTTATATACAAAAATTTTAGAAACTGAATTGCCGATATCAAATTAATTTTAAAATTAAATTCAACAAATGTTAAGATTATTTTGTAATATATTCTGAACCAGTGAAATTTTAATGAAATCAATTTCTATTAAATTGTATATTGTCACTTTTTAGATTTAATTTTTATTCGATAATAGAAAAGTTGTACTTCCACTCTAACAAAGATAAATTTCATACTATCAAATCAAAGCTAAAAAGTAGGCACTAATAAAACTTTGTTATTATATTTTAATTATGTTTGTCTATTTTATTGATTTTTTAACTATTTATTTCAAATAACCGGAAATAATTAAAATACTCATTTAAAAAATTCACAATAATTTTATAATCAGCAGCATTACACAGATTGATATGTCTGTAATTTTCGTGACTATTTCGTGATTTGGCATGCAACGACATTGAGTTAACACTCAAAAGTATCCATTGAAGAAAAAATAGAATGAGTGTAGAGATAAGAAAGAAAAAGAAAGCAACGATAACAAAAGAGGCGAAACCTTTTGGGAAAATCGCAAAGTCAATGATCTAGACTATTGATCTTTAGACCTGTCGCAATTATTTTCATTTAAAGACGACGGACTCGAGTTCAAGATCAAGATCATTTTTGCTTGAGTCTTTTTTAACTCGTTGCTTAGTCAAGAGCTCACTTGTATTATACAGAATATGTATCCTTTAATGTTACATGAAGTCATGTGTAAGTTTTATTTTTATTGGATAGCTTATTACTACGTAAAACTAAATTATATATTAAAGGCTCATCTTTACTTCGATTCATTTGGTATCAAATTATGAAAACGCTTGCATACTTTTACGACTTAGAAAAATACCTGTTTATAATTTACAACTATATAGACGTTTCATTTTCTAAGAAAGAATATTTAAAAGAGAGAATTAAAGTAATTTAATTCATTAAAAATTTTTGCTGTAAAGAACAAAAAAGTATTAATGATATATTTATATTATATTTTCACTTATATGGGTATAGAACTAATTTATTGTATAAAATAGTTCTTTTTCAAATTGAATATTAAAAATATATACATGCACTTTATATATCATCTTCAGAGCTTAATAATAAGAATTTTAATTTGACATAATTTACAATTGAGATTTTATATCAGACAAAAATAATTAATTTATTTTACGTATTGGATATATTAAAATTCAAGATATTGAAATTATTTTCTCTGTTAATTTTTATTTTCTTTTAGAGTAACATTTTATGCATATAATTAATATAGGATTATGTGGTATTATAAAATAATAAACGTATTTACTGTATAATATATAAAGTCACTATTATTATTTAAAAAATATCTGAAACAGATAGAGTAAAATCTTGTATTGATATTTTCATCATATAATTATAGAAAGACATTTTTTTATTAAATTACTTAAATAGTTTTAAAAAGAATACAAAATTATAATCTTTTCTATAAATAAAAAGAATAAATAATGTTGATAAAAAAATAAATAGATAGATTAATAATATATTTGTAAAAAAGTTGCAGGAAAATAGATCTATAATTTAAGATCAAACGAAATAGATTTATGCAAAACCTTTAGCGAATTGTAAACTCAGACATTACTTGAAAAATTAATCTAGAATATTGTACTTAAAAATAAATTATTTTCATTTTAAATTTATTATAAGGATATTGTTCTTGTAATGAGACATAATTCTTTAAGTCACAATATTTATTTTACGTTATTATATAGATAGTTAAATGTTAGCTGTAGTTTACATTACGAATTAGTAACATAGTGCTTACACAGTCAGATTCTTTATTACGATCTATATAGTATCAAATTTGGTAAATATATTGTTCTGAGCCTTATGAACTTTTTTAGTAAAGTAATTTTTAACGATTTAACAAATAGAGTATTTTAAAATAAAGTGATTTTAGATCAAAAGCATTTTAGTTGAAAAGGTCATAGTATTAGAACATTTTAATGATTAAATACAAGATTTATTTCAGATGAAAATATACAATAGTATTCAGTTTTGATTGTTTAAATAAAATTTAAATATTATATTAAAATAAATAACGTTATTTTAAAGAAAATAGATTCGGTTATATTAAAATTTGATCAATGGTCAAAAACACATCCAAAGAAGCTATTGCTGAATGTGATTTTATATTGTAGTCATTAACTATGAAATTTATTAAAAGAAATATATTATTTAAGAAGTAATAACTTTAATAATATATTAATAATTCATATTCTAATATAATAAAAGTTGATTACGTAAATATTCTTCTGCTTTCGATGTATTTGATGTAAGAGTTATGCATAATGTCAGGTTCATTCTATATTTGTGAAAGAGAAAATTCAAATATACTCTAAATTTACACAGAAGTAATTTAACAATGAAAATATAAGTAATATAAAAATGAAAATAATAGTAAATCAATGGCATTTTCAAGATATTCTGCGAACATTTTTATACATTTTTAAATACTTTTGTTTATAGAATCACATTTTGCATCGATAATAAATCATTTTTCAACTATTTTACAAATTTTAACTTTATGAAATTTATTATTTTTCATTTTTCATCAAAGAGTTTGATGATTTATGGTCCTACATTTTTTAAATTTCAAATTGTTAAAATATTAATCGTGTAAAAAAATTACAATTTTATAAAAAGTTGCCGATATTATACTTAATATTTCTAAATAATATAAATTTTCTGTTTATTTTATATTATTAAATTAAATATAAACGAGAAATATGAATTTTTATAGAAAAATATGGTACATTCATGGTTTAACGTAACCTTACAATTAGATGAAAACCTTCGACCATTTGCGTGCACCGTTTCATAGATTCTGATATATATATATGGCTTTGTCAGTAATTACGGAGAATAAAAACTAGAGAAAAAAATGAAAAAATACGTAAAATTGATATCCGAATGTCGATTTTTGTTAGATGTCACTACTAGATCGGGATGGATATTGTCTGACTTATCGCGTTTGTAACCACTCTGGAAATACTTATATTTACTTTGCGTAAGCATCAGCGCTACAGAAACTTTCATTGGCCATGACGTAGAAACAAATAAGATTTGAATGAGTACGCTAATGAGCGCTCATTGAAAATATGGTATACATTTTTGTCCCATATTTCTCACATTCGTACTGATATATTTATTCTAATTAGTTTAAATACCAATTTAAATTAAAGAAATGTTTAGTACCTTATTTAAAGAAAAAAAGGAACTGATATATTGAAGATTAAGGCGTTTTAATTAACGTCTAATTTTTTTTCATAGAAACTTTTCAACCTTTATTTTACACACATTTTATCAAATTAAATTATTCATGTATAGATTATTATTATTTGCGTGTATTTATCATAAAAAGATGAGCCGAATCAAATACAACTTTCCATCGTCCAGTGATGGTTCAAGGTTAAGTATTCTGCGACATTAAATGTAGAGCTTTATGAAATGAGAGCATATTCAAATAACTATTCTTTATTATTTCGAGTTTATTAAAAAATAAAAACGAATTTCCAGAAAAACGTCAATAAAGCTTATGCATCATTAAATAGATCGTACGAAAATACGAATTACACGTATAGTTCCTTGTATAGTTCTCACAGTCCTTCAATCTATAGTTATCGTTCTTCAAACTGCTAGCGATTTTGCGAATAAAGGGAGAAATGCGCTCCATTGCTGCCATCGAAATTATTTTTTATATTGATTAAATTTCTTAGTCGAATTATCATGCGAATTCATTTTTATATTAATTACGCAAATACTCAACGTTTTAAAAAGCTTGGAGGTAAGGCGAATATCTGGTGCAATAAATCAAGCCATCTTCCAGAGACCCAAACTCGCGACGCCTTAACTTTACTCGAGTGCTTGCTTTTCCATTCGCGAGATTTATTGTCTTTTGCTTCTGTGTAAGTCGTGTTTGTGCGCATGCACGTGGCGCATGAATACTTGACGGTCGAGATACGGATACACCCTGGGCTAAAGCACTTTTACCGCCCCGAGGTTAAGTGTTTAAGGAAGTATCACCATTGATGACGACCCTGAACGCACAAACGATATTTAGCTCAAGGCAACATTTATTCCATTATGAGCGCTCTTAGAGAGAAATTTGAGACCGTAATGTATTTAATATGGAAGTGTTTGTCCGTTTCATAAAAGACTTTTTCATTTTATCTCATAATGTTAAACAAAGATACTGCACTACTCCTTGTAACAAAATGTATAATTTATTTATTATTGTACAAATTCATCGTCAATCACAAATGTAACATTCATCAACTGAACAAAAGGATTATTAATTCAATATTTTCCTTTCTCTTTAAAGATTTTCACTATTACAAATTATGTACAAATAATACAATTTTAGTACTGGAAAAATTTTAACCGCACATTTCAAATCCATTATTCTATCAAAAATAAAATATGCTCATTTCTAATAACATTAAATTATAATTACAGTTTCATTAAATATTATTTTGAATCTTTAGATCTGTTTATAAAGTAAATGGAATGTTGACTTGTTAATAAATAGAAAATGTAGCTTGTTCAGATAAATACTGATATATTTTTTCTCATTATATATTAAATAATGATAAATTAAATCAATTTCCAATTATTTTTCATTTGACATTTAACTTATATTATTAATACATTATAATTAATGTTCACTTTATGAATTTATTAAAGCTGTGTAACCTAATTACATAAATAGTAGAAGGAATATTCAAATCATTGTATACGTTTCAATTTAGTAATAAATCAAATGTTACTTCAAACCCTTGATTTAATTTTAGATTTTGAAGAGATTAACTATACTTTATTATATTAGGCGAGCCTATTTTATATTTTATAAATGTATTTCATAAATTCTTTGATTTTTTTAATAAATACTTATACGTAAAAAAATAAAGTTTAAAGTTAAAATAATTCATATATTTATTATATATGTATATAATATTCAGTAATTTTATTGGTTACTGGATATTGAAAATTACTTACGTAACTAAAATATAAAAAATTATTTTGATATTATTATGACCTTTATATTTAAGATATTTTTAAAAATTAGTACAATTTGCAATAATATTTAAAAGAAATGAATAATAGTAATATTTTTTTTATAAAATATTTCTTAGTTTGCCTGAAAAATAAAACAATAAAATATACTTACCAATAATTTAGTCAGAAGAACTTACAGAAATTATCATTTGTTAAAAAATATCAGAGTAAATATAGAAAGAAAGGAAGGTCAGATCAAAATCATGCATTATATTTCTTAATATTTTATGTGAATATTTTCTTAATTTTTTCCAAATAATATTATAATAAAAGAATGTTGATAATTAATAATTTACAAAGTCCTATGATTAAATGCATAATAATACACAAAACTCTAATGCTTACTTGATTTTTATTTGTTACTTCGCTTATATAGAATTTTTATTACAGGAACTACTTCAAATTAAAGTTATTATTGTTATATAGAGTATTAAAAATATTTATCTACACCAGTTAATTTTAATAATTCACTTCTTATTTATTTTCTTGAATAAACTTGTCAACTAGAATAGCAATTATTGTTACTGATACTCTTTTTCATTAAGAAAATATTAAATAATTTAAATAAAATTTCTTTAATTGTCTGATAACTCCAAAGCGTTAATTAATATATATTTAATAAAATTATTAATACAATGTCATTAATAATTTCATATTAATAATTAATAATGTCATTAATAATTATGAATTGCAGATTTACTCAAAATTTGTAATTGGGTCAATATAGTGATATTATAATTTCTTTTAATTAGTAACTTATATTCTAAAGCAAAAGTCAAATGTTAGTTTTAGAAATCTAATAATCTAATAAAGATTTCCCTCAATTTTTATGTAATTTAAATCCATTTTGATCAAATTAAAAATTAAAAAATAAATTATTATGATTACATAATTAAATATCTTCGTAAATCTACATTAAATAATATACATTAATTATGTTCAATTATCAAGCAATTTTGGAAAGTTTAGTTTCATAATTTTTAATTGCAGTTGTAATTTAGATTTAAAGAGAAAGCTTTCATAAATTTTAGTGTAGATAGAAAAAATAATAAATGATATAGAATATATATTAAATAAATATTTATTAAATATTACATTACTAGTCTCTTTCAAGAATAAGGAGTAAAATTTTGATACCTTTTATTGTTAATTTTCCAATGAGTGTAACTGTGAAGATTGTTCATGGCACTCCCCAGTTATTACTTACAAAAATTTGTAACCACATCTTTACACCCCTTCAATCGAAAAAGATACTAATGATTGATGTCTCTGTATTTACAATTTTTAGAGAAATTTATAGATAAAATCAGCTGCTTCAAAGCTTTTTCTCATACAATATACATTTTATATTTGTAAAAATAAATTGTTACCAATTTAATCAAATTATTGTAATATTATATCATTATATGTCAATATTTATGTTTAAAAATACAATATATTAGCAGTGGCTAGGAATTTAATAAATTAAATTAAGATTTTATTTCATATATCGTGTATATATATTTGTAATTTTTAAGTATTGTTACTAAAATTTCTCTTTAAGTTTAATAAACGTAATTATTATTATGTTTTTTCATTAAATAAGTCATGAAAAAGTAATTAATTAAAATTATTTAAAAGTATAATTCTATCATTTTTGTTAAAATTATGAAGATGCTTTCTAAAATATCACTTTTCGTCGTTATCTTCCTCTATTAAGGAAAATATAATTGAACTTTAATAAATAAATATATAAAATGCAATAAAGTATTATTTAAATATTTACAAAATGAGTAGAAAATTATTATTGGTTCTGTTTCTCTTTTTCGTTGCTCTAGTTGGTATATAAAAATCTATAAGTAATTAATTGAATTGACTTAATTAAAATAATTATAGAATACTTAAGAAAATATTATTTTGAAGTAACATAATTACTTTCTTTATAAGATTGAAGTAAAATTATACAATCGAATATTGTATATTCGAAAATAATTTCGTGACCTTCGTTACATACTATGATCTCAACATGCACAAATAATCAATACACTTCGTGATGTTCTCATTCGAAAAATCTAGACAGTATTGTCTGTTATATTCTCTTGTCGATTGTTTTTTTAGTAAAAGCTTTTTTAGTGTAAATTATTTTTCAATACTGAAACTATTTTCATATATTAGAAACATTCATCAAATATAATAATCATAAATTTGATTTTTTCTGTTTATCTCTTTTATATATATATATAAATATATATTTATACATACATTTGCTGCATTGTCTTCTAGATCTAATTTGAGCAAATATAAACATTTTACTTATTATCAAAATGATAAAAACGACAAAATGTAATATAAGGAACCGTAATATAATATAAATTTGTTTTAGTATATCAAGAATTTTCATTTTATAAAACTATAATTATCGTTTCAATTATTTTTTTTATGAGTCACTTGCAGTTAATATTTTCGCTTTAAATTTAACATAGTAATTAATAGTAAAAATACCATGAAAAAATCTCGAAGCCTTAAAAATAAGTTATTGACGATATCAATGTAAATGTCGGTAATATAGAAAACTATAATTTTGGTAAAGATAGTTACACTGTAGCTCCGCCTAATTGATATTTAATAAAACTGATCGTAATTCGAGAATGAAGGATCGTCTAAAGTTTCTCTATTGAGATATTATTAATTTCTTGATTAAAAAAGGTAAATATCTTTAAATAAAGATATTTATTTTTAAATATCTTAAAATAAAGATAATTAAAGCTTTCATTATTTTGAACATGAAAATAAGAGTTTTAAAAAATATTTGTTATAGAAGAAAAGAAATTGTAGATGCTTTATTTTAAATGTATAGCAAATGCTTGAATTATTTTTTAAAATTAACTAGAGTTTTTGCAGTTTTTGAGATATTAATATGATAAGAATGAATTTTAATGATTGTATAAGTGATTAAATACATAAATATGAAATGACATCTATTTGTTTAAAATTATATAAACTTTCTTTTTATTTAATACTCTTAATGGTGTTTCTGTATAATAAATATTTTAATAGTATTGTATTCTTCAATTTTTATTCAAATTCCCAATAAACGATATACCAATTACTATATATTATCATGCAATTATATTGTCACGCAAAATCGTTTATCTCATCATTAAAGAAATGTTCACTTTCAAAATTATAATATTGCTTTCATTACCTTCACTACCTTTATTTATCCCATTTAATGCTTATATTTTAAAAAAAAAAATTAAACTTATTCATAATGTATGATCTAAATATATTTACTAAGATAATTATTTTGATACTATTGATGATTATAAATCTAATGTTCGTACAAAATAATCTTTGGAGATAAAATTTCATATGTTGTATATCAAAGAATTTCAAGACATTCTAAAAAGTCTTTCCGAATCAATAAAATACAATAAAATTCAATGATATATATATTGCTTTTTTATCAAAAATTAATATTTTACTATATTAGAAGTTTTCTTTTACAAATATTTTGAAACACATAGATTTAAAATGAACGCTTTATCTTTTATAATATAAAGCTAAATTTTTATTTATTTTATTAAAAATGTATTTTAAAGAAATATCGTCAAAAATAAATTCTCTAAATATAATTTCATATACTCATTTGCAATACTTTTCAAGTCTTATTTTTCTTTTATCAAGAATCGCTTAATTTTATAGAAAAATTTTCATAGTTTACACGAATAATAGCACAAAAGTCATTTGAGAAAAAATTTTTTATTCGTATTTAAATAATTCATCTTTGTTCATGTACAATAGTATTTCAATTACGTATTCTAATGGTTCTTAATAATAAGCGCTTCCGTAAGGTACGGAAAGAACAGTCTTGTAAATTAATGTAGTTTCATGCGTTAAAAGAAAATTATCCTTATTAAGTATAAAATAATTTTTACGAATTCCAGATAATCTATTTTAACTTTATAAAATTTTTATTTTTCAAGTTAATTAAATCTCAATGTACAATTGTTTAGGTAAATTGTTTAGGTAAAGGTACAATTATTTTACCATGTATTATGTCTGATAGTTCCAAAAAATATCTTTCCGCAATAAACCTGTACAAAGCTATGCACTAGCTTAGTGTCTGTAAATCATTCTATTTAAAATTACGGAACTAGATGAATCTGACAATTTTTTAGATAAACAAAATCTTTAATTAATTATAAAAGTTTATAATATAAGTTTTTTGACGATATTGTTATTAATTTCAATATAAAAAAGATACTATTTATATCTACTTATGGTATGTTATCTGTTTTCTCACGATTCTTGATTTTTTAAAAATAGATTTTAATTTTATTCGTTATCTTCATATATGTAATTCAGTATTTAAAATATAGTAAGTGTAGTAATTGAACTTATCTCTTAATTGAATAATACTGATAATTTAATAATTTAATAATTGCATAATAATACCATAAAAATACTTTCCATTGAATTAATTGTATTATTATATTTAAAAATTTGCAAATTGATTCAGAAATTATTTATCAATTAAAATCACCATCTTGTACTAAAAAATTTTTTTATTTAAATTCGTAGCCTACGATTTTAAGTAACGAATAAAATTCTGAGGAATGCAAGCTAATGCAACAAAAGTCTTCCAGTTTTTTTATAAATTTCATTTTACATGAGTAAATGAGTAAATAAGTAAATGAATATGATTTAGTTTTAAAGGACTTGAATTGAAAATTGAATAAAAAAAAAAACAAAGATTACAAATTATATTATTCTAAATTTAATTTCCATTATTTACTAACTCTGGATTTCTAGTTTATTTCAGATATAAGTAGTTCTTGTTTGTCAAAGCTTAAGTGATCAGCTCTAAACATGATGTTTTCATATACTTTTCAAAAATATAAATTCATGCATTTTTGTTTAATTACATTAAATTGAGTAAGGTATAAGTACCGAATATTTAACCGTATCCGAAACATTTAACAATATAACATTTTCTATAGCTGATATAACGAGCCAAATTAATTGAATTTGAATTTACAATTATGTTACGTCTAGAAAATATCAGAAGTATGATTTAAATTGACATTGCTTTTATCAATCGAAGCGTGAAAATTGCATCAAATAAAATAAAATTAAACATACCTGCGTTTCACATGCAAGTAAAACATTTGTTCAGCGACAGATGGAAATTTATTGGCCTATTCGGTTATTCTATGGATGCGTTTAAAAAATTCACCGAACATTAAATCAAACCTGCATGAATGCCACAACATGCATTCGAAAAATAATTAGGACACCAAGAAGGCTCGATATTCAGAAAACGTTAATAAACGAAAAAAGTGAATTCTACATGAAAAATAAACAGGGTAAAGCAATGCATAGAGAAAAAGCATAAGCAAGTGAAAGAGCGAGAGGGAGCTTTTCATCAATGTGGGAAAGCTTTATATATGGAGTCGGCAACATCGACCGGTCGGTCGCTATGGCAACGTGGGTCACTCACTTGCCAACTTCTATCCTTCTCCTATGTAGTAATGTAGTGTTGTGTCATCGTCATTGACGTCACGCACAGCGCCGATGACGTAACAAAATCCTCTCTTTCGCTTAAGTACGAGCTGCACCCCCACCTGTAGTTACTTGCGCATTGCATTCGCATTAGATGTTTCAATCATTATTTTTTAAAGGATCACAATAATTTATTCAACCATTCATTGAATATATGTTTTTAGTTTTATTTTTTATTTTTTGAATAATCTACTCAGATAATAATAATAAACAGCTCACGTAAAGATGAACTGAAAGAAAGCAAAGGAAGAATGCTTTCCTTCCTTCATGATTCTTGCCCATTATTGCACGAACATTCATCAAAATATTTAATTTTTAATTAAACTGAAATTGATTATTGTTGTGAGTAATGCATAAATATTTAAAAAAATATAATTTTCTATATAAAAATACTAATTTTATATTATTATAATAAAAATATAATAATAAAAAAGATTATCTTAATTACAAGTGTAGTATTTTCGATGTGCGATAGAAACAAGTCATTCACGTGAAAATGTTTACAAATTTAATTCCTGTATCTTAATATCATTTTAATAAGCTTGTACTCTTAATTTCAAGTGTTCAAATGAATTATAATCAAAATTTTTATTTAAAAGTAAGAAACAATCAAATAATGGTTTGATATGAAAAATAAATATAACTTGCATTACCTACCGTATGGCGATGGTCCTAATCACTCAAACTAATTATATTTAGAATAATTACAATATTTAATACAATGAAACATTTAATTAAAATAAACTTAATCGTAGAAGCAAATCTCATAAAATTGGTTTAATTTTCATTCTTACGGAATTATAAATTATATTATCTCAATGATATAATTATATATCATTATTGTAGAAATATTAAATACTTAATTTTTACTTTAAATAAGAAAGACCCTTATAGATTAGATAAATAAAAAATATTTATACATTTTTCATTAATAAATTTAAAATAATTAAACATTGAACTAAAACAATTTTTAGCTTATGAAGATATTAAATAACTTATATTACTATGTAAATTGCAATAATTAATTGCAATCGTAAAAATATTATTTTATTAAAATTCCTACTAGTATTTTGAAGTATTATATTTTCTAGAATTATAAAAGCATTGTAAAGTTTTTAAAAACTTAATAGCATTACATATAAAAATCAGTGTTATCTACTTCAGTTGTAAAATTTTCATGTTATTAAACAGAAGGAAATTCAGTATGTACCTGGAAAAAATTATTTTATTTTTAAATTTTATTAAGCGTCAAATAGTTAATAGTTACTAGTTTTGATACATTATGTTTTCTTTACAAAAAGGTAGGAATGTTCTGTTAACGGAAGGAAGATGTGTACAGAAGTGCCGTTGATGAAAACAAAACGAAACGAAACGAAAAAAAATTTTTTTCATTGACAAAGCCAAAATCAATTTATTTCAAATATTCACTGAAATTTCTTCTGTTAAACTACATGCAAACTTTCTACATGAAGTAAGCAAGGTTCCGTTTTGTGATGCAAGACCTACATCGGTAGAAACGGAATATTTTTTCCATCGAGTCGATGCTATTTAAATGAAACTTTAATCTTCAGATTACACAAATTTATACCAATATTAGTATCGATTTTGATTTGAAAAATATAATTATGTATTTAATATAGTTATGCATTTAATAAAAGTTTTTTACACCCAGTAGTATGGTTTTGTTTTCATTGTTTATTATAACAAGTTATTTTTTAAAGTTTTTTTGTAAATCTTTACAAAAGTTCATTGCAAATAATTCTTCGCAATGAATTTATTAATGAAAATATAAAAATGTACAATGACGCATTATCTAATTGGTTTTCAGTCGATAACTATACTACTGCTTTAAAATAAAATGAAATGGATCAATGTTTAGCCGTTTTAACATATGAAAACGTTTTTCTAAGATGTGCTCTCTTAATTTAAAGACAGATTAAATTAATTTTAGTATGTAATTTAACAAACTAAAAAAAAGGAAACAATAGAGAAGGGAAGAGCGATCATTTGGAAAGAGAAAACAAATCATTTTAATAAAATAAGAGACATTAAAAAAATAGATTTCCACTTATATCTCATTTTATAAATCAATTATGGTCTTACGTGAAAATTTACTGCGAATATCTTTCCTTATCGCGTAATCAAAAATTTTGAAAAATCGAAAGCGAAGTTCTTGGAATGAAATAAACAAAATGCCATCGAGTGTAAATTTTCGGAACTAATAAAAATCTGCAAAAAAAAATGGATTTGAAAGCACCGCAAGGAATTTGAAAGGCAACTCATAGAGCCAATCGATGAACTACTAACCTGAATCAAGGCGCGTCTCGGTCACTTAAATTCCGGATCGAGCGACGCACGATCAATTAATTCGGCGCCCAAGATTCCTCTCGCGTTGTTTAATCTCGTGCCCACGTTGTCCTAACGAATTTTCCATATCTGGGGTAAATTGATTAATGAATGTAGACCCTCTCCGCACTCTGGGGAATGAGCGATGCGATGTCGGGTTATCGTTATCTATATAGCAATCACCGAATCGACGCGCCAACATTTCCACGAAAATATTGTTAGCATAATAAAATATTTCGAGTTGAGATTTCCCACAAATTTATTTTGCTACATTAACAATAAACATAATGCCTTTAACGGCTGTTCTTGCTTTCTGGAAAATAATTTTTCTCAGATATCAACTATTCTTAACTATATTTTTCATAAATGTACGAAGAAAGAAAGTCATTCTTTCTTTTAGGAAGAAATATACTATAAATATATTCTAAATATGTTTTATTAAAAACACTCGTTATGCAATTAATTGAATATTTTATTTTTTAATCAGATGCATATCTAAGCTGTATATTGTCATGAAAATAACAATTGTGTCAGAATTCATGTACTCTAAAATAAATAGTAAAATAATAAAATTATAAATTAAATTTTTCTATTAAATGCTTTTAAAATCGAGAACTTTTTATAGTATAATTAACTTTTAATCGTTACATTTTCATTCTATAATGAGTATTTAATAGATAAATTTATACATAAAATATTTGTTTTAGTTTAAAACTTATTTTTATAATACAAAAATTAATTATTTAGCTTAGTTTTATCTTCATCAAGTATTTCTTATAAATTCCGTAAAAACATTTTTACGGTATTAACAATGTTAATATATTCTAATAATATTCTTATATCTATCGTATTTTATTTAAAATATACTATTATCTATTAAATTGTGTAATAGATTTGAATTTATATGCAAAGTAAAATTTTTATATTTCAACATTTAAAGAATATATAAATTTTATAGGTTTAATTGTATTTGAAATTTATCCATGAACGTTTTCTAATTAATATTATTTCATGCGTTTATATATTATATCTATATTATAAAAATAATTCCTTATGTTCTAATTAAGAAAATATTTCATTGTAGTTACATACAAATTTGATCTTTAAAATTTAAATAATTTTAATACATTAAATTTTTAATTATAATAAAACTTCTCTTAGTTAATTATTTTCTTAGATACAAAATATTTAATAATTTTCAAATATAATTTACAGATTAATATATTTTATATTATAAAGTAAAAGGAAATTTAGCTTTTTATGTGAAATACCTATTTCAAAAAGTAAAAAAATTGAGAAAAAATTATATATACAATTATATGTGTATATATTCAGGAAATGTAATCTTTAGAGAAAATTATCAGAAAATAATACTATTAAGTATAAAACAAGACACGATAATTTGCGTTATTAAGATGTCTAAAATTTTGTTGCGTCGTCGTCGCGAAAATGACGCGAAGCATATATTTTTTTAATTACATTGATAATATGCTCACTGTAAATCTTTTTTATCTCTATCAGACTAACTTTTTTTGTTTCGTTA
This sequence comes from Wiebesia pumilae, assembly GCA_018907045.1. NCBI lineage: Eukaryota > Metazoa > Arthropoda > Insecta > Hymenoptera > Agaonidae > Wiebesia > Wiebesia pumilae. The sequence continues at coordinate 6,821,519 of JACCHZ010000127.1, forward strand.
TTAATGTAAGTAATGTAATGTCAACTATTAATGTGAAATAGAAACTTTAAATAGTGTTAAATTGTTAATAAATTCCTTCGAATTTTGAAATATAATTTACAATTATAATGTAATTTTCCTAATATAAGTAAATAAACACAGCATTAATAGTTTCTAAAAATATAATTCTAAAAAGTGCTTAAAATTCCATTGCTGAATTAACATTTGAAAATATATAGTTCATAATTTAGAGTATGCACATTATATCTTGTATCAAAGTTACATGTACGTGTAAGTAGTTAATATTTACTTATAAAAATATTTGTAACGTAAAAAAGAATTAGTTTTATAATTTTAAACACATAGTTAATTATTTGTTTTTATCAATTTCATCAATTACTTAAAAAATATATGAGAAATTATTCTTAAGGTATAAAATTCATGTATTATAAGTTGATGTTCTTAATTAAATAACAATATTGTCGTTCCAATTAAATTTGAACACTCAATTGATAATCATTAATATTCAATGATCTTAATATTTAAACCTTAAAATTAATTAAATTCATTCAGAAAATTGCTTTACTTAAGCAAATAATTTATCTTGCAAGGTAGTACTATGAAAATTTATTAGAAATTAAATTTTTTTTTAAATATCCAAACAAATTACAATTAAATTTTAATATAATTTGTTTAAAATAGTTTTAACTGGAATTTCTGTTTGTCGGGGGTCCAAAAGTTTCACAAAAATTATTCGTTTTCTTCTAGAGATAACGAGAGATAAACCAATGTTGAAGGTGATCTAAAAGCTTAGATAAATAAATGTTTGAAAGCGGAACACGAAGACACTTTGAAATGCTCACGAATCGAAGCGTTTCTATGACGCAGTTGGCACCGGTAAACACGTCAAATTTGCGTCAAATTGCGCCTATGATAAATCAATCGGTCTTTTGTCGTCTTAATCTAATGAATAATTATAAGAAGGAACCAAGTATATTTAATTCTATCAGATCATATTAAGCGTTTGAAGTAATATTTTCATTGAAAGTTCGGAGTTTAATACTAATGATTATGAAGTATTTTTGAAAAATTTTTATTATTACACTTGATCACACAATTAGTAATTTCATAAATCAAAATATACATTATTTGATCAATTTATCAGAACTGTGCTTGCTTTTTAAATAACAATAATAAGTATATATACTTTGATTCCTAAATAATACTAGAGAAGACATTCCTGAATTCTTTGAAGTCTAATTACAGTTTTTGTGGTGTATTTTGTGAAAAATATATGTTTACCTAAAATAAAACAGACTTTTTTGTGTTAGATTAAGACAACTGCAAACATAATGATTGCATCATTGGTAACTAATACTTTCACTCTCACGTATACACATTAATATTTTAATCAATTATTATTTATTTTTTATTTATAGTATGTATTTATAAATAATTTATTTACACCAAATTATTTTAATTTTATGCTTGTATTTTAATTATTATGTTTTGTAACAAATAATAGTTCTTTTCAGCACTGTTGTCGAACCGATATCAAGCTCACTTTAGTTTATGCATTTTTATTTTGTTTATACTTTTATTTTATATTTATAAACTGCTCACATACTCGGTGTCGCATGCACTTTCCCACATCCAATCACGACTGCGTGTCTCGAATGAACGTCATTTTGCATATTACCTCGATGGTAAGTAAATAGCTTCTTTAATTATCTACTTTATTTTATAGTTGACCAAATTTTTGTAGACTAGTATTGTTAAGAAATGAAGAAATATTTATTGAAAGTAAATATCTTGCAGCTTAATCTCAAGGTAATCTTTAAAATTTATACATACATATGTGGTTTGCTCTACAATTTAAAATGAAATTACAGACTTAATCTTATCCTTCAATTACAGAGATTGAAGAAGGAATTTTGCAAAATTCAGGTACATGGCTCTTTTTTATTTTTTAATTGCCAATAATTACATTGGTATTAAGATTTAACTATAATTTTTATAATTTAATCATTGTAATATAGCTCTAATTATCTATATAGCTATTCTTTTTTAATATTTATTTCATAATTATTAGTGCAATAAAAGAACGATGGAAATACTAATTTATACTCCGAATTCACCTAAATTTAAGAATGATAATATTTACAAAATAATATATAATTTGAAAAAAATTTAGTTTAAACTAGAAGAAATTCTAATTTTTTTAAGAATATAAATAAATGTTGATTTTTTTAATACTGAAAAATAAAACCACATTAATATTAAAATGTATTTTATATATTTTGAATACTTTGAGTAATATATTAGAAAATAATTAGAAATCATACAGATGTTTGCAGAATATCCAAATAAATAGATTAATATTTCTTATTTACGTATATAATATTCAAATAAAGGTATAAAACTTACAGATTTAAAACATTTATAAATACAAGATTAAACTATATTTACTTTAATTTTTTATTAATTTGTGTAACAGTTGAATTAATATTTAGTATTATTTCCAAATTATAATTATTGATACAATATATATTCATTATTTTATATTAATGTTTAAAGTATTTTTCGTAATTACATAGTTATTATTTATACTGTACCATTAATTTATTTATCTTTATACACAGAAAGATATATTTATAACACATAAATATTATAATACTAAAAAGAAAAATACATTAACAAAAAAAAAGATAACATTGATGTTATTTCTGTTATATTTCAGTTATATCGATATTTCAATTTATTAATAAAACTAGATACTATGATACATTAGTATTCATATATATACTAATGTTCATAATATACTAATGTACATTAATATTCACAAGGCTATTTTTATTTCCAATAATATGAATAAAAAATATTCTTGTTATTCTATTTTATTTAATCTTATCAAATATTAAAAATGGTACAATATATACTTTTAATTCACGCATAAAGATTTTTTTTGCTAACATTTTAAATTATACTTTCAAAATATAATTTTTTACGTTTCAGGATGCAACTCTTTTAATATATCATTTTTTCTTATAAAAAAATTTGTGATGATCAAGTTAAAAATATTTATATAATACTCATAGGAATATTTATGTTGGTTAATCTAAATTTCAGAAAAATGAAGTTAGGAATCTATAACAATTCATTACATAAATACAAATACAATACAAAAGAGCTGATAGAAACTGTAAATAATAATTATATTTTACTTATAATCATATTCTGTCTACGACTAGATATATATTCCATAAGAAATAGTTTTATATAAAAAAAATTTTCTTTAAAAATCTACATAATTTTATTAAATTTGTATTCAAATTTATCAGTGTATTAAATATTTCTATTCTGAAAAATTTAAAAATATATCCACGTAAATTATATAGATCATTCAGGGAAATTATCAATTTAAGATCTTTTAAAAGAAGAAGAAATAAAAATAAAAAACATAAATTAAGGATTTACTAAATGAATTAAGATTTGCAATATTTTCATACCACACTATAAAAATTTTAAATCTTTGAATAATTTATAACAAATAATAATTAAAATACATATACTCACAATTCAAATATCTTTTTTCTACAGAATTCGATAGCTAAAGGAGGGTGCATGCTGAGTAGGCGTCCAAAGTCGTTTCAAGTGCTTCGAGCCGCGTACTCATCAGTGATCCTTATGGTAGGTGAAGGCCGTCCAGGCGATTACCCCGGCGAGATCCAAGGGTTGAAGGGTTGGCCGCGCCGTTGGAGTCAATCAACTACTAGCAATACGTATATTTAGAAGCCAATAGAAGCAGCAAAATGGCTGATAGAAATCGGAACTTCCTACGTGACAGTATCATTGATCATCACGCTCAACGTCAATCAAATAAATCCTCAAATCACCAACAGCGCTTTTCTCCTATGGTCAATAATAATCTCACCAGTGTCGATGGTTCAACAATTCCTTCTCCAGTTACAAGAAAGGAAGGCTTATATGTCAAGAAAGAGAACAGCAATTACCAGAGATTCGTGGACTATCCGAAGGATACAACGACGAAGGAACCGAAAAAGAAGTCGAAGGAGGATTCGATAGATCAGTCATCAAACAAACATAAAAATGGTATTGATGTTGTATCAAAGGAACAAGTTAAAAAAGATCCAGCTCCTTTAGTTGTTTGGCAAAATGGGAGTCCTACCTTATTACCGAGCTCGCCGGAGAATGATGTGTCAAGCAATGGATTAAATGCAAAAGTAAACGAGACAGTGCCATCTCATGTCATAGCACTAGCACCAGAAATAGCCTCCAAATTTTCAGGTATAGGCAGAGATGATGAAGATATTAGCAACAACGCCGATGAGCAAGAGGTTCCTTTTACTCCAGGAGTAATAATAGATAAGAGTCTTGAGTCCTTTTCACAGGAAGCAGATTCATCGCTTGCCACAGTTTCGAATCCTGATCTTGAAGATGAAAACCTAAAGCAGACAAACTGTGAATCAACGGCTACCATATGTACCGATGTTAAAAGTAATGCAACTCCTATGGAAAGCTCCCAAACTTTGCTGAATCTCAGCTTAAGCAATCATTCAACTAACAAAAATAATCAGGATTCCAACTATCAAATTAATAAGTTCTCTGGTGAAAGAGATAACATGGCAGAAAATCGAGAAACAACAGTTGAAAAGACCCAAGGTATCCTTGTAAAAAGACAATATTCTGAATCCGAATCTAATGCGTTGCTCAATTCTGGATATCATGAGAAAAATCAGTTTCAAGATTTGGACAAGGATTCGATAGATGAACTAGATACCATGCTGGAGATTTTCGATGACGACGATTCTGAGAGTTCTAATAGCATTTCGAAAAAGAAACCAAAAATCCCAGATGGTGGTTGGGGTTGGGTCGTTGTAGTTTCATCTCTAGTCATATCTATGATAGCCGATGGTGTATCTTTTAGTTTTGGCCTTCTTTATATTGAGTTTCTCTATGAGTTCGAAGCTTCGAAGTCAACTACTGCTTGGATAGGTTCACTCTTCATGGCTGTACCATTGCTTTCGGGACCCATCATGTCAGCACTAGTGGATCGTTATGGTTGTCGCAAGATGACTATAGCAGGAGGCGTAATCTCGGGAACGGGTTTCGTACTTAGTAGCTATGCGCATAGCATTGGGGTAATGTATCTGACGTTCGGCGTATTGGCGGGACTGGGTTTGGGTCTTTGTTACGTCACCGCAGTAGTGAGCATCGCGTTTTGGTTTGATAAGAAACGCACCCTTGCGGTAGGTCTGGGTGCTTGTGGCACTGGAATAGGTACTTTTGTTTATGCCCCAATGACGACGTATTTCATCGAAGAGTACGGATGGAGAGGTTGCGTTCTTCTGTTATCAGGTACTTTCTTCAACATGATTGTATGCGGTACAGTGATGAGAGATCCTGAATGGTGGATACAAGAGCAAAAGAAACAGCAGGGATTGTTGTCGCCGAAAAAATCACAGGGTGGTATGGGAGGTAGGTCGCAGGATGGTGGGAGGTCGCAAAATAGCCCTGTAGACGAAGACTTTCCTGGAGTAGAGGAGTTGAGAAAGCTAATGAAAAGCGGTAAGGCGCCGGAATACCTTTTACAGAATCTCAGAACAACGACGGAGACGCGTTATAGTCCTGGTGGTAATCCAGCCTTCAGAAGTGTCGTTAATTTACCAACATTCGTCAGGCAGAGCGAAAAGGTACGGATTAAATATGGCTTTAGAATATAAATTTCTATCATTTTTCATATTTTAATTGTATAGAAAATTCAGTATATCTTAAATTACGTTTAATATTCCACATATTAAACTCGTACAATATGGAAAAGTATTTTATATACCATTATAGTATTGGTATATACCATTATAGTATTGGTATATACCATTATAGTATTGGTATATACCATTATAGTATTGGTATATACCATTATAGTATTGGTATATACCATTATAGTATTGGTATATACCATTATAGTATTGGTATATACCATTATAGTATTGGTATATACCATTATAGTATTGGTATATACCATTATAGTATTGGTATATACCATTATAGTATTGGTATATACCATTATAGTATAAATATACCATTATAGTATTTTACAGAAATAAAGCTAAACGAATTAAAATATAACGTTAACTTTAATTAGCGTATTTATGCAAACGAATAACATTATTGACTTTAAACTTACGATTAGCACATTAAAACGATATTTAAATATGAATCAATAATAGTCAATGGACGTTTTCGTTATTTTTTCATTAGTATGTAAAATATACATAAATATATCTGAATAAATAATTTTAAATTTCAGAAAAAAAATCATATTTAACCTAATACACATATAAAGATTTGTAAAAATCATAAGTACTAAGAAAGTTCCTAAATTTCAATACTAGTATTCTCGAAAATTTGAATTTTTTATAATTTTTGAATTACATCATTTTACGAATCTTCTGTACTTTAAAAGTGTATTAATTTCAATAGTTATATTAAATATTCTCACAAAATATCTCAAAATATAAAATTTTGAATGTTTATTCAAAATTATACATAAATGTTATATGAAAAAAATCTAGTAAAAATAGTCAAAATCATTTTAGATCAAAATAATTATGAAATAATCAAGTATATACTACTTCTTTAAGCTGAAAAGTGATCTTTATTTTAAACTTTATGTTTCAAGGCTTAAGTTTATTTATTATATTCTAAGCTCTTTTTAAATTAATTTTTAAATTTTAATATTACACAACTTAAAAAAAATTTATTTGAAATAAAACAAAATATTTTTTTAATGATTGTATTTTCATTTAGAAGATTAAAAAAATATATTGAAAAAATGAAAGGAATTTAAAAATATTCAAATATATTCAAAAATATCTTATTGTAGTTTATAGCAATCTAACAGTAATAGAAGACACGCAAAATTACATATATGTATATAATATATATAATTATATAATTATACATATTTTTTAATAATATATAATAACTTATATAATTCCACTAATAATAATATATCAAATTTATTAAAAATTATAACAACAGTATTTTTAATCTTTGTGACATTTTTTGAAGGTTCCACTGGAGGTTCTGGAATCATTATCATCAAATTCACGGCTGTATAACGTTATCCTTGAGAACTATCCGAGTTTATTGTTGTGCAGGAGCGCTTCTGATAAGAAACTAAACGAGTCGAACGGCGATGTTAACAAAAGCGGTGTCACCATGTCAATGAGGTTACACGACTGGTCTGATATCTGCAACCTGCACTTTTTAACGAGTCTTTTATTTACGCTTATTATGAGCACATGCCAGTCAATCAGATCTTAAATTTAAGGGCAATACAAAATGCCGTTCTTATTACTAGTTTATCAATGTTTTTATAAAAATTATAAAAGTAATTGATAAAAAAAAAATCTTTTTGAGTTTTCTCTTCTAATGAACCTTTATTATTTAATTCATCATATAAAGATTATGAAGAAGAAATAAAAATTTTAAAATACTAAATTTGATGATAAAAAAACGCAGTAGATAGTAATAATAAAATTACATTAAAACGTTGATTAGAAATATGTACTGAAGAATAATATAGTACACGTTTTCAACAAAAATTTTACAAAATAACTTATCAACTTTTACATTCACTGTGTACAATGTTGATAAGATGAAAATAGTTTCGGTATTTCGGTATAAGTTGCAGCTTTTTAGCTTTTTCTGTTTGTTTTGCTTTTTTGCATGTTTCCTGCAAACATAACCGGTATTTTTGGAATACTTATTGAATAATAATTATGATACTATTATCGTAGCCTTACAATTGATGTTTTTATAAATTATATTTAATTGCTAATCAAAAGAGATTTTTATATAAAATTAATAAGCAAGAAATAAAAATATCCTATTTATATGTTACAAAAGATTAAAATTTATCATTTGAAAATTAAGTACGTATATATTATGATTAGTAACTGAATGCAGAGTTTACTTTTAGATAAAAATTTATAATTTATTATTATTGATGCTAATCATATAAAATTATTTTTAAAAGCCCTCTTTTAATTTGGGCTCGTCATTATTTCTTTAGAATTGATATTTTTAATTGGAAATACTTGTATTACACGTTATTAAGTCATTAAAATTCTTCATCTCAAAAATGGTTTCCGATTTTTCTTTTAGGCTTAAACAAGCAAAGGATAAGGGAAAGAAAAGCCAGTCTCGATCTAGTTCAAATCATGCTTCGACGAAGGTCCTTGCTACTAGAAGACTGTCAAGAAAAGATCTAGAGGAAGCGAATCCCTTGTTAGCGAAAGAAATTGCTCAGGCTGTAAGTCGAGAATTATGATTTCTTTGTCATCTTTGTATTTTATTAATTGTATATGATATTGCGTTATTATCATTTTTCACATTCCAAGGAGCAAAACTTAGATTCACAGTGAATATACTATCACACCATAATTGAAATTAGATCTCACGTTTTTTTAAAATATCACTACTGATTAAAAATAAGTTGCATTGTTACCAAAGACTTATTTAGATTAATTTCTATTTTAAAAGACTTAAAGATTTTTTACTACTGAAATTGTAAGTGCCTTATCAAACTTACGGAGTTAAAGATACTTCAAAAAGTGGCATACATACGGGACGATATTAATCAAATAATATATATAGAATTTCGAGTCGTGTCCTTCGATATATTTTCAAATCGATTCCTTGCACACATATATGTGAATATATGCACACATGTATAGATAGTAAAGGTCTTAAGGTTTCAATTCTTATTTCTGAAAAATTAATGAATTTAAAAAAATTAATGTATTTAATCTAAAGATTAAAATTACTATAAATTAAACTGGAAACTTAAAAAATGTATATCATCAAAATTTATTGCGTTGCCTATGTTATTCTTTTTGTATGCTTTTGAATACTAAAACACCGTTGAATACAAAAGTTTTAAAATATATTAAATTATAAAATTTCAATATTACTTATATGAACTTATTTTCAGCAAAAATGAAATTAATTACATTATTTTTATCTCGAACTTTCAATTTAACTTAGAATAAATCTTCAAAGAAAGTAATTGAGAATAAAACTGATCGGTAATTTAATTTACGCTATTTTCGATATATCTAGTATTAAGCGCTTTCAGTAATTTAGAAAAATAAGGATTCGGAAAAAAGTAAAATTGGTAATCAACGATCCATGAGGCTTTTTAAATTTTGATGCGAGCTAATGACACTTATGTTCCCACAACAGATCGTCGAGGCAGAGAGGGCTAAGTCCGTATCCCGTCACCATTTCCCGGGTTGCGGGACCGGCGTCGTACGCACGGACTCGCTACCCTGGCTACGCCGACAATTTAGCACTAACACCCACTACTTCAAAGATATACGGGTACACCGAAACTCTGTGATGTATAGGGGTGCGGTACTGAATCTACACAAGTACAGGTTGAGGGCGAGTAGCTGCCCCAATATCTACAGAAACAGCATGACCACGCTTGCCAAGGAGAACGAGGAGGTGGGTATAGTGCTGAAACGCCCTTTTCATTTTCTCTGGACTTGAGAGACGGCACCGTTGTTGAGTACCTAAGTTTAAAAATTAATTTCATAGCTTTTAACGCTTGTGAGATTTATATTTTTTTTGATAGTTTCAGGTTGTAGTTTCGTTTACAACTCGAAATTTTATTTTACCTATTTATACAGCATGTAAGATGCATTATTTTTCGCTTTTATATAAGATTCTGCTTTTATTTCACGCTCAAGCTCGGTATGATAAGAGTTTTAGATCAAAATTTTCAATAATTTAATTGAGCTTATTGTTTGAGTAACATATATTCTTTTGCGCTTAAATAATATAAATTATGCTTATGCGTAATGAACACCTTTAGTTGACCAATTTGTAATTTACGTAAATCTCAAAATAGAGTTATATGAATATAGTGCTATTCGATTGAGTTTGTGAATAAAATTTAAATCGTGATGAACGCATATGTAAAATATCTACTTCAAACTTTCATTATTTAACTAGCTCAAATATAATTTAATATATAACACAAATTTATATTATAAATAAATTTCTTATTTTAAATTACGTGGGATTTCAAGAAAACCATTAATTTTAGCTACTATACAAAACATATATATATGTTTTGTATATATTTACAAACATCATTACATAATATAATGTAATATATAATATAATCTAATATATCAATGTATCAAGAGACTCGAGATCTATAATCCAAAACTAATTCAACGTATCAATTCACTTTGTTAGAGATGCAAAATATTTATGTTAGTAATTTAATTATTATTGTTCTTGGAGCAAAATCCTAATCTTTTGAAATATAATTATACATTAAAACATAAAGCCTTTAAAATCAAAAGAAAGCTATTAATATAAGATTTACATATTAATTATTAATTAATTAACATATTACTTATTAATATAAGATGTACATCTTTAGCAGAAAGTACATATGTTAATAAAAGTACTATATTCGATAAAAAATATTTGTGATTAAATAATAATTTTAATCATATGGTATTTTCACCTTTATTTATCGTATATTTCCAATAGAAGTTTTCTTATTAAAACTTCCTTAAAAGTAATAAAAAGTTTGAACGTTTTTATATGCTATTATAACGTTTAAAAACTGGGTTGTGACACGTTTCATGATAAGATAATAAGATAATAAGAGCAATCATACCTTATTCAAGAATTGATTAACATACCCTTTTAAAACTTACATAATTTTATAATTCGTATTTTTTATAAGAGGCAATTTATTAATATTATATAAATTATAGATTTAATATTTAATAAGATTTATTCATAAAATATTTCAAAAAATATTTTTGAAAAGATTATGAATTAAAAAATATGATTTAAGATTTTATCAAGAAAATAAATAAAAAATGAAAAAAAGAAAGAAAATAATAAATGTATATTATATATTAATATCCGCTGGATTTTTATACATTTTCTGATGAATCTTAATCGCGTTTACATAACGATTGTATTTAATTGAAATAATAAATTAGTATATAAATTGATAACATTTCTTGAAGTAATAAGTAATTATGTTTTTTTAATTTTTTTGCATTTCACATAGAAATGGTATAGCGAACTAGTTGATTTGCTAAAAGGCATGATGGACTTCTCAATGTTCTCGGAGCTCCATTTTCTACTGTTGTCCCTGTCAACGATTCTCTTATTTACTTGGTTCATCGTGCCTTATTTTTATCTTGCTGAGCATTTGACAAGACAGGGTTATCCTGAATCCAAGGCGGCGAATCTCCTCAGCTACATCGGTATCACAAATACGATAGGAATGGTAAATCAACGAGCTTAATTTTTTAAATATTGACACATTCGAGAAAATATAAGTAGTCAAAAATCAGGTTGAATAAATAAAAAAAATTAGGAGATTACAAAATGATATAGATCGTGTAAGGTTAAATAGATTAGTACAATATCGTGCGATTTGAAAGAAAAGTTATTTTAAAATATATATTTTCTTTCTTCCTTTTAAATAAAATAAAAAAGCATTGTTATTATTTATATGATTTGGTGTATATTTATATCATCGATACAACTAAAATGTTTTAAATAAAATTCAACGTATTCAAATATTTAAAATTGTAGAAATTTAATTGACATACTCATTAAAGACTGAAAAAATCTATTTCTACAGCTTTATATTTATATTTTAAGGTAAAATTTTAAAAGGAAAGTTATTTTCAAAATCTTATAAAGAATTAATTTTTTATTCAATAAAAATAATTTCTTTTTTATATGATAAAAATTTCTCTTTTATAAGTAAATTATCACATAATAATTTGATATTTATAAGTAATGAATGTTCAAAATTAATCGAATATCAGCTAATTTTTATTAATATACTACACTCATTATAAAATTATTTATGTAAATTCAAATCTACCACAATAAATTAATAAAAAAATATGATAAATATAACTACGATAATAAAACTAAATTATATGTTAATAAAAAATATGTTTCCATTTAAAAATCTATAGATCGGACTTGGCTGGGCAGGTGACCAGCCATGGATGAACGTTACAAAGACCTACACCTGTTGCCTGATTGCCTGCGGCATTTCAACAATTCTTATGCCCATCTTCACCCACCACCACTATGCATTAATCGTGACTTCTTGCTGCTTTGGTCTTTTCTTTGCTAGCAACTTTAGCTTTACGCCAGTGATTCTTGTGGAAATTATTCCTTTGGAGCGCTTCACCACCGCCTATGGACTTAGTCTGCTCTGTCAAGGTATTGGCAATCTTCTGGGCCCACCGCTGGCAGGTTGGATCTTTGACGTGACCGGCAGGTGGGACCTGTCCTTCATTATGGCTGGTGGCTGGATCATTGTTTCCGGTCTACTCATGGGTATAATACCATGTACGAAGAATAGAAAGATCTGGGGCAGCGGACCAGTGGAGATTGAACGCGAAAGAGAATGCGTTCCTTGAACGAATCCTTGACTCAGTTTTCGATTCTCTCTCACACTATTGGATTCTTCCCAGCGAAACTTCAGTGATTTCATCGATGCATGCTAGTTCTTTTAAGCAAAATTACGCTTCTTATAGATGGTCATTTTTCACTATTCGTCCCAGTACTACTTGTTACTAGATGATTTAACAATATTTTTTGGTTTTTGTATGTCTGAAGCACATTGTAGTTGCATATTAGTCTTAGGCAATTCAAAACTCATTTTTTAAAGAAATCTCATAAGAAAACTTTCTCTATTTTAAATTGCAAACAATTCAACTAATTAAGTATTTGAAGCATTGTCGATGAATTTGAATAATGGTTTTCACAATGTTTTGGACTGGTTATTATTTTTATAAATGTTAAAATATATATAATTCGTTAATATTGGCTGATAACAGTTCAGTAGGTTTATATTTAAATTGAAAAACGACAGCATTTTTACTAAACTCGGAAAGTCACTCTATTGAATGTATTGATCTATAAGTTAATACAGTTATTAAATCACTCAGAAGTAAGCTTAACTTAAAATAGAGGAAATTTAAATTCTAGTATTTTTGCTTGATTTCATATGGATGTAATATTGTTGTTTTACATTTCTTGGAATGTAATTTTAGTTCAATTAAGGAAAAAAGCATTTTGTTAAATTTGGAACAAATTTTTATATCGTTTAAGTAAATATTCATCCAAAATGAATTGATATTTATAATTAAATATCAATGCACATTTCAACTTAAATACATTTTTGGCAAAAAGAAATTGCTATTTATTGTTGATAATGTGCTAGCAATTCGATGAAATTAAACTAAATTTTTACTTTCTTTAAAGATTAAAAACTCTGAATGTTATTTTTACTTGTCAAATGATTATTACAGTATTAGAATATAAAATAAAGAACTATATTACTATATATTTATAGTATATTATAGATATTGTATTTTGTTTCTAATATAACTTTATAAATTTTTTTTTTAAACTGAAATACTTTCTATTATTTTATAGTATATTTTAGGCAGTACTCTGATCAATATTTTACAATTCAAACTATTAAAAATTCAAATATTTTTTCTTAGTAACTATATATATTACATAATATATAATTTACTAAAATTTAAAAAACATTCTTGAAAATTCAATATATAATAAATTTTCTTATCTTTTACAAGTTGAAATTGAGCTCTGATTATTAATGTCTTCAACTTAAATATAACTGATTTGTATTACATTTGGTAAATTAAATATGTTTACAATGAAAATTCATTTTCAGAGATTCTGTCTAATAGAAAATGATAAATGTATGATGATTTATAAATTCTTTTGATATAATTTTTCTAATACGTAAAATTTATATTTTTAAGTTATTTATATTTTAAAATATACAAAATACAAAAAACATGAACTTTAATTTTATCGGATTTATTGCATTTTATCTTACTGGCTCGCTTATTAAATATTTTTATCAAACAAATATTGTGGCTACCATGAAAGCAAATATTGTTACAAGTTTATATAAATTACGAAATGCTAAAATAAATAGTATAAATCCGTATTTAATAATATAACGGCAATGTGATACGATTATATTAGACCTTTTTAAGAGTAGACAAAAATTTAAATTATAAACAATTAATTTGATACAATAGGAAATTTACCTCTATAAGTATTTTAGTTATCACAATTAATTGATTTACACGAACAACATCTCATATAAAATTTAACTGCTAAAATTTCTATGTGCATAATATAATTGATTTTCTTACGAAACAAAAATGTTTTTCTAAAATATTTTATCATTATTTCGATTAAAAAAAAGAACCAAAAAATAAACTGTGAATTAAAAAAATAAAATTTATTTAGATTTATTTAATTTTAATGTTTAAATAATTCATTTAAATATTATTAAAAAATAAAATTTATTTAGTAATTAAATTTTATGTTATTATTTATAAATTAATATACATTTCATTATATATTATATTATGGTTTTATAAAAAGAATTTAAAAAATGTATAATTACGCGTTTTCTAAAAATGTGCTATTTGACTAATAGAAAACAAATTTAGTTAAATATATCAAAACATTTCTAAATTAAAAAAAAATTGCTAAATCGTATTAATAAAATAATGTATAAAGTATTTCATAATTCAAGAGAAAATTGTAAAATAATGATCTATTATTTTACTTTTATTTACATTAATGATTGACAGAGATATTTTCTATATATTTTTTAATTAGGTAAAATATTATTTGTTAAAATTATGTGTTTTTTAAGATTATTCTAATATATATTTATATATTTTTAATAAATACTTCATTATTTTATAAAACTACGCAATTAATGCAGATACTTCAGATACTTATAGAAATATGTACCTAAGAACTAGTAGTTGTAAACTACAAAATTTAAGTTTAATATACTATGTTTACATTAATGTATGATAATAAGTTGATTTAAAAGTCAAAAATACTCATAAAGTTTAAAAATAATTTTATTCAAAGTACAAATAATTTTTGTTTATTAACCTATTAATTATTAGGATTTACCGGATTTATGATATAAAAATTAATATAGCATACCTTTTTCTCAGTGATTATGAATATAATATAAACTGATTTTTGAATCTAAACAAACTGTAAAATTTATTTTATTAAATATTTCAAGTGATATTTAAATTTTGAAACTTTAAATATTAAACCTAAACGTACTTTGTATGGTAACTGCTTTTCAAATTTAATAATAATGGCTACTTAGAATTTTGAAAAGTTATACTGAATGATCTTTTATAGTGCTTTACAAATGTTTACTTAAATGGAAGTAATAATTGACTTTTACAAATTAATACTTGATATTTTGTTGTAACATGCATATTATTTTAAAAATAACATTTTTTTTGTATCTTTTTAATATTTGGAAGTGAATACCTAAGTAAAGAATAAATATTTTTTAGAATGAAAGTTCTACTTTAAAGTACTAAACAGAAGTTTTTTTACTTTTCGTTGTGTAATTTAATGATTAATATAAAAATCTGTAATATTGTTTTGTATGCATACGCAAGCTTCAGAGATTATTTAGTAAGATTATAGTCATTTTTTATTTTACCTGTCTCTAATATTTGTAAAATATAATTGAAATTTGGTAATCTTTTTTTTAATAGAATATTGTTAAAAATTAGACATTACAATTTTTTATGTACACAAAATAAATGCGGTGATTTTTATTGACAATTTTGACATTATATTAAATAAAATTAATTTTAAGTTTAACTTTAAAAGATTTTACATAAATATCAAAGCTCGGTTAAATAATGCGTGATATTATAACTTTTAATGTATTTTCAGGCGTATAAAACGTAAGAAATAAAAACTGATGTATAGTTAACTGTATTACAAAGAAGAACTTAAGTTATGTAAATTATTGTTATTGGAAAAAGAAAAGATGTATTGTACAATTAATTAAGAGAAGATGATGAACAGGAAATAATAAGAGTGTATCATCATCGTTTTAAGCAAAGAAGTCTTCATTATGTAAAAACAAACAATTCGCCTGTAGTCAATTGTATGAATGAAAGGTACGTTAAGCACCATATAAGTATATAAAAAAGAGAATATTACTTGGTAAGTAATTACTTACTAGTGTGAAGGTAGGTTTAATTGATACCAAACCGGCTAATGCGCGTAGCAGGTGCACATGCCTATTATTCATTACAAAATTTATGTAAATATATCTCTGAAAATGTTACGACTGATATTTCATTCGAAAAGAGTGAACTCTACAAGTTTGTGGAGTAAAATATTACAAAATACGTCCTCTAATTTTCTTAGGGTGAATATTTAAAACATAATTTTTCCTCTAAGAAATTTATAAATTACAGTAGAAAGTGTTGCCACTCAAGCAATAAATACATATGATTTAATTTATTTAAAAATCTTTGAATTAATTTTTACTACATGGATCGTATTATCGAATAAAAATTTTACATCCTTGTGACTAAGAATGATTTATTTTATAAAAATAAATTTTCTTCACGATAAAATAGGATTTTTAAATTATTTAGGACGACTTGCTCTTTTTAAGAAGAAATTTAATTTTGAATTTTAATCCCTTTAGAGCGAAACTTCGTTTTTAATATTTATAAGAGGTATCATATAATGTTCTTAATTTAAATTTCAAATGCCATGAAGTTGCAGTGTAAAGCTTTTAATTTGTAGCGTTCAATTTATATTTGAATAATTTTCATTTAATAAACTTTCATAAAAAATATTTTTAAAAAGTCGTTTAATAAAAAATAAGTTTAATTAAGAATTTTGATCGCTCTGCTGTAAATGTACAGTATTAGTTAAGTTAGGATTGTGCAATTTTGTTTTGCTTTTTATTTCAAATGCCGAACCGCTCGATGAATTTTATTATATATATATATAATCGATGATACCTTTATTATTACTCTGATGAGACTTGGATAACAGAACAAATCTTTTGCTGGCAAGTTAGTTAATGATATGTTAATTAATGAAGTATTATGTACTTAAGTATATTCTTATTGCGGTTAGCTTTATCGTAATTGCATAAAACGTGAAAATTAATTTTTCACACAAATAGAAAAAATACACAACGAAATTTTATTTTATTTTTCTTCTTATAATTTGTTAGTAGCTAATTAACTATTAATAATTTAATTGTGTTATAAATATATTATTAAAAACAGCAATTAATTTTAATTTTCCTCAAAGAAATGTGTAAATTATAATTTTAAGTAAAAACGTTTATAATAAAATATTGAACAACTAATCATACGATTAATAGCTCGTATTTTGTATAGTTGATATGTTTTTTGCACAGGTATTTAGATCATTATGAAATAAATAGCAATGTTATGTTAAAGCAAACACAAAATATTTAATTTATCTAATAAATTAAGTTTAATATAATTTCCGATATTTATGAATATATTATATCGAAACGTATAGATAATAATAAGTTAAATTAAAATGAATTATTTAAAATATGGTAAAAAGTGTACTGTAACTTACGAACTAGTTCATCGGTGTACAATCATATAAATGCTTAGATAATTATATTTAAAAATACAGGAAGACACATGCGATAGAATGATTGTATACGAACGCAGGGTCGTTTATTTTAATTGATTTGAATTTTTTTGCATATAGAAAGTATCAATCGTTGAACGATTTTGTTAGTTAATGCTTTGGTTACTGATACAACGGAAAAAAATAGTAACCAATGTGCTCAGGAACGATGGTTCCGAGAATTCATATTTTATGTATTTGCTCGAAAATTAATGAAAACTAAAATATAATGTTATAAATTTGAAAATTATTTTTTTGGTTGCTTCAAACTGCTACAATTCAAAGTGAAAATTTTAAATAAATTCTCGGTTCCTGATTAGATAATTAATTAAATACACAAGGAAATATGAAAGTTCAAAAGTGATAAACTGCCCATAGAGACTAGATTCTGATTAAATCATTTTCAAGAAGCATTTGCACAGTAATTTTCTGTTTATATCTGTCAAAATAATTTTGAAAATAAATAGAGAACTTTTGCATTCTATCTAATTTGTAATAAGAACTTGTAAAGTTAAAAATAGTAGTGTTGACATTATTCGATAATTTTTAGCTTATTGAAGTATGACAGAACTTAAAACGACGAATTTTTTAGGTACACACAGTCTATACCTGCACAGCTATATAATCTATTAGTATCGAAACGATTTGTGCTTGTAAGAATACGTAAACATCAGATATGAATGAACTAATCGCTAATAAATTCAAGAAATAAAAATTTTTTAATTGTACGTTCAAAACAAATTTCGAAAATGTTGTTCTGTTTTCAACAATTAGAAAGTATTTATATCTGATGAAAATATTGAAATATACTCAAATATTTCAATTATATTTTGGCATTCAATGTGTTTGCAAGTGTTCTTAAAACCTAGTGAGAACTCAAACTGACATTGGATGCGATGAAAATAAATGATACAGTCATAATCATAGAGGCTATTGTGTGAATGGTCTTCGAAATTTTTTTTTAGAATATATTTATAAATTATTGTAATGCATATATTTACACAAATGTTCACAATTATATAATAAAAAGATGATAAGTTATGTTTGGTTAGCAAATGACTTGCGTTATCATGTACATATACACATATGCGATTTCTTGCGTTTCAATGTACATAATATCATTCGACAATATTATAATTGTTTCCCTCGTCATTTTTATAAATGAAATCTGTTTTTATGAAGTTAAAAAGATATATGAACTTATTAGAACAGATGCTTCATTATTTTTTCACTAGCCTCTTGTCAAATTACTTTTTTATCATTTATTATTAACAACATTTTTTTTTCAATTTATTATTTTACCTACTATTGATTGATTTTTTATTTATTTTATAATTAATATTTTATGATTAGTAATATAAAAAGTATTAGTACTAATTTTTATTAGAAATATCAAAAGTATTTTCTTTTAAATGTATTAATAAATGTATAATTACATTCTTTCTACAATCAACAAAAATAAATTTAATATATGCATATAAATATAAGTTACAAAATAATAGACAAATATCGTAACATCGATTTTGTAATTTTCATAATTGATTCCTTCTTGTAAAGAAGTATGCCAATGGTAAATAGTACTCTTACCGTTTTATAAATTACAGAGGTAATTTTTAAAATCTGTATCAATGCTTAAAATAAATCTCTAATACAAAAAATCGATCCTCTTAACTGAAAGAAAAATTCGAATACAGAAATTTTTTTTCACTTTCTTAATTAGCAAAAAGCTTATCTTTAATCCTTTATATAATGAAACAGATGGGTTTATCCTGAAAACCAAATGTGTCTTACATTTTGAGCATAAGTCTTTGTTTTTCAAATAAATTGGAAAAAAATTATTTTTACAAATATTTTTTTGAACATAGTAATTACTGATATATAAAAAATTGAATTATTATCAACAAAGGAAATTAATTGATTCTTTTATTTCTAACATTATTGTTGAAGCTTTATGTAATCTGTTTATTTTATCATGTTAATTTTCTATATATAAATACAATTATAAAAAATTTGATTTAAAAAAAAACGAAAAATGAAACGGAAATAGCAATAATAATTGATTGCATATATTATTCATTCTTACAGTTGGATCATTATTAATTACGAATACTCTTTTTATTTATTGTAACAGATAATTCAAATTCTATATGTTTGAAACATTAACTTTTTTCTAATATATAAAACACGATATATCATTATTGTAATATATTAAGTTTAATTTTTTAAATTATTATAAAATCGAAATTATTTAAATTTAAAAATAATATTTATAAAGTTATGTCTACTACATTTGCGAATTAATTTAAATAATAAATAATAATGAAAAAAATGAAATTCCATAAATAATATTTGTTTTTAAGATCTGGTTCTCTGTTAACAAAATATTAGAGTACATATATTTAAATTAAATCTGCAAAATTGTAATTCAAAATAATTAAATTCCAAAAAATAGTTCTAAAGATTCATATGCTTATTTAAATTATTTTGTAAATTTATGTATATTATGTCTATTATATGTCTGGTAATAATTGTAAATCATGTTATAAAATAAATAATATTATAAATCAACATGAATAAATATAATATTTCAAAGAAAAGTTTTAATATTGATAAAATATGTATAATAAATATGAGAATAAATTTATAATAATTCCATTATATTTAGATTTTATTTATTATAATTAATTATCTTTTAATAATAAATCTTTTTAATATTCTAAAAGAATAAATAATTGAATCTCAAAATTAAATTATTCTTCTAAATTATAAAATGAATAATTTTTTATAAAATCATTAAAAAGAGTTTATCATTAAACGTATATAAACTTCTTATTATATTATTATAAATATAATTTATTACTCAAGGTAAGTATTTTTATCATCTGCTATTTAAAAAATATTTTTCATAATTTGAAGATCATATTATAGTGTAACTGCTATAGTATAACTATAGTATAAAATATATAAGATCATAAATATAAAATTATGAATACAAAATATAAAAAGGTGTTCTAAGAACAAAATAGCATTTTAATAAAATAAAACATATTAAATGTTGTATCAAAGAGTTTGTTATGTTTCATGCAACTGTTATACGCCTAACAATTTCAAGTAATTATAAAAAGTTTGTATTCATCTTTTCTTGCCTTTTTGATCATTATCGTATCTACATTTTTGGATTTCTTTTAAAATTAAGTTTTACACTTCGTATTAATATATATATATGCTTTTTATTAATTTAAATTTGATTGAAATATTATAAAGATAAATAATATCGTGTAAAAAATAATTTATATGACTTTGACAAATAAATTGTTCAAGTTAAACTTTTTCTTTAAGTTTTTTTGATATTGCGATTAAATTTGAAAATTCTTAATGCATAATTGCATAGATAATAGCAAAATTAAAATCATTAATTCAAATTTAAATGATATTATTAACAAAACTTATTTACTTTATAACCGTGTGTTTCATTATTTAAATAAAGACAAAATATTTTAAATCAGTGTTGGAAAGATTTAAATAATTAAAAACTTCTATAAGATTTATAATTATAATTATTGATAAATTAGAAAGAAACTCGAGTAAATGTAAGATACTTATTCGCTTTTGAACACATAAAGTGTTTTTATCAATAGCCAATACACCATTCCATAAGAAATGTAAAAGAAATATTAAATATGAAAATTTACAATTTATCAAAAATATTATGTTCCTAATAGGATTTTTTAAAATTCTATTATTTTTTCTTTATTATTTCAAATATGTATTTCTTACTCAGATTTTAAAGGGACTTTAAGATTGAAAATAATAACGTTAATAATGGACTTTGCGGTGTTTTAAGAAAAAAAGGTAAAATATAAATTTTGTACAATAACATTTTTCCAAAATAGCTTTTTTTTATGAAACTAAGTTGTGATGTAAAATAAATTACAATATTACTCACTATCTCTACTGTTTCATAAAATTACTATTCCATTTTACTTATATATAACTATTCTTTTATATGTGTTTTTGGATTTCAAATTATGTTCTCTAAAAATGAATGCAGTAACGAAGTATATTACAAGTTGCTGTATTTCATCTTGCGAATAATAGAAGTATTAATAAAATTCCTTTCCTTTATAATAAACTAATTTTTTACTTGATGTTGAAGTATAATAATAAGTAAAATATTTTTGATAAAAAGTTATATTATTTGTACTTGATACGTTATTTATATTTTTTCTGATTCTATCCAGAATCAAAATATCGGTTAAATCATTTTACAAATAGTAGTTGGTTACTGTCGCTAAAGTTTTAATAACTATTATATTTTTCTTTTTAGTATTTGAAATGAATATTAAGTCAGTCGATATACATTAATTAATCATTAAATTTTTATGAAGAGTGAACACTATTAATGACATTTAATGCTGAGGTCTTAAATTTACTTTTATCAATAATGTTTACAACCAACTTTAATTTGAATTAAAAATCAAATATTTTCAAATATAATTCCTAATTTCAAATCATAATCATCTTCGTAAATTTGCTGTCGCATATAGATAAACATATAATAAGCTTATTGTATTTTATTATATTGTGGAAAAGTTAATTATAATCATTTTCGGACATGTCATGCCAATAAGATGAAATGAATGTCAGTTGTCATTTTCTATTATCTTAGTTGAATAAGATAACTATGCAATCTTTATTACAGTATTCACTATATTTAAGACAACAAGATAAAATTTTTATCTTATCAATTAAGAATATAGATGAAATTAATAAATATGATTTATTGCTACGTTTCTGAATATAAAATGCTTATAAAAAAGTAATAATACATAATCTTACAAAATTTTTAATTCTTACAATGATCAAATTCAGCGAAATATTTTTCAATTGTAATATTTGCATAATTTACAAATTCGTTATAATAAATGTTTTATTATTTAAATTTATTAGTTACAAATCTTTCGAATATATTTTATTTGAAATGTATTTTTAAAGGAAATGGAAAACAGAAAACTTAATCTTTCTGAATAATTTGTTCCATTTCTTAATAAATATTAAGTTTTTTGAAAAAGACATAATAATAATTCCACATTTTTTCAATTGTTTCAACGCATAAGGCATAAGATTATTGACAGGAATTTCAAAATTAAGTCTTATGTTTCTGTTTAATAAATATAAGATTATTGTGACATGTCGTGTGCGTAGTTAGTGTTTATTTTTTTGCCGAAAAAATCATTGTACCTTAGTGAGGCATAAAAATTCAAGGAGAAAATCCTAAAAACGCCTCGTCGATATTTTTAATGTACATGTTCTGAATGAAGTGTTACAATCATATATTATAGCGTCTCTTAAACAAAAGTTTAACGAAGAAAAGTGTTCGATTTTTCTAATCAGTTCTATGGTAATGCAGTTAATATATGCATCATTAACACATCTGTTTCCCTTTACCGTCGTGACGAACGAGGTACTAGATGATCAATACCTTGGCGAAGTGATGCCACTCGAGGTGCAGGGGTTTGAGCTTCTGTTGGTGGGTCTCGTCGGCACCCCGAGACTCCGGGCAAGTTTGTCAAGGCTTGCGGGGAAGCCGCGTGTTATCGCCGCGTGCTGGGGTCCGATTATTGCATCGCCCATCACCCCCAAACGTACCGACTTGCCATGTCCATGCAACGTTATGGACAGATCTGAAAGCATCGTCAATTGTCTTCCACTTTTAGAAACAGATCGATTGATTTTGTGTGAGTCGTGACTGAATTAGTGGAGGTGATCGAAATGTCAAGCTCGCGTACAAAAATATGAACGATCTATTGTGATGAGAGACGATAGTTATCAAAAAATAAAATGTTATGAGAATATTTGTGGAATTTTTTTTGTTTTTGAAATATAGAAATATATGGAAATATAGAAAATTATTAGATTGAAGTGAAATTTTTAGTTTGAAATTGTAACTTTTTAATATAACACATTTAGTAAGAGAATTTGAAGTATGATTTTTACTTTACACAATTATAACAACGAGATTGAAAGTAAATCGAATTTGGATTTTAGGATTATTTAATATAATAATAGAACCCAGAATGCATAATTTATTTATGAGACGACGGATATCTTAACCGTGGACACAAATTTATGCAACTTCTGATTGTAATTTCCTAAGTTACATGAACTGACATTGTTAATTTAATATGATTCCTGTTGTTATAGCCTAGTAGTAAAAAATCTAAAATTTTTAGGAAATTGTAATACAACAATTTTCCAAGAGGTTCATTTATATTTACCATATACAACAAAATAGCTTACTACAATTTCCTTGAGGTGGCTTCCAAAATACGGCCGACTGCACCCCATCAACTGGCAAATCCCCATCCACGTGTGTCACAGATATCGAGTATCGCCTTGTAAGATGATTTAGGGCTATTTTTAAGATTATCGATGGCAAGCATGACGTCAGAAATCCTGAAGCCGTTTCCGCAGCAGTTATAGCGTAAATTGCTCGTTGCTTCTGCCTAGCTTCCTGGATATTTCTCTGGACGACCTGGTTTTCGAAAGAAAAATATGCTCTTACAAATTCATATAAAAAAATTTTTATCATTTTTATCATTTTATCTTTTAGACGAATAAGTAACTTAATTAAAGAGTTATTATTAAATTAGTATTGTTAGAAATTGGAGATTAAAATAAATATTATTATTGGAACATTTATGAAAATATATTTTTTATAATAATGTATATACTTAAAAACTGTTCTAATTATTCTTAAATTAATTATACATATTTAAATCGTAATTTTAATTATATAAAATTATATCGCAGATAAAATTATATCGTAAAACCAAAATATTATCTACTTCATATTTGTAGTTTTGATGTTATTTAACAGAAGAAATTTTAGCGAATATTTGGGAGTAGGCGGATTTGTAAAAAGAAACAAACTTTTGTATCAATTGGATATTTTTGTATAGAAAAGAAAATGAATGAAAAAAAACAGGAAGTGATTTAAAGTTTATTTTTATTGTAAAATACTTGTAATGCAAATATAGTCTTAAAAATATAATTTTTGTGATATTTCTTTAATATAAGAAAATATTAGAAACTCAGAAAATAAAAGTATCAACAAGTTTTAGTTACTTTTAAATTAAAAAATAGAACAATTATTATTATATTTATGATATAATTGTTTTATACGTTGAAATTATTTAAACAATTTCAAAGTTTCTTATATAAAACGATTTATTTTGTTTATACGCAAAATGATATTTTTGCAATAAATATTAAAACATAAATTGTGGCTGTCAATGATATTGTTAGTAGTTAGTAGATAGTATAGATTCGGTAGCTCCATAAACTGTGTTCATAGGTATTCATAGGTAAAAAAATCAATACAAATAAAGTTTTATATTACTAAAGTTGAATAATTAGATATAAATATTGCATATTTAGGTCATAAGAAAATAGCTGTAGGCTAAAAATTGGAAATCAAATTGTAAATTATTAAAGTTACAAATGTAAAAATGAGTTAAATATCTTGAATGTTATTACCAATTTGTTCTGAATAAAAATTTTTTTCTAAAATTCCTAATAATTGACTATAGTATATATATATGAATTAATTATTTCGATAGTATATAATATTATTGAAAAATAAAAAGATAATAAAATATCAATAGTCTGATGATAAATGGAAAAAATTATTTTTTCCTTTAATAAGTCCTTCAATAGAAACGTAAAAAATAGTTCGGTGAAACTAAATAGGTTGTAACTTTGATGCAAGCAAATAGATAAGTCAGATAACCTGCATTTAAAATATGCCGGAAGCGCTATTCGAGATGATACGTCCTAAGGTATATGTATGTAGTAGTCAGTAAATAAAATAACCGAGAAGAGAAAATCTAATTGATAATAAAATGTGTTGACAGGAAAAAGAAGAAAGAAATATTTCGTAGCGTACGAATGCAAAATTAAACACAAGATAGATAAGAGAGTTTCAAGTCTTAAAGAAAAATGTGTCAAATGTAAAATCATATAAATATAATAAACTCTGTTCAAAGTATTTCTTAAAGTTTAAATTTCAAGATTATCAGTAACATGCCGCTGCAATAACTAGATAAGACTGGATTTTAATGTAAATATAGGTAAGATGAAGATATTTTTATTGTATTTTCAAAAATACATATATTTGTGATGATAATAAATTACGAGATATTCAATAGATTTACAATTCTAAAAGGATTAATTAAATTATGAGAAGTATGAGCTACTGAATAGAAGAAAACGGTTTATAACTGACTTTTAATAAAATGAAGATGGTTAGAAATTCATAATCTTAAAGCTTTTATTATAGTCGGTGTGTATAGCGACTTTATTGAAAATTCGCAGTAAAAAGCAATGAATACCTAGAGCAGTTGCGAAAAAGAACGAAAGTATTAAATCAAATATTAGAAAGAAATTATTGATTCTTTTAAAATATTGTATCTATAGCTTATTGTTAATAATATTAAACCATATACATATTTATATATTGTAAGTTATATGAATTAGAACAAAATATGTCAGATTATTTTTTTTTTAAATATTTTCAAATTTTAAAAACTAAAGAGTTTTTATTTTCATTTGCAGTTTTTTAAGCAACGAATACTAACTTATATTTCATAAATGTCATATTTAAGGCAATCAATTACAAAACGTTGAAAAACAAAATTTTCATTTCGAAACAAAAAAATTCTTAGACATCTCAGATAACCAACACTTTTTTTACTCTTTATTTTAGAAAAGATACAGACAAAAAATATTCAAGTAATGTTGGTTATAATAGTTGCTAATATATAATTAATGTTTCTAATACTCTGATATGTCTATAAAACTTGGAATTATACATTTCGAAATCGATTCTCTTAATAATTTATATAAATTCACGAATTGCTTTATTATTTAAACTTTTAAAGCAATTAGAAAGCAAATAAAAATAAACAAAATTTTAAATTATTGAAATTTAGAAATTAATTTTATAAAATGAATGTTTATCTAGACAGCATTTTTTATATTCGAAAATATTGTTATTAATTTATTTTATTTTACTTATTTTATTTAAATTACGATTAGCGTCGTTTTTGTAAGTTATTTATAGACATTTATAGTACGATTTGCCCATTTAATAAACTGAATTAATTGATATAACTATAATCATATCGTTATGATTAAAGAAAAAAGATTTTTATAAAAAAATACATTCAATTATACTTATTTAATAAGAGAATTGTAATTATTTAAATAAGTAATTTTTCAATTTTCAGACGAAGTAAATAATATTAATTTAAAAATAAATTGAATGAATTAAATTAAATAAAGGTTTAGTTTTTTATTTCTAAAGAAACATTGGAACTGAAATAAATTCAAAATCAATGTCTAAACTTGTATTATAAAAATTAATCCTGTCATTGATGAATAGGATATGATAAATAAACATCTATATTCTTGTGAATAAATACGTGTATCTATATTTTAAATAAACGAGGAAAATTTATATAATGTCATTGTAGTATAATTTCTGAATAAATAACCTTAATTCAAATATGAATTCATGAACATTACTTGAAGAATTCCTGTTAAGCTGTCCGGTTCTTCCAAGAGTGGTGTTCTTGTAGGTAAGGTAAGACACAGCAAACCCGTAGCTTCGCAGTCCCTCACGTACAGCGCTTTTTGACTAGTGAATTTGGCAGTGGCCAGTACCTCTTGAGGTATTGGCTGTCCCGAACATCTAACATTAAATTTCAGATATTTATAGATTATTATTGATGGTTGATAGTCAAAATATTCATGTACGCACTATTAGAAACCATCTTCTATAATGCCAATCTATCTAACTTTAATTTTTAGTTTTTGGAATAGTTGAAATATTTTTTGTAAAGATTAATATTTTAATATTTGTTAAAATTTATAATACTTGATTTATAAATGTTGTCAATCTTGAATTCTTTCTTCCACTGAAAAAATGATCTTATATCTTTTAAAAAAATCAAGCAATACTTTTAGTAAAATTTACTCAATTATCGGATTAAATCTTTCTCAATTATTCAAATATGACAATTTAAACTTTGACGTGTAACATAAATTAGTTAAATAATTCTTATATTATAAAATCTTACGGATTATTAGATAAAATCTATTTAGCAATTAAGTAGCTTCAACATTAATCTAAAATTAAATTGGATTCATTTGGGTGACTTTAAATAAGTTAATGAAGTAAGTCTTATGGATAATGTATCAAATCACCTGAAATACTCCTTGAGAGAATCAACTGCCGCGGCAAGGAGAATCTCAGTATCGCTGGCGCCATTCATCGCTGATATCTTTTGTAACAAAGTGGTCTCGATCTCCTCGGACCAGGCCACGATCTTGCGTCCACATTGAGAAACTGTACGAAAATCGGTATTGACCCGATTGCGGAACAGCTCTTCCATAATGGCGAAGGGTGCACTCACAACTACCGCCAGGATTGATATTATCTCTAGACTCGCCTGTATTTTTTTTTTTATAAAACAAGAAATAATTATCCGGGGAGGAAATGGAAGCATCACTAATATTTATTTTTAAATACGTGAAGAAATTTTATTTATGCATATTTGTAAAAGTATTAAATACATTCAAATGATTCTATGTATGAATTGTTATGACTATACTCCATTGTAAGCGATTGCTGTAAAATCTATCAATTGATTCACTCTTTATTTATCACTAACTAATTTACTTTCGATTTTATATTGCTTTAAAAAATCGTTTCGTGGTTAAAATAATCAAAAATTAATATGAGTCCTTCGTATTTAAATAATATTTAAGAAAAAAACCATAATAGTATATTAAACGAGAAATTTTTAATTTTTCCTATTAAAGTAGAGCTTTTATTCACGAATAATATTTACGAAATAAATTACAGTTATAAAGTCAGAAAAAAATTTGCATTTCAAATAATTAAATTACTAATGTAATATTTGAAATTAAAACGTTTTTCAAATATAAATTTATAACACAATTTCTTTTAATATTGACCAATTACAACTATTTATAAATTACTTTATTGTTAATGAATTTATATTCTGATATAAATTAGAAAGATATTTTTATAAGTTAAATAAAAGATCGTGCTTAAATAAATACTCACAACAAAATTACACAAATATTTTTAAATACTCATCAATCCGTCTTTTTACCGAGGTAAATATCTTATAGCTCATAACCAATACAACAAAAAAAAAAGAGCTCGTATCAAATAAAAGAGTGAAGAGGTTGAAAAAAGCTTACCCTGAATATTAGCGGTAAATAGCTAGAGAGAATGGAAACGACGCTGTCAGGGTAATAGTGATGCTCGTGGAGCATACTAGCTGCGCGAATTTCCCGCCAGAATAGTATAGGGGCCTTGAGGCTCGCGTAAACCGCCAGGTACCAGATCCAGACGATCATCAGCCGAAGGATTTCCGCGGGATTAAGAATATTGAGTAGCGCATGAATCACTACCGACAAGCTGAAGTTACGCTTCTTTGCCTCGCGAGTGTATACCTGCCAAAACTCGTGTAAGCGTAGACCTTCCTTTCGTCTATATTGCCTAAATAAAATCATGTGCGAATTAGATTTCTAAACTGATATATAAAGGCGAATTTTTAATTCATTACTTGTTAGTTTAGTGTACTTATAGTCGATCATGATTTGGTGGACAACATAGGAAATTTTTTTTTACAAATGAGATTTGTTTTAAAATAAATTTTTACAGAAAAAATTCGACTAATAAAATTTTTATGAAAATAATTGTGTTAGTTCACATGTCATCATTATCTTAAATAATTCTCAATTAATCAGAAAATTGAAAAATCTTCTGAATAAGCTCACTTAAGTAAATTAAAATATACTTAAATTTTTTCTATTATATAATTTATAGCAAACTTTTTCCACATCTAATTTTTTACTTTATTTTTATTATTATCCTCTAGCAACCATTTCCAGATACACTACAATACTCAGAGTGGTGTTGCTGATTACCTGGTGATCTCCTTGAGGGTGGAAAAGCATACGATGACCGCAATCTTGACGCATTGCCAGAGACTAGTTCTTTTCTTGAGTATTTCGGGTCGCTCGGTCGGATCATTGTTACAGAGGAACTCATTCCACACGTTGCTGAAACTTTCAGTGAGCTTCTCGTGGAGGCGGGGAAGGGCCAAGGGCTCGGCGTAGACATTCGAGAAGGGCGATTTTAGGACCGGATTGCGAGTATCCGCGCATGATGACCAATGCGTCCGGCTAAGCGGCAAGAAGTCACCGAGGGTGAGCTGTTCCTGGCGCAGTAACAGATGGTGCACGCGTACCAGATAATGACGACTCGGCTGTTGATCCCTGCCGATCACCTGCACTTGCCACGGCGAATGATTTGCTGCGAGATATTTCGATGTTAAGTCGCTCACGTACTCCTGCACAACGAAAAATACGTACCAAGCTTTTTACTCCTATGTTCCATTCGAATACACCTGAGATAAGCTACTAAATCCTCTTTCGAATACTAGTCCAATAATGTTTTAGCATAATGATGATCTTGAATTATATCGACGTAAAAATATTTCCATTCACCAATGGTTTTTTTATTTCGATATTCTAACTAAAACCTAAATCAATTAAT
This sequence comes from Wiebesia pumilae, assembly GCA_018907045.1. Taxonomy (NCBI): domain Eukaryota; kingdom Metazoa; phylum Arthropoda; class Insecta; order Hymenoptera; family Agaonidae; genus Wiebesia; species Wiebesia pumilae. The sequence goes on from JACCHZ010000127.1 coordinate 6,851,775, forward strand.
TCAAATTATATTCTCATTATATTTAAAATAAACTTTTACTCTATTTAAAGTTAATTTTAGCTTAATGTAGCTTGATATTTCGCTTTAATTTAAAGTTATTTTAATGATTCAAATATATAATCTAATTTCATCTAGAAATCAATATCATTCGTAAATTTCTTCAATCAAATTAGATTCTAAATTAAATTATTTAAGTTATTAAAATATTTTTTTTTAATTTACTCAAAGCTATACAATAACCTTGAATGAAAAGAACAATTATTTATAATATGATAAATAAAAATGTTGCAATTGATTCAACTTTTGAATTAAGAAAAATGAGAAAACAATATCAATTTGGCAAAAAATTGCTTTAATAACATAAAAAAACACCAAATTAAATACGTAGTTAACTGTTTACCATACAAGAACTTTATAAGAAATGCCTTAGAAACTTTACATGAACTTTTTACGTTATAAATACTTGATTTATTTACCTAGTTTGTAACTGAGTAATTGATATTTAATTACAATAATTATTTTCCATGTGTATTAAATTTGTCAATAGTAGAAAAGGAGATAAATATACGAATAAACATCTTGAATTTATGAATAGCTGTTTTTAAATATTTCTATTATTTTGTTAACAATCGTTAAAGATAAAACAGCAAGAATTAAGAATTCTAAACATAAATTGTAAGTGATCAAAATTTTTACACATTTTTTCGATAAAATATTAAGAATATCAATTTGTTCTTATTCATATTCGTTCTAAATTGCATATTTGTTTTAGATATACATTTTATTAATAATATAAACTATATTTTTTAAGTAAATGTTAAAATTTTAATGCAAATATAGAAATTATAAAAATGTATCAAATTTAATAAGAAATACGCTAATTTTTATTTATAATATTATATTTTATCAAAGTTAAGATAATAAAGTTAAAAAAAGATTAACTTTAACAGGCGGTAAAATCAATCAATAATTATAATTTTATCAAGTTATTAATTTTGGATAAGGACAAGATCATTTGCAGCTGATTATGCCACTTATGATAATTTCAAATTTATTTAATAACGAGATAACGAGCAAACGAGAATAAAGTAATTCTTTTTCCCCCAATGTATATATATATTATCAATTAATAAGAGTCAGAATACTTTTATAACAATTTAAATAATTATATTTTTTATGTAAAAGTTTTAAAAAATCTTTTTTTTAAATATAAGACTCCCAAATATTTACCGAATATCAAATATCAATCTGTAACTTCATTGATATTCGTTTTCAGAATTTCATGTTTCTATAGGCATAAGCTTTTCAGTTGTAAATAGAATTTTACCTGTACGTTGAATTCAGTAATGGGTCGACCTTTGAAAGAACTCGGAGATATAATTAAATGATTATTTACAGAAAAGTTTTCAAGTCTCTCCCATGCGTAACAACAACACTTGGTTGTAAGGGCCATACGCAGCAACGGTTTTGTGGAGACCAAATGGACTAAATGGTTCCTGAGGTGTTCCGTAACGAGCGATGGACATTCCACCAGCAAAGTATAAATGCCCTAATATGAAATTCAATAATTTTAGTTATACTTCATCATTTTAATTCAACACGAAAAATCGTTCTTATGTTTTATAAATAAATTGAACATATTTTAAATCTTTGTGAAAATTTAAAATTATAACTATAGCGGATGATAAATACATGATTTAGTTAAAAACCATTAATTTTATTTTTTAACAACTATAACTTTCATTAAAAGTGTAGAAACAGCCATTTCATACAACAGTCATTAAAACTATCATTTCAATTTTTAATCAATATTATTACTATATAAAATAAATAAGACACGGATATCAGAATATGTATTACTCGCCGTATAGGTAAGTATATGAGCATACTCACAGTCCTCTTATAAACTTCAACCTTTCGTTAATAAATTGAAGGATTTATACGTACTAAATTATAAAAGAACCATGATTCTAACCATTTTGTATTGAAATACTAAGATATAATTTTTAATTTTGTTTGATTGATTAATAAAAATCTTAAACAATTAATAATTTAGTTATAAAATAACTCAGTTTAGAAATTAACTAAAATAAAAAAATTTCTAATTAAAAAATTAGGAAGCTTTAAAATTATATAAGATTGACTTAATCATTACATGTATATATACGAAATTATTGAATTACAAATATAATAATTACTCTTACACTTAAATTATGACTTATTCGTGTATAAAATCTTTTCTAAATAAAGTATTTAAAATTAATCATAAACATATATACAATAAACGTGAATTAATAATTCTTTACAGAATAACTTATAATATTTTTTATATAATGTTTAAAATAAATATTGTAAATTTTTGTATAAATTTATGTATTAAAACTGATTAAAATAAATATAAGAATATGCGTGTATCTTATAATTATTATTTTATTATAAGAAGTTTCAAGTTTTCAGATTATTTGTATAAATACCTAATTGTAGATTGAAATTGAATTTGATTTTTAAAGTAAATATTGAAATAAATAATTTTGACACTAAAATAATACATACATAAGCAGAAGTAATTATTTACAGAAGATGATCAAAATTGAGATCTTAATTACGTGCTTTGACAATTGAAATATTCAATATTTATACTAAAATATCTTTTTGATCATTTACAAATTTAAATCTTTGATTTCTCATAGTTATGACTAGGTATTACTATAAAATGTAAATAGATAAAAAAACTTTTCATCAATTTGTGTTTTACATAAATGAATTGTATATTAACATTAGAGTTAACAAGTTTTTATAGTACAAATATAAAGTAAATTTTGTATATATTACCTATGTTTGTCTATTAATAAATAAAATAAAGTATTTGATTTCTTATGTTATTTTATAGAATTGTTATTTTAAAGAGTATACGTATATGTTTTTTAAATTGGATAGATTCAATTAATTATTTAAAATCAAAAGTGATTCTTAAAATCTTACTTTAAAATACCTAAATCTGAATTTTGTGATTAAATTTTCAGTATTTCGGTAATTAGCTTACTTCAAAATATAATTAGAAACTACTAAATCAAATTAAATTATTAGGTTCTTAAAATTTTGATGTAATCGAACATTCCTAATGCACGACATGAAATCTATGTTTAGTATTATAATAAAGAGTAATGAAAATATTTATATTATTATATTTCAAGTAATATAAGTATTAATAATACTTCAATTTTAAAAATATAAATAAAAGTTGTAAATCTAGAAATTTAATCAAATTTTTTTCTATAAATTCTAATCCGATCACTTCTTTATTTCTTAATTAATAATTAATCGAAAATCGGCATTTCAATGTGATTCAGAATTAGCACTAATTATTTTTCAACTTTTATTACTATAAAAGACATAACATAAAAACAATGATGGCATACAAGTTACAGTTAATTTACGATCTGAATATTAGAAAAAGGAAAGAAACATTAATTATTAAGTATGCAAATTTTATTCTTGTAAAAAAACTTTAGTGGAAGTATAATTAACACAGAAATTTTTTATATCAATTATTATGAAGTATCAAAACATTATTTTACTAATTTATCATATTTTTTTAAATTTGTATCAACATGTATTTAAAAATTAAATTACTTGATTTCTGCCTTGATCTAGTATACTGCTTGTACTGCTTTCTTCAACTACAATACAATTTGGATATTTCCATTTGACAAATCGTATCCAGCATCTTCTTGACCACTGACAAACTATTTATATCAGGAAAAATTATTATTCTAAATAATAATATTTATAGCGTGTTACTTATTAATTGTTTAAAGGTATTGATTTTGAAGATCAAGATTTATTACGTAGTTTAAATAAAAAAATGTTTTAACAAAAATGTGCATAATTTTGTCAATTTTATTTTCAGATGCAATTTTTTATATTTATTTTATACCTTTTTAGGATTTTTTCCACTATAAGTTTATTATATTTTTACTGAACATTACACTGTTTATATATGAAAACATTTTAATTTGACAACGATTATCAAACGATTTTTATTATCAATTTCGTTTAATAATTCAAGCAATTATTAGTGACAGAACAAACAAACCTGTGATATTAATAAACATAATGTTAACTCAAAGATCAAAGAATCCTGTGACTTCTTTGTATGCTAAATATAAATCAGTCAGTTTGTTATATTGTCAGTTTTTCTTTGAAATAATAGTATTTAGATAATCTTTTAACTTAATTGTTAAAAAAAATATTTTGAAGTATATTTTAAAATGTAACACATAAAGATTATTCTTTTCTCAATTCTTTTACACAGTAATTTTTGTTCTTGCGTATTTATCCTGATCATCAGAATAATATTATTGAGAATACCAATGAGAAGTACAATAATAAGAAAGCACTTATATTAACTTAGTATCAAGAACTTTTAAGATTGCAGGATTTCGTTTTATGGATTTTAATCCTTTGTTTATGAAAAGCCAAAGCTTCCAGTCATCAAATGTCCATAAATTTTTTTTCTAATAAAAATAAAACATCATCATAATTTCACACATTTCTTAAAATGGTTTTTTGCATGTTCAAGTAAAAAAATCCATTGAGATCTTTTGATTTGGTAAATAACTCTTGTATCAGTTAATGTATTTTATTGATAAATAATATTCGAGTACCAATAATTTCTTTGGTAAATACTTTCAGCAAATATAATTCTATTAAAGATTCCTTTTATGTGAGGTAATATTTAAATGTTTTTATATTAAAAATATATTAAAGAAAATTTTATTCAGATATACAGAAATACAAGAAGTAATACGAAGTTTTCTGTTTGTACAATCGAAAAGAGATATAAAAAAGCATGTAAATATTCAAGTTTTTTAAATCAATTGTTCGTGTTTTGATAATCATTTTGAAAAGCTCTAATGAATTGTAAGCTCAATAACAATGAATATTAGATTTTTCGTGAATACACACAAATACGTACCGGGATAGCTAAGGGCGAGGGTAGGCAGTAGGACGATGGTGAACAGTATCGCTATGAGGGGATCGACAAGATTAGCGATGCCGACTAGTGTATCCGCCATCGCAGCCACCGTGCGCCTACTGAAACAAAATATGCTAGAGATTACACAGTCTATGTCTATTCTTTTACTTTTTTACAATGACTATCATGGTTTTACTTGGGTTTTTGTATATTCATGTGCAAAAATCGGTATTGATATTAACGCAGATTCCCACGTTGACGTAAGCTAAATTTTAAAATCTTATATACAAACCGAAAGATTAAATTATAATTTGAAAAACATTTTTTAATGGAAAGCTGAAAAAACACAAATAAAAACTCTAATTATAAAAAATGCAAAGTGACCAATGTTAATTGAATCAGCTATTTACTATAATTTTTATTATTATTCATTTGAAAATTTCTTTAATTAAAATTTATGGCCTTCAATTTTATTTTTAACTGAAAATTCAAGCCAATATTTTTCGATCTGAGAACAACATCTGAGTTCGCTGCATCTTTAAATTAGAAGGAAAAGTTGATTAACATATAAATTATCGATAATGAAGTGTATGAATTAAATAACAACTATTTCATTCATTATTCTGATATTTATAGAAATTCGTAGCTTTTTCTTTTAAATAAAATACACATATCAGTTAAAATGTGTTTACTTTCTATCAACTTGATCCATTTTGCTTAAATTCATTTACAGATATTTATCCACTATGTCGCTTTTCAGAAATAGATTGTAATATGAAGTAGTAGAAACTGATATTGGCATGAGAAATAAAGAACAAATAAGAAATGTTCTTATTTTTAAGGTAGATCGATTTAGAAGCTGGGGATCCGATGATAAAGCACTTAGTTAAGTTGAAAATTTTATCAGATTAGTTTAAATTAATAACATAAATTTTAAGTTTTATCATCGATATGAATTATTTTATCTATAATTTTTATGCAAATATACAAAAAAATTATCTCAAAATTTACTCAAGCGTCTACTTAAAAAATTTCTGTAAAAATTTATGTTTCTTTAATAAAATTAGAATAAATGTTTAAAAATTTCTTCTAAATATTATTAAAATTCACTAGATAATTTATACATTCAGATACAAATGTGAATTATATTGAATTTAAGATTCATTTTCAAAGAAGGCATAAAATTTCCAACAACAAAATTTATTCAGATTAACCTTAGGATGTATGTAGCTTAAATGCACATGCAAAATAAATATATATTAGAACTTTTATCAGCAATTAATATTCGTAAAAATTCATGAATTTTCAAAATTTTTTACATGGTTTTAAAAATATTCTTCGTAATTAATTCGATTAATTTATCATAGTTAATTAGGTTTTATTTTATTGATCGAATAAGATTAGTTACACATATTTTATTTTGCTATTTAAAAAGTTTATCTTGTTAAATACATTTATTTATTTAATTATAAGCGTGAAAAGAAAGTACCATTTTAGAACCATTTTCTATAAAAATAACTTATTAAATCAATCAATTTTATATGAATACGGAAATGCAGAGTTTCTGTATAATAGTAAAAAGTTAAAATAATTATGTAACAAAATAAACTTTCTTTATATATAAACAAATTTGAAGTCGTGTTAACCGTGCATTACTTAGTTTTATACCTTCAAAGATTCTGTAGAATGTAGAAATTGAAAATTCTTATATTTTTATATAAATTACTTATTCTAAAGACATTATTTAATCATAAATGAGACTTAAGGAATATCAGAAGAGTTAACGATAAATAAAATATTACATAATAATTAATAAAGTAATTTGCTAATTCAGTGATTTATTGTTTCCTAATATTTGACTATATTATGTTTTAATTTTCTTTAATGCAGCATAATAATTTGTAATAAGATCTTAATCATTGAATTTTATATCGAATCAAAAATTAGTTATAAGAATATAAACGATTTCAATTATAAAATTAATCATTTTCGTCTCTCCATCTATAATTATATTTATAAAATTACTTTATAAATTGATCGATCAATCAAATAGAAAAAATATTTTTATAAATAACTAGAAAAACATTGACATATCATAATATTCTTTTTAATTCTAATTTATTTTATATTTAAGTTAGAGTTTTATTACAAAATCATTCATCAAATGTTGAAATAAAATTTGATTGCGATTACTTATATGATTAATTACATGATTATAATGTAGAGAAAAAGTTTAATAATTAATAAGAGTGTAGCACTTAATGAAATTATTGATTTAGGATAAACGGCTTTTCAAATAATTTTTTTACCAAATCATATCATTTGATTAATACTGAATTTTCAAAATAGCCAAATAAAAAGGAAGCATATTAAACAAATTTACCTCACAATGAACTACTATCGCACGTTTTCTCAAGACAAAATATACAAAAACAAGAAATAAAATAAATAAGCTGAGGTTTATATTACATTTGCAGAACTACGAACGGTAAATATATTCGTTTGACACTTATACTATTCACTCTCTTTCATACTACGATCGTAGAAACATCAAAGAAACCTGATCAATTCGTCATTTCGCCTCCCATCATTGAACAATCACATTGTGCAATGCGACAACTGTGACGCACGCGTATCTTACGGCATATTCCGACACCGGATATAATTACACGAGAAGGATGCTTCCGGTGAGGTTATCGCGAGAGCTTCCGCATGTCCAGATGTAGCAACATCTAGCCAGACACTTACAAGCGATCTTTGTCGACGAATCGTAATGCAGGTCTACGTGTCCTTACGAGATGAGATTGATGAGGCGCGGCTCCACGTGCGAAGGTCCGGGCGACAACTGTCGTAAACTACGCCTCCGGCGATTATACGCTCCTCGCAAGAGTCGAGCCTTGACCCCGAGGCACAGACCGAGATTACGACGTCGCCTAATTATCTGTCTCATACGCTCTATCTTCTTGAGATTACGGATGTACTTCTGTTATTTCTAGTTTTGCTCGATCTTCTGTGAGTCCTGCTCAGACTCTTCAGCACGGATCTGCAATGGCCGATGATACTCGAATTTAGACAGCGTCTTGGATACTTCGCAGCTTAAATTGAGAATTTTAATAGTTGTTCGATCAAGCGGATTTATGACTTATTTCAAAAGGAAAGCTTGAAAGCAACCAGTGAAACTTAACCAATAAGGTATTCTAGGTAGAAGGAATGACTCGATTGAGTGTGTGGAATTATTGGTTTTATTATTGTACTATTTGATTATTTTTATTATTTTTATTAATGATAATGTGTTTCTCTTTTTGATTCAAATTTTAATGGTCTAGAAATAGACTGTTGTAGAGTAGCATTTAATTTATATTTATATATTGTTAAATAAAATTTTACTAAAAATCGAAGACTATCTAAGTGGCTTGTCGATTGCAATCATTTTATGCTATCAAAGTTGCCTCAAATTCTAACCAAATAAATTCCATGTACAATAACGCAAGAAATTACGTCATATATTCCTTCATTTTCTGTGCATAAAAATAAAAAATTTTCATTTAAGAATTTTATTTATTCATATTTATGTTTATTTATATTACTGTATTTTTGTAAAAGTTAAAAAGAAGTTTAAAAATTGTACATAAAAAAATGTATAAAAATAAATTATTTTTCTAACTTTAAAGTTATTTAAGTATACTTATCGATCTACATACTTAAAACTCATACGTTATTAGAATTTTATATGTATTTCTAACTTACGTACATAATTTTTAACCTTTATATTAAATAAATAAGATGAAGCTTAAAGATATTTTAAGAAAATATTTTAAATGAAAGTTGCAGAATTTGTGCAAAGCTAATAAATGAGCTACTTATGTTTTAAATTTGTATTTCAGTAAAATTTCGTTGATATTTTAAAAGCACTACAATATTCTTTTATTCAGAATTTTCAAATCTATTGAGTATTCAAACTAACTTAAATTTCTAACATAAATTCTAAATGCAAACGTGCGTAATATAATATTTTCAAACGAACTTTATTTCAGCTATTAAAGTACACATTTAAAAACGAAGTTTTTCATTCCAAAAAATGAACCTGGTTTACAGTGAATCCAAGGGCGACCTACACTATGGTTTTCTTACGTAAATCGTTTCTTCAAATCCTACTTCTACTAGATATTCCGATATATTGACCTTATCATGAATCGCGTATGTTTTTATTGGATAGCCAGTAGTCGACAAGTTTTAACCGCAATCGAGTATATAATAAATGTTAAGTTTGCTTGCACTCGAACAATAATTAAAGCATGTACGTCGATAAGACCGTATCCGATAAACACTACGCTCCTCTCCAACGCATATTCGCGTTTATAGGTAAAGGCACTGAAGTAGGGATTCATGCTGTCAATAAATAAGGAACAATGCTTCAACTGAGTTGTAACAGTGAAACTGTGCTTAATTTAACAATTCCTAATACTGTATTTGCAATTTTTACAGGAGAGAGTTACCAACGTGAGTTACAGTCGAAATCTAGATGTACTTGGAGTGAAACGAAAATGGAGTTTGAATTGCACTGAAACATCTCCATCCAAGACTCGACCATATGCAATTCTTTGTCCGTAATTAGTAGTCCAAAATTAATATAAAAATTGACCAATTCTTTATTTGTATTACATATATATTTGAAAATTTGGAGTTTACGTAATAAATAATTCAATTTCATATTTGATATACATATTTTTCACTGGAATTAACAATTTAGTTTTAGAATTTAGTGGAATTTTGATTGAAAAGAGCAAATTTATAACTACTTTTTTACAATTTACAATGACCTTCACTCTAACTACATTGTTTAGATACTTGGAACTTCTGTAAATTATGCTTTAGTCTAGGCATAATTTTAAATTTGAAACAGTACTTTGAACAATCCTATAATTAACAGTTTTATTAAAACTATTTTGTATTCAACATAACCAGTATTCATGCAGCTTATTGTTGATTTTGATAAAATAGAGTTAAAGTATGAAAACCCACGTTATTCAATTAGTCTTCATGTTATGTTGAATTCTTTCTTTAAAACCAATCTCTTCTTTTTCTTTGTATTAAAATAGATGCTAATTTTCAAATGTAGGTAAAACGAAAATATTAATAACTGCTTTCATATTAGAAATCCAGAGCAATCTTATCTGCAGAGTTGGAAATGAATGATCGTCTTTTATTTGGTGTAAAAATAAATACAAATATCGTGATAACGGCTTTTTTGTTCGAAATAAAGTATAAAGTTATTGAAATTATTGTTATTTTTTTAAGGAAACAAGTAAAAAATTGATGTTCTTGTAAAGAGAAGTTTGTACTCATACAATCCTTTTATATATGTAACTATATAAATATTGACTCATAAAAAATTATTTTCACAATTAGTAAACAGATAGTTTCTAATTGATTCAAGGCTAGGTAAATATTAAATTGTTAAATTTAATGAGAAAAAATCCTTTTTTTCTACAATCTTCGGTATCGGTTTAGCATCTTGTTGGAAAATACATAAAAATCACAATTATTTAGACACTCTTACAATTATAGAGTATTTATTTTAGTTAGATTTAGTTAAATTCAGTTAAATAATAAACTATTGACATTGAAACGTATACTGAACTTCTAAACTGACCCAGTAACATAGTTTTTGCCGATTTTGTAACATTAAAACTCCATAATCCTCTAAAATTTGTAATAAAGCTTCATTATTTATAATAATTTAATTATTAAAAATAATAATTTAAGAGCATATGAATCACTATTATTATATATTTTTTGTTAGAGATAAAATTAAAATTTATTAAAAATTAAATTAGAAATTATGTACTTAGTAAATGAATACTGAGTTCGGAAGTTCACGTTTGCTTTTAAGTATAAGCAATTATATTTTTTTAATATTTGAAATATCATTAGATAGAATTATATAGAATAACATTTTAATTTATTAACTTTTTATAGCTTGTAATAGAAGAAAAAGGTTTCATATATTAGAAATACTAAAATTCGTTCAGATGAATCGGTCAAATTTTATGTAGTAAATAAATTTTAAATAAAAAAATAATTAAATACATGACACTTATTATTTGACATAATAACGATAATAATAATAATAATAATATATGACAATAATTAAAGAAAAGTATAAAATTATTTATGTAAAGAAATATTTAAGGGTTAAAAATGAGAATTAGTAAACGTGGTTTAACTTATACATACATTATACATATAATGTTGTTGAAATAAGTTATATTGAATCTCTTTTTTTAAACATAAAATCAAGTATGAATCGAGTTATATGTTATATGTTATATGTTAATGATAGTGTATAATAATTGTTGAAGTAAAGTTCAAAAAAAAATACCTCTAATTTTTAATGAAAACTAATATATTAATTTTATTATAAAATAAACGGGTTTATCATTAATAAACTTGTTTATTAGAAGAATAGTTCGAAAATATTTTTGAAAAGTTTTTGAATAGTTTTAAAAAACTAAAAATAAATGCTAAAAGAAAGATTTGTTTTATTGGGTAATATAGAAATAACTTGCTGTTTTTTAACAATAACAATAACATAATTTTTTATTAATAATATGTACTCAAGAAACAACTATTGAATTTCAGATAATAAATATGATAAAATGAAATATTGTATAATATAATAATATTTTTATAATTAATATCTATGAATCACAATAAATACTCATATTCATAAAATATATTGCTTCAATAAAAATATTGGTTTATAAATAACATATTTTTATAAATATTCACTACGACACTTCGATTCATAATTCAATCTATAAAGATACAAATAACATTTGTTAATAAAAAAACAGCACAAGAAACTTAGTATTAGAATGATTAATCAAATAAGTACAGACTATACTCGTATTCACTTCTATCTTAGCTTATATAAAAATTTATTTTAACAGAAACCATATAACAGCAAATTTATAAATTTTCTGTAATCTCATATTTCAGGATTATTATTTACAGAATAAATTGAATTATGAATTTTCCTATAAGTATAGAATTGATATTTTTCCATAATATTTAGATCTGTCAATCTGTCAATACAAAATTAATACTATATTTAAATAAAATTTATATTTACTTGAAAATATAATTTAATATAAAACGATATTTATTTATAGTGGAAGTTTACAAATAATGGTTTGAACAAATAATAAGTGGTTTGAACAAATAATCTATGCATTTTATGTTTAATTTAATAGCAGTGATTTAAGGTTCACATTTAATGTGAATATAAAAAGTTAATATTACTACAAGGTAAAAAGATATAAAATTCCGTTTTTAACATTTGTTTTATTTAATACAAATATATATATGCATCGTAGTGAAATAATATATTTAACTACGTAAACAAGGAAGAATTTGGTCTTTTTTATTATATTTTGAATTTATGCAAAGTATAGTTTATTAGAGCAATAAAAATGTAAGTTTTTATTTATAGATTCTCTTATACTTTAATTTTTATTTTAATTGTATACCTTAAAAGTACGAAATTCAGTAAATCGTTTTTGTTTGAATGTCAAATAATAGATTTAAAAATTTTTTTTATACTTAATACTAACTAAGTTATCAATAAATTTATTTTAGCTTACATTGTAGTGTTTGTTTAATGAGTTTTCCTGTTATTTGATTAAGATTAATTCTAATAATGATATGAAACTTGTTTGTACTTACTTAAAGTTCAATGTTCTACTATGAAATGTATTTTGAATATTTCATAGATAGATTTAAATACGTACATCTTTTTACTTATTTAAGATTCATATAGAATTCAATTTTACTCTGCGGGAAAACATATTTCTTCACTTCAAAATTCTAATTTATTAATAAGCAGAGAAAATTTAGTCAAATAACTGAATTTCATGCGATATTTCATTATTTTGTAAATCCTTTTCTTATTCTGTGTGATTGGAAACTAGTATTATTTTAATTTTTGTTACAAAATTTAATTATCATTCATGATACAATTAATGCATTCATAACCAATTAGTGTTTCGATCTACAATGTATCTGTAACTGAGTTTATTTTCATTTCTTATGCAAAAATATATTTGAAATTAGAACCTGGAAATTTAAAATATATTTACATACTGGCAGATTAATAATTTGAAAATAACAGTTATAGCATAAAATTATAAAAATATAACGAGTATTTGCTGGTCGAATATATATTATATAAAGATATACAATTTTTCTAAAATTAACATATTTATTTATTACTTTAAAGAAGAACATTTCGTTTTAAAGAAAGATAATTATTGAGATTGAGACAGAAGTTTTTAACTATTTCTAAGAAATTATAATATTATAAAATAGAGAAAGTGCATAACTTAATCAATTTTCAAGTGCAAATGTGCTTTGTTTAATTTTGTAAGTGTATGTAAAGTACAGATTAAGATGAGTAGGACATATAACTAGAGTGTAACACTTTTCTAAATAGACCAAGATTCTTAATACTAAATTAATGGAACTGAAGTAGAATGGAACTGAGTAATAAAATTGATTTTGCATAAAATAATGTATAGTCGTATGTCGACCTATAAATTTCTTATTCTTGTTAAATAATATTAAAATTTTTAAAAATACGTTTATTTTCTTATTTAAAGATATGAACTATCATTGGTATTTATTATATATTGATAGTAATATTTTTTAATCCTATTTTATATTTACAAAGTACGAAAAAACTTATAAATTTATTATTATTATTACTGTTATTACGTATATTTTAAGAAAAGGAATTTTAAAAATGTTTAAAAAGTTTATAAATCAAATATAGTTTATTTTTCATTAATAGAACATTAATAGAAAAGTTATAAAAAAATGTGATGACTATTTCAAAGTAAACAAACAACTTATAAGACATTTTATAGTATTTATCTAATATTCGTATGATTTGCATAAGCTATTAATTATTAGCTATTAAAATTAAAATATTTTTATCCCAAACTTAAATTTGACTCACAAAATTTTCTGTATCCTCAAGATTTTAATCAATATAATTTATTGTATTATAAGTATATAAGCCGTATTTAAATATTATTTTTCTCCAACAATTCTTTCCAATTTTACAATTCAATAAATAAGATAATATGAACAAAATTCAAAATTTTTCATTATAAATGTTAAAAATATTATAATTTTCGACTTTTATATTATAATTATTTGTTAGAAGACTTTAAAATATAACCAATTAGATGTTAAAAACATCTGTTATGCTTAAAATTGTTTTAATCTAATGATAAATATAATGTACTTAATTTTTTTATTATTATTCCTTTATTATTCCAAATTTTATTGAGAATAATATTGAATTTTTCAGAATATTATGCAAAATTTAAACAAAATAAATTTTCTCCTAATAATTAAACGTTTGTTAATAAATTTGTCGATGAACTCAGAAAATTCATCCTACAAAATATTATGGATTTCGTTATAACATAGAGCTTCATTCTAAAAATTGATTTAAAATAATTGAAATTTATCTTCACAAGAATAACATTGTATGCAATAGCAATTTTTACTGTGTCTATTTGGCATACCAATAGTACAAAGATAAATAGTTTTAATTTTAAAAATTCTTGTGAATACATAGAACCTATAATTAATATTATAATAATTAATAATTAAATTATAATTAAAATTATATAAAATTATATAAATAATAATTAAAATTCGATTAATAATCGAAATTTGATTGCAATTAGATATTTAAGTAGGAAAATGAATAACTTTTTTTTATAAAATACCTATTTCTTCATAAAATCTAATATTTTTTTATATGCAGAAATATAAATAAAATATTGTTAAACATAAAATTAACATTAAAAAATTATTTTTAATTTATGTAAAGATCAGTAAAACTTGGTTAATACTTTTTTAAAAAACTTAAATATATTTCAACTTACGAAGCTTTAGGAATGCAAAACGCAGTTTATAAAAAAAAAGTTTTATAAGTATCGTCAGACATAATTAATATTTGGAGATAAAGCAAGACTTATAACAGTAAAATTCAGTTGGGTATATGAAATAATTTTCAAATTAAGATTTTTTTATTTTTTAATATTGTTAATTTCTTTACTCCTTATTTTATTTTATTTTAATATAATTGAAATAATTGCCTTTAGATAATGTATTTATTTTCTTATAACATCCTTAAATGAATTTGAGAGATACAATTCGTTACCAATAAGGCGTAGTAATATGTATTCAGTATTTTATTCTCAATTTAGTGTAATAATTCTTTTAACTAATCATGAAAAACAAATCAAAATTGACTTAGAATTATTTCTTATGTCTATCAGTCAACAATAAATAACTAAATTTGATTCGTGTGTCTGTTTTAAAGATCTCAACTTTTAAAAAATTAATATAAAAAAGTGCATATGAGTAAATAAATATCTTACAAATATTTTATTTGGTGTAATTTAAATCAAATAATTAGTTTTTTAATTGTAAGGAGAGATATAATTATTAATAAGGATAGGTTATATAAGATAGACACATAGATTAAGAACAAAAAATGTATCAAATTCTCATTAGGAATACCAGTAGACTTATTAATAGTTTATGCCAATAAAGTTTACAGGAGTATGTGGTTGTTGTTTCAGTGTGTATGTAAGTGTAAACAACTAGTGCATCAAAGTTTATGCATAATTGAAAATTATAAATAATATATTATACTTTTTTAACAGCAAATAAACATAGTATTGCTTTTCATAGACTCTAAGAAAAAAATATTTTAGCATACGAAATAAAATTTTAGTCTTAAAAATTAAAATATTAATTTAAAGCTAAGAGTGACGTATTTTTAGAATTATAACGATCAATAGACTTTAAACGCAAATTCTAATGTTAGCGTGTTATTTTATTTTTAAACTATAGTATCGTAATTGTTTATACGACAATTCATTATTCAGACCTATCTTCAGACAATAATAGTAATATTATTTAAATTTGCATATTGTTAATTATTTTATTGGGTATTGAAATTAAGTCTTAATAAAAATTTATTAATCGATATAAAACCTTTATTTTTCATTAATCACGAATTTACAATCAATTTAAAAAAAATCTGAAAAATGACTAGAAATTTTTTATTTAACAGTTTAAACGTTTAGAAAAGATTTATCATAAGAATTGCACTTATTAAAACTATTTTGTAAGAGTGTGTAATATTATTAAAGTTGAGTGTGTATGTATTTTTTTTCTTTATATTTCTATTAACTTCCTAAATTAGATACTTTTTAAAATTCTTTAGTTACGAAATTTAATTTATTTTTAATTTAAAAATAAATTCTGATTTATTTATTAAATTATATATTATCAATTATTGTACTACAATTATATGTATTAAAAGAATTATATCATGAGAGCAAAATTGTAAAAAGATTGATTTTATTATCAGTTTCAGATATTTTTTACAAGTTCTATTAAGTTTATACATAATTTATAAGTTTTTTGATATATAATTAATTAATTTTAATAAGTTTTATTCCTTTATATTTTTTTCAGAAATGTTTTACAAAAATAGAGAATAAATTTTAATAAATAAATAAATAGTACGTGTTTACAATTTTTAATATAAAGTTTATATTTTTATACGTAAAAATCATTATTATTATAAATCATATTATAAATGTTAATTATCATGCACAATTTCACAGTGGTACGTGTAACTGACTAAAGAATTGCAAAAGTCCATTTCAGATTTTTGGTCTTTTATTGATCAAATTTCTAAGTCTTACGAACAGCACAAATACATGAATTGTTAAAATAGAATATTTGCAGGCACCCGCAAGGACATGAATTTTTCGCAAAAGTGCGGGGCACACGAAATGCAATGGCTTTTTGGAAAAAGAGAAGATGCATCAGGGG
The DNA here is from genome assembly GCA_018907045.1 of Wiebesia pumilae. NCBI lineage: Eukaryota > Metazoa > Arthropoda > Insecta > Hymenoptera > Agaonidae > Wiebesia > Wiebesia pumilae. The sequence continues at coordinate 6,868,684 of JACCHZ010000127.1, forward strand.
TTGGGTTAATTGAACGTTTGATCTACTCGTAACCACTTTACACATATTGCACAATTGAACGAGCTTTTATATTTATATATTTTCACTTTTCTTATCTATACCGTCACGATTTTACTCTTAACTTGTTTGCTTCCTTCATTTTAAAAGTTTTTATCGTCTCTTAATAAATGTGCGTTTGATAACTTATCAGATAGTTTCAATAGTATGCAGCACATGACCAAAAATCACTCGATTAAGGGAACGCCATTAGAATTTACAATTTTTATTGTACAAGATTATATGTACGTATGTATGTATATATGCATATTTCAACGAACGACAGAAATTATAACAAAAAGAATTTACTTTTATTTATTTTTTAAGTTTTTATTTTCAGGCGATGTAAAAACATTAAAACTGTAAACACGAGTTTCTATGTTTTTTATTTTTAAATTGCCTACTCTAGGCAATATTGTTTTATCTACAAAATCATTCTTATGTTTTATCACAAGCTCCTTTTTTTAAATGCGTATTTTGTTAAAAATACGTTCCTAGTCTAAAGTTTAATAGCAGGTAATAACAATTATACAAGGGTGACTTTTTCCCTTAATTGACGATTTTGTGATACGAATTACGATACAAGTATAATGTTAATATGTAAAACATAAATTTATTGATATGATAAAATGAAAATTCTTACATTTAAAATAATACGTCGTACAGTACATATAATCTATCGTCACAAGGTTTTATTTTTAATCTACCATTGGACCATCAGAAATCCCAACAGTAGATTTCACTGTTTGTTTATGATAAGTTCAGCATAAAACTAATAATTAAGTGTCCACTGCTTCGTCATAACTTTGACACACCTCAAGTTAAACACAAAATGAGCAATAAGAAAAAAAATAATTAAATTTACATCAACTCGATGATTAAAAAAAAATCAGTTAATTACATTAAAAATTATTTTAAAAATTAAGTTGTTAGTCGACTACAACTTATAACTTTCATTGAAAATTCATCAGTATATGTCGTTTATAAATGGCACACACATACACACATACATTAATATATACATATTTGTTATATCATAAATGTGTGTGCACACGTGTATATATGACGTACATAATTTAAAAAATCTAATAAACCCTTTATAAAAATATAATTAATTAGATTTTTTCAATAATTATAAAATCAATTATATAATTAATTGCTAAGCAACAATTTAAAAAAATGTACGCAATAAAAATAAGTAAACATATTGTTTAAGTTTTTCTTTCTTTCTTTCACTCAAATTTTAAGATGGAGCTACAACTCTGCTACATAATATATAATATACCAATCACATGTCAAAGCAAACGCTTATAAAAGGGTTATTGAGTTACACTCAACAAATGGCACTTATGGATTAATGCAATAGTAAATTTTGAATTATAAAAGAAGAAATAACAATAAACTCTAAATTTAATCTAGTTCATTTTTAATATTTTTAGAGACCTACAAGTTTTATTCATATATTACTATTAATAAGTATTCTTAAGATCCATATTTGGAATTTTGATACTCATTACTGAAGATATATATATATATATTTAAACGGTTAAAGTTTATAATTTACTTTTTAAATTTTATGATCCATAGTTATTTTCAAAGTTAGACATAAATAGTTTCTTGTGATATTCATGAAGAATATTGTTGTTATATTTTAAATAACAAATTATTGAGAAAGTAAAGTAGCAATTGAATTTAGAGTTTAATGCCACTTTTCATTATAAATAAACTATTAATTTACTATTAAATTTGTTCACATAAGTCACTCTAGTACGCAAAAATTTGATCCATAATTTTTCATAATACTCTGTCGAATTACTTTAAAATCAAGTTTTATTCAAAAATTTCGTTTTACATGAAACATCGATATTTTTTTAAATGACGGTACTCCAATCTTGTTAGATACATACATATGATTGCTATTACGTTTGAACCTTCCAATAAAAGAGCAAGAAAAATCTTTGAACTAAAGAGAATTGAAAAAATATACAATAAATTTCTTAAATCGCCAGCAAAGTTACATACATTTGGTTTCCGTTCCATTCTCGCATTTCTTTAGCAACAATGTCGCTTATCATTATATTTCCAACAGTTTCATCGGTATCTTCCTTATCGTCATTTTATCCTTTCGTTTTGTACCACAAAGTCCTTGCACTGACTCGATCTCTGTATAAAAATAGAACTCACTTTGAAAATAAACTACCTCTATGATAAGGAACGATTTGTAGAAGTGCCCTGAGAGTATAAAAGTACGACCGAGGCATCCTGATCATCCTGGGATTGGCGTTTTGTAACTCTGAATGGAGGCGGCGAGGCGCCGATGGAGACATGGCCACGACGCACTGCAGCTACGCCGCGCACAGCGGAACTTCTGCTCGAGTCTGCCTCCGTGCGTTTTTACAACCTTCACGATAGCCTAATAAATAAAAATAAAAGACATTAGTAAATGATAGGTATTTTTTAACAATTCTATCTATAATTATCAATACAATGCTCTGTTAACAGGAGCAATTTTTAAGAAATTCTTCAAGTATTGCATATAAAGGAGCTTCTAATGGTTTAATTAATTGTATTTATTCAATTGAGTTAATAAAGTTAAAAAAAAAATTTATTAATTTTATGGTAAAATAACTTTAAATATTTTTTCTCTTGAATGAATTGTCAATAAATTAACAAATGTCATATAATAAACTTATTCTTTTTATTACAGAATATCTAGTAATTTTAAATATTGTTTTAGAACCTTACATATATCAGAGAGTATATTTCTTTTTAAGTTTGAAAGAAATTTCAATTTGTTGGAGGTTAAATCAAATTAATATAACAAAATATTCAATAAACTAGCCTGGGACATTTGATACGACAAGTGACATTCATGAATAAAATTTCAAATTTATTTATCAGCATTGAAAAATTAAAAATTAAAATTTTTCAGAGTTTTTAAATTTTTATTTTATTAAATTAAATATTCTTTAAAAATAATATAGTAAATATTTTTGTATTTTTCTCTTTGTATTTATATTTCTATGTATTTTTTTGTATTTATATATTAAAGAAATAGAAAAAGTAGATAAGAATAATTATAAATGCTTCTGTGGAAAGTCTTACCATCATTTGCTGATGTTCAGTAGGGGTAGCATCTTCTTCAGGTGGAATGATAACAGGTTCATCTGAGTCTACAATTATTTTTTTAATTTATGCTTTTAGTAAAAATTAACACACACACACACACACACAAAATTTATTATTCATCATTTTACAATAAATTTTTTAACTTAAATAGTAATTTTCTTTTTATATTGTCAAGTTCTAAGTATTAAATGAAAAAAATTCTTGTATATTGAAGAAATCAATAAGTTACTTATAAATTATTTTATATAATAATAACTATTTCACTTACATATGAGGCGTTGCGAGTCAAAACCAGCATTATTCACTAAAAAAGAAAAAATCAAGTTAGTTGTAAATATTTGTTGAAAGTTTGAACCTATATTATTTCTACGATATTTTATTAAACAAGAAGTATAATTTTTTTTAAATAATCTAATTAAAATTATTTTAAATATTCACTAAAAGAAGACAGCCAAAAGGTTTCACAACTTTTTAAAGAATTTGTCAATATCTAGGGCTAATATAAAGTTGCAACAATTAATATTAAGTAGGAATTAATAAGTCATTAATAATCAATTAACAATAAACTAATATTCTAACAGATAAGTAAAATTATTTTTAACTAAATACGAAAAACAAATTAAAAAAATTAATTTGCTTAAATATAATTGATTATTGATTATTTGCTTAATTACAAATATTCTTTATCTTCCGTGAATTTTCATGCATCATTATAAATACAGTACTTGTAAATATAATTATTAAAAAAAATGAAAATAATTAAATTTCAAAATAGTACCAGTAAAAAACAGTAACCTGCACTTATTTTGATACATTATTAGAATTATTAAATGAAATAATTGGATGGAATAGGAATTTTAATTTAAAAATTTAATATTTAAATTGATATTTACTATTTATTGTGAGACGAAAATCCTTTTTCGCGCTAAATTGTCAAATAAAATAGCGACGCAAAAGTACTGTTAAAAAAATGTGATCTACGAGATGCCGGGAAGCGAAGAGAAAGAAGTACATGCATGAGGCCAGCGAGCATAGCCGAGCGCTCTCGAACTCGACCGAGCGCCGCGCGTACAAAGATAACTTGCAGATTTTAAAATGTATGTTAGATTGCAAATATTAATAAGAAAACAAATAAAAACAGATGAGTTTTGAAAAGTTGAATACATCTTATTTATTTGACATATTTATTTGAAATAAATTTGATTCAACTTGATTTAAGAAAAATCTTTTTTTTTTAATTAATTTAACTAAGAACTTTATCTGTATTAATAGATCTGAATCCATCTTTCTTTCATTCTCAGAACATAAATATTATGTAACTTTAAACTCCATTTCCTTGAATACATTTAAGTGAAATTGAGTTTTGCTATCGATTACTAAGTAAATTGAAACAGTACCTAGAAAATAACTTATCGAAAGATAAGCAATACTAATGAATTTTTAATCATTGCTATAAAGAGAAATGCATTTTGCTGAATTAAATTTATGTTATGCTTTGCTAAATTGTATAACTTTAAGTAGCTTAAAGATTAATTATCAAGTTTTTAATTCACAGAAGTTTATTTATGATTAAAATCTATTTATAAATAATCAATGTTATTTTATTTTATAAATATTTTGCATTAAGAATAAAATAAACAGTGGTAACAAAGCCTGATCTATATTATTTTCTACTACTGAAAAAATCGAATTAAAGTTTTAGGTATATTTAGAAATATAAACCGTAAATAAGAACCGAAAGTTTTTTAATGATTTAAGTAAATATTTCAACTCGAAGTCGCAAAGAGAAAATGTACTTGTTTTGAAATTTTACTTCTTTTGGAAAATCAAACTAAGTCAAATACTATTAGTACGTGTCACTGTAATATAACACTTATAAAACAATTAAATTTTTCAAAAGAAGGATCGATTTTGTCTTTTGAAAATTATTCAAAAGATATACGGTATCGAGTAAGGAGCTTATATTTTTTCAACTCGCATCAAGGCAACCTATAATGCACAATGCAACGATTCACAACTTTAAATACATTGTTCTCAAAACTACATTTTTTTTAACTAGTCTGAAACATGATTTTAACAAATCTTTATTGGAGTATTTGTAATTGTAACTGTAGCTTTTTAAATTTATAATCTAAACATTAATTTAATCAACATTTAAAAATGTCCTTATGTCTTTCTGTATCTTCTAGCAAATAGTTATAAAATATAGTTGGATTTTTTATTTTAATATTTTTATTTTAAGCTTAAAATTAAAGAAACCTTTTTCTATGGAACCCTTTCCGAGGCATGTTATAAAAAAATATTATTACATTCTTAGATATGTATAATAAAATCTAGCTTTAGAATTTAAATTTTTTCTTTGTTTTTCCATAAAAAGTCTCAAAATTGATTTCTATTAAACACGAAAGAGCGATGTTACCTTTTAATACATTTAATAAAAAAATAAAATAAAACGCGTTTAACGAGGTCATTTTCACCTTGAGCTTGACGATGAGCGGGCCTGACATTTTCCACGAAAAGAATGTCCGGAGAACGCCAGGGTGTACCATAAGGTTGCAGCCTGTCCACGTTTCTACCACTACCAACTGGTCCGAAGAGCGAAGCGCCCCTCGGAGGCTGTCCCCCGCTTCTCATGTTATCCACGAAGATTATTTCGGGGGCAGCCCAGGGACTGTTGTAGGGCATCCGCCTCTCATGTCTGTTACCGCCGTTTCTGTTATGCAGCCAAAAGCGCGGTTGAGACCGTCTCCCGACACCGCCATCCATGGACATGTCGGAGCCGTTGTTGCCAGACGAGCGCCAATTAAGACTGTCGTTGTAGTTGGAGTGCCACATGGAGGATCGGGGCGAGATGCGCTCGTTCCGACCGCCTCCACCACCCGTAGGACCGTTGGGACCACTGGGTCCATTCTGAGACTGATTCGAGAGAAGACCCGAAGTCGCCGTGGACGGGTAACTTGAGCCCATGCCTCGATGCGGTCGACGCATGAACACTGGATTCACATTCATCTGATTATTTAGATTCGTCGTTGATGCTATGGACAAAGAAAAGATTTTTTTTTATTAATTTTTTTCGAAACATTTGCGATTTTGAAAATCAATTATTTTCTTTGTTTACCAATTTAATTTATTAATAGCAAAAACGTTACATAGAGACTGTCTTATAAGATTTTTAATTTGATTTTTTTTTATTTATAAATGTAATTTAAATTTGTTATTCAAATGACTTTATTCGTACATTAAGCGATAACTCTGTGATATTGACATTAGCTTTCATTAGATATAATATAGAATTCAAATTTCATCAATATATCAAAATGAATCTACCTTAATTAATTTTTTTTATAGTAAATATTCAAGGTTGTTAGTTGCTTTGCTTAAAATTTATTGCGCTATCATTGTTATGCTTCAATGGAAAGGAAGAAGGGCTGCTGGTAATTTAGAAAAGTGAAATATCAAAGACAATCGCGAAAAATAAGAAAATGATATTTTGAAACGATAAAATACGAGAAATAAAAATTTATAAAGTTTAAATTTTGGAAATTGTAGATTGCAGATTGTGATGAGAATGAAAAAATATGATTTTTTTTAATTTGAAAACTTATCTTCTTGGAGATTATACTCTTTAGAGATTTAATTTAAGTACCGTCTTGTTTAGAGTTTTTAAATAAAAATTTTGCAACATTAGTAAGTTTTTTATATCTCAAGAATATTCCATTATTTTCATTTTCAAATACTTTGAAATATTTCTTTTTGGAATATTTTTCTTCCTTCCCTTCTTTCTTCTGATAATTTTACTTATAAAATATTTTATTGTTCTTAATTACCGTACACTTTCGACCGATTTAAAACGATGATTTTGTGTTTGATGTACAGCTTCAAATTTCGAAATTACGAGCACTTTATATAAGAATAAAAAGCAAGCACTGATTATTATCTAAATAAACAAAATGAATTATTTAATTACTTAAATGATTTATAAAATAATTGTCTAAAATACTAGTCTTGAGTGCGTAAAATTAAAAATTACGTTGCATTCATTCGATGAGTGAGTTAATTTTATTTGTCGGGTCCGGTACTTTCGCCTTATTATGTCATCGTTATTTCAATACATCGAACAACTTGTACGCAATGCTTTCTTGGAGCCGAATTGAGCTTAAATGCAAAGTGAGCATGCGAGATGTTAGCATTTTCGCGAACGTACCGACGCTGGTGTTGAGGTTTCTCTCGGCCTGCCTGACGGGTAAGCAAATCGGGCACTCGCTGACGGCGCACCGGTTCCAGTGATCGATAATTTCCTTGGTTGAGCCACAGCAACTTATGCCAACCGGGCAGGTCGTAATATGGTTCAGAAGATTCTTCGTCTCGCGACAGTGTGGCAACGAGCACAGCAGCATCACGTCATTCTCTTGATTCTCGCGTTCTTGGCACTTGTAGGCGTGGGCCAGTTGCTTTATGACCTCTGGCACCTCGTCCAGGCTCAGCGGAACCGCGCCTTGCACGAAGCGATCAAGAGGTACGAAAAGCACGAAGCGAAGGTCAGACGTTATTTGTATAAGTGGCTTCGAGGGCTCGCGCATCGCGTGCAGGTGCTTGACATTTTGATCGAAGATAGTTTGAGGACATCGTTTGAATTCGGATCTTGTATCGAGAACGAACTTTGCAACTTTTCGCATCTATCGAAAACGTGGATTGTAAAGGTATCACAAGTCGGTTTTATGTTACTTCGTTTTTTTTGTTTGTTTTTCTCCTTCAAAAGTTATTTATTGGTATAAATACAAACTTAAATGAAACTTTCATATTGCGCTATGAAATTAAAACAAAGTTATACATCGTTTACTACAATATCGAAGAAAAGCACCCAAGATGTACCTTACCGATTTATCTCATTGTGTGATGTGTTGCAGTTGTGCGTTTATTAAAAAATAAGAGACATTTTTTCTCGAAGAACTGTAATACATCTCAAACTGAGCAAGGCCGATGAGATATACGTTAGGATATTTTCTATTTCTCATTCATTTTTATATATTTTTGATAAATTAAAAATACATACAATATAGATATAATAGTTTTAAAATATTACCCAATCCTTTAATAATAAATCATAAGCTCAAAACTAAAATTTTGTTCTTAGAAAAAGGAAATTTTTATATAAAAAATTATATCTTCAGATTTAAATTTCATAAATTTTATCATATATGCTACAAAATGTTTATTATAATGTGAGATTTAAAAAGTTATTATTATGGTTACTGTTATGATTGTTATGATTATGATTGTTATTATTATTGGTATTTAAGACAAATACTTCATATTATCATTTTAAGAATCTTTTGAAGTGAAACTGTCGAAATGTATATAATCGAGTAATGACTAATATTTTATTGTATTCAATACTGTAACTTAGTGTAATCAAAACCGAAGAATGTTGAATAATAATTTACTTGAATTAAATTACAATTTTTACTGCTTTCAAATAAAATTAAAATTTTATGATTGTTTAAAAAATCGAAAGTCGATAAAGATACTTGAAATTAATTTAAATGTTTGTCTGTACCAAGAAAACTTATACATTTATAGTATATTATATTAAAATATAAGCTTAAAATTTATTAAATTTTTGCCGAGCAAAAACTTGAAATTATTTATTAAGTTGTAAAGAACATTCTTATACAGAATTTTTCTGAAAGAATTTAATTTATTTACAAAATTAATCTTTATAGTCAAGTAATATAATGAGTTTTAAATTAATAGTAATTGTTTTTTTAATGTACCTGAAGTAACATTGATAAGAAATTGTTCATATAGAACTTAACTTTGTTAAATGTCTGTGAAGTTAAATAAGTTAGAACAGTTTATTTATCATCGTGATTTACCAAGACAGAATGAAGGTCGTCGACGATTGGATGCTATGAAAAAACTTTAATGATTAATGACCATCGGACATTTCTTTTAATTCTGATAACAATAAGCTCTCGAATTAAAATCATGCATTTCGCATCAAGTTTAGCGAACAAACACCTCGATCAAAATACTCATTTTGCGCCAGCTACGCATAAGCGCCACCTCTTATCAATACAATGAAGCATGTTAAGAAAAATAAAAAAAAAGATAAAAAAAAGAACAGAATATTTACTTGACGTTGTGTTACTATCAGTACCAAGTAATTGATTGTGATTCGCTTGTTGAATGGCAGCGGCCTGGCCTCGAGAAAAGGCGGGGCAGTAGGGCAAGGGTGTGCCGGTCGCAGCGCTCATAAGGTTAGGGATGACACCCGGAGGTGGTGGCACCTCGTTGCTGTGCAATCTCATGTTACCAGCTGCACCGTTCCCACCACTATTACCAGATGGACTACTACTAGGGAACGGGGATGGGCCCATAGGATAGGCAATGCCCAATGCCTCATACGTTCGTCGAATATCTGACAAGTTGTAGTACTGGATACCCGCTTGGGCCGGATTTGCTGGTCACACAAAAGACGTACATTTTGTCAATTTCTAAGTTTTTCATCGTTAAACAAATTTATTTCACAGAATTAAATTTGATGAACAATTTAAAAGAGGTTTAAATACTGATGTTATCTATTCTGGCTCGTAAATCTGCGATTTAAACATAATGTAATTACAATTTTTGCAAAACCTTATATTATGTTTTATGTATTAAATTTGAAAATTTTGTTATAAAATATCGCATAAATAATAATAATAAAAAACGATACAACTATTGTTTTAGTAAAAAATTCTTTTATGAATAAGGTAAAAATACAAATTTTTTTTTAAATAAATATTTTTTCAAAAATTAACTCTTTTATGCACAGATCAACATAATTTTTGTTTAATATTGAAATTATATTTTAGGAACAAATATATTTCCAATAATATTAGAAATACTTTTTAAAAATTTTAATCTAGAATGATTCATTATTCATTTGAATTAAATCAATATTACTAATTTAATAACTCAATTTTTTTTTAAATATAAAATGATATTCATTAATTTTTATTCAACTATAAAAAGTTAATAAAAATACAAAAATAATTTGTTAACTGATAGTTTATAATTATAAAGTTTTTTTTTTATTAAAGATGTTTATTACTCTAACATAATTATCGTGAATGCTACTTTACAGAAACAATTAAAATATAAATTTATATCATTTTTACAATTTTTTTTAATATCTTATATTTTCATAACACTAATGATTAGATCTAAATAAAAATAAAACATTTCATACAAATTTAAACACTTATTCTTTATCCAATATTAAGATAATAATAATAAAATTATCTTACCTCGTTCTTTTGTGATAAAATGACATCGTTTAGCCATTAAATCGTAATACTGGGTCATTGAATTGGCGGTTCTATACGTTTCATTTTCGACGCTGGTAGCAATAGAAATACAATTATGCATTCTATTTTCCAAACTTCCTGCTTGAGGATCTGGAGTAGTAGAAAGTATTTGAGCCCTTTTATTAAAACAAAGAAATAACCATGGTTATAAATTTTCCAAATATTTTATTTAAATCTGCCATTCATAAATTTTAGTTTGAATAAGAGTAAGTTTAAAATTATATATTTGGAAAAAAAACTTATTTTACTTCTATATATTATACCATTATAAATGATTTATTACAGCGTTTAATAAATTAAATCTCATTAAATTGATAATGGGTTTAATTATAGATATAATTATATCAATAATTATAGAAGTATAAATAATTATATATACTTATAGAAGTATTTATTAAATTACATTTAAAAACTATCAGTAAATATATTGTGTAAAACTTTAACAAAATTAATTTCTTGATTATATTCCTTATACTATTAATAAAATCAAGAAAAAATCACTTCATCAAAAACTTATTGTACATATTAAAAATGTCAAATTTTATTATATAAAATAATGCTCAGAAAACAAACTCTTTCGCATTGTTTATACATTTTAAATGTTATATTTGACTAATTATAGTACAGATTTTTTCTGTGATATAAAATGTCGTATTTCATAAAATACATATAAATTATTAAAAACAAAAACGCTTACATTTTGCGAATGAGACGGTTTCTAACATTGAAAGTGACGGACTTGTGCCATTCCTTGGATTGTAATCTACCGGGAATTTGCGAATTAATGATACTGCTATTTTCTGATAATACTCCTTGCCCGGAGTCATTAAGGCTGAAGCGCTGTTGAGTACTGACAGTTGATGAAGGCATGAATTGACTAAGGGGGGTTGCCATTAAAGCGTTCATTGAGTGCAAAATGTTTGGAGCGAGAACTTGTTCTGCATTAGATATAAATTGCGTTGGATCACCTGAAAAACCTTAATTATTCTTAGAAAGAAGATATTAGAAATATTTTCAGTCAAGATAGCAAATGATATACTTTAATACTTTAGAAAATAAATTAGTTTAAATACATTGTTTTCTTTTAACCGCTTTAAATATTCAAAATAAATTTTCTTTTTTTTATTTTCTATAATTAATAAATAACATTAATGTAATTTCAGCATTAATTACATTGAAATTGTGTTATTTAAAATATTTAAAAAAAAGGATCTTTTAATTCTTCTTGAATAAATATTTTAAGCTTTTTTGTAAAAAATTTTATTTATTAATCAATATCATATTGTTATTAGAAATTTAAATAGAATTTTGAATTGAAAATATTAATAAATTAGAATTTAGTTAGAAATATTAATTTTTTCGTACTAAAACATAAATTTTTTTTAATATACAATGACTCCACCTATTGATATACTGCTACCAGGCACTTGATCATGAACCATTGGTCGAGGTCCTGGTTGTCTACCATTAAATGCTTCAAACTGTGGCCGAGCAGATCCTATTGAACTTGTAACTGGTATTCTCATAGTTCCTCCAACAGTTTCATCAGAGAATAAATTAACAGATGTTGCTGAATGTGCAATGCCTGGTTGACTATGAGACTGAGTTGCTGTAACTACTGAAGTATTTAAAACTGAGTCCACATAATACAATACGTAATATATTCAATTAATGACGTTTGAAACATGTGATATAAATACTGAAGTTTTTACACGTACTTTTATCAATCTTTTGAATAGATACAAATTTTCAGATTATAAAAGAATGGCTCATAAATCATTTTTTATTCTTCATTCATGAACTGTTTATTTAAGACATTACAAAACATTTGTATCGATTTAGACTAATTTTAAATATTTATTTTATAACTCCACTTTGATTACCTGGTTCTCCAAAACTATTTGGTCCATAATTTTGTTGCATGTTAACTAATTGGATGTTATTTGTAGCAGCAGCTGAAGTTGTACTACTTGAAGGAAGAAATTGACTAGACATTGCAGGGAAACCTATTTTAAAAATAACGATATCACATAATAACTTTATGGAATTTCTAAAAGAATTTCTGTAATAAAATAATAATTTACCGTATCCCATTTGTATTTTATGAATTTCTTCTTTCACAAGGTTAAAATACTGTGCACGTGACGTTGCCGTTTTGAATGCTTTGCCTTCAATTTTTCTGGCTGCCGCAATCCACTTTGGTGATCGATTATCTGAATTCTCTCCATTTCGGATATTATGGATAAGAGCTTGAGATCTTCATAAAAAATTAGGAAAAATTCCATGAAATTTTTAATTTATATTTTTGATAAATTTAAGAAAATATAATTATATGGATTTAATAATTTATTGATTTTTAATTAATTACAATTAAAATTTATCATACAAAAATAGTGTTTTTAATTTTATGAAAGCAAAACTCACATCTTATGCACAAAACGATTTCTGCTATCCGGAGGAATTGCATGACGCCAGTCAGGTGCAGGAAGCTGACCAAAATCTTGTACTGGATTCAAAGTCAAGTTACCACCCATTGACATTGCTGTCATGTTCATGTCTGCTTCTCTGTCTTGGGTTGCAATAAATCCAAAAGGTACCATATTTGATCTAGCATCTATAAAAGTTGATAAAATATCAGTCAGAAATATTCTTACTGATACTTAAGCATATAAATATATAAGGTTGAATAGGTATACATGTACATTATTTATATAAAAAGTCTATTTAACGACTAAATTTTTTGCCATACGTATAAATACAAACGAACTAGAATGAATTGATGAAAGAAAACACATTTTCTGTAGAGTTCTGTAAAGATGTATCGTTGAACAGTAAATATTCTTCAATTAGTTTTTTAAATTTATTTGTTTTTTATATCTTTCTATTATCTATTACTTTTTAGTAAGCACAATAAACAATTTCATTTGCTTTACACCAAATAGTAATCTTTTCACATCAGTTGTTCTTATTTTTAGTTAAAAATTTAAGATTTTTCTGGAATTGGGATTTTTGAAGAAAAAAAGAATCAATTTAATCGCTGAAAGGATTTTTTTTAATGGTTCTTTAATGTTTAAATAGCTGTTTAATATTTTTAGGTATATTTAAAAAATTATCAGAAAGTTTTTATTCTTTGGTATTAATATTTATACGTATTAAAACTATTATGTACACATCTATGAAAATTAAAATATAAGTTTACAAATAAAGAAAATTTAATATTCCAAACATTTTACAGCATAATTAAAGATGTATCAGATAAATTTATGTCAAACTGAAATCAATATAAATTATAATAGTCTTAAATTACAAATTGCTGCAATATTATTAAAAATTAAGTTGATAATGAAAAATAATTTTTATTAATTATAAGGAAAAATTACATTCAAATATTACAATTAAGATAAATGTAATAATTAATTAAAATTTATTTATGAATAATTCAATTTACTAATGCAATATAAAAATAACAAAATTACAAACAAATTTATATATAAATAATTCAAGTAATCAATACAATCTTAAGAAAAAAGGTGGAAATGGTAAATTCAATAATAAATGTGTCGACATTAGTAACCTTTATAAAAATAAACATTACATTTAAATTGTTTTTATTAATTTTAAGTTTGTTTCTTCTTTTGAATTCTTGTAATATCTTTTAAAAATTTTATTTATAATTGCTTATATTAAAAAATTCAACTTAACATGTTTAAAAAATATATTTTGTATAATATTTTAATGTAAATTTACAATTTCAAATATATATATATATATATATATATATATATATATATATATATATATATATATATATATACACATATATACATATGCATACAAATTATTTTTTCAAATATTTAATTTACAAATTTAAACTTTATCATTGTAACATAATAAACCCTGTATTTTAAATGAATATATTTTAGATATTATATATTTTTTATGTGGAGATACTTATATAATTTAGCACAAAGTATTTTAAAGTTCACATATTAACAGTATCCAATAAAAAAGTAAGGTTTTATTGATTTTAAATAATTGAAATACGAATTTAATTTTAATATTGCAAAGAATAATAATCAGAAGAATAATTAGCATACTTAAATAAATATTTGAAATACAAGATTTAGTGTGATAAAAAAATTACTTTAGAATTTTAATGAAATTCATTATATTTAAGAAATTGTTTGATCGAGTTGAATTAATGACCAAAAAAGAGTATGTTAAAAATTTAAAAACAATTTAATCATTTAATTTATTAGATATTATATCTAAAAGAAAATCCCTGATTTTCCACCTATATTTCCCAGTGGATAGTTTTCCATGATATTGACCCTTTAAGGATAATATGTACTTTATATCTATAAATTATATATATATGTAGCATAGTACTTTAATTAATTTTAAACTACAAGATATTATATATAACATTGTTGCAATGAAAATGCAATAGTAAGAACAATAAAATGGTTTTACACAGTCAATATTTTTGTGTTAATTATGATATAAATTATATGTTTTACACTAGAGTATAAAATTACACATATTAATTTAAAGATTATTTTGAATTTATTTTTATAATTTATACAAGATTGGACTATATACAGTACATTCATGAAATAAATGTTAGAAAAATAAAATTTTTACATTTTTAAGAATAAATAATACTATATAATTATGTATGAATTTTTTAAATTAAATATATTTTGTAAGTATAGTATACAAAAAATATAATATAAATCTTAATGTTTCTATCTTATGGTTTTAAAAATATTGATAGGATTTTAGAATTATTTTATATGATTTTATTATTAAAGTCAGATTTTGAGAATATAAAAGGTAAATTATTTGTACTTGTAAAAATAAAATTAAATTTGCAACTTTTAAAAATGTTTTTTTTAAATACTTTTCTACGTATTTTTTCAACTTTGGCTTAATGCAAATGTAAGGATTTAAAATTATATATTATATATTATATTTATAAAAGCCAATTTTCAGAAAGTTTTTTTCTGGAACAGAAAACTATGCATTATTGTATAGAGCATCCGTAAATTCTGTATTGAATTATTTGTAATTATATTTATCTATATAAGCTATCTTCTCACATCGCTTCACTCTAGGAAAACACAAAAACTTTCACTGTGTACACCAGCGACGGAAAATCCAAAATCCGTTATTGTATATCTGACGTATCCTCGAAGGGTCCAAAACCTAAGAAAACCCAAAGTTACATTTTGAATCTGCCAAAAATACGTATATATACCACACTATCGGAAGACAACATATCGATTAATCACCTAAAGCCGTGTCTCGTCGCCTGTCTGCCTGTCTGTTTCCGAGACAAAAATCGCCTCTCACCAGCACGAAGAAACTCCGAGCTCCCTTTTCCCCAATAAAGGAAACAGAAACGTAAATAATCATATAAAAAAGTAAACTACAAGCCGAAACCCTTTGCTTCCCTTAACTTTTACGACATTAATCGTCCTCGGTCGATAATATTCATAATAGAATGCAAGTGAGCTTAGTCGCGAGAAAAAAGCAAAATAAACGAGATGCAAATCACGCGTCCGACTTCCTCGAGGAACGGCATCCGCGAGGTGGACAAGCGGCGCTACGTCGGTAGCACGGCTTCGTCTTCACGTCCCTCACGCCGCGAATGCTCCCAAAAAAGGCTAGAGAGAGACAAGGAGAAAAACACATCAGCGCAGTAGCAGTGGCAGCGCAACTACGCAACTCTCCATTCCTATAAAGACTATCTCTCTCACTTTTTATCTTTGTCCTTCTCTAGCACGCGCACAAATAGAGAAAAACTATATCCACCGTTGTCGTTTCGAATTTCATTATTAAAGCATATATCCTTTGACTTTGTTTTAATTTCTTTTTTTATTTTCTTTGTCAACGGTACATGTATACACTTATTACGACTTTATTCTTTAGCTTTCGTTTATTTAGTTTGGGTTTTTTTTAAGGCCCGATGATGACGATGATCGCGATGATGAAGCCAATGCAATCAGAGTCAGTCCTCACCCGAGAAATTGGCCGAAGCCTGAAGAGAGTCGCCGGGCCTCGGTCGCTTGTAGGCTGGTGGCCCTTGCTGTAAATACTCCTCCATTTTTGTCTCTCTCTCTCGTTTTCTCTCGGGAGAGAGAGAGAGAGAACACCAGCGTCACTCCTCTATCTCTTTTTCTCTCTTCCTCTCGTCTTGAAAACCCTTTATAATTACGGCTTTACGCGCCTATGTACGTGCACGCGTGTATATACGAATGCTAAGGTAATGCACGCGTGCGACTTGGAAGATTTAAAGAAGCTCCGAAGTTACGTTCTGCATATAATGTGCGACGAGCTCGCGACCACTCAAAACAACATAGAATCGTCTGCGTACACGCGCTGGCATGTACTATACGTCAATGGCTACGTATATGTGGAGAGCCGTGTACACGCGTGTATGTGTGTGCACGAGTGCCTCTTCTATCCCTCCTCCAAAGGTGCGCAGTGCGTGTGTGCGCGCCACAGTCCGTACATTGGGGTTTATCGAACTCCTTTCTCTGTCGCTCCTTCGTCACCAGCCCTCTCGTCGTTGATTTTTCTCCCAACACTCAAGAGCAGTTACGCGAGCACGAAAGTTATCGTTACGTAGCTCCTCTTTTTTTCGCTTGCGTTTTTTCTTTCGCGTTCTTCTCGTGGTCTACGTTTTTTGATGATGCGTACCAAGCGAGCACAAACAGCTCTTCACTTTTCGGCCACCAATCGACGAGTGAACGTACTTGCGTACGGCGCACCAAGAATCCCCACGAAGTTCGTGTGCGAGCGTAGCAGAAGAAAAGAGCAGCTGCTTCTAAAGCCAGTCAGTTGGGCTTTGTAGGTTCTTTCTTTCCTCGGACTGTGTAATATACTACCACCGACAGGAGTAGTAGCAGTACCACACTACGACACGCTCTCACATGCAACTATGTACGCTCGTACGTGTTTATCGACTCGGGTGTACAGAGGCGCCAGGCACGTGAAATTCCCTTTAAAATGTTCTGTATTGCCGTGTGCGCACATAGAGCGTCCTACTTACGTATGCACGTGTATATACACGGGTGCACGCGCTTCATCGTGTGGAGATTCTTTACTTTCGTCGCACACGAGCTTAAGCTTTTTCGAGGCGTGCGTGCACATTCGTCCTCGGTTGATGCGTGTACACAAGTATTTTCTTTCGCAATAGGGCTGCACGAGAGTATTTTCGTATTACGCCCCTTACGCGTACCACTTTAAGTACCGTCTGAGTATAAGTACCTGCACATATACATCCTTACTCGTACAGCAGCAGTACGATACTACAATGGCTTGCAAATTTTCATGTGCTTTGCGTTGGATGTGCGTCCGTGCGTTGGTCGAGAAGGCTGGAGTGGGGGTGATTCGAGAGGAAGAGGAGCTACGCTGAGTTCGAGCTTCTATACTTCTATATAGAGCTGTGATCATATGTGTGTATATGCGATAGCAGAGAGCGAATAAGAGGGCGGGAGAGAAAGAGGGAAAACGCGTATGCGATTCGCTGAAGGGTAGGGAGGAGGAAAGTGACGGAGAAGCGTAGCAATATATCTACGAGCGAGATCAACGTCGCTGCTTTCTCGCTTATGGAATATTTATAATGATCCTTCTTTGTCGTACTTCCCGTTGGTCTTTTTTTCTTTTGTTTTTTTAATACAAAACGTTGGGCGACCTCTTCTTTCTCCTGGTCTATTCTCTCTTTCTCTTTCTTTCTGCTGTGTGCTCGTTTGCATGCACGTACGTATAATATCGCCGTCTCTTTCGTTCGCTCCCAAGGATAAAAGCGGAAACGACAACCGAAATTTAGTGCGTTACTTATTAAAACACTAATGACTTGTCTAATGAGACGTGTTGAGCGGACGTATGGGTATCACGCTTTTGCACACAGCAGATGTATCTCAATGATCGCAGCAATGTACGGTTATGTGTCGCGTATGTCTGTATTACGAGAAATTGGAGCACAGACACGCACATGCACGAGTCTCTTCACAACAGAGGCACGCACACACAGGTACACTGCTGGCGAGTCAGGTGTGCTTGCACACAGCGTCGTGTCGAACTCTGTACTGAGAACCGCTAGTCGCTATTTTCCGCGTAGATGTCTGCCTATCCTGGCTTAGTTAACCCTGCCTGCCTGCCTCTACTCCACGAGATTCATTCGCCACTCCGTCGTCGAGGGAGTGCAGCCAACGGAGAGTGGGAGAGAAAGAGAGAGAGCACACACGATCCAATAACCAATACACATTTTGCTTTTCTGCGGCGCTCACATTGCTGTGGACATACTTAATGCGACGTAAATCGTCACTTGTGTTGGTACCTCATTCCGAATGCCGTCAGTACCGTACAAAGATCTACCGATATTTTTTAACACAGTATAGGCCAATATAGCCTAAATTTTTGCGAAAATGTTGCAAGAAATTGGTAATCGCAATGTAATCCGTAGACCTTAGAGCAGATGTGCCTCGTGCTTAACGATGCTGCGTTTTCGTTTTCATTAGGAAATCACGAGGATTCTCGAAATTTGCTTTAATTTACTAGAAAAAAGAAAGGAGAAGCGGCCGCTCGTTGTTTTATATTACTTAAACTTGCGTTCGTTAAGTAAAAGCAAAGATATTAGAGATATATCCAATATCTTCATAATTGACACAACATGTTTCATTATTTACTCATAATTTATTGATTGATTTATTATAATTTAAATAATTTAGAGGCGTTTTTAAATTTTGATCTACAAAGTTAGGTCAAGTCATGCACGTCAACATTATTTTTTAAACCATAATCACATAAGAAAATATTTTCTTATCGAAAAGTTTAAATTTATTTAATCATTTGTTTTTGTATTTTCATTAGATTTCTAGTCTAATGCAAAACATCAAAGTTTAGTCAAATTTGTGATTTTCATGTTACATATTTTCCGTGTGAATATTAAATGTGTATATATCAAATATGAGTCATTTTTCTATATACTAGAAAATACAAAAATATACAAACAATCACTAAAATCATTGTGTTAAATACGTCAATTTTAAATAAAATATAAAAGTAAAACCCCTTTCGCTTGTAATTTAAACAATTTAGATGATTAGATATTTAAATTTGTTGTTTAGAAAATAATGTACGAAACTTAACACATTTTCTCTTGTTGAAGCTTTTGCAATTACAATGTATAAACTGATATATTTACCTAGAAATTTGAATTTTACATTTATAGTGATAATTTATTATCGTTGTTTGTTTTTATAAAATGAAAATTGATAAATAATATAATAAGAAAAGCCTTTCTATTTTGTGAATCGTATCATACAAGTAGAAATTTTAATCATAAGAGATTAAACGAATATCTTACTTCAAATAAAAGATCATTTGACATAATATATGTAATTATCGTTATAATCATTATTGCGTTATTATCGTTATTAGCAGCTGACAAATATTAAGAATGAAAAGTATCAAATTAAATTTAAATGTTTCAAATCATTTTAGAATATTCTAATGTAGTTAGAAATATTCTAAAATTATTTTGAATCTTTTAATACAGCTTAGTATTCGTTTTACCTTTGCTTGCTACATCACTGATATAAGGTTAGCAACTAGGAATTTTTTTGATTTTATATCTAAATTTGAAAATACAAATGATGTTTTTTACAAGTCATTTGTAAGTATTTTTTAATTATGTTATTATTTATTTTTTAATAATGAAAAAAATTTATCATTTCTAAAATATTAAATAATAAATTAATAAATGAACATAGTACACTATTGCGAAATCACCATTATACATCCATCGAGTACTATTCTTGAAACTTCATTATTATTGGTCATTGCCGTTGGTACTGGAGACTCGAGGTCATATTGGACCCAATCGTTTCCATTTATTTCTTTCCATGAACAGTATAAGAGCCTCTACTATTGGTCATGATAAATGAATATCTAAGAAGCTTCAAACATGCACCAAGTGTTTTGCGTTTGCGCAATACCTTTTGCAATACAATAATCATTTACATAGCATAGTACTACATCGAAGTTTTGCATGTAATATTATTATATTGAATATTGTAATAACATTACGTGTAGCATTATTTACTTTTTCATTATAGTTGTATAACCAATTTATAACGAAGACTATAGAAATGGGATAATTGAGTCTTTCATTAAGTCTCGTTGGACTGTAGTTCTACCTTTTTAGACATAATTCTGCATTATTTATTAATTGTAAAACGATCGAATTTTGGAGCTTTTTCAAGATGAAGGAAAATAAATAAAGGGAGAGATAATGAGAGAGCGAGTGAGATTGAGAAGAAAAGAAAGAGAGAACATAAATGGGCTGCTGCTGCGCGCGACGCTATTATTGATTTCACGGCCTCACCCGTGGTCGGCAGCAGTAGTGCACCCTCCAATCCGTATGATGCTGATGTGTAGGTTTGTCCTTTCTCTCTCTCTCTTCATCTCCCTCTCCTTCACCCTCACTCACTCACTCTCTCTCTCTCTCAGCACACGCATATACATACAGTATTCTTTTTTCTTGCTCTTTTTCCTCGTTTTCTTTCATACCACCACTTTCTCATCTAGCTATCCTATTTCTATTTCTTTCCCTTTCTCACTTTCTATATTACTCACAAGCTATTAGAGAATTGTACACACCCGCAGAATTGCGAAAGAAGACCCTTTAGCTATAGAAAGCGACAAACAGGGGTTTTTATTATACACACCAAGATAGATTATCATTATTTACATAAAGGCAAAACGAAAGAGTCCCGTTGAACGAATTTGTGCAGATGTTGAACTGTTGAAGATTAACTTTGCGATAGCGAGAGAGAAAAAAAGAGAGAAACGGATAGGGTAAAGTGGGGGTGGAACAGACTTTTAAAAAATACTTCGTAGTGTAAACTTCCAGTTCACTGTATAGCTACTTTTGAAATTTGAAAGTGTTGAAAATGTATAGTAAAAAGATGGTTTGTATTTTTTAATCAAGCTAAGTAAAATTATTTAAAAATTATACTGATTTTGTTATACACTTTAAACTTTCTAATTAAAAGTTTGATTTTATGAATTATATATAACATTTAGAATGGGACATGCATACACGCACATTTATAATTAAGTTAAGAATCCCTTCTTAATGTAAACAATTTTTTTATTTTATAATTTTCTTAATTCAATTATTCAAAAAAATTTCACGTTCATTTTGAAAAACATCTGTCATATTGATAAAAATGGTATAAAGTAAATTAATATATCAGATTCTTATAGTTACACTTTTTTTGAATAAATTCACATTACTTCATTGTAAATAAATTATTATTTATTTTGTTTTAAAAAATGACTATAAAAATGTAGCATATTATTGTTGTTTCAATATTTAGGGTCTATTTTCATATCGTATTACTTTATACCAAATTCATTCCAAAAATGTATTATGAACGATTATTGTAGATGTCCTATTAATCTTAAAAAAATAAATTTAAGATTATAACCTAGTTTTTTTCGCGGAACGTGTATTTTCATTTGAAAACACGCGCATATACATTGTCCACATTTATAATTTTATAATTATTACTATTTTTCTCACGTTCTTATTTAGGTAGATAACTTATATTTAGACATATAATTTAGTAGACAAAACAACAAAATTTCATCAATAATATCGAGCATTTTGACCAAGCAAACATTTTACTGGTGCGATGTACTGAAAATAATTGAATCTGTAAACTCTTTCCTTTAAAATGTGTATAAAATTAATGTGTCTTTTCAAGTGAACTCTTTAAGGTTTACATTGTTTGCAGTGCGCAGTTATTATATCTAACTTTCTACAAAGTTTCAATGGAGACTAGAAATAAATTCGATAAAAATATTTATATTATTCGTATACCTTATATTTATTACTGTATTATTATCTTATTATATTATTGCATTAATAGATAAAGAAACGCTAATTTAAGAGATAAACTGTGTTGCAAATATGGAGAATATTATGTAATATTCTTAATTATTTAAAAACAGAACTTTTGTATATTTGTCAAAATTTTTATTTAATCATGCGTATGAAATATGTGTAATTTAAATTATTTTAATATTCAAAAAGTAAATTATAATTCAATTAAATCATATTTCCAGTAATGAATATATTATAACGAAATATGTTTATTTTTCAGTGCTAATACATTTACGGTGTTCAATATTCATAGAAGCTTACACTATTTTCAATATTTCAACAATACACGAGTCAAAGATTATTTTAAAATACTTTTCGTGACTCGAATCATTACTACTAATAGCATTATTGTATGAATTATGAAAATTTTATGTTTTCTTTCAAATTGAACTACATAAATAATTTTTAAATATTCTAGAATATACATACTTGTGATACTGCATAAAATTGAATAATCATAAACATTTTTAGTGCAATTATAAAAAGCCTATATTATCTTTAGCCTTCATTAATATTGAATACTTGATTCGCTTCGTCCTCACAAAGCCGATAAGTGAGGTGTACATACTTGTAGTACTGCCAAAGCAAAACTAAAAAATTGTTGAAAATTATAATATTTGTTTATTTTATGAAAACAAGCTAACAATAGTATATAAATGAAATAATATCTCAATATTGAATATTCATTTTCACAAGAAGCAATAGAATAAGTACAATTATCTTGCAAGGAAGAGTAAACAAATAAATGTTGAAATTATAAAAAAGTAACACCTTTAATTTTTTGTATTGATATATATATGTATATATATATATATATATTAATATGTAGAATATTTAAAATATATTGTATTATAAATAATATAATGAAAATATTTATGTAAGAATTAAAATATATTCAATAAAGAGTAATATTTACTTAATTATCAACAAATAATAATAATCTACTTAATCTGTAGATGAATTATAGTAAATGTATTATACTTTACTATTTTTACTTGATTAATTTCTTATTTGATCTATAAAATTGATCAGTGTCGGAAGGAAGAAAAGAAGAGTGATTAATTTAATTCCCAAAATTATATCTGTATAGTCACTCATCATTATATTTATAAAGATAAAATTTTTGGAAATATACGTTTCTTAATGTTAAGGCTTGAATATTTACATACGAAATAAACAAAGATTTTTAAAGAAATATAACAACAATTTTAATTCATCATTCGTCTTATTATTAATTTAATAGAACAAGCAAACTATGGAATAAATATATATTTAAATTTATGTTTTCAAATACCTAAAAACATAATAAAAAATGAAGTGCATGTAGGACTTCGATGGTATTTAAAAAATTTATTTATCAATTATATTAGAAGAAATTGAATTACTTTCCGATAAGATTCAATGGTGCTATTAACGAATTTGCCTGAAAGTTTGTAAAATGATATGTTATTTCATTATAACGAACAAGTAAATTTGAGTTTCATATACATTGAAGTATTATTTAAGTCAATTAAGTTAATGAGCGTAAAAATTTGATTTTTATATTACATTCAATATACATATCTTTGTGCAGTAAATGATTTGTTAATTTTCAAATTCGAGCATTAATTAAATTAAATTTTAATAAAATTATAAATTTTATGAAACTGCCTTAATAAAACCATTTACTTTTAGCAGAAAAGTATTGAAACTGAAATTTTAATTTTTATATTTTAGAATAAAATAAAATAAAAATGTACAAAATAAATTGAATTATCAGTTTAATAATTTTGCGATTTATATGGTCAAAATTACCGTTTTAATATTTTTTAAATCTGAAAAAAAGTATTAATTCATGTATTATTAAACAAAGAATTAAGAAATAAAATTATAAACAATATAAACTATATTTTTTTATATTTATAAAAATTTATAAAAAAAAATATAAAGTATATTTAAAATATTCCAAAAAATGGTTTTTATTTATAAAATTGATACAAACAAATGTGTATACGATTTGGTTTATTTTCGTAAATATATAAAACTTAAGATGTAGAATAATACTTATTCATTTATTCGAGTAATTACAAATGTAAGTTTCATATATTTGATAAGCTTATTTTAGATAAAATATTATCATAATCGAATATCACTCAGGTTTTATTGAAAATATATCACTTCTTATTTGGTATTTCAAAGTTATTGAAAAAGTCCTTTGCGCTTAAAAAGTTCAAAACCATATAGTTAACAGCCCCTTTTCGTCAGGTCGAAATAGTGGTCCATTTTTAAGTACTGCTCTTGGCTTTTTAAAAAGGGAAAAAATTCTTGACCTGTTGCAGCCCCTTCCTCATTCACACGAAAGCAAGGTATACGTAGGTATACGCAGGTGCAGCATCTCGTAGCTGAGCTGCCACATTTTGTTTATTGTCCACATACGTAAGCAGCTGCGTCCATTGGCATCGCCTCGGTACGGTTTTTGCAGTCGGGGGTGGTTCGGCCCGCTTGAGAAACTCTCCTCTCCTTTTTTTTACCGACAATCAGTGCGCTTAGCTACACTTTGAAAAGCCAATACGACCCAATTGACTCAATGTTTTTAGAAAATTTTCTTATTCAACAAGAACAGTTCACATTTGCGTTGAATGATTACTTGCTACTCGACAATTAATTCGGTCTTGATATTTTCAAATTGCCGAAAATATCTCGAGTTCAGCATTATTTTTAGCGCATTTGACAAAATATTAAGAAAGTTTCATTCATAAAAATCAAAACCTATGTAATTACCTTCAATCGAAATATAATGAAAATTATGTTAATAGAGTTACATTTCTTCAATTTTGATGAAGATTATATATAAACAAAATTAAAATTTGTGGATTTCAAGTTATGAAAATGTTTAAATACAATTATTTAAGAAATGTCACATTCATCGTTATTGGGAAATCTGCCATACCGACTCACATCAATAAACAGTCAATTGATAAAACTTTTAATTTTTAAAAAAATAAAATAATCTATCTTCATACAGTTATTATCTGATATCGTATGAGATTATAAATAAGTATTATTCTGTTGTAATGTACAATTAAAAAGAATTTAATAATTTGCATTATAATAAAGAGCATTATTACATCGATACATCAATAGATCAATAACTTAATATAAAATTATAAAAACTGTATAAATATAGAGCATTATTAGTTCAACATTATTTAAATAAAAGTAAACATTACTTAATTAAATTCGAATTTTTATAGGTCTATGGTTGGTATGGTAGATCGCGGTTAGAGGTCGATAAAACACCTTTAATTACACGTTTTGCAAACGTTAAGATAAGATTATTTTTTCAATTACTCTTTTCTCTACATAGTACTCATAGTTAATTTTTTACTATTTTTTCATTTTATTATCACCAACAAGTTTATAAAAAAATTCTTTTTATCTCTTAAACATCTTAATTTAATTAAATTTTTACTCAAAGTACTGATTCTTTTCTTATTAGTTTAGTTTTTTATAATACGTTTTTGTTAAAACAATATTATTTAACATTAATATTAATCGACTGTTTTATAGCAAATATTTTAAACGTAAAAACTTTGGAATTTTTGTTTCTATTTTTAATAAAAAATTTAAAATCATGTAAACTCATAAGATCATTCACAGACTTTTCATAATATGATTTTCTTATTGTTAAAGTTTCATTTTAAGGAAAAACTAAATTTTCTCTATCTTGAATTAAAAATGAATATCCTATTAAGGTAACTGTATTGATTTACATTTTTATTAAAGCATTCATATATGTGTATATATGTGTTTTTATTTTATAAATGTTATGTAGTTTCTATGTAATTTTAAACTCATATTTTTATGATTAGAATATATAATTACGAGCAAACACTTAATTATTTCTTGAATTTATTTCAAATAAAAATTGTAAATTTCCAAAAGCATTCTTCTTTGAACTTTTTTAGGTTTTGTAAAATTTAGTAAATCAGACATAAATAGATAAATAAATAGTGAAATACTTATTACTTAAATATAAGCAATTGGCTTTACCATATGAAAGTGAATTTATACTGTAAAAATAAGACAAATTGTTATTTTTAAATACATGACTTTATAAAACAATGTATATCGATTTGTAAATAGTACAATTAAGTTTACATATGAGTATATGTAGATTATATTAACAAAGTTTTAAGAATATTTAATACAATTTATTTTAATTTGTTTTCATTAAAAAAAATTGTAATAAACATTGGGGTGATTCGGTTACTTAATTACATATTTAATAATTATTAAATACTCTCGCCATTTTATTGCTTCTTTTAAATTAACATAATTTTTTAAATTTACTTTTAAATGAACAAGTGATTTCCGAGACGATATTATTTTTTTAGTACACTTAGGTTATATATAAACATGGAATACTTCTTTAAGGCATATTTCCCAAAAAACACATTTTTCTTATGCAGGTCACATTAAATTTACACTTAATATGCGGATTGAAGTTTGAGTAGTAATAAATAATGATCTATTTATTTGTAAGAAAATTTAATAATAATAACTGAAAAAGCTTATTATTTTTATCACATTCTGTATTATTTTAATTTTTGGTTAGTAAATATTTGAAAATAGAAATATGAAATTTAAACATAAGTTAGGTTATCTAAATTTAACTTAGAAAATTTAATCAAACTAAATTTGATGAAATTTATTTTTGTTTAATCAAGTTTCTTTAGTAAAATATACATGAAATTGTACAATTACTTCTCTAATATATATCTTTTTCATTTATTTCTACTTTATAAAAGGGCACAATATCTTTATAATTTTATAAATTTATTAATGTACTGAATTTCAATTTTCTCATATATTAGTATTATACCCTTCGATTTTTTACAACTAATTTAACTTTTTAAAGACTTCAATAAATATCACCTAGAAATTTCATAAAGATAAAAAAATAACTCGTAAAATTTTAAATATCGTATCATGTGTATTTTAAGAAGATAATGCCTCAATAAAAATAAAAATTAACAATAAAATCTTTTAAACGCTTTTAAAATGATCAACAATGTATAAATATATTTTTTATTCTATAATAACGTATAAAAAAGTAGTTAAATTTTAGCTCAAAATATAGCAAAAGTTTTAACTTAAAATTCTGTAAGAAATCATTAAATTTCCTTTTACGCTTTAAAAATGAAATTAAAAATTTTATAGTCATAATTAATGAATAAATTCTAAATCATCGATTTGAATAAGTAACATTTTACTGAACTTTAAATTAAATTCTTAAATTCTTATTACGATCTTTTCAAATTATTATAGATACTATGTTTTCGCATTTTCAAAATTAATTAAAAACAACATAATAAATATGTAATAAATATATATATAATATATTTAAATATATATATAACCTAAGTGTACTAAAAAAATAATATCGTCTCACAAATCACTTGTTCATTTAAAAGTAAATTTAAAAAATTCTGTAAATTTAAAAGAAGCAATAAAATGGCGAGAGTATTTAATAATTATTAAATATGTAATTAAGTAACCGAATCACCCCAATGTTTATTACAATTTTTTTAATGAAAACAAATTAAAATAAATCGTGTTAAATATTCTTAAAACTTTTTTACTATCATCTACATATATGTATATGTAAACTTAATTATACTATTTACAAATCGATATACATTGTTTTATAAAGTCATATATTTAAAAATAACAATTTGTCTTATTTTTACAGTATAAATTCACTTTCATGGTAAAGCAAATTACTTATATTTAAGTAATAAATATTTCACTATTTATTTCTTTATTTATGTCTGATTTACTAAATCTTACATAAACCTAAAAAAACTTATATATGAAACGGTTACATTAGTGTTAGTTATTTTGAAAGTAGAATTGTATTCTAGAATATAAATTTGTAAGTTGCTTCAGTAATTTTTATACCTCCTGCTCAATTTACTAAAAGGAGCATAACTTTGTAATGAATACATACAATGAGCATGTACTCATTGTAAAGTTTTTTTTTTCACATTTGGTTTCATAAAATGATCGATTATTTGTATTGGAATAAATTTACAATTTTCATAATTAGTAATCCCCTTTATTCTTCAGCTCATTGAATTCTTTTTATAATTTTGTAGATACGATTTTATTAACACTGTAACTTTGTAAAACTGAACTTTCGATCTGTTAAAGAATATCTTTGTAAAAATATAATTTATCATATTGAAAATAGTTAATATAACTATTATTAAAATATCATTTACTTTGAAGTTAGTAATAAAACAAAGCCTTTATATCTACCAAGTACTAAATACTTAAAATCATGTAAATAAACGTGTACGAAGCTTAAGCTTAGAGAACATTGAATTTTCGTGGTATTTCGCCAATCTTCGTGTGTTTCCGAGATTATCAAATGTGCCGTCGTTTATGTGATTAGTCGGGCAGTATAAAAGCCTGTGGGTTCATTGTAAGTGCGATTATTTATAAACAATCAAAATATTCTAGGCTTTAAGCGATTTAAAAGCTTTAATCTCTCACTGCTTTTTGATCACTTCGTCTAAATGTATACACTTGACATGTGACGAAAACCCATACCCACAAAAGTGAAATGTTTTTCAGAATTGATTACTCATATACGCCATAATTGGAATTTTTTATATATTCTCCGGAAAAATTTAAATATTTGTTTGATGTAAAATTCGTTTTTTAAATGAAGCTTCGTTTTCTAACCTACAAACTATCTTGACAACTAATTTACCACGCGAAGATACTATTTTCACTTTTATATATCACCTCGCTATAAAAGTATTATTTACTTAGTAATAAAGAGCCATTCCTTTATTTGATGAAAGATGCTACTATAAAAATTAAAAGATCGTAAGCTATATGTCAAAGAATTAATTACGATCGAAGTATATTTTATGACGCGTTGATTGAGCAATGATACATATTCAATGATTGGAGGAAAAGATAGATATGTATCAAAAGTGCCTAGATATTCCTGCGGGTCTCCAAAAGGATGACCTCATTCTCAAGGACACGCACGCGCGCATGGTAATAACACTTGGCTACTTTTTCTAACACGTCGAACCTCCGTTACAAAGTCGTCGCATCTCGGCACATAACTGCATTGAATATGGACGAATGCAGTCTGCAATACGATAGGTGAGTGTTTGTCGTCTGTATGTATCGGTTCAGTTTTAAGTGAAATATCATACATATAGGTACACACACATATTTAGTTTGGCGCCACTTCGTGTGATTCAATTTTGCATTTGTTTTCTATGTGAGTAAAAAAGTCTACCTGTTGCATATGAAGGTTTCAGTTTCTGATATCTGTGAATAACGTAAGCGTGCAATTTGTAGTATCAACGGATTATCGCGCAATTCATAGGAATATTACGTTTAGCATAATAAATTGATCACCAAAATTTAGTTTAGCTTTAAAAATAATAATTGCGAATTATGAAGTTATTATTTAATTTCAAACTATTATAATAATATTGTTTTACTTTACAATATGTAAGGTTTGTGTTAATAGTATTGCGAGTTTCTCAAGCACTTATGCATTTCGAAATAAATTCACTCTGAAATACAGTATTTATTTCGTCATTTGCTGACAAAATTTAGTTTAATATTTTTTATCGAATTCAGTACTGAGGTATAATTAATTTTAATTACAACAGATAGAAAATAAATTATGATTTTCACAATTTTTAAATATTTTTAACTCATACTAAAAAATTATTTAAACTTTTAATGAAAACTTTTATGGATCTATACAAATATTTTTTAAGCTTTATATTAAATAATAAAAGCTTTGTTATATAAATTACAGATATTCCACATCATAATATTGGATATTAATTATTTTATTTATTCATTTTATTTTTTGTAATTTGAATAATAACAATTTATCTTAAAAAAAACAAAATTATAATTATACAATAAAAGGTTTTTACTATTAATTATATATTTTATAACATTTTATTTGAACTTTGTAAACATAATTATTTCGTACAATTTGAATAAATATTTCTTACTATTTTATATCTAGTCAGTTTTGATTTAAGTTAGGATTTATTCTTGATGGATTGTATTAAATGATCTTTGGAAAAATAACCTAACTGATAATAAGTTTTCTTATCAATGGTTATGATATCAAATATTCTTTTTCAAATTTCTGTTGTTCAGTGAAAAATAGTTGTTTATTACAATTGTTAATAATTTTATCTTAAACGCAATAACATTGAAGATTATAATTTTAGCAATAACGAATAATGGAAGCTGATTCTATTACAATGGATGATAGAATAGAAAGTTTAGATCAACCAAGAATAATCACCCAAAATAATGCTGAGGAGAGTGCCATGTCCCAAGACTCTGAATATGATGATTTCCTAGGTGTTCCAGAATCTTTGAATATTACAGTTAATGAAAATGGAGAACCTATTACCACTGAAGAAATAAAAGTGGATGTTTGTGATAAAGGTAAGCAATATATCTTAATATCAAAATGCTGTCCTTAGAACTATAAAATTATTTGATTTGTTTGCGCACCAAAATATTATTATTTAAAAAGTGAAATGAAAGTATTGAGATTTAAAAATAAATAAGAATATTAGTTATTTAGAAAATTATAAAATTTCTATAAAAGGAATTTAAAAACATTATCTACGACAATAATTTAATATAAAAATTATTCTTAGTGAAAAAAATTCTTATCCACTTATTAAAGAAATAATGTAACAAAACAGATAGAAATTTCATTAACGTTCTTAAGTAATAATATAATATTCTCCTTAAATTAAACTTTAGCATGTATTTTATAATTTAAAAAATTGATATAGAATCTAATTTATAATATGTTTATAGATCAACCAAAGGTTTTACCATTTCTTACAATTTTCAATGAAACAGTTAAGTTCAAGAGTCAAAATCGAAAAATTTTAATTCCTGGCGAAGAAATACATGTTAAAATCATTGATATAGAACGTAGTGTGACAACTCATCCTCTTAATCCAAATTTATACACAATAGAATTTACTCATGGACCATTTATCTGGACAATAAAAAAAAGATATAAACACATACAAAATTTACACAATCAACTGAAAATTTATAAAGCAAGTTTAAATATTCCATTCCCTACAAAAAGTCATAGAGAGAAAAGAAGCAGTTTCAAAAATCTATCTAGTTTCAAAGAAAAGAAACAGCATAGAGGTGCTTTACCACGGTATGTTGCCAAATTATTAAAATTTTCTTCAATATATTCATAGATTTATAGCTGAAGCATATTTGATTATATTTACAGATTTCCTAATAGACCTGATGTTATGGTACCTCATGAGTATTTGAATAATAGAATGGCTGCTTTAGAAGAGTACTTAGATACTTTATTACAAATAGATATTTATAAACGACATCCAGAAACTGTAAGCTAATTTTCCTATTCTTAAAATTAAAACTTTATTCATTTCAGATTACTCTTTATTTTATTTATGATTTTACAATTAATTGAAAGAGTTGCTTCCAAAGTAAATTTTGAAATAAGATTAATAATCAAATGACAATTTGTTATTAATTGATAAATTCATTGATAATCAATTGGCACAGCAATTATCTTATTTATAATAAAATAGATATACTTTATATTGGAAACAATTTTATTAATTATGAAATAATTGTCAATACTGTTTCATTTTTAGGTAAGTTTTTTAGAACTTTCACATTTATCATTTGTGGGCGATTTAGGTGAAAAGGGTAAAGAAGGATTGGTTATGAAACGGACTGGTTCTGAAGCAAAAACAGGCTGTAATCTTTGTGGTCTGCTACAGGGTGTATTCTGCATTAGATGCGGTTACTTCTGCTCTTCGATTTGTGGTACGTGGCATAAACGACATCTCGTAGTTAAAGATACATTTATAGCTTATATTAGTCCCAAAGATGGAAGGATAAAATCTGTAATTCTCATGGATAATCGCTTCGAAGTTAGTTCGGGTATTTACTCAACTGGTTTTAGAAATGGTCTGCAAATAGTGAATCTCAGTCGGCAAATTGTTATTAAGTGTTGGACATGGAGAAAAGCAAAAGAATGGCTAGAATATATACAACAGATAACACAGAATGAAGGTATTTGAACAATAACAATTCTTATCTGCTGATTTTGATCTGAATTTTGAAGAAGATTTAAATTAAATTTTTTAGCTTCATATTGGTTACTATATAAAGTAATCTATTTAAGTTGTATATATATATTATTTATTTATTTATTTTTATTATAAATATTTTTTATTTTTTTTAAAGGAAATAGTAAAAAGAGAAAGTGATAGTTACTATAATTTTGTAAGAAACCTTTCAAACAATAAGATACAAGAACATGATTATTACATTATCTTTATGTTTTTATAATTGTATAAAAGTGAAATGAAAGACTTTATACAAATTTTATTTTATTTTTAAAAAAGTAGAGGGATCTGTCTAATATACGATATATAAATCAATGATGAAACTATCAGTGATGGTCAAATAGAGGTACAATATATTATTTGGAACTTGAGGGTGAAAATTGCTCTATAAGAATTACATCTTTTACAATTCTTAAATATTAAATAAAATATTAATAATAAAGTATGATTGAACATATTTTATTAACTATTTGAGACAAAATGACATTTAATACATTACTATTTATTATAACACAATTATATAAAGAATAATTATAAAATAAAATATTTTGAAATTATAAAGAAGTATATTGATGAAAGAATTTAGATCAAAATCTTTCGTTTTTTATATACTTTATTGATGCCTGTTAATTTTTGTTTTTTATTTTTGTACAATAGGTAGACCATTTATACAAGAAAATCCGCATAAATCGTTTGTTCCGTACAGATGCCCCATACCTGCTTGTTGGTTTGTTGATGGTTCCAGTTATATGTCAGCTGTTGCCAATGCATTAGAGAATGCCACAGAAGAAATATTTATTGCAGATTGGTGGCTTTCTCCAGAAATATTTATGAAAAGACCAGCGATCGAGGGAGACTACTGGAGATTAGATAATATTTTACAAAGAAGAGCTGTAAGTAGTTTTCAATAATTACTTATAATTGTTTATTAATTCATATAATTATGTTAATGATACATAATTTTTATGGCTACAAAGGAATAAACGTGAGTTGTAGTTTTAAATTAAATTTAAAACTATTATTGTAATTTTAAAGTAAATTCTCAGTATTAATCATTTTTTCATATAATAGTTGGCAGGTGTTAAGGTTTTCATTATGATCTACAAAGAAGTTGAACTGGCCTTGGGAATAAATAGTTTTTATAGTAAACAACGTCTCGTAGAAAAGTCTCCAGAGAATATAAAAGTATTGAGGCATCCAGATCACGCGAGAGTTGGCGTTTTTCTCTGGGCACATCACGAGAAAATTGTTGTTATTGATCAGAGCATTGCATTTATTGGTGGGATTGACTTATGTTATGGACGTTGGGATAATAACGAACATAGACTAACTGATATAGGTATGAAATGATTTGAAGTTATAATTTGAGTATTATAATATTCTATACTATAATATAAAAAATTAGCATTAAATTAATTATACATATGTTTCAAAAAAAAGATGCGCCTTTTTTATATAAACAATAAAAAAAATTAATTAAAAATTCAATCTTTAAACATGAAATATTGTATAAAATTTGAAATTTTATTATTGGTATGAAAATTATTTAAAGTAGAACGTAGCTATTTACTCATAGATCAATAATTCAATTTGATTTGTAGTATCATTTCATTTATTTTTAGATGTATTTTTTTCAATTTACTAAAATAAATAAGCCGTTTTTTACAGTTTAGATTGAAGAAAACCTTTATTTATCACACTTTTTATTGTAAGGCTATTTTCTTAATAAAAATATATTTTCATCAGAAATCGAAAATTAAAGTAAAAATAAAAGTGTTTATATTTAAAACATTCAATTTATGTAGATTTCACTTAAAAGTTTGAGAATACCTTATTTAGACGTAGCATAAAGTTTCATTATTTATCTAAAAATTTATTAATGATTTGTACTAAAAATTGTTTTGAAAAATATTTAAAAATATATTTTTTAAGGAATTTATCATTTGAATGTTTATAAATTTGAAATTGAGCTTGAATAATAATATGCTCTTAAATTTTTGATATTATTTTAGATTTTCACTATGATTTTATTGATTAAACTGTTAGTAAATTAAAAGTAATGATTTATATTAGATACTTTTCAATATTTATAATTATTTTGTTTGACTGGAGCGAGAAATTGTAAAACATATTACAGTGGCAGAAATTTACAAGTTCAAGAAAAATTGAAATATGAAAAGGAAGAAATCACACATAAAATTTAAATCAAGCAATATATTTATCAGCAAAATAAATAGAGGCCCTCGACAGTGACATTATAATCTTCGTACGAATTCCTCAAAAACAACGAAATCTAGAATATGCCCATTTCGAGGATTTCTTTGAATATATCCTGTATCTAATAGCGTCGGACTGCATTTTTAGTCGAATGTAAAGATTATCTTACATATCAATGTATTGCTTTAGTTTTTTCGAACATATTGTTTAAGACATAAATTCTGCATTTAATACGTTATAACTTGTATTTACTTAATTTGATTGTATTTTTTAGGTTCGACTCATTTATCTTCCATTTATATACCATCGAAAGGTAAAGTTATCAGTACAAGCAGTAAACGATTCACTACCGAGAATGTTAAAAATCATGTATTTTTACCACTGGCGATAGCAACTAATACAGTTGCAATGGCAACTACTAAATGTATACCTATATTGTAAGTAATTAGGTGGTTAAAAAGAATTTAAAAAATACTGCAACAAATATAATTAAGTTTACAGAAACAATAGTAGAAAGTTTTTTTTTAATTTAAAAATATTTACAGACAAATGGTTAGCAAGCAATGTCAAAAAAAATCTCAGACTTCTCAACAAGATTTGAATGATTCTATGTTAATTTCTCCGCCTGAAGGATTTGAATATTTAAAATGCAATACACCTGATTCTAATAGAAAGAATTTATTTGATAAGGCAAAAACAACGGTGGACAAAGTGAAACAAAATGTTAAAATGAAACGACGCGAGTGGATTAACTTGGTTTATAACTCACATGAACGAAGTAGTGATGAAGAAGAAAATGCAGTAGATAAGTAAGCTTCTTTTATGTCGAATAAACTGTAAAATAATTGTTAAGATTCACTTAACAAATAAAACATTATTAAGTATTTTGAAAATATTAATTTATAAATTGAGTACAATTTTACTCGCTAAGATATAAAATTCCTATATAAACTCTTTCTTTTTAATTTAAAAAAATAACTACCATTAACGTTTAAGACGATGAATGAGTTATGTATTTATTTTTATATCTTAATTTTAAAGAATTTTTATAATAGTGAAATAAAAAAGAATCATTATATTGATATTAAGTAATTATTTTTAAATAGCTGTTAATACTTTTACAGTTGAATTTAAAGTCGTTGAATTAAGCACAATATTTTACATCCATAGGGTTTCATTTTTTTTAATTTAAATTTAGTATAATTTTAGTATAAATATAGTAAAAGTAGTACTTGTGATTTTTTTATTCATCTTGCAGCTCGTCTATACAATCGTCAATTGATAATGGCGAGAGTATACATTTCAATAACGAGGATGTGTTTAAAATGTCGTGTAGTACAAAGCTATGGATTGGCAAGGACTACACAAATTTCATTGTCAAGGACTTTAACAATCTGGATAGTCCGTATCAAGATCTCGTTGATAGAAGCACCACACCACGAATGCCCTGGCACGATATTGGCATTATGGTAGAAGGCGCGAGTGCTAAAGACATCGCAAGACATTTTATTCAGAGGTGGAATGCCATCAAGGTAAAATTGTAATTTTAAATTTTTTATAGAACAAACCTATAATTAGAAAAAAAGAAATCATTTCTATCAAATGAGTTCATATTCTAAATTATCTAACAGGTTTGAAGATGAACTTTTTAATTTGAATATTGTATACAAATTGTACAAAATCAATTATGCAATTTAAAAAATTAAAATTTGTGTTAATTTAATAATCTATAAATTCTAATTATATATCACTAACAATAAACTTCATCAATTATTTTAATCTTTTTAATTTTGTTTCAACTGCATTTTATATTTTTGTATAAGCTGTAAAATAAGGTAAAATTTATTTAGATATTTTAATCCATTATAATACTTATATTAAAAATTTAGAGTTTTAATATAATTTTAATTGTATGATGTTATCTAATTTTGTAAACTATATCTCTATATTAAAAAGTATTTTCAATTTATTTCATTACTATAATATTTTATTTTATTGAGTAAACTTTGAATAAATATGTTTACAGCTTGAGAAAGCTAAGTTCAATGCAGCATATCCATTTTTGTTGCCAAAGTCATACAAAAACTGTAAAAATTATGTTTCATGCTTCGAAGTAAGTCAAATGGAGAATGTGAAATGTCAAGTATTAAGATCTGTTAGTTCTTGGTCTGCCGGTTTTCTTGAATCTGACACTGTAGAGCAAAGTATACATGAAGCCTACATTCATGCTATAATTAAAGCAGAAAGGTATATTATTCTATAAAATATATTCATAACAAAAAGAAAAAATAATAATACAACTCTTTTCGGTATTTTAAATTATTGCTTATAAATTTATGTTAAGTAGAATATTAATAATACTATATGGTTATTTTTATTATAAATTGTTGAAAGCTAAGTTTCATGTTATATACTATAAAAATATAATAAGTTAACAATTTTATTTTCATAAAATTTATTTTTCTTTTAATAGATATATTTATATAGAAAATCAATTTTTTATTACTTGTGCGACACTGGATAACTCAGTAGTGAAAAACCGAATTGGTGAAACATTATTAAAAAGGATTCTTAGGGCGCATCGCGAAGGTTCAATATTTCGTGTATTTGTGATTATGCCTTTATTACCTGGATTTGAAGGCGAAGTTGGAGGGCCTACTGGTTCAGCTCTTCGAGCAATCACTCATTGGAATTATGCTTCTATATCAAGGTAAAGCTTTTAAAATAAGTATTATATTTGAAATGAAATGTATTTTCTATAGCTCAAGTTTTCTAATCTATTATTATATATCACTTAAATGGTAACTATAATGTAAACAATCATTTAAAATAGAGCAATTCTACTATTAATTTTTAAATTATTTAATTTTGTTATTTCGTTTATATAAGCAATAAACATTTCTTTACATTTAAATTTAGGGGTAAAGATGCAATACTAAATCAATTATTGGATGCTGGTATTGAAGATCCTAGTCAATACATAACATTCCATGGTTTAAGAACTCATTCAATGCTTAATGGTACAATGGTTACAGAATTAATTTATGTACATAGTAAATTAATGATTGTGGATGATAATACTGTAATTTGTGGTTCAGCGAATATCAATGATAGAAGTATGATTGCTACTAGAGACAGTGAAATTGCTGTTATAATTCATGTAAGTATTTTAACAAATGAAATTAATTATTTATATTTGAGCTGCAAATTCTTTTTTTATTTAATGTATATATTATTTTTTCGAGACACTATAATCTTAATTTATACAATATTTATTACATGATATAAAATGATATAAACATTTTTTGGTTCATATTTTTATCTATTAAAAATTATTTATAATAATTATTTGACGTTATTTTAGGATACAGAATTTGTTGATGGTAGAATGAACGGTATACCATTTTCTTGTGGGAAATTTGCAGGTTTTCTAAGAAAGCAACTATTTCGTGAGCATTTAGGCCTTTTATGGTCAAATGAAAATATTAATATTGATGATATTATTACAAAATCATTTTATTGTGATATCTGGTGTAAAAGGAGTAAATTGAATACAGAAATTTTTGAGGATGTGTTCAATTGTATTCCAACTAACAAAGTCGTCAATTTTTCTATTTTAAAGCAATATCAGGATGAAATTCCTCTTTGTTTAAGGGATCCAATTTTAGCACAACAGATGGTAAAGAATATTAAGGTAAATTATTCAATAAATATTAATTTTTTGTATGTTATTTATATTTAAGATATTTTATAATCGAAATAATAACTATTAAATAGGATTTTAAAAATTAAAGTTTTGAAATAGATAATTTAATTTTTCTATTTTGAGTTTCTACAGTTTTATAAAATTATGTATTATGGTATTATATAAATTAATATTTTAAGTAAGGACTGTATGTAATTTGAAAACTTCAAATGATATATTAAATATTTTTATATATTAACAAAAATCTTACGTTTTAATGTATATTATAATCAAATGACATGTATAAGAGTATACAATTTAATATAAAATAATATACAGAATGTTGTAAAAATTAATGTTATTGAAATTTTTCAGGGACATTTGGTAGATTTGCCATTAAATTTCCTAAGTAATGAAACATTAAAACCAGCTGCTAGCACAGTTGAAGGCATAATGCCAACTTCACTGTGGACTTAATCAGTATTAATATTTTAATGTTGCACATGCTCAAGATATTCATTATTAACTATCAAAATTTAGTATTTTAATATGTAAGGAACAGCAAATATAGTTTTTACAAGAAACACTAAACTGTATCTGATCAAAATTTCTTACATTGCACTGAACAAAAAATAATTCAATATTTTACAATAATTTACATTAAAAGTTCAGTATATTTGTCGCTAAAACACTCGCATTGAGTGTGGTCATAAATCTGTAATCTAAATTTTTGTTTTGAATTCTTGGATCAAATAACTTTGTTCTTCTCTTTGTTTCTTAATTTGATTTCTTCCAATTCGTTGAATGACATCTAAGTTTGAGGGTACAATTTTGTTTTCCTTCCCTCTCATGTGTCTTTTTGTCAAAGGCAATTGTGTTATTAATTTATTTGCGTGCGTTTTCCGCTTTTCTATATAAATTATCTGACGCACTGTGCATTTATATGAATTCACCTTTTATAATTATTGGAAAAATAAATGAGACATTCCTAAAGTTTTTCAAATGTTAATGTATTGTCAGTCACAGTTTTATTAATTTATTAATTATTTCTTATTGAATCTATGTTAAATATTTATTTTTGTGTCTGTTTCTATATACAGCAGGATTACTCAAAATTTTAACAGTTTTTTTATTAATAACACTTTCATCATTTTTTTCAATACTTATTAAATATTTAATTTTTTCTATTTTTTATTAGTTTTCATAGCTAAATAGTAATTTCAACAGCAATAGCTAGTGACGCTCTTTTATGCACTATTTCATTGCTACCATACTTGAATGAATTGCTGTAAAGTACTTTTCAATGTAAATGGTGTATTGGCCTTTATTTTGAGTATGCTCTTTAATAATTTATTTAAACTAAATTGAAAGTTGTAATGAATAATATAAATATTTTGAAAGGTTCATAAATGATAGCACTCTTACAATATTTATATCACATATATTTTGAAAAATTATAAAATTAAAAAAAAAATACTTCAAAAAATAAAAAAACATTTATGATGAAACTCTAACATAATATTTTAGATAAAGTTTGATCATATATTAGGTATATTATGCTAATTCAAAGAAAAATTGATATTAATGTTTGATTCGAAGAGAGTATGCACTTGTTAAAGAGATTTTGAAAATAATTTGAACATAATTTATTAAGGATAATAATAAATTTAATTAAATAATATATTAAATATATAATTTACTTAATTAGACCCAGAATTAAAAAGCAATCAATATAAATTGCAGCTTCATAAATTATTATGAAATGTTATTGTATTTGCTTAATAATATGAGCAATTAATATTATTAATTCCTAGTTTTAAAATACCAATAATTATTTTTATAGAGAATATTCTTATACCAAATGTATATCTATAATTATTTGAAGTGTAATTTTAATTTTAATAAAAAGTATATTTAACTACATTAAAGACATTTTTTAATAACTAATCAAAATATAAATAAGAATTCACAATGCAGTAAAAGATTTATTATTCATATGAAATTTGTTATAAGGAAAATTATTTATTTTGTACTGAATTAGGTGAAAATATATATTGCGAATTTATTTAATAATTGTAAGAAATTCATTATTACAGTTTGTATGATTATTAAAATAAAATGATACAAAATAGCATATAGTTTCTAAAGATTTTAATATTGTTAAAACATTTATAATAATTAATAAATCTTTAAAAAAAGCTTTAATTATATGATACAAAAAAAAATTTATTTAGAATTAAAGAATTCTTAGAGACAGGTATCAAAATGATTATTATAAAAATAATAAACTTGTACCTTGTATAAATAATACTACTCTTATATCATTAAAGTATCCTGAAACACTCTTAAATTATTTTAAATAAGCTGATATTGTTTTCTTTTTTTCGTCATATTTGTCCGATTTATTCAAAATTAATGCTGAACCTCATTTATAAAATTTTTTGAAATATATTAATCATTGCTCAAAATTGAATTTCAGTTTGTATCAGACAGAAGAAAATATTTATGTTTATTTATATAAAGTATAGGTATTAATTTTATTTTAAATTATTTTATTTTTATATTAGAGATTTTCATTTTATTTAATAGGATTAAATTTACAAGCTATTTCAATTGTAGTTTATTATTAACATTTTAACTAGGGTAGCAATTTATGGAATTTGAATAGATTTAACACAAAATTAAATTAAATGCAACACATAAAATGTATATTATATATATATATATATATAGCTTATGAAAGTGTCAAATAACAAATTTTTTTAAATGAAACAGTAAGTAATAAATAGAAATTGATGAAACTATTTACAAATATTAATGAATTAAAAGCTATAATACATTTGTTACGTAATTACAATTATTAAGCAATATTATGGTTCTTCATTTAGCCGACATATCAAAGACTACAATCTTGTTGTGTTTAAATTTTTTATTACTGGATGACGTGGCATAAAATAACTAGAAGTACTTTCATTATTTGACAGTTTCTTCATTTGTTTTAGATTGATGTATTCGCGTATAAATTTATTTTGTTTTTCGACCTTTAGATTTTGATCGCGACTTAAACGTCATTCTATTGTTGAAAAATGTTGATAAGCCATTGAATATGATTTACCGAGATTTATAAATTTTTTATTAAATGATATTCTTATATCTATTTTTAATCAGATTACGACGTGTTATTTCCGTATATTTTTCAACCCGTGTTTTTTCTTCCGATAAAAACAATTTTGCTGAAATTTCCTTTATTTTCCAAAACCTTGCCTTTTCCTTTTGTTTGATAAAAAACATTTTTTGGTTTTCCGATGAATCTTATTGTTAATCTTACTTACAATTAACTAACCTGTTTTGTATTACGAAATTTCTCGGAAGTTAAGAAAGTCCGTGGATTTAATTTGCTTGGAATTAAGGAAAGATGGTGGGAAGAAATAGACACTATTAGTTATTTGGCTCTGAAAGGGGAAGGCCTTGCTAAAATAAAACCCTTCTCTCTTGTTGAATCGATTAATAAATATGTTTTTTGAATGAAAGTGTGAATCGTTTGTTATTCGTATGCGTATATTTGTGTTTATACTGTTTGGCGGATAAACTGCGTAGCGCGTGTGTACATCACCGATTGCCGATACGAGTCTGTGTTTTATTTAAAGAGGACTTTTTTTTTGGGTTTATCGTGGTGAAAGCCACTCGGATTTGTCTTGAAAAATTGCATGATAAGTGATTGACGTTTATTGCGTTGACATAGTGTCGGATGTTTCTATTTTTTATAAATACTAAACCGCTTCACTTTTCTCACTGTCGATTGCACTTTGAGGTTCACGATCGATCGATTTACAATAATATTGACAAAAATAAATGAAAAAGAATAAGAATGAATATTATTCAATAAAGATATATATGAAAAGAAACTGAATGATGACATATTTTATTAGATATATTGAATTTCTTTATTAACGCGATGATGTTAGATTCTTTTGAAACAATGTGCGATATTATTTCTTTCAAGCGTAACTGAATTGTACTAGCGCGAGTTCTTGTTTTTTTACTATAGTATGTACTATGTGTATAGTGTATCAATATACGGATTCGAGATAATACCAAAGCACAGTCTCGACCGTCTTATACGTTAATAATCGCGTCTCTT
Organism: Wiebesia pumilae; assembly: GCA_018907045.1. Taxonomy (NCBI): domain Eukaryota; kingdom Metazoa; phylum Arthropoda; class Insecta; order Hymenoptera; family Agaonidae; genus Wiebesia; species Wiebesia pumilae. The sequence goes on from JACCHZ010000127.1 coordinate 6,911,396, forward strand.
GCGAGTTACGTGTACGTGACAAATGTCACCAAATATAAAATACATTTCGATGTAATACAACCTAATCTTGTTTTTGAAAATTTCGCGCAATATTTGCTTACTGCTATATGTTAACATAATATTTTTTGGAATTATAATTTGTTTTTTATCAATAAATTTGTTCGATAAATTATTACACATACGTGGTAAAACTAAAAATTCCAAAGTTGTACTACATTCATTTGTTTTCTTTGCAAAATGTCCTTGCATTTATTGAAGTTTTAATTTTTGTTTTCATCGAATTTAGCTCTTCCACGAGAATATTTATTTCTTTTCGTTTAATTTGAAGCATTCTCGCAAATCTTTGTCGTAAAAATCGATTACAAACTACTATCTAAAAACACGCATACCGAGAATTTTTGTCCATGTTTGTTGGTAGCAGAATTTCGGTACATCAGTACTTGTTTTTGAGTTTTTATTTTCTAAATTTTCTTTATTCTCGTTTACAATTTTTATTGCCGTATTTCCATAGTGAAGGAGTGAATTGTGCTTTTTGTTGCATCGCTTGCACCTCTACTATTTACATTGATCATTATGATTGTTTAAGCAATTAAAACACAGCTTGTTTAATTTTACTGTATTTACTCTTTCCGGAATAGTTTTCATAAAAAATTCCTTGTATGAAGAGTTTGTACGAACCTTTACAAATGATGCATGCACTTATAGTCGTGAAGCTCCTTTATTTATTAAGAGTGCCTGAATTATTTTTTGAAACATTATCATTGTACACAGATTTAACTATTGAATCTGTATTTAAAGAAGTAGCCTGTATAATTTGACACTGATTCTGTAAGAATTCTAAAAAAATTTTAATTTTGGAATTTCGGTTCTTATAATCCATTCTTTAGTTATATATATATCTAATTTTTGTATCATAATTTGAATTAATGTGTTTCTTAAACTTATTTTAATTCATCAATTAACTCTCTCAACTCAGTATTTGTTTCCCGAAATATATTCCTTAAATTTACGGAATATTATTGCCTTCGATGATTTTACATGATTATTCGGCGATTATCAAAATGTGCCTTTAGTAAGTTTCACATGTCGTACTAATTTTTCGCTATGCTTTCTAACAAATTTATAAAGAAGCTGTTTCATATCATATTAAACATGAGCTTAGATAATGCAGCTTCTCTATATCTGGCAAACGTTTACTATTATGTATCATACATTGAAATGAATCATGGACCTTGAGCCATTTTTCTTAGAAACCATTAAACATGTCTAATTTTATTTTTGGTTGACGAATATTTTCTCTATGATATTGAACATTGCTGTTGTTAGTATCATCATTTATTATTTCTTCATCAGCATTGTATGAATCATTTTTTAGTATTTGATTTGCACGCCTAATCTCTCTAAAATATATGGTTTCAAATTCCTCCAATTCTTTGTCGGTTCTAACATCGCTTCAATTTTGAATTATTATTATATTTTATTTTTATACGATTATTTATATTTTTTCCAATATTTAAAAATTTGACTAAGCGCGTGAATTTTGCTTTTAATTGTTTTCACTTTCTCTTTTAATTGGACACCTTCAGACATTTTAAGGATTTTTTAATTTATAAATATGCTAATTGAATGTCAAACAGAGAAATAGATAATTATAACTGAAGAAAGATTGAAAAGCTCACCTTTTATTGTTAAATTTTAGAAACACTTTTGGATGGATCTGTTGGTTTTGTGATTTTTCTTTTGTACTCTTCTTCGTAGTCAATTGAACAACTTTGATTTCTTTATCATGATGATATTGTTCAAACACACAGTTTAAATTTTTTATTGTGTGTACGACTTGAATATTCATGTGGTAAATTAAAAATATATCTAATGTAATGAATTTTGCATTAAAATTCTTGACAAACAATGTCAAATTACTTTAAAATTTGTAATCTTTAATATTTTCTAATAACGCTGTATTTTATCTACAAACTTGAGTTTTTGAAACTTTGGGTATTCCTTCACTAAATTTTGTTTTCAGATGTTTATTTAGATGTTTCCCTCACGTAATTACGCTCATCCTGATAAAAGGAACATAAATGCCTAGATTAATTTGGCTTCGTGGTTATACAAATTCCTTAATTACATCGTAAGTTTTAGTTGCTATTTAGTATAAAGAATTATACTTTGTAATATACAAAAATAGTGTTTCCCCATTATGAAACTGAAGTATTATTTAGATGCATGTTTTAGCAGAAACGGTTGCATTAATGAAATAATCCAACTACATCTTTTGTATAATCTCTTTTTAAAAGATTGCATTGACCGAACAGATTTAAAAAAATTATATTTTGTATATATGTGTAAAGATTGATTTAAATATACCTGTGTGAATATATGCACATAAAGTTTTGTTTTTTGTTTCTAATTAGTAAGCTAATTACCGTAAAATATAGAAAAATATTATTAGAAAATTTCATTTTTGATAATTATTTATAAATTATCAATCTAATTCATCTCTATAATCTAGATATTAAAATATATTACAACATAAAAACTTAATTAATAATTAAAAAATTCGAAATAAAGTTTTGATATTTACAGGTTAAACACAAATATTACGTTTTTTATTCGTATTGGAGTTAGCATGAACTTATATTCACAACTTTGTTTGGAATTAAATAACATGTAAAATCATAAGGTCTTACACCTTTGCATATGATTTAAATATATGTCAGCTTATGTATATACTTACACTTATATACTTATATATATGTAAGTATATAAGCATATAAGTGTAAGTAATATATGATATGTGTATTATAAAATTTTAGTTTAAAACTTTTATATGTCAGTTGGTAAGCTCTAAAGAAATTTCGAAGTTAAACACTGCCAAAAGCGAGTAAGTACACATATACTCACATATATAGCGCAAATATATGAAGTTTACGTACGACAGTTGGATCGGTAAGCTCATCTATGATTTTAATGAATCGATACATAACTCCACGACTTTACGGTACGGCAACGTCACTTTATATTTTTATATGATTTCCTTTGCAAATACAAAAAGATCTAGTATATAATAAATATTCATAAATCAAACTATTAACAGTCAAATTTTAAACTATAATTATTGCAATATAATAATTCTACTCACAATACAAAAATACTAATTTCTAAACATAAAGTAATTGTGAATATGTACACTTAAAATTTATTACAAGCAATTACATATACACTCCTTAAAAGTATGCACATGTGGCATATGTTTACGTACAGGGACTTGTTTAAATAAAAATTTAACTACGACGAGAATTTCTGATTTTGCTGTTATTCGGATTTTTGTTCACTTGGATATGAGAAGTAATATTCAATAATAAAAAAGTTCTGGAATGTCTTGACATTTTTATTAACAATAATCTGCTACAGTATATAAGTATATATATGCCCTATGTATATGGAAAGTATTAATTAAATAACGGTTTAATTATGATGACGATCTTGGATTATGTTGTTAATTGAATCATTTGTTCACTTAAATTTAATCGACAATATTCAATAATAAAAAATTGTCGAATACCTCGATAATATCTTGTTATTAACAATAAACTGCCATTCAATTAACATACTGTATATGTATACGTACAAAGTCAATTAACCAATGTTTTAACTATGACAAGAATCTTCATTTTTCTTAAAAATTTGTTTATTTATTTATTATGTTAGTGACAAAAAGTTGTGAGATTTTAATAGCATAAATGTATTAAACATTTATGTAGGAGACGCATATGTATATACGCATGTATACGATTCATTCATTTAGGCTCCTTTATGAAATGTGCTCAAATATTTTTTTTTTATTAATTTTTATTGCTACTTTATCCTATGTTCTTAGATACTATAATTTTATAATTTTAATAATAAATTTTAATAAATGATAACTTTATAGATTGTTGTTCGAGGCAGTTTACTATACGTATTTGTACATACCGAAAATTCTTTTTGTTTATAATAAGTTTCTATAGGAAACAAAATAGGGGTAGGGTAGTTTCTAGGGGTATTTTTGGTGTAATATTATCTTTTTGTTAATATTACATGATAATTATGTGGTTTATATAGTTTTTAAAAAAATTTCAAGTTCTTAAATATTTGATTGTTGGATTTGCAACGTTGGAAACTTCAGACTCATAATTTCCAGGCAGTTTATGAAAATAAAGAAGAAAATATTAAGTATTCTTTTGGGTAAGAATTTAATTATTTCTAGCCAGTGCTCATTAGGTATTTTTTTTATTCATAAATTTACTCAAAGCACTAATGGAAAATCTGAAAATAATGTAAAAATTGTAGAAATTATACAATGTGTAAATTGTTTTTATCTAACCAATTTTTTAAAAGATTATTAAATTTCTATTTCAACAAAAGGTGCAGCTTTGCACAAAAGCTGAAAGAGAGAAGCATCGGAGCCCCCTTACGGCAGAAGCGGCAAGAGCAGTAAGAATGTAGGATCTCTGCGACAGGTACTATCACTGACTCTCTTTTCTCTTTCTCTTTTACTTGGAGCTGATGCGAATCCGGAAAGCGGATCGGCACATAAGACTGGGGCCGACAAAGCAAACATCACTACCCCTGACTACCCTTGGCTAGTGGAAACAAAGAAAAACTGTAGAGGGTCAATTATTTTACGAAATCCTTTGTAACCGCCTTTATCAGGGCGCATATCTGTTTTTGTTAGGAAGGCAAGCCTAGGAACAAAAGAATAAACAGATTCATTTTGCGGGGGTGGTTTGATATCGACCACAAAGTTGACGTAGGGACTAAAGAAAGATCAGAGGATCGCTCAAAAATAAATTTCACGCCTTTGAAAAGGGTAAATTATCGCTTGGTAATCAAGCGCAGACTCTTCTAAAATTGTATAAATTATATTCTGTTACAAGAAATTTTATTGATTACATGATATTAAAATAACAAAAATATATGATGTTTTTTCTTTCAACACTATACTTAAAGAATAATCATAATTATAATATAACTAAAGGATTTGTATTATTAAAATTAATAAAACAATGATATTTACTTACTTTAGGAAATATAATATAAAAATATATTTAAAATGGTATATTTCAAATAAATCAAATTATTCTTTATGGAAAATTTTACTATCTTACGTGTTGTGGATAAAATTACTTCTCCGACGTGAAATCTACAAATTGTCCATAATAAGAAACAGTCAAGTGTAAATTGACTTTATAAGGATTATGCAATTCATCCAAATTTGGAAAATCCCAAGATTAACAGCTATAATAATGGACCACCAAAACTGGACGCCCAATATCACTCTGAAAATGTAAAATACTAATTTACATTTTTGTCTTATTTTTCATGAGAATAAGGTATTTTTTGACCTAAAAAAATTTATTAAAAATATAGTTAAGCAAGAGAAGTAATCATTGCTCACAGAAGTTTTAATTGTATCATTCATTTATGTATATTGTTACATACGGGTTCGCTATTTGTTCGCGTGCGCAATTCCAAGAGATCGATTCCGGGATAATATGGTTTCGGAATAAGAACAACGCCGTGAATTAAACATAATTACGATCGAAATTACGATATTCCTCTAGACCGTCCTGTGGAGGAGCGAACGCGGGAGAGCGAAAGAATAACCGCAATCCTACATCCTGTCTTCTACCCTTCTTATCTCGCCGTTATACATGATAATATTTATTAAAATATTTGAATTTGCTGACTGTATAAAAAAATAATAATAAAAAGAATGTGAGAAATCATTTTTTTATTTATGCGTTTGAGAAAAAAAATTTTAATTTCTCTCAGATTATAATATAGGTTTGAAAATTTAAATTACACAAAATTGTCTTAATTGAAAATAATAAATGTGATGAATAGCATTAAATTGTATTAAAACGGCCATTAAAGCATTATAACGGTGATTTGTTACAGTAATTAAAAGTTCATAAGTATTTAAATCAGTTTATTTTTTGGAATAAATACCTTAAATAAATATTCATCAAATAAAAGTGTAAGTTTATTTGTACATAATTGAATCAAGAATGTTTTAGATAAACCTAAATAAAAGTAAAAAATTAAAAAAATGATGTTACATAATATTATATATAATGAATGATTTAAAATTCAGTATAACATTTAACTATTTAATTTTTTAAACTAATTTTTTCACTTTAAAATGAACATTATACAATATTAATAAAAAAGTAACTCTAATAAAGACAAACAGTAATTATTTAAATAATAGGTAAACCCAGCTAAGAATAATTACACTACAATATTGCTAGTAAAAATGTATTTAATATGATTTGAATAAATATTTTTCAAATATTGAATTCAAAATATTTATGAAATTTTCAAACATAACTAAGTTATTATAATGCGTATATAAATTAAGATAAGTTTCAAAATACATTTACGATGTAAAGTGTAAATATTTGCAAAGAAAAAAAACTGTTAAAAAAGAAAATATAAATATAAATTAGAAATAATACGAATATTTATATAGAATAATACAAATGCTTATCTCTTCCAATAGTATATAGGGTATTGCAGTACTACACAAAACTGTTTCAGGAATATTAAATTCTAGATTTTGGATTATCATAAACATTATGACACTGGTCGTGAAATATAATATCCAGCATTGCTATTTTTATAACTGATAGAGTTTCAATACTTGAATAACGCCATCCTGATACTGAAACGCGTAGTCCATACAAATTTTAATTTGCTACAGGTAAAAAAGTTGTTGGAATTATTTGATTGGATTCTGGTATTAATATCTAAAAAGATTTTTCATTTATGTTTAATGTGATTATATTTCGAATTTAAATATATTTGAATAAATTATGATAGAATATAATATTTTATATTAAACAAAGTTATTTAACCTTATCATAGCAATATCATTTGTTTCTTCCTGTGATGATGTTATACGATATTATACGACCCATTGATTGTGAGATATCCACCACATTATATTACACCACATTATCGTACGTCAACTAATCCAAAGATTATTTAAATTTGGAAATATACAAATTTGTTTACATAGTGTTAGGCTGTTAGAATATGACTACGTGTAACAAGTACTCCGGTACATACAATATCTCTTTCTGGTACACAAATTTCTAACGAAAATTTTACAATACATACAATAGGAGAAAAATTAGTTTCTATTGCATTCATAACGTATTGATTCATCAATGGGTTTGAATTTATAAAGTCATATTGTATATCTACAGGTTAAAAAAAGAAAAAATTATTTTTAAATGTAATTATGATACTAATAATGCATGTTTTTTAATTTTCTCATAATAAAGTAATGTCCAAAGTTTATAGTACTGTTTTATATTTAAACTTTTGATATTGGTACACTATTAGATATAATTTTCTATAGTTCGGTTCATATTTAATAAAGTAAAGATTTACATACTTATAGTTAAAAGGTTTGTATAAAATAATTGTTGCATTAATAATATTTTGTATATTTGTATTAAATATATTGAATTAGCTATGTCTAATAGATTATGGATGGCATTCGTAGTTTATATATACATCTATATTATGTCTTCTGGTGAAGAATTTTTTTATTATCTAAATTTGTATATAACAAAAGAACATTGTAAGAAATAGAAAAATACTTATCTTGAAAATTTTGTTCGATATAATGAAAGTATAAATTTAACGAAAAAATTAAAACATTCATTTCGATTGGGGTGCACCAAAAAATAGACAAACTTAATTTCTAGAATGAATATATCATCTTTGTAAGTATAAATTATTAATGTATTTCTTTATTTTATTGAAAAATAAAAATTTATTTAAATACATACAAAATATTTTATGTTGAATTAAAATGAGAAATGATTTTACTGTATGTTGAAAAAATATAACATAAGTAAGGTAAATGTATTATATATATTATAATTACGGTAAAAGCAATATTTTTTAAAGGATATATAATACAAGCTGCCGTTATTTATATTTAGATTATAAAATATGTAATAAAAAAATCAATACATTGATAATGAATATATTGTTTATGAAATGTGTTTTACATATGTCATATTCCGAGTATTATAAAAAATGAATATGTAAATGTACACTACAATACATAATTCAATGAGATATGCATGTATTTAATTAATTCTTTTATACAAGTTAAGCGGTAAAAATATAAAACATATAAATTCAAGATAGAAAATTAAACAGTTTTTATGAAATAGGAATCTAAAAGTAGAAAAATAGAAATATAGAAAAATAGATATATAGAAAAATAGAAATCTTCATCTTTTATGAAGTAGATACTTTGCTTGCTATTTTATCAATTTCTATCAGCTACATTTTGATACCAGAAGAGCAATCATCAAAATTTGAACGACTCTAATATTTTAATAATCATATCCATGAACGTTTAATACGTGAATTACTAAAAAATTAAATGAATGAAAAAATGAAATGAGTGAATACTAAAATCATAAGTGCTTACATTGGGAAGATACTATGTGTGAATGTGAATAATTGTGTTGAAAATTAAATTCTTAATATATCTTTTAATTAAAATTTATATGATCTGACTTGTGAATTTACTTTTATCTAAAAATTTTTCCTATTTTCTAACCTTTGTTAATATATAGTGAAAATTCGTACATTATAAGAAGTAACATAATGATCTTGTAATGAAATTGACGGATGTCATTTAACGAGATTAACGGTTTCGAGTGGAAGGAGATCATTTCTTCCCTTCTTCTAATTGTTGCGGCGGTGCTCGTTCCTTTCGCTTTTCAGCTCCAATTGCTTAAGTTGGCCGGGGTTTGTTGCGGGAAAAGGGTTACAATTTCGGAAATTTTCAAATGAATGATAAACGAAATTTTATAATACAAGTTAAATTCTATTTAACTTTAACAGGGAAAGCATGACACGCGTCTTACCAGGGAAATAGCACTTTGTCGTTGTCTCGGCAAGTGGCTTAATGCAGTGTGACTCGAACGGCATGAGACAGAACTCGTGTGGCGGGGAACGTTATTGAAGGTTGGACTTGCTGCAATAATGCTTTTAATCAGGAGTGAACTTGGCGCAACGAAAACTATCGTCGGAGATTCAGAACAGTGCGGTAAAATTGTCATTGTAGAAGTAGACTGGGTGGGTGAAAACTGTCTTCGAGGGGCGGTCGAGGTGCAGCGAAAATTGTCACTTCGCTGAGTGATTGTTCCTAGGTGTCAGCTGGGAGCGAAGGCTGAGTTGAGGCGTGTTTAGCTTTATATTTCCTTAGGGGAAGAGCCTACTCATGCGAACTTGCGCTTGACTGGCAAAGGGCATCGCTCACGTTCTTGGTAGCTGCGATTTGATACGGTATTTGACTGTACTCGCGTTGATTGTGCAAGCTCACATGAGAAGTTGCGTATACTTGTGCAGATACACGATTTAGGCGGGTGTAATAGGCACATTCGCGCGGGGGAGGAGATACTACCATAGCTCAGGCCATACGTCTTGGGTGTGTGTAAAAGCTTGGGTTGCTGAGGTGCGCGAGTTCTCTCGGTGGTTACGCTGTATACACCTACTCACTTGCGACGTATGCGACGGTTTTACACCTATGCACACTCGGTCCGTATTCGACACCAAAAAATGTTCTTGTGACGATTCAATCCGACACAATTTTTAATAGTAAGTTATATTTCTATTGACTTCTTTACTCCTTTTTTAGCTTTAAATCTAAAATTATTTTATGCTGAAAAGCTTTATAAAAACATTTAACTATCACAGATAATCTCATTTGTCTACATGTATTTTTACTTTTCTTGAATTTTTCATAACTCTTATATAACTAACTAAATTTTATTTAGAACTAAATAAGTAGCAATAAAGTTTACTAACTAAATTTTATTTTTATTTATTCGAACAAATTTTTTATAAAATAAAAACATTATTTATACATAATTTTTTTATTATAATGTAAGACACTGAAACAGACTTACAATTGACTTAAAGCATTCTTTCACATGAATTGAATATAATGGTGTTGTAATTTTAATTTGAAATCATGTAATTTTGTCATTAAATGCAAAAATTTTAATATGATCGGATTTTGGAAAAATTTAAATTCAAAATCAAAAACAAAATTTTCATACTTTTACAAAAATTTATACATAAAATAAATATTTTTATGGAAAAAATTCTTACGAGTCTTTGAAAATTGTGTACAATAAATTTTTTAAAATTATTTGTTTTGCGACAATCATATAATTAACTAATTCATGTTTGAATAAAGGAACAAATAAAATGCTTGTCTTGGTAATGAAACTTTGAAATATTATTTTCTTCATAATTAAATCATAAAGTGTTTTTATGCCTCCTAAAAAAAAAAATATAAATATGGACATTATAAAATATGTGCATATATTTGAGCTGAAAATTCATGTACACAATTATTATAATATGATCATAATACTGTTGTAATGATAACAGTTTATTTAAATTTTGTATATTTTTAACGACGTAATTAAAAGTACACTTATAATATGTGCTTGTTATACATTAAAATAACATTAATGTGTAATTTAGTTAACTTCATAATGCATTATTTCAAATTATATGGAATAGAAGATTATACAATCTTACATGGAATTATGTCTCATAAGATATTTTTTTAGAATATTTGTAAGAAAATTTGAAATTTATTGAATTACTTAAATATGTACTATGTGTTTACTAATAAAAAATACTTTAATTCATTAATTATAAGATCAAGAATATTATAATTTCTCTTTCCAAACATAGTTTAAAAAAACAACTTTAAAAAAAAGGTACTTGCATATATTTATATGTACATTACTATAAAGTGAGTGTTAAAGAAATTCATTAAAAAAATTAATGTCGATATGAAGGTTTGTTACATAATAATTTAAATTAGGAGTTAGTTGTGGATATAACCCATAATTATTACTTACAAGAATATTTTCGGAGAAGACCGGACCACCACTGTCTCTCTAAAACAACGAGTTGTACGCACTAAAACCTATCCATTATAGGCAAAATGCAATATATAGATTTTAAAAACTAAATTTTAAAACAGTATATTCATTTCTATTGTTGAGAGAGCTACTTTAGTATAGAAAGTTAAGACTGTATTTTAATGAATATAATAATACATTTAAACATTAATGTAAACTTATTTAATGAAAAGACTAACCGAATATTATGAAACTTAATACTTTTAATAATAATAAAATAATAATAGATCCGATATTAAACATTATAAACAATTTCATAAAAGTATAATAAATAAAATTCATTGTCATTCTATAACAATAATAGATTAATATATACTTTATTATTAAGTCATTTACGTAAATAAATAGAGTAGAATAAGTTAAATATAATTTTCGTAACATTAAATAATATTTTTGAAACATTTATTTATAAAGTTCTTCATTCTTTTAAAAATATTAAAAATGAAAAAATAGTATCAAACCTACCTTTGCTATAAGTACATATGGATGTGCTACACTGTAAAGTATAGGTTCTGAAATACCCATGTGGATATTTTGCATTATAATGACAAAATTATTACATTCGATATTCGCTATAATTCTTAAGCGTGCTACTGTCAATGTACGAGTTGCAGTAAGATTTAGAATACCATAATCTGCTAACTTAATATATTTTTCACGTAATTGGCAAGAAGGTATAGACGAAAGAACTGATGAAGCAATATAACCGGGTACATTTTTATGTAACTAAACATGATTTTCTTGATTTTTATTTATAAGAATTTTTACTTTTAGTTGTGTATTAACCAAACAAGCATGTAATATATTATGCACATTTATGTATATTTTTATATTAAATATTATATTTTTTAAAAAAATAACTTACTTTAACTACAGCAATATCAGTTTCTATATTTTCTATGAATTTACTAAATTCTACAACTCACTGGTTAAATAACAACCATCGTAGCATAAATCGTCTTTTATACTGGTTTCTATTACGTGCTCTAAGAGTTATATCAACATATACATACAAGAACGGTTGGAAACAGTGTTCAGTGATAAAACAAGATTGCGTGAAATAAGTGTTCCTGTATACGGAACTTCCTCATCCTATCGAGTTTCTAGATTTTCAAACTGCACAAAACATACAATATTAGGAAATTTTCTTTCTCGAGTTTATCAAATATTTTGATCGATGTATGCACTGGATTTGTCAAAAAAAATAAATTCCATTTTATGAAATGATCAGGTTACAAAATTCTTATTAACAGCATACTATTTTTTATAGTTAACGAAAAAAATTGAGTTTAGAAAAAAAGTTTGATACTTACAGAATGTTTAAAATTGAATAATATATTTATGTGATGCATACTAAGAATAATAATTTAATATGCGTTTTAATGATTTATTGAATATAGTCGTTTCATTTTAATGTTTTTGAATGTAAACAAAAAAAATCTTTTAATAAAAGTTTTCATATTTTTGAAATTATAATATATGTCATGAAAAATCATTAAATTGTAAATATATGCTTCAATAATTTGTAATTAATTTTAAATAAAAATTAAATCTTTAAGTTTGATATATTTATTATTAGTTTTAATTGTACAATTGTACGTTTAATTGCACGTAAAAATTATTGTTACATCCACGACGCAATACCTCTTTTTGGACTATACAATTAAGTATAATAGCTAGGGATGGGTCACGGTCCTAACTTATTTCGAAATATATACATTTATGTATGTAAAATTTCTTTTTAAATATTTAAAAAAATTTTTTATTATTATTTATAAAATTTATATGTAAAAAAAGAAAAAAGCAACTACAAAATTGCATATATAAGATAAATATACGCATATGTATAAATGTAAAAGAAGAAACAAAATACGCTGCTAGACCTTTCGTCTCACTCGCAATTATGATGAAAAATTTACTACGAGAACAACTATTTAAAACTAGAGTAGGATAATTATATAGGACAGGATCTTAAGGAATGGAAAAAAGAGAAGGTTGGGGTCAATCTCCTTGAAAGAAAAGAACTACATAATGAAGTTTAAAACGTATTTATTACTCTCTTTCTTATATAGGTCACAAGTTTTACTCCTAGGAGTGAGATCTGAAGGCTGAACTAAATTATACTATTTAGTACGGAAAAAATCGCCCCTTTTATACAAAATTTAAAGCACAGGCGGTATAGGCAAAGAGGGGATTTTTATCTTTTTTCCCTAAATAGTCTATACTTGTATACATACTTATATACACGAAATAACTTGTACACATTTCACAATTTAATTTCTTATAGCTTTACAGTATCAATCAAATTTTATCAATTTGTTAATATTTAACCTGTTATTTAATCAATTAAATTATTAACAATTTGTAGTTACGATTTGATTTTTCCAGTTTTATAGTAATTATTATATTTTAGTATTATTAATATTATTATTTTTATTATTTTTTTCATTGTTTGTTATTATTATTATTAACTTTCCTTAATTTTATCAAGTTATAATTTACTGTTGTCATTAGTATTACTTACTTATTTTTTTTTCTTTCGTGTTTTTTATATATACAATTATGAATATAGATTAATAAGGAAAACAAAAATCGGTATGATAGATGTTAAAAATAATAATAACTACGGTGTTTGGTTTAGACTTATATTATAGTAGCTTTATAATAATACATTTATATCTATAAATATTTGTACGTGTAGTGCTGTTGTTAATTATTATAACGCTTCAACATTATTAGATTTGTTGACAATTTTGTTTTAGCATTTTATAATTTTTATTTATTTATTTATTATATTGATTATTTATTATATAATTAATTTAGGAATTACATGTAGATGATAATATATATATATATATAAAAGAAAATGCTTTCTTAAAAATGCAATTGAGCAATTGAGGGTGTGCTGTATGTGTTCATGTATGTGTAGGTCTCTCACTGTTAAAAGATGCAAGCGCAGTCATAAACATGTTGAGATTTACCTCTTATCATTGACAATACAGGCCTTGGGTAACAATTCTAGATTCGTTAAATTTTTCCTATTTGAGAAAGAGAAAGAAAAGAAAAATTTTGGTAGGCTTAGAAAGACAGCCGTAACATTATCTTGAATTAATTTATCAGAGAATAAAAACGTTTTCATAAATTTGTAATGAAATAAGCGGATTCCCTTATCGTGATCATTATGTACTGAAATAAAATGTTTGCTAGCTGGACGATACAGTAAGATTTGGTTTCGAGAGGAAGGATATCGTCTCTTCTCATCTTCTTGTTTGTGTTGGTGCTCGTGTCTCTCCGCTTTTTCGACCCAATTTCTTCAGTCCTGAGTTCATTTTGAAGAGGATTATGGGCAGGCATGTTTCATCGAGTAAAGTTTGCATCTAACATTTTTGGTGCTCGTGCCTTTCAATCGTCGGTTTCCTGTAGCGGTGGCGTTGTCGGAAGGTAAGCCCCACTTAGCACGGTCCTTCGACAAGAGGTAAACACTGTACGATAAGGATTGTGATCGAGAGTGGTCTCGGCATAACGAAAAGTATTGCCGTGGTTATGGGAGGATTACTTCATTCTAGAGGACGATTGAGAGATAACGAGTCAAGTTTGTGTACGGCCTTATATACCCTTAGGAGAAGGGTCATGCATGTCTTCACGTTCTTGTCCGTACGTTGGGGTTCCGTATGCTTACGGGTGTTGCGTGACTTTTTTTGCGTTGCCGTTTTTTCAAGTGTATTTATACAAATTATGTGAGTCAACATGCGAAGTTATGCATACTTACTCAGCAAATCGGGTGGGGTATTACGTATTTTCGCGTAAGGGATACTTTAGCATGAGTTGTAGTCCCGTATACGCAACGGATCGGTCTGATGTAAACGAGTTGACGCAGCGCTCTCTGTCTTTCTCACACCCTCATTTGTAGACTAGCGTACGCACTTTCTTATACACGAATATACTCTCAATCGATTTGTTCGACGCGAACGCGCACTTACGATCATATATTCAAATACGCGCACACACGGTGTGTGTGACGCACTTATATATATACTTCAACGAGCGCACTGAAGTCTGTCATAAAATCAAACGGAATATAATTTTTACGTGTCAATATTTTATAAAATAAAATTTTATATCTTCTCAGTCAAATTTTAGCTTTCTTATGTAATTATAAAGAATAGTAGTTAAAACATAAATAGCAATTACAGACGACTGAACATAACGAGGTTCAGATGTAATGAAATTAAAATTCATAGATAAAAAATACAAATATTACTTTTCATTTATCTGAAGGGCAATGTATGGTCAAAAAATTTTCTTTTAGTGAACTAACAATTATTTAACCCTTTATTTGAAATTAGCTTACGTAAAAGTTCATTTTGCACCCAAGAGTTTTAACTCTTACGAATAATTAGTTTTGTTGTAAAAGATTAGATAGTGAGTAAAAAAACAAGATTTAAAGTTTTTGTTATTTTATTATATAGATACTATAGATTTACAATAGATTTCAAGTATTCATAGTAAGCGAACGGTGCAGATAAATTATTACCTATAACTTGTTAAAATGGTCGGAGCTTCCCTGCCTGGGGATTCGCCTTCATCCTCAATCAACGCGCTTTGTCTGACCATTTTTTTTGTAGGTCGGCCGGATTCGATACGCTGCTTATCTTCCTGAAAAGGACGGTTTATTCCTTAGTTTGCTAGTATTCTCTACGGTGTATGAAGTTGTCGGTCTTTCTGAAAAAGACGGATGGTAATGGTAATGGGAGAGAGGGGATATCTTGTAAACACGAGGAAGAGAAAAAACAAAACTTTCAAGTTAGGAAATTACGGCGGGTCTGTGTCTCTCCTGTGCTATCCTCGGCACAACTGCCCTTGGGCCTTCGCACGCACTTCGTAAATCTTTGAATTCCGAGTGTTGACGTTCCAATTAACGAAAGATATTTTCGCATCCCTTTTGCTCGAAGCCACGCCGTGCTGATCGCTGAAGGAGCGTTTCCCGCCAAAGCAACGCCGCTCCAATCACCGCGGCGGTATTTTAAGTAGCAATCCCGAGTCCCCTTTCCTCGGCACGCATCGATACATTTTACTTATTTACGTGACTCATGATGTGTCACATTCTCTGGTCCGAACCCGCACGGCGCGGTCATCACGGGACATGATCATATCGGCACGCATCAATCTTTAATCTTCACCAGTATTTGTGCGTAGAACTTATGCCACCTGCGAATATTTTTATTTAAAAATAAAGAAAAACTAAACTGTAATGTTTGGTTTAAAATTTGAAAAAAAGAAAATTATCAAAATAGCTTTGTCGAATATTATTATATTCGTATTATATTAGTATCATAGAAAATCAAATATAGTCTTGAATTAATGTTAATTATGAAATTAAAATATTTTTTCTTATAATAAACTTATAATAAACTAATGCAATATAAAAAAATATCAATAAGTAAAAATTTATTATTTCAATAATCAAAAATTTAATAACAAAATTTATTATCACACCAAAAAATATTCATAATTTAAATAATGCTATATTTTTTTAATAATCTAAGTTGAATACCATTAAGAGAAATTATTAATCTTTAAAGTAAGGTCGTTTATTTATCAAAATAATGTTTTAAAAACAAACTTGTAAGTCTTTACAGAAAAATAATGCTTATACGATTTTTCTATATATTGAATAGCGAACGGAATTCTGCAACATTTTCGGTAATAAGTTATTATAAATATTATTAACTATAATCTATTAAATAAATTATATTTAAGAATCAACAGCAAAAATTCAATTTATTATTTTATAAACATTGTTTAAAAATTTAAATTAGTATAAATAACAAAATATGTCGTTTTATTATTTCTTTAATTTATGGTTTTTCGAACAAGATATAGACGTTTTTATGCATTCATTAACAAACAAAGGAGAAGCTAAAATGTATTATAAAACAATATCAGAATGAAATTTTTCGCGAAATTATTTGCATACGTTTCAGCAAGATAATACATTTTTTTACGATCTTGGATTATATTTATAATTGTTTTAGTTGAAACATGAATTTTTTTTTATATATTTTCCATTTCTTTTAACTTTAAATATAAAAAATACATTATTTAGTATTGTTTTACAAAATATGGTCTATTTAATCCTTTTAAACATGGAATATCTAATTATATTACATGTTTTATAATGTATAATATATTGTAATTAGTGAGTTCTTTTATTTTTAAATTTTTCTATTTTTCAAAATGTAAATACATTAGCTTTTCTATAGCTTTTATTGTAATATAATTTATATGAGAACTTATATTTTTTATTAGTATTATTATGAGTTTATGTTATATAATATTAATATTTTGTGTGGACATAATTTTCAATTTGTATTTGCATCGTATTCTTATATTTAAGAATTTTAAGATTTTTATTGGTTCTAAATCATAAATTTGTCTAGGTCTCGGGATAGTCAATTCTTGTACATACTTCAAAATAAAAAGTTCATTAGCAGAAATTCTAGTTCAAAACGAGTTTGATGTACTTTTTTATATTTAAGTAAGAAATAAATATATTCTTTATGTGGATTGTTACTTTATCATTAGGAAATTCCCGAATCAAAATGTACGCTACATACATTATTACAATTACTTTTATAGTATTATTTTGATTAATAGCAAAATTAACTTGTGTACTATAAAAGTAAGTTAGTCGTTTAGGTAAGTTTGTGAAAAAGTTAGAATTTATGAAGAAGAGGCAAAAGTGCAAACAAGATATAGGTGTAGGATGATCAAGACAATTGTAACTTGAAGACGATAAATGATTACGAATACCGTTTTTTCTACGATAGTTAGAGTAGTGTAAAAATAGACAGTGAACTAGTCTCGTCCTTGCAGCGAGGCGATTTGGAAAAGTCAACAATTTTACAACGACTTCTGTTTAATTACCTTACACTTTTATGTCATTTAGCTCGATGTGCGCCAGACCATTCCGACTCGTAGCAACGAAGCGGTGCGGACTCGGACTTTCGTGATGACACACTGAAGTGACAGGCAATGGAGAGAAGGCCCTCACGGTATGGGATATACCGTTGCGCGCGGAAAGAGGACCGAATTTCTTACTAAAAGCGCTTTACGCTGATTGGATTGGCTTAGCTAGAGCTGCATAGTGGGGAGCGCTTCACGCCGATTGGGGCAGTGGAGCTTGGGCTTTCTGAATTTAAGAGCGCGTGCAGATATTTGTCAGTCAGTATGGGGAGTGAAGGCAAATGAAAGCGAAACTAAAATAGGATAAACAGAAAAAGGTTTATCGAACTCTCGAAAATATTTTGAAGCAGGATAAATTTTATCCGATCTTTGGAAGAAAGATTTACATCTTTCTTAAGCTGTTTCTAACAGAAATTATAAGTACACTCTTTATATGATGATATGTCTATATGTATTAGGTTTATGAAAATCTCGAAACATATGTGTTTCTTAAATATTATTTAATAATCGTCTCATCTTACTCTTCGAAAATTTTCAAAGAAACTTTGATTTTCGAAAATCTGCTCAGTTCAACTGCAGATACAACTGCTAATATCTGCAGAGAATGGAATGAGCTGGGCAGAAATCATATAGCACAGGATCGTTGGCAAATTGGGAGGAGGACAGGAAGCTAAGATCGTCAAGATACTTTTTTCCAAAGAACGATTTTTTCCATTCTTTCCAGTTAAAGCTACGTGAACTCTAACTAACTTTTCGTGAACATAAAACCGCTCAAGATAACTACTATTACACTTATTATCTACAAACATGTCTATTAAATATTTACATATTAACTATACATGAATTGTTAAATAGCCTTTTATTTTTCAAATACTATTATAGTATGAAATATAATATTTTAGAAACAATAATATTGTACAAGTTTGATACTTGTTATTTCGCTAATAATTCATCCTTCTCGGTATGTTAAATTACCGAGACTAAGGAGATTCGCTCCTTATTAATTTGGCAGTACGTTGGCTCCACCGAAAGTAGATGTCGAAGCTGCTGTGATCTTCAAATCGATATAAAGCCTCTTCAATATTTTAAATTTTTTTTCACATTTTTAAAGAAGTGAGTGTAGATTCGTCTTAGTTTTACGAAGAAGAATTGAAAATTTAGGTTTTGTTGATTTCAACATGTATTAAAATTTATTTTTAATTTTGTTCCTGATACAATGAATCACTAAATATCAATTTTTTTTCAAAACTTGCATAACAAAGATAATGTTATTATCATTAATTAAATACGAAAATTTATACTTTTAAATGCGATTACAATCATCTCATTTCACTCGTTTCTACTCTTTCAACCAAATTATGTATACGTATATTAATTTTTATATATTGATAGTAAGACTCAAACTTAGATATATATTTAATAGTCATATAATTCATTAACGATTGTTATTCTGAAATATTTAAAAAATAGTTTAAATACGTTCATAATAAAGGTATAAAATCTGTTTGCGCTAGTTACACTTATACTTGATGAGTGAGTATTTTATCCAGTTTAAAATTTACCTCATTTAGGACATAAAAAGTAATTTGATAATTGATAATATTTAATGTTTTATTTATCTTGTAATATAATTGATATATTTAACTAATAATTCTGTAATAAAAGTTGTTCTTTAATTATATTAAAAAGATAAAGAATAACATAATAATATCATATAATAATTTAAAAATGTATCTTGAAATCTGAGAACGTTCTATTACAAAACAGAATTATGCTAAATATTCTATCATTTTTGCACAGTGCATTTGAACATTTTATTTGTCATTGTAAAAAAAACCTTTGTTGCGAATATCCGCCGACATTGCAGATAGCGGGTTGGAAATAACAGAAGGATAAAGCTCGCCTTTTACACAGTTCTAGGCAAATAGTGTTCGATTTTTCGCAGATTCGGAGCGCAAGAATAACGCAGCGATGGCATGGCGGGCTACCTTACAAACCGAGAGTGACAGTTGCGTGGAAGGGAGCATGTGTGAGTGTGAAAGTGTACTGAGTAAGTGATGTAGCTTGCGAGTAGCCTACCGATTGAGACGGACAAGAGAGGAAGAGTGCAAAGTGAGAGAGAAATGCGTAAGTGGAATGGAAAATAAGTGTGCGAGTAGAACGAATGTGTGTAGCGAGAGGAAGAGAAAGAACAAGTGCGTGAGTGAGAGAAAGCAAGAAGGCCATGGATGGGAGCCAAGTGCTGAAATAGCCTAAAGTCTTGCACTAGACCAGGCTTTACGCCCTGACTCGAGGAACAAAGTCCGAGCACAATTACGCACGGTACGTTTGCGCGGCCACCGCAATTATCTTATCCACAGTCGTATTTGCTAACCTTTATTGAAGATTTGTAAAGATTAAGGCTAAGTGAAGCCGCCCTCAACTGGATCTTTCAAGTTAGAGAGCGAGTGGTGAAGTCTTGCGTAAGGATATAAAAAAGGGCGAACTTGAACGAGTTAGAGATTAAGGGGCAGAAGTCCCCTAATGAGGAGAACTTCCGTTGACAATGCAGCTCTTCGGCGCGTTACTGCTTGTGCAACCTTTTGACTTGCCATCGCCCAACGAACTGCTCACGACAACCTGCGCCTCACGCAAGTAAAATATTGACCGTCTGTTTATAAGCTCGCATAACATGTAAAATACACAAACCGTGGATAAATTTACGATAATAAATAAATAATAAATAATAAATAATAAATAATAATAATAATAAATAATAAATAATAAATAATAAATAATAATAAATAATAAATAAACTTAACTTAATGCAACAATTAAATAAATGTATTTGAATTAAAACTCGCAGCATAAAGATCCCCCGCTTGCGGAATAATCAATGTAATCTTATATATATTTATCGCTTCTTGTAAAATAATTAAAATAACTCGCCACGTAGCTAACAAATTAATCATTATATAAATAAATTAAACCATAATTTTAAAAAAGTAACATTTTGCCAATTTATTTAGTTCCCGTTTCTTCTCGCTTCATCTCCAGAGAAGAAACCAGATCCGTCCTCGAGCTTTTCAGGCCGGAAAATCAAGATAAATGAAAAGAGTACAACCCGAAAGACTACGAAACTTGAACGAACTACGAAAGACTTGGAATGCAGTTAAGGGTAAAGCGGAAGGCCAGGAAATAGTTTCAAAACTAAAAAGAGGAAAAATATTACATCATTTGTAAAGTATTTAATTTTTTTTAAAGAATAATGATTAAATACATATACTCAAATTTTCTTTCAACTATATGAAAAAAATTCTTTTGTCCTTACTTGATCATTTTAGCTATGAATGTTACATATACATTTTCATATTAATTTTAGGCTATCTTTGTTTTTCAAAAAGTTGCCTCCTGTTATTTCTTATCCTGTTATAGGCGATTTCTTTACCTCGAATATTAAGTAAGAGTTTTTTTATTCTCCCCTTATCAAATAGGTGTATGAGACAGTAAATTTATAAATATAAATATGCAATTCGTTTAAGGTAGATGTTATGAATTTATCAAGAATTAGGTTTGTATGCAACTGTGTGTTACATATATTTATCATTTTTAAATATAAGAAAAATACGTGCAAAATGAATTAAAAATATTTTAACCATAAAATTAGTGACTGATATATTTGTATATTTCCAAGAAATTTAATTATTTTTTTACGATATGTGATTAGTTTTGCAATTACTATAGTAACAACTATCAATTATATTACTTAAAAAATATTTTTGATATTTTTTTAGATTAGCATATAGGAAAACTTTTGAACACAGCCAAATTACTCAATGTAGTATGTAACGATTTAAACATATTAAACTATTTATTTTCTTTGCGTCCTTGTTAGGGTACTATGAAACGAGGTAATTTTCCTCCTGGTGTTCCTTGTCCTTACTGTGGCTGAGGCGTTTAACTGAACGAATGTTTAACTCGCCGTCGCATTTGCGCTTCTTATAAGCTCCGCTGTGTTTTTCTATAAATAACCGCCGCTAGTGTATATATCGCTGCCGCATTTATCTTTGCATAACCACCGCCGTGATAAACCCTGTACGAAAAAAAATACCCGCCGCTATTTTTCGTTAAAGATTGTAATCCATTGCCTCGTTTAGCCGTAAGCTCAATAAGAAAGTAACGAGCGAAATATGCAAACGTGCCGTGCCGTGAATGAAAACTATAATATCTTCAAAGGAATAAAAAAGTTAATACATGTAAGATTTAGATGAAATAAATTAGTTTAATTTAAATATCAAAAACAACACCATCTTTATTTTGCCCATCTCCTCCCGATACGAATCCGGTCCGACTTCAAGCCATTCGGGCTGAAAGAGCCAGGAAATGCAAGAAACTAAGCTGCTGTCACCGTCGCCAGAAGGATAGGTAAAATCATTATAGGGTGTCCGTAGGGGGACACGACGAAGAAGGATAATAGGAAAGAGAATAGAGAGAAAGAAAGCAGTCCGTATCATCATAACTAACAACTGTTACACATGCAATGCCGAATTCTGTTTTTTATTATTCAGCTTATAATATATTGTAAGTAATTGATCTTAAATTTTTGTAGAATATAAAAGAAACCTATTATAAGTTGTATTAAAACAATACTCTTTATATAAATTTAGAAATTGAATTTTATAGGCAACAATTTGGTAAAAGCAAATGCACGTGTCGGTGTCAACGTTAAATTAGCAAGACCTCATGATTATAAATTTGTTGTATGTATTGTAGAATTAAATCCTGTAATATCATTAGAACAAAATATTGGTGTACCGAAATTTTAATTTTAGGTATTCATTTTTTAACCGTCAAAAATTGTTTTTATCATATGTACATAGAACTCTTTAGAGCAATTGCTGGATCGAATAATATATATAATGGTACATCATATTACCCACTTTTAGCAATTTCCTATGACCAATGGGCGATATATCATCAAGATAGAGAAAATGATATCACCGTAGCTAGAGTAAGTACTTTATACATAAGTCATGTTATATTGAAAAAGTAAATGAATTTATTTTACAGAAAAACAATAGGATGTTGAATGTATAAATAAGCAATATATATCACGTATTCATTTTTAACTATTATCTTTAAAAATATACTTCAAATTATAATAAAATTATACTGTAACGTTCAAAAAATTCTTCCAAGATGATTCAACGTGTGCTTGCTGAGTTAGGTAAAGGATATATTCAAGTAATACCATTATATGAACATGTAGTAGGATCAATGTTTGTCATGGCGAGATGAGGTTTAAATGAAGAATATGTATATGCAAAGATGATTGCGAAGCTATTATTACGAGACTGTGTAAAGAATAGATCGATACTGGACCTCAACTCTTATGTAGTAAAGCTTCACCTCATGCTCTTTTAAGGATACCTCATGTAAGTATTACTAGAATTCATAAATGAAAAGTAGACTTGTTTCATAATTTACAATTTATGCAATTTTATTTATTTATTTAATTATTAATTTTATAAATTTTGTTATTATTTATAATTGTTATTAAATTTATTATTATTAAGTTATTATTAAATTAAAAGCTTTTTTACAACAATACTGTATGAAAGTTTTTCAAGTTGCCCATCTTCGATTTACTTCTGTTGAGGTAGTCACTCTAGGACGTGTGATAAAGTTCTTGCACAAAGATAATTTATATAATAAAATAAATAAACTATGAAACGTAATATACAATACAATGTAGATTTTCCTCTGGTGTAGATACGCCCTAAAGTTGCATAGACGTGTCAGAAGTATAAACAAAAAAAGTGTGGGAAAAAATGCTCTAATCGGGTACAATTCAGTCATAAGAGATTATTCAAGAATAAAGCATGAGATATGTTATAATGCACTGTAAAATATGTGACGAAGACATTTTGATCGGGCTTAGGTACTGTGATATCAATTTAAGAAAATCATTTGAAGGAAAGGCACCAAAAGGAATACAATGCAGTCTGTAACTATAAAACAATCGGCCTATATACTAGTAGTCTTAATAAAATTTATCAAGAAATTGAAATTCCTAGTTTAGTTAGATTCTCGCAGGTATAACCTGTGAAAAGCAAAAGGAATTAAACACCGCAACCGATATCGTCCGATCTTTGATATTTTAGTTTTTTAATCGACTACGACTCCAAAACATGTATAAATGTTTAAGAAGTTGCTATTTATGGTATATATATTACTACTAATAAAAAACAGTATATTAAATTCGTTAGATTAAGAAACATAAAATTTTTTGGTGATAGTTGAGTGAATGTAGAAAAGATATGTTCTTCATACATTATGATTTACTTACATGTGAAAATTATAGTCCAGTGAGCATAATAAAAACTTAATATATGCTACTATCATTATTAATAAACTTAAGCTTTGAAAATCAAATTACAGTAGTTTTTTCAATTAATTTTACATTTCATTTTACAAACTATATTATTTTTAATTTTTTACCTCTAGAAGTCCTATGCATTACATGTTTTGGACATAACAAAATTTTTTGTAAAAAATTGTGAATACTTGATGTTATATAGGTTCCTTCCGATTTTTTCTTTTTAATAAAACAGATTAATGACATCATTCTTGATTACTTTTACTCAGACTTTTAGTTTTCTTATTTGTTCAAGTATTTTTAATAATATATAAAATGATTAATTGTATTAAATTAACGAATTATGGAAATCGTTTGTCAAACAAACGTTAATTCTTAATTTTTATTATTAGTTGTATTCCATAGCTACGTTCAATGGATAAATCCCATAAACACTAAAATATTTGTTAAAATATTTACATTTCATGAGATAATTACTAATATTATTTTCATTAATGAACTTTAATGTTTAATATCAAAATTAATGTCTGTTAATTTTAAATAATTATTACGTACTAATTCTCATATAATATATGCTCATCATTAATAAAAAAAAACTATATATTAAAGTTTTTATAATGATTTTAAATGTCTTAGACTATGAACTAATTTATTTAGCCTGTTTTATTTATTAATTATATCTCTGTTTCATATAATATAATATTAATTCAATTTTTGAGAAAACTAATCACCTTAACAACTTTGCTATTTGTGCCCAAGTAATTTTATCTTAGCTTAAAATTTCAAAATTATAATATTTATTAAACTAAGTATTCTTATTATAATATAATTTTATTTTTGAGTAAAAGTGGATAAACAGTCTGTACAATATATTCTCTATAAGAAATAAATTTTTTTTGTACTAGTTAAGCTATTGAAAATAAAATAGTTCAAGTTCCTTTCAAGTTCACTTCTCATTACATCTTGTGCCGCAAGCATAATACATTCTTTTGTGTCTAGGCCACGAATGTATTTGCCCAACAATGTGAGAGGAGACGTTCTTCGATTTTTCTACGATGATACTGTGACCGGGCATTTTGGATACGTGAAGACCTTAGGCACCATTAAGTTGGTCAGAATTAAGACAAGATGTCCGCTTCTATTTGAGGGCGTGCATGAATTGCGTTCCTGCTAAATAGAAGTAATCCACCACGCAGAGGCAACCAAGGGCTCATAAACCATTGTCACCATGGAAAACCTCCGATTTTATGAAACCTTATCCTCGCCGCTCGCGAGGTAAACACTTTATCCTTACAGTAATCGACTTTTTCTCCAGGTAAATAGAAGTTTTCTCAATTCCTAATGCCAATGAATGCGTTGATGTGCTTCAGATATTGGAACAATAAAATTGCATGTAAATAAACATTCTTTGTTTATTATTCCTTAGTTATAAAAGTTCTGTTTTCTTATTTTCTTTGTCCGATTGATTTGAGGATTTGAATTTGTGAAAGTTCAAACAGAATATTATTAGACAATATCGTAGATGTAAATATGAACAAAGTCTTGTAATTGGCCAATGCTCATATGTAGCTGTATTAATATTATATATAATTTATTTACATTATAAGAAAATTACTTATTTAAAAAGAACATAATTAACATTTATATTATTTCTGGAATGGTGATTGATTAAATATTGTTTTTTGTCAGTATGAACGAATTCGTAAATGTTGTTTACGAATAAAATGCAATCTTTCTTTGGATAATAGCTTTTAAAATAAGATATCTTCTTTTATTATATAATAAATGTACAAAAACAAGCTAAAAATAATTAAAAGAAACTTATACAATTAGCAACACAAATATTTGCACCTATTTTAGGATGTTAGTATTTTTTTATGAATTTGATTGTTTTTCGAATAATAGTAGTTTAAAATAATTTTTAACGTAAGATTTATAAGGCTCTTTTTTATTAAATATAAAAAAAATTATTACTCACGATCAATATGCTCAATATTAAGAATTTCTCAATAATAAATATGGAATATCCATGTTTATTATTTATTGTTTTATTTATAATATGCTCTAAGTAATATAATTGATTTGTATATTTTTACTTATTATAATGTTGACGCATGCCAATCCTGTTCCGACCTGTGGCAACTGCTTCGCACAGGCCCAGAACTGTGCAATGAGTCACCTGGAGTCCGATACGTAAGGAAAAAAAATAAGCGAAACGACAAGTGTGGGGAAAAAGGTCCGGAATTTCCAGCTGAAAGGCGTTTTCGCGGCGACTGGCACAGGTGTAACGTCATAAGCGCAATAATGAGAAGCCTCCACGCGTCGATCGGGGCAGTGTCGCTTGGGACTGTAGTAATGGGAAACAGCTTCACGTTAATTAGCGTAGCATAACTCGGGCTGTAGTGATGGATGATGCTTTGAGTTGATGAGATTCGGGCTTTTCACATTTAAAAGCGCGCACGGAGGTCCGACGACAGTGTCCGACGAGCGAAAGGTGAGGAAGGACTAACTGGAACGAAAACTCGAGCAGTCGCTGCTGGTTCAGGAACAAAAGAAAAACTATTCAAATGACTGTTTTTTTTAACCTTCCAACCATTTTCGTCTTGAAATCTATATAAATTATATACATCAAATGTGAGCTCAATTGAAAAGGATATTAACAATGTGAACGTAAGTAAATTGAATATTGGATGCTATAATTATTTCCTCTCTTTATCTTATTGTTCTTTTAATTATCGTTGCTTGTACAGATTGAATGAATAAAAAAGATGTTTCAATATATCAAATGATAAGCTGTACATTTTTGAAAATCACTAATTTTAAATGCATCAAATTATTATACTATCCATGATATTAGGTTATATTTTTTGTACCATTAATATATTTTCAAAATTATGGTAATATCTAATGACATGATATTCTCATTACAAACTCTGAGCAATTTTGAGTTATAAAAGAATTGTACTAGAAGAGATGAATGGTTGTATTAAATATCCTAGAGTGTAGTGGTTTTGATGAGTGACGTACATTACATATTTTTTATGCTTAGAAAACACTCGTTATCTAAAAGAAATTTAGTCTATCTACCTATTTATGCAACTCGTTGTAAAATGCAATTTCTTTTAGTTCATAGTTTTTCAATGACATCTTCTTGTCTTATATAATAAATGTACGAACAAGCTACTAGGAAGTGGATTTCCTGGGTCGAATCTCGCAGGTAAATTCTGACATAAATAAGGAGGAAGTATGGATGAGAGCGTGCTAACGGATTCCATTCAAGGACAACGGATCGTTTCGATTTACGCGACTCATTTACAAGCGCGATATCACAACTCTTTCGTTGTGATATCTCCCTTTCGTTGCTGAGTTACAAAGTGAGCATCTATGCAGTAGCAAATACGTGAAATATTGACCGATTGAATCATCATGTCAATGTCACCTCCCTGTTCATTCTGTTTCGCCGTGAATTACTAGTATCTGAACGCTGGTACAGAGAATTCAGTTTAGCTCATTGAATAATACCGGAGAAATCACCTCTTTTTCAACTTAGAATCTGCAAAACAGATATTAACAGATTCCACTGATGTATAGTACTAAGTTTAATACAACATTTGTGATGCTGAAAAAAGACTAGTTTGCGATAACATCATTTAGATTACGTCGAATGAGCAGAACTTACACTGAATTAAATGGGCAGGAAATGCTATCTGAATTGATGACAAACTATTGTATAAAGTATTTAAATGATGTGTGCGTATATTCAGGAAGCTGAAAAAGCGCCTTCGACATTGAGCCCTCGTCTACGAACGTCCGAAACTTACAGACTAATGTGCAACTTAAATTTGTGCTTCTTTGGTAAGGTAAGATTGGACTGTCTCGGACATGTGATCAACGCTCAATTCAACAAGGCTAAGCCAAAACATGTACATGTCATCTTGGAGTTTCCAGTGCCGACACTGGAAATAAGCTACGTCGATAGTCGATAGCATTGCTGTAGCGATGCTGATATCATAGCACTTGTTAGATTACCTTCTAGCAAATATAGCGGTTTCAAAATAAACGGTTTTCATAACCCATTTTGGGATGATAGATAATGAAATAGCAAGAGATTAATCGCTAAGAACTTTTCGAAAGGAAGGAAATTTTCTCTTTTATTCTTCAGTCTCCTGCGGTGGTGCTCCTCTCTGACTGCTTTTCAACCTTGATTTCTTCAATCGGATGATGTTCATTTGCAGAGACATGATTATAGTGTTATGTATAATCTTAGCAGCGATTTATTTCTTCTCTATCCTTCACAAGGGATACATGGATGGGGCAGTGTTGAGCTCTCTCACTTAAAAAACAAATAAACGTACAAATTAATACGAAATATTATAAGGCTGCTGAGTGTACCGAGCAACTATTTAAAATTACGATAGAATACACTGTACACATACTTAATGCAAGAACCGTATATACAAATTAGACTTTTGGTACAGCTAAACCTAATGAACGCGGTTATCCAAGAGAATCGTGTCCGCCGCGGGCTTGGCCCTCTTCCACTTGAGATCCACAGATTTCTAGGAGAGCAGACACGTTTCACTAGATAAGCCCGTATACGACGCGGTAAATATGTCCATGCTCATCGATCAGCGGTGTCCTAGTGCGGTGGCGTTGTCAACGGATTAATTCGGTTTATCATAGTTCTTTATTGGGAAGTAGGCTTGATGCAGCGAGTATTATAAACAAAAGCGGATTTGATGTAGCGAAAACTGTCGCCGAGAGACGGATGAGGAGCAGAGCGCGATGCAACGAAAACTGTTGCCGCGGATCGGGATTTGGAGCAGCGAAA
This sequence comes from Wiebesia pumilae, assembly GCA_018907045.1. Taxonomy (NCBI): domain Eukaryota; kingdom Metazoa; phylum Arthropoda; class Insecta; order Hymenoptera; family Agaonidae; genus Wiebesia; species Wiebesia pumilae. The sequence goes on from JACCHZ010000127.1 coordinate 6,940,575, forward strand.
ACCGCCACCATCAAAGATTAATCAGGGCAAAGCATAAGCTATTACTCATGGGCATGGGAAGATTAGTCATTTCCCGGGGTTGGCCGGAAGTGAAAAGAACTCGAGTCGAGCCGTGTATGGCAGATAAAAGTTTTCCGCGACTCGATATAGTACCGTGTAGATTGCGTGAAACTTTATGAGAAGTTACGTATACTTTAGCAGACTGCGCGTATTGGACGGGGGTGGCGCATACATTCGCGTGGAAGAGGCTTTAATACCGGCTATACGTTCGTATATACGTAACGGTTTGAAGCGATGAGGTGTGTTCATTCTCTCGGGCTCTTTCTTTGGCATAAGTAGTAAACGTGTAAACTAGTATGAAGTATATGCGTTCATGGTTTTTTCATACTAATGTGGTTTATATAGCGAGTGCGGTCTTTTTCATACTAGTGCGGCTTATGAGGCGCTCTCTCTTGCTCATACTACTCGTAGTGCGAGGATGCGCTAATCCTTCACACTCGCACACTCACTCTTTACAAATCACTTGTATTTAATAATCATATGACAGGCGCCATGCAGCCTATTATTAACTTAAAAGTGTCACACTTCTTACACAAAACGCAGGTACCTTATTGAAATGTCAATGAACTGCATATGTTACACATTTTATTTAAATATGTTTCGTTTTTAAAATAATTTAAAATAAAATTATATTGAATTTGTAAAAAATTCATTCTAGACAATTGAAGAATTACCAAACGAATTAAATGTAGCAGCTATACCAACTTTACAAACATATAACAATATAATTGGGCAATCTGTTATTATGGCAGGATGGGGTGTAACAAATGCTGGTGTAATATCGATAAATTTGAATGTAGTGGAAACCACGGTTGTATCGAATTTAGAGTGTGTAGCTACTGTTTCAAGATTATATGGATCATGGATCATTATTTCACCTCAAGTATTCTATTGCAGTAAAGCTGTACCTTATGCACTTTTAAGAAATGTGAGTATTATTATATTCTATTTATAAAAATACTTATTTATCTCTTATTTTTTTAATTTTATTTTTATAAATTTGATGCAATTCATAAAAGACTAAATATTTTAAATTATTCTTTTGTCAAAAAAAAGAAATCTCTTAGTCGTTATTTTCACAGCTGATAAAATATATATTTTATGGAATAGCATGTATATACATTTATAAAATAAGCCTTGAAATAATGTTACAAGGTTTAGTTTTGCAAAAGAATTCATTAAGATATTTTATACTATTTTGTTGATATAATTAATAACTTATAAGCCCTTATCAGTTGTCGTTCAAACGAATTTGTTAGAACCGATACGTATTTAGCAACACATTCATTTTTTCTCGTAATTATCACGGTTTAAAGCTTTTCTCAAATATTACTTATGATCGAAAAATTATAAGATATAAAAATTCTTAATATGAATTCTTTACTTTAAAAATATGTAAAAAAATATATACTTTTAAGGAGTTAAAAATAGTAAGTAAGTTTATTTTTCAAATTTTCTGAAAACCTAATGTTCGATTATTAAGAATACTTCATTAAATGTTAAGTTGATCTGACTAAAGTTATTGATGTTGCAAGTTTCTAAAGGTGAATTAATCAGGTCAAGAGTGACTGTTAGGAAAAGAGGCCCTGAATAAAAATATATAAATGACTATTGTAAAAAAGATATTTGACCGTTATAGAACTCTGTATATAATTTCAAATAAAAACTTTTCAAGAAGACATTGTGAATGCTAAAAAAGCTGAAAGTGCTAGGAAAATTGTTGCACCAGATACTTTGGATAAAAACTGTACTTAGTAAAAATCCAGGTACATATCTTTGTAAGGTGTTTTTTTTCGCTCATTTAATATTTTAGTAACAAATAATTGTTATTTAAGTAAAAAGTACTCATTATAGTATATGTAAATATTGAAAACTTAAAAATGATACTGGCAAATATGAAGAATATTTAAGTATTCTTTACAATTTTTTGTTAAACATTCTTTACCACTTTACATCTGCTTAGTATTTGCAGTATTTTAAGAAAAAAGCATGGTGTTTTAACATATTTTAAATTCTGAATAGAGGTTATAAAGAGTGTATAAAGGGAAGCTAAGATATGTCTTCTGAACTCCAGTTAATATCTGAGATAGAATGTACAATCTAACTCTTATGTACTTTATAATGTAGTGCTTATCTGCAAAGTAATCGTATATATATTCTATCTCAGAATGAGATTCCTGAGTCATTTGCGAGACGTGATGAGAAAAAATAATGTATAATTAAGTATGAGTAAAGAGACATCTCTTTTTACGGAGGTTTTAGATGATTCGAAAACATTTTGTTTGCATTGAATTATAAAAATGCACTTTAATGCAATTGGAGTTATGCTGAATATTCAAAGGCTGCATATCTCGAATGGTCTCATGTATTATATTTACTATCTTGAAAAGCCAGCGTTTCATTTCTTAATTTCAAAGTTTTAAGTATATTGAACTATTTTCCAAAAAGCATATAATTTGAAAAAACTACAGAAGATTGCGGGATGTACCCAAAGACTTTTCAATATTTTAATCCAGCAAAATCAGGAACACATTAATTATTATAGCGGGATAAAGAGATATTCATGTATCATCAATGAAGTGTAAGTGAAGTTCTTAAGTCTGAAGTTTACAACGTTGCCGCAACCAAAATTGAAAATTTTTGAAATCGAATTATTTCTTAAAAAACTATGAAGAACAACAAATTAATGAGTTTTGGGAATATTCCAACCTTACAATCTATCCTTAGAAGGGATTGAATTTTTAAAACTTGATAGTGGAATAAATTTTAATATTTGACAATTTTTTTTTAAATAGTATTTGAAGATATTAAAAGACGCTCAGAAAAAAATTTTCTTAATAATAATCGAGAAGGAACTTTAATATTAGTTAATTTTTATTTTATGCCTATGCACTCTTATGCATGTACCCATATAATGAGACTGTAATATTTAAGAATAAAATTTACAAGAAAATTGTACAAAATATATTAAATACATATGTAAATTTCAATGTTCAATCGTTATAATGAACAGTATGATTCTATGGCACTATTATATAGATAAGATTCATATATATATAAATGTATATTTTTCAATATCGATAAGATTAATATTAATATGACACCTATCTATAGAAGCACTATATTCGTAATTCAAGTTTTAATTTTATTGCTACATTTGTTATTTTGTGTATACATTTTACATGCTTATTTATTGTAATATAAAAATTTATGCTTTGTATAACAATTTATAATTCTCAATATTTTTTAATAGATATATTATTATCTTACAACTAATTGTTTGTTTTTCTGATCAAGCCCTAAAACTGTCAAATTTAGAAATAATTGAATGTAGTATTCTCTTATTTGTATTAAATGATAAATCAAATTGAATAAAATAAATTTAGATGAGAATTTATAAATAAACGTAGCAGGTATACTTTTCTGTTATATTTGGAGAAATCGCTAAATCGCAGCTTAAAATAATTATATTATATTATAAAATATAAGATATATTATATGTAAGCATACATCATTTCATTTATTTTTATTTTAGGGCGACAGTGGTGGTCCATTACTGGCTACAAATATTATCTTAGCAGTAAATACAGCGACTTGTCCAAAAATGGATTTGGAAATATATGCATTGTCTGTAAATCTTCATCTTCGTCTTGATAACTATTTACACTTTATTGCTGATATACTACAAAATGAATAAGAAAAGCATATAAAAATTTCATTTAATAAACTAATAAAAATTTTTAATGAAAATGATTATTATACAATTATGTTCTCATTATATTGGAAGTAATAAAACATATTTTATTTAATAATTATGTACTGGAAAATAGTCTCTTCTGCGTTTGTTTTTTTTTTCATCTCCTCAGCCAACTGTTGTACCGCAAGCTTAAGGCCTTCACAGCATCTCCTTACTTTGTTCTATGTACCCCTATTTATGTCGGGACAACTAGCTAGCTAGGGCTCATTGTAGCGACAAGAGGAGTAGGATTTCTAATGACAGCTTTATAAAGAAATATATCAATGTAATTAATTGATTTAAACTAAGTATTCTTTTATTGTTCCTCCGCTATAGGTATTAATTACGGCTCCGTCACGCTGCACTCTTACAATAAGTACGCACAACACAATAGAAACACTATACATAATACCATACGCATACATACCTCAGCTAATGAATACACCCAAAGTTTTTTCGTGGCATTATTATACATATAGGCTCGAATCAATTTAATTTTCGCGCATGATTGTTGCGGGGTCTGATCGCACATCCATGGTACACGTCAAAACCTACGATGGCTCGATCAGTCGATCACGGGTTCGTTTCGCGCGTCTATGCTCTTATCCTTGTACATGCGGCTCTCGGCTGAGTTCGACAGCACTCGGCTTTGCTTGCTGGCCTCATGCGTTATACGTACATTGTTTGTTAAGCCTTTGTGTTATATCGAATCTGTATGTTATTTCTTAAAATGCTATTAATTTTTTTACAATGCTGCAGAAATATAGATTTAATTATTAAATGCTTTTTTATTAATTGCGAAAAAAACCATTTAGGCACTACACTGATAAGTTCAGCAATTACAACCCAGCAACGATACAAGAAAATAAGACTATACCGCTCCTAGACACGAACAATGTACGTAACAATATACAAAGTAGAACATTGTTTCATATTTAAATTGTAATGTTGAAAAATATTTTGTGAAACAATTCAATAGATTATTGCTACTAAAGTCATCATTCTTTCTTGAAATTCGTTTTTGAACATTTTATGTTTCTATTCAGAACGATTATGAGTTGCTCCAAAAATACCAATATATTCATTTTATCAAGGTATGATCTCACAGTTAAGCTGTTTCCATTCTCTAAATCATTCCTAACTTATCTTTGAATAAGAAGCTTTTATAGAACGATATTGATTATTGCTTGAACATCAGATGTGGCACTAGTGGGGTTTTTAGTAGCTCATTATAATCATCAAAATATGCTGTTTTTAGGTAATACGATGTTTTCTCTAATCAATCATTCTTCTGCAATTTAGTGTAAACGGCTTTTTTATTTTTTAGGTGTTTCATTACTACTATTATAAATTATTAAATTGTACATTACAACTTATAAACATTTATAAGAACATTATATAAGGACAGAAAAGGATCGAAGCATATCAAATGGTGCATAAGCAAGTGCAAACAATAACGGCAATAAAATCACCATGAAATCAAATTGCGTTCTAGGAGCTTCAACGTGTTCATGAAAAGATGAAATCTTATCAATATCAAGGTATAACGCATTTAACTAATTTTGCATATTTATAAGCGTTTTTTTAAATAGTTTTATGCAGAACGTGTGAAACCAATAATCGAATCCTCTATTCGTTGCTTAGAATTAAAAATGTAAAAAGACTAATGTAACAATAATCTAATTATTAATCATGTAATTATTAATTATAATTGGTTAAGTCTAATTATTAATCGTGTAATTATTAATTATAATTGGTTAAGTCTAATTATTAATCATGTAATTATTAATTATAATTTGTTAAGTCTAATTATTAATCGGTCAATCAATATTGACCGAAGAATTAAGTTTGCAATTTAATTTCTAAGCATTACCTCAAAAAGTATAAGCAATTGCTTAATTGAAAGGAAGATATAATGCAAAACCGGACATTGAAGTTAGCCTTACTGTAATTGTATTGAAGGTAGACTAAATGAAAGAAAAAGAAAGGTACAAAGTGAAATTCCCTCGAAATAATGATTACATTTTGTATTTACAAAGTTTCACTTAAGATACCAATGGCTCTCTGAATTACCCTTACGACGGAAATAACCGTCGCGAAAGCCCAGAAACGACTGTTGCGGGGTAAGAGGAAACGGCAAAATTTGAAAGCCGCTCTCTATGCGGTGATAGAGTAACATGAAAAGCAACTTTTCGTGCTGTACTAGAAATGTAAGTAAGAAGGCGTCCCTCTACTAGGCAGTTCGGGGTGCGGCGCTCGATCGTCGCACCGGACAAACTCTTAAGCTGAATTTCTGGCTAGAGAGACAAATGTCTAAAAGCCTCCGGCCCATACCGCAAGCCACCAAGGCTTACCAAATTAATCAAGCAACTCGCTGTTGGCAAGCGCGGTCCTTGTACGACCTGATTTCGAATTGCTTGAAAATTTAATTACAGGGATAGGAAAAAGTAGTTATTTGTTTACGGATGCAGTTCTTGCACAGCCCGACCTTCGGATTACCGGCGATAGGGTTAGGAAGTAACTCGTTGCTGGCGGTTGCTGTCTTTGCATGGCCCGACCTTCGAGTTACCCGCGATAGAGTTAAGGTAAGAAAAAGTAGTTCGTTGTTGGTGGGTGCAGTCCTTAAGAACTTAGGAAGTAACTTCTTGTTGGCGGGTCCGGTCCTTGAACGGCCCGACTTCCGAGTTACCCGCGATAACAAGTCCTAAAATAGGGAACACCTCCTCTGGGGTAGAAGAGGTGTTGTATTCTCGATACTAAGGAAAAAATCCACCGCCGCAAGGGAAAATTTCTAAAGAAACTCGTCAACATGCACGCCGCCGTTTATAAATTGTGACGAGAGAATCATTCATTATAAAATCCCGTCGAGATCCGCCGTACGCCGAGAAGAAAAGTGAATGTAATTGTGGGATACCGCTACGAACCTGCCAAATGAACGTTTTGTTTAAAACTTTTGTATAAACCAAATAGTTAACCGTAAACCCCTGTGTCCTTATTTTTTTCCCGTCTTTTCACACCTCTTCCTCCAGATACGAACTAGGTCTGACATCGAGCCATCCGAGCCGGAACAGAAAGGAAGCATGAGAGAACGAGCCGCCGCCGGAGGAAAATGGGAATTATTAAGACAATAAGTTAACAAAAAGAAGAAAGGTAAACTAGATAACAGATAGAAGAAACAACGAGATTATCACACTCTTTGAAAGACAAAATATAAATCTCCTTATTACAAAATGCAATCTTTTTAAAATAATTTTTAAAGTAGAGGCAATACAGGGAAAGATGAGATTTTTACGAGTTTTCCCTGAAAATTAGATACAGGCAGCTTATAATTTCTTAATTTTATTAAATTAATGTCGATTATATATTGATAATCAATTATTTCATTATTTATAAGGATAGATAGTTTTGTAGTTTACATGTTTATGATTTTTGTTTTTACAATTTATTAAATTTTACCCTGTTTTTAAAAGAATATTATTATTAAATATTAATATTATTATTATTAATGTTATTAATATTATCGATTCCAAATTATTATTACCAGTATGAATAACTTCCTTTATTGCTATCGTTAATATTAGTAATAATAATATTATTATTAACGCTATGTTAACGCTATTATTATTTATCTACTATTATTAATATTACTCACTATAATTATTATTATTAGTTTGAAAGTAAAGAAAGGTTTTAAACTATTTTTCTATAAAGTAAATAATAACAATAACGTATTAGTTTAATGTTAAAATTGAAAATGCATTGTGATTTTTTCGCAATACGTAATATTATGCAAAACATTATTGTTTATATTATTATTAACGTTTTTTATTTATTACATTTCTATTTAAATTTTGTTAAACATTAATTTAAGCAAGGTACATTTTTGTTATCTTGCGTAATGTAATTGTTTCTAAGATTAATATATATTAGAAGCTTGTTTATTTCTTTGAAATTTTAACATTTTAAACGTATTTTTATTGAATTAATTTGTTATAAAATTATTATTTTGTACGCTGATTAAGGTAACAAATTCTAAAACGTGAAAATATAATAACGCTTTTATTGCTTAAGGGTTTAATCCCCATTTAGAAATTTTCGCCTTTAAGTGTACGTGTAAGTGTGTGTGTGCGAGTAAGGTAAGTATCCAGCTGGCGGGCAGTACACATGCATGTAATAAATATGTCATTTTTTATCGTTGTGACAGTATTTTTCTTTTAGCCTTCGATTTTAGAATTTTGAAACTGTTTAAAAGCGAGAGAAAGGAGAGAAATGTTGAAGTTTTATTTCAGAATTTTAGTTTAGTGAGGCAGTTCTGTAACACATAATTCTATGTTACCCGTTCTTCGAGCATTTTATTGACTGTCTCTGCAACAGTCGCCTGCATGGTAAGCGACAACTATCTTGACCAATACCGCTGATAGATCATGGGATCAAGTAGGCGGATTGTATATTCTATCAAGGATTCGGACCCCGAATGTCTTTTGTTCGTTCTCAAACTTGAATAAAGAGACTGAGAAGGTATAGACTCTTGGTCCGTAGGGATAAAGTGTTTTACTGATGAGAGTCATTCGAAGGTCCAGGCTACTCAATATCTCCGTACCTAAGAGCATCTAGTAGATTACCTCTTCCACTACGAGAAAAGTCGCTAGAATTTTGTGATCTTGAACGGTACATCGATCTCCAATGCTATTGTTTAGCATTTTATTTGAGCCATGTCAAGGTAGCGAGGTAGTTTGTCGGTCTTATGTACAAACCCTGTTTGAGATGCCATGACACCATTTTGACATGACTCCACTCATTATGGACGTACTATCCCAGAGTTAAGTAAGGCCTTGAAGTTCATGTCTATTATTGTGAGCTAGGTATAGGGGCGCTAGTCTCTGTGATGTGTAATTCACGCGAAGGGGACAATAATGTTGCGAGTGTGATCCTGGCCTCTCGCGTGATTTTCTTGTACTTTCCAGGAGTACAGCTGTCTCTGTAGACTGTGGTGACTGTTCGCACGTCTCTCAATAGTTCTAATACTGTTTCTTGATTGCCCAAGTTACGCGACACGACTGTCAGTTGCTCTACGAGCGTTTTCGTCACTCCAGACGTTGGTGACGTGTGCACTTAATCAATAACTATCTTAAAAATAAGGCCAGGAAGGACAAGTTGGCATCATTGCATGCTTTTTATAGTAGCTAAATAAATGTTGGAATTAACATCTTATTACACATTATAGATGTTGTATAAAATACATAATGTACCAACTCTTTTCCTTAGTTTTCTAAAATTTGTTAAGTCTACGTCATAAATATATTTTATTATAATTAATGAATGAAACATTTTATAATGGTCCTTATCTTTATAAAGGTACATTTCTAATATTATAATATATGATATAATACTCATTTTTTTCTTAAATTTCATTATTATTTGTTAGATACATTTTTCAATACTCATTTAACATGGTAGCAATATAGTTTAGATAAAGATCAAGACGAAGATGTATATTTAATATCTCCGGATTTACTTCACCCACTAGCCATGGACAAGTTGCTTTATTTATAGCTATGATAACATTTCCAAGTAGAAGTGGACCTCCACTATCACCCTAAAATAAAAAATAGGTTACTAAATATATCATTTAATAATAAAATTGTACATACTTTTATATACTCTTGATACTTTGCAATAAAATCACTTTAAGTTTGCAGTAATAGATAAACAATACAGCTTATAAAAAATTTAAATTCATTTTATTTATTTTAATTTAACAGTGAATACAAAAAACATTATCAGAGTACTTTATAATCTTAAATTTCTGTTGTCACTAAATATAATATGTTTTGATAAGAAAGATTAAGAAATAATTTGTCAGATGAAAAACTATAAGCATACTATTATAAAATATTAGTTTGATTAATACAGAACATATTTTATTAAATTCCAATAACGATATATTTGGTATTAAAAATTTATTTATATAATACTAAAAGTAATAATTGAAATTGATATGAAACCACGGAATCCAAAGGCTGTTGCAAGTCAAATGCACCAATTGCCATGTCGATTTTCAAAATGATACTGTGTGTCTGCTTGTAATGTACAAGAATACGACAGAATCTAAAAAAACATTTTGAACACTTTTTGTAAAAAATTTCTTTTTAACGAAATTCTTTATTTTAATAAAACATAAATTTTTATTAAATATTATACGGACCATTATCTGGGTATATGCATGGAATAATAATGCACTATCACATATCAAAGTTTCGGATCGATTTTTTACGAAATTTTTTTTCTAAATATCTTCTTAATATCTTCAATTACTTTTATTAGAAAAATTTTGTGTGATATTAGTAGGTATTTCATTACGAATTTTTAAATATTTTAACCATTTCTAAGGATGGATTGTAGATGTAAAATTTTGCGTCACTCATTATTATGTTATAATAATAGTTCTTCATAGTTTTTTAAGAAATAATTCGATTTCAAAAATTTTCAATTTTGGTTGCGGCAACGTTGTAAACTTCAGACTTAAGAACTTCACTTACACTTCATTGATGATACATGAATATCTCTTTATCCCGCTATAATAATTAATGTGTTCCTGATTTTGCTGGATTAAAATATTGAAAAGTCTTTGGGTACATCCCGCAATCTTCTGTAGTTTTTTCAAATTATATGCTTTTTGGAAAATAGTTCAATATACTTAAAACTTTGAAATTAAGAAATGAAACGCTGGCTTTTCAAGATAGTAAATATAATACATGAGACCATTCGAGATATGCAGCCTTTGAATATTCAGCATAACTCCAATTGCATTAAAGTGCATTTTTATAATTCAATGCAAACAAAATGTTTTCGAATCATCTAAAACCTCCGTAAAAAGAGATGTCTCTTTACTCATACTTAATTATACATTATTTTTTCTCATCACGTCTCGCAAATGACTCAGGAATCTCATTCTGAGATAGAATATATATACGATTACTTTGCAGATAAGCACTACATTATAAAGTACATAAGAGTTAGATTGTACATTCTATCTCAGATATTAACTGGAGTTCAGAAGACATATCTTAGCTTCCCTTTATACACTCTTTATAACCTCTATTCAGAATTTAAAATATGTTAAAACACCATGCTTTTTTCTTAAAATACTGCAAATACTAAGCAGATGTAAAGTGGTAAAGAATGTTTAACAAAAATTGTAAAGAATACTTAAATATTCTTCATATTTGCCAGTATCATTTTTAAGTTTTCAATATTTACATATACTATAATAAGTACTTTTTACTTAAATAACAATTATTTGTTACTAAAATATTAAATGAGCGAAAAAAAACACCTTACAAAGATATGTACCTGGATTTTTACTAAGTACAGTTTTTATCCAAAGTATCTGGTGCAACAATTTTCCTAGCACTTTCAGCTTTTTTAGCATTCACAATGTCTTCTTGAAAAGTTTTTATTTGAAATTATATACAGAGTTCTATAACGGTCAAATATCTTTTTTACAATAGTCATTTATATATTTTTATTCAGGGCCTCTTTTCCTAACAGTCACTCTTGACCTGATTAATTCACCTTTAGAAACTTGCAACATCAATAACTTTAGTCAGATCAACTTAACATTTAATGAAGTATTCTTAATAATCGAACATTAGGTTTTCAGAAAATTTGAAAAATAAACTTACTTACTATTTTTAACTCCTTAAAAGTATATATTTTTTTACATATTTTTAAAGTAAAGAATTCATATTAAGAATTTTTATATCTTATAATTTTTCGATCATAAGTAATATTTGAGAAAAGCTTTAAACCGTGATAATTACGAGAAAAAATGAATGTGTTGCTAAATACGTATCGGTTCTAACAAATTCGTTTGAACGACAACTGATAAGGGCTTATAAGTTATTAATTATATCAACAAAATAGTATAAAATATCTTAATGAATTCTTTTGCAAAACTAAACCTTGTAACATTATTTCAAGGCTTATTTTATAAATGTATATACATGCTATTCCATAAAATATATATTTTATCAGCTGTGAAAATAACGACTAAGAGATTTCTTTTTTTTGACAAAAGAATAATTTAAAATATTTAGTCTTTTATGAATTGCATCAAATTTATAAAAATAAAATTAAAAAAATAAGAGATAAATAAGTATTTTTATAAATAGAATATAATAATACTCACATTTCTTAAAAGTGCATAAGGTACAGCTTTACTGCAATAGAATACTTGAGGTGAAATAATGATCCATGATCCATATAATCTTGAAACAGTAGCTACACACTCTAAATTCGATACAACCGTGGTTTCCACTACATTCAAATTTATCGATATTACACCAGCATTTGTTACACCCCATCCTGCCATAATAACAGATTGCCCAATTATATTGTTATATGTTTGTAAAGTTGGTATAGCTGCTACATTTAATTCGTTTGGTAATTCTTCAATTGTCTAGAATGAATTTTTTACAAATTCAATATAATTTTATTTTAAATTATTTTAAAAACGAAACATATTTAAATAAAATGTGTAACATATGCAGTTCATTGACATTTCAATAAGGTACCTGCGTTTTGTGTAAGAAGTGTGACACTTTTAAGTTAATAATAGGCTGCATGGCGCCTGTCATATGATTATTAAATACAAGTGATTTGTAAAGAGTGAGTGTGCGAGTGTGAAGGATTAGCGCATCCTCGCACTACGAGTAGTATGAGCAAGAGAGAGCGCCTCATAAGCCGCACTAGTATGAAAAAGACCGCACTCGCTATATAAACCACATTAGTATGAAAAAACCATGAACGCATATACTTCATACTAGTTTACACGTTTACTACTTATGCCAAAGAAAGAGCCCGAGAGAATGAACACACCTCATCGCTTCAAACCGTTACGTATATACGAACGTATAGCCGGTATTAAAGCCTCTTCCACGCGAATGTATGCGCCACCCCCGTCCAATACGCGCAGTCTGCTAAAGTATACGTAACTTCTCATAAAGTTTCACGCAATCTACACGGTACTATATCGAGTCGCGGAAAACTTTTATCTGCCATACACGGCTCGACTCGAGTTCTTTTCACTTCCGGCCAACCCCGGGAAATGACTAATCTTCCCATGCCCATGAGTAATAGCTTATGCTTTGCCCTGATTAATCTTTGATGGTGGCGGTTTTCGCTGCTCCAAATCCCGATCCGCGGCAACAGTTTTCGTTGCATCGCGCTCTGCTCCTCATCCGTCTCTCGGCGACAGTTTTCGCTACATCAAATCCGCTTTTGTTTATAATACTCGCTGCATCAAGCCTACTTCCCAATAAAGAACTATGATAAACCGAATTAATCCGTTGACAACGCCACCGCACTAGGACACCGCTGATCGATGAGCATGGACATATTTACCGCGTCGTATACGGGCTTATCTAGTGAAACGTGTCTGCTCTCCTAGAAATCTGTGGATCTCAAGTGGAAGAGGGCCAAGCCCGCGGCGGACACGATTCTCTTGGATAACCGCGTTCATTAGGTTTAGCTGTACCAAAAGTCTAATTTGTATATACGGTTCTTGCATTAAGTATGTGTACAGTGTATTCTATCGTAATTTTAAATAGTTGCTCGGTACATTCAGCAGCCTTATAATATTTCGTATTAATTTGTACGTTTATTTGTTTTTTAAGTGAGAGAGCTCAACACTGCCCCATCCATGTATCCCTTGTGAAGGATAGAGAAGAAATAAATCGCTGCTAAGATTATACATAACACTATAATCATGTCTCTGCAAATGAACATCATCCGATTGAAGAAATCAAGGTTGAAAAGCAGTCAGAGAGGAGCACCACCGCAGGAGACTGAAGAATAAAAGAGAAAATTTCCTTCCTTTCGAAAAGTTCTTAGCGATTAATCTCTTGCTATTTCATTATCTATCATCCCAAAATGGGTTATGAAAACCGTTTATTTTGAAACCGCTATATTTGCTAGAAGGTAATCTAACAAGTGCTATGATATCAGCATCGCTACAGCAATGCTATCGACTATCGACGTAGCTTATTTCCAGTGTCGGCACTGGAAACTCCAAGATGACATGTACATGTTTTGGCTTAGCCTTGTTGAATTGAGCGTTGATCACATGTCCGAGACAGTCCAATCTTACCTTACCAAAGAAGCACAAATTTAAGTTGCACATTAGTCTGTAAGTTTCGGACGTTCGTAGACGAGGGCTCAATGTCGAAGGCGCTTTTTCAGCTTCCTGAATATACGCACACATCATTTAAATACTTTATACAATAGTTTGTCATCAATTCAGATAGCATTTCCTGCCCATTTAATTCAGTGTAAGTTCTGCTCATTCGACGTAATCTAAATGATGTTATCGCAAACTAGTCTTTTTTCAGCATCACAAATGTTGTATTAAACTTAGTACTATACATCAGTGGAATCTGTTAATATCTGTTTTGCAGATTCTAAGTTGAAAAAGAGGTGATTTCTCCGGTATTATTCAATGAGCTAAACTGAATTCTCTGTACCAGCGTTCAGATACTAGTAATTCACGGCGAAACAGAATGAACAGGGAGGTGACATTGACATGATGATTCAATCGGTCAATATTTCACGTATTTGCTACTGCATAGATGCTCACTTTGTAACTCAGCAACGAAAGGGAGATATCACAACGAAAGAGTTGTGATATCGCGCTTGTAAATGAGTCGCGTAAATCGAAACGATCCGTTGTCCTTGAATGGAATCCGTTAGCACGCTCTCATCCATACTTCCTCCTTATTTATGTCAGAATTTACCTGCGAGATTCGACCCAGGAAATCCACTTCCTATCTAAAATAAAAGCAATTCATGTTGTGATCGTGAAGTACCTGATGACGTATTACATTTTGTTTTCTCATGTACGCAGCTGCAAAACTTAAAACTTGCACCCGGATTTGCAACGTCATTGCGCGCCGACGAATTTCCCATTGTACTTTTTGAGACACGCATCTAGCATATTTATCCCGGTGTACGTCAAGTTTTTATTTAATATGCTAATTGTAAAAATTATGATAATAATTATTAGTAATAATTAATAATTATTATTTTAATCAAATGAAAGCGTGAAACATTTTTTATTTTCGGGATTTTTTCTTATTTTTATATATACTTTTTGTTAAATGTTGAAATTTAATCTTGTTATTTTAATCTTTTTTTGTGTTTTTATCCAAAAACTTCTACTACAATCATAAGTAATCTAAATATAAAGAATAAGAAAAATTTAAATTTCTGTATTGGTCCGTGTATATATGATAGTAAATAAATATATTAGTTAAATAAATATAACTGTCCGTTATTTTAAGTGCAATTATTTATCTAATAGGGTACATTCATTTTCTTGATACTATACGATATATTTTTAAATGATCTTACCCTCACTAAGGCAATATCATTTTCTCTAATTATTTCTATCTGATTAATTGTAGCCCATTGATCATAGGAAATTACCCAAAATGGATAATATGATATACCCTCATAAATATTGTGTGATCCAGCAATTATTCTAAACGGAAGCATATTCCAGTGATCTAAACAATGTTCTGCGGTTAAAACTTTTGTATTTGAAATTAAAGATGCTGTACATAAAATATTTTGTTCTAATGTTAAATTAGGTCTAGTTCCTACTATACAAAGAACGTATGAAAAATCCTGAACATTTGCAGCTCTAACATTGGTACCAATCAATGTTTTTGTAACTGCGAAATTCTTACCTGGAACAAAAATATTCCTATAATGAACGAGAATATTGTCATAATATTATTAAGAGTAAGAGAACAATTTAATTAGTAAAAATAAAAAGATTAATTATGGTACATACAGTATATAATAAATGGAGCAATAAATAATAAGATTTGGTATTCCATGTTTAAATATGTGAAATTTTTAATATTGAGAATATTGATCGGTTATAATAACTTTTTCTATATTTAAATGAAAAAAAAGCTAAACAAAATTTTTTGCAATTAAATTTAATGTATTATACTTAACTAATTTGAAAGATAATCAAATGTCGTAAAAATGTCATTAACGTTATCAAATATATGCAAATATTTGTTCTCGCTAATTTTATAAATATAATGTTTTGTAAAATTATTTGTAGCTTGTTCGTACATTTATTATATAAGACAAGAAGATGTCATTGAAAAACTATGAACTAAAAGAAATTGCATTTTACAACGAGTTGCATAAATAGGTAGATAGACTAAATTTCTTTTAGATAACGAGTGTTTTCTAAGCATAAAAAATATGTAATGTACGTATCTCATCAAAACCACTACACTCTAGGATATTTAATACAACCATTCATCTCTTCTAGTACAATTCTTTTATAACTCAAAATTGCTCAGAGTTTGTAATGAGAATATCATGTCATTAGATATTACCATAATTTTGAAAATATATTAATGGTACAAAAAATATAACCTAATATCATGGATAGTATAATAATTTGATGCATTTAAAATTAGTGATTTTCAAAAATGTACAGCTTATCATTTGATATATTGAAACATCTTTTTTATTCATTCAATCTGTACAAGCAACGATAATTAAAAGAACAATAAGATAAAGAGAGGAAATAATTATATCATCCAATATTCAATTTACTTACGTTCACATTGTTAATATCCTTTTCAATTGAGCTCACATTTGATGTATATAATTTATATAGATTTCAAGATGAAAATGGTTTTTTACTTTTCGATGGATGAGTCCGTCGCAAGATAAAAAAGAGGAACAATAAGGAACAAGGTGTGTGTGTGTAGAGGTGAGAGCGAATTAAAGTATATATAAGCGTCAAGTGCGTCGCTTCAAGAAGTATAAGTAAGTACTTATTATGTAAGGCCGAACGGTGGCGAACAAATGCGTCGAGTTACCGCGGCGTGCCGCACTAGCGTCCGGCTTGCACTCTCTCTCCGCAGCTCAAACTTGCGTATTTCTCTCTTTGTACCCTGACATAAGGAATAGGAACTCTGTCGAAGGCAAGGAAAAGGCCTGTGCGTAGCGAAAGAAGATCGTTCTCCTGGACCTTCTAGATGAGTCAGATTGACTGGAAAGACTCGTCTTCCATCCTCTCAGTAACTCTAGTTGGCGTATTAAGTTCTGCTCTAGCCAGGTGATGTTGCTTGAAGCACCGGGTTCTAACACTTCGATAACGCTGGATGGCGTACTGAGCTCCGCTCCGTACTCCAATGACGTTGCTTAACGCAGCGGGTCCCGTCCCCGGAAACGCTAATTGGCGTGCTGAAGCCCTGTACCATTTCGAGAATCCACCATCACAACCGCGAATTCCGCGAAAGTATAAATGTAAAGTCGTATTTAAATACATTAAAATTCAAATAAGCTAATATAAATCGCGTTAAAATTCTTTTAAATCATTGTTTTTACCATTGTAAGTAGCGTTAATCTTAAATCTTTGTTTTAAATATCTGTAAGATTTTTTTGTAAAATCGTGTTTAAATTCTTATCTAAAAATTCTTTCTCGCGTTATATCTTAGGATTTTTTTATCCAAATAATTATACAAATAGTTCGAAGAGATTTTGCATTTTATTTATTTAAATAAAACCAAATCGATTAAAGAACCCCGATCCGACCCGACCTATCTAGGCAAGGGTCTTAGTCTATAGTCAAAATTGGATAATGCGAGTTATTGAAAGCTGAACCAGCAAGGATTACAGAAACAGAAAAAGGTAATCGTAATCAAGGAGAAGAAGAGAGAAAAAACAATAACAAAAAAATGAAACGAAACGTTACAACTTTATACAAATGAACTTTGTAACGATTTAATGTTTATATTTGAGATGATTCTTGCTTACTCTCCTTATCGTTCATTTATACTTTATCTGCCGCTATCTCCTAGCTTACTTTTATTCCCTTTTCCTTCATCAGTGGCTCGTTTTTCTAGGCTTGAAAAGAGGCGTGAAATGATGAGGGAAAAATGAGAACGCAGGGTTTTTACGGCGAACTATATTTTTCTTTTTATTCAAAGAGTTTTATTTTACAATTTATTTTTGGCGAGTTTGATATCGGTGCCTCGCTACTAATCTTACTCGTTTCGTGGCGGATTTCAGCGCGGTTTTCCAAAGTGATCTTTGCGCGCTAATAATGTAAATACACGGTGGCGCGCTTTACGTTACGTACAATGTTTTTCTTTGCGGCTGCGGATTCTTCATAGTTTTTGTGGTTGCTGTACATTTTCTGTTGTGAAGGAGGCGATTTCCTCCTTTACCGCGAGTAACGCAGAGTTTGGGGGGTCGGCTTGAGACCGTACCTAATGGTACCAAGTTACTTCTAGCTTAATTTTAATCCTAACGCGGGCAGTCTGAAGGTCGGGCCGTCCACGGACCGCATCCGCCAGCAACGGACTATTTCTAGCCTTAACCCTGAAATTAAATTTCCAATCAACTTATGATCAGGTCGTGCAAGGACCGTGCCTGCCATCAACAAATTGCTTGGTTAGCGTATTAAGCCTCTTAGTAACTTTGCCATAAATTCCTAGACCATCGTTTCTCTGGCTTGAAACTCAGCCTAAGAGCTTACCCGGTGCGACGGTTGAACGCCGCATCCCGAACCGGTTCCCTACTTACAATCCTAAAGCGGTGCGGCGGCAGCGGGGGTGATGCGTCGGACCGGCCGAGCCTCAACTATGACGCATGGCCGAGATCCTCCCCGCTCTCCCCTCATACTTTTCCTCGCTCACTTTCGACGTTTTTCGCCGCGCACATACACATTCAGTCCCGGCCGACGCTCTCCCGGAATAGTCGTGTTGATGCGCCTGTAACGCCATTGAGGCATAAATGGCGGCTTTCAACTTTTTTCGCTGATTTTTCCGCGACAACCGCTTCCGGGTTTTCGCAACGGGCATTTCCGTCGCACCTCTCTCTTTTTTCAGAAGACGAGATCCCTGTGGGAGCTTGAATGCCCCGCACTATAATAGTGCCCCGGTCACAGGATACAGACTTATTTACCGTTTCTAGACTCCGCGCACACACTAAAACCCTTCTTCTCGCCCAGTATTTCGACGGCCGTATCGTCGTGAAGTTTCAATAACCTTGGAGGAAGGAGCCTGGTCCGGGACGATGTTGATGCTGGCGGCTTGATCGGTGATGTTTGAGTGACTGCTGGCGTTGAAAGCGGCGGTATCGAAGGTGGTTGTAGTCTTGGTGGTGGTGATGATAGCGGTGTTTTCCTCGATGGTGGTGGAGATGACGGTAACTTCCCCGGTGGTGATGCCGTTGGCAGTTACAGCGTTGCCTCCGAGCAGTACTCTGAGGCATCGTGGGAGTTTCCCTTTTGGGAGAGCCCCGTACCGGGCGCGTATCTCGGCCCTTGCCTTCCTCTGGGCTTGGATCCGTTCTACTTCGAGACTCAGGAGCAGGCGCTCTAACCCGAGACGTAGTGTTTTTATTCCGGCGTCTTCAGTCAGAAGATGGGGGATTTCTGAAGCGGCTGTCTAGGTGGTTTATGCCGCTGTCCGCCTACCTGGCCATGTGTACCTAGCATCCGGCGGCTTGTCTTGGGCTCGGCCTGCTTCCTGGCTTGGCGAGTCTCTTCCTGGTGGCGTGCTTGCTCTCGATGGCGGGCCTCTTCCCGGCAGCGTTCTGCTTGCTGTTGCCGGGTTCCTCGATCCGGTCGGTGTTAAGAGCGATTATGCTTGTCCTTCGTTCTATCGTCTGTCGGCATGGATTCATGGATGATATTATTTTGGGTCTTGTAAACTTCCTAGTCTGCGCTCCCTCGTTCTGTAATTTGGCAAATACCTCCAGACATCAGGCGTCTAGTTTCCTTGATAAAAATTCCATAGCAATCTCTTTCTCTTTTATCTTTTTTTTCTTTCTGCTCCTCTTTGTATTTTACCCTGGTGCTCTTTCCCATCCCTTATCATGTAAGCATCTCTAACTTCTTTTGCTTGGTCACATTCTCCCTATTAGATAACTGTTGAAGATTTTCCGCTTGGCTTTGTAATGCCGATGCGTCGGTAACTTGACATGTATCGACCGATTTCTTTTGTTTGTATGTAGGTTTTGTTTATTTCTTGATTTAGAATGACAGGGTTTATTCCTTCATATACTGGGGACCACATGGAGGTCGTGTGTGATTTGTTTTTCTGAAATTTTGCAACTTTTTCTTCTGAGGTGTGTGATCGGTAAATTTTTGTCGTGAGTTTTCCCGTCGGACGGTGATCGGATGCTTCATCTGCATATATTTCGGTTGTTTTTAGTTTTAAAATGACGGAATTTGTTTCTTGTGCCTTGAGAGACTATAAGTAAGTCATGTATATGATTTGTTTCCGTGAAATTTCATTAATTTTTCTTCGGATAGTAAATCTAACTCTATCCGTTGAAATGTAGTGGCATTACATAATTATTGCGTAGCTTAAATGTATAAAGTAAAACTATCGCGGCGGCTAACCTTTTACTAACCTAAATCTATCATGACGCTTAAAACTACCGCGACGGGTGTTGTCTCGGGAGATTTCCTCTGTCTTTTAATTGGTATTGCCTAGGCCCTCGTTGTCGGTGTGGCTTGGCCTTGGCCGGGGAACGGGCTTCGATAACTGCCTGCTCAGCTCCGGAGGACAAGGCCTCTGAGCAGCAACGGGGTGGTTAATCCTTGGATGGCCAGGGCAATTACGTCTAGGCTGTGCGTGTGTCTGTTCATCCGTATCCGCCCTGTTGCGGTGGTGTCTAGCCTTCGTCGGTGATAGCCCCTGATCCCAATCGTTGCGGGGCCGTAAATTCATAACAATCCACCTAATCCGAATAGAGCTACGGGTTCCGGGTTCATGGTTATGACGCCGTAGTTGACGTCGACAGGTACCTTCCGGAGGGGGTTGTGCATTCTCTCCTCGACAAGGTGTAGCACCATCAGCGGCTGCTGACTTTTTTCCTTTGTTCGTGGTTGAACGAGTCTCCGGCTCCATATGCGCGTTAGCCTTATTGGACTGCCATTTCCGGCGGCGGAGGTCGTAATTACGACTCTGGATTTGGAAAGCTTTGATGAAGTTTACCCTAACCAAAGCTAAAGCGTCTTGCATGCTGGCGAGACGGATCTGGAAGCCCAGCCTGTTGGTGGAGAGAGCCCGTCGACTTTAGCTCTCTCCCAATGTTTAGGTAAGCCGAGGTAAATTTGGTTATGGATGACTGCGCAGTGTTGTAGCCGAAGGCCTGCTCAGGGAAGTACCTATTCAGGTCTTGTGGTTATTTTTTATAAACTGCGAGATCATAGTTTTTAACTTCCTGTTGGTTCGTTTAACAGGGTTGTTGTGCGGCGAGTACGGCGGTGACAGCGGTGGGAGATTCTTCAGTTTTCTAAAAACTTACTGGCTCCTAACTTATGAACTACTTCCCGTTGTCCGTTATAACGGTAGCCAGGCAGCCGTGTCATAGCACGACTAGCTGCTTGAATTTCTCCGTGACAGCCCTGATGGTTGCTTTCCGCAGGGCTGCTAGCTCTATCCACTTAGCGAGATCTTGCATCACCAAGAGCCAGACATTGGCATGAGACATCGGTTGGGTTCCTACTAAATCCTTCGAGCTATTTCCCATGGTTCCTCGACGTTCGTGGCTAGTATGTTTCGGCGGGTACCTGCTGTTGTACTTTACGCAGCTGGAATTTATGGCATTGGCGAACAAATTGCGTCTCGGAACATTCGTGACCAAAAATAGTGCTCGGCGAGTCGGTAATCGTTTTGCCGATCCCCAAATGACCAGCCGTAGAAGCATCTTGGTTCTCGATCATAATCCTGGTTCTTTCCGGTTCTGCAACGAATATCTTTCAGGCGGTATCGGAATCTTTACCGTTAAAATTTAGGGTATGGATGGCCCGCCAATAAAGGCGTCTATTTTCTAGACAGTAGTCCGGGTGCTCTTCGAGGTATTCTCGTACTTTCGAGAGGGTGTCGTTATACAATTGTAAGGCAGTGTTTACAGCGGTAATATCCTTCTTTCTCTATAGGGCGTCGGCTAGCTCGTTCTTAAAACCTCGGCGGTAGTCCACCTCAAAGTCTCATAAACTAATTTCGATGGCCCAATGGGCCAATCGGCCGGAAGAATTATCGATTCTCTCTAACCACTTTAGTGCCTGATGGTCAGTCACGACGGTAAAAAGGTAACTCTCATTTAGTCTCGCATCTTCCAGATGCCCCATTTCACCGCAAGGCACTCTTTTTCTGTTGTGGTGTAATTCCGCTCTGATTGGTTGTAGGCGATGACTGTCTGTTCCTCGTTCTGTATTTGCGAGAGGACAACCTAGAATCCTTCATCACTGGCATCGGTCTCAAATATGAATCCTTCTCGGAAGTCTGGACAAGCTAGGATCGGAGCCTCGGCGAGGTGGGTTTTTAATTCCTCGAACGCCTCCTGCTGTCTTTTGCCCCGCTCCCACTTCGTTCTTTTGTGCAGGAGTTCATTTAGCGGTGCGGTGATCGTGACTACTCCTGGGATGAAGTGGCGATACCAAGACATCACATCGTTAAAACGACGTAACGCAATATTTTGAGGAGGTGTGACAGCTAGTATCGCCGAGACCTTTTCAGGATCTGTAAAGATATCCGCTTCAATAATTTTATGTCCTAGGTATGTCAGCTTTCGGCGTCCGAAGCGGCATTTTTCCTAATTTAGCTGCAGCATCACCTTCCACAGACGCCTCAGGATCTCCTTGACCAGGCGGAGATGGTGTTCGAAGTCGGCCGTTACGATTACAATGTCGTCTAAGTAGTAGAAGCCATTTTGTTCTGACGTAAGCGTGACCACCCTGTCAACGAGGCGCTGGACAATGGCGAGAGCAGAGTGCAGACCAAACGGTAGAACTCGAAATTGCATCAGTCCCCGATTATGTACGATAAAATCCATGAGGAGTTTGCTACTTTCTGTCAAAGGCACCTGCCAGTATCCGTTCCGTAGGTGGATAGTGAACAGGTACCGCACCTTCGGCAAATTATACTTGGTGGCATTGATTAATTGTAAAGGGTGGGCGCCCTTCTCTGTGACTGTGTTGAGGCGGCGGTACAGAACAGATATTTACCGTCTTTCTTGCAAGCAAGCACTATCGGTGACCTCTATGGACTGTTAGAGGGTTAAATGATCCTTTCCATAAGCATTTTATCGACATGCTCGTTGATTATTTGTTTGTTGATTAATTGTGATTACGGGGCCGTTAGCGTTGCCTTATTGGTCTGTCGTCTAACAAACGGATGTCGTAGTAAAAGAGGTAGGTGGGTCCTTTTATGGAGGCGGATAGCTCTTTTTCTTTGTTTTATTAGTTCGTCAAGCTTCCATTTCTGCTCGTCCTCGAGTGTCAACTATCCCTTTGTATAATACCTCGTAATCGAGTCTATCGAGGACAAGGAAAGTCGCAGGAACGTCGCGGCCCTTGATGGTGATGGCTCAGTGATTATTTTGCTAAGTCTTTTTGTAGTGCAGTCCGTCAGTGTAGTGATATAATTTTTGGGAGTATCTTCCAAGCTCTGCTGGCGGCAGTATTGGACTGTGTGGACCCCTACAAGGGAGTTGACGGTCTCATTGTCAACGAGGACCCGGATGCTTCTATCGCCGATGCGGTTGTTGACGAAACACCGTTCGTCCCGACGGTGGGACTGGGTCGCTCCTGTGGGATGGACGGACCGATCTTCCTCGAGTTTCCTTGAAGGCGAGGATGAAGTTCCTAGTTGAGACGTTGTCTTTTCTGCAGATCAAGCAGAAAATTCGTAATGGATTTCGACACTCAGTGCGGCTATGTCTCCGCTGCTTGTACCTCTAGCAGCACTGGGATTGGTCATATAGAGCGGCGGTGGCAGCTTCCAGCGGGCTGGCAGGCGTTCCCCTGATTCTGCGTAGCTTACTCTCTTTGCATTCAACCCGGTGCACTAAGCCACTGAGGTTTTTGATCCCTTCCGGAAGATAGATAGAAAGCTCTGGGCGTATGTTTCAAGTATACGTTTGAGCTGATCCTCGGCAGAGACTCCTCCGAGTCTCCTCAGTAGTGTTGTCATGGCGAGGACAAATAAGCGAAAATTCTCGTTAGTTCCCTGTACACACTCAGTTATTTGGCGTGATAGGGTTCCTCCCTCTGTCGCAGTGAGAAAAAATTCCTCAGTTCTGACACCAGGTCTGCCTAAGCGCTAAACCGCCTCATGCTTCTACAATATAGAAGTTCGTCACCCTTGAGGAGTTTTGGTGCTTCTGAGAGTAGGTGTTCGTCGGCGAGTCCATAGACGTTTTGCAATTCCTCGATCCTTTCTAGGAACGTGTATACGTCACTTCCGTCGAAGTGACAGTTTCACTTATGAAATTGATCCATCATCCAGTAGTCGAGAGGTGGTAGTCTCTAGGATCGAGGCCGCTTGCTTGATGACCGACTCTTGGGGGTCTAGTTTGGGTTTTCCTGCATCGGCTGGGCGAAGAGTAGGTAGTTTCAACGAAATTCGCGAGAGCTTTTGTGTAGAAGTCAAGGGGTTGTCCGCAAGTCCTGGAGGATGCAATTGGCCACGCAATACTAGCTCGTGTACCCTGTTGTCTCCCAGGCTCTCCTCTCTGAGTGACCGGTTGGCCCACAAATTTGTGCGTATTGCACATATTGTACGGAGAGGATCCCCTTGCTTGACAGACCGCGGGACGTTAGTTTCGCTATCAGTTGCTCTTATGATAGCGAATCAAGGTTTCGTAGCAACATTTGTTTGACTCGATATTACCTTTCGAGTTATTGTTCGAGTGCTATGTGATGATTCTTGCTTCCTTTCTTATCATTCTTTTATCCTTTATCTGTTGCTATCTCTTAGCTTACATTTCTTCCTTTTTCCTCTTTCGGTGGCTCGTTTTTCTAAGCTTCCTGTCTGTTCCGGCCCGGATGGCTCGATGTCGGACAAGGTTCGTGTCGGGAGGAGGAGGCGTGAAAAGACGAGGGGAAAATAAGAATGCAGAGTTTTTACGGCGAACTATATTTTTCTTTTTATTCAAAGAATTCTATTTTACAATTTCCGGACTATTTTTAGCCTTAACCCTGAAATTAAATTTCCAATCAACTTGTGATCAGGTCGTGCAAGGACCACGCCTGCCAACAACAAATTACTTGGTTCCGATGCTTGGTCGCCCGCCTTACTTATTTACTATAGAAAATTTTTCCTCTATAGTTTTTCCCGCGTCGTCTAGTGAAGGGACACCTCCCTACTTACAATACTAAAGCGGCGCGGTGGCAGCGGGGATGACGCGTCGGGCGGGCCGAGCCTCAGCTATGGCTCTGGCCGAGATCCTCTCCGCTCACCCCTCCTACTTTTCCTCACTCACTTTCGACGCTTTTCGCCGCGCACACACACATTCAGTCCCGGCCGACGCTCTCCCGGAATAGTCGTGTTGATGCGCCTGTCACGCCATTGAGGCATAAATGGCGGCTTTCAACTTTTTTCGCTGATTTTTCCGCGACAACCTTTCTTGCGGCATAGAGAACGTTTATTAGTTTTTGCCGCCTGCTCTGTCTTCATGATGGCTTCATGACGGACACTCCTATCACAACTTATTCGTCTAATAATTAACACATTTCTTTATTTATCACTATAATAATATTCTCAAATGAAATTGGACATTCATTACTTCATACTTCTCTTTTCTATCAGCTTTTACTATAAAATTTGTTGTTTCTATTCTAAACTCACAATTTCAATACGTTATTTTTTATCAGTATTGATATCTATAATATAAACAGCTGCTTATTGAATATTTGAATATGTATGAATGAATATTTGGAATTGTAATTAATTATAATTTAAGTATTAAAGATCTGAAAATATCGATATATTAACTCCTCTTCGATTCCTAGATAGTTCTTTCAAATTAATGCTATAACCCATAAAGTGCAAATTATATTTGCGGGAATCTATCTAATTTCGAAATTTCAATATACTGATAAACTTTGTTGTGGCTTATTGGAATGTATGTCAATTTTTTGTCGTGTAGATTACATTGTGTTCTTATATATGCCTTACCCTCAAATGAGGTTCTTAAATCGGTATCATAGTGTCTGACTCAATCAAAACGTCTTCGTCACACATTTTATTTTCCATTATCGCACATCTCATGTTTTACTTTTGTTGTGTCTGAATTATACCTAATTAAACCATTTTTTTCACACCACTTCCGTTTATACTTTTGTTACGTCTATGCAGTATTAGAGCGTATACACACCAGTGCAAAATTCACAGTGTATTGTATGTTATATTTTATTGTTTATTTCTATTTATCAGATAAATTATCTTTTTACGAGGAACTTATCTCACTTCCTAGAGTAACTACCATAAGCAGAATTTATCAAAGAAAGGCAAACCTGAAAATTTTAATACAGTATTCGTGTAAAATCGCTTTTATATTGTTAATAGTAACAAAATTTTGATATAAATAAAATAAAATAAAAAGATATAAATAAAATAAAATAAAATATAAATAAATAATTTATGAAACAAATTTACTTTTCACTTATGAATTCTAGTAATACTTACTTTTCTTAGAAAAGCATAAGGTGAAGCTTACTTCATAAAAATTTGGGTTCAATTCAGATCAGATGTCTAATTAATGTAAAAAAATAACTTCGTAATTAGTGTTGCTTACAACTGTTGAATTCAGTACTAATTCAAATGCATATACATACTTTTCATTTTGACCCCACTTAGCCATGATAAAAGTTAACGCAATTATATATTCACATAATGGTAATACTGGAGTATTTGCTTTACATAACTCAGCAGGCAAGGAGTGAATCGTTTGTATAACAATCAGTATAAATTTTTTGCAAATATTTTAAGAAAGATAATAGTTGAAAATAAATATGAAATACATATGTTATTTCTTAATATATTAAAAATTTTTGTTTTTATGAAAAAATTAATTGTTTATACAACAAGAATTGTGTATAAGGTACTTACTCTAGTTATGACAATATCATTTTCTCTACCTATTTCCATTTGATTTTGTGTAATCTATTTGTCGTAGGAAATTATTTAAGGTAGAAAATATAATGTACCAAAATATATCACATTTGATTCATCAATTACTCCAAATTTTTCCTAAACATAGGATCAAAACATTGTTCTGATATTAGAACATGGATGCTCGAAAAAGAGTTACAGTAAACTAAAGACTTTTTCTAGTATTTTTGTAGTATCTAATACTAGAAACTTTCAAATTAAAAATGAAAGAAATTTAAAAATGCATATTTATTTACAATAAATTTTAATGGTCATGTCTTAGACTCATCACATTTGTGCAACATATGATGAGTTGGACATTATATTCAGGAGAAGAGGAACCTATCTTTGAGATGACAGCTCCTAAGAAGAAAGACCTCTTTAGTTGTTTTATGAAACTCCAGAGAAGGAGACGCCTTGATTAATTTAATTAAAAATTCGTGTTTCATAATACATCGCACTTATATATGATTTTGTACAGAGAAGCTACCGTGAGGTATAGTTAGAAAAAACTTTGAATAGAATGAAGTTGTTTATTTGTTGAAATTTTTAATTCAACTATCGTCGATCGACCAAAGTGATAGCATAACAAAATTCAAAAAATTTGAACTAGCATTGCCAACAAACTATATTTTAAAAATTTTTATTTCCATTTTTATGCAAAATTAAAAACAATATTGAGAAATTGAAAATTTACTATATTTAGTTATCGGTATTTTATGATCTCGTGGATGAAATATTAAACAAAGTATTAGAAAAACTAATTATTATCATGTAAACACACTCATTGAGATACAAAAGCATCATAATATAAGATTTTGAATTTTAGACAGTTTTTATATTTATGAGCTGGTTTTATTGTATTTGATTAATAATATATTTACATTATATTCTTTTTAAATATCTTCGGAATTATGTAATTTAAAAGAACTTTTTTTTAAAGTATATTATTTTGAATTAAACATGTAGTCTACACATAGAAATTGTAATATGACATATGTATGACATAAGTAATTGGTTTCGTGAAGAATGATTGCAAGTTTTGAAACATATTGATTTTATCCTTCGATTACTTTTTATTTCTTTTGTTTTTCATAGAAAGCACAATACTTATGAGAAAAATTGTGATATTTAATAATTTTTATAGAAGTAATATTACATATCTAAAACAAATCGCAGAAAAATTAAAACAAATATGTTAAACATTAATTACTAATACATTAATAACTTAAGTGATAATTTTTTAAAATTATTTCAAAACAATGATAAATTACGAAACTTATAAAATGACTCGATTGAACATATTAACACTGCTTAAAGATATAATAAAAAATATTACATAATGCATTAACTTAATTAATAACTTCATTATTTATTCTACTTAAAAGTACAAATTAAATTTTTAAATTTTATGATAGGTGTATCATAATATACATTCATATACTCAATATTTTTTTCATAAAAAATCATAAAAAACGAATTTCTTAATTCCACCTACAGATCTGACTTTAATCAGTTTATGCATGATCTTTTCGCTTGAATTTTTAATTGCATAATACTTTCCCCGGTGCGTTTGATAACTTTTACTCCAGTCGACGCATAGACTTTTCACACAGGAGCGTGAAAACGGGTGAATGTAGGGAGACGATGGTTCATTAGTAAAAAATCATGTTCTATATTCATTAGATGAATTACAATAGCCTTTCTTTCCCCTTACATCCTGTATCGCGGTGATGCCTTCTTCGCTTCGTTGTTGCGTACGGACGATAGCTAACTAACTAGTACATTGTTTTACGACGGCGAGTTTTACCCGTGACGAAAACATTTGCTTTTTCCTGCCCGGACGCAACACCTCCTCTACGTGCAGAAGGTGTTTTCAATATCGCGAGTAACTTGAAGGTCGGGCCGTCCAAGGACCTCACCTGATAACAATGAGTTATTTCATTTGTTTGGCATGCCTTATCAACCGAAGGTTATGGGTTGCAGGTTTCTAGATATTTGCTTCTTTAGTTTACCAAGTGCTTGAATGCCGGACCCTGATCTGTGTCGATGCTTGGCCGCCCGCCTTACTTATTTCCTATAGGAGGCTTATCCTCCTGTAGTTTCTTGGAGTGACCCGTTGAGCCAGCCGGGCTTCAACTGTTGCGCGTAACTGAGATCCCCTACTCCGCGCTCATACTCTCACTCACTCGCACCGTATGCTCTTGCTTTCTCATTCTCGGCACTTTCCCGCACTCGTACACTCAGTCGGTGGCTGACGCTCGTCCTGGAAAGTCATATCATGAGTTCGTCACACTATCTCAGCGTAGAGGACGGCTTTATGATTTTGCCGACTCCTCTTGCGCCGTGATGGTCGCTTCCAGACTCGCGTCAGGTGTTCCCGTAGAGGATGAGATTAGTAAATCAATTTCTTTAATTATGTGAATTCATAAATTATTTCTGCTATAAAATATTGATTATTAATTAGTCTAATATTATTTTTAAATAAAATATCAAAATTATACGTAAATAAATTTAATAATTAATTTTCTTTTATTATTTCAGTTTTATTGAAATATTGTGTGTGCTAGAAAAATTGTCAATTTATAATAGTTAATATTTTATTAAATATCATAAATATTAAAATAAAAGGCAATAATCCATTCATTATTTTGAATCATTCGGTTATATTTCTATAATTCTATGTAAGAATAAAAAAAAATTATTAGCCTTAGAAGCTAATTTTTTTTATAAAACCCCAAAAATACATTCAAAAATATTAGATTATTATTGCACTGTTTATTCATTATATTTTTTATAATTTGAACAATATTATATTCATAGTTCTTATTTTTAAACACGTCTACTTATTTATATTTGTTTTTCTAATAATAAAAAAACAATTAACCTTTTTCGGAAATACTATTATGTTCATTTTTATTATTTTTAATAATAATTTTCGTTTCTTATATTACAAACGTCTACAATTGTAATATTAATATATACTATTTTTCTATAAATTTATAATATTCGAATATAACGTTACTATTACACAATATTTGTATAAATATATTAAAGAATGTTTTCAACTGTTAAGTTTTTCATTTCTGTTTTTATATTTAAGGAATTGTATTCAAATATATTTTGCTAACATTCTATTAAAAATTTCTTCTAATGATTTAATCATAATAAATAATTTGTTAGATTAAAATATACATATTAAATGTTTAAATTTACAAGAATACACTAAAATGTTTTCATTAAAAAGATTTTATATTGGATTATATAAATAAATCTTATTATCTTTTACTTAAGTATTACATATTTAAAATTTTTTTAACATTAAAAAAAAGAGATTTAAAAACAAATTTACTAATGATTGAAAACAACTAGAAATTAACGAATATGACATCGGCTGATATTGTTTGAATAAAGTTACATAAACGTGAAATTTATTTTTTAACGAATAATGTGTAAGTACATAATTACTTACAGAATAAAAATAATAAGTTATGTAAAAATGTTTTTAAAAATTAAAGAAATAAAATGTCTTGAACAATCAATTATTTATAAATTCAATTTTGCATTACTAGTATAATATGTATGAATAAAAAATTACAACAAGTACAACCGATCGAATTAATATAAATTTGATTTTGTTATTAAATATATAATAAAATGTAAAACAATTTTTATTTACTGCAATGAGCCATTTTTGTTATATTTAAATTATTATCTTTAAATATATGTTAAAGTTAATAGGAATTGTAACTATTTTATGCAACACTTATGTGAAAACTTTTATAAATTCTTTTTCAGATGAAAATTATAAGGAAGCGTGAAACGGTGTCTTTACTACTTTGTGCAGTTAAGTAAATTTATAATTAAGAACTTCATATTTTAAAAATAGATTTAAAACAACTAAATAAATTTATGAATTAATGGTTTATAAAGTGATTTGGAATAATTCTGTTAGATATATAGTAAATTTTTCACTTTATTCTAATTTTAAATGAACAAAATAATTTTTACCATTACGTCTGAAAATTTATGATAAAAAACCACAATTGCGGTCCCTATAATATAATAATTATGTAAAAACAATGCTGAGAACATTTCTAGTATATAGTATATTGTTATACTCAGATTTGTTTCGTTCATTTCACAAATTTGAAGTTATATATTTTATGAATAATTTGTATTTTTATAGTGTTTATAATATATTTTTTATCTTCCTATATAAATTGAGGTTTGCGTTTACTGTAGTATGCACTATTCATGTATGATGTTACTATTATTTGTTTTGTTAGTAAATTAATATATATTATTATACTATCAGAAAAATACATGATTCGATACAATAATTACTACTGTAATGTACACTATATACTTTTCATTACAATATATAAATGTTATAAAGTATACACTATTTGCAATACGGTAGACTACATATGGTGTGCATAATATACATAGTGTGAAGTGCAGGTATCATTTTGATAAAAATAATTAATTATTTGTTGATTGCTTCTATTGTGGTTATAAATATTGTGCTTTAATTTAGCTACACAATTTCTACTTTGAATATTACTTTAATTTTCAAGTCTTAAGACCTTTTTTAATTTCAGTAGTTCAACTACAACATTAATTTTTAAAGAATGCTACATGATTACTCGATAAAGAATCTACGTATAATCCACAAGTTTCTTCCGGTGCATTTTACATCTCGCAGGTATCGTCGATAAGAAATCAGTAGGGAAAACTGTCATAAGTATCATACAGTTCATCCTTGCTGATGGATGATACAGTCGCCAATGTACCAGGATAATCCGATGAGGCTGAGTTCAGCACTCGTCCATTTCTATTGGTATCTCGGTCGATAAGGGTTGACGACAATGGCGATGGTGATGACGTGGACAATAAGGACGAGGAAGAGATAGCCGAGGATGAAGATATGGGAACAACTATAGATTCGTGGTGATCGTGATCGTGGTCGTGATCGTGATCGATCTCGAATTTGCCATGATGGTCGTGCTTATCGTGGTGATGATGCTTGTGACCGTGATCGTGATGACCGTGTCCATGATGGTGATGGGCGTTGGCAACTTCCGCCGCGTGGGCTGCTGCAGCGGCGGCGTTGTTCTGCGCGACCTGGGCTGCATG
This sequence comes from Wiebesia pumilae, assembly GCA_018907045.1. Lineage (NCBI taxonomy): Eukaryota > Metazoa > Arthropoda > Insecta > Hymenoptera > Agaonidae > Wiebesia > Wiebesia pumilae. The sequence goes on from JACCHZ010000127.1 coordinate 6,972,498, forward strand.
AGCAGCCTTGAAATTAGCGTGTTGAGCCGCCTCGAAGTCAATGCGCGCGTGATGCAACTGGTCCTCAATGGCTTGGAGACGAGCTTTTGCCGCCCCGACCATGGCCGTTTGGGCAGCAAGTTCAGCTGCAGCTTCCGCCGCGGCAGCTGACGCGTGTTCGGATGTCGCTTGAGCTGCATTGAGAGCTGTCGTTATAACTTGTACCTGAGAAATATTGGACATTTTCTTATCAGACAATTTATTTTTAATAGTTACTCAATTGAAAGTAAGCATTAGCTTGGCGTAACGACACGAGTCTAAACTTCAAATTATGAAAAATAACCTCAGAAGATTCGCAAAATTTAAAATCAAATTTTAGATGAAATTCAACTGGCTGTTAAGAATTTAGTTTAAAATTTTATTCTACATTGATAACTTCTAAAGTAGATAGTTTTCAAATTAACTTTTTATATTAAATTCATGTGAATTTCATATAATTTTATAGCGTTGGAATAGCTTTAATCTCGAATCGCAATTTATCTAAAAAAGAATTAAATAGATTTTATTCTTCAGTCTTCAAATTCAAGAAGCTATCCAATTATTAAATGCGCTTGAAGTCAATCCTATCTCAAATTAATTTTATTTTAGTTATTTATTTTCATACACTTGATTACTAATATTACTCGAAAACTTATGATTCAAATAATTTCTGAGCATATATTATAAAAAAGGTATCTACGAACAATATTTATAGGAGTCATATTATTTAAATTTGACAATACTTCGACAAATAATTTGTTTCTAAAATTAAGTATGTAAAATAAATTATAAATTTCTATATACGCACATGTTAATGCACAAGTGTATTATAATTATGAATATTACTTATTGTGCAATATTTTGGTTAATATTAGAAATATCTATGATATTATTTTATTAAATTAACTGTTCAATAAAATATCTTTATTCCATATTTTTAATAATTGATTTAAGATACTGCAACTAAATGCCTTAGGATTGTACTATAACTCTTATAATATTTACATAAATCAATGTAAAAATAGTTTTTCATTGAAGAAGGCTTGAGTCCTTAAAAGATAAATTCTTAAAATATTTTGAACGGTAAACAATTTCAAAAGATTTATGGTAATAATTAATCTAGAAAATTATTATAAAAGTTTTCGAGAAGTGTAGTTAATAAACCGTATCCGAGTTCACAAGTAGACGAAAAAACACAACGAGTTAAGTACGATTTACAAAATTCGAGTCTTAAATATAAGTATAATAACGTTGATAATATTATTTTCCGAATAGAAGCCATACACATACCTGGATTCAAAAATAGTAGTAGTATGGGATCTTTTATACGAGTCCATGATTAACTTACCTATTAATTTATCACCGCATAACCATAAATTAGCTCACCTGGTGCATGGCTTGTTGGGCTGCGTGCGCGGCCGCAGTCGCGGCTCTTTGAGCCTGCTGGAGCTGCAGCTTCTCACTCTCTAGAGATCGATGGGCGCTATAAGCCTGCTGCTCCAGGCCCCTCAAGATGATTTGCTTGCCGGCGAAGGCGGCGGCTGCGGTGGCTGCGCTCAGGCCTGCCGACTGGCCCAGTCGATTTTTGGCAACGTAAGCCGCCTGGGCCGCGGCCGCCGGTTGGCTCTTCTCGAAGGTGTGAGCTTGCGCGGCTGCGCCCTGGGCTATGTTCACCAGCGGGCCACCCACGCTGTAACCGACCTTCGAGGGTAGCCCAGCCATTCCATTACTTTCATTTGCATTTCGTTTCTTACTTTATCGTAATCGCGCAGTCGCATACGCGAGCATTACATATTTTCTCCTATTTTCTCGAATCCTTTTAAACGCTTCTGATACTTTCTGAATGCAATTCAAAATCTCTTTTATTCATTAAATTATTCAACTGACATTGATAATAATTACCAATAATCAACGAAAAATCTTTAGACTTTGGCTCTCTTCAACAGTCATTGTTTTATATTTGCATATATTTCTCAAAATTATCTTCTGCTTAAGTGAAAGTTTGATAATCTAAATTCAAATGTAAAAAGTTGACATTTCTTAAAGTAGAATTTCTAAAAAAATTACTATTATTCAAAATTTAATAGAAATTATTACATAGACGTGACAGTATATATGAAAATTAATGTGTGTGTGTATGTGTTTGTATTAACTAAGATGCATTTTAAGGTACTTTTACAAATTTAATATAATATCAAATTGAAAATTAAACGCATAATCAAAAACTTAAAATAATTATTTCACTTTATGTAAGAATAACCTTTTAAAAGCTTCTTTATATTATTACCAAGCGTTAATTCATTAAAATAAATTGCCTTTTAATTTATGAAAGTAATTTTTTAAAACGTTTGGAAATATCTTCTACAAAAAATTAATCTGAATTAAATTAAATTTTAAGTATAATTTTTAATTTTTTAACGCTTTCAAAAAAAATATTTAAATATTAATTATATATTCTTTTTTTAATGGCATTACATTCCAAGTCTATTAAGATTTTTGTTTGAATTTTATGAAAACCAGATTTTACATAAAAAAAAATTAATTTTTTTATGTAAAGAAAAAGAGATTTAGTTTGTACTTTTTAAGGAAAAGATTAAAATTTACTAATTTTTAGAGATTTCAACATTAATATATTAAGCATTATGTTTTATATATTCTGTAATGACTAAATTAAGTTTCAATTGATAATTTGAATTAGAATTCCAATATCTAAAAATCCAATATTAAGTTCCTACATTACGTTTAAATACCCATAATGAAATTTCAATACATCTAATTAGATACCAAAAAAGATTTTCACGTACCTAAAGATTAAGTCTTATAGTTTCACAATATCTCTAAAATATTATTTCTTTTTCACATTTAAGTTATACTCAGACAAAGAAGTTGAATTTACAATAGAAGTAAATCTTATGACCTCGTAATCAATTATATAATGAAGAAATTACAAGAAAAAATACTTTGTGGAAAGTTTAACAAAATAATATCATAAGCTATAGAGATGACAAAAATACAAGAATAGAAAAAATTCTAAATAATATTTCTTATTCTTATAAATAGTGTTGTTTTTCTTAGATTTAATTGTTAAAATAAAGTATTATGTATCTTATGCGATAAATGTTACGGTCGAACAAACAAATAACAGGCGGAAATAGAAAATAAACTGGATGTGAGATCAAATTCTACCTTTGGCTGATGGTGATGATCGTGGTCATCATGACTAGCAGAAGCCACCGGTTCGATCTCCACAACCTGGGATGAACTGTAATCAGGTGACGATTCAGGTATATACTGGAATTCGTACCCCTCGGCTGCTTGTATTGCCTCCTCATCCTGGACGTTCTTCTTCGCTATAAGCTTTGGCAGATCATTCTACATAATTCAGATATTGTTTTCTTTTTAATTGTGTCGAGAGAAGTAAACAATGTGACTTAAGCAAATTAATAAGCCTGATGTGTATCTGATGTGCGGAGTATTTTATTAACTGGTATAATAAATACTGGTATCTAATATAATATAAATAATCTTTACATTGATGTAAAATTATTGCTCATAAGTTAAAGAGGACAATATTTTATTTTAGAAACATAAGGTTAAGCAAAAAATGAAAGTTGATATAATTTATAAATTATTTTTTAAAAGCCTTTTTTCAAGTTGAATTTAAATTTCAAATTTAAATTTCAAATTTCTTACAAGTTTTGAAGTATATCTGTCTGTTTATATTTGTTATAAAATTACTAATTTTTAAGTAATTTAATAATTTAATATAATTTTTGTTTTTGTAATCATTTATTATGATTATATTATTTATGTTATTAAAATATAAATATACATTTTAATTTTTATTAAGCACGTGCAATACTAGAATAGTTGAAACTCTCATTAAAAAAAAAAAGAAAAGTTTTTGTTTCAACTTACTTTCTCTTTAAACAAGCTTTTACTTTTATATTTTTGTACTATATTATTATTAATTTGGAATAAATTAATGCATGCAATCAACATATTAAATTATGGGTCAGTATACTTAAAATGTATTTATATTCAAGTTAATTTAATTACATTTCAGCTTTATTATTTTTAGATAGAATTTTTAATTCGAGATTCTTTCATATTAATTTATATGTATTGTAATTTTTCATTTTTAAACGAAAATGTCTAAAATTTCAATGAAAGTAGAAAAACTCCTAATGTAAAAATTATCTAAAATATAAAGTAAACTAACTTAATTCAAAATAAAAAAAAATTTAATTAAATTAATTCTAAATTCCTAAATTAAGTTTATTATTGCATACTGAAAATTTAACCTAATTATAATAAATTTTATTATCGCGTAAAAAATTATTAGAATGCATTAATATATAAGCATATTTTATAATTGTTATTTAATTAATTCATTTAACTAAAGTTTTTTCGAAAATTTATTATTGTATCATCTTATATAGGATTTTCAATACTTAATTATATATTAATTTATTTTATGTAAGAGTAGTCATTAAAATTTTGAAAATACAATACTACTATTATAATACAGTAACGTTTTGAATATTTCTTTACATTAAATAATAAAAAGTGAGGAGTGGAAGATTAAGACTAGATGGAGATAAAACCGTGTAACTCGAGAAGTTTTTGATAATTTCTTATTGCAATTTACAAAAACATTAATAATAAGTAATTATAAATTTAATCTACTGTATACAATGGTTTTTTAATTTGTATGAATTATTTTTAAAATTCTGTTAATATTTCTATAAGCGTTTAAATATTCCAAAATAATAATATTATTATTATTATTATTTTTACTTTACTATTAATTATTATTAATACAAAAATATAAAAGTAAAAGCTTGTTTAAAGAGAAAGTAAGTTGAAATAAAAACTTTTTAAATTATTTTGAGCATTTAAATTTCAGTAACAATTAATAAAAAATGGTTGAAATGTGAGAAAATAATATTAAAAAATTCCAATTAACATTTATATTAATAAATGATAAACACACGATAAAGGTAAATATCTTAAGACATAAATAAATTTTGTCAGTATTAAAAATGGTTATTTTTAAGAAAATTCTGATTTATAATAAAATATTTCATGATAAAGTAGAATATTATAAATAACAGTTTTTATAGGGTAGAGTATCTATCATATGAAATATAAAATAAAAGATTAATAATTATATGGTCTTTCTAATTAACGGAGTGATAGTAGCGTAAAAGTACAAGAATCTTGTAACGATATTTTATCATCATAATTATTTCTTATACAATAAAATCATTTAAAATTTTTTATGGACCGAATAGAAATAAAATAAATTAAAAAAATTTTATATATTTAAACAATTTTTTAAAATTTTAAATACTTTTTAATATAAATATTTTGAGTCAAAATTTAAGATATACTGTACTCATTAAAGTAAAACTATGTCAGTTTAAAAAATATAAACTAAAGCGGTTTATAATTATAGTACATAATTTGTGTTTATTAATAAATAAACTGAATCGAGAAAAAAATCACTTATATGAGTAATAAGAAAATTATTAATCAAATGAAATATCTCACATAATGTTTAAATGTAAATTCTTATGTAAAAATCCATAAAATATATTAGAGAATTTTTATAAAGATTTTTCTTGACAAAAAATTTATAGTAAGTAAAATCTAATTATTTATCATAAAAGCAAATTTGTTTATGATTTAAGGATTTTATTTATTAATTTGTTATTATGTCTTTTAAAAGTACATCATTATTTATTTATTTTGTTTAATTTTATTTATTTAAATGTTCAATTATATTATAATATCGTTTAAAACAATATGAAACTGACTATAAATACTAATTCATTCATAAAACAAATAAAAAGTATAATAACATATATACTTTTAAAATTACTTTTTAAAATTGTAAATAATGAAGTACATGCTTAAGTCTTTACTAATGTTTTTTTATTGTTTAAAAATAATTTTATAAATTAATTGAGTAAATTATAATTTTTTTATTATAAAATTTCAATTTGTTAATATTTGCTTTAAAAAATAACTTAATTAGGCATAATATTTACAATAAATACAAACATTGTTTAATAATAGTTAAGAGTACTTTTTACAACAATAAATGATGTCATTAATACATGTACACTTTTGATGAATAAAATAACCAAAATCATCTATCACGTAAAGGTAATGTATTTTGAAAAAGTAAAGGTATTAAACCAATTATGTAAATAGCTATATTACGTATGATAAAAAATATAATTGAGGAAGATACCTGCAAATTAATTTTTTTGTTAACATTAAATGAAATTAAATATTTAAAAATTTTATGTATTAATGAAATAATAGCATTTATACGACTAATAATTTGACTCTTTCAGACAAGTTTACTCATGTCCAATGAATATTTAGAAGAAAAAAAAACGAAACTATATTTGAATTCTCGATCTTCAATATCGGGCGATATTCCATTGAAATTAATTATCGTACAGTCTCTAGAAGCGAAAAATCCACTCTCGCTTTTGATTCAAGAAGAAGTGATCTACATTCTTTGCAATCGATGAGCTCACCTCGCTAGCCAGCACTTCCTGTTGTTGTTGTTGTCGTTGTTGTTGCTGCTGCTGCTGCTCCTCTTCTTGTTCCTGCTGCTGCTGTTGCCCCTGTTGCTGCTGCTGGGCCGGATGACCGAGGATCTTGAACTCGGCACCGCAGGTTGTGGCGAGGCTGAGGCCCAAAACGATCGGCAGGATCGCTTTCATATCGTTGTTTGTGGTCGTCCAGATGCCGGTGTTCTCAATGATCGCGACCGCTGGACTGTTCGCTACGTGGTGGAAGTCGTAATGCCCCTTTAGAGCCTCGTGGCTGCCGCGGCACCCGAGTGCACCAAAAGAAGTCGTAGCCCACCCGTTCACGCCCGAGCGCGTGGTCTCCTTCAGCCTCCCGCTCCCGTGTTGGACACTCGTTACGAGACCTCGGATGTCGATGATTATGCACCGTCGTCGGCCCTTTTTACCCGCAGCTTTGAGGCTCGAGCTAGCCAGCCGTTTCGGAGGAAATGGCCGTTGATTACGCAACCATTAGTCTTCGATTCAACCTCCGCCTACCTCTGATATCTTTTACCCGTCTTCTAGTGCACACTCTGACATGGATATGTTCTAGATGGACGATAAGTTAGAAGGTAATTAAAAAAAACTAGAAATCCATTCAATGGTCATATTTATGTAGCGCGAGCAATTTGAAACTCTTATGGATAATATGCATTATGCTTATTTTAAATCCTATTTATATTTCATCGCCTTAAACAAAAATAACGATCACGGTCAATGTGGATTGATAATATGTGTCAGAACAGCGATATAAATTTACAAAATTATAATAATATATAATTAAAATAATGTTATACGTAAAATATACTGGCAGAAATATCATTATTTCATTTATCAAAAGAATAATTAATAGTTTCCACAAAATAAGTTGAAAATTGAAATTGAAAATTGATAGTTTTATTTGTAAATCAAACAATATTGGGGTAAATATAAAACCTCTGCATTAAATATATAATTTTTTACCAATAAAATAGCAAGTTCTTTATAAATTGATATTAGCAATAACTTTAATAATAAATACATAATTATAAGCAAATATTTTTATGTTTTGTTTTAAATAAGTTAAAATATAAATTTCTTACAAAATTTGTGTGAATTCTCATTTAAAGTATTTTACAGATTAAATAGATTCAATAAATTAAATTTATTTTTGTACTAAATTATACCCGAATATGAATAAACTAATTACGTTTTAATATATATTTGCTAAAGAAAACTGTTTATTTTTTATAATTTTTAATAAATAGCTAAGTATTAACTTGTAGTTACTTGATCATTCTACAAAGTAATTATCACATTTTTCTCTAATTGACTTAGTTTATAGTTGTAACTTATAACTTTACTATAGTCTTTATTTTGTAAATGGAATGTACAAAATTTAGAAGTGAACCACGCTTTTATAGAATTTTATACCTATCACAGTATATTTCATGCACAAGATTGAACATATGTACATGATTTATACAATATATTCTACCATTACTTGTTTGCTTATGTATGGATATTTTCATGTTCTAAATATTGTAATATGTGAAATTAAGAAAGTGTTTTCTTTTTATATTTAGTCTATCAATATTATATCTAATTATTTTGCGAGAATCAGTCACTCTTGTTTTTACAATTTCTGAGCTTTACTATGACAATATAGTGTAAAAATATGTAATTCAATGACAGGTATAGAAAGTAAGAGAGAGAAAGACACAGACAGAGTAAGAGAGAGAGAGAGAGAAAAGGAAAACGAACGGATGGTAAGGAGAAAGGTCTCTTACTTAGCGACAGTGACGTGACTGCATAGTGGCGGCACATAATCGGTGTACCGATCTTTTTTCTTCGGAAAAACAAAATATTTTTTGCCAGAGAACGTACGAGGAGGTATCCGGATATTGAACTTCCGCATGATCAAATATTTGTTTCATAACTCTTTTGCGTGAGAGATGTATTTTGCGGTTGCTTCGCGTAGAAGCTTAGAAGCTGATGCGAAGCAAGCAATTAAAACAGTCGATTCATTTTTCTCGAATTTATGGTTATCTAAAAAATTTAACTCATTGGTGCTCGGGTACATATACTGTAATTATTTTATATGAAAGTAAGTTATTACTGATAATTGTTATTACAATTTATTCACTAATATTTATCACTAATGGAATCATAAGAAATTTGCTCTTTTTACTATTACTAAAAAGAAAACCATTACAAATACATGATATTTTTTAAAAGTTTCGAGAACGGTTTATTGTAATTTTGCAACATAATAAATGTGGTCTATGTAATTTAAAAAAAAAATAAAAAATTAATATATAATTTGATATATAAAGAAACATTTTACGATTCAAGTATATACATAAAAAAGTAAAGTAAATATCTCAATATTTTAATAACTATTTATACAACTTATTTAATTTATAGTACATTTATTAAATATGACTACATAAATTATATTTTTATAAATTTAAAATGTTGAAATAATAATTCGAATTTCTTTAAAAACTGTATTTGTATCTTTTTTCTAGTATATTTAAAAAAATCTTATTTATATTTAAATTAAACCTACTGTATAATTCAATAGTATTAAATAATAATTTCTATTTATAAAATTTAGTGAAAATTTTTTGTATTAATTACATAATTCATAAAAGTGTAGGTGTTAATATATACCTTCTTGTAAAAAAGTTAATGAATTTAGAATAACAATGTAACAATTTCTAAGTTTTATATGATTTGTATAATTTGATAAAAGTCTAGAAGATATTTTCTGACAACTAATGATTACACCAACCATCCGTAAATCATTTCCAAGGATCCTGTTTATCAATGTTCATACTTTCTTTCTAATATTTTTCAAAATATATAAAGAATTCACGATGAGATGAATGACTAATTATACAAAATACGTTTTAGAGAATATTTGAAAAAAGTAAGAGAAAGTAGAGAGTCGTAATTTGTCAGTTATTTAAGAAAAACTCATAAATTATTACAAAGTAATAAAGTGTAATCGAAATAAAATAAAATGTATAAAAATTGTTTTATCATTGTTAAATATTTTAAAAATATTAGTTAATAATAATATATTTTTACAGATCTCATATTCGTACACGTGAATTTTTAATGTAAATTAATATTTAATACGTCAGTTTAAATATAAATCTTCTATATGATTTTTATAAATTCTGAATATTTAATTCTATATTGTTAAAATTGAAAGAAATCTCAAGATTCTCAATTTATTGATATAATTATTAGATTCCATAAATTTTTCTCTGTAAAATTAAGTTTACATTAATATTGTTTGTACTTATTTTATCATAAATTGCTTAATATTATTTAAAGAATTAAAGTAAGTTACAAATTTATTCATAACATAAAACACTACGATAATAACCATGAAATAGTATGATGTAGTAGCTAACCAGGGTTCCTATTCATTATCACTAATATTACACACATTATCTGTAATCGATTATATATAAATGGTCATAGTTTGAAATAATTTTCTTGTTAATATAAAATAAATAGATAATTAAATACACACACACACACACACACACACACACACATATTGCACTTAAAGAAGTATGAAATTTGTACACATTTATATGTAAATTCTGTAAAAATTTAATGTATGAATCATCAGATGAATATTTAGTCTTACCTTTAGTTTAAGTTCTTAATTAATGGAATATCATGTAATGAAAAAATAACATGATTTATGTTAAAAATTTGCTTCATAAATTTTTAAAAATTCACTTAAAAATTCCATTGGTAGAAACTTAATACATTGTGATAATTAGAAAGTGAAAAACTACGAAGAATATAGAAGAAAGATCATATTAGACTTCTAATTTTAAATAATTAATTAATATGATTTGTAATACATTCAAGAAGCTCACACATGAAGAAATAGCTCAGAATAATCCCTTAACAATCGAAAAATGAAAACTAAAGGTTAAATGTATATAATAGCTGCATCCTCTCTTACAAAACTAGTGCAACTCAGGTACATATTTGGCAGGTACAATTCGGGCCGCTCTGAATTTTCGTACGTGATTTTATAGTTGCTCGAGAGTCAACACCCGCACTTACTCTCGATCAAAACGCATACTTACAACGATACGCTAATTGATCCATGCTACGACTGTGAAGCCCACAAATATCTCAAGTAATTATTAGCATGCATAAGAGCTATCACAGAATGACTTTAAGGTAATGAGAAAATTAGCCGTAATTTCTATTTTAACCGTTTTTGGGCTTTCATTTTTCGTCGTATCCTTAAAAAGAGAGTTCCGTTCATTTAATGCTTCAATTATATCAATTAATAGTTTATTCTTACATAAAATACTTATAACAATACTATTGGTACTTAACAACGAATTACATATTAAGTTCATATCAATAATGTCTATGAACTACTGTTGATTATTATTTTTGTAAACACTATTTATTTGTACAAATACAATATTAAATATAAAAATTTTAAATTAAAGTAAAACATTTATTTTTTATTTTAAAAAATAAAAAATATTTCATTCACGGTAAAAATTAGCAAGATTTTATTACAAAGTATATAGTAATTGATTTGAAATTTTTAAAGAATATTTTAAATTCATAAATGTCAATAGCCAGCCAATGATCATTTTAAATGTTCTATGTTATTATATTCATTTTATTTAAATGTTCTATTTTATTACAATTACTTTATTTGAATGTTCTATTTATTACATTTACTTTATTTCAATGTTCAATTTATTATGTTTATTTTATTTTAATGCTCTATTTTATTATAAAAATGAATTTGTAACGACTACCAACTATACAATTTAAAGATTTTTATTTTAGATTCATTTATTTACTGTGGATTAAGAGAATTACGCAATATAATTTATAAAAATGATTTGTAATTTTTATTAAAAGAATTTCTGTTTTTTTTGCAAGGTAGTTTTAGCATCAATACATAAATAAAAAAATAGAGATAATTATTATGTGTAAAGTAAAATTGATAAAATTCGATATTATAAAAATATGTAAAATATTTCTAAGTTTTGCATGATAATATAAATTTTGGATAATTTTATTAAATCAAAAAATACTTCACGTATGCATTTATAAAAATTTTGTAATTCAAATTTAATGTGATGTTCTGATGTCATTATCAATATAATTTTCTATGAATTCTAAAACACTATAAAACCTGTTTTATATATAATGTATGGATTTTATTTTATTATTAAATTAGCATTTTCAAAAAGTTAATTTCAATTTTTAGTGAAGAGTCTGCATATTTTAAATTGCTTAAGAATATTAATATTTAATCTCTTACAAAATATTATAAAAAAAATTCATTAAATGTAATAATTGTAATTTACTCAATATAAAACAAAAATCAAATTTTTAATTTTAAACGTTTTATTTTTTTATTAATAATTATTCTCAACTTATTATCATAGACCTTATTGAACAAATAAAGCATAGAATATACTTTACGATCTAATTTAAACTTCTTTATATAAAGAACATTCTATTATTCTTGAAATTATTGATAATATTAATTTTAATTTAAAATTCATACACAAAAATAAAATCAAATAAAATTGTTATGTTAATTATTTTAACTATTAGTGAGTTTAACTATTTCATATAATTTTAAAACCAACAAAGATTTTTATATCTAGTAAGTCTTTAATTAATAGTAATTGCGTTTAATAATATTTTGTATTAAAAATTCTATCTATCATAATTATTTTATAAATAAGATAAATAAATTCAAACATTATTATTATACATTGAAGTTAATTAATTATATCACTGTAACCTTATGGTAAGAACTTATGAGATTATTTAGAAACTTCTAAATATTATTTTCAAGAAAAAATCTTTTAAAATAAACTAAATATATGTTAGTAAATTTACGCTTTTCTTATTAATATTATAATAATAAAAGCATTATCCAATTAAAAGAAATCCTATATCTCGAATAATTAATTCTAAGTACATATTTATGAAATCCGAAAATATCTGTACTTAAAACTTTTCAAAGAAATAAAATCTCGAAAAAGAATAATTTTTAGATTTAAAGTATGAATGGGTATACTTTTTAATACACACAATTACAATTTTTTTATGTAACGTAAATTTTTGACATACAAAAGAATTATTGCTACATATAGTAAAATATTACTATACTTTTGATTACTTTTACTTTTCATTCAAAGGCCTATAAATGCTATAATAATATTTTATTCAATATAAACCTTAGTTTATTAAAGGTTTAAGTTGAATCAAATATTAAATTTGTACTAATTGTATGTTGCTTATGAATATTTTCTACGTATCTAGGCATTTGAAATTAACTAAAATAAGTAACTATTATTTTACTAATCTTAATTATAAATAAAAATAAAGAAAGCATATAAAAACGTTATGTTCTTGATTAAATTTAATGATTAAAGATAGACCAACCAGAGATATGAATATATAAAAACATATTAATTATTAAATTTAATTTTTATGAGTACATGCACTTTATAACAAGTTTGAAACTAACTTATGAAATTGTTTTATAAATCACTTGTTAAAAAAAGCAAATATTATAAAACTGAATTGAATAATTTTTATTATTTAAATTGAAGTTTAAATTTGTAATATTTTTAATCTGAACATATTAATTTATATGTAGTAGTAACATATATATTATACAAAAAATTATCAAAAAATGTCATTCATAAAATATAAAATTTTTTTCGATGTCTAGCTTTACTAATCAAATTCATTGTAGTATTGTAAACTTATATGCTTACGCGAAAGAAGAATTAGCAATTGCAGCATCTTTCATATTATGCAAGGCATTCACGCATCAATGGTAGATTGAAATTGAATGCTCCGACGATTCATAATAATTAGCCGCGAGTCAATAATGGCTTTCTCCAGTCGTGCACGAGGGTTTTAGCAAAAAGTTAGGATAATTTTGTCAAAGCATGTCGGTGCACGGTGCGGAGTAGTGTCGCAAAAGTCTCTATATACAATATCGTACAAAGCTCACCATTCAACTACTATTTTCGATGAAAGTAGAGCTGCACAATAATGTAAGGCAATAAATGCCGTGTAAAGGATAGCGAATCAAAAGTTATGAAAAAGAAAAAACTGTCGCGCGTATTTACGCCAATGGAGCATGATCCGCGACGAAAAGAATATAGAATCTGTAGCCTGTAGACGTCGATCAACGGAGATTGACACCGCAAACTTCTTCTGGATAGATTGCTGTTGTTAAACAACAATCGAACAGCGATTTAAGATATTCCTGAATATGGATCAAATAATTGTTCAAATTGGTAACATATTCACTATGAAAATTAAGAAAAGGTATATAAGACCTGTAGTACGATACGTTTAAAGAATAATTTATATTTTTAATACTAGAGCTCAATGATTAAGACATGCTTGATATGCGTATTATTATTTTAATACAAAATACTTTAAATGTATACGATAGACAATATATATATATTGTGTATATTAAATAAATACTTCTTTTTATCAACTTCTACTATATCCGAGTCAAATTATTTAATCAAATTAAATATTCGTTAATCATAGAATGTAATATCTTATAGGTAACAAAATAAAAAAGTAACATAATAGCAATAATATAATAAAAAATATAAAAAATCGTTACAAAAAATTTACAAATTTACCCTAAAAAAATTTATGTACAATATTAATACAAAATCAACTAAAATTCATATTTTTATATGAATTTATATTTTATATTTTCTCTTCATATTTTATGCTGAAACCTAATATATTAATTGAGAAGTGTTGAATTAATTAGTTAGTCAGTAAATATAATTTCTCTAACTAAGCTACCATTGGTCAGGTGAACTGTCCAATGTGTGGTGCAGACAGTTATAACTCAGCTTTACTTAAGAGGGAAAACCATTGTAAAGCTCTAAAAATTAATTTTTTTAATTATTTCTATTACTTAAGGTCATAAATGTAAATCAAAGAAATTCTAGAATAATTAATAATATTTTTAAAGCTACAACGAAATTCCTTATATCAAACAGTACTATATTTAATTTTGTATTTATTTAATATTTGTAAATTTACAGTATCTAAAACTATAATTTTGTATTATAATTAGCGTTAAGTACTTAAAAAAATATTTCAGAATAAAATTAGCAACATTATTATGAAAATTAAGATACAGTTTTTAAAGTCTTATAATATCTTCTTCTATTTAGTTTTATAACTAAAAAATAAAAACATAGACTTTTTTAAATGTCTCTTCAAATCATGATGTATCATGCAGTACGTTATATAAAAAAAGTAAACGCTACGATATTGCGCTATTGTATTTGGAAATGACAGTACTCGTAGTACCCTTACGCGGCCTAACTTCATGCTTGGACTAGATGCCTCATCTATAACAAACAGAATAACTTTCATTGTCATTGTTTTCTACATAACAGAAGGAATAATAATGATAAAGGCTAATTGCAAAGTAAAACCATATTTGGTTCGGAAGCTTTCGGTAATACCTGTGCTGGTGATACTTTATTCTTACACTGAATAACTCTTTTTTTGTATAACTAATTTCGATTACCAATTTTCTGCTTACATAAAAAATTAACGTTAATTTTATCCTCGCTTAAAAATAATAATATACATAATATTACAACAGTAAGTTATTGTTTAAGAATAAATCAACAAAATAAAATCAACTCATACAACTTTCTTCAAATGTTATTTTTCTAATCAAGGATTTAGATACAAAATGTGAACCGGTCCTAAAGACAATAATAATTGGTCAGATTGGTAACAGTAAATAATAATAGAAAACATCTAAATAACGAGGTTGTAAGTATATTCATTGAAAGCAGAAACTCTTTATTCAGAAGAGAATATTAATAATACCTCAATACTTAGGTGATACTAAATGTAAATAAAAAGTAAATAAATGAATATGAATATTTACTGTTTAAAGTGATTTTATCAATCATAGAGTCAAATTGAACTTTAAATAATAATATGCAATATTTAATAAAAAAAAGTAAATATATGAATTGAATTTAATAGAACAAAAGAACTTTCAACTCAAGTTATTTTCAAATGTTTATGTTGCTATCATAAAAATATAAGAAATAAATTTAATAGTCACCAAAAAGTTAATAACAAATGTTATTCTAAAAACGAGTTCTTAATTGGAGTTGTCTAATAAATTTTATGCATAAAATTTATTTTATATAAAAACGTATTTAAAAATATATAAATTAGATAAAAAGATGGACAATTCAAATGCAACTAATTTCAGATTTACTTATTATAGAGAAAATCTTCTTGATTGATTCACTGAAATAATAATTCAAAAGGTTACTAACTGTTTTCTTCTAAAATCCAAAGTTGCAATGATGTGAAATTCGTAGATTCTCTGGAGCTAAACGAATAAACACATAAAATTAAGTGGAATCCTGTAAATCCAAATTAATTGTATATCTATTGAAATGCTTATGGCTACCTATTGGATTTACAAAATAATCACAGTTATTATAAATAATAATCTTTGAATGGCATATATTTTTATAAGATATTAGTGCTCAATTAATGATAATTGTACGAAAATATGTCTGCATATATTCGTATTTCATATTTATATAAACTAAAAATTATTGAAGCTAATTTTTTAATTTTTAAAGTTATTTTATTATATTAAATAATATAGCGATAAAAAGTCTAAATTAAACAAAAAGTGTAAATAAAAAATCCGAATTTCCTTTGTAGCCCAATAACCGAAATTAATGCGTAGACTTTTATTTTTAATAATTTTCTAGATTAAAATTCTATTTGAAATATTTTAAAAATAAATAAAGCGATTATAAATAATTTATTTATAACCTCATATATATGCACAAGATTTAAAGCGTAATTAGAAAACGATAAGAAAACGGCTAATGATATAGTCTCGAAATTGATTTTTAACGTAAGAATACATTCTTCAGTACATACTAAAACAATTTTTTTATTTAAATAGCGTTCGTTAATTATAATATCTGTTTAATATGAATTAACCAATGGTTAAAACTTTCTTATAAATATATTATTATAAATGAATTTGGCTTCTTGTCATGTTTAGAAACTCGGGATATCACAATTGGCACAATTTAGGGATTCGTAAATAAAACAACTGATGAAATGATAGTATCTTTATTAATGTTAGATAATTGAACTCGAAAGACAATATACCTGTGACGGTCTATTGTTTATTTACTACCGTTCCCTTCGGTGAGCCGTCTACACCTCTTGCAGCTCCTGTTGTCAGGTGAGCTGGAGGCCTGGTAGGACTCCCCGCGGCGCCTACTTACCCTGTTCTCCGCTTCTGTGTTTGCCGAATTAGCTTGTCGACCAGGGTTCGGTTGTGATTAAAATAGTAAATCCTTTATTTACGAATTACTTCCGGCGTCGCACCGCTACAAAAAATATAAATTACAGTTAGTAACTATCGCAAACACAATCTTCGATTAACCCTACACATTCGCGGTACATTGTGTACATTCGCACTGACTCGGCACAACGTCCTCAGATTTCTAGCGTAGGTACAATGCGATTTTCATAAACAATATTGCGGGCTTTCGCTTCATTTACACACATTATATTCTCGGCATACAACCCTCACGGCTTGCCGACTCGCATCATCCACACTCCTGAAATTGGTACCTTCGTTACCCCTCGGGAAAGGAACGTGAAGGTGGTCCGGAGGAGAGAACGTTGTAAGCGCGCTCTTCGGGTGGTCAGGATGGTGTAGCGAACCGCATCACTCCTGGAACAGTCAGGGTAGCGTAGCAATTACTATCGTCCTGGAGGGAAACCGCTTCCCCCAGGAGAAGAGGACGCGAATCACGTTCTCTCTGATCGATAGGGCAGTTATCTAGATTACCTGCGCCGTGCTTTTATATTTCGCCAACTTTGACGCTGCTGGAATACTAGTGTTACTGTTTTCTCGCTCTTCCCTCCTTTGGATCTCTCGCTCTCTCTCTCTCTCTCTCTCTCTTGTAAAGCGAAGAAAACTATCCCTCCTTCGCTTTTCCCCTCGCCACCTAGCGGGGGTGATAAATTTCTGCTCCTTCCATTAGGCGGCGTGGGTTCGTTGGTGAGGGGAAACGGTAAGGCGAGCGTTCGCTCTCGCCTTGGCGCTCACTCACGCATTTCGCATAAACCGTTGTGTCGCGCTGCACACCCTCGTGTCTCACTTTCAATATGGCGCCGGCCGCATCGTTTGCGTACCGCGGTTTCGGATGCACGTATTTTTAAGTAAAAATGTTTTCTGCGCGAGAAGGGGACTTTTCGTCGCAGACCACCTGTACATCCGTCTTATTTATTTAGTGTCATATCAGAAATATTTTGTTTTTATATATAAAATATACAGATTTGAGTTTTTGTTCTTTATACATATTATTTAATAAGTTTGTCTGATTAATATTGAATTATCATTGAAAAAAATATTTACGTAAAATTATGAATTTGTGGATACTACAAGTGTTAAAAAAGTAACTCGAAAAAGAAAAATACAATTAAAATTAAAAAAGAGGAGTTCGATTAAGATTTTTATGGATATCGATCATTTTATAAAAGTATAGACTTAACATCTACGTACAACAGTCTATACATAATAAATAGATGGCTCAGACGGAATAATAAAGAAGCGTTGGAATAGTTTCATTCAAATATAGTATCTTTTGGAGTTTCCTTTTAAAAGCTTGTTATCTAAAGTATCTAAAGTATGGGAAAATGTCCTCTCAAGAGCATTTGTGGGAAAAGTTAATTTTTGATAAAGGTGATAATGACGGGTTTTTCAGAGCAGAACTTTAAACAAAAAAAAATGTGCGGCAGGTAAGAAAAATCAAAGAAAAGGTCTGAAAATAGAGCGCTGCTTATCAGAGTACTATAGGATTTTTAAAAAGTTACGTTCGTGTGAAAAGAAAATATAAACGCGTATTATAGAATATATTAGAGTATTGAACGCATGATGCACAGTCGCATGTACAAATTTGCTTCAGCCTTTGGTTTAGTTTTATAGAAGCACCTACGTTTTCTATAAGTGTACTAAGTACTTTATTGTTATCCTTATATTTTTATTATTATTAATAAATTATACATTACTCTAGAGATATTTTATCTATTATTAAAATAATGCTATAAATTTAAAAACGTAGAAGCTTTTGCTAATTACAATTTTTTATTATATCAAAGGTAGAAACTACAAAATAATATATTTCTATTTATTTAACAACATTTAATAAAAAGGTAAAAATACAGATTAACATATGTGACTTTTTTTAAAAAATTATTAAATCTAAATTAAAATTGATTTGAATTGAAAAAAAAATTTTTTCACTTTTTTAATAATTTAAGTATTATAAAATATGTTTTAAATATTAACTAAAAACTCCATCATGTAAGTAAATCCAGTACGTTATCTAGAAAAATAAAAATTTTTCTGTACTAAAATTTTCGGAATTAAAAAATTTTTTAAATTTATCTAGTTAATATCGATATATATAAATAATTCAACTAATTTTCTGAAGTTCAATGAGTTAAGAACTTATAAGAACGAAGTTGAATGACATAAAATGCATTAACTAACTTTTTTATGTATTCTAGAAATGAATCGTGATCAATTATAATTGCTGTTTTCTTATTTAAATAAAATATAGATATATCTTGGACTAAATGCTATGGAACTTAAAGGACAATGTCAATAATCGCTATAATATAATAGATGACTGTTTAAAGTTAATTTAAAGAAAAATTAAAATTAGTTATTAATTAAACTATATTAGATCAGAGTTAGTTTTAAAAATAATACAAATAATATTATTTTTTGTGCAATACTACTAATTTTATCACTAGCAATTGTTAAATGATCAATTCTATGAAGGATATGATAAAGGCCTAAGAAATTATGAATCCCAATACAATGTATAAATATTTTTATTAGAACAAGTTGATACTTATTAATTAATAATAATAAATTTCTATTAAAGAATAGAAAATAAATCTGTCTATTAATAATATAAAAATTGAAATATATTTCAGAATTATTGTAAATGATAAAAAAGACAAATTCAAAAATATAAAAATTTATTAAACGTTTTCATTAAGAGTTAGTTTTAAATGATTATTATTCATTAAAAATTTGTTTTTATGTGAAGTTAAATCACAAATCGAGTTTTATTAGAGCAAATGTACTATTAAGGATGGTTGATAGACAATTACATTTTTGTACATAAATATTATTTGAACTTAACATTCATTGACACTTTGAATATTAATTCAAAAAGCTAATCCAATAAGTAAATTCCATTTCTTCATTTGGAAATCAAACTTTAATATTGAAATTCTATACAAAAGTTCATTTTTAGAGTTATCTGCAAGACACATTAAATTATTCAAAGATTTATATTATTTATAAATTATATAAAATATTTAAATTTAGTAAATAAATATTCATTAGTAAGTTTCATAATTTCTAATTTGTTCAAAAACATACTGTATTACAGAACATGATATAATCTAGCTAGAAAATGTTATTCTTTCAATCTTTCTTTGTATAAAAATTATTTCATAAATTTTGTAAATATATTAGACAAATTAATATATTTTATTTCAATAAGCTTTTTTTGATTCATGTCAATTTATAATTTGTTATTTCATCCTTATTTAATTCAATGCTCACTGAAAAAAAAGTAAGTGTCAGTGGATTTATTAAACTTTAATTCCTAATCAGATTAAATGTTGAAATTATTAATAAGAAAGAAAATATAAATTACTATTTTTAATCGTTTCCTTGCACATTAATGGAATTATTTTGTAAAAAAATATGAAACTTGTAATCATTTACTACCTTATTGATTTTTGGCACAATTAAAATAAATTTAGCTGCGATAGGCCTTTTTATCTATAACCGGTAACATAATTTCCTTTTATTTGACGTATGTTCATCACATGATTAAGAATCGCCTTAACCGGTCATGTCGAGTATTTACATCCGATTAACTCAGTTTCGCACAAGCATATCGCCAGACGGCGCCCAAGTCAGAATGCCAGAAAGAAAAACACCAAAACGAAAAGGCAAATGGCCACTGTATGCAGTAGTGAGCGCGCAAGTTCCGCGCCACCAAGTTTCTATAGTGCATGACTGTGTAGTATCACACGCAGAGTAGTATTCAGTACCAGAAGGAAGCACGCATGAAACAGATTGTTTCGTTCTATGTTTCGCGGCGAAACTCGACCTCACTATCTCTCGTATGTGCGCGTGTGTAAAAAAGAGATACAAAACAAATAGGGAAAGAGTAAACTTTCAGTGATCAGAAGCACATGAAATTAATCAAAATGAATGAAGAACTTTCCAAGTATACATATGCGGTAACTCAAGTACTGTGAGTGTGGTGCATGCGTACGCGCGCGGCACCTTGCCTACGTATGAATCTCCTTGCACGAATATGCTCCTAAATCTGTTTTCATTCTTTTCTCTAGCAGTCTCTCTCACTCTCTCGCAGTGTTTATCTAGAGTGTGCTAGTAGAAAAAAGAAAAGCGAAATCTATATAAGTGTCGTACACGCGATTAACAAGAGGTACAGGTATATGGACGGGTACTTAACAGTGATGCGAATAATCGCGGTGCACAGTACACAGGACAGCTAGGTATAATCGTGAATTAGCCTCCACGAGGAAGAAGATGCTATCGGCTTCCTCGTCCTCGTGTGTCGGTGCGCGCACAACGTTGTCGTGGCTGCGGCCGTCGCGATGAGCCCAGCCACATCGACGCTAATCGACAATAACGCAAGGGACAATAACCTAATGATCTTCGTCGCGACCGGTACAAGCGTGATGAAATCTGTCTCCGAGGGTGAGCTGGGCGTGGAAGAGGTGAAGCCCGTGGTTGTTGTAGGAACCGGGACAAACACGACGTTCTCGGTCGAGGTGAGTGAATGGTATTCTTTTTTTCCGAGGTACTACTATTCGAATGATTGCTTCACAGTTATTTTATTTGAGATTGACTTAAGTACCTCATCTTGTATGAATCGTAACCATGTTTGGTTCTATCAATGTTTATAATCGAATAATTTTTTCTACAAATATGTTCAGTGATCTTGGAATCTTTCACAGAAGCAGTACTCATATTGATAAAAGTAGGGATTTTCAATACTTTAAAACTTTTAAATAAAAAAAATCAAAGAAATGGTAAGCATTCAAAATGTAAAATATTGCCAATGCATGGATAGTCTAAAAATTTTTTAAAATTGATGTCAATAACATGAACACATAAATAAATCAATTCAATTACTTGCCTTTAAGGTATTTAAAATAATAATAGAAATAATTAATTATTATTATAATGATCAAGTTCTCTATGATTCCAAAAGAGAATTCTGGTTCATAAATTATTTTTATCTATAATAATACAATTTGAATCATTCAAAAGATATTCAAAAAGATAAATTTTTTAATTTATATATTCTGCAATATTAATAACTTTTATAAAATTTACTAAACTTTAAATTATAATTCAAATTACATACACGATGGAGATATCACTATATTTGATACAAGATTTTACTCAGAAAAAGTATTACCAGCTTTTTATAAAATATAAGAGTTTAATTACATTCTTTAATATTATGATTGACACATTAAGAAAAAAAGTCAATGAAAACATTTATTTATAAATATGATGTTTAAGAAAAATCATATTTTTTCAAATATGAATCTACAGATAAGCAAATAATGTGCATTAATTATTATTTCATAGTTACATGATGGTATTTACTTGAAATTATTTATAATAAATAGCTATTAACTTATTTTAAAACTAATATTTTTACCTTTATAAGTCGAATATAAAAAAAATAGAAATTCAGATGGATAAGAAATTAAAAAGTTTAAATTAAAATAAAATAAATAGTGGCATTATTTATTTAAGCTAGCTTTTTGCTTAATTTACTTTAAAAAATTCTTTTTCTTCATTTAAATAATTATACAAAATATTTAATTTTAAGTTTCCTTAAGATGAAAAAACTTTCATTTTAGGTTAATTCTTGTGCAAAAACAAAAAGAAGTACTCTCAAGAGAACGTTTACATTACCACGAATGCTACAGATTCCTAAAAGACGATCTAAGCACCAAGGAGAGAGAGAATTTGTCAAGGATAGCATCATGCAGTCCATAGACCGGTCGATCAAGGATCAGAGTAGATTATCATCTGGAAGTAAAAAGGTCTCACGTAATCACTCTTGGAAGAGTTTTGGAAGACTTATCAAAAAAATGGTTCAAAGTGTGGCAAGTGTTGGTAGTCAGAACCATAAGACATCTAGTGGGGATGGTTTAGGTTCTAGCGCAGGAGATATAAGGGTTCCACCATCTCGGCTAGCACATATACCTCTTGGTAGAGTACCAGGTGTTATCGGTCTAAGAAATCATGGCAATACATGTTTTATGAATGCAGTGTTACAATGTTTATCGCATACAGATACTTTGGCTAAATATTTTGTACTCGATGAGTACAAAGCCGATCTTATAGAAAAAAATAAATTGAATTCAAAAAAGTATGGGACTAAGGGTGAGATAACGGAACAACTAGCCCTATTACTCAAAGCAATATGGAGTTGCCAATATGATCCAGAAATGAGCACTGCTTTTAAAAGTGTTGTTGATAAGTATGGAAGTCAGTATCGTGGAAATTTACAACATGATGCTCAAGAATTTTTATTGTGGTTACTAGATAAAGTGCATGAGGACCTTAATCAAGCTACTAATAAAAAGTACAAGATTATTAAGGTAAGTTTTTAGTATTTAAAATTATAACTTATATTTTTATTAAAAAAACTGGTTTTGAAAAATTGAAAATATATATTAGACAATGTATTACAAACAAAATTCAAGCTAATAAAAAAACTAAAAATAAAGAACAGAAATTAATATGTGTATATAATAGTAAGAAATTTATTTTTCTTTCACTTTGTAAATAAGTATGTTATTTAATCGAATGCTTTGTTTTCTATTTTTTAGTGATCCTGAAAGATATTTTGTAAAATCTATAAAATTTTCTTTGCATAAGGTACTACTTAATAAATATTCAACAAAGTCAATGAATGAAGTATTGTCAAGCTTGTATTAAAGATTATTATCTTTTAATTATCTTTTGAAAACTTCTATTTTTTTTTCTTAACATTTTTAAATTTCATTATTTTAGATTCATTTTGATATTTATGAATATTTAAACCCATGTATATATTATAATTATACGGGAAATCTATAAATTTGTTATACAATTCGTAATTACAAACATAAATTATTAAACTATAATGTCAAATGAATATGAATCATAAAGAAAACAATAATATCACAATCACACGTTGAACATGATGCCTCCATAGAAGTAAGGTTATATCTTACGCAACATAATCTTTCACGTATTTCCAAATAGAGAAGCAAAAAATAAGTATAGAATGGGATGTATGTATCAAAATGAATTGAAAAAGAAGAGAATAAGATAATAGAATCACACTTCCGCAATTTCACTAGTTTTAAAAGTAGCAAAATTGTACAACTGCGTAATGAATACGTTTTTGAATAATAAAATTAAAATTAATTTTTTAACGTTTCTATAAAAAATTTTATTTACCGCATTTTTATAATTTTAACATATATTTAACATATACAAAATACTTAAAAAATATTATGTTTATAATATTTTGTTTATATTATAATTTTATTAGTATTACATGCATTTATTACTTTCTAATATAATTTAAATTTAAGTACTACGAAGTTTAATTTTTCTTACATTAGTGCTGTGGTTTTAATAATTAACAAAAAGTTCATTTTTTAAAATGAATTAATTCGTTAATAAATTAGATGCGAAAGTAAGAGGATATAAAATAAACGTGCAATCAAATTTACGTAAATTGAATAAGCTTATGCAAAATATTAATTTTATTTAATAACTCATTGTATTAACAGTTGTAAACAATATTTTTATAATAAACATGTAATTATTATTATATAAAATAATCTAAAAGTATAAATTATACATGTTATAAATTATATTTTTAATTAAATTAAACTGAAGTTTCGAATAACAAAAACATGAATTTAAGAAAAACTAAAATATTACTAACTGTAAAAATTTAAATATCATGGAATTTGGAAAAAATCGGTAATAAAATATAAAACTCATACATATAAAAGAGAAACAAAGTACCGATAAAAATATAAATAGAAGTGAGAATTAGTGAATGTATCGATTGCGCGAAGGAGAAAAACATTAGAAAGAAGCGCACTTGATCAGTTAGAACACAGCACATAAGCGAAATGTAAAATCATTTCCGTTAGATCGACGGATTCTATACGCTTTTATTATTTTTATTATATTCTTTCTTTCTTACTCTTCCAGTTTTTCTTTTTCATTTTTCTTCTTATTTGCGCTACTGTTCGCATAGTTTGCAGTCGGTCGCTCGGTCATTCTGCTTGACCGAGACGCTCTCCGTATACACTTGCGACTCTATTTCTTTCTGAATCCTCTCCCCGTCTATTTTTATCATTGATACGAAAAGGCAGACATATTTTTGTAACTTAATCATGTTTTAATGATATTCATTAAAGATCTCGAGACAACAAACTTTTTCGAGATACAAAATGCCTTTCATATATTTTATTGATTTTATTTTGAGTTACGTTCAAATAGTTTTTCACTATTTTTAAAATAGTAAAAGATGGCATATATGTATATATTTCTTCTTTAACTTTGGAAATTTATTATCAATTGCAAAAGTATTAAAAAAAGTAGACTCTATTACTTTGGATAAAAATAATAACAAACTATGAAGGTCTTTGGCTTTTAAAGTTAAATTATATTATTAATTTTTTCTTAGAATTAAATTATTTTAAAAATAATGTGATGCTATATAAAGTAACTATGACTTTTGTTCAAGCTCAATGATCGCTATTGTTAAACTTTTATCTGCGATATAAATTTTATGAGTCTAATCAATAGTTAGCATTAAACTTTCTTATATTAGTCATAAATGAGTAACAAGATGAAAATGCGTATTTGACTAAACATTTAAAAGTATCAGATAATAAAAATGTAAAATAAATATTGATAAAATTGAAAATTTTTCAATTAATAATTTTTTATATTTTTATTTACTATGTTAAATTCGTAAGAAATATTCATTTTTAAGGCCAAATGAAGAAAAACATCAATGTACGTCATTGATAAGTTACAATAATCATAGAGCTCAAAAAAATTTTAAAACAAATAACTGAAACTCCTTGAAATTTAGATTTCAATCTATTTAAAATGATCATTCCAAAATATATTATGAACCATTGCTTGCATTGGATTTGCGTAAAAGTTTTGAATAAATTTATCATAGAATACAATCAATGAAATTAGTGGAAATAAAATGTTACCTCTTCTTAATTATAAAAATATAATTGCGAAAGTTAATTAATGTGCATTATTACATAAAGAAGAAGTTTTACTTAGAAATCTATAAAAAATAATAATACTACTTTGGAAATTAACACTACATTCACATTTAATTTACCATTAATATAAAAAATGAGAAAGAAAACGTTAAGCAGATAATCTAACTACCCTTCATAACTCGTAGTCTCTATTAAGGCTCTCCAGTCATGAAGATAAGATCTTGAGTAAAAAAATCCGGAATCGTACATAGTTAGGTACGTGCGTACATCCAGATAGTCGCTTTGCTGCCGCTGCTGCTATGAGGCCTTAACCTAAATTTATTTTGTTGGAAATAAATAAGAGGGAGAGTGAAAGTAGTGAGAAGTCTTGTATCGTGAGACGCGTAAAGGAATGCACCGAAAATATGCCCACAGTGCCGTTTACTCTAAAGTCGTAGAGAAAACATCTTTCCACTTACTATCTAATAAACTATATAGTTCATTTTTTTTAATAATTATTTATAATAAAGTACTGAATTGTATTTGTATTTGAAAAATGCTGAATATTGAGCTGAATTTAAATAAGAAAATACAAATAAATTTAAATTTGGATCGTTGGTATTCAACGCAAAACTATTTAAAAATATTCTTTCTCAGATTTACACATGTATTGGTTATATACATTTAAATTAATTAATATAGCACTGAATAATATGAACATACTTTGCAAAGCTAAAACTAAAAAAATGTTAATATGGTAACTACTGCAATAACTTATACTATAACTTATGTAAACATATATATCTTCTATTTAATTACTCCATAGCAATATTTAAATATTTCATTACTTAATATATATTTAATTTTTCTCAATTTAATTAATATACATATTTAACATTTATTACGCCAGAAACAATAACATCAATGATTGACGATTATATAATTAGCATGTACGTAAACTAGAAATCTGGGGGAAAATTGAATAATCTTTAGGTATAACATACTTTATAAAATGAAAGTTGGCTAATTTATTAACAATTGAAATTGAAACATCCAGATTGTACTAAATTCAAAAAGGTTAATATAATTAGAAGTAAAGAATGATATCTTATCTGTGTAACGTAAGAAACATTTTGAAATTATTAAGCAATATTTACGATAAATACTATTTACTAAAAATAAAGAAAATCTCATTATGAGGCTTTTTGTACAAATCCTAGAAATTTATTACAATAAAAAATTAAATACTAAAAATTTAGATTAAAGTAAGAAAAATTAATTAAAAACATAATAATATTTTTCACATTAAAAATTCAGAAAATACTTATTTCATTATTTTCATATATTATAATAATATTTAAATAGTAATCCAAAGTAAAATATACAATTATACATTTTAAACACTCAACAATATTTTAAATATTTAATTTCAATTGTACTTCATAACAAAATATTCTGTAAAGAATATTTACATTGAATTATTCAATATTTAATTTACAGTTAAGTAACTGTAATTATGTAACTATACTTATATCTGTTAGTAATGAATAAATAACAAAAGATATAAAACAAAAAATAGTGAATTAATACAAAAAAGTTTTATTACAACAATAAAGTAGAAAAAATAAAAATCTTAAAAATATCCTGAATACAAAGTTAAATTGAAAAACGAACGAATGAATATCAGCTACTACGATTATTTTAAAAATGTTATTTTATATTTTTAAGTTTATTTCTTTAAGAGTACACAAAAATACCTTATTCAAATTTAAACTTTTTTATTTGCGGTAACAAAAAATATTAGCAGTAATAGATTGCTTTCACTTTTACCCTGCTTCGTGTATTTAATAATTTTAGTTTTGATCATTTCAAAAGTTGTAAATTAAAAAAAATATATAGTTTTTTATACATCAAAATTTCACTGATTAGATAGAAATTTTGTTAAAAATTCTTATAAAATATATTGAATCATTTTTAAAATGATTGCGCAGTATAAGTGCTATTCCAATATGTCCTCTACATATTGATGTGTTTAAAGATATAAAATGTTTAAAGTATTTGATGAAATATTAAAATATATTTTACAAAAATGTATACACAATAGGACGTCGAATGCAGTAACTAGATTATAAAGATGATTAAATTAATATTTACTAATTAATTTCTTTTGTCAAAAATAACATTTCTTTTTCTCTTAGAAATGTTTTAAGACAAAATGGTTTTAAAAACTCATTTTGAAAATTATATTTGAACAAATAAAAAAATATAATACTTATTTTATTTTATTAATCAGTACTATTTATATATGGTCAAAAAATTGTTTAAATGTTTTATTTCGATATATATTTTTAACATAAGTTAATTAATGATACTTTATATTATTTTTGTAATTCTTAAATATTTTATTGTGTATTATTTTTTATATAATTAGTTCTGTATTAGTTTATGTAATATAATTATATAAAGTAGTTGTCAGCAAAAACGTAAAAATTAAATGGTTCATTGAAAAAATTTACTTTTGTGTGTAAATAAATGATAAAATATAATAGACTATCAAGAAAATATCAAAATTTCAATGATTAGTACTTTGTACTTATATTAAAGATAACTAAAATGTTGTAAATAAAAAAATGAAGGGAGATATATGAAACGTATATGTTTAAAGATATTTTTTATATTTTAAAGCATTATTCTTTGCTTACTTAAGGATTTTATCTAAAAATATTTATAAAATAGATTTAAATAGTAATTAAAATTTTAAATATTTAAAATTATTCTAGAATATATGTGTGAATTTCTTAATAATTATCAACTAACGAAAAGCATCTGCATAATTCAACTCTAATTAAAAATATTTTAAATCATTGTAGTATATAAGTTAAGATATTTATATTTTTAATACAATTTTTAAAAATATTTTCTGATGAATTTTTTTAATTCATCGACAATTATTTTATTGGATTATTTTAAAAACACGTTTTCAGTACAACATAAATATTCACAAATTTTCTTTTTAATTATAATTATCAAAAAAATACAAATTCATACAATTACAAAATTGGATTTATCTCTTTTCTGCATGGGTGGTACTTGGGTATAGTAGATCAATACGACCAAATTTAATTTTAAAAGTATAATTTAATACAAAGAAAAAAATGTTAAATGTATCATACCATGGGTGATTTTTTATTTAAAGTTTGTCATCATACTGAAACAATTCATTAGCCATGACTAATAAAATGAAACAAGATTGAATTATTTGAATTTTACAAAAAATGTTTATATTTATACATAAAAGCTACCTAATCGAATTTATGGTATCGCCTAAGAAGATTTGAATTTGAACTAAGCTGATATTCAAATTGTAAAATCATGTTACATTAGAAATCGAAATTGTGCCATTCTAACAGTGTTCATTGTGACCTTCATTGCACATAAAAAATCAAATTGCCAGAATAGACCTTGAATTTGTGCACCCACGCAACATAATAACAATGCCGTAAGGTCCCGTTACGATATTTCAAAGTTCGAGTTCAAAGGCTTATAGTGATAGAATGAATAGTATCACCAGTGCCAAGAAATGAATTGTATTTTTAATAATTTTAAATAATAATTAAATTTATCAAAATTTCAAAACAATGTATTAGTGATAAGAGTATACAACAAATAATTGAAAAATTCAGATATGTAAGAACAAACGTCGTTTATTTTATTGAACGTATTATATTTTAATAATTGACGACAGCTATTCTTACAATTACGAAAATAAATTAAATTGTTTCTGAGGGTCTACTATATTAAATCATGGTTATAAATGTATAAGTACCAACTTATTAATACGAACGTAAAAGAAGCAAAAATATTGCTCGATACGCGTACATTAACTGAATTAAGCAATTATCTGTTTTAAAAAAAAGGCAACCTGATTTTTGCCTTAGATTGAACGGAAAGCTTCCCGGACGAGAACAAAAGGATCTTGACCGTTCTGCACTAGAATGCACACTGCACACTGTTCGCATATTGTTTTTATTCGTATTTGCGAATGCATGCATTAAGTAGAGGAAAAGAAATGAGAGTTTGCACGATCCCTTCTCGAATGTCGCCTCCACAAGCGCACGCGCGCTCATGCTCATGCTCGTAACCCACGCTTTGAGCCGCGCATGCACACGCGTGTACCCACGAGAAAATTGGCCGATTACAGCAACAAATGACGTAAGCGAAGAACGAAGAAGAATGACTGCTGCCGAGTAGCGAGTGCTGGATGAATCATTCGTTTTTTCGAGACTTGGTAGGTGCGAGATGACGAAAAGTGGCAGGGCAAAAAAGGGGAGGGCAATACTCAAGGGATTTTTCTGGATGTGCTATTTGTTGACTGGGAAAAAGTTTTATACAGCGAGCAAGGCGAACCAAAAGACACTTGATTGTTGAACATATTTTAGTTTGTTGTTTTAATTTGCTTGAATAAGGATATCGTTTTTCAGATTTTTAAGCTTTTAAGAAAAAACCTTTAAAGTCTGTAATCATAATAAATTAGCATACATTTGTAGAAAATAATTAGCTTCGAAATAAATACTAATTAATTTTAATACGATTATTTTATTTTATTTTGCGTATCTAATTCAATTTCTAAGGTAAGATGTAAAGAATCCTTTTTATTATTTCGAATTATTCATCATAAGTGCTTCTCATTGAACTTTAATTAAAAATCTACCTTAAACTTTACTCAATAATTTTTTAAGGTACCCCTTTTAAAGAATTGGCATATAAATATAGAAATTTATTATTTCATACTCTTTGTGAAGTTCATCGGTGTAAAATACAAACATAATATTAACATAAATATACAGATTACTGAACATTTAATTTTGAAGAATGAATTTTAATTTCTTCAGTTTCACATATATTTAAAATCGCACATCTGAAATTTTACCCCATTGTATCCTCAATTGAAAGTAAATTAAAAATAAATTTCAAATAAATTTTTTTAAATTTTCACATGTATATATTCATTTTTTAAAAATATTTATTTAATTTCAAACATTGAAAAAGAATAATTTCAAGTAGTATCATTTTTTCGCTTTTTTACGAGCAGTATACTTTAAAAGCGAGGTATAATTAAAAAGTTTAATTAAACTTTCAAGGCGACAATTCTCCCTTCAATAGAAAACACCTGAAGTTTTGTATCTTTTTGTAGGCATTAAAAGTAGAATAAAATTAAAAATGTAAAAATTATTTTTAAAATTTATAACTTTTAAAATAATTATTTATTAAATATAATACTTTTTTGTATACCATACATAGATTAAGATTATCCAAAAAATCACAAGACAATATTTTACTTGCTTTGTCATCGTTCATAGATATTAAACTAACTTAAATTTCATAAGTATAAATATTTATAAATCGTTACCAAATTAGTTTATCATATTATTTGAAGATAGTGATTATTATTTAAATTATATTAAAAAATATTTTTCAATAAAATATAAATATACCGCGAAAAAATTAACATATTACGTTCTCTGTCATAAATTTAATACGTAAACTCTTCTAATTATTATATATAAGTTTTTATTTATAAATTTTATAAAAATTAGTTTTTAATAGCTTCAGGTTTAATATCAAAGCGAAGATATTTGAATAATATAAAAACCCATTTAAATACACTCTAGTTATCAAAGCTTTTATGAAATCATACGAATTACTATGAAAGTAATTCCTTTTAGAATATTTTAATATTTTTATTTGATTTAATGTGAATAATCTCAAAACATCATAAATTCCTAAACCATAAAGAGAAGGAAAGCTGTACGGTAGGCTGATGCAGTTCTCAAAAACAATCCACAAAGCTCTTCTTGTGTACTAACCATGAGAAGTAATAATGCACTGCGAGATATTTCTCCTTCAAAACCAAAAAAGAAAGAGAAGAATTTTATTATAAGCGAAAGGACCATGATCTGGAAGGTCTCTAAAGATCCACAATTGTTTGAGAATACTGAGTCATTTTTCGCACCCACGCGTATAACAAGTGTATATATATATATAAGAAGTCTGAAGCTGCATCGTTAGAGTTGCAACGAAATTTTAATTTTCAAAAACGATTTTTTTCGAAAAAATTATAAATAGTTATCACGTATGACTTAAAATGATAAAATAAAAGATTTGAAATAAATTCCACCTTTAGAGGCCACCCTTATGAGTTGGTGAAAATCTCGAAAAATCGTAACTACGAAATTTCATTATTTTTAAAAATATTATTGAACAGAATGATAGTTTATATAAAAAACAACTAGCAAAAAAACGGTACGCAATATGACTTCATGCGTTTTCAGTACATACGTAATAACGCGTATGAGCGAACGGTACACTATTGTACAAAAAACGATAAGAAACGAATAATTTTATTATGGGCAATAATTTTCTTGCAGAGTACGAGAAACAATATGTTAGAAAAGATATTCTGTAAAATTAATAAAAAAATTCTGAAAATAACAATAATAGCCCGACTTGGAATGCACGTGCACTCGTCTGGATACACGCATACGGACCACATAATATTGTTAATGACAAATTTCCCTAAAGCATTCAAAAGAATTTTATTCGAGAACATTGTTTAATTCTAAATTACAAAGACATACGAAAACTTTTTTATCAATATCGGTCTGGAACGAGGTGTTAGCTACACTTTAATGTCCTCGCAGTCTTATACACGTGAGTATATGGGCTCTACTTAGATTGTTAATAACAAACTTCCCTAAGCCATTCAAAGGAATTTAGTTTCAAATAATGCATATAAATTTTGTTTTGGAATATTGCGGGTACGCGTAATCGAAGCGAAAGTATTTATGGAAATATCGAATGAGCAGATGAAAAATGATGAAATCGAGGAATATTTAATGCTTCCTTAAAGAATGTATATTAGAATTTGAAAAATTGATTTCTACTATAATGCCTTCTTAATTCGTCTATGATTCAAATGCATTTAATATAGCTTGTTGTATACGTGATAATGTTTCACATTAGATGTTTGTTTTGAAAAAAACGCGACGTTGTCGCTTTGCAAGGTGGCGGTGTTTGGTTAGCGATTCGTCCGAAGACTAGAATCGATGTGCCTCGTCTATTTCGGCGTCGTTTCGAAAGCTTTTGCTTGGATCGAGCAAATGTGTAAATACACGTGCACTTAACACTCGAATGATCGTTTGTCTCGAACTTCTTTCCACCTCACTGACTGATATATCCATACTATCATTTTTAATAATATACAGATTCATTGTTTTCGTTGTTTTTTATATTTGATTGTATCATATAATGATAATGTTTAATGGTTATGCATAACGTTTCTTATATTTTACCATGAGCTTGCGTGAAATGAAAAAATGTTTGCTAAGTTGTGCTTTTCTAAATGTAAACCTAATAAAATAGAATTAACTAAAACTTTAGGAACTTTGATATAATAAATATTTCAAATGACGCTCGTTACAAAAATCTAAGTTGTAATTGTAAGTTAATAATTAATAAGTCAATAATAATACAAATCCTAAATTTAGGTAGCAAAAGTGAGAGAAAGAAGGGGTTCCTTTTATTAGTGGTAACCGCATTAAATGAAGTTGTCGTATATAAAAAACGACGAAAATGCGTTTAAAAATGAAGAAGTTACGATATGGAATCGTCAAAATGTCAAAGTCGTCGAATCGGTCCGTCACTCGGGCTTCTAGAGTGCATTACTCGTACATATATATGTATTCGGAATAAGTACAAACCCATATGTACTTACGGATTAAAGCAACGTTGTTTTTATAAGTGACTACCGACCGATATATATCGCATTATAATATGCAACAAAATTTTTCTTTTTCATTTTGTCATTGGTCTTTAGTTTTTCAAATCTTGAAGTATGTAATGAATAAACTAAGTATAAAATAAATAAACTAAAGCTCAACAAATAAGAATATTTTGTTTTTTAAAAATTCTGTTTATCTAAAAATGAATTATTTTTCATTATCGCTCACGCTGCTGGATTAACAATTTATGGAGAATAATAGTTTAGAAATAAACAGACTGAGTAGTAAGCATGATAAAATAGAGGGACAGAGTAACGAATGAAAGAAACTTATTGTAATGTGCATTTGTGTGTGGGTGTATTATGTATCGTATGTGTATATATATCTTCGTAAATTGAAAGGAATCAAAAAATATGTAGTAATACATCCGATGCCTTCGGCTATCGCAAATTCGGTATGTTTGTATGTGTCGTTTGTTTTTAAAATCTCGGGTTGCACTATGCATTTGGAAGTTTGTTGAGAAAAACAAAAGAGCGACGTTACGGAGCGCTAAGTACCTCGTAGTTACGGGGACGAATCGACAAAATTCTAGATTCGAGCTTTGAATCTGACCGTCGTATTAGGTTTATATTTTGGCAGAATACGTATGAATACGTTTTTATTCACTCTCTTGTAGTAGTGTGACTGAAATTTCGGGCTCGCCGACTGATATATACGCAATAATAATTATAACTCAAATTTTATAATATACAGATCTTAATAAATAATTTGCTTATCTTTTTATTAATATTCAATTGTTTTACAAATATCAAAAAATGCTAATATCTCATCCGGAAAATTATTATATTTTAAAACAAATCTTTTCGGTAATACTCGAAACTTGCATCGCGCAATCTTTTACTGTACAAATTACAGATGCACTCAAACACTTTTTTTGCACATTCTATTACACATTGTACATGAAAATCAAATAAATTGCAAATACAAACAACAATCGAATTCGATTGTTAAACCGGATGGTGTTTATAGACGTAACTTTTAAGAAATCACTACATCCGTGACCACTCGAATTAAAATAAAAGAATTTAATATTTTTGTTTAATCTGTAAATTTCTACCTACATTTTGAATTTTCGAATTGTTAATTATATTCTTATGTTATAAAATGTTTCAATATCTAGATTAAAAAGATCAATTATAGTCATCAATGCGTAACTTGAGTTTATTCAATAGGTATAAATTATAGCGAATAAAAAATTTACAACACATTTACATGAGTTTCATAAAAACAGAATTCGCTATAGATTCTGTGACATATAAACTCAATATAACAAAAGCACAAACATTTATAAAATTATAAGTACGAATATAACTAAAAAAAGTTTCATATCCGGAACATTATTTTTAACACTTTATTCCTAACGCCAAGATTCTATAAACATATAACAACTCTTATGCGCCTATCAAAACATCTAACACACTTTAATTGTTATCTAAATGTATGCCTCAACATTTTATTGCTAAATATTAGGATTCGAACAAATACAATTTATATAGACATTTTTCCAAACAAATAAATATTTGAATATAATGTTTCTAACGTTGAAACTCTATCAAAAAAATTAATTTTTTGAACATCGAATTTTTCTTTCAAAAACCTTTAAAATTATACAATTATGATATAAAAATAATAAAAACGTAATTTTGTCTTTGAGCAACCGCGAAAACAACCATAATTATAGGATAAAAAATAAAAAAATTTATAACTTGAGAAATCCTTCGTTCTACAAACGATTATTTATAATAATTATTTAACACTTCTAGATAAAAACATGTTATACGAACAAAAACCTTAAATTTCTTGCTTTACTGTTTGTACAAAATTGCGACACGTCCGAGTTCATGTACTCGGACATATCGTGCACCAACATCAATCGTCAACGACACGAATTATTGATATTTTACACTCAAAATTATAAAAATTTCCAGTTAAAAAAGAAATTTAAGTAAATAGCAAAGTTTATTTCGGGAATATCGTTGGGTTCCGATATTGTGGGAAGGCATTTGATGTACACACATTGAAAATTTATAGATTACTATATACGATACTCATAAACGGTATAACGTGTATAACAGATAGTTTATAACAAATGCTTCATAGACATTCCACAATATTTGCGAGGGGCCTAATAAAAGAAAGAAACAGAATAACAATATAGATACAAAAAATGAGCGAGAGAAAACAAAATAGAAAAATATTAAGAAATGATTCTTACAATTACACATGAATTTGTATTTATAGATCTGCGTAAAATTATGTAAATTACCTTCTTTGAGTCTTACAAAAAATGAGACAGTAAATAATTATATTCTTATCTGCATCTTAAATTTAAAATTATACTTTTCCATGGGGTAGTGGACACGAAGTGATATAGGGATGCTTGTTTGAAAAAAAGCGACGTTGCCGCGTCGCTATGTCGATGAGTTACAGATTGACTTGTGAAAATCTCGAGTTCATGAGCTTGCGAAGTTTGCATGTGTTTGTAAAGCCTTTCAAAGTGTGCTATACGTGTGTGAATGCGTGCTACTTCTATTTGAGACAGTATCAACTCGAAGCTAAAAATATAAATATTTCATTTAATGCAGAAAAAATTAGTAGGTAACATAATCTTAGAAAAAAGATTTGCTTTTTCATTCAAAGCAAATAATATTACAAAAAAAATATAGTGGAATGTCATAATGAACATGTTAAACGAATATTATGTAGCTCGTATGCGTGTATCCATATGAGTGCATGTGCATTCCAAGTCGGGCTATTATTGTTATTTTCAGAATTTTGTTATTAATTTTACAGAATATCTTTTCTAACATATTGTATCTCGTACTCTGCAAGAAAATTATTGCCCATAATAAAATTATTCGTTTTTTATCGTTTTCTGTACAATAGTGTACCGTTCGCTCATACGCGTATTTATGTCTGTACTGAAAACGCATGAAAAAATCATATTTCGTACCGTTTTTTTTTTTTTGATAAATAAAGGATGAGTCTGAGGTTTTCAACGTTGGAAATCCAACAAGAAATGAAATTTTCCAAAACTTGAAATGTCTTAAAAAAACTACGTAAACCATATAAAAATGATACAATATGAACAAAAAAATGATATAACCCTAAAAACAATCCCGAAAAACGACCCTTATTTGGGGATGAAAAATTGAAAAATTTCAAATTTTTACTAACTATCATAAACAACAATCGTTATCAATCACCAAAAAAATAAAAATAAAATTGTTATCGCCCATAGAAGCTTATTATAAACAAATAGGAGTTGCGTCACGTAAGAGTATTCGCAGAAGACTGCCACCTACTATAAATATAAAAATTATTACTATTTTAACAAAAAAATTGCATAATTCTAGGTGCCCAAGAACCAAAGATAGGAATGACAAAAAATCATCCATAAATATTTAGCAATATTCCCAATATATATATATATTCAAAATATTAAGATAAAACATAATTAATAGTTGAAAAAAATTGATACGTATATATGCGTACGTACACATATGCATTTGTACGTACGACGTTTGTATGAGTGAAGATCGTTGCTCTACGATTTTATGGAGTCGAAAACGCAACTCCACGACTTTGCGTCGCGGAAACACCGCAATATGTTTACAATATACGCGTTTCTAATTCGAATAGTCCACTACCCTACGAAAAATGTGAAAGAATACAACGATAGAATACAACGTGCAACCGTATAAATAATTTAACATCACTTCTAGTAGTGTGCCTCATATAATGAAAAAAACATCATTCATTATTTAAAAGAAGAAATAAATTACAAATATACAAATTTCAACATTAATGTTTTTGCCGATTTTCTATCTCACACTATCAATAAATATTTCTCTCACTTTTTCATGTACATTTACTGGAATAATCAAATTTTTCCAAGATGCAACTTTGAATTAGTAACTTAAAATGCAAACAGTTGATAATAAAAATTATAATAAAAATAAATATTCTAAAAATTAATCAAACAAATTATTAACAGATAAAAAGTTTAAACGATAAGTATTGCAATATACGAGTTCTATTTACAGCAGACAAAATGAATTCCAAAATATATAATAATTGTCAATGTTATACTTAGAATTAATTAATTAACAATAAACTGTAGCGATACATATACCGTATTTACGTACATTTAAACAATGACGAGATCTCCAGATTTTGTTGCTATTCGGAATACTTGTTCCTTATGATATGATCAACGATATTTATTGATAAATTCCTATTCGGAATATTTGTTCCTTTAATATGATCAACGATATTATTTAATAAAAAGTTGTTGAATGCCTCTAAAACCCATTTTTATTAACAATAAACTGCTGGGTTACATATACGTACGAAGTTATTTAAACAATGACTAGATCTCCAGATTTTGTTGTCATTCGGGTTATTTGTTGATTTTTATATGTCTAACGATAATCAATAATGAAAAGTCGAATGCCCCGGGAACATATGTTAATTAACAATTAATTGTTACAATGCATATGCCTATCGGTAGCGTATTGAACGTGATCTTTGCGGATAATTTTGGGAATATTGCTAAATATTTATGGATGATTTTTTGTCATTCCTATCTTTGGTTCTTGGGCACCTAGAATTATGCAATTTTTTTGTTGAAATATTAATAATTTTTGTATTTATAGTCTATTGTAGTAGGCGGTCTTCTGCGAGTACTCTTACGCGGCGAAACTTCAATTTATTTATAATAAGTTTCTAATATTTTTTTATTTTTTTTTTGTGGTTGATAATGATTGTTGTGTATGTTAGTTAGTGAAAATTAGAAATTTTTCAATTTTTTATTTTTTCAATTTTGCATCCCCTAATAAAAGTTGTTTTTCGGGGTGTTTTTAAGGTTAAACCGTTTTTTTGTTAATATTGTATCATGGTTATATGGTTTACGTAGTTTTTGTGTAGAAATATCAAGTTTTGAAAATTTTAATTTTTTGTTGCAGTTCCAACGTTGGAAATCTCAAACTCATAAAATTTTTTGTTATACATTGCTGTAAAATATTAAATTTGTAATTATTTAACTACACTTTTATAATATTTTTATAATTCTCTGTATAATGCAACAAATAATATTATAAAAGTAATTCATATTCCTTAAGAAAGAATAAACATTTCTAAACACATTCGTACTTTCTTGAAACTGTTATTTTAATTAGATGATTAAAAAATCTATTCAGTTGTTACGTTAATTCATGAAAATAGGAAAGAAATCAGTTTATTTTAAATATAATACAAGAACAACATATATTTTTCTTCAAAGTTTTTTTACATCATATTTAACATTAGAGCTTCAACAAACGTATTTGTCAAATACACGAATGCAAGTGATTATGTGTCTGTATTTTTTTCTTTCTAACATTGTCTTTAGTTGCAAGAAGACGATATACTATTCATTTTTCCTCTCCTACTTATATAGATTTATTTGAAAAAGTTTTCAAACAATGAATGATTCATGTGACAATAGCGTACGAGATATTTATATGTAATTATGGACCTTACATATTATGTAGATGGTTTATGAAATGCAATCCTTCTAAAAAATATTTTTATAAAGGATAATTTGTTATATTATATAAAAGAAAAGGTTATTTAATCAGATATATTTTAATAAATCTAGAAACATTTATTATGTATTTATTTGCAAATTTCTAATAGCGAATGAAGGTCTCGACTGACTATATCGTTTATAATTTTTCTCTTTTAAGAATGAAAGCACTTCAATAGTAATTTGATAAATTTCATCAATATTTGGCTTATATTAATATGGAATTTCATTTAGTGTTCTAATTAACAAATTATTGAAGTTAAATTCAGAAATTAAAACGTGTTCGAAAGGTATTATTAAATAAATTAACAGATAAAGCTTTGTTAAAAAAATATAATTCATG
Source organism: Wiebesia pumilae (assembly GCA_018907045.1). Classification (NCBI taxonomy): domain Eukaryota; kingdom Metazoa; phylum Arthropoda; class Insecta; order Hymenoptera; family Agaonidae; genus Wiebesia; species Wiebesia pumilae. Next base: position 7,012,323 of record JACCHZ010000127.1, read on the forward strand.
GCTTCGATTTTCAACAAATATTCAAGAAACGTGAACGATCCATTTTAACTTCAGTTGTACAAGATGTTCTTTTCACATTTTCTGTTTATGTTTATGACGTGATGAAATTGTTTGAAAAAATTCGTCGTAATATCATAAACTAAATCGAGGTCCTCGAATAACCGAACAAAAGACAGAGTCGTTATTCAAACGATCAATCCCAAATTCGATCCAATTTATAGTAATAAAACCATAAACCAACCAAATGTCGCTTTCGACTGTCCCAATGCATTCTTTGCTAGAAGTCTGAAGTTTGCAACGTTGTTATCGAAACGAAAATTGATAAATTATAAAATCGAATAATTTCTTCAAAAATCTATCAAAAACTATTAATTATAATACAAAACGACAAAATAATGAGTTTTCCCAAAATTCTACCCTTATAAGCCATACTTATTAAGGGTTGAAATTTTCAAAAAATCATAAAAATGAAAATATTAATATTGCACAAAATTTAAAAAAAAAAATCTATGCGGAACTTTGACTTTAGTACATTTATGTATCATGCATATTTACCACTCCTATGCATATATCCACATACTGGCGTGTATAATGTTTAATAAAAACTTTTCAAAAAGATTTCACAAAATCGGTTTTCAAATTCCAGCGTCTCATTAAAGACGAAATGCAGAAATAAAGTTTCATTTCGGAATTCGGAGCGGAACTTGAGTTTTATTTCATTTAAATGCATATGCACTCATATATATGGAGTATAGGTAGACGTCTATATTAGTTAATGACAACTATCACAAAACATTGCACAAAATGTTTTTTCACTTTTTGAGGTTTTTTTATATACCAAACAAAGACAAAGTTTCATTTTAAAAATTGGCACGGAATTTGATATTTAAGGCACTTGAAGCATATGCACTCTTATACGTATAAGCATATGAATCGAGTATAATACTTAATAACAATTTTTACAAAAATATAGCGAAAATATTTTTGCACATTCTGGCATTCTTTAGCATTCTAAACAAATGCACAAAGGTTGATTTTAAGAAACAATGTGGAACATGAACTTTAATGTATTTACATGCATGTCCATTCTTATACAGATATAGTTATAGTTGGATGTCCATATTTGTTACAGCTCTCACAGAAACATTACACACGATGTTTTTTCACTTTCTGATGTCTTTTTATATACCAAACGTAAGCACAAAGTTTCATTTCGGAAATCGGCGCGGAACTCGGTGTTCATTGCATTTATATATATTGTTTTATACGTGCGTGTGTATAGATGTACAAACGTTATGTAACATTAATATAAGAATAATCAGGTTAACATGTTCCATAAATTCGTTTGGGTTCTCCAGATGAGTGCGTGATGGATCAAACTTTTTCTACTTTGACAGTGTGACATTAAACTATTTTAATAATAACCATCTGAATGTAAGCCTATGTAAATTCGAATATAAATAATAATGTTAAATATTTTAGTTAAATCTAAAATCATTCGTTACTTTAAATGCTAATTTTATTATTTTTATTTAAACATTTAATATTAGTAATATTAATAAAATTAGGCTTCTATAAACATATGAATGATGATATAGTATTAGGACTAACCTTTTTTTAATTTTGATTTGAAATGACTCATATATAATAATAAAATACTTGGATAGTATAGGTAATTAAATTCTAGCTTTTTTAATTTTGAATATTATTTGAACAAAATATATTTAATGAAATTTATTTTTTACGTTTTTTAATATAGTAATGAAAATTTTCCATACAAACTGAATAAATTTGGTATATATCTATATAAAATATAAAATAAAGTTGAAAATATAATTATACAGCTAATGGGTATAGAACAGTTATTCTACTATTATCTAACTATTATCCTAGAAAGTGCATGGAAATAATTTATTTTACAAAGATGAATTAAAAAAATTTTTTTATATATAGCTCGGTTTGCTTTATTATTCGTAAATTCATATTTTGTAGAAATATAATTTGCTGTCTAATTGCAATATGAGAAAAATTTTATGCATTTAATTTTTGACCGATCTTGCTTCAAATGGATAGTTTACAAACATTGTCACATGTATAGCACACATAGTCAGGCCTTACAAGGGTCAGTTGAACTCCGCAAGATTCGTGGGTTCAAATATTATTACGATTTTATACTATTTTCGATTCCAATTCGACATTGACGTTCGGAAAAATGCCGTTAAAAATAATGTTCCAAATGGATTTTTAATATAAAAATTTTTTTACCTATAGTTTTTTAGATACTTAATATTAATCAAAAATAAAATTTTTGGTCGCCCTAATAATTAGGGATTTATGATTTTTGTAATTGTTTAAACCCCCTGCAGGGGTGATTTTTAAGGCTGGAAGTGTTATTTTTTTAATAAGAAGTTAATTTTATGAAATGATTAAGCTTTTTCAATTTATTTCGTAAAAAAATATTCAGTTTTAAAAAACTTTAATTTTTGTTGAGACCTAACCGGTTGAAACTTCAGACATGTATTGACATGCATGTAAATGCATTAAAGTTCAAGTTTCATGCCGTTTCTCAAAATGAAACTTTGTGCATTTGTTTAGAATGCTAAAGGATGCCAGAATGTGCAAAAAGATATATGCAATGTTTCTGTAAAAGTTTTTATTAAACATTCTACACGCCGGTATGTGGATATATGCATAGGGGTTAATATGCATGATATATAAATGCACTAAAATCAAAGTTCCGCATCGATTTTTTTTTCGAAAAATTTGTTTCGAGTGTCTTTTAATATATTTAACGATTTTCTAAAAAGAAATTTTTGGCAATATTAATATTAAATCTTATATAAATTTTTGAAAATTTCAACCCTTAATAAGGATGGCTTATAAGGGTAGAATTTTTGTGAAATTCATTATTTTGTCGTTTTGTGACAATTAATAGGTTTTGATAGTTTTTAAAGAAATTATTCGATTTTAAAATTTTTCAATTTTCATTTCGACAACAACGTTGCAAACTTCAGACTCCTTTTTTGCTGATTCAAGTTAGTTAACATAAATATAAATAGAAAATATAAATAATTTTTTAAATTTAATAAATGATAGTGTAAGATAATTATTTATTATAATAATTAGTTATGATTGATAATTAAAAATCCACTCATTAGATTCAAAAAATTCCATTTATAAGATTCAAATACGTTATAAAATTGTTCAGATATTTCAATAGTCGACATCTCGATTAAATGAAAATGGTTTATTATGTGATGTATAAGTTATTTATAGTTTATTAATTATTATAAAAAAATTGCAATTTTTAATGCCTATTAATCTTAAAAATTCATTTAATGTAAAAAATTAGATTTTTTTATTTGCAAAATTTACTTTCAACTTTCAACTATTACGTAACTGAGTATTTAATTAAAGACACTGTAATGAAAAAATGCTACGTAAACTAGGAAATGTTCTTTTCTTATATGAGACTTATTACAATATGATGTAGTTCTTTTTACTGAAAATCGTATCGTATTTTACTATGTACAAATTAAATTTGTAATTGTAGATTTTTCAATACTAAAAATCAAAGTTGTATTGCATAATAAAAATAATTTGTAACTTTAGAAATAAAATAAAAATAAAAATTTATAATAATTTAAATAATAATAATATTCATAAACTTACGAGATTTTTCATAATCTATGTTCAATAAATCAATAGTTGAACATAAATTGATTTTTATACATTTGTAACTAATATAACGCTTAAAAATGTGCGTAATATTATTTTAAACATTTTTTTCCACTAAACTCCAATGATGTTTAGTAGAAGTAAATGTGTATATTAAATAAATTATTACATATATGACGATATAGTTAAAAAGGAATCCATTAATAAAAAATGAACCTTCATTTTCTCATACCTTGTGCACGTGTAGGCGATAACAAGTAAATCTCTGTGGTGTTGTGCAAAAAACTGACTGTTAACTTAACCAGAAGAAAAGGAATATACCAGAGAAGAAACGAGAGCACTTGCATAATTTTACTGATGCATACCTCGTATGAAATAATTAGCTGATTTAAAAAGAAGGTTACCTGTGATGTCGGAAATTAATTTAAATTAAATATCTTAAAGGGGTTAATGCTCGAACTAAATAAGTTTATACGATGTTTCATCTTTGGAATGCGATAATCTAAGCTACTATTAAATACAATCTGTATACGTATATCAGAATATTCTAAAAAAATTGCATTCATTACATTATTGTAATAAATATTATACTGCCAATAATAGGTAGGATAAATTAATCGAGAAAATTGTGTATAATTTAACTTTTGTATATTATTAGCATTTATAAATAATCTCTATTTCAAATCTATGTTGATATAAAAATTTTTGTATTATAAATGAATACTTATAGTATTCAAGAGTATTGTTTCTTTTATGTTCATTAGTTTTATCGTTAATACTTTTAAATTAAAAATCAGTTGAAATATAAGTAAGACTTCATGTTTATTTTCGATTTATTTTTATATTTCCAGAAAATAATTATTATTTTTTTTTAACTTGATAAACATAAAAAATATTTTATTTTCTACTTGAATTTTAGTTTTCACATTGTTAAAAAAGAAAATATTTATACTAAATATGTTACAACTTTCATTGAATTAATTTTTTTTAATTCATAGAAAATATGCAGTGACGCGTGTAGTTTATTTTAATTGCTTAAAAAATTAGATTTGCGGTACGAAAAATATAAATTCATAAATCATAATTTAAATGTTAAGTATATTTATAATCATTTATTTACCGTAAAAATGAACTCCAGTTTTTATTTTGCAAGGAGGCCTTACTTTAGTTGATCCATCTCAGAAAAATCGATCGTCTACACGTGTTTTTTCTCTTGCTTCACGACAAATAAATGACTCACAATCGCATAGTTCAACATTTAAATGAATCCGTTTTTTATCTTTTATATACATATGAACATCGTTTAGCCTTCCGTTTAAACAATGCAACACAGCAATAAACTTCGATATGGGGATCACGAAATTTATCGAGAACTCGAAATTCAAGGAGAGTTCGCAACCTTTTTACCTTTCTCAATTTTATACATATTCTTTTCGAAAATTTAACGTCGTATGTGCAAAAGAATAACCTATTGAGATGTAAGTGGTTTTTACATGTTTATATTTGTTTCTGGCAATGTACTTTGATTTGCAGAAATCACGATAATCGGAATTGTTGATTGCTAATTGTATTATTTGAGTATCTCTGAAAAATACAACTGTTATCAAATTAAATTAGTTTGAACAGGAAACTTATTTAAAAATTAAATCATTTCCTAATTTTATTACATTCTTTTCCTTGCTTTTTAAAGATAGAAATTATATTATTTATTATTTGCAAAACTTCAAAGCTTATTAAATGTTAATATAATTAAAAATTATTACTGTAGAAGTGTTTGGAATTCTATTATTAATAGAAATCTTAAAAATGACTTTAATGTAATTATTTTTATATAATAATCCTAGAAGTGAAAAAATATTAAACTTATGTAAACGGTGCTTTTTATATTAAAGTTTCTTGTGCGTATAGCTGATTAGTAGAAATTTAGTTTGGAAATATAATACAAGTGATATTAATAAAAGAAAGGTTTATTTTTTATATTTCTGGATAATTTTATGCAAAAAATAAATAGATTTTAAACGCATAATTAATATACTAGTAGAATTAATTATAACTAATTGTAAAATATAAATATAATAATTAAATTACAATTAGTACATCAATCGTTTTAGAAAATGTAAAAAAGAAAGAAATATTTTGTTTTTTTATATGAAGAAAAGTTATCATATCCAGAAATTTACAAATAGATATTAATCCGTCAGTGATAATATATTTTCCGCAATTAAATTAAATTATTCTAATTCATTTCTATCTAATTGTATTAATTTAATATTATAAACAAAGTCATTATCTTTTCAAGAAATATTAAATAATTATGTTATTAATTGTTGCATCGATGTAATATTTAAATTATATACACAAATATTAGAGAACATTATTATGATATAAGATACATTTTTAAGAAGCTATTGACATGCATATATGTTATCTAAAAATAAAATCAGTTAATTAAGTGCATTAAGTTCATTCTTATTCTAAATAAATCATGCATTCCAAATGCAAGTTTTACTTAACATAAAATTTGCAGATCTGCACAAATTTTTCTCCACTATACTTCTGAATAGACTTTAAACCAAGAATTATTTATAAATAAAACAGTTAACTCTAAGAGAAAAAGCAGAAACTACGAAGAGAGCAAGTTAAAGCACATTTTGTATCGCATATCACGTAAAAGTGATTAGATAACAAATCTTTTTCGACTCAAGCACTAACGTCAAGAGACTTGGATGTCAGTAAACTAAGCTGTATTATATGTAAGAATGTTTTAACCTAGAGAGATTTTATATGAGTACAAAACAGCATTGTCGTAAATACAAAAATCAAATTATCACATAAATTGGCATATTATAATTATTTTATACTTATTTATAGTAGATGTTTTCCATATTTTTCTTTATTTCTTTTACAGTTTGCATTTTGTAAATAATTATATGTCTGCTTGCTTAAAATTAAAGAATCTCATTATATTAAATTGGAGAAATATGTAGTAAATAAATTTTATTGTTAGATCTAAAAATAGCATACATTTAGTATTATGGTTAATTACATAATTATAAAACAAGGAAAAGTATTAAATAACGAGATACTTTTTGACTTTATTAAAAAATAAAAAATTACTAATTCATTAGATTTAACAATACATGTGTTAGATTATGTATAATATCAAATTAATTATTGTGGAATAATATTATAGATTTGAGTATAAACCTTATTTGCCTATATATACCTTATTTAAAATTTTAATATGACACAGGGCTATAAATATTATAATACGATGATTTATTTTGAATGAAAACGTATTGTAAGAACTACAGAATTGATAGAAAAATAGCAATAAGTAATAAAAATTCACTAGTCTCATCACAAAAAAATTATATCTTGATATTATTATATCAGTTATATTTACATATCTACATTTAAAATATATTGCTCTAGAGTACTTAAAAAATATTAGTTCAGAAATATATGAGTGCGTATATATCTCTTTTCCTGAAATATATATTACATGAGGAACAGGAACAGGAAGAAGGAAAGTGTGAGGATGAGATAGAACGATAGGCAAAGGGAAAGAATCAGAGGGCAAGAATGAAAGAAAGTTAAATGTGATGTTTCCAGAACGCGTCGACTAATCACGTATTCTCCATTACGAATAGGGATTTAAAGCAAACAATGGACGCGCTTCACGCATAGTAGATACTCAACGGAAATTGCGTTGCCTTTGGTGTGTATACCTGCACACTTTAATTTTTCGCTTTTTAAGAAAAGAGTTTCATCCTACAATTTTCGCTTTCTCGCCTTTAATCTTTCTTCGAATGAAATAAAACTAGTAATTAAAGATATTTTTAATTACTTTACGGATAAATTTTGAACAAGCTTTTGTATTTTACAAATTAATGAACAAAATATAATTAAATAGAATACAATATAATACGTAATATACAATAATTTGTTATCGTGTTTAAAATAATTTAAAAAAATATGTTTTTGTTTTTGTTACATTTAGTGCTTCGTTATTTGAAAAGAAAATATTTTTTAATTATAAAATACTGATCGTTTATATATACATATTAAACAGCTTTTACATTACTTAGAAATATAACTATTAAAAAAACTTATTTCAAACAAAATATTCAGGTTGTCGTCCTTTGATGTTTGCTAGTCTCGTTTATCAATTTACCAATTGTAAAAGGAAAGCTTCCTTTCTTTAGTATTTCATTTCTCACATTTTTCACATATACTTGGCTTTTAATGGCTCATTACTATATGTATACATCTTTTTTTTCGATATTTTTTTGTCTTATTGATGTCAAAACTTTTTTCCCCTTTCTTATTCTGTCCTGCATATTTTGTCTTACATTCAAACAATTTGAGTGATGCAAGATTGCGGCACACGTTTGATAAGCTCATAATCCACATTCTCTGTACGTACATGCTTTTTTTCTTCTGCTGTTCCATGCCTCAAAATATTTATCGTTTTGGGCACATTTCCAACAATCGTGTCAAGCTTTCTCGACTTAAACGTGCATTTTCGTTATAAAATTTGCTCTTAAAAAACGACCGATAATGGATTTCAGTCATGCGCTCAGTAGTGGTACGTATCTGTTTTTCTATTTTAATATATGTGCAATTAAATCTTTGAGAGGAAACTGTACATATTAATTTGTCTAAATGTTAAGTTATTTTTTTTTTAAAATAAGATAATTCCTTTAGTCTGTAAAAATAAAAGTTGATATTTGATATTTATGTACATTATTTAAACTTAGTTTCAAGTGTTTACACGTAATCGTTTTATTGAAAGTTGAAAAAACAGAAGTTATTCGTAACATTGAGCAAAGCATGTGAAAAACTACTTTTTTCCTATATTTCTTCACTTATTTAAAAGATACAATCTAAAACAGAAATTTCCATTTTTTACGAATTCCCAAAGTAATATTAATTTTTAAAATTTTTAATATTAACTTTAAGAATTTATTTCACGGATTCCTTTTCGTGATGTGTGTAATTTCGAAAGTTTGAGTATAGAAGTTCAAAAGTTGTTTTTAATGATAACTACGTAGCCATCTTGTGATTGTAATACTTAAATCGAATTTAATAAATTGAATTTTAATATACATATTTAACGGGATGTTTCAACACCGACACTTACGATAGAAAAAGCGATTTTAATTTAGAAATAATTTTATTGCAATAAATTTTAAATTCATTGATTTTTCGTAACATAATATATTATATTTTATTTTATTCAAACTATTATAATTATATTTTAAACTATGGAAAATCTGTGAAGATTTAAAATTAAAAAGAAGTCTTACATTGGAACTGTTTATTCTCAGTACGATTTTATTAATACGATAAATTCTATGGTGAAATACTAATTCTCCTAATTAAACTATATTTTATATGAAAATTCTGTATTTTTATTAAAAGAATTAGAGGCAGAAAATTTATATCTTATTTTCATAAGTATATTACAGAGAGATTAAAAGAAAGATTTTTTAACTTTAAAAATTATTATACTTATCATAATTAGTTTTCAACCATCTCTTAAACACGAAGTTATATTAGAAAACGAAATATGTACCGGAAATCAAAAGAATAAAATGAATGATGTCAATAACGGTGCAGTAATATCAGAAATATAGAACCTAGAAAATAAAAGAAAAATAGGAGAAAAAGGAGAAAGAAATGAGCGGAATAGATGTATGCCATTGCGCTGAGTCGTGGATTAGTCGTCAGTGTCTTGTAACCGATGTTCCATCATTAGAGCTAACGTAAATTTGTTTAACGGTTATTCATCCACAGCAAATGTACTTATACACGAATTAGCGATAGTTTCTTATTTTTCTTTTATCATTGAATCTTCTGCTTCTTATTGTAAAAATTATATCTAATTCTATACTATATTTTTTTATATTTTTTTATATTTTTTATATTTTTTTATATTTTTTTATATTTTTTTATATTTTTTTCACCGGTTAAATGGTCTTTCGTAATTATCGTTATAAAAATCTTATCGAGGGCTTTGAGACGAAAACACCAATCTCCATGAACTGGCTGTGTTATATTTCAATTAAAAATGAAGAAAAACGAGTTACCATTTTAATATAAATATGTATAGTTTTATATATTCTTTGAGAAATTTTGATTCCACTTTTTCATTATTGTATATTACAGAATTTGACAGTAATATCAAATATAGAATAATCACATTTTTAAGTTCTTTTATAAGAATTAACGCAAGTTAAATCTTTCGAAGAAAACTGATTGACTCTAGTAGCAAAATGTACTTTTTTTACGTTAAATCAAAATTTATTTTCTTTCAACGGTGAAATATTGTTATTGTATAAAATTTTAAAACACTATAAAATGTGTCTTTTAGGTCATTGAGATTTAATTTATAAAATTCGATTTAAAGCTTTATTTTAACAATGAAATTACATTTTTAATCATTCATTCGGTTTGAATGAATTTTGTTTGCAACTATTATGATATTGGTAATTGACTTTGGTTTTATTATAGATTGTTAGTAATTGAATTGATCGTAATCCTATAAAGAAATATTATATTTTGTCTAATATTTTGTCGATTACCTTAGAATGCTTATATGTTAATTCTGATATCTCATAAGAAATGTGATTTTAACAATTTATGTAAACTAAACATAATCTACCATTTAAACAAACTACATTAACAACAAGAATTTGTATTTTTTATATTCTAAATTTATTACGTTTTACAAACGCAACTTTCAATAACGTATACAAGTATAATTTAAATGTAAACTGTTATTAGTTATTTCAGTCAAATGATTAAATAAAAAAGAAAAGTGTCATATATTGACATTATTAAAATATATATAAGAATTCAATACTATAATCAAAAAAAGTATTCTATATATTTTTTATAGATTCTTATAAGAATAAGAAGGTTATTAAATTCGAGGCTCATAAAAACGTTTAACATATTACATATTAAACATATTACATTTCCGTTGAGAGTAATTCACTTAAATGAATTTATAATTATTACTATCTTTATTATTTACTACAAGGTTATTGTAATTCATTTGTTTAATAAAAACCTAAATTTTCAAAAATTTTTAACAATAGCTCTCGCTCTTGCAAAAATTTGAATTGTACATATATTAAATATTTTAATACTTATGTTAAACTTTATTTATTTAATTTATTATTGTCTGCAGTTTTTTGTGATACAAGAAGAAATTAAACATGTATTTAGTTATAACTATATATTAGGTGTGTGTGTTTGCACGCGCGTGCGTCATTATATGTAACGTTTTATAAAGAATTATATATTTCATTTCATTAATTTATTTTATTAAATTTATAGATAAAATTAAATTAAACATATGGACATTTAACAAGTCAAATTTTATTAAATAACGCCACTTAATTGTTTTCAAATTTTTTAATTACGTTTTAATGACGTAAGTTAATTAATTTAATAATATAATTATTAATACAAAAGTCATAAGCTTTCTAATTTAACGAAATATGTTTAGTCATTTTATATTAATTACAAAATATTGCAGATAGCATAAAAAAGTATACTATAGATAACAATACATTCTCCTTCGTATTTATAAAATATATATTTATTATATTGAAAAATGAAGAGTATATGCTTTGATTTTGTTTTATTTTTCTTTTATTCGTTAAGTATCTTAACGAAAGGCAGCTTCTGACCGACGATAACCATAAAAAAAACTTACTACGGGTTACGACCTTGCATGGCTCGTGAAATTCTAAACAGTGCGGTGAGGCTCGCAGTAAGGTTTCGCGTTATTATCTTTCAGAAGGTCTCCGTGCTTGGATGCTTTTAGATGTAAGAAAATCTTGGACAAGGAGGAATTAGCGGAACAAAAACACTTGAACTGTATTTTTATTTTCTTTCCGCAGCTCGTTTCTTCCTTGTCGATATTATATTGAATAATACATAATGTATTTTTCTAACTCCTTAGTCGATAAATAATTTTAAGATGACAATTCTCGAAGAAATTATTTATATTGATTTATATTTAATTTCAACGTTACTTTTTCAACATGTTTTGCATTTATTGATTTCTTCTTTTTTAATATAAAAATATGTATACGAAGAGTGTCCAACTAAACTTTCGTTAATAAGAGTTTTATGAAATAAATATAAGAAATTTATTCAATTTTCATTATATATTTTTTAATTAACAAAATTTCTATTTATTACAAGTAAGCAGCATTGATTTATTTGCGTTTCAATCGGTGAGTTGACTATATATTAAGTTTAGATAGCAAAAATACATAATTTCATTTACAAAATGTATAGCTTATAAATGTGCAAAATTTTAATAGGGTTGAAAAAATATAAGCAAAAAAGATTGTAACTTTCTATAGAAAACATTTACAATTAAAGAAAAATTAATGAAAGTTTAGAAAGCTATGAAAAAGCAGTTAGATTTTCTATATTTAATTTAAGCCGACCTTCTTTTTTAGTTTTTATATAATCATCGCGCGAACTACTTTTATAAAATAATTAAAGTTTTTAGCACTATAAAACAAAATAAAACAAAATAAAACAAGGTAATACAATGTTTTCTTATAGCCAGAATCAACATTTTGTTGATTCTTGATCCCATCCAATTTTCATTCATCAATATTGATTTCAATATTCTTACACTTGTAGGCTGTTACTTGAATCAGAATATGTTAGCGCTATTATTGTATAAGAATTAACGAAAAGTTATTAAAATGATAGAACAGTACATTCAATAAGTATATAATCATTATATATTATTTCAGTGCAACATTGTATCAAAAGATCGGGTAACTAGAGTGTGTTATAAACTATTATAATAACTGTTGAGACCATCTTATTGCATAATTAATCCATCTATTGAAATAACTTAATATTTTTGCTATAGAACAAATAAACAATAGAATAAAAAGATTAAAAATCCAATGTGAAAGTTTATTCCGTACAGTTCAGAACAAAATTTTCTTTTTCAAATATTTTTTCGTTCAAAATTTAATGAACTAAATTATGTGATTAATATATTATTTAAAAAGAAAAGTTAAAAATCTAATAAAATTTTAATTTATGTAATTGACTCTTATAATAGTAGGGTCATAAACATTATTTTGTTTAACAAAGCAGTTGATTTACAAATTATTTTTTATATATTTTTCCTTTTGAATAAATCAATAAATCAATTACTAATTGAAACATTAACAAATTGAAGGAAAATATAATGCGCATTATACATCTTATAAAATTTTTTTAAATATGCAATATTACTAAAATTAAATTGAAATAAAATCTCTCTGTGACAAAAATTATATGTATTTCATAAGCTAAGTATTATTTGCTCAACTGCTAAGTAATTTCAGTTGTGTTCATCGAAAAAATTTTATTTTTAGTGTTTTTTTTTCAATACTCTAGACTTTACTTCATTTATTATCTTAGTCACCAATCTTTAAATGAAAACCATAAGAAAGGAATTCTTAATTGATAATTTGGCAATTATCGCTCACCCTACAGAGTGTATACTTAATGTATTTAGTAATTTTAACGATAGTCTTTTTATTATTGAGATCTTACAGTTCAAAATGTAAGTATTTTTTCTAGTTTATTATCTTCTGTACGTACTGTAATTCTTATAAGATTACAAACATAAAATGTAATCTGTGATTGTATCATACTATTATCAACTAATATTTCGAATTTCTATTTACGTTTTAAACTTTTGGTGTTATTATCTTAAAAGCAAGGCTTTTCCTAACTTGTTCGATACTAGTTATTTATGGTCAAATGAAAATGAATTTTACTGTTCACGCTATTTACAAGCTTTCTTTCTGTACTCTAGTGGTCACAACAGTGATATAGTAATAGCATGCGGTCGCTGACTCGCTTTCTCGCGACAGCCAGACTTTCTCTCTGTCTCGCTCTCTCTATACTTTGCGACAGCATTATTACCCTACACTTCTACCCCGTAGAAGTTTCGTCAACGTTATGTTACACGCATAGCGTGAACGGCGCTTATATTTGAAATGAAAAGATATATAATTGAGTGTTACTATAAGTATTTTATCTAATTCGATATATATCTTATGGACGGTCATCATTCTTGCTTTATTCGTGAAAGTTAATATTTTTGACTTTCGTCAAAAGCTTTCGTCATTTGATGTCTGCACTTTTTTTCTCTTTCTATTTTACCATTAAAATACCCTTTTTTATCTTCCTATTACGTTGTATTCGCAACCACGTGAATCCGCAAACTAGTGATATAAAGTTCCCGTGCTCCTCTTAGCACCACGAGCTCTCACAATACTCAGTTAACAAGCCCTACGTGCTCGATCGCCGATCGTGAATGTCATCCCTCCCCATTTTCTCAGTGTACTTCGTGCATAATTATTAAGGGTACATGTTAGCGAAATTGTTTTGCACATACCACTGATATAGACGTCATTTATAAGCAGTTTATGTGCAAAAACAAATTTATCTACACATTCGTCAATTGAGGCTACGATGCTTCGATAAACAAAGCTTCTTTTTTCTTTGCTCGCTAGTTTCGAGCTTAATCAGTATACCTACGTTTACAAGAGTTAATGACTTGTGAACAACACCGCGACAATGTGGGCGATTATGCAGTTCGTGAAATGTGCGGTGCGGCGTGACATTCGTTATCACATTCAACAAAGGCTTCGTATAGAAATTTCGAAAAAAATTAGACTACCTTACACGCAAGTTGGATAAAAAAGATAAGCTTGTTATTTTCTATTTTCGTTATTTATTGCTATCTAAACGGACCATTCGCATAATCATTTGTTGATGTTAGCTGTTAGAGTAGTATAAAATTTAATAGTGATCACTGCGTTTACATTTTACGAATTCTATTTCCTTTAGTTGCAGAAATAAAATACAAATGACATATTAAACTTTTTCGGAAACAAAAATTTAACATCTTCGTTAATTTACTTTAGGTAGATGTAAATGTTTTTTTTAATGAAATCAATTTTTACAAAATAAACACAAATGGCATAATAAATATTAGTACCGGATATTTTCTTAAATTGGTATTTCATTATTTTCCAAGTATTTTAAACAAGTTACATGGGGCTCTTATTTCACAACTAACGATTTAATTGTGAGTTATTTTTAATTTAGCATTACGTCTTCTATTGAAACAATATCGAGGGAATCAGTCGTCAAGAAAATATTGGGTCAACATATTGAGAATAATAAGTATTCAAGAGTATACGCATTGAAACGAAATATAGCGTACGTCTCCCCTGTTGCATTAATTTCAATATAACAGATAAGTAATTTGTTATCACAATTGGTTATCTATTATTTTTCTTCTCCGTTTTCGCATATGACTCGAGGTGAGTATTTTTCTTGTGTTGGTGCAATAATTTAACTCGTAAACATTGGAACATTGGCCAGTATACGTAGTATTGTAATAGTTTAACTAGTAAATAATTCATATTATTTTGGAGCTCTTACTAATTGGGTATCAGTTCTCTATAAACATCGTCAAATCTCTTCATCTGTACTACTGATTTAAAAGTTGGTACTCCATTACTTCAATACTTATATGCATTTTCACTTTCAGTATCAATAATCGTTCTCTTTTAGTAAGGCATTACTGCTATGCCTAATGTGTTCATTTTTTTACATTTTTAGTAGCAGAGGCAGAACAAATTACTGTAAAGCTAGAATTTATTAATTGTTACCTTATTAAAAAAAATATTTGTAAATTTTGAAACAAATTTTAAAATAAATATCGAGATGCTATTTTTCGTCATTTTCACTTTATAAATTAAATACGAAACATTTTTATTCTATATTTTACGCAAGAAAATTCAGAATAACAAAAAATTGTAAAAATAAATCAAATTATTGTTCTTTTAAATATTGCTTTTAATAATAAATGATAACATTTGTATACATATAAAAAATTCTATAAAAATAAGAAATTTAAACAAACAGATTAGTTATAATGAGTACTTATTTTGTTTAGGTCATCTGTCAGTACGTAATTAGCTTGCATAAAGTATGTTTAGCAAATAATACTATTTATAATAAAAATAAACATGCAATTTGATAAGAATAGTAGAGTTCAATATAATAATAAATTTACGATTAATTGAATACTCCATGAATTATCCATGCATTTAAACTATCTATTCATAACCACAAATACTTTTTAAATTGCATATTATTTTTTGATAATAATAATCGGAGTACACGATAAGATACATTATTTTTTATTTCTTTCATTAGAACTATGATAATGAATTATATTTCTTAGTATATGCTGTTAATAAACAGTTCTTTTTATCTATTGTTTTTTAAATTTAATTTAACTTATTGAAACTAACGATGCACACGTCTGTTGGCTCATACAAATCTTCAAAGTATTAAAATTTCGACTATTTCGATTATTAAATATCACTAATGATTCATAGAACAACGATGAAATTACTAGAAGTCTAGTATCAGATACTAAAGCATTTCGCATGTAAGCAACTAAAATCTACTTGAATCAGTACAAATAATCGTATAATTTAATTTGCAGAAATATTCTCCACTATTTTATGATTAATCTTGAACTCCACCTCGGGTTATGCTCTTAGATGAACTTAACAACTGCAGTTCTAAATTTCCTCTTTCCCCTTCCCTCTTGCCATTTCACCAATAACCCGGTAAATGCAGTAAAGAATTATCAACATACGCGTAATCATTTCAGCATGGAGCGACATGTAAAAGTCTAGTTTGCCATATGCTGCATAGCGTCTCTGATATCCGAAGTTTCCTACGATCAGACCGTGTGCGCATCATACATGTGTGTAATGTCTAATTCGCTCAGTAAGGTTACCGACCGAGCATTTTAAGTGCACGATTACCGTTTTGACATTGCCAAGTTCAATTTTAAACTCGTATGCATCGCTCTATGCATGTGTCGCGCGCTCGATGTATTACTTCCGGCAACTCGCGCGATATATCTGTCATGATACAGCACATCTCTTCGCACATTATCAGAATTTATTTTATGGAAATACCACGTACACTCGGCTATGCTAAGTTCTGGCTTTTTTCTTGTATAATTATTGTAATAAAATAGTATAAATTTCTTCACTCTTTGAAATAATGGTTCATTTTAGAAAAAATGAAAAATTAATTTCACTTAATGCATACATAAAATACAAAGAGAAATACTTCCTTATTCAAATTGACTGTTAAAGATGATATCAAATTAATTTAACTATTAAATATTTAGTACTTTTAATTACCAAAGTCTTTCACATACTTTGATTTGAAAATTAAAAGCTCTTTTTGACATATATGTACCAACTTTTCATTTCAAATTAATGTGTTGCTACAAATAGTAAAGTTCCAATACAAAATTATGATTTTTGTCTGGAATTTTAATTGCTTTACTTAAAATTTAAATAAATGTACATAAAAGAGAAAAGTTAAGCGTTTAAAAATTAATTAATTAGTGTTTAAATAGGATAAATTGGTATTGTCAACGTTACATAGTATAAATTTAAATATTTGCATATTCATACCTAAAATTGAATCTAATTTTTATAATGGTAATATTATGTTTAAAAACAATACATGTAATATTAAAATTTAATATTCTCTTAATTGCTCAAAAGAAAAAAATTATTCTTTAATATAGTAATATTATTTCAAAACCATGCTAAAATGATTATATTTATATTTAAACGAGAATTTTAGAAAACAACGACATGGATAATATTTTGAATTATAAAATAAAAAATAATTTCGTACACTGTATATATAAAATCATAATTATTTTTATTTTTAATTGAAAAAATTAGTTTCGTAATTAATAATTTTGCTTTATTAATTTTTTTATTTATTTAATTAATTATTTTATTTATTTCTTATGAATCTCCGGAATTATTATAAAATTTTTAAACACCAAAATTTTGAAAAACAAAGTAATTAATACATATAATCTATAAATTGTTAAGTATAGCTGAACTACGCTGAGGCCGATTAAAAAATGAAAAAATTCTATCAGCTTCGGTCTATAAAATAAAGTTATCTAGAAATATAGAAGAATTTTACAAACGAATATCCAATCAAAGTATTAATTATCAATTTTGATTGAAACTGCCATAAGATTTTTAAAAATTTTTCGATGTTTGTTATTTAATAATTATAATTTTGTGAATATCTAATTAAACAACATAAATTGAGGCTTGCTTTATAAATTGCTATACAATGAAACGGATATACCACTAAGTTTAAGATATGGATACTTATGAAAATTGAAACGCTTGCTCAAGGTTGCGACGGCAAAAAGGCTGTCGCTATACTTTTGTAATTTGATTAAGAGAAATTATCCGCGTTTATTGTATCATTTTTATTGTTATTTTAATGTAATATATTGTACTAAAATAGTAAAATATTAATTTTTATAGATATGATTTATTATTATTTCTTATGAAAATTTATCACAATATTTTACTTAACTAGATTTGTAATTTATAATCAAATATTATTTTTAGGTTCTTTCAAGTATTTTCGCTTTTATAGTATTTATTAGACGCACTTTAACTAAATTAATACTAACAATGTAGGACGTATAATAAAATTATTATCTAAGTAAATAATAATAACTAATATTGCCAGTTCAGCAGATAAATTGTATTATTCGTTGAATCATCATTCAATATTTTTTAAATTTGTATTTTAAATTATCAAAAATAAAATGTTGTTTAAAAGTTGAACAGATACTTCAACGATACTTATAAAAATATTATGTCGTATTAGATTAAAAATGGTAATTTATAGTTTCATTACAGAATTATGGTTAATATATGTCGTGTTTTGCAATTTTTAATAAAAATGAAGTACCTATCAAAATATAATAACTACCATTTACTAAATATCGATTAATATATAACTATTAATATTAGATAACTGTGTAATTGTATGTTATGTACATTGTGTATAATACTTAAGCATTTATTGGAACATATTATTATATTTAATTACAATTAAAATGTTAACACTACAAATATAAAATTAATAAGTCTGAAGTTTCCAACGTTGGAACTTCAACAAAAAAATCAAATTTTTCAAAACTTGAAATTTCTTCAAAAGAACTACGTAAACCATATAACTATGATATAATATTAACAAAAAAACAAATAACCTTAAAAATACCTTAAAAGCAACCCTTATTAAGGGATGGAAAATTGAAAAAATAAAAAATTGAAAAATTTCAAATTTTCACTTACTAACATAAACAACAATCGTTATCAACTACCAAAAAAATAAAAATAAAATTTTTATTGCACATAGCAACTTATTATAAATAAATTGAAGTTTCGCCGCGTAAGAGTACTCGCAGAAGACCGCCTACTACAATAGACTATAAATACAAAAATTATTAATATTTCAACAAAAAAATTGTCTAATTCCAGCGCACAAGAACCAAAACTAGGAATAACAAGAAAAAAATCATCCATAAATATTTAACAATATTCCCAAAATCATCCGCAAAAAACAGGTCTAATAGGCTACCGATAAGTATATGCGTTGTAACACTTAATTGTTAATCATATGTTCCCGGGCATTCGATAACATTTTATTACTGATTATTGTTGAACATATAAAATGTAACAAATAATCTGAATGGAAACAAAATCAGGTGATCTCGTCATTGTTGAAATAACCGTTGAAATTAGCGCAGTACGTACATACGGCATATGCATACCCTATATCGTATCAAATTAATTTTAATTAATATACGTTCCCGGGGTATTCGACAACTTTTTATTCATGAATATTGTTGATCATATCAAAAGCAACCAAATCAGAGAATCTCGTCATAGTTTTCAATAAAGTTAAACAATTCCATCTCCTATGCTTACGCAATATGTATATTCTTATACCGCGATTTTCCTTTTATAGAAAACACGAATAGAATTAATACGTGTTGTATTGATTACACGAAATAACTTAAAATTATCAATAATGACCTGTTAATATTTTGTTATTTTAATATTACCGTAAACAAAACTTAAATAATATTATTACTTATTTCAGATATTCTGTTAAAATATTGTATAATTTTATATAATTATTTATTGCCATTATTCCTTAAAATTTGATACTACTTTCGATATTTCATAAAAGCTGCTTGAGTCAAGATGCATTAGAATGTAAATCTCTAATGCCACTCTTATGCACTTTTCACACAAACGTACTTTTAACATATAATTTTGATATTTATTACATATTGTGCATTGTATAATTATTTATAAGAATCTTTGACATTTTGTATATTATTACCGTAGCATAAGTTCAAAGAGAACTAAGTTCTTCAATCACCTCATCATATATCCATCCGACGTCCGTTTATGGTTTCGATATGACTAATCATATTCAATAATAAAAAGTTGTTGACTGCCTTGATAACAAAAACGGTATTTTTATTAAAAATAAATATTTGCAAAATATTAATATACATTTGTATACGTATACGTACGGAGGCATGTTTAAATAAAGTTTCAAATATGACGAGAATCTCTGATTTAAGTATTATTCAGATTATTTGTTCGTTTTGATGACTAACAATATTCAATATTCAATAATAAAAAGTTGTAGAATGACTTGGCAACACATTGTTATTAACAATAAATTACCGCAGTCTACATAATATGTATACGTACGGAGTTATTTAAACGATGTTTTAACTATAACCATAATCTCATTTTTCTTTGAAAATTCGTTTATTTGTTTGTTACTATATCAGTGACAAAAATCATTAATAAAAAGTTGTGTAATCCTAATAACATAATTGTATAAAACATTTATATGGACTACGCATATGTATATAAGTATGGTATTGGCATGTTTATTTAAGCTTCCTTTATACAATATTCTAAAATGTTTCTTTTAAATTTTTATTGCTTCTTTATCCTGTGTTCTTAGATACTATGATTTTTAATTTTTATGATAAAATATTAATAAATTATGTATTTATTGATTGTTGTTTGAGGCAGTCTACTACATGTATTCTTTACATTCTTTTTCTACGCAAAATCTTTTTGTTTATAATAATTTTCTGTAGGAAATAACATTTTTTTATTGTTTTAATAGTTGTCAATGATTATTATTAATAATAGTTTGTAAAATATAGAAATTTTTCATTTCATAATAGTGATAGTTTTTTTAGTGGTGTTTTAAGGTAATATCATCTTTTTATTAATATTACATGATAATTGTATGGTTTATGTGATTCCTTATAAGAAAGAAATTTCTAGTTTTCAAAAATTTGATTTTTCGTTAGAATTCCGAAGTTGCAAACTTCAGACTCAAAATTTATTTTATAAATATACATATAAATTACAGGAACTTTTGGAAACACTTTTAAAATTAAATATGTTGTAAATATTTTGTAATTTGATATTATTTTGATAATCAAATTAATTAATTATTTAATTAGTGTGTTTAAACAACACATTATAAATTAAATTTTCTCAAAATGTATTATTCATGGACACATGTAAATATGAAAATACTTATTTTTAAAAAAAATAAAAAATATTTTATAGGTTAAAATAACTCTAAAAAAGTGAAATTAATTTTTAATGTTAAAATAAAAGTTTCGTCAATCAATATTACATCAATATTGTATTGTTTTCCAATCTTCTCGAAGAATTTCTATTAAGTGATATTAGTTTTTTTCAGAAGATTATGATTTTTTACGAATTAATATTTATAATATTTAAGATATTGATGTATTCAGAAAATATAAAAATCGTAAATCTTAATTTTTTAAATTATAAAATATATGGGTACAATAAATATACATTTATTAAAAATAGATATAATTAAATTATTTGTCTTTTCTTTTTAAAGTAATTTTATATTTTATTACATTTTGTCGTAAGTACTATAATATATTTTGATAGAAGTAATATAAATAAAAAATTTATGTTAATTATATTAACATACATCTCCAAATTAATATTTTAAATTAATGCGTAATAAATTCTTTTCTTTTATGTTACCTACATATCTAGGTACGAAGCGACGAGTCTTTTTATTTATTTTCCTTTCATCCGGTTATTAATATCTAAATACACCGAGAATAAATAATCTCTCTCTCTCTCTCTCAACAAGAGATACCATTTTACTGAATTTTTAGATGAATACATACACATAATTACATTTTTCTATTATTAATGCCTTTTTAAAAATATATGCACTCATATATATATATATAATAAAAAATGATTGGTTACAAATGCAGAATTTATAATTATTTGAAGTATATTAATAACTATTTTTATAATTACTTAATAAATATCTTACAAACAAATTATATGACTGATCAGGAGAAAAAAGATTGCTATTTGATAACAATATATTTTAGTATTGACTCATAGAAAAATGTTTGATTCATTTTGTATTAAAAAAAAATTGTTATTTATATCTAACGTGATAATTTATATAACTGTGAATTGTAATTGTTTACGAGAATACAAGATTTTTATAGATAATTCAATATTTTTAAAAAAGTATTTGCTTATACGATATATAACATAATTTTCGATTAATCCGATACAATTTGTACGAAAATTATTACATTAAATAATTGTTATAAGAATAATAAATGTTTAAAAATTAAGAATATATTTTGGCAAACAATAAATTTATATTTTTCATATATTACATATTAAGTTATAACTTATAACAAATGAAACAGGTATTCGTTCCTATTTTCTTTTTTCGCTAAATAGGATACATGTTTTATTATTCCTAGTTTCATTTCTTGATTGAGCGTAAATATTATAAAATCTATTTCTTTGAATGAATTTATTTTTCACGATGTTTTAAATAACATCAGTAGTAATTATAGCATTCTAAGCAACAGCTTAATTGAAGTCATATATAATATTTGTGTTATTATATTTTATTAAATGTATCTATGTAATAATAATCATCAATATAATTTTTTCTTCATAGAATTCGTTTAGTCGTCCAGAAATAGTGGCGGCGGAAACTCTGGCGAACCACGAGCGCTGCAACAACTCGTTTGTTCACGAGGTTTTCCGAGCGCATTTCCGGTCGAGTCTAACGTGTCCACGTTGCCAAAAGCAATCCAACACGTTCGACCCATTCCTATGTGTCTCGGTACCTGTGCCTCAGAGACACCGACAAATGAATCTCTTTATCAATGTCCTGTACACGTCGCAGCAGCCACGTCAAGTACGTATCGGCGTAAGCGTTAATCAGGCTGCCAATGTCAAGGAACTCAGGGAAATATTGTCGAGCGACACGGGAGTCGATGAGAATCATATGCTACTTACCGAAGTTCACGATGAAGGCTTTCACAGGTGAGATGTTATCTAGTCGACATACAACTGATTATTTTAATGGCCATTATATTATTAATATTTCTAGTATTTAGAATTTATTTTTATCTTGTATATTCATACTAAATATGATGTAAATAATGAGAGATGATCCAACAGTGAAACAAATAAGAGAATATTTCTGAATATTATATAATTAATCTTGAATTTTTGAATTGATAGTAATTATTAATTAAAGTCTTCGATGTACTACGTATATATTTCATTTCACTCTACAACTAAAACTTGGAATGTTTGGAATATTTTTTTCAATAAAACAGATATTTTCTTTTAACAGTTGGTGACAATTAAAGTATACTCATCTACCCTAAGTTTTTAAGCAGTTCTTGTATAGGAAATCATGTATGATAATTTTTCTCTTATTTTTATGGATCTGTACGATTAATTAAGTCCAAATTTGGATCAGATATAAAAAATAATTTGTGTTTTTTATTAGAATTTTAGTGACACAATAAAAAAAATAAAAAATAAAAATTAAACTACACTAGATATTAAAAAATTTCTTTAAAATTCAATGCCGTCAATTGAAATAAAATATTATGCTTTTAAATGATCCTAATCTGTGTACCTATAAAGATGTCAAGAATTGGGATAAGTTATATAGAAATGTAGAATCACTTTTATGATAATATATTAAGTAAGCAATCGTTTTTATAAGAGTTTTATATAAGTTTTCAAAATATTATAATTTATATAATACATAGTATTATAAAGCATATAATGTTTATGAAGAATTTTGTATTTCCACGTTGTCAACAAAAATTTGTAGACTCATCGATGAGTCTATATCATAAATATTAAAGAATAATAAAAATTTACATTCTTTATGTAATATTATATTATTAAATTATTTAAATTCTATATTTAATAGTTATTTATAAAATCAATAATGTAATTACACTTATTTTATAAAAATCTGCGTTTTAATATATATTTGCAATTTACTTCTACTACACACAAAAAAGCCTATAAATGTAAAAAATAATATTTAGCTCGCTAAATATGGATTATAGTGTAGAAGAGTTATGTGCATGAGTTTATATTGCGAAATAAAGTTAAAAAGAACGTTTTATCGTAGTAAGATTTTTTATTCTTAGAATTAATATTAAAGAAATAATGTTCTAAAATAAAAGTGTTTTCTATTAAAACATAAAATTCATTTTTATGTATTCATGAAAACATTATAATATTCTGAATACAATATAATTTTCTGAATATTTTAGTTCAATATTTTAAGTTCAATATTTTAAGACACTGAGAATTAGATACCAAATGCTATCTAACTGTATAAAAAATTTTCATAACCTATTATGAAATCCATAAGTTGACTAATGTTACGAAAATTGAATACTCTTGCAATTATATGCATTTCATATGGTCAAAACAAAAACTCTAATGCTCATAAATAAGATCTTTCAAGATATTTATTATTAAAAATTATAAATAAATGTATAATTCATTTATAAAAGTATTATATAAAGTATTATATATGTAAAGTTTATATATAAAATTAGCAGACGATGGATGTATATTTTGATTCCGAAGAGTAAAGCTCAAGCAGAGAAACAATGAATTCATTCATTATCTGGTACACCAAACCCTTTTAAAAACATTTAATGACATTTTAATGGAAATTTTAATGGCATCCTGTGTTTTTAAACTTGGAAAAATAATAATACAAGTAAACTAATAAAGTTAACAAAACTCTCGGTGAGCATTAATATAATTTTGATCGTAGGACATTCTCGGACTGCCAGCCACTGTCAGCCGTTAGCGAGAACGACCCGCTTTACTGCATCGAGCTGCCTCAGCTGAAGGAGCCTACGGAGCAAGCCTACATCCTTCTCGTTTGGATTAATATTCTGGTGCGGGGCGATTTACGTGAACGTTTCGGCAGTCCATATACGATGCAGGTATCTCGCGAGACATCGTACGAAGACCTTCAAAAACTCTTACTCAAGGAGATGCACGCGACCCTGACCAACGATGTGCTGACCTCGAGCCAGAGTCCGGGCCTCTTCAACATCAGAGTTGCCGATCCTGCCGCTACGCCCGCGCAGGACGAACATCCCTGTATCGATCCCTGCATCGAGCATCCGCTCTATACCGAGCAGATTGAGCAGGCACTTTCACTTTGCGCCGACGATTCCGGACCCCAGCACGTTAAACTCATACTCGAGTGGGATGAAGCGACCAAGTGCAATATCATACAAGACGACTCCGATCAAATCGAAGAGCACGCCAGTGTCAAACAGCTCAAGAGCAATTACGAATCAGGTAGTTTTCTGGAGTCTTCACGATTTTGTTTACCTTCTCTCTATTCACCAAGGCCTTGACTACATTTTACCAAATCCTTTAATTAGTAATGAGTAACACGAAACATGCAGGTATCAAATATAAATTTTGGGACTAATTCTATACGTTTTCATTTCAAAATTTTTATTAAAAAGCTGAACATTGAAATTCAAAACGTTTTCTTATGTGAGTATATTTGTATTGAACCTTTTAAAAAGTTTGTAATTTTATATTTGATGTTCTTTTATATTTTTAGTACATTTGAAACGTTTGTATTTTAAAAACGTCGACGATTTTTTAATTTTTCAACATTACAATAGCCTCATAAAATAGTTTTATTATAATATTTTAATAATTGTTATTTAGATTAAAAATTATTACGCTGTGAAGATTTTTGAAAAACGCACATTTTTTAAAATAATATTAATATTTTAATTTATAAATTTCAAGTTAAATAACAAAATTGGAAATTCTTGCAAAGGCAATAATATGCTTTATAATATAAGATGAGAACATTTCAAGCGTGCAAGTACCGTATAAAATATACTGAAAATAATTTAAAAATAAAGCTCAGTGATTATCAGTTTTAAAACTTACCTCCCATAATGTTCGAATTTTCGATATCTTCAACGAAAGTAAAAATGTTTCATACCATTTTCTATTATTCTGTGATAATTAGGTGGAACAGTCACCCTCGAGGAGTGCTTCGACTTATATACCAGAGCAGAAACTTTGGGCGTGGAAGATGCATGGCACTGTCCAAACTGCAACAGAAAACAGGAAGTGGTAAAGAAGCTCGGATTATGGTCTTTACCTGCAATTTTAGTGATACATCTGAAGAGGTTCAGACAGCAATCTAAACAAAGGTCGACATCGAAATTGACAATGCTCGTCGATTTTCCGCTTTACGGCTTTGACATGACGCCTCATTTAGCGCATAATGGCGTTCAAACGACGCACCAAGTATCAACTAGAGGAGGAATAAGTTTGTCGCGTCTGAAAAAGCCAAGGCCCAACATACCTAAATACGATGAGAATGAATATGATTTGTATGCTATTTGTAATCATCACGGGCAAGATTTGCAGGTGAGCTCCTTTAGCATTCAAAAGTCAGAGACTTAAAAAATTATCACGTTTATTAATATCAATTTTTACACTATTAATGTTAATTTAAAAGAATGAAATATGTAAATTTAAACTTTATTAGGGAAATTAATATTGTAAACATGCATATACAACTATTTGTCGTTATGAAATATTATGTACATACAAAAATACTTCAAAATAATTTATTATTATTTTTGAAAAATAATAATTTGTTACTGTGTTTCTCTATTAAGTACTGTAGTAGTACTTCGATATGTTTATTGTAGAAAATGGTAAAATTCCAAAAAATCTTAAAAAAGGCTTATAAAGATACATTTTTTAAATTTACATTAAAATAGAAACTATTTTTTATATTTCAAATATGTAAATTTACAAATTTGTCACGTAATTTACAATGAGAGTAAAGACGTTTAAAACGTGAATTAGTAGGAGATAAAGTAGCAAATAGGATTTTATTCAGAAAAGTAATTAAATGAAATGATGTAAACAATTAATTAAACCGAATAAAACAGGTATTTACATATTAGAGAAACTTGTATAGAATAAATTTCTTATTCAGCATAAATTTAATTTCAATATTATCAGCGATAAATCGTCATTAATTGAGATTGCTATAGTTTGATTAAATTAAATTAAAAGTTTTAGAAAATTTTGTGATTTAAAAAAATAAAAGAAAATTTCAAAATGTAATAGAGATTTCTGCTTAAATTATTTAATAACTAAAATAATTGATCACTTAACAGGGTGGACATTACACGGCGTTCTGCCGCAATCCTTATGATACTCAATGGTATTGCTTCGATGATACACGTGTCGAAGCGGTGAATGATACGAATCTCGTGACCAATGCCGCATACATTTTGTTCTACCAAAAACGCGGACCTGCGAGTAGTTCATCGACTGGTAACTCATCTGCGGCCTCGACATCGTCAGCAGGCTCTGGTCTTGATCATTGGGTTTCTCAAATGCCGCTCTTCTATTTTAACAACAAAAACAGTAGCGCAACTCATATCGCCTCTACCATTACCGACACTGGCAGTAACATGACCAACAATAAGCAGAACCAAAGTCAAGAGATGCTTTGCCAAGAGAAAATTATTGAAGAAAAGAATCTTAATAATTTCAACAGAGGTTGCAGAAATTATTCGACGATACAGCCCGTGAAACGAAGCGCCACGGAGTTCGAAGACGAGAAGACCGTAACGCCGACACCCCTAGGAGGAATACAGTACGAGGATGTCAATTCATTTTTCTATATCGTAGGCATTTTTTTTATCTTTATTGCTATCCTTTTAAAAAAAAATTATATTATTCGTATAAGAATATGTCTTGTAATGTTTTATACTGATTTCTAATTATTCACATTTACACATTTACAATGAATCGAGTAAACATTATTTTAAGAAAAGTTTTAAAAATTTTAAGACATCATCATGCTTTACTTACAAACTTATCATTTTTTGCTATTTTTATTTCGCGATAAGAATCAAAATTGTTCTTTTTACTAAGTATAAGAAAAATTAGTTTAAAGTAACAGTAGATAAAATACTATTTTTCAACATTTTTTAATTTATAATTCAAATTTAAAAATAACGTTTAAACTTCGAATTATTTTCAATAAAATAAATTTTCAAATAAAAACCAGTAAACGGGAAATAAATTCAATATAATATTTTTTGTATTTTTTCGATTATAGACATCACCAGAGCCACTACGAAAGTCGCCCTTGATCACACTATCACCCCATATGGCACCCGCAATATTGCAGAACGGAGTAATGAAAGATCAAGATGCAGCAGTAATTCATGAATCAACATTGTAACATTCGGTCTAAGATCACGTATGGTCGGCATCATATATGTATCATAACGTCGGCAGCGAGTCGCAAGTTGAAATCTATAGTGCCTGGTTAAAATGTGTATGTGTTTGTGTGCGCGACAACGATTTCGCAAGGACGTTTGTACTTCTACTTTAGTCTAATGGCTAACACCTCTTCATTTCTTTCACTCCATCTTATTTTCTTTATTTTTCTATTCCTCTTTTCCTTTCTCTCTCACTCTCTCCTCCCCCTTCTCTCTCGCATCGAGGGTACGTTGCTTTATTCATAAAGCTAAAGTATGTGGAGAAAAATAGTTACTTTCATTATTATACTTGATGGATAAATCTTGATCTTCTGTTTTATCGGCCGAATAATGAATTAGTAACTCCGATTTAAAGGCTTCTTTTTTTGCAAAAATTAAATTTACTTGTCATTTATAGTTGCAAAATATATCATTTTATAAATATTGTGTGACTATATATATATATACTACGTTATTTAATATTTTTTTTCAAAATTTAATAGTCTTGGTAAAATATTCATCTGTAAATAGAATCGAAGAACGGTATATTTTTAATTGCTAAGACAAGTAAATTGATATTATTTTCAAACTCAATCATATTCCAAAATGATTCAATTCGTATAAGTAATCAAGTGGAAGAAAAATGTATACACCTATTAAGAAAAGAAATCATAAATAATTTAATTAGTAAAGAGTGCTATTAAAGCTTAAATTAACATATTTATAAAGAAACAAAAGTATTTTTTAAAGATGTGTCTTCAAAACTTATTTTTGTACTAAGAGTAATAATTTCAAAATATGTCTGATAATGGTGATTTCTTAAGTAACTATTATTTTAATTTTTTACATATATGTAATAAAATTTATTGTCAATACAGATTAATTTCAAAAGTACGTTTTTTTAAACGTAATTATAGACGATATTAAAATCTTGAAAATTCGTCAATATAAATTTGAGACATTAATTAAATTACATTCTAATGAATACAACAATATATAAATGTTTAAAAACATATAACTGAAAATTACTTTTAATTTTGACGAAAATAAATTAAACAACATATAATTACACAATTTTGTTAAATATCTTATTCATTGTTGAATATCTTTTCCTTTTATCAAAACTATGATATGAAAATCATAATTGATTAATTTAACGAAAACAAAGTATAATAAAGTGAATAAGTAAAATGGATTCTGATACAGATCGAAAATTTATTATCAATGCATATTAATTTCAAAAGTACGTTTTTTTTAAACGTAATCATAGATGATAATAAAATCTTGAAAATTCGACAATATAAATTTGAGACATTAATTAAATTAAATTCTAATGAATATAACAATATATTAATTTTTAGATATACTGAACAACATATAACTGAAAATTACTTTTAATTTTGACGAAAATAAATTAAATAACATGTAATTACACAATTTTGTTAAATATCGTATTCATTGTTGAATATCTTTTCCTTTTTTCAAAACTATGATATAAAAATCATAATTGATTAATTTAACGAAACAAAGTATAATAAAGTGAATAAGTAAAAAGGATTCTAATACAGATCGAAATTAAATTAATTAATTTTTAACAGTATCCCTATAATTTATTTTTAATTTTCATTACATGATTCGTGATATTTAATTAATATAATTAAGTTGAATAAAAAGATATAATGGCGTGTTTAATTATGATAAAGTAATTAAGTCTTTTCATTAATCTGGAACGTAGATATCAGTTTATTTCAAAACAATGAAGTAAAATAATACGACCGAATAATTGAATGTAATACATAAAAACAATATAAATAATTACAAAAATTTACTAATATATTTACTAAAGTATTTAATTTAATTGTAACTTTGATATAAATATAATATACGGAACATTGAAATTTTTATCAATTAAAAATGATACACATCATACAAGTCTATTTAAATGAAAGTTTAGTTTCATAAAATTAGAGCGTGTTAGGAATCAATAAAAAGTAAAACAATATAAATATAAGTAATGAAGGCTCGTGTCAGGTATTTACAATAACTTTTCAATATAACATAACTTTTACTTTCACATTTATCTTGAAAATAATATTGATAAATTTGCATGGAAAAACAATTATAGAAAATAACATATTTGAAAAGTTCACTTACAGAAAACTATATTGTTCAAAATAACAATTTTATTTTAGTATTTATCATGTATAGTAATCGCTCAATTCATCAGTTTTACGAAAATAAGATAATCTAATATGAAAAATATAATAACAGTATGTAATTTTCAGTTATTTATAAATTTCGAAAAGAAAAACACTGTTTGTGGATAAAGAAATATATCCAACACCAATCTTCATTTAAACTTCTTAGTTCAGTCCACAGATAGCACATCTAAAAATGCAAGCAATATCGTGCATTGACTAATAGAGGCTCAATATTTGATTAAGTCGCATATTTTGATATCACAGTTTAATAGCCCATTGTTATAATATTTGTTTGTATTATATTAACATATTTTACTGTGTGATATACTATCACCTTGACGAACAATGATAATTCACCAAAGAGTGTTTTCTTATTGGTTGCAATCACAAAATATGTTTGATCCTTTGGAGC
Organism: Wiebesia pumilae; assembly: GCA_018907045.1. Taxonomy (NCBI): domain Eukaryota; kingdom Metazoa; phylum Arthropoda; class Insecta; order Hymenoptera; family Agaonidae; genus Wiebesia; species Wiebesia pumilae. The sequence continues at coordinate 7,043,284 of JACCHZ010000127.1, forward strand.
CATATCATTAAAACTTCCATAGGGCTCATAAAGAAGAATTTTTAAAAAATGTAAACAAACCGTTAAAATCTTTAAATGAGTCTATCTCTGACGTTTTATTACAGAAATTATCTTAGGTTAGTTGAAGTAAGCTTTCTTCAAATTGAATTACCTGCATTTTCCTTTTAATAATTATAGTAAATGGTGATTATTTTAATAATTATATTATTCAAGTAATCATAATGAATGCCTTGCCATTCAAGAAGACCTCTCAAATATTTCCAAATTATATAACTTATAAATTAGGTAATATAGATAGCCATACACAAATAGTTGGTTAAAACCGAATGAACTTATGTTATCATATGTATGGTATGATAAGATATTTTAAAAATACTTTTAGTAGCTGATACAAATTGTATAAATGAGTAGTAGAAGATTGTGCATTAAGGGCCAAAAATATAAATCCATTGAAAACAAATAACAATTGAATGATTAGTTTCTGAGGAATCGAGAGTAATTGAAATATACTGCACAACGAAATCAAAAAATTTTTGCACGAAGAAGATGATAAGATGATTACATTGTAAATGTAATACGTTTTGCTTATCATATAACGCCACTGACTGTTTCCAGGACATAATTTTGTGTGTCAACTATAGTAAATACTCATAATATTGACCTCGACTGATGAACCACAAAACAATAGAATGGCACATACCATTGTACCAAATAATTTTATGACTTTTAACTCAATTATGAAGTTCTAAATAGGGCAAAACTGCGAATATGAATATGTGCTATATGAATTTAATACGTCTTAATTTGCCTGAACCTGCTTAGAATAAAAAATTAAAACTAATTATTCAGCATAATTAATGACGTTTTGTGCAATTCATAATGGACAAGAGTGGAGAATGCTCGATTGGATATCATATATAAATTTCGAAATTACCAAAAGGTAAAAGTGTTAAAAATATAAATATGTATAAACACAAAATGCAACACTAATATTGTCGATAATACAATACTAAGCACTAGAATATTAATGTGCATATGATCTAACGCTACAGTTGTTGTGATAGCAATTATCACGTAATCTTTGTCTTGAATTGAATAAGAAATGATAATAACTTATTTATAGATTTGATCAGAACATTTTTAGTTTTATTCAATTTTTCTAATGATAGTTCCTCATTAGAAAATGTATTGGCTAATTTGAATTGTTCATTATTCTGTAAAAAGATTTGAAATAATAAGAGTAATTGAGTTAACGATGTTATCGTACATTTCATAACCTGTTATACTGCCGCCAACAAACGACAAAATTGACGTAGTAATTATATGCAAGAGTTAGTTTGTCACGTTCTTCGATGACATCTCAACGCATCTGCGATTTTATTTGCTGATTTTAACTGATTTTAACTGATTTACATGTCATCGTGGCCTTTGTCAAAAGATCTATAGTGCTATTAGTACCACATTTCAAAACATTTCAAAGCAATTTAGGACAGCAAAGAAGCTTGCAACAAGAGTCGCCAAGTCGCGTACTTAAGTATAGAAGCGTTAAATAAAACGTGGCGGTCTATTCACAAATGTAGTAGAAATCTGTTGTCACCCTGCTTAGGCTATAATCATTGTCGTAAACGATATTCTCTGCTTCAAGAAATGCTTGTAATATTCTGTATATATATTCTAATTTAACAATTATTTCTGTAAGTTAAGTTTAGTTTGTATCAATAAGGTTCATTATTTTTCTCTTAATTAGCTTTAATACTTGTGATTTCCACTTTATTGTATTCCGTTTTGGTATCTTGCGAATAATTTTACGTTTCTTTGTCTTTAATGATTCCATTTGTAGAAGGTGCCTACAAAGTATTACTTGGAAAAAACAATATTTGTGGTAAACTCAAAAGATCTTATGGTTTTTATGTTTGAAATTCAGTTTTTCATTAGTAGTAGTTTAACGATCTTGTTAAAGACGCCTTGGTCTGTCTAATATATAGTCAACTGTCATCGTTTAGATAGTTTATATACAAATAATATTTGACAAAACGTATAAAAGAATAAAACGATGTGAAATTATGAAATTAAAATAAAGATACAAGTCAAGTATGCAACGATAATTTTTAAAAATAAATGATTTTTGTTCGATAAAGTTTGTTCTCTATCTCGAGTTTTGTACAGTAATATGTGGATTGTCAAAAAGGCAAAATGAGCAATAAACAGTAGAAGTTACAAAAAACCAATATCATAATCAATAAAATGTAAAAATGGGCGTTGTTCAAAGGCAGTGATTTTGTGTTTTTTTATATTCTTATTATTCAAATATACCAAAATTACTTGACTCTTTTCTCACTTTTACATTCTTCTACTCCAACTTTACCATAAATGGAATGTGAGCATAGTAGCACCAGAGTAAAAAATACATTAGTAAAAAATAAATTAGTAAAAAAGAAGGCGATTAGATTAACCAAACTGTTAGCTGAAAGAAGTTAGAAGAAATAAGGGAAGAGAAAGAGAAACTAGGAGCAAGCAAGGTGATATCTTGTCTAGAAGCAAATCAAGAGAATGTTTTATCATCCTCGGCTTTCATATCTGAACATTTGAAAAAAAAAGTAAACGAAAAAGGCGATGCAATTATTGAATTTCTAAATTAAATTTCAAACACACTAATCATATATAATAATTAACGAGCTACATCAATCGAGAAGAGAAAAACGTGTGTATTCTTTAATTATCAAAAAAAATGCTTCCCCTAATACTTCCGAAATATATACGTCACTAAATCTTAATGATTATGAAATCTGTATAATACTTCTTTAGGCCTCACAGAGGTATCAAATAAGGTATCAAATACTGATATATCATCTACATTGCTCTGAAGTTCTAAGTTGGCTCAGATTTAGATTCCTACTTTATCTGAGTTTAGGTACTAGTTTATAACCTTTTAATGTTGTAACGTATATCTTTTCAGAATATCTAATAAGAAAAGAACATAATTTGCCCGGACTATACATTTTTGCATTACAATGAAAATGTTAAGGTTTCTCTTTATTAAGACAGCAGATAGGGTAGATCACTTTGCTAATCTAGGTAACAATGGTACAGTCCAATAAAAAATAGCAAGAAAGAATATAACCTTTGCATACTTCTTTAAATAACCTTAAACCATAAGATCCGGCTAAAAGATAACAACCCTTATTAGAATATAGGTATCTTTTAACAGATTCCGTCTTCCACGTGTGGTCATTAACAGTAATGTTTTTCAAACAATCCATCATAGTTGTGCAATCACATTAGCTTCTTACAATTGTCTTCGTGATACCCATGAGATTGTAAATAACAGACATAAGATATTGTTATTGTAAGTATTTTCTGCGATAGTGTAAAATACATTATTATCAATTTAAATTCTAAATACTGTTATATATTGTATTTGATCATAATACCATGAAAATGTTTGTGCAACAATCTGTAATATTTCATCAGTAATGCTGGCACATTTATGATAAAATCCCTATTTATAGAGATATGCATGAACTGTTAGTCTCCCAGATTGATGGTTTGCAATGATTTTCAATTCTATTTGCAATTTTAGTCTTTGAGAAATGAAAAAGTTTATTGAGTATGTGCTGAAAATAAAGAGAATAACCGGGGTCATTATTTACCTCAATGATACATTATACAGGAGAACAGTTAAGATACGGCTGGTTTTCTACGCCTCAAGCAAACAGTATCAATCACCTTCATCCAACAAGTTCCGGATTACGAAACATAATTTCATCGTGTTCATCACATCAATGTTATTTTAAGTTAGAAAAGGTAATATAGACATAATTTTTGATGTGGTAAAAGCGTTTTTACAAATAAGTATTAAGAAGAAAGAAAGATTTTTTGCAATTTTACAGTTGGATAAGCATGAAAATATTATAATTTTTAGACATGCTAGAGTAGTTTTTGGCATTTTTTGTAGTTTGTTTATTATAGGTGCTGCAATCGATATACATTTATAAGAAACTAAAATCATTAGAAAGCGAATTATGCAAGCAATTTCTTGAATATCGTAAAACTTCTTAAAAGTTTGTATATAGATTACGTTATCAGCATCAATACAATCGATCAATTATAAAGTTTTATTTTTAATGCAAAATCAATGATGGAGTAAATTTTAATCTGAGAGGGGCAAAAATTTAATTAGAACAACTGTTTTAAACATTAAGCTACAGTATTTGGTCTTATATGAAATAAATAAGATATTTTAGAAATTAACTAGTAATAAACAGAAAATAAATTAAAATAAACATTATTTCTATATCTTATCGCGTTTATGATACATTACATTCTACCTGTCTTAAAATAAATGTACAAAGTTATTGAAAAAACATTTATAAATTGGAGAAATGATTCAAAAAGTTAGATAAAGTTTGAATTTCGCAATATTTTCTTACAAACATTTTATATGGCGATAATGCTAATACACATACACTTTTTGTGATGCGAGTAGATTGATCTTTAATACTGTGGATAGGAATCGGTTCAAATGTAAAAATTAACTTTCCACAAGTTGCAATATAAGTGGCTCATTAAAAATAGAAATTTCCGTCAAAGTATTCCACAATTAAAATAATTGTATGTAGGTACTGTAGAAATGAGATTGATAATTGCTGTCATACAAGGCTTCAATTTTTAAGAATTTTTAAGCCCTCAACATTAGAAAAATATGCAAGTTGGCGATATATAAACTATATAAGATATTATCAGTTAATTTTATCCAAAGTGGTGTACGTTTTCCTAGTTACTGGACTTAAAATTATGAAAGAAACTGAACTGATTATTAGTATCGAAAAACTGATGCACATAAAAAGTAATTTGATCGAAAAAGAAATTAACGACAAAAAGTAAATAAATCTCGACTAAAAGAGACCATTGATTTACCGTAAACTTTTTAAATTATATAAAAATAAAACATTTTAACATGGAGTATTAGATTTTATTTTCATGCAAAGAATAATTAGCATAATTAGAATTATGCTATCAATTGGGATGTAACGATTGAAAGAAAAAAGTAGCTTTAATAATAATGATCGAATAAAATTTTTTAAATAGAAAAAACAACGTTCGCATTAAATATTTGCAATTGTTTAATGATAGTAGAAGCTTGATTCGTGTAACGCTTTATTAAATATTAAAACACATAGATCTTCATTATGACGTAATAATAATAATGATGAGTACTTCAAAGAAAAATTACTGGAAGTAGAGCCAGACGAGAAAAGGTAATTCGCGTTGTCATAATTTTGTCATAATATTGTCCGAAAATCTATACATTTTTGCAGACATACTTCGAAATTCTTAGGATGTTTCTCTGTGCCTTTACCTTTATGTACAATTCAAAATGCGTCAATCATTGAAATTATAGGTGAAAACTACAAGACCGATTTATATGAAAAGGAGCAAAAGGCTAAAATTTACTTGTTTATCTGTACTTACTACATTTAGAAGCAGGGACTTTTTTAATGGATTTAAAGTGTCAAATTACTGAAATACAAGATCAAGAATAATTTATAGTCATTATTTTATAAATTTTGCTGGGATAAATAATAGTTTTAATAATATAGGTATTGAAAAATCAGCTAGAATGGCCGCAATAAAAGAATCTTATTTAAGTCTCCGACTACAGCTATTTGATGGATTTCTGAAAATTTTTCAACAGTATTTCAGATTATTTATTAAGAATATTGGAAAAATCTTGCTTGGATTATAAACAAATATTAATAATTTTTAGATCTTAAGTACCGATCTGTAATTAATTCATACTGATTACATTTATGTCGGAAAATTAAAAGGATACTGTGCTATTTACTTCATCAATATTGTTGTAAAAATTTAAAAAATTGGAATATTAGAACTCGACCAGATATAAATTAAATAATTACATAAAAGGTCTTTATATCATCTAAAAATTACAATGATTTATACCGAAGATATTTAATGAATACAGAAACATTAATACATCAGAAGTTTAAAGTAAAAGATATTTGCAGTGAAAGTGAGAATAATACAGTTTTGATCGATAATTAACAAGCAAAAAGAATTGAATTGACTATTGACACAGATTAAACAATAATTTAATAATGAGTAACGCTAATAATTTAGTCGAGCCAATAGCTTTGTCGGCTAAATACTATGCACGATTGAATACATTCATTCTTTGGATATATAATGTGACATTCATGTTAGAACCTGAAGAAATTATTATTAAAATCTTTAAATAATTGTAAATCTCTGACACTGAATGAAATATGTGAAATTATTCTTAAAGATGTGCGTGATAATAATATAATAAAAACTATGGCTTTAAAAAATGGAAGAGAATAAAAGAGCCTGATAGATTAACTTATTAGTATTAGTGGTATAAAATTATGTTTATTTTATTTCGTTTGATTTTTTCTTGATTATGTAAGAAGTTATTAAGATGGTCTACATTTTTATATCTTAATGATAGTAGAATATCGAATTTACAAATGCACAACAAATATTTAATGTTACTTAAGAAACTGCTATCATATAAAATCTAATATGAAATACTGCGCGGCTCAAAGATGGCGATTTTAAGTTTTGCAGAGGCGCGTACGAATTTGTGTCGTGATGAGTTAAGTGAGAATAATAGAAAGGATTGTAGTACTACTTGGTAAAATTCTAAGTACTAAATTATAGTATCGAAATAAATTTTAATGGAGAAGGTGGCTGCCTGACAATCGAGTGCGATAACCTATTGTTAAAAACCATTAAATATTACTTTGCTTTTTTGTATCTGTAGTATTTTCTTGTGTATAAAACTTTTTTATGAATACTGTAAAACAGTGTAAAATCGCGATGTATTTCTCCTACTGTCAATAATAATGAAATAAAATACCGATAGTTGAAGATCTTGACCGAAAGGTAGAATTATATGATATTTCTAGTACTAATGAGCATTGTATTTATAGCATATTTGTAAGATGTATGTATAAAATTTATATACATTTATATAATAAGAATCAACCTTACAAAAATAAGAATAAATGGTAAATAGAAATATATAGTTGGTAAATTATTTTCTGAGAAAAGTATATCGACTAAGAATTTCTACATATAGTTAAGAAGTATTGTGAACTTTCTTGTTATTCATTTATCATTTGTATGCACATACATAAAAATGCAATTAAAATTTGTTCGATTCAATCAACGACTGACAGAATTTATTGATGTAAACCTTTTATATAATACAATGAAGATTTATTTATTATCTTTATTTTATGCTTTGAATATAACGTTGATACAATAATCTTAAAAAAAGAATCACAAAAAAACAAATCTAGCGACAATAAAATAATTTTTGTATCGTATATTTAAACTTTAAGTATGTCTGGATATTTTAAAACTATAATTTTTAATTCAACCATTTTTCCAATATGCCCTCAGAATTCAGTCTATTGATGATTAACGAACATCGCTTACAGTAAACATTTATATTATATATTCATCACCTACTAGCGGCCTTATCTCTTAATAATTGATATTGATGCATTGAATAACTAAGGCTACCGTAAAAATATTTACATTATTATTTACAAAAGTAATTATTATTAATAATTACTTTTTAAAACTTTTATTGTAGGTGAAAATTTGCTTATTATTACTGTAAATCCAAATAAGACCATTAATTCTTACAAACTTTTTCAAGAATTTTCTACTCTTCTGGATACTATAAGAAAGAATAAAAGTAAATTAATACATAAAATTGTAAAGTAAGATTACAATTAGTCAATGTATGAAATAAATAGTTTTACAGTCGAATGTCCACTACCTAGTTTTTAATAAATGCGAAAAAAATATCATTAGTAATACTCAATTATTGTGTAAGTACCTTTCAATCTTCTGGTTTTTCAACCACCATTCCAAATGGAGAATTTTTTGATTTAGAAAATAGATAAAAATGAAAATAAAAGAATTAAATAATCAAGATTAGGATTATATATATTATATATATAATATATATCAAATATATATATGATTATAACTAGGGGAAAAAATTAAGTTATTTTAAAAAGAAATATTCTCAATTCGTCACACGATTCTTGAACACGATTAGTGATGCACGCTTACGCACACACATTCATATGTTTATGGCATTTAATTAGTTGGGAGATACTAATTTTTATGAAGAAAAAATGTAAATACTAAAACGATGATTTAAAAACCAATTTATATGTAACTTGATAGTCCCAAAATTTTTAAAATAATGTTTTCAATTTGAAATTTCATAAGAAATTCAAAATAGTTAATTTAATATAACGCCAAGATAGATAAGTGTCATGGTCTAAAAGGAAACGCTAATAATTTTTAACATATTCTTATCAACCTACGTAATTCTGTACTTTTGAATTGACGATTAAAAATGTAAATTTGCAAAATTTATAATATTTATAAAATTTATATTTATAATAATTTAACATAGTGATCAATACGTGAACCACTGTGAGCATTTTGTATATTAATATCTAATCTTGAGTCAACGACTAAATAAATATCTTCAAAAGAGTTCTTACAAAATACCTCAAGTTTGTGAACATTTTGGTTTTGAATATTTGTTAGCATTGAAATTCTGAAAGCAAAAAGATTTTTAATAATAAATAAGGAATAGAAGATTGAATGAGAAGATTCAGTTTATTAAACTTTCGTATATTATTTTCGTCTACTCTATTATTTTAGACATTATTACATTTCACGTCTGACGACTGAAGGGATGAATATTTCATTTCTTACTCCTATTATTAAAATTACATTTTATTACCACTCATTTTGTTAAAATAAACAATATCATATAACATGTCTAAAAATTATATTCTTTTTTCTTTATTTAAATACCTGTATTTTTCAACAATTTTTAATTATATTAACTATTTTATAGGTTAACCTTAATAAAAAATACTAAACTAACATACAATATATATAATATACAATATATTTACAAATATCAGGTACACGTATATGTATATCATATCTTTCAATTTTCGTTTTATTAAGTTCCTTATAATTTTAATCATTCAATTATATTTTTTAATATATCATTTTAAATATAAGGTACTTTATTAATTATATACCTACATTGTAAATTAAAATTTTTATACGATTAATAATACCTTTTAAAATAAATTTTTCTTATATTATAGAACATTTTATTTATTTCCTCTTTTTAATTAAAATTTAGTAATTATAGAAGAAGACAAATAGGGTACTATTATATAATTTTATATTACAAAATGCATGTAATAATTTTTAAATTCTTAATATCATATTTTTATAAACTTTACTAATTAAAAACAAGCCACCAAATTAGTTATTGATATATATTGACATCTGAACACATAGTGTTAAATAAAAAATTATAACAAGATACTTTTTTATTGACTTGATTGTGGGTAAATATTGATTAGATAATAATAATTTCTTTAACTTTGATTGAAATGATGATGTGAAATTATAATCATTTTTATTGAACCACATATTTTTTGGTGAAATATAAAAATTTAGATATACTATTATGCAATTTTTTGTAGAAATATGAAACGTAATATAAAAACATATTCTTTATTAGTATTTTTCAAGTTACCATATAAACAATAAAATATTATATATATTTCGAATGAAATACAAGCTTTTAAAAAATTATAAAATTTATTATTTTGAATGCAAGTAGATTTATTTTAATAAGAATTACAATATAAAACATAAAATTTTTATATTTATGTTTTTGGTGTTGTTAATGCTATTTTTTAAAAATATGTAACTAATTTATTTAATCAGATTCAGGGCATCTGTTTGAAATTAAAAGAATATTAATACCTAGCTGAAAACATTTTTATAATGATAAATAAAATATTTATATTTTATTTATTTTATTAATAATTACGTTGGTGTTATTATTAATAGTGTATTATATATTTTAGATTTATGATAAAAAGCTAAAATTTAGAAATGTAATAATTTTTTTATTTTTTGATATTGTTAATATTAACATTTATAATACTTGCAGTACAATTAAAAAGTGCATAAGTTTTTAAATTATAATATTGTACATTTGTATAGAATATTAAAAACTACTTTTTAAATAGAGAAATTCTTGTTTTAATTAATAATATTTAAGAACTTTTTAATAATATTGTAAAATTAAATATTGAATAGAATCAAACAAAAAATAAAAAATTAATTCTATCTTCTCTTTTACATTTACATAAAAGACAAATTATGTGTTTTTGTTTTTAATTTTTAGATATGTTATAAAATGATGAAAATTAATAATGTCTCAAAAATAGTATATTATTTTAATAACTATCTTAATAATTACATTCATTAAAAATAATTCGATGTATAAAATGAGATAAATTACTAACGTTTAAAAAAATCATGAAGGTTGATATTTGATACAAATGAATATAAGACTTCAAATACAGACTACGTGTGTACATAATCTTATATAAAATCGGCTAATATTGATCTTCCAATTTAACAAATAAAAATATTACAACTTGAACATAAGCTTTTTACTTGAATTAGGCTTTAGCCCGATTTCTACTTTTATGTGCGCGCGACATTTTCTATTTAATTATTGTAATCAGATTTAGTTTAAATCCAAAAACATAAGAATTAATTTTAAAATCAAGTTTTTTGTTATAATAATATAATTATAATATATAATTTTATATCTTAGTAATCTGATAATAAAATACAATAGTGTAACGTTTAAATCAAGTTAATACTAATATTTCATATATATTTTAACAAGCAATATTTTGAAAGTCCATTTTATATTAATAATATATCAATCAAGTAATTTAATATTAGTATAATAATATTAAGAACATATAATTAAATTAATTCATCTATATTTCACTACAATTTTTTAACATATATTACACAAAATATTTTCTCTGCATCCTTATTATACCATTTTTATAGTTTTAAACGTATATACAACAAGTACTACAAAGAGTAATTTATTTTTAAATACACAATTTTATATAACAAATATGGATTTACTTTTATTAATAAGCTTCTAGTGACTCCTAGTAATTATTAAAATCAGAGGTAAAATTTAGAAAATCCAGAAGATCCAATTACTAGTTTAAACGTATTCTTTATTTATAGTATTCTTTATCAAATCAATATTATTGCTCGACCCTCTTTCGGTAAAATAATGGTGGTCACTTTATTTTTGAGCATTTCTTATTGTAAGTCAATTTAAAAGTAATATTATCCTGTATCCATTTATGTATATAATCAGATCTTTTCTTATTAACTCTTTCATAATAACTAAAAGGATGTGTGGATATGCAGTGAAAAATCATACATGACAACAAAACTTAGTCAATGGTATTATTTTTAAGTTAATGTAAGCGATAACAATAGTTAGTTCTTGAAGATAACATGAAATTTATTCATAAATTGCATAAATTACACTTATCTTATTCATAAAGGAAAAGCAAATAGTATTAAAATTTTCTTTAAAACAGATAAACAAAATGACGTGGTTGGGTTTAGGTACGCGACAACTTAAATAATAATTTGAGCGTAAAATTACGAGCTAGGGATCGAGAGATTAATCGTCAAGTTGACTTCAAGTCTTTTACTGTTGAATTTGAATTCTCGCGCTTCGGCAGCCACCACACGATCTCCTTTCCCCATCCACCACTGCTCCCGCCATCGTCGGTCCACGAGTGGCTGCGCGATAGTCCACCAAAGTTCGACGGCTACAACAGCAGCTTCGTGCCATCGTCGCGTTACGAGTGCGTCTCCTACACATAAATAGATACGCACACAGGCACATTCGATTCGACTCTCGGAAGTGCATTGCATGTTGCATGTGTGCACAAAGCCAAAGCCAGGCGCAGTACGGTCGCGCGAGAGGGAAATAGAGAGAGAGAGAGAGGGAGCGAGCAAGACCGTTACACTCTTGTAGCGTGGTAGTGTGCTGTAGCAGCCGCCGCGTCACGTCAGTCGGGCTCGGCTCCTCGTCGAGCGTGGGTGTTTGTTTGTTTTTTCTGTGACGAAGACGGCGCATCGCCACTGAACCAGTGTTGTGTATATTGTGTGCGGGCACTACGTCGACTCGTTCATTCGGTTCGCTTGCTTACGCTCTCGTTTTCGATAGCAGTAGCAGCAGCAGTAGCCGTCGTCGCTGGTCGACTTTGTGTGTCCAAGGTGAGTAGCACACGCAAAATATCACCACTGCCGCCCACCCCATTCTTAACGTATCCGGCTTGACAGTCAGCGAACATTAGTATCCTTATCACTCGGCTCTCTCCTTCTCCCTCTTTTTTTGATACTCTTCTCATAACACAGGCTCGTGTCGATCTGCTCCCGGGATAACACGAGGATTCCGCCGGCGTTCTCACGCTGCAACGCTCTTTTATAGCGAGCTGATCATTTACTGTATGATTGCGACAAGGATTTTTCGCGCAGGAGAAAGCGGCGCGTGTGTATATGCGCATATAACATCGATCGAAGGGAACGTAAATGCCTACGATGTGGCATTATCAACGGTCCCGCCCTCGTGTGAAAAGTAACGAGGGCTTATTAACGGCTGCGATACATCATCTCCTGCTTCGCTTCGATTGGTCGTCAAAAAGAAGTAGAAAAAAGTAATAATAAATTTGCCTGTATAAATACATGACGTGCGAGCGAGAGCAAAACAAAGGAAGAAAATCAATCGATTCGCGCGTCTCCGCATATACGTTCTACACGCGCCGAAGAAGGAAGGACAATGAACCCGAGGGGTTGCACAAACAAAGCGAAAGCGCCGAGCGAAAAGAAAACAGAAAGGAAAACAAAAAATGTCACCCCCTCCCCTCGACCAACCAATTTTCCCTGTTTTTGCCGTGCATTTGCGCGGACCGCATTCAGCATCAGTTTCTCATTCTAATGCAACGCGGGGCAACACACACGTACATTACGCGCTTCTTTCTCTTGAGGATAGAGAGCGCACGCGGGTCTTCCATCTCTCTCTCTCTCTCTCTCTCTCTCTCTCTCTCTCTCTCTCTCTCTCTCTCTCTGTTCAAGTCGCGCACTCGCAACGTCGAATCCGTCCGTCTCACTCGCGCTGCAGCAGGGTGAAAGAGACTCGCTAGGGTCGGGATCGATATACAGTACACGGAGGCTAACCTCATGGAGTCTCGGACGAAACGAAATCTTTCTCCTGCCCATCCCGTGAGCAACTCTCGCAGGGAGAATACGCCTCGATATGCGAGTGCACGCACCGTCTACGCGGGACATATCCCCGCTTTTCCCGGCGCTTTCCCTCTTCATTCTGGAGACCTACCCGCTATCGTTCACAACTAAGGAGCAGGACTGTCGCCAGGTAGGCAACTTCTTAAGGGCCATTGGTGTAGATGCCGTGAGCGACCCTTCGGTTGCCCTCTCTTTTTCTTTTTTTTCTTTTTAACATGAGAATGCAAATGTCCAGAAAGGGCAACGCTACTTGTATTCTTACTTATTCGGTTGTAGAGCAAATTTTTTGACGTCTCCTTCTATCCCTGTGAGACTGCCATTTTGAGTAGTTGAGAGTTATTTCCTTAGAAGCAATAAGTCTTTATAAATATGTACTTTGTTCTTCATAATGAATTGTATTATTACAAAAATGCTTTAACATATTTTAATTTTATAAAATTTTTTTAAATTCCTCTAAAATGACATAGCAGTGTGTTAGGAAAAAATCTATGTCACGCAATATTCGTACACAAAATCTTAATACACAAAAAATTAGTAAATTTTTAGCTTAATATGTTACTAATCGTGTTTTTTTGAATTCATATGAATATGCAAAAAAAGCTCCTCTGAAATATTTATGAATTAACATTATGTTGTTTATAGAACGTAAATTAAATTTAAGGTTAATCTTAAAAATAATTTGTAAAATAGTTGAGTAATTTCAAGTAGTAAATTGATAGTCGATAAATTATTTGGAGTATATAATGTGTGTACACAATATGACGTACTTATAATTTTAAAATCGCACTTAAATTTAAAATAAAATTGCACTCATTTTATGTATGTACATATAAGTTTATGTTAATTATACATATACAGAAATTATGTACATTAAATAATGTATTTATTTAATGAAATACATTAAGATGCATCATAGTTAGCCGACGTCAAGGTTGTATCGCGTATGCTGTAGGAAATGAAAAAATTTGTATAATTGTGTCTTATGTAAAACCATTTTTTGTGATTTATTTTTGTTTTATTGATAAATTGATTTAAAAAATCAACAATACAGCAAAAAATTTTCATAATTTTTTATTATTGGTTAAAGTAGGACAAGAATTTAATAAGATTTGAATCTGTAAATTAATTACACACATAAAGCAGTTAGACTTATTTAATTAACATACTTCTTAGATGAGTATTATCATCAATTGAATTTTCTTATTGCGAATTTAACAGGATTAAATAAATTTGTTTAATAAATATTTAGTTACAAGAGTATATTAGTTTACCTGTCTATTAAGATGATTATAAAGAAGAAAATTTTTTTTTTAACATCCCTTCCTTCAATCGTAAAAGGGTGTCAGAAATGCATAACAATAATTGTTATATCGAATAACTTTCGGTTTTCTGCTTTTAAAAAAATAATTAGAATTGCAATGGGAGCTGCAAGTGAAAAATAATGCAGAAGTAAAAATGGAAACATAGTTTGAAATTAAACACTGACATTTTATGTTGTTCAACGTTTCCTCGTTGCCATTATAAAAGGAAGGCACATTTCGCGTGATTCTACACGCATATAATTTCATGCAAGGCCACCTCAGGGCAATACGTGATTGAGGACTCTGATTATCCTTTGTTCCTAAAATTAATATTTACCCGCCTTTTTTATGACTTTAATTAAGTAGTTATTGTAGCTAATCAAGGCGATTTCAGCACTGAACAACAATTGCATGTGTTAGGTCATATGCATTATCACGACTCAAAGAATTATACATGCGCATAGAAAAATTATTGAAAATTTAATAAAATGAAATGCAACAAATTATCGCGGATCCAAGTTTAAATTATTTCTTTATAATTACTCTAATAATAATTATAAAATAATTATATATAAAAAATATCAATAATATAAAAATAATTCATTTTTTATATTCATACGTACAATATTTTTCAATATTTTATTTTCCTTAAATAAAATGTTAACTTTATTTTAATTTATTTTTAAAGAACTTGCTTAAGAATATAAATTGTGAAATCAAGTAGTTTTATTTTAATAGCACAATAAACAAAATAAAAAGGTTTTAAACAAATTTGAAACAGGATGTTGACCTTTTAAATAAAACATTATTTTGAAATGTCAAGACGTTAAAAACGTCTTAACGTTGAAAACGTTAAGACTTAAATATTAATTATTTTCAAGTTGTTATGTTCTATTAATATTTATTTAATATTTGAAGATATTTTTAAAGGATAATGATACCAAGATATTATAAATGTGTTAACACATGTGTAAAGTGAGTACGCTACTATATTATATCGAAATGCGCTACATTTATATTGTCAAATTTCTGGTCAAGAATCAAAATTTCTTCTTTCTTTCGCAGTATTTTATCGTTTATAAAAACAAAAAAATACTACATATTGTAAGCACGATCGTATACATTGTCTTGAGCATAATAATTTACTTCTCTTATTAAGCAATGAAAATTTTAATTAATATCAGTTAATAATTACGTGATATTTTTTATAAAAAACTAATTGATGTATAAAGTTTAGAAACAAAAAATTATGATTATATTTATAATATGTGAAAAAAAGTATTTGTAAATTAAAAAATTTTCTTAGATTTTAGAAGGTATTAAACATTTTTGCTTAATAGTTAGAAGTTGTAACTATTGTCACTTCTATACAACCTTTGACAATATCTTCTTCTTAAATATATGCGATGAATAGTTGAAACATTTATTTAAAATTTAATTGAGTCTTTCTGTGGTTTAATCATTTACTAATCATAGTAACTATGTTAAATAATTTCATAAATAAAACTTGAAAATTCTAATGACTTAGAATCTTTAATGTTATCTTAAATTAGTGCAGTGATTCTTAATAATTTATTCGCACAGACAGGAAATGACGGTAGTTGTGGGTGACTGCACATTGGTGGAGCATGACAGTCAGATTCAAGATTATTTTTTTTACGTTTTTTCTTTGTAGGCTTACTAGAAAACCGGTTTCAAAGTTTTCTAGTGTACCTTGGGTGAGGTCTGTATTAATGCATCAAATGAAAGAAATATTCGAAAATTGATCAAGTAATAAATGAACATGTGATGTGTGTCAAGATTAATTTTTTTGTATATATATATATATATATATATATATATATATAAAATAAATTATAACAGATTTATATTTTAAATTACTAATTTTTTAAATACATTTGTTAAAATATAGAACAAAAAGTTCTTTAAATTCTATTTTAAAATTCTTCCCTTAAAACTTTCAAGCTTATATCATCATATCCTGATAGTTATTTGAGTTTGTATCGATTTTTAGATAAAAAGAATCTATTAAATTATGTCATAAATAAATATCTATTAAAATCATAAAAATTCTTGTGTGATTAAAGAGTGACCATGGTTATAAAGTCATTCCTGTGATTTAAAAACAAAAGTTGTTTAATATTAACCACAATTGCTGAAAAATTAGTATGAAACGAAAGACTGTTTTTAAATAATTCTTATGAAATATTAAAAAAAATTACATTTGTGCATATAAATGTTACATTTTCAGAATGTTTTATCAAATCAAAACATACAAAATTGATTGAATCACTGAAAAATAATTATAAAATCATTTTAATCGTAAATAATTTAATTAAATTAATATTTGCAATTAAATAAATTCATTTTCACGTTCTATGTATTTTAATGTATATTTCGTTTCTCAATTTTAATATACATTGAATTATAAAAAAAAACGAGTTGTTAAAATTCTATCATCGTATTTAGTAATGTTTGTGAACAAAATTTGAGAACAGAATACCTATTAAGTATTTATTGAACAAGCAGAAAATTAGTATAATATTAGTATAATATTAGTATAATATTCAACTTATAAGTAATCGAAGAGTACATTTAAAAGAAATAAAAAGAAGCAAAAAATTTATATTATTAATTAAATAATATTTATTTTAACATTTTTTTAAATATAACAATTATTGCGATATATGTTTACAAATACCATCGGAGTTTATTATCTTCAAAAATAAGAGTTTTTAATTATGAAAGTTTTAAACAATAAGTTACATTATAAAACGCTCTTGCAAATGCATTTTAATCTATCCGATTTTAATATTCCATTTATAATAAATAATATATCTTGCGTCTATCCCAATAAAAAATTAAATTTCATCAATTCATCTATAAAATAAAATAATAAAATCAACGAACAATGTTGAATAATTGTCTCAGTCATTTTTTTATTTTCGTAATTCAATAATTTATAGTATATTTGCTAAAGCAACGTAGAAACTCTAAAAAAGTATTAAAATGCATAGAGATAAGGTAAAGATCTAGCATTGAAATCCGGCGTCTTCTTAATTGTACAACTTAAGTATGAGGGTGCAATATCTATATAAAGTATCCCATTCAAGAGTCTTCTCTGGCATTAATCTCGATTGACTAAAAATATCAAGGACAAAATTACGGTAGGAGGAAAAAACGCCAGTCGTCGTCAGCGCCCGGAAAAAGTACCGCGATTGTTGTGATACTTCCTACTACACCGTTGCCGCTTTTCGCATTATAATTAACGATTCCGAGGGTGAAAAACAAAAGAATGTCGCGCTGGAAGTCTCCAGCTGCCATCGCCGGAAAACGAGAGAGACTCAACTGCAAGTGGCATATTTTAAATTTTCTCGTCGTGCATACTCTTGGCGGCAGGAGGGAAGAGAGGAGACACAAAGCTGC
This sequence comes from Wiebesia pumilae, assembly GCA_018907045.1. Classification (NCBI taxonomy): domain Eukaryota; kingdom Metazoa; phylum Arthropoda; class Insecta; order Hymenoptera; family Agaonidae; genus Wiebesia; species Wiebesia pumilae. The sequence continues at coordinate 7,061,262 of JACCHZ010000127.1, forward strand.
AGATTGGAAGGGTTGCTGATTGCGAGAATCGTTGCATACAAAATATATTGCTTCAGACGATGCAGAAAGATTGAGAGGCGGGGAATCCAATAGCGCGCACTTTTTATCTATTTTATATATATTTGCTATCTTTCTCATATGCTAAAAAAAGCGAATTGTAAATAGGAAGGATCGTGTGTCAATAGCTTGGATATTCAATTATTAGTATTCCTAAGTTGTAAGGTTGCTAGAAAAGGTAAAAAAAATATTTGTGGATTTTACATGGCTAGTTTGAGATCTAGCAATTTTTGAAACTGTAATAATTAATTTATGCAAAGGAAATATTTAAATTTTTTTAAAAGAGATCCAAAGCTCTGTAATTAATTGTCGAGTGTAACAATCTGTAACATAATATCTTTTTTCAATTTTGAATAATATTTAAATACAATGAAATTAATAAATTTACTGTTCGGCTAGTGGATTTCATAAAATTCTTTTCGAATATAAATCCCAATTATTATTGAGGAATTCAAGTACAACAGAGTTTATTCCTGAATTTTAGGCAAGCAGATTATCTAATATCTAATTATTGAATAGTTAGTTTGGCCTGCTTTGTTAACTGATAACCCGGCAAAAATGGCAATTTCTTTGAATCTGCTGTTGTTCAATTCCTCTAAAGTTTTAAAAGTTAGAATAAATTGTCCTTATAACTGGGATAGCCGCATTCAATTAATTAATACGTTCCTTGATTTATATTATGTTTCTAAATAAACAATACAAATCTTGCGGTCCGTATTTCAACTGTAATCAACACGATTCGCGTATTTAATTACGTTTGCAATATTCCTTTTTTTATTTGACAGTATATGGAAGTTTATAGCACACACTATAAACTTTTTGTTCCTGAAATGTGCATCTTTTTCAATTTTTACATTCTTAGAAAAATTACTCGTGTTTCTTATTTTCCTTTTGCTAACTTTGACGATGTGTGCTGTAAAGGGTGCGATGTTTTGCTTAGCAACAATACTATTATTGAAATTATAGTATAAAAACAATATTTGTACAACGTTTAGATATTTTATGATAAGGTTATTATTATGATTATTTAATTATAAAATATAAAAATAAAAGTATTTGCTTATCAGGATTTGATTGAACAAGTAAAAATTTTGTAGAGGTTAATTATATATTAATTTCTTTTATAAATTTTATGATGGTATATTTACACTCAAGTATTGGATATTTTAAAAATAAATTTTGTTCTAATACTATTATTAACATTAACGTCTCATACGAAAATGTATCTGAAGCAATTAAATCTAACATTTGAAATGTGTGTTTCAAATATTTATATTAATTATTTATATTTGCAAAATGTTTTGAAGCTATTTATTTAAATTTTTTTTTCAAATTCTGGTATCGTAAGTAATATTTTCTATTTAATACGTTCTTTCATTTATACATCGTATATTTGTTTTTTTTTCTTACGTAGTATTATAAATTATAAATGTATAATATTGGAGAAATATTGATATCGGGAACCATCATTTCTATTTACATAATAAATTTATGTTTCAATATTTCATATTAAAAAGGCAATAATAAATTTCCAGGGAAGCTAAGGTGTGTAAATCGAAATTTAACAAGAAGTAGTTGCAAGTTACTTAATTTTTATTAGAAGATCCGTAGTAACAATGTACCCAGATATACATTTTTGTTTGTATAGCTCACAATCAATTAGACTTTTAACTTCCCTTTCTTTCTATCAAGTTATCAATTGCACAACATAAAAACCGACTACTTATTGTTATAATATTAGTCTCGTTAACTAGTTAAGGGAAAAAGGAAAAGACCAATAGCTTAGAGGTATTAAAGACCTCGAAGGTATTAAAGATAAATCTTCCGTGAAAGCATGACACTGAGGCAATTGTGTCGTGACTACCATTAGTTGCTTTTAAACGATTGTCTTTTGCAGCATGAAGAAATGATTGTATCGAGTACGTATCAGGAAAAATATGGCAAATTTTCCTTAATTATTGAGTTGCAGCAATTACTTTCTTTTACTACAAAACTTTTAGGAATACACTGTGTGACAACTCTCATGTCTAGGCAGTTTATGTTTCTTTTTTTAAATGTAAGAAATGCCAAATCATTTTATTATCAACTAGTAATTAATATATTAGTAGTTTTTTTTTTGTAAATTGTCAATTAAAAACGTATATTACAAAAATATTAAACTGACTTATCTTATGTTAGAAAGAAAAATCTAACGAAACCAAAATAAATACAACAGGATTAAAATTATTTTAAAAAATTAAAAAAAATGTTTTTAAAGGAATTCATAATTCAGTAGATTACAAGAGATCTTCATATTATAATAATACACTATGAAGAAAGAGAATACGCTTACCTTAAGGTTATTTAATATTATTATAATGAATATTAATATCTCTTAAAATTTTCCTTTTGACACATATTTATTTTGAATTTAAAAGACTTCATTTTTTATTGATGCCTTGTCGAGAATATGTAATACATATCAGTAGATAAAGAACAAAAAAAAATATATATATATTAAGGCATTTTTTGAAAGCCTTTTGAATTACAATGAAAAAAATTGATATAGAATAATGAAAAATTGTAAAGAATAAATGGTAATTCAGAAGCATGTGGGTTTAAGTTTATATTTTAATTTATTGTAAATTCAATCGCTAAAATGACATAGCTTATTTCAATTTTTAACTTGGAGATAAAATATTAAATTTTGATATTGTCATAAAATGTTACTAATATCTCAAAAAATATAAAAGTAGTTTTAATCGAATTTATCAAAAAATTAAAGTTTATTAAAAATCCTTTGTTACCTCTATTTAATTTGAAATTATTCCATACGTGATTAAATAGATTACAATGTTGAAATATTGTTACAATGTTGCTATTATTTTTCATGTATTATAAAATTGAAAGTTTAAAATATATAATTTAAAGCTAATATTAAATAATTAGTTTCGAATAGTAAATATATAATACAATTATATACTATTGTATTGAACAATTACGTTTTGAAAAGGATATAAGAATTTTTTTTATCAAAAACATCTTTTGAAAATATGTATTTAAAATTAATGACTTTAGCTGATGATTATTGATTGATCAATATTTAAAGTAGGGAAACATATCTACATGTAATTTAAGATAAAACGTATATAAAGTACATCGCTTCAACTGATTGATTGTTCTATCTTTATAATTGAAATCGTTCCATTAAAATGAGGAACTAATTCTTATTTATTTTTTTATAAAGAATAAATATATCAAAATTATATGTCAATAATGTACTAAATGTAGTATAAAAAGTTGTCAAATGTTTGTATGTAAATTTTTAGATATTATTAACAGTCGAGGATTATGTTTTTTTACGATTTTAATAAGTGCAGATTATTCTACAATAATTTCTTTTATTCTATAGGAACTACCTATATAACCGAAATGGTTTTATTAATTCTAATAAATTTTTCTTCAATAATAATGAAAGTATTTGAAGTGGATTTTGTATGCGAGACAATGAGATATCGAATTTCAGAGTAAACCAATTCTGAATCATTTTCTCTGTATATCTTACAATTTCATTTTAATTCCATTTCTAGAAATAAAAATTAATTCAACTATACATAGCTGCACGATGTATTTATTTACTTATGTTAATGTATTTAACTTTTATTTTTCTTTTCGTACGTTTCGTTGAAATACTTGTTTTACTTTAAATTTAGAACGATTCAAGAAATATTTATTATAATCGTCTTTTTTACCACTAAGATCCTTATTTGAAAAATTTGTTGATTTTATTCAACACGTCAAATGCGTGAAAAGATAGACTTATATGTGTATGTTGCACATCTCGCTTAACTGTTTATCTATTTCTCTCCCTCTTTCTTTTTAGTACGAGGCGTTCGTCTTTTTACTGGCGTTTCCCCTGTCCGGTATTGATTTCCACAGAACCCTGCACTCCGAGCTTTTCCGGGCACGCGCGCGTTTGAAATTTTCCGCGACGCCGCCGAAGAAGGCGATAAAATCGCATATTTTAGATCCGTAACGTGGACAAAATGAACGGTAAATGTCGATTACATGTTCTTTTCCAGGGTCGCTAGAGCACATATAAACTCTTAAATTCTGTAAGTTCCTTGTGTACTTTGCCACTGTACGCTCGATGATAGTGCAAGACAAAGAGTTAGAAAAGAAACTCAGTTCAATTTGTGCTGAAAGAAAGGACAACTTTTAATTTAGTAGGCGTATTCATGGAGCGATCATCTCGTATCCTATACATTTGATTGACCTCAAATGATGTCGAACATATGTATTTTTTCAGGGATTCAGCTTGAAATTAACATCCTAATCATGATATAATAGAAGTCATTACACTCTTGTAAAGTTGATCTTTATTTTACATTCGATATCTTAAAAGAAACACGTGAGTTAAGTGTATTTCTATTAGAATTTCTATTATACAATTTATATTTTATATCTCCATTAATACTTTTGTATATTAAGGAATAATTTCAATATATTGAAATTAACTTTTAAGTATTATCTATTTATATTGTGTACATAATATGTTATTTTATATTATATTATAATATAATATATGTAACTTTATTTTTTTGTATTAAATCATTGTCTTTTTCACTCATTCACTCATTCTCTGTTTTTCCCTTTCCTTCTCTCTTTATCTATGCATATATACTTTATTTAAAATTCCTTTTTGTTTAAATAAAATATATACAATATAAATATAAATTTAGATTTATAAATAGGAAGTATATCTTTCTTAGTTGATAATGTATTACAAATTAAAGCTTATATTTTTAATATAATAAATGCTTACGTATTATTTTTTCTTTTAGGTTTCAAAGTGAAGTTTCTACTTTTTTATCATATAAAAGTAATTCTACATATTCTTAATTACTACTATGAAAGATTCTTTTATAAGTAAAAGTATCTAAAAAAAATTAAAAACTTTATGACGCGCAAATTCCGATCACAGAATTTGTGAATTATTTATTTATTATAATAAATTATTAATTTATAAATTAACAATAATATATGAGAAAGAAAAGTTATTTATAGGTTTATATTTATTTAAGGTTATTACACAATTATAGAAATTCCTTACGAATTAAAACTTTTACAAGAGTGTTAACGCCAAGTAAAATTTCCTAATTATAATTATAGTATATCATAATTAATTTTATATTATCCTTATAATATTTATCTCAAAATATTAATCACAAAACATTTACATTTTAATTATAAATTTTTATCTTTTAAATATTTTTTGTATTTAAAATTTTAATAAAAAAATAATAAAAAAAATAAAAATAAAATATTTATTTTTATCCCTTTACAAAATTTAAACACAGGTAAATTTTTCTAAGTTTTCAATTATCGTAAATATATGAAGTTTTTACTGATTATGTAAATCTAGGGATTTATTTTATAATTAAATACAAGCATTTATTTTAAATATGTCAGAGATTGAAAAAAGCGTTGAAAATAGAATTGAAAATTAACCACTGATGTAATTTATCGTTGAAAAAACTTCTAATGAGTAAATATTTTATTTGTATGCTATTGAATCATGTTAAGGGCTACTCCTATATACGAATAAACATTTAATTATTGTAATAAGAGTTTTTGATTATACAACAAGAATTGCAAAAGTGTATATTAAAAAGTGCAAGAATTTTGAGATTCTGAAAAAAATGTTTTTGTCATAATCAAAGTGTCACACAATATACTAATGTAAGTGCTGTTAATATTGTGCTATATTTATTACAAAAGTATATTTATTACAATTTAACTTTAAAAATAAAAAATTTATAATTATATGTAATTAAAATTCCCATAGCAATGTAAAAATTTATTCGTTAATATTAACTAAAAAATAATTGAATTCCATTGTAAATTAAACATTAACTTTTTTTGATAAATTTACATGGGGCAATAAATTAATAACTGATAAATTTGAAATTTTAGAAAATGACAATTGCGTCGATTTCTTTTATCAAGCAAATAATTAAAACAGATATTAACAATGATTATCTGATTCTGTAGAAAAAAGAATTGAGTAGTATTTTTACACATAGAAACGTCGAAATGATAATTAATGGCATTTTTGCTGATTTCAATATAAGGATCAATTAAAGTACAAACTTAATTATTTATAATTTAATAAAATTTTAATTGCAGTAAATCGAAAACAGAGTAAATACTCACGCCAAAGAAAATGAATTATACAACATACATATAGAAAAAATACAATTAAAAATAAAAGATGTTCAATACTTCGTTTGTTTTTTTTTTGTATTTCCGGAATTAAAATCTTCTTTTCTCTTAAGATATCATTGAAATCTTGAATATAATCACAAAATTTGAAAGTTATTTGCGTACCAAATTCAGTATCTTTAAAAAAAAAAGAATATGGAAAAATAATAGGACAAAACAGATAATGAAAGAAATGAATGAAAAAATAAAGAAATTAAATAATTATGTATTCAGACAGTATTTTTGATCAAAAACTTTATGAATTGCTCCATACTGACACAAGTGAAATGCTTTTAAAATGCAAACTCTGGCAAAAAGTAATTTTTTATTGAACTTTTAAATCCCATAAAAGAAACAGTTGTCTGTGCTCACGATGTTGAAAGGATTTAGTATAGATAATACGCACATTCTACAAAGGCTAATTGTTTTTTCTTTATAACTCCTGCCCATTAATTATTAATAATTATTTATTAGACTTTATTATGTTGTATTTAGACTTTTTATCATTTTATTTATGAAAATGTAATACGTGAATATAATAAACATGACGATATATAAGCATTTTTTATTGAGCTATTTGTCATACGATTTTTGACAACTATTGCTGAAAAATTAAATAATATTGGATTTCGATTTTTCTATTTTACAAAAAGAAAAATTAAAATGCTCAAGTTCTCGGAAGAGCCGCCTCAGCCCTTTCGCGTCACTCCAGAAATGATTGTTTATGCGCAGCATTATAATTAGAAAGTATAATAAAATTCTTCTCGTGCTTTCATTTATCTTCTATTCTGATCACCTTGCCACGCGATATTAAGACGCCTTTCCCGTGAATGTGCACGTACACATATAGACTTTCTTTCTGAAAAAACATGGCTTCGAAACTTGCGCGTGCATATAAAGCCGTGGGCGGGGCTAAAAAATAAGCAAGCGGTAAGGGGGCGGGAGTCAAGTATTGTACCACGAGAAGGTTTTAAAAAAGCGCACTGATCGTGTTTAAAATCTTGGCGGTAAACGTTTTGGGCGTATGCTCACTCGCTTGAATAGCCACGGGTGTGTACAAACGCTAAACTTAAGCGGATTTTAATCTCGGATACACGAAGAAAAAATTCTCACTTTTTTATTCTTGAGAAGTCACGAGAGTCGAGAAAGCAAAACTAAGCAGGAACGTTCACGGATTCGTGAAATATTTTGCGCGCCCTTTATGCATGGTGTCTTTTGCACCGACGCGAGTCAACTTTTGGTCCCTATTTCAATTTCTTTCTATTTTGTTTTGTTTGCGTTACTTCCTCTCTGCTTCGACGTGCTTCATACTCACCTTCCTGTAAATTTTATTTACATGGTTCTCTTATTAATATGTTGTTATACATTCAACTATTTTTCTATACCGCTTCTTGATCTTACTTTTTATTTGTCAAACCTAAGTTGTTTTGCTGAAAAAAATTAATAATCGACTCCTAGTTTGCAATAATTTATATTAATTTCAGAAGAAACGGATATTAAATAGTTTTGCTATTTTTAAAAAAAGTTGATCTTAGATTAGGCGAGCAATAAATATTCTTATTATATTCCTATCCTATCTTTTCTATCAAATTTCTATTACTGATTAAAAATCAGACAAAAAAAATTATTTCGATATTTTCTAAATATTTTTCTAATATTACTAAGACTCCAATTCGATTACTAAAAAATTATTAAACAGCCGCAATGAGTAAATTTATTTTTAATTCACATTTTTTATACAACACACACTTCCAAAAAGGATACGCGTCTTCGGTTTCACTTTTATATGGTAAAAATGAAGAGACAAAAATTTAAATGTATTGACCCAAATAAAGATTTTAGTCACTTTAAAAATTCTATTTAAAATATGAAAGATCAATAAATTTTATCCCCATAATCCAATAACCAAAACAGTATTAACGTCTTTCTTAAACAATCCTTTCTAACTAGTATTTTAGTCAAATAGAATTGTAATAAGTTAATTTACTATCTTTCCTAGAATTACGATACCACACAACTTAATTAGTATTTAAGCACCTAATGAATTCTGAAGTTGCAATTTTTTGATATATGCAGTTTCTGGACTAAGAAGACAATTATTTTTGTGAAAAATGATAAAAAAAATATTTATTATATATAGATTTATTTAATATAATATTTAAAAGAGGAGAATTAAATACTTAAAAAAAATTTTTTTAATATATAAATTTGTATAGAACGCTGATTAATATTTGAATTGCAATGGTAATTCGGCAATTTTACAAATAAAAATAACCCAAGCAGTATTTCTTACTCAAATTTCTTTGATCAGTAATAATATTATAATAATATTCTTAATAATATTATAACTAGATGATTTAGTAACTTCTAATTTTTTTAAATTATCTTAAGACGTATATATACATAAATATTATTATTTTTAGAACAAATATAAAAATATTAATCTGCTCCAAGTATAAACTTAGGATGACAAAGAAAGTAATAATAACTGTGAATTCCTAAAATAAAAAGTTTCAATGTACCTTAAACTACAAATCATCTTTTTTGAATAAATGACAAAATTAATATTATTGTTCACAATAGTCCTTTCAAAATGTTGTTATTATTATCATAATGGTAGAAACTCTAAATGAAAGATAAAAAATTAAGTATTACAACAAAGAAATTGGTTGAGGTTGATGTTTCCTACTTTCTTCGAATATGGATAGAAATAATTAAGAATAATTGTTAAAATGAGCTTCTGTTTGTTATGTACAAAATAAATCATCATCTAGGTATTAGCTTATTTTTAATTAGTTATGTTTATTTTACGAACACAATAGATTAAAGAATTACAAATTAAACTCAATGCAGACATTGCAAAATATATAAGTTAAAAATATATTAAAAAATGAAAGATTAATATGATACAAACGAATTAACTTAGGAGTTATGTAAATAATATTATTTATCATAAATTCCTTTTACAACATTATTTTTAAAGATATTTTCATTTTGATGATAACTGTTAATTAAGACGATGAAATAAATGTAAATACATAAACGTAAAATAAAATACAGGATAATGATACAAAATGTTGTTTCTAATTTTATTTATATTCAAATTAGTGATCAATAAATAAGATAAATTGTAATAATCCACATTTTATGATCTTGAAAATATCTCTCCAATAAACATAATCATACACAGATTCAGACGAAAATCAACGAATAACTAAATCAACGAAAAAGCTGTCTCATAATCTAAATATAAACGAACTTTGTAATTCTTCATTTTGTTGAAGTGTGCGCCAAATTACTCTTTCCTCGATGTTACAAAAAAGAAGAGAAAAAAATGAAAGAGTGCATGTAAATGGAATCTCGTAATTGCCGTACGACGTTTACAAAAAAGCATCACTAACGAAAAGTAGTAGCCATTGAACTCATTTATTTATCCGTCTCTAGCCTATTTCCGATAGAACTGAACTGAGGCTAGTTCCAATGAGTTATGTATATATAATATAAAGTCCATAAAGTTAGTATAGCCAAGGAGCGAAAAGCTAAACCTAAATTGTAGAAAACCTTCGATTGTAGCATTATAAAAGTCTTAAGAACAAGGAGACAAGCAAGGGCTACTGACTTTATTCTTATTTCTTCTACTTTTCTTTTTCTTGGCTTTCCTGTATTCTTCAAACACGAATTGCGTACATAAGAGAAATAATTAGTCTAATCAATCTGAAGTAAATGTATAATGTTATTGTAATAATTAATTTTTTAATGAAATATAAAATTTAGAAAATCCAGTTGATAAAACATTTATCGTTAAGATAACGTAAAATTATTTGTTATTTAGTCATTGCATCAAGTTTCTCATAATTTCGTATAATTCCATATGAATTAAAATTTGCATTTCATTTTTATTGATTTCAATTTGCATTGCATTTTATTTTTATAAGAACGAATATAATTTGTAACTCGAATTATTAAAGAATATTAATAACAATTAAACTAAACAACATGAATTTGTCAAATTTGATCCTTGTAACTGTATTATGATTTGAAAGTACAAGTTTTAACAATATTATTTCTATCTTTGTCGTTTACTTTAAATTATAAAAAATTATACTGAACGAAAAATAATTTGTTTGCAAGTAATATACATGCTTCGAGTAAAATTATATTTATTTTTTAAAAGAAAATAAAATTTTCAAGTAAATTGGTTCTATTTACATTTTTCATTTTACTGATGCAAAAAAAAGTGTAAAAAAATTCAAGTTGATTAATTTAATTGATTTAAAGAAGTAAATAGTTATAAGTTTAAAAAGGGTTTGATCAATCTATTATATTTACATATATTAATTAAAATTTGTATTAATTTATAAAATAACAATTAAAAAAAGATTTTTATTTACTTTTTTATAGATTAATATGAAATTGTTTAATAATTTTTTACTTGAATTAATTTACTTCCATTTTAGTTTTTGGTTTTATTCAGAGAATACTTAAGTATAAAGTTTTCATAAAGAAATTTAATGGTGCAAGGAATTATTAACGTACATTGCTTGAAACAAAAATAAGTTTAATGAAATTGTAGAATTTGTAAACCGTATAATAAAAGTACGTATGGTTCAGTGTATCATGCTTTTATTTCAAATTTAATTTTATAGTTTCAATCAAAAGAAAATAATATGAATCTATTTTCATAAAATTGTTATTTCAAAATAAATTTTTCGCTTATACTATTTGATAATTTTTTGCTCTTGTTAAATCTCCTGCTTTTAAATGATATTTATTAAAATATATTATTTTAGTAAGTTTTTTCATTTTAATTTATAATTTATATTTTTTATCATTTTATTGGTATTTTGCAATAAATTTTTTTCGGTAAAAGTTGTCGATATTATAAATGTTAACTTTTAAAGCAATCATTGAATTTTGAGTATACCTGAACACAGTATAACTGTCGGTTTATTTTAAGTTGATGGTATTATAATTATCACTTTACTTGACTTTGATTTGTACTCGCAATTTCACGTGGAATTGTAGAATGCAAGTTGCGACAGAAAAAAATTATTATTTATTTTTAAATTACAATTAGTTAATATTAGTTTTATGCATACATAACGTATTATATATATATACTAATCTCTAAATAATTAATATTTATAACTAGTTAAAAATTCGAAGAAAATCTATAAGAAATGTACATCAAACACGTACATAATTATATATTATAAGCATTAAATAATAAAATTAAAATTGGCATCGTTTCAATAACTGCAAACACAACTATGAAAATTCCATATAGTTCGTAATTGTTTGGGATATATACTTTTTTTTATTGGTTTAAACGGATTATATATATATATTTATTGCAGCAGTCTGAAGTTTGCAACGTGTTGTCGCAACGAAAAATGAAAAATTTTAAAATCGAATAATTTCTTTAAAAACATTCAAAAAATATTAATTATAACATCAAACAACAAAATAATGAGTTTTCCTAAAATTTTACCCTTATAAGCCATCCTCATTAAGGGTTGAAATTTTCAAAAATTCATAAAAGTGTAAACATCAATATTGCATAAAATTTTTTTTAGAAAACTATTAAATATATTAAAAGACACTCGAAAAATTTTACGAAAAAAAATCGACGCTGAACTTTGATTTTAGTGCATTATATATCATGCATATTCACCCCTGTGCATATACCCACGTACCAGCGCATATAATATTTAATAAAAACTTTTATAAAAACATTTTATATAATCCATTTTCATTAATATTATCTAAAAACGTTTAATAATAGCATATTCTATATACTTTTTTATTTACTTCATATATTTTCGACTTACAAAATTTTTACCATTTTGTTACATTGATCAGTAAATTGCATTTAACGCGAATTTTATTGTAAACTTAACCTGAAACTTACATTATTCTAAATTAGAAAAACCGCGTAGTAAATCAGTATAGTAAACCCATATTTTAGATTAAAATAAATATAACTGTTTTTTTCTACTACTCATCCATAAATCGAAATTTCTTGGTTATGAGCTGTCTCGTAAAAGCAATGTTTCCAGAGAGTCTATCTCACTCATCACGAGCCTAGATTAGAGTCAACTAGAGAGAAAATGATAGGGAGCGAGAAAGAGAGACGAAAAGGCAGCCTAAGGATGAAGATAAAGAATCGTACTTTTTGAGGATAAAAATCTCCAGACACATCTGGTAGCCACGTTTATTTATGCGGCGGAGTGCCGACTAGAAGGCCTACATGAATATATACACGTAACTTCAGGGACTTTCGACGTCGTAGCTGAGAAAACCGAAGATCGTAAGCGTGTTATATTTACCAGGCATTCTCAGCCTCGACATCTGTCCAACACTGGTGTATGCACACATACGTGTATAGGTGTACGTTGCTTATCTTTACATTTTCTGTGATGCACTCAGGAGGACTGTATATTGTCTTATATTCCTCCCATCGTCGGTGGAATTTCAGTGTAGACCTGGACATGCCACCCGTGTTGATAGTGAGAATTTCCTTGTGGATCTTGCATTGCTGCAAGAGAGAATCTTTGCATATACAAGACTTAGTAAAAATGTACTGCATATGACATTTTCGGGGAGTAACTAAAACGATATAATAACTGATTAGCTAAGCGCGAGTTATGTACTTGTATATACAAGGTATATATAACATCATCAAAAAGGTTATAGTTTTAAGAAAAAGATTAGATTTCTGAATGTATAATTTATATATTTTTTGTATTTTAACCTTTGTTATATCAAACAAAATTTTAGTGCATAATGTTCCACAAACTAGGTTTATCCATTAATAAAAATGTACATAAAAAATAGGAACAATCATAAATCATACTATGAAAAGAAAGTATCTGAACTAAATGCCGCACATACATTGTTGATCGTTGCGATTTTACAGTTTAGATATCACATGGATAAACTTATTTCGTATTTCTTCATTAAGATGTATTTAATGAAAATCGTGAACTATTATAAAATGCAAAAGTCGAGTAAAATATCGAGTAGAAACATAAATGTAAGTGAATGGCGATACAAAATATAAAATTTCATGACGGAATATTAAAAATTAAATTTGTTTATAAAATTTTAGTTATTTTATTTATTAAATAGCGTAGAAAATAACGTAAAATGTTCAAATTATTTTAATAATATTGTCAATGTAGTATATTGAATATGTAAAAACGTAATAAAATTTATAATTCATATATGAAAAAAAGTTGAGTGATTTTAAAACAAAAATTGATTGAATTTACAAGCACAGTTTAATAGATATTTTAAGGTATTTCTACTGCTGATTTCATTAATTTCATACATTTATATGTTTCGAGTTTTTTAAATGCTTCAATCTTCATATTAGTTTCAAAGTATACAAGTTATATAATTGCATAAAAAAAACATATAATAGCAACTTTTTTACAATGTTTGTATCATTCTTTTAAGTATTCATAAGTAACATATTTTTAAAATACAAACAATACAATACGTTTATAATAAATAAAGTACTAAATATATACATACATGCTAATGTGCGTGTGTGGTTCTTTTTACTAAATAATAATAATGCAGAGTGAATGAAAAGAGGTAAAACTTTTTTCGAAAAGTATGTCTGTATGCTAGAGCAGTTAGAAAGCTGGTTAAAGTTCCTAAAATTTTTGTGTTAAATTAAAAGACGTTTTCGTAATTGATACACTTTGAGTGAACAATATTTAAATCTGAACATAAAAATAGTCAAATAAAGAGATATGCCATGCGTTAAAGAAATATTTATAATCAGAAATATTTTTAAATTATTAATCACTATTTTCGTTCTAAGTTGTTGATGCAAAGAGTAAAATATTTTATGGCAAATAAACATTAACAGTAAAAATTTATGATTGAATTTTCGATAAGAATCCATAACTATTTTAAATAGTACAAATAATTATTCTTGTTACTAATTTTATTTTTAACTTAATTTTACTTATTTTTTGTAGTTATTTCTATTTGCTAATGTATCTTCTTGCTTCATAAAATAAATAGATTTATGTGTATTAATAACTTAAAAGAAGTATGAAACTTGAATAATTTAAAAAATTAATAACAAAAGTACTTAATTTATATCTTATATGTAATAGTGTTTATTTATTGTTTAAATAATATATAAGTATTATCTCTACATTTAATGATCAGTATTACTTTTAACAATTTAATAATGCTATTTTTATGTTAAATGATTACTAAAAAGAAAAACTAAATAAAATTTAATTGAGAGAATCTAGTTAATAAATAAAAATCTAGTAAAATAATGTTGAATTTACATTTTTTGCGGTTTTTTAAAAGAATATATCTATGGACTATTACAAAATCAAATATAATTATCCAAAAGAATATTATTATTGTACAGTATTAAAAATATCTTGTTCTATTTTGCGATTATGTACTTATTATATATATAATCAGTGTAAATGATTATATATATGCTGTAGATAGTTTGTAGCTTAAATAGTTTGAAGTTTTCTTCTGCTATTTCCACTAACGTATCGTCATCGTAAAAAATCGACAAACTTCTGATCTTTATAAGAAAATATCGGAATTATCAATGACATGAGACTCTTGGTTTAATCTAAAAATACTACTTTTCTTTTTAATCTTTTCGATATTTTCATTCCACGGTCAGTAAAAGGATCTTCTTGATACCAAAAAAATGCATCAAGCAACGATCAAGAGAGACAACACACTGTTTAGCGGAATTTAATTTTTTTTAAAAGTTCCTTCAGTCTAATCGAATAACCCTCATTAAAGAAAGAGTCAGGGTTAAAAAATTATAAATTTATGGCTCGGTTATGTAATCACAAATAGTAGGTGCCACAAGAGTTAATTATCTTAGATGAAAAGTTTATTATGTATATCCCACTTTTCTAATGCATAATAGATAATAGATATTATAATTTATATATTAAAATAACTAGTTTCTTTTATAAAAAGTAATCATTCTTTTACTAAATTTATTTTTTATTTCTAGATATAATTAAGGAATTAGCTAAAAATTTACTTTTGATTTTCATATGTAAGTTATAATAAAAATAATAATAAACATTTTTGTCATTTAAAAATAAAAATAATATTTAAGTTTTAGAGTTATTTAATAGTTGTTTAATAATACGTTTCTCTTTTTGTTAAAGGTAAGGAATGTGTTATGATAAATTTGACAAGGTAAATGATAATATATATTCAAATCAATAAAAAAAATTGTGCTCATTTATTTAATAAATAAAATTATTTTTTTATATTCATTTTCACTTGATTATCAGATACCAAAAAGTTCATAATTTAATAATTATTTAAATGACATTTATAATTAACTGTATTGAAGAGTTCAACATAATAGTAAGGAACTAACAAAAACCGTAAATTCAATTAGATTACATATTTATACAATTAATTATATTATTAGTAAAGAAAATTCCGTAAATTTAGTTTAAATACAAAGATCGAGCGATGATTTCAAAATTATATTTTTTCTAACTTTTTGTCCAGGAAAGTAATTCAATTTCTTACGAAAAATTCATATTTAGAATAAATAAAGAATAACCTGAACTATCGTTTTAAATACACAAAATATATTAATTTTTAAATTAAACTGAAAAACTAATAGAAAATCATTTTTATTAGTTTTATTAATTTTTTATTAAACTAATAACAAATTTATTATTAAAATAAAATGGATATTGAATATATCCATATTTTATTTTTTATTAATAATAGTAGTTCTAATTTTACAATGAAACTATAAAGAAAAATCGTTCTCTTCACTGTCTAGAAATAAATATCTTCTCAGATGTTAGATACCTTATAGTGGTAGCCGTATGTCAAACATATGGAAACCAACATTCGAAGCTTGGAAAAATGTAAATCCCGTTATAAAGGAAAATCTAAGGGCTAGAAGAGAAATCGAAGATCTGATTATTTCAGCAGGAGAGAATTGTCCAAAATCCTAATTTTATTATCTTGCTTTCAGAAATTTATATGCATTAAAATATTGTGACTTTAGCCTTGACTTAACCTTATTACAAAAATAAGGTTTTTAAGTTTTATTATAATAACCTATATTACAATAAAATAAATATAATTTTTTAAATATAGATATTATTAAATATCGCCACGTTAATGTTTGCGTATATAAATAATTTGTAGTTTAAAATAAATTTATTTCTTATATATAAATTAATGTCAAACCAAGCTTTGTATTACCTTACGAGCTATTTATAATTTACATTTTAATTTAATTTTTATTTATTTTAATTTTAATTTATTCTAATTAAATTATCATGTATAAAAATAATTATTTCTATATTTTGTTAAAATTTATTTCTTTATTTCATATGATGTTGAAAATGTAATTTAATTTAAAGTTTTTTCAAACTTGTCACGTGATTCCGAGAATCCGATGTATTGTAATCCCTAGAGATTTGTGATAATTTATTAATAAATCAAATTTTATGATTCAACTTAAATTTAATAGATTCAAAAGTCTTTATTATTAATCATCGTTGTTAAAGAATATAAAAGAATATTTTTTCTGAAGCCTTAAAATTAATAAAGTATCAATTTCATATTTAAAATTTAGATATTCCTTATTTTCGTATAATAGGATAAAAATTTGAAAAATATTTGAATTACCTAACAGTAAAACTTTACATTGATAGAAACTGACTCACATGTTGTAAATATGTATATTTAAATAAAATATATTATGTTAGTATAAGTGATAAAGCATATATTTAAATAATATTGATAAAATGAATCTGTATATATAATTAATGAAAATCTGTAAAATTATTTTCTTAAAAAAAAAATTCGAAAAAAGAAATAATGTATTTACAATTAAATATTAAATCATATATATTTTTCTTTCTAAATACAAAATACTGCTATTTACTTTAATAAATTATAAATAGAAACTTTTAATAGACTCTCAAGTAAGAAATTTGGTATTTTTTATGTTAATATTTTATTTTTATTTTCTTCTTTGATCTGTCTGTGAAAATCCACGTACAGGGCATAAAACATGTTGAAGAAATCATCCTTCAACAAAAACTTAAAAATATAGACTATATGTATGTGTGTATGCATATACGCGTAAAAAGTGAAATTAACTTTGAATCGAGAATTTCCCATTGGAATATTACCCTTGACCAATGATTATGTAAGAAAGTAGTCGTATATATTTCACACACGTGACACTTACAAGTCTTTTCCTACTGGATAATAATGTGTGTCAAGTGTATTTGTGTACGTAGTATTTAGATAAAGAGGTAGAAAAAATAAAATGTGAAACGGAGAGGAACACGGACATGAAAACGAATGGTAACGACTTCCGTTCATCGATTTGCTTCTTTTAATTGTAATATTTGATGTTTAAAAAGAAAGAGAAACTATTAAATAGTCGAATTTATTATATTTTTTTATACTTTTTTTATGCATTTATTTTTTATCTTTTGAGAAATTAAGTAATTTTTATTTGCAAAGCAAAATTTCGATAATAATTAAATTTATATTACAAATTTTTCTATGAAAATACAGCAGTTTTAAAAAGTTCTTCTATATGATAAAAATATATAGAAAAAGTAAATCCATAAAAACCATATTATAGTTTAAGCAATAAATTGAAACAAATTTAGAACTTGTTCTTATTAAGAAATTATTCATGTGATATAAAAAATTAGCGTTTTATTAAATTAAAAAGTAAATTTTATTGTCATATTTGGAAAACTATTATTTGATATAAATAAAGTTTTAATATTACAAATTATTATAATAAAAAAATAAAAATTTAAATCTCAGAACAGTATAATTAAGTGTCGAAAATAATAAATTTTTAAATTATATTGTAATGATGTAAAATGGTTAATTTTAGTTTCGGAGGGACTTAGTCTCTAGACTAACTTGACAAGAGCTTGTAAATAAAGCTTCAGGTAGTTTCTGCTTTAAAGACAGGTAAGTGCGGAAACAAGTTTTCATATATGTATGCACTCAAGATCTGCTTTTACCTTTTTTCATTATATGTTTTTATTTATTTTGTTATTTTGTTTGTATATTTCGTTTCAAAGTTTTCAATATGCACGTTAATGATAAGCAGAATTTTTAAATAATACAATTCGTTTGTTAAAAATGCATTAACTTTATAGAGCTTGTGCACAATAGCTCTTGGTAATAAAAAAAATAAATGTGTTAAATATTCGTCTTTAGTACAATAAAAGTAATACATGTAGAAATAGAACAAAAAGATTATATCACACCCATGGAATCCCCTATGTTTTATAATTACAGTTCTCGCAACCCCATTATTTTCAGTTTGTATGCTGTACTTCTATTCAAACTATGCGTTGTAATGGAGATAAGGAGTAGGATTTCAAAAACATTTGCCTAATATAAGAACTTTTTCTACTGTTTTCATAGCTTGAAATTTTAATCTATTTAGCAAGCAACCTACGAATTCTTTTATTGAAAAAAAATAGCACGAAGTTTAACTATATACTAAACAAAATCTCTAGATTTATGCCAATATCATAAAAAAACTGTCATGCTATTGTAAAATTTTCCACCATTCTTTTGATTTGAGCATGCCAATGTGCATAGGGTAAATTGGTAAATTATCTGAGATTTTTCGAAAGTACAGTAGTAAAATACTCTTTTAATATTTGCGCAATAAAAATTATGGGGAAGCTTTTTTATTAATCAAGTACTTTTTTACTAATCCACATTACTATTTGCATATTGGGCACTTATTGGTTTATATCAAGTAAATTTTGAAACGAGGGTTATTGTGAATAAATCGAATAGAAAATGTCTCTTGATTATATTAATATTCAAACATACTGATTTTTTATAAAAATAAATATTAAATAAATTTAAAATATTCGATTAATAGTACTTCACAAACTAATTAGTGTTTAATATTATCGAATTTAGAATTTGTAGAAAATAAACTAATTAATATTTATATTTGTTATTATATTTTTATTTCATTATATATATATACGATATATAAATAATTATATATATAAATAGATAAATAAATTACCAATATATGTAAATACTTTTTATACGTTTTATACGTTTTTTGAATAGAAACATAAAGGAAAAGAATATTTTAATATATATATATTTCAGTTTTTACTAATTAAAATCTAAATAATTTATTGTTCTTATGTTTTTTTATTTTTTAAAACAATCATCAACATTCTATTTTTAAGTTAGATCTTGTGATTATAAGTTAGTAGTCATAAAATAAAAGAATCCAAGGTTTCAAATTTATACTGAATATGTATTATTTAGAAATTAAATATAAATTTGTCATTGACTAAAAATAAATAATTTTAATGCTATGGTACCTCTAAAAATAAATATCTCAGATTAATTGAATGTGAAGGACATATTTAATCTTATTTTCTTCGTCACTTTGTCTACCTTCTTTTCCTTTACCTTGTATACGTTCCTTTTTTTCTCTCTTTCTCTCACACACACACGAATATTTTGTTCTATCTCTACTTCACGTTCAGTAGCGTGGTCCTCTTGTTCTGCGTATAGTGAGGTCGACTCCCCTATTTTGCCACGCCTTGGCTTTCGATATCCTCCTAGCAACTCTGGCGAGGCTTTGCGGATGACGGGTCGCCTCGAGAACGAGAGAGTGAGAGAGAGAAGATAAAAGAAGAGAGATTTTCTCCTCTCTGCCAGTCCTCAGCTGCGATGCTATGTGGATCGATTGTGCCCACCACTTGTCGCATAATAATACGGAAAATTGTATGTTTGTGCAATATAAATTTCAGAAACACTGTTACTAAAATATATTCAGATACAAATTGTCCAGAAATAATTTTGTATTTGAAAGCATTTATACTTCAATCGAATGAACAAAGTCTGTTGTCTTCTTGCATACTATAAAAATAGATGATATAACAATTGTGCGCATTGTGTACTGCTCGGTACTTTCATTTCTTTTCATAAATTTCAAACAAACGTTATCATATTTTTAGGCTTTCTTTCAAATAATAATATTAAAATTATGAATTATACTTACAGTTGTCATTTGTATCCGGTCGTTTGTCTATATTTTAAAATTTAAAGAAACTTCAGTTCATTGAATTTATAAATTTATTTTTAAATACTCAAACAAGTTTTACATCAGAACAATGTAATTTATAAATAGACCTGTTCAAAATTAGCGAACAACTTGAAACGCATAAATTATATTAAAAATGATTAAATATGCAAATATTCTTGACATGGTTTTTAATTTTCTTAAAAAACTATTTTTTTTACCATTTTTTCAAAACAGTTTGTTACTTTATATTAAAATAATAAAACTAATTCAAAATTTAGTATTGTAAAGAATTTTAACTTCTCTTCTTTTTAACTATGCTCTCAGTTGTAACATTCTACTCAATTAAATAACATTTGAAACAAAAACTGAAATATTTCCAATACATTTTTATACAACAAAAATTTTTTTTCGATATATTATACTGTTATGTAGAACTATTATTATATTGAAACATTAATGTAATAATTTTTATTACCATTATCTATTTCATATTAAATTTACGCTTGAGCGTTAAGCAATGAAGTAATATATCGTACTATCCATAAAATTCATTAGAAATTTGTATTAATTAAAATTTAATAATAATTCTTTTCTTGTTAATTGTTTATGATCTTAAATTGTTTATGATTTTTAAACACAAATAAAGAGTAAAGATTACTTTTACACTTAGTTTTAAATCCATGAATCAAATCGCTTTTTATTAAACCGATTAAAAAGATAATTTTATAGTTAAAGTATATAATTTAATAAGTATATATTGTAATAATAATAATAAAACGTTTAAATGGTTACGCTTAGATTTTAATTTTACTGCTGCCTATAAATGTCACATTGATGTCATTGAATATTACAATCGTTCTTTTTCAATTACTCGAAATGACTTGGTTTATTATTTGGATTTTTAAGAATTTCTTGTCGAAATTAAGAGATTTTTTCAAATTATATAATATTAATAAATTTTATACGCTTTATATCTAAATATAATAATAATCATAAATGTTTTAAAATTGAAATTATGTGAAGTTAATCACATTATAATTATTACATGTAAAATATATTATTTACTACAATTGAAAATCAATTCATTTAGTCTTATATTAATTAGAATTTTTATATTAACAATATGTAGTGTGAGTATTTAAATTCAAGTATTTTATAAGTGATAATAAGAAAATCGTAATGAAGAAAAGTTGAACAATACAAACTGGATTAATATTACAAAGACTAATTATAGGAATCTTGTGAAAGTTTGAGATAATTTGAATTTAATAGCATGTTTGTGCAGTTTCTATTAAAATATTCTATTCTCATCTACAAACTCTCTCTTTCTCTCTCTCTCTCTCTCTCTCTCTATCATTCTGGATTCGTTACTTAAAATTATAATGTAATAAGTTTTCAAAATACATTACTTTCCCGACCGAATATTCAATAATTAGAACTAACTAATGTACTGTATATTTTCAAATATTATTATTAAAAAAATGTTTTAATTTGTTTAATAAATTTCGTATGTGTGATTAAAATTATTTCTTTAAAATTTCTTTAAAAAAAAAAATAATTGTTTAAAATTACTTAAAGATAAGATTTTTTCATATTTTATTACAATCAATATTGAATATGATTTTAGGGAGTTAAAATTAATTTTTAATCAAAAATTGATTACGAAGCAAGTACGTTGAATATTATATATTGTTAAAAGATACTATAAAATGTAATACAAATTCAAAATCAATAAAACATAATTATATTTAATTACTTTACTATTGAATTTGTATTCTTTATATTATTTTTATGTAATATAAGAAAACGTTTAGTATTGTATTTGTTTTTATCATCATGTTTTTATCATAATTCAATAATTAATAATCAAATAATTATTTAAATGGAATCTTTTATTTTAGGTAATTTATAAAAAATAATTGTAATAAATCAACTTTTATGAAAAATGGAATATTTTTTATAGTTTTCTGCAAAAAAGAAGAAGCATTTTTATTATTATTAATTATGACTGTAATGTAAAAATTTAAAATATGTAATGATATGAACTACTGCATACACAAAACTATTATATATAAAAAATATAATATTATTTAATAATAAAATAATAAAACATATTATTATTGAGAAATTGCAGAATATATTTCATTATTAAAATATCTAAAATTAATAAGTATCAACTTTTCTATAACGAAACGGATTTTTTTTAATATATACAATGAAGCAATTATGTTTATTTATAAAATACACAATTTTATTCGGCAGAATTCTTTATATGGTCATTGTTACAAAAAAATATTTTTTATTAAAACTAACTAAAATTTGATTTACAAATATCTTGATGAAAAATGTAATTACTATATAAATATATACTTTCTTCATTTATTTACAAAGTAAGTTTTTTAATTGGAAAAAACTAAATTCACTTCTATTCGATGAACGAACCAATCCAGCAATTTGTCATCGTAACCTCTTGCTTCATTTTATTTTCGAATATTTATTCAATTACGTCTGTTACATGAAAGAGTTTCTTTCGGTTTGTTGAGACTCAGAAGCCCAAGCAGAATTGCGTATACACATAATCTATAAAATATCCATTAAAGTATTTGCATTCGTTTTTTTAATAGCTTTGCTCTATTTGATTCTGCATCACTTCAAAATCCTAGATTTTTTTGTTTGCCCAGACGTTTTTTGAGCCACTCGACTTTATTTGACGTTTTTTAGGTTACAAATCTTATTTACTGTAATAGTTTGTCGTAATGAAAAGATCGTTTACATGCACAAAATTTTTTTCTTTTTATAATTTTATAATAAATTACCCTCAATTTGACGAAATTATGATTTTATTCATTTATGTTTATATTATTAGCATTCACTAGACAAAATCTATTACAACATCTTTTCAAAATGTTTATGTACATTTTTGTATAAGCTTGATTGATTCTTTACTATCATTCAATACCTCCATGTTATAAATTTTCCTATTCCGTAATGAGCTTATTATAAAAAAGAAAATTGTTCTATAAATTTATTGACATTTTACTCTAACATTTCATCAGCTGTTCAAATATTTCACGAGTAAATATGCAAGTAAAAATCGTAATTTTATAATAAATTATTACAATATCATAAGAATTTATAAAAATAGTAAGAATTTTAACATTTTATCAGATTTTGATTGATTTGACCGTTTTAACACTTGTAAAAAATTTTAGTTAGATGAGTTGTTATTTGTTTTAATGTTGCAACCATGCATTCATAATTTATCTTTAGTTATAAATCATTTAAGTAATTTAAGATCACTGGTCATTATTACGATATAATATTATCATCATATTTAAATTTTAGTGAATACTGTAATTGATTGGCGATGAACAAATTAGTTACAATATCTTAGTAAATACATTATAAAATACCTGCATTTCAATCAAGTTTCTTAATTATAATTTGATACTCAATTAATTTACGAAGTATTGCATTTATAATCTGCTTCTAAAAAAATTTCGTATCATTATTATTTACTTAACATTAAATATCTTTTAATATGAAATTTTATATAATAGATTTCTAATTCTAAATAATAAATCTTGTGATATTAATAAAACAGTAAATAAAAAATATAAAAAAACAATAATTACTTACTTGATTATATAATAGCTGAATTCAAAATTATAAATACATTCAATATTCATTTTATTTATTTATATAAACCAAAGATAAGATATACCAGGATTACAAGAAAATAATTCTTAATATTTATATTCTTAACATTGATAACATTGATAACACATAACACTTAACACATAATCTATAAAAAATACAATAATTAAGTTGGTACTTATTATTTCTTAATCATTACTTAAAGTTTAGAATATATGTGTGAAATTATGAATTTGAATGTTTCAAAAAATAGAAGTAATAATGAAATCCAACAATTTGAGTATAGATATATATTAGTATATGCTCGTATGGTGTTAATTTAATTTTTTCAAATATTAAAATACGCTTTTTACTTGATTATTAATAATCAACATTATATTAGTAAATTCTATTCTAAAATATCTTAATATTTTTAGTATACTTCGTTTGTTATATATTTAAAAAAAATTTTAATTTACGATTTAAATAATGTATGAGTGAAAAATGAAAATAATTTTGATTTGTCAATTTTTAACAAGACTTGAAACAAGATAAGTGAAAGGTATTATTGTGCGTAACAATACTAATAATTTGGAGATTATGACGTACTTATTTAAAAACTAGCTACACGATACTTGCAAATTGCAAATTCAAAATATTCATGAAGTGAATAAACACTTTTTGATATATATATTATTGCTTAATTAAGTTTTGTTGTCCACTCTTTATTACAATGATCCAAAAAACGATCACTAGTACAAAGGTTAATAATTGAGAAACAATGAAAGAGAAACTGTGAATGAGTATTGCTTGATTCCCTACCTCGCGTGAGATTCGATTCATGCCTGATAAAAGCTTTCAATTATCTTATTTGGCTTCTTATTAAAAATGATAAATTGATTAAAATCACTTTTCTTTTCTTTCGTTAATTTTGTTATTATAATCGTAAATAAAATTGTTTTAAATAAATGATAATCAAAATATATATTAAAAGTATTAGTCCGTTGTACTAATGAAACGTATCTAATTAAAATATTTATGAAAAGATTTTTAGTATTCTTATATTTGAAGAAACTGTGTATACATATAATACGAGAGCATATGTAGATATACATACTTCTATTTAGTAGTTTCAAAATTTATATTTTGAAATTAAAATATTTCGACTAATCAATGGATAATTATTTATAATAAAAAAGCATTACAATATTGATGAAACATGAATTCATTCGACCTTTCGCTACAATCGTGAAATATTTTACACGTTGAAAAAAAATTTTTTTTTAAATTTCGTAAATTAGCAAGTTTTTCGTTCTTGATACATTAATTTTAAATTAAAAATACATATATTGTATATATATATAATTAACTTGTAGAAAGCTAAATTTTTAAATTAGAGTCAATTATTCATATAACAGACAGTAAATGTTAGCAAAAAGAGTTACATTTACCTAAGCTGAGTTTTGAAATTACTTAATGAATAATACATAAATCTGTCTTTTCTTATCAGTTCTTTAGGATTAGATTATAAGTTTTTGTATATTTAGGCTGAACGGAAATATTTCTTTTTGATTTGCAGAACTTTCACATCCTTTCATAACCGTTTGCTAAAGGTTCTTCAGAGTTACTTTAAAAAAATATATCCAACTCAAACCTTGCTAAAAACAATGCACCTCTTTTAAAGATTTTTTAAATTAAAAAACATCCTGTTTTCATTTAATTGAAATGATATTATTTACAAATAGAAACTAAACAATTATTGATAAAGAGAACGTTCATTTATCCATAATTTGTTCTTATACTTCATAATGCATAAAAGGATTTTCAGACTTTTGGCCTCTTACATTCGCCTCACTAAAGAATCTTTTATTTAGAGACTATATTATTATTATTTATCAGTATTGAAAGCAATTACTGCACATATATGATACTAGGAAGTTATTAGACCATAAAATTATTTTATTAAAAACTAATAGCATCCTGTTTGAGAATTTCTATTGCTTATTTTCATAAGTTAGATTTTTAGATAATAATCTCAATTTATTGCAAATAAGCTTCCATACGTTTAGTCTTTAAAAATGGTGATAAAAATGATGTTGACGTCGATTATTTCCTATATTTAGTTATCCATGTACTTGGAGCTTTACTAACAGTCTTTTAGTTTTTTGTTTTTTGTTATGATTTTGAGTAATATAGATCCATTAGTAATTGTTTTATCAAAATCAATATTTTATCAAATTTTCAACCATTATATATAATGAAATGAGCTTATTACTGTAATTTTTTTCTAAATATTAAATTCTATAAACTAAATTCTTTTCATAGTCATTTGGCACTTTTGAGGTAATAGACCCGAATTATAAATAAATTATATCATAATTTTCTTGTCAGATAGATTCTGAGCGTTTCCAGTTAATTACAAGTTTAATTCCAGTGTTAGCGAGCGTTCTCTAAGGTTTAAACATCATCTCAATCTTATTTATGTTATCATAAATGATTTTTGCAATTACCTTCGATATATCAGATCCCTAATTTATGCAGATAATATTAAACTCTTAGCCAATATTATTTTCTCAATAGAAATACTCAATATTTCAATTAGAAATTAATGATTAAATAAAATTTGTATGTGCTTAAATTCTTTAAAATATAAGGATATTACGTTTTTAAAACTAAATTATTTACTGAGTATAATTATTTATTAAATGTCTCGGAGAATCAAATAAAAAAATAATATTCTAAATAAAGGATTTTTTTCGATGACAAATAATAAACCATAAAAATTGTGTATTTGAAAATTATATAAGTGTTATCGCATCTAGCATTAATAAATGGTATACTACATATATTATATTAGTATGACTGTGATTTTCTATTTCATTATACTTCAATATTGATTACTCTTATTTAACAGACTATTATATGTATCCTATTATTGGTACTGTGCAGTAAAATTTCTAAAAGGGCTTTAAAGCAGATAAAAGCGTAATAAAAAAGTAAGCTATTTAGATTTTCAAACGTTCTTTTCTAAATTTTATTATTGTATTTCTACAATTTATTTAAGGTTTCATCTCTTCCTCTCTTTTTAATGCATTTTACATTTATTTGTTTCCATCATTTTGCTATTGTTTATTTTCATTCACAATGAGAACAGTGAATGTATAGTGGACATCAGTAATGTGTATTTGTGAACACAAGCATATTTAATGTTGCCCACAGAGATTATTCCGCAGGCCTAATAGATATTTATAGCATTGAGTGGCATTGAAGAGATCATGTACAAGATATAATCCAAGTATATAATCGTGTGCGTTTCGTTGATTGCTGTGGGTACAGATCGTTTTCCTATACGTAGTCAATTCATATGTTTACTCACATTCGTATGGCGACACTGAATGAAGGGTGATTTACATGTTGCCTTTGTGTACGTAACGCTTCCTTTTCTTTCCTGTCTTGCTTGACTACGGATGTATTCGAACAATGTTTTCATTCGTATGTATTCTTTCTTATATTTTTGTTTACTAAGATGTTGTAAAGTCACACTCTTACTTCTTTGTGGATTTATAATGTATTGTTTAATAGTTAAACGTCAGGAAATAACTTCTAATAAACTATTTCAAAATAGTGACTACTTTAAAAACGTTAAATATTTTGTGTACAATTTAAAATATTTAGAAATAAAATTAAAAGATAAAGTGCTTAAGTTAGTCATAATTTTAAACAAATTAAAATTTAAATATAATTTAAATATAATTTCAAAGATCTGAAAATTAAATTAAAAATTTATCAAGATATACATATAATAATTTGAAATACTTATAATTCTAAGATTTAATACGATTAAAAATTTCAAGTCAACTATTCTCAAAGTTTTTCTTTAAAGGTATTAATTCGAAAGATTTGTTAATATTTATTAACTTGAAATTTGATGATACAAATTTTTTTATTTTTTCAATTTATGATTCTCTATATTTAAAAAGATCCTGTTTCAGCAATTCCTTATATAGTATTCAAATTGTATCTATTAAAATATTACGTAATGTAATTTAGTTTATACAATCATGAAAAACTTTTTAGGTTATATTAAGCGAATGATATACATTTTATTTAATTTTATAATTTATTATTTGATTGCTTTCTAATTCATTAATCGATTGCTGAACATTTTTCATGCACATTAAATTTTAAAACCATTTGATTGTTAAATTATGTATTATTAAAAAGCACCATTTTTCGAATTTGGATATAAATTAGATTTTTATCAAACATGAGAGTAATTAATGTTTATAAGGAATTCAATGAAAAGACATTGATTCTTAAATTTCTTTCGTACATTTTTATTCATCAAAAACAAAAAGTATTGTATTTCTAGTAATTATATAACATGAAAATGCTCTTATCAGCTTTTATTGGAGTTAGATTTCACAAATTCAATAATGAAAAATATGAATCATTATTAAGAATGGTGAAATCTGAATCTGAATGATTATGTTTTATATTTTTCAAGCTATGCTTAAAAAATTTTATTCTCCATATAAATAATTTGAAATTTATCAAATCTTAATTATTATAGCTATTTTTTAATTATTTTTTAAGGCAAGCATTATGACTTGATGTTTTAGTTATAAGCCAACAAAGAGTTTACACATTGACAATATTTTTTCTGTTAGAATTCCATATTTTCGTAACCTTTATGATACCTCAATCGGATAAATAATATTAAAATTCTACTTAGCAAGAATCAAAGAAGATAATCAAATTGGTAGTAAAGCCAACAAAGACCAAAGAGCAAAACGAGAATCCTTTTAAGAACTATACTATCGAATTACAAAAGTCCAGACCCTGCAGCAGCACGTGCCTTCGTTAAACATGTATAAGAGTAGAAGCTATTTCCACGAAGAAAGGAAATAACTACTTCGGTATAAGCATAAAAAGTGCTAGATCTGAAGAGAGTGGTAGTAGGACATTTAATAATATGCATATTGCTTGTAGCTGATCATATAAAGATGTGTATATATGTACATACATATAGAATATAGCAATAAATAGTGAGAGAGAGAGAGAGAGAGAGAGAGAGAGAAATGAAAAATAGTAGATAGGCCTGTGGTGGCTGCTCTAATTTCCAAAGTGATTGTAAATTTATACAGCCAAGTCACGGTAAGTGCCGTTAATCGAGATGAAAGTACATAGATGATAGCATCGTAGATGGTGCCAGAACCCGTGAGAAACAAGTGATCGTTTTTGAGCTAAGCTGCCTTTGGAACTTCAATAATTCGTAGGCTTATCGACATTATGTGTATGCGCACATCCGTTCATAAAATATAAGGTTTGATGGAATGACAAAGATCGTTACTGCTTTTTCACATCCGCATTTTAGATCACTAATTACCTTAAATATCATACACGTAAAGAAAAACGATTAGAGGTAAAGTTTTAGAACAACAGTTATCTAAATTTCTGCTAATTGATCACGTCTCTAACAAGTTAATAAATAAAAACACGATTGAACTTTAATTTTAAAGTGGTTTGCATAACCTGTTTTATTATTATATTTTAATTTACAACAACAAGAGCTAGTGTACTAATGTGAGTTGCATTATTGTCAGCTTACACGGTTATGCTACAAATTAATCTTCTAAAGTTTTTTATGAACTCTTACTGTTATTATCTTACTATTTTATTATTTTTTATTATTTATTAAAATTAGAAAAAAATAGAAGAAAATTTTATGGCATCACTAAAAAATAATTTTATAGTCGTCGGTAGTATAATTTTCTCTTTTTTTCTTAACACCACTTTATCTAAAAATATATGTATCATATAAACCTTAAAAGAAAATAAAAAAGGAAACTACAGTAATATCTCTTTTTTTATGCTATCCTTATTCCACTCATTACCGTACTGTCAGAAATAAGATTATGGAATAAGAAGAAAAATGAATCTAAGGAATTTTATTTTAGATGATTATATTAAAAAATATTTTTCTAAATTTACTGTAGTTACATTAAAATTGTTTAATAAAAATAAAATATCGTGTAATCGAATTATATACAATGTTATAACATTTCAAGCATTTTCATACTTATATCAAATTCATAATTTTATTTAAAATTTGAAAATTTAAGTGCATTTTTATAAGCAAATATTCAAATGTATTGCAATGGTTAATGATGAAAAAGGAACAGTTTTTATCATACTTGTATATATTCTCTCAAACTATGTCAATTAGTGTTCGTATATTTTTGTGCGAATATTTTATTTTAAAATAAAGAAGGATAATTTAAAATATTTAAGCCTTACCAAACAAATGAATCTTAAATGTGATAATTGCAAATGAAGTCATACTTCCATGACTTAATTTAGTGTACAACATGTAATGAATGTCCAATTAGTATTTAACGATAATAATGCTTAAATATTAATTACATTTTCACTTGCACTCGGTTTGTAGTTTCAACAATGTAGCTTGTGAACATGAAATTACAATTATTGTACTATTATATATTTTCCTTAAAAAATATTAAACAACTGAATCATTTATTCGAAAAATCTAAATTCAGATCTTAAACATTTTTTATTTTAAATTAAATATAGTTATTAAAATTTATTACAAATTTTAATACATATTTATATAATTATATATTTTTATATATAATGCATATATACACTTTATGTATAATTTAAAAAGTTGAATATTTTGATGTTTTTGAAGATTTTATATTTGCCTTCTTGGACATAATTTAAATTCATAATAGATCATTTTTAGTTTGTCTGGATATTGCTGCACGTAACAAATAATTATAATGATATTCACTTATATAACAACATATTTACAATATATAATCAAACATCAGTTTATATAGTTGGAGACTTCATTTTTGAATAACTTATTAATTGATGAAGTAAATTTTTTTGTTATAAAAGGCTGCGAATTTGTAGAATAAGAAAATGAGGAAAAAGACGATGTGGACAAATCCATTTATCTCAATACAGGAAGAACTGACACTGAATAGGTACAATAGAAGAGAAGTTCCTTGTGTACATGCAACAAAAGATTTCTCTTCCATGTCAAACGGTCGCAATGTACTACGTAGGTTCCGTTTTCCGAAGTAATAAACTCGGAATTTTTTGAAAGAGTGAGAGAGAGAGAAATGTGGAGAAATAATAAGAGGGGAATTACTTCTGTTCTTGCAGGCTTGTGACGCAACCAATATGATTTATTGATTATGATTTATGATCGTGATATGTAACGTCGAACACGTTTCTTATCCGCAGCAGCTCCGCTATGGTCTTGATGCAATCGACTACTTATTAGCTAGACTGTATGCTTACTTTGCATAAACACAAACTTATTGTACACTCCAGATACGGGTATATCGAATTTTTGAGAATTATACGGTCCCTTCCTCGAAGTCTGATAACGACCTTCGATTGATCGCGCAGTGGAAAGAGGAAGCTCACGCCATTGTTCGTGGTAGCAAATCGATGAATGATACTTAGCACTACTTGGCATTACTGTAATAAGAAGCAAATAGTATTAGGTAACAGTGTAATCGAGGTAGTAAAGCTATAAAATTTAAATGACAATGAGTGATTACATTTAAGGGGAATGAAACTAGACTAAATTCTCTCGGTAACATGTTAAATTTAATGATCACTTAATTACAATTGTTGATCTTAGTTTGCTATCCCGCTAAACAAGAAAATGAAAGATGTTAATCAATCTTTCTTTCCAGACTAAATTTTACAAGATATTACAATTTAATTAGTTAGTTTACAGTAATAAATTTCACCTTATTAGAATAAAAGAGGGTAAACTATTGAATTACTAAATTATTAAATTTATACTGTTTAACGCAATGAATTCCATTTAAAAATTTAATATATATTAACTAATATAAATATAAGTGTAGAGAGCATTAATAATTAATAATACTTATGTATTTCTCAAATAATTATTAAATAATCTTATGAAAAATTCATAATAAAACTATTTATTTATATAAATATTATATAATATTAATTGTGCCAAATTTATGTAAAAGTAAAGTGTAAATATAAATAACAATTTACAGTTTATAATATTACATATTTTTATAAAGCTAGATTACAGCGTTTAATTGCTAATAACAATTAATGAATATATATAAACAAAAACTTTCATTATTTTGCATAAAATTTTTTAATAAATCTTATTTTATCATAGAAGGTTTTTAAAATACTTATTTAAGAATTACTTAAATAACAATTCTCTCGTAGAGAAACACAAGAGAAAACTTCATCGTGACGCTTAATTAATTTAAAGATAACGGCTTGGTTCGGAACAGGAAAATATTGAGGTTTATTAAAAATTTAATTCATAATTTAGTATAAATTTATAATTTTTTTAATTAGATAATCGTATCGTTTAAGTTAAATGTTACATTATACCAATTTTTTAATCATAATAAAAATATATAATATTTTGGCAATAGCTAATTTCATATGAAAAAAGGAGGAGACCGAAGTCTGTATCACAGGGCTTGTAACAAAATTTGAAAATTTTCAAAATCGATTTTGTGTTTGAAAAAACTATAAATAATTCTTCTAAGACATTCCACTACATTTTTTTTTTGAGGAACATCGTGTAATTTAATAATACTAATACGTACGAAAAGGCTTTTATATCAAAATTTATGTTAGACCGGAAATTTATGTTACGTATGTTTGAATGCATATACAATCTTGTATATGTGAACATATGGGTATATTTTATATCGTTAATGACAGGTCAGCCTAAAAAATTCCAGTAAATTTTTTCTGGAATATGATATGCTATCGAAACGTAACATTTTTCTAAGATTTTGTTACCTACAAATTATTTTTGCAATAAATGAAAAAGTTCATAATTTTAGCTTCTGGTTAATACCGACTCAAGCGGAAGTACACAAGCTTTCACACACGTATAGGAAGCATAGAAAGACTTTACAAGCGATATTCAAACTTTGTAAGACTTATGGGCTCGAAAATTTTCAGAAGTCAATCAGTCGCTAGAATTCAATCCTCGACATTGTGGCGCGGCAACGTCGCTTTTTTTTAAACAAACATCTCTATTTCACTTCGAATTCCATTACCTCGTGAAAAAGTATAATTTTAGAATTATGATACTAGGAATACGATTATTTACGCTTCCTTTTTTGTAAGATTTAAAGAATTTAATTTAAAATATCTTACGTAGTTCTTTAAATACAAATTCGTATAAAATTGTAAGAATCATTTCTTAATATTTTACTCTCTTTTTTCTCTCTTTCTCTCTATTTTAAGCTCACTCGCATATCTTAAAAAGATTTTCTGTTGTGTATTTTTTTGTCACATAACAAATAAATACCGATACATAATATGTAATATAAAAATATACATAATATGTAACATAAATTATTAACATCCAGAAGGTATAAAAACTATGAGAAGTTACTATTTATAACATTTAATATTTAAAAATTATTTAAAGTAATTATATGAGTCATATTATAGTATACGCATATATTACGCTCTTGTTTAAATAAACTATTAACGCTTATGAACATTTTTTACTTATTTTCGAACTTATGATTTTTCGACTTTTGTTTTTTTAATATATTGAGTTTTTATGTTATAGAAGCTACAGTGAATTCTGGTTTTATGAAGTTAACGA
This sequence comes from Wiebesia pumilae, assembly GCA_018907045.1. Lineage (NCBI taxonomy): Eukaryota > Metazoa > Arthropoda > Insecta > Hymenoptera > Agaonidae > Wiebesia > Wiebesia pumilae. The sequence continues at coordinate 7,094,975 of JACCHZ010000127.1, forward strand.
TAATGTAGTAGTACATACACACCGAATTTATGATTTTTCGAAGGCACTAGATATGCGATAGATAATGTATATATGTGTACATACATACATATTACTACATATTTTTTATTTCTTTCAATATAGAAAGATGTAGATATATACACACAAACGCACATTACAATACTTTTTCTTTCATTGTTTCTCTATCTTATTGTATATACGCAGTATATTTATTTCTAAACTATTATAATCAATTGACTACAAAAATTAATACAGAGTGAGCAATAATGAATAATAATTCAGTTTTTAGATAAAAAGAATTTTTAATTTTTCCAGTTTAGTTTTTTACTTTTATTCATTATACATATTAGGAATATAAAAACCTAACATCAAGTGTATTTAAAAAAATAAAATAAAAAATGTTGTTTGCATATTATAATATAATATAATATAATACAGTAGGTCTCCCATAAAAACAACACTGCTGTAATGTGTGATTACACATGCATTTGAATTACGAACACATGTGCTCGAGCAATAAGTATAGAAGTCGAGTGACGGACCGATTCGTCAGTTTAGAGATTTAGATGATTCCATACCAAACTTCTTGATTTTTAAACGTGTATCGTCGTTTGTACACAACTTAATTTTACGCGGGTATCTGTAACAAAAAAAAAACCTCAGACATTTGATAAAAGCATGTGAAAAGTATTGAACAATTTTAGGTGTTATATATATAAACATTGATTTCTGTTTTTCATTCATTCTTCTTTCTTTCGCTAGCTCAAATCATTTGATTTGTATTATTATTAACTTATTAATTATAACTTTATTATTAAACTTATATAGGTTACTATAACAAGCATCGTTTGAAATGGTTAATTTTTCAAAGTTAATAAAATTTTAATTGAATCTATTTTATTTGGTTTACATTACAAAAATAAAAGAAATCATTTAAAAAATACACCAACATTGGTAAAATCTAAGAAAATTTTATGCATAACCATTTTACATTATCATTCTAAGATATCATCAATTATAAGAAACATCGAAACATTAGAAAAAGAACCAAACAAAAATTAATCTACAAATTATAAAATGAGTGTATGGATATGTCAGTTAGTGAGGCGGAAAGAAGTTCGATGCAAACATTCGTTCAAGTGTGTGAGTACATATGTATTACATATATTACTTGCATGCAAAGGCCTTCGAAACGACGGCAGAAATCGACGGGGCTTATCGATTCGATTATTTGGATGAGTCGTTAACAAAATTCTGCTACCTTGCAAAGCGGCAACGTCGCGTTTTTAAAAACAAACTTCTATTTCATGTTCAAGACAAGTTTAAGACAGATTATAAAATTATGTGAATAATATAAGAAAAGTTATGTAATTACCATTTAAATATTTGAAAATTGTGTGTGTGTGTGTGTGCGTGCGCGTGCGCGCGTGTACATGTGCTTGCATATATCTAACGATTTTAATCTCACGTTATTTATGATCTAAGATGTGCTCATATACTCACGTACATAAGACTGCATGTACATTCAAAAAATACGTAACACCAATTTTCGGCGCTATTTTAATATAAAAACCTATTTATATGTATTGATAATCTTAAAATTCACGATATTAAAAAAAATTCAGTCGACTAACTTAGGCTAATTTGTTATTAACAATCTAGTCTTCATATTCTTAGGTTCAATATAGTGCATGTGCGTTCAAACATTTATAATATCAATTTCCAGCGCAATTTTGATATGAAAACTTTCGTACGTATTAGTAATCTTAAATTATAAGATGTTCTTCAAAAAAATTTAATAGAATATTTTAGGAGAATTTGTTATTAACAAGATTAGTCCGCCCCTATTCTTGCGAGTATAAGTCTGCTTGTGCATTCAAATGTACGTAACATTTATTTTCGGCGCAATATTGATAAAAGAATCTTTTCGTATGTGTTTATTAAAATTGTGTACAATGTCATAAGGAACTTGTTATAAATAATATTATGTAACCCATATGCGTGTATCCATGTGAGTGCATGTGCATTCCATGTTAGGCTATTCCAGTTATTCTTCGAATTTTGCAACTGAATTTACAGAATATCTTCAATAACACATTTTTCCTCATATTTTGCAAAAAATTTTTTGCCGATAATAAAATTATTCGTTTTATAACATTTTTTGTTATAATAGCGTACCGTTTGCTCATACGCGGAATTACGTATGCATTCAAAATGCATGAAAAGTTATGTTCCGCCACGATTTCTTATACAATTTATCTTTGGACATAGTTTTTCAAATAAACTATCAATTATCCTAATTGATAATATTTAGTGGAATAATAAAATTTACTTCGTTATAATTTTTCGAAATTTAATATCCTTTTAAGGGTGATTTTTTATGGAATTGATTTTACCTATTATTTTATCGTTTTGAGTTATATGTGATAACTATTTATAGTTTTTTAAAAAAAAGTCGATTTTGAAAAAATAAAAAATATTATTTATTATTTATTTAATATTTATTATTTATTATTGAAGTTATTATTGAATATAAACAGTATATATTATAATTTCATTTTATAAAAAATACATAGATTTTTAAATTTATTATCAAATAACTTAAGTATTAGAAATTGAAGAACTAATTTTATAGAGTTCGAACATGTGTCTTATCGCGCAACATACTTGTCAGAATTGTATTAACTTGATTTGCATGAGCATGAAGAGGGTTGTCTTCATGTCACACTAACCAATCTCTCTGTTAGCTACGTGATCTTACGTGAAAATGAGTTTTCGATACTTACACTTTTGGTGACTACCAGCCCAACCTTAGTGAGTTTATTTTGTGCATATTGACATCGTCTTACTTACGTCTTGATTTTTTATACAAATTGAAGTTGTTGACACGACGAAAGCTTCGCAGTACTTACAATAACAAGTTGGCATACTTTAAATACTTAAAAATAGCATGAGATATAATTAGGTTCGTTTTAATTACTTTTTAATTACTAATCAACGTACGATTAAGAAAAATTCTCTTGGCCCTTATCTTTAATGTATTAGCAAAATTCTACATAAGGAAATATTTTTAATTTATTCTTATGTATTGTGAATAATTTTAAGCGAATTAAATAATACATAATAAAAAAATATTTGAAGAAATTTAATTCAACAAAAAGAGTGTGAGGTAGCTTAGGAACGACGATCGCGTGAGCAAGTGAGGAACATGACATCCATTATGGGTGGAAGTATCCTCTCCGAAATAAAGAGTAAGGCTTTGAGTGACTAGTTAGTACTTTAGTAATAGGTGGCCTTGTAACCGTTAATTAAAGAATTGATTATTGAATCTCTAACTACTACATCTAAATATTATAATTAGTAACATTATATTTATGATAAGTAATATTATAATTACAAAATAAAAAAGGTGAAATTGAAAATAATTATATAAATCTTAGTAAGTAACTAAGTACTAAACAACAAAATTAATTAATATAAATAATTCATTAAATATAATGAAAGGCTTAAAACATTGAGAAAATGTAGGGAAAGTAACATATTGTTACATACAATATGTACAGCGATATTCAATAAAACATTTTAAAAGTATTTGAAGTTTGGTATTTCTAAAACTTTTTAAAAGTACTTAAAATTTAGTTTAAAAATTTATCTCTAAAGTTTATATTATTGGGATACAATGAAAAATTACTTGAAAAATTTGTCGGTATTTTAAATTGGATTTTAATTGTATACCAGGCGAAAGTTGATTCGATTCGGAAATTATTTTCATGTAAACTAAGTAGTGTATATACGTATATGTATTACAGCGTGTACATACTTTGTAAATTAAATTAATTAAATGTAAATATATTCAGAACAACTTACCTTTTTGGAGAAGTACAAGAAAAAATTAATTTTTAATCTTGAAAAAAAATAAAAAGGTCAAGGTCTTTGAAAGCTAATTTAGGACAAATATTTCTTTAGTTTAATAGTCCTTAGAAGAAAGGAACACATATAATTTTCGAAATTAGCGAGTAAAGATAAGTTTGCTTCATGATATAAAGTAGTATTAAGACTTTATTTATGTTTAAAGTACTAGAATGAATAATATAAATAACCATTTTTTTATTTAATGCTATATACCTATCAGTGCATTTTAAAGAATTCTGAATCGATTTAATATGAAAGAAATACAGAAGATTTTTATATGAAAATAAATTTTAATGGAAAAGTAACTTACAAAGAACTGAATAGATTGTTTACAGCGTTTCTCAACACAACTTTTTTCTGTATTTAATATTGCCATTAGTATCTTAAATAGTTTCGACGGTGCTTACCATTCAGACCATTATTAAATACATTTAAATAGTATAAGCAGTCGATACATTAAATGGATTTTTCAAAGATTGTTTTGGTCTCTTAATAAAATAAAATAAATAATCCACGCTTCGAAGAAAGATATATATTTTTAAATATTATTAGTAAAACTCTTTACAATGATAATTGATATTTTCATTTATTGTTGTAAAATAATGTAAGCTTTAAATTTATATAATGAGAGTCAGTCGTTTGTATTAAAATGGCTGAAACCAAACCATTTATTTTCTAAATGAGTGATATAAATCTAATGTAGTCAATAGTTCATTGCTCCCTGCTTAGGACAAATTTAATGGCGTTATTGCTTGACTTCTTTTATATATATAATTGACGTTTCTAGAATAACGCCCTGGCATAAGAAGTAATCAAACGTATCACATATATTCGCAGCTAGAATTTAGCCACGTTAACATCTTTTGAACGCAAAAGAATGAAACTAAGGAATGCAATAAAAAAAGGGCAAATAAGTTTCGCTTGAAAAATGACAACTATCATTTCCGCTGAATTTCATGTACGCGTGATATTTACCTAGAATTGTTACGCGTAGAGAATGAATTAGTTGTATCTCGTTGTGGTTTAGTTTTTTGTTTTTCAATGTTCAAACTACTTTGATTAGTCTACTGACAATATAATTCGACGACAAGCTTACGATTACATAAGTTGTCATGAATTGATAATTGTTAGTACGCACTAGTAATTGTTTGCACCTAATAAAGAAACGACATTTTACATTTATTTTTATTATAGACAGTTATATAATATATAATTAATAATTATTTATTATACTAATGGTTATAATAAATTTAATTTTGGTTAATTTATTAAAGTATTGACAGTTTAATATGGAATACTTTAATATTATTTTTTTACTTTTGGCTTTTATAAGTGATTTTATAAAAATAATAATTTTTTGATATCACATTTAATAAATATTTTAATATTACGTTTTATATGTAGATCAATGATCAATAGAGTAAATTAATAATCTTTTTCTTCTATACGAGATGAATATAAACAATGCAGTTAAAAGATATTGATGTCATTTTTAAACGATCACACATTTTATGAAATAATAAATAAATAGACTGTGATGAAACATACTTCAATTTGTGTGAATTGGAATTTCCTTTGTTAAATTCGTATTATTGAACTAAGTTCTTAGCAAACATATTGTTACTAATATAGTTTTTATGTTTATGGTAACATTAGATAACAGTTTAAAAATTTGTAAATTTGTAAATATGAGTACTGCGAAGGTCTTGTAAATTTTAGTTTAGTATAAACGGAACTGATTTTTATATTACAACCTATTATTCAATATTGAATGAGTCAGCAACATATTTGTAATACTAAATATGATAAATATAGTTAAAAATATTAAGTATGACTATTTTATATCTTTGACAGCGTTTACTAGTCATGTTCATTCAAAAGGTCTAATCTTTTGTAGACTGTTATCCATGAGATCTGTTCAGCCTAAACGAAGATGTTTGCCAATCTAATTTCGATTCAACGTATACGAGCGCAAACTGATGATGCGATGATTTGAGTGAGATTGTAGAGAAGCACGAAGAAGGTCGATCGAACAAGCACGAAAATTATTCTGCCATAGTGAAACTAGCTCAAGAGAGCGTCTTGTCGAGGAAGGTCAACTTTGTTGTATAAAGCAATGAGATTCTGAGACTGGCGAACCATAACAATAGAATAATTTCGAATTCAAAGTGCATCTGTACTTTAAGTGCAAGGTTAAAAATTTTAAAAGTACTGTCAATTCAACATTAATTATGGACAGAAGTATGATGTTCTAATAGATATTTGTTTCTTATACGTTCTTCTTATAACACGATAAAGATCATTATAATCATAATACTATGATAATTTCTTTAAATATTAATTATAAGTGAATCTTCTAGTTTGCAAAAGTCATAGTATAATTGTATGTATATATATTTATGAATAGTTCATAAATTGTATACACTTTAATTATTCATGAATGCTTTTTCATATTTACAATTCTTAACACTTATCTTTTGGAAATGGACTTATTCATTAGACTGGCGATCTATTCAAATTTCAAAAGTAAAATGTTACAATAACAGTCAGTACCACACTTTTGCAAGAATCAATTATCGATTTCTTTTACTTTATTTTGTATTTTTAAATCAACGATTCGTACATAATTCGTGACGTGAACCTTAATAGCGATGCTCACTTTGAAGAAATATCCTTATAGTTCCTTACTGCATAAATTTTATGTATGTGTTCTGTGTTCTGCATTATACATGTGGCTTATAAATTGTATGTAATTTTTCATGAAATAGTATTGCGCATACAAGAATCACTGGGAAGGCAACATTTCTTCTAAAGACTAAACGGACTTTTTTTTTATTTTTATAAACTTTATGGTGAATTCAAAGAAATTACGCACATGAAGATCATTGATAAAAAAAAAATAGAAAAAAATGTACAACTATTAAAATATAAATAAAGTTTTTGTTTTAATCGAATAGAATGTTATAAATTATTATAATTTAACATTATATTTTAAATGCTGTTTTTTCAATCTGATAATTAAAAAATTCTATTATATTTCATTAGCTAGTTAATAAATTATTAAATATTTATGCAAGAAAAATAATGGTGATATAATGTAATGTAATTCTTTTTCAACAATCTCTTTGATAATTGATAAATAGGGATATATAAAATAGTATTTATGTTTATCAAAATATAACATACTTTAATCATTAAGTTGAGAATTCCAGGATATCAAATTTCTCATATATAATGATTTTTCATAGCAGAAATCATCATATTTACAATTTAATTTGGTAACGCTGTCCTAAATGTTATAAATTTAGAACTCAGAAGATGAGATATCGTTTTTTTTGGAAAAAATACAAAATTATGTACAATTTTTAAATATTTCAATCATATTTTTTAAATTTTAACTGTAATGTGAAAGTAAGTGCAATTATGATTTATATCAATTCATTATACCAGATTAAAAGGATTAAAAGGTCCATGCATAATTCAGTCAATTGGGTTTTATAAATTACTGATACGAAAATATATATAATTTATTATTATTCTATAAATTTTTTCTTTCTCTGTAAATGTAACTTAAGAAGTTCATTAAAGAATAATTAACTTTATATACAAAGTATATAATTCCACTCCAATTAATTAAACTTAAGTATATATGTATTTAAAACAAAATAAGTTATAAACTATTCAAGAAATAAATAAAAATTTGTTACAATATACACATAAAATTTAAGAGTCATTCATATTTTTCTACAGAAATGCGATTAGTGTAGAAACAAGTTTGTAAATTAAAATGTATTAACTTTATTCAAAGCTTATTATAATTCTTTGAAATATAAAAATAAATACTTCCTGTCTCGTTTCTGTACTTAACTGTAATTAAATCGATGTATTTCAGATAAGTGTCACATATGTAGCGTGAAATAAATATTTTTTAACTTTAAGCGATGCAGCTTAAATAGAATGCAGCAGACTGTCATTACCAACTCATTATTGCAATGATTATATTTTCTCACTAGAAAGAAAGGAAAAAAAATAATCAATGAAAAAGATCTAGATAGACTGGAGGAATGAAAAATGAGTCGAGTAAATAGAGTCGTTTCTCAAGCGTCTGCGAAACGGCATTTTACCTCTTTTTTCCCTAACTTTCCCATTATTCAGTCTTATGACTCTCCCTCTCAGTCACTTTTTTTCCTTTTTACTCACTTGCCACCTACTCTTTTTCTGCTTGACGATGTATTTCTAGGCATTGCGCTTAAACCGACTTAATAGGTACTACTCCTGATACTACAATAATACAATGTTTGGTACACACGAATAGATAAATACAGCGAGAAGATGCATAAAAGAACTAGACATTCAGATTTAGAAAGATTTATTTACAAGAGAAATTAGCCTAATGGGATACAAATATAGTGCATCAAAATATATTTCTAAAATATGATGTAGAATGTAAAGCTTCTTTAAACTTATGCCTAACAAATTTTGAACAAAGATAATTTTATATTAAATATAAATAAATTTAATACTAATTTCATTTAAAAATAATGCTTGTTAAAATCAGCAAGAAATATTTATTTTTTGTTGAATGTTAACAGCAATGTAGGAATTTAAATTTTTTATTCGAGAACATTTTACTTGTATTTTAATACAATTAATATTATAATATAATAAGCATAATTTTTTTTAAATCGTAATGATAAATTATGATTAGCGTAACATTTAAAATCGCCTTTACTACAAAATTAAGTTCGTCACAATAGTTTTATTCAAGATCTATTGTTTAACAATTAAGCAAAATCAGTGAACTTAAATAAATTACATTCAATACTTATACATATTTTAGCATACAGGAAGCATTTTTTCATTATACTTTTTTATTTATAAAATTTGACAAATAAAATATGAATTTCTAAAGACATTCATTTATATTTGCAGATTTACAATAAAGTCTAATTCAAAATGTGCTCATGAAATTTTAAGTTGTTTTTTCTATGCCTTTTATAATTGTGCTACGGATTATTAGAATATAAATTGACAAGCCTTTAGAAATTTTTGTAGTCGTTGATTAAAAATTTGACGTTATATTTTAGTTTTGCAAATAGATAGTTTTCAAATTCAAGAAAATATTTATTTCTCAAGTAACAATAAATAATATGTACGTTTTTGAAAGCATGATTTTGAATGTGAAGTTAATTTTAAAGTTTAGTATACACTAAGTGTTGATAGTCGATAGTAATCTATAGTACACTTTGTTAATAATATATGAATATATATTAAGTCTGCAAAATATCAGAGCTCGACTGTGTACCTACGTATAATCTCATGCATATATCAATAAATTGCTATTAAAGAATATTTGGAGTATAAATGGGTGTTACCAGTTTGGTATCGAATGCCCTTTGAAGCTAGACTAATTCTTTCAGTAGGTACATATGTATATACTTCAGTAGGTGCATATACGTGTTTGCCATAAATGTAATATGTAATTACGATTAATAAAGAATTACATATTTACATCACGTTAGGGTCACCATTGAAGCGAATATAGTGAAGTTGATTCTAACTTCGTTTGGTATTTCGTTTAGAGAATGACCTGTTTTGGACTTCTAAGGATTCCAGTTATACGAGAGTAATTATACTTTCCTATGTACACAAAATCGGACTCTAACTGTCTAGGGTTTGTATCCAATAACTGTTTATAATATTGGTAAAAACAAAGATAAAAAAATAGAGAGAAAATTTATTTTGAACAGACAATTATATTAAGTAGCGTATATTTTTATTTATTACTATTTCTTGTGCTTTTAAAATTATAATGTATCTATATTGTACATTTAAAAGTAAAACACAAATTAAAATATTCAGAAATTATTTATGACCATCTAAATTATCTTTATTTCCGAGCCCTTTTTCTAACACAATTACTAATAATAGTAATAATATTATAATAGTAATATATAATACTAGTCAACGAATTTTAAAAATTATTCGTACGAACAGATGTTATTCATTTTAGTAGTATACCAAAACACATTGTACTATATGATTAGAAGCTCCTGTTTTTAAACATTCATCCATTCATATTCAATATATTTTGCCTGCCTAAATAAACCGAATAGACTTGTAACTTTATCATTTTCAATACATTCTATTACATCGTAATTGCCTGAAGTAAAATTTGAAGTCCAACTTACTCAGGAATTTATTTGGAATATCTTGATCATAAATCAATGGAATCCATTAGTTCTCGAAAAAAAAGATTTCGTGCCAAAGAGAAAGAAAAAACGATATAGGGAAAAATGTAAAAAAGTTCATCTCTGCATATGATAAATGAAGCGGATGAACAAGGAAGCGTGAACGGAGCGTGCGAAAGTCGCCCCAAAATGCCTGCGTATTCATATTTATTCAAATCAACATGCTCACATTTTGCGCTCGAGATCACCTAGAAAGTCTGAATAACATTTCTTTCTATTTTACCGGTCAAGCGTAATAGGTACACGAAAACTGCGATCGAGAGTGTGTGAGATAGGGAAAAGGTGGACATTGTGAAAAAGTGGAGTCTTTCTGACTCATATTACCACATTTTTTTCTATAGTGCTCCTCCACATAAATCGTGTGAAGTATTTTGCACTATAATATTGCTAAGATAAACGTTCTGAATGGCTACTGCTTTTGTTGTTGACACGATAAAAGTACATCATATAGAAGTATTTTAGAGAGGATTTTTTCTTGTTATTTTATGTGGAGCAAATTTTTTGCTTTGCATACTAGTAGAAATAAACTGTTAATAATGTTCATGCATTTTTATTATCAATATTCTTACGTTCATACGTTCTTTTCATAGAATTAATACAGAAAGAATCGTCTGAATTCATCCTTGTAATATAGAGTACCTTACGTTACTTCGAGCTTTATATAGTGTAATCCAAGTATACCATTATGAAATATAAATTATTAACTGTTACTCGTTATTCTAACTCTTATAATTATTTATTTTCTGTTTTTTAAGAATCATAAGAATGCATCGCGAATAATTAATGAAAGATTAGTATTTGTATTAAATTGTATGATATTTTGTTAAATTACCATTTCATAATTTATTATTCTGTGTCTAAAGAAAACTTGTATCAAATTTTTAATATTTCATCGGCAGAGTAAACGATGAAATATTGAAGCTATTCGTGTCTAGAGATGCATGGCTTACAATTCAAAATAACTGGGAAATATAAAATTTAATGCTAAATGTTTCTTTGAAATTTCATTTCAAGCCTCAACGAAATACATCAACATTTTCATTAGCTTATAATAATGGTTATAAATTAAAACATTTAGTCATAATATTTACATCCACTGAACACATTCTGTTTACACATGATGAAATAAATATTTCTACTGAAATATAAAAATAATTAATAAAATTAAAGATAAAGTTTTACTTTAAAAAGGTAATTAGAATAGAAGGTTTTAAAAGAATTTGTAATATGATTCAATAAACACGTAAGCGGACTTAAATGAATCATGTGTTTTGATAATTTGTATTTTTTTTACAGAATAAGAGCTTTTAGAGTGTCTTACCGAAATTTAAATATAAAATGTAAATTATGTAAATTAAAATCATTTAAAAATCATGCTTCCATAATCTTAGTAAAATATGAGTGAAGTTTCCAACGTTGGAACTCCAACAAAAAATCAAATTTTTCAAAACTTGAAGTTTTTTATGTTCCCGAGACATTCAACAACTTTTTATTAAAGAATATCGTTGATTATATCATATGGAACAAGTATTCAAAATAGAAACAAAATCTGGAGATCTCGTCATAGTTTTCAACAAAGTTAAACAATTCCACCGCCTATGCTCATCAATACATGAATTCTTACGCCGCGTCATATTATTGTTAATTAACATATGTTCCCGAGGCATTCGACAACTTTTTATTAAAGAATATCATTGATCATATCAAAAGCAACTAGTATCCCGAATAGCAACAAAATCTGGAGATCTAATCATTGTTTAAATAATCGTTGAAATTAGCGCTGTACGTACACACGGTATATTCATACCCTATATCGCGGCAGATTATTGTTAATTAATATACGTTCCCGAGACATTCTTGAACTTTTTATTATTGATAATTGATTAGGTTTTTTAAGAGACAGAATACTAGTGGTTACGGTAAACAGTTTTATGTTGCATTGTTTATTCTAATCTTTCACATTTTGTAGGGTAGTGGACTATGCAAATTAGAAACGCGTATATTGTAAACATATTGCGGTGTTTCTGCGACGCAAAGTCGTGGAGTTGCGTTTTCGACTCGAAAAAATCGTAAATCTACGATTTTCACTGAATTTGGACGTCGTTTGACAATTGCATATGCGTACGTACGCAATACGTGTAAATACATGTGTCGCGCTCCCTGCAGTGTTTGACTCGGAAATTTCTTCGGAGGTGATCACTTGATATATATATATATATATATATATATATATAAAATATACATACATTCGCGTATATATTTTTTATTTATTAATTATGCTTGTATTAATAGTTTTAGTGTCTAGATTAAAAAGATGAATTAAATTGTCATTCAGTAATGACTTTTAACTGGATCGAACTTATCTCGGTCATAATTTTTTTACCTTTTTCCAGCTTCTAAAAAATCAATAAAAGTTAATTAATAAATTTCACAAAGTAACCAAATAATTAAATATAAAAGTAATGCATTCATATCTGAATTAGTTAAGCTGACATTTAAAACATTGAAATCAGTTACCATTTCATTCTGTTTTTATGATTATGTCACGCAACCCATTCCATATTATAAAATTACTGAATAATTGCAAATAAAGAATTTTTTTTTGTATTTTTATCGTAACAATTTTTCAAATACTTTGTAAATATTTTTATAAAAAAATATTAAGAATTGGATTTTACTGTTTTTCTCTTACTTATCGAACATTTATATTTATATAATCGTTGCGTATTCGCACAATTTATTTGTAAAGCACAAAAATCATATAAATCAATTTTGTATAGAACATCTCTATTATAAAACCTATCTTTTCTAGCTAAATAAAAAAATTTTCTTGAATGATTCATATGAGATTAGTACGGAAATTAATGCTTTAAGATATTATGAATATATTTATAAACCTTTCACGATTAATATGTAATTATGAAATTCTAATTGTTATATTGTAAGAAAGGACATATGAGCGAAACTTATATTTTTTTATTGTAAGTATTAGAAATCAATATTTTTATAAATCTTATCGACAATTGATAATATGTGAACAAAAATTTTTTTAAGCATAAATGAAAGTTTTGAATGTTAAACGTCTATATTAATAATTATTAATATCATATTTTTATTCTTCCATATAAAAATATTTCAAGTGTAAAAATGAATATATTGGGTAAATTATTGATTAGGAATTGGATTTTTTCAAAAAAGTGTTTTTTCAGATCTAAACTGGCTTAACTAGTGCTTTCCACGAGTAAATGCACACAGTCATTTGTTTACGCATCTATACGTAAGGAAAATATAAGATTCACGAGTTGGCAATTTCGCTCAATTTACGGAGTTAATTTGTGACTACAATAATTCGTAGTTCTAAATGCTACTTATATAATTAATACTTTCAAATTTAAAAAAATAATCGAATAAGGCTTTTATAAACATATGTACGATTACGTTGTTATTACCAAACTTTAACTTCTTTTAAGATCTTTTTTACATTTTCATTGCTAAAATAATATCTCAAAAATTGTAAAAAGCATATTTTATTTATAATTTATTTTATATCTAATACAATAATTTCTTTCCTCAGTTTCTTTTTTAAATTTTTCAATTATTATGTCATAATATTGGTATATATGTTGAATACCAGATATTTAGATTAATCTAAGAAATAATCTTTTAGTCTAGATAATTAATTCTAACGTTTCAAAATTTTACATTCATGAAAATTGTATAATTTCGAAGCAGTTTTTGTAGAACCTCTAATGCATAGACAAAAATCTAATATATTTATATTCAGATTACACAGTTACTATAAAATAAAATTATTCATACCCTAAATATTTTATTTTTGTTTTTGCTTTCAATAAATTTTCCCCGTATAAAATCAATAAATAAGTATATGCTACAAGCCGCTTATTTATAACAATTTACGATTTACATTATTTATTATTAACTGTAAAAACTCTATCTGATGGTATATTATTGTTTTACGAAAATATTTAAAAGTCAAAAGGACGCCAACGATGGACAATTTTAAACAGTACAATTTCCACAAATGTGCTGATGTCGTTAACTAACATTTTGAAGAAGAATTTGCTTTACTCTTGAATCTTTCAAATAAAAATATGGTGGCATATCGAGGTGCAAGAGAGAGACGCAAGAAAAGAACAAATCTTCCAAGAGTTACATGAATGTGCATTTTCGATCCGATCGGCGAGTTTTGTTGTAAACTACGGAACTCGCGACTTCAGTTCTAAATTTCAGTTTTATTTAGTCAATTTTTTGTTGTATAATAGTCATTACATTCAATCAATTTCAGTTTTATAATATTCAAAAACTTTCTATTAAATGTATATCATCAACAGAAAATTCTCAAATCAATAACAATAAATAAATAATTTCACGGTTGTAATTAAAAAGCAATTGTATTTTCATAACCCAAGAAATGTTATGTTTTTAAGTATAACCATGTAAGCACATGAAAACACATATCCTTTTTTTATACACTCACTCTTACTCATTCGCTTTTTTCCTCTTGACAAATATGAGAATTTTAAATCTCCTATTAAAAACATAAAGGACATTATTTTGATGGATCAAGCCTATAATCAAGGTACCATATTAAAATCAACATTGTACATATATATAGTAATTTTCATTTTTTTTTTAATCTAACCATTTCATGTAAAAATTAGTGGTGGTCTGCTGAAAGAAAAATCATCGTCTTGCAAAATGCCGGCCATTTTAGAAAGTCGGAAAGCTATCGTCACATTCTCCGAAGAGAAGAAAGAGTTTTCACACTCGAAAGAGAATCGAATCATAAACGCCGTCAGATAGAGAGGTGATCAAGTGATTGAAGTTCGGCAGTAGCGCAGTGGAGTAGTTGTATAGATTGTACATAAAAACAAAGTTTCTTTCATGTCAATTGGCTTATTATAATTTTCCAAAATATAGAGTAAATTTAAAATAGACAGAAATCTTTATTATTAACAATAAATTGTAGCGGCATACGAATACTCATATTGCGTAAGCATACGAGATGGATTTGTTTAATTCGTTGAAAACTTTGACGAAAATCTGTGATTTTGTTGCTATTCCAGTAATTTGTTCTATTTCATACGTTCAACGATATTCATAAATAAAATGATATAAAATAGTAATGTTCAATAATTAAGAGAAAAACAAACAAAAATAAATCAGTTCTTAATATTTCATATATTATATATATATATATATTTTTTTTTTTCAAAATATTTCAAAAAGTATTAAGATAAACATAATTAATAGTGGAAAAAATTGATATATATATATATATATATATATATCAGGTGATTACCTCCGAAGAAATTTCCGAGTCAAACACTGCAGGGAGCGCGACACATGTATTTACACGTATTGCGTACGTACGCATATGCAATTGTCAAACGACGTCCAAATTCAGTGAAAATCGTAGATTTACGATTTTTTCGAGTCGAAAACGCAACTCCACGACTTTGCGTCGCAGAAACACCGCAATATGTTTACAATATACGCGTTTCTAATTTGCATAGTCCACTACCCTACAAAATGTGAAAGATTAGAATAAACAATGCAACATAAAACTGTTTACCGTAACCACTAGTATTCTGTCTCTTAAAAAACCTAATCAATTATCAATAATAAAAAGTTCAAGAATGTCTCGGGAACGTATATTAATTAACAATAATCTGCCGCGATATAGGGTATGAATATACCGTGTGTACGTACAGCGCTAATTTCAACGATTATTTAAACAATGATTAGATCTCCAGATTTTGTTGCTATTCGGGATACTAGTTGCTTTTGATATGATCAATGATATTCTTTAATAAAAAGTTGTTGAATGCCTCGGAAACATATGTTAATTAATAGTTAAGTGTACACCGCATATGCTATCGGTAGCGTAATTTATGTGTTATTTGCGGATGTTTTTGGCAATATCGTTAAATATTCTTTTATGATTTTTTTTTTATTCTTATCATTGGTTCTTGTGCATTAGAATTACGCAATTTTTTTGTTAAAATATTAATAATTATTATATTTATAGTCTATTCAAGGAGGTGGTCTTCTGCGAGTACTCTTACGCGGTGCAACTTCTTTTTGTTTATAATAAGTTGATATGTGCAATAACAATTTTTTTTATTTTTTTGTGGTAGATAATGATTGTTTTTTATGATAGATAGTAAAAATTTGCAATTTTTTAATTTTTCATCCCCTAATAAAAGTTGTTTTTCGGGGTGTTTTTAATGTTAAATCGTTTTTTTTTTGTTAATATTGTATCGTAGTTATGTAGTTTACGTATTTTTTTTGAAGAAATTTCAGGGTTTTGAAAATTTTATTTTTTATTGGAGTTCCAACGTTGGAAACTTCAACTCATATAAAGTAGGTGGCTTTGTAAAGTAAGATAATCAAATTTATCAGTTTTTCTCCCCTTTTTCTTCATTACCGCTATTTGTTATTCTCTCTCTCTCTCTCTCTCTCTAATTCTTAGATGTTTACTTTTATCTTATGCTTCACACAAATCCAATGTGTCGAACTCTGTTTCCCATGGCATTCTTTAGATTCGTGCATACACACGGAGTGCAGTTTCATTTATATACGTGGAATACGAGTTCAAGATGTTTAAGCCATAAGATACTGATGTACAAAAAAGCTTTTCATGGAAAAAGACGCATAAAATAGTATTTCAACTCTGTTTAGTTCTTTTAGTATTATCTGATGAATTGTAATCACCGCTTTTAGAAAAAGCTTGTGCGTCCAGTGGATTTAATATAAAGATTTAAAAATAGAAATGGTGTAACAGTACTTAAATGAGGAAACAACAATACATAATATCAAAATTCTTGAAATTAAAAAATGAATAATTTTGTGTGCATTAAAGTAACGCATTATAAAGATAAGTGTTGACATTTGGAAAGTATAAAATAAATTTTAGAACAGACATTTTACTTAAAGTTTTTATTTATAAATTACATTATGATAACTACTTAATTTTCAGCATTATTTAATAATTTCATAATATTTTACTAATTTGTTTAACTTAAAATTTATAAATATACTTATTTCAGTTTATTATTTGTTACAGTTTCATAATGTTGTTTTATGCATAGTGATATTTTTTACCTGAAGGAGTAAGTCATAAGAAAATATGAAGTAAACTGGATTGGAATCCATCAACTGAAGTATATTCTTCGAAGCACTATGAATTTACAAAATTGTCGCTCGTATAATAAACTTTGAGCTAGCATAATAAAGATAGAAAACTAAAACTCGTTTTTATTTCTGGCGAAACTTATTTCCAGGATAAATCTGTCGTAAATTTGTAACAATGGACTGCAGTGGTGGTGACTGGGCAACTCCAGAAGAAACGCAGGCGTGAGTTAAAGTTTGTGCTATTAAAAGGCAGCAAATGAAGGACAGAAAAAAACGGTTGCCAGACAAAAGCCACGCGGCTCATCATTTTTTCGCGACCTACTTTTATGAGAGTTAGTGCAAAACTGTTTCAAACTAAATTTTAAAAGCTTTATATATATATGGCGATACATGTAAAATATGTTTGCATGTCATTTTATCCAAGCACTACAAGATGTCGTTATTTCAAATTTATTCACCTTTCATTTTGCACATTTTTTTCACTTTAATGTGGACGCGATCTCGATTATAACCCTTTAAAGCAAGAGGAGAAATTTTAATCTGGGAGAATAAAACGACATGGATGGAACAAAGGCGCATTGTCGGTTTCAATATGTTTATGTGCCTAATTACCCACACGGTATTCAATTATGCCTATTATACGATATATTGCTGTATTTTTAACGAGCGCTTATTCGACTATAAGAATTACCAACTCGTTCAGAGATTTCTTTTATGCTTTGGTAAGTCCGACACATACTCGTACTTAGTTTCAAAATCAAATCTTAGTTATTTCTTCTATTATTCTATTCTATTATTTTAGTAATATATTACTTAAATATTTTTATGCATACATTTAAAGAATAATTATTAAGAATAATAATTATACTCTTAAGAATAATTATTCGTTTGAAAGTTTTTCGCTCATATTTCAAAGTAATGCATTTTTTCATTTAAACTTAATAATTCTAAATTCAGACTTCGATAAAAAAGCAATACATGGTTAAAAAAATTTACGTATTGAGAGAACAAAATCATTTAGGCGTTAGAGTAAAATAAAGTAACACTATCAAATGTACAAAATTATAATTTTTTATTTAAGTTTTCCACTCCATAATAAATTTTATTTCATTCATAAATATATTACATTGAATGACTTCTTAGATCGGAAAAATACTTCAATACAAATTTAGAATTTTTTTATTATTTAATTAGAGCATTACTTACTATTATTAATATTTAATCATTTGCTGTATATATAATATTTATTTATTTATTGGTTAATTAGAAGACATAAAATAATAAATTTGCATACCAAAATTACAACTATTATGTAATCTGTCGACTCGATCAAATGTATATGACTTTAATTAAGAATATACTTTGATTAACATGACATTCTTTTATTCTTTACAGTACATTAATACACAGATCTAAAAGTTCCGAATAAAAAATCAAATAGATACGTTTAAATTTATTGTAGTAAAAATGGTTTCATTATTTAAACCAATTATTTTTTAAAGAAATTGTTTAACAATCCATCCATTATTTTAGAAAAAAGTGAAAATGTATTATTAAATTAACTATTAAAAATATTAGTATATTTGAAATTATTTTTATTTATTAAGACTATTTATTATCGAGGTTAAACAGAAGATGTTACTTTACATGATATGAATAGCTACAACTTTCATTTGATATATGATTCGAACGATTGATCGACCTTTATCTTAATAGTATACATTTTTACAATATCTAAATGTTTAGAGTAGGATTACGTTTTACTAGTAGTTAATCTTCTATTTGTGACAAGGTTGATGTTAGTTTTTAATTAAAATGTATATTTTTAAGCTAAATATTAAGAAGAATATACTATTTCTGAATAAGCAATTTTAATTAAAATCAGAGTTTGTTATCGCTGATAATTTAGATATAGAAGCAATTCATTGTAAAATTAAAATTGCTTATTTTATTTGTAAAATATCTTGAAAATGTTTTATCATAAGAGTATATGTGCGATTGTACATGGAAACACGTATAATGCATCTAAAATTGGTAGTGTTATTAAACGATAAAAATGTATCAAATATTTATTTTTTAGGAATACTTATATAGTTTATCCAATTACATTATATATATATATATATATATATATATATATATATATATATATATATATATATGTGTATATGTATATATACATAATGCGTAATGCTGTAAAAAGAATTAAAACAAGTTTTTTGTTATATTTTAACATTTATAATTAAAAACGTATGTATGAATATATTTAAATAAATGTTAATTAAATATACTTTTTATGTGTTTATTTAATTATTATATTTATTATATATTTAGATGTAAATTGTTTATATGTATATTTTTAATGTAAAGCTAGAAATCTTATCTATTCGAAATATTGTTATGTATTTTATTTTCACTCGTTTATAAATTATATCATTCTAAAATATCGAGAGAACCAAAATATATTTACCCAAAAAAAAAAAATTAAACTTGTTGCTTTGCTTTATTATTCGCAAAGATATTACAATGATATATATAGATGTAAAAGCCTAAGTGGAAATAATTTTTATCTTAATTTTAATGCTTCGGAATCTTCAAAAATGTTTAAATCATCTAAATTCAATATTACGCAGACATATTTGTCGTTTTTGACATTTATTTATACCATACCGAAGAAATGTACAATTCACTTAACAAGTGAGCATATAATTTATGAATTTGTATCAACTGATATGCAATTTTATTCATTAAAATATCATCGGCATTCATTTGTCTTATTCATTTTATTATTTTTATTTTTTACGGATGCAGCCACTTATAAGAATATTCAAATTGATACTAGTTTAGTAAGTAATCGCTTAAAAGAGATAAGCAATGAGGTTGTGGACTCATTGAGTGTAAGTAACGTGTCAAGTTTAAAATCTATTTAATAAGCTTGAATGAAATCGGTATCATACAAGTATAACAATCGAATTTTTAAAATATTATACGTGAACAATTCTAACATTAAAACTGAATTCAAAATACAACATAAATCGAAATCGATAATTATTTAAGATTTAGTGTATTCATTTATTTTCTTAAATTTAATTATTATTAAATTTATTTAAATTATAAATTATTTAGATTAAATTATTTTCTAATTTTGTAATTATTTATTTATTTCACTTAACACATTAACTTGTTTTTGTACTACTATAATTATAATAATTTCTTCAATTTTAAATATAATTAGACTTCAATACAGGAATTTTTATTTAAAGAAATTCGATAGATTTTTAACTTAATTTTAGTAACAATAATTTTAGTAATTTATAAATTAAATTCAGTAAAAATATTTTCAAATAATTAAGTTATTTTTGAAAAAAATTTTTCTGGGCATTTAAAATTTGATATGATTTACAACGCTTGAATTTAATTCAATTATAAAATTTATGAACAAAATTATTCGTTTTGAACAATATGACTTTGCATTCTTTATTTATGGAAGAAGAATAGATAAAGATATTTATAATAACTAAATTTAAGAAGGTAAAATTTTTTATGTATGCTAAATAAACATTCGAAGTTTTTACAATAAGAAATTTATATAAGAGTTCTATAGGAAATGTTCATTTTCGAATATAAAATTAAATGATGATTAACTTTGAAATTTTCTAAAAAGAGTATAATTGATTTATTGAGTTTGTGAACATTATGTTTTAGTATGTTTTTAAAGGCCATTTGAAAGTAATAATTTTAAAGAAACTAACAAAAATATTAAAAATTTTCTACTTAAATAGATGCAGCACATGAATATTATATTCTGAATAAGCATCATAAGAGAATTTGTTTATAATACTTTAGAGCGTTATGCGAGAGTAACAATAGCTCTTTGTTTCATCACTAGAAATTCTCGGAAATATATGCATCAATTCAGTTGCTGTTTAATGCTTATTTTGTCTGTTACTTCTAAAATGATTATATTCATTGTTATAGTCAAAATCACGTATCTTTCAAAAATAAAATTTTATACATAGTTAATAAAATTGCAAATATAAAATTTTTAATACATGCAACATTAGTATAATTTAAATTCAGTACGTTAGACTGTGTACTTTTAGATTTAATGAAGTGTACAGAAATATTTTTTGTTGCGGTTTCTGTTATGCCGTATGTATTTTTCAGACTACATTTTGCTAGGATATTTTTATATTTTTAAAATTACATTAATAATTTAAAATAAAATAAATGTCACTATATAGTAATTAATTATAATTTATATATTATTAATAATTTGCGATTCTACTTATACAATATAGAAATTTTTAAGTTTCATGTTTTATAAGTCATAATCGTAATGAATTGTTATATTCGGTACAATATATATTATGGATAGACTTTTATTGTATGTATTTTATAGTTGCTCATGAAATTGTTGCAAAACAAAAAACAAATATTTTTAAACAAATTTTTGATAGCATACGTTTTTGGATGTTTCAATGAATATGGACAAAACATTTGAATAAATGTTACTTTATGTTATTATGTAACATATTTAAATGAATGTGTTTATTATTATATATATATATGCAGATATAATATAATATTACATTAAAACTATAATAGAAATTTTCGAACAAGGGTAATGACTAAAAGTTAAAATATATTTAACTTAAAATTATTTAAAATAAAAAATAGTATAATCTGAAATTTATTAAAAGTATAAAAACTTAACTATTTTCTGATATTAATTAAAAATCGACACAAAAAACTTAATATTTTCATTTAAAATAGTAATTCATAAATATTAAGTTTACTACTTGTTGAAATACATATAAGTGTTCGATTACGCAGACATGTTCGTTAGATGATGCGATTGCTTGCAAAACTCTTATATTTTATAAATTCAGTTATTTTTATTTATATACAAGAATTTCTTAAAAATTAATTGAAAATGAAATCAATAATGAATAGAATGTCTTTATCACCCTAAAAAAATCCCGTTCTCTTTAAAAAAATTAGATTTTATTTTGAAAAAGATAAAAAGTTAGCGAAGTAAAATATGTTTTCATTCCTAAAAGAAATTGCTTTATAAGTAATTTTTTTATACTTTAAAGTATAAGAAATTTTCATTTACAGCCCTTAAATAGCCATTCATGTAAAAAAATACTTATCTCTGTAAGGTATAATAAAAAATATTACAAAGTGTAATAATGTGATAGAAAAACAAATTAATGTTTTTTGTACTTCGGTTATTGCAGAGGTTGTAGCATGTCTTGACAAGTAAGGAGGCTCTTTTGCACGGGTTGACCTACAGCAGCCATTAGGGTACTACCAAGATGGCGGGCGGTCAGCAGCTTCCGGAGCAATACACGGTACCGCAGCTTGCAAAGATCTTTCACAAATTTCCTCATTTCAATGTATCTTTACACATCGTCAACAGTACTTTTAATCCGCATTCGGAAATTTACCTCGAGGTAAGCATGCACTGTGTTACTTTATTGTGTTAAAAACTTTTTATACTATAATTTTATGTTTAAATATTTTAAGTATAAGAAAAAATAAAGTATTTTTACTCATATAATTTAATTTTATCTATAATAATTTTAAATGGATTTACAAATACAAAAAACTTAATAAAATTCATTCTAAACTTATAAGTTATCAATAATAAAATAATAATATCAATAAAAAAACTATTTTGTTTCTATTTTTCATTAGATATTTAAAGCAATATAATCTATTTTATACTATTTTAATTTTATATTTTATCTGTAACTTGTATGTATGATAAGTATTCTAATACACGAATTTACAATAGTTATAAGTATATCTGATATGATATTTATATGTTTTTCTTTCAACTGTTTAATGATTTATCAGAAAGCAGTGTTTACTTTTTAAATAAAATTTTTAAACAAATTTAATTTAAATTTTATTTTTAGTTTTAATTTATTGTGAAAAAACAAAACTGTTGATAATAACTTTTAAACATGACTTATGTACATATGTATATTAAAAAAAGAATCATTTTTCAGATTATTATAACGTGATGTGTAAAGATGTCTAAATCTTGCGAAGTTCGAATGATCCTTGTAAGGTCTGCTGTATGTGCTGTACATGTATCAATGTTTGTACACTATCCGTTTGAAGCAGGATCAGTCGAAAATTAAAAGCATAAAATTTTTCTCATGTTGCAATTAGACAGCAAATTATATTTCTACAAAATATTAATTTACGAATAATAAAGCAAACCGAGCTATATATAAAAAAATTTTTTTAATTCATCTTTGTAAAATAAATTATTTCCATGCACTTTCTAGGATTATTAACTATAGAATCTTATATTAATAGAATTATGATTATTTCTATAAGAAGCTCACAAACTTAAACAAAAAAATAACCGTTCTATACTCATTAGTTGTATAATTATATTTCCAACTTTATTTTATATTTTATATAGATATATACCAAATTTATTCAGTTAGTATGGAAGATTTTCATTACTCTATTAAAAAAGTACAAAAATAAATTTCATTAAATATATTTTGTTCAAATAATATTCCAAATTATAAAAGCTAGAATTTAATTACCTATACTATCCAAGTATTTTATTATTATATATGAGTCATTTCAAATCAAAATTAAAAAAGGTCAATCCTAATACTGTATCATTATTCATATGTTTATAGAAGCCTAATTTTATTAATATTACTAATATTAAACGTTTAAATAAAAATAATAACATTAGCATTCAAAGTAACGAATGATTTTAGACGTATTTACATGCTGAAAAAAAATATTTAATATTATTATTTATATTATTTATACAAATGTACGTAGGCTTACATTTAGATGGCTGTTATCAAAACAATATTAATTTAACACCGTCAAAGAAGAGGGACTGAAAAAGTTTAATACATCATGCACTCATCTTGAGAACTCAAACGAATTTGAAGTACATGTTAACCTAATTATTCCTATATTAATGTTACATGACGTTTGTATATCTATGCACACATACGCATAAAACAATATACATACTGCCCTCTTTGCACATATGTATAAGAGTGCATAAGCATTAAAGTGTAACGAGCACATATTTCACACCGATTTTCGAAATGAAACTTTGTGCGTCTGTTGGTACGTAAAAAGACGTCGGAATGTGAAAAGACATTTTGTGCAATGTTTTTGTGAGAGTTGTTATTAACAAATATACACATGTGTATAAGAATAAATAAGCATTCAAGTGCAACGAGCACCAAGTTCCGCGTCGATTTTCATTTAATACATAAAACATTTATGTATTTAGTATATAAGTAACCAGAAAATTGAAAAATATTTTGTGCGATGTTATTGTGAATATTGTTATTAAATATATACGCGTTCCATATGTTTATATGTATAAGAGTTCATATACATTAACAAATATATACTTCCTCCTGTACCCATATATAAGACTGCATATGCATGTAAATGCATTAAAACTCAAGTTCATCTTCAAATATTGAAATGAAATTTATGAGTTTATTTGATATATAATGATACATCAGAATCTGGAAACGGATTTTGTGAAATATTTTTGTAAAAGGTTTTATTAAATATTATACATGCTGGTACGTATGCATAGGGGTGAATATGCATGATATATAAATGCACTAAAATCAAAGTTCAGCGTCGATTTTTTTTCGTAAAATTTTTTGAGTGTCTTTTAATATATTTAACGATTTTCTAAAAAGAAATTTTGTACAATATTAATATTTACTCTTTTATGAATTTTTGAAAATTTCAAACCTTTAATAAGAGTGGCTTATAAGGGTAGAATTTTTGTGAAACTCATTATTTTGACGTTTTGTGACATAATTAATATTTTTAGATAGTTTTTTGAAGAAATTATTCGATTAAATTTTTCAATTTTCGTTACGACAACGACTTTGCAAACTTCAGACTTCTACTTTATATACTAATTTGACTAGTATAATTAAATTATAAAACTAAGTTTCGATTATATTAACTCAAATTATTTTTTCCAAAATTTACAAGATATTTTTTAATATGTTATTGAACTTTTGAAAGTATCCACGAATTTATGTTTTTACTTTTCCTTTTTTAAATTACTAGAATTTCATATTAATATGTTCCTGTATAACTACTTAAGTAAAATTAGCATATAATACTTCGTATATACTTATTTAAACTTTATATGAGCATTACTTTTAAAATTTAAAGAAGATGAAGACACGGAGGTTTAAAAATTTAAAGATCTATTTAAATTTAAAAGTTTAAAGATAGTGGCATAAAATAAATATGCAAATATTTTTTTAATTATCTGTATTATCAAATTCTTATTAAAGTAACAATAGTTGTCGATAAATATAAAATAAGGAATAATTGTTCTATTATTGTATTTTTATAAAACGAAACTGATTATTCAAACTGATAAATTATTATAGATATTTGAAATTTCCCTTGAGTTGTATAAGGAAGTTTAAGATCCTGATTGTAATTTATTTAAATGTTTCTTAATTATGATTAATCAGAATAATATCACCACTTGAATTTATGATGATATTAAGTTGACGGTATTTAATTTTTACAGGAAATAGTCAATCAATTCTAATTAAACCTATGTAACCTCTTGAATATTTCGTTTAAGAAGAGCTCAATGTTAAGGTACTATCAATTATAAACAATGTGAATCATAATTCACATAAAAATAATTAAACTTGATACACAATTTAAACAACTATATTTTCATAAATATTTTTAATTTATGATACATTTAAAATTAATCATTATATTAAGGTTATGATATAATGAATCATACGCTTATTCTAATGTATTTTAATAATAGTTGACCTGCTTATATTATAAGTATAAATTAAAATTTTTTTGCTGTAAAAGTATGTATGTACATTTTACTACCATATACTTCTCTCTCTCTCTCTCTCTCTCTCTCTCTCTCTCTCTCTATTGAAATGAATTTTATATCAGCTTTTATTAAACCCTATGTTAATAAAATATTTTCATTTATTCAATGAAAACTATTGTTTACACCTTCATATCATCTTTAAATCTGTTTATAAAAGTTAAAAATTAAATTTTTTCTTCTACTAAGATAGGTTATTATTACGCATTTCTTTAATAGGTATGAAGGCAATGTTTACTAATTTTTTATGCGTAAAATATATAATACGATGGAATTATCAAATCAGGTACAAACTACGATTTTACTGAATCAGTATAATTAAAAAAAATTTTGTTATAAATGAAAGTTAGTATTTACCAAATCTTAGAATTTGTTTTCATTCAATGACTATGGAAAATGTTGATTCGTATTTTATTTTCATGAAAATACTTAAGAACATAAAGCAATCATATAAAAAAAGATGTTTTTTAGAATTTAACGGATCAATTGTTTGCAGAGTCTTGGCATCTTGGGTAGCATACCGGCGGCCCTGCTGATTCTCACCCTATTGGTGCTCTTGGTATACTTGGTGACCCGCTGCTGCGATCGAAAGCCTCGTCATCGGCGCTCCATTGTCCTGCTCAAGTATTGCCTCGCGGTACTTGCACTCCTCTGCTGTGGGGCCGTGGCCGTTGGTTTGTACGGCAATGACGATGTGCACAATGGCATTGTGCAGCTGGTTGCCGCCGCCAAGAATATCGACGGTTCCATCGTGACCGTCAGGAACCAGGTGAGAGATAAGAGTTATGCACATAGAGAAATTGTAAGCAGGTGAGCTCTGAAATATTCAGCGAATCCTAGGCTGCATGTGTGTGCATTTGTAATAAAAAGCCTTCGCGTACATTATTTTTTTATAAGATTTTTGTGTGCGTTGCGAGTTCGAACCTAACGCTCAGAATAGAAAACAGGGGGAATACTTGCCGAGTTTCTTAAAATTTCAAATCTGTGCTTAAGACTACCGTTGTTTGGCTTTCGACTGATTTTCATCCTACATTTGCAGTTGGTGTACGTTCGTTTGTTTTCGGTTCTTTAATACATCCACCGATGTTTGATGTAGACTTTAAAACAGAAAATATTTTACGATATTTTTACCGAGTTTTTAAGTATTAATAAGAAATTTCGTATAATTTTCTAGAAATATTTCCCACATTTTATTGAAAAAACCTAATCAATTTCGAAAAAAATTTCCAAAGAATAATCATGCCTGAATTTTATTCTAAATTATATAAAAACTAAAATGTAAGATATTCGCGTAATTTTATGTAATTCTTTGTTTGAAAAATTTAGGCAAGTATTGAAGAAAAATACTTGTGTTAATAATAAATAGTGTTTGATAGCTGAAAAGATTTTTTTTTTCATAGCGTTAAATACATTATTATTAAAAATAATCACGTTAAAAGCATAAACTTATTTAATAAAATGATTTTTAAATAACATAAAAGAATAAAATTTCACTTGTATTGAGTTTGATTATAAAAATAGTTTTGATGTGATTATAGTTTGCATAAATATATGCAGATGTATTTAAGAAACAATTATTAATAAATTTTTGAGCAATATAAAAAATTACAAGAAACTTCTAAAAGTGTTAAATAAAAATTCATTAAAAACACGCTTACCTTTACAAGAATAAATTTACAATAATAATTTATGTAATGCTGGACTGAAAATTTAGATATTGTCGAAAATTTCATTGGTTGTAATTTTTTGTAGAAAAAGAGATTTTATTTCATACAAAGATTGTAAGCACTTATGTTTTTGGTTTTAAAAGCAATATTTTAAATATTTTACTTAACAATAGAAAAAGTTTATACAAAATGTATCGTTAATGATAGAAGTTTCATTATAATTAAACCTGAATCTTATTTACACCTTTACTTTGGTTTTTGAGTTAAAGAACTCTTCGAAATGTAATTCTGTAGTTTTATTTTAATATAAATATATTTTTAAAAAATTTTAATTTTAAAATTTAAAAACTATATTTAAAAATTATACTAGGCGCAAGAAATATGATATCAAGCTAATATTATTAAATAAAACTACATTTCAAGAAATTATAAAAGTTTTAATATTATCACTGCACGGCATAATATAATTACATAAACTATAATTCAATTTATGTAAAAATAAATAGTAATATATAACACTAGCTATATATACAATAGCTGTTGGTCGTAAAGTTATACCTACATTTGTTAACATTTTATCAAGTTGTGCTAAAAAAGAGTTTGTCAGTAAGAATACTTGTTTAAATGAATTTTTGTATATATCAATTTTAAAATTAATAACACATCAGTACACAATTAAGTATAAGATAATGGATTGATTGCGAATTGATTTTTGATAGTTTTTTTATGCTGTTACTCGTAAAATTTAAAACATATTTTAAATTTAAATCACTTTAGAATTCTCGCAATATATTTGTACCGTTATTGGGTAAAAACATTAAAAATCCGCGTTCTAGTTTTTGTGCATGAGCGTTTTTGAATAAATTGCAAGTTGCCTATAATTTACGAGAACGGAAGGATAAAAAAAGCTGTAAAGGAAAAATCGTATATAAATTTTGAAAATATGCTACTATAATAATTTAAAAATATAAGTATATTAAAAAATGTATTTAAAGAAAAGCTCGACGAATATAATAAAAATAAAATAAAAATGTTTTTTATTTTGATATTGACGAGGTCATAAGCTACTCTTTCTCCCCCAATAATATGAATTGAGCTTTTGACCATAAGTAAGGCAATTTATGTGAATTGTTTAAAGTACTTGGTTAATAGGTAATATGTTGCATCATTAAAAAAAATATACTCACTTGCAATTAACAGACGGAAACGATAGAGATGACGCTGAAGCGGAAGGTGCAGAACGACCTAATGGCCCTAAACGACCAGTTCGATGAGCCCGTGAGCAACAAGACTGTAATGGATGCACTGATGCACGCCCTCAACTTGCTGAAGCAGAACACGAGCTTTACACTGAATCGCACTTACGAGATAAGGAAGCCGCTGAGCGGCATTAGTCTGGTCGGGGCGATCAACTTCACGGAGAGGGTTGAGCAGCTCAGATGGCCGGTGACCATGGCCGTTCTCAGCGCTCTTCTCATACTCTGCGTGGTTCTGCTGGTCGGCGTCGCGCGACATTCCAGATGCGCTCTCATCACGTAAGTTAGACTTCGTCGTTCAATGGAGTCGATAGTTTTATTATGAATAATGCAAATCAAATATCGAGTGTCTAACAACTCTATAGCTAAAGGAACTTTTTTCCATTATTTTTTCACTTTAGCTTCTAAAGTGGCCTATTGTTAAATATGAAGGTCGATGAAACAGTTACATTTCGTAGCACATAAACAAAACTTCTTCATCCTATAAATCATTCTATACGCTTAATTATTTCAAGTAGAACTCTATTTAGTCTGATCAAAAGAACCGTTTTTGTGCTACGTCAGACACGAATCTAGTTTATACTATAATTTAATATTATACAAAAGAAAATAAGCACGAATATTTGACAAATGATACCTAAATGTAATTTTGCTCATTAGCTGTCTACATTATTACATTCAGAATTAAATTCAGAATACAATCTGACTAATACAATTTTTGTGCCAAGAAATTAAGTATGTGTGATTATTTAAAATTTTATTTAAATAATTTTATTTAAATTATTTAAAATTTAAAAATAAAGAAAATTAATGAAACACCGTCTTGTAAAAAATTATACTTCCATTGTATAGTAGTTTTAAAATATAAATAGTTGCAAATGAATGATCCGGTATAATGTGTATGAAATATTTTTTTAATAAAATTATTCTTCATTATTATGGAGGGATGGTTTTACGTACAATATAGACTATAGAGAATCACTGCTTTTTCTATAAGATTAAATATTATTATTACATCAAACATAACTTTTATGAAAAAAATTTTTTAAATAACTTTTCCATAAGATTCTTTTTCACTGATAAGTAAATTACAATAATAAAAATTAAATTTTTGTTTCGAAAAATTTAAAAATTAAAAACTTATTTTTTGAAATATTATCAAATTTATTATTTATTAAAGCCTTCAATTAGAAAAACTATAATTGAAATAAATGAAAAAAAAATCTCGTATCAGAATGCGATGATTAAGCTTATTTCTTATTACTTTTATCTCCGAGAATCTGGACTACTCTTTCATTTATGTAATTGATATTAGCGCTTATCCTGTATGAAAAATTTTTTAACTGTGTCTCTTCTCTATGATTGACATCAATTGTGCTGATTAATAGTACAGCAGTGGTCAAGTGGTAAGAAAGGTCACCAATTTAATTTTAGGTCGAGGCTTGTTTTCTTAGATAATGTAATTAAAAATTTTTCAAATGTATAATTAATTAATAGTACTTTTAAAAGAAAAACATCAAAATAAATATTTTCATACATTAAACATTCGTTAATGGTAACATATAAGATGCACAACCTTAATAAGTAAAAATTTATTTTTTCATATAAAAATTATTTATGTATTTAACAAAAAAAATATACATAAATATTATCATAATTTGAACCTTCATAAATCATATTAGAGCCTTATTTAGTATAATACAAAAAAATTAATTGAATTTTAATGAGATTGTCAAGCTGGTAATATATGATGTCTTGTGAGTTTTATTTATAACTTCAACAGAACATTCGATACTGATGTGACTCTACATTGTCGATAGTACATGTTTTCCTAGAAAGCTTTAAATAATTATTGACTTTCAAATAATTCTTGAATCGTAAAAGATACATTCTTAAGGTGCATAAATTGTTGTTATAAAGCGAACAAATTATTTTGCGTGGTTCCGCATCGTTTATGAATTTTACCAATTCGTAGCTTATTTTGATACTCGGGCGAAGCATAAAAGCTTACTCAGTTACCAAATTGCTCTGGCATACCTTAACTTTTGCATTCCTGCTTTATTGGGAAAGGTTCTCTGTGTTCGGCCTATTCGCGGTGATTATCTCCTGGCTGATGGCCTCCCTTTATCTCGCGGGCTCGGTGGCCCTCGGCGACCTGTGTATGTCGCCGGACGGCTACATCTCTAAGGCTGCCCCTTCGGCCTTTGCCGCCGAGGTCTTCTCTTATTACATGCACTGCGAGAGCAGCCGAACAAATCCGTTCATGCAGCAGATGCGGGATGCCAAGCAGTCAACGGACCACATGAGGCGGAGTTTCGAGCTCGTCAAGCAACTCGCCAACTATCTCTTCAAGGATGAAAAACTACAATCACGTCTGAGTAACCTCGCCAACGACATCGGTACAGTGGACAAGTACCTTGCCAGCCTCGCCAGCCTCACGTCCTTCATCGATTGCAAGCCCTTATACAAGCAGTACGTCCACGCGATGAAGAGCTTATGCCATCTAGGCCTGTAAGAATACGCTACGTTTTCATTTGTATTTTTATTTTTTTATAACTATAAATAGTCGGGATATAGACTTACTATTCGATTGAAGTCGCAGTGCGAAGAAGAATTTTAAAATTCGTTTCTGTCAGTTAATATTGCCAAAGTGATATTAACACAATAAACGTTTTTACATACCAGATAAATATCTATTAATATTTTCAAGTCATCTGTTAAGATAAATTTATTAGTCCATTACAGAATGTAAAATTTTTAATAACATATTAATTATGGGAGCTATTTGAATTTATTCCATACAGAAATATGTTATAAAGAAAAGCATAAATAAACAACTTTTAAACGTTTCAACTTAAGCTCTTTTTACTTTCATATTTTTCGTGTTGCATTTCAATTATTTAACAGATTTATTTCAATTATTTTGAAGTAACAACGTATAACAACGTATTTCTTCCACTTAGTATTATACGTAAATCGAGAAAATATAATTATTTGGCATACTACTGACAAAGTACCAATAGGTTTTAAAAATTTGGATATTAATTATTTACCCAGAAATTGATAAAATTTGAATATTTCTACTAGATATCTAAAAATTAAAGAGATAAAATTAGAAAGCATATATTATGTGAAACCAAGAATCATTTTGTTTATTTGAAACGTATATCTTATGTTATAAATATTGTTTAGATTTGGACTTACTCTGATGCTTCTTGCGAGTGTTGCTGCTGGTTTCTTCTTCACAGTCCTCGTTTGGGTAGATTCACACACGTGGATATATATAAGAAAACGGTAAGTTTGGATAAAATAGGATCTTTGATTGAATTAACAAATTTTTAAATAGATTTTTACAACCCGTTATGAATAATAACGGGAATAATAATATAAAAACTTATCTACGTTGGGTATAATAAATTAAATTTGTGTAGTTGATCCGCTGTTCATGATAATATTGTATTCTTCGATAAAATAATAACGTATATTTCTTTCTTCTGTGTTTGATAGAAACGACTATCATCAGGTGAACGAGCAGGATCCGTATCTGCCGCCGTCAGCAGCCTCGCAGGCGATAGCAGCCCGGACACTTCGAGGCCAAGGGTCGTACCCGCCTACAGCCCCTCCTCTTAATCCAAATGCTCATGGCAACCATACTATTAAGCAGCCTCTATTGCTAACGCCGCCCCCGCCGTCTTACGCTACTGCGACAGCCCGCGCACGTCAGATGCACGAGAGCATGTCAAAGTTTGTGCATGATTATTTTTTTACTTTTTCTTTCTTTTATTAATTATTCACATTTTACTTATTGCTCTGACAATTTTTTAATGTTCAAATATTATTTATTTATTCTCGATTACGTGATTTGAATAACTATTACCTTGTATTTGCAGTCTTGTCTACTCATGGGTAATATCTAAATGCAGATTTTTTTTTAAACAAAGTGATTCAAATATAGGTGAAATAAACGCTAATGGTGTTTTCGTATACGTTGATCTAGAATTTATATAGATAAATTTATACATTCTTAACTCGTACAATATAAAACTTATGTTATTAAGTACATATTTTGTATTATAAACAAATTTCTTTATAATAAGGTTTTGTGTTTTGTATCTAAATAAGTATTAGTTATTGCCCATGTCTGTTCTAATCTACTTCCAATTGTATTATCCTGGAAAATTAAAAATTAAATTCGTACTTTAAGAAAGTAGATGGTTTTATTTTATTTGAAAATTTACTTTTAACAAAAGCAAATAAAGTATTGAATAGAAAGTAATTCAGTAATAACTGCCTATTAAATTTTTATATGAAAAGTAACATTATTTTATTTTCTTTTTATTTCAATATTTCGCAGCAATTAGAAAGGTATTTTCTATCTTTTGAAATAGATAGATAATGTATTTATAGAGTGGTTCTAAATCACTTTTTAAATTTAATTAATTTAAATAATTAAAAATGATAATATTAAATCTTAAGGCTATGTTTTGAAACTTAGAATTATTTCATAATAAAATCATCTTGCTTTACTTAAAAGGGAATTTCGATTTAAAAAATATTAGGCATTGTTCAATTCATGAAATTTTAAAGCTTAAATTATTAGATAAAAATTAAAATAGAATTTCTTTTTCACTAATATGTAGAAAAGTAGTTAAATAGAATATCAATTTATTATTAATTGAATATGGCTTATATTTACTATAAGTATTTATTATTTTTTTGGCTATTAATTTTAACATTAATTAAAAATAAGAAAAATAATTGAAATTTTACGTTAAATTGAAAAATACATGATTCATTTAAAAAACTTTGTAAATCCTTGTGTCTGCATTTCGTTCTATTCATTTCTTTCACGCTTGTTACTTTTAATATATTTTTTGGTTATAGTTAAATTAATAAGCTTGATTTAAAAGAAAATAAATATTTGCAGTAATATTTTTTAAATTAATTAATACTTGTTAATATAGATTTTTGAATAGCAGTTAAGATTTTTAATAATTTGAATAAATTATGAAAATTGTGAATAATAATTTAATTTTTATAAAATTATTGGTTATATATGTTAGTAATAAAATAATCAGTATAATTCTATTTGTAAAATATTCTCATGTTTCTAATATTTATTAAATGGATTTTTAATAGAATTTAATTATTCAATATTTCCAACAAAAGCTTTAATGCAAATAAAATTCAACAAATTTTGTTTTAGACTTAACAAAACAACATTTAAAGTAACTTATGTAATTTTTTAATTTAAATAATTTAAAATTTAATAAATTTCAAGTTTTATTAAAAAATTATATATATTTAAAATTATATTTGAATAATTTATTTTACTTACTTTTTGTAAAGTTAATCTAGTACATACTATATTATTTGATAAATTTCTTTATGATACTAAAAATATATTTAAATACTTACGTCAGGTGTTTACATGTAAATCTTGATTAAATTACCATTAACTAATAAGTAATTTAAATAAAAATTAATAATAAAATAAATAAAATATTTGTACAATTTCATTTATAAATGAAAGATTATTATATTTTATAAATTTTTGTCTTATACATTATTTATGAGAAGATAATTCTTTGACTTAATTTATATTTGTTAATATAAAATTTTTATATAATTATTTAAAAATGATTTATTTAATAATTTTTTTACTTACATTTTATTTCAAAATATATAGTTTAATTCTTTAGAACACTGCATTATACATCTAAGTAAAATAATTTTATCATATATTAGAAATTTTTTGAAGTTTGATTTTGGTTCGCAAAATCTTAAGAATACACTGCAACATTTCTTTTTATGACTATCATTATTGTTCGCTTCATTTTATGTACCTCTATTTTATTTTTATTTATCTGTTTACTTTAGGAAATAAAACTATTTATTATAAATACCATATTTATGATCTATCGATTAAATTTAAATTATTACGTTAAAAATAGTTCTATTTCTTAAAACTTTCAGTAGTAATCATTTACACGTTATATAAGACCGTATTTCTATTTTTTGTGCCTATCTGCAAATTTTATTAATACTAAACCAGTGCCTTCGTTGTTTTTTAACATATTTTTATTTATATAATCGTGTTTCTTATAAAAGGTCTGTAGGACCTTTTTTGTTTTATATTGTTACGAATGATTAAAAAATACAAAATTTTTTAGTACAGTCTGTGTTTCTTTTGATTTAAAACAAATTCTTTTACTTTCATACTAACAGCAACATACATAAAAATATTAACAATTTGTGAATGTAGAAATCTTTATTTAAATAATAAAGGTTAACTTTGTAGTCGACAAAAAATCGACAAAAAAATTAATTTACTTTTATTTTATAAAAAGTAATTGCATACATCAGAATGAGTTGTTATATTTAAATTTTTGCTGGTACATTTTCACTGCAAAATATAAAAAAATTATGTGTTATACATAAGATATTATAATACATAAGATGTATTATAATATATAATACATAAGACAATTAGTAATCATTCATTAGTATTAATAACAGATTAATTGTATAAAATTCATTAATAAAATTTATGTAATTCTTTTATCTAACAAAAATGACTATTAATCGGTGTACACATTGCTTTATTCAAAGTTATTTTCATTGCGACAGATAAATTAATATTAAGGTTTTTGTTTAGTTTTGAAATACTTTTCTAAACTACATCTTTTTTATATAATATTCCATTTTTCTATTGATTTTATAGCGTATCAATCATTTAAATTATTGTTTTCCAATATTTTTTTTCTTTATGATAATTCAAAAAAGTTATGTATAACTATGAATATTACTATAGGATTATATTTGATTACAATTTCCTAATCCATAATTCTTAGTTATAACAATTTTGAAAATTCGTGATATAATTTTTATAAATTATTTTTCCACTAACTTGTTAATTTTTTTATAGTTACTTCACGTAAATGATACAAAATGATCATTTTGTATCAAAATGAAATTGTATTTTGCAGTAAAAATGAAATATAAAACTACATTTAATGTAGACAATAGAAAAATAATTATCACATACTCTTCAACATTACTTCGCACATCCATATATTAAATGAAATAATTATTTTTCACTTTTTATAATTAACGTACTTGAATAGTTTATATAGTCTACAATATGATTTGTAAAAATTATTTAAAAAGATCATTAGAAAATGAATTTTCAATAATAATAATCTTTGTCGACCACTAAATCGAACTACAGAATGATACTTTAATTAAATGTTTATTAATAAGAAAAAGAAATAAAATGCTTACTAAGCTCATTGTTAATTATGTAAAATGTTCGCTTCTCTTACACAGAGGTGGGGGCATTAACGGAAGTGGAGCCGGTGATCACAAATCAAGTCAGCATAATCAGCAGACAAGCGGACGAGTTGACCATCGTGCCGGGCTCGGGGATCAGCCTGGCCAGTACGCGACTCTAAGTAAGCAATGCAAGACCTTGGAATCAAGTGATTTTTACTGAGGGCACGCCCCCTCGGGACCGAGTAAGTTCATGAGCATGTATGTCACTTTTTTGCAAAGCCAGTCCAAAACACAATAACTCTAATAACTTTTCAAAACTTCTACTGTCTTTTAAGATTATCTTTAAATAGTTCATTGTGTATCTCTTCTGTATACTTTTTATGCATATTTACAAATCATATTAATTTTTTTATGTAAATAATATAACATTTCGATTATTTACATGTTGTAAATTTTGGACATTAAATAATAATATTGGTATATTGTTACGTACGACTCAAACCGAGTACATCTCTCGTACCAATCTAAGGGACTGGTCGCATCGGATCATTTGCGGAATTCAGGTTAAATGATTATACGTAATTTTAAAGTTATACTTCTACTATGATATCCTACTATATTACTTCTATTATATATATATATATACTACGATATTTCTACTTGTCGGATGGTTTAGTCCTTTAGTGGTTCTCCCGTGGTTTTCTCTCCTAGGTTGATGCTGAAGTTTAGGTGTATTGTACGTTTTTCTCTTTCAGTTGTAGATCTTCCCCCATGCTTTATTGACTTGTCGATTACTTAATAATTGCTTGACATTCAACCTTTTTTATATCTCATATTATCTTTTAGAAAACTGCGAAACAATATTGTCCTCGTGTCCTACTTGTAGTTTATTATTGCAATGACTGAATATGCTGCTTCTGATTTGTCTGGTGATAAATTTTTGTGGCACCTCCTACTACCCCGAATAATAACTCGACTTTAGCTGAGTATTGTTTGCGTAATTCTTAATGTGAATTCTTATACTGAAACGTCTAATTTTAATCGCAGCATCAAGTATCCGAAAAGCTAACATTCTAGTCTCCGAAGATCCTTACAATTTTATTTATATATTTATATTTCGAATATATCTCTCTTCTTATTTTCATGTGTGTGCTTTAACGTCTTTGTTATTATTTCAGTCAATATTTTTGGTTTACAATTGAATATTATAGTTAATAATATTTACTATAATTAACAGTTTTTCTTGTTTTAATTTGCAGCGTTCTCCCACTCTTTCCTTGTTCATTTTGTGTGTCTCCTATTGTTACCGTCAATAATTCAAATGAACCTGTGATCAATCTGATTAATTAGTTGTAGAGATTCCCTTGGGTGGTATATATATTTATATGACCTTAGTTGTTTTCCTAGTTCTTAAAGCACTAAGGTTTTGTTATCGGTTCGTGCTTTTGAGGTTTAGTTCTCGCCTTTTTTGTTATTGCTTTTTTTCATAAGTAATTTAGTTATTTCTCGTTTTTATTATTTCTATTCTTATTGTTAGTATTTGTTTAAAAATAGAATAAAATTTATTGATGTTGTTATTATACTTTGGTGAGAGTATACTTGGGTTATATTTGTAAAATAATGAGAATTAAAAAACCAAGAATGTATCGTTAATGTCGTTATATATATGTTTATCTTGTTTTTAATTATTTCTTATACATTTATTTAATAATAGATTATTTTATATTTTATACACAATTATTATATCTCGTTCATTATGTTAAAATATGAGAATAATGTAATTATTTCTGTAATTAATGAACTATTTGTGTTGTCGTAATTCAAACAGATCGTTGTATTCTGCTGGTGCTTGTATTTTCACCTCCTTTCCTCAAATAACGTACAGTCCTATTTAGCTACTAGTGGAATTGATATATGATAAATTATTTTCTTTTTTGAGTTTATTACTATTATTCTTAAATCTGAAATTATTTTTAATTTTAAAATTATTGAGTTTGTTTCGATAGGAAAGTATACGTCTTTTACTTATTCTAATATTGGCTTTGCAATTTTCTAACCTTATCGTTGGCTATTAATTGTGGCCGTATTATTTCTTTCGACGTAAGTGTTATTGCTTCGTTTATTATTTGTATAACATGAGCGTATTTGTTTAATTTTTCTGTTAGTATGTATATTTCTGTGTCCACTTCCTTAACGTTGTTTTCTATTTCATTTTTGTTCCTTCAATAGCGCTTTCTATTCTTACTTGTTTTTCCTCATTCATTGCTGAATTAGTTTAGACTATTTCTATTTAATTAGATAATAATTCGGACAGTTTGTTTGTTACCAGTTTTGTTTCTTTAATTATATTTTTTTTTATCTTCTCCTCGCTGTACAGTCGTGTTTAATTTTGTATTGCTTACAGTAAAGAGGTAGGTTGATACTGAAGTTGAAATAAGTTGCCTGCTTCTCTCTCTGAGTTGATGGTTTTCGAACAACGTCTTACTGATCTGTCGATTACCTATTATCCCTCTTGATGTTCTTACCTTATTTATATATCGAATTATCTTTTGGAAGATGATACATAGTAATCGTTGCAATGTTCTTGTTCATTGTATTGACGATTACATTTGCTGATCTTTGATTGACTTCTTGTCGCACTATCTATTTCCTTGATTGATGGCTCGCCTTTAGCTTTAATATTTGTCTCATATTTGAGCGAAATGAAAATACTTTTGTTGTAACTGCTAACGTTGCAGGCACGCCTTTTGGTATGTAGGTTAGATGACCGCAGCGTCAAGTGTCCGAAAGGCGAATAATCTAGTTTGCATAAAAGTCAATATGCATATACTTCAATTAAAAATATATAAACGTTATAATATAATTTATATTATTGTATAACGACCTAAAAATTAGGTAGTAAAAATTACTCGTTTAGGTAGTAAAAAATAAATATCCCTTATTTTATCTGAATAATAAAATCTCAAAGTTAAAACAAAGTTACAAGACACAGTTTAAATATTTTCTAGTGTATTAAAAAATAATTTTCAAAATCTCCTGAAATTTTACAAAAAATTTAATTATTCAAGAAAATTTTGAAGCTTATTAACTTTGTTTTTATTCATATTTTGTTATTTGTTGAACCTACATAAGTATTCAGTAAATTACTCTAACATTTGATAAGATTTTTTTTACGTATTACTTTGCTAAAGTTAATTAATTTTATCAGTTCCATGAAAAATTTATATTAAGTAAAATTTATCCAAGTTAACATATATTAAAAATGTTTATGTTTATCATTTAAATAAATTTGTTATACAATTAAGTATAATTAACTAAAAATCATTGATCAATACTTTGTATAAATTTTTATCTCGTCACTAGTACATTCGTCCAGATACATGAAAAAAGAAATATTATTTATGTTCTTTCTGAATTTTCAGGAAGAGAACCGCCATGGACGCCTAGTGTAGCCTCCTTCACCGGAAGCACATTATCACATAACTCTCACAGTAGTATCGGAGGTCCGCATCATCTAGCCACCTTTCAGGACTCACGTAAAACTCAGACCCTCGACCCGAAGAACCTGGCGAATTTGAAACGCAGTTCCACTTCCGCATGGAACCGAGCAGGTGGACGACCTCTGCCTCTGCTCAATGCAAACAGCGCAAATAGTAGTTGGGAGATAGAATCACGCTCGCACGCAAACATGAATCAATTTCGCTCACTCGTACGCAACAAAGCATCTGGCGTTCGTATCCAGGACCAGCTACATCAGCAGCAGAGCCAGCAGTTGATGCAGGATCAGGTGCGCACACTCGATCGGAACTTCTCGCGGGAGCATAGTAACGGCTACGATGCCGCTAGTCACGCGACCGTCGTAGCCAACAACACGAGTACTACTGTACCCAACATGTATGGCACCTATAACAGGAGACACGACAAGCACCAGCAGCAACAGCAACAGCAACAGCAAGTCTCCACGCTTAGCCAAGTGCAAGGCAGCGATCCGAATCTCTATGCGGTCACCGAGCTGTAAAGAGATTTTGTTTTTACTTCGAAATGTATGGGGAAGATTTGCAAATTATGCATTCTTATGAGTCATTGCGCGATTATTTGGCTTTCTTGGCCTTCCCTCAGTATCGGAACATCTGAGCTGTTAAATGTTTATTTATTAAATGATAATATTATTGTAGTTTCTATTTACTCAATATAAGATAAATCAATCATTAAATTAGATATTTATTAACATTTTTTAATTATTCCTGATACAAAAATAAGAACTTAGAATTTTTTATAGTTTTGAATTTAATTTATAACTTTCATGTATAATGATAGCTGATTGTTAAAATTTATTTACTTTTCATATTCCAATTATATACATTTGTATACGTATTAAATTATTAGTATTAAATTATACTTTACAAATTACTTTATAACAGCGCTGAAATTTTGGAAGTAAAGGCTGGTTTCTATTGCATGAATAAGCAAGATATTAGAAATATGGCTTTCTTAAATAAAATCATACTTTTGAATATTCTGTTAACTAAATTCATACATTTAATATTATTTTTCTTCCTTTTATATAAAATATGTAAACTCTTAAAAATCGAGCTTTGAGCTTCTATTTGATATAAGAAGCCAATTACTTGGTTAAAAATTTTATTCTATCTATTGATTCGCAGATTATTTTATATAAATAACTTATATATGCAATATTCAATTATCTTTTACAGTTGATATAAGTTGATTATATGAAAAACTGTCAGCTATGAATTAAATACAATGCTTTTCAAATTTCAAAAAATTATTTATTTATCTTATGTAATAAAAACAAAATTTACATTATTATTATACAAATAGATATTTAAAAAGGAAAGTATGTAATTTATACACTTAAATTAAAGTTAGTAAATTATATTTGCTGTGAAAGTATTATGAACAAAAATTGCACGATGACTTCTAAAATTGAAAATTACAAAAATACGTTTTTTGTATCCTGATTCAGTTTAATTGAATTAATGTGTTTCTATTTAATTAGTAGTGGTAGGTAAGAGGTTTGAAATTTATCCTATTAATTTAATGCGACGAGTATATCAAGCTATGTTTTGAGCAAGAAATAAAAGGGATCGAGAAGTAA
Source organism: Wiebesia pumilae (assembly GCA_018907045.1). NCBI lineage: Eukaryota > Metazoa > Arthropoda > Insecta > Hymenoptera > Agaonidae > Wiebesia > Wiebesia pumilae. The sequence goes on from JACCHZ010000127.1 coordinate 7,136,524, forward strand.
AATAACAGAGAAAGAAAGCGAATATTTATTTCTCTTTGAAACGGAATTTCTTAAAAAGATCATAAATGTGTGTATATACGTCATACGAGTTTTTTGGACCTATCATTAGATTTGGTAAACAATTGTTGCTTTTTGTTAAAGGGATATATATTTTTTAAATTAGTAAAAATATGATTGCTAATATTTCATTTAATTACATAATCAGACAATGTCTATTAGCCCTAATTGGAATAAAAAAGACAAATTTTCCGTATAAATATATAAATTAGAATAGAAGTCCCATTTCTTATAAATTAACTTTTATATAATGCCGTCAAATTTATCAGTGCATATTAAGTTTGAAAAACTTTTTCATAAAGAAATTTTAGTATTAGGATAATGAAAGAACGAGTAAAAATATCTCATCACATTTAATTTTTGCTTATAAATTTAAAACTATCCATAAATATATATATATCTGAACAATTATACTTGAATCCTTAATTAATTATTTTAATTTATAACAAATCTCAATTTAAATAATTGATTGGAGATTTTTAGGCGATAATTTAGGCATATTAGAAAATTTTAAAAGTAATTCCAAGGCAACATGTAAAAACTACATGTCATTGCAAACTTGTAAAGGAGTTTCTTTTTCTGTGGTTGTGATGTGTTTTCATTTGATGATAGTGTAATTCAATCACCTTATTTTTTTATCTTCAAAGTTCTGTAGTTTTGGAATATTAAATTAGTGAACATTTTTGTAAGGTAATATGGCTTTTTTAATGTTATTGTTTATTCGCTATGATCGAATTTAGATTCATCTTAAGTTGTATTGTTTAAACATTGTACAAATACATTGTCATAAAAATTAGAAATTTTATTTTCTTAAACTAAATATATTATATTCACATCCGCGAATGAAAATTAAATAAAATTTTAATTTTATTACCATAATATAAATATTAAGAAAATATTAAGTTCCCTATTGTTTATTCTTCAGAATCGTCTTAAAAATATATTTATGGACATTTGTTTACGTATTAGTTTGATATCTCTGAAATAGTTCTGAAAAATAAAATAATAAATAAGTGATCATAGGTCTGTTCTTTCCTATTGGTTAAATCTATTTGAAGTTGTAATATTTTAAAGCTCTAAATAATCTTTGATGAAATTTAAGTTTCTGTTTGAGAGGAAAGAGTGATTGATGCAAGCAGCCAAATATATATTCTAGATAAATAAATTATAAATACTTTATAATTTTATAATTCAATATTATTTCATCAATGTAATAATTAATTTACGGTTATACATTTAGATTTGTTACTTTTTTAACGTGAGTTTTATTTATCCATCAAACAAATGTATAAAACCGAGTTTGAAATTTTTATAATAGATTTTCTGCAAAAGCATCTTTGAATAATAATCGAATAATGTTGGTATCTTTGTTTTGAATTGATGGTGATGGGTAAAGAAATAGGAATTTTTTTTATTAAAATGGGATAAGAGTATCGAGCCCTCATTTAAAATTAAAAACCAAAGATAATAATAGATTGATAAATCCTTTATTTTACATCTATTAATTTCAAGCTACTCTGACCTACCACTAGACTAAGGCCACTAAATTATCACTTGCTATTACTTACCAGAGAGATACGATTTCATTTATGTAAGTACAACTCTGGTAAACAAATGCATCGTAGTTTACAAACAATTTATAGTGTGAATCAAAAAAGACATTTTATACAGCTCTTTAAGAGATACTGATATTATTGATTTTGGGTAATGAGAGGAGCACTGGGTGATTTCGGTATTTTTCAATGTTCTTTAAACATTAAAATAGAAACTTGTTAGATATTAAAATATGCGAAGTTGATTGATCTATTCTAATTACCTGAATTTATTAGTTGCCGAATTTAGAAGGAGAGATTCTGAGCTTGATTCATTAACTAAGGACTTGTTCTTGCAAGAGTGAAACTCTGTTATCAGATGATGAATGTGAGAAATCAGAAAGGGAAAAGAGGGTGCGTTTAAAACTAAGGAAATCAAATAATTAGAAAATAAATTACAACCTTTAGAGCCTAATAGTTGTTCATCGAATAAAAAGAAGAAGGTAGATAGATGGGAATTTTATTCAGAATTTGCCAAGCGTATTACGCGTACATCAATTATATTTGTATATCATGTACAGTGGCCGTATTAAAGTTTGTTTATCAATTTTAACTTTTTATTCTTATGAACATGCATTTAATATAGTTTAGAATAAAAATGCAAGACAAAGAATGAGAGAAAGCATGAGAGAGAGAGAGAGATTCTTAAGTACACAGATATGTGAGTGAGTCAGAAGAAGTAAAAATGTATACTGATATTTCGGCATTTTTTCTTCATATTATCCCTCTTTGACTAAAAAATTTTTTAACATATTGATTACTTTATAAGAATAAGTTACAGTGATTAGATTTATATTTAATTTTGATTAATTACACTGTTATGATTGAAAAATATCTATTATTAATTATTCTTATCGAATAATTAATGTTAGATAGTGTCGGAATATCGCGATTTATCCATTTTTAAAAAAGAATTTAGCGTTTTTATGTAATCCGTGTTTCCGATATATTCTTTAAGCGTCGTAAAAGAATAATCGTAAAAAGAAATTCGCTTCATTATTATTATTCCTATTTCATTGTGAAATATGTTTTCTACTGAACTATTTCATTGACCGAGTCGGAAATTATTAACAGAAACTTGGAAAACTTAGAATTTCGGAATTTAATTAGTAATTTCATTTGACGATTTCAATAAATAAATTTAATAAAAATCAATCAATTTATTGGAAATGAAACTTTATTTAAATATATTAACATCGATAAAAGAATGGTAATATAAAATAGTATGGAAATTCATACAGTATTGTTGATATATATAATTTAAAAGAAATTTTAAATATTAACGTAATATTCTACACAATAATATAATAGTTTACTATCGAAGATAAGTATTTTTTAAGTCGTACAATTAAACTAGTTTATAATTCGGTGAAAGGAATGGTAACATGCTAGATGTAGGCTAGATGCAGATTATTCAACATACCACAATGTAAATTGTGTATACTTGTGTAAATCGTTGTGTACTTTACTGTTCATTTTGTGGATAAAATATGGAAAAAAGAAAGAGCCATGACGATTGAAGAAGAATGGGGAATTTATACCAAAAGAAACTTTTTATAGAATCTTTTTACACTTTAATAATGAATGAAAAAGAAAGAATATGCATTTTGATAAAAAGCAAACTGATCGCATTTTCATGTACTGATGCATATACACATGTACGCAATTTATTTTACGTTGAAAGTTCGATGCATTTATAAGGATTATTTATACCGAAGTTACAGCAACGATATAACTAAGAGTTACCACACTATATAAAGACGTTACACGAGTGCTAGGGGGACGTAATTTATTACATTCAATTTATGTAAGAAGGAATACAAACGTAATAAAGAAATAAAATATTAAAAGAAAATGATGAAAAACAAAATCTGTTTAGAGGTACTGCAGTTCCTTATGTGAACATTTGTCTTAAGTACAAAGCCCGAACATTTTTTATAACTATTTTCTCTTTCTTCATTTTCTCTTATTTCTATAAAATAGTAATATAATACAATGTATGATTTAGTAATTACTGATTAATATTTAGAAAAAAGAGAGATAAAAAGAAAAAACAAATTATATATATTTTGAAGTTTCATTCCAAAAATAATGCAATTTTTAAATAATATTTCGCAAAATGCATCTTTTAAATTGTATATTGTTAATTTTATATTTTTTTATAACATTCGATAATTTATGCTAATTTTTCTTAAATTCAATTGAATACCACTAAATTTTTGTTGTGCCATACAAGTATATGCTTAGAGTAAGCAAATTTTTTCGTTAAAAAATTATTTAATTAAACATTTTTCAACATGTCCGTGAGGGGTATTCGTTTTTATTTTGTTGAAATTCACATTCACTTAAATCCAAGAAACATAAAATTAACAATCGAATAACATTATTTCAAATTGGTCTTTTTAGCGTGGTCAGTAATGAAAAAACAATAATTTGAAGGTAATTAAGAAAAAGATGTAATTGTAGCACCTAAATTCATTTAATGGTTGTAATTAGACGGAAAAATAAATAGTATATAAAAAAGCTTCAAAGAACTTTGCAACGAATAATCAGCTATGTATTGATCACTTTTTCCAATATTCCTTACATCAATTAGTTTACCTGTACATACAGAAAGAAAAATACATAGTACATAAATGTATTAAGACTGTTGAGTAAATGTGTAAAATGTGATACTCTTTATCTAAATTTTTCCAATGTCTCCGTTTAAAAAAGCAGAACAAGTAGAAATGATTCTCAATTTCAGCCTTTCACTTTAATAACGAGAAAATTTATAAGTTCTTATTTTGATGAATGAGCATTCTACTAAGCATTCTACTTTATTTATTTTATTTATATTTTGTGTAATATTTTTTAGTAGATTTTCAAGTTGAGTGGTTAATACTCATCACATTAATGATAAAACTTGCATCTTGTACTAGAAATAAATAGAAAATTCATTACTATCGAACATTAAAAGAGTAGACCGCGTCAAGGATTAGATTATAAATTATTTACGAAAGGATTGTACTCATATTCCGCAAAAACAAAATATATTTCCTCGTGTACTGTATTTTAAGTTAGCATTGATTCAAGAATACTAAGTTTGTTTATCAAGATCCTTAATTAAATGATTATATTTTGTCGAGTTAATGTATTTATTGAAATTTATTTTTAATGAAAATAATTTTGATTAATCTTAATTACGAAAAAAAATTCAGTATTAATTTTATAATAATCAACAGTAGTCACGTTTTATTTAATATAAGGGGAAAGTGGCTATCAACAAGAGATGGTCGATTAATAAATAATCGTAGCTCGATATGTAAATAGTTGTAGTATTTATCAAGTGACGAAGTACAGATCGTAGAAAAAGTGCATTTGTACCTTTAAATAAGTTTACAGAATTAATTTAAGGTAATTGGAATGAAAGTATAAAGCTTTTGATTCAAAATCAATGTAAAGTCGAAGAATGGGTAAAGTCAATGAAGGCGGAATCCTAGTCAGTACATGAGTACGTAACTTTGTAATGAAAAGAAAAAAAAAAGAAAATGAAACTGACAGGTTGTTGCCAAATATAAGTTATAGTATTTTTTTCAAAATACAAATAAATTAATTCTAATATTCTTTCTTAATACACTTTTAATATTTTTCATTACATTAAGATTTTTTCTAATTTTGATAAAACTTTAATTTAATATTTATATATACAATAATAAACTTACAGTAATAGTAGGATTTTTATTTTAAGTAACACAAAAATATATAAACTAACTTCAATTTTTACTGTTTATATGTTGTTTCAAATATGTAGCGATTGAGAAAATAAAAGCACAAATTGGGAAAAAATTAGTGTCTAAAGAAAATTATAATAAATCTATACTTTCTAATAAAACGGTATTATTATGCTACTATACGCAATTATATACTATTTATGAACAATCTTTACTAGAATCATAAAAACCAATAAGTTTCATTTAGGTTCGACGAATTAAAAAATCTTGTTAGACCGGCACTAAGTAACGCAAACAATTCGATTTAATCGATAGTTTTATTTTTATGTATGTCTTTTTGAATTATTTTGAGAAGAAATATTTTACACTTTATGATAAATGAATAGTTTTGTTACACAGGAAATTTTTATTACTAAGAAGACTTATATTTACAACTTTTTAATATACAAGAACAAATGATGTATTGTAATTAAATTATGCGAACAATGTAAATTACTATGGTTACGTATCATTCTTACAATAGCATAAAATTTTAATATTTTAAGATAAATGATATAATTATTGCCTTAGTTTCTATAACAAAAATGTTGGAAGCGTTTTGCAAAAGAATTTATATAAATATGTATTTACATATTTATGAACGTCTCTGTTTCTGCAGTTATATAACATTTAAACTATAAGAAGTTCATTTTCAGACCGTAGAATTTTGTTTAAAATATATTTTCACCGTTAAATTTTTTTTTTATTTAAATTAATTTAAATAAAACTGTATTTAAATTTTCACAACATTTATTTTCTGTATATACATACTTTACACATTTCTAGAGATGAAAAAGTGCTGCAAGAATACTGATATATACAAATACTTTTATTATATCTAATGATTCAATTCCACGATTAGTATAAAATAAATATATTTCATTGAAAAACTGTAGTAAAAAGAATGTACCATTGACTAAGATGAAAGACTACTATAAATTGTACAAATGGGATCAACAAAACTGCATCAACAATTTATAATAACAGCAAGCACAAACTTGAAAAAATAAACAAATAAAATATCGTGAAAATCGTATGAATAGTCGTCAGTTGATTTGAGAATTATTTGCACAAAATATATTTCAGTAAAAAGTATGATATGTTTACGATTTCATAGATAATACAAAAACTAGGAACAGCGATATATTGTTTTGTATATGAATTCCATTGATTGCTTAAATTACATATGGTATTGTAAAATATATTTCGTTATATTAATATGCATAATAGTGTATGGTTATATACTTGTGGTTGTATTATTAGGTTTCGATGGTAAATCATAAATTGGAAAAGCTGCGAATGTTCGTTTAAATGTGTGAAAAGCGTTCTCTATCTAAGCATAAACCAAACTTCCAATTTACAAGATGTATTGAAAAATGATTGCTATTTTCACAAATTTAATGCTACAGTTTTTAAAAATTTTTCGAATTTTTATGCAGTACTTTAATGTAAATACTGTTTAAGTTTCAATACTTTATTCAATGATAAAGATTTCAAATAAGCATACAAATGTAAATATCTGTGAAAACTTTTTATAAAGGATTTGTGATTTCTTAGTAAATTGATAGTTGCATATTTATACTTTTCATAATCGTTCATAAAATTTCACAAATCTTTATGAAAATTCACAAATTTTTTACACAAAATATTTATCATTGTCAGTTCAATCATTAGCTTATAATTTATACTTTTTATTTATTCCATGAGTTAAGCCGTACATCAATAAATTTTAAGCAAATAAACAAAATATTACCTTAATAGTATTATAAATAAATACGATTAAAAATTATTTCATAGTAGCTTATGATTTTGTAAATCGTCGACATACTGTAGAAACAAATGTCGTTGTGAGACAATTTTCTCACTGAGTACAAATGCATAATCTACGATATGATATTGGTTTTGTTTTAGTAAATCCAGTTTTTATACAATGATAATAAAGAAAATAAGAAAAGTCGATGATGATGAAAGTCAAACAGGTGAATGTTACATAAGAAAATTAATAATAATATAATTATAAAAATATAACAATCTAAGCCGAATAAATATATTAATTTCTTTTAAGATAAGGAAAAATATACCGTTATATGAGTTCAAATTTGTGCCTGAATTTGGCCTATGTATTTTCACAATGCCAGATACAGTCTAGACTTATTATTAAGTACGCTCGAAAATACGAATAATTATTCTGTTTACAATTCATGTCAATGAAAATCTTAATTAACTTTATACATAGCAGTGAGAAGTTAAGGCAGTTACGAAATGTGTAGATGCTCTATATTGAGGAAAGTGGAAAAGGATAAAGCGAAAGAGGAATATAAGCTTGTATGTGTTACGTGCGTATTAATAAGCTTTAAGTAACAGAGGAGGAATTTAAAGAAGTATCGATCAGGTATTTCAAGAGTGAAGGGACTGCATACGAATAATCTTTTCTTTACGATGATTTCGTTTGAGAGAAAATTTACTTGTAAAGTGTTTATCTGCCATATTTTGATCTTTATTCATCATACCGTAATATGATACATGAATATCATGAAAAGAGAAACTAATAAAATAAAAATATAAAAAATTATATATTAATGTTTATTTCTCATAATTTTATTTGAATTATAATATCACTCAATCATTGTAAGTCAAAATCATCAGTTCTTAATATAATGCAAATATTGATCTTGAAACATCCATCACCAATAACAAAGCATGTTTAATTTAAAATTGAAATAATTTGACGTAAAATTAATAAATTCTTGTTAAAGACGGTACGACTCTAAAATAAACAAATGTAATCGATTTGACTATTATATTAATTATTGACTTGTTTCAACAATAATAAATTTTAGTAAAAGAATTTTTTCTAATTAAATATTATTTTTCCATTTATATATTTTTACTCGAACGACTTAGTCCGACTTCGTCTATCGCAATCATCTGCACGATAGTGTCGTCTTAGATCATATGCGGAGATCGGATTTAAATAATTATTTGCGGATTAAACATATACCGTATCGAATTCTTTATTAGAATCGACAGAGAAAAAATTATCACATCGACTACTTATCGAAGAAATCGTTGTGAATGGCTCGTGTCTCTTCGTTTTCGTGGTTCCTTTGTGCCTCAGCAGATAATCAAAATACGATTTTAGTTCGGTAGTTAACGATATTTGATCGTAAAGTGACGCTTTCGGTGACTCATAGATACGTGTCTTCATTCAATTCCTTTCTCTTTATTTGTATGTATCGAGTTTATTTTTTAATAAATGCCACGTGTCAATAATCGGGATATCTTTTTTTATAACTCGTTAGGCTGATATATGAATTTTCCATTTCGGATTTGTCAGTTACGTCCTTTCTGTGGCAATCTTGATTTTCCGAATTGAGAATTCACCGTTAACCTTAATATTAATCACTTAACTCGTTTATTGCTGACTTTTGTGTTGTAACTCTTTACGCTGAGGATGACGCGTTCTTATACGTGATACATATACGTTATACATTTTATACGCTAATCGCGGCTTCAAGTATCGAAATGTTGAAAAGCCTAATTTGCATACGAGACACATTCAAAGATGTGGCGTCGACATTCTCGTAGACTGAGTTGAGAGTCGTGCGTATTTGAATGTATGTGTGTTGACTGCAGTGTCGTCAAAGTTCGTTTCGTTTTTTATTTTCGTTTCTTCTATTAATTATAGTTCATCTGTATTGTTATTTTATTTTTCTGAAATCATAACTGTGTAATACTACTTTATATTTGTTAAATATCAGGTCCAAATTTTTCTTAGTGTATTTATTACCCCTTGTCCCAACATCGCTCTTAGTGCGTAATCCGACACATCTATGGTTGCAACAAATGGGAAATTTAGGTTCGTTGACGATAGTATTGATTCGCTACATATTTTTTCTTAAATTCAAGAAATTAAATTTCCCTCGACCCTAAAGAGTTATCTGGTTGGCTAATTTTGAATAGTTATCTATGAAATGTCAATAATATTTTGCCTGGCTTAAGAATTACTTTACACTTTTATGTTGTTGGTGTTGGATATTTTTCTACCGCTTCTACTTCCTTTGATCCAAAAGTTGATATTTTTTTGTTTCAATAGTTAAGTATTCTTGTAATAACTTTTTAATGCTCTTTTTAATCGGATACGAATATCATCGATTGTTTCTGAAAGTATTATCATACCATCCAAGTAGACCTATAGTTTCATCTTGTCCGAGACTACTAGGGCGAAATTCATGGCCTTCATAAATGTTACATATAACTCGTTCAATCTCATGATAAGTTTTTTATACTGGAAGTACCTTCTTGTTTGTAATGATGCAATGAGATGTGCTGAATCTGGGTCCATTTCTACTTGAAAAATACCATTTGAAGTCCATTATCGTTATATATTTGGAAACTCCTAGTTTAAATATGATATCGTTTGTGACTGGTAGAGGGTGTCAACCACCCAAGGTTATTTTTTTTAATTGTCTAAAATCTATTTCGAGTCTTGATTTCTTGCTGTCATTTACAACTGGATGTTTCGAAATTCAAATATTAGTGAGCAGTATGGTGCGTTAATGGTCCCACAATGCAGGCTTTTATTAATTCGTCTATTTCTTTTATTAATTTTTTTTTCAGTGCCGGTGGATATTTGTAATGTATTGTTTTAATTTCTTCTTCGTCTTTACCCTGATTTTGTACATTGTTATGTCCACAACGCGAATGCCCCTTTTAGGCCTGTACAATTAAGTATACTAGCCTGGGATTGGTTACGATCCTAAAACGGTTATTATTATTTTATGTCCAAAATGTACATTTATGTTTTTTTACTTCCATCCTTTATTATTTAAAATAAATTTATTATCTTATTCTTTTCATTAGAAATCATTTTTAAATTATTTTTATGAATACTTTGGTTTAAGAAAATGGTTAATTTACTAGAAAATAGCACAAATGATTAAATGTGATTCATAAAGTCAAGTTCAATGTAATATTATCAACGTAAATTATAATAATAATTATTTAAATCTAAATAAAATCGAAAGAACTACGTTAGTTAAAGGCCTTAGAAACAAAAAAATCCTAAAAAAATTCTAAAAATGTAGAAAAACCATATTTTATAAAATATAAACTTCATGAAATAAAGTCATAATGAAATTGTCCCGTAGGGAATCACGGTTCAATATTATACTGAAAGGAAGGATAATGTCTCTTTCCTTCTTCTTGTGTATTGTGGAGGTATTAAGCTGTGTCTGCTTTTTCAACTTCGCCATCTTTAATAAGCCAAGGTTCATTTGCGAAAGACAGTTACGTTTTCGGAAGATTTCAATTGAAAGATTATCGTGGTTAAAAAGTACAAGATAAATTTTATTTATTTATTTATTTATTTAATAAGGAGAATGAGGGCAGCGTAGTGTCGCGTTCCTTTTCGTCTTAAATACAAAATTTCTACGGTTAAAGCAGAGTCGCTGAAGTAGTATACAAATTTGAGACTATTATCTATTATTATCTTAATCTAATGCTTCTTATGTAACTAATTTAATCTAAGAAGTACACAAACTTAACCTAAAAGATATACAGATTTAACATAAAAAACGTAGCACGCGATTTGAAACCGCACTCCGTGCGTTCTCCGTGTTCGTACACTTCCAGCAATGTAATTTCGAATGTGGCGAAGTTGTCAGTAGGAGGCTTCATGCGGTGTGACTTAAGTCACAAGTAACTAAAACGGTGAGGCAGTGGACGGAGAACAGCGAGGAATGTCGTAGAAAGACGGACTCGACGTGACGCGTAAGGCACGACGTGAGGCTGGCCAAGTGCCAGCAAGATTGTTTTTGGAATGTGAACTCTGTGCGGCGGAGACCGACACTACAGTAGCAGACTCGGCATATTGGAAACTGTCTCCGAGGATAAGACGGGATGCTATAAAAAACTTCACCTTGGGTGGGCCTGGAACAGCGATAGTTATCATCGGTTCGTGTCATTTTGATAAAACTACGAACTTTCTCGATAGCATCCCGACTGATAAGGCATAGCGAAAATAGTTTTGAGATTAAATTTGAATTCTACGGTTGTACGGACTTCTGTGTTACCTATGATGGCATATATTCGAACTGTTGGTTTTAATTATAAAAGGGCGATGATTTCAGGGTGTTGTTTAATCGGGGAGCTATTTTTCATTTTTATCACACGCGTCAATTTGAGAAATATTAATTCTGTCGAATTAATATAGCAATATTAATAAAGAGTTGAAAAATTTTAATTATAGCGAATAATAATAGCTGTAATAAGCACTAAAGAGAGAGTGTTATATACGTTAAATATATAAACACAATTGTAACGACTCTGGTGTTAGAACATACATCCACATATCCATCCGCAATTAAAACACATACGATAAGAACAGCGACACCGCAGTTTTAGACGTAATACGTATGTCGATTAGGCTATTTGCCTTATGGATACTTGACACTGTGATTAACCAACTAACATATAAAAAGCTGAACTAAAAATAGGCTGAGATCTGGTACAATTCTCAATTTGAAAGCAGGCCTAGGAAGATAATATATATATAAAACTCCGTTGGTGTGTCATTTCGCGGAACACATGAAAATCACGGTAGCACGCGTAATAAGCTTCTCGATTGCGATCGGCAAGAAAATACAACACAATCAAATACAGAAGCATAAACGGGCAGAAATCAAAAGAAATTTTATGCTGCAGCTATACTGCAGAGAGCGACACGTTATACGTAGAATTTGTGGCGAAGAAAAACTTGAAGCAAGTATTGTTGGTTTTTTCAAAAATGAAACGCTATTTCGAAGCTACATCAGCATCCCGAGCAAAGGCATCAAAGTAAAAATTTGCTCTAATGGCAAATTCTACATTACCTGTATTTATATACATAGGTATTATATTATACATTGGCCAAAAATTAAAAGTACAAGATTTGTCGCGTTTGTAAAGAGAAAGAATGTTTGTCGCATAAAGTCCAATGCAAAATAAGAAGTACATTTTTTCTTGTGAATTTAAAATAAGGTGCACTTAGCTCATATTATTTCACCTATATTAGAAGCACATTCCATACTTTTTCATACTGTTTCTTTCTTCTTGAAAACGATTTTATCATTGAAAAGGAATAGATATTCCGCTTATGTAATTTCCCAATTTAAAAAAAGGAACAGCGGAAAGGATCACTCGTTTATCTCAGGCGTAGTTTACCCTATTGTAGATGTTGGAACTGACGAGACTTTAAATACTCAACGGTCGCATTGTAATAAAATATTTAAATGCTTGTTAAATTATTATGGAATTTGAGTTGAAATTATATATTTTTACTAATACTTTTAAAATAAAAAAATAATTATTTTTAAATATTAAACTATAGTGCAATCAAACGTTACGAATTTATTTGTACATATGGATGGAAGCGCCCGACGCGAAGTTTCGTTACCGATGATCACGATGGCAAACAAAGGCGGAGAAAGGCTGCACTTTATGCCGCGATGGCCTGAGAGATAAAACAATGTACTGTTACTTCAAGGTACAGGGGTGCAGTGATTGTCGAGCAAGCGGTGAAAGCCAAGTGAGCGCAGTGCGAGAATATATTAAGTGAGTGGAAGAGAGCACCGAGTAAATGAATGAGAGCGTGGGCATAGAGAGGGGGAACCTAGCTACGCACTGAGGCTAAGGCCCGGCTCGGCTAGGCCGTAAGCATTTGCCCCCTATCATTGTCTCTTACCCTAAGAAAGAAAAGCGTTCCTCTAATAGGCAGCGCGAGGCAAACCAGAGGAGGAGAAGCCTTCTATAGACGATAAGACGAGCAAAAGCCCACGGATCAAGGGCACACGAGATGTAGCGTTCTAACGTTGCACCGAGCAAGCCTCTGGGTAGACTGTGCAGCCGTTGTAGTCTTTCGTCTACCCAGCGCTAAAGAAGTGCACTCGTCGATCAGAGGTAAAAAGAGATATGTACAATTTCGCCATAAACGATTACGATGCCGCCAAAGGAATAATTGTCTAATTAAAATAATTGAAATAATTGCCGAAGATCCGCCGCCGTGGATTCACTGAGTAACGATGAAAGCAAACAATGTAAGAATCGCCGTAATGTAATCGACACCCGTTACAGAATATATTACTTTATTTTAACCGAAAAAAATTTATTTTATAATATTTTGGAACTGTTATTATAACAATCAAACGAAATTGTTGTTTCAGACTCTGAATAATAGGTGTAAGAGCATTGATAGACAGTAATATTAGAAATGCAATAGAAAATGTATTTCCCTTTGTCATATGCCTGTTACGAATGTATATGGTACACGGGCTAAATTGTTTTTGCACTAAAACACTCGTTACGCACAACCATCTTCTGACAGCTGAACATTGTTTTTATGGTCTACCAGGTGAACCATTTATTGTTATTCTAGGGTTTACTGATTACATTTTTGGCACAACGTATTATCCATTCCAGTGGATAAGCTACGCATATTGCGCTAGAATGAATAATGTATTTATTATATACTCTGATAATGATATTGCTATGTTAAAAGGAATTTATATTTTCATAATATTATAAAATGCTTATGAAAATGCTAATCTTCTAATACAAAATTATTGTCTACGAAACTGTTTTTAGTAAAATTCTTCAACAAAATCTGTTGAATAGGATACACTTTGCTTGTAATACCTTGAAAGTAAATTAAATTTAGAAAATTCCTTCTTATTTTAGTTTCTTAGAAATTTAACATTTCAATTTCGACGTATATCACAAATGAGCAATCTGTATAACAAATATTAGTACGCAGACTCGCCCTATGAAGGATAGAATTCTACTCCTGAAGGGGCTGCACGAATATTGCACTTACGTCGTCATCCATCAGCTAATCGACTAACTGGAAACCTTACCCCAGAAACCTACATATGCACCTTCCGTAGGATTTAATTCTAAGCAGCGCTGCTCCAATCAGGTATTGTTGTGCTCAATCGACAAAAGGCCCCAGCGACCCAAACATGGGTGGTCATGAACGAGGATCAGCCGAATCAATTAAATGGAAAAATTCAATCTTCTTTGCACGCCTATCTACGGCCCTTTTTTCTCTTTCTCTATCATTTCCTGAGGACGGGCATACAAGGCATTTCATCCATACGCGACGAAATCTGCATACTTACCAGTTGCTACAATGGCAGTGTAAAACAAATTTTTTATGTAAAAGATCATAAAAATTTGTTAAAAATCATAAAATTCCTTATCTAGTTCAACGACGATCTAAATATAATAAAAAAGTTCACGTTTGAATAAAAATAAAATAAAATATTTCTTGACTAATTAATATTTCTTATCTGCAAATTAAAGTAAAACGTGTGATATTTCTATAAAATATGAAAATTAATATTATCATTGTTAAATTTACAACCTGTTTAAAAAGTCCCCTTTTTAGACAGGTTTAACTTGGAATCAAATTATGTATAACTGAGTTTATATAAATCTATAAAGTATCTATCAATTTTTATTGGTAAATAACGGGGTTTAAATTAACTTAAAATATAGAATATATTTTAATGTAATTTAATATGAACAATAAATAAGTTTTTAATAACTACATAATAATAACTAAAATTATTAAGTATATCTCATACTGTTACTTAATCAAATGTATAAGAATTAAATATATAATAATTATAGTCATAATTACATACATATATCGTGATACTTTTCACAATACGCCATATTTTCACGATATTAGACAAAGTTTATTAAAATACGTCAGTTTTACAGTCTGAAAATATTTCTTATTAACAATAGTTATATATCAAACAAAGTGTTTCAAATTAATATATTTAATTTATATCTTCTTATTTCATCAGTATGCTAGACAATATTTTTTTCCTTATTTCATCGTTTCTATTGTGTACGTATCATAATTTACAAAAATTTTTATTATAAAATAATAATAAATACGTCAGTCATGTTACTCTAATAAAATTATAGTCCTATCAAACAAAAATTTTTTTACATAGGCAACCAATATTATTCTAC
Organism: Wiebesia pumilae; assembly: GCA_018907045.1. Taxonomy (NCBI): domain Eukaryota; kingdom Metazoa; phylum Arthropoda; class Insecta; order Hymenoptera; family Agaonidae; genus Wiebesia; species Wiebesia pumilae. The sequence continues at coordinate 7,151,948 of JACCHZ010000127.1, forward strand.
ATATACAGAAGCACTAGTCGGCTATAATATATATCCAGCAACTTTTGAACATTATCGCTATGTCGTATGTATTGTAGCGATTACTAATCGGTCTTCTTTGTTAAGAAATATTCTATGTACTGGATCGCTTATTACCTCAACCTCTATTTTGTTTGCTGAGCATTGTTTCGATAATATAAGAGGCAGACCTTATAGAGTAATTATTGGATCTAATGATTTATACCGTGGTTCATCCTTTTATCCAGCATGGTGGATTAGTTACGACCAGTGGGCTATACGAAATAATGTTAGAATAGTCTGCTCCGAAAATGATATTGCGACGATCAAAGTAAATTATACTTGAAGAATTATGTATAATTTCATAAAAGGATAAATCCTCTTTATAAAAATCATTTTAACAGAAAATAATGAAAAATTTCAATAACTTTGTGAAATAAAGTTATAACATGTATATGTATTTTATTTTCAAAAATATTTATAATTAATTTTCGAATAATAATATTAAAAAAAATTGTAGTTACTTACATCCATACCAAGCCATTTTCCTGTGGTACCTATTACAACGACTCCAATACTTGACCTGTACGGATTTAGAGTTATATTAGTAGGTTGGGGTTCTACTAATGAAGGTCAAGCATCGGTCACACTACAAACTGCGAATGTGACAATTTTAACTAATGAAGAATGCAGACAAATATTTTTAAGATTTGGACGTCAACGACAACTAATCCACCCTAGATTTTTATGTACTAAAGCTGAGCCATATGTTCATTTAGGTAATGTAAGTATTAGCATTTCCTATATAAATATTGAAATCTGTAAAAAGAATTTTGGAACTTTTCTAAAATAATTTACTATCGGTATTTAGTATAGAACCAATCATTCATATGGTATTAAATTGTTCTTAATTTCTTTATTAACGAATACCTCAAATGGAACAATAACTTCAATAAAATTTATATACTCTATAAATTAAACTTTTCTTTGGCACAATTTAGTCTAAAACACTTATTTTGCTGAAGTTAAGTTTGAGGTAGCCGTTGATTTTGGTGTTGAAGACATCCATATCAAATATCCACGCGGAACAAGTTTTGACTATCTTTTTTTATACTCAGAGAATCAAAGTTACGGTCCCTTTAACAGAGGTCGAAAAAGAATTACTAGCTCGCACTTATTTCGCCCTAACAAGAGCGGTTACGATAGACTTTTTTTAGTCCGTATGATTTGTCCTGGCAAAGGCGATTTGAAATAGTTTGCTCCGTTATTATGATCGTCCGGATAAGGGTGATTTTATTTATAGTTCTTTCATACTTTACGATTCGCCTTAAGAAAGACGATTGAAAGAAGAAGAAAAAGAAAGAAGAAAAAACCGAAATCCTCATTGTTCGTTGCGAATGTTGCGCTGCAGTCCGCAAGCTTGAACGAAGTAAGCGAATGCTCGCTTGTACTCTCGAAATATCACTCTTTTAGGAAAAACAAGGCGTGTTTTTCTGAACCACAACAGTACCACGCTTTGGCACTGAATTAAAATTTGTATTTTAAGATAGTGCTCAGCAAACAACTTATAAACTAATAGATGTTGTAACGCCGGTATTCGGTTATTCATCATATGTTTAAAAAATGATAATTAGTGTAAGAAGAAAAACGAAAATAACGTATGTAGTTGAAATATTTTTACGTATTCTTAAAATTTTGCAATAAGTGGGTGATACAAAAATATTTTAAATAAAATAAAATAACGGAAAATTATAAGGTAAACGAATAAGATTTCCATATAATTAAATGACAAATGTCGTACGCGAACGCGCATCAAAATGCAAACTAAATACCGGGGTTCCAAATTGCGGCAGCGGGTTTGGGGAGGAGATGGTGCGTCAATTACCGAAACGAGGATGGATCAAGTACACTAACCATCGAGGGTTGGTCAAAAAGAGGGCGAACCCACGCGACAAGAAACGTTACCGAGGCGGAACAATAGACAAGTCTTTCTTGTCCTAACTTGTGTTAACTTGTCCAAGCTATCTGGGAGGTCGAGAAGAATGACCTTCTTTTGCCACGCGCAGACATTTTTCTTGCTCTTCGTAGAGCCCTCGTTACCTGCGTCAGGGCAGCTAGAGGAAAGATGCGCATGGTAGAGGCACGCGCGGAGATAGAGTGAGCCACACGCTAGTGTGGCGACCACGTCGACCCGCCACCGCTGTACTCTTATAAATAACTTACTATACTAGTACTAATAACTTTATTCTCAATAAACGTGCGTGCGCGCGTATCTAGGCACTTATTATTAATTTAGTCACTGATGCTTAGCGATAAATATTTCCTTTGCGAGGTAAATAAGTAAAAGTGTATAAAGAATAAAAAAAAATATATAAAGTAAATATTAATATAAACTCTAACTGCAGGAATAATATATATTACTTTAAATAAATAAATGTTTCTTAAAATTTAAAAGAAATAAAATGTAATCCCAATATAAAAATATGTACATACAATGACTATTTGAAGATATATATAAACGTGTACGAAGAATAAACATTACAAATATATTACAATATATAATCAATAAAGAAACATAACATAATACGCTCTTTGAAAAATAAGAGAAAACGCTAATATTTTTAATTAGTATATAATTTTTACGATATTACTCATTGCTTTAGCGAGCTAAAGAATTTTAATATAGCACCAAATTATGTAATTTTCTTTATATACTAAAAGAAATATCCTAAATCTTTTAATTTGGGTAATCCATTTGGGAAACTAGACTCAACATAAACTTTATGTGTATTGTAAATAATTTTTTGTGCTTTCAAGATAACATTAGGCATTAATAACCCAAAGCACCAATAAAATATATCATTATAAATGTATTTTTACTAGAAGACATATACTACATATTCTATACTATAATAGTCTCAATACGCATATAAATTTTTCAGTAAAAATTCGGTTGCTTATCAGTTTATAAATTCAAAATAAAATTAATGTGTTTCAAATTAACTGCCTTTCAAGATTGTTAAAAATTTAATATACCTTTCATTTCTATAGGTTTTTCAAATACTATTTTATTTATAAGTCAAGGTAAAGTTTATGTATAAGTCAATATCGGATAAGATTTAATTTTGCTACTATCTCTAAATACTATATTTAATGAAAGAGATTTTTATTGTAGGGTGATAGTGGCGGACCAGTTATTTATGAAGGTCAAATTATAGCCATTAACAGAGGAGTAAGTCCAAACCTCGATCCTGCCTTTCATCCAGATCAAGTAAATCTTCATCTAAGCGTCACCTTTTACAGACAATTTGTAAACTGGATCTTAAATAATTAATTTGCTAGATACTGCATAAAATAATTATATATATAACGAACAGAGACATATTTTAAATAAAAGCTTTTTCTAAATTATTTAAATGAAAAAGAACTTTAATGTCCTACTAATCTAAGGGACAGAGTCGTCTTGGGTCGTATGCGGAAATCGAATTTAAATAATTACGTTTGGATTAAACGTATGCTACGGGATGGAAAAGGTATTCTTAGACCATAACTTATCGTAACATTATTAACATACACCGTTCCTTTCCTACGTATTTTGTATATATAATTTTTAATTATAATACATACATCGTCAAGTTTCTCTTATAATTACTTATATAATTTGTAAAGTTTAATGTCTTTTCCGTCCTTGTTCGGACGCCATGTAACGTTTTATCGAATTTTTATACTACTTTAACTTTATCCTAACGACTATTATGAAGAGATAATAAATGCTATTAGTTTAATTTTACTTTATATTTCCTTTAATTATTGCAGCGGCGACGGCTCGGTCTCTCGCGCTTTCTGTTTATTCCGGCCTGGATGGCTGAACGTCGGACCAGATTCGTAACGAGAGGAGGAGGCGCGAAGAGACGGGATGCATAAGAAAAGAAAGGCGTATAAAATTTAATCTATTTTATGTAAAATAGCCTTACATCGTCGATTTTATAATTACATCGATACGTATTTGAGTTGCGACAACGCTTAAATTTATTTTCTTAAATTACTCTAGTGCGGTTTTGCATATTTTGCATATCATGGTGGTTCAATTTGTTAATTATGGCGGTGATTTATTCGTTATAAAATTAAGCGGCGGTTGTACATTATTTATTACGGATTAGGATGACTATCGTTTTAATAAACTTAATGATAATCAATCACGGCGGTGGTTATTTTATATAGTTTTGACGGCTTTTTTACAATATATCGCGGTGTTGGATATTTTACATAGATTTGACGGCTTTTTACAATAAATCGTGGTCGTGGGTAATTGTACCGGCGAGTTATGTCGGGGAGAATCCAGCCACGTCCAGCTGTATCTCCGGGGTGCATCGAAAGACTTACATTAGAAGCCGCGCGCCGAAAGGCTACACCAGGAGTCAAGTGCCAAAGGCAGCACGACCGCAGATAAGCTAGTCCTCTACTCCGACCCCCGAACTCTCCGTTTCTGCGCGAGTTCCCTCTTTTTATACGGTTTTCATGAGCTTCCCTTCACGATTTCGCTTAGCATGTGTCCTTACAATTCGTTGATAAAGGCTAGCAGTGGTGCAAAGTCTAGCCTTGCGCAAGCTAAAGTCTAACTCTTGGCCAAAGTTTGACACACAGTCAAGACTTCCCCCACTCGCTGTTTCTTATTGCATAAAGAGTTGCTTCACATATATGCACACACTCGCGAGAAATCGCGCCCTATTCCTTTCGCTGGGTGTAGGGGGACGTACTCTTCTTTCTCCCCCTTCCAGCTCTCAACCCGTGGTGTCGACGCGAACTCGCAACGGACTCATCCGTTGTAAATTGATAAAGGTAGTTCAAGTAATTAAAATAATTTCATTGACTATTAACTAATGTTGTCTATCTATTAGTTATAAATCTTACCAGAAATTAAATTTTTAATCACTGTTATTTAAAATAAATATAAATTTCGTTTAATCTTAGTTATAACAGATCTACAAGATTTATCTGCGTTCATATGTAATTATTAAATCCGAATAGCCTGCCTGTTTAAATTTTTATTGTACTTCAATGTTTACTTTGAAATTTAATTTCTATTTACCGTGACATAATATCTACACTAAAATCTAGCTTCCTACTGGAGACATATGACAAATGAGAAAATCGTATTCGATTGATCCTTGTGATGATGGTAACAATGATATAATAAACTCCTCTAGTTTGATGATATTTACGTCAAGATAATTTTGTCATTATTACATGTAATTTGGATACAATATGAATATTAAAGTAAGCAACATTTGTTAGTACGTCTTTATAACGTGCGACTGTCACTGTGAGTCACGATTACCATGGTGTTATGGAAAAAATCACGCATTAGAAAAATCAAGAATTGACAAAATAACTTGACAAACTTGTAAACTTTGAAGGCAGCAACGATTAAGAAAAGAAAATGATACGCTAATTTACGAAGCAACGTACAGGCACTTACCAATGACAGACCCAATGACATGCAAAATCAGGGTACAGGTGGCAAATTAAAACAAAACAATGCAGATATCCAAGAGTACTAAATAAGCAAATAGAAAAAGAAATAGACAATTTAATAAATTAAATATAATAGAACCATCAACATTACCGTACTGCTTGCTAACATGTGTAGTCCCTAATAAAAAGAAAATACCAAAATGCATTCAGAAACAACAAATAGAAAATCATATATATTAAACATTAGACAAGGTAACACCATATACAACGAAAACATATATCAGCGATAGTGTATTCAGGAGTACGAATAGTTAATCACCTGTCCACGCAACAGAAATATTTATAACAGTGCTATGAAACATCATGATAATCTCTTTTAATAATTTTGCAAGGACAACAAAAGACGAAGTAAAAACTAGATGGTTATGGTATTTTTCAGAAACTTCGTTACAATAAATCAAAATGAAACAAGTTACGCGAAATATATCATATAAATCGATACCAATATTATAATATCGTTTGTAAAAGTACATCCGATTTTATGCGAAAAAAAAAACGGAAATCACATAATAAATGCAGGTAAAGATAATACTAAGGAAAACAATATCATAAATATACGACGGTTATTTCGTAATGAAGAGAGTAAGATAATAAATTTATTTTACATAATAAGGGATGGAAATAATAAAACATAGTTTTACAATCTTCGTCGACTTTTTAAAGAATGATATTTAATAAAATCTTATTTAAGAATGATACTTAAGATAAATGTTTATTAATAAGAAAAAAAACAATATATTTACTAAGGTTATTGTTAATTATGTAAAATTTGTGCATCGCTTATGCAAAGGTCTAAGCATTAACGGTATCAAAGCTAAGGAGCATAAATAAAGTCAGCATAATCGGCAGACAAGTGGACTCTGAGCAAGCAATGCAAGTCCTTCGGATCGAATTAATTTTATTGAGGAAACGTCTTCTTGGGACGGGTAAGCTCATAAGCAGTATGTCACTTTTTTCAAAGTTAGTCAAGAAACAATAACTTATAACATTTTAAAACTTCTACTGCCTTTTAAGATTATCCTTAAATAGTTCATTGTGTATCTCTTTCGTATACCTTTTATACATTATTACCAATAATATTAATTTTTCTATTTGAATAATATAACATTTCGGTTACTCACAAGGGCTTAAATACATGTTGTAAATTTTGGATATAAAATAATAATAACAGTTTTAGGATCGTAACCAATCCCAGGCTAGTATACTTAATTGTACAGACCTAAAAGGGGCATCCGCGTTGTGGACATAACAATGTACAAAATCAGAGTAAAGGCGAAGAAGAAATTAAAACAACACATTACAAATATCCACCGGTACTGAAAAAAAAAAAATTAATAAAAAAAAAATAGACGAATTAATAAAAGCCTGCATTGTGGGACCATTAACGCACCATACTGCTCACTAATATTTGAATTTCGAAACATCCAGTTGTAAATGACAGCAAGAAATCTAGACTCGAAATAGGTTTTAGAATAGATTTAGAAACAAAATAACATTGGGTTATTTTGACTTTTCTTTAATCTTAAATACTATACATTCAAATATTGAAATACTGATATTTATAATATATTATGATTATTATAATTATATATGGTACTAGATAATTCATGGTACTAGAAATAAAATTTCGATAAGCAGATACACTTGCAGGTACGTTAACTACAACAGGTTGAATAATTGAAGGTATATTTGGACAGTAAGCTTTAGCAACACCTACTATTTCACCATTCGTGTTCGAATGCGTGGGACGGCGGTCGGGGTTAACGCTCTGGGTATACGCAATTTGAGCCCAAGCGCATAGTTAGGCCTCCTTTCCTAGCACTCAAGCTCTCTCACTCACTTCGTGCGCTCTCTCGTTATCGCTGCGCTGCATGCCCTTTCTCATTCCCTTTCACATATTAAAATATTGCAATGAAAGCAGACTATTTTGAATATGTTACTTGTTTTCAAGAACTTTATTAACTTCAATGTTAAGTTTACTCAATTATACAACTTTCTTATAATCTTGTGATAACAGTTTATTTTGATATTAGAAAAAATTATTTAATTGTTATTAATCTAGTACATTATTTAAAGTAGCGAAATCTAAAAGAAATTTTCTAAATTTTAGACCTTTCAAACTCTGTAAAAATTGAAAAAGTATTATTGACTAATACAATATTATTCAACAATCAGAAATAGAGTTCTCAGATTAAAAAATATCTTTAAGGAAGTTTAATTTATAGTTATCATTTACATAAAATAGATGGACTCACAAAGAGCAAATCATAATTGAGGCAATCATAACTATTTCTAAGGTAATCATCTTTGGAAAATTTATTAGACATAGTTTCCCAACAAGAAATATTAGCAAAATAGATTGTAAGAACTATTTATTAAAAATTTTTGTAGATCGTAGAATGTTATTCTCAAATTAATAAAATTAAGCTTGATACTATCGCATACGTTGGCGAAACGACTCAGTTGCTTTTCGCGTAATATAAATACGAGGCTCTAAATTGAAACAGAATCACAAAATAAGAGATAGTCTATTAAAAGAAACGTAATAATTCGTAATCTTTTTATATTATACGATTAATAACCTGATTAATCTTTTCACTGGATATTTTCCTTAACTTTGATCTACAGTCTCTTTCGCTCAATCATTTAGAATGCAAACTGGTGATGAAAACGTACACGGAACACTTTATAGTACGATATTGTAAATTTAATAGTCTGATCTTTGAACTACATATTAATGTAAATGATAATGAAACCAGAAAATTCACGTAATCCAAAGGTCTATGTTGGGTTGTGTTGTGAGAATAAAGATCAAAGATCAACACGTTGAAATTTAAAAAATAATACAATATGCAGTTTCACGCGATGTAGCAAGTACTGTAATTTGTATTAGAATACATATTAAAGACTAAACAAGACCGACAAATTCTTTATTAGAGTTACAACTATCACAAGTTATTTACTAGTTAAGTAACAGAAAATGTTATACTAATTATAATAAGTATAATGGACTCGATGAAGATATTGTTGAAAATAAAGTTTACATTTCGAGACCAGAAAATAAAAAAGGCTCATTGTTTGTTGCGTTTACAATTCTTTGCATTGATATTACTAATAAAAAGAATAGCAAATACTAGAAGTAAAAATTTTGTTGTAGTTATCATTATTTTATATATATAAAAAAATTACGTCTGATATATTAATACTTACAGGATCTACATATGGATCAGACATAGAACATAGATATGATTCTTGAACCATAGAAAAACCACCGAAAAAATAACAAAATATAGTTACAAAAATCTTTACTTATTATTGTCAGATTCGCTGTTTGCTATTCAGTAGGTTGACAATAATTATTAACAAGTCCACAACTCGTGGTTGCCGACTCATCCCGCCATTGTATCTTCTACCCTGACTGTGCGTTTCTCGATGTGCCGCCATCTTTGGACTCTCTGCAACCAATTCATTCATTCTCTGGTAATATGTTTTTTGACGTGCTGGTCTATCCGGGTAGTTCATTATTTGATATACTCTCATCCCTCTTATCCATCCTCCGATAGCAACCGAGAAGGTAACGAAGTCAGAAAGTCTAGGAAAAGCTAGCCATCACACCCATAGCTCCCATTGTTGGGATAATGACTGCAGTTCTCACAGCTACTGTACCCTTAGGCTAAAAATATTGCATCTAAAGCGCTTTGCCGCCGCTTTGCTTTAAGACCATCGATAGAGACACCTGTTTCTAAAATAATAATTGTATATTATAATAAAATTAACTCACCATCCGACGTTCATCTATTTCCGTAGACGAGGTAGGATCGCGAGCTGCTGTAGAAGCAGCATAGTGCAAGGAGACGCTGTTGACCGAAGATCGACTCGCTGGCCTGTGAGATCGACAAAGCATAAGAAAACACCGATTCACAAATAACTAACAAATTTAGGTGAAAATATCCTCGATATATATACAAAAGCGAAAAGTACCTTTTGAAAGCAAACAATAACTTTAATTCATATGAAAAATAAAAAAAATAGCAAAAACTAGAAGTAAAAATTTTGTTGTAGTTATCATTATTTTATATATATATAAAAAAATTACGTTTGATATATTAATAGTTACAGGACCTAAATATGTTATTGGATTAGACATAGAACATAGATATGATTCTTGAACCATAGAAAAACCTCCGAAAAAATAACAAAATATAGTTACAAAATCTTTATTTATTATTATCAGATTCGCTGTTTGCAATTCAGTAGGTGCAGAATAATTATTAACAAGTCCATATCCTATTGTTTGCACTACTAATCCAAACAGATTACTCATTGGTGTAATTCTTGAAACAGGAGCTGGTCGACATTGAGATGTTACGTTTGCAAACAACTGAAATAAGGAGGAATTTTCTTAATATAATTTGCTTTCAAGATATTATAAACAAAGTGTATCATAATAGAAAGTTTTTGTTAAAGAATTTTATTAAAAATATTTTCATAGTCATTAAATTTATATTAAATTTTTGGCAGTTTCAGAATTATTTTGTATTACTATGAAAATGGAAAATACCTTTAACATAGCAATATCATTATGATAGTGTGTTATTGGTATGTTACTAATTCTAGCCCAATAAGAGTAGATTGTCCACCAGAATGGATAATATGTTGTGCCAAAAAAGTAATCAGTAGATCCTAAAATAACACTAAATGGTTCACCTTGAAGACCATAAAAACAATGTTCAACTGTTAGAACATGGTAGTGTGTAACGAGTGTTCCAGTGCAAAAACAATTAGGACCGTGAACCGAATACATTTGTGACAGGCATGCAGCAAAAGGAAATTCATTTTCCATTGCACTTCTAATATTACTACCTAGCAATGCTTTCACACCGATCGAGTTGAATTCAGAGTCTGAAACAATAATTATTTTAGATTTCTATAATAAAAGACCCAAAATATTATACAATATTGTTTTCGATTTTGTAAAAAATAAAACGCATTTTTGATACTCACAATATATTAAACCTGGAATTAAATAATAATGAATATTAAGTTGCATGTTGATTATAATGCTTATAATGGATGTTATGAGGTAAAATAATATTTATATTTTAACGTGAAATACGAAAGTATATAAAAGATGTTTCAAATAACATAAAATCAGGCATAAAGATAATAAATCTTATCGAATATCATAAAATACCCACACGTTATATAAACTGCGTACAAATATATTTGTAATGTATGATTGTACTATATTTTATATTTTAAATTAATTTGTTAAATTGACAACAATAGTAATATTATGTAATCGAAAAGTAAATTGCGTAATAATTCAACAGACACTAAACAATTTTATTTGAATACATAAGATAATTGAAAAGTCAAAATCAGAATAGTTACGCTAATTCATTTTCCGTTATTAAACATCATTGAACAAAATCTGTTTCCCTTTAAATCTTAACATATAGTCTTACATATGAAAATTTTATATTATTATTGAAGACTTGGTAATAATATAAATGCTATTTTTTTCTTTACTTTATATTACTTTTAAGTTGATTATTCAATAAAATAGGCTTATATATTTCTTTTTATATGATTGAATTGGAATTTTGATTTTTCCATAATGTATTTGCAAATGTAACCAATTCTTCCATATAAATTTTGTTGGTTTTGTTAATATAGGATCTTTCTATCCCTAATGTTCGTTATAGTTATTAATATTTGCTGTAATCACGAATTTCACTCATTCTAATCTACATAATAACCGCATTCCGAAATGTATCTTACGCTATTATACTATATTTTTATCTTATATTTGTAATTAACCAATATCACTTTTAATGTACTATATTATTATTTCACGTACTGGTGTTGGAATAATTTTAAGACTTAAATATAATATTGCAACAATTATACTGAAATAACAGCGATGAAATAGAATAAAGTGGAATAAACTACGTATTTCATAGCTGTACATTATTCTAAGTTATTCTCTTATCAATGTCGAGAAAATGACATATTTTAATGCTGAAACACAAGTTGGTAATATTTTACTATCTTCTCCATATTATCGTATACGTCTGAGAAATGTCACATTCCAATATTACAATATAATATCTCAATTCTCAGCCAATTATTTAAATTGTATTGGGCATTAATTTATTCCAACATTATGCTAAACGTTATTTGTGCATAAGCGATAAGCGTACTATACCACGATTTCGCTGCAAGGCGCCAGTAGAACCAAAGCAACGAAATGATCTGTTTATGAAACTAAAAAATAGCGCAAACAATAAGAATCACGCCGTATTTATACACGAAATTCCACTTCACCAGCGAACATAAGAAAGTGTAACACTGATACCAAGCAAGCACCGCGCTGAGTCATTACCTTACCCAATACAAAATAGTGGACGCGATTGAAAGCTCGAAAAAAGGAATACAACAGCGAAACTCCAACTCTCCGTCAACCACTATGGAACAACTTTACAAGATAATCATGTTTTCTACTACCCCACTAAGGAATAACACATCTAAGACCAAGCAAATAGCAGAAATTAAGATTTATTAACCATTAGATTTTTACTTATTCGTATCCGGGTATCGTTTATTGTGGCAGTCCACGAGCCTCGTGAGAACGGACTTTGTTAAAAACGTTTGAACTTACTTTATAATTTTATAAATTTATACTTTACGTTTTTCTATTATTGTAACATTGATTTTTTATATTTCTCTTTAATATCTATTTATTTAACTTCCATAAAAAACTTAATAATACGGTATTCACCCACCCTGCTTACATCTCATTCCACGAGTAAAATAAATTAGAGTTTATTGTTAGATTTTTGTTTCTTCACTTACAATACTACTTACCATCCTTCAATATCGTCCTCATTTTTCATACTTCAAATTTGTAAGTCTAGTTATTCATTGATATGACTGCCTTAAAGTTCTCGTTTCTTAATCATCGGTAATATCCTCTGGCTCTCCTGACTTCGTCACCTCTTCTCGTCTTCTTGTCTTTATCTACTCATGCTACTAACTATATTATGATTTTTTCTTTGTATTTTTATATTTATATTTTTTATATTTATAAAGAGTCGTAATTGTTTCCTTTATGATACGTACTTTGTTCCATCTTGTAATTTTATTTGGTTTGATTGATATTTCTCATCCAGATAACATTACTTTCATTACTTTGTAATGCTCTACAATTCTTCTTATTTAATGTTCTCTTTATTATTTACTTGATCTAATGCTCTTGATTTAATAACTCTTAGCAATGGTAATAGTAATATCAAGGCTGAAAAATCAATTTTTGTATATATATATGACAGAGTGCTTTTATTAATTTTGAGTATTTACTTTCTGGTAATATAAATCAGAATGTATTATATAAAAAAATGTATTGTTCTGTTTAGAAACTAGTAGTCATAGATATATAATACATTATATTCCAGGTTAATTATTATAATGTTTAAGTCTGAATATTCTATTAATTCTAATATTACCGAATTTATCTCAATAGAAAATAATACGCTCCTTTTACAAATTCAGCCACTAGTTGGGCAGTTTTCTTAATTATATTGTTAACTATGAATTGCTGGCGAATCATTTCTTTTAACGTGCGTGCTATATCTATTTATTGTCTGTCTGATACGAGGGAGTGTGTTTAATTTTTTTGTTAGTCTATCATTGCTGTTGTTTGCTCTTTCATTCTTCTTCCCTAATATTTCAATAATGCTTTGTATTCTTGCTATTTCACTCTAATTAATTGTTAATTTAGTTTTAATTATTTTCATTTGGTTGGCTGGTAGTTCCGATAACTCGTTCGTTACGATTTTTGTTTCCTGTATTAGTTTTATTACTTCTTTTTTTGTTTTAGTATCCAATCTATTGAAAGTTTATTTACTCTGCTTGCCTAATGAAACGGAATTAATGCTCTCTTTTTCCTCTCACATACTTTTGACGTACTTTCTTTTGATTGTTCTTAGCACAGATGCTTTTATCTCTATAACGTCTTTTTATAGGTCGTTTAATATTCTTGAAATGTTGTTAATTGAGGTTATTTGTGTATATTTTATGAATTTTTTCCTATTTATTTTCTTTTTTTAATTCCTTCTGTGACAGAATTCGCTATCAAATTTATATAAATTTACTTATTTATAGAGGAACCTTTAAATATCGTAGTTATTTTAATTTTGTTTACTTGTTCTAGTTTAATCTTAGCTTTATTTATTTCCAGACATTGATAATTTTATATAGACTTTAACATTATGTATCATATTTTCCTTTTTCGGTTCTTTTAATAAATAAACCATTTCTCCCTCCCTAAAATATTAATAAAATTTTATAATATGATTTTTAACGCAAACAGTGAAATATTTAGTTTTATTTAAATAATAAAGAATGAGAAGAATAAACATAGTCTTACCTTCTTCCTTATAAAGATTATAATTTTCTACAATATATTTTCTTTTGAAAAATATATTATGTTATTTAATTTTTTAATTTTAGAGATATTTTAAAAAAATATTATGCAAAAAATAATTAGTTTGATTCATACAAAAATCACAAGACTGTTTGTCATATGTAAAATACTATAGTATTATTTAAAGCTCAATCATATGTCAATATATGTAACTTGCTAAGATTTACTATTTATAATTCCTATAATCGTTGATTCACACTGAAACGTTATAAAATTTTATTTTTTTAATTTCGTGTAGAACTCTTTGTAAATTGATTTTAAATCTACTATGTTTTATTAATTCAATTTTAATTTTTAAATATAAACTTTATTTTCTATCTTACAGTACTTCGTAATTTTCTTATTCCCCTATTTGCATAAAAAATTCGAGCTAATTACACTTAACCACATACGTTGCGTATGCAAAGAATGTTCGAGCGTTTTTTATTAAAATAAATCATTTAGATATTTCTTAATGTTTCTATACATTTCTTGAAGTAGCATAAATTTTATTGTATTTTATGACTATTCTTATCATTTTTATTCGTGTTCATCGTTTTAATACATTTAGTTCTATGTCAAACATAAAAAAATGACAATTAATTATGTTTTCAGAAATGTACAGTATAGTTTCCAGTAGTTATTATTTTTCTAATTTTGAAGTATTAATTTTAAGTCAAAATTTAAATGTAAAATATGTATACAAATGAATTCTGAAAAGAAGTGCCTAATTAATGAAGATAGAACTTTAGTTTATACATTATACGCAATTGTACTTTAGTTTATACATTATAAGCAATTGTACATTAGTTTATATATTATACGCAATATTTCGTAAGCCCTGTTACAGTTAATTTCGTTTCTTAAATGAACTTTGAAAATTTACTAAATTTTTAAAGGTGCAGGTGAAAAGGATGGAACGTGAAATTTTCATTAAACACCATTGGATTGGTTTAAGATTGATTGGAGCTTTTCCAGAAATTTCGCAATTACCAGGCTTTTATTTTTCCATAGGAATAATGCTTTTTTTTTTAATATTTGAAATCTGGAATGTTATTATTATTTATAGTGATCTTGATAAACTTATGGATAATTTAGTTTCAACTATAGGAGTAATTTCAGGATTATTTAAAATAATTACACTTCGTTTTAAGCGCAGGTAAATATAGTTTCTTATATATATTATTTACATTGAATTCTATAAAATTTTTTAACATTTCTTATTGTTATTGTATGTATACCTTTTTATTAAAAACTTAGAAATTTAGTGTTGGTGATAAGCACAATTCTTAAAGATTGGAAAATTCAAAACAAAGACATACTATATGATGTAATGGCAGAGAACTGTACTCGTTCCCAATTAGTATCAAAATTAATTATTGTTTTGTACAATACTATGAATTTTACTTACTTTCTCAAAACTATAGTATCTTATATTGTTGATGCTACTGAGGATAGAAAGTTTCTTGCAGAAGTTACGTTCCCAATAGATGGTCGACAATCACCGATATATGAAGCCATAATTATTGGACAATTTCTCACAGCATGTATATGCTTTAATGGCCATGCTTTAATCGAAGGTCTACTTGCTACCATGGTAAATATAAATAGTTTATGTTTATATACTATTTATATTGGTAAATATAAATAGTGAAATAGTTTAGATTTTTAAAATTTAATATTATTAAACGAAAATTTATTTTATACAATTCATTTAAAAACATTTTATTTTAAAAGTATAATCATATATAAAACTACTTCGCTTAAGTAAATAAATTGCTGAGTAAATCATCATAGGTTCTAAACATTATAAATAAATAAAAAAAAATTTCATAAGGATACAAAATTTTATTCTTCTGATAGAAATTTATTTTCTACTTATTAAACAAATTTCGTCACCAAAATAACATTACAGTGTTTATCATATACTGATATATTTTAAAGAATTTTATTAGTTGGATTAGAAAAATGTGTTAATAGTGAATAATCGTAGTCTATCATTTATCCTCAGTAAGATAATTTGTCTATTTAAAATTGTGTTAGAATATTGTTTTTAATTATGGTTTATTTAAAATTAATAATTAAAAATTAAATTATGAATGATTTATTAATCCAATTTTAAATTTAAAAAAATATTTATACAAAACTAAACATAGAATATTTAAATACGATTCATTAACAAGTATAAGTAATAATACTTGAATCAAGAATACAAAATTTATATTATAACACAAAAATATTTGTGTTAAGTCTTCGTTTGACACGTGTTTTCATCAGAACTATTTTATCGAAGTAATAGAAATAGTAATTTATAGAATATTAAAATACAATTAAACAAAGCTTATTTACGTTAAATATAAAAATATTGTATAAAGTATTTTAAATATTTTATATAAATCAAACAAATAAAGAATTTTTAATTTTACCAATTAAATGATAAGTCTATGGAAAAAAAGTTGTATATAGTAATTAATGATATACAGGTACTTCATGCGTGTTCAAAAGTGAATGTTCTACGATATGAAATTGTAAGATTTTCAGTAATTTATCAATCGAATTGTAATAGTAAAAGAATTATATTATTTACATTAAAAAGTTTATCTAAAAAACATATGGAATTCATTAAATTTTCCAAAATTATTCAAGATGTCTTTTCAAACATATCTTTTTTTCATATCTTCTTCTTAACATTAATACAAGTAATTTCTGGATACATGTTTATTGGTGTAAGACAAAGGAATTCATATTTATTATTTCATTATATTTATTATCAAATGAAATTATTATTTACTATTACTAATTGTAGGCATTAGAAAGAGGTGCAAAATCAATTAATTTGCTTCACTATGCTACATTAACTACGTCATTTTTAATAAGTTCAGGTTATTATTGCATTGTTGGAGAATATTTAACAGTTCAAGTAAGTTATTAAAATACTAATATAAATTTTTAATATATACTCTCAATATCTACAAATTTAAAAATATTTATTTTAATGTAATTGAAAAAAGATAATATAAAAATAGTTGAATTATTCTATTAAACATTTTTTCAGAGTGAACAACTTTTCAACGAATTCTACAACTGCATTTGGTATGAACTTCCAATAACTGAAAAAAAATTATTAAGTTTTATGTTACTGAATGCTCAAAAATCAGTAAATCTAAAAGTTGGAAAATTTAATAATTTATCTCTCATATATTTAACAAGTGTAAATAAATTTATTTCATTTTTGACTACTAATATAATAATAAAGAGTACTAATAATAAAGAGATTCAAAATGTTATTATTATAAAATATTTTTTTTCAGATAATCAAGTCTTCATTTTCATATCTTTCTCTTGTTCGTGCAGCCATGAAATAAATTTGTATTGTAACAAAGCCGACTAGTACTACAACTTTCTAAGTAAATATCTTTTTTAATCTTGGTCAGTATTTTCAAAAAGGATGATGTGATAAAAAAAGCTTTTATGTACTCATTTATTATAAAAAATACGTAAAAGCTATTTATATTTGTATAAAGAATGCAGTTTAATTTTATAATAATTTGAATATTTTTAATTATTTCATTAAAGTAAGAATTCTTTCAATTAGATAATTTATTTAAAAAGAATTGTAATTTTAATTTGATATTAAAAATATAATCTTATATTCTAAAATTTATAGATTAATAAAATGTTTTAAAATCGAACTATTTCCTTTCGCAAGGTAAAATTGTGCATTATAATTATATTTAATATAATTATTAGAAACGATGTTATTTAAATACATTTTTGAATTTCTTAATTTTAAATTAAATTATCTCAGAAACTGTCTAAAATTAATGTACCCAAAACCCTTGTGTTACTAGGTAAATGAAAGGAATTTTCAAAAATGAATATTTTTTCAAAGGAAATGTTATTTTATTTATATAATAAGGATATATATTAATTTATTAAATGACTGTTTTTAAATAAAAATTAGTTATAAGAAACTTTTTAGTAATTAATCTATTAACAGACGTATTCTTTTTTATGTTTTAGTTTTAAGAATTTGAAACAATGGAGTTAAAAAGAGATGCGAAATCTTGGGAAATTTTATTTATGTAACAAAATTTCATTCGATTAATAACTTTTGCTTATCTAATTAATTATTAACGAATAAAATTTGAAAAAGAACTTTCGCGATATTCTAATTAATGAATTAGATACTAAATTCATAGAACTGATTTTAAAAATTTTACGTTAGAAGTTTTGTGTATTAAATTCTACAATTAATAAATTCTATGTATTAAAAAAATTTGTTCTATTAACGCGAAAATATTATTTAATTTTCAGAAGGAACTTTGACTTACAAAGAATAAAACCAATAGTTAACATAAAGTTTTTGACGTAAACTATAGTTTGTTAATATATTACAATTAGTTTAAAAAATAAATGTACTATTTAAAAGGTATAAACATTTATTTTATTTACATCAAGTATCAGATTATAGTTAAGATTTCATTTCACTATAAATCAATTTAGAAAATTGTTTGAATATCAAATCTAATTGATTTATATAATGTCTATTACTGAATAAACTTAAGATTAAAGGTTTTAATAAGTTATGTTTGTCTTCAAATATATAAGATTTAACTTTACATAAAATATTGATTAAGAGATATTATTCTCAAAAATTCATTTAGATATAATTTTAATTAAAGTATAGTTAAGTATTAAATATATTTCGTTGTGCTGTTTTGATGAAAACCTTAATAATTTAGACAGTAACTACACTTTTTAATAACGTAAAATTAATGCATAACCGTTATTATTTATAAAACATCAAAAGTAGCTTAGAAAAACAATTTTAATTCTTTATTAAATCAACAATGTAATAGAATTAACTTATTGAGAAAAGAAAAAGATGCTATTTAATATATTGTATTATTATATTACGATTCTGGGGAAATAGAAAAAAACAGATAATTAGTTTATTTTTTCTGTACCTAGCTTAGCTAGTTAATTAAAACGAATATAAAAATAAATTTTTTCTATTTGCCCGTCATTTTCTATTAAGTTAAATTCAGATTGAATGGAAATTTTAATTAAATAATTGCTCAGCATAATATTTATCGTAACTAATATTAATATGTACGATATGTATTGATCATGAAGATCTCATTTAAGAATCACTGTTTGGGAAGCAACAGCTATTTAGAAATATTTTATATTTTAACACGCAAATGGATAAATATATAACAAACTATCTCTTTTATAAATATAATTATATTAGTCTTCTATTTTATTATTCTTCTTTTATGCATTTAATATTACTATTCAACAAATAGACAGTAATTTATATTTGTAGAAAAAGAAATAAAATGCTGCATCTGTGTAAAATAATACTTGCGACTAAATCTAGAAGTATGTTATTATTTAATTATTTGCAAAAATTGTTATTATTTATTTAAAAAATTAAAAATCCATGAATTATTTTACTTTTGAATGTATGCAATAATAACCATAATAACAATAATAACCAGTTAATAATACAACTTATTATGTAAGATACTGGATTAATTGAGAATAGAAATTATTGAAACACAAGCGTTCTTGATAAACTAGAAAGTTCAACGATATTGAGTCTTGGATTTATAATATCAGTTATACATTTAATAATATTTGAATTTTATAATGATTTTTTAATGCTTTAAGTGTACTTTAATTGTAAGTTAAATTTACATAAATTTTAAATGATAATCTTCTTAAATATCACTTAATATCGAGAGAATCATTAACTTCAAAGATATTAAAGCATAGAAGCTGCTTATATGTTGAAGATAAAAGAATATTATTCGATTAAATTTAATGGATAAATTGAATTTTTTTCTATTTTTCCAGTAGTTATTTTATGGAGTATGTCTAATATACGTTCAAATAAATTTAAATAGGTTATTGAAAGTTTGAGATTACAGCTTAAACCGTAGTAGTTTATAAGTGTACTGCAGATATTAGAAAAGAAAAATTCTTAAATTTTAAAGTTATCTAATTATAATGTAAACTATAATATTATATGAAAATTCGTCTTATATATATAAACAATATTTCTAAATATTAAATTTTCATTCGATCATATCAAACAAATTCTCTCGTAGAAGGATTTTATTAAGTCAGAAAAAAGAAAAGGTTTCGGATATCGACTAAATGGAATATCACTCGACATTTAATAAATTGGGTGCTTATTCTATATAAGATTTTTTACAGATTATAGAAATGATTTTTTACACGGATTCAAGGGAAAAGATAAAAAACTTATAAATTTATAATAATAGTAAATAATAAAATCACATATTTTATAATCTGTATCGAGTATTTGTTGGTAACATGAATGAGCCTAATCATACAACTGATGTAGCTTGACAACACAAATCCATATTCATATAAAAAATATATTTTCTAACGTTCTGCGGTTTACTTTTTTTTACTTTAATGCTTTTATTTTGTTAACCTTTATACTTACGCTCCCTAGTCAAACTCATTATTGCATATTCTCTCTTTTTCTCCAGCTTCTCTGCTATTCCTTCTACTATCCTGCACAAAGTAGGCCAGATAGAAGACCCTTGTCGTGGACAGTTCGGTCGGACCGGGGTTCTTGGGAGGGTTTGTGCTAATGATTGGATAGCCGGTTGCTATTTGGTTATATAGTTTTATATTCTATTTTTTTACATTACAGAGTAGTTTATAAACTGATATAAGAATAATCAAAACTAACATGAACAACGGTGATGATTTTATCAAAGTAAGATACCACTTCGCGTGATACTATACATATAAATATATTCTCAGAGTACGCAGTAGCGTTGATAATTTTCAGGCAGTGCGGGAGTTGGTACACCAAGAAGCATTATCGAAGGGTCGGGATCCAGTGCATCAAGCAATATCACCGGATCTTTTTCAGGGTAGCAAGAGTGATGAAGCACGGATTTGTGGCGCTTACCAAGCGTGAGAGAGAGTGGAGTAGACGCTGAGGCGACTCGACGCGCTGGCCCGCCAATGCTGACTCTCAAACAGTTATACACTACTTGCTTCATTGCATACATACACAAATTACTATACACTTAGCATACACATGTCCACATATTGTTTTTTTTAAACTCTTAATTCTTTTCTAGCGATGGATGTTTTCGTCGCAGCTTGTTGAATAAAACAGTGAAATTAAAATTAAAATATATATGAATGAAACATTTATATATCTTCATTTTAATTCAGAATATTATTATCTATTTATAATATAGATTCATAGTTTTCATAAGCATTTTGTGTTTTTAATTTTTCCAAAAAAGAATTATACCTCAATTGTGATATTTATAAAAACATTGTAGAATTTTGTGTATCCATTCATAATTTCATATGAAACGACTTATAGAGTGCAACACATGATTTATTTGTACTCATAATATGTCATTTTCAGTAAATAAATAGAATAAATAAAAGAAATTAATAAGTAAATCAATTATTAATATCGGAACATAAATATAATTCATTGAATTTAGTAAAGTGAACATCAAAACTATTTTGTTTGGTACAATATAAGATATTTCTAATTTCAAAATTTAGCAAATTTCAGTAATAAGGTTTTTAAATCAAGACTTGTATTTGCTTTTAGACATTAGAAATACTGAAATTATAATTTATTTTTATAATAGTATTATTTTTAATAATTCGTGCAAAAGTAATTCTTTCGGGATTAAAAATCAGTGCAACTTAACAATAATATAAATTTATTTTTATTTCAGAAATATCTCAGAAAAATCATATACTGTCTTTTGATTTTGTACCATATATATATAATTATAAAAACTATTTTAAAACATACCTTTCATGAAATGTTGCAACGTAATTATATTAGATTAAGTTTATTAAAATAAACTCATGATTTAAGAGAACGAAGTGTGAATAATAAATATTATTATAGAGCTATGTATTTTGGGTATAACTATTAAAAGAATTATTTTAATTGTGAAAGAAACATTGGTTTTATACTGAATAGCACTTTATTTTAATAACTTTAATTTAATGTAATAATATAATTATTCCATTACAAATATTACAAGGGAACTTTTACTCCAATTTCAAAAGAAATTTAAAGCCAATCTAGAATTAGTTTCAAGTCTAAAAAATAATGAATCAAATTTAGCCAAATAATAGTTAAATATAGTACTTTAAAATATCTTTAAAGTGAAGTTCTATGTAAGATACTTGTAAAATTTATAAAAACATGAAATTTTTGTATCAGTTTGGATACATACGATTTGATTTGTAATATTCTTTATTTAAATATCTAAAAATATACAAAAGAAAAAATTCGGAAGTTTGTACACTATGATCATTGTAACTTTTATGCATTAAGATAATACTCAACATACTTTAACCATTGGCCTATTGAATAATTAGTTAAGTAAAATTTTATGAAATTTTAATCATAGAAGAGAATATTCAAATGATCACTTTACTTATTTATAACGTGTAAAAATATTTATTCCATTAAATTAAGGAAACTGAAAAAATGTTAGTCATTTCAAATTTTACTCAACTAATTTTGAAATAATCCAATAACCCAATGATATATAATGAGTACATAATAAGAATTAAAAATACTTATGTATTTTAAATAAATTTTATTTAACGCAACAACGAACGTGTTTGATGCTTCGAGAACTTAATGCCTTTCCACCTCTCTCGTACGTTATTTGACGTATACATACTTTCGTATAAATATTTATACTTACGTATAAATATTCACAATATAAAACTCGTACGTTATTTGATACCATATATAGCGTTTATCCATCCTTTCACAATTTCGAATCTCTTCTCTTCAAAAGAATCCTATTCCGACGTTAGTTGCTCCCGCGCCTAAAAACCGACATTCGATCTACCAATCTTGTTACAAGGCATTTTTTAAATAACAGGCATATACCAAAACTCTAGAAAAGTCAGAATAGCAGTCGATAAATTGACAGTAATAATATTTAAATAGCAAAGGATAAGAAAATTCCTTTTCCCTCCATAAGAAAAGTCCTTCCCATTTATGCCTTGCTGCACAGAAGCACAGAAAGCTAGAGCTACGACGCTCCAATCGGCCTAGTTTTCTATTACGGCTATCAAAGCCAATCAATCACCGGCAACTGTGGGAAAATTTTCTTTTCCGATCAGCTCCGAGAGTTTCCCTACGATGCATATTGCCTGGGCAGGTATCGCTTCGGTACAAGTCACACTGTACTACAGTATACTATCATAAAATATACTATCATGTATGCTTTAGAATATTACAAACTTTGTATAATATATTGCATGTCTAGCATCTAGGGATCCTAGATATCTTTTAGAAATTAAACATCACTAAAACTTGAATAAAATCAGACATTTAGTTAGTTCAGTTTGTAATGGGAAAATTCTTTAAAATTTCTCAATATTTTATCGTAGTTTATTTTTCCTTATTAGTATCAAATGATTCAGTATCTTTTTTATTTAATTAATATTAAGTTTTATATTTAGTGTTCATGTAGATACCATTTAATATTTTACTGTATTATTTATTATTCGAAGGCTGTTCCAGTTTCTTTCGATTATACATTCTACTTTTATTATAAACAACAGTTGTACAGAAGTCCAATCGTATCTAGAATTTGTTATACTTTATAAGTTGATTTACTTTAATAATTTTTATTTTGACTTTTTGTGTAATTATAATTATTCCGTTTACATAATTATATCACATTTTTCGTTTTTTATAAGACATAACTAAAATCAAGATTCGTTTTAATGATTCTCTAGTCAAATTTAGTAATAATATGTAACGTGATATCGTTATAAGATTTTACACTGTATATACTATTGTTAGTACAAAATATTTTCTTCTAAAAACTTGCAGTTATTTTAAATTTCTTTTATCTATTTTCTAACCTTATTTTTTCACATAAAATTAGTTTATGATACTTGCTATTCTATTATTGTTGATGTATTCTTGTGTTGACAGATGTATTTATTTTCGTTGACAGAACATATATTTTCTACAATATCTATAAAACTTTTTTGTTGTTAACAAATCTTATATTTTTTTAATTTAGTTATAAATTTAACTTTAAAATTTTCAGATTTCTATAACAGAAATTTAAAAAATTCCAATTCTTCAAAATTTCCACTATTTTGTTGAAAGTTGAAATTTACGTAATTTTATATAAAGTATAAAATAAAATGAAATTATTATCTATCAAGCTATATAATATTTAATAACATATACTATGCAGATGTTAAATGAAATATAAATATATATTAACTCACATATGGATATTTTGTTGCAGTTATTATTAATTTGTTAACTGTTAACTGCTATTTCAATTACTTTTTACTACTCGATAAGGTTGTAGCGAGCATCATGGTATTTGTTAAGATAATTCGCGTTTTGATGAAATTCTATTCCTATAAATATAATTAAAAAATTGGATTCTTCCGTAGCAATATTTTTATGTATTTATGATTTAAAAAGTGAATGGTAATTACGTCTTTTAAAAAATAGATTTATATGTATTTTCTAAAAGTATAAAATTGTAATAGTCTATTATTAAATTTACAAGTTGATATGACTACCTTTTCTAAAGTAACAAGAATTTCTGATTAAAAACACAACTATGTATGAAGTGGCTACTGATACCTAGAATATCAATAATTTATTATGTATTAGCAAAGTCCATTTATCATTATTCAACTAAAAATTCATTTAATTTAAAAGCATTTTATACATTAGAAAAGTTTTTATCATTAATTAAGTAAAAATATACCTAAAATAAATTTGAAGGTTCATGAAATTTTTGAAACGCACTGTTTTTAGTAATTTCGTTGATTTCCAATTTTGTATATCAAGAATATGGAATTACATTAATAATTTCGTAAGTATTTCTTAATAATAACAGTTGGTAAGTATCAATGAAAAGATAGAAGAAGAACAAGGAGCTTTGAAAATAAAATTATTTTTAAATAACTAACGTTGAAACGTAACAACAGTATTTCTAGCGCTTCTTTAATCAAAAGTTAGTAGAATATTGCTGTACTTCTGAAAAACAGTACATAATACAGAATTAATATAAAATGCAAGCATTTAATAAATAGTTTTATAAAAATTTACAAACTTATTTAAAATATCGTCTTATATAAATACAATTAATTTTCTAAAAGGTTTGACTACTATTTCTTAAAAATTATTGCAGAAAAAAGAATTCTTTTAAATTTTGTATTTAATTTTAAATAAAATTATCATAAAAATTAACTTATATAGTATTACTTACGGGATTAGCTACTTGTTTGCGTAAGGATTTCAAACATTAGTAACTCAGAGAAAATATTGAAAATGTGGATAAAGATCTAAAGATAAGCATCTAAGGAAACCGTGAGTTTATTTATTGACAATTGTACAAGAGTTGCAAGGAAATGTAATATCAGTTCGAATGATAAATTTGATGATTTAAGTGAATGACCGACAATCATGAAGGGCGATAGTCAAAAAATGAAGACCAAAGAAGCCCGTATTCGTGAATTGTATCCTTTTAAAAGCCTTCCATGCTTATTACAACATGGTGCAATTTGCACCATGACTAATTTTATCTGGTTATGTATGAGTAAGGAAATAAATATTCACCACGACCTGACGCATTAGGCTGTATGCACAATATGCCTCAAATGGAACGACGTAAAGTTGCTGCATTTCTCTGTAGCGTAATCTGTCGCAAATGATTTTCGGATGGTTCACCATCATACGTGGCAATAGTAAGTGACATTCGATTACAACAAAATATTATTTTTAATATATAAGGGAGTTAAAATAAATATTATATAATTTTAGTCGTATAACGTATAATCTATGTATAATAATTATAATAGTAAACAGTATTTTTAATAAATGTAATGTCACTTAACTTATAATTGGAAAAAATATAAAAACAAAATTTTTATGAACAACTTGTAGGAATATCACAGAATATTTAGAAAAAAGTTTCTTTATTTAATAAATTTTGCAAAATCGGTTTCATGATAAATGAAATTATTACAATAAATAAGAAATACATGAAGTTCATCCATACAAAGTTTATCGCGTTCTGTAAACTTCGTATAAAAATACATGAAGTAATGGCGTACATACACACAATATTATTTATTCATAATATAAGAATGAAATGAAATCGTTTATAAGTTTTGCTTTATAACTCTGAAAGAAACAAATTTTCTGTACATGCTTGGATTAAATATTTTAGACGTCTTTGTTCATGCACGATTATACGCATTTAATAGTTTTTACTACGTTGTTTTTGTATTAAAATTGAACGAAGAAAGATCAGTGAAAGCTTTGTAGCTATTGAGTATTCAATGTATTTTTAGCATATTTATACAAAAGCATTTAAAATAGTCAAATATATTTAAAGAATTATCAGTTAAATTTTTTTTCATAATTAAAACTCAGACTAGATTAGTTGTTACAGGC
Organism: Wiebesia pumilae; assembly: GCA_018907045.1. Taxonomy (NCBI): domain Eukaryota; kingdom Metazoa; phylum Arthropoda; class Insecta; order Hymenoptera; family Agaonidae; genus Wiebesia; species Wiebesia pumilae. The sequence continues at coordinate 7,178,446 of JACCHZ010000127.1, forward strand.
TTAACGTATTTAAGGAATCAAAATTTGATGTAAACAAACTAAAATTAGTTTATATATCATTAATACCTGGCCTGGAATAACATTGTCTAAATTTTACTTATAATATTATTAATAATATTATTAGGATTAAGTTTGATATATCAATGTTGGAATATTGTAACGGTATTTTATAAATGGAATTCATTGATGTAAAATTTAGGTGCGATTTTCATACGACTGCAAGCACTGGTATTTGTATTGGTATATATATTATATATATATAATGTATACTTGGTATATATATATTATATATAAAAATTAATTGTATTTTATCTGCAGTTTAGATAATATTTAATATTTTCATTAGAAAAAGCATTCTAAATATAAAAATAAAACTGAAATAAGATATATTAGAAACATAAAGAATGCCTTTACCAAATAGCATCATTCACATATTTTCTCTTTTTTTATTTAAAAATATTTTCAGTTAATTGTAAAAATTATATATGTATGAATAATAACCTTAAATTCAAAAAGTTAAAAGAATTATAATCTAAAATAACTTAATATTTACTTATTAAAACTTAAAATAAAGTAAATAGTCAAATTGAATTAATATTTCATTGAAAGTTTTAAATAAGTGAATCTGAATGTAAAATATCAATGAGTTTACGTTACTAAAATGATATTTTACATACAAGGTTTTTAATTATAAAATAATTATTGATATGCAAGGACATGTATTAAAATCAAACAGTATACATTTAAGTAAGTAAGTTTTAAAACTAGTATTTAAAGACATGTTAAAATATTTTAATGAAAATTATGTTATATTACACATTATTATATTTCAATGTAATTGAAAAAAAAAAGATTCAGAAAACTCATAAAGGAATTCATAAAGAAACTCAGAAAAACACAAAGGAATTAGAATATATACAAAAAAAATTTAATGTTAATCTAAATATCTCTGAGTATGGTCAGTTTTAGATAACAAGGTATGCGCATTCTAAAATAAATCTATATTGAATTATCTATATTTTTATTATCTTATTTTGTTCTTCACAATTAATAAAATTTATTAATAAAGGCTTTTATTATTTTAATTTACATTTTTAGATATTTCAAATTTATTACTTATCTGAATATATTACTTTGTACGTTAGTCTTTTTGAAATTTTCATCTAAATATATATTTTTCATAAGACTAAATATTTTCGTCTTGCATTTTTTTCGTTTGAATTACGCTTTAACTTATACTAGTTAATAATAAATAAAAATATATTCAGTAACTTATAGATAACAAAATAAAAACAAGTAGATAAGCTTTAATTGGTGAAAATTTTGGAAGCCTAACCTATTTCCTCAACGTAACAAGTGATGGACAATATGATCTAGAAAATAAACAACTGGAAAATGTTACAGCACTCCACAAAGCAAATGATGTAGTAAATTTATTTAATTTCAGTCACATACTGCGTATACAGATGAACAAAATAAGAGTTATTTTAGATAAGATGAAAAGTAATTATTGAAACTATGACTAAAAATTATTAGAAATGATACTATTTAATCATTAAAATTGAAGAAAAATTAACCATTATTAGTCAACAACTTGAAGAATAAATATTGGTTTGTAATAAACGATTTATTACAAATGATTACATTAATAAATGATATTATGAGCAAATTTATGCAATATCGAAAAAAGTAATGAAAAATTTGGTAGTAACATTTAAAAAAATAACGAAAAAGAAATTTTAATTTAGTAGAATAAATTTACCCGAGGATCTAAAATGGATAAAAAACAAGTTCTTGGGAAGTTTCATAAACCAAATAGTCATAATTATAAACCTCGAAAATTTGCAGAAATCGTTGGAATAACTTATGCTAAAAAAATAAAAGTTATAAATACATGCTAAGAGTTACTGATATATTTTCTAAACATGCATAGGTCACCAATGAATTTGCAGAGAAACCGAGATAAAGAATTTTATAACAAAAGTTTTCAAAACTTAATGTCATAGAAGAAAATTCCGCATTACTCTACATTTAGTAACTCAAAAGTATGCATATGTGAATGCATATTTCACATATATCAGTACACAGTTAAAAAATAAAATGTGGATTCAGTTTAGCTTATAAGGTCATTACAAATTGTTATATTTTTTACCGAATTTAATAAATTCTTACAATAATACGAAGCATAAAACTATTGGTATGAAGCCTAAGAATGTTACATCTGCTTATAAAGCTCAAATACTAAAAAAATTTAATACAGACATTAGACAGTTAAGAACTCTCAAATTTAAGATTAATGATAAAATACGAGTCAGGAATGTTAAACAATTATTTAAGAAGGAAATAAATCGAATTGATCAACTGAAATATTTACAATAACTCGAGTAGTAGCAACAAACTCCATAACATATCAATTAAAACATTATGGAGATTAACTCATAGCTATCGACTTCTAAGAAAATGAACTGCTAAAAACTTAATGTCCAGATGTTTAACTTGTAGAAAAAATTCTTAAAAGACAAAGAAATTAACTTCTTGTAAAATGGCTTGAATTTGTAGTTCATATAACAATTGGATAAATAAAAGAAAATTATAGACAGAAGAAATAACATGTTTAAGTTTTTTTTCGAAAATGTAAATTGAATTCTATAAAAAAATTCAATAAAAAATAATTTTTTAATGAATTTTTTAAATATGTATTATTTGTTAGAAGTTTCAGAGAACAAGAAAATAAACATTAATTTAGCTCTAAACTTCTATTATTGGTTTAGTTTCCCTTTCGCTATTTCTTTTGTGTTCAATGTTTAGATGAGTAACTATCCTCATATGTTCATTCGGCCTTTTATGTAGAAGTTCCTCTTCTACTAATATTTCCGCCTCTATAGTCAACCTATTCTCTATATTAGACAAATTCCTTTTTTCAGTACACTTTCCAGTGATTTATTGCTTCTCCACTACTTTCCCTACTCCTTCCACATATTCATTGCTCACCTCCTCATCATCTTCGAAGAATTCTTCTGGAATAATACTATAGTGACGCCATGGTAATATGTCTGTTTTTCCAGGTTATATATGGTGTTTGTTATCATAAGTACTCAGTATCTTATGCTACTTTTCAGTTGAAATTATATGTAGTCGTGATATGATACTACATTGTTCATATCTAATAGTTATTTCTTCCAACAGACATGTCATATAATCATTAAATGTTAATCTTTTCACGCCTTTAGCTTTCTTTATTATTTTTTCATTATGCAGCCTCAAATTGTACATTTTACTTTTTAAGCCTAAAACTCAGTGATAATATTTTCGTTACATTCATCTTTCATAAAACCGACTATCTTTTTATTTACTCTCGGTATTTTAAATAAACTTTTCTCAAGACAGTCTTATGTATTGACTTCATTAGAATAGATTTTCTTAGTTTTACATATATCAATATTATTAATTGCACATATAAGGTTATCGTATCAGTATATAATAGTTTACAATTTTCATCTATTAGATCCTTAATCTAATCATAATGAAATCTATATATTAATAAAACTAAAACACGAAGCCCAACATAAATGGATTTTGTATTATTTACTAGAGTTTTTGCAAATTATACAGCAATAAAACTTTCATCGAATATTTTAAAACTGTAAATACTGAACTGTGAAAATTCAACTTAACAATATATGATTCTACTCCATAACGTTCACTCGATTTATTAATAAGTTTGATATAGTCATGTTTATGTTGATTTTCTATAGTTTCACCGAACACGGCATTATTACAAAGCTTATAAAGCTTTTTCTCAAATTCATTTTTTCTTCGTTTTTTCTTCGTTTTTCATGATTAAAATCTACATAATCCTTTAACTATGATTACTGTGAAAGTTGTAGCACTCTATGAATTTTTTAGATGAAGTCCACGCATATGTTATTGCTGTAGTGCACAATAATATATTACATAACGTTCTTTGTTATATAAAGTTTTCATCAACTCCTAATATTTACATTTGTATGGAATTAAGTGACATTCACAAAATGGTAGATCCTTATACTCGTCTTGTATGTCTCCGGTATATTCTAGATCCACTTCTAGAATATAATCTATTGAATTATTATTATGGTATATTATAGTGGTATATTAAAGCATGGGTGACAATGCATCATTACCCATCTATAAAGTTTATTAACATTGTAATATATAATATACTTATTTTCTTTATGAAATTTAAAATTTTCACACATATAGGGATTATTTGTTTTTGTATACTGACTGCAATATTGACTTTAATGCTACGTTCAATAAAAAATAACATATGGATATCAGTAAGCAATTTTAGTAGGTATTTTGGTAAACTTCAGCATTGCATTTCAATATCAATATCAAATCAGGGGTAGTATAGTAGTGCGCTGGATCAAACCTACATGGTTTTAAATAATTACTTCTAAAATATTCCAAACATTATCTAAGAGAAGTCAGTTTTTACCTATAAATCGGAGTATTCTCCAAGAGTTGTTATATTTAATATAATTCATACATTTGTCGCATGTCTATAATCATCGACTTATTTCATTATAACTCAGATTATTATAAAATTGTCCTTTATTAGTTAGATTAGTCGTTTTAAACTATAATAAGATGAAAAAAAATTATAAGAAAAAACATTTTTCCTCTTGAGTATATTTCTGTTTGGTTGAAGATTTATTTTTTCAAATTCTCTCTCTATAATATTAAATTAGTTAAGGTATAATGCTAGTTTATCTAAATTAATCATAAAGAGGAAAGAATCAATAAATCTAAAATTAATATCACTACCTTCAACATATTATATTAATGAAATATACTTCTCCTTAGTTTGAGAAAAGAGTAAAATACGAAGAATGAAATTGAATCTAACAAATATTTCTCTAATAAATAAATGCTAGTTACAATCGGTCAAGCTGTGATAAATATCTGGTATAACTCGAGAATCATTATAATTGATATCACAAACATTACATGCAGAATTTTGATATCTAGAACAAAAAATACTTGATTTAGTTTAATACAATGTGAATAATTATAAATTAGATATAATTTAATGTTCAAAAAACTTATCGTTCTGTTAGATGACAGTTATTTCGAACCTTCACATCGTTTGGGGAGAACTTTTCTTCATAAATATGACATATATTAATACAAATTTAATTTGTTGAAATAAAGTAATATTATACAAAATTTAAGAATTTTAAATAATTTTTCTAGTTTGCGACGAATAACTTCGTCGCAAGAGGGAAACAGTGCCGTGGGAACAGGGCTGGAAGTATCGCGAAGAAGTGGTCCGGACTCCAACGTTCGAAGACTTAAGGTTCGTGTATGGGTATGGATGAGGAAGCGTGCGGAACAGAAGTGAGAGTGAGAGAGAGAGTAAGCGAACGTGTGCGTATAGATGAGAAAGCGTGCGTGCGGCACAGCGGTGTCCGGGGGAGGGGAAGCATGAGAGTGAGAGAGAGAGCAAGCGAACGTGTGCGTATAGATGAGAAAGCGTGCGTACGGCACAGCGGTGCACGTGAAAGCAAGGCATGAGAGAGTGCGCAAGCGTGCGAGTGGGAGTGGAAGGGGCGTACGGTACAGCGGTGCCGTAGGATAAAAGAAGGAAAGAGTGGGAAAACGTGAGCATCGGGCGTAGAATGGAAGGATGAGTGAGTGCCAGCGTAGTGGGAGTTGACGGCCCGAAATACGTATGAGAGGGGGAGATGGCTGAATGGAATAGAGAATGTATGGGACCACAGAGGGGAGCCTTGCGTCTAGCCCTGGCCAGGCTAACGCAAGGCGATACGCGAGCAAGCGCGACGCGCTCACACCGCCGCTATTTCCCCACCACCGGCCTGGCCCACGGCCATAAGGAAAACGGCTAGGCGGCACGAGGCCCGCGAGTATGAACACGTGAGGGGAAACGCCCAAGGATGATATAAAAAGGGCGCGCTCACGTGAAATGGGGAGACGAGGGTGGAGTTCGGGAAGCGCAGGTTTCTCGGTCGAGCGACTTTTGGCGCACGATCCCTTGAAGCGACTTTTGGCGCACTGGGGAACTCCATGAGGTGGAGTTCGGGAAGCGAAGGCTTCTCGGTCGAGCGACTTTTGGCGCACGATCCCTTGGAGCGACTTTTGGCGCACCGGGAAACTCCAGGAGGTGGAGTTCGGGAAGCGAAGGCTTCTCGGTCGAGCGACTTTTGGCGCACCGGGGAACTCCAGGAGGTGGAGCTCTGGGAGTAAAGGCTTCCCGGTCGAGCCACTTTTGGCGCACGACTCCTAAGAGCGACTTTTGGCGAACTAGGGGCTCCAGGTAGCACGACTCGTGTCGTACCTCCCGGTATAGGATTAGGGCCGCGGTCGCGTGCGCGGAGTCACAGCCATCGGGCTGGACTCTTCTCCGTCGTGTTGCATTAGCAAGTTAAGATCTCGTCGTAGCGAAGGTGCGGAATTGTCGCACCGTCTAGAATATAAGTTCCCGTTGCGAAAAAGGTATGTAATCCTCCGTAGTTAGTTATTAAATTGTACCGACCGTTGTTGCGATCGCGCCGTATTGTATGTGCGGGACTACCGCACAAACAAACCATGGTGCGCCAGATACAATTGTAAAAATTCATCGCACAACGGGTAGTTGTAACGAAAGGGGAAAAAAAGGAAAGAAAAAGAAACACCGCGTCTAGAATATAAGGAAATAGAATGTATCTAGCCTCCTTTGTAAGCGGTGAGCGCACCGCAAAAATTAAGCTAATGTAACTTTAGTAAAATAAAAAAAATAATTATAAGTATAGACCAAGCACAAAGAACGCTTTGTTCATTTTCGCCTCGGTCTCTCCGCGCCTCCTCCTCCCGCCACGGAGCTGGTCCGACCTCGAGCTCTCCGGGACGCGACAGATAGGGAGTACGGGGGACCAAGCCACTACCAGCAGCAAGCGGACGAAGGAACAAGGGCGAAAACGCACGGAGAAGAAATCCGTCGAACGTCGCATACGAGTCCGAAAGGACACGTGTTGGGGTGGACGACGCGTCACAAGTTTATAAAATAACTATAATATGTTTAAAATAAACGAAACAGCTAGAGTTTCATTTGTTTTATTTGATATCTATATAATTTATAAATGAACTGTTTCATCTTAACTAATTTAACATAGAATCCTACATTTTTTCATTTAGGTGTCTGATACACACATTTATCAGTATTCGTACGTTTAAGTAAACATTCACAATCAGTTTATACTACAAACGAAATACGTTTTTTAAATCTAAAATTATTAAATTTAAGAATTTAATTCTACACTGTGTGTAGTATACTTTTACATTTATTTATATTTGCACAATTAATTCCATGTAATTTTAATTTTTTATGAGTATATAAATAATGTAAATATTTATCACATATAAAACATTTTTTTATTTGAGATTTTACGAGAGCGATAAATCTTTAATCTAAATGAAATGATATTTTGGTGTAATATTATTATCATCCCCATAAAGTATTGTTAGTTGTTTTTCATCCTCATCTATATAATAATCATGTAATAAAAAAAGATTTATATATTTACTTTTTTGTAAGAAGATATATGAGAAGCTGACACAGGAAATTCCATGTATTACTTGTCAGAATATTTAAATTAATGGTAATTCAAATTTATTTTATTTCTTGAATTTTTAAATATGTTTCGGTAATTCTGGAAATTCAATATCTTTAATGTATAGATCATTTAAATGTAAAATATTCTGAAATATGATTTGTATTCTTACAAGGATACACAGCCGAAAAGATCACCTATTTGAAATAATTATTATCATTATTTTTAATATTGATACAAGCATAATTATTAAAGTTTTATATATGAACTACCTTTGATTGCATTATATTTTCATATGTTTACAGTAGATTTCATGTAAATTATGTTATATGTATAAGATTGTAATTAACCTGAAAGAATATTGTTCTTAGATGCGCATTGTATGTTATCCAATTTTACTCTATCTCCTTGTTGTTTATCTCTATTATGATAAATAAATCCATGTAATAACTTTAAATACCACTTTAATTGACACTGATTACTCTTCAATTGATTATATATAGATAATTGAATACATATATACTATATATATACTATATCTTCGATTATTTGAAGTATTATTTCTTAAATTTTCGCTAATACTATTTAGAGTAGTGTTGTAAGATTTAGTTATTGTATACTATAAGGTTCAGCATTATTATGCTTATGTATGCATAAGGAAGGCAATGTATCCAATAGTAGTAGTTTGGAACAGTAAGTAAGAATGGTGAAGTAAAAAATGTGTAGATTTTATGCGTAAGGTGATTAAAAAATTGTGGAAGGATGTTATAGAAGCCAATACGAGATGTTCAAGTAGTGAGTAATAATGATGGAAGTATGCAATGTGTAAATTACACGTCTAAGATGATTTAAAAATTATAAAAGGGAGTTGTAGTAAATAATAAGTGATGCGAATAATAGTGGTGGAATAAAGGCGTTCACTGTCAACAGCTGTTTTTAGCTCTTTGTTCTAGAGTTTTTATTAAATTTATAGTCATAGAAGTAAAAAATTTTAGAGAGTTTCACGTCTATACAAATAAATCATTCTTCAAATATAATTGTATTGAATTGAAAATATCTATTAACCTTGTAAGATTGAATTCTTTACGATAAGTAGAATAGGTAAAAAGATCGTTAAAAGCCGTAAGGATCACTCGTTCTTATCTCACTCTTGGCTCTCGCAACTCCAGAAGATCATCTCCACTTCGATCGCATACTGAGAGAATAAACGGCTGTTTTATTTAATTCAGGATGTAGTCCTTAACTCGAACTTATATTCTTCGTAATATGGTTACTTGGAATCACAAATGCGAACTATCGAGATATCAAAATTTGTACGTAAAAATTAGAATAAAAATTATTGACTTTAATAATAAAATAATCCTTTTATATGTTTTAAAAATCTTATACAAATATTTATCAACATTTTTGAGTTATTTTTTCTGACTTAACTTTTAAAAACTTTCTTAAGTTTAAATACATATAGGGATTAGTCATTCCCGATATTCATTGCAAATTCATTGTTGAAACTTTATTTATTCGTTTGACTGGATTACACTGGAAATGTAGGGAGATGTATTCCACCCTCTTCAGGAAATGAGTAAACTCTTAATTTACCAACTGCTTGCCGTCGTCCGTAATCATTTATAACCAGATCTATACAGAAGATCATCATTTATAATTCCAGATGGCGAACATTTTTTTTTGCTGTATCATGTTGCTGTAATTTGCTTTTTTGGTATCGGGAACATCGGCGATTTCTACATAAGATCTAAAATAATTTTATCCTTTGGATTGGCAAGATAATAGAAATAGACCTAATTTATATGTATTGATTATGTGATTTATAAGTAGTAATAATTGCATTTAAATTTATATATATTAAAATATAATTATTAGATTAAAATATATTATAGAATCTACTTTGTTTAATATTAATTTCATTATAATTTCCATATAATTTGTAATGTACTAATCAAGATGACTAAATATGTAAGTTAATGTTTTTTGGAATGTAGTGAGTAATCAAGAGAATTACTTCAGAAACTAATAGTAAGAAAACTCTATCTTTTAGCAGAATCAAAAATTTCAAATGAATATAAATTTGTTAATACTATTTGATAATTTTGATAAGACTGGCAATTAACTTTTGTTATTGTTCTTATTCGATATATATCTAACAGTAATTAAGTAGGCAAACGTATTAAAAATACTTTTTTTTTAACTAAATACTCAGATTTTTTACTCAATTTGTATGTCAAGAGTCGTTACAAAAGATTAATGCAGTTATAAATTTATCAATTTTAATTGAAAAATTTCCTTGTATGTCTAAGGAAATGGTTTATATTTATTTGAATGCATTAGACTGAAGTTTAATTATTTAATATGAACGTAGATGTAAGCATTATTAGTAATACAATATTTCACCAAATCATTTCAATTTTACTTACTTATTTTAACAAAATAAATAGAACATATAAGAACATTCAACATGGGTTAATGAGCAAATTTCGCATGCGTGTGGGAATTGGAGGTAAAATAAGATTATGAAATTTGACGACGATATCATCGAATTTGCATTCATTTTTTATTATTATAAAATTTAGATTATAATGTTTTCTTAAATAAATATTTAATTATAAATTAATTATAAAAATAAATACTCGCCATAAATTATTAATAATTTGGTCGACTGATAAACGAAAATCTTAAAACTAATAAGTAAAGTTACTTTTAACATTTTATATTCTGAAATTAAAAATTAAATATAAAACCATATAACAGTTTTGCTGAGAATCTAGTCTAAATATATAGAATCTGACAATATTATGGTCTAATATTTCAATTTAACGATTCAATATTATACAAAAGTACTACAAGAAAGCATTAAATTGGTGAATTTTAAATTTGTTATTGATTTACTATTAAAATATACATATATACATATATACATATATATCTATATAATTATCTCTTGAATAATTATGAGATTAGTAAACTAAATTAATTTGGTTCTGATTTCTTTATCTTTTAGATATAATCATTTAATTGTAAAGGTTACTGAATTAATTTTTTTTTTTCAAAAAAAGCTAAGTGATGTGCGTCTATACTCTTAATATTAAGAAGCATAAAGACTTAAGTAAGAGGTTTTCAGGGATTGTTTATACCATTATTCTAGAAAAAATTACGTTTGTTAAATTTATAATTCGGTGTGTTAAATTAATTATCGTTGGGTAGAACCGTTGCGGCATATTTCTCATTATGAGGTGGGCTCGGTGCGACGAGGATTATAGTCGGAAGCCTACTTGGCCCAGTGAATACTGGGAATGTAGAGCGGTGAAAGCCGTCACTACGGGAGAGGAATCAGTGCAGTGAAAACTTGGACAGGGGAGAACTGACTGTTTCTCGGGGTCCACCGAAAACGAAACTACGTCAATTCATGGTATGTGCAGCTTTATTTTCCCTTAGGGAGATCATTTCAATTCTCGCTCGATCATGAGTAGGGCTCACGAATGCCCAAATTTTCTGCGCGATTCGCGTGAATTACGTATACCCGTCAATACTACGCAAGTCAAAATTGCTATAAGGAATGTATTTCCATTGGTTGCGCGAGTTGGGTGAGAGTAGAGCGAATATGCATGGAGGAGACTTTGCACCAGCCATATGTTCCGTATATAAGTAAAGGATTGGGCCGAAAAGGCTCATGTGTTCTTTCTCGCTCTTGCATCGGCATATACCGACCTCTCTCACATTTGTACTAGCTTACGTGACGCACACGGTCACTCATTCTAATGTAACTTATGCGGCGTGTGAGGTCTCTTTCTGAGTAGTATGGCTTATGCGACTCACGTGGTTTGTATCCTACTAAGGCGGCTTATGGGGTGCTCAGATTCACCAGCTTTACTCGTTATGTAATGGTGCGCTAAATCTCCGTACACTCGTACATTACTCAATAATCCTACACTCGCTATATTTTCATACACTCATACCTGCATACTCGCTATGTGCCACGAACGAATATGTACATATATTTATGAATACTTGCGTAAATAAAATGTCATATAACGGATAATGTGCAGCCTAATACAAAAATACTAATGACGTAGTATAAACAGTTTGAACAAAAATATTGAAGCTTTTTAATTCTTTTAATAAGATTTTAATATTTAAATCCATTCTATATACTATAATTAATTATTAAAATTCTATTATATATGCAATTTATATACATTTCAAAGGTGTTTTAAAATTCGCCAATGAAATTTTTGCAAGAACAATCATTCTTTACTCGAAATGAAAATACACAACATAAAAGGATTGACGCTTCTTAATAGTTGATAAACTTCACAAATGTTAAGTTCCAATCCAATAAAAGAATATTTTGGTTATTGAATTTCTTAAGATTAACAAAAGAAACAAAATCAATGTAAATAAATTATATCTAGTTTTATTAAAACTATTAATTTTAATGTGTGAATACTCAAATTAAAAATCCTACAGGAACTAAAAGTTTTATGAATCTATTGTTATATAATTATAACGTTAATAAAAATTAAAAAATAAATAGTTCTTTAATCAGCAAATATTTCTTATGTTTAAACAAATTGTGTAAATTATATTCATTTTAGCACAAAGCTTAATAGTACAAATATGTATAACTTGAAAAATATTGTTGATACTACTGTATAATCTCTAAAATCTATATGCTGTTAACCTATTTACAAAAAAAACAAATCGAGATTTAATATCATCTTATTATTATTTATTTAATTTGTAATTCAAAACCCAATTTTTTCTTATGTGATGGTATTATTTTTTTATTAAAATGGCGTCAATCTATTATTATCGTAGAAAAATGTAGTACCATACAAAACAGTAATTTTCACTATTTTCTTTAACAATTTAATTAAAAAACCTAAGTGATTCATTTTTTAAAAAGTCGAAGGGATTTGTCATAGAGTCTTGCTAAAATATTTATAGTAGCTAAATATGTTATAACCGCATGCCACTCACAATTCAATCGAAACGTAGAACGAATGTATAATACTTTAAGGGATGAGGGACGAATAGATTTCCTTATGCTAACATACTTTTGCTAACTTTTTTCAGAACTGATATGAAGAACAATAAAAAAGAAACTTTTGTTCTTGTCATTTATACCGGATAGGCTATTTGACTTTCAGATACTTGATACTGCAATTAATCAATTAACTGTTACGTCCATGATGTAAGTGCCCCTTTCAGGCCTATAAAGTTAAGTATACTAGCCTGGGATGGGCAACGGTCCTATTTAACGCGGTGTTTATTTGATAATTTCTCAATGTTATTTGAATAACGGTATTGATATTATTAAGACCTCATAAAGAAAAAAAAGGATGTTAGCACGGATATTTCATAACACGACGTAGATTTTCATCTCGCCCGTTAATATGGATAGATTTAATGGGAAGCCCATATTGCGGCGTAGATTTTCATCTCGCCCGTTAATATGGATAGATTTAATGGGAAGCCCATATCGCGGCGTAGATTTTCATCATGCCCGTTAATATAGAAAAAGTGAGTGGAAGGATAAAGAATTTTTAGGTTAAAGAGGATTTTAGGATAAAGAATCGGGAAAAGGGGAGGGGGTCGAATGCCTTTTTAAAGAAATACTACATATTTTAAAAGAAAGGTATTTATTACTCACTTAATACAAGTCAGTAGGTCAGCTGCTAGGTACAAGATTTGAAGATGAACTCTGTTTTGCATGAAGAATGCACCCTTTTTATACAAAATTTAAAGCACAGGCGGTATAGGCAAAGAGGGGATTTTTATGGCTTTTCCCGGAAAAGTCTATACAACCTCATTTTTAGTAATTTCTTAGCGTTTATATTTATTTAATTACTTAACTGCTTATAAAATTCGGTTCGTAGTCTCCTTTTCCATAATTGTACATCGTTGTTACATTTAAATTTTCTTTAGATTTTGTAGTAGCTATTATTTTTGTTATATTACTAATTTTCATATTATTATTATTATTATTATTATTATTATTATTATTATTATTATTACTATTTTCTTTATTTACTATTTCATGCTCTTTAATTGTATAGAAGACGTTATTAATAATGGTTTTTTTATTTTTGTTAATATTTGCTTATTTCAATTTTAATTTTCCTCCCCTTTTTTTATTTTTACTTCCCCTTTTGTTTATATTTATATATAAATATAACAAAAATAATCAGTGAGAAATGATAATAATTGTGGCATTTAATTTAGCCTTGTGATATTACTTATATTTGCTTAAATAAAAATTTCCATGTTATTAACTATTTTAACTATATTATGTTTATTTAATAATAGTAATTTATTATGGCTATAGTTTTATAATTTTATTTTGTTTTTCTTTCTATTTTTTGATTATTTAAATTTTACCTTAATTAATTATGTAATAAAAATAAAAATAATATATATTAAAAAAACAATTCCTTTATTTTTTGTGCAATTGTACTGTCGCAGAATGTACGTGTGTGCATGTGTGGGTGCGCAGCTGTTCACAGATACAATTACACATTGAGAAAGAAAAATGTCATTGTGTATATATGTGTACGGTGTTCGGCTATATTTTCGAGTGCAACTACTTAATACACGTGTGAGTATAGGCTTCTGGCTAGCTCCAAAAAAATGCAGGTATAGTTATAAACATGTCATGGTTATGACTTTTCGCCCTGACATTCCAGGCTTAGGTGTCGAATTTAGAATCTTTAAAATTTTCTTATTGGAGAGAGAGAGAGAAAGAGAAAGGAAAAAATATTTCTTTTATAAAAAAAAAATTCTTTTTACTTTCGATAATTTCAGTGAGACGATGTCATAATATAATGTACAAAGCGTGTCGCCTATAATATTATAAATTGCAACACAAGTATTTGTAATCGCCCATATATACGACAAATATTAAATATAAAGACAATTCATCTACCCGAGAAATCTTGTAATGCGACAAGAAATCAACCAGTTCACAAATCAGGATCGAAATTTAATCATTGATACAATAAACTCCAAACAAGGTATTGCGCAAATTACCACGTGGCATCTCTTAAAAGATACTCAACATATATTAATAAGAGAAGGAACAACGAAAAGCAACTTGTTTGAATCTGATTAATTCAAAGAGTGGAATAGGCAGTTCACATAAACTTAAGTATCAATGTAGGAGAGCGAACCTAGAATATCAGAGAATATTATCAGAATCAGAGAACCACAAAAGCTCTTAACCATCCGATATGTAAAAATATCGTGCATTTCTCTCTCTCTCTCTCTCTCTCTCTATCTCTCTCTCTTGCATATAAAATACAGATTAATTAATCTCGTATAGAAATACAATTAAGTACGACCATAAACCTTAAAACTTAATTATTTAATTCGATATGCGCATATAATCCGAGGCGACTCTGTACCTTGGATTGGTGCGCTTGACGAAATTAGCCTGTGTCGTACGAAACAACTCACAAATTCGTACGTTCGTATTGAAGATAAAAAAATTGAATTAATTATTTGCAAAGTAAAAATTAAATAAATTATCCATTTGCGAAAAAGATATTACAATTCAAAATCGTATTCATCTCTATTTACTGGTAAGTAGATATTTTTATTACTTTTTCAAAAACCCTATTCACGTATCAACAAAAATATTAGTATAGAAAGTAAAAAGCAGAACAAAAAAAAAGAGAACCGAGTTCAATAACTTAATGAAACTAATGACGATTCATTATTAAATAAAAGTGCCGTTCGCACGAAATAAAACGCAAAGAAGCTATAAAAGAGATTATTAAAAAATAATTCTCTTCATTAAAAAGAGGCATAAAAATATTATTAAAAAGGTCGAGAACTGATCGTAACTTAAGCGAAAGAACTGGAACAACTGTATAATGAAATATGGTCATCGGCAAGAAAGCAGAATATGTAGAATACCTAAAATGAGTGCAAAGAAAAGAATTAAAATTTTCAATA
This sequence comes from Wiebesia pumilae, assembly GCA_018907045.1. Lineage (NCBI taxonomy): Eukaryota > Metazoa > Arthropoda > Insecta > Hymenoptera > Agaonidae > Wiebesia > Wiebesia pumilae. Next base: position 7,194,006 of record JACCHZ010000127.1, read on the forward strand.
AAATATTGTTACTTATGACAGTTAGACTATTCACCTGTCAGTTACTTGACGTTTTGATGTAATACACATAACAGAATGCTTTGCCTTAAACGTCAGCAATTACAATATAATAATTTACAATTATATAAAAAATACTTAACTTAAAGAAAAACATTAACTTGGAGAGTAGGTAATGCTACAAAAATCAATTAGCTAGCAAATCAGAATCAGCAAATTCAATTCATAGATATGCTAGCTATTCAGCACAGATGTGACTTTATTGATACGAAGCATCTTTTAAAAGATAATTAACAGATATAAATAATTGGTGAGAATTTCAGGACGAAATATTACAAAGAGAAGAAAAACATATTTGGAGTAAGAAGAAAAGTAGCCCATTGACCGGTCAAGACGTTGAACGATCATTTTTGCAAGAACATCAAACAACGAATATAAAACCCTGATGGGTCTTATTGCAATTAGTCCTAGGAATATTCTGCAGAAATTTCATTGCAATAAGTCACGATGCAATAGTTTATCCGGAATGCATAAATTCAAACGACACAACGATAAGGTACCATTTCCAAATGTAGATCTAATTTTATGCGAAACAATCAACGAAACAATAAGTAATGAAGATATCGATGAAGAGATAAGAGAACACACATACATAAAGAGGTTTTTCATGGATGAAAATCTCCTATTGTTAGGAAGAAAAGAGCTAAACATACAAGCATCCCCAGGATACAACAATACAAATAGTTCATTAATTATAGACATAATTTATAATCCATATAAGTTAGTATGATTAATATAATAATAAAATTATTATGCATAAAATATAAATAATCTATAATTGTATAAATTTAAAACCAACAATTAAAAACAAGAAAAACGTATACATATAATAAACTACATTATAAGACAAATTTTGGATTTTTAAATTCACATTATTTTACAAGTTCTCTCACCAAAGTATAACATCAACATGAATAAATTTTATTCAATTTTTTAATAATACTATTTTTAAATTTAAAAAACCTTTATATTTTTATTTTAAAAAATCCATATTCCGATGATATAAGTACCATTATACATTCTTATTATCATTCGATAAGCTGCAGTTTTTCCGTTTTCTCGAAGATGTCGCTAGTATAATAGCTAAGCAATATTGTATGCAAATAATAAGTTCTAGGTTTTATTAATAATAAATTACTAACAACATAATTTAGAAAATATATATTTGTATATATTATATAATAAAAACCTAAATACTTTCATAAATATATGCTTTTATAGAAACTATGATAGTATTATTTATATAACCATTTTTTAATCAGATTTATAATTAAAAAATATTTAAATTTATGATTTATTTGTTTTGCATAATTTGTTCAAATTATGCAAATAATTTGTTTAATTGAGTTTTATATAAAGAATTAATTATATTACTTTCTTCAATAGAAATTTATGCACTTACATATGTTCAGAACAATGCTAATTTTATAAAATTGATGTAATTACAATTTAAAATCAATAGTTATTATTTTAATAATTAAAATAATTATGGAGTACTAAAAAATACAGTAAGCATTTATAACGTCACGTGTATTTTGTGTAAAATTTCAAACCTATCTTTATATATTTGCAATAAATATTCTTTATTATTGAATTTAATCTTATGTACAAACGTATAAGACACGAAAATATATAGACATGTGACGAAAAAGTCCGTCGTGAGCTTATGCCGAGCGAACGCAAAAATAAGTATGAGTGTAGGACAATGCATACGGGCAAGCAGCGAAGCCGAGGCGAAGTGGTATGTGAATAGTGCGTGCGCAGTGTAGTGTAGTAACATTGCGCATGCATGAGTGACGCGTACGCAGAACAGTGTAACGAATGGGAAGTACGGAAATGCAGTGACATAACACTGTTTGTGTATGAGTGACACTAATGCAACGAGTAGCAGTATGGGTAGAAGCGTGTATGTGTGAATGACGCTCATGCGAAAAGTAACAGTTGGGTAGAAGCATTTGTGTATGAGTGACGCTACGTGGCAGTAAGATAAGATTGTACGTGGATTTGAGTGTCGCTTACGCGACATAGCTTCGGCCGCTGATGACATTGGACAACTTATATGCAGTATAGCGTCGGAACTGAGAGAGCTGTATGTACACAAGAGAGTGCTGAGTGAGAGAGTGAGAGAACGCGGCACAATATACGACGAGTGAGTGAGAGAGAGTGTTGAGCACAACGAGTGAGAGACCGAGAGCTTCTCCGCATAGTGGAAGAACGTGGCCCAGTGTATGTGCGAGAGAGAGTGTAGAGTGAGTAAGCGTGAGTTTACCCCGCAATAGGGGAACACTGCGTATCGCGTAGCGTTGAAAGTGGGCAAGAGTGAACTCGGAGTAAGTGAGAGAAAATAAGGGGCCATGGAGGGAAGCCTTGGCTATGCATTAGGCTTTAGCTTGCGCAAGGCTAGGCCCTGAGCAAACAAACGTGCGCCACCACCGCTAACCTTTGTCCACGGACTGTAAGGGCAAAGGCTAAGCCCCGTAATTATGTGAGCGTGAAGGGAACCGCCGGCGAAAGATATAAAAAGGGCGAACTCGCGCAGAACGAGAGTTCGGGAGTCGAAAGTTTCCTACAGCAGAGAATTTGCTTCAATGCGATTGTGCAGCCTTTGTGCGTGACTCCATCAGAAACTTGATGGTGTAGTCAATCGACGAACCCCGGAGATACAGGCACATGACTGAACTCTTCCCGCCGTAATTCGCCCGTAGGGTTACCTGCAGCCGTTATTCATTGTAAAATCATTGAAACTATGTAAGATAAAACCCGTCGCCATGCTTAGCCGTAAGCTCGATAAAAACCACCGCTATAGTACACCGTAGGATTAATAAGAAAACTGCCGTGATCTGAAAAAAGGAGAAAACCCACCGCCGTAATTCGCCGTAAGCCCTATTATAATGATAGGGTATATAGCGATAAACTCACTAAATAATGAAATAAGTGTAAAATTTAGATTAAATTAATTATATTAGTTTTTTGTAAAAAGACGCCGTCCTTTTTATTTACCCCGCCACTTTAGGGCCCCTCCTCCCGATACAAATCCGGTCCGACGTCGATGCCATCCGGGGCGGAATAATCAGGGAGTGCGAGAGACCATAACGCTGCCCGCTGCGGTAAGCAAAAGGAATATAAAATAGAACGAGACCAGTAACAGGTAAGACTGATACGTAATTGCCGGTACATGAGGAAAATCAAGTAAAGTTAGCAAAATCGTTACAGACAAATTGATATTTGATGTTTGTAACAAGTTTATGTTAAGATTTTTTAGTAATTAAAATTACATAAAATATGAATAGATACTTCATGCAATTATGATTTATTGTCAATTATATACGAAATGTTTATTTAATAAAAGAATGTTGTTTTGTACATCAACTGGAAATTTCCATTAATATTATTTATATAACTATTATTCAAAGGCATACTTTGATAATTTATTAAAACTTAATTTTTCTGTACTAATTCTTTAAAATCCTGATGTGTATTTAAGCATGTAGCATGCAAAAATGTGAAAATTATATTTTAGGTAACAGACATATAACTACTTATTTTTACACAAAATCTCAATTTTTCTTTGATTTTGAATAATTCTTCAAACAGATTTGTTATAACTATAATGTAATAATAAAATGTTAGATTTCTTTTTTACTAGAAACTTAAGTTAGTCGAGAAAATAGTTCCATAATAATATATGACTAAAGTAATAATTATAAAATAAATGTATATAAGTTTACAAAGAAATATAAATTTTGTACAATTACAACATGAGAATTTTCTAAAGGATTCTGCTTTATAAAGCATTTTTTCAATAAAAATATGAATGACAGACACGATCTTAGTTAATAAATCTAAATAATTTTGTAAAAAATATAAATGTAATACAAACATTTTATATTTAGTCATTTATTCATTATAATTTTAGAATATTTTAAAGTAATAAAACTGTTGCGATATGAGCATCTCAAATTGAGAATAAATATTAGTGCCACTAATAGGCGTCAAAAAAAATACGCAAAGAAATATTGGAATGAACTGAAATCAATCAAAATTTTATGTACATTTCTTAATCTTACTTACGTAGATGGATTTTACAGAAAGGATAAGCTAATCACAGTGGTCATTAATATGGTTTTTTTATTTTGAAAATAGACTTCCTATTTCCTGAATCTTACTTTGAAGAAACTACCCTTTACTCGTATAATAATTCATAACCAAATAATTTAGACTGAAATTTGTTATAAAAAGCCACAATGACTGACATAGTTAATTTTATATGTATAACTGTTTAAATAAAAAACTATCAAAATATAATGAGGAAAGTTCAAGGAAAAAATCTACAGTTATTAAAAAATACAATATCTGTGGAAGTAAAGAGCTAGATCAAAAAGAAAATATGGATTCGGTCAAAAAAGTTTTAGCGATTTTCTGATTTTTTTCCTATAACACTGTATAGATGCGTTATAACGTTATTGAACTTAATAATCGAAATAACGATAAATGATCTCTTTTTACAAATTCTGGTATCACTTTTTACAAATTTTACAATCATTCTGGTAGAAAAAATTTTACTACACCTTCTAAGTTGCAGCAGTTATCAGGTAACTACAAAAAACGGATTGGGTGTGTTATTATAGATGGAAGAAACAAGTAATTATTAGAACTGATTGGAAGAAATTTATAAACCTTGTGAAATTTTTTTACAGAAAATATGTAATTCCTTATGAGTGTAGTCTTTGTGCTATAACAGTGAGAGAGATGAAACCAAAGGCAACCTGTTGAAGATTGACAAAAGTTATTAGTTATTTCTGAAGACAAAGTACAATAATAAATTATCAGCGATAATGATAAAACTATTATAAAAATAATAGTTTCATACTCATATATTTTCTATGCGCCACCTATGGATTGTCCAATCAATTACAGCTACCGCCGAAACCGAGCTAACATTTTCTACGCTCGAATCCAGTCACCCGTGGTAATGCCTGTGTAGACTTTCTTAAGCAATAATAAAAAATATTGCTTAGAAAATAATAATTTTAATGTTTTAAAAATGTAGATTTATGAACAAAATATTTTTAATATATTTATAATATTATATATTTATAAAATTTAGAATACAAATTCGAAATAGTAAGCAATTTATAGAACATCAAAAATAATAAACTCAAAAATTTTCTTCATTTGTATAAAAAAATTATATTCTTTACTACATTCTTCACTAAATATAATAAAAGAATAATTAGTTATTTTTAATGAGTATAAATTATCGACAGTTGAAAATTCAGATTTTTGTATGTATGGATTATTCTAATGTAAATAAAAAATTTAAATAGAATTGAAATAAAAAATGTACTCTAGAAAAATTCTGTGGAAATTTTTGGAATAAAGTCGTGCTTTTTGTCACATTAGATCATCTATACTAATTAGTCTTTTTTTTCTAATCATAATTTTTCTTGTCACTTTATATATATTAGAAAAAGTTGTTAAAATATTCAAATATAATAATTTTATAATTATAATTAAATAAACATAATAATAAAAATAATTCTCTTAAAATCGTATAAATATATCATTATGAATAAAAAAATAAAGATAATCTGAATTTCTGTATAAATTTTTTAATCATTTTTTTTATTGTTTTGGTACATTTTTTTTTAATTTTAGCTTTTAACAACTTTTTTATTAATTTCGATTCTTTTAAAAACGTTTCTTTTTTGTTCTATACTGCAATTTTAATTTATGACTACTTTTGAATCAATTTTTTTATTAATATAATGATATAAGTTATTAATATATTTTTAGACGCTTAATTTTAATAAATATTAATATAGATGTAGAATAGTATAGATATAGAATAGATATAGATATATATAGAATACTTAGGTCTTGAGAGAAAGTATCATATTTGAAATATATTATTTGTATCGTTTTTTTTAAATAAGTTTTTAAAACGACTTGGTAACTAAAGAAATAAAGGCGAAAGAAACTTTAGAAAGTACATAATAGAAGAAAATGGAAACTTATTACACAATATCATTCGAAATTACAAAATATTTCTCAGTTTCTAAAATACTTAATGGTAACTTGTTTATTTAGAACATTATAAATAAAGATTGAATCCTAATTTCTTCTTAAAGTTAAATATACTTTTATTTATATATGAAGTCTATCAGAGTATTATCTATGAGTTATGCTTATAGCTATTTCAAATGATTAAAAGATTTATAAAGCACATTATTAGCTAAACAACTACTTTTTTTGTAAATTTATTATAGTTTCACATAATCCTTCTCTACTTTTTAGTTCGTAAATTAACTTAATTAGAAAATTATCATATGTATATAAATTTTAAAGCTTTAATAATTCTTATTAATAAATTAGTTGTTTTCTATAAGTGAAGAAGAAAGAATATACTTTATAAACTATTCTGTCATATTAAATTGAAACGAAATCAAATTATAATATTCCTCTTGATTAGTTTCAATAATTAATTAAAGCTTGACACATAATTTTTATTATATTATTTGGTTACATGTTTGTTATATATATTTATATATAATATGAAAATTATAAAATGCAAATTTTTTAATTTAAATATTTCTTATACTTTTGAGTGATATAAATACAAAACAAATTTTGCATTAAAAATTTATATAATCGTTTTAGATTATTAATTTAAAATTATAGCAATTATATAAATACATAATTGTTTCATTATTTTATATTTATAAATTCAAAATTATTTGAATAATTAATGTGCAATGTAACGTTATGATAATTCCTATTGAATTTATAATTGGTTTAATTTACAAGACATTATATTTAATTAAAACTATAAATATCTTTTTAATTTTACATAGATATATAAATTATAAATTATAAATTCTTTTGACGATTTTGTAAAACTTAAATATCTAATCATTTAAATAGATTATTAAAAATACGTCTGAATCTTTAAAATGATATAATAGTAGTTATTTTATAAATTTCTATTTTATTTATTTTAACAAGGATTTTTTAAAAAACCAAGCTACTAAAAATAAAAAATTTTCAATTAATTTTATACATAAACTAATTTTTATTCAGTCTAATATACTTTCCTCATCATTTTAGTAGACAAATTATGCTAGACTGATAAATCAATTTTCGAAATTATATTTATATATGATAAATAAAACAAAAATATCTCATTTAATTTAAATTATTTTTTCTTTTCTGATACTTAACAACCATTTAAATTTAATAAAATATTCTTTCATAGTTAACAAATACATTTATGATTTAAAATTTTAATAATAAAATATTATTTGCTTTCTGCTATATAACAGACATTATTTTCGAATTTCTAAACATTCTTAAGTAATATATTTAAATTTTAATAATTGAAAATTATTAAATTAAATTCTATATTTTTAAAGATATACCTACTTTGTCTACGTTATATAGCTAATTTAGTTTATTCTATATGTTTTTTTGAATGTATTTTTTCATACTTTAGTTTGTAAAACATGATATAAATTAGTAGAAAAATTAAAATCTTCTATCAGTATACTAATACTATACTATTACAGCAGTTTGATTACCAGAGGGAAATTTATAAGTTTTTAGTGAGAACAGATCTTATATTATTTTAGATAAAAAAACGTGTGTGAATTATTTTTCAATGTACAAGTCATTCCTGTCAATGCTTGTCAACCGCAATTATTTAAGTACTAGTTTTCTGCTAAAAAATAATTATGCATACTCTAGAAATATATAAATGTATATAATGAATATGAAAATTTTGACATGAAACTGTTTTATGTTTTTTTAAATAACCAAAATATCTTACTTAAAAACTGAGTGGTTTACTTACTACTTATACGAAGATAAATGTAAAAATGTTATACCTTGGAAGTTATAATTGTTTGTTTTTCAATAATATAATTTTCATTTAATACTATTTTGACACGTATGTATTCATTTGCAGTTTTTATAATTTTATAAATTTTCATATACAGTTGAGAAAAGAAAGAATCGTAACTGTTCAATGTTACTGTTTTGTTGATTTCATAAACACGTATGCATTACGTATATTCATATCATTGGATTGTTTTGCTCATGCGTAGTTTCCAAGCTTGTGTGGATTATTATTCATTTTAGTATTAATAATGCATATGCTGGGTGAACATAAAGCTTTCAATTATATCTTTTTGTGATTGTATTTTGTAGATAATAATATACAATTAATACTTTCAGGTAGTCACTTGAAACAATTTATATACATATATATATATATATATATATATATATATATGTGTATGTATGTATGTATATTGTTCAAATATAATATGCATCGAAATATTAGTTTTATATTATATTACTTCAAGCTTAAGGAACTTGAAAACTAATAAGTAAGCTTTGAAAATGTATTAATTAAATTCAAACTATTTTCGTTGAATTTTTTGTTTCCACTACAATAATTACTGTACAACATATATTTGGATATATTTGAATTTTTTACACTTTCAAAAACAAATGAAGATTCCAATAATTTATTGGCTACTAGAATATACTTTAAAATTCTTTAATTTGTGGTCAGATGAAGTTACTAATATTTCTGGATTGTTATTTCTTATATCAAACGTAATATTAACGATACCTTTTCAATGTTGGGACTGTATAAGACTGGAAAGTTCAATATTATTGATAGATAGTGCATGTCTTATTATCGATGAGTTATGTACACACACTAAAGTCTGCTTAATGTTGATAAATAGAAGGTCTGTGATATATTTTTTATTATGCTATTATTTTATATTATTATTCGTTTATTTTTTCAAATTAATAGGCAAATTATCAATCTTCTACATGAAATAGAAGATGATTATACTAAAAGAAAAGTATCAGACAAATGGTTGAAACTTGAATATGAAGCTCATCTCTTTTCTAAAGTTGATAATACTTGGTATCTTAGTGCTATTGTATTATATGTTTTGCAGTTTCTATTTCAATACATAAAATTACCAGTAGAACAACGTGAATTATTATTAAAAGTATATTATCCTTTTGATTACAAAAGTTCGCCAATCTATGAAATTATTTGTTTTCTTCAAATTTTTCAAATATTTTCAATTGCTATTTTTCATTCAATGAGTGAATCTTTACTTGCAGCATTAGTAAGTATATACATCATATTATTCTATCTTTATAGTGTAAAAAAAAATATATACATAAATTATACATCTTCTTCGTTATAAATTTTTATAAATTTTATATATGCAACATATTTACAGTTATAAATATAGACATTTTAATTAAATATAAATTTTATCTTTTTATATTCATGATGTAAGAATGATTGTTTTCTTTAGTTCTTTATGCAGTTAATTTTTTTTAATTCAAATATGTAAAACATATATACAATAATTATTTTATATCTTTTAATTAAAAAATAAATTTTCCAGAGATTTATTTTGTATAATACAAAATTTATTGAAAAATATATACTATATATATTAGTACTTATTAGTATATTATTATATATTAATATTTATAAGTATTTTTATAAATATTTTTCTATATATAAAATATATAACATATTTACTGCTTTAGATCCTTCATGCTTCGGGTCACATTCATTTATTAATTGATCAAATAGAAATATTATCTGATTATTGCAGTAAAAATTTAAGTACCAACACGAAGAAAAAAGAAAATATGCAGATTACGTTATCTAAAGTATGGAAAAAACATCTAAAAGTATTAAGTTTATTTAGTAAAATTGAAAGTATTTTTATGTACGTATCACTTTTTCAAGTGTTTCTTAGCACTCTAACTATTTGTGCATCTGAATTTATTATACTTACAGTACGTTATGTTAAATATATATTATATATAAATAAAATTTTAAATATAGATAAAAATTAGAAAGTTAGATATTAAAATTTAATTATATTATTCTTTAACTCATGCATATTTATAATACATAAAAATCACATTTGTATAGACCTTTTTTAGTAAAAATATGAATTTTTAAAAAAAAAATTACGAATATCTATATTTAAAATTAACAATTTATTCATTTTTTCGCATGTATATATATATATCTAATTGAAATATATCTAGGCTTTACAAAAAAATGATATGTTACATGTATTAAAATTTGGTGGTATGATTATGGCGTTAACGTGTCAAGCATTTTCATACTGTTTTGCAGGTCAATATATTATAAATAAGGTAATTTCAGGTTTTCATTTTTGTTCCTATCAAATTAGTTTATTTATATTGAACATATAATATGTTTCCAGAACGATACAATTATTTATTCTATTTATAACACAGTTTGGTATAATATGGAAATAAAAGATATTAAATCATTATTATTTATTATCAAAAGAATGCAATCTCCATTAGTGATAACTGCAGGCAAATTGTTTATATTATCTACGGAAAGTTTTCTTATGGTAAGTATTTTTAAAATTTATACATTTTCTTATCCGGAGATCTTCACCACTAGCGAAAAACATATTTCAAACTGTTAATAAATATAATATATTCTAACGTCCTTAAATTTAAGAAAAAGCAACGAAGATACAGTTAAGCTGTCGTAAACTTTTATGAATCTAGAATAATAAAATTAAATCATAATTTTTCAACGCAGGTCTTAGAATGAAAATGTTATAGATGGATTAAAATAAATATATTAGATTAGTAAAGTACAATTTTCATAACTATTTCAGATTAAGTACTTTTGAAGAATTTTTAAGGTAAATAAATAAAATCATGATGTAACAGATATAGTTAGAGAATTGGATATTATATATTTTATAAGAACAATTCCAAATAACTTATAAATAGGTTTCTTAATTATTAGAAAATAGTATAAACGATAACGAAAATTAAATTTGTGATATTATGATATTTTCATTATTAACGAAAATGACTATCTAGCAATGTTTAAATAATACTAAACAATAATAGAATACAGATTACTAATAAATAAATAAGTTAGGAAGTAATTTCTTGAATGTAAAGAACATTAAGTACCAACCTAAATTACAATCGATTTAAACCACTCCATAATCATAAAAATACCAATAATCTATAAGCGATATCAAAAGTAAGATTCGAAATACATCTGAAAACGTATTACAAATATTTGTAATACGTTTAAGTTAAAAAAACAATAAGTATAATAAGTTAAAATAAACAATAAATGTAATAAGTTAAAATAAACAATAAGTGTAATAAGTTAAAATAAACAATAAGTGTAATAAGTTAAAATAAACAATTATGTTCTATAGAAAATAATTATAATAACCACGAAACATGTATTGGTATAAATTGAATTAGAAGCGATTCAAAAGCTAGTTTAAATTTTATACGATATAAAAAAATAATTTAATAATAGATATACATGACTCATTTGAGAGATTCATCTATCTAATTAACACTTGATGGGTTTAAATGAAAATATGTGTAATATATGCAACTCATTTTCGCCTTTTACTTTATTAGTTAAAATTTCATCTGCCAGCTTCGAAATATCTCTCTTATTTTAACTATTTTTCTATTTTTAAAATTAATATTTGATGCTTGTATTATACAATAGAGATAAATCTGTTTTAGAAGTTTTAATTATATTTAATATTCGTTTTGTACCTTATATAATTTTTCGTATATTACTAATTTAGAATGAATTTTCATTTATTAATATTGTTGATGGTGTATACACTTTCAAATCACATTATAATTCAATATGACTGGACTATATTGATAGTTAATAGTGACATCGTTAGTTTTAGATAATATGGAAATTCAATTATTGTTGTAAGTTAATTTATACCTAATTTTCTTATTTAGCTTTATAACTTATATGTTGCAATATTTGGAATATAAGTTTTGGAAAATAGTAACTAAATTTTGAAAAATTGATTAATATTTATATTCTAATTATTTTTAATGGCCTATAAACGCAATTTTTTTGCAGTAAATTTAGATTACTTGATTTTAAATTAAATCTAGAATTTGCATATTTTTACTTTAAAATATTGTTAAAAAATTGTATTTTCTAGAATGTTTCTATTTAAATTTGAGTTGACATTAGGATTTTCATATTAAGCATAATTGGATTTTCCTGCGTTTCTAAATAATATAACAAAACGTTTCACAATTCTTATATTTAGTTTGAAAATAATTTTGCTTGAGATTATAATTATATTATAATAGATATTATTATAGTTCGCATTTTTATATCAACATTATGAATGGAAGTACCTCGTTGTCTTTCAAAAATAAAAATCTTACGATTCTTCTACATTAATATTTTAAAATTCCAATATTTCAAGTAAAGAATTTTTCTTTATTTCCTGACCTATTGTCAATTGGATTATTTTTTTTTATATGTTTCGATACTTTGGCTGTAGATAATATGGTATTATAATTTTTTAATAAAATAATAAATACATTTCAAGTTTATTTTTCTAGTGATTCAATGCCAGAACTTGATTTAAGAATATCATCAATAAGAAATTGATTTAAGAATATCATTATCGAAATTACTTTTTAGTTAAAAAATCTTTGTTAACTGTTTGTTGACAAGAAAATAATTTTAATGGTAATTATTATGCAATTTATTCTCACCGAAATAAATTTTTAATTCAATCCAATATATAGATTTCCGATTTCAAAATAATGTTTTTGCATGATTTATTATTTTGGTTTAAATAATAATAATACAATTAACTGATTTTAATGATGGTATCTGATAAAGCTAGACAAGTATTGCAATTTTTAACCTGTTTCTTTTCACCATCAAAAAATGTGAGCATTTCAAAAGCTGTATTAATTCAAATTTTTTTAAGATAAAAACTTTTTGATCTATCCAAACATTTTTTCATAAAATCATTTTTTTATTTATGCACACTTTTTAATTTACAAAATCTTACATCAATATTATTCACTGATTGAAGTTTTTCTGATGAGCTATTTTTCCTGTTGTTGAAAACCCTGATGATGCTTTTGACAGTGAAGACTTAATTATTGTTGATACAGTCGATCCAGTATTATAAAAGTGTTGATTTCTTGATGTAGGTTCTTTTTTATGCAAAATGAACATGTAAGATGCAAATTGATTTTCGCTTAAAATAATCCTTAATTTTTTACACCAATTTATCAAACATACCTAATTAATCATAACACTTGATCGATTTAAATAAAAATATGTATAATTTATAAAATTCAAATTAAATTATAAATAAATGTTTATAACTATAATAATTTTTTCTGGAAGTTCTGAACAGGATAGATTCGACGCTTTATTATAATTTGTAATGCAAGTAGAAAATTTTTACATTTGCCTTACAAATTTTTTATTAAAAGATTTTTTATTTATATAATTTTTATTTATTTATTGATATATTTTTTTATTAATTTTTTTATTAATTGATTAGTTTTGGATAATGTTTAGTGCCGAAGATAGTTTATCGATGACTCCATAAATTTTTCGAACGAAGATGTATAATTTCTATTGAACGTGACAAGCATCCGGTATAGTCAGTATTTTTGTCATTTGGTTACTTGGTATCATATTATTTAAATTATATTTTCACATACAGTCATTACTCTCAGTATAATGCCTAATTTCACCTTCTTATATTATTCATGATTATTTTATTTCCATCATTATTTTCGTGGAATTTTAAATTGTTCTTCGTTCTTTTTCATAGCATAAGTGAAATAAAATATTGATGATGTACATAATTAACATATAAGAATATGTGTAAACTATTGAATAATGTACACGAAAATTATAGTAAAATATTTATATGCATCAAAGTCAAAGAAATGTGCACAATTGAAAATTAATAAAATTTACTTAGTAATATAAATAAAATAAATGATTCCGTAATAATGAATAAAACAACTGTAATTTAAAAGATGAAACAAAATATCTACTAATTAGAAAAGTTTATTATTGTATTGTATTTTGTACAGTTAAGTTAAGTTATAAGGAATTGCAATTCTTAAGTGATAAGAATTACAAGATAAAAAACTCTAATTATATTTTTTATTAAAGAAACATTTGCTGTTCAAACTATATGAATGATGTATGATAAAAATATTTATGAATTGCTAAAAAATATAAGAATGAATAATCTTTTATTTAGAATATATTTAGTTGTTATATGATGCTAACCTGTGCTGATACAAAATATCGGTTCTTACTGTAGCAAAGAATGCTACAGTATTTGATTATAAAATATTTAGAAAAATATTAGATATATAACAGTAAAAAATCTAATGCGAATAAGAATATTACAGATTAATAAGGCAAAATAATTCATACACGTTAATATCATGTATCCAAATTAATGTAAAAATATATATTTAGTGTAAAATAAAATAGCAGTATATATGATTTTTGTAAAAATATTAAAGCAGAGTATTATAAGCACCAATTTTATAAATTGGTATAAAAAGAAAATAGTGGTGACATAGTTTTAACAAACTAGTTTGTTTTTACGTACTAAATGATAATTCAATATCTTTCTCACATTATTTCACTAGTAAAATTAATATCAATTCTTACATCAGTTCTTATTCTTTTAAATAATTGTACTTAAATAAACTTTTTTGTTACTTTCTATGTTATATCGAAGAACTTAATTCTTTCAATGAATAATATTATTTGGTCTTTATTCTTAATATTTCATATTTAGAAAGTAATAATATATGATGAAATTATTTAATTAAATTTTATTCATAAAATTCAAGAATATATAATATTAATAATTTCATTGTTTCTTCCGAATTCATGAATTTCATACATTAGTTTTGTAATGTACTTTTATATCTATTAAATAACTTTGTAAAGATATCTCTCTCTTTATTTCTAGTAATTTTCCAATAAGTAATAAATCATAAAAGTTGGATTGATTTCATGATTAAGATTGAGTTATTGAATATCTGTACATAGTGGTTAATATTTATGTCTCTAAATTAAAAAAATAATCATGTTCTAAATTATTATTATTTCAGAAGAAAATTTTAAAATCTATATCGAACAACAAGTAGATTAAGCAAACAAATAACTGGTAATATGTTAGTGTAAGTGAAGTTATACTCATTTATAAATTTAAACTTTGGATATGAATTCGTATTTGTCATTTTAATCTGGACTTATAGATAAATCTAGTTTTATCGGCAGGTGTGAAAGTTGTATATTAAATTATATTTAACATTTTTTAGTTTATATACTTTAAATTTTTAACTGGATGTTTAAATGGAATTTTTATTTATTTATTTTATTTAATATAATATATACGCTCACACTTTCAAAATAATAAATTAATAAATGATATACTTATAATTATGAATTCTTTACAACATCGTTTGTGTATACTGTACTACGTTAATTTTGGTGACGTTTTACTCCTATGACACCTTTATTCTTACGATAGAATATATCGAGAACGTGTTCCATAAGCCAGTAAACCATTTGATTATGTACGTTTTACGCAAATTATACAAAACATTTAGATAGTATCTTAAAAATTATTTCGCGATATCTAATTTTATACTTCAGCGTGAATACTTTCGTTGTATGTAAATATTTTATTTAAATGAAATCTTTTTATTCAGATTAAACATTGTAAATAAGACATATCTTTCTTTATTCTATATAGTACAACTAAGTAATAATTTGAGAAAGCAACGGTTGACGTCGAGGTTGAAGACGCTAATCCCAAATAAAAAGTATCGATTACCTTTTTTTGCTCTTACAGTTCAAGGTTACCAAAAACGCCCTAACAAGAGCAGATCGCTATAAAAATCGTAAAAATTGCTCGTTATAAAAATCGTCGATGAGGGTGATTTCGAATAGTGACGTCCAATTTACGTTAGATCGCCTTTACAAGAGCGGTTGAAGTGATATCTCACGAGCTATCCATTCGGAAGAAACGAAAACAAAAATAAGTCGATTTCTCCTTAATCAGTTAGAGATAGTTATGGTACTACGCTTCGAAGTAGTTCCGGAATCGAGTTTAGAGAGAGAACTGTCGCTCAAGGTGGTGTAGGTGTCACTCGAAGTATCCTTTTTCCCTGTTGTTCCTGCTGTACTACTACGGGAGCCCTTATGCTTCTCTCAGTTCTGGTCCAAAGTAACGCCGCTCTAATTGCAGCGCGAAAATTGTCCGTGTCGCCTTAGCGAAATTTCCAAGCTTGACTCGTTTGCTTCGTTCCCTCTTTTTCTCTCATCCTAGACAAGCACAGGACAAGCGTGTGCGAAGTGGCTGTGTCCATATCGGTAGTGATCTGTTTGCACGAGCTTGAGGAATAAATTGCCGAATGACGCGGCGAGTGCGTCTAGCGTGCGTCAACTTTTAATCACTCATAGAAAAACTAAATAATGTAATCAATCGAAAAGTTTAAAGTAAATGATTATAAGTAGAAATTACTTAGTATATTCAAGGATATTATGAGTGTTATATATTTTTAAATGAGTTAAGTTTTACTAAATTAATCATGATATAAATTTCATATTTTTAATAACATTCAATTCTTAATTTATCATTAATTTAAAATGATATATAAACAAAATATAATAATCTAAATTATTTACTTAAAAGTAATTATAATTATAATAGTTATATACTAACTTTTAACTATTGAATAAATAATAATTTAATAAATTATGTTTCAAACATAAGAGATATCTTATTCTAGGAGCGTATTATTTGATGAATAGTGTTCTTGATAAAACATTGAAATAACTATTTCGTAAATATATTTTTTTAGTATAAATGTATGTGAATATGATGTATTAATATTATTTTATAAGTATATATTTTATTTTGTATTAGAAATAGAATATTCATTAAAAAATTTTGTTCCAGATAATCAAAACATCTTTTTCTTATTTCTCTGTCCTTAGAGTAGCATATTCGTAGAAGGCATTAATAATAGAATAAAAGTAGAAAAAAATAAATGAATATCATGAGAAACTTGAATATAAAATTTAATAAATGTACACACACACACACAAATATATATATATATATATATATATATAAGTAGGTATGTATATGAAAATAAAAGTTCTTTGCATTTCTCAAAAAATAATGAAAATAGTGAATAAATTGATTTGTTCTGAAAATGTTTTAAAAATTCTTAGCATACACAATCCTTATATATTTATCTTTGCCATAATACTGACTCATAATGATTAAAGAAATTATTTTACGTTTAGTATATTTAAACCAATTCTTAAACCAAATACTTTTCAAACTTTTTATATATTCGATACATTAATAAAGTTTAGTGTTGATAAAATAAATTTATTGAATGTAATTAATTATTAATAATATATTTAATTTATAAAACTATTTATCCGATAAAAATTTAATAATACAAGTACATTTAATTCAATAAGATCTCGAATACATGTACTATTCATGTATTTCTTAACAGTCTTATGAACGATCAATTCAAATCTGATTAATTTGAAGTTTAAGTGAACATTAATTTGTACAAAGATAATACTAATTTTATGTATGACAAACGGATATTTTAATAATCAACTGATTTTTTGTAATTATGATTCTAAAATAATGTATCTTTTATTAAACTTTTGATTAAAGTTTGACTGAATATTACTATACAATAATACAATATTACTACGATAATACAAATACATAAACTTCAAAAGTATTTTTATATTAATAGTGGTATTTAAATTAATATTCTGAGAAAAAATTTGTTTTGTATTAACAAACTTCTTTATTATTATCTAATTAGTGTTTAAAAATAGATTATATTAGTTAATGAATAAAATAATGAACAAAAAACTATAAAATATAAATGCAGCTTTAATTTTAAAAGTATAATTTAAGAGATTTTAATAAATTTACATTTTAATATTAAGTGCTTAACTATATAATAGAAATTATATCTCATATATACATAAAAAAATTATTCGCTTTTAATAAAACACGACTATAAACAATAAATTTGACGTGCGCCGAAGCTTATTAGCTCCAGCACAAGTTTATCCTTCTGAACGCTTCGTGCGGAATAGGATTCTTTTAGGTTTAATGGATAGAAACGCGAAGAAACTGCATCGAGAAGTATTTCGTTTAAGTGTACGAAGTTTATGATGAATGGGGAAGGGAAAGAGATTGAAGAGATTGAGAAAGGAGAACGTGGAGGTCAATGCAAGTAAAAGGTAGAGAGAGTGGCAGAGGATCCTCCGGTGCACAAGGAGTAAGAATCAAGAAGAATAAAGAAGATTTTCTAGCGAAGTGAGACGTGAAGTGGCCATCTCCTTGGACGCAAAACTCCCCTCGCGGGACACACGAGAGGGCAAAAAAGGGAAGAAGCTAATAAACCGGAGTTTAAGATACGGGAGTGTGCGTAATTCTTAACCGGATTATGTTACAGCGCATACATCAACTAGCGCCCAAAGGACGTGGGGCCGATAATGTCTAGAAGATACAGGAACAACACATCAATAAGAATCGACAGAGCAATCCATCGGATACCGCCGACGAGTCACAAGAGCGCGGCACATGCTCGCCGGATTGGAGTGACAAGAGCATCTTCGCATTTCCGAGTTTAGCAAGAAACTCAGTGGCGCCCAACATTCATCAGCGACAACATCACTTCCATTGGTTAACGCACCTATACCGACGTTACTCCAAGTACTAACAATACTATCGGCGAAGCCGATTCCATCAACCAATGCGCTGACACCAACGTCAGTTCCATCAATCGATGCGCTAATACCGACGTAGGTTTCATCAACCGATGCAATGACACCGATGCCACTTCCATCGGCGGACATGCCGATAACAACACCGCATCCTATCGGCCGATTTGCCAACGCCGACGTCTACTCTATCAACCAGTGCACCGATATCGACGCCATGACTCAAGATTGACGCGCCGATGTCAACACCGTTGCAAGAGCTAAGCGTGCCACTAGTAGCGTTGCTCCCAATGAAGACTTAACCCACGCCGACGCTGCGTCGAGATCAAACGGGCCAACGACAACACCGCTTCCTACGGACAAAAGTTGCATGGTAAATGGGTTAACTTACGGATTCAACGACTATAATTTGTGATGAAAAATCCATTTTTCTCGCAAAGGAAATAAAAAATACTATCACTAAAATACACGTGCAACCGAAACCACGGTAAGAAAATGATGTGGCCGACGCCATATTACCTTATCGATCAGAGAGAACGCGGTTCGCGCCCTTTCTTCCTGGTGGATGCGGTTCGCTACGCCATCCCTACCGGTCTGGGAGTGACGCGATTCGCACTCTCTCCTCCAAGGCAATATCAGTTGCTACGCCACCCTGATTGCTCCGGGAGTTACGCAATTCGCGCTCTCCTATCTCAGACGGAAGCGGTTCGCTACGCCATCCCGACCACTTAAAGAATGCGTTTGCGACGTTCTCTCTTCTTGACCATCCTTACGTTCCTTATCCCGAAGTGTAACGAGAGCATCAGCCTCAGGAGGGTGGAATAATGCGAGGCGGCAAGCCACATGCGATTTAGGCCCAGATTGTAAAAGTATACATAAAGTGAAAAACCACAATTCTAGTATGTAAAAATAATGAAACCGTATTGTAAAAGAAACACAAAGAACTCAAGGACGTAATGCACCGTCCGCGTGATGTATCAAATAAACCGCGAACACTATAGTGCTAAAGAACGAATCCTTACTGAATATAACTTTTTTTTGTAGCGGTGAGACGCCGAGAGACAAATGCGAATAAAGAAGCAATTATTTCATTATTATAAATATTGCGTTATTAATTATCGTCCTTTTCTAATAACCATTCGTTTTCCACCTCAAACAAACCCTGGCTGACAAGTTAATCCGGATAAACAAAGGGAAAGGGAGTGAGCAAGTAGGCGCTGCGAGGAGTCCTATCATGTCTCATGCTCACCCGATAACAGGAGCTGCAGGAGGCGAAGACGACTCACCGAGAAAACGAAAGCAAAACCGTCACAAACTTACTTGACCAACTGGCAAAGCTACAACTTACGCACAAGTACGAGTGCGACTATTCAACCCATTCCAGAATTCTCCGACGAGGGGTACGAAGATCCGGAGCAGTTTATCGCTGATTGCGAAATCTTCTTCGCAAAAACAGCGATCGACGCTTGCCTGCAAACACTGACAGCAGCGAACTGTCTGCGAGAAGAAACGGCGAGGTTGCAACGGAACCTTCCAACTCCCAGGCAAGAATTCACAGTATTGTTGCGGGAACAATATGCGAGTCGGCAAATGTTGAACGAGTTATAAGTTCGGTTATACGATTTGCATCAGTATGAAACCGAAAAAGTTAAAACTTTCCTGAAAAGACTGTGTCTTCTGGTGCAACGGTTATTGTCGGGAGCCACGCCCGCCGTAATCATCGGCATTCTCATGCAAATCATCATCCAACGATCAAAAGATATCTGCTTGGGACCGATCTATAGACCGTAGGCGAATTAATTTCGTTGTTGAAACAGGCAGAGGTAAACAACGCAACAGCAACGAGGTTAGTGGAATGCCGAGATGACCTACCGCACGCTTCAGTACGTCGAGCAATAGCATCGTACGACCCGGGCACACGCACCCGTTTACCATCCTTCGCGGTGTCGTTGAGGGACGACAAAGACATACGTGAATCAATGCGTTTCCGAAACCAATTTTCTGAGAGCTTCAGCAACGGCACTAAATACCTTTATTGGTGATTGAAAGATTATGGACTTAGTGAATTCAGAGGCAAGTTATAATTTCCTATATCCGAGGATATAGGGAAAAAAATGCTGATATAGGAATTACGGGAAAAACGCGTGCTTTTGGCTCGAAACAGGGCTGGTATCACGCTTCAAAGAAAAATTGTTTTGCTAGTTTCGGTGGCCGGGTTGTTCATTGAGACATATTTCTTGCTTACCATAGATCGTCGTTTTGATGCCATACTCGGAAGGAGATGACTTCGAAAGAATAACGTCCTTCATGGCCATCAGTTTGATTGCCTGTATTGGAAATAACAAGAGGAAAAGAGTTTTTCTTGAAAGCTTTCCCCGACAAGTATCGCCGGAGTTTCGAAGGTACCTGTCGAACCGAATCCAGCATGAATTTTAGCAGCTGCACCAGGAAGAGTTTCGCCAACTGACGAGCGACACAGTCACATAATCAAAGATGCCGACTCATTTCGCCAGACGAAGTTCATCCAACACTAAATTGTCATGATGGAGGGAAAACCCTTTCAGCTGACTCCATATAGGTACTCCGTTCCTTTATCGAGGCCTCTTCATTGTCGAACGCTTCGCCGATTGTCATAGTGCCAAAGAATAACGGCAGCTACCGATTCTGCGTAGACTTTAGGTGCCTGCCGAACAGCATTACCGTAGTCTCCACCCAGCCTTTGTCTGTGATTCATGAGGTCTTAAAGGACTTCGGAGAGGCAACCGTATTTACAACGTTAGTTTTGAAGGAAAAAGCAAAGTATTGGTAGATTTCCTTGATAGAAAGGGCTAGTAAGTACACCACTTTCGTAACGCCGGATGGAGGACAATACACCTTTAAAATGACGCCGTTCGGTCTTTAAGAAGCTGAATGCACCTGTTCGCAGCTAATCAATCCGGAAGTACTAGAAGGATTAATGTGAACGTGCTGCATAAATTACTTGGATCTGCGATTATTTGAAGAACTGGACAGAGTACCTGTTCTACCTCACGTTGATTTTCGAACGATTAAACACGTAAGGCTTCACGAGAGCCGTCGATAAGTGTTCTTTTTCTTCACGGATAACTACAACGAAGTCAGAAAGGAGCACGTTCAACCGGTGTTGGAAACGCTGATGCCGCACTTGAAGAAGGACCTTCGTGAGTTTTTCGAGATTTGGTAGGCTCCCCGCTGGAAAGAAACGTTTAGGATTAGTAAGGTGCATAGCGTAGATATAGTCACTGTCGTACGCCCGAGGGCAGATTCGCTCAAGCTTTATATGAGCGAAGTGAAGCAAGCGAACATCAACGAAACATTGGTACATTACCCCTGTATCTAAGAAACGGGCGGACGAAGACAGGAGCAAAGCAGGAGTTCGGCGTCGGCAATCTGTAAAAAGAGCCAAGGACAGTCAAAAAAGGGGGCACCTATTAGTCGTATCGGAGAAATTCGAGACAACGAGGAAAGGGGGCGGAGAAAATACGACCTCCATTCCCGGTGACCCTGGGGCCTGTATAATAGTGGACGCCGGCAACTGACGATGTTTCGATATGTTAAACTTTAAGCTGTGTTTTAAGTCTTATCTGAATCAATCGATATCGATTGGCGTTATGGTTAGCTAAGTTGAAAGCACGGTTGAAACGCGTTGCCAGACAGATCTCACTGAATCAATCGAAAGCAGAAGAAATAACGCGCCAGTGTTTGAAAAAATCAGGAAGCAGGGTGTAATTACGAAGAATGATTTTGGGCAAAGGAATATAGTCGGATGGGAATGTATGAGGCGACCTGCTAGAAAGGGGATTGACGTGCGCCGAAACTTAGTAGCTCCAGCACAAGTTTATTCGTCTAAACGCTTCGTGCGGAGTAGGATTTTTTTAGATTTAATGGGTAGGAACGCGAAGAAACTGCATCGAGAAGTATTTCGTTTAAGTGTACGAAGTTTATGACGAATGGGAAAGGGAAAGAGAATGAAGAGATCGAGAAGGAAAAACGTGGAGGTCAAGTAAAAGGTAGAAAGAGTGGCAGAGGATCCGACGGCGCACAAGGAGTAAGAAGCAAGAAGAATAAAGGAGATTTTCTAGCGAAGTGAGATGTGAAGTGGTCATCTCCTTGGACGCAAAACTCCTCTCGCGGGGCACACGGGAGTGCAAAAAAAGAGGAACTAACAAAAACAGAGTGCAAGATACACTGTGTGGCAGAATAAGAACGTGCGTTACTGCTAATCGGAATGTATTACAGAGCATACATCAATTTTCGTAATATCATTCTTTTTTAAAGACAATAATTAACTATTTACAATAATATAATAATTAATTATTACAATTGTTCTTGTTTTTAGATACTATCATTCAAAGTCTTTAAACGATCTTTTATTATACATTTATGTACATGTCCGAAACTAAATAATATATCATAGATAAAAAATTTACGTTTCATAAAGAACTTCTCATCAAGAAGAGTAGAAACATCGTTAATTCACCGTTTTTATTAAACTTGATACAATATTAAGTTTTACAAATCTATAATATATTTCAATATTTTATAAATTTTTGCCATAATCTCATGGAAAATATTTATACTTTTCAATAAATTGATTATAATTACTTTAGAGTTCAAAATAGAATAAGTGACATTTTTTACTATTATTATAAATTTGTAAAAATTATAATGAATACAGTATCATGTGTATGAATAACTTTTTAAATTAATAATATACAATAATCTACATATTCTGAATCTAATCTTTTTAATTATAAGATTTTAATATTATAATATCAATTTACTATCACATATGTATTATGAAATACGCATAGTAAATTTTTTATAAGTTAATCATTTGACTGTTAGGTTATGATTAAGACAATTTTCAATAAAATTTGTTATTTTATTTTTAATAATTTTAGTAAAAAATTAAATTCTATTTATTTTTCAACATAATTAATTTAATATTAATAAACATATCTAAATAAAATACCGAGTATACTATCAATTTTATTTTTTCTTTCATATAAATTTTCGGTATTAATAATGAATACCATATTGGATATATTATATGTTATATATTTATACATCGTCTACAAGAAAATATTTATGTGTTCGATTATAGACTCATCATTTAACTATAAGTAAATGAGTAAATGAAAAGGATAAATATGTATAAATATAAGTATTATTATATTAAAAAAGTAGTGCCAAGTTTATGTATGTTTTTGCAAAGGCAAAAAAGCAATACTATATTTTATTTATTTTCTTGTATTAGATCAATATATTTTAGTTTTTCATGAACATAAGACTACTAATTTTTTATGCCTAATTATACATAATTTTTTTAATATTTATATAAAATATCATTATAAGAATGAGTGATATTTTTACAACTTTAAGGTAAACTAAAGGATTCCATCAGACAGTATTCAGTTGTTAGGAAAAGTTTTTCTCCATATTATGGTAAAGATAAATCACGTTATATGCATAAAATATTTTTGACTAATTTAATAACATATATTATAACATATAATAATAATTTAATAACATATATTATAACATATAATAATAATTTAATAACATATATTATAACATATAATAATAATTTAATAATACATATTATAATATGGACAAAATATTTTTTTTACAAAATTTTTTAGAATCAGATATTAAAATTTACAAAGATATTATTTACAAAGTATGTTCCTGAAAAACGATATGCTTGGTCATTCAATTAAAAATTAGATTATATATTACCATATATGACAGTATTGAATATTTTATTACACAATATGCAAATACAATATACATGCATTGCAATATACAATATGCAAAACATGCAACAACGTTTACTGATAGAGAAATTCATTATTCAAATAATACTATTGATTTAATTGAATAGTGTACAAGTTTAAGAGCTTCATACCGTTGGAATAGATTTTTAAAGTAAAAAATATCAAAGTAATCAATTAATCAATTACATTATTTATGATGTAATACATGCATTATATTACTCCTTGATCACATTCCATTTTCTTCAGTTATAAGCCGTCATTAAAATCATTCCTTCTTAATATTAACTGCATTTTCTAGGAGTATAAAAGAATGATAATTCTATTTTATAATTAAATATAATAGAATACTTAGTTACGTAAATACGAAATTAAATTTATAATAATAACATTGTTTTGTCGATTAAATTTTGTATATGTGAATTGCATAAAATTAGCTAATTAATATGATAATTAATATTCAAATAAAATTTTTTATCGGTTTAAAATTTATTTAATAATGGCTATATATAGTTTAAAATATATTTTTTTACTGATTATAGTTTAGAACTTATGATTTAGAAACTTTTTATTTTAGCCGATTTAATTAAAATGTGCATTGACATGACTACTTTTAGTCTTGTTCGATTGCTATTGAAATGAAGAATGATTTATAATTAAAGACTTATCTGTTTTGAAAATCTATAAATATATTAACTCTTTGCTTTGTGTTATTTTTCATTAAATCTTAGTTATCTCATTACTAATTAATGAAACCCAAATGAAAAATTTTTTAAAATCATAAATAAAACTATTGATCTTTGTAATATCAGTTTAATAAGTAATATGTAATTTGAATAATTTTTTACTTAAATATAGTGTGTATTTAATAATTAAATAGGCAAAAAAATTTTATAGTTCTTCTATAAATTTATGTTTATAAAAAAATCAAACGTTGATTGAGCTAACCTAGTCTTTATAGGTATATATAATTGGTGTGTGTTCTATATATAACATCAAAATATAGCTGGTCTTGCAGTTTCATTTCCGTCATCGACAGACGTTATTCACGAGTTGCATTATGCAGCATATTCATTACTGCCAATATCCTAAATACTTCAAAGCAATAGATTTAACTGTTTGGTAACTCTAAATAATACAAAATTTAATATTAATTCAATATATCCATGACGGATTTGATACTAAAAATTTTAAATCGCTATATTTATAAAATTTGTATTTTTTATACGCTTTTGACCGACTATCAAAATTTTAATTCTGCTTAATTCCATTTCATTTACTTTTGTTTTCAATGTTTTTTATATTTTGATCACCAATTTTTGACGATAAAGAACAATAAATATTTATATGAAAGAATATTTATTTGATTTTTATTCATGCACATAGTTCAATAAGACATTGACAACAATTTAATTAATTTTCGAATTTATTAAGTACTTCTGATTTATTTATGTCTTGTAGACTTTATTCTTTTACTGAATAACAGTGTTTGGTAAATTGTTTTAGACAGAATATTATCTCATGTTTTTATGTTTATATTTTATTACATTTATTATCGGGTAAGAACGCAGCAGTCATTTTTTACTAATTGTATTTTATATGCAGAAGCCTTATGTTCATAAGAAATGTTTGTACGTTTAACATTAAAATTTTTTTACTGTATATTATAAAATCAATAAAATTTAAATTGTTAATATTTTGCTTAATCTGTTATAGTTTCTTATTTAAGTACCTTGATTTTTGTAACTTGTAATTAGTTATGTTCACATTTTAAAAATTCTATATTTTCTTCATTATTGTTCGAAATTTTACTTCAATTTGATTAAAATTCACTTAATAAATAAGGTAACATAGTAATTCTTATACTCATTTTTATAATAAAATAAACATAAAATAATAATACAAATTCAATATATTTGTCATACTTTTATTTTGTTTTGATATATTTCATTATTAATTCAAAAGATCAGGAAATAGTTTCGTCGTACATTCATCTTTCTGAGAAAACCTTCAAAGTTAATTTTTTCTTTGCTACCCTCATCTTATCTTCAATTCAGGAATGAAACAAAGAAAGAAAATAAGTCTCGTAAAAATATAAAAGGTAACCAAAATTATATATAGTTTATTGCTACGTTAATGACAGTCTTTTTTCCATTTTTCAGTAACAGTTTTAATGTTACATAAGAACTAAATGTTTGAAAATTATACCATTAAAATAACAGTATTTAATGTTATTTGAAATAAATAAAGTAGCCACTTTTTTTCATGTAATTGTAACGAAGGAAACATATTAATGTTTATTTTATAAGTACATAAAATAACAAAAAATAGTTTCATTCTATTAATTGTTTGAAAATGTTCAATTTATATAAATGCAACAAACCTTTTTTAATATTACAGAACTTTTACTAAAAAAATCAACATCAAGTATTTAGTTATGATCATCCAAATCTTAGCCTATAACTATAAGATCTATTAAACTTATGTGCTTAAATTAGTTATAAACATTTATTAAAAGTTATTACTACGGTCTGTCTAATCTAAAGAAAAACGTTGATTGATTTAAACTAGCTGCAAACTGCAAAATTGTCGTCTGTGTTGTTATTGTGTAAGCGTTTTTAGTTTACGGAACATTTTCGCTCATGCGTTTTCATGCTACTGTGTCTACTTCAACGACGATGGTATAAGTACGTCCGGGTCCAGGATACGTTTCTATGGTAACCCGCCGTACCGAAGGTAATTCAGGATGGAGTCATATTATACTGTGTACCGAAACCACCCTCTCATAGTGTATTCATAAAATTGGGAACTTAGTTTTGTTTTAGTTTCTTAATTATTTTACTTTAATTTTCATGAATATAATTTAATCCAATAATTAATCCTTGACATTAACATTATAATTATATAAATATCATTGCATAAAAATTCTATTTTAACTGATATTGAAAATCTAATGCTTATAAATATAAATATAAAAAGTAATAAAAAAATTGTATTTTAACTGATTTTTAAAACCTAATGCTTATTCCTTAGCAAAAATTTCGGAATTTTAAATTTTAAATTTAGATTGAATAATCAATGATTAGTATTTTATATGAATAAGTGTATATGTAATATTGATAAAAGTGATTTTTTGTAAAAAAAAAAAGTTTAATCTTTACATTTGCGATACGTTGTTTTACATTTTAGTTTTACATTTACTTTATTGTTTACAAAATATAAAAAGATTTTTTCTTATTGATGAGCGTTAGATTATAAAAGAAATGTTTAAATTTCATTTTTTAGTAGCTTCTTGTATTTTTAGTTAATAATTAGGAGTTAAATTTCTGAAAAAATAATGGTTATGATTACCGTGTGTATGCTATTAAAATTAAAACTTAGTTAATCAATATTCTATTAACATTCATTAGAGTATTGGTATATACTATGTATTTTCATACTAATGATTATTAAAAAAATAAACAACGAAATTAAGACAAAAAGACAAGTATAAATTAGATTATATATTAGATGTTATAGATTTCTCTTATAGTTTATCAAAAATATTGCAAATACTATATTTCTATATAAGTTCTAATATAATGTAATGTATCTCTATACATAATGCTGTACGATTCAAATACAATCAATTATAATTGCTATTAAAAATGAATAAAGAATTGTTATGTTTATTATTTTAATTTAACGTTTTTTATTAATTTCTTGTTAATTTATTTTATTTTAATTTTTTATGGTACCTTTTTGTTCATTGTTAATTTAACATTCACAAATTTAAAGAGCGTATTTTATACTAAATTTGATATAATTTTTTAAATATAATGAATTTTTTCATTATATTTTATACTTCTGTAACATTTTCTGAATTATAATAGTTTATTAAACTTGTGTAATAATTTTAATATAGGTGATATATTCTTGTAATATTATTTTGCTAATATTTCTAAAAGTATTCCTACATAAATTACTTTACTAATATTGATAAATTAGTATTATATGTGATAGGTTATTATGAAGCTTTAATAATTTTGTTAAGAATATTCAAAACAAGAAATTTATATAAGTTGGTTTGTAAATTCTGGTGGTTCTTTACAATAATGATGAATTATAAAATCATAGAAATTAATTATTTAGTAAACGTTCAGTACACTACAACTGTTATATAATATCTAAAAATAGTACTTAAACAGAAGGAATTACATATCTAATAATGAAAAAATTTTTCTGCGATTAAAAAGATTTAATAAATAGAGTAATTAAAATATAATTTACTGCTAAATTATTGTGTATCATATACAAAAATATAAGAAAAGGTTTCCGTACAATGTTATGTATATTTATCGAATTACTTTAACTTATATATAGTATAAAATCACACAATTCTAGTTGAAAGTAAATTTATATTGAATGTAAATAAATTTCATTTTAAAAGAAGAAAATATTTGAAAAAATAGATAATAAGTAATAAAAAGAATTTATTTTTCTGTTCTCTTCTTTCTTCAGTGTACTGAAATAAAATTAACTACATGATACTTATAAAATATTATGTTAATATATTCGTTATATAGATAAAAAAAGTTCGATGTTATCTTGAGTAAATATATTTTTCTTACTAGTCTAAAAAATATTTGTACAAATGCAGTAAATTTGTATACTTTTTATATATGAACACTGTTGTACTCTAAAATCTTAAAATACTTATAAGAACTTAGACTTATTTTCAAGAAGGAAAAGGCTTATAAAATTTCAATAAAAATAGTATATTATTAGTTATATATATTATAAACAATACTGAAATATTTCAACATGTATACATATAAGATTTTTAATAAAGTTTCTTTATTTATAAAAGTAATTTTTAGCACATTTATACAAGTTCACTACACAAAAGTCATGAGCTAAAATTTAGTATTTCACTTGGTGTAAAGGTATAGGTGTAGTTCTTGAAGTGAATATGCTAATATGAGAATTTATTGTATTTTTGATGTAATTATGATAAAATTGATAATGGTAACTCTAATTTAAGTAATTTTAATCGCCGACATTTTCGATGAATTATAAAAGCATGTATTATTTTTTAATTTATTAAAAATGAAATATTGCAATAAGCAACAAAATTAAGAGAAATAATGTACAAGTTTTGATGATTTTATTTATGTTGTTAGTTAATGATATTCATAATTTCAGTTCAGTCACCACATGATGATCTCACCATCTACACTCGTCGGTTTTTCATCTCCTTGTGCTGACTAATGTTCTGCAGGACTTGAGGCCTAGCGGACGACCTCTGCGGCGCATAGTTACTTGCTTTCCGTGCCTGTTAATATTACCAGGACGACTTGCTGGAAAGGGTTTGTTGGGGCAGAAAGAGAAGTAGACGTTTTAATGTCGAATTGACATATAATAAATGTAATGCTAACTTAATAAATATTTAATACAAATTTCTGGGCTCGAACAATTAGTGCTAAAATTGAGAAAAAATATAATAAATTTATAAAAATGTTAAATTAAAAATTACATTTACAACGCATAAGAAAATAATATATGACACTACGAACGTGTCCGACGTATACAACTCACATATAAATAACATATGCTATGTAAAGTCACACACTATAACGAAGTTATATACACATACACGGATACATTACTGATGAATGCCCCGATCCCGCGCAATCCTATTCGTTCATTTTTCGAGATCGGTAGGTGCACGAATCATGGTTCTCCGCGGACTGAATTGGACACATCGAATAGTTAGAGTTCAAGAAGGAAGTGCGCGAATTGCGTTACTTTCCAATGATCAGGGTACAGCAAATCAATGACGTCCAAGAATTAGAGTGTGCAAATCGTGTCGCTCTCAAGTATTGGAAAGGTATTTTTGGAAGCTTGACGGTTGCTGGGAAATAACTAATCTCGAATCCTGTGGGCATGGTAATTTATAATTAGGTGCTTCGTTCTTTTTGGGCAGATCGATGCGCGATAGATAATTCGCAAAGACTTACATGCGCGGCTCGATTCGATCTTCGCACCTGATCGTCGTGCGGTCCGATTGCATATCCGATTCAGTCGTCGATCGCGCGCATTCATGCTCTTCCACTTGCACACGCGGCATTCTATCGAATTCAGGGACGTACGATTGCGGTTAACAACCTGATACGATACACCGCGTTTTTTCTCCGAATGTACTCGCAGTACTTTCACCTGTACTTTTCGTTTAACACGAAAAGGGATTTTCATCGCAGTGATCTTTAACAGTGCTAGCAAATTTTTGACGCGAAGTCTCTCTCACATTCACATTTAAAAATCATACAAAACTTGTAGACAGGCAGTGCTATTAGAAACGATACTCATTTGTTTGAAAAAACCTAACAAATGGGTACAAAAAACATTAAAATGTAACTTATTAAATAAGTTTTATTATTGTTTCATTAAACTTTAGAAGTTGTTACAGTCTTCAATTTTTCATAATGTTAATAATTTGTACAAAGTTTAAAGTGAATTAAATTATCTTCACTGTCATTGAAAATTTAAAGAATATTTTAAAATTTCTATATTGTCAAAACATAAATTTTCGTAAATGCGTCTCTGCAGATATAGTTCATTAAGTTTTAAAAGTAAATAATAACATTAATTAACAATTTCATTATTTATGTTTTTTATATTTAAAAATTTGACGTGCACTGTTACTGTTACAACCCGTAGCAAATGCGTGGTGCGGGCTCAGACTTGCGCGATAATTTACCGGAGTTCGACGCGTAATGGAAAGTAAAAATATACCGACGCGCACGCGGGAAGAGGGCCTTCCTCCTAAATCCGTCTTCACGGTGATTGGTGCTATGTAGCTCGGGCTTTTCGAATATAGGAGGGCGCATGGAGGTTTGCAGTTAGTGTGCGAAAAGCGAAGGTGGTAGGAAATCGTGTAGACGATGTTGGCGAGCAGTACAAAACAAACTTTTTAACTATTTATCTTTCACCCTGCTACCTACCCTCCTCTCGCTATTCGGGGGCCCGGGCAACCTTTGTAGAATTAAACGTAGAACGAGTAAAAAAAGGATCGTCGGAACTCCCGGAAAGATTTGAGTCGAGGCAATACAAAATCCTAAGACGGAGGATTTCGTCCTTTCTCAAATCATTTTTAAAGAATATATACATTTAATTGAAATAAAGAAGAACATTAATTCTTACTAAATAGATTTTAAATAAACTAAACGTATTAATTAGTTTTCTCATTCGAAAATATTTACATATTAATATTTAAATATTTTCTATAAAATGTTCAAATTACACTATTAATGGTAAGAATAAAATTTCATGTTCACGTTATGTAAAAGGATATAACTTGTAAATTTTCTATGAATAGTAGAAAGAATAACGTGAACAATTGTAATATCAATAGGAACTTTTAACATTAATTATAATAAAATTTAAATGTAATGTTCTCTTTTATTTTATAATATACAGTTCAAATTGTGAAAAAATAATTTACTAAGTGGTTAAGAAATATAAATATTATATTTATAAATTAAAAGAAAATAATTTTGGATTTTATTACAACTAGTGGTAAATCTAATAATATAAAGTGGTATAGCATTGATAAAGAAAGAAATCTTCTGTAAAATATAAATGTTTTTCTTTATTTATAGCTTCGAGTTTCAGCTGTTTTTCTTACTAGTAATAATAAATTTATTATATCTGTTTAAAATTTTACGTTTCATTATTTCTTAATTTTTTCCGATTCTTTAGAATTATGTTTACATAGCTATGTCAATAATGCAATGATATTTAATTGAGGAATGGAAGTAATGAAATATAATTTGAATAATATTAATAATATTACATATTTGACATTTAATATAAAATTGTTTCCAGTACTTCGAAATTACGATTTATTTTTTATATTCGTAGATACAATTAGTAGATAATTATTCAAACTGTTATCCTAAATCATGAATGTGTTTAAATTCAAATCGCTCTTAGATCCACTTCGGATTTAGTAATTTATTTTAAAGAAAGATAACACTGCTTAGGAAGAACAAGTTAGTCAGCGATGTAACTAAAGCTGAAATCATTAATAAGAGATAAAAATTGCGAATTTAGTAATATTAGAATTAATAAAGCGAAAACTCTACATATTGACATAAATCGGCAAAACGATTTCAATTTCGCGACAGATCAACTCTGGGATATCTTTTCGAGTTCTATATGTATACAGAGTTTTGAACTTTGCGAACTTTGTTAATGAATTTGCACGAATGTGGTTTCATCGTATTTTCAAACTCTAGAAATTATAGTAAAGTAAAATGAATTTTACTCAACAATGATGTACGTAGAGCGTTTATATGTATTTCGACATCAGTCACTGTTTTGAATTAATTTTGCACTAAATTTATTTCACAAATTCTAATTTTTTCTAAATTTGAATAGAAAATATTTACTTTTAATTATTTTTAATAAACATAGGCGTAAAAGTAACTAATTTTAACAAAAAATTTTATTTTTAATACAAGTACATATGTAATTGCAAATATTTATTTATTGCTTATAAAAACAATATATATATATATATATATATTTGCTAATTTTCTATGTTTTATAAAAATTTTTAATTTACTTTTTGAAGTTTATATTTCAAATTATAACTGTAAATTGTATAAAATTGTAAAACTATACATTTAAATTTTATTTCAATTTTAGATTTTTTTTATAATCTTACTGAATGAAGTGTTTAATTATTTAGAATAAAATAATTTTTATCATTTTTTTATTTTAGAGAAAACATATAATACGACTGATTTTTATTTAATTATAGATTTTTGAAGAAAATAAAAATAAACCTGTAATATTTGAGTGATACTTATTTGTATATATTGTTGAAACAGAATAAACTTACACGTGATCAAAACTGATGTAGAAGTTAAATTAAACACAATTAAGAAATCTAAAAAAATATAGGAAATGAGTGAGAGAAATAGAGTGAGGTAGAGAATAAATAATAAAGAAAAGATAAAAGAGAACAAGAAGTTGAAAACTATGTACTATTCAATCTAATTTACCGACTAATGATAACATACGGCTTAGTTTCATATAAGGGTAAATAGTATTGAAATGTTCCGCACGTCGCAACATTCAGTTTTGGATATATTACAAAATGGCCAAAATATTTAGAGTACATGATGCCTAATGCATCTATTATCTTTTGTAGTGATTTAACGGTACGGGATGATATTTATTATTTTTTATAAATCAGAAAATTAAATTATATACTGAATCAGAATCTATTCATCAATTAATGTAATTTATAGAATAAAAAAACTTATCTTTTTCAAGTTCGAATTCAATATACATTTTTTCAAAGAGTACGTTGATGTATATACAACAAATATACAATAATTTTTTTAAAATAAGCACTTTCACACATTATAATAAAAAATAGTTATATATTTCATGATATTTGGTACATTAAAAATATTGTTAGTGATAAACTAAAAAATTCAAGTTTCAGTTAAAATCGCAATGCCACTATATACATATATAAGAAATTTTTATACTACACTGTCAGCATTTCTAAAAAGTATGAATTAAATCTAATTTATTCATTTCTTTATTGAAAACATGAATTAATAATAATTGTTTTGCCAAATTGATGAAAAATATAAAGAAATATATTAAAAGAATTTTTAAATCTATTTAGATATAAAGATATTTTCACATTTCTTTAGTTAGTTATAAAAAAAATGCATATAATATTTTATCAAAAATTAATTAGTATTACAGATTTATGATTTTAATTCATAAATGATCTACAATATTAATATAGCTATAGATAAAAATGTATATTAGAAAAAGGTAATCTTTTTTAATAGTTATCTAAATATAAGATATTTAAAGATTATTAAAAAATTTGATCAAACGTGCTTTTAATAAAAAATATAATATCTAGTTAAATAATAATTTGCAAAAGATTTGACTTATTATTGATAGAATATCTGTTCTATAAATAACGACAACATTTTTACATTACTTTTTATTCTTAACTGGAATTAAAATAAAATTTTTTAATATAAAAAATAAACATTTATCGTATAAATATTTATGATTTTCTTTGTTATTGAATAAATTGTATTTTAAAATATTTATAATAAAAGCAAGTATTACTATTTCATGTGATATACAAAAATTTTTATAAAATTTTAATACTTGAAACAATAATTATTGAAATAATTAGAAAAAAAATGACGAAAAATAATTCTCTTCTAATTTAACTTGTAAAATTCAAATAAATATCCTAATTTAAGCATTAGGCAGATATAGTATTGACAAATAAAATAGAAATATATTTTACATATTTATAAACGTAAAATCCTGTATGTTAATTAAATGTCAAATTATTTAGAAATTTATTTATTATATCATTTATTATAATTAAAAATGTGTAATTAAGTAAAAATTGTTAATAAATATTAATTTTAATTATCGCTAATAGATAGAATATTAGGCAAAATGGTTGCATAAACTTGCTCGAAATGTGTTCCAGCATTTCGGGTAGTGGTACGAGCATCGTTACGAGCTACAAAAAGTCATTCACGTGGTAAAAAAATATTTGAAAGTAGTAGTTCTGTAATTTTTGGTTCATTTGCAAACGTGTATTCTGGAATTTGGCAATTAGTTTTAACAATATTATTTCAATATATCGAGTGATATATATTCCTTAAGCCAATAGTTTTTAATATTTCTTGCAGTTTCGATATTTCTTTTTGGCTTATACTATATAGGTAGATTTTTCTAAAATTGAAAAAAATCTTTTGCAAGTAAAAAATTCTTCTTGTAGTTAATTGTATGAAATATATATAATTATAAATATAATTTAGGAGAAACATATCATAATATCAAATACAATTTAACAACTCGTAGGGCAGTAATCGTATTCTAGTTATGGTTTTTACTTATGTCCATAATTATTTTTTACCTCATGGTAAGAATTAGTAGTCACGATAATTTTTATACTATTATAGATTAAGTTTTGTATATCAGATTAATATATAAGGATCTATCGAATAAAATTGAATAGAGTTTTTACTTTTGGTGATAAGGTAAGTATTGTTTCACAAGGTGAACAGTCATCTTGAACCAAGACACGGACACGTAGCTTGATTTCTCCTTTGTTATGATTATTCATGGCCCGAGAATTATCTAGGTAGGTAGCTCGTGTATGCGAGTAGGTAGTTTTGGGCGTCTTCTATTCTCTTCAGTGGTTGATGGAAGAATCCCTAGCTCAATTTCTTTTCTTTGCTTATTAGTTTTCTTATGATCTTTGATAGATGCTGCATTTTGGTCATTGTAGATTATTGTCAGAGTGCTGATGTTAGAATGATTCAATTCCCAGGGTGCTGTAGTAATATATTGAATTATTAATTTCTTGCCTGGATCGTTGTCGATTCAAGTGTTGCAACTGTTAACGTTGCAGGTAGTACAAATTTGCATGTTAATTAACTTATTGGAGCGTCAAGTATTCGAGAGGCTAGTCAGCCTAGTCAGAATAAATGACAAGATATTTTACCAATAATGCTTCAAATATGCGAAGAGAATTCATCTAGTATTTATGTATAAAATATGTAAATGAATTAAAGATTATAAATTATTCGAAAAGATAAATATAACAATTAAAATTACTAGACATGAATCTATGCATAATAAATCTATGTACGTAATAATATGTAATTTTTATATTTTAAATTTTACAATATATACTCACATATACCGTTTAAGTAGTCCATTTTTCGGATACTTGACGTTACTATCATCGAACCCACATATTTTTGATATAAATGTCGCCTGCAGGAGTGCTAATACAAAAATTTGGAATCGACCTTTTAAAAGGTAATTCAAGACATGTAAATAATGGTGAGAACATTAAGTCGGGGCAGTCACCCACCCAGGTGGATGGGCCTTTTATAATCCATCCGGGATTGGGATATAGCAAGAAAACTAAAAAGAAGAGTAACCGATCAACCTGTCAAAACGTTCGACGATCAAATTTGGGAGAGAAGACAATATACCACACTACGAAGAGCAAGACATCAAAGAACCACTAATCACTGAACCACTCGATGAGTAGAACTATGACGCAATTATCTCTCTCTCTCTCTCTCTTTCCCTCTCGCATTTCAATTAACCAAAGCATTATTTTAATTCTAAAATCGCGTTTAATTATTTAATCCCATCTTCGTAATGATCTGAGGCGACTGTTTCTTAAATTGGTGCGATAGACGAACTCAGCTTGAATCATACTTAACAATATACATAATACTAGTATATAGTGTATCTATCAGTGTATATAATACATTATATTAGTACATAATATAATAATACCCATTGCATTTTAATATTCTAAATATTATTATGTTATACTTCGACTATTTACGTGAAAAAGTGTTCTAAAAGCTATTGGGTAAATCTTTTGTTCATATAAATTCTAAGATTGTATGTACTAAAATGTATATACTTATATACATTTGAGATCAGTCAGTATAAATCAATCGTAGCCATAAAATTTATTTCATTATTGGCTCTAAAAACTCTCTATCTTTACCTTAATTAATTACAGTAAAGATTACTTCAACATATATTTTATTTATATTAATATTTATTTTTAACATCTTTATACAGAAAATTAGATAGTAATAATATATTCCATATATACGTTGGGAAAAAATGTTGTATTATGAGATATTTATATACTAAGAATAAGGAAGTGAGCATAACAAATTTACTTTACGTTCTTAGTAGTCTAGGTGCATGATTTGAAGAAGGCTGTTCTGTAAAATCATAAATCATTGATAAATGATATTAATTAATATCTAGAGTTAAAAATTTTATAATTTCTTTTAAATATTTAATATTTTTCAGTTTTCAAGTTTCTAAAAAGAATTTGAATGTCACAACAAACATTTTAACTGCACATAATTAATGATAAATAAAATAAATAATTACATTGTAACTTAAAGATTAAAATGTTAATTGTTATAGATAAATAATTGTTTTTTAAATTAAAATACTAATATTGTATATTAATTATACAGAATATTCGTGAAATTTCTATATAAATTACTGCCATCTGATTTCTCACGGAAATCTGAGAATGTCTATGCATGAATATCTTAATATGTTCTTAAACTACATAACACTGTTCAGTTACGTTTTGTTGAATCGCTGAAATTTTGAATAATTTATTAAATTTGATTTCTTATTTCTACAAATTATTTTAAGAAATTGCATGATTATTGACTATTTTTATTATATATATATATTTCTAGAATATAATATAATATTCATCAGGTTGTCAAAATAATTTTAGGGAATTACTGAGTTATATTTAAAAGAAATCTATATAAGTAGAATCTGCAAAGACAGACATTTTAATATGAACTTAGTTTACACAAATAAAAATATATTACAACTACAAGTGCAAGAAAAGTATAAAATAAAGAATTTTAGCAAACGTACAGTATGTGAGAGACAAGTATCTTTTATTTAAGGTTTCTAAGTAAATGATGGTACCTACCGAAACTTGAACTTTCACATTTTCTCCAAATACGGGATATATTATGTATTTTGCAGATCAAGACTATCACTGACTATCGATTATCACCGACTATGAACGTTATATGT
The DNA here is from genome assembly GCA_018907045.1 of Wiebesia pumilae. NCBI lineage: Eukaryota > Metazoa > Arthropoda > Insecta > Hymenoptera > Agaonidae > Wiebesia > Wiebesia pumilae. The sequence continues at coordinate 7,232,205 of JACCHZ010000127.1, forward strand.
TAAATAGAATAGTTTATAAATGGATTTATAATGATTGCTTTCATTTTATGTAAAATTCCATACAGTTTGTCATCGGATTGACTTCCTGATATTGTAGGGCACTTTCCGATAACTTTTAATTTGAAATCATCGTGAAAATTTTCCTTCTAAGCGAGTTTCTTATACTTCTTCATGCACACCTGCGCGTACTAAGGGTGCACCAATCGAAGCTCTATTACTATTTCTCTTTTCGTAACATATAGTTGTCACGTACAATAAAAAAAGATGTTTTGGATAGCGTAGATCCTGCAATATAATTATGAATGCATAAAGGGAAAAAACATAGTATTCAATAATCAAGACATATCATCTTAAAATATGCATTATTTAAGTAAATGTATGTTTAAAGTAAATAAAATTTCATGCTTGTTCCTATATTGCATATATATATAAACGTATAAGACTATATTTTATGAATTGATTACTCGAATTTAGAGTGATTTTGAAATATACTTATTCAATATTTTTGTAATTAAGATATACTAAACGAAATAAATTTGTACGTGCATGTATGTACATATATTCTAAGTGATAGATGTACTACAAATCTTTGATGCCAATAGATACAAATTAATTATATATGCTGAAACAAAAATAATAAAGTACACATAATTATGTACTTATTAAAAGTAATAGTAAAAATTACAATTTCTTATATTCAATCCGTCACTGTAGAGATATTATTTATAATTAGTTTATGAAAGCAATGTATGAAATTAATTAAATTTCATTAAATCACGGATCAAATTAATTGCATAATTTCAATTTAAGGAAACTGGTGTATACTGACTATTGATCCTTTACAATATTAAAAATTAAGACAAAAATAAATGCTTTTAATTGTCAATTTTTATTATGTTTAAAGTGATGCGACATCTTTTGCACTCTTCGAAATAAAAGTAAATAAAATTTTGATTTCTTGGAGCTATATATACCATATGTATTATAAACTCTTATAATCTTAATAAATAATATTTATTATAAACACTTGTCACTAAACAAAACTCCTCTTTAAATCATTTGGAATAAATAATTTATGATAATATAAATTATTAATATATTTGAAATTAACTACTACTTAATCTTCTAAAGATATTTATGTAACTTATAAATATGAATATCAATACATTTATTAATATTTCAGTTAAATTTAAATTTAAATTTTATTCTCTTTGTGAAATAAATAGATGTGATCATATTGAATGCTATAAACATTTTAATAATTTATATAATTTCTTTATTTAAATATCACAATAATAAAAAATATATAATTTAATTGTGTATTGTGCTGAAAGTAAATAATCTTTAATTTTTTAATAATTATAATTATAATTATTTTATTAATATTAGTAAAATTGCTATATGGGTCATTATTATATTATTAGCCAGTTGTTATTTGTTTTCTTATTTAAAAAAATTTCAAATGAATATCACTTAAAAGCAATATCTAATTTTTCTATTTAGATTTACTTTCTAGGAAATCTTCACATATATCATTTATGAAGTTATTATATAAAATATGTTTATTTATGACCATAATAACTTTAGATGTAATTAGATGCGTAAAATCAATTTTATTTGAATTTAATTCAATGATTTTTGTGAAATTTAATCTTATAAGCCAAATGTGAAATTATTTGATTCAACTAGTCTGGTACATTATTTAAATGTTTTGATACTTTTATTTAAGAAATATTTAATAATATAAAAAATATTTAAAATATTGTCAATATTTATTCAAAATGTTTGTTCTAGATAATGAATATATTATATATATATACATTCTATTACATTCTAGTCTAAAGATTTTGAAATAAGTATGAATAAAATAGTTTGCTTATTAAATTTCCTATAGTATCTAGATATACAATTTAATATTAACAGTATTTATATTATTATATAGCAAAGAGATTTATACGAATAATATAATTCGTATTATTTCGAATATATACGAATAATTATACCTATTATTAATTTTACTATATGAATTTATATAAATAGCCTTGAGCACATAGTGCTTTACAATCCAGGTTTAACTCTGAGCACTATTACTTATTTTTTCTTCAATATTTATTTATCTCAATATTAAAATAAATATTTAGTAATTTCGAAGTTCCGAAATTTTATTCTATAAATAAATGAATAATTTAATTTTATTGTACCTAATTGGACAATGTATTTATATTTCTCATATAAAACACGAAAAACGCGAATATAAATGCGAAAAAATTTTGCGAATTTATATTTATTAAAATCAGGAGGTTTAGCAGGATGTATTAAAAGAATTGTTTTAATTATTTGCATCAAATAGATACGTATCAATAAGATAATTATCGTGATATTGTATATTATAAAAATCAATTAGAATTTTTTAAGTTATTTGCTATTAAATATTGTCAATTCTAATATTTTGAAATTTGCGTAATAATATTATTCAGTATTTGAACTATATAATATGAATAAAAGATTATTTGCGATATTATAAAAGATTATAAAATCTATATTATAAAAGAAATTAGATTTAGAAATAGAATTAGAAATAATTTTCTGAAAAATTATAGGATATAATTGCTGAGTTATTAATCAAATTACGAATTCAAAGTATGACAGTTACTTAACCGAAATTGAAAACTTAATTTAACTTCAAATTAAAATAAATTTTTTTGATAAGTTTTAAAATTCGTTTAAATAAATTAACCTAAAATAATTTTATTTCTGTATAGATTTTTCTTATCTCTACTTTTTTTATTATTTATACTATTAGAAATTTAAGTATTAAATCATGAATGAATATTAAAAAATGAAATTTCTCGGGCATAGTATCCTTGTTTGAGAATTTGTCAGTATTCAATAGAAAGTTCTTCACTAAAATGAAATAATTGTTCCAAAGTTCTTAAGTAACATGTAAATTCCGTTCACATATAAGTTATATTGTATTCAAGGTCATCTTAGAGAACTAGAAATTATTTTTTGATTAAAGATTCCCTCTCTCTCTCTCTCTCTCACTTAAGCAATATAATTTGCTCGCTTATTTCTATCATCTGCAGCAGACACGTAAAAAAGGGTCGCTGAACCAACTAGCAGAACGATTCTTAGCTGAAATACACAAGGGCAACGGTGCAAAAAAATAAGGCTCGTGGCTACTGTGTGCCACCGAAATCGTTTTTCTCCCCCTCCCTCTTCAACATCTAACACTCTTTCATCTGCTCTTTCTCCCCTTTTATAAAGCGCGCGCACGTGTTCTGTCTTGCCCCCTTTATTATTATGTTAATTTTCATGCAAAACTTTATGTCACGTGATCATTAAAGATAAAAGCTCTACGTGTATTACACATTTGAGCAACTCAAAGAAACTAGATAGATAATAAATGTATATGTATTTGTACACTTCTAGGGTTTCATTTTATTTCATTTCAATTTATAATTGCAGATATTGTATCAAATTTTTCGTGATGGTTTTCTTTTGCTATCATTAGTGTTGTAAACCTGAGGTAATGAATTCGATGGGATAATAATTTTATTTTATTTGATATTGTAATGAGAAAAATATCACGATTTGTGTTTTTTGTAAGACATTTATTAAAATTCACTTTTCCTGGAATCCTCTTAAAAATATAGAAATAATATTTACAAGTTATTTTTTACCATTTTGCTGTTTGAACGAATGCGTAATATAATTGCATGTCAAATGAAATATTAGTTGTAGAAGTATTTTATTTATTATTATAAACACTATATTAAAATTCAGTATTCTAAACTATTTTACAACGTATACATTTATCACGAAATTCTTATTTTTCTAGAAAATTATACTAACTATTTTATACAAAAACAAACATGTATCCATAAAAATTACTTAAATATATATTTATATATTTATTTACTTAATTTTATTTACATTTTGATACATACACAGTGAAAACGTAACAAAAATTTTATTATTTAAAATACTTGACAAGTTACATTGATAAAAATTTTATAAAAGACTAGTAATTTGTTTCAAATAAAGAATTCAAATTTTTACTTTTTAAAATCTTTCTACAATACTAATTTGAAAACTTCATACATATTATTAGCTTAGTAAATTAATTTTTTTGAAAAATAAGTTAACTTAATATAATTTTTGGAAAACTATAGAAATATTAAAACTTACATTGGGAAAATAACTTAAATGATATTAAATTGACGAGAGTTAATGAAAAATGGAAAAATCTTGGCATCTATGTTTCTAGGAAACAACTCACGCATACATATTTACAGGAAAAGATCATCTGATTTTTGACACGTTCAAAAACTCATATTTATTTACAACTATATAGTTTTTTACTGTGAGAAGTTTATTTTTCATTTATAAAAAAAATATAAGTAATCATAATATATATATTCTCTAAATACAACTTGCAGAAGCTTTTCCTAATGTTAGCTCATTAAAGTGCTTTATAGAAACTAATTTTAATAGTTATATCTTTACGTATTTAACATTCTTTAATGATTTATGCTGTATATTAAGATTATTCTTAATTTTTAAAGAAGAATATGTAATCGTGAATTATTGATTAAACAATTTAGAATATCGTTTTTCAAATATAGAATTGTAATAATTATGCATATTTCCAGCTTTATTATATGTAAAATAAAATATCGTTCGTAAATATTGTGAAAATGTTACAAGTAATATTAGTTATTGCTGAACTTTACTCTTTAAAAGTAAAAAAATGTAACATTCAAGATACATTGTTTTCTTTCAACGTATGGGCACCTTGTTGAACAAAATGAAATAAAATTGCCTTGGAAATACCTCTGGGCTAAGTAAAATAAATTACCGAACTTACACCGGTGACAATTTTCCATCTTGAAGCCTGAAGGAGGATTCAATCAATTGCGGAATGGACTTCTTTACGGGTGTCATTTTTACGCTCGCGCAATTCGCCGTTTATAGTTATGACAGACATAGTTAGGGAGAGAAAGAGAGAAAGAGAGAAAGAGAGAGATGCGCGATTCATGGCAGATGGCTCAAGCCCGTAGGAGGCGATGAACAGCTGCCAGGCCGATATGAACACGGCGCCGATATCCTCCCAGGCGTATGCCGAGGGGATTGACAAGCTTATACTCACGTACCGGGTGATCAGGATAGCTGCAGAAATTGCAATTTTTATTAAAGCATCACTTTGCTTATGTAAAGAATTAAATAATTTTTGTATTTAAATGAGCTATAAATATGTTTAATCATTGACTATCAAATTTTAGTTTCTATTTTTCCGCACTTCATTTATAAATAATTTTCATCAATTACTATAATATAAAACAGCTGTTTCATTATAAATTAGTACCATTATAAGTAATATAAAATATTTACCTTTACATTGAATGAGTATATATTTTTTAATATGGCACTATTGCATATAAAAAATTTACTGTCAATTTTCTGAATTACCATATTACATTATATAAGAATAAAAAATATTAAAATATTTAAGCAAAAGCTTATCCAACTATTATAACTAATCCCTGTGTATCAAAGGCTAAAAGATAAATGCAAATTTAAGAACATCTAATATATCTCGGCTTAGTTCTTATTGTTCGAATTCAAAAACTAGTATGAAATAGAAATTTAAAATGTAAAATATAACTAAATAAAATTAAAAATATATTTCTTTGCTATAAATTAATTACAAACATTTCATTTTATCTATTATTTTTTTCTACATAATTTTAAATTGAACACTTTACTTAAAGTAAGTCACGTTTATTTTGTATACTCATATTGGAGTATTAAAGAAATTTTATTTTACATAATATTATTCTAAAATTAAAATAGAAAAGATTTAAACATTTATTAATATTGCATTGCTATAACTCATTTTTAATAAATATCGATAAATTGGAACTTTGTATTTCTCTTTATTTTAAATTTGTTTGTAATTTTAGAAAAGTGAACGTATATGCAGACTTAAATAAACTAAAATATTAATTTTATTTCCTTATTTTCTCAAATAAAAAACTTTTTAGTATACTTTTAGTTACTAGAAATTTTTCAAATTATTTACATATATATTAATTAATCAACACAACAAGTCAAGAACAATTTATGAAGAAATATATTAGAATTCTAGTGATCTTTAGTAGATAGTATGTAAAAATTTTAAAGCATATTATAAAATATGGAAGAAAAATTAGTGCCCAACAGATTGCTGGATTATTTGTAACAGATTGTTCACGTATTAGAATATAGTGATATTTCCGTAATATTGAAGAGAACTTGTTTTTCTTCTACAGTATTGATAGTAATCAATATAATTGTAGTCATCTTACTTTTATATATTTTCTCATAATACAATATTTCGACATAACAATTCTACACATTTATTCAGCAACTTGTTTGAATAATAAAATTGAGGAATATTAATAATTTTCTAAAAAAATTATTTTAAATATTTTATAGCAAAGATATCATTTATTTAATCTCTTTTGATTGGTTGACTACTTGTATATATTCATCATTTTCATCACTACCTAGTCCACATGAATTACCTGCTGTGATTTCTGTATTTCGGTTACGTATGCACATATATAAAATATAATCATGAATTGAAATAAAGTATATACAAAGTAACAATAATTTTGTTTAATAATTTTTATTAGTATTCGTTTTAAAACGATAAAAGGATGATCAAATCTGATATAGAATCATACAAATATATCTTTGGATTATATATTACAATATATTGCTTACATATTACAATAAATCCTAAAAAAGAAATAAAAAGTAATTGAGATCATAAAAAATGTGTATAATTTTTTTCTAACTACAAAATTTATAAATTATTATTAAATCTTTTTATTGAACAGATGAAAATTTTCAAATAAGTTCAACTCTATTATATGTAATAATTGTTTGAAAATATGAACAATATTTGTAATCTTTCTAAATATTATCCCTTGAAAAATCATATTTTTTTAAAGTTAAGTTTAATTTTTTTGAAGTAAAGAAAAGAATCATTTTTCATGTTTTCTATATATTTCCAAGAGTTTTTAAATTTTTATTAAAAATTCGATTTGAATTCAAAATGCTATTTTACTTATTCTCAAATAATACAAAAAGTATCTCAAAATCATTTGTAATATAAAAGTGGAAAAAGATTAAATTTGTAAATCAATCATAGAAGTTTTAGACCAAATAGAAGGTTTGTTTATTTTGTTGAAAGTGCTATATTAGACTTTAAGTAATATTGCAACTAATTTTAATTCTTTTTTACCTATTAGATTTAAAGGCCAATAAATTAATAATTCACATTGAGAAAATTTAGCTTCATATTAATTCATCGAATAATAATTCGGCATAATAAAATTATTTTAAAAATATAGCATCATAAAATAGAAAAATATATCAAATCCAGTTAAAGTAACAATAGAGTAAAATGGTATGCTTTTTCAAATTATATATATATTATATTTCTCTGTCTCGTGAGTAATTAATCAAGCTGTTTCTCTGCTTTTATAATTATTTAAGTATATATTGCACACTATTGAACTCATCATGAGTTTATCACATTTTTCAACGTTTTACAAGTATAGTGACAAATAATATCTAATAGAAATATCTTGTTAAAAGGAATATAAAAATCAAGATAATGTCTGTAAATAAAATATAAAAGTATTATTTCAAAACAGAAAATATCAACGCATGTGAATAGAAATAAATATATTGTATCTAATATTATGTTACTTGCGGTAAATTTTATCCATTATTATTAGCTTCTTAAATTTTTATAAGAATAAGATAATTGAATTATGCACGGTTTATATATTAGAGTTTTCGTATTTACAGAATTATGTATAAATAATGCTATATTTCTTGCTATCTTTCTTTTATTATATTCAAACTATTTTTTGAAAAACGGCTGATTGTAATATACATTCAATGCTCCTTTTATTTTTTATATAAAATATTTCGAACGCAGTAATTATATAATTAAAAGAACATAAAAATATTAATGGTTATGTGCAGTAATCAGGTGTCAAACGCGTGATAGGTAATTTTTAGCGTGTGTTTTATGACCATCAATTATTTATTCTATTATCAGAGTAGCTGGTCTTGACTTACACTCAAGCCCGTGTGTGAAAGCAATTACGCATGCTGGTCAATATGAATGATCTGACTCACGCGCTTGACCAGATCAATGAAAAATCTGTATATAACGGTTGGAACAGCTGTTGAATTTCAGTCACATTAGTTTTAGAATTTTAAACGCATTAGTTGTTTCTTGAATCAATTTTTCAGTTTTGTATGTAATAACATACCAAAGTACATGTCAGTCACTCTACGTCACATGCGTATTATGATACATTGTTCAATTATACTTTATTTTACAGAAGGACTAAGCCATGTTAGCAATTAATTTATGTACAAAAATATTTATGTATTATTACCAAATTTTATTTTATTAAATATGTAGAATTTTTATCAAAATTCAAAGTAATAATATCAATATTGTTATATATTTTATTCTGACATTATCTTAATATATAAAAAATAATTGAATTGTATCGAAATTTCTGTACCAGTGGGGTTATATTACTTAAAAATAAAATTTTTATTCTTACAATATATTATAAATAATTTAAATTTATATTTTTAAAATAGAACCTTTTAATAGAATCAAAATATGGAAAAGTTTTTCTTAATTAAATTATTAATTTAATTGAATTATTAATTAATTATATTATATTATTATACGATATTTATGCATATATTGAATTTTTATACAAATTAATTTATCATTCACAATTAATTTTTCAATGTTTTTCCTGAAGTAAGTTAATTTTCATTGTACTTTATAAAAATAAAAATTTCATTTTTCTGAATATAGATAATTAAAATTTGTGTGCATATTTCGATGTATGAGTGAGCGTGTCGCGTGTTTATCTATTTATATGCGACTATATATTCATGAATTATTAAACATTTTGTTGAAAATACATTTATTATTTATCTTTTTAAAAGTGAATGTTAATTATTCAAAAAAGATTACGCTTTTAATTATTACAATTCTTGTAATCAAAATAATAATAATAACAACAATATCAACAACAACAACATGATAATGATGAAAAAAGACTAATACGAAATAAGTAAATTGAATCATGACCTAAATATTTTTTTACTTTTTGTATATAAATTAGATATTAGAGAACATATATTTTTACTCGTACAGATATTTTTTATAAGTGCATTAATTACTTAAGGAAGTACTTAGATTATATAATCTTGAAAATGTTACATTTTTAATATTAATAATTATATAAAATATTTTTAATGTCTTCCTGTTATAATAATGGATTATTTATTCCATTATTTTAGTACTTTAAAAAAAATAGTTTTTAAAGAAATTTAAGATTTATAATAAACATATAAGTAACAATGAAAGAATGCAATAATAAGCTTTAGCCTATCTATATAAATTTATTTATTTTTCACTGTTGTATTGCCTTATAAAATTCAATTAAGGAACAGAACCAATTTACCAATCTTTTTTCTACTTTCAAATAGTCGATGAAAAAACATTTCAGAATTATTATCAATATTTTCAATTCATTCATTATTCAATTCATTATTTACAAAATAAAAGATTTATTGGTTTTTGCAAGATGATCATGTAACTATAAGAACATCGAATAATTTTATGAAGTAAAGTTTCTAAATTTTATAACAATTTTTTTATTAAAACATACTTATCAAATTTTATAAAATGAATAAGCTTTAAAATATGTATAATTATAGGAATTAGATGAAAACAGAAGTCGTCTTGCATTTTAAATCAGAATATTAGCAAATATTTGGGCAGTATTTAAACTCATCATATGTTTATAGTATTTTTGCTAAATGGTTGGCAAATTCAAATAATTTAAGCATTACTAAAAATAATATAAAATACTAAAAATAATATAAAATACTAAAATAATATAAATACTAAAAATAATATAAAATACTAAAAATAATATAAAATACTAAAATAATATAAAATACTAAAATAATATAAAATACTAAAATAATATAAATACTAAAATAATATAAAATACTAAAAATAATATAAAAAAACATTACATCAAAAAATTTTATATGATTCATGACTAAATCAAGTTAATGTTATATTTGGTGTGAAAACATATTTTAATTTTTAATAATTAAATAGAAATTCATGATACAAAAACATATTAACTAAATATATTTAAATATTTTATTAAATGTATATATATTATACATATTATTTATTATATATATTATATTATACTATTATATACTAATAAGAAATTGTAAATTTAGTTAATCTATTAATTTATTTTTATAAAATGTTTTATGCATTGAAAATGTACACACAAATACTGGAATACATTAGCTACACTGACTATATCCATAATATATGGTACTTTAGCAAGAGTAAAAAAAGTATATACTATATCTCCGAGATACTGTTCCAAACTTTACACTAGTAACTACCGTCAGCTGTTTAAAAAAGGGTGCTTCATGCTCCATCGTATTTCAAATTCGAGAAATTCATATTCTCTCAAGCACTTGAGCTTTACGATTCAGCAGTGTAGAGATGACAGGGAAATGACGTTGTTCGGCATTCTGTCTTGACGTGATATCTCAAGTTTTAAAATTAATTCAAAAGACGAGGCTATTAGTTTACCAGGTGATTACAATTTAAAAATGTCATGCTATTAGAAGCTAATCTAAGAGTAATAAAAATTATCTACAACGTACGAGAAGTGTTATTATACATGCAGTGAAATAAAAGTGATTCTCTTATAGAACAGAAGTGATAAATAAAAAAGCTGATCAATTCATTGAATTTATTATATTTCTACGATGATTTGATTTCTATTTTTACAAGCCAATTTCTATAACATTTTATACAACATAAATGATCTTTAGAAAATTTGGATGATTTTATGTAATTTATATTTAAAAACTATTCATGAACTTGAATTGTAAAATATGTTTTCCAATTCATACATACTGATCGAAATTTACCATATATGTTAAAGATAGATGCCTCTACATTATTAAAAAGATGGACAGCTAGATAGATAGATAGATAAATAGGTGTAGAGGGGGATAGACATATATTTAGTAAAATGTATTTCACTAACAAAATATTAATATTCTAACAAGTAAAATAAATATTACGCAATAATTAATATTCACAATACAAGACTTTGATGATGAAAACAAAAAATCTCATCCAATCTGAAACTAATCAGTCGATTTTACGTTTTTGTGTTAATATTGTTGTGTTATATTATTATACAATAACTTATAATGTAGTGTTATTTAATATCAATAAATAAATTTTTGGCTATTTCTTTGGTTATCTTTTAAAATATTATTTTATTTCAAATATGATTTTTTAATTCTTATTAAGTGCTATTTTTTTGTTATTATTATATTTTTGAAAATATAATTTATTAAATTCTGCAGATATTAAATTCATATATTGTAGCTTATTAAATGACTTAATGTATGAAATATATAAATAATATTATTTTTAAATTGTACAATATTCAACAATAAATTTATGTTTCGTATGTTTATAGATTAATGAGTTAGATTTTTTAACAGTTAGTCATTTATTTTGTCAAGATTTATTTTCTTTGTAATCATATATTCTAAAAATAAATTTTAAATTTTTATATTAATTTAAAAGGAATTATAAGTAATTAATATTTAATAATTATATTTTCAGTGTACTAAACTAAAAATATCTTATTACTATCAAGAAAACTCAATTTATTTATCATGTTTATACTGACATTCTTAAACATAAATTTATTTCAATTTAAATATTAAAAAAATAAAAAATTGGCATAATTTTCATATTTTAAATATCTAAGCTTCAATAACGCTTACAATCCTTACCAATATGGTACTATTTAAATAGCTTTGCATAATTACTTTTTAGATTTATATATTAAAAAGAAATAATATTAATATCTAGTGTAATCAATACAGAGTAACAGACGATGTTCAGTAATATCAGTTAAGAAGGGAAAAAATTATGGAAAATCAAAGCCATATACGGATAAGTCAAAAGATATATTAAGACTCTTTTTTCATTATATTCCGCTGTTCTTTTTACCTCACGGCTTATTATATATCGTAATTTCAAAATAGAGAGTTTTTAAATATTTTCTAATTAATTTTGAATTCATTTGAATTTATTTTTGTGAATTTTTTCAAAATAACTTAGTATTATAATGATTATATATGATTGACTGACATTATTGTAAAATACAGACTAAATTTATGCTTTAATGTTTTTGCAATTAATCCCAATATTTTAAACACTACAAAATTATTTTAGTTATATTTAAGGAATACAAAACGATTTAATTAACATAAAATTAATAGTTCAGAAAAATAAGTTCAAATAAGTTTTAATGTTGTGCAAAACTAATAGAAACGTAATCAGGATTTAATATTAAAATCCTAAAGTAAAATTGTTTTACGCATAAACTATAAATAAAGACTATCTATTAATAGATCAAATGAATGAATAAATGATAAAAATCCAATTTTTTACTCATGTGATCAATATATTATATTAATTTATTTAATCTTCCCACTATTTGAACTATTTATTAATTTATGTAATCAATTTTATCGATTTATACCGATTTATACATACAAACGTAGATTCAAAAAGCGATATGTTCTAATTTATTTATGAATATTAGAAAAAAAAAAAGAATTTTGTGCATGTGTATGTACGTGAGAGAGAGAAAGAGAAGGAGAGATACAGAAATTAATTTTACTGATATTGATAATATGATATACTTCATTAATAAAATCTACAAAATATAAAATATAATTTTCTTATATTGTCACCAAAATTATAATATCACAGTTAAGTTCATTTTCTCGATGTATTATTTTTATACGTTAGTGATTTTGTTTTATATATGTTAGAGAAGAAAGAAGAAAATATAGTTCAAAGTCATTGATCTAAAAGCTTAATGTTTTAATATTATTATTCTTTAAATGCATAACAATTGCATTCAATTTTAGTAAATTAACATTTTTTTAAATTAATTTAATACTTAATTATATGAATTATTATTAAATTATTATTATTTAATTATTTTTTATTTGATATTAATCATAAGTTGAATAATATTTTCATTTATATATTATTAATATCAAGAAATCTATATATAGCTTTTTTGTAAATAAATTAAATGTAAAATTAAGAAAAAAATTATATTAAAAACGAAGTAAATCATTCCTGCATTAATAGAAATAAATATTAATGAAATTTATTTCATTAATTATAACCACAGAAAATTTTTTTTGTAGTAATTTTTTTTTTAGTAATCACATTAAAGCTTGTTTATGGTGAGAATTGAGTACATATAAAAATTACAAATATTCTGTAAGCAATAGAGTTTTTGTATATTGTAACTTATATTTTAGTATCAAAGTAAATAATACCTAATTTATCAATTAAGTAGACATTAAATTGAATACGTGGTTTATATAGTTTACTATTTCATTCTGATTATATAATAGATCTAAAACTATTGTAAAAATTAATTATTTTTTTATATACATTTTGAATATGGATACAATAATTTAAATTTTATAATATTTAAAATTGAGTGAAATAATTGTTTGTTTTAAATCATTATTTTATTAGTTTATTTGACTAACACATGTTTAATCATGATTTATTTTTTATTTAAAAATTATTTTAAGTAAATATTTATTAATGTATTGGTATTTAAACAATATGTAATTGGATCCAAAAAATTTTAAAAGACGATAAAATATTAAGTTAATATATATTTTTAGTATTAAATTTTATTTTTATAATAGTGTACACACTGATGTTACTTAAAAAGAAATGAAGTCGGAGAACGAAATGAAAAAATGTAGACGACGGTGATATTCAGTTATTTTAGATAAAATATAGAAATAATAATATTTTATACATTATTCGAATCATATTTTTGCAAATAACACCAATAATTATAATTTTTATAATACCTTCGGTAATCGAAAAATTATTATATTTATAAAAGAGTTTTATCTTAAGACATTCTTTAATTCTATGTATTTTATATAATTATTCTTTTAAATATAAAATCATTGAAAAATTAATGAAATTTGTAAATAATTACTAATGTCATATTTATTATATCATCATGGAATTTCTTTATAAATTTAAAAATATCTTATGTATGTAAAGTTGCATTAAATATTCAACTACAAATTGATATTGTTCAAAGTTGCTAATATGTAGAAGTAAATAAATACTATATTCAAGAAATAATTGATGAAATTATGAGAACCTATTAAATATTTATGCCAGTATAACTATCAACTTAATGTAAATAATAATTAATTATTGGTATTAGATTCTTTATGGATAGAATTTCTGACTAACATGTAATTATTTGTTAATTATAATTAGTATAAGATCTAAATTATAAGAGTCATAAATTACAATGAAAGAATGATAAAAATGAATAAAAAAGAATAAAAATGTTATAAATTACATATGAAAGAACGCGACGTCTATATTAGAATTATTACAATATAAAAAATATCTATTTGTGAATTGAAGGGCGAGAAAGAAAGAAAGTGAGATAGTGAAAATAGGAAGAGAGAGAGAGAGAGAAATAAAAGAAAGAGAACTTGCTATGTATGTTCATTGTTAAGAATAGTCTTTGCAAAAATTTTGCTGTCACGTGCTCATTTGAACATACAGCTTCAACCTAAAGTATACGCATCAGCCACGTGCCTCGTATACAGTCCCCTTTGCTTGGTGTTCATAAGTGCCTTTATTATAGTCCTTAACTTATACATGCACATGAATATATGTGAATATAACAAAGGGCACCAGAAGGTCACATATATGTACGAGATGTGCGTAAATTTTTGCCAAAGTGTAAGCGCATTTGTGTACGACCGCGCGCGTGCACGTGTACAAATCCATAAGTACTAAAGGGAGGTTATTTCAGAGAAATTCAGGGTGTTACTCTTTTTTTACTATGCTTGATTTTTTACTATTTGATTTTGTCTTCACTAATCTCTGCTTTTTCAAATAATATATTTGAATTTTTTAAAGTTTTAAAGAATTTTTTTTGTTCAACGTAAACAATAGCGATGTAATAGAATTTGTCTATTTTAAAAGGATGAGTAATACGGAACAAACATTGATATTCGATTTAAATTCTAGTTATTTTTATTTTTTAATTATATTTTATAAGCGCATTTTATTTCAACGATGTGATCAATTTATTGATAAAATTAATTTTCTAAACAAAATTACTAATGCTTCTGGAGTCAAAATAAAATTAATTCTAGAATTAAAAATTAATTATTTTTTATAAATTTTATAACTCTTTTTATCATTAGAATTTTTGGAAAATTAACTTTACATAAACCAAATATTTAAATTTCAACTTTTTACTTAGAGTTTTATATAAGATTTTTCAGTCCGTCGTAAAATGTTTATTCCACTTTTTATATAATATATATTGAATTTATTCATCCTTCAGAGATTTAATAATGTATTATTTTTAAATATTCATATAATTTTAAATTTAATATAAAATTTAAAGTATATTTCAAATCTAAATTATAAGTAATTACTGCATATTATAAATATCTTTTTTTATCATCGGTAATTATAATTTCTTTTCTCAAAAAATATAAGATGAATCCATTTATCTATAGCATGAGAAAATTATTCGAAAAAAATTGTCATTATAATTATTTGATATGAAAAGAATAATGTTCTTTATAATTGTTTGATATTCTTTAAGACTTTAGAAAAAGAAATATTTCTGTAATATCTTATTTCAACTTACTGGATCTATATCTAATCAATTTCTGAAAATAGGTTAATTAGTGAATCCATAAAAACATTATTGTATATTTTTTCACAATCATATTCATACATTCTGTTTTTAAAAAAATAATTTCTTATCTCTTTCAATTCAACATCCTAAAAATTATATATAATATATAAATAAATTTGATTATTTTTACTTATTGATATAAAACAGTTTTAAATTCAGTAACATATAAAATTTCAAACTCTGAAAAGTAATCAAGTAAATTAAAAATATAATTGATTCCAGTTCTAATAAGCAATGAGGAAATTCATATATTCAAAACTTATAAAACGTATTGTAGTACCTTCATAAATAGCGAATCGACCAAGTATTATGTTTTTCGTCTGAACAACTAAAAGGGCGACCATCATCGTCGCTAGCTACAAATCGCAGAAGCGTGAACAATATATAATGTAATCGGTCCGTTAATGCATACAAAAGAAGGGCCAGCCCCGTTGTCGTTCACATCCCCGGAGAATCAAGACACAGATTATCCAACAAAATGAAACCCCATTATTTGAATCGCAACGAGCACAGCACAAGCGAATCGGTTTACCATGTGTAAGTGCTTATGTGCTCATTCGATTTGACTTATTAGATAACATGTGGACGCGAAAAATTTGCATTATGTTTTTGTATTTTTCTAACGTATTTTGCAATTTGATAGGGAATTATATACAAATAAATAAAGAAAAAAGGAACAAAAATAATATATTTACTTCTAATGAAAATATTCTTCATTAATTTAAAAATTTTAAAAATATAAAAGACATTAATTTTTACACGTGCAAGAGAAACAAAATCACGATAATTAATCTTTTTTGAGTAATTAATGCAATTTATATTAGTTAAGTACTCTTTTACAGATTATTTTATATTAGATTATTGACATTAGTGCTCTTCTAAATAATGTTTTGGTTTGTTGTTTCAAATATCTTATAAAAAATTATAGCGTTTCATTATTTATAAATGATATTATAATTATTCTATAATTAATTTTCTAACAATAAAATGTTGTCAATATCTTTATAATTTCGTGTATCAACTATTTATTTTAAATAAATGGTATTTGTTCTAAATTTCATTGAACGTCTTTCTTTACATTATTCTCAATATAAATGTATACAAAAGCTTTATAACTGAGAAGGATTTTGATTTTTCAAATTCATTAAAATTAGTGAAATTACTGATTAATAGAAACGAAGTTTGCTATAAAATTCGAATCCTTTTTTCTTACATACATATAATAATCCATTCATTCAGAATTATTCTTTTATATAAAGCAACTATTTTTTTAATAATATAATATATAATCTCTTACTCAGTGAATATTCTATGAAATATAAATACAAAATTCAATAAGAGCGTATTGATTTATATCTGTAAACGGTGTCTTTTATCTTAAATACTGATCACTTACTTACGATTTATAAGAAGGTTCTTACTAGTTATCGAATAAGACATCGAGAGTTTTGAAAGACGATGGAAATCTGGTCATTCAAACTGATTTATTGTTCAACTGATAGAGTATATATGTATACAATCGTTTTGCTAGTATCATACTTTTCAAATATATTTGCATGAATAATCTATTTATTTAATTTAATTAAAGTATGTATTTTCAAACATAATTTTTTAATTATTTAACACATAAGTATAATAGAATAGTAATTTTTAAAATGTATATTTCATAATTAATTTTCTCTATATTTTTTAATTATTCAATTATTACTTATATTTCCTCTTTGTAGACTAATATTAACTAGGCTTATAGTAAAGTAACTAATATAATATATTCATTTTCAACAGACATTATAAATTTTAATTATTAAATCATTTTTTTCTTAAATCAACTTGAAATTTGACTAATTTTCTGTTAATTACAATACTTTATAGTACCATTTAAAACGATAAAGTTAAAAACTTGAGTATCCGAAAACAAGTTTGCAGATTTATAGTAATATAGCAATGAAAGAAAATAGAATATATTCATAAAAAATATTTAAATATTAATAAAATAAAATAAAATAAAATAGAGATATAATTAAATACATTAATTTAAAATACATTTAGTGAAAAGCTTTTTATAAATATACTATAAAAATGCATTCTTATATTGTATATTCATAAATTTTGTTATGCTTTAACAGCTTAAGTTATTTTTCACTGTTATAATATTAAATTTTAGTTTTTTGAAAAATAAGAAATTATTTTAGCTAAAAAAAATTTATATTGTTATTATAGATCCTCATTTTACATTAATTATGTAATTAGTCTATAAATTAATTCTAAAATCTTATTATACATTTCTTAATATTGATAAATACTTTTTTGAAACTAGGTTATTTTTTATTAATTATAGTACTTTGAATTTTTTTATAATTTAGTTACAATGTAACGCACTAATTGTTTGTAGTTTTTAAAATATATTTTTTAATCAATTTTATAATCAACTAAAAAATTATTCAAAATTGCTTTTTATCATCTTATACTATAGCTAACCTAATTAAAAAAATATCGTATTTTTTACATTAATAAAATAATATTTACATTATAGTAAACAGCTACATTATATTATTGCTAAATTTTTTTGTGATTCAACAATATTTTTTGATTGATGAAATTATCTTTTTTTAAAGTATATTGATTTATTATATTTATTAAGATAGTATTGCTTTCCAAAGTTATGACTATCTCTTGTGATTAACTTGTTTCTTGAATTATTACTATATGAAGATCGTACCCGTCTCATAACTATTTTTAATCTATTCACTCTAGAATCTATGTATACTTTTATAACAATTATTTTAGTACTAATATAAATATATAAATACATAAAAATAAATATAGTAATAAAATAATTTAAGACTTTGAAATATGTTTTAAATATTTCTTTAATTTTTTGAAGTAACCCTATAATGATATATTCCACAAAGAAGAGTGAAATATTTCAAGATTTGATTCATGTGTATGTATCTGATTTTTATGAAGTTTAAGTAATTATTATTTATTCGAATTATAAGATATCTACAACACGAATTTCGATCTAGTAAATGAATGTATATAAATTAAATGTAAAGTATGTAATAAGAAATTTACTCAGAACTGTTATCTTTCTAATTGAATCTTCTCTAACATTTTGGCAATTATATATTATCATGTTGATAACAAGACATAAAGTGTTAAAAGTATCTAGGTCACTAAGATGATATGTAAAATGGATACTCGATTATCGACGAATACCTAAATAGTTTCAAGAAATAATGTTATGGAAAGACCGGTGGCTGCCATCTTAGAAGCATCATTAGAGTTGGACTTACATTTTCATTGTGATAAAATTGTAATTAATTTCAATTATAACTACATTCCCATTTACTAATATATTAGTCGGATTCTTAAATTAAATCATAGTAGATTAATTTGAAAAAGATAGAGAAATTAAAAATAAAGTAGAAACCTCATTACAGTATTTAATGAATATTTTAAAAAGTAATATAAAAGATGCACTAAAAATTACTATTTTTCTGCCAAATTATTTTAGAAAATTAAAATTTCATAAATAGAATATTTTTTTAAATTATAGTGACGCTTGATTTTTACTTAGATTCTTATACATAATCTGTAAATAATATTGCGACGAAAAATCTCCTTTTCGCACTAAACAAAAAAAAGAAAACACTGTCACAAAAAACACATATGCGACCGAAACAGCGGCACGAGAACGATTTGGCCTCCGCCATATTAAAAATGGAAGTATGAGGGCGCGCAGGGCGATATGAAAAAATGTGCGAGTAATGTGTAAAACGAGTGCACGGACGGTGAGCGCAGCTACGCGCTAAGGCGAGAATGAACGTTCGCTTTACCGTAGCCACCTCACCAACGAAAACACGCTGCCTACTTTAAGAAGGGGAAACTAATCTTCTCCCGCTAGGCAGCGAGAGGAAAACCGAAGGAAGGATAGCCTTCTTCGCTTTACAACAGAGTGAGATGGAAGAACCAGAAAAAGTGGTGTGAGGAGAGAGACAAAAGACTAAGTATCCAAGAGCCCATAGTCAAGTAATCTAGTAGTGCTGAAGTCGGAGGAACGACGAAGTAAGGTGCAGGTAATATAGGTAACTTTCTTGTCGATCCGAGAGAACGCGATGCGCGTTCTCTCTTCCTAGCGGATGCAAATCGCTACGCCATCCTCACCACTTCGAGAGTAATGCGGCTTGCGTACTCTCATCCTGGATGGATGCGATTCGCTACGCCATCCCTACCAGTCTGAGAGTGACGCGATTCGCGCACTCTCCTCCATAGCGATAGTAGTTACTACGCCACCCTGACTGCTCCGGGAGTGACGCGATTCGCGTTCTCCCGTTCTAGGCAAAAGCGGTTCGCTACGCTATCGCGACCATCTGGAGAGCACGTTAGCGACGTTCTCTCCTCTCGGCTATCCTCATGTTCCTTGTGCCGAGGGGTAACGAGGGCACCAGCTTTAGGAGTACGGGTGCACGCGAATGATGCGAAGCGCAAGCCGTGAGTGTGTATGCCGAGAATATAATGTGAGTAAATGAAGCGGAAGCCCGCAATATTGTATGTGAGAACCACTTTGTACCTACGTGAGAAATCCGAGGACGTTGTGCGCCGTCAGCGTGAATGTATAAACCGATTTTAGTTTTTAAGAGTTAAAAAAATTGAGATATACAATTTTTATATGTATATGTATACACATTGCTTAAAATGAATGTCTAAAAGTTTCTTGTTAAAATAAAATTTGATGATGCACATTTAAAAATGTAAACTGTGAATGTTAGACATAAAAATTTATTTTTTTATAGGTCCTTTTGACGTATACGATATAAATACATATTTTTTACATATCCAGAAAATTTTTAAGTCAATATGAGACTTTATAAAAGTTTAAATATAAAAAATAAGTTTCAAAAATGAGTTTAAGTTTTTTAATACCCTGTCCTTATAATTTATTCTTAATATTTCCTTGAAAGGACTCGGAAATCACACCAGAGCAGAAGTCCGTAGTGGAACTCGAATCTTTTTATTTCCAGGTGGACCTTCGTGTGACCTTTTTTTTGGTCACAACAAATTAGTTTCTTTCTATTAGTTTATTCTTCAGCTCTTCTCAGGGTATAGATCCTACGTCAACTGATTCGAAGAATAGTTTATTTTCCTACGACGCCCTGAAAAGGGCTATTTTAGGAGTGGAACGGGATAGGTAAATAATAATACGCGATACGTTTATTATACAGATAAAAACCCTGGTCGGGGGTGAGACTGGTACGCGGGAAGTATATTCAAGATCCCAAGAACTCCAGGAAAAGAGTGAAGTAATAGAGCTTGGAGAATCTTCTTCTGCCTTTCGAAGTCAGCGTCCTTTCTCATCGGCCCTCGTTGCTACTATGTGCTCGGTGTCCCGCAACCCTTCCTCTTCTGGCTGCGCGGCAAACAGCGCCGTATCAAATGCCTTGCGGGTTTCCCTTCCATGTCCACCGGACCCAATAAGGGTGAAGCTGCCAAGCGCAGTGAATTCCGGAAAACTAGGTGACGTCGCTGGGGCGAACTTTCTCCGGGTCCGACGCTAAACAATCCCCTCTCGCTCGCTCCCCGTCAGAGCCAGTCTTAGGGGCTGACTCATACCTTCTACTGCCCGACTCATACAGGTCGAGACCTGCTACGTGCACGAGCTCCAGCCTTTTCCACGAAAACCAACGAATCGGAAGCGTCCTTTACGCGTCATCATTTTTTAGAATATTTGTGCACTTAAATCTACTCCAATTAATTCAACAATTTTAATATTTAGTATGTCAATATTCACCAATAAAAATTACTTTATTTTTTATATTTAAACGTAATAGTAATTCTTTTATTATTCATAATTAATAGCAAGAATGTTGATTTAAAATTTTAACGTAATTACTTAATATTATTAGATTTTCTCTGAATCATATATTATCTATAATTTGAGGAAAAGAGGGTATTTTTAAGTAATTTTTTACTAAGATATAAGAGATCATGTAATAAAATAATAATAATCCTAGCATATCTATTTAGTTATTAAATCTGAATAATGAAAGTAGCGTATAGTTAATTACTGAATGTTTTAGAGTATTTATTAAAATCTATTTTTAAATTAAATTTATCAACTGTCGCAAATATTTTATTACGTTTTTTTAGGATTTAATATTCAATTGTATTGAATATCGTATTGTATATCCTTCATATATACTATAGAAGAAAAGAAACTTATTGGATATCAGAATGAAAAAAGAACGGATAAAATGAAATCAATTTAAATAATATTATATAATTATTTTTTCTGATGTTTACTATTAATTTTAGTTATTTAAAATTGTTCGCGATTAATATATAAATTGCTTTGATGCTAAATATATCTGTTCAACAATTGCTAATTTAAAACTTTCTTTTATTGAAACCACTGTCAATATATTACAGAAACGAAAAAAATATTAAATTACTATTAGATATTCTAGTAAATGAAATTTTTCTAATTTTACATGGTTTGAGAAAATTTAGTTTGAAAATTCAAAATCTTTTCGTGTTCTTGAATTTATCTAATTAAATTATAGTTGTTTTATGTCTTTAAAAATTCTATAAAAAGTCTATAAAAAACCTTTGAAAGTTATACATAATAACATTTATTTATTATGCTTTGAAGCTGCAATACTCCACTACAGATTAAATTTAATCATATTTTTTAAAAAAGTAGAAATTAATTATTTAATATTTTAGAAATATTATTGTTTTGATAATAATAGAGGTAAAGTGTATTACATGTTCATAACATGAGAATGTTATACATTAAACATGTTTATAATGTGAAAATGTAAACATTTATTTTTTAGATAAGAACATTTGAGATGAAATAATCCACATATTATGTGGGTACATTAGTACATATCTATACATATATGTAGATATTATTCAATCTATACGTACATTAATAAATATAAATTCATATATAAAAATTTATAAATATACACTTTTATGAAAGGAAAATAGCAAAATAACGTCAAAATCTAATAAATGTTAGAAAAATGAATTACATGCAAAAATATTTACAAACAAAAAATTGAGAACAATAATAAGTGAATTTATAAACATTTAAACATTTGAAATAATTTACATATAAAATAATAATTCTTTATAATATTGAAAGAACTAAATAATTATTGTGTATTTATCATCATCCCAAATATTTTAATGTTTTCAGAAGTTATTATATAGCGAATTTTAATGTTAGCATGATTTTTATATTACATAATTTTCTTTTTTCATGAGATCACTGTAGCATACACTACTCGACTTTCAGTATAGCAGTACTTGTTCTGCTGATTCTGAATCATGCTAGTTTTCTCTGAATTATATCTTTTTTTATTGAATTCTCTAAATTCTTGATTATATAAGTTTGGTAAGTTTGTTATAAGTCACAATATTATACTCTAACTGTATATTAGGTTTTACTATAACAACCATATATAGCCGCATCTTAGATGAAGTAAATTTTGTTATATAATACATTTAAAATGATTTTTTTTAATAATTCGACACCATATTGTTAATTTGCATTTGCACCATATTGTTAATCACACACATTACTCCAATATCAGTTTTTATTAGCAATATTTTCGGCATTCAGAATTTTGTCCTTTATTTTATATAATCTATGAACTAATATTAAAATGTCAAGGTACATAAATAACAGAAAGTATTCAATAATCCTCTTTAGAGTTGCTGATAAATGCAGCTGAACTGCATATTATTCATATTCAAAGGAACACATATTTTATTGTTTGTTATATGGCGATATTTTCTTATTTATTTATCGATATAAACGAGCAATTATAAGAGTAGCGTCATTCTAAGCTTTATTCGAAATTTATTGTATTACTTATGACGGTTTGTTTGTCTTCTTTGCGGTTTGTGTTCATCTCTTACAGCTCTTCTTGTCCACTCCATTTACCCTTTATAACCGGATTAGCTCATCAGCCAGGGTTTGTTTAGAGCGGAAAGGGAGTAGCTATCATAAAAGGGCGGCAAATAATAACGTAAGATTTATGATAAGTTAGAAACGGCTTCTTTATTGGATGATATGTCCACAGTGGCTCACCACTACAATAAAAAAATATACTTTTATTAGTAACAATACCGTTACGCTGTTTCGGTTGTTATTATAATTATCGAAGGTTTTCGCATACATAAACGGTGTCGGTGTACAATTCTCACGGATTCTTCCGATTACATACATATCATACAACATTCATGGCGCTGGTTGACTATGCTCGCGGACTTTCACAGCACTTGTATTCCCGAAACAAATATCTTCGTTATCCCTAGGGATAAGGGATGTGAGAACGGTCGAAAGGAGAGAATGTTACTCTCCGGGTGGTCAGGATGGAGTAGCGAACCGCTTCCGCTCACGGTGGCGTAGCAACTGCTATCATCCTGGAGGAGAGAGCGTGAATCGAGTCACTCTCGGACTGGTAAGGATAGCGCAGCGATCCGCATCCGCCAGAAAGAGAGGGCGCGAATCGCGACTTTCTCCAGTTGAAGAGAATAGCGTAGCGATTTGCATACATCCAGGTTGAGAGAAAGCAAACCGCATTACTCCCGGACTGTAAATATGGCACAGCGATTCGCATCTTCTAACAAAAAAGAACGCAAATCACGTTACTCTCGGGTAATAAGGAATTTACCTGCTGTACCTTCTTAGTTCTCTGCTTCTCGAGCTTCGTTGGTAACTTACTGTTGTGTTATGTACTCTGTGGCACTTCTCTTGTTTTCTATTCTACTGCTATTTATAATGCAATCTCGCTCTTTTGAAAAGCAAAGAAGGCTATCTTTCCTTCGCTTTTCCCCGCGCTGCCTAGCGGGAGAAGATTAGTTTCTCCCCCCCCTCGCAATCGCTCACCAATTCTCTTGTTCCGTGCTGCACGCCCTCGTGTTTTTCCAACATGGCGTTGACCACATCGCGCTCCTACCGCGGTTTCGGTCGCACGTGTTTTTTCGTGTTTTTGTGTTTTTTATATTTAGCGTGAAAAGAGGACTTTTCGTCATATATTTAGAAACATGAATATCTTATTTTAGATGTGTATATCTATTTAGTTATTAAATCTGAATAATAAAACTAGCGTATAGTTCATTACTGAATGTCTTAGAGTATTTCTTAAAATCTATTTTTAAATTAAATTTATCAACTGTCAAATATTTTATTACGTTTTTTTAGGATTTAATATTCAATGAACGTATTGTATATTCTTCGTATATACAATAGAAGAAAAGTAACTTATTGGATATCAGAAATAAAAAAGAACGGGAAAAATGAAATCAATTTAGATAATATTATATAATTATTTTTTCTGATGTTTACTGCTAATTTTAGTTATTTAAAATTCTTCGCATTTAATATAATTTATTTTAAAAAGAGATCAATGTATCAATTAATTAAGTTATTGTAATATTTACTCTATACTAATTGTATAATTAAAATTTAAAAGAATATTTAATAACAATCTGATTCATTTTACTAAATTATTTAACTATCATCAATATATAAATTTTAGCTTACTTTATATGAAGTAGATATAATAAATTATTGTGTAAAATCATTTCTATAAAGTTACTATTTACTAATAAGAGAGATGCATTTTAGGAGAAAATTATTAAATCATCTAGGTAAGTGATCTTTCAATAATTAATTAATATAATTATGTAAATGTATAACGCTTCAACAGTTTATTTGAGGGAGTATTAAACCAAATTGCAATATGTTTTATAAGTATTCATAAAAATATTAAAATATTACATAATGAAGATACTAGGCTAGAATTGATTTTTAAAATTGATTGAAATGATACAGTCTGCTAATCTGTATAAATAAATAGAAAAATAATTGAGATTATTTATATTTTAAAATTTAAATAATTCAATAGTTATTAAAAATTAATTTTATTTATTTTTTTAATGTAATAATAAACAATGAAACTGGAGTCTCTATGCAACAATTAAAAATTATATTATAATAAATTTATTTAACATTGACAGAAATAAAAATTCATTTATTTCGTATATTATATAATTTTGTTACCTAATTAAATAATAAAATTCTTCAATTGTCAGATTTTTAGGCAGATTCGATTTACATTTGATGAATGTCATTACTTTACTGTAATACTAAAACATAAATTATAGAATAATTTTAAGAATGTTTAATAACAAGTTATATCAATACAAAATTCAAATAAATTTAAACAATTTTTCGAATTTATAAAAGTTCACAACAGATATTTACGCATTGATAGTTTTTTCATTATTCACATTATATTATTCTATAATATAAAATGTAACAAAATTATTAATAATGATAATCAGTTAAACTCCAGTGAACGTTGATGTAATAATAGCAAACATGATCATATTTACAGAAACTGAAGTTTCAGATTAGTGCATTGTATCAAATATAAGCTTGTATCAAATATATCAAACCGACGCATTCGAAAAATGGTGCGAAAGTAACCTTTAAGACCCTTGTATTACAAGATTAGATATAAGTTTTTTATGCACTGTCCTAACAGATGGAAAGCAAAATTAAAGTTGTTATCATTGCAAAGCATAAGTGATCATTATCCATACTTTGAACATGATTAAAGTAGAACCGATAATCGACTATCTTTTAGAGCCTTCAGGAGCGTCCTCGCATATCTGCTGGAAAAGTGATTGCCACTCTGTGGAAAAGGGTGTCTTATTCAGTGTAACCATATACGTTCTCGAGAGACGAATCTAGGAGTGGATAATCGAGCGATATATTCTGATAAGCCAGTGATAATGTAGTGTTGGTGCAGGATATTGAAGGGCCGAAGGCAAATTGTATGCAAATTTCTCAATAACGTACACGGTATTTTTGAAGTACAAACGAAATGCAGAAACTATTTTCTGATGAAAGAATTGTATTTATGACGTATCTTTTCAAATAAAATCTTAATTTTTTATTATATTTGTAATATCTAAGTATATAATGTTATTTATTTTTATGAAGTATAATTAGTGTTACTTTGCAAATAAATTATTTTCAGTAACTTTATAATGTTCTCATTGCGAATGTTGTGTAACAATAAACTATCTTAAATTATTGTTGCTTGAAAAACTATTTTACTATAATATTCATGTTAATGCTATTAATTTGTGCAGTCATATGCAGATGTTATTTATCATTGATAAGTCTAATCTTTCCAATTATTAATATTACAACTATGAATTAATTGACTTGTTGATTTGGTTTTTCATAACATAAAATATAATTACTTAGAGTTATCTAGTACTCTCTGGATATTTCAATTTAAATTACTAAAACTTAAGACTACATCTACATAACCTATATATCACTTTCTTTATCACACTTATATTAAATTAATTATACATATTTTGACTATATAATAATTGTACGTATAAAAAATTGTAAGAGAATAATATAATGATAATTATTGTATTCTTATATACTTAGTATTACTCATCCTTAGAGAATAAATTTCATCTTCGAATAAGGAATTATTTTCTTAGTGAAACATTTGATTAAAAAAAAATTCACATTTAAATTTTTTTGAGTGATGCAACAATTAATGATTTTGATTTATCGAATATAAATGTTAATTAATGATATACTTAATGTTATAATTAATAATTAATGAATTATTTTACGATATAACTTTGCACTGAGGACTTCACGAAAATCATTTTATATTTTGATTGATTAGAATACTTTAGATAATAATTTTTTAATATTAGACGTTTTTTATTCGGTGATAAAATTTTGAACATTATTTTTCTATTACGATAGTTTATAAGCTTGTATATGTATGCAAAGTTTTCTATAAATAAATAAATAACTATTCTTTCAGTAGTTTTGAAATTCAATAATAAGTATCTTACATCAATTTTATTGAAATGTGATACAACATATAGAATATATAAGTATTATATATAATACTTGATATGAAAATAAATAATTCTAGCAGGTTCATGCGTAATTTAAAAAGCTTTTATTCTAATATTTTTATCTGAAGAAAAGTCTGCTTATTACAGAATATCCTTAAGTATGCGAATGAAACATTTATCCTACGAATTTTAATATATAATATCCATATTGCTTAAAATATTATATTAGTATTAGTTTCTAGCATTCTATGCTAGAGTTAGAGTTTAGAGAGCTTAAGAAGAAAATTAATGTTATCTATCATTAATTCGTTCTTCTTATTTCCTATTCTATATGAAATGCGAAATGAATGTTTGTCAGAAAATGGTGCATTACTTTTTTCTCTAACTAATAATGAGCTAATATTAAGTCATTTCAGAAAATTAAAAAGTATATCAACATATAAAAATTCATATAAAAATAATTTTTTAATTAATAATAATAATAGTAAAAGAAATCAGTTGATTATTAAATAATTGCGGTAAAAATAATAATTTTTAATACATTCAATTATTATTTATTTTTATTATGGAATATCTAAATTATATTACCTATTTATTTCTAAGTAAAAAAATATATAAATTATGAATCTATTTAAAAAAATTAAATAGTATATAGTACGAGTAAATTCCTTTTGTTGACAGCGAAACAGTGATACATTGTTATTTAATACTAAAATTCACTGCTCATAAGTTCCTAAGCTTAAGAAAACTAAAATAAACTTATATAAGAAATTTGTGTATTTTATTTATAGTTATTATTAAATAACGAAATAAGTAATATTTTAATAAAAACCACATTATTTATTGTTTAATTATGAACGCAAATAGATCCATACATAAAAAAGTATGCAATATTTTTTTCAGCCTATTAATCTTCAAAATGAAAAATATTTTGCACGAACAGATTATAAAGTCTAAGTTTTTATATTACGAATATATTATCGTAATAATTAATATTTCATTCTATTTTTATTTAAAAATATCTATAATCAAAGCTAGATCAACAATAACATTTAATATTACACATTTTGATTTAAGATGTTTGAATTTGACCGTTTGCTTTAATAAAAAGTTAACTGATATAAAAATATAGTAAATAAAAATGAAGCAAAAAATGCTAATATAGAGAATCATAAGAATAAACATATATATGTTTTATAAAATTACGATTTAGTATTTTTATTTTGCCTAAGTATTGCTTATCTTAAAGTTGTATTTTTGAATCTTTGTTTTGTATGACAATCAGAATAGTATTCGGTATTGCGGTTATAGATCTTTCCTGCAGGTATAATCCTCTAATTTTTTCTTCTCACTTTCTCTCTCTTTCTTACTTTTTTTCTTTATTCGTTGTAGCTTTTTTTTCAAATCTCAATTTCTATAGTACAGTTTTACTTCTTCTTAGTCATTCCCTTTTTCTTAATTCTATCGAGAAAGAATGAATACCATCTTAATTATTCAACTTTTTCGTAAACGAATCGAAATACTATGACAGATAAAATTATGTTTTCTTTACATTGTTGAAGTCAAAAAAAGCAACTAATCATTCTTCAGATTTTAACTTCCGTATACACACACGTAAAACATAGATTTTTTTTACTAGAAAACGTATTTAGATTATATTTTTATTTAATGATCTTATTTTCAACTATCAATTTATTTTTTATAATAATTACATCTATTTATTTTTTAAAATACTATTAATAATGTATTTGATATATATTTTATAATTATGCAAAAAAAGCTAATAATTTTATTTTAAATATAAAAGTTGCTGAACAAAAAAATGTAATTTCTTAGGAATCTAAAATACGAAATTTAATTATAATATTTAACGGTAAATAATTTTTCAACTAGAGGTATTTGGATAATTAATAGGGATTTTCCAAAAAATTAAAAAAGGATCTTACAAAAATTAAAAAAGAAATAAATTAATGAATCAGTGAAATTCATTTTGTAACTTTTAAAATAGATACATAATCTCATAGAAATAAAAGTTAATTGCTTCGAATAATTCAATTTCGATATAAATTTCTATCATGTATCAAACTCGATATTGGTATAAATTCCAATAAATAAGTTCTGACGTTATCTAATTACTAAAACCAGGCATCAAATGATTATAAATAATTTTAAAGAGTTTGTTGTTGTAATTAACTTATTTATATTTCAATTAAGTCAAACTTCATATTTAAATAAATTATTCTCATCATTAAGTAAAAATATACATATTGCCAAGTCAAACGGATGTATTAAATGTATCTGGGTTTAAGAAACCTTGAAAAACGAAACGATAAATCAAAGGCCACTGTATAAATTCGCCGTGTTGAAAACTTGGCTTACCCTTCATGAAAAAAAAAAACGTTAAATTTGCTCTCTGTGTATAAGCCCCTATTCATGCAATTATATGTATGTATAGTGTATAGTATGTATAGTGTAGTATAGTAGGACTACATCAGTATGAACGTAACAGAGGCGAAAACGTATATGCGTACATGCGCGTGCGCACGTGTCCAATATATCACTACTTACGCGTCAGTCTGTCAGGCTCAAGGTCATACCCTTGTGCGGCTTTTCATGAACACGAATGTTAAGGTCGAGGTTTGTCAAATCGACGTACGTACGCGTTGATTTGAGCAAGATAAATTCTCTCTCACCACTGAGATCGACAACAAAGAATGCAAATACTATAAACATCGAAAGGGCAAGAAACAAAGAAAATGGAATTGTCAAGTAACAAGGGACTTATAAAAGTATATTATTCTAGTGAAAGATACAGAGATGAAAAACTTTTCTCTTAGTAAGCAGAAATGATTACTATTCATTTATTTTATGGTAGAAATTTTAAGTGGTTCAAATAATGATAAGTGAATTTAACATTACATAAATCTCCGATTAAATAATTATAGTTTAATTTATGGCAGTATTAGTAAAGGTTTTTATCAAATTTTATTTAAATGTCTGAAACATATATTGATTGTAAAAATGTATATAATAAAAACAAACTACATAAACATCAGATATTGTTAAGATTTTTATGAAATACCTACTTTCGTTAACAGTATAACTTAGTAATTTGTATTGTACAGGACATAATGAAATGTTACTTATTGTTAAATCGATTAAAATTATTCTTACATATTGATAATTTAATCTTCATGAATGAATTTTGAGTAATGTAGCAAGCAGGCTATTATTGTTTAGTATCTTATGTGCCAAGTAGTGATTGAAAACACTTTGTCGAAGTCTTACTTAAAATAATTAGTTTTTCTCAAATAGTTCAAATCGTATCATATTCATATATTTGAAAATATGTGTTATATAAATGTTGTATAAAAATTAATAATTTATCCATCTTTCATAAAAAATATTAAATATTTTCTATAGATTAGTTGTGTGAATATTTGTAAAATAATCCTATTTATATTATTTAGTCGATTTCAAAATATTAAGGAACCCACAAAAGTATTTTTATAACGAAAATAACCAAATAAATTAACAAAATTATTTCCGAAATAATTTTAACTAATAAATATTTATGAATGTAGAGTAGTATTT
Source organism: Wiebesia pumilae (assembly GCA_018907045.1). Classification (NCBI taxonomy): domain Eukaryota; kingdom Metazoa; phylum Arthropoda; class Insecta; order Hymenoptera; family Agaonidae; genus Wiebesia; species Wiebesia pumilae. The sequence goes on from JACCHZ010000127.1 coordinate 7,263,689, forward strand.
AATATTTTCAAGGTATGATTACAAATATGTATGATATTCACACTAGAAATATTTCTTCAAATTCTTCCCTTTCATTAAAGAGATCGACGATACTTAAGTAATAAAAAAATAAATTTCCTTTTTTATTAATTAAATATCAGATTATAATTTTAAAATAATATAAAAATAATCGTAAAATTAATACTACCGTAAAAATTAATTTTCTTGCAATTTCGAAAATACTAAAGAGGAAATAGCAAATGAATTAACTGACACTTGTTGAATACATTTAAGATAAATTAAATACTATGACAATTTAGATTTTTTAGAATGAACGTTCATTGCGTATATGCCTAAATGTATATTCATTAGATGTCAATAAATCTGAAAAAAGTAAAATATCATTACATAATAGAAAAATCTGCCGTATCTAATTATTGATAAATTGATTATTAGAAAATGTCTATAAATATATAAATTAGTTCTATAATAAAAATTTTTCATATTAAGTTCATAGAACACATGATGTTACGTATAAATTGATGTCATTTCTGGAATTATTTTATTAAAAATGATTAGAGTAAGTGTTTCGATGTATCTATTAAACAAAATTACTTATTGAAAGTAAGAAATATTATTTTTTAGTTAATATTTATGTATATAATTTTACTAATGTTAAACATATCGAATATAATGTAAAATCTAAATAAAAATAACTGTGAAAAGTATATGTAAGTGATTATCTGGTAAATTAATAAAGTAATGAATTTTATATCTATTCCATCAAAAAGTATCTTACCTAAATATAAAATAAAAATAGATCAACGAGAAATATGAAACATTAAAAAGATTCTTCTGTGTAAGTTAGATTACTAAATATGAGTAAATCACATTTTTTATTTTAGTCATAAAATTTCATTAAAAAGATATTTTGAGACATTTTTTAAAAATGATATTCACGTAAAACATAACTTGAAAACTGTAAATTTCATTCAGTTTAATATTTTAAGTAATCTGTACACTAAACTTATTAAAGACAAATTTGTACTGTAACTGATACGTATAGATTTCGTTAAATTTTAAATTTTAAACCATTTAAATAAAAAAAACACTCAGTAGTCTTTGTAATAAAAAATCATAAAATAATTTGAAATAATTCAATTGATAAGATGTTCAAAGCGATCTTAGACTAGAAAGATTTTTCGAAGAATATATAAATGCCTAAAATCGTTTTTTTATCAGTTCAGAAGAGACTATTAAATGTACTTATCATTTTCGTTCATCTAATCAGTCTTTTTTTGTATGAAAACAAACTTAAAAATTGTAATAAGCTAAATAGTTCCACATTCAAATTATGTAAAATCTCATAATTTAACTATTTTAATAAATGTTTACATTTACAATTATTTCAGAACCTTCTCATACTTTAATAATAAGCAATTATTTTTAAAATTTGGTCAACTCATAAACATTTAGTCCACGTATGATCATCCGGTAATATTCCTTTAGAACATCAATTTATAAATGAAGTTATAAATGAAAACATACTTGATACATTAAATATACGGTATGTTCATAATTGCAAATTACAAAATGTTAGCAAGCTTTTATTGTAAACTTAGTTTTGGAAATAGAACGAATAGAAAAATTTGCTGACGATCTTGATCGAGCCCTATTATATATAATTTATTTTATAAGTATCAGTAAAGTAAAAAAATAAATAAGCTAGAGAAAAAGATCGAGAAAGAGAGGGAAAGGTGAAAGGAATAGAGCGAGATAGATAGATATGGAGAGAGCGATTCGCAACAATTTCTTTGTTAGCAGATAGGCTCATCGGTACATTTTCCTTTGTTCGCTGACGCTTTCAAGTCTGGTCGAAGGTGGCGCGCGGGCTTGCAGAATAAACTACACATGGATCGATACAGCTCTTTCTCGAGGGTAACTTTATGGAGAAAGCCTGGTTCGTAATGCATGGGGCTGCGTGCATATACACAGACTCCAGCTGTATCTTTATCTTCCTCTGTCTTTAACTTACAACCTTTCTCACCCTTGCCGTAGATTTTATCTTACAGCCTCTTGACAGCAATCTTACGTCCAAGCACACATGCTCTCGCTGTCTTTCTTTCTTATTCTCTATTCCTCTTATTTCTCTACTTTACGTTGCACACAGTATTTTATTTAACATAAGATTTACTTATAATTTATTTAAAGAGCTGTATTAAAATAATACAAAAGAGTTATTCAATGTTATTGGAAACACTACATCAAAGAAAAAACGAGAATAAATTAACAGTGTCTTATTATTACGATTATTTTTATCAATTTCATTATTTAAACATGACAGCAAAATAATTTAATAACATTTAGCCATTAATTCGTATCTTACACAATATAATATAAATATTAAGTTTACATTCATTCCGAAAGAAGAAAAATTATATCATGTATTCAGCGAAGAAGAGCTTTAGAAGTAGTATAATGTTTCAAGAAAACGACGCACCTCGAATACGGGAAAATAATTACATGAAAATTTTTCTATTATTCTTTCGAAAAGCTTCTAGAAATCTCCAAATCAATTGCTCTTATATTTTTTCTACTATTTATTATCATAGTACTCAGTATTTTTCTGAGATAGTTTAGAATCCTATTATTAGTACCTTAATATATTCTAAATAATAGAAACATTGTTAATTATGCGCGTACAAATAATATTTAAATATCTCAAATTTATATCTAAGTATATAAAACATTTGAAAAAAGATATCATAAAATAATCTTTAGAAAATATTAATTATTTTTACAAAAACTTAATATCTGGTAAATATTTACTATAAAAATGATATAAACTGTTAGAAAATGAAACTTAACATATTAAAATAAACTGATATAATATAAAGAAAATTTATTGCACAAGCGAGTATTAATCAACAATTAATATTAAATTAATTAAAGTTCTAAACCAAAATTTAGAACTTCCAACAATCTCTACTTTTGTTATAATATTTCAACAAATTTTTGCATATAGCTTTTTGTTATAATGACTTGATCAGAGTGTAATTTCATGAATAGCTAATTATATACTATTTTTAAATGTAAGAAAAATGTAATTTTGATTCTTATTACCATGAAACAAACTAGTATATTTTAGTATCTTTTCAGATATTCTTTGAACAATTTTTTTCATCCATACACTAAATGAATTATATTTTACGTTAATGGATAATTTGATTAATAGTATATTTTAAATGGTAAGTAATCCATATTTTATTCCTTCTCATTTTATAACTTATGTTTCACTGTTCTACATCAATTTTATAAAATATTCGTAGTTACTGTATCTAAATGAATTCATATTTGTAAAGTTGTAAATCAGGTTTTAATTATTCTTAAAATACTTTTGTAATAATTTCATTAACTACATCATTCTAAGAGAAGTAGAAACATTTACATTAGCTGTAGCTTTATATAGAATGACTGAATGCAAGAATTTTAGCGATAAATGTTGCTTTTTCTATTTGTATTATAAACATATTAAATGATTTTAATGTTCATCAAAATTTAAAGGCACATAAGGAAATTATATTACCTTAACATTATTTTCTACCAGATTTAATTAATAAATATTCTAATTTCATATTTTAAAAATTATTTTTATTTAATACTATAAAAATAAATGTTTTTAATTTAATAATTTATTTTTATTTTCTTAAGATTCAAAAGCAAATAAACTATACTATTGGTTGTATGTAAATAAGTAAAAAATATATATATAAATATATATATATGTATATATAATAAATAATTTCGTATAATTGGAAATTCTGTGTAATATATTAATCATTAATATATCATACACATCACTATACATTACTACATATGATAAGTAAGAATTTACATGTATATGTGTATGTATGAATGTGTATATTTATGTATATTCTTTTAGAAAATAATATAATTTTAAAAAAAATAATATAGAAGAGTTTTACTCATCAGTTTTTTTATTTAAATTAAAAATTTTTTATTTAAAAAAAGCGAATGCAATTGTATTTTGTTATGATTTTAATGAAACATCAGAATTTTGTCGAGTTATTGAATCTTTCAATTACTCATCGTTTCTTTTCTACTCTAGTTTCACATTTTGTTTTTTCTGACAAATATACGTAATTTCTAGACACTATATTGAACCTAATTTTCTAAGACAAAATTAAGTCTAATAAATATCTTGTAAAGGTAAATTAGTACATATGCACGAAGATTTTCTTTAGTTTAAATATTACGAAATTAAAAATGAGTTTATACAATACTTTCCAATTTGAATTTTAATTAATTTAATTAAAACTTTGGTTGTTACATCATAAATTAATTATGTTTTAAATAAATCGAAAATGTACGATAGAATATAAATAGTTTTAAATAGTAACATTTTTAAAAATAATACAAATGCTTGTCTTTCAACAACTAAAAGTTCTTTTAATATAATAATAAAAAATAACTATAAATATTAGTATAATTCTTATGGTATAAACATACCAGTTTATATTTATAAATAAATATATCTCTAATAAAATTATTTCGGATTAATTTCATAAAATCGTATGCATAGTATATGATATCATAATAATAGTAAATGATTATAAAAATAGTTATATGGAATAATTATAGTCAAATCTATCGAAATATTATTATACATGTATAATAATACAAAGATAAAAGCTATGTATATTTGTACATGATTACACGTGTATTTTATTATCTATTATTCATTATTCAATTTTTTAATAGACATGCTACTGTTAAGCACGTTTAAAATTTCGTTATAAAAGATGAAATAATTGAAGGATTTTTAAATTTTTTTAAATTTATTTTTAAATATTATACGTGTTTCAGTTTATGATTACGTAAACTTAGTAATCTTTAGTTTAAGTAGGTTTTAAGTTAAAATCTAATTAGGCAAATTAAATTGTGCTATAAATACTTATTTTTACTCTACTAAATATTAAATTTCTTTCATGACTCTTTTCTTATTTTATTATTTTATACGAGTTCATACATATTTTATAAGATTACATAATAATGTTTCTTAAGGCTAATTAATTTGATAAAATATAATATTATAAAGGATTTAAAGAACAACAAAAAAATATACCATATTCAAAAAAATAAAACTTAATAAACAAATAAATAATTAAACAAATATTATATAAATTTTAACTAATGTATTTATAAAATATTTTGAATATCCCGTACAAAGTTATAAATATTATAATTTTGTTGCTAATAAAATTTTAAATGCCAAAAATAAAATTATATAATTATACAATTACTACATATATTCGATTTCCCTACAAGCTTAATCTTAATTTGGTATTAAATAAAAATATATTATAAATAATTTAATATATAATCTTATAAATTAAAGTATATATTGTATTAATAATTTATCGTCAAATGTAATAATGAATACAAAAATGTCATTATGAAAATTGCATTTATAATGTTAACTCTTACTTTTATTACTTAAAATACCGTTTAATATTTCAATCACATAATTATATATAATTACTTATAAATTCATTAATGTTCTAAATCTGTATATTCTATTACTCCAGCATCGATGTAAATTTTCTCTCCCGTATTATTATTTCTTATCAATCTTCATCCTAATATTTTTCTCTCTTTCTTCGCTGGCAAGTAAGCCAAAAATTGAGAAAGAATGATAAAGGGAATAACAGCGAGACATACTGCAAAATTGTATCTGAGACTTGAGAAAAAAAGAAGTTAAAATAAATTTTCACGTTGAGAAGTGTAAGAGGGTGAAGTCAATTACAAAAGAGAATTATATATTAGTAGATTAAAGGATCTTTAATAAAATTCAAAATTTTTCATAGAAAATAAAATAAAATTATATTTTTTATACTGTGATTACTTCTTCATTACAAAAATTTAATTAGAATTGTGATGTAGTTGATTCATCTATTAAGAAATAAATATTTCTTTAAAAAATATTATTATTTTTTATTTCAAAGAACGAAAATTGACTGACATGAAATGACTTCTAAAACATTGAATCAGTCTAGATCAGTAGTAATTTTACCGAATACTTTTAAGTTCTTTCATTAATGTTCATCTTCGTGAAGATACTGAAATTAAAATTTTCTACGTTTTTATTCAGCTAACATTTGAAGGGTTTAGAAGCGATGTATATCTGCTTTGTCCTTTGATGGATATGCGAGAAGCTCAAAAATTTTATTGACTTGCCTTTAATTAGTCCTAGCTTATGTCTTTCGTGTAATAGTATTGACAGTTTCACATTCTAATTGTATGTTCACACAAACTAGCCTTGACAGTCATATTTATTTTTCTTTACATCGAACATTGTTTTATTAAAGATAGTGTCTTTATTTGTTGCTACTTATTCTTCAATATTAATCAAACGCTTAGGTTTGACTTATGTCCTACTTTTTATAAGCTTTCGTTTTCCAGTTTTGAATTTTTAACAATTAAAGAAAATATGAATATAATTACCGAGCGTTATAATACGTGTTTTCGCATAAATCGAGATAAAAACAAGGTAGACCATAGTTTTTCAAAAATTGTATTCAATAATAATTCATTTAAATATACGTAAAACTGGTATAGGCTTTTAAATGATTGATTAGATAAATTATATATTATTCACTCAAGTTTTATGTACATTAATTCTATCGCTTGAATGATGTGAACTTCCACAGATTGTGTAGTCTGCTTATCAAAGATGTCTTATTTACTGGTAAAAATACAATAATAGTAAGAACATTTGAAATAAAAAAGCAAAATAATTATTTAATTAATACACACACAAACACACACACACACATATATATATATATATATATAGATCTACTTCTAATTATTTTAATAAAGTAGTAGATCTCGAATATTGCTTTTAATATAAAAAAAATATTCATTGATTTTTTTTACACGACTTTTACACGACTCAGCAACTGTTCAGTAAAATTTATATGTTAATATTTATATATGAGTTACATCATACGAATTATTACAATTTCAATTGTCATTTTTGAAACTGGAAATTATGAAGACTTTTTTACTATTGATTGAAATATTGTTATTTCAATTTATTTTACATTTATAAAGTGCTTAAATAAATACTTAAAATTGATGAATATGAGGAATAAAAACTATAAATTTCTTGAAATATTCTATAACAAAAACAGTACTATATCTTCACGGTACCTGAATTGAATAAAGTCTTTATATTATGATTTTTACTTCCTTAACCCATGTTTTGATAAGTAATTAAATTTCTATATAATTTTTGTACATATACTGTACGAGAACTAGTAAATACAATTAATTGGGTATTATAAGTTACTAACATTACATATAAACATAATATTTAATGAATATAATATGTTATACAATATATGAAAACTTAATGTATCGATGAATGACTTAGACATGAACATAAACAATCAAAATAGACATCATCCAAACTTACAATATCCTGATTATACATTATATCTGATGTACTTTTCCCATTTTATAAATTAGTAAAGGTGATAAAAGAGTGACTATCTCGAAAATCAGCCTGATACGATTATTTCTCTGTATATTGATTCACATATTTACGGAGGCAAACTAAAAACTTAATTCTCCGCCTAAATACTTTATATTTTTTAGGATGATAAAATCCTCTTTCTCCTAAATCAGTAAATGAATATAATCCCTAAATCCCTTAATAGATTTTCTTTTTAATACGTGCAATTGAAAAAGTTTTATTGCACTTTTTTGTAATATTTGTGTTTTCACGTAAATTGAAGACCATGTCTAAATTAACGTATGTGAAATTTGCTTACTGCGTACTGACCCAGTGACCCAGAGAAAGTTACAGCGCTCCTTATCCTAGATCCATCGACGAACGTCAAGGAGTTCTGCCGCTTCAACGACGTGTTGTCTTCATACCGCCGTTTTGTACCAAACATCGCCACGACAACCGCCCCATTTAATGAGCAATTACACTAACGCATCAAGTGGTAGTGAGGAGAACGGCAGGAACAAGCGTTTGATGAATTAAAAAAACGCCTGAGTGAAGCTCTAGTGCTGGCATACTCGGACTTCAAGGTATCGTTTGTGCTGCAAACAGATGCCAGCAACGAGGGCCTGGGTGCAGTATTATCTCAAGTTCAGGAAGTTGTGGAAAGAATAATTTCTTATGCGAGTTGTACTCTGATTAAAGCCGAAAGGAATTACTCGGCTACCAGAAAGGAATACCTGGTGGTGAAGTGGAGTATCTGGAATATGCGAGGATTCATCCTGATCCTGATCCGCGAGTAACGCGATTCGCGCACACTCCTCCTGAGTATAAACGGTTTGCTACATCCGTAGCAAACTGATGAGAGCAATACTGATTGGACCCGCGAGTGACGCAATTCGCGCATTATCCGCCAGGGTGTCAGTGGTCCGATCAACCAGCTTGAACAGACATGCAACCACCGCGAGGAGCCAGAGTGGATTTTTGTAAATCATGTACGTGTGCATGCATGCATGTATATAAGATACTATAGATGAACACGAATTTTGTAGCTGACGCGTTTCAAGAGTTACTGTAATTTATATGTATTAATTTCACCGTTGCGCAGTCAAACAGTTAAGGTAGAAACTTAAGCTAGAATTAATTCTTTTATTTTAATTTTTGTTATTTCTTTTTCTGTCTGTAGAGTCACACAGTCAAGCCCCGAGAGACCAATAAATTAGTCTTTTTTTGTTATTAATTAAATTTTTGTCTTAGTTACTTGTTAACCCACTCTAAAATTATCTCTTCCTTTTCCACCCAACGAACCCTGTTCGGCGACTCATCTTGGCTATATAACGAGCACGAGCTATATAACGAGGAGCGGGTAAAATTCGCCGCGGAGGTCATATTTCAGGACTGAGCCACATAACATCGACAGCTTAAGGAGCCGAAGAAATAAACGAGAAAAACCGTTACAATTCAGATTATTTTGTATAGTTTATTTAGATACTTAATCTATTTAAATTAATTATAATGTTGTATTTTCTATATAACTAATGAAAGCAAATTTTTACTTTTCATCAATATTTAGCTGAAGCAAATTTTTAATATTTAATTGTTTTTATTGAATATAAATATTAAATCTTATATTTCATCATATTTTAATTCATGATAGTATTTATGACGAATGTAATGAAATTACATTTTAATTGTACAACTAACAACAGTAATTGATTAACAATTTCTAATTGATAGTTTATTATATTCTTTAATAAACATTTAAATTCAACATAAAACTCTTATTAAACTTTATTATATCTTAATTAAAAATTTTAAGAATATAATTTGAAATAATACATTACTAATATATTTCTATTATTGTGTAGATGATCATTTATGGAACTAAATAGTATGGATGTAAAAAGAAATTTGAATAATAAATGATCTTATTAGATTTAATTTAAATATTTACGTCTAAATTTATAATTAAATTTATTTTTTTTGTGATGCTACCTAGGTTAATAAGACATTTTGTATCTATGCAATAATTTCAAAATAAAAAAGTCAAAGTAAACATCCTAATTATTTATACAAACAAAGAAATATTAGTATAATAATTTATTAATATAAATATAAATAAATAAACTTTATGTCTAATTTAGGTATACCACATTATCTTATATCTTTAAAAATTTTAATGACAAAATTAAAAGGTACATTTTATGCTTTCAAAATTTACTTGGGCTTTCTTTTAGTTTCATTTAATAATTAATACCCTGTTTTATTTATCGTATGGATTATATATATATATATATATATATATGGATTTCGTATAGAATTTAAATAAAAATTTAATTTATATGAGTATAAAATTAGCAGACTATATAAAATTTATTATTTTAACTGAGAATCAATTCAATGAATAAAATCTTAGGAAATGGAATTAACAAAATAATAAATTTTAATTATATTTTAAAATATTAAAGCATATAAATTATTCTATTATTGGTAAGAAAAGCCAGAGGATAAAGTTTTCTCTGATTTTCAACCAGGCCTCAATCCCATTGAGACGTTTTGGACTATTAGCCAGAGAAGGTCGGATAGTTTTTCTAAGTCTCGTCGTAGCGGCTACCAGAAAGACTAGGGTTTAATCTAGTATGTCTGCCTTTATTGGAGAACTTTCTTCCATTCCGTCAATGAAACTCCAAACGTCCCAATTTATTCTATTTTGGGAAATTATCGCTCTAATTACTTCACGTAATTTTTGCAATAATTCTGTTACACAACCAAGTCCTGATCAATATTCATGAAACGATAATTCAGATAACGTACTACAGCAACAAACTTTTATATATTTATTATATTATATGCACCAATATAAGGTTTTGGTGCACATAACATTGACAATTAATTTTGAAATATTGATAATACTACATTATTTCATTAATATAAATAATCATGAGTATTTTAAGGAGTATAACAAACTTCTATTCACACGGATTTTTATATCAGTAGTGTAATCTAGTTATAGTCCGACAATGTTTATAAAAACAGTTCTTAAGCACATATAGAATTATTATATATCTTATACAAAGCTATTATTTATATCTTTTTAATTAAATGAGTTTTGAGAGTTAAAATTTATGTAAAAGAAATATATCCTTTGAAGATTAAAATATAAAATGTATACCTAATGTATATTATACGAAATACAAAGAATATGCTTAGAATAATATTTTATGGTATAATTCAATAATAGAAAGAACGTGTTATAATAATACTATGTTGAACTTTAATATCATTACTAAAATCTTTCACAAACATTTATATTAGTATATTTTCTCTCTATATATTACGTTTATAATATAATTTGCAATATATATTAAATGATTAAAAAATAATTTATACTTATATTTTTAATAATTTGGTATAATCTGCAACATAAAATTCTATTTAAAACTTCAGTTATATTCATGTAAAATCACTGTACATAAATTAGAAAATATCTACAAATTTCTATTTGAAATAAAACAACTTATTTCTATAAATATACCAGTTTATTATTAATAATAAATATTTAAATAATAAACAAATTTATTCTTAAAAGTTATTAGTATTTAATTATTTTAACACCAGTATTATAGTCTATAACCCAATATTATAAAATTTAATTTTAGAAAATCGTTTTAGAAAAAGATATATCTATAATGAATTAATACGAAAGTTCGTCTCGTTTTTTAAGCTGAATGTCATTAAATCATATTTTCGATATTTTCGATATCGTAATTTTCGATAATATATTGTTGAAAAAGTTACGGCAATACTAATAAATAGTATAAGAAATTGGATTATTTTAGTTAAACTCAGCATATACAACAAACACATTCTTTTGCATCTATGAAGCATTTTCATCATTTTGGAATTAAAAAAGTACAGTATATCGCACATACGTTTTATTTTCAGCCAGTTTTAATAATTAACAAAATCGAAAAAAATACAATCAATACAAGATAGTCCCCCTCAGAAGTATTCGTTAAAATTATCTCTATCAAATAATCACAACATTTTACTAATGTAGAGTATATAATATTTCAGTTTTATGATGCAATGTCATTCAACTCCAAAAACTAGACAAATTATTAAATAAATGCATCATATGTAAAGTAAGTATATGTAAAATTAATTGTTGCTTATTTAATAATTTTAGTCTATTAAAGATTTTTAAATTTTAAATATTCTTTGTGCAAATTTTAAATAAAGTTATTCAGAAAATAATATTTGTAAAATAATACATTATTTTTTATAAAATTGTACAGTTTATTCATATTTATTACATAAATTTTAACAACAATTTATTTTGGAACTTTTATACTTATAAGTAAAAATTGTTTATGCATGTATAGTATATTATATTACAAATTTTTTGTTAAAAACTATTTTCTATTAAAAATGTATTGTCATAAATTAAAAAAATGGTGATGGGTTTTCATAACATAATTATATTTTATATTAGTTATCCTAATTTCACACTATAAGCTGGTACTGTAAATGTTATAATATATAAATGTTACTGTAAATATATATTTGAATACATTCTATTATGAATTTTTAAAATAACTTTATATAATAATAATACATGAAACTTAAATAATAATAATAGTTTATAAATAGTTTTCAAATTTATAATTGATAATTTATTTTAAATTAATATATATATTTTTTGAATATTATAAAAACATTCATATCTTTTTTATTTTTTATTACAATCATAGTATTCTAATTATTTTGGAATTAAGAAATGTTATAAGTAATGTTGATATTATACCCAAGTAGTTATTTTTAACTCAACTTTGCAAATTTTAATAAAATATCTCAAATAAATTGAATTAAAATACTTATAAAAATTACTTATAGAAAAACTGTAATTATTTTTATTTTATTAGTCGTAATATTGCATGTAAAATTTTCAAAACGAAATACGAACTTTTTGAAAAATGAGTAATTCTTTTGTAGCTCTATTATATATCTACTTGTTATCTCAAAGATTCTTTTTCAAAGAAGGTATCGTATCCTCAATATTTATCTTCATAGTGAATACCAAAAAATTATTCATTCCTGCACAACTTTTGTACATGAGATGAAGAAAACGACGGATTATGATAATAGAAGTTTCAGATTTTTTCTCGCAGAAACAGTATAAAATATTTTCTGTAAAACCAATTACATATGAATCATATCACAGATTTATATGTGCAATGAATACATGTGTAGTCTCTAAGCGATTTTTCTTTATAGATTTTAAAACATAGTACCTTTTTGTTTCATAGTAGTTTATAATATTCTTATAATATTCTTCGACACCCTTTATCTATTTCTTTTATGTTTGATAGTTTTCTATTCTTAACCATTAGCCAAATAAAACTGCTGAAGTTACTTTTTTAAGGTTTAAAATCCGTAAATTTATTTATGGTTATTAGTTTAACTGTTTATCAACTATTTTATTTTCTTATTTCACCAACACTCTAAAATTTTTACCAATATAAGAAAATCAATAGACTCTTCTAAATTATGTACAGTTCTATCATATTATATTAATATAATCTTAATATAATTTTTTTCATTGTATTATAAGAAAATCTTCAACTCCAAAAATACACATTATTAAGACAAAATACCGTTAAATATATACTTTATAATAAGAAAAATTTAACAAAGTTTCGTAGCGTTAATTAATAGCAGAGGCATCTAAGCTTAATTAGATAATAGCTTTTTTGACAAATAAAAAGTATTTTACGCTTTCATAACTTACTTAATTTAATACCCGTAATAGACTATCAGGTAAAATGCTATTTTTTCGGTAATGTATCTCATCTTTGAATATCTTTGGATAATTTAAATACAAAGTAAAAATATTATTCATGCTGATGAATTATCCATAATGAACTGATAAAACATATTCTACATTCAGACTCAATAAATTCAAAGAATACCAACGTATAAATATAAGTTAATACACCAAAAAATTGATGAGAAAAATAGAATCAAAAAGTGTTCATTATTTAAAGAGTTAAAGTAGCATTTTTTGCTTATTTTAGAAATTGTGATAATACATTTTTTAATTCATACGTTCATCTGATAAATAAAATTAGTCTCAAAATTTCAAAATTAATTGTGATATTTTATAATAAAGGTCCTACAGTTGTAACGATAATACATTCTTCAATTAGGAAATTTTTTTAAAATTTCAAGTTTTAAAGAAAACTTTAAACTTCAAAAATATAATTATATCCATATTTTAATTTAATACTTAATAAATATTTTTCATCTAATTTGTACTGAATTTTCAGTTAAGGAATTGACTGAGAAAAGTGCAAATCGCGAATAATTATGTGTAATATTTACCTCATATAAGTTGTAATCATTTGTGGACAATTATAATTTACCAAGAAAAATGGAAAAGAAAGAAAGAAATAAAACCAGAATGGAGGTAGAAATAGCTAGACATACGTTATTCTATAAATCAGTTGACACTAGTAGATAAATGAATTTTATTGTACTTCTAAATCCTTGCGTCTTTTCTTTGACTTTTGTTCTCTATTTTCTTATAATTTCTTAGTTTTATCTTGTTTTAAGAGAAACTTTTTTGGATGCAGAAGAATGAATTCAATCATGATTTACATTCTTCACAAAATATAAAAACTCAATAGAATTCATATTATAGAGATTTTAATATAGCAATTATCACCTCTCCATTATTTATATTCAAGCATTTAAATATTTTGAACTTTTATGATTTACCTTTTAATAATATTTATTTTTTAATAATTTACCTTTAACTTTTAATATTTTAAATTTTTATGAACACATAAGAGTATTTATATTCTTTAGTCATAAATAATTAGATTTTGCAATTGTCATTAATCATTATTAAATAGATTAAGGCATCTGATCTTTAAATTGTTAACATTGAATTATCATCTTTATATTACTAATTACTTTCTTTTATTTACCTAATATTTTTGAAATTATTAATATGATGAAATTTTTAACTTTGAAATATATTTAATTAAATTTTTAAGAAACTTACTAGAGCGTTAATTATTAATGATCATCAATTTTTGTAAAATAATTTTATACAGATTTTTTAAACTTTATTAAAACGTAAAATATATAAACACCCTTATTTCTTCTAAATTAAATTAAAAAAAGAAAAAATACTGTTAGATATATGTAAACTAAATGAAGCTTCGAAAAAAAATTATATAAAAAATAAATCCTGTTTATTATATAATATATATTATTTTTATGCTAACCACAACTTTATTATTAGACATAATTATTATAACGAAAATTTTTGAAATTATTAAAATTGGATCTAATTGTAAAAATACAATGTCACTATATAAATGATTTAGATAAAGACCTTTTTATATTTATTTTATTTATTTATGTACAGATTTTAGAAAATCACATACTGATAATTTTTTGAAAATAATAAATTTACAAAAAACGTCAAAATATATTATAGACAGACATGAGTATAAATATACAATACTCTATATTTCACGATTAAAATCTCTTTCTTCTAATTTCTGTACCTAGTTAAAAAGTTTTACCAAAAATATCTCATCCAGCTCAACAATGTTATCTACATTGACCACACATATAGATTGCTGCTATTATGCAAGTCATCTTTAGCAGCATCTTCGAATGCATCAACCAACTAAAGTGTTAACACACTCATTGATACTCAACAGTACCACTCATTTCATCCATCAAGAAAATATTTAACATTGCTTCGAGCAGCAATCTTTCAATTAATTTTGCAGTTTTATTACAAAAAACTAGAATATTCTTTGTTACTTGCTCTGCGAATCAAGTCTACGTGAACCCGTCTATGTAAATAATTGAAGAACCATTCTAAATGTGAAATTTCTGCCTCTCCACCGTTACTCACTATTATTCTTAACTTGTCATATGATTCGACGTGCTAAATGCTCCTTTCCTTTCCTAAAAAATATATATATTTTATATATATTAAATTAATATTTGTGGTGTAGAGCAGAAAAAGGGAATAAATAAAGAACAAAGGAACTCCTTGTCCTTATATTTAAACCTTATAGGTTCATATTTTTATTCTTTTTAAACTACAAATCTGAATAATTATTTCTTAGAGTATCTTTTTTAGGAAACTGCAATTGGATCAAAATTATCCAACACTACTATTTTTATAAAAATATTATTCTTCAATAATTTCAAAAGCTTCTTAACTACGAGAGAGTTAATTATTTTAGAAATTCTTATCTAACTAAAAGCTATCCTTTATTCTTAAATGTACATGGTATCTTTAATATGTTAATGAATTTAAATCTTACTAGTAATTGCTACACTCTACCAATATTTTACTAGATTGAAATTGTTAATAAATCATTTTATATAGCAGGAAATGCTAAGATCTAATATTCTATAGTATTGTACACGTAATTATAACACTTACTATTATTACATGGATATTGATATTTTAAAGACAAAATTGACCTACACTAATATTTCATCTGGATATTCGTTCGATCTTTTTCTCACTTCCTGCTTACCGACTCAAGATCGTTAATAAAGCAATATGGAAAAGAGTAAAACAGTATGGAAAGAGCGCTTTCTCTCAAGGAAAATTCGGGAAAAGGAAAAATTAGCGCATAGCTCTTCCAAACAAAAAGGACCTCTTCTCACCCCATACAGCAGAGGAATAAAGGAACTGGAATGAGTTCCTCTTTCACAATAGCCGTATATTTATAAAGGCCAGAGCTGTAAAGATTTTAATAGATTTTTTAAACGTTTTGGTATTTTGTTCAATCTACCTTACTACAGTATCATTTGAATATTTATATGTTTCTTGTGGCTAAAAAGAGTTTTTATTCTTATAAAAGTTATTTTTAATAATAAAATAGTACGCATGTTTATTTATTCCTTTTAATTTTATTTTATTCGAACCTAATTGTTTCGGCTTTAAAATTTTATTACTCGTTTCAGGGTATTATAAATAGATGCTCATCTTGAATAAAATGTACTTAGATTGTTATTTTCAATATCACTGATATGTCAATAATGTATGCTTGTTCAGCTTTTTCTACAGATTACTTGTAAAATTAGTGATGCAGAGTTCACAGAGATTTTCAATAGTTTTCATCAGAAATCGATTATTTAGTAGCTTTGTAATATCTTGTTTTAGTCATTATCTTATATATTATTACTTCGTAACATGAGATGAAATTGAGTGTATCTAACTATCTCAAATGTATACAAATGTTTTATGTAGTTTATAATTTCCTTTTTATCTTTGTCTAACAAACGGAAGTTTTGAACTTAGAAATTACCTTCTAAATAGAATGACTACATTCGCATGAAAATCTTAATATTTCTTACATATTCAAGTTTTTATATTTACAAGATGGGTACTAGTGTCTCGTCTGTTGTACGCGTTTGTTATCGTAATACACGCAGGTTATGAATTTCTTCACATTTTAAATAAGTAAGTACATTTTAAAAAATTTTTAAAGTAAAAAGTATAATAAATAATCTTATTTCGTGTCTATGATAAATTACTTAACTAACGTATTGTTAATAGAATGTCATTCTTAAAGACAAATTAGAATAGAAAACAAATTTTATTTTAGCTTTCCAGATATTTCTTTCGTTTGGTAAGTAAAAATATAGGTAATAATGATTTTACGTTATTATATTCTATTCAATTTCAGTGAACAACAGTAGTTAATCATTCAAAAGAATACAGATTTACATATATAGGTATTAAAAAAAAAATTACGCGTGAACTAAACGCATTATTGTACTATGCGGAAAAAGTACGAGAGTCATTACGTAAGTATATCAATGATTTTTTCAATATTGAAAATTTAAATCTTGAAAAACTACTGAAAATAATAGCGAAGAAAAATTTTATTTATGGAAGCTAAAGTATTATCACAAGAAATAATATGTAAAGAAGGCAAAGCACATCTAGTTAGTTATTTCAATACAAAATCAAATAGATATATTTAGATATAGTTGAAAAAATAAAAAATAAGAGCTAAGAAAGAAGGAAAGAAAATGTAATATAATATCTAAAATTCCGTATTGCAAACGTATATTATTTTCTCTCCGTCGAGCTTCATATAGTCCTCAGGCTACTTCACAGCAATTACACGTAGACTTTCGATTACATGGTGGAAATTTATACGTGCTATGGAAAAAAATGACTGTGATGTATTGTACCATATAATACGCATACACTCCATTTCATTCGCATTACACATTTCATATCTCAAAATATTCTAATTTCAGATAATCACACATATACTTTACCGAAATAAAAAAGTTAAACAACTATAAAAATCGTTCAAAACAAGGTTTAAATTTATAATATAAATCATTAACATCGATATGGTGTTAATTGTTTGGTTTAAGGTTAGTTTGTGTCTCTCTCTCTCTCTCTCTTTATATATATATATATATATATATCGCAGAAATTGTAGTTATCTCGTTTCTTTAATCGCTTTATATGAATTTTAAATCAGAATTGAATCTTTTTACAACTAGATACACTTCTTTTTTTTTATATTATACTTTTTATTTCGTGAGTCAAAAAACTATACTAACTAGAACACTGTAAAAAGTTAGTAATAAATAATAATTTTTTCAATAAAATGATTCGATTTAATTCAATTTTGTTATAACAGAGCATTAATTTTCCTAAAAGTAAATTAGAAAAATAGCAATTTTTATTATTTTCGATACTTACAATAATGAAATATATCATTAATTACATATTGATTTTATCTATTTTTTGCTTGAGATATGTATTGAAATTAAGAACGACATCAATTTATAAATTTAAAGTATATCAATGAAATAATTATAAAAAAGTACAAAATTATTAAGAGAAATTATATAATTAAAATCATCCGATTTTTATATCGATTGTTAAGCATAAAATCAACAACTACCTTAAGATATTTATTAGATGAATCAAATAATGAATGACACAATTAAGAATTTCTAATAGATACAAGGAATTGTAGCTTATGATTAAAAAATCATCATTAATTAAAAAAAGTAATGTGAATAAAGTGCAACTGAAAAAATCAGGGAGACATTAATATATTTTTGATAAAATCAGTATATTTCCGTGAATGTAGAATTACAATAAAACTATTACATTTAAAAACCAATAAAGAATTATCTCATACTAAATAATAATCCATATTATACAATAAATAGTAATAATAACATCATATAAAATAAGAAAGAAATCTGTTACTTATAAAATTTATATAATTAATATATGATTCAATAAAATATTTTTTAATTATATGAGATTAAAGTTATGGATAATGCATAGAATTTTATTCTATGTTACGAAAAAATTCCATAAATTTTTTTCTATGTACTTCTTAGAAATACTAAAATGATTATAAAACATTTGAAACATATTTTATTAAGTTATTATTTGCTATGAATATCAACATAAAGTAATAACTATTAGTAAACAGGATAATTAATCTTTAAAAGGATACGGATTTTCAATAATTTCTCAATAAGTACATTATGAAAAACTCATAAAAGTCATATCATTTACATGAATATAATAATAAATTGAATTAATCTTATCTTTTAATTACTGTTATAATTAATAATTTAACTTTATCAAAATTTAAGAGATAAATTTTTCCTTAAGTTTACTTTTATTCTTAACCATTTATTAATAAGTCTTCAAATAAAACACTTGTTATAAATCAGCATCATATAAAAATAACTTTAATATTTGACTGTAACTCTCTCTCGCATAATATAATTTCAACTCTGATGAATCTTGCGATAATGATATGAAACGAAACCGCTGCATGAAAGATACTGTGAGAACATTCGATTTGGTATTCGTATATATGTACATGCATGAAACGAGTCAGACCTGTAGTTATGTAGTCGACTGAATTAATGATAAAGGAACCTTACGGTACTGCAACTCATAGTGGTAACATAACATTATGCTTGTATTTTTCTTCAACCAAGCGGTCGCAGGGTACCGCAGTGCGACGAAGCACTAACATGTACTATAATTCAGACTCTCTCTTTCAACTTTTTTTTTCTCTTTCTTCTCTTTTTATATAATATTTTTAAAGAAGTATTCTCTTGTTTACGTATGATATAAAATGAATTTAACCAGAACAAAAAATATATTAGATTGGTTATACAAATGTGTACATATAATTTTTATTATACTATCAAATTTTCGACAAGGAATGGTTATACTTTTCTTTATGTGAGTATTTGTATAAAAATAGTAAATGAGAATCTAAATTTATAGTTATGGTTAATGTACTAAATTATGACTTTTAATTAAACTTAATTATATATTATTACTTCTTATATAGTTATAATCTTTTTTATTGATAATATTTTTTATTTATGCATCTTAATATTAAAAAATGTTTCAATTATATAAAAATAATAGTACGTAAAATATACTTTTTAAAATTAATTAATTAGGTTCATGTATATCACATCAATGCATCTAAGTTTGTTAAACATTATAGCAGATGAAAAATTATAATATAAAAAAATTTTTGCATAAGATCTCTTATCATGTATCATGTATATTAGTAAAGATAATTAAATTGAAATAATTACTGAATTTCTATAATACTCAAATATATAAATTTTCTATAGAAAATCTTATTGAAAATTAAAAACAAATATATTAACTTATAAAATTAATTTTTTATTTATTTTCTTAATTAATTTTTTAATTAAATTCTATACTTAAACGAATAATTTTAACGTAAAAGTAATATATGTATATTGCTTAAGGTTATTTAAATTGAAAATCTAATTCATAATATACTCGGTAATTTATTATTGTAATACCACTATAAACAAAATTACAAAATAACAATTTTTTGAAGAATATGAAAGGACAAAATCTTAGATGGAATCTCACGAAATACAAATAATTTAACACGAAGATATTCACCTAAAAGTTGCTTGCAGCATTTAAATTCATACTAATTTTGTATTAGAACTCAATTCAGATAAAATTTCATAAGATACACGCATAAAAGTAAACTTATTAAAGGGTAACGTAATCATTTTTACTTTATAGGGATACAAATGGCCGTACTACATACATAAAATTATGCTAGCTATAGCTATCCGAATATTTGCCTGCGCACGCATACGCATGTAACATTCAAACATGTGTATACGCAATCGTATGTTACATAGAAAATACTGCATTACGTTCGATATTATACCTGCATTTCTCTGCTTTTAACATCAGCTTACTTATCTGGTACGTCTTAGTAGATATTTTGGTTCACGAGATCGTCTTTCATTACCTCATCGCTTCCCTTCATGAAGAAAAAAAAGGCGGAGAAAAAGTATGAAAATTAAACAATACATTCAATTTTTTCATCAAGATGCTTACCTTGTTTTACCTTACAGTTTTACCTTGTTTATTTTTCCTCTTATATTTTATCAAAATATTCGTTACATTTAATTCTTTATGGAGAATTATCAAATTATAATATTAAAATTTCAGAACTTATTTTTGTTTTTTTACGATGTACTATAATTTCTTCTTTATTTATGTGGAGAGTTGCAAAGTTTACAAAAAAAACTTATTATAATTTCCATACGTAATTAAAATTATTATTAGTTGAAAATAGTTTATTGTTTACAAAAAAGAAAAATACAAAGTATTTGCGGTAATTGATTTGCATGGTCGTAAGCATAATATTTGAACTCAAAAAAGGAAAAAAGATCTCAGTTATAATATATAAAATTGAGTTGAATCGTATAAAAATAATGATTTAGTTCACCAACTACTTTAACAGATAAAAAAATAAATTCTAACATTGATATTCATGATATGTGAAAACTGATAACTGATAGAATTTTCTTTTACAAATAATATTTATTAGAAACATATATATATATATGTGATTGTTCTTCATGTAACTATATTTAATGTTTTATTCTACACCTATATCTCTTATAAAATAAATGTTTTATATAATTTTCATAATATATTTATATTTAAAAAATTACACCCTTGTATAATTACCGTAAAATAATGGTAAAAATCAATATTTTTCAGCTATGAACATATATTTTAAGAATTTTCTATATTAGATTATCCGAAGAGTCGGAATGTATATGTATATAAAAACAAATATCATCCAATATCTACTTTTGAAGTGTCATATTTTACGTTCTATAGCATAATGAAAATTTTTTTTAAATTTAAGTTAAATAATAAATAATATCTAAAAATATTGTTTATTTACTTTCTTAAAAAATTTTATCAGAACTCATCAAAAAGTATTTATTAGTATATCCGAATACTCAGTTGAGATTTATCTATATTTTATTTTTATATACCTTTATATATTTTTTGTATTTATATTTTAAAATTTCTAGCATTAATAATAAATACATAAATATTGAAAGATGTATATTTAGGTATATATATAAAGTTAGTGATATCTTTCTTAATTTGAGAATTCTTTTTCGATTTTTCTTATTACTTTTTACGCCTTCTTAATTTACTTTTATGATTCAAACATATAGTATTAAGTAAACGATCTATTACGTATACTTTAAAATAATCATTTTTCTTCTATAAGATTACAGTTAAAAGATATAAATTTTATATAAATAATTAATATAATGACATTCATAAGGTATAAAACTTGAATTAATATTTAAAGTCTTAAAAATAAAAAATGACATACATTCTTCTATACTTTAAACTCTTGATGTAAAATAATCCTTTATCTAAATGGATACATTTTGCAGAGAAGTGCAAAATACACTGGCTTTATTTTTATAATATACTCTTTCAAGTGGAATAAATTATCATCAAAAAAGACATTATGATTTTTATCAACTATTTAATATATAGTTCATTTAATTACACTCGAGTATAACTCTATTGCCTCGAATTTCTAGACATTGTATAATTGGAAGAAATTCATTATACCTATCTGTTTATTATAATTTTTACAATTAATCTCTTATCGATGAGAATAATATCCGGAAAAGTTTTCTTGAATATATATTCAATATATATAATGTTTCAGCTATAAAAAATAAACAAAAGTATTACAACTTATTAATTGTTTGCAATAGATAGCAACATATTTTTCTTGACAATTTTTATTAGTTCTAAAAATATATTTACAGTTTCGATTCATACATAAAACTTAAGGATCTAAAGTACGAATTATTTAAAAAACTTAAACATCTGATTTTAGTTTATGATTGAAATGAATAAACTATTAAGTATCCTACTGCTATAGATTAGAATATTGTAGAATTTTTTATGATTATTTTTCTAATGCTACGATGAGAAATTTAAGCATTAAAAAAGTTATATATCATATTAAGACTTAAAATATCTTTGCTTTACATGTTGTTGTTAGTGAAAATATCTTTACTGTGAGAAAGAAGATTAACTTAATTAAAGTATTAAGTATTTAGATTTCGAGTTTACATGTATTTTTTAGAAAGTCTTTTATTATGCCTCTAAATTTTCATGAATTCATACATAAAAGAATCTTATTGAAATAAAATTTTGATCCAAATTTTATTTATTAATCATTTGTGATTGTAACATATTTTTTATGTTAATTTATTTCTACTTAAGATAAGAAAATAATGTAGATTTTGAGAACAAACACTGAATTTTATAATATACTATTTTTAGATAAATTAAAGTTTTATTAAGCACTTATACTAAAAAAATGACGTATCTTATCATGTACATTTAAAATATATTATTTTTAAAAAATCTATCATTAATTTTGGAAAACAATAGTGAATCAATTAATAAACAGTATCACTTGACCGGTAGTAAAAGTTCATCATTCCAACTCCAAAATTGAAAAAAGTTTGATGAAATTGTTAATAGATATTTGAGTTAGCTATATAGAAGATACCATTTTCTCTGTAAGAACTAGTATGCATTTATATTGCAGAGCTTTCAATTTATCGCGATCAAGTTATCGGTAACATCGTTGTTTTGAATGTATATCGAGACGTGTATCGACTCGCTTTAGAGCATAAAACATTAGCAATCTCATTTTCATAATGAAGTGATCGTTAAAATTGATACAATGTAGAATAATCGAATATTTGAGACAGAATACTTGTCATGGATGGTGATAATATATATATCAAACGCCTCAATGATTTTCATATTCAGAATTTGATTAGATTTTAAAATATTCATAGAGATGAATAAATAAACTAATACTTTTGATGAATGATTCTTATGTATGAGTAATTAACAAATACAAATATTTCAGTATTAATAATTTCTATAAAATTAAAAATAGTTTTGACTCTTTATTATATATACTTGTATATTAGGAATATAATAATATGTACATTTGAAATATTTTAAGGTCCTTTAAACTACGTTTTTATAAATATTTTTATACATACATTTGAAGATTATTACATTAACTAGTAATCTATATATGTATTAAAAATGTATTCAAAATTGCGTAAAAATTACAAATAAAAGAAATTCATATAAACATAAAAATTTTCATTTATACATCTATTTTCCATTATTTATATCTTAATATTTAATGGCATAATCCATTCAAGACTTAATCAAGTATTTCTTACAATGTATCGTTCAAATTTAAAAATCATTAAATGCAACTTTTTCGAGGAAATTGAGAAATAATAAACGAGTAGCCAACATATATAAAAATCTGACAAATAGTATTCGACAATTTATTTTTCTTTAAAACAATTCTTGATAAAGTACGTTTTAATTATACTTATAACTTAATTTATTTTACTAAGCATAAAATAATATAATTTAATTAAAGAACTATGAAAAAAATCATGTCATTTATAAATATTAACTTAATTAATATTTATAATTTATTTATTTTAATATTACTTTAATTAATATTACTGTAAAAAATACAAGAAATTTGTGGTTATGGTATAGTGAATCAGAATAATGAAGATTAAACACTTCCCCCATATTCTCTCTGAGATTAAGGTTTGAGTCGTAGCAAGAGTTCAACATATATACATATTCTCCGGTTTCTATAATAATTAAATTAATTAATTATTGAATATTAGAAATTTCAAAAATTATTTTTTATGAAATATTTTCCTGGTTTGAAAAACATACAATAACTTAGAATCCGTTCTAATTCAATGTAAATACCAATGAATACTTACGTCACGATCTATTATAAGCGGAGAGTCTTAAAATATTAATATGTAAATCCTCGATAGAAAATTATCATCGTGTAGAATACACAAATTTACTATAAAATGGAAACTACTCAATAAATTTGATGACTACTGTAGATAATAAGTTACAATATCCTTCATCAGTGATTTAAGACTGCCCGAAAAGGTTTAAAGTAGTAAAAAAAGTAAGCTGATGTTTTATATGACGAAAAATACTAAAATTTTATTTTATTATACTGTTTAAGATTTACATTTTTTATAGTAATCTCTTTCACTCTGTCTCATCCAATTTTTCGTTGTCTCTTTCTCTCTCTCATTCTATCTCTTTTGAAAAATAAAATAATATTAACAACAGCGATAGAGCAATAGCAGTAATAACAATAATATACTAATAATAATGAAACATAAATGCAATTATAATAAATGTGTGACGGTTTTACCTCGTCTCGTTTTTCTCCTTGTTATTCTTGATTTATTTTCCTTACCTCGTGAATCCTTGCATCGGACAGCTCGGGGTTCTTAAATAAGGTTTCTTCGGAGCTTTATAAATCGGTAAAACGGGGATTGTTTTTCTATTTCGAAGAGGTTTCGTATATTTTGTCAAGAAAACGGACAATAATTTTACAATTTTCGATTCTCCAACCGAGGATTTTTCTTATCTCTACTAACAATTGTGTCGCGGGGCACGCAATTACGGCGGTGGTTTTTCCGTAATTCGCGGGATGGCTGCAGTTCTCCAGGTGGCGTTAACGGGGGTGTGGAGTGAATTCGGTACGCCAGGCAGCGTCATCAAAGGACAGGACCCTTGGCGTCAAGCAACGACACCGGGATGGAGCGGATTCCGTACGCCAGGCAGCGTCACCGAGGTGGCGGAGGACGAGTTGTTCCAGACAGTCAGACTCGAGTGGAAGTTCGAGATGAATCACCCTCTCTTGCTGTGTGCGGGCCTTTTTCTTTACTTCGGCAGGGCCCCCCTCCCTGGGTCAGGGCCCCAAGGAGGGAGTTGCGCGTGTTAGAAACGCGCATGTTGCAAAAGAGGTGATGGGGAGGGCAGCACGTCACGAGGAGATAAAAAAAATGAGCCGGGCGCTACTGCGGCGCGCCGCGGCGGCTCGATGAGCTTGTTTGTCACCACGTGCCCTTAAACTATTACTTACATTTTCGGCGAATTTCTGTTCACATTTTCTGCACTCACACGCGTTCATTAATATTTTCCTATACAACATTGTACACTAGCGACAGATTCCACCGTCGCAAACGTATACTTTATTTATAATTAAAATATCATTTCAAATTTAATTTTGCTGTACACATCTTTTTTATTTTAGGATATAAGATTTTGAAAAATATTATCTATTTCTCCAACTTTTGCAAATAATGATCATTTATTTAACAGACTAATTTAATAAACATATAAGAAAAAGAATAATATAAATTTATATAAATGAATTATGAATTTTATTATTTATTTGATTTATTTATTGAATTTATTTGAATTTTTTATTCAAACTAAAAAGTAATTATAACCACCACTAATTTCTTGATTTATTGAAAATTGTTCATATTGAAAATAAATGTGGTTAAATAGTTAATTAAATAAATACATTAATTATTAATTGGAAAGTTGATCAAAGTATAAATTTAAAAATTTTTACAAAAAGGAAACTCATAAATGAATGTTCATTATATTTACATTACCTTTTATGAAAGTTTTTATTAAAGACATTATGTTTTTTAATGTATTTAATGAAAACAATGTTAAATCTTAAAATTTAATCAAATTGTTAAAATTACATATTACCATAATTTTTTTATAATTAGTTTTTACTGTTAATAATAAAATGCATTGTTTAAGACTATCAAGATCAGCAAATTTCTTAATTCAAAAATTGTAATTTAAAACTTTCTTTATCGAGAGAATTCTGATCTATTTATATTACGCTATTTTAAATTATGAGACTTAAAAGAGCATAGTATTATAAAACTGTTAAGATTTATATGTAAAGAAGAAATAACGTAGCATTTCAAAATTCCTATATTATTGATAACTTTATTCAATCCAAAATAACGTTTTTAAATAAATATTCCATTGGAATTTTTAATTATGTGTATGTTTTTTAAAATTTGTTTGCTCTCTTTTTCTTCTTCATCTCTCACTTTCTCCAAATCTCTTTCTCTTTTACTCTCTCTCTCTCTCTCTCTCTCTCTCTCTCTCTCTCTCTCTCTGTCTTTTTATCTCTTTTCTAAGACACATTGGACATTTATTAAAAGCTTAATAACTATATCGGTATCCATATATAATGTCCTAAAGTTAAAAGAAAACTTTTAATAACAGATTAAAATTTTTTATATTTAAAGTTTCTCTTATACTTAATATTAATTTAAACGAAAAAACATTAGACTTATTTTTTTTTAAATTATGCACTAGTTTGTAAGTAGTATAATAATCTTTGCTAGTAAGTAAGATTAGTTATTAAGTAGAAATTATGTGATTAAGTTTATATTTATGTAACTAAGAAAATATAACACTATTAATGTATTAATCCTTTGTTTTATCTGTCTGGTTTGATAAGATCTACGATTACTCACTAATCATTGGTAGATTTATTTCATTTATATAAAATTATTTAGTTATTCTAATAATTAGAAATATACTATTATTACTCTAAAGAATTATAAACAATGTTTAAATAATTAAGAGTTCCTAGAGGGCTAAGATTAAATATATTTTTTTTCAGAGTATTATCTTTTTATATCAGCGTGTAATGTTTCGCATTTCAACACATGTATGACTTGTTATTTCCACAGCATATTTTTTGAAATTATAGTTTTTTAAAATTATATTTAAATACAAATTAATTTGTAATACATATTAATCTCATAATTATTCTTGTAGTTATATACTTTATTAATATATAATGTAATTTACTTTTTATGTACGATGGTATTATACTTTTATTATACAAAACAATATTTTAAATGGTTCAAATATTTTTTTTTTAATTGATTTATTTACTACTGAAAATGTGTCTGTAACAGAAATTTAGTAAACCGTTAATAAAGTTAAATAAGATAAAGACATTCAATAAGATAAATCTTACTGAATGCCTTTCGTTGATATTATTTGTTATAAAATTTCACTAATTAAAAAATTTATTATAAATTAACTGCGATTGTACACTATAAAAATAATTGCATTAAATATTAAAAAATTATCTTATACTTAATCTTGTGAGAAGTATCAAATAAACTTTTTTGTCTTATAGTAATATAGATATATTAGTCTCCTTGTAAATGATCAATCCACGTTTAAAGTAAAGCTTTTCACATTTGTATCAAGGAATATAGAAATTTATTCAAGAAGCTTTGTTAAGGTCGAAGTTATTAAAACGAAAGGACGAGAAAATTCGAGTGGTGAACAATTTAGTGCCGTAAAGTAGAAATTGAGAATTTCTTCTCTGTTTCTCTTTCTCTACTCTCTCTTTTATCTCTGTCAATTATTTTGTTTTTTCTCTTTTACTATATTTTTTATTTTTTATATCAAATATTTAATTAGTGCTTAAAATATACACACGTGTAGGAATTAAGAGGATGTAATATCACCCACTTTTTCACTCCCTGTTTATCCTCTATCACCGTTATTTTTTCGTTTACATATTTTATTTTACTCATGCATCATGCATGAGTGAAAAACAAATTTTAAAGAAGTGCTGGTTACCCAATCATGTGCATAAATGCACTATACTTAACTTTGTATTCCTCAGTAAAAAGAAAAAAACGATGCGAATATAATGAAAAGTAAATCAACTAATAATTGTCAGACTAATAAAGGTATGGTCGTTCTCTTCATAAACTATTCCTGAAAATTCGAAAGCATGTACTGTTTTTACATATATAAAGTTTATCGGCGAATTGTATTTTTCAAATTCACTATCGACTCTTTCACCATTGATAAATGCTTGCACCATAGCGTATACATATCAGTTAAATAGTTTTTGCTTAACAACATTTGATACAGTAATAATCACGGTAAATCACGTGAAGTCACGTCGATCTTATTTTGAGGAAATATATGCAGCAAATATATGCAAGAATGATTTTTTTGTATCGCCAACAGTTTGTAATACTAAAAATACTGGTTTTTGTCACTGCATCTTCTCACAAATACAGATTTCTCGTATTGAGGATTCCTGCGACATACATTTTTCTGGCACATAAATCATAATACTCGTGTTTCTTTGTTATCAGACGGATATTTAAGAGATGAATAAGTGCTATAAAATAACAGACGAATATATTCTCATTTTCATTTCCTTGATACTACATCAACCCTCTTTTAAGTATTTATTATTATGTCTTTTTCCAAATCAAGACTAGCCTATCTTCCTGCATATGATATTGAATCCTTTAGTTTTAATATAAAATCCGCCACAAGCTTATGTATTGGTATTGCTTGGAGATCACTTAAGACTCTTCAGTTGCAGTAAAAGTTATATATAAAATTCATTAGGTGCCCTATCTTATTTTCGTTACAGCTATAGTAAGTGCTCTTTTGAGTGTACATATATCTGCTTATTACGTAACATGAACAAAGAAGATAAATATTATATGATTCAGAATAATTTAAGTTTATATTCAGACTCTCTGATCCTAGATCACGTATGCTTCCTTTTGGACTTCTTGAACTTGTATAATTAAGTTTTGTACATAAATATATGAGAAATGAATGTAAGATTCTTCTTTTCACAATTGTGTAATCATTATTTATCAATATCTGTATTATTCCAAGTAGTTGGTAACTATTAGACTTAATTTCCAATGTATTTAAATAAAATGGAAATTAAATGTTTCTTGTCAGTTAAAAAGGATCTTTTGCAAGTCAAAAAATCTTCTAAAGCTAGTAAATATAAAAGTTCAGCAAGTATATATCTATTTAATTTTTTAATTACTACACAGAAAATATTTATTGCTTATGCTTATTAATGTCTCCAAATTATATAAAATATATTTAGTATTTTATATGCAATAATTTATTTGACTTATCGAATTTTTTTATGTGAAGCAATTGAAATTCAGCAAGCAAAGGATTCATTTTCATTTTCGCTCATAAAAATCAAATTTTTTTTTAGTACTGTAGAATATTTTATTTTTAATTTAAAAACTCACTATTCAAAGAAGATTATTTAATTATATTATATTTTAAGCAAAAATTAGATTCTGAAATATAGGTCATATATATATAAACAATATAATATATAATAGTATGTATAATATTATTTTTAGGTGCAATTTTCTAGCCATTTCAAAGTAAAAATGTTCTCAATACTTAATTAAATATTTGTTCTGAAACATTTTTAACTCTGAAATCCACAAAGTCAGCGTTCATATGAATTTTAAATAAAGCTATATTTTTAATTTAATTATTCTTAATCAGTAAATTTTTTCATTACAAACTATTATTTAATATGGTTTTAATATTATATATTCAAAAGTATAATATATAATCATATGATCAGTTGCACATCTCTAAAACATGTATAAACACGAATATATACCATTATTGTTAACGGTTTTAAATATATTGTAGGTTTATTCATAATCGATATATTTATGTCATTTGAACAGATCTCCTTTATTTATAAAATTGGAAATCCAAAATTTGTAACTATTGAAAATTATTTTTACAGACACATTAATTAATTAACATTAAAAATAATATATATCCACTCATTTTTCTTTTGATAGTTCTTTGCTACTACATTAAAAAATATTAAGTTATAAAAAATTAGATATTTGATAAAAAATAGCAAGCTATTTTAAAGCAATGAAACTTAAAATTTAATTTTCTGACGTAATATTTGTACGTCATGATTTTTGTAATTTTAAAAATCTGTAACTGACAAGTTTGCTCCAAACAGATCACTAGAATATTTACCAAACAAATATATTGCTTACTGTAGCTTTTACAGAAAACTGTATGTCATTATGCAATGTTCGTAAGGGTTGAAATTGCCATCTTTTCCAATAGAGGAATCACTAAAAAATTTATTACATAACAATATGATTGAGTACGCATAAACTGACTAAAAATACTGTTAAGGTTAGGACATAGTTATAATACTTATGAAAGTATATAATTTTAGAGAACAATGATAATAGATAAATTTTTATATCGCAAAATAATTGTAAGACTGAAATTTGATAATATCATTGAATTAAAAAAAATATTAAATGCTGAAATGAAATTTTTATAGAACGCGTAACATAGAAGTGATTTTAGTATGTATATTAACACAACAGTTATATTTAATTATTATTATTATTATATAATAATTTTTATGTATATATTTATCAATCTAATTTTTAATAATTTTTTATGAATCCAAGTAAATAAAAATTTTCAGTTTCCTGACTATTCAAGGAATATATTCCTTTATGAAATATTCGCGTGTAACTTTTACACACTATATGTACTCATAATGCAGCTCTAGCTATTTAGATTTTTAAGTCAGCACTTTTGATCCCTTGGGTATGTTTCACTTTTATTCTGTGCAACTATTGTAACCAAGCACATAAAATAAATGCAACTAGTAATAGTTTTTCATATACAGTGATAGCCCTTTCATGAGATCATAGAATAGCTCATAATTTCAACTGAAATATTAATCTATTTTTTCTTTATCCTAGTTATACAAAAATGTATATAAAATTTAAAAAGTTTCCATTTTTGGAACCAAATTGATTAAAATTTTAATTTCAGTTATTCTTCCATGAACAATCTCATTTATACCTTATTTTATGGAAAACGTTATTTTATAGTCGTACGGATGTTATGATTATAAATCGTAACACCAACGGATGTTATGTGTTCATACTTATTAAAATGGTAAATTTAAATTTCTTATAAATTACGAATGTTCGACATTATTACTATGAAAAACTACCAATATTTAAGACATAATTTAAAGAGTTACTATTTTACATTTTACAAAATGATATGCTTTATTAAAATTATTTTTTTATATTATTTACTATCAATTTGAATAAAATATAATATAGTTTAAATATTTCATATTTAATATTTTATGAAAAATTATTTTTTAATAATATGCTAATACTTGAATATTGAGTATGATATGGAAATGAAAACGGTTTTTCATTTTTAATGTAACCAGAATTATTAAATTGTGCACTTGAATATAAATTTAAAAAGTATGAGAAATTAAAACAAAATGTATAATTTTTAGAATATTATGTTGGAATATTATGTAGAAATAAAGAAACTCTTTATTAATACTTAAGAATTATAAGATATTTATGTATAAATTAAAAAATTTATTAAAATTAGCTCTTTTCCTCCTTATGAATACCTCTCTTGTATTAAGTTGAATTTCTTATTTGTTATTGTATAGAATCATTTTCTCGTACTTAACGTTTATTTAACTTAATAAAAATATTCTATTTCTTTTCATATTTGCAAAAAGTTAAAGACTGTTAACTGTTTATAGAGTAATTCCGCTATCCTTATTAATCTCACACGTACATGTATAAATCAAAAGATACAAATTACTATAATTTGTTTTAAGAATATTTACTTGCATTAAAGCTTTTAGATAAAGTAAAAAGTTGAAAAAATATTCACATTTTCTTATTGTTTATCTTTTATAGTTAATGAAATATATTTATCTGATGACTTATAACCAATTGTATGAGTTAGAGTGGTTTTCAATATGAATATTGTTAAATAATATAATTCATTTTCAAAATAATAAATATATTCAACTTATTCTACAGTCACTCGTTTTCCAATTCTATATATCCTCGTAAAAAGGTGTACTAAACTCTGTTGAGTACAAACCATGATGAATTTAATACGAACGCGTAACAAAGCGTACCCAACTAAGTAGAGAATAGCATATAAGCAGCTATAGGAAGAACTCCATCATCAGCAAAATCGGTCAGCTGAGAGGAATTGAAGCAGTCGAATGTTTCAATCACGGTAACTGATAGCAGGCGCAATTTTGACTGATTAGTCGTCCCCTATTTACCGACCCTGATAATGACGAGCTATTCCCGCGAGTTTGAGCGTTATCACGAATTCTCCGCTGCATAAGATTTATGTGGTAACGGTTACCACATCCAAATATAAACATGACTATACTACTACAATAACTAAATTAAATTTCACCGTTCTGCCACAAGCGGAAAACACGTTTATGTTAAAATAATGTTTCTTGATCCATAGTTCACAAGGACATTAAATATAAATCTGAATTAAAAACGTATGATCCGAACTATAATTTACAAATTCTGGCAGTTAATGAACTTGTAATATTCGTCTCAAACAGTATTTGGGGATAAATAAAGGCAGTTTTACGTATGAAAGAAAATTCAATATTCAAAATGCTATAATTATAATTCATATAATTATGTATTCATATAATCATGTTACTGACTTGTTAAGGGTTAATAAATAGCTGTCTAAATAAGTATTTGACTTAAATATTTAAAAATTATGGTATGAAAGTTCTATTGACCGAATATTATTGATCTACTTTTTTTTTTTTTTTTTTTTGTTAATTTTTATATTTTGATATGCATAGTATACATTAATACGTCAGTGAACAACTTTACAAAAAGTGCTCTATCTTTTAAATTTTATGATTGAATTCAATTTAAATAAATATAATTAATAATAAATTTTAATGAATAATTTAAAATATTTCAACTAACTTAATTTAATTATAATTGAGACAAAAATATGAGCCAAGTGAATTAAGAAAAAAGAGAAGGAAAAGTTATTTTCAAAGATCATTTTGGATGCATACAAAATTACTATTAACCAGATAATAGTGTTTCTATCAATATATTTCTAAGAAGTTAATATTGAAATTTATAATTTATTTAATAAAATTTTAGAAATATCAATAAAGCGTGATTTATTTGAGACAACAGATAAAAGAAATCTTCACATAAAAAAAATATTTTATATGTTATAAGATATATTGAAGAATATTGATAAAATATATTGAAAATTAAGTAATTTTTCTTTCCTATAAAAAATAACATTGAGAAGTGAAACCAAACTGAAAAATATATGGGTGAATAATTGATTGTGTGAGTTAATATCTACAAATATAACCTTGATTATCCAGCATATTAATAAGTTTTCTCCTAAATTTTTGTAGTCAATCATATTTTTTCTGGAAATTAAACGATCTAAAATTTTTATATTAGATGTAATACGTTTCGTACACAAAGAAAAGTTGATTTATTTGAATAATTTAAAATAATTAATTATTATTTTATTTTTATTTACTTCCATTGTAGAATAATCTTTTTAACAACTTTCATAAGATCATTACATTTTATGTATCAAACTGTAAGATTGATGCCTGAACCCAATTTTTGAAAGGTTGTTCGCATATTTTGACTATTCTTCTACATATAAAAAAGTGTCATGGGTCTACTATAATATATTTTGAAGCGAATCAAATTATTTATACAATAGCATGATACAATAGCCCTAAGATTTTTTCTGTAAGAGGAATATAGTAATAATTTATAATTATAATAAAGATTATAACGGTAGGGATTACGAAGAATCTCAATGATTAATACAACCAGTACTGAAAAAAAACGGTCATAATAATGTTAAAATGAATATCGATGAATAACACCAATATATACCAAAGAATATAAATAGTAAACTGTAACGAAAAACTTCGTATTGCATTTGTAAGAGTGCATTCAAAGATGACCGCAATAAACGTAATGACAACTGATTTCCATTTTTCATATTAATTACTTTCTTGAATGATTAAATAACAAAAAACGAAGTTAGTCAGCATTGAATCAATTTATAGTGTATAATTGCTAAGTAAAATAAAAAAATTATACCTGTGTGATATGCCTTAGAAGTTTATGATACACAATCTACAAAATATCTAAATTTATATATATATATATATATAAATAGAAATACTTGAATTATCTACTAAATACTTTCGACTACCTATGTACCATACGAGTGTATAATATCTACATTCATATATATCTTTGAACAATTTTTATTTTATAAAACTAATCAAAAAATCAGCTGTCCTGAATTTTTTTATTTATATAAATTAAAGGTAATTCAAATGCTTCTTCTTTTGTTCGTGTTTGATATCCTAATCAATAAATATATTTATTCAGTTATTAGTTATTTTTTGGAATACATAATTTTAAATAAAAAATACTTAATCAAAAATATCCCTGATACTTTTTCGAATTTATTACATAAAGTAAAGGCTGCAGAGATTATTAGTTTAGCATAACGAGAAACTAAACATTAAAGACAATATTTTCTTTGTATATGAAAGTTATCCTCAGAAAAATATTACGAATTAGGATCAAATGCTTAATGAAAATTAATAAACTAAACAAATATTAGTTTAATGAGGCTTTGCGATTCACTTAGTAAGCAATATATGGCAAAATTTGTTAAAACCTATCAAATAAACAAATGTTGATATTAATAATCAATCAAAATGATGTTATGATGATATATCACATTATATAATTATTTATTAAATAATTATAAGAACAGTTGCTTTATATAAAATATATATAAATAAATTTTTATTTATGTAAGACTTTTGAAAGTTTACAATTATTTATAATAAAATAAAGTAATTATTATGAATATAAACTTATTACTCAGAATGAATACTGTCACATTAATTATGATTTATCATCTTCATATTGTAAAAATAATTAATAATTCTATTATAACATTCCGCATAGTAATTTATTAATTACTATTATAATATACAAAATTTATAATTTAGTACATTAGGTAAATACTAATTTATCTAATTAAATGAAAATTATTATAAACCAATTCATAAAATAAAAATTTATAATTACATATAAATTAAAAATCGATTATGACATTGCAATATAGATCATACGAATTGATAATTATTTATATTAATTTCAATATTCTAATAGATTGATATATAGAAAGTATTAAGAATTGATCAGAAGTATATATACTATTGAAATAAACTATTAACAAAATATTAATTATTTTTTTCATAAATAATTACAATAGATTTATTTAAGTTTAACGAAATTAAACATAATACGTAGGAAAAAAGTAATTATGTTAATAACAAAAATTTTTATTGCGAAAATAAAAAAGTAATTAATTTTTAGCAAATTTATAGCAGGTATAAAGTTTGTCAGAAGTTTTTATTTTTTATGAGATTTCGTATTTAACTTTTCAAATTAAATGTACACTCTTACGTGACGTACATGCAAAACCTATAAGTAAATATCTTAATTTATCTTGAAGCAATCTTGAAAATATTGTTATTACCGTTTATCCGAAATTGAGTTCTAATTTTTCAACGATTTTTTAATATGCCTATCTATTATTTTAATTTAATAATTTCTAATTCAAAAAAAATTATTTTTACTTTTTAACAATGAATGATTTCCAAAATGTGTAATATTATCATGTATTTCCAATATTTAAAATTAAGTAAACTGAAGAAGTGAATTAACTTATTAAGAAACCAGTATTTTTTTAGATATTGCACCTTATAAAAAATATAATATACATTGAGTAATGGTTATTTTTTCTCAACTATATGTATTCACTTATACTGCGAATTAATAAGAAAATATTAGGATATACGTATAGTGATAATTATTTTAATTTATTAAGTTATCAGTATTACTTTCTAAAATATCTAATACATCCTAAAGAATAGAGTATTTTCTTGTAGTTGGTATTTTTGCTAAGAAAATAAAAGATAATGCATCTTTTATTTAGTTTGGCAAATTATTATTTAAATTTACTTTTCTGGAAAGAAAAAGTGATGTTACTCTTTTCAAATGTCTTTTAATAATTATTATGCTTTAAACTGATGTTTATTTTAATACAAATTACATGTCGATTTACAAGAATTATTATAATATTTGCGATATTATTATTCAAAATTAACTGAAAATAAATAAAAATATTTTTAATGCAAATGCAACTGGTCATGTACTTTGTATATTAATTACACACTTACAATTATATTGTAAGCAATATAATATTTTAGTAATCATAATAAATTTTAAAGCTCTACAGTTTTCAGTTTATCGAAATTAAATTAATGTTTTCTAAATTGATCTATTATATTTTTAAACTTTATTTCGAGATTTTAAAAATTATTTGTTGACTGTTATTTAATTTATATTTTAGTTAAACAGTTTTCTTAACTGTAAGATTTTGATAATATTTTTTTCATAATAATGTAACTCATTTTCTCCACAAACGTTATAAAAGAGTAGTATAAATTATTTAAAAACCATACTTGAATAAACTTTTAATAGTAAGTTTCTTTTCTAATATTAAGTCTAGTATGTTCAATAACATATTTTTTCAAGTATTATTATGCCTGATAAATGTTTAATGATTAAAGAAAATTATAAGTTTTTTTATAAGTTCTATTCTTTTTTACTTTCATTTTTATTCATTTATATTTTGTAAATTTTCAGTACAATTATTTAATACTATAAATAATAACAGTATACAATGGCACATTGTAAATTTTGTATGGCATGGTTTAGTTGTCAGGTTTACCATGTCTCTTAACCTCAAAAATGATAGTGTTTATTTTCACATTTTCGTCATACAAACATAACATCATAGAATCTGTTTGAATTACTATCAACAGTATACATGAATTATTATTTTGTTACATATTAATTTTCACTGATTGGATATTTACATTTTTAATGCGCGTGGTGTCTCTCGATAGGAATAAGTAAATCTTTTGTAGTAAACTAAGTTCTGGATTGAAAGAAGTTACATTATGCATTATATAATTGAACCACGAAATAGCATTCTTCGTTTCTCTTAGTGTTACGCTTATGCTTTTCTTCTTTTACTCTGTCTTCATAGCTAAAGTTTATTTTCTTTTTCTTGATGCTTTAAAACTGTAAGATACAGAGGATTAATATTACATTTTTTCATTTTCGCAAGCAGAAAGTAGAATGTTTTTTTCAGAAGCAAAGAATCTTTAATATTTTATACTGAGATTAGATAAGATGGACAGAAAAGACTCAAAATTGAAGCTAAAATTAAATTGTACAATTTCGAATCTTTGTAAATGAGAAGTTTACTTCAACAATTGAGGCTATATTTAGAAAATATTCACGTCAAGATAAATGTTTAAAAATTGTTGCAATATTTAACTAAAAATTCTAATTTATACAATATTTAGATAAATATATATTCACAATATATTTCAAAAATTTTAGCCGCAAAGAATATATTAAAATTGATTTCTTTCTAAACTAATTATTATATATAAAATTATTATATAATAATATATTACAAGAACTTAAAAATATTCTTTAAATCTGATTTTCAACCGTTAAAATAATATAGATTAAGAGTTTTCAAACATTTATAATATTTAAAATAATTTATACCTATGATTCAATATTTTACAATATTTTTTTCATTTTTACTATTACCGCAATATTAATTATATATTTATATCTTATTAATCTAATTATCGATAAAATTACTGGAATGTTCTTGATATATAAATAAAATTATACTTGATATTTAATATTCGATACTTAATCATTTTGTATTTGGTATAATATTTCAATATATTGATTTGCAATAATAACTTTATTTGCAATAATAAATATTATATCGCATTAATAATATTATTGTTTAAATTTTTTTGCGATAAATTTGGAAAATATATTTTTAGAACATTTGCTTGCTCAATAATTTCAAAATTTTTAAATTACTATTTAAATAAATATTAAGTTTAAATTTAGTTTTTAACAACATTTTCTTAATACAATTTATGTCAATATTTATTCATAACCAGATTATTCATTGTAATAAAAGAAAAACAGGCTAAATCGATGCATATTTCAAACGCGTATATAAAAGTCGTATAATTTATGGATATGTAATGAAAATAATGAATATGAAAAGTTTGTTCGTCTCTTACTTTTTTCAAACCCTGGACATTTGATTATAAGTTTTAACGATATATTCAGTGAGAATTTTTGCTAAAATTTACGTGAAAATCTATAAATAACTTCGGTTGCATCTCATAATTCCAAAAAATTTACTCAAATATACAGAAGTGTAATTTCACGAATTTATTCATGTTTTCTATTTTATCCTTTAATCAATGTTTATAAAAATTAAATATTAAAGAAAATAGAATAAATACAAATTTTTCTAACAAAAATATAATTTTAAATATAATTTTATTTCATGAAATACATTATTTAAATAATATGAATATTTTACTTAAATGGAAAGTAAATTTATTAAGAGCAAAGTTGAATAATTTGAAGAAATTTCACTGAGAAAAAGAAAAAGTTCTTACTTTATTATAAAATTTACACGTTAATAAACTCTTGTTATTAATGTTTGTAATCTACGAAGAGTTGACTAAGAATAAATTGTACATTTGTTTTGTGAAAGATTAAACATATAAAGAGGAAGCGTTTCTTTAATTAAGGAAGCTTTCTTGTGTTAGAATTAGACAAAAGCAGAAAATTGACTGGGTTCATTTGCAAAGCTTTATGTTAATGAAAATACCTTTTACGAATTCGTATTCATTAAAGTCCTGAATTAGACCGAGGGTGCTTTGAACATTTGTATAGATGGAAGAACACTTTTTTGCAATATAAAATTATAATATTAATAAAAATATCTAATTATTGATTGACTTTTAAATGAATAGTTATAAAGGCTGATAATCTTATGTTAAATAAATATATGTTAAATAAAATAAAGAAAATTAGGAATTAATTTTTTATTTGACATTATGAGACAAATTACAAAGGAGATATTGTTAAGGTGTATTGTTAAGTTATTAGAATTTCTTATTTATTCTTATAAATTACTAATATTATTTACTATTATACTGTTATTTTATAAAATACAGGATTGAACCTAAACTATATTTAACTAAATATATGTAAGAACACAAATATGAATTGAAGACTGGCATAATTTTATATTATATATTTATATTACAGGGATACATGTTATTTATTCTTTTGACGAAACTTCTTTGATTTTACCTTGTTAATTTCTATTTATATGTTCTTCATGCACAATGTGAAGTTAACTACGAGACCTTGGTTACCATGAGTTTATATGTTCCATTGTGTTTCTTACTCGTTCATACTGTATGACTTCAGTTCTCTCGGCAAAGAACAAATTATGATATGTTCAGGAACAGCGATATTCAGTAGAAAATTTAATATTAATGTATTTCTAGGAAAATTTAAAAATATATAAAGAAAAGTATAATTATTATCATTATTTTTTATTGAAAACAATTACTGTTATTTTTAATTATTTTTAAGATGGAAAAATTTGGAGAGTATCTTTTTTGTTTTTTGTTTTATTTTTTAATTATTTTGTTTTACTTCAATTAAAATTTAATAATAAATATTTTCTTAATAAATATTAAATATATCCTTTATTATAATAAAATATAGTAAAATATTTTACATAAACTAATCTCACATATTTGCTTTATTTTGAAAAATATTTTTAAAATTTATTATAGTTAAATTATTTCGAAAATATAAAGAAGTCTCAAAAAATATTCAGCCTTCCATTTTGACTAATTTATAAATAATTAATAATTTAATTACTATATTAGAATTCTTTTAATATAATAATATATAAAAGTATTAATGATCTACAATTTTTTCAATATTATATAGATTTGAAAAGGATGCGTTGGGAAAGTTATATCAATTAGATACCCCCAAACATTCAGCTATAATATTGTTTTAAAATTGCAACTTTACATTTATTTTACGATTTTTAATTATTATGATAAAGGATAAAGGATAAAGGAATAAAGAAGCAATTATTTTATTATGATGATTTAATGAATTTAATATACATTTTCATGTTAATAAAAATTATTATTATAATAAAAACTTTTATAATAATCATTAATTATAATTGTTTTATATTATAATAATAACAAATTTTATTCGAAGGATGTGAAAATGATTTTAATTAAAGCTCTTTCCAATTACAGGCTTATAAAAGATTTTGACAAAAAAGTTATATTTTGATTTAACATAAATATTTTTATTTCAAAATTTTTATATAGATTATTATTAAGTAATAACATCCATAATTTTTACGAAGTAAATAATACGTTAAATCAGAGTGAGATGAAATACAATAATCTGAAAACCATACGTAATAAGTAATAATACTAATGTAGTATAACAATTAATACTAGTAAATGTTTAATACTAGTTACTTTAAAGATTAAAGAAATACGTCTTTAAATATGAGATTCAATGTTTTATTTTCTTATAAAATGAGTTAAACTGAGTTATATAATAATTAAATTTACTAATTATTGAAAAACAATTGTGACATTAATCTAAAGATTTCTAAGATAATCTTTAAAATAATTATTTAAAAATATTACTGTTATGTCTAATTAAAATTTACAGTATTTTGAGTATTGCAAAATTTTAGATACAGATTTTTTAAAACATTAGCTACGATATTTTTGTATATTAATTGAATATAATGTTTAAATACATTAAATTAATTTTTATATTTTAATTATTTTTTTTAACTGGTCATTAGAATTGATTTCGAGTTTCTAGGAAATATTGAGAAAATTTGAAATGTAAAATAAATATATTTTTTTAATTTCTTATTTTATTTAAAAAATATTCCTCTTATACGTACATTAAGTGGCATTTTTCGCTTACAATGCTCATATAATTAAATTGTTTAAATATAAATAGTTTAATAAATAGTTTAATAAAAAAATACTCATACATAATATTTCTAATATATTCATACCTGAGAATATGCACACTATGAAAATACACATGCAACTCACATGCACATTTTTTCATTGTAAATTGCAAATAAAAAATTATAAATCAATTGATTATTTACAAACAATAGATGATAATTCCATATTTTAATTTCATAATATCTTTATTTCAAGGTAATAAAATAGATTTTTTAAATATCTTATTTAAAATTTTCATTTAAGATTTTTTATTTGAATGTTCAGCTTAAAAAATTAAAAATTTGATATTTACAGTATAATTTTAATTATTTTGTTACGTAACAGTATTAAATTTATTAAGTTTATTAAGTTTTACTGTTACATTTGGGTTCGAAACTTGTTGTTGCAGATTTCGGGCGATAAAATCACTAGAAGTATGAATCAAGAATAAAGATGTTATCATTCGCTTGCATAGTAACTGATTTTCTGTAAGATTCAAAGAGCCAAGGGTCGAGAAGAGGCTATTGCATGAATTTATTTATAACCTCCTTATCTAATATTCCTTCCAGTTTATTGTGCTGAATATGCAATCTAGGCCTAGGATGACTACCGCAGTCTGTTTTTTTGGATATGTGATCTATACCTTAGAAGGAACGAAGCCGATTATATGATGCATGCTTTCTTTCGTAGAGTGTTCTGATGAATGTTCTTGTTACAGGACGTGATATATGTATTCTTGATTATTTATAACCATTCTATTAAGAATCGTATAATTTAATATCATCCGTACGAGATAATTACTATTATGTATTAAAACAAAATATTTTTAGTATAAATAAAAGTCAATGGAATATATTACGTTTCCGGAGAAAAATATAGTTATTAGCAAGGATCAATACATACTTATTTTGCTGAAGATAAGAATAATTAAATTAAATTAATTTTTATATTTATTAAATCTCAATTACCTGAATCGACTTTATTTTACAATGTTCTCTTATAATTTTAAACAGGAATTTGCATTTCGTTTAGCTTAGAGTATGCATTTCATATTTTCGTTAAAAAAAATTCTTAAAAAATAAGAAAAACATTTATTTCATTTTTACAACAATTCATTTTATTTTTAATTTTCTATTAGAGTTATCTTTTAAGCATAATATTATATATATATATATATATATATATATATATATATATGATAACATACAATAATATATATTATATTATTATTATTACTTGACATTGAAAAAATTTAATTCTAGTAAATAATGATTTATTGAAATCTGCTCACATCTGTACAAATACCATCTTACGTTAGGTTTGCCTACATATGTTTTAATTATTGTTGAATGATGCTTCAATTCAATTATTTGCAATTAAAAGAAGTATGTCATACACTTAATAATTTTACTTTTGTATAATAAATTCTTTTTTTATAATTACGAATAATTAAAACGAAATAAAAATGTTGCACACGCATTTAATGATCATTATTCATAAATAGAAAATTTAATCATAACTTATATGTAGTAAACTTCACTAATTGGTTAGAACTAAAATTATAAATTAATATTTTTAAGCCTCATTCAATAAGTAATATTTTCCTAATATATAATACAAATATGTATTAAATTCTTAAGAATTGTCTAGGTATATCTTACTTACCATGAGATATAAATATCAATTTACATAATTATAAACATAAAATCTATTTTATGCAAAAAAAAATATTTTTTAACAATAACAAATGTGAAACTAAATTAATTTGGAATAAATTAAACAATTTTGTTTAATTTTCATAAATCATGTATTTAATACTATAATGTGTTTTATAATTTTGTAATTTTAATGATGAAAATCATTAATATGCGACGAAAAGTCCCCTTTCCGCGCAAAAGCACCGTCACAAAAAACAAACTTGCGACCGAAACCGCGGCACGAAAATGATGTGGTCGGCGCCATATTAAAAATGGAAGTATGAGAGCGCGCAGCGCGACATGAAAGAATATGCAAGAGAATGAGTAGACGAGTGCACGGGCGAAGAGCGCAGCTACGCTCTAAGGCGAGAACGAACGCTCGCCTTTTACCCTAGCCCACTCATCTACGAAACCACGCTGCTTACTCTAAGGAGGAGAAACTAATCACCCCCCGCTAGGCGGCGAGAGGAAAAGCGAAGGAGGGATAGCTTTCTTTGCCTTACAAAATAGCAAAGTAGAAAAACCATAAAAAGAGAGAGACAAAAAACTAAGTGTCCAAGAGTACACAATCAATTAATCTAGTAGCGCCCAAGTCGGAGGAACGATGAAGTAAGGAGCAGGTAATATAGGTAACTCCCTTGTCGATCCGGGAGAACGTGATTTGCGTTCTTTCTTCCTGGCAGATGCGAATCGCTATACCATCCTCACCAGTCCGGGAGTGACGTGATTAGTGCACTTTCCTCCAGAGCGATAGCAGCTGTTACACTACCCTGAGTGTTCTGGAAGTGATGCGATTCGCGGGCGAAAGCGGTTCGCTACGCCATCCCGACCACCCGGAGAGCACGTTTGCGACGTTCTCTCGTTCTGACCATTATCCCGAGGGGTAACAAGGGCACCAGCCTCCGGAGTGTGGAATGATGCGAAGCGGCAAGCCGCAAGCGTTAGAATGTAAAGTGTGTACATGAAACGAAAACCCGCTATTCTCGTATGTAAAAAAAAAGAAACCGTATTGTAAATACATAAGGAATCCGAAAACGTACGCCGTCCACGTGAATGTATATAATAAACCGCAAACTTTATAGTGCCTACCAACGAATGAGATCTTTACTGAATGTAACTTATTTTTTTGTAGCGCCGCGAACAAAAACCGGAATAAAGAAGCAATTATTTTATTATTATAAACATCGCGTTATTAATTATCGCCCTTTTTGAATAAACATTCCTTTTCCGCCCTAAACGAACCCTGTCCGACGAGCTAACCCGGCTATAAGAGGGTAAAAGGAGTAAAAAGATAAGCAGACGCTGTGGGGAGTTTCACCAGGCCTCGAGCTGACTCGACTATAGGAGCGGCAGGAGGCGAAAACAACTAACCCAAAAATAAGTCAAACCGTCACACATGATTAATAATAATACTTGAAATTATTTCCGATTA
The DNA here is from genome assembly GCA_018907045.1 of Wiebesia pumilae. Lineage (NCBI taxonomy): Eukaryota > Metazoa > Arthropoda > Insecta > Hymenoptera > Agaonidae > Wiebesia > Wiebesia pumilae. Next base: position 7,308,404 of record JACCHZ010000127.1, read on the forward strand.
AATAAGGATAGTAGGATAATAAGTCGTCTTAGTAGAAAACATGTTTTTTACTAAATAAAGTCAGTTTTTCAATATTTACTAGAAAAAGAAATAAAAATTATTCTACGATTGTGAACCATATAATAGCGATCATCAATATTGAATCATATTAAATAATTTTCGGCTTTTAAAGAAATATTTCCCTATTATAATCTTCTGTTTCGATTGATTTTAGCACTTCAAATTATATTTAATAAATATATATAGAAAGTTTCTTAACCGTTATAGCATATCACATAAAAATGAGTCTGAATTACTTCAAAACTTTACTTATAGAAATTACTTAATAATTTCAAGACTAAATTTTTATTTATATATAATGTATATATCTAATATATAATGTGTAAATCCAATAATATAATGTGTAGTATCCAAACAGTTTTACGAAAGTTTAGTTTCTCTCCTTTATTATTATATTATAGATTCTATTTAACGTTATTATACTTTTAAACTCAGCAAACTATTCCATCTGGCTTATCTACATAAGGTAATTTTGAATACTAAAAAATTATTTATGAACTATTATAATTGATAAGGTAAACTTACATATTATTTATAATGTTGGGTTTTCATTTATTATGTTGTTTTCAAAAATTATCTTTACTTATTGTACTAAATTATTTTTCTTGTAAGCTTCAATGCTTAATATACTCGAAAAACTATTCGCAATGTATAATAAATATACCTGATTGAAACTTATATATGCTCCTTTAATAAATACGAACAATTTCGACTGTCAACCATAAATAGTCGTTATAATATTAAAACGATTCAAAATCCTCTTTTACATACAAATTATATCGACTAAAATGTTATTAAATTATATTAAATTAAATTGTAATGTCTCGTAAACAGTTATAGAATTTTAACGTAAAAGAGAAAAATTAAACATAAATATTATAATTACGAATTTTGTATGTTTTATACCAAATAATTATAAATAGTAAATTAATGATGAGCTATAATGACTAGGAGTATATTACATAATTTAATAATCTGAGTGAATATGATACAAAAGTGATTTATTTCTTTAAAAAATAGGACGTATAATGTATTCGATATCTTTCGTAAGTGTAGCTCTTAAAACATTGAAATTTTAAACCTAAATAAAGTTAATTTTGTTTCAAAATACATTATTTTTAATACTTGTTTTCACTGTTTATAAGTTCATGCATGTTATTTTATTACTACATAAATATCAAATTCTGTAATTATTAAAATAATGCTTAGATATCCCTAAGCCCTTTCATCGTTTAGTTCACATACATATTACTAAACATACCAATAGTAAAATAAATCAATATTCAACAAATTCAACAAGCATAAAAATCTCTATACGTGTTTTTCTATTACTTTTGGTCAGACTTATAAAAAAAATTTGGTTACTCACTTGTAAGTTTTTTCTGCCATATGTTGTATCACTTATGATATCGTGTTCCTTTTGTCATATGGAACAAGATCATTGAAACATCTTAGCATTCTAAAGAAAAGCTGTGAACTTAAAAAAGTAGACTTTTTTAAAATTAAATGTAAAAAGATATATCAACGTAAGAGAAAGTATAAAAACAAGGATTGAAGGTGCAATGTCGATAGCACGTGGCTCTTGATAGAGTGGATAGAATATATGGTAATTCTTTTTCCCAATGTATTTTCCTCGACCCTCTTTTATCTTTTTCAAATAAATAGATAATATATACTTCAAAGAAGTGAAAAAAGAAGAAAGAGAGAAAGATATAGAGTGACAAGAATAGAGAAATACGTAGATAGCAGTATTAAAAAAATATATCCAAGGTTAATCTGAATATGAAAAGGAATAAAAGCATAGAAATGTTATCACCCTCATAAAGTAAAATGTCTATTACATATTGATGTTATTGATATTTTTTTCTTCGTCATACTTATAATATTTCTCTATTATTTAGGGCTTAACTTATTGCAAAATTTTATATTTAACGTAATGAACTGTCTTGATGAATACTACTTACTTATTTTTAAATATAATTATTTTTTGGGTTTTGGCACTTTACTCTGATTGTTCATTAACATACATTAGAACTTTGTTGCTACATATATACATTTTACACTTCGAAATTTTTTCACATACTCCAAAATAATGTATTATTGCACATAAAAAATATATCCCTATTTTAATTCATTAGATTGTCAAGCTGATATTTGCAACACTTTTATTCTTATTTCTGTCATTCTACTTTAAACTATGAGTCTGCTATAAGACTGTTATTTCGTCTCTATATCTTTCTTTATATATTATTTACTCTTTTTACTTCGATATAAATTTTTTTTTTCTTTTAGTATTATACTTGAATAGATTTTCCTTATAATTCTGCATAATCTAGAAGGAGTATATATTATAAATTATATAATACATACTCTGTATATATTATAAGAAATATATGTAATTGCAATTCTACTTTTTCTATCTTTAATGTTTTTATTAAATTCATAAATAATATTATGAATATTTATGTTAATTCATAGAAACTAATATTTGTTTATTTGAAAAGAAGTCATATGAAATTATGAAATGCTTTTAGAATCTCATAAAGACTGCTTCAAATTCATACTTCTTACTTTTACTAAAGAACTATTGTATCAATAAATAATAATATTAATAATATAATAATAATATTATAATAAATAAATACTTAATCAATTTAAAAAGTACTCCAGTCATATGTACATTAAATTTCACTGGTAGTCAGAGCTAATTTATTTATTATTAAGTTAAAACTTCTAACGAATATTATAAAAAAAGTTGTATGCAAATTTAGCAAAATAATTAATTATAATATCTATATTTTTGCATACTTTTAATGTCAAAAAACTTTCTTTTTATTTATTACTCAATATAAATAAAGTTATTATCATACAATATATTATTTAAAATTTGCATAATTTTTTAGCCTATTTTATACTTTTATAAATTAATATATCTTTAAATATTACCATAAATAAAAACTTATTTATTTTTAATAGATACCTTAAAAATTAGTTTTTACAATAATTTTTTATATTTAAATAAACTTAATAAGAGTCACCTGACCAAGAACTTAAAATATCTTTCATCATTCATTTCTCAAAAACGATGAATAATTATTATAATACTGAGGATAGTACTGTTAATATTTTTAACATAATTGCATTTGAAATGCCATATTTTTTCATGTTGACGCATGTTATTTTCTCGTTACAGTCTCGTGTATTTGCGGTTAATATTGCATTCGTTATAACTTCTCCATGGGGTACGTGCTATCAAAGCAGGACTCTTTTTGTAGTACATGCAATAAATATTACAGACATATGTGTGTGAGAAAAAGGCAGGACTACAAAAAAGGGGAGGTAGAGAAACACAGCAAAGCCTAATGAATTCATTTAGTGCATTCTTGTTCTTACAAAGGTACATTTTAGAAAAGATACATTTCTTTATCTTGGACTAAATTGCCCGACTCCATGTAGATATTTAAACATCACTGGTGATAATTTTTAATTGAATTTTTCTTTTTTCAACCATTACCTCTGCTGTTTCTTCACCACTCGTAATAAAAATTCGCTTAAAAAATCCTTTTTTAAGCAACTCAGCTGATCCCCTTTCGTGAACGACGATAGGTCGGCATTGAAAAAGGTGATCCATTTCGACAATCCATTTCTTATTGTTATACGAAAATAATATTCCGAAATAAACGTGAATGTGTTTGCAGATTTTATATATATTAAAAATAAGATGAGAGTATACATCTTCTGTCGTACATTTTAAAAATATTTCTTTATGACATTTTTATTATTACAATTATAGTTATTATTACAAGTATGATCGTCACAAATATTATGTACGTACTATTATATTTGCATCATGAAGGAATCTAACCAATGTTAGAATATTACATAATTACAAAATATTAGTTTTTAACTGAATTTATACTATGTACATTATATTATATAATTTTTTTATTACGTTAATTATAGATATAGATATAGATATTTATAGAATCCAGAGTCACTGTACTTTTCTTATGTTTGGATCTTCTATATATTTGATAAACTATTTGCAGTTGAAATTACAGATGGTTAAAGTATATCTGGTTAAACAAAATTATTATTTATTTCTTTACTAGAATACAAAATGTTATCATCAATTCATTTCACAGACGAGTCCACTGTACTATGACTGTTGTATACGTTTTGGGCTGGAAAATACATATGTTTTCATACTTATAAAAGTAATAGAAGTTATGATCAAAAAAGCGAAAATATACTTATCTATTAAACCAAATTTAAAAGTTAGATTTAAAAGATTGAAATAATTAAATATTACAGTATCTTCTAAATATATTTATCAGATTTCGCTCTATATTCGAAAATTCTGTATTGTTATTAAAATAAAATTTTAATAAATTCTTTTTTAATAAATTTTTTAATAAATTCTTAATAAGTATTTTTAAGGTTTTAACTATGTTTTTAACAATATTTATAAGCATTGATATATTATCTATTATTCTTAATGTATTATATTTTAAATTACGTGTTTTATTTTATAGAAAGAAATAAGAGAATCATTTAAATGAATTATTAACTTAATATATTTGATATAACCTACATTTAAAAGACTTTAAAAAATTTAAGAGCGTCTTTCAAAATTTTTATTTATTAACATAACTAATAAACATAAATTATACAAATGAATGGATTTTGACCAATCTTATAAAATGTTAATATTATCTTGAATTAGGCTACTATTATCTTAATTACTAGACTACTATTGTAGATATTGATTATGTAGATATCTTATAAATTTCGTAATAATATATATATCTATATATTATTTGTTATAATATTTTAGATAACTAAAAATATATAATTTTAAAGAAGTTTTCGTCAAATTATATCGCTAGTTATAATTTCTCATTCAAAATTATTAGATAAAAAATTCTATTAAAATTACAAACATTTCAATTGCATTCATAAAATGATTAATATATATTTTTAATAAATAAATTTAATATGATTAAATATTTACTTCATACGATGTTCTAAACTGAACTTATCATTTCAGCAATGAATAGAAAAATAATTTTGAAAAGGAGATAACTAATGATAGATAATAATGACAGTTTTTAGAAAACATGTACCACAATTGAAATATTCTCTTTGAAATCTGAATTGAGATCATTTCTATAAAGATAATTATGATAACAACGTCACTAAATATAATTACGAATGTAATTATAGAAACAGTGCTTCAATGAATATAATGATATTAAATTCCTTATATTATACATATTCAAGGTTATTCATGGCTCAGATGTTTTCACTTCAGAAGCAACTGATATTTGAATCAAAATGTATTCCAAATGATACTTGAGCAATTGCATTATTAAGCAAATAAGCATTGTAATTTTAATAGATTTAATGATAACTATGTTTTCCAAAATTATGAATTCTGTTATTTTTAGTGTCTACTATTGTTTCAAATGAAGCTATTACTTTTTAAAAGGGGTGATTTTTATATTTTGTAAGTCAAAAATAATATTTTTAAAATTAAGTAATTCTATATTTACTTAGATAATTTGATTACAGAAAATCCATATCAATATTAGAATTATATCTTTGTGATATTTTACTTTATTTCTTACAAAATTTACTTAAAATATTTTTTTTACCTATGTTACATTTAAGTTTGAAACTTGTTGCTGCGATAAAATCACTAGAAGTATGAATCAAGAATAAAAATAATACCATTTAAAAAGATGCATTTGTTTATTACTCGAGTATAGTGAGATAATCGCAAGGTCGCCTTGACCGAAGGTGAATTACAAGAAGCTCCTTATCAAAAGCAATCGCTAAGTAATCGTGTCTGTGTGACGCAAGGTTGAACATGGCTTCTTTGTTATCATTCACTTGCATAATAACTAAATTTCTATAAAATTCAGCTACAGCGCACTAAAGATCCAAAATTTAGAGCCTTGTTTTCTGTCTTACTAATTGTCACCATCGTACATGAGAACTAATAAGTCCATTTTAATCTTATTTAAATGTAATAAAAAAAGTTTTCAATTTATTCTAGAGATATGTTAATTTTTTCATTATTTTCACAATATATTCAATAATTGTTTAAAATATATATGGATTAATTTTTGATAAATTTTGTCTTAATCAGTATTCTAAATTAAATTGACTTAATAATAACTAGTAAATTAATTAGTATATGAAAATGTTAGCATCTAAATATTAACAATTATTAAACCTAGTTTTGAAGTGGTCAAATATTTTGAAATATCATTTACTTTAAGTATACAATACATCATTCACTGAAAAGTTAATTTTTAAAGTTTACGTTCTTTTCCGATACTCTACATAACTCTTAAAACAAATGAACATTTCTTTGCACAAAAGATTATTATTCAAAATAATTTGGCAATTAATTCGATGATTTTATTACTGTAAAAGAAAAGTTGAAATTAATCAGTTTTACACATGAATTTAAATTTTTTCAATGCAAATATATTGTCAAAATATTAAAATAACCAATTAAAATAAATGTTTGATTGATATTAGTATAGTTTTCTATTAATATATAAATACATAATAATTATATTTAAAAACTATTTATTTTTTATATTTATTTCCAGTAATATAATTTTTATTTATTATTTAATAAAGATTTATAATTGATAATATCTAATCCAATATGTTAGGAGAAATACTTTAATAGTAATTAATTTTAATGTTAATAAAGTCATAAGATGTCTTTGTATTTAATTGTATATAGTATACGACTTATAAGTTGTATTAATTAATTATTTAGTGAAACAAAGATAATGTTTTGTGTACAGTAACTTTTCTATCACGTCTACGTAATTATTTTCTTAACTTGAATTTAATGCTTTACAACTTTATTTTCATATAAGTCAAAAACAGTCGTTACATCGAATAATCTTTCATAAAATATACGTATATAGCGTAAAAGAAAAATTACTTATGCAATTTAATTGCAATATATTTAATATTGATTTTATTTAATTTTATAGAATCTATGATAATTGAAAAGAGCATGTAGATTATATCTTGCAAAAAGATTGCATTTTGTTTTCTAGGGATAGATAATGGGATCAAGCACTCATGATTCTCTCATGCCTCATCGAATGATACAATTAGTAGCTGTCCAGTGAAGGCAGACAACGCATAATAGTGCGAAAGCTAATCGCTTGAACGCGCGCGCATGCATCGTTATTGCCTAAACTGCTCTGTGCGGATACATCTCTGCCACTATACGTTGCTTACAGAGATGGCGATTTGTCGAATGATGTACGGAATACATGACCCAATTCCAGACAGTGATCCAACATCAAACGCTATATGTTTTACGGAAAATTTTGACCCATTAGGCTATTAATGTCTAATAAGTACTCAAGGTAATCATTATGTTAGAGATATCTGAAACATATTGTGACCTACCATATAGATATAAATTCAATGCTAATATAAATTTACTATTTTATGATTTCAATGAACAATGATAATTTACGTAATTGTTTTTTATTAAGAAACAAAGTTAGTAAGAAACAAGCATTAATTAACTGTATTCAAATAATTAACAGTTTAGAAATATTTTTACCTATGATCGTCAATATAAGTATATTTCTATAAATGAAATAATGTGATTATTAAAATAATAAATTTTGTACAGTTTGTAATTTTATACGTTAAATTATATTAGAATTAATTTTATGTAAAAAAATATTTCAAACATAAGCAAAAAACTTTATTATTTATAAATGTTTGTTCCACTTAATTTTCTCTTAATACAAATTATATAACTTTTATTACAATAAATAGTATTACATGAAGAAACACTTTAATCTAGATACACACTTATCAAATAATTAAATCTATTTTGTACCTACATATAACATTTACAAACTTAAAAATTATTTTGCACTTTGCAAATATTTTAACACATTTTTTATAGGTAAGTGATACGTATTTCGATAATTATTCCGAATATCGACTAACGCAGTCCAAAAAACTAAGTATTTATTTATTTATTTATTTATTTAGAATTAAAGTTAAGCACTATTATTTGTATGGATTTTTTCCATATCTTTAAAGATATTGTGGTTTATAAATCAATATTAGAAGATTTTTTATATATTAAGATAATAAATTTATTATCGATAAGATTATCACTCAAAAAAAATAACTTACTTTAATCATATATAAAAAATTATTTAAATACTGTCTCTAAAAATATGCATTTTAAAATATTTTACTTTATATTGTTATTTGTAAAACACTCATTATTATATATAATTATTATATATTTATTATAAGATAATCCATACCTTTTAGTTTTTAATGCATTTTTTATTTTTTACACAACTTTGGATGTGTAGAATTCATTCCGTTAAAATTAAAATATTTGTAATATAAATGTATAAAATATCTTCAAGTATATTATTAGCAATATATTAAATAATAAATATAAAATACAGAGCTTTTTATTATTTATTTACATATTTATATCTCATATTCTAGAATGTTAGTTTAATACTGCTCTTTGCATCTTTCGTAAATTGGTATAATTTTTACAGCAAAATTTGAAAAAATATAAGCACTCAGTAAAATATTGTTAATTGTTAAGAAAAATAAAAAAGCGTGGTGAGTAATTGAAAAAATGATTAGCTCTTCAATTATATTAGTTTTATGTACTTGAAACGTATTTTTAGATGCCGTTGGAAGATTTACAAGGAAAGTTGTGTCGTGATAAATTAAAACAATTTAGGAATAAATAATATAATTATTTGTAAACTGTGAATTCAGTAAAAGGTGAACGAATTAAAGCAGTCTTAAAATGACAATGATTGGCTTGTACCATTGGGTTCTAATGTGTAAGACAAAAAGTCCCCCTTTACGTAAAAAAAAAGCCGAGAAAACGAAAAACACACAACCGCGGTACGAACATGATGTAGTCGGTGCTATGTTGAAAAAAAAACATGAGAGCGCGCGGTATGAAATGAACAAATGAATGCGAGGTAGAGGAGCATTGCTACGCGCTAAGGCAGAATCGAGCGTCCGCTTGACCGTAGCCCCCTTATCAACGAACCCGGGGCGCCATTGTAAGGAGGAACTAATCTTCCCCCGCTAGGCGTCGAGAGGAAAAGCGAAGGAGGGATAGCCTCCTTCATTATACAAAAGAACGAAAGAGAAAAACGAAAGAATGAAATGAGAGGTGATACGAGAAGTGCCACAAAACATGCAACGAAACAGTAAAGTAGCGCCAGAGTCGGAGCAAAGGAGAAGTAGAAAAAGGTATAGTAAGTAAGTTCCTTACCGATCCTAGAGTGACGCGATTTCGGCTCTTTCTTCTTGACGGATGCAAATCACTATGCCATCCTTACCGATCCGACAGTAAAGAGGCTCACGCTCACTCACCCTGAGCGGTTGCGAACCTCTACGCCATTCCTATTATTCCAAGAATGACGCGATTCGCGCTCTCTCGTTAGATCGCAGAACGCATCCAGGCCATCAACAAGAGTCTGGACGAACAAAATAATTTGTACTATAACATGCGGGCCGACATACATCTGTATGTACCTAGGCCGAAGATACAAACGATGATCAACCTCATACAACAGGTCGAGGAAGTGGAAACAACCTTCCGGCAATTAAGGAAGGAAAAATCACCGGTCCAAGGCATCGCTGTAGTGAACACGGATGCCCCAGCAAGATATGACCAGGAGCAGTGATGCTGGCGTTGCCGACAACAAGGACACCGTCGAACACAGAAGATGTCTTGTTCGTGATGTGGATGAGAAGGAATTTTAACAAAGAACTTCCACCTTCTTAGATCATGAAACTACCGCCAGAACATATCAGCCCGGAAATAGCGTTCTGGGAATCAATAGACGGATGCTGCTACATTAGCTTTCAAGTTCAGTTCCCGAAGAACTGAAAAAGGACTTTATTCTGTAAACCAAAGCCAGAAACAGAACCCTCACGTGTCCATGGCTCCTGAAACAAAATCAGAAACGCGCCAATTGACGTAGCCATGCTCCTTAGCTCCGTAGTGGTAATTTTATCCCCAAATTGTGCTGAAGAACTCTAAATTCCTTCATCATGCCAACTTGTCCAGAGCATCTTTAAGATTAGCTAGCTAGGCGATTTTCTAGTGCAGTGGTTGTTTTAGTGTGAAATAATTGATGTAGCGTTCATCGTACCTTGAATGTTCGACCGTTTTAGATAAACTGGAATGAAACCAGTGACGTCTAATTTTGTGGTATTATAGATAAAAGCCAATTCCGGCAAATATGTGTTCCAGACTTTATGATCATTCCCAGTGTATTAGACGATCATAGTTTTAATTACGTGGTTTGTCCTCTACACTGAGTTATAGTGTGACGTGTACAGGAGAGTCTTTCGATGAGATATCCTTGAACTTTTAAGGAACTTTTCAAATTTCTGGCTTACTAACAATCGTTCATTATCTATAACTACAGTATCAGGGCTACCATGACGAAGAACAACAAGTTCCTTAAATTTTGAAATTATATTCGCACCTGTGGCCTTCCATAGAGCTGCCAATTCTATGAATTTGGTAAATCAGTCTTGTATTACAAGCAATCATACATTTGGCTCTTGGATCTGGGCTAAGGGCCTGTCAGATCCATAGAGACCCTCTCCCATGGTGTATCAACAATTGTAGACATAATTTTCTTTGCTGGAGTCTGCTGTAATATCTTGCCTTCCTGGCATTTTTAACAACTTCATACATAAGGGCCAGGTGTACTTTTCTGCTAGATAACTTATTGTCTTCAAATGCCTAAATGTCGACTATCGAAAAGTCATGGTTTTCTTTGAGTATCATAACCCTTTCATCAGTGGGGATGCACATTCTCTAAGCTGCTTCCTCTCTTTGACTCTCCTCGCCTTCTTTGCCAAGGACGCGATAGAAAATTCGCAGGTTTTCAATTCTGTAATCTGGGTGTCCTTGAGAATCATGCTTAACAGTCTGGTATAACTTTGTGTACCACGGGCATGTAATCTCGATGCTAGCCACTACTCCAATTCCTCTGGAGAGTGCGTCGGCTAGAATATTTTCAAATCTTTTTCGGTAGGCGACCGTGTAGTCCCATTAGCCAAGTTCAGTGGCCTAACTGGCTAGACGTCTGAATAGATTCTGAATGCGCTCCAACCAGAGGAGAGAGAATTTTCCTCTCATCTTCTAGATGCCTCACTTCACTGCCAAATATACTCTTTTGTTGGCTGTATGTTCTTTTCAGCTATGTATTTTTTTTGTATTAATTTATTTCTTTGACTAGGCACATGTGTTGTTTAAAGTCCATGGTAACAATGACAATATCGTCAGGTAGCAAAACACATGTGGTTCTAGTTCTGAAGTGATGATCTTGTCGACTAGACGTTAAAACATGACCGAAGCTGAATGCAGACCAAAAGGCAATACATAAATATCGCTGTAGTTCTCTCACTGGTACCGTTAATGCGGTGAAAGGCTTACTGTATTCGGGTAAGGGAACTTGCCAGTAACTGTTCTTCAGATCAATCAAGTACAAATACGTTACTCCGCAAAGCTTATAGAAAATAGCATCTGTGAGAGGAGATAGGCATCACTCTCGGTTACAGTATTCAACTTTCTATAGTCCACGCAGAAGCGATATTATCCGTCCTTCTTGCGTGTGAGGACGGTCAACTCCAGAGAATTTCGAATAGCCCGATCACTCCCTGCTGCAACATGTAGTTGGTCTTATTATCAATGATTGCCTGCATGGCTGGGTTTCTGAGTCTGTATCGTTACTTCATCGGACGAGAATGGAATAGTCGAATTTCATACTTGATGAAATCGGTGGGGCTTCCTCTTTCTCCTTTTGCTCGGTCTTTCTCCTTCGTAATGATTACCTCTAAGATTCGCAGCTCATCATTCTCTAACTCTTGCCAGTAAACACATGCTGCATTGATGGATGACGGATCTGATTCAAGGTCGGTGGGAACAAATATCAAAATGGGTAGTGGTATTAATATATTTATTTTATTTTGGCTTACAAATCCAGTTAATGTAGTGGTGGTGTAGGAGTGGTCGTCTCGCGTAAGCGATCTCCGCCCACAGCTACGTTAAGCCCATGATGGTATGGTTGCTACCGGTAAACTCCATCGTAGGCTCGGTCACCATCTGTATGCGGCCCCGGCGGATAATGCGATCGCGCGGCACTGCCGTCGCTATGGTCATTCAGGTGAAGTGGCCGAGGATACGATCACCTATGTAGTAGGAAAGTCCTATCTGTCACATGGTTTCTCTGTTGTTCTAATTCTGCCTACCCTCCGATGTAGAAAGACGAATGGTAGTTGCAGACCCGACGACAATGGATAAGTCTGTCTTGCTTTGCTTCAGTAAGTTGACTGGCTGCATTGTATGGGAGGGTCCATGTGGCTGACGGGTAAATATGTGCTTCAATTTACTGTTACGAAAAGAGAAACGGACACGTATGAACTATGAAATTTGTGGATAATTTTCATATGTTGTCTGGATTATTTATATTAATTGCCCGCTGGTCCTTTGGACTTGGTAGGCAAGTTATATTAAGCATTCTTTTTCATTTTTTTGTGGCACAGATTTGGAATAGACTAGCAAAAAATTTCAGGAGGTTGGACTAAAAATTTTTTGTAATTTTAGACTGAGGAGGTATCTCAGGTTCGTGCGTGTCCGTTATTAGAAACGGACACGCGTGGACTTGTAGATATTTTCCAAAAAGGACTTGTTGATTTGTTATAGTCAGTGGCGTTCAGTTCATGGATTTTCGAAAGAACGGAAACAGACACGCATGCACTTATAGTTTTTCCCGCTCCAGAAGTTATAACCAGTCTATTATAACTAATTGAGAAACTGTCCACTCTCAGATTTCGGTATCCCCTTTTTAAGCAGAAAATATGACTTCATCCAAAGCACATATTGAGGATTGAATGTAAAACTCATATATATTGTATCGGCACAGAGTACCCCCGGGCGATATATACTCCCGATACCATAACGCATGTGGTTTTATTTAGTATGCTGCGTCGTTACGCAAAACCCTTGTTTTTACGTTTTTATGTTAGCTCCAGGGACTTTTACACATTATTATCTCGATCGTCATGCTGTCGGGGGTCCATCTTCGGGAGAATCGGGATATCCCCGATTGTACGAGCGTAGCAATATCACTACAGACGCGGCGGGTCTATGCACGAGTGACGTGTTCCCGCTCTTGGTCACTCTTACGTAATCTCTAATTTACTAGAATGTTTCCTCAGTGGGTGAGGACGACGGAGCCGTCACTCAAAGGAAAAACAGTTACCCATTTCGACTCTCACCCGTGGTAAAGCAACTTCTGGCTCGCTCTCCTCCAATCTCGGAATCTCTAGTGCGCTATTCTTTCTTTTTGGTGTCTCTGGTCTAATTTTAGTGTTGATGAATGCAGAATCCTGCTTATTATTTATTATTTATTATTTATTAATTTTCGTGACACCTTAATTTTCTAATAAGTGTCTGTTCCTCTTAGACGTCGTAGTTGCGTGTTCGTGTGGTTACTTTCGGGTGTGTCCGTGACATGTTTGTGGAGGCGGTTACTAGGGTGTCCGAAAAACCTCAAGCGGATCTGTTCCCGTACAAAATCAAGGCTCGCCGAACGGTAGTCACCGATCACTGACGGTCCAAGGAGCGCCCACGTATCCTAAATTACCTTCCAAAGTCCAGTTGAAGGATACCCGACCCTTCGGATGGGAGGTGCGGCCCTGAGAATACTTCTGAGATCCCCCAATAAGGACCCAGTTAATCCTCCATCTTGTCGAGGATAACAAAGTGATGCACCTACAGAATAAAGTTTTAAATAAACTTCATTATTACCAAAAAAAATCAGTACTTTCAACTATTATGTTTTTGTAAATTTTTGAACAGATGCAACAGAACAGAAAACGAGTAACAGACACTTAGAGTATCTATAATTGATATCAATAAAAGGCTGGTTTGTTCTATGATACAAAATTATAATCTCGATCTCAAAAAGTTTTATATGCTAAGTTTTACAAAGGCATACTTTAACATCTGATCTGAAGATTCGGTAGATTAAGTAAGGTTAGGCACGATAAGAAAAACAATTCGTGAGCCAATACAGATCCACAATATTTGGATTATAAGTTCAAATATCATAATAATAAATATTGTTTTTTTTGAAAGCTGCCTTCCCAAAACAAAAAGAATATATCAAACCGTAACACAATATTGTGTTAAAGAATCATATGATGCGACCAACTATTTTATTTTCCATACATAAAATTGTATTATTCGAGTTGTTAACCGTTCAAATTCTAAGTTTATTTAATATACAGCAAAGAATATCAACGTATATATTTAACTAAAATAGTAATACCTTTATGAAACCTGATCTAGATGAAGAAAAAATTATTTGATTTTATCTTATCGTACTACGAAAAACTTATTCTAGGGTTTGAGTAAAATGTATCTCTATGAAATATCATGCATAATTAACTAGTTAGAGGGTGTAAAAAATATCATAGTTTTATATGCGTGTCACAAATATACTAGATGTTATTATATATTACTCTTATTACTCCTCAAACAACAATGAATATTTTAAGATAGAGAAACAACTATTTCTAATTTTTAGTAAAAAGTAAAGTTAAATAAGTGTTACAAAAAGATATAAAAATAAAAAATTTTCTCTTAAACTTTTTCATTTTGTTGATGTATTTTGATATTTTAATATATAACTAAAAATGATAGAGAATGAAAGAGAAAAAGTTTACGTAACATAGAAGAAAATAACTTCTATCGTTTTTCTTGCTTTCGAATTCATATATCTTCCTACATCTATAAGTTAGTCTTCCCATTTATCTATACACGCAGCAACTCCGCTCCCATTTTGTTGAGCATCTGTTGCTGCTATATGCAATTTATTGACTGTGTTGTGAAATAATCTGTTCTTATTATATATATATATATATATATTTACATTATATACAGATTATATATACAGATTATTAATCCCGATTGTATAGGAGGAGGGAGAAGTTTCGTTTGGATTCCATCGGAAAAAATAAGAACAAGCGTATGTAAGCGTCATTCCGTGTAAGTATCAAATTGTAAATATTCATGAAGTTACATATATCTGCTTTTATATTTAACTTTTATCTTATCCTAATAATTACACCCATGTTTTCTTCATACTTGCTAATATTTAATTAATTTCTAAATTCGAAAATTTCATATATTCAATTACTTATGTATATGTAAATAATTATTTTGAATAATAAATATAATAATTACAGTGTACATTTTGTTAAAGGTCATAAATCAGAAATATCTAGAAATATTAATAAAATCTAAAAATTATTTAGATAATTATGAGGTAATTTTTTAGATTTTATTATAAAGGTAATAATTATAAAAGTAATTATTTTAAGATTACATTTATATTTATCATTTTTCATGTTTTTAATATAAAAAAACTCATGAATTTACAGTAAATTCAATGTATTTCTAAAACTAAGTGTAGAATATTCGAGATATAGGGTATTAGAAATATAGAGTATTAGATTCCAAAAAGTACATATAGAGAAATAGAATTTTTTAATGATCCCTAACTTTGGCAAGCAATTTATTACTAATTAAAATAATATAACTGTCAAATTAAAGTTATATTTTCTTGAGTTTTTGAAGTACTTTCATGTTACTAGTTACAAGTTAGGTAGTTCTTAAACTTGAAAAATCTTATCAGTGATAAGAATATCAAAAAGTTTAAGAGACTTATACCATGTGTTCTCCATATTTATTATTGTTAATGTTGTATAAGTATAAGGGGAAAGTTGAAATGGGATTCATAAGTATCAATCCAACTAGAAGAGAAGTTCTAAACTTAAAAATAGTGTCTGTAACGAATAAACTAGATTTTCAAAAAGTTAGCACGAAATAATTAAAAATTTATGTATATAATTTTTATAAAATAATTATTGTTCTAGAAATTAGAAGCAGATCTTAGAATTAGAAGCAACTCTTAGTTTTCGTGGTTATATTTTCTTTACTTATTGATAATGTAATTATTATAATATGTCCAGTGTTTGTTACTTTTTTATTTAATTTTATTATTTGTAATTAATTATATAATTTGTGTATATTATATGTATATTAAAACTAAAGAAAATTATTACTTTCGTGATTTTGCTAAGAAAGTTAAAAAAAATTAAAGTTTTTAATTTTGTATCAAAATGGTAGGATCATTACCAGACACACATCTTCCTTATTAGAAACAATAAAAACTATCAAAACTCTTTTCCAATTTCTTTATCAGATATATTCCACCAAGAAGAGAGCAATAAAATACCACCTAATTGCACCAGTGTAGATATCTTAATGCTTAATAAATACGAAGAGAAAAACTTCTTTTTATCAAAAAAGATAGTTAAAAAAAAAGATTTACACTTTCAAATGTAACGACGCAATAGTTGATCTTTAGATTTCATCGTGTATTTTTAGATTTTGTCCAATTGCTAAACAACATTACAATTTTATAGCTTAATTTTTATATTTTATTTGTAATGAAATTTATTCTACCTTTAATTTATTATTTATATGGACTTAACTTATGACCGACAAAGATGTACCAAAAAACTATTTGTATAGGAATATTTTCTCTATTTACAACCTTCGATATTGAATAAATAAGTATGAAAAAATGCCTTAGCTTATTTTAAATTATTATCCTTAAATCTCCTTAAAATCTATCCTACAAAAATATAACCTTAAAATCTCTGATGGTGTCAAGTCAGGTACAAATATCTCCGTACCACCGAAACTTTTGAACGCGCTCAAAACTAGATGAATGCTACGTAAGTGTAATAAAGCAGGATTGTGTTAAATCAAGCACGCGATATTATAAAAACACGAACTACATCATTCAACTTTGAATAATTGTAATATCAGGACCGCTCTTAATATTGTCACAATATCACGTACATTTCCAATTCCTTGTTTTTGCTTCTTATTGCTATCACCGTTTGAACACGTCATTAAATGCGTGAAGCGTTCTCATCTTCGCTTGTTTAACCACTTTTTTTAGATATGTTAAACACTTGTTCGCGATACTTGTTTATCTTATTAGACTTATTGAACGATCTTTTCCTGATCTTATTTATCCATGTTATCCATCATGTCGAGTGCTCCAACATATCTCGGCCATATTATTTGACATGTTAAGCATCCATTCCTGAATTGGGTCTCGTCTTACATTTAACTTAATTCTTTTTAAGAACATTTTTAAATTTATAGATTTAAGCAATTGCTTATTAATGGAAGAATGAATAAAATTAACCATAATATTTTTTAAATATAAAGGTGACCCCCAAACCAAAAATTAAAATATATGGGTTTTTATTTCGTGAACCCTCTCTTTCCTTGTAGGTTTGGCAGAATATCCATAAACAGCATGCGACGAATTCCTTCGTCGCGAAGAGAAAGCGTGCGTGCGACATAGCGTTGACCGAACAGTGGAAGTATGAGTGAGGGAGTGTACGTGGAAGTACGAATGCGAGTGAGAAGGCGTGCGTAAGACGTAGCGTCGGCCGCAGAATGAAAGCACGAATGTGAGAGAGAATGATGAGTGAGTGAGCGAGAAAAAGCATGAGACTGTGGAGGGGAGCCTTGGCTATGCGTCTAGCTCTAGCTATGCCCTAGCTAGCGCAACACAAGGCTATACGCGAACAAGCGCGACGCGTTTGCGCCACTGCCGCCACTATTTCCCCACCCCCAGCCTGGCCCACGGCCGTAAGGGCATTGACTAGGCGGCGCGGCCCCTCTACGAGGCCCGCGAGTACGAACGTGTGATGGGAGGCGCCCGCGAAACATATAAAAATGGCGCGCTCGACCAGGAAACGAAGGTTTCCCAGTCGTGCTGATTTTAGACACATGACTCCTGGTGCTAACTTTTGGCGCACTGAGAAACTCCAGGAGCTGGGGTTCAGGAAACGCCGACTTTTGGCGTATGACTCCTGGTGCCGACTTTTGGCGTATGACTCCTGATGCCGACTTTTGGCGCACTGAGGAGTTCCAGGAAGTGCCGACTTTTAGCGTACTTCCCCGGGTATAGGTATAGGTCCGCGGTCGTGCATCCAGAGATACAGCCTCCGGACTAGACTCTGCCCCCCCCCGCTATCTTCCACCAAGATAGTAAGTGAAATCTCGCCAAGTAAACTCGCATTGATATACCGTCGCCGCTCAATAAGTATTATAATTCCACCGTACCATATATACGAAAGTGTCGCGTCATCGGTTTATCGATTTTTATTGTAATCCTGCCGTACCGTGTGTGCCGATTTATTGTCTTTTTGTTATAATTCGCCGCCTAGTATGTAAAAGCGCCACGTCACCGAATGACTTATACCTATAAAACCTCGCCGTCTAGTACATAAGAAGTGCTACATGTATCACAATCGTTTAAATGTCCGTCGAGAATTTATAAAATATACAATCATTATTCATCGCTGTAAACCGTTAAGATTTATTTGTAAGAGGTGAACGCACCGCAAAAATAAATAAAACCTCTGTAGATTTTCTTGAATAAAAATGATCGAAAGTTTTGATCTTAAATAAAAAGAAAAACGCCTTGCTTATTTCGCCCAGGTCTCTTTGCGCCTCCTCCTCCCACCACGAACTTGGTCCGATATTGAGCCGTCCGGGACGGGTCAGTCAAGGAGTACGGGGAATTGAGTCACCGCCACTACCAGAAAGACGAGTAAGCGGGGACGAAGCCGCAACAACATAAAACGTATCGAATGTCACATGGCGTCCGAAAGGGATCCATGGAGGAGAATGTTGCGACGCGTTACAAGCAGAAAAGGAGTTGGCCGACACCTCAAATGCTCAGAATCAACCAGTACAAATTAATTCTTCAAATTCTTCAAAATATTCCTTTAGTCAAAAGCTTTTCTAATTCATTAAAATGATATCCTCATTAAATAAGGTCTGTAGTAATTAATTATTATTTTAGTTCTTTATATTATTTAGATCTTTTCTTTATTGAACATATTTATGCAGTTAGTGTGTACACAACAAGTTTATGCATTTATTTATATGGCCGTTTAGAAAACAAATTAAATCAATATTTTTCCGCATGACCTTTATAATTTAGATGTTCCACCAACAATCATCTTATACTTACTGGAGGATAATACTAAACCGAGCATTTGCAATGCTATGACAAATGTTTTTTGTACAGTGACAAATATTTAATGCAAAGAAAGAAATTCCTTGTATAACTATGCACTTTCAGGAAACCATAAATCCCTTAGCTGTACTCCAGAAAATTAACAGTCGGCCTATTTTCCTTAGGTAGAAAATTTTTTTCTAGTGAACTGCGGCCGTTTGTGTTGTCGCAAATGGCTTCAAATCGATGTTTCTTGATACGGCTTAACTCATTTATGAGATCAAAAGTACCACTACCTATATTGCTAGACACGATTTGAATATCAATTTACGAGAGATTAAATTTTATGTATGTTCCTGTTTATGTAAGGAACTGCGAAATAAAAAAGAAATCGTCGATTAGTCGAGGTAAATCAATACTCTACATATGAACAAACTAACTGCCCTCGACAATAATTCTACCTAACAGATTTTGCTGAGTATCGATAATATTTGTATTGCATTTAACCCTGTAGTATTATCATATAGGAAAGCGAAGAAGAGCATCAATATATAAAATATTGTGGTAACAAGATATTTTAAAATGATCAAAAAGTGAGTCATCGTATTCTATGATTTGTGACAGTTTGTCTTTATTGTTACGGTGGATCTTCCTTCGCCTCCTGCAGCTCCTGATGTTGGGTGAGCCGAGGCCTGGTGGCACCCTTCGCGGCGCCTACTTGCCCACTCCTTTTACGGCTTTTATAGCCGGATTAACTCGTTCGCTAGGGTTCGTTTGTAGCGGAAAGAGAGTGGTTGTTTGAAAAAGACGGCAATTAATAACGCAGTGTTTATAATAATAAAATAGTTAGCTTCTTTATTCAGGTCTTCACTCTCCGCGTCTATTGAATACATTCACACTGACAGCGTAGAACATTCTCGAATTTCTCGCGTTCATACAATGTGCTTTTTGCGTACAATATTTACGGGTTTTCGCATTATTTACGTATATACATCATGTTCTTGGTATACAGCAATCATGGATTTCCACCTCTTATCAATAACGTGAATTCATCCTCCCGAAGTTGGTACCCTCGTTACCCCTCGGGAATAGAGACGTGAGGATGGCCAGAAGGAGAGAACATTGCAAAACGTGCTCTCCGAGGAGTCGGGATGGTGTAGCGAACCGCTTCCGCCCGAAACGGAAGAGCGCAAATCGCGTCATTCCCGGAACAGTCAGGGAGACGTAATAGCTTCTATCGCCGTGAAGGAGAGTGCATGAATCGCGTCATTCCAGACTGATAAGGATAGCGTAGTGAAAGAGAGAGCGCGAACCGCGTCCTCTTGGATGAAGGAATCGGCGTAGCAAATCGCATCTGTCCAGGGTGAGAAAATGCAAGCCGCGTTACTATCGGAGAGGTGAAGATGGTGTAGCGATTCCCAACCACCAGGAAGAGATAAAGCAAATCGCGTTCTCTCGAATTGACATAGAAATTACCTATATTACCTGCACCTTACTTCGTCATGCCTCCGACTTCAGTGCTACTATTACTTAATTGTGGGCTCTTGAACACTTAGTCTTTCATCTCTCTCTTCACACCTCTTTTTCTGACTCTTCCATCTCGCTCTGTTGTAAAGCGAAGAAAGCTATCCATCCTTCGCCTTTCCCTTCTCGCCACCTGACTAGTTTCTCCACCACCAGATTAGTTTCTCCTCCTTAGAGTAGGTGGCGTGGGTTCGTCGATGAGGTGGCTACGATAAGGCGAACATTCGTTCCCGCTTCAACGCGTAGCTGCGCTCCCCTTCCTCGCACTCATTCACACATTCATTCTTATCACGCTACGCGTTTCATGTTTCTGCAATATGGCACCGGCCATATCGCGCTCGTATCGCGGTTTCGTTCGCACGTTTGTTTTTTTTTGTGTGATTTTTTATTTCTACCGCGAAAAGGAGACTTTTCGTCGCATATTGATTGGTAACATTGGGTCTATAAAATTAAAATTGTGTAGGGGATTATCAACTCGTGATGTATTTATTTATGCTTACTCATACAGGGTCATTGAGCGTAGCGAAATTTATCAATGTTTTCATATTGTGGTTGTAACAAGATGGTTTTCTCTCTCTCTCTCTCTATCTCTATCTAGAATAATCTTTATTTGTTCCTGATTTTTTTCTTCCTTCTTAACTATCTTCTTCATTTTGACAGGGGCGAAAATGAGAATGGCAGCCTTTTGATTTTATAACTAAACTAATTTTTATTCATTCTTTTCGGATCTACAAATATTCTATTTTTACGCTACGCTCACCGCTTACAAAATAATCTATAAACATTTCTTATTTATTATGCGGTGATTTATATGCTTTTTGGTGGATATTATGCAATGGTTTTGCGGTGATTATAATTTCATTTAAATTTTTAGGAGAATACAACGGTAGTTTATAATTCAATAGTGAGGGTACATAACAGATATTTACTTTTCAACGGAGACGATAAAATAAACGCGGCGTTTTTACATGCTAAACGGTGGGTTTTATAACATTTTTAGATACGATGGAAATAGAATTTATCGCGGTGCTTTTATATACTAAACGGCGGTATTTTACATTGTTATTGCAGGATTCCTGGTGCTTCAATCGTCTACACCAGGATGCCGTGCTACGACAGGCTGCATCTTCCAGAATTCCTGGTGCATTAACAAACATCACCATCATGCTGTGCGTCGACAGGCTACAATCTTCTACTTATTATACATTTGTCCATGCTTGGGACTTACGCTTGGGCTGTTCTTGGTATTACATTTTCTCGCACTGTCCTTTACACTGTTTTTTTACGCTATGTCCTGTCTTCCAAGCAGTGTGTTCCGTCCTTTATCCAATGTCTCTTCCGACTTTCACGCAATATCTTTCCCGAGAGATTCGCTTCCTTTTATCATCTTAAGAGATTTTTTCTCTCTTAGATTTCATCCGCCATCTAGTGGATGAAATTTGTTATTTCAACTTGCGAAGGGGTAACCCCGCTTAATCCCTGTTTTTACGAAAGCTAGCATTGTGTAAAACAGCAACAGTGGTGACGCAAGCGCTTTGCACTTGCTTGCGCAATGCCTTAGTCACCTACGTTCAGAGCCTAGCGCATAGCCGAGGCTTGACACCTGGCCAGGTTCCCCCCACAGTCCCATTCTCATTCTTTCTCACGCGCACTGGGCCGCGACACTTGCCCCCACACACACATACACTCATGCGGCCGACGCCACGCCACGCACACTTTTTCTTTACACTTGTACACACATTCTCACGGCAGATGCTGCGGTATTAACATACTATCAATAATACGCTCACATTCTATTCCATACGTTCGGGACACTCTGTTCGAGGCTGCTTTCTTCTTTTTTCCCTTCCCGGCTCTCCGCCAGCGATGTTGCCGCGAGATCGCAAGGAAATCTTTCGTTGCATGATTGATATTGTTACGATATCGTCTCACTAAAACTATTGAAAGTAAGAAAGAATTTTTTTTTTCCGTAAAAGAAATATTTTTTCCTCTCTTCTTTCTCTCTCTCTCTCCAATAAGAAAATTAAAAAGCATCTAAATTCGACACCTAGGCCTGGAATGTCAGGGCAAAAGGTCATAACCATAACATATTTATGACTGTATCTGCATTTTTTTTTGAGCAGCCAGAGACCTACACTCACACACGCGTATTGCGCGGTTGCACAAAGCAAGTTGTTGTAAGAAGCCGAACGCCATATACATATACGCCCAACGACATCTTCCAATGCGTACTTGTACCTGCGACAGCTGTATGCTCACACATGCATACATGTACATTCTGCGACTGTACAATTGCATTAACAAAGGGAAATGTATTTTCACATATATTATTTTAGTTTTTATTACATAATTAATAAAAGAAAATTTAATTAATCAAAAAAGAAAGAAAAACAAAATAAAATCATAAAATTATAGTCATAATAAATTACTATAATATAATTATAAAACAAACCTAATATTGTTAATACAGTTAATAACATAAGTAATATTATAAGGCTGAATTAAATGCCACAATTATCATCATATTCTTACTAATTATTTTTGTTATATTTATAAATAAATTTACAAAAAAGAAGGACTAGAATAGAAAAAAAGGGGAGGAAAATAAAATCGAAATAAATAAATATTAACAAAAAAACCGAAGATTAATAACATTTTATATACAATTAAAGGGAATACAACAGTAAACAAAGAAAATAGTAATAATAATAATAATATTATTAATACTAATATAAGAATTAGTAAAAATCAATATAACAAAAATAATAGCTACTACAATATCCGAAGAAAATTTAAATGTAACCATGAATTATTATTAATTTAACTAATATCAATAAAAACAGGATAAATATTAACTAATTTATAAATTAAAAACTGTATAATTATGGAAAAGGAAATTGAGAACCTAATTTTATAAGCAGTTAAGTAATTAATTAAATATAAAAAAATTAATAAAAATGAAAATTGTATACAGGGTGTATAGACTTTTCCGGGAAAAGCCAGAAAAATCCCCTCTTTGCCTATACCGCCTGTGCTTCAAATTTTGTATAAAAAGGGCGCATTTCTCCATGCAAAACAGAGTTTACCTCCAAATCTTGTACCTGGCAGCTGACCTACTGACTTGTATTAAAGAAATGAGTAATAAATACCATTCTTTTAAAATTAAATATGTTATTCTTTAAAAGGGGATTGGACCCCCTACACTTTTTCCGTTTCTTTATCCTAATATCCTTTCCTATATAACTCTATATTTCTTTTTTCTTCTCTCCTTATCTCCATATTAACGGACGAGATGAAAGTCTATGTTGTGATATGGAGTATCTGTTCTAGCATCCCTTTTCTTTATTATTGAATAGATTCTAGTAATATCAATATATAGCGTTAATCTAACAACATTGTAAAATAACTGAATAAATCTAAGCACCTTGTTAAATAGGACCGTTTGCTTGCCCATACTTGCCCATCCCAGTCTAGTATACTTAACTGTATAGGCCAAAAAGGGGCATTTACGTCATGGACTTAGCAATATGTTGTTCATTAATGCTCGAATGGCAGAATTGTTCAAATCAATCCTGAACGTGTTCTTGATATCGTTTGAGTTATTCAATTCATCTTCGTTCAGACTTTTCTGATGCATAAACTGATTTCCCTAATCAAATCTCTATGTCAAAATCATATGTAGTCACATTACTATGATAATCTAAAATTGAAGAAAATTGATAATAGACATAAGCATATATAAGCTTTACTAAAACATAGGAGTTAAAAAGTGACCCATCAGACGGCTTTAACGAGAAATAACGTATGATTCGGTTCCTTATGAGAGTGGCTTCAGCTCAGTATGGTCTCAAGAGAAAAGGTCAATTGCACGGAAAGGTACGAATATAATCATATTCATTATAAGAAGCTTATTCATTTGTAAAAAAATGTTATTATAGAAACTATAGACTTTATTTTTCGATAAAATGTTATGTCATTTTCTTTATCTTTTACTCGCAATGAGAATATTAGTTATGATATTAGTTATGAATATTAGTTATGAGAATTATTATTTAAAGATTTCAAATTAAAAAATACATAAAAACTAAATTATGAATATTCAGAAAATATCACAGGATTTCAGTAACTTTTTAATTGTATAGTACATATTTAAGTATGTTTTCAGTTACCTAAAATGTAATTATGATAAAACTTTTGAAAATAAAATTTTGAAAATAATAAATAATTAAATTCCAAATTTAATCCAAATCTATATTTCTCACTATTTAATCTACTCTATATTTACTCCCCTCCTTTAAAAAAGTAAAAACATTATATAAATATCTATAGGTTATTTTCTATTAAACTGATATTCATTGGATATCAATCATGAATATCAGTTATACATTATCCAGTACACTTAAAAATAAATTTGATAGATTTTGAAAATAACTTTGGTTTTCATTTCATTTATGAAAAAGATCTTTTTAAATAGTATTATATTCGTAATCATGACAAGTTTCACTTAATTGAATTAATTAGTACTAACTCTTTAATTTTTATTAATCAATATTCTTTTCATACATAAAACTTTTTTCTATACTATAATAGATATTTAAGCTTATTATTATATATATAATATCAAGTTTCTTTCTTTTCTTTAAACACATAATAAAAATATATATATAAAAGATACTATATCAACAGTTAAGTAAATAAGTAAAATATTCTATCACCTGGCTCTATGTTCTGCCTTATATGTTCACATTTAAATAGCGTAACACGTATACAATATTGCTTTGATAATAAGGTCATTATATCTGATGAAATGCTAAAATTGTTTAACTTTAGAAATATTTTTAAAGCTTATACAGGTCAAATTCTTTAAAAAATTATTGAAGTTCTGTTTTTAAAAATTCTTTTTAAAGAATTTTTGTCATATACAATTTTTTCTTTATCAACTATCAAGAGCCTAAAATCTATTACTGTTTATTGCTGTATCCAGAATATATTAGCTCTGAATATATTAGCTCTGAATACTATAAGAGAGCTTAAAATGGATGAAAGAAATATCATAAGGAGAAGAAGATGATCTCTGATTTGAGAGTAGTTACTTTGCTTCACTCTGATAGAAATAACGTTGCTTTGACCCTTTATTACTAGAGTAGCTTATATTTTTCGAATCGCTCGTAAACAGCTTCTATAATAGATTAAAACATGATATATTTGATTTCAGGAAATTTTATCCAATTTGAATACGTAGTTCTCTTTTTTAAATATGTCAAATTAATTTCTAAATTATCTTACTTGTTAATTTATTTATGAAAGCTTCAGAAATTATTTTATACATTGTAAATTATATAGCAATTGTCCCCTAATAATTTAGTTTTCTAATGAATACAATGTAGTAGGGATAATTAATAAATATTATGTAATAATCATATCTTTTTCTAAATAATTAAAAAAATTTTCTCAATGTATCATTAAAATACATTTTAATATAGTTTAAAAATTGAAAAATATACGTTATTCAATGATTATAACACGACAATTTTCAAACACAATTACATCAAAACTACGCAATCACATGAATCGATCAGTTTATATAATATCTATATAGAATCAGATTGGAATAAGGGATAAGAACATTTACATTGAAGGACGAATAATACGAAGATTTTATATAATCAATTAAATAAACTAGTCATGTATAACAAATTTAATTTAATTTCAATTATAGTCATTGTTCAAATGTATTAAATTAGAGATTGGAAGCTATAAGAGTATGTACAGATTACATGATTGTAGACAGAATTATCTATTTAAAATAATTCAATATTATTTTACTGAAAAAGTTTGCAAATGTTTTATCTAGTAATAAATAGAAGTTTGATGTATGAAACAGTTTAAATTACTAATAATTAAAGTATTGTTTTAGTATTATATTTAAAAATATTATTCTATTTTATTAAGGCATCGTGGTTTTTTAAGTCTATTATGATTCTGTATTCATCTACAATCTTTAATAGGAATATATATACACGAATCGTAACAAGATATGTATTTTCAACCTACAGAAAAAATTTTAACATATACTATTTTGAAACTCATTACCTTATAACTGCATTAAACAATTATTGTATAGCGTAGATTTAATATACGCCTTAAAACCGAAAATATCATGAAGAAATATATAAAAAGAATATATAGCAAAATTAAAAAATGCAATGAAAAATATGTAAAAATAAAAAAATAAAATATCTGAACTTGAAAATTTAGTCTCAAATTCAATGAGATTCTGAACAAAAAAAATATATAAGCAATAACTAATATTTTACTTCTAATTTTGTTATATTTCTGTTGGATAATAAATATAACTGATACTTTTCAATTTTTTATATAATTACACTAAATAAATTTATGCATTTAAATTAATAAAATTTTTTATTTTTTAAATTTTTACATTTGAGAATCCATGAATTTGGTAATAGTGAAATTTAAATTTTAGCGTTAACTAAGGAGAGCCTATTTCAAATTTCACCATATATGAAAAAGATATTTAATTTTGCATCTTATCTTGAATTGAAATAAATGTTGGAAATATTAGAATACTATAGAATACTACATCATAGTGTTTCATATGATTTTATCCGAGTTCATCCATCGCACAAATTTAAGAGTCAAAATCGCTTCTGATCAAGTTCGAAGATCGGATGAAATAATTAAACGCGGTTTTGTAAATATGTAATAATGCTTAATGTCGATTCGATAATTGACTGACTAACACCGCTTTTGCCAGGGCATTTTCAACACCCCAAATAAACTATAAAAAGCCCATTCACCTTAATAGATGACAGCCCCGACTTAATGTTCTCACCTTTATTTACATGTCTTTAATTATCTTTTAAAAGATGCAGCGTAGTAATTATAGCATTCCTCTTCTTCTACTGCATTGTACCAAAGATTAAATTTGGTAATTCTGGACTATTAGTTGATTGTTCTCTAGTTGCATTACCTTCTTTGCCAATTGATGAGTTGTCTTTTGTTTCAGTATTGGTCGCGCATTTTCCGATTGCAAATTCTTGTGTTTATACAAAAAATATGTGGGTTTGATAATCTTAGCGTCAAATATTCGAAAGGCGAACTGCTTAGTCGGTATATGTGAAAATAGTTTGTAAAAAATCTTTTTTCGTACAGGACTTATTAGCACAATTATCTTAAATGTAATAAATTAATAAACATTAACGAAATAACTTTTAAATTGAATATGAAATAATAAAAATTATTTTTAATATGTAATAAATTCATAGAATTATAGAGTTATTCAGAATTTGTCATAAACTATTTGGTTTAACATATATACTATTCAGGTTTTACGAATTTTTTAATCACGATTCGCTATTATCCGTCAGCTGATGCGAGAAGGTAGACGGACGGGCAGTGCGCGTGGGCGTGTCTGTGACTGCGTGTCAAAACTACAAAAATGTCAATCGGCAAGAAGTTGGTAGCAATTATGCGGAAACTCGAACAGGGTTCTACAATTAAGGATGACGTACCGTGGCGGATGAAGTATACTGGTTGCGTTCTCAGCACCGTTGAAAGTTTCATTGCAATATTTTCAGGGATCGTGCTAATCTTGTTTTTATCAATGTCAGTATATGCACTGCCGAAGCAAGTACTCATTGAATAAACTTACTAGCTTTGCAAAAATATTTTTCAAAAAAATCAATTTGAATTTTATGATAAGTTACAAATAAGCAATTTAATATTTAGAAAACTACGTAATAAAAAAGTCAATTTTGTGAAGTAATATACAAAATATTTATAAACTGATATACAAAAAATAAATATAATATATTTAAAAGCATTTTAGTGTATTAAATTTCAATTTAGCTATAAGATTGCTATAAGACTATTTATATTGAGAAAAAGTAATAAAATTAGAGCTATAAAGTATCGAATTAAAATTATATTACGATGGTACAAACTCAAACTATCAAATATAAGGTTTAAATAAAATACATTTAATTAGACTGTAATAAATCATAAAAAGTAGAAATAAAAGAAGTAAAAGATCAATCGAAAAAAATATAATTTAAAAGTATACTATTATTTTTATAATTATTATTTTATTATAATTATAATTATTTTATAATTATAATTATAATTTATTAATTATAATTATTATTATTTTATTTTTATAAAAATTCATTAATCATAATGTCATTTGATAGCTAAAATTTCAAATATAACGTTTTGATTAATATTTATATATGGTTTTCGAATTAAAATTTGATATTTGATAATAAATTTAGATTATAAAAAAAAGTAATCAGCAAAAATAAATGAATAAAGAAAGAATATATTTAGTTTAATAATTTATGGAATGTGTAGCCAAGTTCAAAGCATTAAAGGTAAATTAATTAATTGAGTTAAAAAAAGAGGGACAATAATTGTATAAAAATATTTAGTACTTTACAAAAGAAAAAATTTAATTTAAGAATTTAAAAAAACGTTGTATTCATTAAACTGAAATTAAGAGATATTTATAAATTGGACTTACAGGAAATAGGATTTGATCGAATATTTTACATTGAATATACACAGAAAATAAAACACTGTCATAAAAACACATGTACGACTGAAACCGCGGCACGAAAATTATGTGGCCGGCGCCATATTAAAAATGGAAGTATGAGGGCGCGCAGCGTGAAATGAAAGAATATGCAAGCGAATGAGTAGACGAGTGCACGGGCGAAGAGCGCAGCTACGCTCTAAGGCGAGAACGAACGCTCGCCTTACCCTAGCCCACTCATCTACGAAACCACGCTGCTTACTCTAAGGAGGAAAAACTAATCACCCCCCGCTAGGCGGCGAGAGGAAAAGCGTAGGAGGGATAACCTTCTTTGTTTTATAAAAGAGCGAAATGGAAAAACCAGAAAAAGAGGTGTGAAGAGAGAGATAGAAAGTCCAATTGTCCAAGCCCATGCACACTTACGTAATCTAGTAATGCCGAAGTCGACAGAGTAACGAAATAAAGCGCAGGTAAGCCCGGTAACTATCCTACCGATCCGAGAAAACGCGATTCGTGTTCTTTTTTCCTGGCGGATGCGAATCGCTATGCCCTTCACACCTCTCCGAGAGTAACGCAGCTTGCGTTCTCTCACCCTGGGCGAATACGATTCGCTACGCAATCCCTACCAATCCGAGAGGACGCGGTTTGCGCTCTTGCTTTCAGGGTGATAGCAGTTGCTACGCCACCCTGATTGTTCCAGGAGTGATACGATTCGCGCTATCCCGTCCCGGGCGAAAGCGGTTCGCTACGCCATCCCGACCATCCGGAGAATACATTTGTGATGTTCTCTCCTCCCGGCCATTCTTATGTCCATTATCCTGACGGGTAACGTAGGCAGGTAACGTAGGCACCAGTTTCAGGAGTATGGAGTCCCACAAATGATACATATCAGCAAGCCGTGAGTGTGTATTCCGAGAAATATAATTTATGTAAATATGGCGAAAAGTCGCAATTATTGTATGCAAAAAAGAACCGCCTTGTAAATACGCGAAATCCAAATACGCGTAAATACGAGGAATCCAAAGAATCTGTATCTTGAACCAGATACGTAAGTGGAATTGCCATTTTGACGGCATTCATTCCTGGAAAGAATCGAGGAACTAAATCAGGCACACGGGTTCTCCGATGCTCAGCTGTTACAGAGACTACCTGAATTATTAAGAGGCGATGCTCTTCTTTGGAGTAGGATCATAATTCCTCTTAGGTCTTGGGGAGAATTCAAGGACCAACTAAAAGGATTCTTCTTACCAAGCGACAATAGAAGAAAATTCTCTCGTCAAATCGCAGAAAGCATCCAAGACACTAATGAGTACATACACCAGTATTGTATGGCCCTAGCCACACTCATGCGATGTTATGGAGGGTATGACCTGGACGAGGAGATAGACAATCTGTAATATAATATGCGAGCCGAGTTACGTTTGTACATACCGAGTACATACTGCTTAAACGCAAGAAGTGAGTGCGGGGAACGGCAGCAATAAGCGTTTGAAGAATTAAAGAAACGCCTGAGCGAAACTCTGATGTTGGTATACCCGTACTTCAAGATACCCTTCGAACTGCAGACAGATGCCAATAACGAGGGCCTGGACGTAGTGTTATCACAAGTTTAGGAAGGTGCTGAGAGGATAATTGCTCGCGCGAGTTGCACTCTGAATAAGGCCAAAAGGAATTACTCAGCTACCGAAAAGTAATGTCAGGTAGTAAGTGGGGCATTTGGAAGATGCGATGATACTCAGAAGGATAACACTTTACCATCGTTACCGACCACCAGGTTCTCCTAGGCCAATGCGACTACACGGTAACCTATCAGAAAGTATCATAGCATATCTTAGCTGATGCACTCTCCAGTAGCTAGCGTCGAAATTACCTATCCGTCGTACACAAAATTGTACCAAATCGTCGAGGATGATCCCCAAGGATATCCAGAATACAGTATTGAAAAACAACAACTTTTCGGAATGAATCGGAATGAATCAACAAAAAGAAGCTACTTGGCGAATGTGTGTTCCGACTAAGAAGAGGGCCATGGTGCTAAGAAAAAACCATGACCTACCAACAGTTGGACATCTTAGCATTGGGAAAACCATAAAAAGGTTAGCAGAAAAGTACTACTGGCCCTAGATGTTTAAGGATACCAGCAGCTCTGTTCGGGAATGCCAACAATGCCAAGAAGGCAAGGCATCACAGCAGGCTCTGGCAGGAAAAATATTGCATACAGTTATAAATACACCATGCGAGATTATCTCTATAGATCTTGTAGGCCCCCAGCCCAGATCTAAGATTCAAAACATTAGGCTGCTAGTATTCTAGGACCGATTCATGAAATAGATATAAATATCAACCCTGAAATAAGACCACCGTCGCGATTATAACCTCGAAATTCTTAGAGCTTGTTATCATCCGGACAGTCATAGCTGTCCGGATACTATAATCTACTGTAATCGTGGACAACGAACGACAATTCACTAGCCAAGAATTAGAGGGATGTCTCAAGAATCGGGAATAATGTACCGGAAGACGCCTCCACACACGCCACACTGTAACTCAGTCGAGAAGACGAACCGGGTGATCGCCCAATACACCAGAAACGATCATAAAGCTTGAGATAAGCACCTGCCGGAATTGGCTTTTGCTTACAATGCCACGAAGTCTGACACCACGGGTTTCACTGCGGCATATTTAAACTACGATTGAGAACTGCATGCACCAGGAACACTTCACCATTTAACTCATGCTAAAAAACCGTCAATTTTAGAAAATCGCTTAGTTAACCTGAAAACCGCCCTGGAGACAACGAAAATTAACCTCGCTCGGTGTTTTCAAACACAAAAGAGGCACTAAGACCTTCGTCGAAGAGATCGGCATCTGGCGATATGGGACGAGGTGAAGGTGAAGACACACGTGCTCGCTGATAAAAGTAAAGTTATTAATAAAAAACTCGAAGGACCGTACAGGGTACGCAGAGAAATCTCTCCTGTAATTTACACTGTAATACAGGGAGAGGGTAAGTTGAAACAGGTCCACCTGCAGGACATGGAGGCGTACCATCGACAGCCGATAATAGCCACGGTAAAAGCGATAAGGAGCCCAGTATAAGGCAAACCACGGATAAAAAAGTGCGGATAATCGACTGAGAAAACTGAGAAATGTATAACAAGGAGGAAGTTCATCGAGATCAGGGCCACTCACTTTTCAAGGCTTGCACCGCAACAGCTGCAAGGGTATTTCCCAGTTCAACTATACGGTGTGCAGGTCTCGGACCTTATCGATATAGGAGCATGGGTGACCAGCATCAATGGGAAGCTGGCATGCATATGCTTACAAGGGGAAGTGATTCTCTCATACGGCGCGGCGTCCCTTCGGCTTCGGCTCAACACCGTGGAACGCACGCCTACCACGGAAACGCTACACGAGGCCCACGTGTGAGGATACGATGTGACGTAATAATGGCCTGTTGTCTTCTAAATTGCGAAGAAAGGGAAGAGGTAGCGGAGGAAATCGCTTCTTCTCCGTACAGTGGACGAGTTCGTGAGTAAGGGAGCTACGGTAAGGCGGGCGCTCGACTCAGCCTTAGTGCGTAGCTACGCTCCCCTCTATAGTTTCTATTCTCTCATTCACTCATTCTCATTGTCTTTCATTCTCACTCCGCAATGCACGCCCTCATGTTTACTAATGTGGCATCATTCATAATGTTTTTTTATTATGTGGTGTTTTCTTTACCATTTTAATAAATTACGTTGTATTGGTAAACTTTTATTACAAAAAAATATTTATATCTATCATTACAATCAAATCTAATTGTTTTTTGAGGTTCTATTTAATTTTATATTTTAAATGTAAATAATTGTAAATTAGATCAATTTTTTATTAAAATCATGTAATATGATAGAAAAGAATAGAGAATTAAAACTCTGATACGTATTATTTTAATCGTAACTCTTTTGAATATTAATAAAGTGGGAAGAAGTGTAACTATTAAATTTGATGGATAAAATTAAAACATAGCTTTATATTATTACAGTTATTTATTTAGATTTACAGAATTGATTTTAACTTTATCAAACTCTTTTTATTAAGAAGAACTTTATTTAAAAGTAAATCGATCTTTTTTTCTCATATATTATTGTATTTTAACAATAACATAAGGTTGTCAATAATACACAAAAAGTTAAATATTGTAATAGATTTCCTTTGCTCATGGTAGTAAATCTCATTCTAAATGATTTTTGACCTCAGAAAATCCATATATTTGAGTTGTAAATTATAGAAAAATCATAAACTAATTTTTATTTCTTTTTCGTTTATTATTTATTAGTTACATTTTTTAGAATTAAAACTCAAGAATGTATTAATCAAAGCAATATTTAATGACAATAAATTCTAGAAAATATTTTTTTCAATATTCAATATTCTTCTAAAATATGAAGCTATGGGGTCTTTAAACTATAGAACAACATTTAAATACTTAACTAGCTTTGAATTGTAAAATATTTTCTAAATAAAGTCCATTTACTTTGTTATAATGTATAAATAAGTTCATGAAAATTTTAACCTGATTTAAACTTATTAAAGTATAACAAATTTATGGTCAACTTCTAAAATATGAAACTCATAAGCTCGTTTAAAATCCAATACACATTTATTGTACAAAAATTAGTAAATTTAAAAATATTCTTAAAAATACCTTTTTTTTAATAACCCAATAATAATCCAATATTCTAATATTCTAATTTTAATTATAATTTCTAATATTAATTAATTCTAATTAATTAATATTCTAATACTGAGATGTTATCTATTATAATGTCAAAATATCATATAATTGAATATATTTAAAAAATTATTACTTTATAAAACAATCAGCTATGATACGATAATAAATTTCATCTTAAAATTAAAAAAAAATATTATATAAATATATTAATAAATATTTAATGAAATTTCTTTTATTTTTCTAGTTTTGTATTATGTAATACAATATAATTTTCAAATATTCTAATACAAGGGAAACATTTTGCAATCTTTTGAATATAATACAGGAAATAACTTAGGTAATTAATTTCAATGCTTACTGAAATCTTCAATATTATCATTACAATTATTCAATTTTGCTCTGACTTTTTCCAATAGTTTCAACGAAATAAGAATTTCATTATTTCTAAAAGTACTTCTAATTTGTAAAATAAAAATAATAAAATGTAAGTTAAATATTAAATGACATTTGATAATGTTTAATATTTTTTTAAAGTAAATTCATAAAATTATTCTTAAAAATATAAATAAGCATACATGATGACATTTGAAATCTCAATACAATTTTTATCTAAACTCTTACAAAAATGTTTTAAAAAATTATACTAAAATATATACAAAAGTAGTTTAAAAAATATTCATTTCTCTGAATATTTAATAATTGTTGTTTCAAATAATAATTATATTCCATTGTAAATACAGAAAACTAGAGATATATACGTACGTATACTTATTTTCTTATTGGATTATCTCAAATAATGTACAATATCAAATTTTATTATGGCGTTACTGATGAGATGGTAAAACATTTCTACTTGACCCTACTTTACCTGAAAAAACTTTATAAAATAAGCATCATCAAATAACTACCTTGGTTTATGCTAAGCGAATTAACAATTATAATATAGAAAAATATAAATTCTTTAATATACAATAATGATTACATTTAGAATTATAGTATATCGTACAAAGTAAGTTTTTAAAAATAGCTGATTTAATTTACATAATTTTTAACTATATTTCGCGCCAAGAATATTAATCAGTAAAAAAATGAGTTTATCACAATTTCATTAGGATGAATATTTTATTTTATTGCTAAGCGTGATGAATATAATTTTATTTAAATATATACCCAGACTTTCATTGGAATTGTATGAATTTTCGTGTATTCAAATCGATGGATATACATTATTCAAAAGAGCATGCACTAAAAATTGATGAAAAATATACGTCACAGACTGCAAGAGAGCATTTTCCTTCATTTTTATTACGGCAGTGAAAGCAATTGTAAAATTGTTCAAATAGTGAATAAAATTTTTTGGTTCTAGTCAATGATTTACTACTAGAATAAAATAAAAATACAAAAATTTCAATGATTTTCATTTTTTGTGATAATGAAATCATTTCCCATATTGAAATTTGATTAAAATATAATTGTATTACTTTATATCCATTGGAATAATATATCCAAAGTTTTTTCTATTAAGAATAATATCTTCTGAAGTACGTTTTTGCAAACTATTATTATTATTGCTTATTTATGATATTATTATTATATTATATAATTATGATTGTTATATTGCTACTTAGAATTTATTATTCTTTCCATATTTTAGACTTTATGTACATAGTAGCTTACGGTTCCAATCTATAATTAGTAAACTTCAAATCACTAATTTTGTTAAAAGTGTGTTCAATAATGAAATATATATGCTGAATATGTTGAAATTAATTTCTGGACAAAATTTATACCTAGTTTGGTTTGAAGTACAATTACAATATATTTCTAATTAAATGATACTTCCATCAGCAATGTTCTCGCATTATAAATTAAAAAATGAATATCACGTATGCCGACTAGGCTATTCGCCTTTAGGATGACGTCGCGATTATTTAACCCACACACCAAAACGCGTTACCTGCACAATTAGCAGATGTAACATAATTCACAATTATGCAAATAATACAGAGTTAAAAGCGAGTCATCAATCCCAGAATTAAATAATGCCACAAATGTCAACCATCTGACAAATCAGGATCAGCAAATTCAAACACCGATACTACAACTTACAAGTAGGCTACAAGACAGTTATTGTTACAAAACCTCTTCAAAAAGATAAATAAGATATATAAATAATAGATAAGTAAGAGGTGAGAGCTTAAGGTCAAGTTATTTACTTACTCAGGTGGGTGGGCGTTCCATCATCTACCGGAGATGGGGATACAACAAGAAAAGACCAAGAAGAAGATTTGGAGCAAAAAGAAGAGAAACCGATCGACTGGACAAAACGTTAGGCGATCAACCCGGAGAGAGAAGCAAACAATGTACCTTAACTGTAAAGAGCAAGACAATGGTGAACCATTAACACACTGAACCACTTTATATGTAGAACTATCGCGCATTTCAATAAACTAAAGAATTATTTCAATTTTAAAATCACGTTCAATTATTTAACCCGATCTCCGCATATGACCCGAAATAACTCTGTCCCTTAGATTCGTGCGATGTACGGACTCGTTCTGAACATACGTAACATTTGTTAACACTAGATTAATTTTAAGAAATAGTATTAAACTTATAGCACAGATTACTCACGGCGTCGCACCGCTACAAAAAAAATAAATTACAGTTAGTAACTATCGCAAACACAACTTCGATTAATCCTACACATTCGCGGTACATTGTGTACATTGGCATTGACTCGGCACAATGTCCTCGGATTTCTAGTATAGGTACAATACGATTTACTCATTCACAATATTGCGGGTTTTCGTTTCATTCGTAGACATTATATTCTCGGCAAACACGCTCATGTCTTGTCGACTTGCATCATTTACTTGCATCCACACTCCTGAAATAGGTACTGTCGTTACCCCGCGGAACAGAGAACGTGAGGGTGATCCGGAGGAAAGAACATTGCAAGCGCACTCTCCTGGTGGTTAGAATGGCGTAGCGAACCGCTTCCGCTCGAGACAGGAGAGCGCGAATCGCGTAACTCCCGGAACAGTCAAGGTGGCGTAGAAATTGCTATCGCCCTGGAGGGAAGTGTGCGAATCGCATCACTTCCGGATCGCTAGGCATGGCAAACCGCCACCGCTAGGAAAAGAGGGCGCGAAACGCGCCCTCTCCAACTCAAGGAGTCAGCGTAGCGAATCACATCCGCCCAGGGTGAGAGAACGCCAATTGCGTTACTCTCGGAGAGGTAAGAATGGCGTAGCGATTCGCATCCGCCAGGAGGAGAGAGCACGAATCACGTTCTCTCGGATCGATAAGGCAGTTATCCAAATTGCCTGCACCGGAATTTGTATTTCGACAATTCTGGCGCTACTGGGCTATTGGTGTTTCTATCTCCCGTTTTGTCGCTTCTTTTCCTTCGCTCCCTCTCTCTCATTTGTAAAACGGAGAAGGCTATCGCTCCTTCGCTTTTCCCCTCGTCGCCTAGCGGGGGAGATTAATTTCTTCTTCTTCCATTAGGCGGCGTAGGTTTTTTGGTGAGGGGGCTACGGCAAGGCGAGCGTTCGCTCTCGTTATGGCGCGTAGCTGCACTCTCCTCTCATGCGCTCACTTACGTATTTCGCACAAACTGTCGTGTCACGCTGCGCGCCCTCGTGCCTCACTTTCAACATGATGCCGGCCATATCGTTTGCGTACCGCGGTTTTGGACGCACGGGTTTTTAAGTAGGAGTGTTTCTTGCACGAAAAGAGGACTTTTCGTCGCACTCTGCCCCCGCTTAACGCGCGTGAACATGGTGGAGCGCCGCACTTGTTCTGGTAAGTATCGATAGAATATTTTCTTACAATTTTCTAATATGTATCTCCGTTTTCGCCACGTGCCGTCCTAATCTCCAACGCCAGTTTGCTGTTTACCTGGTGTGTACTGGTGTTTCCCCATGCGTAGCACTTTACCGGTGATTGGGTCGAGGTGCAGTCGTCTTTTCCCTTCTGGTGTGAAACAGGTGTATCTGGTTGTTCCCAGTGGGATCCGTGCGGATATCTATCCGGTAGTTAGAGTGACATTGATGCTGCGGTGGCTGCTGTTTCTCCCGTCTGCGTGGCTACAGACACCATGCGTGTCCTCAGAGTCTGGCAAAACACGATGCGGGACCTCTTGTTGGGCTTGAACTGATGGACCGGAGCGATTTCCCCGGATGCCTTGGCCGTCTTCTTCAGAGGCGGTGTTGAAGCAGCCGTCAAAGTTTTCATTATAAACTCCTTCTCGTGCCTTCTTTCGGATTTCTTCGCCCTCTCGGCTGCGTCAAAGGCGAGCGACCTCTCCCTGTAGCTGAGTGGAGTTTGCTCCAGTAGACAGAGAAGTAGAAGGATGAGGTTTTTTCTCAGTCGCACTTGTGTTCCGACTTTCTTCTGTTCTTATTATATCGAATATGAGGAATTCCTCTCTCTCCAGTTCTGCTTCGAACTCCGCAAGGTAGTCCACCTCGTCATGTGTCATTTTCTTTTTTTTTTCTTTTCCAGTGAACTTGACTGCTTGCTGATTCATCAACTGGTTCTTCTGTATGAATCCAGTGATTTTCACGCCTTGGACTTGTGATTTTCGCGCGTTCTAACAGTGATTTTCACAAGTACTGATGGTGATTTTCACGCATTAAACAGCTGATCTCCGCGCGTCATACGTGTGTTTTTCGCACGCCAACAGCCGATTTCGCACACCGCACGCCTTCGCGCGTCACGATCGTGATGTCGCGTTCGAACTTGTTTGTTTTCCTAAACTATGATGTTTTCATATACGCTCGCTTATTACATTTTCTTAATTCTAAACTCGCATTCTCTGTCGCGCGTTACCATACACTTATAATATATATTATTTTTATTATTTTTTTTCGAACACTTACATTCTTTTCTTTTGTCTCCAATACCTACATCCTGCTCTCGCAAACGACCGATCTCCTGACGTCGCTGTCGCTTCTGCCACTCATCCGCTGTCGTTCCAGCGCTTCAGGACTGCCGTTTGCTGTAAAAAGCCGAAAACCGATCCCGGCCAGGATATTCATTCCAAGAGCAATTGGATGCGGCTGCTCTTCTACTACGACCACTTGTTATGTCACGTCATATCCTCGCATGTGAGCTTCGATAAGAATTGTTCTCGTGGTAGCCGTAGAGACGCCGCTCCGTATGAACGGATTGCTCCCCCTCGGAGGCATACGCGTGCCATCTCTCCGTTGATGCTGGACACCCAGGCCGATAACATCGCGATACCTGCACGCCGTACAGTTTGACAGGGAAATATCCCTGTAACTGATGCAAATGTAGGGCGTCGAACAGCAGGTGATTCTTATCCCGAGTAGTTTCCTCGTTGTTGTACATTTTCTCTTTTCCGCAGTTTCATTTGGACTGCTGTCGGCATCGATGCTATCGTGGCTATTATCGGTTGCCAATGGTACACCTTCATGTCCTGTTGGTGGACCTGTTTTTCTTTTCCCCTTCTCTGCATCACAGACTAAATTACGGGAGAGATTTTTCTGCTTACCGCGTACGGCCCTTCGAATTTTGGCACGAGTTTCTGATTGATAGCTCTACTTTTGTCAGACAGCACACGTGCCTTCACCAATACCTCATCTCCTATCGCCGGATGCCAATCTCTTCAACGAAGGTCGTAGTACTTCTTTTGCGTTTTAAAGTTTCGAGTGAGGTTAATTTTTGTTGTTTCCAGTGCTGCCTTCAAGTTAGCTAGGAAATTTTCCATGGTTTTCGTTAATCTAGTATGTGCTAGTTGGTGAAGTGTTCCTGGTGCCTGGAGTTCTCGACCGTAGTTTCAATAAGTTGGAGTGAAGCCCGTGGTGTCGGACTTTGCGGTATTGTAGATAAAAGCCCATTCCGGCAGGTATCTATCCCAAGCTTTGTGGTCGTTTTTGGTGTACTAGGCGATCATGGTTTTAATCACCCGATTCATCCTCTCGACTGGGTTTCAATGTAGCGTATACGGGGGTGTCTTTCGATGTGTTATTCCCAATTCCTTAAGACATTTTTCAAACTCTTGACTGGTGAACTGTCGTCCGCTGTCCGTGATAGCTGTATCCGGGAAGCCATAACGAAGGATAACCAGCTCTCGGAATTTCGAGATTATGGCTGCGCCGGTGGCTGTATCTCTATCGGAAGTGACGTAGTGCTGATATTTCTATTCACTTTGTGAATCGGTCTTGGATTATTAGTAGCCATACATTTTGGCTTTTGAATCTGGACTGGGGGCCTACTAGATGCATGGAGACCATCTCCTTGGTGTATTTACCACTGTATGCAGCATTTTTCCTGCCGGAACCTGCTGCGATACCTTGCCTTCCTGGCATTGTTGGCATCATCGAACGTAGCTACTGGTGTCCTTAAACATCCGGGGTCAGTAGTACTTTTTCGCTAACTTTCTTATGGTTATTCCGATACCGAGATGTCCAGCAGTTGGAAGGTCATGATTTTCTCTGAGTACTATGGCCCTTTCCTCAGTCGGAACACACATTCGCCAAGCAGCTTCTTTTTGTTGATTCTTTCCGGTTCCTTTCTCGAGTACGCCGATGTTTTCAATGCGGTATTCAGGGTGCCTTTGGAGATCACCCTCGACGGTTTGATACAATTTTATGTACCATGGACAGGTAATTTCTACGCTAGCTACTACCCAATTCCTCTGGAGAGCATATCAGCTAGGATATTCTCGGATACTTTCCGATAGGGTACCGAATAGTCCTATTGGCCTAGTTCAATGGCCCAACGGACAAGACGTCCGGATGGGTTTTCAATTCTCTCTA
This sequence comes from Wiebesia pumilae, assembly GCA_018907045.1. NCBI lineage: Eukaryota > Metazoa > Arthropoda > Insecta > Hymenoptera > Agaonidae > Wiebesia > Wiebesia pumilae. The sequence continues at coordinate 7,349,249 of JACCHZ010000127.1, forward strand.
ATCATAGGAGAGCCTGGTGATCGGTAACGACGATTAAGTGATACCCTTCTAGGTATCCTCGCATCTTCCAGATACCCCACTTTACTGCCAGACATACTTTCTCGGTGGCCGAATAATTCCTTTCGGCCTTATTCACGGTGCGACTCGCATAAGCAATTATCCTCTCCGTACCTTCCAGAATCTGTGATAGCACTGCGCCCAGGCTCTCGTTGCTGGCATCTGTCTGCAGCACGAAGGGTACCGTAAAGTTCGGGCATGCCAGCACCGCGTCTTCGCTCAGGCATTTCTTTAATTCTTCGAATGCTTGTTGCTGCCGTTCCCCCCATTACCACTTGGTGCATTTATGCAATCAGTCATTAAGTGGGGCTATTATCGTGGCCACGTTTAGTACGAAGCGTCGGTACCACGATAGCATACCGTTGAAGCGGTGCAATTCTTTAACGTTCGTCGGTGGCACTAAGGCAAGGATTGCTGTAACTTTATCGGGGTCGGTGCTTATTCCTCTTTCGAAGACCTGGTAACCCAAATATGTCAGCTGTTTCCTACCAAACTGACATTCCTGCCAGTTTGGTTGAATTTTGCCCTTCGTAGTCGACCGAGGATTTCCTTAACGAGGCACACGTGTTGCTTGAAGTCGCTGGTAACGGTGACAATATTATCCAGGTAGAAAAATATGTGTGGTTCTAACTCTGAAGTTACAATCCGGTCGACTAGCTGCTGGAACATGGCTCGAGCTGAATGTAATCCAAAGGGCATTACTTTAAATTGCATCAGTCCTCTTTCCGTCACCGTGAATGCCGTGAGAGGCTTACTGTTTTCAGTTAAGGGAACTTACCAGTAGCCGTTCTTTAGATCAATCGTGGACAAATACCTCGCACCGCGAAGCTTGTCTAATGTCGCATTGATCTGTGGAAGAAGGTAGGCATCCCTCTTGGTTACTGTGTTCAACTTCCTATAGTCCATGCAAAAGCGATACGATCCATTCTTCTTGCGTGCGAGGACTATCGGTGAGCGCCAAGGACTTTCAGACGGCTCGATCACTCCTTGCTGCAACATGTCATCGATCTCGATGTCGATGATTGCTTGCATGATCGGGTTCCTAGGTCAATATAATTTTTTGATTGGACGAGAATCGAGTAGTTTGATTCGTACTTGATTAAATCGTTGGGTCCTCTTTCTCCTCTCGCTACGTCCTGTTCTTGACCAATGACTACCTCTAGAATACGCTGCTCGCCGTCCTTTAACGTTTTTAGACTTTATAATCCTTTTGACGTCTTCGCCATCGGAGAATGGATCCATTCCCAGGAGTGCCTCGTAGGCTAATGAGTTCATGATTAGGAAGGTTCCGTCCTCGTTTGACTTTGTACGGTGAGCTTCCCCGAAACACTCCCGATAAAGGTATGTGGGTGCCGTCCATGACGCCGCATGAGTGTGGCGAGAGCCATGCAATACTAACGTATGCCCTCGTTAGTATCCTGGATACGTTCTGCGATTTAATGAAAGAGTTTTCTTCTTCCGTCGCTTGATAGGAAAAATCCTTTGAATTGATCTTTGAATTCTCTCCAAGACCTAAGAGGAATTATGGTCCTACTCAAAAGTAGAGCATCTCCTCTTAATAGTTTAGGTAGTCCTTGTAACAGCTGAACGTCGGAGAACCCGTACGCTTGTTTCAGCTTCTCGACTCTTTCCAGGAGTGCATGTACGTCACGGCCGTCAAAATGGCAGTTCCACTTTCGTATCTTGTCCAGGACACGAACTTTAACTGCGTCAACCACCGAAGTACTCCCGAATGTTTCCGAATACGTTTTCGGAGTCTGCGTCATTTCTTCTGGATATGATAGATTCCCGCGATGGTTGATTCTGTCTTTCAAGAAATTGATTAATCGTTCTCGTAATTCCGCAAACTTTCCCTTTGTTGAAAGACCGTGTTTATCTAATTCCGTTACGAGTTGCCGTCTATTTATGGCTTTCATCCACGGATCCGCATCGCTTATTCATTTCCAGCCCATTTCCTATTCGCTACCTAACCTAGTATCCTATTATCGTCCCTTTTCCTAGGCGCGAGCGTTCGAGTCCCTGCTCGGGCACCATGTTACGGTTTCGCTTCCGTTTCCTTCGTTTAGTCGTCTTCACCTCCTGCAGCTCCTCTTATCCAGTGAATTTCAGGCTTGGTAGAACTCCCCGCGGCACCTACTTACTCACTCTTTTGCCCCTTTTTTATCCGGATTATCTTATCGGTCAGGGTTCGTTTGAAACGGAAAAGAAATGGTTATTACAAAAAGACGATAATTAATAACGAAATGTTTATAATAATGAAATAATTGCTTTTTTATTCGGATTTTGTCTCGGTGTCTTACTGTTACAAAAAAAAATAAGTTACATTCAGTATGGATTTGTTGGTTGGCACTTAGCGTTCTCGGTTTATTTGATTCATTCACTTTTACAATCTCGTCCTAAATCGCTTGCGGCTTGCTGTCTCGCATTATTCCACCCTTCTAAGACTGGTGCTCTCGTTACCCCTAGGGATATAGAACGTGAGGATGGTCAGGACGAGAGAACGTCGCAAACGCGCTCTCTGGGTGGTTAGGATGGCGTAGTGAACCGATTCCGCCCTAAACGAGAGAGCGCGAATTGTGTCACTCCCGGAAAAGTCAGGGTGTGCGTAGCAACTGCTATCACCCTGCAGGAGTGTACGCGAATCGCTTCACTTGCGGACTAGTAGGAATGACGTAGCAATCCGCTTCCGCGAAGAAGAGAGGGCGCGAACCACGCTCTCTCGGATCGATAAGATAGTTACTTGATTTATTTACGCCGGATTCGTTATTCCGCCAACTTTGGCGCTGCTAGACTACTGGTGTTTATGCTATAACACTCAGGCTTTTCTCTCTCTCTTGCCAGCTCTTTTCTCCGTTCATTCATCTCTCTCTTTTGCAAAGCAAAGAAGGCTATCCCTCCTTTAATTTTCCCCTCGCTGTCTATCGAGGGAAATTATTTTCTTCTCCTTACAATAGGCAGCGTGAGTACGTTGGCGAGGGGCCTATGGTAAGGCGAGCGTTCGCTTTCGCCTTGGTGCGTAATTGCACTCCCCTCTCATGCGTTCGTTCACGTATTAACTCAAGCCTTCGTGTCACGCTGCGCACCCTAGTATCACAATTTTCAATATGGCGCCGGACATATCGTTTTCGTACCGCTGTTTTGGTCATACGTGTTTTTTATTAATAGTGTTTTTGTCTCTCTGTACGAAAAGGGGACTTTTCGTCGCAGGATAAAATAATTTATCCCCATTAAAGTTTTTATTAAAATATAATTAATTTATTTTACATCGATTGGAATAATATATCCAAAGCTTTTTATATTATGAATAATATCTTCTGAAGTACGTTTTTGCAAACCCTGAATTATGTAGTTACAGTACAAATATACTTAAGATCTTCTTAATAATCTTGAAGCCATTTTCTATGGATGCAGAACTGTTCCATCTAATCAATGTACTGATTATAGAATATTTTGCTGATGCTACACCTATTGAAGATGACTTTCAATGACTGAAATCTATTTTCATACTATAAACATTTTTATTTATTAAGTGCTGTGATATTCATGATTCATGGAATCTCTCGATTTATCAAAGTAACTGCATTAGGGGAATCCATAGAAGCGTAAATAAGATGACTATTACAAATTTACAATTACTACACACATAATAATTAAAAAAATTCAATAAGTTCATATTATAACTCAATTTGTACATAAATAACAATTTTGTTGTTATTTAAACAAGTTTATCATTAATTCTTTTCAATTTTCAAATATAAAAGAAATATAATCACATCGATGCTGCAAATCTAATAATAGTGTTCAAGAGCACAGTTTCATTTAAGGTGTTAAAGAGTGATGTGACCATTTGTTTTTCACGTGTACTAATTTTCGAGTATGAATATATATATATATATATATATATATATATATATATATATATATATATATATATTATTTCTAACATCATAATATAAAAGACTTTTCATCTGGCTAATTCATATTCATCGCGTATGAGCCATACCAAAGCTCTATGATTTTTTGCTCTTTAGGCCTCTTTAATCGTACGTGTCTAGCCTAGTAATATAATTTCCTTGTGCTCTTATTGCAATTACCTCGATTGCAACTAACTAATGATTTTGTAAGTTTAAATGCACATAGTCCATCGCAATGTTTGTATTAATATGAAATTGCATATAATTTAAAGATCTGTACAAAAGTGCATAAACGTGATTGCACATGCATAAGTAAATATATATGTGTGTATATATATATATATAAAGTAGAATAACTATTAACTAATAAGTGTTGCAAAAATCATACTTATTTAAATGATATTATAAAACCAGAAAGTAATCCTAAAATATATTATAACTTATAATATATTTACTTTTAATTGTAATAAAATACGTACATAGTATCAATGAAAATTTTTAGTACGGTATATATTTTCAAAAAATCTAAAGCGAATACAATACCAAATATATACATTACATAGAAGGTGTTAATTCAAATACTTAAAATATACAAGCATCATTAACAAATAGACTATACGTAAATATCTAAAAACTTGAACATATTGTATAAGTGAAAATAATCGTAAAAAGACGATATATTTACACAAGGAAAAATATATTTAATTAGCTGTATTATTTTTAATATAAATATATTAACAATAATTTATAATCAATTAACAAATTGGATAATAATAAATTATATATTATCAATATTTTACAATATGATTTAATCATATGACAAACTATCATATTTATTTTACCATATTGATAAAACCTTTGTTACAAACATAATCCTAATGAAGCTGTGCAATCTGATTTTAATTATTCGAGAATATTAAACCAATAATCCATATCTCTATAAAAAAATTCTATTTAAATGATGTTTGTCTCCCTTCTACACCTTTTTCGAAGAATACAGTCAAAATTGCAAAAATGCGTTTAATATCTTGATGATTTAATTTCAAATTAATCAAATTATTTAAACAAATCTAATATAATTTTTAAAAATATTGATTACATTTTAACAAAATATTTAAAAGACTAACTAATATTGCTACAAATCTTTATCAATGGAATGCATAGATTTTCAAAGATAATAAAAATCTGAAGAGAAAAATATTTAGAGAGTTTGGTTCAGTACAATAAATATTTGACAATAATTAATATCAAAAATTAATCTTAGACTTTTAAAAGTTAAATAACAAAGTAAAGTTACTACATAAATTATATATAAAATTATATATAAAAATTATATATAAAAGAATTATATATAAAATAAATTAAAATCTGTTCATTTACTTTACAATATTAATTTTTGCTGTGAAGTCAGGAACACAGATAAATATACTTTTAGAAATTTCTTATGCGATTTAGATATCATATCTACAATTAGAGAAATTAATTATTGGAACAATTAAAGTATCTAATGCATTAATATATTTTTGTTCGCTTAATTTCAGTATAAAAATAAAAATATATTCTTAAATTATATTATAATTATCAGTCGATTGGTAAGAACTGTAACAAGACAATCATAAATAAACCTAGGTTACTTATGCTATTTTGCTCTAATATTACGTATTCTCTTATAGTCAATCATACATATACTTGAACCTGACACTACTTACACTCTACAAATTTAAATAAAAAAAAACACTATAAATATATTTCAATTTATTTTTATATTGACCGTGTTATATTATTTTTTTACCTAATATTCGATTGATATTTAGAGTTCGTTTTCGAAATACAAAGACGTATAAACTACTTCTTGTTTAATACATAAAATGTAAAGAATCACTTTTAACTAGCCTTTTAACTGTAACGTATAAATTAAGCAGTCAAAAAAGAAATAGTAATATTTTAATATTACGTAGATGTAACATAATTGAATATTGCCTCTTGTACTTTTCTTTTGTATTATTATGTTTCTCATTTATACTTGATGTAAAATTGATCTTATACTTATCTTTATACCTGACACATATTAATTATATTGATTATTAATGAACATGGTTTACTTTATATAGAAAAACATAGTATTTTTCTTTTTTATATACATAAAGAACTTAACGATTGTTAATACTATTAGTAATTCAAACTTAACATCTAATTATAACTGTATATGTCGATTCTGACAGCCTAAACAAAATGTTCTAAAATGTATTTATCCTCAGTTTTCTTTCAGTAGGCATAACATTATGATATCTTGTACTTAAAACAAAAGGAAATATTGAAAATTTATCAATCATTTCATTTGTTCTTGTTTTTCAAACGTGAACTGTAATTTTATTACTATTAATTATATTACTATAGTCACGAAATAGTTTTAAAAAATGTTATTGCACACGATATACAAAAATCCTTTAAAGAGCTTCACACAAAAGTATTAATTTTTAAGACAAACATTAATTTTTTAGAATTGTGATAATTTTTTATATTCAAAAAAGTTTTCTTTTTATTCCATTTTTTATGATAATTAGATATTCAAAGTTAAAAATATCTCAATAAAATTTAATTGATACGGAAAAATACTTTTAGTTAAATAAATTTAAGTGAAGTCCGTAATAGTAATATATAGGCTTATAATTTGAGAGCCTTATTATTAACATACTCATAATCTTATTTTCCAATTATAAAATATGTGTGGACATAAATTTTTTCAATTTACTGTGTTTTAATGTGAAATGATTAAAATGACTAACTTGTATCATGCTATAGTTTGCTTTAGAGATTTGGTAATATTTATTAATAACGTTAAAATCGTAAAATACTTGCATTCTTTATTAAAAATTATGTATAAAATTTTTATTCTTACAAATAATAACTTTTTTCAGATAATTAATTTTTTAAAATTAGGTGTTATGTAATAAAATATTAACTATTTTTTCGTTTCTCCTTCCACAATAATCTTCGTCGTTGCAAAAAATTATAAAACTTTTATAAGTTTTGTGAACATTTATATTTTTGCTGAATATTAATTCGGTTCTTACATTGACGTAGCATCATGTTTTATCACCATTTTATTTTTGTAAACAAATGACATAAGATTATGAATTTTTTATTTTATTAAAGATTATGAAATCGAGACTGCAAAGAATATACGAAGGAGTATTTTAATCGTAATTGTATCAAATTGTAGAATATATGAATTTGGAAGGTTTTCTTTTAATATTAATAAATTTTTTAATAGATTTGCTTTCTGAACTAAACCGATTTAATTATTTGAATAAAATAAAATTAAAGTAAACGCATTTTTCGGGATAATTTTAAATGTTTATTGCATTTATAAATTAATTAGTAATTAATTTTCATTATTAGTAATTAGTTATAATTTAAAAAAATAAAATAAATATATAGTTTAAAAAATATATAATTATTTTATTAATATAATGTTTATTTAAATGCACTATTAGAATACTTTACATAGTTTCAAAATATATTCAATTTTTTTTATGAATTAAATTCGTAGAATATCATACATTAGTAGAAATAATATTAGATTGTATTATAATCCGTATTATTTATATATACATCTACTCATGCATTAAACATATTAAATTTTTAATGTTTTCTGATAAGATTTGTAATGCCGACAGTAAAATACGTCAATTTAGTATCAGTTAGAAGATATATTTAACGTTTTGTTTTTTAAAAAAAAATTTACTTAAATTTAGTAAAGGTAGAATTTTTATAAATTTGTTCAGATATCAACTATGCTTATTAATTATGCAGTTTGAAATTTACCTCTTAATTACTCAATATGCAATATTTTGTGAGTAATAAATAAATAAAATTAAGATGTTTATAATTTATAACATATAAAATAAGTAAAAGCACTACTTGAACCATACGATAAAACAATTTTTTTAATTTTCTGTAATGTAGACAACCGATATGTTTTTACATGTGCAAAAGCTTTAGTCGGACAGAATGTGAAAGAAGCACAGCAGAATGAATTTTCTTACATTGTATCTATTGTGGTAACTAATAATCTAGTTAGTCAAGTAGAAATGAATCACCGATGTACGGGAACACTTGTTACAAATCATGGTGTTTTAACTGCTGAACACTGCGTAGGAAATCTTTCTCCGTCGGCTTTTAAAATAATGGTCGGATCAATTGATTTACGTCAATGTACAGAATATTATGCTATGTGGTGGTTATCGTATAATTTGTGGATTGAACTAAGTCATAGACAACTCGAATTTATAGAAAATGACATCGTCTTTATAAGGGTAAGTTATTCTTTCAAAACGAATATTATTGGCCTTATAAAACAAAATTTCTGTGTATGTATTGAAAATTATAATCGCTGTAAGTTAAAAATAAATTTTAACTTTACCAATAAAAATAATTTATTGTAATGTATAATATAATAATAATTGTAATAATAATATAATAATTAATTGTAAAAAAGACATTGTAATTTACACTATTATCTTTCAAAAAAGTCTTTGAATTAAAAATTATCTTCAAACTTGATGTGCAAAATTTATTTTTAGTTAATTGAAAACATACCTAATACCATCAGACCTGCAGTTATTGAATATATACCAACGCATTTATTCAATGGATTAGATGTTGTGACAGTAGGTTGGGGTTTAATCAGTAATGGAACGAGTCCTAGAATCTTGCAAACAGTAGATCTGAAAGTCATAAGAAAAACTGATTGTGAACAAAAAATCAGTGCACTTCAAAATATAATAGTTCCTATTCACCACAGGTATATATGTACTGTTGCAGATCCGTATGCATTATTACACGATGTATGTATAAGTCTGTAGAAATTTTCATATATTACAGAATAAATCAAAGTGTTATTATAATACTTCTTTTAAAATGATGTACTCTTTTCATTATATATGAAACATAAAGTAAATTTAATACTAAATAGAAGTACTAAAAATATAATGAATAAAGAAATAATAATTCATTTTTTCTTTTATAACATCAAAAGAGATTATTTTTATCATGAATTACAAATAATGTGAAAATGATTTCATCTATGAAATTACGTCAGTTTATATAGTTATATTTATTTTACTTCAGAAAAAAACTTTTAATTTTTTTTCCAGTTCAAAATTCATTCTTAAATATTTAAAACATTCGAAATTTATGTTTAGAATTAGATATATTTTAAAAATTAATACAATTGAAAAATTTAATAGTCAGCATAAGCTACATAAGGTGATCACTACAGAAATTAATTTAGAAATGATACTTCAAAAGAGTTTTAAAAACTTTACTTACATCTCTATTTTTTATATTTAGAATAATGTCTATAAGAATTTGTATTTATAAAAGACAAACTTTTAGGGTGATAGCGGCGGTCCACTTTTGTTCATAGGAACTGTTATTGCAGTAAATAAAGGATTAGTTCCAGTGCTCAATGAAACGCTTAATCCAGAACAAGTGAACCTTCATACGGGTTGTCATTATTATAAAAGCTTTATTTTATACGCGAGTTCTTGTTAATAAATACTTTTCTAAATTAAAAGTATAATAAAGTTTACTATTACATAAATGTATTATGAATTATAATGTAATACAAATTATTATTATAAAATTTTTTTCTTAGAAGGTAAATTATTTTCCATTCATGTATCTTTTTATACTTGATTTGAAGAGACTTACAAGTCATGGGTGGTAAATATGTCTGTTATTGTATTAATATAATATTCTAGTTAATCAAAAATTATGAACATCTTAATAACCAAAAACGTTAACAACTATTTTCTTATATAATAATTATATAAACTTCTAGCACTTACATTCCTATAGACCCTTTAATTACATTTAATGTGAACGTAGATAAGTGGTTTTGTTTCGGATTATAGTATTACAATAAATGCAAGTAAAAAATTTCAACTGATAAATAAATAATAAAATAATAATTCATAATAAAAATTAAAGTTTCCTTTTAAGTTTTCTCCGATGATCCATTGATTTACTATAATTTATCCATCAGCAACTGTATTATACGTATTTAAGTATATACATACGCACACATGCAGAGGCAATCTTGCAGGCATTCATCATAAATTCATTCTTTTGAAAATAATTCATTTTTTTTATTTAATTAATGTTACGTTCATTTGTATTCTTATTGAAATTAACGAAAATTAAATTTATTTATATATTTAAAATAATATTATTTTCAAATTTTACAAGAATTTTACTAATAACGGCTTAAAACTTTAATATTATAATGCGTACACTATTTTAATAGAGGAAATAATATCCATTAAAATATTTTAAAACAATAATATTTGTAAACTCAGTGAAGTTGATCATATCAAAATTATAAAATTTTAAAACTTCATTTCTAAAAAACTCATTTTGAAATGGTAAAAGTTATTGTTAAATCGATTTAAGTGAGAGAAAGGATGATTGTCGTACTTCAAGATTTACAAGTATATAATTTGTTCGAACACATTTCCTCTGAAATTTTGTTGCATTTGCATGTACTTGTCTTTACTTTACGTTAAAATTCATACAAAAGCTATTGTTAAACAAAGTATCTAATTATTTAAATTATCCTAAGTTTTCTTTATGACAAATATATGCTAGTGAATGTTAGACATTCATTAACCATAAAACTTCTTATTTATGGATTGCTGTGAATTATAGAGCGCGTGTTAACACTCGTTTAGACAAGCGGTTCCTCGATGCAGTAAATTCATCTCGTTCATTTTAACATTCTTCTTTGTTGAACTTTAACTTCATCTGTTTCTTATTTGTGCGACTACTGAATCTATCTATAGAATTTAAGTTTATCTTCAGTGATTTTCAGTGATTTATGTTCGTCTTCAAACTTATCATCAACAAGACATTTGTGAGCAACCATATTAAAAATTTAGAGATTATGATTTATTTTTAAGAAATATTCATAGAGTAGAACTATTTGAAAAGACTTATTTGAAAAATTTTATTATAAATAAATCCCACATAACAATAACTAGAATTTTATTTACAGTAATACATTACATACTAAATACTACAGACTAAATACTACATAGAAAATACTACAGACTAATTTTATCCAAAAATTCAATATAAATATTAAGATAATAATGATATAGATCTAGGATAACTTACTTTAAGAGTTTATAAAGGGATGAATCTTTACGAACAATTACGTCGTGTGTGCTTAATAAAATTATATCATAAGCATAAAGAGATTTATACTAATAAATCTAAGCAAATCTGGGTAAATTTACATTTAGATTTCTATAAACCATTCATAATTACAATATAAAAAAAAATTTTTTTTTAATTTTTTATGATGCTTTAATTAAACTAAGAACAAGTTATACTTACATTTATAAGGACGTACTAAAATTTAACTGGAATGCTCGGAGTAAGGTTTAAACTAAGTTAATTGATGTAATAAAAAATATTTGTAATAATATACACATATAATATATGTTTATGTATAAGATAAAAATAGTTCCAATTATTAATTAAAAATTTATTATTAATTTATTAATGTAGAAAGTATTGTATATACATTAATAACACCATAATTAAAAAATAATGTATATAATTCAACATATCAAATATTTAGAAAAGAAATTTATAACTAGTAGTTTAATTAAAATATTATAATCTAGTTTTATAATAAATTTGAAAAATTTAATTGTATGACTTTATATAATTCTATGATTCAACAAATTCGAAACCTAAAATTAAATCAAATTTTATAAAAATTCATACATTAAAGCTTTGTCGATAATATTATACTTCAAGGAATTTGAAATTACTATTTTATAAAACCGTAATAGTTTGTTGAAGTTCACCTAAGATAATCATTAATATATAGAAGTATTTAATACGGATCAGTCAGTAATTTTTCTAATTAAATATACTTAAATATATGGATATATTAATTAATCAAATTGATTAAATTAAATGAACTCATTTTTTTAAATATATAATTAATTTATCATCGTAATATTGAGATCTCTAGAAAGAGAATTTTACAGCCATCTTACAAAATTTCATCAAGTATCAAACACTCCGTGCAACTTTTTGTTAAATCAAACAGAAAGAGATTACAAATTAAAATTATAAATCGCCAACTTACGCCTGCACATACATTAGGAGTCACGAAATACAAATACTCAAGGACTAACTGTTTATTCCAATATTACATAGTTGGAATTAATTTTATAGATTGTAAATAAATTAAGTCCAGTTATAACAAAATTATTATTTATTTACAATAATAGAATATAATGTATATAATTGAATTTTACAATAAAGTTTACAAACTATTAATTACTCGTAGAAGTTCTTTCGAATAAATTCTTTACTTTCTTGGACCGATAAACACTGTGTCCAAAAAGAGACTAATCACCATTACTCTTTTATTTGCGTAATTCAGCTTCTTTACAGAAGATCACGTTATCTCCTATAATATTAAAGCTTACTAAATTATGTATTGTTCTCTGGTATATAATCGAAACCATCCCCGATTGGGTACTTCCTAATCTAAAAATTCACTTTCCAATGGGGTTTTCTTCTGTCAAGATTCTTATTTGAAGTGACTTAATAATGTGGATATATTGACCCACACATTTTTACAGTATTCGATAGTCCTAAATAGTCCTAACAAATAAAATGGACAATGATGCTAATGAAGGCAAGGTAGTATGTAAATCAATGCTCAAATATTAACATTAATGCAAGATTGCCAAGCATGCGCGGACAACAACATGTTTCCGTTGAGCGGATGCGAAGTAAATCTCAAAAATTAAGGCGTACCAAATGAAAACTTCTCAAGGAGATCACCAATACAAGGACAAGAGAATACTAAATTCGTGCACTTTCGATGAAAATGAGTTAGCGGCACTGGAACTGTCTGACGTCTTACTCTTACAGAGTACACTCAGTACAAAGGCAAAGAAGAGATGAGTGAACGTTGTCAGAAGTTCACTAAAATGAACATTGGCCAGAGGTTGACAGGAGGGTACGAAGCACTGCGCACCGTACCACCGTACTCTAACCATAAAGTGACTGAATCGCGCATGAAAATATTGGAAGCATCCCGACTGCTGCAAGCACATGGTCAGTAACTTTCGAAAAATTACCGAACTCTTAGGTAATTCAAAGTTTTTAATATGATTTTATGGTACAGTAATTTATTACACTGTATATTATGTACAATATTGTGATAATTAATTCGACGAAATTTTGAAATATATTGAAATAAATTTGATTAAATTATTAATTTAGAACCGACTGCGTAGAGTAAACTATTAAGTCAGTATTAAATAATTTTAAAGAGAAAGGTCAGTATTATAATAGCTATTTTATTCCATAAAAGTGTAAAGAATTTCATTATTAAAAATCATACGTTGAATGAAATTTAACATGTTATTTTAAGAAACTGAAATACTTACAATTATATGCATAGTAATTATATTCATAGTAATTAAAAAGATGAATTAAATTGGCATTTAGTGAATAATTATCAAGAATGGAATATTAATTTTGTTAAATAAATGATTCTTAATTGGAAAATGAACTTATCTCGGTTATAATTTTTTAACATAATGTTTTAAGCTGACATTTAAAACATTAATGTCAGTTACCATTATGTTCTATTTTTATGCTTATGCTACACAATCCATACCTTATTATAAAATTACTGAATAGTTCCAAATAAAAAATCTTTTTTGTAACGTTATCTTAATAATTTTTAAAATTCATATCGCGCTGCGCGCCCTTATACTTCCATTTTTAATGGAATCGGCCAAATCGTTCTCGTGCCACGGTTTCGGTCACAGTGTTTTCTTTCTTGTGTTTAGCGAGAAAAGGGGATTTTTCGTCGCAAGCATAGGAGGTGGAATTGTTTGCTAAATATTTTTTAATGATTTTATATTGTTATTTCTATCTTTGGTTCTAGATCATTAGAATTATGCAATTTTTTGTTAAAATATTAATAATTCTTGTATTTATAGTCTATTATAGGAAGCGGTCTTCTGCAGGTACTTTTACGTGGCACAAATTCTTTTTATTTATAATAAGTTTTTATGCGCAAAAAAAATTTTTTTTATTTTTTTGTTGGTTGATAATGATTGTTGTTTATGATAGTTAGTGAAAATTTGAAACTTTTCACTTTTTTATTTTTTTAGTTATTCATCCCCTAATAAGGATTGTTTTTTGGGGTGTTTTTAAAGTCATATCGTTTTTCTGTTAATATTGTATCATAGTTATGTGGTTTACGAAAGTTTTTTTAAAGAAATTTCATGTTTTGAAAAATTTGATTTTTTGCTGGAGTTCCAACGTTGGAAACTTCAGACTTATTTTATATTAGCCGTAATTCAGATAAAAGTATTATATTTCTACGATGCAGAATATAATATATATAACAAATAGATATTGTTGAATTTTTTAGACGAATAAACTCTCAGTAACATTACCATCAATAACGTTTAAGATGAGTTTAATGATAATCAAATTAAGGGCTCTAACACTATAATTCAATAATTCGATAACAAAATAATTCTGATATTTTCGTGACTGAAAAAATCAATCCAGACCTCAAATGCAAAAACAACGCATAAAATATTTATCTATCTAAATAATTTATTTATTCAATACATATCTTTAGGAAGTAGTTACCTCTAAAAGCTTATCTATTTCTGCGTACTTATTAATTCTGAAGGTAATCATTATGTTCAGATGTTTCACTTATATGTTAATTAAACGAAAATGTTAATTAAACACTTAGTCATCAGAAAGAAAATGACTAATTTATTAATCCCTCGGTCATGAATACTTCTGGAAAAATTGAAGCGGTAATACAATTAATCTATCCAAATAAAAGAGTACTTTAATACGGTTATGTACATAGAATATTCTTCTACAGAATATTATACCTATTTATTAATCCATCCTTTGAATATTCACATACTATGATTGAATATATTCAAATAGTTCAAAGTTTGAAACCAACGACTTGACTAAACGATCGAGGATGTTACTTCATTGTGCTGTATTGTACGTAATGTTTTAAATCGTATAATTGATATGTAATCATTTAGAATTATTTACCGATAATGAATGAATAATTTCTTTGTAAATTTTTGTTTACAGAATCATTATTATAATTATACGAATAATATATATCACATTATAGTTGATTGGGAAGCACAACATATGCTCATTCTATTAACTTACCCATAAACATATTTTAAAACTTATAAATAGTTTATAACATACAATGTAAGGAAGTGCATTACATATTTTTAAAAAACTAATGAAAATTATATTAAAAATTATGCAACTAATGTGGTAAAAAAGTTAATACATAATTCTATTATATATCAACATAATTGTATATTTATTTTAATATTTGTAAACCATTCTTTCTATCTATTTTTCTACCCCTTTTATTAAAATTGTTTATTAAAAACAATGAATCTAATTTGAGTTTAAAAGATATTAGTTAAATAATATAACAATTTTATTACATAATTTACTACAATTTATGTATTCTATGATCAGATTATATATCATTGAACTAAATATGATATTACACCTTGAAATAGATACATAATATAATCATTACGGTGCATAGACTAGATTAGGCAGATAATTTTATTAAATATGAGATTGAATCACTTTATTTAGTAAATGTAGCTACATTACTATGATGTATTTGATATGTTTAAATAAATTGTTTACAGATACTCGAATTACCGATAATGATATATTAGCTGTTAGAAAACAAATATGAATAAATAATTCGACAAAATAAAATTTAATAAGATTATGATAATTATAAATAGACAATATCATTATGAATTTATATTTGATTTATGTAATTAAAAATTTATGATTTTCAGTATAAATGTACTCATTGTCATTGCATTATTACAATTATTGATCAATCGCAATATCATAAAACAAAAAACACACAGCTCTAAGAATCATATCTATTATTTTATTTATTTATTAAAATTAAAATTTAGATATCATGATCGAAAAAGTAGCATGAAAAATCTATACAATCTGATATTTTACTAAATTACATAGTTTTATTTATATTCATAAAATTATCATATCAGTAGTTTAGTGAAGAATTGTATAAAATTTGACTGTTAGATTAATTAAATATTGATTAAATTCATGAATTAATATCATGTAATAGCAATTAGTACTAGCTTTTGTAGAAATCATTTATTATTCATGAATAAGTTACTTTATAGTTACTCTTAAATAATAATCTTGTAAAAATAGACCAAGATTCTTATTTTCTCAGAATAGCAAATAATTTTTTATGAAGATTTGAAATGATGTTTATTTCACTTATCCCAATGAGTAGAATATTAATGTTTCTTAACTTTGTGTTAAAAATTAATTATTTAAATGAAAATCAAGTTTAAACACATCAAGTATTCTGCTTATAAGTTATTAAACTGTTTGAAGACCAAAGTTCAGATATGGCATTTATCAAATTGAAAATAACAGATACACATCTTAGGTATTCTCTTTAACTTTGAAATGAACACTACTGCTGTGTTGTTTCTCATCTTCCATGAATATGCAGGTAATATACTGCCTCTCACTAGTCGGATTCACGTAGATAGTTATATGGATCTATACTTCACTCTGCTTGAAAGTTTGTAGATTGTGCTAATTTGTCTTTCCACAACTATATGTACTTCCTTTCACACCAAATTTAACCTACGATTCTCTTACTTTCTGTCTATCTGTCACTCTCTCTCTCTCTCTTTTTCTTTTTCTCTCTGTTTATCTATCTTTCTTCGATATCTCTCTCTCTCTCTATCTATCTATTTATCTATTTCGCTGTCTTTCTTTCATATGCATTAGCACACGTATTTTTCTTAGCATTAAATGATAACGGATATCACAACGGGATGTAAAGCGACATAAAAAATAGTTATATCTTATATTTATTATGTATATATAATATATATATACTATATTATAAATATAATATATATATACTATATTATAAATATAATATATATAATAGTTATATGACTACTTGAAATCTAGCTCTATTGAATCTATGTACAATTCGATTTGAAAGATATCAAAGTTTAAATTTTAGATTTTAATTCAAATAAACTTTTTATCTATAGAATAAAAATAATTACTATAATAGTGTTTTAAGTTGATTTTTTAAATAACCAATACATATCCAATAAAAGTTGACGTAAATAAATACATAAAAAATAGCTTAAAATTTTTTAACATAACTCAGCTTCTATTTCCAAGTAAACAGTCAAAGCACTGAAATTTAATTTCTTAAGTATTCTTTAATAATCATTCATATTTAGAAACTTAATTTTAAAAAATAGGACAAAATCCATATTATAATTATGTTATAAAAGAAATAAGTTATTAAAAATCTTACAAGAATTAAACTTTTAAAAATTTGCTAATAGCGACAAAATAAAATATTTCTTAGATATTGCTTGCAACTCATTAGGAAATACTATATGACTTCAAAAAAAAAGGTTTCATTACACTTGACATGATAACATAAACGTAATACTAATACAATCTATATTAAGTAGTGAACGTTTCATGTCAAATTCTTACAAACAGTAATTTATTTCTTTATTATCTAAAAAATAATTTATAGCTTCATAGAAATAATTACAATAAAGTTATATCATGCTTTAGAAAAAAAACTCGAAGAAATATGTTTAGAAATGTTTATAAAATAATTTTCCATTAATCATTTAAAATACAATATAGATTAAATATTGATGAAATATAAGCATATAAAAATTTTTATTTAAATGTTTAGTAAATATATACACATTTTTTCCATATTTTTTGCTAAAATCCGAAATTATGTTTATTAGAGTTTTTTTATAATAATTTTATAAAATTAATCTTTTTATATATGTAATCTATTATATTCTACTGTAAAATAATATAATGAAAAATATGTGCATTAAAGTATTAAAAAAACAACGAACTTTTATTTTTGTTAATAAATAATATTATTCGGTTTATAACGTCCACTAAAATTACATTTCTAATACAAGATAATTATTTTAAAAACTTATAAATTACTCAAAAATCTCTTCTTGAACATTGTAATATTAAACTGATATTATAAGTTTAAAAAATAAGAATTAATATCTTTAAATAATTAAAACGGTGATATTTAATTAAAAACTATCATTATAAATTCTTATATAATAAAATATTTCTTTTATAAACATTTTGATTATAAAAGAGAGAAGTTAGTAAGATTTAATCTTGTATATATTTTATGAGGTTCTAAAAATATGATTTTTTATTTCGTATTGTAAAATATACTCAAATGGTTACTTCACATAAGAATGTGACAGAACGAAAGATGTGAGTAAAATTCTAAATAAGTAGGTAACATTTTATGCATACATAAAGTTAAATAATCTGCTACAAACTGATTATAATACTTATTTGAATATAATATAATTAAGAAGATCAAAATAGAGATAATTGTAAGAGTGAAATAACAAATATACGTTTAATTTAAGAAGCAGTTTTATTATGAATTTCTAAGTATATAAATATTTTGTATCAATAAACTCCTTTAATTAGTATTGAAATACACATAACTTTATCATAAAGAAAAAAATTTATCAATACAAAGAAGCTGCTTAATTTAAATAGATACAATTTTATATAACACAATATTTTCTTTTTAAAAAGAAGATTTTCAGCTTATTTACGTAGGTATATTTTCTACAATGTAGAGTCAATTTTAGATATGTTATTAAATAAACAAATAAATTTTTTTAATTAAAGTAATTAGTTTGCAATAGATTACATGCTGATTATATATACGAGAATTATTCAGTAAGCTTACGTACCAAAATAAAGTTTTCTTAAATTAATTATTCATAATAATTTTTTTTCTATATGATTATTTATTTTTCTATTATTTTATTATATTTATGTTTCTTTATTACATTAATAAAACATCTTTTAATTAACTTTTTATCGCAAATACTCATTTCATTAATTATAAAATAATTAAATTTAAATTTTGCGAGAAAGATCTTTTTTTTGTAAACAAATTTTAGTCTCTTTTTGATGTATTTCTATCTGGCATCATTTTTTAAATAAATTTTTATTTTCCTTTATCTTAACCTTGTTTTACATTATCTGACAAAACAATTTTAACGTAGTGCTTGAATACTCGAGTTACTAATTCATAAAATAATTTTTTATATATTATAATTTTATAATTTAATTTACTCTGTAATTAATTTAATTAAGTCTAGTTATAATTTTTTAATATTTTCATACAATTACATTATAGAGTATCGGATGAAATATATATAAGAAAGTATTTTCTTAAATAAATTTAAAAATGGAAATTTAATTTAGTACATGTATTCGTGAATGTATTGATATAAACAGAAAGATATATGCGTATGTTTATAAATTTAAATTATTTTATCACAATATAATTATAATATTATGACATGAATCAGATCTCAGCTCAGACATATATATAACAGTAGATATTAAAATATTTTGTATATAATTTAAAAACGCTTAAGGAATTAAAATAGCTCTAACTTTCCATGGAGAACAGTAATTTGTTTAAAATACATAGAATAACACACATAAGTTAATGCAAGTTAAAAATATTTTAAAAAATTTACAACGATTCTTAAATAATAGATAAATAATTCTTCGATATTTAAAGTTTTTCTTCAAAGGGTTTTCTTCAAAGAAATAAGTCAGTAAAAAATTGGTTTTTTCTTTAATACTCTATAGATGAAGCGATTTGCTTATCTAATTATATAATACAAAGATTTTATTTTTCTATTATAACTTCTATTTTGTGTAAACAATGATTTCAAATAGAATTCAATAATTAAATGTATTTATTATTAATCACACAATGAAGATTATACTGTTTTATACGTTTGTACCATCGAACTAGTGCCAATACGAGAAGAATCTTTTTATACTAGTGGTATCAATGCCCATAACTGTCGAAGATATATTAAATTATAAAACAAACAGTGTGTACTTTCAAATATACTGAGAATAAATATAATATGTATTTTATATCCATTTCTATTGATCTTCTTATATATTAATACTAATTCCGAAAGTGTATGATTATGTATTTTGAAGAAGTCTACTTATTTTCTTCTCTCCTTCAATGAGACATGATTTCATTCATTACTTAGTATTAATGTTTTAATAATATTTAGAATATAATAACAAAAAATATAATAATTATTAAAAGACTATTTTAAGCTATTTAATAGTAAGCATATAGATTTAATTTACAAATGAAATATAATAGTCATATAATGAGAGAAAGAAAGAAAGATTAATGTTGAATATTTATAAATGACATATTTGTATATAATTAAACAATAAATTATTATTAATTATACGTGGATATATTGCAATATCGCTATTTGTTTACAATTTTGATCTGTCAGTCATAGTATCTAACTTTATAATTTATGTAATTCAAATTAAAACACTATTCCTTTTTTAAAACACTGAATTGTTTATAATACTGAAAACAAAAAGTACTTTATTACATTTAACGTTATAACGTAATACTTTTTTGAATAAATGGATGAATTTAAAGGTCTATAAGTGTAATTTGACATTAATCAAGCATAACATACTATCCCTCAGTAGTTGACGTATTCGAGATTTAGAAAACTCTTGTTGTTTTATATTCAATTAATTTAATACAAACATTTTTTAAAAAATCGTAAAATATAGAAATTTACTGTACGTTCTTAGTCATTAAATATTTCTTGTATTATATTTAAATTACTACTATACCTCAGAAAACTAAGCTAAAGAAGTAATAAAAATAAAAATATTGGCAACAATAAGCATTTTAAACCACTACTATATTTATAAATCTAAATATTCTTAAAAAAAATATTTATTTTTATTGTAAGAATATAATTTTTCAATATATTTTAAAGAATGTTTACATTAATACATTAATTTATTATATCCATTTATTAAAATCTTCTAATATATGTACAAATTTATTTAAGAATTAATTTCAAGTTAAAGTGTATAACTGAAATGTAAGAAGAAAATTAGATCATCTAATAATATCAAATAAGAAATTATCATTCTTGATCTCTTAATACAGTATACCTATAAAAACAGCTTTGATGTCCTTGTTTGATTACTAAAGTCAATCAAAGCAAATGTGATAGCTATTTCAACTTTATAAATTGTTTTTTATTATTTATTTTATACAATAAATAAGAAATTTGATGATACTTTTTCATCATGTACTTAGATTGTTTTTTATTTTAAGGATAAATAATTTGTTTATAAATATTGGTTGTAGTAAAAATATTTGGAATTGTCTAAAGTATATTACTATTAATTATTATGATCATTTACAAATTCATTTTGAATAACTTTTTTTTATTTTTTCTTCAGAAATATTATTGTCCATTTCTTAATGATATATAGTACATTTATAATTTTATAATTCAAAGTATTATTCAATACACCAACAATAATTTAAGTTAAAATATTTTTAATTTTTTCAATATACAAAAATAGGAAACAAATCATCACTTGTACTTGTGATAAGTGCAGATATATTTTAAAGTAATGTAAGTAGCTTGCATGAAGCTTTGAAGCTTTTTCCTTACATTCTCTTTTCGTGATTATATTTGATTTCAGAGTTTTTAAGACAGCCATTACTTAATGATTGTTTACTATACCCCATCCAATTAACATAACGTTTAATCCGTACAATAGATTATGAGGCGAAAGATTTATTAAAGCTGACGGTACAATTTCAGGAGGTATATATTCAAGCAACTAAAAAAATTTTGCTTTTTATTTTCAATATCTATTTTACCCTAAGTTCTTAAAAATATGTATATCTAAAATAACTTAAACTTATATAATATTAGGTATTAATGAAGTATATTAATAAAGTAATTAATTTTTATAATAGCAGTTGCCACACAGTACTAATCACAAGGTATCCACTACAATAGAAAATATGGGCTACTTCATCTGAGCTTTGTCGATTTAACTATGACTCTCTAACCACTGTTTTGTAGACCAACAAAACAGTATTCCTATGTCAGAATATGAGCTCGCAAAAGAAGTGTTCCACTAGAAACATGATTAGATGTCAATGATATATTTTCTGCATTCGTGTTATACATTCGACAAAAGGAAATTCATTTTCATTTGCTAGCCTAATATTATAATAAATTAATACTTTTACTTATGTGAAATTATATTGTTTGCTACATAATGTGATTTAAACGTTAGTAGAATTTTAATATTGTCCAATTATTAGCACTGATTTATTTATATTTTGTAAATAATATGATATATAATTATTTTATTATTTATATATTTTCAATTTTCTGTATAATCATAGAACAGAATTATATAAATTAAATTGGTCAACTACAAACAGAATTTTCAATTTAATGAGGGTTAAATATTTTTTAGAAGATAAAAAATAACATATTTTACATGTGCTGTAAAACTTATCACATATCGTTAAAAAAATGTTAAACTACATATACCAATATTGAAATGTATCACTATAGTGACATACAAAATTTTTTTAAATATGTGATTTAAAAATCACGTATGAAGTGCGTTGATTATTCCAATAATCTTGAATTTGCAGTTGAGATAAATACGGACTCTAATAATTATATTATAACGATTTTATAAAAAAAATTATATTGATATTATATTATAATTCGCGCGAGTTAAAATATGCAGATACTGGATATAATTTGGAAACGCTTAAAAAAACAAAAATTTTGAAATTACTAGTACATAGAGATAGATTGCAATACAAATGATAATAAAACATAACTTCAAAGGACTACTCTTAAATATCTAATATCGTTCATAATAAAGAATATTTTCTGCATTACTGTAAAAATACATTGTTCATGAAGTGTATTTTACTTGCGAAACATCGCAAAATTTAATGTCTCATGAAAATTGTTGTTATCAGATAATCTTCTGTATATAAGACTCCGCGAGAACTTTTGAATGTGATAACCGAATATGTAAGAGTAGGGAAAAATTCACTAAAAATTCACTATTAGTAAGGTTTAACAGGTTACGAAGTGATATAAAATTGCGTAGCTTTGAAAGAAGCATATTTCTTTTTTCCTCGATTCTCTAACAGAGATCAAGATTATAAAAAAGGTTACTAAAATTTGTTGCCTTATTATAAAAATAAAATCTCAAAAACATTTAATATAAATAGTTAATGTAATAAAATATATAAAAGCTTTACATGTTTATAAATATACTATGTATATTAATTTTTTGCTTCGTAATAACTATAATGTTCAGTTCAAAATATTAATTTATATTTAGTTTCAACAAGTTCAATAATTTAAAAAATTTACAATCTTTTTAATTCTTTACGTGTAATTTCTTTGTTATCCATTTATAAATCATTATAGTTATACATACATTATAAATTAGTTTTCTTAATTCTAAAACAAATCTAGTTGCAAATGATTATCGTTACTATGTTTCTATGACGAAAATTGCAAGAAAATAATGAAACATATAAATAATAAAAGTTTATTTCAATGATTATATAAAAAAAACTTGTGTGTTACACTGAATAATTAAATTCAATAAATATTTTGGTAGAAATATTTATAAACTAAAAATATTCTATTTTTTAATATCATACGTAGTTTATTATTATTGTTGTTTACAATATTGACACATCATTAATTCTATTAAGTTCAAATAGAATCATAAAAAATATTCATAATTGCTTTTCGAACTATTGAAAATTAATATTGTCACTATTTATTTTTTAGATTCACTTGGACATTCTTATTTTTACATAATTTGTAATTGCTTGTAAGATCACATTTATATATTTGCTTGAAAATAATTAATAAATAATTTTTTATGTTTATTGAAATAACTATTTTAACGCGCAAAATTGTCAATTATGAACTAATTCCTTTTCTTTTTTCTTATTTAAAAATATATATTATAATGAATAAAATTATATACTGTTTTAATAAATTTATATTTATTATATATTTTTCAGATGAATAGTAAGAAACTTTAAAGCAATTTACATATAAAATATTACATTTCTTTATATTTGAATGTATTTATTTATGTATAATAATATTTACTTGTATACTTACTTTCAAATATCTAATATTCATACTGCATTAAACTAATTTTTTTCAACGGATGGTTTTTTCTTGGCCACTATGATAGAATTGCGTAACTTCATAAATGTAAATTTAATAATTTATGTATTTTAAATGAATGAAAACTTAAATAATTTGTGTTGATACAACTAATTAACTATATCACGTAAAATTAATCTTTATATATGTAGAAGTTTTACATTTACGTTTTTTATAAAGTAACTTTTTTGAAGTTAAATTAAAAAAATAAATGTACTTGACATAATTTTTGGTATAAATAATTGATTAGGACCCGCTGTTTTAGTAAAAGATTATTTTTGTAATCAGTAAAAAATTTTAGTCATCACTTAGCCACCTATTATGTATTAAATGTGAACGATTCTTAAATTAATATAAGTAAACTAATATAATGGCTTATGTATATGTTATACTAACACAAAAGTTATTGAACATGAAATTAAAAATATTTATGCGTAACTTAATAATTTATCAAAAATTCTTTAATTATAGATTAATTAAAATTTAATTATAGAACTTAAACAGGAACTCAATATTGATCATAAATTTTTATAGCTCTATTGAAGAACCGAAAAGTTATGAAAGTAGCATAGCCATATAATGTTAATTATTTAATTTTTTTAATTTACAAATTATTCTAATTTACAGAATTAAATTTTATTTGAAGAAATATATATAATATTTTAATAAGTTTAATTAAAATAATACACAAGATAAATAAAGAAATTATCAATGGTTTTGCTTTATTTTCTCCAATATAATCGTTATCTATAATTTTATAGCAAACAATGATGTCGAATTAAGAACACGTATTATGAATAATAGTTTTAAAAATTATTATTTGATCAAATGTTCTAATACAATTTAATTGAAATATTCAAAAATATAAAAATATTCAGCATATTTAATTGATTAATAACTTTAATTTGTTTATTACTGATTTCAAAATTTTTAAAAATCATAAATTTAGGAATAAGTACAATATATAATAATAAGCTATATAATATTATATCAGACTCTTAAACCATTTAATGTAGAAAAAGAATAATAAAAAATCGATCCAGAAACTATGTTATAATCTAAAAAGGATGTTTTACTTAAACTTTTCTTCATATAATTTATACTTAATGTTAAATAGATTAATATCTGCATTTAAAAAATAATTTCTTTATCTTTCTACATTGCATTTGAGTATGTTTTCTTTATCAATGACAAAATTAGCCTATGGAATATACATGTAAAAATCTTAAAATTAATTTCTTTAATAGTAATTGGTTTAAATAATAAAAATTATAGTACTTAAAAATTATGATTGATTTACTTAGAAATACTGAAATTTCTTGATGTAAATATAGATTTATATATATTTTAGCAAGTACGTCAAAGTTACTATTTAGTAAATAACAAGTCACCAAAAATTGTATCCAATAGAATCCCATTTTATTCATATTTTTGTTCCAATGACATACTCTATTTAATTAATATGTAAATAGCTTTTGAAATTTTCGACCTACTTTATTTCAGAATAATATTATAAAAATTGATATTATTGTATATTGAACGATGTTGAGAGAACTTTAAATAAAAAATTCTCTGGTAGTCTGGACTATATCTATACAATATTACAAATAAATCATGAACTTAGTTAAATTATTTACCTCATAGTAATCAGGAAATATAGTCTTTATATTTCCTGGATGGCAATAATTTTACAAAGGATGATATATCACTTAATTTACTCATGTGACCATAATTGAATACAAATACTTTTTAAAAATATAGCTATTTTTTCATTTCTCAATAAGCTGAGAAATAACTATATTGATATTATGAAGCTTATAATATTTCAAAATCACATGAAATAATGTAATTTATACAAAACAAAAGAAATTTATTGTCACATGTTTTATATAAACTTATAATGACTAATTAGAAATTTATAAACTTATATAATTTATAAATATATTTCTGATTTATAAATTTGATTATAATCTGATAATAATAAGTTTATGTTAGAATTAGTTTTTAATACCAACAGAGCAAATAATTTCTTACATCTTCTATTCACAACAAAATAATAGATAATATTTACTTCGTTGTTATTGATAAATCCATCACCATATATTTGTATAATATATAATATAATACATGACTTCTTCAAATCTTATTATATATATTCAAGAATATATTATTCTGTAAAAGAAGCTATGCTTTTTATAAAAAAATAATTAGTATAGTTATTTCATAAATTTTTTATTTCACTATTTTTATATAATAAAATTAATATTTTCTACGTAAAATATCAAAATATTCATGATATTTTTATGTTACTGATACATGTTAGTTTAAATGTACGAAAATACCGTTATCTTAAAATATTGATAAACAAAAATATATTAGAACTTTTTCTATTTGGTTACCTTTATGATTATTACCTCCAATGTTGCTAATTTATAATGTTAAAAAATACAAATATATATGAAGGAATTAAAATGTTTATTATTATTTTAATGTCTCTTGTTAAGTATTTTCGTAACAATCTTTGGAAGAATGTATCTTTGCAAATGTATTTAAGAACTTATGACATGTAAATAAGAAGTTACTGATCGTATAGGATTTACACTTGCACAAATTACTACACTAATTATTGCTTCAAAATTCTTACTGTTGTTAAAATTATAGTAAATTTGAATAAAGATCATATCTAATGAACTTAATAATCGTGATATTAAAAATCTAAAATTACATACAATAAATATCGAATGTCTCTCTCTTATCTATTACAAAGATAATTCAATAAATTTACAGTCTAGAAAGAAAACAATTAGGAAACAACATAATTTATATTTTGAATGAAAGTTAGTCATTTCTTGAATCATAAGGCTATGATTAATTTAATTTTTATTTTATAATTTTTAAAATTCGAATAATCAATTAAAGATAATTGTAAATAAAAAATCTGATCTTCAGTATTATTAAATTCTATTTTAAGTTAATTAAGTGTTTTCATATTATCTCGATCAATTAAAAGGAATCTTGCATAATCTTAAAGATACGAAAATTTCAACTATACTTCCTAATTCAATATATAAAGTTGTAAATTATTTTAATGTTAAAACAAACAAATATAAAGTACGAATATCATACAGGGCTCAAACGTTGATAGAAAAATACCAGTAGTTTTCACAATGTAAAATTCCTATACTGATAAGGATTTCATCGATTCATCTATAAGGGTATAATTTTTGAGAGGAAAGAGCACTAACCACCATTAATTAACATCATAATACAACGAAGAATAGAAACTTACTAGTGGTTGATTTTATATACTATAATTCAAATAGACGAAATACTATTAATCCCGATTTTATTCCAGTATTATCAAAGCACAATATCGATATTAATTTATCGATGTAATAGTATATAATAAACATAAACAAAAGTATGTAGTTCAGTAAATGTTATTGAAAGCATATAATACATTACATGATTATTAGGGTTAAATATATTATCTGGTGAATTAAAAAATTACTCATTATAATATAAAGAATGTAATAAAAGTATTTGTAACTTACTAATTTGATAATAAATAAATGTCTAGTGCTATATTTTAAAATACTGACTGCCAATGAAATTACTTCTTACATATTTTAAAATATCATGTATGAGCATTTTATTATTTAAGATTCTAAATCTAATCCTGACATTCATAAAATTTAGTATTTTATGAATTTTATGAATTTCGTATTCATTAATTGTATATCAACTTACTAAAATTATTAGAATGGCTCAGTTTCTGTGGTAAAAAATTTACTACTTTATTTTATCTGTAAATTTTGAAAGAGAATGTAATTCTAAGTAATATATATTTTTATATTTCTCGTTATTACTTAAAATTCTTTATAAAATTACATATTACATTTTGTTTTTAATTTCTTATATTTTTTCATAATAACACTCTATATTAATTCTTATTCAATTAATATTAAATATTGGTATAAACTTGACATGTGATAAAATCAGCTAATAAAAAATGTATGTTTGTAGCATTATTGAATTAAAAAATATTTCTTTATTTTTTGAATGAATAATAAAGAAAATTTGCATATTTATATATCTTATTTATTTATCTATTTATATTTTAATATTGTATATGTACTAATTTTGTTAATAAATATAATTTATGTATTATATTAATGATGTATTAATCAGCAATTATAAATCGTCTTTTTATTATATTATATATTCTAACCGTAAATATCATAAATTAAATCGTCACTAATTTATATGTATCACAAAAAATTCTATTTGTAATAATTCATTTTTGTTACTGGAATTATATAGATATGATTTTTATCTGAAATTTTAGACATGTTATACTGGATATAAAACATTGATCTATGATATTCGGTAGAATCATTTTTATTCAATCATATGAATCACTAACCATAAAACAGTAAAACTGCATTCATCTTAATGATTATTTATATATGCAGGTCAAAACAATTATTTAAAAATTTTTTTTACTCAATATATACTAATAACTAAATATTATTATGTTCGTTAGTAAAAATTATATGTACGTTTTCACTTAAACTTGAATTTTGCTACGTCTATTCGCTACGTCATTTTTCAAGAAAAATATTATTTTATTTTAAAAATCAATGTTTGTAACTCAAATAAAACTTATAATTTTTTATTAATATAAAAAATTTATGATTTTTTTAATCGAACCATCATATAATAAATGTTAATCTTAAATTAAAATGCATTTTTATTGCATGTATACAAGGTTTGTTACTTTTAACAAATTTTTTATTATAGTAAAATAAAAATAAAATGCTGATAATAATGATAATAATGTTTAAATTAATGTTCATCTTCATCTTTTTTAATTTTTTTTTAATTTTTAATTTAAAAAAGTGTTATCTTCATGTTATATATATAATATTCTTTTAATCATACATTACATGATTTTCTTTTCGATCGAATTTATGAAGTTTATTAGTGTAATTTATGAGCGATAATTGAAATAATTATTAGCCAATGAATCTTCAAAAAACTCGATCTTCTGGACGAATGTTAAAAGGCCTTCAATGAGTTAGAATTTTAACACATCAGATTCTCACTATTCTCGTTCCTCAGTTCAACTGTTATAGATCTTCTCTCCAAGCTTCTATAATTATGGATATTTTATGAATACTTCATGAATAATAAGCGAGAAATAAGGAGGGTACGAAAATGAAGTCGGCATATGACGTATAAGATAACCAGTGGCCAACTTCTCAGCAACTAATGGTGCTTTATTTTCGCTGCGTATATTATAAGTAAATAAGTGAAGCAGGAACTAGTTATAGTGTTTAAATCTTTATTAAAAGATTATGAACTAATAAACTGTGAAATATAGAATACGCGAAAAATAAAGTGATGATTTTATGATTATTTTAAAATTAACTTGGTTCATTGAAATAATTATAAAGGAAAAGAAATTTCTCGTACTACTAATAACTAATATAATGTTTAACATAGAATAAACATGGAACATAAATATCAATAAGAGTAACAAGAAATATTTTACATTAAAATTTTTCCGTATGTATTTTACCATTTATTCAATTTATTTACATCCGCTAAAGTGTTCTTTTAGTTAATTATAATTATTGCTTTTTCTTATATCTAATATTTTTTTTAGGATAATAGAAGCCTAAATATATGATGAAATAATTATTTCTTGTAAAGAAGAAATTGGTTAACAATTGTTCATAATAGAATATTAAAAAATATTTTTCAGAAAAATTTTTAATTTCTGCAAAATACATTTCTTTAACTCATACAATAACTTAATGAAATATGTAATATTTTATATGAAAATTTTTTAAGATAATTAGATTACGTATTAATATTGTTATGATAATATGATTTTTGAAATTAAATATATACCTTATAAATTTGAAAATTAAATTTTTGTATACTTTGATACAGTACTATGAATCTTAACTTTATGAATCTTGAAAAACTAATACTTTTTTGCTTTATAATATTTTTCTATCGCATATGATTGTATAAAATAAGATGCTAATATTAAAATATTAGAATTGTCGATTCATCTAAAAATTATTGACTTTGAATATAAAATTTAATTTGTAAGGTAAAGTTTAAAAGAATTAAAAATAAAAGAATATTAAGAAACAAATTTTCACATTCCCTCTTATTTTCAAATATTTTTTTTCTTAACCAAAAATATAATATCATGAAATATATGAATTTTTTCTAAACAATAATCTATATTTCTTAAATATCTGTGGAATTATTTTTATTAAATTTTTTAATTTTGTAAATAAGCAATAATTGAAATACCTGATTTTCAGGATTAATATCATAGTTTTAAATTAATTCTTGATTATTAACTGATTATTAATTATTAACTGTATGTACAATATATATTCGTCAACTATTACGAACGAATATAGGCATATGAATATAGAAATTCATACAACTAAAACATATTTATGAAAAGATATAAAGAGTTGCAGTATCTATAATTATTTTTATGCTCTTTAGATATTTTTATATTTCATTTTTCAAAATATACTTTAAAGTATAAGAAATATTATGTGTTAAATATTTAAGAAAATATTATGTGTGTTTACTAAATTTTTAGATTGTTCTCTATACAACATTCTGCAATTTGTCATAAAGAAAACATTAAATACTATCTTATAATTTTTAATTCTAACTTCATTGCTTCTATTTAAAAATATAATTATTTTTCTTTTAATAATACGTCATTTTCAGGATTTTTTAAAGAATAGATATAAAATTAGAAATATTATAGAAACAATTAAATTTAAACAAAAATCCTTATTTTCTTAATACTCAGCTTCTGATACTGTAAGAATTTTCTTTATATGAAAAATATTATTTTTTCTTCAATGGTATTTTTTCATAAAATTCTTAAGTAAATATGGTAATATGCGTACAAAAATACTATGTAAAATAATTATTTTGATAAATGTACATATTAACATTTATATATCTAAAAAATTAAATTTTAATGTTATTCGTTTTAAATCATTGTTCTAATTTTACTAACGTATTTTTTAACTACATAACTTTTTAACATTCGGTAAAAATCAATATATTTTTATATAACGTACAAATAAAATTTTATAATGTACTTCTACGTAAATAAATTAAAATTATTATAATATTATATTTAGAAATATTATTATATACAAGATATACATTACAAGATAAAATAATAACTTACAGGTAAGATTTTAGAAAGTAGTATTTTTTGAAAGTCTTTACCTTTGAAATTTAATATTTATTACATCCTTCCTTTTGGCATTTGAATGCCTTAAATTAATGTGGTAAATTTAACTGTAAAGTTCTTCTAAATCGGATTAACAGAAAAACAGCATTGGCCACTCTAAGGCTTGAATTCAGGACATGAGGCACCATCGAATCGATTGTACCCTCGCAGCCGTTGCTATGCGGAAATAAAATAACCTTTGTCTACAAGAAAATTTCCTTTTATCAGACATCACAATAGTCTAAAGAAATCGCACTATCCTACGACAATCACTCGATATTTGAATGACATTCGGTTAGGGAAGAAAATCGACAAACCATTGTTTCAAGGATGATAAACGAAAATAAAACACACCGATGAACCAAAATTATAACATATTATTCATTACTATATATATATAATCCTATATTGAACATTTTATTACAATAGCTGTAAACTTTTTCCAATGATCGAGTTGGATAAATTTTAACAAATTTTTTAATATTTTAAAAATAAATAAACAACAATGTAAAAAGAAGGATACAAAGATTGCATTTAGTTGTAAACATAATTAATGAGATATATTATCCTCTATTGTAATCTTCTATTAAATACTGGTATTTAAATGTCCTACAAAGTAATAAATTTAAGACCGTTAAAAAATCCGTGTAATCTAAACTGATATTCTCAACTTCGGTCAGTTATACAAGTTATATTTCAAGTAATAAGATAATACATATAAATCAACAGTTCTATCCAATTTCATACTCATGCCCAAAATCAAGTATTTCATTAAAAACGTAACAGTTTATTATATTTGTTTTTTTATTATATTTATAGAATATTTATATTTATAGAATTTTTATTATATTATAGAAAGAAAAATTTAAATCTAAAAATAGATACTCAAATTTTATACGTAATTTAAATTATTTAAAACAGTAAATATACATTGTAAATAACATTATGATTTATATTTTTTGAGTATTATACTTTGACCATTAATAACACCCTGTAAGATTTTTTATGGTATTAGAACTCTAAAAATATGCTCTGATAGTACTTGTTAACAACATTAAAATTTAGTAATATATTATTTTAATAAATATATTATTATAATAAATATATTATTTGTTAATAAATAAATCTATCTTTACTTTTCATAAAAATCTGATTAACTAAATATTTGAATGAAATATTTTTAAAAAATATCTTGAAATGTATCTATTACACATTATAGTAAATTTCAATTACAAACAAGCTTCAAATAATATTTTACTTTTAAATTAGTGAATAAGTACTATATATATATATTTAATAAATAATATCTTTAATTACATGAATTATTTATAATTTAAAAGACAAATTTGTTTAAAAACTTAAACGCGTAAGTTAAATAACAAGAAAAATGTTTTATGCGTTTATTTCATAATTTAGAAGCAAACAAATAAAATTATTTGAGTCCTAACACACGTTTCACAATAAATATGTGCAAATTATGGATTTAGTTATGGATTTATGTTTTAGAATCATTTACATAATTTAACTACAATATAAATATAAATACAAATTAATATTCATTTATATCACTTCCGTATTTTTATTTCAGAGTATTTATTTTGAAAAATCCAGAAATTATTTACTTCAAATAAAACACTAAGTAAAAAAACTTTATAATTAAAGATATGAAATTTAATTAATATTTGTAAGAGAAAAGTTTTATAATTAAATGATAACATTTTATATGTTAATAAAAAGTACTTAATAATTTATAATTACTATGAACTAAATATTAAATTATTAATTACATTTTGCTTACTTCATAATGAATACAGTTAAAGCTCATTCTTTAATTACTTTCAATCATCACTGAGAAATTTGTGATTCAATAGTACAATTCCTATTAGTAAAAAAGAACAAGGTCTAGACTATAAGACGACTCTTACGAGAAACAGTAAGTGTGATAAATTCCTTTTATAATACGATTCTTTTAATTATACGATATTTTGAAAGAATTAAATTCTTATGACTCGCTATATTTTATTTTATTATATCTTACCATATTTTACAGAGTAAACTATATCAATTCTACTTGTTCAAATATTTTTCTTAAAATACTTTAAGTAAAAGTATTTAGAGCCTTTTAATGTCAATAATAGATTAAATATAAATATACTGTATTAATACAAAAGTAGTATGTAATTTATAATTTTTTTATCAATTTACTATCTCAACTATAGTAATTCCTTAAAATAAATTAATAACAACTGCATAGAAATCGAAAATTCTGACTTATTTCATGTAACTACATTCTGTATAAATATAATAATAATTAAATAAAAATTGTAATTTTTTTACGTTTTACATGATAATTTTTACCTAACTATGTACTATACTCTTAGCTTTAAAATATTAAAAATAGTATTTTGAAAACTATTTACCATTATATTCAATAACTAGGACTAAATTATTTATCACTACATTTTTTAATAATTTATTGTGATATTATAGGTTTTAAAGTAGCTTCTAATATTAGTAGAATTAAAAACTATATTATAAAATTAATAACTTTTTTCAGTCGAAAATTCAATATCACTATAATATTTATAAATATAATTAATTTTTGGATAAAAGTTTAATATGCAAGCGTACATCAAATCGGTTTGAAGCAGGTTTATTATTCTATTAATCGTGATCGAAGCAACATTTAATAAATTTTTATGTTCAAATGAATTCTATCAAATTTAATTTAAAAGTAAATATGTAAAATTTTTTCATTTCAATTTAATAGTAAAATTTTAATTAAATTACTTTAACTTATGTTAAAGTTAAAGCTTTAACTTCAGCCATTATTGCCAAATTTGTAAATTTATAAGTGTAGTGTCAGTTTTATTAGACTACACACAAAATTTCACCTTCTCGTAATTATTATGAATATATAAGCCGTTTATAGTATAAAAAATTTCATTGATGTACATAATAAAGCATAAAGTAGTCGTTACCAATAAAAATATTTTTCGTCTATGTCTTTATAAAAATTAGTTTTTCATAAGAAATGTTACTTATAACTTCAATTTTTTCAAACTGTAACAAAAAATATCCTTAAATTCCATATCATTTTTGTAGAAATTTCAAGAAAAAAAAATGACAAATGTTTCCAACAGACTATTGTAGATTCGACGGCATTCTGATCACCGATCAAGTACGCTTTCAAGAGTACTGTTGGGAGTGTGTCATTATACGTTAGTTTATAGGATTTTTTCTGTTTCTCAATTTTTACACTCGCTATTGCAAGAAAATAAAATCTATCTTGATAAGATCTATAACAAAATCAATTTCTATTAAATTTTATCCCCGACTCTGAAGACAAAATAAATAATCGAGATATCTTAGGTTATTTATGATACTGAGAGAGTGAAGTAGCAAGAATTGAGAAAGAATAATATATCATAATTTAAACTAATATATATTCACAACATACTTCCAACATTGCAGTCAAAACAGTATCTAACAAGAAATAAGCAAGTCACTAAAGAAAAACTAGTTAGAAATGTATAAAAATTGTATTTTATAACATTTATGTCACTAAGACACTTTTTGATACTGTTGCATTTTACATGCGTTAATTTCAATTATTAAAAAATGAACATATTTTTCTTAGCGTAATGATAATTTTATGAAAAATGTTATATTAATAAACACACAAAAAAATAATAAATAAACTATTTTTTTATAAATAATAAATAATATAAATAATAAATTTTTATAAATAATATTTAATTTTTATAAATAAATATAAAAAATTTTATAAATAATATTTAATTTTTATAAATAAATATAAAAATTTTTATAAATAATAAATAAACTATTTGAAATACAACACTTTAAATTAGTTTTAATAAGATACTTTATATTAAATATAAAAATAATATAATTTAATTCATTTTAATTATAATAATAAAGTGAAGTGCTATAAAAATTAATAAACACTAATTTTAAATTATCATATTTTCTGATATACATTTGTAGTCCTGTTCTGCATTATCCAAAACATTGACCTCATAAATAAACAAAAACACTACTCAGATGGTCGGTAATGTATTAATATTTGAGGAAATGAAAAAAGTCTGACTGTATATATGTTTTATGTAATTAAAGCAGTTTATCTATTTTTACTTAAAACAATGTCACATCATTAACTGTCATAATATGGCATTGTAATTCCTACTTTAATCAGCTTAACAAAGAAATAAACTAGCGTTAATAAATTTAAACATCAGAATGATTGTTTCTTCCAAGAGCGTATTGAATAATTTTGCTTTTATTAAATTAATTTGAACTTTTAATACAAAGATTACATATTTTCGACTGTATGAGAACACGGCATATTGACAAATTTATTAATATCATATTATATGAAAATGTTAAATAGTTTACTTAATTAATTATAAGCAGATAAAGTAAATAGTATTTTCATTTTTTAAAAATTGATTTTAAAGATGTTTTTATCTTAATATCTAATTTATGTATCATTTAAAGAACAGGAAACAAAAATGCGTACGAGTCTATATCAGAATCTCGAATACAAAAAAATCTTAAAATTAAGTACATAACTTTTATTCGCAAAATTATAATTTCTTATTTTATTATAAATTAAATTAAATTTTTTTAATATTTATTGCCTAGTAAAGTCCAATATACTAGTGACTGAAAATTTTCGACAAGATTAATCCACAAACTTTCAATTAGATATAATAACGCTGACTTTGAAAAATAGATATTACACTTGCTTCAAGTTTTGTAATGTAAATATTATTACTTTTTAAATTATTGGCATATGCATTTGAATACATCACGTAATGTACAGAAATTACTCAATAATTAAATGTTACATTAAAAAAAACATGATGTAATGTATAAAGAGATTGTAAGTAACATCACTACCATGTAATGCAGTAATTGCCAGAAATCGATATCTTGTTAAATGACAGAAGTATTTGGATAATACAAGTGTAAATATCATATATAAATTCTATTTTTATAAATTAATTATTTATATATTTATTATATACATATATATCATTGAAATAACAAATTATTGAATTAGCTCATAATGTTAGAAATTTTTTATCAAATGACTAAAACGTTAACTTTGAGGAAATGCAAATCAAATTGAATCGTTGCGTACTCAGAGGATATAAAGACAAGGGACAGCATAATAGTATCCATGCACATAAAAATAAAGAATTTACAGGTTCTGCTGATGAAAAGAAGAACTATAAATAAAATGAACATTTTTAAGGATTAAAACTAGCCATGTAGGCAAATATACAAGCTTATCCGGAAATCCCTTGATGGAGTGATGAGCTCACAGAAATTCCGAGCTATGCAGAATGTATCTGACTGCGAGGATACACGTTGCGCGATGTCCTATCGCGTATGAGTGCTCATGTGCAAAAGTGAAACACAATACATACAATACACATAATACATCCAACGTCACATTAATAACAGAACGTTTCAAGAGTAAAGCTCCGTCTACCATATATCCACAGGTTGAAATTTCATTCATGGTATTATATTCATCAGTAATAGTAGTAAATGACTCAACTATCGTCATTTATGGACTATGGAAAAGTGAAGAGATCGGAGTAAAAATATGCAAAATCTAATCATAACATCTACAATTGCGTATAAAAAATCCCATGTTAGGCAAATTTTTCTTTGAAATATTAAATGTTATTTTATATAATTAAGCAAGTATATTTTCTAATTTCTTTTGCTGCTGAATGTGTATAAAATAATATCACATACTAAAAGTTATGTTGTCTAAACTATGGCAAGTCGGGATCCAGAAAAAGCACAGAAAAGCCAGAACAGATAGTATTGAAGATACCAGAACCATTACCAAAAAGCAAATACCGTGGCTAGAATTGAGATTCTGACATTGTACATTAAAACAGAAATTAATATCGCAACTGTTTTGCAATTGTATCTTGATGTATGTATTATATACGTTCCATCTGTAAACAAAATAAATAAAGACATGCTATTAAACTTTCTTTTTTTTAATCTGTGAATAACAACTACATATATGAATAAGAACTGGCAGAGATCACTCTTCAAACATCACTGACCCATTCATAAATATTTCGATTGAATATTTTAATAATTATCACACAAATATAAGAGATAAATCTTTGACTAATGGTCAGTAACTGAATTCGCGACTATTTAGAGATTATAAAAAAATTACATAATTGTCAAATAATTATAAATAGAATATGAATAATATCTGTAGTGTTATGCACATTCTTCAGAATTAGTAAGTAAAAAAGCTAGAAACTCATTGAAGTAAATATATAATACAAATAAATTTTTTGCAATAATTCTTTAACTTGTATTTTAATGTTATTAAGTTCTTAATTTATCATTTACGTAATATAATTTTGTAATGGTCAAAAAAATTTCTTTTTTATTTATTTTTAATATCAAAACAGCAGATTTTTAATGAATTCATTTAAAATAGATTTTAATTCCATTTCATTTAGTTTTATATTAAAAACTATTAAAATTAATTTTTTACTACTCATATTAAATAAAATAGTAATATTAAATTAAAGTATAATGAGAATAGTTAATAATTTAAAAGACTTTTTGTATTGTTTTCAGAAGAATACCGAATTTTTCTACAAGCGTTTGAAATTTAAAGTTTCACAGACCACTAATTTTAGATTAAAGTATATTTTACTAATTAAAATTTTTGTCAATTTTATAAACTTACATAAAATTTTTCAAATATTATATCATGCAAAATTTTAATTTAATAACATAACAATTACAAAATTAAATATTATAATTAAATTAAATAACTATAACTAAAACAAAGATATTTATAGTTTTTGTATACAAATTAAATTCAGATAGTAATTTCTTTTTACATTTAATCATGCTCTAAATTAATCTGTCTTTAATTTCCATCATGTGTACTCTCAATCGTAGTCCTTCAAAAGATGTTTTAAATTATAAAACTATTTACTCCTTTTTCTTGAACTTGAAAATCTGTAATGAGTAAAAATAATACATTATTGGTGTACGAAAACAAAAACGTACTCGAATAAATAATTTTTTAATTTCAATTTCAATTATTCTGTCCGTGTGCAATTGTACAGTATATCGTGAATATTATGCATTTATTAATTTTAAATTATTTAATTTTTTATTAATATTAATTTAATATTTGAATATTTATATGCAACTACATAAATCCTTATATAAATATTTCATAATTGTTTATTATAAATCAATAATATATGTAAAATGAATTATTATATTGTTTTGTAATGTAAATTAAAATTTCTTTTTTTATACTTTTATTTATGCTAACCGACATTGTAATACAAAAAGCAAATTTCTAAATTTGGTTGATCAATAATAGCCTCAGTTCTTTATTTATTAGCAATCTATTATTAATATTGTGAAAACTATAATAAAACAATTCCTAATTATCTGTAATTTTTAATACGAAATTGTTTCTCTCTGTTCGATTCTTTTTCATAGTTTCAAATATTGTTCAAAAATATACAAATCATAAATTAACAAATAATTATTAGAATGTTTTTATTTTGCGTAATTTATTTAATAAAAAATCTTAATACTTAATTTGTTAATACTTAATATGCCATTTAAATCTTTTAACTCGTTATAATTTTCTATAGCTTATAGACATTTCAAATTTGTCTCCATTCTCAATTTTATCTGACGAAATAATTTGTTCCATCTAATAGGAACAAAACAGTTTTAAATTACTCCTATAAATAGTTCTCGTTAAACTGAAAGTGATATTAAATGAAATCGAATTTGAAAATATTTATGTTTTAAATATAAAGTACTGTTATCATGTACTATATGCAGCAGCTATAATGTTTTCAATGAGAAGATTCAATGTACCATCAATGAATAAGTTTCTTGTTTTTATTACTACCACTTCTTTTATTCCGCTTATTCTTCGTTGTTTTCACTTTTAAAATGTTCTCTTAATTGCGCTTATCAAATATGTTTTTTTTAAGATTCAGGTCTTACAGCAAATTATTCTGTTTTTAAACATCATAGTTATTAATACTTTTTTTATACATGTTTTAAAATATGCATGCATACACATACTGATGACATGTATGTATATATAAATGCATTAAAGGAAGATGAAATTGGAAGTAAATTAAGTAAATAAATTCTTTTATGAAATTTATGTAAGTTCTTTCTCAAATATTATATATGCACAGTGACATAACATCTAATTCATATATCTTTTCAAATACATTAAATACATTAAGACTCTTAATTATTTAGAAATCACAAAAATATGTTTTTTCACCCTAAAATAAGAAGCGATCTACTAATGGAAAAAGGTCGTATTCACTAGCAAATTCAAACTTGCAACTATCTATAAAGCCCATCGACGTTCGTATTTCGATCAATAAATATTCTTCAAGGTTGTAACAGTAATTTCCATCAGCAAATACCGATCGAATCTACCAATATTAGTTGTTCAACCAATAAAGAACTAGCGAGAGTCAGCTTGTGCAAACGAAATTATAAATCCAATTCGGTCATAATTAACATAGCAATCGCCGAGTCAAAAACCAAGAATTGCTATGAAGTACTGCACTGCTATTTACGTATGATGAACTTTATCAGAAATACATAAGAAAAATATACTATTAATAAAAACAAATAATGTAGTTTTATTTATTTAAAAAATTTATTTTTCAGGAGTACGTAAAACATTCAAAATCAGGTATCCATGTAACTACATATTATTTGATTTCTTTATTACATATTAAGTAAAATTTTCTTAATATAAAAATTAAATAACCTTATTATTAATTATTAATAATTAATAATGTAAACACATTAAATTTAATTACTTTAAAGAATAAGTTGTACCTATTATCAAAGTTTGTTTTAACATAATGTGACTTTACATTTACAATCAATCTGTTTTAAAAACGAAAATTATAAAATAGATTTATAAACATAATGTAAATCCTTCTTACTTTAATAATATACTTTTTCTAAATTTTACTAGTCTCAATACACCATTTGTATTTTTCATATATTTGCATAGTAGAAATTTAAAAACAATTTTATTTTCTAGATATAAATTTCCAAATAGTAGGTAATAATACTTAAGGAATCTATGTATATATACAATTAAAATTCAATTGTTAACCTATCAGGTTCTAGTAATTTTTCATAATATATCCATATTAATTGAGAAACTTAACTTAGTTTCATTACATAAGGTAAAATTAGAAGATTGTCAAGGTATGTAATAATTAAATATAATGCAGTTGTCATCTTAGAGTATTACAGTACTTGTAACTACTCAAAGACTTATCATCTTGAAATTTATTTGAAAAATCGGAAAATATTAACTATATATGTTATTTTATAATATTTATTCAAAAAATAATCAACAATCGAAGTAATGTTAGTTTTTCAGTTAACAAATATGCTAAATTCTATTTTACCCTTTTGCTTCTTTTCAACCATTGCAAATCTAAAAAAATATATTAATAGATAAAAAATGTGAACAATACTCTAAATGTAAATTTATGTTTTATAATAAACATCACTTAGCCTACAGTATATATTATATTTCCAGCTGCCTAATGTTGAAGAAATAAAAATTTTGTTACATCAATTTTACAATCATCATTATCTCTGTAATTTAAATTCACTCGTTTTAAAGAAAAATATAATAATCACCTTAAATAAAATTACATTACTTAGATCAATGATCGCAAATCTACTTATCTGTATATTAAGTGAATAGCTTAAAACAATCTCGTACGATATTATATCGACCCACGTGAGTTTGCTTCTATCCGAAAAATCCACGATTTACAGTAAATAGCGCCATGCAATCTTAAGCCCGGAACAGCGCAATCGTTTTGCTGTGATAACGCCCTTCAAAGTATAGCGACACAACCCCTTATCAAGCTTAAAGCTTCGAGCTTGATTTTACATCGCAACAGTGGTGAAAATGGCTTTACCGGTGTCCCAGTTGCAAGACGATTAAGAGACTTGGCCGATCGAGCTCCGGAAACAGTCATGGCTTCTTTTTCATAAGTGTTAACTACACTTTGGTTGATGCATGCCACAATTTATACGTTTTTATGTGTGCGCCGGAATCGTCCATGCACTTATCATACTATAATACAGAGGATTATAATGATGTCGATAAGCGTTCTAAATTTGTTTATATATTAGTTAAGCTATTACCTTTAAATGTTTATTAATTTCATATTACTCATTAAGAATTCTTTAAAGCGAAAGAGCTTTATAAAAGTAGTATTTTAATTTTTAAGTGTCGAAAACCTTTATTCAGAAATATATTCTGTTTTATTACGTAATAGTAATTAATGCATTTTTTATAATG
Source organism: Wiebesia pumilae (assembly GCA_018907045.1). Lineage (NCBI taxonomy): Eukaryota > Metazoa > Arthropoda > Insecta > Hymenoptera > Agaonidae > Wiebesia > Wiebesia pumilae. The sequence continues at coordinate 7,391,240 of JACCHZ010000127.1, forward strand.
AATATTATAAGAAAAAGTAAAATAATTTCTGTATCTGTTCATGTATTCTAATGTATCATCTCATATATTATATCTACTAAGCAATCCAAAAATTATAGTTAAACTTGAAACTAACTACGTAATTTATTAAGAATTATACAAGATCATACGATTAGATAAACTTTTAACCGTTAGTTTGTAAATTTATGTCCTTTTTATAGAATGGAAAATAACTAGATAATATTGTAGGTTAATGCATATATTAATTTATTGCTAATAAATTTAATAACATTTGGTAATTACTTTCAAAACAAAGAACTTTTATTACTTTATTCTCAATTAAATGTTTACTTATTTATGAGTAAATAAACAATTACTCGAAAAAAGAATATTTAATATTGAAAAGTCTTTGCCTCGAAATATTCTGTTGGATTGACAAAGGACAAAATAATGAGACTTAGGTAAAAAATATTTTTGTTTTCAAATTTATTACGCTTGTAATACTAATAGTTTCATATATATTAATGTTTATCGAATGTATGTTTTATACAGAATATTAGATTACATCTACAAGGCATAAAATAAACAGTAATTACAATGTCAATAAAAGTAGCTATAGACAAAAAATGTAAAATACTATTTAATTGTGTATATATTATAAGAAATAATCCTAAGTAAAAATTTATCATGTTTTTAAAAGTTCATTTTAATAGTTAGTAAAACAATAATGAGAATTTGTGTGTGGGTGTGCGTGTGCGTGTTTGTGTGCATTTTATTATCTAAATATTGATAACATATTTCTTTTAAAACATCACACAAAAATGATAATAATGAAAATCTTTCTAAGAAAAATATGAAAAAATAACTAGAATTTAAAAAATATTAAAAACTTTGTTTATATTATTACGTATTATTTATGAAATATAATATTTAAACAAATATTTGTGACCTTTTCGAATATTATGAAATGTAAATGTAACTTTGAATTAAAATATTATGTTAACGCGAAACGTACAAATAAATGAATTTTTGATAGGTTCAATAACTTATAAATATACATATATTTGTTGAATTTACAAAAATCTATTATTTTATCTGAGTTATGTATATCTAACGTGAATAAAATTTTAATTAATTTCATACTTTGATTTTTTGTTATTTTAATTATTTATGTATAATTATAAATTTTAAGATATTTTTATAATTATTTTTATTGTTATTATATTATCATTATAAGTGTTCATTTACGTTTCTTTCAAAATATTTTTTTTTAAACAGGGCTTAATTTTTAATTATTATATGTAATATAATATACTGTTGATTACCTTTATCATATAACAATGAATATAACATAAATATTACATTTCATTAATCCATACCAGATTGATTAAGTATTTTAATGAGGTTTAAAGCAATGTATCATGTACGAGACATTTATTCTTGTTATTAATATGTACTAGTTGAATATTTTAGGTTTAAAGGATACCAAAATGAAAATTAGAAATCAAAAATTAAGTTCTAATAATCGTCTATTCTCTTTTACACATTCTTTTAAATTATTTAAATATTATGTTCAAATACAATTTGTAATCATATTCGATAATAAATTATTACGGTAAGCGAAAGAATATTTATTCATTGAAATAAGAATAATGAATAACAAGATGTATAAATAAATCAGCATAGCTATATCAATGATAACCGAATCATTTATCTGAAATTGTATTACAAATTAACGATTCATCGATTTGATTGCATGACAATCGTAACATTCTGGATTAAAAAAAATAAAATATAAGATTAATTGCATTTTTACTTGAAAATTAAAACAATTTTCAAATTAAATTAAAGAATTGAAACGTTCTAGCTTCATTGTTTGTTTTAAATAATCACAAGATTTATTATATAAACTCTTAGAATATTGAATTTAAAAAAACTTCATAATATAATTTTACTAATTTTCAGAATAAAAATAAATATTTAATTTTATAATGTTTACAATAAAAATTTTTTAATTTTCAGTTATTCAACTATTTCTAAAAAATTTATAATAAAGACAAAATATTAAACCTTACATTTTATCAGATTTGTATAAATAAGAATTTACTTTTCGCGCATACGTTTGTATAAATTATGTTCATGTAACTGATGATTATAAGAAATTTCTTTTATATATTATATCGTTTTTAAAATAATAATTATTGTTTACAAATTTTTCAAATAACTATAATGATTTAGTAAAAATAGAATAATAAACATGACATTTATTATATAATTATATTATTCATAAAATTTTATAACAATAAACCATTATTATGTTAATTAATAAGTGTTTTAATTTATAATTCATTACACAATATATATATTAGACTTTTATAAATATTCTTTTAATAATTAGCCTAAAAAACTACTTATTAAATTGCAGTATGATTTTACTAAGTATTGATTTTATGATTAACTTTAGTTCTGTACCTGTAAAATATTAGAAAAAATTTATGTATCTCGTTAAAGCTATTAATCTATAGATGCTTTTGAAACAAATTATTTTTAAACAATCTAAGAACCAATTCTTAATCAATTTTCTAATGAAGTTACATAATTATGCAATATATAAAATCTTTATTATAATTTATAATAATTTTATTAAATATTGTTTATGCTTTTCTACAAAAGGTATGAAAAATTACAATATCAAGAGATGGCGCCTGCGGTACATATTATCTTCAGGTTTTGTCAATTCAAAAAACTATAATATTGAAGTATACAAATTTCCATTAGTATAGAAATCGCTAATATATAAGAATTTGAAATTAAAAATTTGATATCTAGCCGACCGAAAGAGATATGAAATATCTAATTACATAGTAACTGTCACAGCAATAGCTCATTAGTACTTTTCCGACAGTTAATCAATAAAAGTCTCGCGAGCATTAAATTGTGAATTACAAAATAAAAGTCTACAAAAGCATATAAAGCCGGCCTATCATGCCACGCTCCACAGGTCTTTATGTAATCCTCTGTGTGTCTTCCGGGAGCGCGTGTCGTTATGCGAGGTACGTGTCACGAGTATCGCGAGACGTCACACCAAGTGCCCGATCTCGCGGTGTACCAAAAAGCCGCGCAACCGCTCCCGATGCGTCCAGCCTCTGACGCAATACGTCAATATTTTCGAACGAGCTTGCCCCCTTCGTAACGCGAATCGTAGACATGGCGCATGAGCGCATTCTTAACTTCTAACCCAACTCTCTACTTTCATCCCCTTCATCATTTAGCGACAGTTGTACTCGCAAGTCCTTTTGCGCTCGTGCGCGCACGCGCATACCGGCTTTGACGTTCTAAATGGCCTTCGACTGTCCGCTCGAACTCCTCCTGGACCATGCCAACTGATATTGCGTACGCTTCACCTTATAACTATTCAATTTTGCTTACGAAAGAAAAAGTGCTGTTTTTTCGTTATCGACCACATGTGAACAAAGGTTTATTTTTGTCACACCGTTCTATATTCGTATTTGAAAACGTGCATATGTATAAGTCACTTTATTTTATTTTAAATGCTCATTTATATAGCTTTGGATTGAAAGAATAAAAAAAGGGTTCTAGAGATATTTTAAACTAAAAACTTGACTATTTAAAAAGGTAAATACTAGAACTATTAAACGTAAACAAACGTTTTTTGTAGTTAATTATGAAACGTTTAATTGGTAATGTACTTATGACTTACACTGATTCAAAGTATGCTGATATATTCAGAATATTTTAATTAAAAGAGTATAGAATAATTATTCGAGAATATATTTCAACAATAGTCTGACAACTGTAAACTCAAAGTTTCCACTGTCTGATAATTATTTAATTAAATAATAATTGTATCCTGAATAATACTTATAGAATTTGTATAACATGAAATTTTTTATTTGATAAATATATTTCTATAAATAGTAACTACTTTACACTAAAAGTAAAAGAAATAATCGTTCAATCTTTTCCATGAATAATCTCTTTAAATTGTTAATCTTGATAGAATCATCCAAGAAATAAATTCATTAAAATTTAACTTATTAATTACGATGTTCTTAAAGATATCAAAACTATCTAACCGAAATTATAACTACAGATAAAACGATTTCTCGTATTTTAAAGAAATTATTTTAACTTTAGTCAGTGATAGCAGAGTAATTACAAGTCCACAACTAATTCATCTATCTCAAAATAATCATGTTTCTATGATAAATCTTTCTTCTTGAATAGTTATGTTTATTTAAAGAGTTTCTATGATAATTTTTTATTTAAAACTTTTATAAATGAACCTTTCACCTTCCCAGAATATCTGTGATCTCATAATGATCTCATGCATAGTATATAAATATATCTTAATAATGACAAGAATTTTACTAAAGCATATTTAACTATATCATAACAATTATTTTAAATTGATACATTAGTGTTTACCCAAAATACATAACTCTACATTACTGAAATACGAAGTCTAAATGCTCATAAAGCAATACTTTCAATATATTAACTTTCTCCGATTAAACATTCAATTTTTAATATATTATAGAATTTATTATATAATAATCCTTTATTATACAATAAATTTAAAATTAATTTTAAATTAAATTAATTAAATTAAATTAAATTAAATTATTTAAAATTAACTAAAGTAATTAATGGAATCAAGTAAATGTGCAGTATCACTAGATACAATAGTATCAAACATCGTAATATAGAATTAACCCGTGATAATCTAGATTTCGGAAATTGTTTCAAAACTTTTAATGAAATCTATTTAATAATAAAACACATCTTTAGGCACATTAACCTAAGCAAAAACCTAAGATAATTCGATATAAAGATGCCATTTTGATAAGTATATAAAGCAAAGAATAGAATATTTTTTAAAAATAAAATATTGTATTTCTATATGTTTTTATCGAAAAGGAATAATTAAGAAGTATTTAAGAAAATATGGTTAAAAACAATCAACTTATATAAATTATTACACGAAATACCATAATACATCATTTCTTCATTTAAATAATATAATTTTTTAGACTCAGTTGATTAATAAAACAACGTGTACTATTTTATAAAATATACAGTTTTATAATATAAAACTGTTCTAACCTTATTTTTAGAAATGAAAATAGTTCTAAAGAAAGAATTCTATATTGCTTATTCTAGATATATAATATCTAATCTGATGGTATAAATTATTATCAATTTCGAAAAAAAAACGAATGAGTATCATATGAATATATTTCAAAAATAGAAAAATTTTCCAATATTAATTTTACACTCAATAATATCAGATTTATGAAAATTGTATCACTTAAATTGTGCACAGATAATCACGACTTTAATAGTATTTTATTATAACTCATAATAAAAAGCAAAAATTTGAAGAATATACTTGAAAGTTTGGTTGGATAGTGAAAATTAAGCACGATGTATCAAAGACAAAGCTGAGTTAAAAAATAGAAAGTAAAAAAGAGCACGTAGAAAAAGTGAAAGAACCGGAAAAGGAAAAACCGCAGACAAAGTTTATTAAAGCAAAGCATAAGCTCTTGCCTGTACGCTTGTCATGAGATTTAGGCTATATGCTTAAGCGGACATTTGTGAATCTCATTTCATTTTTCTCATCGTCTATATATTCAGCCTATACCAAGGAAGTTTCTTTGTTCCTGCTACTTTTCTTTTTTTACCGTAAAAGTTAACATCTGCTAAATCGTTTGAAAATTTGTCCATGTACGTTCCTACTAGATAATTTTATAAAATGTTACACTATTAAAACATACGGACTTAATTTCTTATTCTGTAATGCACTCTCATTCACCAAATTTAATTCAACATAACGAGGATAGAATATTGCTTTAAGTGATTGCCTTTAAAACCTCTAAATATGCATAAAACGATTTACTATTTTCGACTAGAAAGTACCCTATCATGAAATAAAAATATAATTAAATTTTTTCTTTTAGTTGAGGATTTAAGGTTGAATGAATCATAGAATAATTGATCCAATTGCTGATAGCGTCTTAACTAAAGACGTTTTCAGTTATTTTATTTGATACTTAACCAAAACTTTTTATATTATACGAATATTCATAATTCAATGTATAATCAATTCATGCCTTATTTATGTACATATTGTAAATAAATCACTAAATATTTAAAATTATCAATTTGTAAATTTAACAAAGTAGAAACGTTCTTCTTAAGTTGAGTAACATATTCATTTTACATCTGAATTATTTTGTAATATAAGTGTTAAATTATATAAGACCAAAAATTGTTGATATTAATATTTACTTTAATTAATTTTCATTAGTTATAACTTGGCTAATAACTATTTACTTCGAAATCAATTTTACTTAATTTACACAAATTTCTTTTTGGTAATTTGCTTCAGTGTAATCAAAATCAGTTGTATTATTGATTAATAGAATTGTATTATAATAAAAACACGCATTTTTTCAAAAAATTCTTTTTATTGTTATGCTTTTATTTATTGAATAATTTCAAATAAATTATTCTTTAAATTTATATCTATCAGAATAATATAAAGAAATACCAATTAATTTATTTCAGTTACATTTATAAAATTTGATAGCACGTAAAGAAGATTATCTATCATTTAGTTTTCTACCCAACCAATAAATATAACAAAATATTTCTCTAAGAGTAAATTTATAATTAAATTATAAACCAAGCAGTAATTGATATCTAGCATAATATAGTAAATTAAGTCATACATAAATTAAAATTTGTATTAAAAATATAAATTTGTTTTATCAAGAACTTTTTAATTATGTGATTTTTGTAATAGTAATCTAAATAATAAATTATGAAATAAAAGTATGTTGTTATTCAAAACGTTACAGTATACTAAGTATTAAAATAAATTTACTTTGTTCTACAAACTTTTGTACTTTTTCATTGATTTATTATTATTCAAATGCTTTTCTTTTATGAGATTTAAGAAATAATATACAATTATAGAATTCAATAATCATTTCAAACAATAAATATTTCATTGGTATGTGCTATTTATTTTGATAAACTTGAAAACGCTTATAATACGTTGAGTAGAATAACCAATGCAAGCAGAGTCATATTGAAAATTAATTTTATCCATTTTGCTTTAAATTTAATAAACAGCAACTTATTTTACCAGTCTTATGTTATTCTTCACCTACATTATTTCAAATTAATAAAAATCTATTATTTTATGCAGTACGTAAATCTGTATAGTTTTAGATGATCTTTCTGAAAATGAATTTCTACAGGCACATAACTGTTAGTTATTATTCAAAATTGAAAAATCAACTAAAACTAATTTGAAAATTGTTTAAATAAAATGTAAAAAATATGAAATTTTATATTCTTGTAGTATCAATTAAATTAAAACTATAAAAACCTATTTCTAAAATAATTTGTAATCATCGGATTTGTATTTGAATAGCTAAAATTAGACAAATTGTTTTTCCTTTAAAAAATTTATGTAAAAATTTAATGCCTAAGATGTATAAAAAAAATAAGTATACATAAAATAATACAGTATTATTCGTTTTTATGAAAGTATATTTTATTCTGTATCATTCATATCCCGTATCCTTTACTTACATAACTGAATATAGATGAGTTTATCATAATTAATATTACGCAAGATTTTCATGATTAATGTTGATACCCTTCTTCATCAATCCTCATAAAACATATTCTATATTTCCGCATTCTTCTTATATCACTTATCTCAACATCATCGTAAAGTCTAATTCTGGACGACGAAACATCACCGTTTTTCTTATATCACGAAACGAATTTTGACCCTAAGGATCTAAATAAAGAGTTTCTTCAAATATATGCACACATGCATACGCAAGCTCCTGTAATCGTGAAACATTCCAAGGCGATCGGCGCTGGTGTGTCGCTTCTCAGCAAGGCCGCGTGCGTCGCAACGCCATCAGTAGCGTCCTTCCACCCTCTCATGAGTTAACCAAATTTATGCTTGGGGCGCCTAGTGCACCAAGAGACGTAGAAAGTGTCACGCGCGTGCGTCTTAGCGAACGACAGGTGCGCCTCGGGATTAACTGTTGTGTTTTCGCTATTCTTGTTGTTTCTGTTGTTTCTGTTGCGCTGCTACATAGTAGTAACATCAGACAAAGGAGATGACTACCTAACTCCGATGAACAAATGACGCTTCGTTTATATGTACGTGAATTATTATCTCACTGAGTCGAGAAATGTACAGCGCAATTTTCAGAAGTCAATAGAAAATTGTATCTCTGTACATAACCGATTGGTTCTATCGATTATTCATTCATTTCGTATTGAAATTATAGAACATAATATAATGACCTATAGTTTATTAATTAATATTCTATTTAACTGTAAAAGCAATTTTATCCGAATGAAAGAATCTTGACAATAAAATATGCACATCATTCACTGTATTATTCAATTAAACAGTAACTTATTTTACAATAATTGTGTTGTCAAGATGTAGCGACTGGAAAGATTTGAAAAAATTTTTGTTAAATATTCTTTTCGCTCTCAATTATAGAACTGATATAATCGAATAAAAATTTATTCTATCACAATATCGACGCGTGAATAAACTTTAAGATATACGCTCTCTTCTTCTCAACAAAATAAGGTGAGCAAGTGTAAAATCATCAACAAAATATAATCTTGTCAGCTCATCTATAATATTATTTCGTCATTCGGTTATGAAACATTATTGATTTTACACATTAATACGCAACACATATGATTCTATAGTATATAAAATTAATTCATTACTCACAAAAATAAAGTATTCGAGTAAACAAGAATATTACTTGTAAAATTTCTTTATTTACAGAGAACATAAAAAGGTAAACATTTAAATATAAATTTTAAATTTCAAGAAAAATTTTAAATTTTAATTTTAAGAAAATCCCCAATCTTAGAATACTAATTTATTAAATATATAGAACTCAAATTTAAAAGAAATTAACAAGTATAGTTAAATAATGAAAGGTATTTTGGTCAATTACTTTACATTGAAGCATGTAACTTTCATAATATATAATGCAATTGATAAAAATAGTTATTTTCAGTTCATGTCAGATAGAAGCAATCATTATCTTACTATACAAATCTACGTATAATATTTGATGCATAACAAATTCCTTATAAATTATACTCAGTTTTATGAAAAAGCTGAATATAAATATATTAGACATTACGGGTAAAGTAAACTTAATCAACCAATAAAAATACCTGCCTAACTTCAACAAGTTTACTATTGCATTTCACTGTGAAAGAAGAGGATCACTAGATTCGAAACTGAAAACTCTATCTAATATTTTTAGCAATGAATTGAAGCACCAGAAACATATGCAATGTTACTATGTCGATAGTTAATTATATCGCTTTATTATTTATGCTACATTATCTATATTTTTATATTTCTATTCCATTATAGTATAATTACCAATTGGAATAAATAAACAAACATACACGCAAAAAAGTACCTTTTTGTTAAATAGCTCTTGTGTGAATATATGTCCCTAATACCAAAAACTGAATATTCATTTAAATATAATAATAACACATAAAATACGCTTTAATATTGAAACAATAAGTGAATTATAAAATGAATCAATATTAACTTTAATTTCTTAATAAAAAAGAAATCGTTTCTATTATTTAAAAAATAATAATACTACAATACTAATTTGTATAAGTATATATTTTTATAAGTAATATAAATATACTTTTTTTATAGGTGGTTTTTAAAGGTTTACAACTTTTATGAATAACTTCCGAATCAATTCTGACTGTATAGGGTGACTCGGATCCATGAGAGCTTAGCGGATGTAGTTTGAACTCTATTTGCTAAGTGACCAATCATTGATAGAATACTTGGATGTATTAGGTCATGGGGATTAGTCCAAGACAGTGGACAGAACTCCGAGTACTTGAACAGCAAGATTCGAACAGAGGCGTTCATGTCTCTTACTTAGTGATATTTATTCTCTAACTCCAATTGTTTACACTATATAAATTAACAGATCAAGTACAATTTCAAATAAATAATTCAATTATCACTTTAACTTCAATTACTTCTCAAAAGTAGACACTTAATATCACGTTAATATGTGAACTTATTTTTGAATTGAAAAAATTTAAATATTAAAATATACAGTGATAAATTACAAAGAATTTTGAAAATTATCTCTTTGAATTCTATCAACTATGATAATTTGTTATTCACTGTAACTTATTTTAACTAATATAAATCATATTTTTAGGGTTTATACATATATATATGACATCTAATATTATGCAGGATAATAAATTGACTGAATTGAAAATTGAATATAAATTGAAATTGACTCATTTCAATTGTTTTTCATTCAAAGTCAATTGAAAAATTGACTATAAATAATAAATTGACTGAAACCAGTATCTCATTCATGTAAAAATTATTCTAATAACAAAATTATCAAACTAGCCAATTTAATATATCAAATTTAAACTCTACAGGCACTATTATCTATTTCATTCGACATATGTACATTATATCGAGAAGAAATTATTGTATAATAAAATTTAACGTATAACCTTTCTAATCACTTCTAACTTGATTCGGTACCGGAATATTAGTGAATTATTTTGGAAACGATTAATTATTAGAGAATTCATAGTTAAATCAAATATATAAATATGAATATGATGCTCTAGAGTAAAAAGAAGAAAAAGAAAGAGAAAAAATTTTCATAAGTTCGAGAAATGAACTAAATACATCCACTGTTTGAAAACTAAAATAACTTTTTATAAAATATTTACTTCTTTCAAAGTAATTCATTTTATAAAGTGTATTATAATTTAAATATATATGTATATCTATATATAAAATTATAATAAATACAACATACATAATAAATATATAGTATTAAAGTATTTTAAGTATCACACTAAATTTTAATTGTATAAGAATTTAACTACTTCTTACAGTTTCATCTTGACCATTTATCGAATTATTAACTATGCATTACTAAAATGTACCATCGTAATGGCTTTTATGTAAATAGAATTTTAATTCTTACTTTACCACTGTTACAATTTAATAATATATTTTTAATAATCTATACTCTCATATACATTATTCGTCTTAATTGTAAATTACTAAATTAAAATAAATTAATTTGTTACCAGAACTTTAACACTACTTTTTATAAACTATTTAAGTTTCATAATATCTGTATATAAGTGAATCAATGTACAGTATTAGTACAATTTTCTTAATTAAAATATCATTTTTTTGTTTAAAATACTTAATTAAAATATCATTTCATTAATACATTTATTTGAATACAATCATAAAAATAGAATACTGATTTTCGACAAATATTAAAAATACAAATAAAAAATACAGTAAGCCAAGGAAAACAATTGAATATAATTTTTTTCAAATTGTTGAGCTTTATATATACGTAAGAAACAAAACAATCCTTATCTTTTTTACTAAGAAATTGTAAGGTAATTATCTTTTAAATCAAATAGTGTAGAAAAGTAGTAGAAAATTTATAAATTTATTCTATTTTACTAATGGTTTACATATTGTTACATAAAAATACATTATAACCATAATATTTTTTTTAATTTTACGACATTATTGACTTTTCATGTTATAAAACTCTATAATTAACTGGAAATTTTTGAACTTTCGTAATAGTAATGAATTTATAAATGAACGCTTATCTCCATTTAGTTTCTTAACTAATAACTACACGTTATTTTATTACAATTTCATATTATTTATTTCACATACTTCCCAGATTTGATTTTTATCCTGAAATAATCCCTGATTAAATAATTTAATACAAATATATTTTATTAAACTTTAAAAATTATTCAGAATACTAACTTATATTATTTATATTCTATTACAATGATTTTAATAATTCTATTATTAAATCAGGATAAAAATAATTACATAATTAAAATAAACAATATCACTTTTATAAAATCATTTTACGTTAAATGTAATTCAAATAGATTGAAAAAATGTACAAAGGAAATATCAGAAAATTATGATTTAAAAATATAATACTTTTTGTGCATATATTATCTATTACTATTTATTTTTAAAATGATTTGTAGATTTTTATATTTTGGATACGAATTAATTTTCATTATTGACATAATGTTAAATTTACAATAGAAAACTATTTTCAGCATCAGAAATGCATAAAAAATACTATTTTAACATTAAAATCCTGTTAAAACTCTACAAATAAGCTAACTTGTAATTCTATACTTTTCTTATGTCTCTACTTTATGTATTCTACTCTATTTATTTTATAGCTACATCATATTGTAAGTAATACGTATGATTTTATATCTATAAAATTAATAACATCCGATAGTAAATTCAAGGTAGAGTACAAAATATCTTTTGAAAATTCAATAGATCATATGAAAATATATATGAACACTATTGAAAACAAATAATATTTTTTTAACTTTTAAAAGGTACTTGGAGGACGAACACATATTGAAGCAATAACTACATAAATTTCTAATTAATACTTTTTTAGATGTTGTTTATCCATACAAATTATACTTCGAAATACTGTTTAACATAATGATAGTTTTATATTTTTCAAAAAAAGTAAAATCCCTAAATATTTCTATACTATCCATTAAACGTTCATACTCATATAAAGTTAAATATATTTGAATAATCAAGTATTATTTACTATATTATTTACTATATTACTATATTAAATTATTAAATAATACTATATTTAAAAAAGTATCATTCGAGCGAATATTCTCGAAAAATTCGGGTTAAAAGAGTTTCACGTAACAGAAGAAATATAATATATATTTTGTATAAGGACTTGAAATTTGTTATATTTCTTTTTATATAAGAAATATAAATAAGAAAATTACATTTGTTTAATATAGAAAATAATAACAGTTTCATATTTCCATTTAAATTCACTTAGAAATTATACTCTCTGTCTCTTATATTTTAATATTATATTTTCACGTAATGTAAATTATATTTATTTTACAACATATAATAAAAATTATCCTACTTTGCAAAATGTGAATTTCATTTCACTTGAATTAAATTTCTTGTTAAGTAATATTTAAAAAGAAATGAAAGTAATTATGACTAGAAAAATTGGTTTAAAAATGTTACTAATTAACTACATTCGTTGCATTTTTTATACTAAAAAAATTTCACTTACATAAAATTGCAGAATATTAGGAATAGAAATAAAATATGCAAATATTCATATAACAATATATTAAATTATTTAATTATCTCGTTATATAGTTGAATAGTTTTCTAAGTACAAGTAAGTCTTTTAATAATTCATATCATAATTATTAAATTATTTTTAATATTATAAACATTAATAACTTTTATTTATAAGACCCTTTGTTATTTTATTTGAAAATTCGTTATTTATCTAAATAAACATGAATAATTTTAATTTTAGTAGTTTCTTAATGAATAAATTATGTTTTCTCTGAATACATACCAAAAATACTTAATTGTATTCAATATTTTAATAATATACATTGTTAAAAATTTTCATTATAATATACATGAAAAATTCCTTGGTCTTTAAGTATTTTTTATTAAATGTATTACTTAAATATATACATAAGGAAGTTATGATAATTTTCTGCATGATTTAAATTTAATTATAATCAAAATACTTAACTATATTTTGAATTGTAAAGTATTATCGAATTCTTTAAACAATTACAATAGTGAAAAAATCTATTTTATAGTAACTGTAAGAAAAATATATTTATTTCAAATGTAACAAATATTTATAACATATTTATATAAGATTTCATAAAAACTCAATTAAATATTAATAATGTAAAGATATTTCAATTACTCAGCTCTTATAATATAATGAACAATTATTGAATAGAAAACACTCTTTTAGTTTACAATATTACTTTAAAGAAACTAAATTTATCGAAAACATATCCGACATAAAAAAGAAAAGCATTTTAGAGGATTTCCAATCTAACTTTTCATTCTCTTGTAATGCCTTTAGGCAACACGTCATCCTCATCCTTTCTCTGTTTTGCTTAATTCCGATGAACATTTTCATGATCGAGCATTAAGTTCATTAAAAGTTTTGCGCATGGCAAAGGATGTGTTATTCAATGACTCTCGAGAACAAGAAATATCGAAAAACAGAGGCACTTTCTCTTGACGATGAGAATGTATATGTGTATATGTATATATATATGTATGATTTTTACATTCACAATTAAAAACATCAAAAAGAATATAAGAAATTTCTACTTTTTGTTTGTTAATTCTAGTATAACTAAGCATTTTTGAGTTTACAAAGAATAATAAATCTAACATTTTTCAATCGAATATAAAATTCACATATTAAAATAAAATTTAATGTAAACATAAACCTATAATAATAAATTATAATAAAAATTTCGCGGAAATTTTATAAAAAATAATTTAATTAATAATTAATAAGTTAAGAATTAAATTATCATACAATACAAAATGATTAAATTAAGTAGGAATTATGTATACAATAATAAACTTACTAAAAGCTTAAGGCGAAAATATAACTTTATGATATTATTTCATAACGAATTTAAAAACGTAATTACTATTCAACTGATCAAATTTTTATTTAATCGACAATATTTATAATTCAACTGATGATTTAATTCTATGAAATTCAGTACAAATTATGACAATTCAATATTCGAATTATCAAAAAATCTACAAGGTAATAATTAATAATATTTATATATTATTCAAAAATTTATTATATTTTTCGAAAATAATTCAAATATTTAACTAATCGATTGAATTGATAAAATTAGTAACTATATAAAATAAAGAAGTTCTATATTGAATTTAAAAAAACTAGAATTTTGCCTTTCTCTTTCGAAACATTGTACAATTTGTCTATATACAAGTGTATATAGACAAATACAAAGCTCAAAAAATATCTTAGTGTAATGAATCATCGAATAAAAAATAATAATTTAAAAACTATCTTGAAGTTCAACTTGAACAACAATTAATTAGAATTATTCGCTAGTATTAGAAAAAGGAAAGATAAATGTACGACATTTGGACTTGACATATATTTCTATGTACTTATGTGCCTTAGTTATATTACTACTGAAAAAATTGAGTACAGAGCCTCTGAGAAAATAAGACCCCATTGTTGCGAGATCAAATAATAAAGAAGAGAAATGTTCCATTTATGTTGCCTTAATTACTCAAATTGTCAACTCTCGGTGCAAAAGTTGGAAGATAGTGAACACGAAAAAAGAAAGCGAATTATATTTCTTGTATCTCTAACTTCAACGATGGCAAGACGCAATTTGATTTGCAATCTGTTTGTAGAAATAGAGTAGATGCTTCTTCATTTACTGGTTTACTCTCTATCATTTTTTCGTACTTTATCTTTTGCTTGTAGTCTCAGATTCTTTGCCCATAGCATCGGATATAAAGACTCTCGTATTATGTATTGAAAAAAACTTAAGGGAATGGCTTAAGGGAATTCACTTCTGGCTTCTAATATTTCGTCAAGCTCAGTGAAGTAACTTTTTTAATTAAGTCATTCTTTAAACTATGCGAAAATATCTAAAGCACGATAATATTTGTTATTGTTTTTGCTTTTCAAAACTTATAATTATTTTGTACTTTTTTCTTATAATACAAATTTGAATTTACTATTTGAAATTTTTGAAGAATAATTAAGTAATATTTTTATAATTACTATACAATTAATACTTTTAACGAATACTTTTTTTTTACATGAAAAAACAAGATTATTTGATAAAAACTTTTCACTCTTAAAAATATAGATCTAGGAAGAATACAATGTATTCTAATATAGATTTTATATTAATGTTATTCAAATAAATTGAAAAAGGTACAGTTTACGTTATAAACTATGATTTTTTATCAAAATCAATATTATTTTTGTAAAAAGTATTATTTTACAATATGAAGCAATATTAGCAAAAATTAAATAAAATGAAGTAATTTAGTAGTAACTAAATATCCAAAAACTAATGAAATCAATGTCATCAATGAAAATCAATGTCTAGCATACTATAAAATTAAAATCTTAAATAGGAATATAATTAAATATCTTATTTATGAAAAATGCAACAATTAATTAGAAAAATTTAGATTAAAATATTCCCTTCTCTATATTTCGTATGAGTCAAACTCGGGACAAAGGTAAAGCCGAGTGGAAAAACTTATTTTTAAAATAAGTTTAATTAATATTTCAATAATATTTAATTCACATTTCATAAAGCCATATTCAAGTAGTTGAATAAAAGAATCAGAATCTTACTTGAGGTATTACAAGTTTATTGCATTATTTTATTTCAGAGTAAAGTTAAATTAATTAATTTAAACTTTTAAATGGATTACAACAGAATCAATAGGTTTCTGTTATTGTATTCTAATTTGTTATTATGTTAATCAGCTAATTACATTATATTTATTTCATTATAAGTTTTTATTACTTATAAGTCTAACTTAAATATTAAATTTTTGTATGTTAACCATACAGATTAAACAAATATTATTCTACATAAATTTTCTGTATCATCCTTACATATATTAAAATAACTATATACTAATTATTAATTTACTATTTATACATAAAAACTGTATAAATTCATTAAAAAATAATTAATTTTGTTGATAAAATAAAAAATACCTGGAAAATTAATCAATGTAATCATTTATATATTTTAAAATCCTAAAAAATTAGTCCACAAAGTAAAATTATTTCATGTTTTAAAAATTCAAAAAGTGATATCAAATTGATATTTAAGTAGAATACATTACATTAAAAACTATATAACTATAATTAGTACATAATTAACTGAAATGTTATTTTATTCACAGCATTCTTTATAATAAAGAAATAGAAATATATTTTTAAAGAAATATGTGCTTGAAGAGAAGAAATTATTTATTCTACGAATGATAACAACTTTTTAATAAATTTTATTCAAAATTTATTCCTTAAATAATAGTAACGTAATATAATATTATATTTGTTATTAATTTTACTGTAATACCTTATTTATACTTGATATAATTCGTATATAATTTATGTTGATTATTAAAAAGAGTAGAATCAAAAATTTTATTTTAAAATTAAAAATATTTGCTTTTTATGAATTTGAATTAATCTCTTTTATTACTTGATTTAGTAAAATGAAACATTATTTTAAATTCTTTATTTCAGTTACAAAAATCTTTTCAACAAATTTTTGAAAAAATGCATATTTTGACATTTGATTTTGTACTATGATTATGAGACAAGAATGATTCGTAAATAATTATTAGTATTGTTGGTTTACTTGAAAAACGGAATCCATGAAATAAAATGTGAAGTTTTAGGTTCAACTTCTATCCAAATAAAACCGCCTGCCACTTTTTAAGGAATCCTTCCTTCAAGAATAATCTTTATTATAGACAGTACGTAACAACTACGTGTATGTATTTCCATATTTAATACGTAAAATTGCATGAATAAATTATCCAATGTTTATCATCGTTGAAAAAAATAAGAATAACACTGTCCCTTATTGTATATTAAATTAATCTATTCAATGATTTTTTATATTCAATGTGTTAAATGTAGTATAATATTGTTTTAAACGATTCGTTTCTACCATAAAATTATTTGCTTTTTAATATGCTAACGAAAATTATAAACTAATTTATTATTTTTTATTCCTAATCATTTCTCATCAGGAACTAAACTAATTTAAAAATTTCACAACGTTGATAATGTTGATTAAATTTGGTGTTTGTATATCTGTAGATGTCTGTCAAATATATTTATGTGTCTACAAGAGATATAAAAATAATTATTTATTTAATAAAATATTATGCAAATATTTTATAATAAAATATAAAAATTAATTTATTATCTTTGAAAACACTTTAAATGTATATGTAATCGTAGTAATTAAAAATAAAATTGCATATTTTCATAATATCATATTCAATAGAATTGCATTTTAAATATCATAGTTTTATTCGATTTGTCATTAGCTTAATTCTTAAAAAATTTATTAAAAACTAATTCTACTAGATAGCGAGCATTGCATTAAGTTGAATTAATTATATATCAGAAAAGTATAACTATTGCTGATTCAGCTTCTTTAATAAAAACTAAAATATATAATATAGTATTGTGCTGAAAAGTAGTATGTATAAGTAACTTTGATATATACATATAAAGAATATTGCGCAATTCCAATGAACTTACGTGCAAAAATTAACTGATAATGTTTTGCACATTTTTTAATAAGAAGCTTTTAATTTTTTAATCATTTAAATTAACGGGATACAGTTTTATTATTAATTTATTATTGCTTTAAAAAAAATTTAATTATCATTTTGTTCATGTAACTTTATTATTATCATCTGTAACTAGGTTTGTACGATTGTATTGCTTACTCGCTTACATTCTCTCTCTTTCTCTCTCTCACGATCTCAGTCTTTCTCACATCGTAGCTTTATTTTCTTCATTAAAATGACAACTAGACATAATATTTTGCTCCATAGGAATAAAGCGCGTATTCGACCAATAGATAGCTTTGCAAGAGGCACTCGCTTTATGATTTCCTTAATTCAGCTTTCAATGATTCATCACACTTCCACTAACCACACAGTTGAACTTGTAAAAATTTCAGAACAGAAATGGGATATACATATTAATAAGACGAGCGCGTGCGGCGCCCGCTTCTGTCGTAGACATATTGCTTTTTGAGCTTCAATACTCCCACTCGACTTTTCCTTTATTCCGAGCTTGACTCATACGAAGTATAGAGAACGAAATTTTTCAGTTTCAAGACGTTTCATAGTTGAGTCTATATGAAGTTTTCTTTCCATTGTTGAATTATATTAAAGCGATATTGTTTTCATACTATTACAATCATTTCAAGTGTTAAAAAATTACAAAAAGTTAGCAAATTATTTATTGTACACTCATGCTTTTCGTGAATTTAGAATAAAACTGACTACGGTGCTTAAATAAACAGATGATAGATTTATTATTTTTATAACCATAATTCCTAATTATAATATCGACATATTTTATTCTACATTATTTTATATTTATTATAAAACAACAGCGCAATTTTTTAATATAAACAATCATTCGCTTTTAAAATGCTTTTACTATATATTTAGATTTTATTAATCATATTGTGCCGATTTTAGCTTCTGAGGATATATAATTATAGCTTAATAAATTATTTTGCTGTCTTCTAATATTATTTACATTTCTATTATAACAGAATTTAATTTATTTATAAATTAATAAATAATTTTTATGTAAACATATTTCATTAATTGCTGAAATTTATATGTATATATAATTTTTATTTTTTATTTGATTTTATTTTATTATTAAATTTATATATTTATATAAAAGAAAATATTACTTATTAAAATATTTTAATGTAAAATCTATAATATATAAAAATATAAAAATTTCACAAATTCTTTAAATTATGTATTGTAAAAATATAAGAATTTTTAAAGTAAACAGTGCAAAGAAATGTTGAAAAAACAAAGTACGATTATACGACTACATTTTAAAGAAACTTTTAAAAATTGGAGCCCATATTAAATACACTTAAGACTGAAATTTGACATACATCTTCATCCATATATCTACCTTAGTATGCGCTTAAACAATCACTAACACTTTAAGCTCACTAACTCTTTAAACTTACACACTTCCTTCACAGTTACAAATTAGTATTGAATGATTGACACACCTACTGAGTACTTCTTATTCATTTGTCTTCCACTCAAGCATTGACGTACTTCTACCCATCTTTATGTTCATTCATTCTTCTCCAATCACAATAATGTGAATTTTCCCAGATCACAGGAGAAAGTCAGTGAATTATATTGAATTTGGCTCAAAACTTAAATTATACATTCAAATTTGAAAAATTCGAATCATTCATTCAATTCAAATAAAGTTGAAGTTTCTTCCGTATATAAGTATGATGTTAGTCATAATAGTCAAGCGCAAATATACACAATTTTTTCAAAAGTTAGTGGCTCGTTATTCCAGAGACTTGGTTCATTCACCTAGATAATTACACCATCCTCTTTTTTGATTCATTTTAAACAGTTCTTTCCTAGGTTTCAGTCAAAGAAAAAGATTCTCGACGATTTCGCGCACTTTCCTAGATAACATGCTCAAAGTTACTGTCCCTTTCGATGTTATCACTGACGTACGCTCCAATGAATTTTCGCGTGCATTTTTTACGTCAGTGTTCGCAGTAGGATACATTCCATTTGTTAAAACTATTTTGTGATGTTTACATAGTAGAATGTTGTTGAATAGAGATATTGAGGAAAGTGCACGTCGACAGTCATCCTTGACAAAAGTGAGTGAAACGTTTGTCGTTCGAGGCTATGACACACGAACTTCGTGCTCGTACGACTCGATGCATTTCCATGTCACAAAATAGTTATTGCTCCTCAATATTAAATACTCGCAATTCTTAGTGAAAATTTGTTGTACGTTTCAAGTTCAGAATGATGGATAAGAATTTCATTTTGTTTTCTTGCTTTGCTAACAGTCTAGATCCTTTATAGAATGAATAATATATTTAACTCAAAATACATTTCTAAATATATATCACCGACTACAAATTTTAATTAAGATACTTATTATTTATAAATATTCATAAATATTTATAAAAATTACAAAAAGATAAGCAATCATTCAATATATGATTTATCTATCTTTTCAAATCTAACTATATATTAATATCTAATTCATAACATCTTAAACGTTAAAAGAAATAAATTTAATAGTAGTTAATTAGCAAGTATTATCTAAAAATAATAGTAAATCAATATTATACAAAATTTAGAATAAATAGATAGAATAAATTGCTTTCATTTTATAAAACTAAGTCAAAAAACGGTAGAGCACTATTTTATTTTTATTTTTAAATACCACACTAATAAATTACTTTTCAGAATTACTGAAATATTATTGCATATATTGATATACAAATGATAAAATCATCAAAGATTTATGTTTTTTCTTTTAAAAATACATAATCATAATATAGTTTTTTATCAATTTTATGTAATAAAAGCATTCATTAAATAATAATTTTGAACATATTATGAACATATACGAATAATAATTACAATTAGTTACAGAATGTCTTAAAATACGAAACAAAATTGAATTCATTTTTTTTTAATTCCATATATATAATTTTGCATAGGAAGAAAATTAAATACTTATTCATAAAAATAGCAAATTACTTTATTATTTTAATTATATAATATATAATTATATATATGATTTAAAAAATTAATATATCAGAATTTCAACGCAGTTTTTTCATCATTGAATAATATCTATCTAAGATATTAACTTGTAAATAATTTCTGTTTAATATGGTGAATTGTAATTTCTTTATATTCTTATTTCTAATCTTTTTTTTATAAAAATTTAAAGTTATTTAAAAATAATATTATATTACAACATAGAACTACTGGTAATAACCATTTTTCATAAGGACTGACTTTTCGTAATATTAAACTAAATTTTAATTATTTAATAACCAAGTAAAAAATTTACTTCTTCAATAAAATATCTTTTTATGATCTTGTATGATACTATTTGCTATTATACAGAAATTATATATATATATATATATATATATTTATTTATTTACGTATATTAATATGTTGTGAAAAACTTTCAGGTCAACCGTTTCATAATCTGAACATTACATTTACATGCACTTATTTTTTAATTTTTCTATTATTCTGCTTTGTATAACTTCTCCATTTTTTTAAATACTCTTTTCCTGAAATCTTTTACATGTATGCTTATAACTAAATATAAATCACTTTTATTTCTTACAATTACAATATATCGTTTTATGTAATTTCTACCTTATTTCTATTATATAAATTTTTTATAAACTTCTAACTTTAAACAAAAATAAGTAATCTAAAAATACACGTTTTTTTTTAATTTATAGTTCATATTATAGGATTTAAGTTTATTATTTTTAAATTATATTTTAAAATATCTATTATGATTCAATAAAAGTATAATTTATTTTTACTTTTTTAGTTAAACTATGACTTGCTGCAGTTTAATTCCCATAATAGAGTATAGCAGATCTATTACTGTATCAAATATATATATATATATATATATATATATATATATTATTTTCTGTAAATGTTACGTAATATTTAAATTATTTAACTATTAAATAATTTGTAGACTTTTCAATAAACTCGCTATTTATAGTTTCTACAAATCTGTTCTCCATAAAAGATAAGTAATTCTAACATAACGTTTAATAAAATTTTATAGACATGAAGCTTACGAAAATTCTATATTTCTTAAAAACTCTTTTCTTTCTTTAAAAAAAAATTGATATGCGGCTCTTTATTTCTTGGATATATCTTTTTCATTTCATGCAATTTTGATAAGATTATGAATTTTATTAAGCTAGTCCTCTTACTTGATTTTTCAACTATGAGTATAAAAACTTATGTCTTCATTATAAACAACTAATGATACTTATATAATCATACAATAATAATTCTTTAAAATCATCTTGTTATACTTAAATATTATAACTATCATTATTGTGTATTTTCTGGATTTTCTTTATTTTTGAATCTTAATTTTGAAGATGTACTTAATATTTTTTTGTATTCTGTAATATTATTTTTATATATCATTTGTTACTTTACCTTCTTTATTACTATAACGTCGTATTTATTACAGATAGCGTTAAGAATTCATCATATTTTATGACTACTAAATAATTTTACATGTTAATCATATGCACTATTATTTTAGTTGACTCTATTTTTGACAATATTTAATCATTTTCAATCCTAATTAAGACTTATAGTTTTAATGAAATTTTATAGTAATAAATGAAATACATGAATTTAATCTTTTTAATGTTTGCAATTATTATTTTATTATTAAGAAGTCTTTTCAGATTATATAGATACTTATTACTTGTAAACTTTACTAAATGTGCAATTTGTCACTTTTCTGATCCTTTTATTTCTTAAATAGCAGCAATGTCATAATTATCTAATCCCATTACAAGTAAAATTTAATTCAAAGTATATGACAACTAATTTCTTGAAATTATACTCATTATAATTATAAATATATACTGTAACATAATGAAAACAATATCTACTTTATGTTTTTTAAAAAAATTTACAAACTTTATTTGCTATTATATAATTTTAATTAAAGCTTATTTGTATGTTTTAAGTTATCATAAACTTTATTTTGTATTTACAAATTATATGAACATAAAAAATAAAAATTGAGTCAAGATATGTCTATCACTTTCTATTTATTATCTCAGTATTACATTCTTACACCTACTGTAGAACAACTTATGATGGGATGCTCAGTTTATGATATTTAACATGTTGATGACCAAGTACGCCAAAGTATGTTCGTAAACAAGCCCAATAAATACCACGATCACAAAACAAATCTTTTTTTTAATTTCCTTAACAAATAGAAAATTCTATAGCACTTTATGGATTTCAATTGCCCGTTCACACAGAGAAATGTTATCATACACATATGATAAACATATGAATATATGTTTCATATTTACATAAAATTAATTTGCATAATTATAATAATAGTAAGGCAAGTTTAAAGTTAGATGTATATAACCAAATAACGTACGTTTTCTTAATTATTTTTGTTAAACAACATTAAACATGCACGTATCATAGTATCCAAAATAAAAAATAAGATAAACTTTTACACCATTCTAATACTTTAAATCATCGTTGTTTTGAAAGTAGCCTTTGAAAAAAGCACAAGTAATTAATATATCTTATAATAAAAATTTAAAAAAAATTCACTCAAATTAAAGCTATGTTAATGAGCTTATGAATTCTTCGATTAAAGAATTCGTTCTTGATCACATAAAATAATATGTAAATATGATAAATGAATTTCACATAAACAAATAATTAAAAATGAAAAAAAATTCTGCTCTTTTCATTACTAAGCCTTGAAATGCATATTTACCTGAAATAAACATAAATATGTAGCTTAATATTTATAATATTAAAATATTTCTTGAACCAATATATAATATTAATTTTTTAATTTTATTATTTAAAATATTTTAATAACTATTACTAACGTATATGTAAAGATATTGTATGATATTTTTATTTATTCATCTATAAAAATTTACCATTTAGCATACACAAAGCTTTTATCTTATAGCAATGTATTTGAAAAAAATAATCAATCTATTTTACAATCGAAAATATTTCAGAATTAAATAGAAGGCAGTCTAAAAAAAAAAACAGCATTGTATATATACGTTGAATAATACATTTTCAAGATTTCTGAAAATCTATTATATAATGAAAATATGTTATCAATGTAAAATGATAAAGCTCGAATAAATTATTCAAAAAATGTTTTTAATAAGCACCTTATTAAGCTAAAATTATGATACTTAGTAAAAATTACTTACATTATCATGGTTTCCTAACGCTAGT
This sequence comes from Wiebesia pumilae, assembly GCA_018907045.1. Taxonomy (NCBI): domain Eukaryota; kingdom Metazoa; phylum Arthropoda; class Insecta; order Hymenoptera; family Agaonidae; genus Wiebesia; species Wiebesia pumilae. The sequence goes on from JACCHZ010000127.1 coordinate 7,415,859, forward strand.
ATTTCAAATAAGTTACGTACACCACCTTATAAACTAGTGAAACATTTTTAATTAATTGACTATTAATTTATGTTAAATTTATTGAAAATTTGACTCTGAATATTATAATATCAGCCATTATTAGGTCTGATTTTAGTGCTTCATAATATTTTATTGATGAAAAATTATTTATCTTAACTATAATAATGTTAAATTTAGATACAATTTAAAAGACACAAAAATGGTAACGTAGCATTAATTTGCTATAAATAATTGAACCCACAGTTAAGCCATAAATGATCGCTCAAGAGATATTTTAACTTGGAATAATTTAAAAATTTAGTTATTTTTAATCTTTCTAAATTATGGTCAATTTTTTTTTATAACACAAAATCAAATATCATAACAGCACATTTAATTAGTCCCTATTTGAAATTTTATATTTAAATTAAAAAGAATTCATTTCAAAGTATTTTAAAAGTATTTTTAATATTTATATACATAAAATTTTTTCCATATATCCTACCTTTCGTAATACAATATAATTGTAGAAATATTGCAAAATCAAAATCGGGTATAACGACTTCTGAAACATAAAAAATGCTATATACAATCTTCATGACTTTTTAGTCGTAATAATTCAATAGCATTCTAGCTGTCACATTCTAAAAATAAAGTTGTTATTTCAAGAATCTTATTACACAATCTTAATCCTTCTAATCCTTGAAATAATGTGAAATTGCAGATTAAATCATGCAAAGCAATATAATAAAACTATCATCCTTAAAGACCAGTATTAGAAGAGCTTGATGTTACATCTTGCATTTCTATCAAACCTACAGATTTCATATTTAAAATGAGAAGTTTACAGTTTTCATTAAAACTATATTCATATAAATAAATTCATTTTCCAATAAAAGCAATTCGTATAATCACACTTTTTTATTATGGGATGAAAATATACTAAAAAATATTTTGTACCCATAGATTTTATAATGATACACTAAAGTGCAACAGAATATGATATATATACTTTAGTTAAGTATTAAATAATTATATTATATCAATACATATTGTTTACAGCTATATTAAATTATATTAAATATATAAATAATATATATTAATAATAAATCGATGTATAATTTATGATTACTATAAAATGAATGTGCATTAAATAATAATTATACAAAACTTTAGATATAATTATATACGTTAATAAGTTATAATTGTATAAGTAATAATTCAATAAGATAAAGAATAAATATTTATATAAACGACAAAAATTGTGAAATTCTCAATTATTGTATCAGATATTTATTCTTTTAATGCAGATAAGTTTATAATTAATCAACATTTATAAAGTCTAATTAATTTGTAAAGAGATGAAATATCATTTAGTAATATAATATACTAATTTCAGAGCACTTAAAGAGTATTATCTAGAAATATCTTTCAGTGATTAAATTAAAAAAAATATCAGATTTTCTTAAGTAGATAACTTACATTTTTATTGTGATTCTTTTTAATTGAAGCAAGCTATGACGTATTCAATAGTATTGCGGTTATGTTCATTTTGATTATAAGTAGATATAATTTCAATAGATATATCATTTTAAAATATTTAAGAATACATCTTCTAATTGGATTTATTATCACTCCAAAAAATGTATAGCTTAATTAAACAATATAAAATTTCATAAATTTGTAATTTGCTAATATTTTTTATAAACATTTTACAGATATTAGTCTAATTATTTTTACAATATAATCTTGATATACAAAAATTTAATATTTTATAAGCAGAAATTACAATTTATTAATACAGAAATATAAAAGATATTAATAACTTTTTTATTTTTATTATAACATTCTTATCTTTTATAAATGTTCTGTCAATATCTATTTGTAAAAAAATTGATTTTAAATAGTAAACATTATTTTTTAAACATAAAAAATAATTATATAAAATTAGTATCAGCTCAGTTCCATGGAAATCAGTTTAAGCAATAATACAAGTAAATATCATTTAAAATACAGTAACTATATCCCGATTGTCATAACTTGAATATTTTTAATTAATGTTTGAATTGATAAATTATTTTTATAATTGATGTCAACTTTTTAACGATTCATGAAAAATATGTTAGTATTTATACGTATATCTATTTTACTTAAACAGTTATAATAAATAAAATCAAAATAATTAATACTATAATCAAAATTTTTTTATTTATTTCATAATATTAATCAAGCGAATGTAAATTTTTATAAGTAAAAGATATTTATTAATATTTATCACAATGATTAATTGATATTTTCTATAATAAATGGATCTTTTAAGTCAATAAGTAAATATATACTGATTTTGTATAAAAGTGTATTTTTCTAAAAACAAATATTAAAGGTATATTACTACTTTCTTTAATTAGGCATATTTAATTTTTTTCAGCGTGTATTTAAGTACATTGATCTAATGTAATTCAACTCAAATTGTATATGTAAAATTTAATCAATTCAACGTATTAAAATGGTAGATATCAGTTTAAAATTGAAAAAAAATTAGACTAAGTCACTAAAGTATACATAAATAAATTAAAATAGTTACTACAATTTTCCAACTATATTTAGTTAAATAATCAAATAAATTCTACTCAAATAACCGAATAAATTCTACTAAAATATCATTCTGCAATCTTTAGGAAAGATTTTTTAAAGATATTATCAAATATATTCATTAATAATATAAAGATTTATCACCCACTATTTGCATTTGCAGAAGTGTATTTGTAAATGACTATAAGTCGTACCAACTTTAAACGAAATTTCCCTCAAAATTACCATTGTGAACTGTGAAAACTCGTCGTTTTGTATTCCACCCAAACCGATTTCCTCCAATGAAGCAGACCGAGAATCCTTATTTTTATAGTCCTTGCTCATCGATCATAGGTGCATTTACCTCTGACCTCAAAATAATCAAAAAGACCAATGCAGAATCAGTATTACCCACACGATATAACACTGAAAAGTGGCTACCTACGTCGGATACACAAAGATTGGATATTTGCACTAATTGGATATTTGTAAGCTCTTTCTTACTCACTCTCTCTCTCTCTTTTTCTCTCTTTCTCTATCAAGCAATATCAAAATATATCGAGCAATTAAACATGATTCGAATCAGCAGAAAATCACACGTGCACGTCCATGCTTTAACGATATCGCTCCTCTCTTCAGTTTCCATCGTTTTGAGCGCATATTGCACAACGCAACTGTTATACACGCTTGGATAAGAGAAAGTCTCAAACCCGGAAAACGCGTGCCACCGTGACACGAGTACACCAGATTTTAACTTGCACCGCGATGCAGCCGTTCTCCTTCCGAAGTCCTACGTGTACGATCGCACGCAGGCGCATGTCCGTAACTTCGGAACGGCGGAGCAAGAAATAGGTAGTCATCGAGTTTTGCTATGATATGAATGTACCGTAATATTCAGGAGCTCTTACTATGACGAAATTTAGAATCTTTGAAGAACATACATAGAATAATTATTGATACAGAGACATAAATAATTTTCAAATAAAAATATTACTTCATGATCAAAATTAGTTAAATAAATTTATAATATTTTAGTTTAAATTATTTATTTTAACGTTTGTACATTTGTATACATATATATATTTTTTTTTTCTTTAAAACTGTAACACAAAATTCACTTTAATTATTATTAAGATATTATTACTTCAATTTGATACTCTATAATTTAATTTGACTGAAAAATGTTTATTTTAGTTTACAAATTCCACTTTAAAGAAAATATGAACAATTTCTTATTAAAGTGCGATATATATCTAAATTAATAACTACATAAAATTAATTTAACCAGCCCTGAATTTTACTCATAATACTATTAAACTTATCGGTTTGATCTAAAATAAGTCTGAAAAATTAAAATAAGTTAAAATAACTGCAATTAAATGATAATGTTAATATTTTATGATTACTAGCATATATTTATATAGTAATTACAATGACAAAACAACAATTTAATTAATTTATGCTTCAAATATTAAAAATATAATTGAAAATATTAATATTTTTATAGAACTTATTTATGTAATAAATATTTATATAATATTAATTGACATGTAAATACCAACGCCATACTTATTTAAAAAGATGTCAGAAGTCGAACACCTATAAAAAAAATTTTATAAACTATAATCGTTTTTATGTTTTGTTCTCTAAAGAGAACAGTGATAAATAAATTAATTATGTAGAGGATTAAACATTTTACCTTATAATATTGAATATCACTAGAAAATTAATTGATAAATGTTACAGAAAAGTTATTTATACTGTAAATACCGTACTAAATAGAAGATAAAACTAAGATAAATCTTAACAAGAGTCATTATAAACTAAAAGTTCATTAACAATTAATAAGTAACAGAACTCATTAAAGACTATAACTATTTATGTTGAGAAATTTACTTTTTCTCTTATCGTGCCCGGAATATCAACTACATCTAATCTTCTTACTAATCCTTACTCCATACGGTGATTCCTATTTTTACTGCCTCACGTTCATATGACTCGAAGATTTAAATTTTACAAAAGTAATATACGTTTATTTAATCATTATAGTCAGAAATATGTCTATGAATCCAAAAATTTTTAATATATTGTGAGGTTTTATCAAGTAATCAAAATATATTATAAACAAGACTTCTTACTTTAATTTAATTCTTTACATTAAACTATAGAGTGAATTTTATTCTACAATAATTCTATAAGCTAATTATTTTACTTAAAATTTAATTTTGATGCACTTTAAAATAAAAATAAACTTATGTTTCGTAATAATATAAATAAAACTTGAAAAATATGCACAAAATCAGCATTAATTCATCTTCTTTATTTTCTTATGAATAAATAAAATGATTTATTTAAAATTATATAAATGTTCACCTAAAATTCGTATCACCTTTAATAAGTAATAAAAAGTTATAGTGATATATTTGATTGTTTTTATAATAAATACGTAAATTCATCAAAGCTTATAAAAAGAAACTTAATGATAAATTACAACTTAGACAGGAAAAAGAAAATATAATCTTAATATATTCCGAATTTTTGATTATTTTTTTTTGAACAATTATATTATAAAACAGCGGAATAAAATATTATAAATATATTGCACTTTTCCACAAAATAATTTGCTCGTATAAAGAAATTATCTACCTTTTCAAAAGTCCTTACAAATTTTTCATTGAAATCGTTCATATGATATCGTGTCAGTAATATTTTATCAATCAATTAAAAATTTCAATTAAATATTACTATAATTGTACTTTCCAACTTCATTATTAAATAAGCTTTTTATTAAACGAATAAGATAAATGCTTATTAAAAAGTATTACAAATTAAACTTCATTTTTCGAATAAAATCTTTATAAATTCATTTATAATTTTATTTTTATACTAATAAATATGTGGATATCTAAACAATATATATATATATATATATATATATATATATATATATACTACACGATTGAATCTCAAAATTAGTTATTAAATATTATTATTATTATTATTATTATTATTATTATTATTATTATTATTATTATTATTAGAGTTTCCATAAAAATACTATCCAATTTATTATTAAATTCTCTAATAATATGTATTGTGTGTAGTTTATAAAATTTTTAAATTATAAATACTGCTAAGCACTAAACAATAAAAAATAATCTATTAAATAAAGTCAATCTTATATTACTTTTGAATTGGCAAAAGTGTGCGCAATAGATAGAAATTCCATTGAATAAGTGACTGATAGTACATCCATTGATTTAATCAGTAACTTCAGCTAAATTCAAACAATGTATATGATAATCATGAACTGAAAAATTTCAATATAACGATGAGAAATTATCTGACGAAAGAAGTACGATTTTACGATATATCATATGAAATAGATGGTCTCCTTGTTTCGTGTCTTTTTACAGTAAAAAAAAAGTTAGTCGAACTTATATTAAACCATATGATTCCGAAATTATAAAAGAAATATTGTAGAAATGCTTGCACCTCAAATAAAAGCCACGTAATACTTACAAAATCTTATGAATAGACTTATAACAAATATGCTTTTGTTTATATTATTAATTTCAAAAATAGATTTAAAAAATATTGAAAAGTTTACTTTAAATTAAATAAAGTATATATAAATCAAATAATCAATTTTAAGTCGCTAAACCATTTTTTATCTTTATAACAAATATAATTATTAGATTAGTAAACGAATATATAATTTGTTTTTTACGAAGGTTTATATTTTTTTGAAATTTTCTTTAAACAGCATTATCATAAATTATTAAAAATTTAATATAATTAAAACAATCAAATCAAATTTCAATGAATTTGTAAAAATTTCAAAATTTTAATTTCTTTATCTAAAAGTATTAAAATTTAGAATATATGTATATTATAATAAAAACACAAAATTAACAAACAATTTTTCTAATAATATCAAATACCTCAATAAAACAAAATGCCGACATTCTCTTAGAAAAATTCAAATGGTTACATTTTTTCAGAATTTAAAATAACTATTTTGAGAATAAAAAGATTTTTCTATTTATATATATATATGGAATAAATAGAAGCAAACACAGTGTTAAATTTTTTCAAGGGTATAGAGAAGCATTTTCCTGCAAGAAATAAAAAATTAATTACACCTCGGGTTCTCACGAGTAATAATTTTTTACATACATATGCTGTTTCATTGGTTATAAAATAGCATTGAGTCAACCGTAATTTATGGGATATATGGATTTTTAGTATAAAAATAAAAGTATTTTTTCAAAACAGAATTAATCACTTATTTTATATTTCTATAATAATGATTTTCTAATATTTTAAAAAATATAAATAAATGATACCTTTTAAAAATAAATATAAAAATAATTAATTCTTAAAAATTATATGTGCTAAGATCTATATTTGAAATATTAATTTTTAAAAACGGTATTCCTTATTCTTTTTAAATACCCTTTAAAAATATATATTCCAACATTAAACTCGAAAATCGGGTTTCCAGCCCAAATTAATAATCTTTAATATATTTTAGTAATATTTTAAGTTCATTTTTTAATTTTAATCTCAAATATAATAATACTTACAAAAATATTGGATAATAAACATTTACTTTTGATTCTTTATTATGACATTTATTTCTAAATAAAAAATGCATATAAACTAAATATATTTCCAGAATATAATTTTTAAATAATTTTCTAAATTTACAATTTCTATTATATTTGTCATTATATTTTTATTATTTACATATTTTTCATTCTACTGAGTATTAATAAATATGAAAAATTTTAAATCATTCTTCAATAAATAATACTAAACAAAATTAATAATGAACAATGAAGTTAAACGTATATGAATTAGATTTAATTGGTTGAATGTAAAAGTACACGTTCTTGCTCATTATTATACTAAATTTAAAAATTATGAACAATCTTCTCGGTTAATTATTGTTTAAGTACCAAATCTTATCAATTATATTCTGAAAAAGAAAAATTAGTCGATCGTATAAAATGTAACAGTAAATTAGTAAAATATATCGCGCATAAGAAATTCGTTATAAAGTCAAAAATTATAAAATCAACTAGATCGTTGAAAAGAATGTGTAATTTTTGTTATATATCAGGCAATATTATTTTCAAATTTATTTCATAAATTTCTCCTGAAAGAAATTTCAAAATGGTCATAGCAAAAGGTTTTTTATATTAAAAGATAGTGACTTAATATACAGGATGAAAAAGTTAAAGGCGTACAAAAATCTTAAGCTGAATTTCTGCAATTTCTCTTGTAGAAGCTGCAATGCATTCCCATTCCGTATAATTTAAACATAAAAATGTATATTATAGGAATGTATACATCCGTCACTTAGGCTTTTGAATTTCTATAAAGTAAAGAAAGTTTTTGTAAAAGAAAAATACATAATTCTTGTTTAGAGTTATTGTATACTGTTAAACAGAAAAAACACAAAGAAATTTCAATATAAGAAATTAAATTTCATATGTTTGACTAAAATAAGGTATTATAAGAATAATGCATCATAAAATAAATATACAGATTAATGTATATAAGAAGATTACTTTTAAAATACTTTTTTTATTATAAAAATTCATCTCTTAATATCATATAAATTTCTATTTTTCTATATAATATACCTAAATATCATCGAATTTATTTCACTATCAATTTATATTTAAATTGTTTTATTATCCTAATTTCGAATTTTTTTAATTGTCATTAATATTTTATAATTTATACTTAGTATTACTTTATGAATTAATCTAAATTGTGTGTTTTAAAAATGTGTATATACGCTGAAATTTACTATAAATTAAATGCAACGAAAATTTTTTCAGAGTTTCTAACATAAAAGAAGATAAAGATACATAAAATGATTTTTTATGAATTCATAAATTTTATGAATTTTAAGAAGTTTCAAATTCGTCATCAGTTTTTCTTATTTCACCTTCTATTTTTTGTTTGTGTACGAGATTTCAAAAGCTAGTAATTTGTCAAAGTTGTACGATACTCGTTTGCATTTTCAAGCTTCTACATCACTATGTGATTCATATATATGCATAACTTGGAAAATGAAATTTCTTCAGTGCCTCAATCAGAAAAGGAAAGATGCAAAAATAGAAGATAAGAAAATAAATTGTATGTATGTGGCTGTACTAGTCATTTCTTTCACTCCACTTTTAAAGCTATACGTGTCTAACTTGTTTGTGCGTGTGTGATTTACAAGTGGAGGAAAATACGTAACAAAGTTATCAATCTTTGTCTCTTCATTAACTCCACCACGTCTTTCTTCACCATAATTCTTCACCATGTCGGATTTCTTATGTTGCTTTATCGCAAATGACAGTTCCTTTGATGGCGGACATAAAATGACAACGTAGGGTAGGTGACCCAATTAATGATAACTTGCCAACTACAAGCATTTAGATTTATTTCATTTTCAATTACATTATTATGAATCTTTTTTTGGTTAATAATTATAAATACGGGATATATTATACTTTAAAATTATAATATTAATAAAGTCCTATCATAAAATATATTATTTTAGATTAATCAATATTTTACTTTTACTTCTGTACATTATAATTTGAAACAATCTGTTTTTACAATTAAAAATTGTACTGTTAAAATATGGTTTTAGATATGAGCTTGTTTAATAAGTCTTTAGAAATATGTGAAATTTTCTTATTAACTTTACGAAGAAACGATTTTATAGATTGTATTTGTAAAGTACAAAAATCTAATATTACTCCGAGTCAAAAGATTTTTCCAGAACGAATGCAATATAGACTAATAAAAAAATAAGTTTATAAAGAATTACTTTTTATAAGTTTATACACATTAGATACATAAAATGACAATCAATCTAATCCTTATACATAAAAGAACATTTAATATATTTTAAAAAACGAAAAAACTATTTCAACTCTTATTAGATATTGCTCATCCTAACAAAATCGGTGTACACTTTTTTACAGGAAAAGTACAGTTATAATAATGCCTTTCTATAAAAAAAACACGTTTATTTAGTTAAATATTAATTTAATAACTTAATCGAAATGCATTGTATTATTTCACTTATGTAATGCTTCAACTCTTAGCTATACAAAATTATATTTAAATTTATTAGTTCCCTTAAATTTATTAAGATATTGTGTATAGAAATTTATTTCCTTTTATTCTAATTTAGATAATTTAATTAATTAAGATAGATATGTAAATAAAAATATATTCTGAAATTTATCTGAAACAGTTACTACATTACTACTTACAGTTACTGCTTACATTACTCTTATTTAAGTTATTTAAGCGCCTCTTTTTAATAAATATATCTTTTTGTATTCGGTCATAAAACTCTTTTATCTTTCAAATCAAAGTAGCATTAAAAATATATAAATAATTTTATAATGAAAGTATTTTCTTTATTGCTTTTTATATTTTTCAGTTTTTATCTAGTATAAATATTTTAACAAAATGCAATAAAAAATTTATATGCTCATAATTTTTATAGATATTATTCTCTGAAAATAAATATTTTTTAACCTGTTGACAATATACAATTGGAGAAAAATATAATTACCTTCTTAAAAATATTTACAAAGAAAAGAAATAAGTTTTATCATAAAAATATATGTAATAAGTAGAAATACTTTAAAGAGATTTTTAAGTCAATTTTAAATCGGAGAAGTTTGAATACTGAATTCAGTCTAGAATATATTATTTATCTTTTATTTTTATTTTTATAATAGAATCTACATAAAATTGATGTATTTCTATCTGTATCTTATCAATATCTTCAAGATTTTAAGATGTAGCTCTTAGAAATGTTTATCGAGACAGAAGATCATACACTTCAAAAAAATATATTCCATTGAAGGACACGAAAAAGTTCATAGTTGAATAGAAAAATTCTATATAATTCAAATAATGTTATTCAAGAATATTTTACGTTTTATAATAGGAAAGAGTCCATAATTTAAATTTAAGTACAGTATGTGTATCTACGGATACCATAAAGTACATCATAAACTAAAAAATAAAATCTGAGCATTTTAACTGACATGTAATTTTATTTTTAAAATATGTTAATGTATCTTTATTAAATAAATTAAATAAATTCTCACATGTTCTAAATATTCGTAAGACAAAAATATTATGTATAAATACTGTATCGAGTAATCGATTATGAGTATAACGTACACATTTTTACCAGAAACTATATAAAATATAATTAAAACATAAAATCAAATGACACTAGTTTATATCTGGACTATATCTAAATTATATATCTTTTAATGTATAAATTCAGAATACTCATAGATGATTATGTATTCTAATCAATTGTTCAAATGAATTATACAAACATTATTCAGTATACAAAAAAACTTTAACTTAAAATTAAGTTACATTTATATGCAACTTCATCTTTTTTATTTTAAAAATACTTACTAATAGTATTTCCTAAAAAATTTTCAAATGTTTAATTTCTTAACTAGATATTGAGTTGTACATAGCATTCGCAAATTACAGTAAATTATTCAAAAATTTATACAACTAAATTTATACACTAAAATATTTTTAATCCTATTTAATCTTATTATTGATCATAAGTATAAGTATAATAAATAACAATTAATGTAAAAATAAATTTTATTATCGAATCTTAAGTTAATATTCTATGCATTATAGCCTCATATAAAAATATATTTTTTACATCAAATCTTACTTCCACTTTCTTTCCTCCACTTAAACTTGTCTCTATTTTATAGCGACCGAGATGTTTTAGTGCTCGTTCTCAACGATGCGACAATATTCAAGGCTTGATCGGTACTTGTTGCCTTCTCCTGAATAATCATCTTACCACTAACATTATTGTTTAGGCTCGAAAATGCAAGGTGCAGTAATTTGGAACAAGGAATTTATTACATGAGATTTAGAACGCTTTATAGAATTGCGTTTATTTTTTATACAAAGCAATCATCAGTTTTTAAATAAACTGAAAGTAAAATGACGAATACACGTATGATAGCTAGCAAAAAATTCAATACTTTAATAATAAGAACGCGTACATTTAACAGCAATAAATCTGACTGTATACAATTAACCCATATAAAGTAGATATAGAATTTAAAAATAAATTCAAAAATAATAAATATCTATAGCCATTACAGAAAAGATAATGAATTAATAAGAAGAATATATTTCTGTTTTATTAAAGAGTTAAATTGTTGCGACGAATAACGGAAAAACAATACAGTTGTTTGCATTCTATAAAGTAATTAAAATGAAATATTATACAGTAAACTATTTTTTTTAATACATTTAAAGTATTAAAGAAATTTCGAATTAATTAATGTAAAAATAAATTAAAAATCAATAATTAATAACGGTAATGCAAGTTTATCAAGTAATAATATTATTATTTACAAAATGTTTGCAAATGCTGATTGTAAGTATCTTTATTGCACAAAAGACAACAAACCTATTTCATTTTATGATAATCCTGTTATGAAAGGAAGTAAGGCAATATCATTACCGAATTCAGTTTCAAGAGGAATTTTATAATAGGATGAAGTATTAGCAAATGCATATTGTAAATTCTTCTTGATTAACTATAGAACATATTTGAACGTAAGCTGTTGGATACCCAAAATTACACTCAATACATCTTTACATACTATTTCAGTAATTCTACGATACCTTTATACAATTATCACCGATGCAAATTCAAGATATTCGAAACTAAAATAGCGGAATGATCAATCTATACTGGTGAATTTTTTTTAATGAAAATGGAACCCATAGCTTATTACGTTCAAACTACTCTATTTTACTCAACAAGTTACAAATGCTGGAGAAATTTGAAGCATCACCTTTAAAGGATCCATTTTCTATTTTCTGGATAAACAGATTTTCAATCTTTTTAAATTTTTTCGAAATAGTGAATGTAAGGAGGTTAAAGAAAATACGCGAACACAAAAAATACAAGAAATAAAAGATCTTACCTTTGCAACTTTTTTACACATCTATAAAAATCTGTAACTAATTATTAATTTAAAACGTACGTATTAAATCATTAATATATATGTCAATATTAACACTTTTAAAAAAGTTCGAATTATTAAATATTACATGCCTAAATAAACTTTCACATTAACACAAATCCATAAAGTAAAATGTAGTAACCTTCCTTCATGTAATGCATTTCATAATTTTAATGTTAAAATACCAATAGCAATGAAAAAGATAGAGGCTTATGGTTAAAATTAGAAAATAATTTCTTCAGATAGAGGAAGATTAAATCAAAATCAAATGACGATTCAAAGCTTATACTTGCGGGTAAATGAAAAGTTGTTATTGATAGAGCAACGGCATAGTTGAAGAATCAAATATATAATATGAAATACAATTATCTGCATTTGTTCTGTTATTGACTAAATTATATGTTAAGCTTGATTCATTCTTTTAAATAATACTTTAACCAATCTGTAATGAGAAGAATGCATTGAATTACTAGTAGAACAGCAAGATTAAAGTTTCATTTCAATCACCCGTTTGCTTTTATACTTACTAGAGAAAATTAACTTATTTTTTATTGATAATATAGCAAAATTAAGAATTTAAAAGTTAATCCCGTATATTGTCTATTATATAGTATATATGTGCAAATAAATAATTAAAACTACTTCCATGTTCATATTTCCATAAAAAGTTCTTTTACAAATTCCAACCGACATTTAAAAAAAAAATACAGATTATCCAAATCAAAATTTAATATTGAGGAATTATATATAATGAAATTTGTGACATTACTGAAAAGAATAGTTATAAAAATTACCTCTATTGAACATTACTAAATCTTAGGTGCATTTATAAGATTTCAATTTAAACATAAGTTTATTCTCTCTAGTATATAATTTGTAGACTCAAAAAAAATAGAAAAAGGCAAATATAGAAATATTAATGTGTGCTCACAGATACGTATATGTATATATGCGTATGTATTAAATCTACTCTAAACTTAATAATTTTCGAAAAGATGATTTCAAGTAATTGATAAAATAGAAGGATTTCACTCTTTCATTTTAATATTATATTTATATCGATATATGCGTGTAAAGATTTTTATTATAAATGAAATAAAAAAATTGTTCTCCAAAATTTCAATATTTTAATTTTTTTCCTGCCTACTGTAATAGCAGAGAATAACTAAAATTTCAATATGATTATAATGTACAGTAAATTAAAACCCTAATCTAATTAACTTTCAAGTAACCACGATAATTCCAAGAAACCACTCCTTTATGCAATAAATTGATGAAGAATAATAATGACATTTTAAACACTAACAGAATATCTGAATAAGACTTATATATTAACAGTTATTTTATAATACAAACTTGTGAGAAATCATTCATTCATGAAAACGTCTGTACGTTTAAAATACAAATATACAACTCATTTGTTACAACTGAATCATTAAATGATATTTAAGTCACAGATTGACACTATGGAATTAGGGTCATTACGTTATAACGAGTAAATAAAATTAATTTTTTACTTTACTGGATAGATAAACTATTCAATATTGTATTTGAAGAATTTTAGATTTCAATTTAAAATATTTCGTTAAATAAAAACCAAAAATAGGCAAACGTCGCGTAAATCTGATATATGACCATCCTCTCAGTCATTAAAAATTAAGAAAATTTGGCTTATTAAGTTTATGTGAACGCATATATTTCTTAGATACCTATTTATAATTTTAAATATTCCTAAGAGTCTTCCAATCCTTCACGTATATATCACCAATACTATTTTATGTAATCGAAAAATCTAAAGTCGAAATAGCGAAAATCTAAGTTTTACGGTAATTATTTTTTAATTATACCGTGAGCCACAATATTTAGTACGAGTGATGCAAAGTTGAAGCTATTAATTAATTATTACATACTTCTAAGTATTCGCTTGCTTTTATTTAATCGGACATTGTAAATAAATTTTATCACATTATTTTAAATAACATGCGTTAACTTCGAAAAGTAAGTTCGTGTACGTAACATTTTTAGTTTGATTTCAGCTTCCTCCAAAGTATTTAAATTTATCGAAATAGTTACGCATATAATTTCAGATGTAAGAGCCAAAGCTTAACTGAATAGCAATTTAATTGCTATTAATTACCAATTATTGGTAATTTTTCAATTCAAATCTTTGATGAGCATTTTTTCTAAAATACATTTCTAAAGTTTCTCAAATTATCAGATCTGATGGCGAATAAATTATTTGACATATCAACTAAAATTAAAATTAATAATTAACCAAAATATTAAACTGTTTAATTTGTGCTAAATAATAAAATTTTTTTAAAACAATTATTATTGTTTGTGAAAAAACTCGATTTTTCTTTTCATTTAAACAAAAAATTGTAAAAGAACATCTTTTTCAGACATCTAAACTAAATGACTAACTTAAGCACTAAATCTTAGTTTCAAAATTTCGAGTAATTAACAAAAATAATTTTTAGAATAATTTCCATAAAAATAAAAATTTAATAAATAATATAAATGATAAATAATACGAAAACTAACACACTCGTATCATTTTTCAAAAACTTCTTATATATCTAAATAAATATTTAGTTTTGTGGGAGTATTTTAATATATATAACTTTATTTTTTCTTAATAGAAAAAAATCATGAAAAGCCTAAATTTTTGTATCTATGACGTTCCCTTCGTCATAAAAATAATTACTTGCAACTAACTGATTTTATCAGTATATCTGCTACTACTCAGCACAAGTTTGGATTAACTATACTTGTGATGTGAATCGAGGGGAGCTACAATGGGAATAGCACATATGGATGATTCTACCGTGCATCCACTTCAACCTGAACTCTTACGAACGTGCTTTAGAGAATTTCATTTGGAAACATATAGACATACAAGGGTTCAGAAAGTTGAAGTAGACAAGAGAGAACAGAGTTCCTGCTATACTAAAAAATTCAAGTATTATGGAGGATATAAAAGAGATGGTAAAGAATGAAAATAATAAAAAGATTTTGTTTCTGTAAGTAACTGTAGGTAGCATGAATGATAAGTGAATAAAGTGTAATATATCGCAATTTTATTATAAAGATAAGCATGATCAATTTCTTATAAAAATAGGAAATAAAAATAAGTTTTAAAAATGTATGTTAAACAATTTATTTCTAAAATTTATACGTAGAATTATAACATTGCAATACAAATTTTTTAGTATTAAGAATTATATATATATCAATTTTTCAAAAAAAAAATCCCTAAGATTGTGTATAAATTAGTTAACAAATTCTAATAAACAAAATGATTGTAATTAATCATTTTTTTACTTGTTATGTATTAAGTATATGTTTATTGAATTTTTTATATAAATGTAAATTAATTGTAATAATAAAAGTAAAATTATTATCTTAACCTTAAATAGAAGAAATACTTTATAATCGATAAGAATATGTCTTGAAAAAAAGGATTTCAATGAATTTAGAACAAAATCTCAGATTTCAGATAGATTTAAAAAAAGATACATGACATAAATTACAATTAAATTTCAAAAACAATTGGTCACAAAATTATATACATACTCAATGCTCTGTCATCCTGGCAGCAGCTTTCATATTAAGTTTAGAAACTCAAGAAGTAGTTAAGTCAATGCTACTGTAACTGTTACTAGCTCCTTCGGTAAATTGTTTTTACAAAGACTTAAAACATAGAAACAGAATAAAAGGAAAAATAAAGACAGATGGGAATCATGGCAACTATAAGTTTCGGTAAATAGAAAAGGCTGAAGAGTGTCCCCAAAAAAGCCTGAGAGAGTTAGAGAGATAGACAAAGAAAGTCACAAAGGAGAAGAGAGGAAACACTTAAGCCTGTTCCATACATCCCGACGGCGTCATCATCCTCGTTCTCCTCATGCTCCTCGTCGCCTCTTTAACTTGAGTGACTGTGAGAAGCGACAGCCTGAAGTTCACGAGGTATACGAAATATCTAGAAAGAGGGAATGAAGAGTGAAAGATAGCGAAACTCACGCGTAGATGATTAATGCCGGTAAAACTTAACAACTGCATGCTATTACACTCTACTAACATGCAAACTTGTATACGTGTCATTGCACTTTCAGCGCTACTGTAGAGTTTTAAAATTTTAATTTTAATTTTATATCAAAAACTTTTAATCTGCGTAATGTTATATTTTTATGTGCAAAATACACAAGTATTCTCTTAAATTATCCAATCTAATACCTCAAAAGCAATTCAAGGATAAACATAAGATTTTTAAAGGTTGAATTAAATTCATCATTTGCTAATACAAAAACATTTTTTAACTACTTTCATATTCAAAATTCATATAATAGAAAAATTCTATGTGATTAATATTTTTTATTGCATATGATATTTGATATTTTTTAAAACCCTTTACCCATCTCTTAATCGTGCATTTTATTTTTATTAATTACATAAACGTAAGATTAATGAGACAACTATTTACAATTTTTATTAATTACAATATGTTACAAATTAATCTGAATTAGTATAAAATTACAAAAGAAATTTTGCAAAACATTTATCGTATGTAAAACACACAATAATGATGCGTTTATTCATTGGTTTTTACAAAGTAGAAAGTATACATCTACTCCATTAAATATTAAAGAGTAAATAATATTATTTATAATAAAACATTTATATTTCCACAGCATTTAAGTATTTTATTAAAACAAAATCTACACTTATAATGATATCTATCCACGTGTAATTTATGCATAAATACATAGTGAAAAGTACATAATATGTATTTATTTCTTATACATATAAATATGGTATATTCGATTTATGGAGGGTTTAAATGATTAAGTAGAAATGATAAGTAGAAAAAAGAATATAATATCTTATTTTAAGACATGAGCGATCGATTTATATCAATCAAGTATTTACAATTAAGTAATAATATATTTATATTGTAGTTCCAATAAATGTCATTTAATTTAATTGATATAAATTTTATATGGATTTAATGGAATAAGTCTATAAGAAAATACGTTTTAAAAATATAGTTATTGTTCAATGTATCAGTAAAGATCTTTAATGAAAATTAATTTTAATGATAAGTTAAATCATGAAAATCCAGATTTGTATCTGTTACTCAAAAATTCTTAAATATTAATATTTAATATCATTTTAATAGATACTTTGCTATACTCTATATTAATAATCAAAATATTTCATTCTGCGATCATCGATTATAGAAAGTGAAATAAAAGATTATGTATCATAAAATATGTTCAAAACTAAGCTTTGAACAGATTTTCTACCTTCTGCTTTAATCATTTAAATATCAGACGAACGAATAAAAATGATCTTTAAGTAATTAACGTAAATAGCTTCTGTCTATTAAAACTATAATTTCATAATCGTAACTCATAGGCTTGAACACGTACGTGAGCAACAGGGCTAGCTTATAAGATCCTCACTATAAGAATTGAATTTCTAATATACATGATTATGTATACTCGATACTACATGTGTTTATTTCACTAGTAATATTTATCTAATACATTTATTTGTATAAAATATAACTTCGCTTACTTAGTATTTCATAGAAATCTATTTTTTACATCCATATTAGTAGAGATAAAATTATCACTTTATAAGTAATTACTGTTAAATTATGAAACAATACTTAAATTTTAATGAAGTTCTATCTTAGTCTTAAATTTCTTTTTATTCTACTAATTATTAGGAGCTATTAAAATATACAAAGTATTATTTTATGCATGTAGTATATTGTAATGAATATAAATAATTATTTTCACTTATAGGACTGTAGACATTGTGAATTATAATGCATATTATATCGTTTTATTCTATTCGGAAGATATTTGTTAATAAATAATAATTTATTATTACATTGTTTACTACATGATAACTACATGTTTCTATAATCTATAATAAAAATATATTAATACTAATTTTCATTTATTACATAATAAACTTATATAAAAGAAAATCAAATTGAATATTTAGGCTAGTTATATCATATAGATCTTTGCAATACGTACAAATGGATATCTATTACTATTTATTTGTGTCTAAAATACAATGTAACAACACGTTAAATGTGTCGATAGATATGTATACTTTTCGGTTTTTCAGTAGCGAAATCTATTCATCCAAAATGGCATGTAGAAATTAAGTTTCTTTCATAGCTAATTTTGATACTTTTATTCATTACCGTTTTGAAATATTAGGCATTTTTTATAGTAGTTACAATAACATTTGTATTATTTGATGTCCTAGACATGAAACTGACTCATAACATGAAACATTTATATTTTTTCAAATTTCCATTTGAAAATAATTATAAGAATAAAATTTATAATTATTTATTGGTAAGCTTCTATTATTTGTATAAAATGAAATTAATATTAAGTACAGACAGTACTACTACTAATATAACTATTTTCCAATGTTTAGAAACGAATAGTCTAATATAATTCAAAATCAAGTGGACTTTATAGTTTCAAATAATTTTTAATCGAATTGATTAAAATAAACAATCTAGAAATTTATTAATTGTAGTAACACTAATCATTAAATTTATAAAATATAAACACCAATAGAATCTTGAAACCAGATGTAACAAACTAGAACATAATAATATTATACAATATAATTAATAATAATATCATGTCCAAAACCATAGAAATAAATATATATAATAAAATTAAAATACAAAAATTTTAAAAATATAAAAATCTTAAATAAAAGTAAATGGTGAAATTTAAAGTTAATTCAATTGTCAGAAAAGAAAATAATTTAATTACAAAATGTGTTTACGATAAAGTTTTCATTAATTATAAAATTTTTTACTAGTTAAGTTAAAATTTCATTAAAGCAGTAACTAAGTCTTATATATAAATGTTCAGTTATTAAAAATTTCTTCTAAACTAGTTCTATCGTAATTTACGTTCCTTCTATCTGTACGCTAAGAAAACATGTTACTTTGGTCAAGTTTAATACATTTAACAGAATAATAACTTATTTGTGACGTAAAAGCTTTTAATTTTAATTCAAAACAAAACTTGTTTCCTTATTTTGAATAAAATAAGTAAATTATTTCATCCAAGAGTTTCTACCTTTGTAAACAACAGCTCATTTATTACCCGTTAATATAAAAACAGAGTTTTCCTTAACCTACTTATATTAAACCAATTTATTTTATAAACAAAATTTCTATTATAATTTAAACTGCATGGAAATAATAGACAATGCTTTTAAAGTTATAATATATTTCTTAATTATCAAAAAATATTCATTTATCTAATAAAATTCATGATATAATGTCCTCAAAATATAAAGTGGATCAATTGAAAGTGGAAAGTATTTATATATAATATTTGTAAATCTTATATATATTTAATAAAAACTAAATATACTAATTACAAATGATAATTATGATATTTATAATTAGTCATTGTAATGATATTTGTAAATTTGATTATCAAATATTTACTTGATCAAATAATTTTTCATATCCATAGTGATATATTACAAGAAGGAAAGATTTTACAAGGATACTTCTTTTTTGCTTAGTAGCAGAATATTTCTTTTCTTTGCATCAAGTTTGAATATTACTGCAAATTTTCATATTATATATATATGTATATAAGTATCGAGAGCGAAAGGAGAGAGAGAGAGACAGAGAGAGAAAAACAAAGAGATAAAAAGAGATTTATGATAATGCTTATTTATATCTATTTACAAGAATATATAATATTCTATATGTATATTTATTCTGATGTATATTAAATATTAGTATATTTTATAAATTCTCATTAATTATATCTACCTCTTTTTTGGTTTATTGATACCTATAAAGTCTAAAAATGATTGAATATATATTTTTTAACCATTCATATATAAATAGAGTATATATTTTACTTTAATTTAGTTTAAGTATATCCGTTAAAAAATAATCTAAATAGTTTTTATATTCATCCTTGCTTCGTCGCTGTACTCTAAATCGATGTACTTTACATTTCTATTTATTACAGTATCAATAATTCTATAATTCCATTTATGGCAAAAGTCATTATACTCTTTTTATATAATGTGCAATGGAGTATATTTACTGTAATAATCTTTAAATTCATCCATCACTACAATAATGTGCTTATACAAGCACATGTTTATGAAAGAGAATTGACTCTTCTCATTCCTAAATTAATCAAAACTTGTGCAAAAGGAATTTTTAATTTTCATTATACACTTTCGTCATTATTACGTTGAAAGAAAGTAAGCTTTCGAAACGAGCAGCCAGGATATTAGAAAGTACGACAAGCTATAAAAAAAGAATTGAGAGAAATAAGTAAACAATATGTTAAAGTTTAATAAAAGCTGTATTCAACTATGTTAAATTACAGTTCAATCGATGTACTTATGTAATACGTACTTAATAATGTACTTAATAATAATGTACTTATCTTAAATATTCGTTTTATCTAAAATATACAGAAAATATATTCACTTCAAAAAATTTTTTTTCAAAATATTGAAAAGTTAAAACTATTGAACTTTCTTTATTTAATTTGATTTTCTTTTCAGTCTATATACTTGCAATTATAATTATCAAAGTAAAATAAAGTCGATAGATAAAGTTTATTTTTTTTTTAATGTATGAATAGTGATTAAATAAGAAAATACTGATTATTATTATAATAAAAAGTAATAGCTTTTCTATATCGATATAAAAAATATATCAAATAAATACTTTTTCTTATTGGAAATATCTGATTTTATAAGAAAAATAGCCAAGACAATAATTAATTCAAACGTAATATTATTATGTCTAGATAAATTTCTTAACTTAAATGCATCAAAATATCACATTATTCTTTACTGATACGTATAAGGCAAACAAGAAAACTGCAAAGATTTCAGAAATATATTGAATAGAGAAATGAAAGTAATGTTAATGTGAAAAGACATAACTATTTCGAGAGTTCGACAAAAATAAATGATGCTTTCACAAACTCATTAGATATTATATAAATTTCTATGAGACTATTTAGACGTGGAACGAAGCAATTTACAGCCCGGCTCTATTCTTTTCCTTTTTCTTGATTTACGATTACCTTCATAACCGATTCCTTTGAATATTGTCACTCATTCATTAAAAGCTCTGTTCAAACCAATGATGAAATACATATATAATTTGCGCAGTCCCTAAGTAACAGGAGTAACATATATATAATGCAATATAATGTCAATGTTACTAATTTTAAGGAATTACTTGTTATTGAAAAATCATAATTATAATACCCACTGTTCGCAACAAGCATCGGTAATGCAACTTGCAATATTAATAAGTACGAGTCAGAATGGCATTATATAGTTGAATTATAGTCAACAATGAATCATAATAGTCAAACATAAAAATTATTTTTTCTTTTAATTAAATTTAAATTTTTTAACTAAAAAAATTACTAATCAACGAATGCGTATTCTTACATGATATATTAAGATACTTAGAAATAAATAAATACTATTATCATTATAAATCAAAGAAGATATATAATTTATTTAGATTTCTTTAATAAACTGTAATAAACTAAAATTGTCAATAAACTTTTAACAGAAGTCAAAAAAAAAATTTACAAAAAATTTTTTTAAATTTGAGCGCATAATTCAGTATATATTCGAATATATTATACCACTAATATGATACTCATTTATTAGTCAATAAAATACAGTTTTAATAAATAGTATAAATTCTTCATACTTATTCATTTAATAAAATACATAAATTTTTTCGAATTTGCATAAATGATTTACATTTTTTATTCACATTAATTGTATGTATATTATATATATTTATTATATATACTTATATTACTGAAATTAGAGTAAATGGCGAACACATTTTTAAAATAAATTTTATAATAAAATTAAAATAAATTTTTTACTTATTTATTAAAATAACTAAAATTCATTTCCATTAGCATTAGACTTAATTTTTATAAAAAATTTAATACGGATGTATTAAATGTAATTCTGAATAACCATTCCAAATATTATTCTGAAATTTCATAATAAATGTATTAATTTTAAATTGTATACTATAGATAAATGATTTCAATATACAAGCAGTAATATAATATAATTAATATTAATAATTCTATACTTAACGATTATTATTATCCTTATAGTCTTTTATAAAAATTTTTAAATCTTTTAAGATATGTTTTTATATTTAAATATCATTCAATTCATAAAAGAAACAATGAAACCGTTGTTGAAAATAGCTCAGGTGCCCAAATACAATTATTTTATGGAAAGAAATTTTATTTATCTATAATAATAAACAAATTTTCTTGACTTTATTGAAATTTTCAATAAAAGCTTTGAAAATTTGTCAATATTAAAACATTTATTATTCTTCAATTCTAACAAAATTATATTTATATTCTTAATGCAATTATTTAAAAATAAAAGTAAAATCATTTCCAAATAAATAGTTTATAGTATTTAATGTTATAATATTATAATGTACTTATAATTGAAAAAATTATTCAATCTTACAGAAATATGAAATTAACAATTCTGGAAGTACAGATTTAGACACATTCTTAATATTTAAAAAAATATCTACATAATAATTACTTATTATTTGTAGAATATTCACTTGATACTAAACAAGCTTCTATAAAACAGTCCAGTTTCATAAAAAGACAAATACAATCTCAATAAATTATTATTAGTATTATTGTATGTTAAGTCGGAAAAAATGAGAAACAATACTTTTTTAACTTATAAAAGAGTCACATTCTTTTATTGCTTTCAGTGAAATATAATGTAATCAAATGTCTTTCTTTACATTTTATTCATTTTTATTTGAAATGTTTTTACTGTATTAAATCTAGAAAATAATACTCTTATTATTAAGAAAATTTAGAAAGTAATATTTTATGAAAAGTTACTATTTCAACATAATTTTATGCATTACATAACTAAATATAATATTATAAAACTGAATATATATTGAGTGAAATTTAAGTACATATTTAACTAACTACTCGTGCTATAAGCCACATATTGTAAACTTACTTTGATAGAATAATTGACGCTATTACTAAAGATACCTTAAATATAGAATCATCTTTAAAGATGATTGGCCAGCAAAACCAAGATAATAACAAGCAATAATAACATATATATTATACAAAATACTATATCAAAAACACTTACTAATCATCTTTAAAGATGATTCTATATTTAATCTGAAAGAAAATTTTACATGAATAACAGGTTTAAAATATTATGTTGTAAACTTTAAAAGAGGAATAATTTACAATTCATGAAATAATTTGTAATTGCACCGATAAAAATTTATTATTTGCGGGTAATTTACTTTTAATATGTTAACTTTTTTATAAGCTGTTCAAAGTTTTCATTGTGTTTAAGAAGTTTTGGAAAAAGAAAAATTTACTTTTACCATTCCAGAATTAAAATTTTTATACAATCGCATATTAGTTTTTTATTATAACCTTTTTAATAGAATAAAGTAAATATATACTAACTCTTACTAACCTCTTTTATTTAAAAAAATCAAGGTAAATCTAGTAAGTTTCACGTAAAAAGCAGCAAAAATTAGCTTTATTGTTAACATCGACTATTCTGCGTCTAACTTCTTGCAAGTGGAAAATGTAATGAATTTTTTACCAATAACTTTCTACTAATAAAATCCTCATTTTTCTTTTGTTTATTATTTTTAAGTATAATATATATAACATAATTCTTTCGCAAATTATGTAATTTTATTTATAATTTATATAAAAAGAAATAACACTTAATTAAATGAATAAAGGTATTATATAAATCTGTAATGGAGTTACAAAGATTTATTGAAAAAACTATAATATATTTAAACTTAGTATTCAATCAATGTTATATTAAAAAATATTTCATTATTCACTATTTCCTGAAAAGAAAAGATAGTAATACATTTTAAATGAAAAATTCTTTTAAAAGTACATAAATATGTCTACTCTTTGAAATCTATAAATAATTAAATAAATACAAAAAATGAAAATTTTGCAATTTCTATTATAAGTAAGTACTTAATTCATCCAAATTTATATAATCATTTAGAAATTCAAATTCATTTAAAATTGACAGTAATGTGTCACTCATAAAATCATTATAAAGAGATTTAATCTGTTATATTATAAGCTCGATAAAATGCTTGTATGCGTTCTGTTAATTTATTTCATTATATTTTCACTGAGTGAATACATTATTAAGTCAATAAAATAGTATTGAACATCTGATATTGAGAATCTGTAGTTTTAATGTAATTTTGGTGAAAATTTCATAACGGTTTTTTGTTTGTAAAACGAATGTAATGTTTCAGCAAAACCTTGGTCTTAATCTCTTATAAGTTAAGTATGAAATCTTGTAGTATAAATTAGAACATCGTATAATAATATTTGTCACAAAATAAACAAAAAATAAACATTAAATGAAAAAAAAATAATAAGCTTTCGCATCATAATTTAAGTAGTATTACATAAATGAATATTCATCTAAAAATTACCAGATTTTTAATTTTAAAATTGTTATTTTTTTTAAAAAAATTTAATATTTCATGTTTAAATAATTTGTATTTTGTATTTATATTACTGATTTTGTAAAGTAATACAAGCACATTTCAATAAAATGAAATACATAGTTTTAATACTATAATAATAGGAATATTGACTTCTGTGAAAAAAGAAACAAAAAACAATCCTTCATTTTTATCATATTTATCCTTCATTTTTCACTTGTAAATTCAATTGTAACCAAGTAAAAAAAATAAAATTATATTAGCGAGTTTATAGTTTTAACATTACTAACAGCAGCAATAACAATATTCAAGTCACGAACCAACGTTTTCCTACGTAATTTTAACTAAAATAACAAAACATCCTCGAATTATGCCTCTCATTTTTACAACTCTTTCTGCACGTTGCCATTTTTAATATCCCTTTATTATATTTACACCGTAAGACAAGAAGAAAGAAAACTATGCACGAAGAAAAGATGCATGAAACCTTTCTTCACCTAGCAGAATAATTTCATTATTTCTACTTTTGTATGGTGGCATCAAATTCTGCTATGTTAGAAAAGAAAATCAACGAGAAAATGAGAAAGTCGACGAAAACGTAAAAATTATTCTTTTCCCTAGGTAGCTTTCTTCTTTTCCTTTTCCCTCTACGTTTCATATTTTCTTTTTTTTCATGAACAATATTCACAAACAATGTTTACCTTTTATTTAGGTTATTTTATCTATTTTGCTATCTTTGTTTGGCCAAATATTAGTTTAGTGTAGTATTTATTCTTCTCTAATATTCGTCGTTGATATATAAAGTAAAAATTACAAAATCAAGCATGATAACCTCGATAACTTCTTATATTAAGTAACAATACATATTATTACTAAGTGAATAATAGGGAAGCTACTTTTATATGTGTAGACAATTTTCATCTATATAACTACATTAAAAAGAAAATTACGGCATTATTTTTATAAGATTTAATTACGGCAGATGCGTTACATATTATTTAATTATCGAAATTCCATGTAAAAATATATGGTTATAAAATTTCAAGAAAAATAGTTTTTAATAAAATTTTTATCAAAATAGAATCATAATGAATATATAACAATAGTATTGTAATGAAGTCTTGTAAAAAATTAAAATAATCAAATCAGACTTCAAAATAGTAAAATAATATCATTTTCCATTTATCAAAATTGCAAATTTAAATGCTTTAGAAACTTAAGGAATTCAATTTTTCTCTTTATAATTCTAAAGCAAAATCGAAAATTTCACGTTACGCAAATTATTTCTAAAAAAAACGTATATTTTATATTCAGAAAATATTACACTATCTAAAATATTTCAAAAACTATATTAAAGACCGTATAGCTTCTATTTTATGTGTTAGGTTTAAAAGTAGTTTCTTGCACAGGAATATTTTTTGAAATTTTCTAGAAAACACATTTTAGAAGTACATTTTACAAGTACATTTTACAAGTACATTTTATACACAAAAAAATTATCCTCTATAACGACACATTGAATGACTTTATACATTAAATGTTACAAGCCTTAATTTGAATCTCTGATAGATTTTTCCTCTAACTTTCACATGCACATATGACATTGAATCTTGATTACTAAAATTGTTCTTTTCAGAATTTAAACAACCCTAAGTTTGTACGCATAAATATTAAGAGCTTTTCTCCAGAACTCATCATGACAAATGCGAATTACTTGAAGGAACATAAGTCTTATCTTTCTTACTTTACTTCTTACAATACTTTAAGTATGTTTTGTACATACACTATTTTTTGGAATCACAAATCTACTGGATATTCTAAAGAGGACATGTCATAAATTCCAGTTTGTAAACTTTATGTTTTACATATTTAGTCATGCATAATTAAAACCCTGAAAGGTACAAAGTCTTGAAAAAAATATACTCGCTATTTAGGTGTAGATTGTTTTCGTTTACATAAGCCTACATAATAATCCACATATTCAGTATCAATAAACTAATTATGAATTAAATTGTTGTATCATTTAAATGTAATATTATAATACGAATGAAAAGAGGAATATCTGACGCTGAGACTCACACAATCGGTATTAAATGACAAACATGTGATGAACGATTTTCTCCCTATGTATCTAAGAACGACTCATAAGCGTTTTTGTAAAGAGTTCATTCAACTCACGCTAAAAAGATGTCGTTATCGATAAAACCACCATCAGTATATATACCAAAACAAAAAAGGCACGCGGAATTCCTGTGGTAATTGAGGTCGTGCGGCCGATATACCGTAGAATCAACGTATGAGACATCACACCCATTTATACAAATAAATAGAACTTCGGATGTCGAAGTTTAAATTGATCGATCAGAATAAGGATGACAACACAGGTCAAACATGAATTTATGATAGTGAGAGTAGCTTCACACTTTATTAGAACAGAAGCTACGATAATCATGGACTTAAAGGACAATAGATTTTTTTCTTGTGAATCATGCGTAAAAATGAAACAGCATGAATAAGATTGACTATTTAAGCTACCTCTACTTATCAAAATTATAAATACTTTCTATGACTTATTTTAAAACGATAATGGTATAATATAAAATTTAATACAAGGCTTTTATTTCATAATTTTGCATGATGACTATTGTATTTTCTTACAAAATCATAATATTTAATTCAAATATGAAAACGTGTTTAATAACTTCTTTCTTTAATATCAAAAGACACCGATACACCGTAATTTCAAAATTTGTTTTCTAAAAATAAAAAATACACAAATATTCACGAGTATATTTACAAAAATATATTTAGAAACTTAAAAAAACTTAAAAAAATGTATTAATGTTAATTTTTGTATTATGAAAGAATTTTTCAATAAAAACTAAAAATTTAAGTTCTTTTAATTTCTTTTTAAACGTTAAGAAATATTAGCTAGAAGTTTCATTATGAAAATTTCATTGCTCAAGTAAATTATTACAGTCAGAAATGTACGTTTTAGAAAGACAGTGTTGAAACTTTTAACCATCTGTTAAAACTTTGTTAATTTTTAGAAATTTGTCACCAAGAACATTTTTAATCGTTTTTAAAATTAGTAAGCCTCTCAATCTGATAAAAAACTTTACAAAGGAGAATGATAAGTATACTTCTAATATTAATTAATTATACATTAATTTTTATAAATTAACAAATAGATACGAATTTACCATTAAAACTATACAATTTTTAGCAATTTATATAATAAGAAGTGAATTAAAAAAACTTATTTAAAATGTCGGCATTTTATCAAACTGAACAGAATTTCCCTTAATAAACTATTCACTTATAAAAATAATTTACTCTTGCAGTATTAATAAAATAAAAAGTGTTAAATTTAGTTACTAAATATAAAAATAATTATCAAAGCTAAATCCAAAAAATATGAAAATTTCGAATTTTCTTATTCGCATTTAAACCTTTTAAATTGTACAGTTGCAAAATATCAGAAATTTTTAATTTTATTCAACCCATTATTTAAAAATATTAATTAATAAAAATATACTATTCAGGATATGAGTAAAGAAAATTAAAAATAATAGAAACGATTGTTTTTGTGCGTTACTGCGTCGAAATAAATACCATAAATGACAATTGAAGACACAATGATTTTTTGAATTTCATGCACACGATGCTTTTAAAAATAATGATTACCGAATATACAATGAATAATATGGTACAAATACCAAATAATTTACATCAAAACGTCAATATTTCTGAATATTACTTTTAATTCTTCCTATAATAACTTCACTAATTTGTATACAGGACAATTTATGAATAAACAACGTTAATTACTGTAAATGACATTATATATGAAAAAGACATTAAAATATTACCAACCTTTTAATTTTAATTTTTAGTTTATAGTCGTGATAAGATTGAAAATTAAAGATTTATAGAACCGGAGTAGAGATATCGAATCTCTTACCTAAATCTCAAAAATTGTAGCCTGAAATGTTTGAAGTAAAAACTGAAGAAGCATCTGAATCATAAGCTCAACGTAAACATTTTCTAAATTCATATCACATCATAAATATTATTTTAATGGCTATTTTGTTGGCAAGTTATTTTTCCTAACTCAAATATATCATGAAACATTTAATTTACGTAATTTATTGGATACAAAATTATATTTGAAGACATTCAAACATATAAGCTTTTATAAAATGAAATAAAAGTGTTTGAGTAAATTACTTATAAATAATAAACTGACTAAGTCTATTTAATAAGGTAATATTTTTACTGGACTTTCTTATTTATTTAATTAATTAAATATTACTCTTTGATATTTTGAGTTTATAGATATCACAGTATTAATATTGTTTTCAGATTAATTTGAATATTTTATATTAAACAAAGTTTTTTCATCATTAAATTTTAAAAATACTCTTATCATTATAATAAAAATGCCTGATTCAATATCACATTGAATATCAAGATACAAATTCAATAATAAAGTCATTGACGTATTAATATTCAAATGAACTGGAATTTTTATTATTGCAATATTTATTAATGCACTATTTATTAAAATTGTTATACAAATGAACCTGACATCAATATTGTAAATTAAAGCTTTGCAATAAGGGAGTAAGAAATTTAATTTCACACATAGGAATCTTATTCACTTGTAGCATTGTAACTGTTTTATATTGAAAGACTACTACATGTTTTCATTATACTTTAACATAATAATTTTATTTTATTTTAATTTAAAATGTAAGCTTTTTTGGATTATTTAACCTAATAATATTTCAAAACGTTTGAAATAGAAACATGATATAAAGTATTAATTGTTACTAAAAGTCCAATAATATATAATAAATGATAATTTTGTAAAAAAAAATGGCTGATTTAAAAATAAAGTAATTTCTATATAGTCGGTAAAAATCGATAATAATATTATTGCCGATGATGTAGAAATTAATTTTTAATGAAGCATATTTTTTAAATGATATATTAGTCATTGAATGTTTATTATTGAAAAATTATGAATGTCATATCATATTAATTTAAGCCAATAAATAAATAATAATAAATAATTATTTACCAAATAAAATACCGTATTCTTAAGAAATTTGATTTTTTAATAATGTATTTTTACAAAATTTATTAAATTTATATAGTATAAAATTATTGGTATTTACTCTAAAAATAATGTATCCAATTCTAAGTACTAACTCTTTTTTCTGAATTCTTAAATGTTTATTAAATTTTCAAAAAATGTCGTATTATTTATAAAATATGCATTATATTAAAACTATCATAGAATTTCAGATATTTATTTATAACAGTATTTAAATAATCAATTAAAATAATTTTAAGTTTGCAGAGAACAAGATGCTATTTTTTAAGTACACTGTTTGTTATCTAAAATGAAATGTACCATCAGTGCTTTCAAGAATAAAAAATATTTCTATTCTGAATTTAATTTTCTGACAAATTCTATAATATTCATTAAATTTATGTAGATTCAATATATTTATGATATTTATTATGTATTTTCAAAAAATAATAATCCATACAATAATATTAATATAATTAAATATCATATTTTTCACGAACGAAGTTTAATTTTAACGTTTATACGTACTGAATAAAATTTCATTATTTTGTTGACATTTTTTTAAAAAATAAAATACGTTGAAATAGCAAATTAAGACTTTATTACTATAGCATGCTCTACGTCACTTCTTTAAAACCAAAGAGTTGCTAAAAGAGAAGAGTGTAATACATCTCTATTTATGATAAGAGAAGCTTCATAATGTACATATTTTTAATCTAAACCAGAAAAGTCTTTATAATATACATTATTTTAATTCAAAATGCTATGATAAAGGCATCCATAACCATGGATATATCAATCGGTAATACAATACTAAAATGTCAAAATTATGGAATAAATTCTCAACAAGAAGTCAATACGATGTATAAAAGCAGAAGAAATGTACACCTTATTACAGGTTTATATTATATTATTTATATAATATATATAAATAGTTTTTCGATTTATTTATTTATTTATATTATATTATATTATACTAACAAATTTTAAACATTCAACCTTTTAAATATAAATATTTCTTATATATTTGCATATATACTCACAAACCAGAAACTAGCTATAATTATACATACCTTTATAACAAATTAGATTGAGAGATTATTGAGAGACAATATGCATTTCGAATTTCAAATGTTATATTTGTCTTTTTTTTTATTCACACTTTCAAAGCAAATGGATTTGAATACGACATCTAAAGCATATGCACATATTTTTAGGTAAAATTGAAAGCATTCCTGTTTTAATAAATTATTTTATTGATTAAACTTGTCTGGTTGACAAGTTTAATCTTCAATTTAATATTTATTTTCATGTAATGGTGTATTATTATTTTCATGTATTATTTTTGATTCTTCTTAAAAAATAGCTCACAATAATACTGATGTAAGTTTTAGTATTTTTTATCAGTAATCTTTAGTCACTACTAATTTGTAAAATAAAATATTGTAAAGTAAAATAAAAATTTGCTTTTATTTCTTAAGTAAGAATGTGTTAATTTTCGAATTAATACATTCTTACTAATAAAAACGAAATAAAAAAGTCATAGCATAATGATAATCATAATCATGATGATAATGATGAGAGTATTATTAAAAACTTTTTAATGATTCAAGTATCAATTTTTCTTCTATTTGTATATATATAATATTTTCAGAAATAAGTTTCATTATTATTATCATTTTATGCATTAAAAAAATAATCAACTTTTCAAACAAATAATGCTAAAAACATCATTGAATTTTATGTAATATAAAAAAATTAATCATCTATAATATTTAGTTTCGTTGTCTTATAATATATTACATTCAGCAATACGTTACTTTCAATATGTCACAAACCTTAAAGAAAAAACTTTTGTAGATTCAAAAATATACAAATTCTTTAACATAAATTGATTAAAATCTATTTTAATTCATGAATATGACATTTTTTTTAATAGTTCATTGGATCTATTATATTAAACCTTTTTTTTCAAAAAACTTCCATGTTACGTACAAGCTGATTCTTTTTGAAATCATATATTAGACTGATACTTTGTGTAAGCCCCTCGTAATATATATTATTTATAAAGTAGAAATACTACAATGCTAATACTACCTATGCTCATAGATAATACTAGTAATACTACAATGAATCGATATACAAACTAATTATTAAGTTATCCATTATAAATTTTTTGTAGAGTTGTATATTTCTAAATCGATAACAAATATAAAAGGTATAAATATATCTACGTGTAAACAAACCATACGATTCACATTTACTGCATATGAAATTTTTTTAACAAATTTGTAAAAAATAATAATGTTTTCAATTTAATTAGTATGTATTTTTAATTTTTCATGTATGTAATAATATATAACAAAATAAACATGAAAACAATATATAAATGAATAATTTACATATCATTTAAAAAAGAATTATCTTTAAATGAAATATTTAATAACTTCTTAGTACGTAGAACTTTAGGTGAGATTAATTAGTACTCAGTTTATAATAATTCCATAATGTTTTGAAAATATGAAAAAAAATGTTGGTATGAAGACAACTGTAAGGAATTTATATTAAACTAAATAACGTAGAAGATTACTATTATATACAATTACGTACGTATGTGTGTGTGTGTGGGCACGCACACAGGCTTATATTTTTAAAACCTTCTCACACAGTTATCATTCAAACGAGCACATTAATTAGAGGAATATATGGTTACAATTTACACGCGGTAAATTGATGCTCTGCGAATCTGCATTGATACAGTACATATAAAATTTTAAATAATTAATAAATATAAGATATCTATAAGAATATCATACCCTCACTTAAATAGTCTTTTCATATTTTTTAAAGCAGATGTATTTAACATAAGTTAAATACATCTGTTCTAAATATAATTTTTTACTATTTTTAGTTTCTAGCATCTTTCGCATTTTCATCAAGTACTATAATTATTTATTAAAATTATTAAATTTATTTATTAAAATAGTAAAAATTGTAAATACAAAAATATAGCAATATCTGACAATATTATAAATTGTTATAAAAATTTTATCAATTTTAAATGTAATTATCTACGAGTTGAACATTGTAACTGAAAAATATTATTTGAGGCTTATTTAACTCATATGTTCAAATACTAAAACAAATCTAGATGCTTTGGGCCAACAGCTACCTAATGTTTCTTGCATGTTATGTAACACAGAGTTAAAAAGTTACCATATGTATATTAGAATATCATATTTTTGTTTTGAAGTTATATAAAGATAAAAATTTCAGATATAAATTTTTTTATTATGCTATTTCATTATTTCACTATAAAATTAACAAATTTAAGAAATATAATACGACATTAAGTTCAAAAAAAGTTTTGCTTTCAAATAATAAAATAAAATATAATTTCTTTGATAATCTAGTCCTCTTATAGATGTTTCATTCCTACATTATTATCACTACCATCTTTGTTTTTTCTTTTAATTTTGCATATTCTTACCATATTTTCTTTATTCTATCAATTTTTAATTTCACTTGCGAATCTCACTAATTTAAATCATATATATCAAATAGAAACTATTTTTACACTACTCGTCAAAATTGTTATATAAACTAATTATAAATTATACGTAATCAATATTAACGCTGTACAGTTAATTTTTTAGATAAATACTCATAAAAACGTTAGAGTTAAGGATCTTTTGTAATGAATTAATTTTGATAAATTGAAAACAGGTGTAACCTTTTATCCTCGATATTCTGATTTAACGAACAAATATAGATAATATAAAGTATAATTCTATCACATAATTTTCAAGACTAAAATTCATGTATCTATTTATTAAAATTATTAATAAATAATTGTTTATGCGAAACATTGAAAAATTTTTAATAATATAAATGTAAATATTAATGATTGTATTACATTACAGTGAGTTAAAAATTCGAAGCGTATGATAGAAAATATTTTTAACAATTTTTCTTCATAATTTTCAATCAATATTTAATATTAGTATAACAAAAAACATAATTTACAATAAGTCATATTAAATCATCTTTTCATCGTTAATTAAACGACCAAATAAAATACATAGAAAAGATATTAGATACTATAAAGAAAAATTTTGTATTTTGTATTTTTGAAAAATGTAGTTAATTTTTTATATAATCCTAAGAATAGTAAAAAATCAAAACTTGATAGTATATTTATTGGTATAATTAATATCAAAACCTTCGTAACTCCCCCAGATTATTCTATAAGTCTGTTCAAATTCAAGAGATGGCGCCTGTAGAATTATGATTCTACTTGTGCTGCAATTTGGTGATCACAACCGTTAATGTATGCCAAAATTCATAGATGCGCTCTGCTTTTGTCATGATCCGAGGATAACGTCTTCTGCCTTATCCATACCATCGTTCTTGTATGACTATTGATTACTTAGTGGTATACTGATCTTGGCATTACGAACAAAAACTACATTATGTTTTGATGAAGAAAGGGAACGGAAAACGTATGAAGGAAGGAATCTAAGAACTTTGCATGGTTTTGTACTCCTTTTTACGTACAAAAACAGGTGTTAAAGTATTCGTTTTCTCTTGTAAAAAGATTCTTCCACTTTTTTCTCTCGAGTAGATTCCGACACATAACGACCTAATAAATACTCCTGTGGAGGCTGACGGAGTACGTCAGCACTTTTCTACTTTAAAGTAGACTAGGATTTATCTCACCTCCTGGTTGCACGATCATGACTGCTTAGCAAGTGTTTTATCTTTCATATTAGGGAAGTAAAACTTATAGCGAAAAATGTTAAATTCGACACAATCAACGAGATAGAAGTAATTTTCCCGCGATCCTCGATTTGCTCTATCTTTGTACGTATTTCAATCCTCGCAACTACCCACGCAATACAAATTACGAGAAATGCACGAATACAAAATTTTACAACGTACAAACATAATTATTTTCGCTAAATTTAAAGAATCTGTACCTACGCAACTGTCTATTTTTATACCTTTAATAAATTATACTATGTAAATGAAATAAACTCGATCATAAATATACTTATAGACTTTAAAACAAATAATGTTCAAAAATAAAAAAGACGTTTTCTTAAACGTTAAATATTTGGTATTTTTACATTATTTTATGAAAGAGTCCTTTGACGCAGTTAACGTAGCTTTCTTTTTCTATCTTTCTGATATAAGTAAAACATACTGCAAACGAAGTGCACACCGTAAAATTTCAAATTATATTAACAAACCGAATAATATTTCAAATACACGTATAAATATTTTTGTGTTACGCAAAAATATATAATTATAATCACGTTCATCGCATATTTTAATAATAATTAACAAAATTAAATATAAAACATTAATTCATATTTACAATATGAGAAAATATATGTGCATCATTTTAGAATGGCTACCCTTCATATCCGAGGACCGTATCCTACATTAACGACCCGATAATGCGTTATAATTAATGCGCTATCAATCAGCCAGTGAAATAATAATAATAATTGTATACTGTACTTAAAAGAATATTGCGTTTATTCATCTAAATGTATAATTCGCTTTTGAAAGTTTATTATCGTAATTTAATATAATCATAGGATATTGTTCAGCATTTCATAATTTTTGTATAGAAACTATATTATATAACATTTAATGCTCAAAATTTATATTTCACATTATATTATATTATATTTCAAAAAATATATAAAATATTTTATTTCAAGGTAATATTTTATTTGATTTTTTAAAATAATCTTTTGCTTTAATTGTTATTTTTCTTATAATTTTACAAAGATTCTTAAACAAAATTAATAATTTCAAAATCTAATATTAACTTAAAATTATGCATCTTAAATCTCTTTTTGAATTCTCTTCGGTTGACGTTCGGATATTTTCAATAAGCAATCAGGCGAAACAAAAATATCTCAATGCACTTTTATAAAAATACAAAAAATATTCATAGTTCAATAATTACACTTTATAAAATTTCTTAAATATTATTCTTTTAAATTTCTAAAAATTCGCTCATTATTTCATGCAAATATGTTAAACTGTACATTAGAAGCATAATTTGCTTTTTGAAGTTGAAGAATTCTTTAAAAAAATTTTTATTCTAAAAATAAGATATAAGATAATGTCAATGTCGTAAAATATTGATCTTATGAAATTTTATGAAAATTTATCAATATTTGAAATATTGATAAATATTCTAGATATATACTAAATATATTTGTATTTTAATAATTTCACATTCTTATAAAAAATAAATTATAAAACACGTATAGAAAAAGATTCAGTATTATTTTAAAAAGGCAACTTCGTTAATAAGAAATAACCATCTATTGTGCATTATACAAATGAAAGGTAAAAATAC
The DNA here is from genome assembly GCA_018907045.1 of Wiebesia pumilae. Taxonomy (NCBI): domain Eukaryota; kingdom Metazoa; phylum Arthropoda; class Insecta; order Hymenoptera; family Agaonidae; genus Wiebesia; species Wiebesia pumilae. Next base: position 7,452,575 of record JACCHZ010000127.1, read on the forward strand.
TAAAAATTAAAATAATATAAGAATAAAATAATAATCATGATATTCTGTTGAATTCTTACATACATATGTATATTTATATAAATTTTTCCACTAAAAAGATAATTAATTACTCACTGCAGAATGTAAGTTTTTCTGAAAGATATTTTCAAAATATTGCTAACCTACATTGTAATTAATGTTAATCTTAAATGAACATATTTGAGGATCTATAAATATAATAGTGAAATTATTTTATTAAAAATTATCGTATTATATTCATTTTTAAGATATTTAGATCCAATATATGATTAAATTTATAGTTAAAATAAAAATAAAGAAGATTCAGATTATTCTTTATCAAATATGAGAAAATTAAGCTCGTAAATACTGATGCAGAAAAGTAAAAATAAAAAAGTGATAAAAATTTCTTAGACGGTATTAAAAAAAATTCAATGAAATTTAATTTGCGTACCTGCAGCCAATGAAATACAGCTTTAAAATTTATTATGAATATTAAAACCTCTTTAATTTAATATGCTAAGAAAGGATTAATAATTTCTAAAATTTATAAATATAAATTTCAATATCATTAAATTTTCATATTATGCAGTTATTCATTCGGATATTTTGGCCAAGAGAAATATTATATTAAAATTAGATATTATTCATACAGAGCTGGTACACCACTTAGTATGGCTCACATACTATAATAGACCCGCTGCTCTTCCCTCATCGTATTAGCAATATTCGAACTTTCTCTTTCTGCTGTCCTTTTTTTCCTGCTTTCATTCGTTCTAAATATAAGATATATTTACTTTACTTATTTAAATTCAAACTACATTCACCTCATATTCACGTTCTTCTACAAAGAATTCTTAATATACAAAATTACAAAAAAATTAAAAAATTATTATTTAAAAATTTTTATGATTATGTAATTACTTTCTACTTTGCTTACTTTTAACCCAACTTCATCCTCTTATCGTAAGTTTACCATCTTCCTTTAAGTTATCTGAGTAAAATAACATTTGTGTTTGTTTCCATTTAAAGTATCTTACTCTCTCGTGTGGATCTGATAACATATTCCAAAAATAAAATTTAATGTGATAGATGATAAGTACGTCCACTTATTTTAATTCACCCCTAATCTCTTGACATACTTCTAAAATATTATACAAAGTTCTTTAACTTTTATGTTACATCAGATTTAAATGAAGGTGACATATTTTCTTTCTGTATACATTGTATACACTGTATGTATACAGTGTATGTATACACTGTATACATACATTCTAAAAGCTCATTACGGTAAACAAATTGTTTGCATAATACTTTGTTAAATTTTAATCACTAATAACTGTCTGAAAATGAATACATTCTCAATCAATTCTATCCAATCTGGTTTTCATTATCTAGTAGTTATTCCATTATACATTATTTTAATTTCATATTTTTGAATTGTTAATAAATTATAATTTATAACAATAATTTATCGAAACTTTAAGATAGTTTTATCTGCATCTGATTCTCCTTTTCATTTTGTACCAATTTTAAAACAATATGAAAACATTGTATATATTATATATTATATATTATATATTGTAGATTTAAATAAAATATAAAAATATAAAAATATTCCAGTTTATAACTATACACATTTCATCAAAATTATACTTATTATCATTATTTAATCTGTCCAAATAATACATTTGAAGAGAAAACATATTATTCGATTACTTCATGTGTCACAATATTAAACCAATATCATTTTATTGAAATAAAATTTAATTATTTTATTTGCAGTAACATTTAAAGTCTTTGAAATGTAAAACATTAAAAATTTTACGAATTTCCTATTTATATTTTCAAACTTAAACTAAAATCTCAATAAAAACTATTGCTACAATTTAATGTACAAAAATGAAAAATATTATATATTTCAAATTTTATACTCTGTACAAGCATTACATTTTCCTTTATTATATCTTATTAGCACAAAATTTCATATTAATATTGTCATAAGATTTTCTTTTAAATGTATAACTAAATTCAAAATACTTTTACTTTAAGATTTACGATGCCTAACTCACATTGATTCTTTTACAAACTCAGAAACCGTAACACATTTGTTGAACAATATGTGAATGTTGAAATGCGTCACTCAACAATATATTCCTACTTTGGAATAGTTTCCTATTAGAGGGCAATCACTTTCTGGATATTCCACTACCTGCATACATAATATTCTAGACATTTATTAAACTTGATTTAATCAATTCGTTCATTCAAGAGAAGTGCTTTAAATGTAATATATATATATATATATATATATATGTTTAATGTAATATATATATATATATATATATATATATATATATATATATATATATGTTTAATGTAATATATATATATATAATTATAACATAAATAAGCTTTTCAATGAATAGATATGAATTTGCTTGTTATTCTATTTGTTCATCCTTCGTTTTTTATTTGCTGTCCTTATTTAAAGCTATCAATATTATGAAAATATAAGGAATTTTTAAAACATTATATTGAAAGACATTAAATATGTGAATGAATATATCATTTTTAATTGTAATATCGTTTCATACGTACTTTGTTCACTTTAGAACTATTTGCTTTTATATTTATTTCTAATTCTTATTTTGTTTTTAAAAATAAATCAAGAACTAAAATATGATTTACTTGAAATGCAAATAAAAAAATTTTCAGTAATAAATATTTCCAATTAAAATTTTAACGGAATATTCTAGAAGTAATATTCGGATTAAATACATATTAATAATTTTATTCAATAATATTATTATTTCAATTGTTACATTCGATAAATATTAATGATATTTAATCAAATATTGTATAATATTTTGGTATAAACTAGATAGTCGGGTATTATAATATTAAAATGTATTTAATACGTTTACAATTAGTTTATTTAAACAAATTTAGATACAAAGTTTGAATAGGAACTTTGTTTTCTCTATAGAACATCGACACATACATAAATTATATTTATATGCTATTATAAGTAATATACTATATTGTTGGCTTATGAAAAAAATACCGCTTATTCAGTATTATATTATATTCAATATTATATATTATAAATAATTAAAAATTAGAATATTGATATTTTTATCTAGAAAAGAATTGCCTAAATAAAATTGAAATTTTATCTACCAATTCTGCATGAAAATTTGAAGTTTACATGCCGAAAATAGTTTATCTAATAATTATTAATATATTTAGGAATAAAAATTCATTAATGAGAACATCTGTGAAATTGTTCACTAACGAGAAACGACATACATACTCATCACCAGTAAAATTAAATAAATATTTTTGTGCAAGTAAAGAATTCCGTTGTTAAATTTATAAAATATCGCGAAGACGAATATTAAATAAGCTCTCGAATTTATACAGATTTGAATAAAAAATTGCATATAAAATAAATTAAATTTTTTAAAGGAAAAAAAAATCACTTGGTCGAATATTAGAACATAAATCAACATGTGTTGTAGTTATGAGCCGTACGAGTGAAAATGTGCTTGCATCGATAAGTTGAAAAGCGTTGCCCTAAAAAACGACTGCGGCGTAAAAATAGTCCCTCTACGAACGTCCATGACACTAGAATTCAAAGCAAATGGAGAAACAAATAGCTACTGCGTGCCAGACGAAAACCGATTCACAAAGTAGATAAAAGAAAATTCCCCGACTTTCTAATAATACGTATGTTTTTCATTTCCTTGAACGTTGCGCCAAAGGCTAAACACGTGCGAGAAAAAAAACGAGGATCGCGTCAATCAGCTGAGTTGCCGACACGCGCGCAACACAGGGTCAACCACTTGTAGAATCCACCGAGTCGGTGACAACACGTGTGGACGAATTGTTGCTGTGCCAAAAAACACGATAATCGAAGAGGATAATACGAGGAGGGACAGCCACGATGTATATAGAGAAAGAGGAGGTGCGCGCACTCGTTCTACGCTGTGCTCCATGATCTCGATCAACGATCTCTCCATTTCAATACGTATGCGGTAACGATAATCGCAGGTCGCGCTTAATGATGCGCGACTTCATCGCGTTCGCCTTGCTCGACTTTTCTCTGCCATGCCTAATACCGGTGGGACTTAACTTGTCGTTGTCAGTAAGAATTTGTTAAACGCTCGATATTAAGCTGAGTTTGTTTCATTTAAGTTTGCGTGAATAAGTTTTAGAAGGAATTTATAATTAACTCCTCGATGAATTTTTAAGTATATTTAAATTTTATGCCCGAGAAGTTAAGCACTTGTAGCTAAACTCATCGACTTAAAAATTATACGTGTACGTAAATCATACATTTATAATAATTGTAACTGATGAAAAAATACATTTATTGATTAAAGATCCATGAAATTAATATATATTTTTAAAAAACAATCTATCTGAATTTATATCATCGTTTATATAGCCCACTGCTTTCGTTAGAATATTTTCCTATGAGTTTAAAATATTAAAATACTTATAAACTACTTTTACATAATTTTAAATTAGCATCTTCAGCAGATTTATTATCCAACTTCTTCCTAAAACTAAAATTCTTCTTAAATTAAAACTTTTTGAATATTCTATTCATCTATCCTATGTTCAATTTTTTAATTCTTAATTTTTCAAAGAAAAACTTTTCTAGTTTAAAAGAAATTTAAATGTCTTAGAGTTTGAATCAGAATCTATCCACTGTAACATAAATATTCCCATGTTTAAAATAAAAAATTGCTCTTTGTATATTGTATTTGTATACTAATACATGTTTTTAAAATCTAACAGATTTAATTATTCGTGAATATAGAAATACAATACAATATGAACAAAATCTTTAATAATACTTAAATCATGCGTATATAAAATTTGGATAAATACATAAAAAAAACTGGATTAAATTTAAAGATATAAAATTTATCAGATTCGTCTTTAAACGAAAATAATGTCAAAGTAATTGAAAGAAGAATTTAAAATCAATATATCCATTTCATTTCTTTTTAAGTAAAGAAACTCTATTGACTCTTCAGCTATCCTTAAGTGATTTTTCTCTGTTAAATTACGGATTGGATCAAACTAGAACTACGAATCAGAATGCAATGATCTAAAAACAAAAAACCTTCGCTGACCCGCGTTATTGGATTCTTTCTTGAAGGAGAGAAAGAGGAGAATGCTCGCTTACTAAAATTGTGGGTCCTGTAATGAGATTTTTCCTTCTACTTCGCTCCTCCAGAAAAATTGCGGATTCCAAACTCAATCGAAACTTGGCATCTTAACATAAAATATTCAAAAAAATTTACACTATTGTAATGTTTAAAACTTAATATAAAAACATCAATTGCAATAAAGAAATTTTACATTTTTTTAAATTTACGATTCACAATTTCTAAAATATATAAGTAAGTAAAGAATAATATTTTTAGTCCCTCTCTTTTTCTTACCATTCTAATAGCAGCAAGTTACACTATAATACTTTCCCTTTATCTTTTTTCCTGTAATTGATATAATGCTCAATTACTCTCATAATACATATTTTAAATTACGAACAAAGTATGCTTATTCAAATCTAAAAAAATATTTAGTTAACTACCTAAAAATTGAACTCATTCTTTTCAATAATAAACGATATATTCAATGAAATTGCTTAACAAATTCAGTTGCGGTTGTCAATTATAAAATAGTAAAATATAATTTTCATAATATTTGTCATTTCTAACTCAAATTGTATAACATAAAATTTATTATAGATAAATTTATTTTCCCTACACAAAAAAAAAGTTATATTAAAAATTTATAATAGTCTTCAAAATAAATTTAGTAGTTCACCAGCAATTACATACCATATGGATAGCCAAATGTAAACAAAAGTAAATGAATAATGTTACACATAGTTATAGTGCGTACGACAAGGATCTTTTTGTGCTAAAATTTTTGTACCATAAAAGTATGGCGTTGCTTTTGAAAAATGAATAGCAAAGTCGCGCACTACTGCGTACAAAAAAGATGACAGCATCTTAAAGTGATGCGCAAGTAGTCCGGGAGTAATACTCATGAAACTTAGGTCTAAGTGGGTGGATTTTAACAGATAAAAATGTCCATGTTACTCAAGAGCGCGTATTCTCTATTGTCTTTACGGTCACGCATATAGTCACACGTGCTTGTTACACATGTACACGCTTTAATCGAAAAAATCATTGTCAAAGTTTTGCGACCATTTTATTTTCTTTAATACAATGTTACTCTACAAAATCAAGAATTTCTTCAATCAAACAATTCAGGAATTAATGAAAGAGACTAATACTATTGTAACACAAAAATTTCATTATTCTTTTAAATCAGATAGATACGTTAAAAAAATTACGCATTGCTATACCTGATTTATGTCATATTTTTAGTAATACGCAATATTTTATTTGAATAAATAAGCATTAAATAAACTTTCTTGTCTAGATAATTTGAATATCTTAGCATATAATTCTTATCCAGCTATTAAAAATAATACTGTAATAAGATCTTTTATATTTATCAAAATAATTTTAATTTAGCAAAACAATAATTTTATTATCATAAAGTAGCAATATAAAAATTAAAATTTTTATAATAACAATATAAAAATATAAAAATTTTTCTATAAAACATTGTTTCTGATTTTATACTTTTTACTTAATTTAAAATGATGTATTGCATACCTACAAGAATAGCTTAAAACTATATAATATACTCTGCTAAGATTTTACAATAAGTTGACAATGACTATGACAAAAAACTAATTTCATACTATAATTATTTGCATAAATAAAAAGTGATATGTTGATTGTCAATTCAAACTAGGTAAGTCAACTATATTTATTTAAGAAATCTTTTGGATCTACATAAAATCAACCTTCGTTGAGCAAATTGATCCTGATGATGATATATTTAATAATGACTTCTTCAAAATGTAAAGAAGTATAAGCAGAATATACTTGAGCCCTTTATCAAGAAAATAATAAATAATTAAATTAAAAAACACAAATTTTCATGAAAAATAGTTTTTAGTAATAAAAAATGTATTTAAAACAGAAATTAAAAAAATTATCTTCGGATTTCAGTATTTCAGAAAAAGTTTTGATAAAATCTTATGCAATCAATTTTATGCATCAACTATCATTAGAAATTTCTTTTCTCAACACTTATTATTACGAGTAATTAAATGATTATTATAATTCTTTTAGAATGTACGAATAATTATTAGAGCGCGTTTTTTATAATATTTCAGACTATCTTAAAATGTTATTCGCCCATCTTCCACGTACTACAAATTGTATAAAAGTTTTAGTATGATGTATCATGGGAATAAAAGAAAATATTAGTCGAGCGTAGGGCATCTTTAACGACATATCCAGTAATAACCTAAATCTCTCCAGGTCATATGTGCGTACTTAGGCACGCTGAAAGGAAGATTGAGAGCTCGCGCGTGAGTAACTGGAGTCGCGTGTTGTGTATCACGAAGCGGTACTGCAGCTCGTAATCGATAAACGTCACCTATTTGCCGGCATGTCCTAAAGTCTCACGAGCCGCAAGTACAGGAGACGCAAAACGCGTAATGAATCGTATCCATGAAACGACCCTCTTCTCCGTTGTGTAGGTTAACGGAGGTGCGCCAAGCCGTCCTCGGTTCCCGCTAATTCACTTTGCTGCTGCTTTTAAGTAGTTGGCCAAGATTTCAGCCTTTTCCTTCCTTTTTGAGACTGCAGGTAAAATTATGCGCGTGCACCGGACACCGTGCACTTTATGAGGAAACTGGAATGACTTTTTTTCAATATATTATTCAGTACGGTGTCTGAAAAAATGCGAAAATATATGCGAGCAATTTGATGCAATAGTTCTGCGAAGAATTCTGAAAATCGTCTTGAAAATAGATGGTCGCGTTTGCAACTGACTGGATTTACTTTTTAGTGCAGTGCACGAGAGTAATCAGGAGTCTGAAAAACATTACCTTTACCGGGGTCGGTGGAAAACTCACAAAGCCAAATGTAATTTGGAGTCGCATATGCATAATAGCAAAGTTTTTGGTATTAGATTTGTAGTCCAACGTAGAATTTGATGCGGAAATACAACTACCGCGATTGCTTTTAATTACATATGAATAAACAAGTGTACACCACTATATCGTACTGTACATAAAATAAAAATTACTTCTATAAATTTATATTTACCGTAATCACATCGTAAAATTACGATGATATAAATATACGAGTTTTCTAATATACCAAGAAACCTAGAGCTGAAAGTAATATATATTTAAGATACATGTGTTGCATTTGAAAACAAAATTTAAAATAATGAATGCTTTGAACGAAAATCTATTACCATTTATAGATTATTACGCGAAGAGCTTAACAAGGTCAGTAAGACTTTATTTCGTCGTTTGAATAATACGTTTATATTTAACGATGGATTTGAAGTATAAAAAGAGAGGAATTTTTCTTGCCCAATGTCACGCACGCAATTCTTTATAAAACGGCAATTGAATTATGGAACTGGCACAAAAATTTATAACAATATCTTTTCGTTGAAAGCTTCTGTATAAAAATATTAAATTCGTGAACATAATAAGAATATTTAAGTGCAAATACAAAGTTAAAACACTTTATCTTCATTTTTTTATATTAAAATCATCATCCTACATATATAAAATATACTTTTACTGAACTTTAAAATTCAAAGTTTATAATGAAATGGTAATAAGTATGTAAACTTTCAAAACGAAATAAATATAACTATTTATCATATATTCCATGTATAAGTTTACTTTATGACTTATGACTTTTTTATAAAGTAAATCGTATCCGTTGTAACGAGTGTCGTGTCGTCCACCCACACGTCGCAAAGCGCGTCAGTCATTCATTGGATATGGAAAGAAAAATCCACGCTCTCGATGTACATAAGCATAGAGCGTGATATCAGTCGAACCTTCGATCGTCGCAGTGCGATTTTACCCAAGAACTTATGACACGAGGAAAACCCGTAGGTGCAGTGGGGCGCAACCTAACGCGAACCTATAATAGAACCGCATTGCGGAAATTTGAAGGTTCGCGCACCTAAATTACAATGCTATACGCGCACTGACGATATATGTAAAATCCGCGTGCTACGCTTACTTGCTCGTCGTATAAAATCTTGGGCACGCGAGAATGTTATAACGTCCTGCGAAAGGCTTTTCTTCCTCGGGCACGTACCGACTCGCGTCACTCGATGCGTCAAGAAGAGGGAGAGAAAAATTATAAGTGAACTACTGCTCGAGGTAAGCTTCGACATTTCTGCGAAATGACGAAGTTCTTCCTTGAACCAAAGTAGAGAAATTATAGATACATTCAACACACATAGTTCAAGTTAAAGAATTACTGATAAGTTTAGACTTACTGATCTTATTATGTGTATATATATATATTGACTGACAAATATGAAAGAATGTAATACAACAAGGTGTGACTTGTACGTAAATAAAATTTTGCTACATTTCTCTCTTGCTACATTAATTATATAATTGCACAGGTACATAGTAATTCTAAGTGAGAAGAAAAAAATGTTTAAAATCTTAATTAATATAGTTGATTGAATGGACGTGGAACATTGTCTTTTTCAAATAAAATATCTTATCAACCAATGATCCACATTAAACACACACGTACAATTTGTACTCGTAAATAAGTAATAGCTAAAAGTATATACAACCCCTAAAATAACTGAATTAAATTAAAGGGAATTAAATCAAATATAGAAAAATTCATTTTAGTAAGATAGAAATATATTCCTTTAGAAGTTTATTATTGGTGAATATATTTAAAAAAAGTAAAACATATAACTAATATGAAAGCAAATGGAAAATTCTTATTATATTATTAAAAAAAAACACATAATATTTTGCAGGTGAAATTTTAACTTTCTTATTTTACTATGGCATTAGTGAAAGTTTTTGTTAAATATTTAAAAATATCATATGGCTATTAATTGCGTTCAAATGTATAAGTTTTATCTTATTCCTTACAGTTAAATTAACTATAAAAATTAATACTAAAATATATTTGAAATATTATATTTATACAAAATTCTTATAAATAATTTTTTATGTGATTCTTAAGTCGTAATGATATATTTCTAATAACACCATTCAAATAACTTTATTAATCTTATTAAAATATATTTCTTGAAAATAATCAGTATATATTGCTATGAAATAATTAATTACAATATCATTTTATAAACAATTACTATTCAACGTCTAATAATATCAATCTACGTCACTATATACATTATTTAAAGGGATTTTACAATTAAGAAAAAATGGATTAAATATCCGTAAATGTCTTGTTTGAAATATATTTGCTTTACTTAAAGTTGATGTTATAGGATTACAATGTCACTGTTCGAACAGATCTCTAACTGAAGGTTTTCACCCTTCTTCTCCATATAACCTAAATTTATTTCTAAATTTTATTAAAAAGTTCTTTACATTTACGAAATTATTTGACTACATGATTTGTATTCAATTTTTAAAAATTCATTTTTTACATCAAATTATTATGAGGGCTATTTACCATTAAGATTTTATTATAAAATTATTGTAAGCATGAAAAGTACTTTATGCAACTTATTTACAACTTTGAACTATTATATTATTAACATAAATAATGTCGGATATGTATAAGGGGTAATAATGATGAAATAACCAGAAATAACTTTACTCAAATCTTTTTCATTTTTAAAATAAAATATATATAAATGCAAGAAAATAACTGTTCTAAAACAATATGTATGTATTAGCGTCGGTAGTGTAGTAACACGTGTTGTATGACCAAAGAAAGAATAATTATATATTCTTAAAAAAATGTATTAGAATTGATGGAACAGGAGTTATTTTAAGAGAGCTGCAATGACGAATAAGTATTCCAGCGTTATTGAGATGATGATTACATACAATCGTTAGATATTGACTAATATTGGTATAAACCAATATTATTCGTGTCTCGTGCAATTTACAATTACCATTCGGACGTTTACGCACTCCAAGAGTTCGCTGAAAGTTTTAAATTAAATAAGGAGAAACAACGAATGTAATACATCTTTAGAAACTAAAAAATATTTGTCTTAAATCGTCGCAAAAATATACTCTAAATATGTATGAATATAATGCAAATATTAAATTATTAAATGATATGCACTTTGAACTTAAGAAAAACTTATCTTATTAAATATTTGCAATGAATCTGTTTCTTCGGTATTATCTCTCAATATTAATACATCTCTCTAAAAACTAATAGCAATGAATCATGTATTAAAAGTGTTTCTCGTTCGAACAATATGTTCTATAGAATTTCGCTATAGAAAATATAGAATGCTTCTTAAAATTCATTTGAAACATTATTTCTACACCGAGGATCGGTATTATTTCGTAAAGAAAAGTAGCCTCTGCAGTTGAAGCCTTTCATCCATGCTGAAATCCCCGATTTACATTAACGAGCTCCACGTTTTTTATTCAAAACCATCAACTGTCTATCCACGGAAAAAATAAGAAAAGGAAAAATAAAAATTCTCAAATTCCCCGCTACCTCGGATAACGTCTCTTCAACATCGTTCCTCTAACACTACCCTTATAAAGGTCCATTTCTCGGTACCTCCCGCACAATCGTATTCTCTATAAGATATATAAATAAATAAGCGTATGACCGAACATACTGTCAAGCGAGCGAGTCACGACATTGCGACGGACTACATGCATAAATACATGAGATGCATTTTACGTTCGCTACATATACGCAAACGCGCTTACGTGCCTGTGCGTATACACGCCTGCAGATCAAATCAATACACACTCGAATAAGAGTGCATGTAACTGTAGAGCAAGGGAAACAAGCCTTCTGCGAATCCTGGACATTGATTCATAATCCGTTGAAATGCAAGTGCCTGTGTGCTTTAACGATAACGTAAATAAAATACATTGGCACATAAAAACACAAAATTTATTTTGAATTAAATTAAAAAATTAGAGAGACTACCTCTTTAGAGCTTCAATATTTAAAGATTATTTTTGTTATTTTGTTATTTTTGTTAAGATGATTTCTTATTAACAATTAAATAAAGTATTCTAGAACAAATTGAGAGTTTCAAAAATTAATGAAAATTCGAGCAAAAATGTAAGCAAGACGAGAATGTAAATTAAAAGAAGCAGATTAGAAAGGAAATTGTATTAAAATGCAATATCAAGCATACCCAATAATACTCGGAAGATTAAGTTTATCGAATCATACGGAGGTACAAACTCAATTGAAGAAATTTTACAAAACAAATCAAATTTTGATCGAGGCAACGATAACTTTGTTTTTCAAGTAACTTTGTTCTTCAGTTCATATAACTGAATTTCAGATTATTTACACTTAGACAAAGCCTGAATGCAAAGATATATTTAGAAATATCTTATCCTGTCATTAAAAAGTGAAGTTTGCTTCACGCGTTTTTAATGATATTACAGAACTATTTATTAAATTTCAGCTAATAGTTTCCGTTCAAATTTCTTAACGATTCCCAGCCGAAAATAAGTGAAGTTCGAATGGGCGCGAGTTCCTACACAACCGTCTGAAAAAAGACATGGAGCCTTGCATATTCGCGTGATATTCACGATCGTTGCTACGGGCAACCGATTCCTCCATTTCCAAATCCGCACGGACTCGCTAGTTTTTAATGCGTCTCGAGTACTGCGACACTCGTCGCATTCCACGTGTCACTCAGTACAGATGTACCAACTTAAAAAAGTCAAGAGTTTTTGCGACTGAATTTTCACATTAATAGTACAATAGTTCATATTTGTTTTAACATGAGACGTAGAATATATAAGGACGAATACCTTTCGGAAGCAGAAAATTTCGCACTTGAACAACTTTTGTAAATTTGTTGCATCGATTTTATTTTAAATACTTGCATGTATGCGCGCGCATGTGTCTGTCACTCAAAATTACTTGCTGAAAATTCTTTATTTACATACAATATAAGGTCATCCTTATGAGCATAACAATTTTTTATATTATTGATAAATAAAAATTAATGTTGTAGAATATAAATAAATATTTATTGGAATATTACGAGAAATTTTATTATAGAAACGTACATCATAAATACAATGCAGTACATTAGAAGGACAATAATAGTAAACAATATATAAAACGCAGATGAGTTCATAATATAAGATTCTATATCGATAAATAGTGCTAATAAAAAGAAGACTTTAAAAACAAGAACTGAATTATCATATAAAAAACAGTTATAATAACAGTTGCATAGTTTATACTGAAAATACGAATCCGTAATTGGTCTCGAACTGACGTACTCAAACTTAAGTACGTCTCGCTTATGATCCGTCAACATGAACGGCGGGTTGTAATAATGTTTCAGGTCAAAAGATAATCTTTTTAGCTGTTCATCACTTAAGCAAATAGTACATCATTTCATGCATATTTTGACGCTCCGGATTCAATCCTAGTTAACATATGATTCGTTACCTTTTTCCTTTTATATAGTTATTCGTTTTTCGAAAAAAAATTTCAGAATTCAGGAAATATTGAAACTGAATCATATTATAAAATAATTTATACTATATTAAGACTTACCATAAGCTAGAATTAAAATTAATTGAATGTACATGAGGATCATTATCATTCAAAAAATTAGATTTATCCACATGTATAAAAAATTTAACTGAATAATGAAAAAAGTTCTTTTTTATTATAATCTTAAAAAATATATAAAAAAATGAAACAATTTCACATTCATTATGATAATCCCAACTTATTACAATAATATGTTAAATAAATATTATATAAATTTTATTTAAAAACATTACAATTCACGAAGAAATATGTTATTCAATTTTATTTACTCATAGATTTTGATGCAACATATTTGAGCGTAATTAAAAAATTTATATTAAATATAAATTTAAGAGCTCTTAGAAAAAAAATATAATTATAATTTTATTGTAAATACATATATCGTATTCTAATATTATAAAAATTTTTAATTAAATGGATACAAATTTTTCATACAAGTAATTGTTTCAGAGTGCGAATTAAAAATAATTAATAAACTGCTTAATGTCCAAAACAAATTAAAATAAATGAAGGCATTTTCATTATTATATGATTTCTCCTTTATAAAAAAAGTCAATTTCAAGTAAATATTGATAATACAAACATATAAATTTCATATATTCATTTAAAATATAATTTTCCATAAAAGCGTCAATAATAAGGTCATGTTTAAATTATACAAAAGAACTAAATACGTTATAACTAACTAGGTTTATATTATAAAAACTTCGATCTAGAAGTTAGTAACAAAACCATTATTAGAAAGATTCGCTAATATTAAGTACAATAATAGCCTAATAATAATCGGTCTAATAATAGCCTCATTAATAATTCATTATAATAATTAATATAAGTTAAGTTAGAACGTTAAACAAATTTAAAAATTATTATATTGAAAAAATTCACGTTTTTCCTATTAAGAAAATCTCAATTATTGTTGCATGAAGCATCAGAAACAATTTTAGGAGTTAATATAAGAAATAAAAGCAACTAAATTAAAGTTTTCAATAAATTGTAACTAAAATAGTAAATCATAAAGCAAAATATAGCATTTTAGTAAAATTAAAAAGGAAATGTTTTAGATAAATCAAAGCACATATTCAAAGATAATAATAAATTGACGTAAATATAGAAAATATAGAAGACAAAAGCAACTATCTTAAATGAATTAAAAAAAATATATGGAAGGATAGCGTTTCTGTCTTATTAAGATAATTAATTACTCTATGTGTAACACCAATTGAATAAATAGTTTGTTATTTATGATAATATATGAAATTAATAAGAGAATTTAATCCTATTTGATGAAATCGTTCATTTAGCTTTCGATAAAATAAAATTTTATTCAGTTATATTTGTATGTTTTCCATTATACAATCTTATACATGCACTATGCATTAAATTCAATTTTTACCGTTTATCTTTAAAGAGTTTTTTAATAAGCAGCAATAAGTATGACTAAATGTATTTACTTATTTATAAATTGTAAATAAAATAAATCTACTAATTGAATATAAACGTAATTACTTTAAAAACTTCAACTATCAGATTTGTCATCCTTAATTAACGTTCCAAAGTATATTCTTCTCAATATTTTTTTAATAATTTGAAAAACTAATATAAAAATACTAATATGAATTCTTATAATCATTCAATTACATTATTTGGCAAGAATATGTGAAACTATATATCAATGTTCAAATTATTATAAATTAAATAATACTTGTATTATACAAATATTATTAAATTAGTGTTCAGCAATCCTTCCTTATAAAGGTATCGAATTTTAGATATTGACAAAGCAGAACATTGGTTCAATGAAGGTTTACTGCGCCAGCCATCTTACTAGTATTGAAGACAACTGTGGGGTCGACATAGTGACAGGATCAGACTTATTTTTGCTTAACAGCCGCATCCATCTGCACCACGATGCAAAGCTCATGTTACGCAAGCTAAAAACACCTAAACCCGAATCCTTTCTTATGGATGAGATACTCATATAGCCTTTTCATATAAAAAAATATTAGAGAAAACAAAAAGAAGCTTTAAGAAATGTTCAACGCATAGCAGCTGACGCAAAACTTTTAAATTTTAAAAATTGTCATTAAATCGTTTACAGATCTTTGGTTCAAGAATTTTTGCGAATTCTACATGAGTGGAGTAGATTTTAATAGTTAAAATAGATGGTCAATATTAATAAAATTTAGTTTCTTTAAATGTTTGTCATATATTTAATTATGTCAATAAAACTTTTTGTTCATGGTCTTGTTTGACTTTTACCTAATTTGACAAAACTATTTCTATTTGATTTAACTATTTTTAATATCAATTAATTATTGTCGAGTAAATATTATAGTTCACTATACTATTTTAAGTATACTTTATTCTACACAATTTTCTATTTATTATAGTGATTTCTTAAGATTGAAACTAAATATGAAACATATACTTATAGACCACTATAGTGATACTCATTATATTAATCTTTACATTAGTTTATTTTTAATTCCCCTTAATCTAATAGTTTAAAGAATTCTGTAAATTTATCCAATAAACGAATATAGTTTTTATAAGTTGTATATATATACATATATACATCGACTTATAAATCTTTATTTCATATTTTATTAGGATAATTACTTTTTGCCAGCAAAAATATGAAGGTATTATTTCATAGATTAAATATTTATATATACTATAATTAGTAAATATTATAATAAAAATTTTTTTTAACATAATAGATAGTTCTTCATATTATTTAAATTTTTAACTTTAAGGATTTTAAACTTCTCATAAAATTACAATTGAGTACTATTCATGAAACATCATCAACTTTATTTATAGCTTTATTTTAGTACATTTTTTAAATTAGATTTCGAAATTTTTAGATTATTCTAAAATTATTTGAATTGTAACAATTAGGCTCTGAATATTCTTCGTGAGTATAATAGCTTCTTTGTAGACTTTTATTACGTTTGGTTTATTTTTAAATCTGTCTAAATTAAATGTAGATGTAATGATCCAATTTATACCTAATATAATCTATAATTTGTGAATACTAAAGAATAAAAAGTCTTATTTTTAAATTTACATTATTAATGTTCATTTTCGAATGACATATTATATTCCTTTTTAAATAGAAGTAAGCCCCTTTTATCCAAAATATTAATTGATGTTTTTAATGCTAAATTCTTTTTATTTCCAAAATATTTAAACATCATCATTATGAAAAAATTACCATTTACATATGAAATACACTAATTAATGTATACATGACTATATGTATCATATCTATATATATCATATAGATTGATTATATATGATATATTGATATATATGTACTATATATATCAATTTTAATAAAATGATATATATCCAGACATTTTGTATTACTAAATTTAAACTTTTTACAATCATACGATTTATCCAAAATTTATTGTTATTGTTTTTATTATTGTTTATTATGATTATAGTTTTTGTTGTTATTTAACATTAGAAACTCGAAAATCTGTCTTCTTAGTGCGCATTCCTTTCTTATTATCTCGCTATTCCTTTTTTAGTACTAAATACAATAAGAAGTTTCTTATTGTACCTTATATCTCTTGAGATAAATTTAATATTATCATTTAAGTTTTATTTTATTTTATTAGTTTTCTATTGAAACTAAATATTTGATTTTTTATTTCTTATTCTAATTATATGCTCAATTAATCTTAATATATGTGTTTTCCCCAGCTTGATATTTAATACTGTTCAGTAAAGTATGAATTTCAATCAATTTTAATCATACTGAAATTTTCTATACTATTTGTCTTTTTGTAGAGAATTAGTATTATTTTATGATTTAAACTATTCAAATTAGTCGAAATAAATGAAGTATTATCTTCTTTTATATTTACTATTGCATCGATATAAATATATTTCTTAATAAGTGGCTTTTAGATAATTATTTGTAATTTTTATAATAAGTATTCAGTAATTTAATACATAATTGCTTTATCTAATATTATTTATATACTACATTTATTTTCTATATTAAACTAAATTTAGATCAAATACATGAGTTACCACTAAAGTTGCATCATGAATTACAATTCTTATTCTACTTTCTGAATACAAATCTAATAAAATATTCAAAAACTAAATTGAATATAAGAGGTGAAAACTCTTTGTATTAATCTATAATTAATGTAGAGTATGTAATGATTTATTAGTCCAAACTCGTACTTTATTTTATCTAACATTAAGCACATTTTTGACGCACTTAATTAAGTTTTTCAGAAATCTTAATGAAAGTTCAAACAATGCATTTTAGTTTTTACAGTACAGCTGTATATTTTTTTAATAAATGAACAGCTAATATTTAAATTTAAAAACCATACATTTATTTTTCTAATACCTACATAATTATATAAATTGGATTGCTTGTTAATGCAGGACAAAAATCTAAATCGATAAAAACCATTTTATCTTTTTCATTAGGAAAAAGATCCAATAACAAGAATTAATTATAAATTTATAATGTTCTAAATCACTATTTTCAGATTTTAGTAAAAATTCCCATTATATTTATTTTCTCAAGTGTATGTATAATTTTTCCAATCTTTACTTTCTATGTTCCAATTTTTTTCTTTTCTCACTTTATATCTTTATAAATTTAATTGTTATCTATTTAAATACTACAAAACATTTCATTTATAATATAAATCTATTATTTACATGATAGCTTACTAATGTATTTTATCTTTGCATTCTTTTTTACAACATTTTTTTCTAAAAAGATGTTTTCTTTAATATTTTATTACTTTCCAGCTAGCTTATGTAGCTTATCGCCTCACATCATTATTAAAAATTTTCAACGTTTTATTTATCTTTGGTAAGCGGAATTTCTCGCTGAGTTATTTGTAAGGATATTGGAATAAATAAATGAAATGAAAGATTATAATTGTGGTTTATGCCTACTTTTATTAATTAAAAAAATAATCTATCTAATTGAAGGTAACGCCATGTAAAATACCCTACTTGCATTACACATATATTTAGGTGTAAAACGAGTATTTTTATTTTAAGACTTTATTCTTCTATTCTTGATAATAGAATTATTTTCGAATTTTAGTTATAAAGTTTTCTCGATTATTCTTATAGCTTTTTAGTACAATATATGGATAATTCATATTTTTCAACATTATCGTAGAAATCATTTTGTATTTTTCACCTTTTATCCTTAGTACAACCCTAAACACTTAAAATATATATTTCTATAGTTCACACTCTATTGTAATTAGCAAATCAATCATTATTAAGCTTTACTGTTTTAACGGTAAATATATGTTTATTTGTTATAATCGTCTATCCTCGATCTATGAACATTTAGATCAACAAAACAATTCCATTTATTCGAATATTTCTGTTTTTCTCCAACAATCTCACTTGTATAACTGATGGAATATAAAGATTATATTCACATTTTTCTCTCTATCTTATTTAAATATACCTAACGAAAAATTACTATAAAAAATATTACTAAGCAAAGTTATATAATAATTCTGTTGATTTTCTCATAATTTCCAAAAAATATCTTATGATGATTCAACATTTAAACATTTTTCTTCTTTAAAATAATTTTCTCAAAATAGATTCATAGAATCATCTTTATTAGTTCGGCATAATTTGTAAATGTAGTATTATTATGTCTATATCAGCGATTATTTATTTCTTCTCTTTTTATCCTTTATATCTCATAATTATGTCTTCTATATGTAACTACAAAATACACTATGAAATAATATGAGCCACACTGAACTGATGTACAATATTTAGAATAGTTATTTAGAAGATAAAAGAACATTAATAAATACGTAAAATAAATTTTATTCGTTATAATATAAATCTAGTTGAATTTCATATATAGTTTTTCCCTTAACTTATACTTACACTTCCCTTAACTTATAGGATTTCCCTTAACAACATTATTTCACATCATGTGTTCCTTTTCCATAATTCTTTATATCTCTATAGACACAACATAATAGAATACTAAATCAAATATATTTTAATACTTTATTACTTACTAGATACTAATCTATGACTAAATGTATGAAATTAAACAAATTTTGTTACATAAAAAATCGATCACTAAAATTGAGTTGTTGAAACTTATTTTTGTTTTCAAAATTACTAAATGTAGGGATGAAAGTGTTTTTATTGTTTAAATTAATGTTCGAAAGTTCTAGTAATTAAAAATTGAGTAGCTAAAAATACAATTTTCATTAAATTGATGTATTTTTTATCACTTCACAGAATGCACTTGTATTATTTGACTGATAGAATAGTTAGTCTCGCTTTAAAAAACTTTTATATTTCATTATGCTAAAAAACAAAAAAAAATTATATTCCATTTTGTTTTCTTTCCTTATTTCCTAGACACCTTCGCGATATAGACTATATATTTTCTTTTCTACCCACTAGATATTCATATCTTTACGGAAATATAATATAATATATTTCCGTAATATTATATAATATATTATATAATAAAATATAATATATCGAAAATAATTCTTACACTTTGGCGTTTTAATGCGTAGCAAAATTTATAAATATATTATATAATTATTTCCCAAGATATCGTCAACTGAATTCAATTTAAAACAAAATAATTAAAGTTTATTTTTTATTCTTATAAATATTATATTATTATTATTTAAAAAATTTTATATAACGACAAAATCTTAATTTTATAATTAACAAAAATTTTACGTTTTTTTACAATAATAAAATAATTTCTCAGAAGCACCAAAACGTAGAATTAAAATACTTTAAGATCACTACATAAATGCTTCTTAACTCTTACTTACCTAATATATATGAATAAATATAAAACTTACTTATTAAATGACTATACATAAATCTAATTATAAGTGAAATATATATACTGATTTGTTTAGAAATTATTTTTAGAAAGTGAAAAAATATTACACCTACAAATGTGGAATAATAAATAATATATTTTTTGTAAGATAAACGTAACAATTTTTAATTATTCCAGTTCATAATAGATATTATATATTTTATACGATAATTAGCTAATGAGACTCTTACTAAGAAAAAATTATTTTAACTTCTTCTAGAGAATCAACAACTATTTATATTTACAAAAAATTATTTTGAAGTATTATATTTTACCAGTGAACTCAATACTCTGAAATTTACAGTAGAACTTTTATAATAAATATTTAAAATTGATAATTTGGTTCGCATAAAACACGACAGTTGAAAAATTTATAAGATATTAACTCTGAAATATATATCAAAGAATGCAATAACTATCAATGAAGAAAGAAATCACAATTTAAGGAATTAAATAGTTTTGTATAAAGTGATTTAAAATAATATAGTCCACTTAATATATACACCGGAAAACATTGAATAAATCAAATTGTACTTCAAAAATATTAATTTTTTAATTTTGTTGCTTTTGTTTTTGTTTGGAAAGTTCATGAATAATTGACCTAAAAATGAAGAAAAAGATAATAATTATCTTGCATACAACCGAGCTGCATTTCCAATAACTGATTTGTTACCTTTTAGCCTTTTATCGATGAAATTACCGTATCAAGAATGTCAATCAAAATCAAGCAAAATTCATTGTATTTATTAACAAACATAGTTAAATTTTCAATTCTAATAAATAAAATATAATTTACAACAATACAATAACATATCTGTCATTGATAAGATCTAAAGGTCTTTTTATCTAAAGGTAATTTATTCATAATTTATTTTATATTTTTATGCATGGATTAACCATAAAAGTTCTAAAGAAAGTCTCGTTAAAAAATGACAAAAGACTTTACTTGACTTAAAGTTAAATTTGAATCTTTCTTTCATTTAAACTATTCATATAATTATTTTGGAGTCGTCCTATATCGTAGCAGAATGTACAACATTTCGCACTACCTTAGATAAATAATTTCTTTTATTATTAAAAATCTGGATTATAATGATGTATATTTAATGACATTTAAGCTTAATTTTAAGCGAAATGATATTTGTAATTTTTTCATAGTTCAATGTATATTTTGAAACGTTTATCAGGTTCGTTACGAATCATGATATTTCATATTAGTTTTTAAAAATTTATATTTTATATGAAAAATATCTTCTTCGTTTTTTATCTATGATCTAAAATTTCTAAAATAAACAAAAGAAATGTTTTGTATTGATAGATGTACTACGATTGATCTCCATTGAGATTTTATTTTAATTTAATTTATTTAATTAATAAATATAACGCAATATATATCATTCACATTTAAAAATGAATTAATTCACGGGTTAAGGAAAAACTCATAAGAACTTTGTTGATTTAATTAGGTATTTATGAATATATTATATTAACTTATCATCAATCTATTACAATTTTTAACAGATCTGGTTTTAATAACAAAAACATTATTAATATTACTCTTAACAATATGTTCAATACTAACAATTCCTTCAGTGAAAGATATTTCTTAAAAGAATTATGAAGCTGAAAATTTATGTCGCCTTCTTGATTTTGTAGAAAGTAAATGATTATCCTTATTTCTATACTTAGATAAGCGCGTTACTCTTGTTTGACTTAACGAGTAGAGATTTGTGAACGATAAAGAAATCCAGAATGTTATAACGATTAATTGCGAGTTTATTAAGAATTTAATGATATGTATAACGTCGTAATAATTTTTTCACAATTATTGAAATACATACTTATTCATCATTTACTCGATATTTTTTTTTGTATTTTAAACATGGATATATATATATGTATGTATATATCATGTAATAATATTACGAATCAGTATGGTGTAATATTTGTATTGTTATTTGTTAAGTAAATTTTAAAGTAGAATTTTACATCCCATTACGTGTGTTTAAAACACAAATAATTTATTCGTTAATTGAGCTCATGTTATCTTCTAATACTTGAAGTCAACGATTTTCAAATACTTTACATATGAACTTTTCGAAAATTAGATAATAAAATATTTTAATAATGATAAAAAAAAATTCTTATAAGAAGTATTGAATCTATGTAATGAAATTTTATTTAAAAAAATTCGACTGTTGTTTGTAAATTACATTACTTTTAGAATTTTCAGTGGAACTTTAAAGCTGCATTGTCTAAATGTAACAATGATTTTCAAAGGAGATATTAAAAATTGTGAATTATTTAACAATTGTAGCTTCTCTGCCTTATATAAATTTACGTAAACTCCAACTTAGAGGGGGTTCGATTGAAAGAAGCCAACGCGCACCCCCTCAATTTAAAATATCTGACATCAATATACGGTTAGCGAAAGCTAACACGTTCGTTAGAGTGACTATAAAGACAACCACTTTTCTCTTTCGAAATTTCTCCTCCCAATAACAACCCATTACGAAAACCGCCCACGCGCATTCCCATGGGTACATTTCCTTTTTTTTACAAAAGAAAAAAAAATACAAGGTAACGAAAGAGCGGATGTAACGACGCATAGGCGTTAGGTTAGTGTTTCCTCTCATTTTTACGACGACGGTTGTGGATAGCGCGCTTTGATTCGTGTTTTTTTAGATTTAATAGCCGATGATGTTGGATTCACTAGAAAGGCTCCTTTTTCACGAAATCATTTTCACAGAATGTTCGTGTTTCATTTTATTCCAGATAGAATGTTTAAGTTTTGTTTAAGTTTGGTTTAGTTTAAGATTTTTGTGATCAATATATTTTAATAAAATGTATAATCCGTGATACTGTATTGCTATGATTATATTTTTATATTGTATGTGGAATTTGTAATTTAAAAGTTTAACCGATTTCATTATTAATCACTCTGTACCCACTTTTTTATTTTTAATTTATTTTAATATGACATTTTTACTATTTTATCTTGTTTATTGATATTTTTTAAAAAAGGTTATTTAATAACATTTTTAATTGAATTAAAAACTCTATTACACATATTTTAAATCAATCAATCTATAATACAAAAATAAATATAATTAACTAGCAATAAATATACATTTTATTGAACATTAACAATTTTAAAATTGTTCAAATATAAGTTTTTACTTAGTAAATATTAATTCCAAAATATATTTATGAAATTTGTATATGAAAAACCTTAGAACGACTGAATAAAAAAACTCCTAAGTATTATAAACATTAAATGTTAAACAAAGTAATATTTTTGAATTACGAATTTAAATAATTTTTTTAATACTATTAAAACTTTAATGTCAATTCTCATAATAATATTAGATTTAAATATTATAAAAATTTATTTTATATTAAATTTTTATACGGAAAATTATTTATTTTACAAATTTTTTACAAAAATTATTTAACTCAATTCTTTTTGTAAAATTTGATTTCATTTGAATATTTACTTTTGATAATTCTGTTTAACAAACTAATTGACAGTTTAAAAATCTAAAAACATAATTGCACTTTAGTGATTTATGATATTAAATCTATTAAATTATTCTATGAAAACATATAAATAGTTAGAAAGAATAACTCGGTTGTATAAGCATCATTGATTTAAAAATTACCATTGATTATTAATAAAGCAATAAAAGTGATTCTACATAATGTAACTAAAGCAATTAAACTACACATTTTTCTTGACAGCTATGTATAATATAAGCTGTATCTAGAGCAGCTTTTAAAACGTTTTAAATGTTGAAGCTGTAAAAACAAAAAATTCAGAAAATATTCTGCAATAAGCATAGATGCACGACTAACTCGACGCGTGCCTCGTTTCTCGGAGAACACCTACGGTGTTAGCAGGACTGAACGGTGAACACAGACACAAGCACGCATGTACAAGCGCGAAAAACCGAGGGAAAGAAATAGTATAGTTCACGACTCGCGCAGTCGTGCCAGCGATGCGATGATCGTGCAACGCATTCTTTCGTCCCGTCCTTGTCCTCGTCCTCCTTGTTCTTCCCGCGGCTCCGAAGAGAAAACCTGTTATCCCTCTCTTTGTCTTTCCTCCCGCAGGTTCTTTTCAAGGGATCTTTTTCGCCTTTTTCGCCCCCTCGCTCACGCGTCATTCGATAAGGGGAAGTACTCTCTCCTTTCTCCTCGTTGTGTCTTTCATTCTTTCTTTCTCACGTTTTTCCGTGGACATCGTGTTTTCCATTATTGATTTTACTGGCTTCAATAGAGAATTGAGATATTAACTTCAGAATAAAATATTGTAGGATTTTTTTTATTTGAAGGTGATTAATCTTCTTGAACAATAATCGGAAAAATGAATGTTACGTAAAATTTTCATGCTTTACGTGATTTTTTTTATAAGTACACTGTACAATGAATTTATTAATGTATATGATTTATTTATATTACTGCTTATGGGTCAAATACAATATAAATGTCAAATACTATATTGCCATAAACTGTTGTGATCCAAATTTAACGTATATAAACCACCGAAGTCCTTGACACTGCTATGTCCAAAATTTTTTCTTATAATCTTCAGTTAAAGCATTATTGTTATTAGAACTATTTTAAAAAAAATTGTTAAAAATTGCATTAATTTTTTTAGAGCAATTTTACTTATTCATCTACTGTTTTAAAGAAAAATATTTGTGATGCTTCTGAATAAGATATGAATCATTAAAATAAAACAAATTGGGATTTTCACGAACGTTGGAAAAATATGTTTGTTTGAAACATTCAATATTTTAAAAATTTTATTTGGCAATATTTTTTACTTATGAAATAATCTAATTTAAAATAATCTAAATATAAAGAATTTAATGTAAAATAAATTTTGACTACAGTAAAATTAAGGATCTAAAGTATAGCTAATATATTTTATATTCTTTTTAATATATCATATTAGTATAAAAAATATTTTTAAATTTATTAACAAAATTTTCATACTCTCGTGAAAAGAACGATGCATTGCATATAAATAAATAACATTCAAATCTACATGAGAAAAGATTATAACATTACCAGAAAAAGAGTTCCAATTTTAAGGCACCTTACTTTTTATTCTGAAATACAATTTCAGCTGAGATAAAGGCAGTGTCGAATCGGAAACATTGTTCGTATGTAGGTAAAGTAAAAGAAACAGTGAATTTATTCCAATTTATTACAAAAATTAGCGAAAACATTTATATTGTGTTATATAATATAATTTTTCTTTAATTATTTGAATTGTATTCAATTTTATTATAAACAATGAAAATATTCAAACGACCTAAAAATGGTAACGCTTGTTAATAAAATTTTTTTTACAACAAATGTAAAAGTATCTACTGAATTAATTTTATTTATAATAGATTATTATATTAATAATAGCAGTTTATGCTATAATTGTTTATTTATAATTATGTGAATAAATTTCGGTATAAAAATCAGTTTATTATCATAACCTGGACAAAATATTAATAGTTATAATATAAGTTAGAACTCTGTAAGTGTCCGATAATTCGTAGTTAATAATATATAAAATCAATTGTATTAGTACATTTAGTACATAGTACATTTAAAATTTTTTAAATTTTCGTACATTATTGTTTGCTAAATTCTACATTATTCATTGAAAGAAAAAAAAAATTTCGTATAAGCTGCATTATGACAATATTAATTATACTAGTGTAAAAAGAAAAAACCAAATCTACAGCAGCTGTTTTCACTATTGAAGACAATTTAATTTACTTGCTTATTTCTTAATCGACGTAAGCATTCAAGAAATAGTATTCAATTATTTACCCAGGAATAATAAAATGAAAATATAACATACCATAAATAAAGTTAACAAATATTGGTTTCTAATTTAAAAATATTGGTTTCAATACATACTTTATACCTATTTTAAAATTTTGAATGACAAAGATAAGCCTGTTAATCATCGACGAAGAAAAGTTCAAAATCACGTTTGTTTTTTGTAGGATAACGCTTGACTACACATAACAAAGGAATTAATTAAAACCACTACACACTCTAACTGGAATTTACTTCGTCATCATAATTACATTCTCAACTTTGTTTTCTGTACCTATTATCCATTTTCAATGCTTGAAAGTAATTCAACATCTTAAAAATAATGACGAGGTTATAATAAAATATATTACAAATTAGATAACTTTCATCAAAAACTTCTTCCTTTTTTCATAAAATAAAATACTCCTACAATTTTTAGATAAATATTTAAAATTTCAAAAAGAATATGTATCCGAATAGGTATAAGTTTTCTAATTAAATTTTTTCTACCCATTGCAAGATCAACCACAAGATAATTTCATACCATAATAATGTAATAGAATTCATTTTCTCCCTAAATATATTTTTTACATAATAATTTAATTTAATTTGTTTCATTTGAAGATCCATTTTAAACACTTTGCCAATCAAATAGATACTTAAACAATATAAAATATAAATCCTAAATTAATAATTACGTAAAGAATTTACTTCATTGAGTAATTTTTATTAATATAAAAGAAAAAACTTGATAATTATTATTTGACCGCACGATAAGTATGAACATGTATTTAAAAAGTAATGTTGATTTTTAAGCAACCATTTCTTCTTTGATAACATGTGTTAAAAATATTTTATCAATAATTAATTTTTTTTTAATATGAATTATATTTAAATATTATTTTTTAAAAATTTAAAACAACTAATATCACTACTTTAATTATAAATGCGTATTTCTCAAATTAATTTATAAAGAAATTTAAAATAATGATATACGTAGGACTTGAATGAAATAGCCTATTGAAAATTCATATCAATTCAAATTTACTAATAAATTAACGGTAATATTTTAAGTTATTAACAGTAATGTGTGATGTTTTAGTCACTATAGAGATAAACTGGCTAATTTAAAATATCTTTCGTCAAGAATCTACTAAAAGTTAGAAAACGTGCAACTGTACAACTCGAAATACTTGCAGATTTTATCTCTATGGATGATCACAAGTAACTTTCAAACTGCCGCTCTCAAACTGAATTCAAAACGTGTTTCTGTTGTATATCAATTATCATTGCTTCTTACTCTAAAAATTCTTTAACCCAGTAGTTCTTGCTTCAAACAAATAATCTCTAATCTTTCTTATTCTAAGCTTTAGTTATTCCCTAAGCCCAGAGCCTGTATCTATTAAAAGGACACGGAATTTTCAAAAAAGATTTTTAGAAATTAAAGTTTGAGTTTCACAGTTATGATGACACTGAAGCTACAGATCTTTAGAATCAATACCATGGTTTAGGATAAACTAGCACATTACTACATCGTAAAATTTGCTCATAATAAAAATGGAAGACAGTTATTGGCACTAGGGAAGCTATGCACTTAAGTTTATTTCTCAGATAAATACTACGTATTGCAAACTGCATGTAGTAATTTGAGTAGAAAATAGATCTTCGCTCAATCTTAAAAATGATATAAGTGTATTCGAACTTCGTTTCCTGAAATTTAAATTGTTTCCAATATATCAATAAGTGGTGCAACAATATCTTTCTTTAAACAGTCTTCCTATATGATAATATAACTTTTAGTAATTTTTACAGCCATTAAATAATAATCATATAATCGTTATACATCGATTTTATTAGATTTGTAAACATTATTCTTACTTAGTACATGTTATTTGTAATAATTCTTATGACATAATAATAAAAATTTATGAATGTAAAACAGAAATAGTGATAATTATTTCAAATAAAAGTAAGCAATACTATAGAATGAAGAACTTATTTGTAAGACTATATAATTTTAAATATTATATTTTATACAGATTCTCACAATTACATTTATAAAATAATTTCATTGACGATAACAAGTAACTATAATGCCAAGAAAGTTCAATTAAAATTTCAAAATTTTAATTTTAATTTTACCATGTCTTTATTCCTGATTTCTATCCGATTAAATATTTAATATTTAAACGAAATGAGAAATATGTCTATTTTATAAGCATTGCGATCACCAAAATTAATAATTTTTTACTAAAAATCTCAAAAGTAAAATTTCTTACGAAACCGCGCCAGTCTAATATTTGCTTATACTGCACACAAATAAACAAAAAACAAGCCCCTTCTTGGTTCCTCGTCTAACGATCCATATTGTTTTCTTTCTTCCTGCACCTTGACACGTCAGGGTTATCATGTATACGTATACTCGAAACCTTCGTCTTCCTTATACCCTCTAATAATCTCTTTCTTACTTACTTATCTTTCTACGTCTTCGACGTCACGATATCTGAGTATTACATGCACTTATCGTCTAAAAAAGTGACTTGTTGTGGAGGACTTCGAAATGACCTGCCTTATGACTAGCTAGTTTAATCGATTTTTATAGACATCGATATCTAAACGATTATAATCTCATGACTCCAGTGAATTCTTCTACACGCTTTCTTTTGTCTTTCCTTAATTTAATCGTTGCTATATTATTATATAACTTTATAATTTTTAGCGTTTACTTAAAATAATAAGTATTAATGAAAAATTAGTATTTATGTTATTTAAATACAAAATTATGTAATCTTGACATTTGAAAATTATTAGCATATTTATAAACTTACAAGCGATCAATAAGTTTCCCACCCATTAATCACCTAATAATCTGACAATAATTGATCATGTATGCATTACAATCAATTATAATATTATTGATCGATTTAATAACAGATGTAGGTAAATCCATTTCTTGTTAATAAGAATACATATTTTATATACACATATTGTCAGTGTAGAGAAAGTTCTTTCAAAGTTGTCTCTTACAAGAATATACTAATTCCATGACCAGTTAAAATTTTTTAAAGTATCGAGTCACCTAATTCCTAAATATTCATTTCCACGCTCGATTCTCCTTTATAAAGAATTGTTTAATTATAAAATGATTATAAAATGATTGAATCTTTTTTCATCTATAGCATTTTTATGTATTGTAGATATAACTTAAAAATAAACTATATCATTAATTTAATTCTTTTGGGTACCGGTAAACAATTACAACCATATAAGTAAAAATAAAAAAAAGATTACCCATTTCCCCAATCAATGATATTACATAATTCTTTGTAAAGATTAGTACTTTGACCTGATGCAGTACACGAACTGTCGCTCCATTCTCTAGAGCTGTCTGCATCTCCACCTCCTTTCTATCCCTGTATTGCCCATAATTTATCTGGCCATTCTTTTGATATCCGTTCCGCGCGACTTTGAAATGCCTTCGTTTCCTCGATTCATTTCAAAGCGATTCCGTCCCAATCATTTTTTTATACTCCATCACTTTCTGTCTCTCTCTTTCTTGCTCTTCTCTCCTAGAAGCAAAAAACAACGGCTTACAAGGTGGTACACGCATTCCCAAGAAATCCGATGGCAACGGCTCAGTCCACACAGAGTAAAGGCAAATGCAATCTCACGATCCTGATGGATCGCTTGGTGGAGGCAAGGCCAAAGAACCTCTAGCCAAAGGAGGAGAAGACGAAGAAGACCGAGAGTTAAGAAGGGAAACAAAGGAGAGTCAATCCCACTCTCAATATCTCTCTCTCTCTCTCTCTCTCTCTCTCTCTCTCTCTTACACTTATTCACTCACTCACTCTTGCTCGATACAATCGGTGCGTCCTTTGCTTTGAGCTGGCTAAGAAAGTTAAATCGAGAGGATCAATTAAGAATCAAAGCATTTAAAATACATTTGCGATTGGAATGCCATTGATAATTAATTATTTAATTAAAAAAAATGAGCCATTCAATAATATACTTATTATTTATTTTATCAAATTATCATGTATTCTAATTCTTGAATTATGAAAATAGTTCAGTATCTCAATTTGAACTTTATATTGAAACTCATTTTACTACTTTATATTCAAATAGTTTGTAGGAGAAACTAACAATCTAGAATCAAATTAAATTTTTTATATCATTATTTTAAAATATAATTTATAATATATAATATATAGTATATAATTTATAATGTTACTACTGTTAGTAATAATATAAATTCTTTTAATTTTATATCTCCAACGTGTAATTCTTACAAATTATTAGAGATAAAATATGATTATTAATATAATAAAAATTAATAATAATAATAGTTTAAGAAACATTGATATGCATAAATAAGATTTGTAAAATAATAATACTGTTATAATAGAAGAAATAGTACTCAAAATTTTTGCAAACTTATACTAGATTGGATGCAATCTAATTATAATTTCAAATTTATTAGTTACACGAATTATTAAAAATAATAAGTATTAATGATACAATACAATGATATAATTAAAAATATAATTCTTTTGTATTTTTTTAATGAAATATAAATTATTTTATTAAAATAAAACTTAAATTTTTAATTATTTGCGAAATTAAAAAAAATTTCAAGTACATTTACAACGAACCTAATGATATTAACATAAATACAATTTCATACAACATTGATTTTTAGATACATTATAATTTTGTTTAAACAGACAAATAAAATATTAATATATTTCTCTTATTCAAAGAAATTAATAAATGCAACGTATAACAAAAAAAAATTAATTGTCAGATGCTGCTTAATAAATTGTAATTAGTCTAAAACATTTATCTAATTTGAAATGTAGAAATTCAAAGTTGAATTATTCGAATTAGTGCATCGCTAGTTTAAATGAAAAAGTTTAATAAATAATTTTTAATTTAATTCTAAAGTTACAAATTATGCTATCATTATAAAATTTCATACATATAAATTTGTATCTGTTTCTGAACCATATATAAATTTCTTAAAATATATCCAGTAAAGTATTTTTACTTCTGATAATGTCCAAGAAAATCCGACAATTACTAGATTATTCACTCTAGGAATTAAAACATATATTACGGAAATACATTACTTTAGATATTGTGACGTAATTCCCAATACTACTTATTCATAAATCACATTATATACAAAATATATATATTAAATATTATACATGATTTTTAATTATACATGCATTGTATGATTACAATAGAATAATCTATAAATAATAAAATCAAATGACTGTATTTAGATTTGAATTCAATTTAAAATATATCACTTAAATTATATTATATTATCTCACAACAATTATTTTAAGAAACACACATTTAAGAAATAAATACTATTAATAAAACAAGAAATTATTAACTGAATAAATTTATTTAAAAATTAACGGCATTATGAAAATTTTGAATTTATTATTAACTAAAAAAATTAAATTAATAATTTCTCAAAAATATAATCTCATTTCAAATATTTCTTTTTTTCTTAATAAATAGAAAACTTATAAGTGAAAATTCTTGTAAGACAAAGCTGTCGAAACTGAATGAAAGAATCCATAAAGGAATACATGATAAAAAAAATGAGAAAAACCACATATATACGCAGTATAAACTCATACACGTAAATAAACTAATTTAGCAGTAGGACTCTCCTAAGAGATAAAGCGAACTTTTTTTTATTACATTCCGATCTAACTCATCTCGAGAAAAGTAAAACTGACGCACTCCATGTCCTTAGAAAAAAGTATCACGGTGCTGCAAGAATTCGAGCGAAAATTTATTAAGCCATTAGTCAGAAAATAGGTGTAAGTGCAATATTAGCTTTCAAAAACTTGCGTTATGTGGAATTCTTTACCAAGAAGTGCAATGTCTTATTCAGTTTTTTCATTTCTGCAACTTGATACAATATCAAATTTTATTTTACCTTTGACATAGAAGATTTGCTTCGAAAAAGAGATTCATTTAGAAATATTATTCGTAAAATATATTTTTTTATTCTCTAACTAAAATTGAGTTGTAATTGAGTTACTTCACTATTAACTTAAATAAGATATCGACATTGATACTATTAGAAACCTATTTTCTCATTTCTAAAATTAAAAAATTCATCTTGATAAAATAAAACTTGAATAAATACAATATAACTTTTATATACTTATATAAACTTTAATTAAACTTAATACATTAATATTCCAATCTATTTTATGTAATAATTGGATTATCTATATAATAAATAGGTTTCTTTATGATAAAATTTTTTTGTTCGAAAGTATTGCTTATAATTAATCATTGTAATTAAACATATGAAGTAATTGACAAAATAAAGAAATGTAATGAATATGGGAATTTTTTGTCTATTCATATAATATATTTTGAATTATTAAATTAGTCTTAATACAAAAGTTTTTCATGAAATTTAAAGATTTACAATAAAAATGCCATTAAAGAATTTCAGTTGTGATACAGTACCTTTTTTCTCCCACATTTATATGCAATTATTTAAGAAGATGTTAGTTTAATAGCAGGAAACATAGTAGCGAAAATGACACAATTTGTGGTTAGTTCGGTTAGATTACAACGTAAGGATAAGCATTTATAAAAGAGTGGTATCAATACTAAGTTTACAATACGTATTAATTATAAATATACTTTATTCATATTACTAAATATCTTATTATTACTAAATATCAACGATTTAAAGCTCTTTTATTATAATGTAAACATATTGAGTGTAAATTTCAGCTAAGAATAAAATAATGTAAGCAAATTTATGAAATTTATGAATGATTTGCTGCATTTATGTCGAATAGAAAAACTTATAGCTATGTAATACTAATATTTTCAAATTGTATTTGAAAAAAAAATTATTTTCTGACATAATTAATATAATATTATTTCAACTTATTTATTAATATAATACACATTCTTTAATAAAATAACTTAAAATAAATAAAAATAATTATCTATACACTATTCGTGCACAATTAGTACAATAAAAATTGGCCATATGGTTAAATTTAAAAATAAAAGAAAACAAAAGAAGCTAAATAAAAATTTTATAGCGTTTCATTATTATCATCATTGACTCATTCAACTATTATAAGATAAAAATCCATATGAGGCATTAATAAAGTTTAAACTAATGGAGGAGCATAAGCCTAACAATTAGTGCATAATGGACATCAGATATCGCGAGCAACTGAGAAGCAGATTCAAAAGCTCAGGCATGAATATTGACACGCGCATTATCTTATCTCGTTTATTACATATGAATCATGTAAAAGTACCAGAAACTACTATGACATTCTCTCAAATAGTGAACTGAGAGGAAAACGCTGATCTGCTTGACCAATCGTCATAGTATGGTTGTGCTTATAAAAAGCTGAATAAAGTGTACCCCTCCCCAATTAAATTTTGCATTCAATAAATCCAGGAAATTAAGAACAATTCAAATTTGACCTTGTATTAATCATTTATTCCTAGATAATTAAGAATTAATACTAATTAATAACAATTAATTTTAACTATATTTTAAACAGCATTTTACAAAAATAATCTAAATACTTAATGTGTGTAAAAATATAAGTTGTATTTAAAAATCTTGTAACCTTGTATTCAACAAATTTGTTTTTAATATAAGATTTTCATACAATTTTGACATTCTTCAGTAATAACAAAACATATATTTTGACATATCAATTTTAAAATTTCCCAATATTATAATTAATGTCCTACTAATCGAATAATTGATAATACATTATTAATTTAAAATATTATATTGCCATATGTAGAACTTCTTAATAGTATAATACAATATCTAAAAAGTAATACCAATTCCATACTTGATTGCAAAAGTCGAAGAAGAAAAAACAATTGCAGAGAAAGTAAGAGAAAGTGAAAAGAAATAGAAAATAGTTTGAAGATAGATGATTAACTTATTATTTAGTATCTATGCAGGAATCCTTTAATTAGATTTATTCGTTCGATGTTGCTAATAGATAAGTACTTAATTTATTGAATTTCGTACATTTTTAAAAAAGTAAAAAAAATTTAAAGTTTTAACATCTGTCTTATATAATTTTTAAAATCTTAAAACATTTTTTAATTCATAAAATATCTCGATGACCTGCATAACGTATATCCATAAAATCATATCCATAAAATAAGTGTGACAATTCAATGGAATGAATTTATATGACATTCATAAATTAACTTTATATAAATTATTATTTACAAACCAATTAATTATATCACAATGTAGAAAATTCGCAAAAAAATAAACTGACATGGTCTAAAACTTTATCATAAAACAGATAAGAAGTCAAGAGCTCATATATTATTTCTGATCCCCAAAGAAGAAAATAATTACAAAATATCTCTTTATTTTATGATAATTTTACCAAATAATTTAACATCCAGTTCTAGCTTTCTTTAATAATTTTTGTTTTCTTTATACCTTCTCTGTTTCACTTTTAGTCTCAAATTACTCATGTATTCGATCTTAAGTAAATATAAAGTTAAATACGTATTGAATGAGTTTGAAATCTATATAGTATTTGGTGCAAATTTATAGAAATTCAAAAATAATTTAACAATTATTGAAGACAGATAATTTTTGAAAAAAAGGAAAAAATTATTAAAATTAATTTATTAGCTCTAATAATTTCGTCTATGTAACAGTAGCAATTATTATATTAGTATCAGGTACTATTACTATAAATTTTTTATGTTACAAAAGCTTTTCTGATTATCTAAAATAATGAATTCTGCGGTCTTAAAGTTAATTAAATAGAAACGTATGTTTTATTTAAAGAAAACGACATAATACTATCATGTTAACTATAGGGGTAAACAAATTGAATAACTAAGAAGAAAAGTTGAACTAGCGTTCTTTATAAAGTAAGTTATATATTTAACAGATATTTCATATTTGTTTTAAATATTTGGTGAATAATGTATTGAATGTATTTACATTTAATCTATC
The DNA here is from genome assembly GCA_018907045.1 of Wiebesia pumilae. Classification (NCBI taxonomy): domain Eukaryota; kingdom Metazoa; phylum Arthropoda; class Insecta; order Hymenoptera; family Agaonidae; genus Wiebesia; species Wiebesia pumilae. The sequence goes on from JACCHZ010000127.1 coordinate 7,487,976, forward strand.
GTCACAGATGAAGTTTGTTCTGAGAGTTTTTAGAACTCTTTACAAACCGGCTTGTAGAATGAAAGTTATACAGTAAAAATTAACTTTAAAAAAATATGAATTACTTTTAAAGAAGATTTTTTATTACATAATAAATTTATTTGTTATTAGTCAGAGAATAACGCTTTAGAAATATCAGCATAAACTGTGGTAATAGAATAATTCACACTACAAGGCACTACAAAATAGTTTTCGATGATTAGACTTTTACTCTGATGATGATTGAATTCACATAATATAAAAAAATATTCATAGAAGAAAGGATGAAATTAGTGCTATGTTACTTTATACTATTTATAATCAACAAATTCGCTTCAAAATGATAAATACATCTAATACAGATGGAAAGAGAAATAATTCGCTTTTATCCTATGCAATTGAATCAATATCATATGATATAAAACATATCTATCTGAAATATATGGAATTAACTTTTTAAAATATCTTGTAACTATTCAGTAACAATCCATTCTCTTATTTAATTTCACGTTGGTTGAACTGTGAATTCACTAAAGGGCATACATACGTACGCTTTGACGTGGTTGCAAATATACTCCTCTACTATGTACATATTATATAGCAAAGCTTTACTAACTATGTTGATCAACGCCTATTGAATACTACATATAGAACAAGAAGAAAGAGTAGACAGAAATAAGTAGAAAGAGAAAGAATGAGAAGGAGAGAATAGAGGCACGACGCAATTATGTACTTCATACTAGGACTCCAAGAGAAACAAAGACCATGAGAGGAAAGAAAACAGATAAAATGAAAAATAGAAGCAAAAAAAGAGAAGGATACAGTGATAGTGAAAAAGTGAAATGAAAAGAAAAGTCTAGAAAATAAGAAAATAAAGAAGAAAAAAGTACTGAGTTATGCAAATAATTGGACAGGTAAATAAAAAAAAATAAACGAATTTATGTATCAAAAATTTTATATCAACATATGACTGTATATGAATAAAGCTGATAAATTTAGATCAGAATACACGTTCATTATATTAGCATTTGTTCAATTTTTTTTTAATTGAAGTCAGTTAAAAATTTAAGGACTCTTGTTACCATTGAACTAATAAAGAAACAAGTATAAGTTCTTATCATTGAAATTCACTGTCAACGATTTACGAACAAAATTTACATGTTTACGTACAATCCTATAAATAAATTTATTTTCTGTACGCATAGCCTTGTACCATATCACATACTTAGTATCGTCAACAGGACATAAAGAATAATTATATTTCTAACAACGTATGAGTAACGAAATGATAAAATAAAAAGGAATACAAAAGAGCAGAGATAATGCGCTTAGTAAACTCGGAGCAACTGGAAGCAGAGAGGAAAACAGAATAAATACGTGTGCGGTCGAAGGATTGAGCAGCCATAAGAAAGTGAGGACGGCCAGTCCAATCGCTAAGACAGAGAAAAGAGGGTAAAAGGAAGATAAAAGGGCAAGCTTTGTTCGTGAAAGGGTGCTACAAGTTGCACATGGCCTCAACGGAATGTAGCCGGCAACTAAAGTAAGAGAGACGAAGAGAAAGACCGCAAGAAATAAGAGTGAGGTTGTGTAGTAGGGGAACTAAACGACGCACGAGCGGCGAAGGTAAAGAGCAAAAGGTCCTTACAGTTGTTATAGATTTAATCTTTCAACAATCTTTTGAAAAGTTCAATAACGTGATAATAAAGGTGTCATCTGTGGTTAATAACATTAGAATTACCATTTTAGAACTGAAATATTCACATTCGTAATTTTCAACTTCAAATATAACACTAATAAAAACTTACGAAACCATAAAATACGTATAATCCAGAATGTAAACTCATTAAAATGACCATGTGTATGAAAATAATAATTAATCAACTCAAAAACACGAATGTGTTCGAAATATGTGCCAAATATTTCAAATATATCGAGCTTTACACGTTCAATAAAAAATTTAATGTGTAAATATTAAAATAGATTTCAAATATTCTATGTTTTGAAGATTTCGAAATATGTAAAACTAGATAATCACAACATTTTCAACTAATTCGGGTAAGAAAATAATTCTATAGCAAATTACATCAGAACAAAAATTAATTAACATGTATGATATGAAAAAGAAGGTGTAAAGAATAATCAGAGATAAAATCGTGCGTCAACAACATCAACATTTCCTGAATATTTTAGTCTTTTTTTTATTGCTTACGTGCACGCATGAAAAAGTATGAAAAAGCTAAAAGAAGGGGCATCAAAGACAATGACACTCGAATGTATCTGGATACGAATTTCTGAAACAGCTAATTATCGTAATTATTTTTGCGTGAAATTATTATTGCAATCTCATATATTACGATGATTATGCCATTGTGGTAAAACACTTCATTGTTTCTGTAATTGCTCGATCTTTACGGAAGATTGTTTCCGATAATTCAATACATTATTAACATTTATAATAACTATATTGGAATATGTTTATTCTGAAACAAAAAAAATATCTTAAAACTAAAAATGATCAGAACTTTTTTCGCTTTACATATTTTGTTTATTGCAAAATCAATTAGAATTATTGCGTAATTATTTAGCTTTAAAAAAACTGAAAAGCTCAATTTACCTCAAAAAGTTATGTAATAGTTTTAGTTACTTAATGAATATTTTTTCAAATTAAGTGAATTTATTATGCAGATTTTTTAGAAATCAGGCAAACAAAAATTCAACCTATTTAGCGAAAGAATACCATCGTTTCTAGATAATGACAATGCGGTGACCAACGAAAATTGAAATTTAAGAAGTATTGAGAAAAGTAGATGACATGTATAGGAACAGAAATACCAAAAGAATAAAAGAAACAACAGATGGAAAGATAGAAATAAAATTATAAAACATGATTGAAAAACCTATGAGTTTTCACGACTGATGCGAGGATATGGATCAGGCTAAACGATGAAAAAGTGAAATACGAAACACTGTATAAGAGAAGTAAAAAGAGAACGTAGTAAAATAGAAGCAAAAGGCAAAATTTATCGCCTTAAGCATGCGCAAGATGAAGTGAATACGAAAAAGAGTGCTACAGAGAGAGGGAGAGAAAGAGAAGGCGAACGAGAAATGCGCGGGCGTCGAAATACAGGTATACACTACTCTCTTTAACGTGCGAGAAACTTCCACGAAAAGTAAATTTCTCCATACACTATGCTCTCTATTGCTTTTATATATATTATCTCTTCTTTTTAATTCACTTCATCTCTTCTTGTGCTAAAAATATACTTAATTATTGATTATTAATTTATATTATTTAATAATATATTAACTTATCCAGAAAAATATTACCTGATCAAGATTTAAACTTTATATTACGTAATATAAAGCGTAAAAAGGCGTTAAAGACCAATAATAGCATCTAATTGAAATAGTGCTTGATATAAATATAAAGATAAAATTCATATGGAAATTAATACTGCATCAAATATACTCTTCGCATAAAAGTATATATATATATATATATATATATATATAGAAGTTCGAATACGAATTATTATAGTAATTACACAACAATAAATAGCTTTTTTTGTCAAAATACTTAAACTTGAACAATGAAATATTACATATTTTCTTTTATATAATTATATATTATATATATGTGTGTTACTATAAGAAATTGAATGTAAAAGATTAGAAATTTTAGACCGAATGGAATTATATTTTTAATGAAATTGCAAATTAATTTTATAAACCGATAAAACTTTCTTATCTTTCTTTAACTTTCTTAACTCATCTAAGTATTTCATACAGTTGTATCTATATTTCATTATAAATTTTATCGCATTGTACTTTAACTCTTCATTTCTTACACCGAGTGTCCATTCTTAAATCGTTTCGCACTGCGCATCTTGCCGTCTGTAGCAGACGAAGAGGAAAGTAAAAACCGGCTTGCGCACAATATTATATCCTAACTCCCATATTATTATGGCCCTTATATGGTGGCAGCATCGTATATCACGTTGTGCAGCGGTTAATCATGTCAGAAGCAGCAGTCGCCGACTCTCCACGAAAGGTACCAGTACCGTAGTGCCAGTGGTCGCCAATGCATCCTTTATATAATCTTCTTTCATTTTTTCTTATCCTTATTCTTGTTCGTTTTTCTATCTCATTCATTCACTATTTTAAATCATTGACTATACCTTCCAAATATTTAACATTAGACCTAACTGTAGTCTAGTGAACTTCTTCGATCGTGAATATATAATAAAAATCAGTTCTTTTAACATTATTAAAGAATTTAAAAAATCTTATCTACATCTAATCCTATAAATTTTTAAGAGTATGATTTTTTTCTTTTAATCATTCGTCTTAAAAATATTATCTTTACTATATTTCTGTGCATAGATGTCATAATTATAAGTATATTATAACATAAATGTTAATTAATCATTGATAAAATAAGTCAATAAATCAGAACACAATAAGTGAATAAGAAATACTCGATTAAGCAAAATTAATATCAACATCGCCAAATACTTTCTTTAGTTACTGCTTACATCCTCTCGAGCAATTAAAGAATGATCTTATACACCCGAGCATTGTAATTCTTTACTTATAAGTTTTTCTCCTCATTGGCTCGTGTTATCCATTTTATGATTTCTCGTCCCTTTTACTGCTGTCTTTCCATCTTTGGACTCGCACGTCCTTCAACACAAGAGATAGAGCGAGAAGGTCAAAAGAAGGAGCTCGCTTTGATTGGAGAGTTGAAAATCATGATATTAACTCATCGATTTATCTTTCAATTTCTATCAAAATTGCATAAATCACTTTTAAATTTACTTGCTTTTAAGAATAAAACAGATATACGTTAGACAATAAATACGATGAAAATAATCTTCTGTACATAAAAGTATGATATTCAGTGGACTTGAATTAAAAACTTTACGGTGAGCAAAATTAAAATTAGATTGGCAGCTGCAATTTATGAAATTACGAATAAAATCGATTATCAGAATTTCTATCACATAAATGAAATTATATTAAGCAGTAAAAAATCCAATTCTCGATTTAAAAATTAGATAAACGGGTAACCAAATACTAATAAAATAATCTTCTGAAACTGTACCGGTTTAACGATTCTTAAAAATCCATCAAGTATAACGCTTAATCAAAATAATGATGATCAAAATAATGTACATAATAAGTTTTAAAATAATAAATCAGCCTAACTTATATTGATTCTCCCATAATTACATATGAATAATCAATGAAATGTATATCACATTGATAATAAACTAGAAGTAAAATTTTCAAAGTTTTTATTGCCGTATGTAAAGAAATTACATTCACTGTTGGTACTTAAATTTTAACGGTATTTATTTGTTAGTCAATATAATAAGTGAAAAATATGAAATTGAATTAATTTTGTATAAAATAATTAAGATAATAATAATAAGCTTTAAAAGAAATAGGTGTAATTATTTTGTGATTTATTAATTTTAAATATACACTTATTTTATACAAATAAATGTATATTAATTATTCACAAACTATTGAATAAAAATCTGATGTACATCATAATTTTATAATTAGAACAATTATAATGGCCAGCTTGATGTACTTGCCATTACTTCATTCGAGGTTGCGGCTATATGACTTACAAAAAAAAATTGATTCGTACGATTTTTTACCTTTGCTAAAAGTTATATAAAAAGGAATTAAAATTAATAGTACTAATAAAAATATTATTAGTGTTTAATAATATTATCTAATGGTATTATAAACAGATACTGGAAAATAGCAAATTCTCGAATTTAACATTCATTTCTTGATCATTAATAACAATTTAAATATTATAATATTATTGTATATTATATTTAAAAATAAATATACAAAATTCTTCTCATCAATTTATTGCACGTAGTACATTATTAATAATTTTAATTAATTTATTTCTAATAACTTTTTATAACATCTATTGATATTAATTAAACATTTATACATTTGAGGTATAAAAATGTTAAAAATATTTAAAAATTATATAATTATTTAATAACAATATATTAGAATTTTCATGCAACAAACTATTTGAAATTTATAACTTAAGTATATTTCATGCACTTATACTAACTATTAAAAGTACTTCTTTTATTTTATTTCAGATAAGAAAATCATTATTGATTAGCTAATCTTATAAACTATATTTTTACAATGTATTGAAACTCGTAGGTAATAAAAACGTTACTATATTTATAAAATATCTATTAAAACATTTTAAGAAAAAAACAATCTTTCAAACTTTAAAGAATAGAAAAATGATCGAAGAAAAGAAACATAAGGAACACAGGTTATTATTAAAGTAAACGTTATTATTAATTAATAAAATTTTTTTAAAAATATTAGATAATATCAAAAAAGTTTTTCTGCATAAAAAATTCAAAAAAAAACTGAAAGATTTCAGTAATTACATGCCTCTGACGTCCTCTAAAATTTATTTCCTCTGCATAAGTGTAAAATTTTAAATGACTGAATGATATAAATTGTAATACAATGTTTAAGATCAAAAAAATTATTATATGGATGGTAAGTATTATAAAATAATATTTACATCGTAGCATTATATTTAATTTTTTTTGCAAAAATCAAATTTAATACCTTACATATTAATAATAATACTACATTAAGAATTTCAATATTTAAACAACTATTTCACACATTTCTAAAAACCAGTCATAATTCCTGAATCTTATCATATAAACGAATCAGAAGACTATATCCATATTTAGGAAAATAAATGCTTGTAACATGAAATGGTAGACTGGTATGTTTTTCAACTCGAAATCCAATAGTGGACAATTATAATAATCGGAAAAGGTATTGTAAGGTAATAGCATATCATTAATGTATAAGCTCAAAGTAAATATTAAAAAAAAATAATATTTATATTATTTTTTATTAAAGTATACTTTAACTTTAAAAAGAATAACTTTCTAAATCATAAACTTATTTTAATTTGTAAATATTAAGCATAACATTTTATTTAATTTTATTTAATAAATAAACAACAAAAAATAAGCCTTTTTCATTGTTTAAAGTAAAGTTCAAATTTTTTCTTCAGCAAGATTTGGAAGAGTTGTTGAATAGAGTAGATTTTGATTAATGAAGCTGTTTTATATTTACAAAATAACATCATGTATGACAGTCCAATGTTCATTAAGATTTGTATGGAAAAGTTGAATAAAGTATAGATTTATGTATTTATTTATAAAAAATTTGTAAATGCAGTAAAAATATTTATTCAGCATTGATTACGCATTACATTAATAATTATATTTATAAATTAATTTTGAAATAAAAGAATACATAACAAAAAATTGTAAATTAAAAATTTTTTAATATTCTTAAAGTAGACGTAAATAAAGTATATAATTAATATTTCAATTTTATCTTGATAAATAATTATGCTAGATTAAATATAAAGTTAAAATTTGTTCTTTTTATTTAAAGAACAACGTAAATTTACTAAAAATATACTTTATATAAATGCGAAATAATATTGATCGGACATTTTTATTGTATTTTCATACAACGAGGCAAATAAATAAAGTTCCCCTTAATGAATTTGAAACTTTTAATGTCTATTGTGAATCGACACATAATCGGCTGCTCAATTTTTTAAATAATTCGAATGACCAATCAATAAGTTCATTCCTACAATTTAAAAAATTCTAATGGCAATCTTGAAAGAGAAGAAAAGGTAATGCAGCGCTGTATATTATTCTAAAAAATGATCCATTAAGGTTCGCGCTACCTTTATATGTATAGCCGCGGTTAAAGTTCATAGCAGTGAAGAAGAGATCGAGTGGCACTTTGTGAGCGAACACTGTAGAGTCGATTATAACCACTGGTTGCTTATACTCACCGACTGTACCTTCCTCAACTAGTTTGAAGTCTTAAGTTTTACGCGGAAGGCTTCAACGTCGAGCTTTAGTGCACCAATACACGCAGCAGCAGTGATTCATCTCATCACCATTATAGTATACGCGTCTACCTTCAAAGTGCTCATTAGCATCCTAGTTTCGCGCTTCAAGAGCTGCTACTGCTCTATACGCGCTCCTCTAAATGTCGAATCTTTAAAAAGGAAATCATAATCTTCTGCCAAACTCTTAAGCAATCTAAAAATTTAACCTAACCAAGTCAAAGAAATTCATCATTTTGCAGTAAACTGATGTATAATATACTTTAGATGTGCGTTCATTGATTTCATTGATAATAAGTTTCTTCTCTATATGTCATGTGCATCGTAAGAAATATATTTCAGAGAGATTGTATAAAGATCTTTTGCGAGTAAATATTAAAAAGAACGTATTTTTTCAATGAATATATTGAAAATCTATGTTGTTCATTAAATTTCTTAAAAATTTGAAAGAACAACAAATTAATATATTATTCAGACCTAATAAGCGAAACTTCCAAGAATAATTTGTTTATCTCTTAAATTATAATTTAAATATATTTTTAATTTATAATTATGTTTACCTATTTGTAATATTTCATTTCATAATAAAAACTGAAACCTTATAATTTTCATCTATTTTTTTTGTTTTTATTTAAGAAATTACAATGTTTTCCCTGCTTTATATGTTATATTGCTGATAATATAATATAATAATTAATTGCCTAAGCCTTGTAATCGTCATAAAGATTTATGACGAAATTATTTCCCTCCTACTTCACGCTAAAGGGAAAGATCATTCATCTTTGTAATTTCGCATTTAATAATTTAAGCATTAGAATGAAATATATGATAGCCTTAAGATAATGTTATAATACGTGAACAACGTTCGACGAAACTGATGTCAGTTGCTGTCGGTTTGCTCCTCTTGGCTTAATAACTTCACGTGTCTATTATTATTCTAGTTGGAAGCTAAGAATTTTCCTATTGACAACTTGTTAACTTATCAATTTTATAACTTGCACACGATCAATATCAGTACGCACATTATAGAGTTTACTCTACTATGAAATTTAGCCTTTTGTAAACTTTATGTATTTTATAAATCACTTTTCTACAAAAAGAAACTTTTTATAAAATAATTAAATCATGAAAATAAATAAAAAGGATACCTGTTAAATTTTTCTCAGAATAAAATTCTATCTTATTTTACTATACCTTTAAAAATTATCTACAAGAAATAACTTATTTTTCAAAAAACTGTATGTATAATTTTTTTAATATTTTTTAAAATATGTATGAATTAAAATTTAATTTTTTATTTTTAAGTAGATATCTTAATTTTAAGTACCATAAAAATTTATTTGTAAAAAATTATTTATAACGCGTTTTTTACCAAAATAAAATTCATTATCAAAGAGAATATGTGAAACGTAATAATTAAAGAACTGATTAAAAGATATTGCAAAACATAATATAAAATTTTTAAACGCTTGTATGTATCATGTTCGACGAAAGAAGTATATTGGCCTTCCTTAATTATAATAAAAACATTTGTAGTGACTTATTTAAGAAAATAAGATCCCGTAAGAAATTCTAATTTACCTTTACAGTAAACACAAAGAACTAATAAGTTCTGATGCTTAAAATCGAGAAAAAATAGAAGACTTCAATAAGGCAGGAAAAAATATGGAGTCGAATCTTCCAATTCTTGCAGCGTTGTTTGTTTGAGGTGAAAAGGTAGTCTATTTACTGACGCAAATAAAAATTTTACCCGAAGCACCAGGTGCTGACACTGTGATGCCGCCACCCGTAAACAAGAATATGTACAAGACATGTGTACTATTGAATAAAGCGTTTGCCTTCACCGTATAGGCATTGTTGATTATAACCGAGAGATTCTTAACTCATGCTCTCATTGTTGTGTCATTTGTACGTGCATCCAACAACCTATAAAATCTACAATTTTTTAAATATCCATATAATATAATTCAGTTGAACAGTGTTTATAAATTTGTGAGTATGATGTATATTATATCGTAGTTTTCAGGTATTCAAGGATTAACAAAAAATATGATAATTCAGTCTATTCGTTAAATCAGATTTCCTTTTGGTCCATTTTACTGTACATTTCGTTAAAGTATAGATGTAGCGAATTGTATTATTTAAAGAAAAGTCGAGAAGAATTTTGTTTCTACGGCACTCAAAAAATAGTGGGTATTATCAATAAACGAACTTAAATATTAATAAATACATTAACATAAGTGTATATAATAAATTAAAAAGATTGTGAGTTACTAAATTTCAATATGTAATATAACACATACATCGTACAACATATATTATTAAATAAGTTAAAAAAATAAATCTACTAATATTGTAGTACTTTACTCACGTGCAAAGAATTAAGTAAATCTAACAGTGCTACTTTTAAAAACTATTAAAACAAAATTATTAATCTAAAGTAATTAACATACATATATTAAAAACCGTTAACATTTCAAAATTTGATATCATTTCAATATTGATTTCAAATCAATAAATTTATTTCAAAACCTTGTACAATCATACTTTATATCACTATCAAAAAGATTATATTTATTTAAAATTTGTAAAAATTGTAATCTACTTTCCATTATAGCCATTTTCGAACTATAATCAAGTCAAATAATAATGTCGTAACCTTCATAAATACCAGATGTAATCTTATATTTCAGTATTCGATATAATATTGGTATACAAAAATATATATTATAATTAATATATATTCAAATATAATAAAAAATAATTTTTCTTTATTTCTTCAACATAAAATTTTTTTTTTATTTCCAACTTTATGATAATTTTAACTAAAACTAACGATTTTTTTTAACCAACCATACGCAACCAAATACAACATTTTTTTCCAAGAAAACCCTTTGAATTAAACAGATCTATACATTATAAAATCTACATTTAAACATTTTTAATTTTGCAATTTAAAAATAAACAGGTGAGTTGTTTCATAAATTTACCATTTCCAGGATATTAGATTCATTTAGTTTACTTTACTTAGATTCATCCATTTATTCGAATCAAACGTCTCTAATTTGACGTTTACATTCAACAAACATATTTTTCTTTAGATTTTATACACACTCGATTCACTCATGTCTTGTACAACTAAATCAATTTTAATGCAACGTTGAATCTTGATTTCCTTGCTCTCAAATTCTTTAATTTCAAATTTTTTTTAATTCAAGTATATTAATAATACGTAATCAGGGGATTAAATTTTCGAATAATCATATAAGTAATTAACTGACAAGTGCGAATAATAAAATTAGAATGTTAGATATCTAAATTTATATTATGTGCGATATTCATAAAAATATATTATACATGTATTGACCAATATCATGAAAAATGACCAATAAAATTTAATATAAATTTAAGAAAACTAATGTATAATATATTTGATGGTATAATTAATGGTATAATCGATGTAAATTAAACATCCTCTTTATAATAAATAACTTTCATGAATATAACAAATGAATAACTGTTTAAATCAATTGTTTATACTATATTTTGAAGGCTAAAGTAATTAATTCTCTTTCTTTTATATTTTTTCAGATATTTGAAAAAAGATGATTATTGCTCAGTTACAAAAAAATGTGACTTAAATAAACTATGAATAGATGAAAGCGCTTGAGAGCGCAGTGATCAGTTAATGAATGGCAATTTCATTCTTAGAATCTTTTACAATTATTCAAAATTTTTATCTTATAATTATTAGGAGTAAGTTGTTCCTACACCTAATACGTAAATGTGCTAATGATTGGAAATAAAAAAGCATGAAATTGACGGTTTTAACGTCATTTATTAATATCATCACATTCCTTTGTTTTCCATCTATTTTATTCTTTTCGTAAATTTGTTAATTTAAAATTTTGTATATCTAATTTTAATTTAAGTATTTTAATTAAAACAAAGTTTTTATGATATTATTACAATTTGTATTAAAAATAAATTCATTTATTATAAAGCCTAGTAAAATGTCTTTGAAAAAGATAAGCAATTAAATTTTACCAACTACGTCTGAGTCAGCAGCCATGTAATTAACAAATTCGTATTCGGAGAAATAATAAAATAAAACGTTCGATAAATTACCAGTGAGAACTCCGAAAATACGTTGACTAACCCGTACGACAGGATAATACGGCATTACTACTTCACAGCCACAAGTGGCGACGACCGCAGTCAAACTCGATAAATCTATTTTATATGTACGCGAGTGTCATTCGGCTCGCAGTGAGTATTCATTGATATATTTTTCTCTTATCGTATACCCTGCTGAAGTTCAACGAATATAGTAAACAGCATCAATATGTGACGAGGTAGCCGTCAACCTCCTCATACATACGTAAGTAAACACTGGCGTTCCTGCTCGCGATGTCACATTCTGCCATATTGGAAGCGTACTCGTGGCGCCAATGTGTGCATGCAAAAGTAGGAAAAGAACGATGTAATGTAAGTTGGGAAAGCGACTGCAATGCTACCACGATGCTTCTAGAAGCAATTGGCAATGGGAATGAGAACTGCGCTTTAAATCGAGTGAGAAAATATATTTACGAAGACGATTTTCCCTGCTTAGAGTTCCTATAAAAGCAAAAACTCTTTAAGGAAGATACTTCATTTCACTTAGAGACCTCTAACCTGCCGGATTAGATAGTCTTCACTATGATAAACTAGAATTACAATAATCCCTACATCAGAAATTCACATTTTATTATAATGACTTAAATTCAAGATTATATTCTTGAAAATTTATTTTTGGTATCTTGTATTTTAAGGCTTTTTTCGATTTTGCAATCATCGCAATCGTATTCTACTATTATAAGAACTTGACAAAACTATCCTTCATGTGAATATAATCAAATAAAAATAGTACTTCGATAAGATATGTAGCCACTCGCTAAATTCATATTTAAAAATTTCAAAAAGTTCAGAACTAAACACTAATAATAATTCGTTGTTTTTTAAGTTATTTGTTTTGATTATATCTATTAATCTGAGAAATTCTTCTATCCACACTTTGCTCTTATCTTGGACAAACAAAGTAAAGACATCTCATGTATTTTTATCACGCACCTTGTTTCTTAGGATAATATCCATCGTATGGTCTACTGCTATATCATTTCTAAATTTATATTCTATTTTGATCATAGGTTCGATTATAAGTTTTAAAGTTCTCGGATTTTACGGATTTCATTTCTTGACATTGCCCGTAGTTTCAATCATTTTTGTGAAATACAAGCGTGATTCATAATAAACTCTATAATATTTTGTTAATCGTACTGAACTAACAAGATTTTCAAATTCTTTTCATCGTGCATATTTAGTTTTCCTTCTGCTTCAAAATGCCCAGTGATTAATTCATCGCTCACCCTAGATGGACATAGAATTCTAGCTTCTTAAATACACTACTAATCTCTTAATGGAAAATATTTTTAAAAATTTTTATTTATATCTAGACTGGTCTAACATACCACTTACATATATCAATAGCTAAACTCTAGCCTTTCGACTGTTATGTCGGCAACGAATGTATATCGTGCAAAACTCCAGTGATATTCATTTACTCTAAATATTACAACAAGTACAGATTCAATAATAATAGCAAGAAAGCATTACAAACATGTGCTAAACATTTTTCCCTAGGTTGGATAATCTTTTACAGAGTTCAATACAGTACAATGCTATCTACTCTACGTCTTATTCTTTGTTGGAACAAATTTCCAAGTTACTTAAAACTAATAAATCACCTATGTTAAATGTATCAAATCCACAGAAACATGCAATTATATAGATTCGAACTACGCCTATATGCTCAATATGTTGTATCACGTAGCAATTCTTATAATAACCCACAAGCGTACCACGTTCAAGTCACTCATGTACATGCACTAGAGCGCTGGACGTGCCTAAGTATGAAAATCTTCTTACGGATTCGTAGAAGCGCGATCACTAAGCAAACAGCCACAGATATACCACTATATACAGTTACAATAACGAATCATAGTCTATTACTGTTTTATTTAGACTGCAACCAATGTGAAAGATTGTGCATCTCTTTTTAAATTCTACTCAGTGCATTATAAGCTGACCCAATAATCTATGATAATTCAAATGAGAACGATTCAATATCCAATCAGCCTAAAACGTACTACGCATAATCTATAAGAAAGGTAAACGGACTCGCTATACTAGACATAGCAATATTTTATCCGAAAGTTTGCTTATAAATGTGATGCACACTGAAAGTACTCTAAAACTGCGATCATTGTCGATCGTTTTTCAAAAGAACATTATCCTATCTAAAAATTAATCTTGATCACGTCAAATTCGTACCCTATGTTCAAGATGTTATCATTCTTATGCTGTTGCAAGGATGTTCTTGATCGTTTTATAAGTTACTTAACTAATTAGCTAGTAAAGTCTTGTACCTTGTTTGGTAACTTAACCTAGAGTTTAAAAAGTAAACATATTTTATAATTCAGAATAGCATAATAAATACAAAAAGACTCGACTATATTTAAAGCTATCTCACAATTAATGACTCTTTACACAATCAATATGACTAGAACTGGAACAAAAAAGTTATTTTCATTCGCGAACCCATTTCTTCACGTATCTGTGTACTTCATGGACCAGATATTAAGAACATAAACATTCTTCATAATATGTATTTGTATTTAAAAACACAAAATAAAGTTATCAAAATGATTGACATACTAAAATACTAAACTTTATTAAATTTTGAAAAAATATTAGCTTTATATAATCGTATTAATTAATATTATAATATAGTATTAATTTAATAAATATTCAGTAATTATATTGTGGAAACGTCAATAGTCATCTGTTGAATAACTGATCATTTTAATTAAATTTATATTTTATTACAAAATCCAATACAGTTTTTTACATAACCCTGTAATAACCAATTCAATAATAAATTGATAAATGAAATTCATTCATTGCTATAAAAGAATTTCTTTAATTTTTGTAAACGCTTAATTTTACAAAAAATTCAAATCAAATAATGATATGAAATAGTTGAAAAGGCAAAAAAACTTTCCACTCTATATTCTCAATTTAATTCACAACAAAATAATGATCTATTAAATTTGAAGATCACACATATTCAAAGTATTATATTCAATATTATACCATTCATAAGTTTAACTCGACCAGACCCTCAATACTATGTCTTTCGAAAGTAACTGTTGGTTATTACATAATTCCGTCCGTGTCATTCAACTTTCTAGTATTTCCTCGTCTTGTTTTATCCTGAGCATCGATCGTCAGCTCCATCATCATTTCGAACTTTCTTCGTTATCCATGTTCGCTTGATCTAATACTCGTTAATATCATGAAAAAGTAATATTATTTCTTTTTTCTATTATTCAATTTTCTATTATTCAAAATTCTATTATTCAAGCAAATTAATAGAGTGTATCATCGCCTACTTGACAATCTCTTTTTGTTTACGCCTCTTGTTTTATATTCTTGTATAATTTCATATTCCGTACACACTTTCTTTTTTTAACTCTTGGCTTATAAAACCACTACTTGTAATTTCAGACTTTTTCAGAATACTTATAATTTAGATTATTATGAAATATCAATCATCAATTTTTTAATTTATAAATAAATTTTTAAATAAGATGTTTTTAGCCAATAAAACCACTATTTAAAATAAAATATTTTTAATTATTACCACTACTCTATAGACAACAGAGTAACGCTAATTACTACTTGCACGCATCTAATCATACGGTAGAAATATAGTGGAGGATAAAATATGTCGCTCAGCCGATCAGTTTTATCAACATAATTACAATCAGAAAACTACTTTTTAGTATAATCATCTACTTACTATAAAGGCGATTTCTTTAATTATCTATGTCTAAATAAACTCTTTTAACCCGTTAAAATTAAAGAGAAAATCTAGTAAAAATAAAAGTTTCCTACTCATGGAAAATAAAACTTAAGTACTTATTGCCTTAATTACATACATTAAAAATGATTATACTGTAACATAATGCAACCACTTACATGTAATAATTATTTTATCATAAATCACGCCTATAGAACTTTCTAAAGTAAATATTAAATTTTCAATGCTTTCTATTTAATTTATTAAACTTCAGTAGGTTTCATTAAAGAATATTATGAATCATCTAATAATAAGTACATAATTATATAATTAATAGAAATAATCTTGTAAAGTAGATTTAATTATAATCAAATGTATGTGTAATATTGAACTTTTATCTAGTTGAGCTTTTCGAAATTATAACTCCACTGATCTCAACAGATCAACAAATTTTATAAGATAATTATACCAATTATTATTTATAATTCTAATTATATGTGTACTTAAACTCAAACTATAATTAAAAACTCCGATTTTATTAGCATAAAAGCATGAACTACATCTCAAGATTTATAAAAAATATATATTAACAAATAAATTCATTCAAAATAAATATTTTAAATAATTTTACTTTTTATGGTTTGTATGCATAAATATTTTAACTTAATCTAGTTACAAAATTGTTTATTCGTTACAAGTATATGTAGAATATATGGAAAACTTAAAAATAAATATATTTTAAAAGTTTTATGAATTTTCAATGTTCATAATAATGATATTTTTTATATATATTTTTGAAATATTTTCATCTTTATGAATATATATATATATATATATATATGTATATGTATATATGTATATGTATATATATAATGCGTGCTTTCGTGTGTGCATATATATTCAGTAATAATAAATAAATATAAATTCATTGTACTAAATTTTATATTATATTTTATTATACATATATAATCAAAATTGCATACATAAAATTTAATATAAATTAATATGTAAGAAATTTTAATGTTTTTTATTATTATTTGTTTAAGAAAAAGTTATATTATAAAATTATATACCTTTAGAACCACCTAATTTAAATTCATATTTATTTATTGTATTTATATTAGATCCAAGCGTGTACATTGTTCGAACAGAATTAAATTAATGAATGTGTACCGACACGCGTACAGTGATGCATAGAGATCTCAGAACGCGTGACTAGCTTTTGAATGCGGCGCCCCGATGTAACCAAAGGCGTCAAATAACGCCACGTGATTGGATCGCGAGCAGCAATCCACATCTTCTTGTACCGGTTCATTATTGTATTTTGTTAAAACGACAGCTAAAATAATGTGCCTTGTATAATTCATAGTTTCTCGCATCATTGAATGACAAACAAAATATATCCTAAATAAGTAAGGTATACATCTTTTCTTCGCAATTTTACATTCTACTTTTGTTTGTAATATAAATCTTGTAATATAAATTATAAATTTACGAAAGCCTACCACAGGATCAGATTTAATTTCGATTTTTTTACCGAGTTTGAATTTTAATAGATAATAATATTGTCTATTAATCTATTAAAATTATTAGAAATAGAATTGATAAAAGTAAATGAAAAATGCATTTATAAGAAGATAAATAAATTACAATTTAATATTTTATATAAAAGTTACAACGAATTATTAACAAAATAAAACTCACGTATCTTTACCGAAACTCAAAAATTAACTGTCGGTATTAGAATACATCTTAATGGCTGTTAAAATTACCATAAAATTCCATGAACTTTTGGAAGCTTAATATTTTCTAATAATTTATAACAAATTGATTGATTCGTCAGACAAACTTAAGACCAAAAGAATTATTGAATATTAATGTTAGAACAAGATTCATGACTAAAAATATAACCAGGAATTCACCCCTTTTATCGTGCAAAAAAACTAATACTTCAACAATATAGAAATCTGATTTTTATAATAAAATTGTTATATTATTTATCATTTACAAAACATAAGTTTCAATGAACGAAGCGCGAATCTGAAATAAGAAAAATACTCTAATAAAACTCGTAAATTAACCTAATGCCAAGTTAAACTTATACGGTATCTTCGATACCTGGCCGGCCTTTCAACTTCGGTAAGTTGTTATGAAATAGATTTCTCTTAAACACGTGATTACGGGAGTCATCAGCCTGAAAAGGATTCGCAAAGAAGTAGCGAAGCAGCTGCACGGAAATGAAAAAAAAAAAAAAAACGAAGAAGCGTAAAACGGAAAGAGGACCGTTGAACGGAACGATGGACAAGCAACATGTCGTACGTCCAGATATATCACATAACAAACAGGTTTCCCCTTTCGTTTGGAGACGCACGCGTAGTGAGAGTAAGAGTAATCCTGCAACTTTCGTTTATCCTTATTTGGCTGGGTGATGTCATAAACACTTGCACAGGCCCGATACCGTAACCTGAAATACCGCTTACCGCGGATGAAAGACCTGTAATACTCTCGGTGAAGTCACTGTAGCTACTGCTGCAACTCTTCGGTCGAACCTCGTGTTCGTTTTCCTTTTCTTTGTCATCTTCTTCGAATTTTCTCCTCCGTGTATAACCTAAATGAGCGTCTGTGCACTTAGAGAACATGTGCAAATAATAGCGTACTCAGATAAAATACCTGTTTTTTGAGTTTCCATTTAGTAAATCATGATTCGATAATTGTTATTGGTAGAGAGTAGATATTGGATATTTGTAATGTACGCAAGCTCTGATATTGTATTCCTTTGAATGTAATAAAAAAATACGAATTGTTCTTGGTACTGCTCTTCAAACTGTACGTTGAAATCTCTCCAGATCGACTTATTATATTAATATAGCCAGCCTCGACAAAATGTTAAAAATAGCGAAATAACATACTTTAATATAATTATACATACTGTAATGAATTATACCAAATTATAAAAGTATTACTTTGTTTATGAATTTCTAAATTAACTGCAAATTTAGTTAATAAAATTAACGTATTAGTAGTTTCAATCGATAGTTTTCAGTCGACTAAATTTGTCCAAAATTTCATATTATAAAGTATACATTTATAAAAACCATAAACAAAATTACAATCAAATTATAAATTTATTTTAAACAAAAGTTAGTATAGTTCATTTATGTTAAATATACTGAATAATGTAACGTTTCATCTACTTAAAATAACTTTAAAATTTTTCTGTGAGTTTTCAAACATTATAAATAACTAATTCTTTAATATCTTTGATAATTATCAAAGAATATAATTTCTACGTACACTCTCTTCATTGTTTTGTAAAATGTGTCCACGCAAATTAATCATCCAGCTCTATAAAGTTCATCATTAATTTTAATTTCATTCCCAACATGTTCTGCTGATATTTGTACGTATAAGGTGGAATGATAACGATATAGCACAAGTCATAATTCATTACTTTTTTCAAACATTATTAATAGCATATCAAGGCTATCGATCACCACTCAACTCCGATGCAGCCTCCTATGAAAGCTCAAAAATTTCGCTGCCAACATTGGAAAGCACTCAAGACTAGAACCCGTATCTTAAACTGAATATTGTCCTGAAAGCATTCAAGGACACTTTATTGCGGCTCGATTACTTCACACGGTAACAGCGGTTTAACGTTCTATCAGAAAACAGTAGCGAACGGAGGCTCATTTACATATATATCAATCCCAGGAAAGAAAGAGGTAGAAGGTGGGAGTCATTACGGATCCGGGGCAGGTCACGTCGGATACTTTATCGTAGGTGGCGTGTTCAAGGAGTTTAATGCCAGCTCGAGTCCGACTTCGGTGTCTCTCCACTTTTTCCCACCCACAATGTCTCATTCCCTTCCTCCCTGTCTTTTATGTTCTTCTGATTTCCCCCTCTCTCTCTCTCTCTCTCTCTCTCTCTCTCGACGTTGCGTTTCCGCATTTTTTAAGAGCCGTTGTGCTCATTAGACTATACTTGAAGGAGAGAGCTCACTCGAAGATGCGTTCGACTAGCATTTAAATTAGTTTCGCGATTACAACTAGACTCGAGTTTCCGTTATTGCAATTTACATTTCGAAAACTCACCTTTTAGGGGCTTATTTTCGTAGTATACATTAATTTCAGGTAAGTACTAATTTGTCAAAAGCTTCTAGACAAAATTACAATTTATTATTTCTCGATTTTAAGTTATTACAATTTGGAAAGTAAATAAATTTTTCATGAAAAATTATGAAATGTATGTGCAAGTATTTTGGTTATTATGAAGGTGACTAAGATATTCACCAACTTTTAGAATTGAAGTTGACATTTTGTCAAAAATAAAATAATGTCTCTGAAACAGTTTTTAATTAGTCAAAAATTTCCAACATTTCTGTTATTAACTTGTATATAAATCTCTAAGAAAAGTGTTGCATTCTTTTCGTTTTATTGCTTTTTTAGTATTAGGAAACATTACTCTTCAACAATCAATCAATAAGGATTACAATTTTTATTCACATTCTATAATGTTAATTTGAAATTATTTTTTATTTATTGTATGCCTATTCATGCATCGATTGTTAAAGATATAGTCCTAAAGAAATATTTTTAATTTAAAATAAATATTTCAAAATTTAAGAATACTTTTAATTAATAATAAAGCTTGTATCATAAAAATAAGAGAATTAGTTGATGCAAGCGCTTACAAAATTAAATAATTCGCATTAAAAATACTAAATCAATAATTAGGCTACTATTTTAGTTATACATCCTGTTCCACATTATTAACTATTTATCATGTTTAAGTTTTAAAAAAATAATAATTGATATACAATATTGCAATTACATATTTTATAGAAATATTATAAAAAAACAATATGAAATGCATGAAAATTATTATACAATAATATCTTGTAGGTTTAGCTACATTTGTAGTTAGCTACATTAAATGATTAATAAGTCTATTTATCTCAAAAATTGATATTCAACAACTTATATTGAAACAAGTGAATATGAATAGATATTTCATAGATTTTTATGGGAATACAAAATTTTACGAATATCAGATAATACAATACATTAGAAAATATTACATAATCTTGTGTAACTATATTGAAATTTACGAAGCCCTTCATATTCTATGTTTTCATATAAGAAGATACAAAAAGTACAATATTCCATATCATGAAGTAATGAAAGTTACGTTTTAGAATTCATAAGAATTTTCAAGAGAGTTATTTTTAGAAAAGTTTACATTTCATTAAGTGAATATATTTATTATTAAAATAATTGACAAACAAACGTTAAATAAAATTAAATCTAATTTTTTTTCTTTGAAGTAATGATCTATGTTATTTAAAACGAGTTATTCCAAAACTAAATAAATAAGCTAAGATAAAATAAAGTAAGATAGAACTCTGTCCGAAGAAAAGGTACAATTTTTAATATTTATTACAAAAAAATAAATTTTAGATAATAAAATCTTTTAAAATTAAAAAAGTATTTTGTTTAAAAGACTTTAATATTTTTACGATAATTCCTTTTCATTAAATATATAATATCAATTTAACGATAAATTTGATTCAGTTGAACTAAATTTAAAATAATAAATGTAAAGTAATAATAAAATAAAAAAAATAAAAATGTAAAGTATTTAATAGTACTGCAAGCAACACAAAGTACGTGGTTTAAATTAAGTATTCTCAAACCTAAATTCGCATGTATGCGAATGTATAAATGAGTAAGTCAAAATCAATATTAAAAAAATCCTTTTGAAACATAAAAACTTATATTAATAGTTAATTAAATATATATTTATAAAACTATATTAATTATGATCATGCACCTTATATTTTATAAATATCAAATTTGTAATCAAATGATACGTAATGATAAAATAGAACTATTAAAAACATTGAACAGTCATTTGGACAACACATTCGCACATACATATGTACGAAGTAACATCCTTTTATAAACAACTGTATACGTGTTCAGTGCATTATTAAATATGTTGCTTATGACTTGTTATCAATATATACATTATTACATATATCGATAAAAGTATTTATGGATATGTACTTCAAAAATCGATTTATCTACATGAGCTGTTTTAAGTAATAGTCGTACTTGTAAATGTAGATAATTAAATCTTATTTGAAATAAAATTATTAAGTATTGAAAATAGCCACAATAATCTATTGTCTTTTAATCTTACCCATTTACTCTTTATCGTTATCGAATATAAAACTCCAATATAACGAAGAGAAGTATATAAAAAGTATACCATGATTTGTCTACATAAATTTTTATTGGACATATATGATTAATGATTTGAAAATGTATAAAAAATAATCGTTTGGTTTATAGTATAAAAAAATTATACATATTTGTAATCAAGCTAAGAAAAACTTCGTATTAAAGTAAAATAATATTCTTGTTACTAAGCAGCATTTGTAAAAAATAGATTTGAGCCTGGAAAAACGCACACTCTTTTCCCTAAGATGAAAAAACTTTGAACTTACGATTTGTTGAATGTTTAAATATAATATGAACGTAAGTATTTATTGTTTACAAAAAAAAACATTTTAATGATGAACGCTAAATGAGCTAAAGTACAATAATTATTACCACGTTTATAATTTTGTTCGAGTGACACCTTATTTTAAAAGAGTTTAATAATAAAGTATCTTTTTTTCAAATTAATTTACAATATTTAATAAAATTTTTATTATTTTTATAAAAAAAGTTATATAAAATTTAATGACTTAGTTAAATAAACAAATCGTTTCTATTACAAAGAATTACATTTTAAAAAAATTAAGCAAACAATGTTATGGTAATATAAACCACGTGAAAGGAAAATATTCAAATCTACAAATTCATACACACGGAGTAAAACAGAAAGTTTGGCTTATGTATTACTCAGCTCACATAAGACGAGATGCAATAAAGAATATAATGTAATAAACTTTGCACTCAAATGTTTTACAAATATTGTACATGTTTCTCTAAGGGCATTTTATAGTTTCAATGGATTACGCTTGGAAGTATGGTGGCTTATCTAATATTCTTTGTATACTATTTGTAACATAGCGTTATTAATGAAGTAAATTAAGGTGATTATTTTATTAAAATAAAACTCTTCAATGAGTTTAATACTTTCTTCAGGAATATAATTAAATAATTAATTGCATTTTTAATTTATCAATTATTTATTAATTTCTAATTTATTAATTATTCAACAAAATTATGTTTCATATTACTTGTTATTATTATCAAACCTTATTAAATAACAAAAATTATTCTTAAAAAAACAGTGTCAGCTTTACTCGTCGATAGTTGAAGCCGGGACCTTCTTTTTTTAAACAGATACTCTTCCAGATGAATTATCTATGCATTTATATCTTCCAGTCATTCTTATAGCAGAATCGTAGTGCAAATTCTAACAATTATAATAAACAAAATTATAATAAACAAAAGAGCTTAAAATATAACAGACAATAAAATATAAATTATTTTAGGACAATTACATATTCTTTAAATGTTTCTTTTTAATTAATACCATTTGTACAAAAAAAACTAAGTTTATTTTAAATTTTTATAATTAAATTGATCAATTTCATTATAGCCTTAATAATTATTGTTAGATGAATGATATTATTTTTAAGAAAAATAAGTACAATCGTTAAAGCGAAGAGTAAAACTAGATTTTAAAAGTATACATAATTAGTTCAGTTTTCTATTAAAAAATATGATATTTATTGCTTAGCTAATTGAAATTTTGAATAAGACATAAAATTTCTAATGATAATTGCTCTTCATTAAAAGTGCTTTGTACGTGAATAACGTCCAATAAATTTCATAACAATTCTAATTTCGATGGAATTTTTAATGATTAAAGAACGTTTTGCTGAAACTATATTATGAAAATATTCAATACGTATTTAATTTTCTGAAAGAGCCAATTTTCAATTAAAATATATATTAATTATTTGAAAAACATAAAATTTATTTCTAATTTATTAAAAAAACTTAGTGGTCTAAAGTTTCTGTCTTAACATTAAATTGCACCTTTATTATTATCAATATATTACTATTATAATTCGTAAAACATTATTATCCTTTGATTTCTTAACTAAAGGTCTTTTTCGTGTAATAGTTCATTTTCTACTCAAACAATGATGTTTAATGCTGCTTAGACTTCTAATATATATAAAATTATAAGCAACAACAAAAGATTATCATAAAAAATTATTAACGCACAAACACAAAATTAGCATTCTAGCGGTTTAAGCAATCAGTTCTAATATCTTCGATTGTGACAATAGTTCTAAACAAACATATATTTCTAACAGAACAAATGTTAATACTTAAGAGAATCTTTTATAACAGCCTAATAATAATGTTGATTCATATATAAATACTAACAATTCTCACAATAATGAATAAAATGATAAAACACAAATGAGTGACAACATAAAGAAATAACTAAAAGAAAACATACGATAAATTTAAAACACTTAAAAATTCTGTACATCATACGTCACATTTTTCAAAAATCGTGTCAGTATGGTATTAAAATGTAAATCAAAAATATATGTTTGTAAAAAGAACAAATTATGAACCAAATTCATTACTTTGCAATACTGCTATAATGACTTAAACTTTGAAAAACTGCAGAAGAAGTAGTGAATTCAAAATAAAATTATAAAATTAAAAATAGAATACAATAACTGAAAGAATAAATTTTCATTTCCTTGTCTTTACGCTCAATAATTTGTAATATTAATTAAAGCTTAGTAACGGAACTAGAGCGGAATCTTATTTATCACTATACTTTCAGTACCATGTACGATATTTATTTTACTTTTTGCAGTAATCAATCAACTGATTTCGTTTACAATAACAATTAAAAAACAACATTGGAGCATAAAATTTAATTAAACGTTCTTATTAACAGTAAATCATATCTTTTGAAAATATATTTGATGTATACAAAAGTATGAAAAAACATTTATATCAAAAACTCCTGAGTTCAACAAAGCGCTAAAATTATTGATAAATTTAAAGATGTTTAATCTTATTATATATATATATATATATATATATATATATATTTATATATATTATAATGAATTAAACTATTTAATAAATATTAGAACTGCAATTTTTCAAAATAGTTATTTAACAAATTCTTTTCCAAAATTAAAAAGCTTGGGTACAAAAATTGTTTCTATTGCTTATTTACATAAATATAAAAATGAAAATAAGAATAAATCAATATAATATAATTTGAAAATAAAGTTCCTTAATAAAATATTCATATTTATAATCATAATATTGGCTTATATTCCTCTAAATTTAGATATAATTTAAAAAACTGCTTACCATCAAGCACTGGTGAATAGATTTATTTCACGAATAAAAAGTTTATTTTGAATGCGTCTGTGTTAATGCAATGTTTAAATAAGATGTGACAAGTTCTAAATTCGCATTATCCGAGAGTCTGTCTTTAAAGCGTGCAGAGATTTAATATCTTCTGTGTGCTAGCTAACTTGTGCCAAAATCTTGCAACTAAGATATATAACTACATCTTCTAATTATTATGTTTCTATATATATACATAACTAATAAACTAACAGGCTTTATTACAATAAATGATTAAACTAATTATAATAATTATTTCAACTTTCTCAATTGGAATTATTCTTTTAATTTATACAAATAATTTATACAAATATTTAATACTAGAACTTTCATATTTATACAAATATTTTTACAAATAGGCATTAAAGTACTGTTATAAAAGTTGTGCAAAATTCTTTTTTAATTCACTAACAAATTCCTATCTTATTTATTTCTTTTAAATTGTGCTGAGTATGTTGTTCATATTTTCGTCTAAAGGTTGAAATTATCACTTTATTACCGGTCGAATTCTACTTCCAGACGATAAAGTACAAATAACATTGTCGAGACTTTTCAGGGAAACCTAGTCCTCATATGCAATATGCGATAGTGTCCTGTTTCATATATCGCAACAATATGATATGAAGAAGAGTTAAAAAGGAAGTCATAACTATGTTAGGCTTAAAAAGAGCAAACATTAAAAAAATGAAGGATCTTAACATCACTTCTTCGTTTAATGAACCTAACTTTTTTATTAATCTTTCATTAATGTTATAATTTAACATTAAATTCATTTAATTGCCTAAAATATGATTGTAAATGATTATTAATGAACCTAAATAATTCTACGTAACCAAATACACAAAACTTTATTCAAACAATAAGTGGGTAAGTTTCAAAATTTATATGTACTTACATAAATAATAGATTCATTTTGTAATACAAACAAAAGTATATTAAACTTATACACTAACGTTTATTATATAATTTTGATAGCTTACTTTTGTTAATATCTTTTAATGCATTTAAATCAATTCGTAATCTAAAATTTGTTGATTCATTAGATCAGAATTCATATAATAAAACACCAAAAATGTTATAATTGAAAACGCAACAGTATGCAACTTTTCAGTATATAAGAGTAATAATTAAACATTAAGAATAATAATATCTAAGACCGCAAGTACTATATAGCTAATAGAAAATTTTATATTATAATACCATCCAACACAGTATAATAATTATATACGCCCTGTGAAATTAATATGAATATATTCTCGTTAGTAACTGCTCTATCTTATGCAGATATTTTAATTATGTTTCACTGTTCATTTTTTTAGGCATTATTACAGATCACATATCTCAGAATTTCATAAATATTTATCAGTAAAAGATGATTGTTAAAAAGCTTTGTGGCAATGGTGTTGTAAGCTTAGAAAGCAAACTTAAAGATCCTTAACTAGGACCATTGCGACAATGATAACTCACTAGCCTGACTCTACAATCACCCTTAATACATATACGCAGTCCATGTTACGCCCAACAACATAATTGAAGAGCGGAAATGTGAAACGTGGGTCTACGTTTGATTGGTCTATTGTTTACACAGCTCCAATTTTGTCTTATTTTTCATACTTCTTTTTCTTTATCGTTCTATTTATTTAAATCTTTCTCATTCCATTTCTCACTCACTCTTTTTCTGAATTCACAATGAAATTACTGTTACTGTTTTATATTTCGAGTACACTTCCTTTACACATTAAAATTTCTTTTAACATTAATTTATTTTATTTTATTTATAAACTATTCTGTTTTACTAAGCTCTAAGCATTAAAGTGACTTATTCCTTTTGAAACTATTAATTATAAAGAAAAATTTAACGAAAATATTGAATCTAGATATTTCTAGAATCTAGAAATTTCAAACTAATAAATGATATTAATGCAGAATTGAGAATTTTGCAGAAGAAATATTATAAACAATGATCATTAACTTTAAATTCCACTTAATTCAATCTAACGATTACCAAATTAACTAAAGACACGTGTAAAAATATTTTTAATAAATTTCTATTTATTAGCTTCTTTTGCTATATCACAAACTCAAGTCTTAATTATGAATTAATAATTAAATAAATTTTGTTAATCTTCGACAAATATTAAATAATTTAATTTTAACTGTTTTAAAATTCTAGATGATATTACACAAATAACGTTTATCTATACATTAAACCAGTGCTATAAAAAAAGATTTAGTCCACAGTATGAGATGTTCTTAAGACTCCTTTTCCCTTTTATACCGTCATAATAAGCTAAGCTAAGTGCACGCAAGTATATTAAACGTAATTCTTGTCTCTGCTATGGTTCCAAGTAAGAGTCTGAGAGAATGTGAAAGCCGTGCGGGGAAAGAAGAGATCAAAGTACATCAGAGAAGCGATCTAATGTAATTCCGGAAAGGGAGAAAAAGATGCTAACTTAAGGGAACACGTGAATAGTAAAAGTTGATTGCTGCGAACGAAATATTAATGTGATCGCTGAAACTCGCCGTTGCCCTTATTACAAGTACATTCAAGTAGAGGGTAATTTTAGATTTTGTGTATTATATAAAAGTTATACGATTTTCATATTATAAAAATATATGCAAATAAAGATTGAGGTTACCAATAAAATATATTACTATAAAATTTTCGGATTCCTTTATTACCAAAATGTCTTTTAGTATAAAAAGGTCCAATATAGTACGAAACGTAAAAAGTACAAATAAAATTATTTAAATTAAAGAACAGACATAATCTTATTAAAAAATAATTCATAATTCATCTCTTGTAATTTAAATAAATGTAATTCTCATAAAATGTATTACTGTACTTCTATTTAGTTCATAAGTGAATATTTGAATTAATAATTAACTTTTCAATCAACAAAAATATGTCTAATGCAGAATTCATTACCGATTAAGTTTCTTTTACAATAAAGATGATGCATGGTCTTCAATAGTTAAAGTATAATTAAAAATATAAGTCAATTTAAATCTAAAAAAATTTTGTATTCGAGGTGAAGATAAAGATAAATTTCTCTAATTTTCTGTAAGGTACTTCGACTAAATAGTTCATTTCAATTTCTGATATATAATGTAGAAAATAATTAGACTAACTTTTCTGCATCAACGATCCAACAATGATTTATACTTCACTTTATAATTATATAAATTGAAAATCATAATTTATAAATACTCTTCAGATCTTAGTAATTTTTATAAATATTAATTATAATTAATAGAATTGATTTATTAAACACAAAAATATTTAATTGTATAAGAAGTATAAAAATAATTCTATAAAATTCAATAATGGACCACTTTACACTTGGAAATTCTTTAGTAAATCATACTTCGAAATTATATTTTTAGTACTATACATCGATATAATATAACATAAATTCACATAATATATAAAGATTCAAAATTATCTTTATTTTATTTTCAATGCATACATTTACTCTTGATGTAGCATCAGTAAAATAAATGTAAGTAATATTTTAAATTTTATTCGTAATTATGTCCAATTGATAAATATCAATGTTTTTCAGCACTTACTTCTCCAATGCTTTATATATTACCCTACTTTTTCAAGATTTTTATAAAATAAAAGTAGAACTATCAGTATTCAGTTTATAATAATTAAAATGTTTTTTCACTTCTTATATCACTTATCATTTTCATTGTATGGTTTAAAAAGATGAAAGAATATTTTTACTTAGTCTTACCTTTTTCTCTTCCATTTTCCTTATTTTCTTTTCCAATCGGTTTTGTTTTCTTATGAGCTACTCAAAAAAGGCAACCAAGACTTTCATTTTTTTAGATCGGGAATGAAGCATTTCTTAGTTTAAATCTGTAATCACTATTCTATAATTAATGTTTGTAAATACTGAACTATTCAATGTTTTACTTAAATCACTTTCAACAAACTTTGCATATATTTTTAATTGGAAAAAATATTCAATTTTATAATTTGTATAAAATAATTATTAACTAAAATGATATATATTTCAATAAAAACTCTCTTTAAATTATACACTAGTACTCATACTAAATACAATATATTTATACATTGCAACAAATTTGTTGTACGTTCAATGTTTTAAAACTAAAAATACTAGGACCAGCTTTTTTACTTTCTATTCAATATATTCATCAACTATATTATTAGTTGTAACTCATTATTTTTCCCTAATTATTATTTTTAACATAATAATTGCAAATAGTTGTAACGCAATAATAAAAATTAGATGCAAAAATGTAGATAATATAACATTACAGAATATTGTGAAAATAATAGATCATTAATGATAACTTTCGCCGAAAATCTCTATCCCACTCTCTCCCACTCAAAAAAAATAAGTAAATATCATAAGACTACTTAAAATTGCTTCAGAAATCTATTTAAGTAAGGAGTGACAATGTGAAAAAAAGAATCACCGAGATTGCACACACTAAATATCGACTCGGTACACGTAACGCTGCGCACTTCTTTAAGCGAGAAATTAGTCCCGCCGCCGTTGACACCGATACCATCGCACTCGTCGTTGTAGACACTCTTTTTTTTGCGAATGTGACCTTGGTACCAGAAAAAAGGGAAATTCGGTAGGAAGCACGAGAAATACTTAAGCAATCGAATGGAATGAATGTCGCAACTAAGAATGAAGGGGAAGACACTAAAAAGAACGATACGTACAATACGAGCTGGAAGAAAAAGCTTCCAAGAAATTTGTGAAATCTTAATTGAATAAATGAAATATCAAATATTGTTCTAAAGTTTTTAAAAGAAAAATTAAACATTTTCTTTACTGTTTGTAATACTCTGATACGTGTACGTTTATTTATTTATACGTCTATCTACTTTAAACTTACAGGAAAAACGATTACTCAGTGATTTCAACATCTAATTTTACCTTATTATTCAAAGCACATAATGCTCTGACTTTGTACTGATAAAATACAAATTTTATTACATAATCCACTAAGCAATGTTAAAAAAACCATTTTGTTGTCATGATTTCTAATTTTATTATGAACAAACTTTGATAGCGATACTTTCATTTAAACTGTGAGTATAATTTAAAATCAAATATTTAAGTTTTATTGAAGGTATAAATCTATAAATATCAGAGTTTTTGTTTATTATTATTTTTATCAATATTTGCAATTGACAGTACAAGAACAAAATTAAAAAATAATTCTTTATCAATAAATCAAAATATATATATTTGCAAAAAATTCTATGACGTATCGTCAGGTGCTATAAGATGTGCTATAAGATAAAACCTGTAAAATTTGATAATAGTTATCCCGTAAATAAGTGACAATAAGAACTTGCGAAAATTTTAATTTTATAATTGGAAGTTTTAGCAACAAGTTTTATTTTATATAATAGTATTATGCGCAGATCGTTATTTTACTTCGTAGTGAATAGTATTTTTTATTTAATTTAGAATAAATTTGATGCTCAATCTAAAATAATGATGCTCATATCTGTATCATATTTTAATAGATGTACGTAGTACATACATAAATATTTAAGAGTATAATTATATCAAAGCATTTTAACGGAGGTTTGAGAATGTTAAGCAGCCTTCATACTAAAATTTGATGTTAATATACATTCATGGCAAATTTTAGTAACACTGAAATTTTATAAACCTTAACATATTTCAATAAAGGTTACAATTTAAATAAAAATTTATTGCAAAGTTATTTTCGATCTTTTATGAACTCAAAGCAACGAAAAATATATAATAATATAAACGATTCTACCAGACTGTAAAAGAATATTATCCACTGTAAAAGAAGTTCTTTAAAAAATAAAGATAATATGATTTATATATGTGTTGAGTAGCGAATTCCAATACCCATCATTTCATATAAAATTATACATTTATACAATAAAAATGTTTCAATAAAACTTTACTAATAAAAATTTAATAATAAGTTCTATGATATATTTTCTAAATTGCAATTCTAAACTCCAATATATAACATAGAATTTTAGTACGTAATTGTCAATGTTTGCTTTCAACTTAATTTATTTTAAAGAGTTCAGATCAGTCGATAAAGGAGAACTCATATAATGTATATAGAATACAGTAAGAGCATCTAATGGTAAAACCCATATGGTAATATATTAATATTAATATTAATAAGTAAAGATATGCAATAATTAATTAGCTATTCACTTTTTAAATTAATTTTTTGTAACTATTTAAAAAAAGTTTTACAATAAACAGATGATTGAATGAAAAAATAAGTAAATTACCTACTTTTACTACTAAATATGTTTAATTCAGTTTGATAAATTAAAATAATATTAAATTTAATAAATCATATACTTAAGGAAAAGTAATAGTAAACATTCATAAAAGTGTTAGATAGTAACATTTAGAATATAATTCATTAATCCTTGACATTCTCGTAAAATTATCTTTTTGAAAATAGTAAATAGTAAATTATGATGATGAGAGTAAACAAATATTACAGAAAATTGTAATTATATATTACAACATTTATTTATATATCATTACATATAAATTTTTAAGCAATCGAACAAATTTCCAGTATACGATTCTCACGAAGAATATAAATTAAAGCGAATCATAATTCTAACTTATTTATAATACTTAATTATATTTAAAAATTTAATATTTTTAATAATACTTCATATTAAACAAATTCAATTATTCAACAAATGTGTGTGTATAAATAAAAAATTATTAAATGATAAACTTTAGTATTATTGAATTGATAGATATATGTTACACACATATTTTTATGATTTCATAATCTGACCTACGTTTGGATATAATATATTCTGATGCAAACTAAGACTTTGTTTACAACATAAGATAACATAAATGTAAACAGTATGCTGGTTTATTTTACTGTCTATTAATTTACATAAAATTTATTTAATCAAGTACGGAATAATATTCTACATAAAACGGGTAAGTTCTATCTTCGAATAAGACACATTGTTTCACGTTTACCATTTACACGGTAAATTTTACCGTGAATTTAACGGTATTTTCTCAGTATACTAATAATTTAATACAATGAAGAACAGAGGATATGTTAGATAAAATAACTTCATACCGTTAACATAAATCTCTTATAAATATAATTATAAAATAACATTACAATATTTTTATTAAAATCTTTTGAAGTTCTTGTATTTTATACAAAATAATAAAAAAATTATGTTACATCTTGTCAATATACTTATAGAGTATTTAATTACAACTTCGAGTAAAAGATAATATTTATTCTTCTTTACATTTCATGCATAAATGGGAATTATTTAATAAAAAATCCTTAAAAATTTTCCACTTAAAATCAACCTTATGATAATATAAATTTTATTTCATAACCTTATGTGGTAAATTTGAAAAAAAAATAAGATTTTTGTAATTGTGTTAAAAATACCTTCAAAATTTGTTGAAAACTAAAGAAAATTCAAATATAAATACTTATACTTTTGTGTTATATAACTGTAACTTCCCAATAACAAATTTGTTTTTTGTTTATATAGGAAGTTATTGTATTTAGAAATATATTACATTTTAAATTTAACATATAGATTTATACACTTAATATAATTATAATATTTAATAAATAATATTTAGTTTGGTATTATTAATATGAAATATAATTATTCATATAAAGTTTGAACAAAATTATTTATAGTACTCTTCTTATATTCTTCTCGGCATCTTTTCATGTCATAATTTAAGTACATCCATAAAGAATATATTCCTGAAAGTTCATTAACCCGACTTTTTTCTCTAATAGGTATGTTTTACGATAATATAATTTCTATATAAATTATATAGAAATCCTGCCTATTTTTATATGTAACTTATCTAAATGTTACCTTAACACTCAAGTAAATAAGATTACAAATTAGAAATTATTGTTTTTTGTATTGAATATCACATGATAAGAATTTTTGAATACAATTTAACTTTTAATATATTTCAGATTTTCATACATGCACAAATTCCATCATCGCCACTAAAATTTTATTAACTTTTTAAAAAATTTTTGCGTGATCGTAAAAATGCACAAAAGTATGTAATTTATCTATTTTTACAATGCTTAAATGCTATATATTATATAAAAAACAGTATATAAAAAATATTGTTTCAATTGCTGTCTTTTATATTTGATAACAAGATTAATGAGATTCTCGCTGGCGATGACTCGATTAATGATTCATCGAAATACCGGATGGCTGCTCATGCAGTTTGAAGCAGTTCCGCAATTTCAAATTGATTACGTACTGCTGCCACATATTACATATGCATACACATATTATACATGTGTGTATTTCATATAAGCATTATTGAAGTAAAATAGTGTAAAATCACTTGATAATATGATTTTCACGCGCGAGTAAATACAATTCGATAAATCTAAATGTGTAGAATTACGTCAGTTATAAAAAATTCTTTTTTAATGAAGTCTAAAAAATATTGCTAAATCAGCTCTATTTTTACTTAATTAAAATGAAGTCTTTTAAAATTCATATCATTTGAATGAAAACTAAACTATTTCCTTAAATAAATGTTCTAGGTTCTTAAATAGGTTCTAATAAATAAATGACCTTTTTAGTTACTATTAATTTATATACAATTTAAAATTTCAGCACGTAATAACCGTAAAAATAGTAAGGACTTCAATTTCGTCAAAATAAATTACCGGTAGCTTGTGGATCGTATTTGAAAAAGTACTTTCAAACGGTATCGTAATTCAGTCTATTTAGATTCTATTCACTCGCGCATGAAACTGATATTTGCTGATGATTCTCCACTATTACACTTCAATAATGCACGTGTAAAATATATTACATTATATTTTGATAAATAAATAGATATTTTAACGTACACGAAATGTTTCTTAATCTAATGTTCACTTAAATTTATTTTTTAACAAAACAATGCATAATCATTGAACCTTAGTATAGAAAAAGTTAATAATACGTAGCCCTAACTGTACTACCATAAGTATAGTAAAGTAAATCTGTAAATCAAGAGATTTATAAATAGAGAGATTATAGTCTATTAAAATATTTTATCTATAATATTCCAAAATTATATTTTTTTATAAAGCTATTTTTCTAACTCAGAAAATGAGTGTTATACCGATAAAAGAATTCTCTAAGTGCAAGTGAATTCCTATTAAAATAAATATTAAAAAAAATTTTAAGGCCAAAGAAAGCATTATTTTTAATTAAAAATACTCTTTATATATAAAAAAAATTATTAATTGCGGAATTCAGTATCTATATATTACATAACCGTATCTCTTAATTATCAATCAATTTCCAATACAAGTTTTATTTTTTTAGTGCCTTATACAACCATTTTTTCATTATTATCCGTTACAAATTAATACTCAATATTCATTTTTAATCAATTAAAATATATTTGTAAATAAAAAAGTTTCAAAGAAATTATATTTCTTATAAGAAGAAATAACCTTCGAAAAAATAATTTCTGTGTAATAAAAGATAAATTCTATATCTCTGAAGAAGATTAATTTATAAAGGGAATAATTTTATATGTGAGAGATGCCTATGTTTAATTCTTGAAAATAGTTTTAGAAAAATATCCATTAGTTTAAGTTACTTTAATAAAAAAAATCTTAAATAAGATGTTAAGTAAAACTTCGATTAGAACTATAATGGGAATTTTAATAAGGAAATTAATCTTTTTCAAGTAAAGTAATAGCTTCTTTATTCAAAATTATATTGGTTTGTTATATAAATATCTACTATATTAGAAAGTGATACTTTACTCTAAAAGGATTAATCCTGTATTATAGATAATTTTATAATAATACATACATACTTTATTAAATTATAAACGATTGCAGGATAAAAATATTTTGTATATACAAAAATACTTTTTGTATTTTATATGAAATAAATCGTTCATCTTTTTCAAATAATATTATCTACAAAATATCAGTTCCTTATATAAAAGAACTTTGAAACATTTAAATATTTTAGAGTGAAATATAAATATAAATATTCCTAACATATTCATTATTGTAATGGCTAGTAAGAAAATAAAGAAACTGTGCTATTATGCATGACAATTCATAATGTATTTTACAATGAATTCTTACATTTCGTTATAAAACAGTTTTAAACAAAGAAATATAAAACTTCATTAAATGTATAAAATACGCAGTGCAAAATCAAAATACTGGGATGAAAATCCCATTATTAATATATACGATGCGATGCAGTATGTAAATGACAAAACTAGCTATCCAAACATCCATAATCCTGACGAGCTTAACTCGCTCAAACAAATGACCGTCCGTTTAGTACCTTTTCTCTCTAATTTTCACATAAATTCTACTTTACATGAAACTGATCAAACTTTTATCACCAAAGTACAAGGCTTCACAATGTCAATTGTATATTAAATAAGAAAATATTTTTCATAAAAATTACTGTATATATTGTATAAAATCTGTTGATAAATCAATGATTCTGCTTTACTTTATATTTTTTTTAATTTACTGTATTTCTTTTCATTATATCCTTTAATAATCATTAATTTATCATTAATTTTTATTGGAATATGCACGCAACAAAGTATTCTAATTCAACTAATAAAGAAGCCGAAAGGAATTAACTGTTAACCTGCAAATTTATTGCACCCTGTTAACTACCCTAATTGTTGTTTCTATGCGTCAGTTCTAAACCGTTCACCAATTTACTTACACTTACTCGAACAATCTTTATTTCATTAAAACTTACGTTATAAAGACAATTGTGCTTTATATATATAGTTATTTATTTTTTTTGTACCACTAGCGTGCTTCATTATGTTGTCTGATGTATAATAAAGTTTTATATAAAATGATTAGACCAATTCATTCTTTAATCACCAACAATTTTATATGAATATAAACATTGTAACATTCATAAATTTCATAGAAATAAAAATTTTTTTAATTAATTGCATATATAATTATACGATATTGTATAATAAATAAGATGATTTCGAAATTAATAGTTTTCTTATTTTTTTAAATTAATGTAAAATTCTATAAATATTATTTCTATTAAAACCCTATTATTTATTATAAAATTATAAACACATAAGATTTTTTTATTTAAATTAATACATTACATTATCGGTAATTCACTCTTTTAAAAATATAATTCAAATAATTTATAAACCATCATAATAAGACCGACTGTGATTTTAACGATTAACTTCTAAATTTCAATGTGGTTACCTTTTAAAGTGTTTAAATAGATTAATTTAAACACTTTTTTAACATTAATTTAAATAGATTGTAATTTTAAAGTTCCAATGAATATTTATGCATGTTTGCGTATTTATATACATTTACGATGGAAAAAATATATATATGTGTGTATGTATTAGGTTTTCCATAGATTTATTACATGAATTGATGTGTTTGGCCTGTGTACAACAAAAATAATTTTTCTTTTAATACAAAATTACTTTTTCTTGTACTTTCCTTTATTCATTTATTATAAACTTTACATTAAAAATTCACACCTATCTTTTAAGCATTTAATTT
Source organism: Wiebesia pumilae (assembly GCA_018907045.1). Taxonomy (NCBI): domain Eukaryota; kingdom Metazoa; phylum Arthropoda; class Insecta; order Hymenoptera; family Agaonidae; genus Wiebesia; species Wiebesia pumilae. The sequence continues at coordinate 7,524,865 of JACCHZ010000127.1, forward strand.
ATTCGTAAGAATAGAAATTGATATATTATCAACTTCCATGTACAAATTATTTATTTATTATTTTCGTTTGTCCTAATTATTAGTCCAGGTAAAAAAGATATACCGTAAATCAGTATACCTTTTTTATATTTAAACACAAATTATAAAAATAAAGCTCAATATATTTATTATTCTTATTAATATCATTATTAAATTAATATTAGTAGTCGAATACCTCATCAACTGAAAAGTGCTACTCTTCTCTATTTTGTAAGTAATTCATTTAACTCACTGAATAATATTCTATCTCTGGCAATCTATGCATTTTAATAATATCATCTTGTCCTTATCTTATATTACTGAAAGTCTTTAACTTTTCGATTTTCTTACTAAAATATTAGGATTTACACCTTAAGTTTTAACTCTACTTGTATGCCCAATTCTGCTTAAGCTATGTGATTTCATATTGTTCGTATTTCAGATAAAATATAGAATCCTTCCATTTTATAATTACGTAGTTTTCAATATTTGTAATTTTGTTATCTTGATTTACTCTAAATAGAAATTTTCTAAGCATTCTATTTTTAGACACCCCAAAAATTTGTTATTTTATAAGAGGATATCACTTTTTTGCAAATAAATGAATAATATAATTATTTTTTACTGATTGCTACAAATCCTTGTAGATTTTCTTTGATTGACATAATTCACTACGACATTAAAATCGATAATACATTTCATATATTAAAAATTTACTTTTTAGTCTAGATTTTTTCTTGTCCTTAATAAAACTAGTAATAACACTAGTTTTCAAATTATAAAAGGATATAATTATATTAAACTCTTATATGACTTTAATGACACATTCAAAATTAAATGGAATAAATTAAGAGAGCCTGAGTCTGTTTTAATCTATCATTGATTTCCATTGCAAGTACATTATCTTCTATCCCCATGTTTCTTCATACCTGCAATTAAAACAAATTTGTATTAACTAAGAAAGTTAATTAGATACTATATTCTGTTTCATCTTTTCTTATATTCCCCTGCATCCAGTTAATTTACTCACCAGATTAATCAAATTTATATTTTAAGTTACCCGTTATCGCATTTTCATATTATTATTAGTAAAACGTTATTAAAACAGAAAGCAATATTTTAATATAATTAAACGTACAAAAAATGTATAAAATATCTCTTAAAGTTAATAGAAATCTTTTTCTATTAACTAATTTTGATTATTTTTAGATTACTTAATGCATACCCAAGTATTTAAAATACTCATTTTAATAATTAAATTCATAATCACTAAAGCTTATTACTTTTATTTTCTTTTCATCAAATTCATCGTACTAAGTTATTTTACCGTTCTTTGAAACATTATTTTTTTCCTAATTCTTGCACTAATCGGTGGATCAGTATCCCGAGTTGTTTTAACTCCGTCAAACAATGAGTATTTAAATGTACATTATTTCTTTCTACTTTCTACTTTCTGGACTTTCTACAGTTGTAATTAAAATGTTATATCCAATACACAAGATGCTCTTTTATTATTAATTTTAATTTTGAAATATATTTGTAGGCTGAAATTGAATAGTACCAGTCAACAAATTTGTTTAATAAAAATTATTTTATTTCTTTTCAGTATATATCCCATCTTACGAAATTTTCAATAATTCTTACCAAGCGATCATGAAATTAGTCAACAAACTCTTCGAAAGTTTTAATATAGTAATACATAAGATTTTCTGTAAGAATCTATTGATTATTGTATTAAAATTTATTAAAAATAAAAATTGATGTCCGATTTTACGATTTCTTAATAAGTGCCATTGGAAATGGCTTAAATAGTCGAATTATATTCAATATAATTTCTATACATCTAAGAAAAGTCGTCATTTTTATTGCAAAGATTTGTACAACAACAAGAAATAAACAATATTATGCAAAATAGTAAAACTTTTTATATAGAAAACCCCATTTTATCAATAAGATTAGTGAAAATGAAAAAAAATAAAACAAAGAAAGTGCGTTGAAATAACAACCCTACAATCTTTACCTTTACGTATATACATTATATATTATTTATAATTATATCTATTAAATTTTACCCTAAACAATATAAAATGATCAAAATATTAAAATTACAAACTATGAAAGTGAGTATGTAACCTCCAAAAAGGTAAATATTAAACTCAAAGACCGTAATTTGTAAGCCAATTAGTATGGGATTAAAAGTGAAAAGAGGAGTTAGTTTGAGCTAATTACACTTTGTTTTAGAAAACTGCGCTCCAGGTATTATTGACTGTTTTGAGTATTTTACTGCAACTACTCCATTAATATTCATACAAAAATATAGATTAAACAATGTTTATTTTCTTTCGTTCACTTCTTATTTACTTTAAGATAATTTTTCATTTGAGTCTATCATATTAAAATAATATTCCAAATTAACCAATTTGATTTAAATCGTTAATTGACGACGTTGACTGATTATTGAAGATTAAAATTTTCTTTTGTTGAAATTTTTTCCGCGATTTACTTTATAAATCTTTATAAATCTTAATCTCGAACTTTACGTTATATTTAAACTATGACATTAGGATTGACTAAAGTGCTTAGTCTGACAATCACAATAATTTTCGTATTGAAGAATAATGTCATCTAGCTTCTAAACATAGAAATAAAATATACTGAAATGAGAGCGAAGTAACGAATTGTAATTTAATTAACTTTTAAAATTAGAATTTTAACATTATTATTTCTCTTGATTACAAATATGCACTCTATTGTCATTATATAATTTTGTATTGTGAAATAGTTTACTTACATAAAAAATTACATTTACTTCGAATTTTTTGAGGAATTTGTTTTTTTTAATAACTAGTACCAAATTGTTTATAATAATCATAAAACAATATACAGAAAATGACGTATAATTATAGAAACAAAATGTATTAAATTTAATTAATATTAAAAATTAAAATATTATTATTAAATATATATATATATATATATCAACATTATTTTTATTCGAAAAGGAAAAAACTTTGATTCAATAAAAATATGTCTTTCGCGCAAAATGTACAGTAAAGTAACAAATTAACCTAATTTATCTTATTAACAAAAAATAGTTGGATATGCGACATTATATATTTGCATTTTTAAACTATATATTCTATTTTTAATAAAATAAAATAAAAATGTAAAAAAGATAGAAAATCTTATTTGCTATTTCATATTTTTAATGATCTTATCATCGATATATAAATTAATATTATTGAAAAACATAAGCTTTTTATAGGTAGTATATCATAATGTATCAAAATTAAGCGTATACTATTGAAAAAATATAATTTTTATAATTTAATTATAACTCAAATATCTCCAAAAAATGGGCGGTATAAAAGAAATTTGAATATATTTCAATAATATATAAGAAATAAAACAAAAAGAATGTGCAATTATTGTGTACATTTATAAACCATGTAGTTCAATTATACAATGAGAAATATTTATTTTTTATTTTATTGTTATTCAAGAAGCATGTATCTATGCAATCAGATTATGTTTTCATGTGTTTATTTATTATTTGAAAATAATGAATTAAGTTCATAATTATTCAAAAGAACATATGCAAATAATTGTAATTTAAATTTATTAAATAATAAAAAATTATAAACTATAAAATCTTTTCATTTGCATACAAATTTATAAAATCAGCTGCACAAATTGCACAAGTACCAATCAAGTACTATCTTGGGTGCAGATTGCAGATTGTAAAAATTATATATAAGCTTACGATTATCTTGAAAGATTTTATAAATAATATAATAGTATTTATCTTACGATATCTGAATTTACGGACGTCATCGAAAACCCAATGATGAAGGTTTGGCTTCTCTTTAATCTTACGATTAATTCATTATATCCAGATGGAATTAATTAAGAACACCGGATGTAGCGCTATGAATGATTAAACGAGCTATTCAACTAATATGAGTTAAGAAGCATAAATTGAATAAACTGAAATCACATATGTATTGAAATGAGATAAAATACTTTCGCAATGCTTCTTATTTGAAATTACAGGTTTGAATAAATTTAATACAATCCAGAAACAAGATACTTGGTTTAATGTGCATGTACAGCAATTTTCCTATTGTTGCACTCGTTTTAATCATATATAATATAAATATGTAATTCTTAAACTTTTCATCTTATTTGAAAAGGAATTCAGAATATAAAATTGTGCTTGATGCACTGTCATTCATATTTGAATTTCTAAAATTCCAATTCATGCTGTATTAAATAAAATATTTATAATTATTTCCGTTTCGTTTACTTAAAATAACACATTACAGTATATAATCTGTAGTGCGTATTTTTATTACAAGTATAATTCAATTATATAACTTCTAATCTATATAAGATAGTTCCTTTCATTTGAAAGTATCACAATTACTTATTTATTTGTTAATAAAAAAAATTTTTCTATAACATTCATTGGCCGCCACGCTTAATACTCTCTCGTTTTAATGTAGATCTCATAATGGTTAATTAATAAAAATATGTACTTTTATAATATAAAATACGGTATAATAATTGGTTAAATCGTACCCATATACTTAGATACTAAAGCCTCGAGTTGAAACTTCTCTCAAGAGTAAAATATAGTATTTAGAAACCGTTTACACTATGTGTAACTAACGCATCAGTAATATATAAAATTTATAAACAACTATCTTTTTTAAAATCATTTTATAAATTAGTTGTATATCTTTATACAGTTATAAATATTCGTTAATAATTGTTAACTTTAGCTATTTTTTATTGCACACATAAATTAAATTGTTCTGTAACTTATTATACGCTCTTTTCGAACCTCATTTTCTCTGCCACGGATAAAGAGTAAATTTACATAGTAAATTTAAAAGTTTTAGCTGCATAATAAGAATTATAACAGAGAAATAATTAATTGTACAATTTTTATAAAATGCCTATATTTTCAATCCTCGAATTGTCTTAATTGTGACTTAATCTTAAGAAATTGTGACAGTTATGTAATTTTTTTCATTTAATTTTTTTCATTTAATTTACTGTCAAATAAATTTTTATAAAATATATTAATCGTATGGAAATATATAATATAAGTAATGTCTTCTAACATAAACATAAACGTATACCTTTCAACTTCATGAATCGAAAATAAAGCAAATAAAGCAACAATTTTAACATTTAACGAGCTTTCATCTATTCACAAATAACGTTGTACGTGAGAAAGCTTAATCCTTTTAATCACATTATTTTATCCTTTACTCAACTGATAAAATGAAGTGGCGATAACAGTGGAACTTTCACCCCCATTAAAGATTAAAAGTAAGATCGACCCAAAGAACAAAGACCTAACGTTGAGTGCGAGCTCTCGCAAGGACACCTAACGTCTTCGCAAGTGTGCACGCGTCCGTGAAAACCGCCGCCAGCACGATCGTAAATCTTGACTGAGTCCGTGATAACACCAACGCCAACAGCCTTTCAGTTTTCCTCATGGTACTTTTCTCGGCTGTTGCCCGCGAAGATATCGCGTCGCATCGTCCCTAAGGACAACCTAAGACGAATTTGTTCTCGCAGTGCAACGTTGTCATGGGGCGTAAATTGTGTGCTTTGCCCACTAGCTACTTTCGTTTTTGATTCGGATGAAGGCAATAAATAACGTTTTATGCGAGCACAACTGATGCTTACAAAATTTCGTGTACTTAAAAGGTTCTGATTAGAGCAAATGTATACTCATTTAACTCTTTTAACCATCAATCGATCTTTTATGCGTACAATTTTTATTTCTTATTACGAAATTTGGTTAAGTATATGTTGATCATACTAAAGTTAATCATTATCTTCAACTTCAATGAATTGTTTGAATGAATAAAGCTCTTTAGAAGGTTTGTTTATTTTCCGATTTAATATCTTTATAATATCTTTTATATCTCTAGTATGATTTAATATTCAAAGATTATATCCTTCTTAAATGAAATTATTTTTTATAATGCTTTATAAAAATTGAAAAAATATTATACAATAGTTTAAGTGTATGATTAAATATAATAAAATCAAACTGTTGACTTACAGTAAACAAAATCTTTTATTAAAAAAAGAATTATTATCAACTTAATGAATCAAGCTCTGAAAATTTTCTACACACGTAGAATACAACTATATTATACAACTATCTAACTAACTATCTAACTATATTTTCCCTTATAAAGTTATCTATAAACGTGTGCGTGCGCGTAATAATCATTTATAAAGGACAGAGTCCATTATGAAGTAACATTCTACGTGTTGGTTCGTGAGGCTATCCATGATGTCTAGGTACTTTGTTGCTTCATTTTATGAGTAAAGTTGTGTTATCCATCCGTACTCAATGTTTACGCGTGTAATGTTGCTCATGAGAATGTTCACGTAAAAGCCAGCATTGTTTATGAGACTATGTATTGTATTTGATTATATTTGATGCTTAAGTCATAAAACTGTGTAATCGTCTGCCTGAATCTCGTCGTTATTGATCCCATGTACCCAAAAGAATAACACGTCTGAATAAAACATGTACGATATTTTTGTAACATTACAAAGTCTGCTGTTCATGTTCAATAAACCTATGCTTTTACAGTTATTAGAAGATTACAATAAAACTCAGAATATATAAAGAAAATTATTTTCAACAAATAGCAATTGAATTCTTTAGAAGACAATTAAACCGAACAAAATTATTTGAATAAAAATTTATAATGATTTTTAGGTTTGCAATTGTCTTAAGTCAATTTTAATTATGACTGCAAAAAGTTAAATTCACACGCTCGCTTTCATTCTAAACCTTTAAATAGTTCGTAACTATATTGTTACAAGTGGTTAATATCTTTTTAGTAATTGAATGTATTTAAAAGTTTGGAAACGAGCAATAATATTCATTAATGTATACCAGTAGCAATCCATAGGAAAAACGTAAATAAATGCAAAACACTTCCACTAATATCAGAATATATAATAATCTGTATGTATAATCTATTTTCTTTAATTTGAATTAAAATTTACAAAACTAACTTATTTTCTGTTCACATAATCTACATACACTTTTATCAATTCCGAGATATTCCAAGGCTCTTACAAATGTTATTTAAATTAATTAACAAGTAGTTAAATTTATAACGTTTATTATTTCAATATTAATAATTTTAACTTTTGAAATTGAAACTTTTTATTTAGAACATTGTACTATTGATTAAACCGTAAGAGGAAACAATTCAATTTTTTTACAAAAAAATTTATATTACTTGTATTTCAAACTCTTCGATTAAATATACAATCAATATATTCTCACAGAGTAATTATTAATTATTTCATGCGATAATTCTAAACATTTTTCCTATTTAGCTTACAACTTCAAATATTATAATTAACTATATTATTAACTACTTTCATAATTAGAATAATTATAGTTTCATTTTTTATTCGTAAATTCTCAATTTACTAATAGAAATAAAAAATTTAAACCGCAAATCTATGACCTTCCTCTTCTCTCACACATGATGTAATATTTTGTGAAGTAATAGGGGAAATTGCTAATTAATATTTATGACAATACTCTGTATCTCTTTGCAAACTTGAGGGGCAAGAGATAAATCATACAATTTTGAAATACAAACTCCAATAAACAGTCCAAGATTGTTTCTAAAGATTCCTTATATATTGATGTAATAAATCTATACAGATAAATTAAGGACGTATAGATAAAAGATGTAAGTATATAAATACAACCCTGGATATCTATCGAATAAAATAATAAAAAACTAAAACGGCAAACATTTATATATTTATATAGCTAATATATTAATCCTTACATTTCAAATTTGAAATTATTCAAGTGAAAATCACTAGAGTTATACTACAATAATTTCTGATTCTGATGAAAATCTAAATCATGGATAATTCTCATTATATCTATATGTTGAATTTGTTATAAAGCATTTCTTAAGGTACTTTTTTGATCCCTCGATCTACACTAAAACGGCAAACATTTATATATTTATATAGCTAATATATTAATCCTTACATTTCAAATTTGAAATTATTCAAGTGAAAATCACTAGAGTTATACTACAATAATTTCTGATTCTGATGAAAATCTAAATCATGGATAATTCTCATTATATCTATATGTTGAATTTGTTATAAAACATTTCTTAAGGTACTTTTTTGATCCCTCGATCTACACTTTAAATTAAATTATTCATAATCTTGAACAAGCTGCTTTTATCTGTATAATTTTAGTTTCTTCAAATTTAAACCACTTTTTCCATCGCTCAATTACAATACATTTATCAATTACTCAGTACATAAAGTAATTAATAATGATACTAATTCATTTTTAAAAAACATAAAATTAATTGTAATTTTTAATTTAAAATGTTTGAAAACTTTAATTTACCAAACTATAAAGGTTTTTACAAGTCCTAGTTTTCTATTCAACTGAAATGCCATCTATTAGATCAAGAAAAGTTCTTCGTTTTCCATACAATTTGTTATTATTAGATTATAAATTCATTTACGTTATTGCTTCTTACCTACTCAATACTTCTAAAATTATAATAAAAATTAGTTAAAGAAACAAATACGCGTGTGCATTATTCTTCAAAACTAATATTTATCCGATGTAACAAAAATATTTTACATCATATTACGCTATTCTTTACATTCATTTTTATTGAATAACAAATATAATTTAAAACTTGTAAAGTTGTAAATACAGTTTAAATACCAAATTATACCGACAATGAATATAAATGAAACGTCATATAGATTAGTTCAGAATATAATTTGATAAATTTAAGAAGTTTATGCTCTGATTGACCAATTTAATTATAAAAATTCCAAGTAATTGTATATACAAATATAATCATTATTATAATAATGATTTTATTTATTAATTGTTACTTTGAAAATTGTTTAAGGCCTTACTTCAAGGCTTTAATTAATTTTTCTAATTAATAAATAAATAAATTCATAGTTCATTCAACACTACTTATTCTTTTAACTATAATATCGCTTAAATGAATAAATAATAATAATCATCATTAAAAATTTTACAGTTAAACAAAAGATTTTGCAAATGCGTACACTACATGAGCTTAAGATTTCTAAATTTACTTCTTATACAATTTATTATTTATTTCTTATATTAAATTTTCACTAACATAAACAATTTTAAAGTCAGATGTTTGAAGTTGAAGTATATTTATGTATCATTGAGTAAATACCTTTGAAAACAAGGAATTATATCTTACTTTATTATATATATTCATAGTCAGTTGTAAAGTATAATATATTATATGATCTTAAAATACAAAGTAAATATGATTATATAATTCTATCTCGTGAGAGAATTCAAATAACATTATATTTAATAATACTTATATTTAAAAAGATTTATTAATCATAAAGAAAATAAGAAATTAAAAATGAACAAATTATTTAATTCTTGCCAGGGTAAGATTAAATTGTGACATTTCAAAAGTTTCATAGAAGACTTTCAATAAAATAATACACCCATAAACTGTATTGAAACGATAATAAATAATATAAACGTAGTAAAAAATATTTAGTTTTAGTTTGTAAAGAAATTAATAAAAATTTGTTGTTGCAACGCAATCTGAAAGTTAATATTTGTGAGTGCATAATATTACTGAGATATTATGATATAATAGGAGCTTTTCTAATACATGAAAAACAATTAAGAATCTCTATCAAAAAAAGATTTGAAAAGTATTTAGAGCACAGCAGGAAGAAGAAAGGAAATTACATAATCAAGTGATAGGAGAGCTTTACATTTCTATTTAACTTATGAGACTCATTAAATTTTACAAGTAATTTTCATAGAACAGTAAATGACCTTTAAGATACAAAGAATGATTTCACGATAAAATATTAAATTAAATGTAGAAACTTCAATTTATAACTAAATGTATCCTAATCACTTTTGGAAATGAATAGAAAATTACACGCTAATATTTATATGATAGTGAGTATTGAATTTTTTTTATCAATGATTCATAATAATTACTGTTGTTGTTGTTGTTGTTGTTGTTGTTGTTGTTGTTGTTGTTGTTGTTGTTGTTGTTATGGTTATTTTTCCTTTTGCCAGGCTTAAAAATAGAGAAATTATCATTGTAAACCAACAAATGTTAACAATAATTGGATCACATATTTGCAAAAAATTCAACAATAGTATAAAACATCTTATTGTATTAAAATGAAATTATAAAAATTTTAATTTTCTTACTTTTTTAATTATTCAACTTATAATATTTTTATAACGTTATCAAATCATTATTATTTTACAATTAATCAAATTAATATTTTTTGCAAAAGTGAAACTTATAAATTTAATTTTTTTTAATTATAAACTTCTTAAATATTAATATTAAATACTTAAAGGCAGAAAACTTCGATAATTTACTTAAACGCGATTTTGAGCGAAACACATGAAAAAAATAAATAATTTATTATGTACATATAATGAATAATTTTCTAATATCATTATGTTATGCACAAGTAAATTTTTAAAATATTATATAAAGTTATTAACTTACGCAATGACAAGTTCTCAGAAATAATTGACAATACCGAATATTATTAATCTAGCTTCTGCTGTATGAAAAATTTATAAAACGAAAGTTGTTTGCATACAAAGAAACTTAGATAGCAAATATCGCAATCTTATTCTATGTATAAAAACTCATTTTTTTATTACGTAATTTAATCAAATATGGTTAATTTTTATATGTAGATTTCTGAAGCAGACTGTTAAAGAAATATCAGAAATAAACATTTCTTGCTTATTTTATCGGAAGGTTTCACATTTCTAAATAAGAATTTTAAACTTTCAACATTTTAAATCATAAATTTTCCATAATTATCATATTTGTAAATGAAGTTCTATATCATTTGTCTCTAAATTTTGTAACAGAAAAATACAAGTTTTTTAAAGAAAACTATTGTTAATTTTGGCATTAACTATTATTAATTATTTTTACAATTTAAAACACATATGATGTCGATATACAAAATTGGTGCATTTATGATATAAATTTAATAGAAGACGCATGAATAAGTACGAAATAAATTCTGTGGAGGAAAACTTGTACCATCCATGAATAATTTGATAAGATTCATTCTATATCTTATTAGTACATTTAAGACTTTTATTATATTCTCCTATAGTCTCTAAATTATGTACAATTCTCAAATATAATACTAGTTATATAGTAAATTTTTATTAAAAATACCTGATATCTTCGTCGACAATTTAACTATATACTTTATTAAGAAGAATTTATTATTATAAAAAATTGAAAAACAATTTATTATCAAATGATCAGATTATCAAAGAATTAATTAGTTCAAAAAGATGGGAGATGATTTATTCCCAAAGAACTGAAAACGAAATATTCATTAGACCTACTTTCAGAAATACGTCGTAAATTGTAATTAGCTTTGTGTGATCTTCTTTCAAATTATAAATTTTGATCTCTTTGTACAACTTGAATACGAACAATCGACAAATTTTATTTTATAATTCAATATCGTACTAAAGCTCTTAAAAAAGTTAAAAAGCTACTGGCACAAATATTGTAGAAAATAAGAGTGACTCATACCTACTCACCAATTGTATTTATATCACTCTATAATTCGATGAATCTTTCATTCTCCCTCTTTGTCTTTCTCATACACACATTATATTTTAATGATATAGCTTAAATGTACCTAGAAAACTGTTCTCCCTAAAACATTTATTTTATCAAGAATTTAAAAGTTAATTAATTTTGTTTAATAATGTCTCATTGTTATGTTAATAAGAATTTAATATTTTCTTAGTAATATTTTATGCTTTTAATTATTAATAAAAAACTTAATGTGCTGATACGTGCATTAAATTTAACTTACATTTATCACCAAATAATTAAATTGATTCGCTTCCTTGATTCTATATTTAATTACAGAATCGTTATAAATAATATCCGTTCTATGAATAGAGTTAATACTTTTATGTGAAACATAATATCTAAATTTTTAATCGAACTAGTATGAGTCATTCGCATAATAAAGCCATTATAGACAAATCTTTGATAATAAGACTTAAAATTACATTTCTCATTAAGCTTTGAAAAATGAAAACTCCTATAATTATGAAAACTCCTACAAAACTCTTTTCAATTAAAGTACGAAATTCATATCAAATATGCTAAAATGAAATTGCAATATTTAATCGAATGATTTATGTTAATTTTCAAATATTTCCAATTTTCAAATTCTTAAAATAATTTAAATGTCAATTTAATCTAATAAAAAAAAAAGAAAACGAAATCGAAATGGTAGTTACATTATATCATAGAATATTGTATCATATACATTTTAGTAGAACTTAAAATATTTTTGCAAATAATAAACTTCCTATAGTTGCAGAAAGAGCTTAATTATTTTCTCTAGCTCATTTTTAATGACTAACATTTATAATTCAATATAAATTCATAGAAAAACTTTATTTATCTTGCTGAAAATCAATCAGAACAAAATGATAAACAAAATATCGATGGTATAATCGTTGAACAGGTCTTAAAGCAATGCTCTAAATTGCGCTCTCTTTTCACCGCGTGTATAGAACTATGGCACACGCACGCACGTACATGACAGGTTAAACAGTCTGTCTCTAACGAAAACGAAATTCGCTTTCAGAACTTCCAAGGTAGAAAACTCTCTCGTATCTTGCTCAGTGACGTTCAGACATCGTCTTTATATATTTCATCTTTCATTTATACTTAAGCACTGATGAACGGAATATAAAAATAAATAAAGATAAAAGGAAAAAGAATAATATAAGTACATGCAGAACAGAACGCGGATAAGATGTCGTTGTCATGATAACGATAACGCTCATCTCTCGCTGTACGTAAGAGCAGTTCCTCGGCGACATTACAGCATTTTTTCCTATGGAGAACCGCTTGTTTGCGTACGATCTATTATCCGCACTGAAAATCCATTTTAGTAACAAAAAATTCCTCGTAATTTAGAATCTATAGTCTCTGAATTTTATCTCATTCTAATATAAGCTCTTTTTGTAAATAATGCATCAATACAGAAAAAGAAATTGCTTCCAAATGATGGCTGTGTTGTCTTTCTTCGTTTGATACATCTTTTTTTTCACTTACTTGAAAAAGTAATTGCCTCGATAAGAAAATTAGAATCGCCTCGCACTTTCTTGGATCGACGGTAATACTTGCTTCAAGAAAAATTTAATTAAAAACATCATTTTATTTTTACTAAGAGTAAATGCAAAAAATGATAAGATAAACTTGAAGCTTGCTTGTAAAAACCAAGGGATTAAGATTCAATTTCCTTGTATACTCATATTACTAAACTCTACGAAAGTGACGACAACTTGTACTTTCTCATTGCAATCATTTATATTTAAATGAATAATTAATGCTCTACGAGCACAGGAAATATATATGATGTTTAAGTACTAAAATATGGAACGTTTAACTTTAATTACAATGAGACTTTTTATTGCACGTTTTTTCTAATGAACAGTTATAATAAATTTTAATACGCACTTGACTTTTCTAGAACAAAAATACCAAACTAGAATAAAATGTATAAAACCCAGAAATCTCTGTATATAATCAAATATTTTCATTTTAAATAAAAAAAATGTAATATGATAATCCAATTAATATTATCTAGAAATTTTGTATTAATGAAAAATTACAATCAAACACTTCTTCATTTTGAAAATTATTTAAAATTTTTAAAAATTATATTTGATTTATTTCTATAATTTTATTTATTACTTATTCTTAGCTATTTTTAATTTACCTTTTTTAATTACTATTATTATTTCAATAAAAAAAATTATTAATTTATTGTATAAGCAGAATAAATGATATATTTTTTATAAAAATTTTCATAATTGATAGTCATCTTTTATTTCTAGAAATGTAAGCATTTCATACATGAACAATTGTGACTTCAAGAATAAATCATTATTTTTCAAATATTAATATCTCCCCCCCTCTCTCTCTCTCTCTTTGCAAAGGGAAATATATTCAAGAAAATTATTTTATTTGAAAAGATTAATTATCAACTGTTTACTAATAAAGACATTGTATCGATGGTATTAGTACTTATAAAAATCATAGAAATTACGTTGTATGTCAAACTGTTTGTAAAAAACAAGAACTATAATATTTTTGTTTTCATAATTTATAATTTTCCACGTTTATTATCACGCAGTTTTATCATATAGTTTATGTTGCGTAAGTTAATAATATTTAAAAAATTTATAGCGTACTAAAAATATAATTTTACATAAGCCTCTAAAATATAAACGCATCTAGTATTATTCATTTTATGTATATGATAGAAAATAAATAAATAAAGAAATATAATTTTCATTAATCTAACAAAGTACTTACATTGTAAAATTCAACATAGCCATTAAATTTATGACTTACAAATTACTTTCCAATATCTTGAAAATACTGAGATATGTTCTTTTTTCTATTCGATATTTCTGATGAAATAGCCGAAGATTCAATTCAAATTTTCATACGAATCACCAATTTATTAAAAATTGAAACCACGTGAAAATACTAATTAATTTATAAAATAATACAACTGCACCTATACAGATTTTGTTAAGATAATATAATGTCTTCAATCGCTGATGCGCATTATTATCTTAAGCTTACAAATCTTATATTAAATAAAAGTAACCAGAAAAAATTCGTCGTATATTTTGAAAATATTTATATTGTTTTCACTAAACTTGCTATTCGTGATTTTGAAAGTCCATTGTGATACAGCGGGCGACTTTAATTGAGCGTGAAGTCTGTTAATTCAGATTCGGCTGTTGCTGTAATTGATCGGATAATCCATAGGTGGCGTGTATACGAAATCGTATACAATAAGTCAGTAGAAAATCTACATAAGAAAAAGAAAATCTCGATATGAATTTATAAAGTAAAAATTTTTTAATTTTTTAAATTTTATGTAGAGTTACAATTTCACAAGTACACGATTCTTCGTTATAACAATATTTTAAAGTAGTATCATCGCTGATTCATTTTATGTTCAGTAAATGTAAATGTTGTAAATTTCCATTTTAATTTGCAAAACTGTCTTTCAACGTTTAACTTTTATTCGGCTTTTGTAGATAAAATTTTTATACGAATTTATTAGAGAATATTAAATGAAACGCGTTCTTGTTTTCATAACTTGTGTAGAATAAAGCAAGCAAATATCTCTTGAAATTTTCTAGAATGTTATTTAAAAAGACTTTAAGAGGAGAAACATCCAGGTATAAATAATATTCATACAATCCAAGCAAACTAGTTCTAATTTATAAGTATTATATACAACCTTTACGGATATTATTTTCTATTTTGTTTTATTATCATTGATGATTCGATATTTTTTCCCATGCTACTCCACCTACTCATGAAAAGAAAAACCAGAATTTGACGTTCTCCTATAACAGCTCCATCTAAAAAATTATATCCATTTGACAGAGTCATAAAAATATCTGTGAACCAAGCCAATATCTTTTCGACATTTGTTTGAACGGGTCACAGCCATAATATTCAAATAATTTTCGCAATTAATGCCATTATCATATTTACAACATCATGAGTGTTCGAAATTTTAATAGTGTCGGTTGCATGACAATTCTATGACATTTTTATATCCATTTATTTTCAATCAAGATCTGATATAGATGAAGAATTTAATTTACTCTACAATGATTTCCCTACAACTCCACGTTTTGATTACTATTCACTTTGAGTATAGACATCGGCTGTGCCATCTACGGGTTTCCATAAACACAAACACATTCTTTTAATTTCTTCAAATAATCTTTATCAAGTTATTCAGTAATTTCTAAAAACTCGCATATTTTCTAGGCGATTGTTTTTTATTTGTTAACATAAAATTAAAAACAAAATCGTAACCTGAATACAACAAATATTTGAAATATCATAGAAACTCACATCTTCCAAGACCACTGTTAAAAAACAGATTATACATATGTATGTAGGGCTTGAAAGAATAAATAGTAAATCATCGATTATTGCCATTTCCTTTTTAAACAACCTTTCGTTATTTTATTTTTTTTTTTTTTTGTAACGTTAATAATTAATCAACGCAATCATTTTTAAAGCAACGTATCAATAACAAATCTAAATTATTTTAACAAATACTTTGTTAAACAGATATTAATTTAATGCATGTATAAAATTTAATACGTGACAGCATGAATTCTACTTTAAAAAAAGTTTTTCCTTATTATGCAATTAAAATTTGTAATTAATATTTATCAAACAAGTATGAAATAAAATTAAAAGTATATAAAAATTGTTCTTTTACTTTTATACAATAAAAAACTTAATATTATTATTAATCACGAGTATTTACGTTATCTATATTGCCATATTCTAATATCGATACAGTAGAATAAAAATTTTACCAATGACTTACTTATATTATGGTGCAGTTGACTTTTCAATTGCTATTAGTATTTTGATATACTTAAATAATCTTTTTAGTTTTATTATAATTATTCAGTATGCAAATTAGATATTTATACTGAAAGAGAAATTAGACCTGTGTAAGTTTTATTATATTTTTCCAATAATCCTTAATATTTCAATAACTTATTATAAAAAAAATCTACTGAAATTTTATAATAAGCAGCCGATTTATATTTCTACTGCTTTTATATATTCGGTTATGATTATACTATACATTAGAGTTAATTTAAATATTATTTATCCTTATATTTTAAGTTGAAAATTATAGACGCTTGACGGACTTCCGAGTTTTTCAGTGGTTATCTACATCACATCTTTAGGATAAGTAATGTCTTTAATAGTATGCATTTCTAAATCATAGAGTTACCGAACTATGCAATAAATGGCTTAGTATAACTAAACGAATGTATAACTCTTCGTGAAATTAATTTGTTTGACCTGCATTTTTGCATCGCTACCCTTGTAGAGTACATAATTGCATCCAAGTAGAGAAGAGATTAATGCGCAGTAAGACAACAGTCATCTCGAACTTCCAGCTTCTTCTTGGTGACATCGAAAGACACAACGACGTCCTTCGTATTGTGTCACCCAACAATCAAGCGAACTTTCATATAACTGTTATAGGCCAAGTAAATCTTATTATATTGTAATTAAACCTGTAGTTTTTCAATTTGTAAATAATATGCAATCCAGTTGTTATTAAATAAACGTTATCTTCCCTTTTTACAATCTTTCAACAAGGTTCAAATAAAATTAAACAAGTTTAATGAATCAGTTTTCGTTCTTCAATATATTTAATTTAAAATATAATTCTTAACAATTAGTCTAACAATTCTTAACAATTAGGAACAAAAAAAAATTATTTAAGCCAAGTATATAAATTTAATTGTCTTTGTCCTTTATATAGATAGATAATTCACATTCTTTTCTACATACTTTTTTAATTATCAAGATGTGTCTTTTTATTTCATGAAAATTATCTTGAATATTTTACTAAATTTTTTTTACATGGCTAAAGAAATCTTGCTTATTTTAAATTTATGGATAAGGAATCAAAAAGCGAAGGTCACTTACGGTATAAACATAGATGACATAAATAACTAATAGAGTAAAATAACGAACACAACTAAAGTATTGAAAATTAATAACACTATTCCAAAATATTATTTAACATAGTTTAATCAAAACATGCTACGAATTAATGCTCATAAAATTAAGTACTTATATAACTTGATAGAAATGTGCATTGATAAAACTATACTTGTGGTTATGATGAAAGTGCTTTTCTATGCAAAACCACATAAAATAGTTAAAATTTCTTATTAGAGATAAAACTTTTAGAAATTGTCGAGTCATGTTAATTAATTTTTATGAATATTGAAAACTATGATGTAGAATCGATATGATGTTTTTATAGATTTATATGCTTTTCGGTTGGCAGGAGCTGGACAGAACCGTTAAATTAGAAAGTAAAATTATGACGTTACGTATTTTATTTTAGTACATTGCACAGAAATTGAATCATATAATTTCTCTTTTTATTAAAAAGAAAACTCATCTTATGTATATATATCAAACAATTATGTTATTATTATCCTACTTTATAATGTTGTAATCTTTTTTGTATCAGCATTTTGTAATTAACTCAAAGTACATGCGCTTTACTTGATAATAAATATATGTAGGCATATAATTAAATATTATAGTAGCTTAAAATGTTTTCCATAAAAAATCTTTAACAGATACAATTCTATATATACATATCATAATTAATTATAAGCATAAATATTTTTAATAATATTAATCCTTCATACAATATGTAAGCACACCCACAATATGTTTTATTAACTCTTAATGGTGTAACAATATACTTGGTATACTAATTAATCTATTCAGTTTTAATTGCTTGAATGAATTTTCCAAACAATTAGAATCAAAGAAGTTTGCTTCTTAAGCCAAGATCTGTTATGTGAATAAATATAAAAAGGTAAACTAAAATGTATTTTTATTTGTATTATGACTATAAATGAAGCAAAAACTAATCAGAAATTTTCTTTAATGCTTTTATTCTTTTTACTAAAGAATAAATGATTTGCATTCATTTCATTATACTTTCGAAAACTTCAATAAAACCTTGATGTATGTAAAGTTGCTTATTTAGACATTTTACTTTATATTAAGTTCTTAATATTATGTTAAATCATAACATTAAGTTATTTATATTAATGTTATTTAAATAAATAAAATTACCATTTTATTCAAGCATAAAAATGGTAAATTTTTTCTCAGTTATCTACAGTACTTTTCTTTTAAGATTCTATCACAATACGTATTATTAATTTTTTTAATTATTATTAATTTATTTAACATATCACGTTATTATGGACCTGTTTACCACTATTAGCATATTCTATTCTTTTAAGTAATCTTTTAATAAAATATATTTAATAGAGTTAACAGCCGTTGTTTTCCTTTTAACTAGTAATATTTTAATATGGCAATTACATTATTATTATCATATAATTTTACAAAATATCCTACGCAAGTATTAGTAGATAATCTACTGTATTATAATATAACCAACTATTACTTTCTTTTCTATGACAATAATAAAGTAAAAAACAGTCCGAATAACTTGCATGATCTTACTAATGAAAATATTTAAACTTGAAATTAAAAACTGAAAATATTTTAATCATTAATTATTTTTATTGACTTATACTTATCAATAAGAAAATATAGTCAATTATGAATGGATTTAGCAAATTTCGTATACATGCGGCAAAATGAATACAGCATTTGATTATCACCATTGATTTGTGTGAAACAAGAAATGTAATGCATACTTTCTTTAATGAAGGAAAAAATTAATTTATCCAAAATTATAATTTACTGATTATCTATATTATGATAATATACTATATATTTCAATGAAACATCGATTTCGAACTTTTGAACTTTAAACAACTATCTGAAGTTTCCTCAATGATTATCACCGATACTTGAATATTTTACAGAACCAAAAAACTAAATTACATCCCATTGAAAATGATTTATTAATAGATAATTATAACTATTTAGTATTGAATGCTTTTTAAAATTTCGTTCAGTCTTTTTATTTCTCTTACTATAAATAATATTGCATATTCGTGTACAGCTCTTTAGCTCTACGTACCTCGTATACTTTTCAAGCACTGCACGTTTCCTGAAGTAAATAAATAACTCGTTCATAGAACGAGAGCCAGGTATCACTCATGCATGCACATACTCTACTTACCAATAAGCGCAGTAGAACTATGCAGATATTCGAAATAGGCGAAAATCCGTAGGGTAAAACGGACTTAGAAGCGCCGTAATTTCGGTCGAGAAGGCTCGAAGTAGCAGAACTTAGACAGTACCAATGGCTGGGCTTTGGTCAATTAATTGGCATTCTAGGCACATTCTAGCTTTTGAATTGAAGGGCGGTCAAGAGTATAGCGCCAACTCTTAGAGGAAATCTCGCACTGAAGCTCCTTAAGATGAAAAACAATTAACGATTCTATGTACCTAATAAAAGGTCGAG
The DNA here is from genome assembly GCA_018907045.1 of Wiebesia pumilae. Classification (NCBI taxonomy): domain Eukaryota; kingdom Metazoa; phylum Arthropoda; class Insecta; order Hymenoptera; family Agaonidae; genus Wiebesia; species Wiebesia pumilae. The sequence goes on from JACCHZ010000127.1 coordinate 7,545,046, forward strand.
TTTTGTCATGACTGTATACAACTACATAACAAACAAAATTCTCTTAAATTTCTAACTATGGAGAGTAGTGGAAAGCTTTGGTAGTGGACAGAGACTTTGAGAAGGTTGAAACTTAGAAATGGTTCTAACAACTTGTATGTTAACTTCGGAAATTAGCTTTCTTGTGAATTATAGCGTCTGACCTGCATAGTTGCTGCAACGAGTGTACAGCCACTCGCTTGAGCATGTTTGATAAGGGTTGGTCATCTTTTATGCATCTAATTACCACGCGTTGCTACGAGGAAACTGGATTCTATATTGTATAACGAGAACTTAGGAAAAGGTTAGATACGTTTGAATGTTATGAACGAGACGATGGTAACATAATCCGAATAATCCGAATGGTGGCTAGTAAGAAAAACCTACTCAAGCACACTTGTTAGTTTGCAATTGTCAGTATTATTATCTTCATAATTATTGTTATCAACGTGTTAAAATATATTTAATGTTCGATTAATAGTGCATTATATATTTATTCGCTTATCAATCGTTTTCAATGCAAAACTACTTGTTTTTGTTTAAGTTTTATTTATGCACAAATTGGATGCCTTAAAAAAAAGGTGAAAAAATGTTTATATATGTTTACGAAATAGAGTGTCGCTACAGATTTTTAAGTTACTTAAAAAAAATGTGTTAATAAAGCAAATAAGGTACGACAGAAAAAAAAGACATCTAATTTTTCAAAATAAACTCTATTAAGCAAATAGAAAAATTCTTCATATGACTAAAGTATATCGATTTATCATCTCGTGCGATAGTACCTATCGAAATATCATTGACAGGCATATTTCGCAACATTAATGCGAACAAGATTGCACTCGTATTTTAAATATTATACTTCAACGTAACAATAAATTTCATTGATCCATAAGCAGAAAGCATATTAAGCATTGAGAAGAACACGAATACGACATAAGAAAAACGTCGCAAGATGGGAGCGCTGAGGTCAAAGGCGTGTAAGACAAGCAGTGCAAGTATAACACATAAAGCCAATGGAGAAATAAGTAAATCGCATAAACGCGGAACGAGTTTCCACGTTTTATTCCACGATAACAGCAAAAAGGAGAACATTGATTCACATATCTTTGCGTAGGAGAGTCGCGTTTTGTCTTTTCATAAACGTCCGCTGACCTCATTTTTTTTTTTTTTTTTTTTTTTTTACAAACCTCTATTTCCAATGAATCAACAAGTCATGAGATTCTTGACTTTTTCATAAACGAATCGAATATAAATACGAATGATTCTTTGATACCATTTTAAAAGGATGTGGTCATTAACACATATTTTATATGTTTTCAAGAGAAAACTAAGTAAGTGGTCTTTCCTCGATTAATTTCATTATTAAAATCGAACTCTAACCTTTCATAAATTATTGAATTTACATTAAAATGTCGCAAACTCTTATAAACTGTTTTTTAAGAGGCAAAAATAGTGATACATCTATTAAATATATGAATATCACACCTCGATAATTAATTTTTATTAATATTGTTACGTACGATCGAGAAAGCGTCGAATCTTACACCAGATAATTGAAAGTTATATCATCTACAGATTTAAACAATATTAAGAACTATAAGATCCACTAAAAAACGGATGATTGAAGAAAGTTATAAAATATCGGAGTAGACAATAAGAGAGGGCTTTTTGACCTGAACTTGTAACCTTTTGAAACATATAATAAAGAATCTATGATTTTAACTTCTCGTTTCTATTTACGCATTCTTAAATTGTACATAATAATATGTCAATTTTAATGAAAAATTAGTCTTCTCTTGGAAATTTTATCTAATATATATCATATATTTTGAATCTATAATTATGTTAAGTAAAGCAAGTAGTTTTATTTTAACTTTTAATTTATGATACAAATTTGATTAAGTACTAAAAATAATCATAATTTTGTAGCAAATATTAACCTATATTTTGTGTTGAATTATACATACACTTTAACATTAATATTTAAATTAATATTTTTATTCGGTCATTTATGTAACTTTTCGATCTCTTAAAAATTTTTAATTAAAAAAACCAATATATATTAAAATCAATCTGTGCTTTAGAATAAATTTATTCTTTAACTTAAGTACCAAAGGAAAATATTATTATTCCAATATTCGTTTCAGATTTGTTTACTCTAAAAATTGGCAATTCATAGTAAAATTTCAGTATGCTTGTACAATTCTGAAATATTTAGAAATTTACATTTTATAATATTTTACTAACCTTTCAAGAAAATAAATTGATTTAATCATTATTTAATCTTAGATTGGTATTAAAAATTTTATTTACATATATTAGAAATTATATTATAAATTAAATAAACGAATAGATACATATTTATTTGTAAGATTAATCGAGAATTGCTTAAAATTTTTTGTTTCAGCTTTATATAATTATAAGAATAATTAGTTTTTCTCTTTCTAGATTGTATTTACTGTTACTATTATTAAGTATTAATAATTTTCTGAAAATGTCAAACTTCATAGAATGTAGATCAAACGATTTTAATAATAGAATTTTTATACTAAATTATGAAACTTATTATTCGCAATGATAATCTGATAAAAATAATATATTCGCTCTAAAAGAAAAGTGTTATATTTGTTATTAGAAGCGAATCGATAAAAGTACATATAAATACTTCTTTGAACTTCAGTTGAATTTTCATAATTTATATAAAAACACAATTAATACTTATGTTATGATTAGCGAAATCTTTCAATAGAATTAACTCATGTACATTAGTTAACCTTAATATATCAAACTTGATAAAGTATTAAAAGAATATTTTTCCTTGATCACTTCAAACCTACCTATATAGCCTTTGCAATAATTTTCCTTCTTACGTACAACTCATAAATTTAGTAAGTCTACAGTTTTCATAAAGGCACATAATTCTTTTGGCATAGATGTACAAGAGCGATCGATCCACATATCAGCAAGTTTCTATTGAATTTATTTACGGGCCCAAATACAAGCTCCTATCCACCACAAAGGGTAATATCCCCCGCTCATTTTTATATTTACATACTTACACAGTAAACAAAAATTTAGTATGTCAAAAGGAAAAAAGTGGAGACATTTATAGAGAGTATATTGGAACTGCAAAATGTAGATACGCAGACAAAAATCCAAAAAAGGAGTCGTAAGGTAAAAGACGTAAGCTGCAGACGTACGCGGTACGTGCCGAAGCTCGTGAACGATGACGTCGGTGAACAGCCATAAAGTTGTTTAGACTTTTACTTTACTTGCGAACACATGTTTACTCGTGCACCCTCTATACTGTATTTTACTATTCTCTGCGATACTAAGGATCTTTCAATGGTGCAGATCTTAGTCATGTTTATTTTTCTTTATTAGTCTTATTTTCATGAGTAGGGAGAGCTTCAAAAATGATTGTTAAGCTACAAATTTTATTCAACATTATTTCAACACTAATTTTGAAATTCAAAAGAAACCTCTCGAACTTCTACTCAATAGTTACGATATTATTATAAATACATTTAATTATGTATTAATTAATTGAAATTGTTTTACCGTATACACTCCTCAATAAAGGTTTGAATCCCTAATGTAATAGTATATTGGTATTACATATAATATGTTCAATTAAATATTAAATGATCAAACACTGTTTCAAATATATATATATATATATATATATATATATATATATATATATACTTTGATTGAATTTTGTAACAATTATATTTATACTTCTATTAATAAAGTAAATACATAAAAACAATATAAATAATTAAATAAAGAATTACATATTTAGAAATATTTAAAGTGGATTTTTTAAGCTAGATTTTTTATTTGTTTATCTAATTTTCGTTATTTAAATAGCAATAAGTAGCTCACAATAAAAAGCTTAGATTTCGTAAGCTACCCGGTTTGACGGACAGATACTCAAGGAAAAATAAAGAAATAATAAAAATAAAGTAAAAATAATGCATAAGACAACGAAAATTGAGATTCGCCAGTATAGCGAATGCATAAAATTCTCTCGTTTTTTCGTATGTTCAAATAAAGCCATAGTTTTTTTAAAATTAGCAAAATTTTCTGGGAAAATAAAAGCCAATTTTTATGTGATATGACTCTTATTTAGTCGCTGTATTTCACGAGCAAATTTTCAATGGAATAACAGAGTTACATTTCTAACAATATCATAATACATATAACGTCATCAAATATTTTTATTTGTAAAAACTTAATAAAATATTTCTTCATTTTCATTGATTGTTCGTATTTAGATAACCGAATAAATTTAAGAAAATCTGTACCTTAGAATAAACTATTATAAATTATTTTAAAGAAAATTTATTATATTGAAAAAATACGAATGCATTTAGACAGAAAATTACCAAAAACATTTTGCATAAAAAATATGAGTTCGTTATTAGTTGAATTATTAACTCTAGAATGGAAATAAAAACGTTCAATTTCAAAATATTCACACTTTTCTTCTAAATGAATTTTAATGAATAAAGAAAATAATTGTTTGTTATTTAATTTTACTGAGAACCTCGTTAAATACAGAGGCAAAAATGTTTTCAACGTAACAGATTGATTGTAGCATCCTTGTCTAATTCTCAAAAGCTAAAACTAAAAAATGGCTAACTTCGCTCATAAAAGTATACTCCCTGATCTGCGGTCAAAAGCAATAACAAATGCAGCGGCAAAAAAATGAATATCTGTAAAGCGTCTGTTCCAGCATTTCCATAAGCGCATAAATGCAATTTTGGACTTAAGAAGAAAACTGCACACAATGATGGAAACGGTATAGAAAATCTCAAAAGGGTCATATTTTTTTAAGATGAAACAGAAAAGTAAATAATGCATTATGACAAAAGAACTAAAAGGAAATGGATGAAAAATATAAAAGAATTTTCCTAAAAAATCAGGAGATAGTCTATTAATTTTTTCCTTGTACTGATATTTATGATAAAACGAATAAGTATTAAAAATATTGATTTTGCTTTTAAATTTATAACAAATATAAACAAGAAAACATTAAAATAGTGGTAAAAGACTTTAAATCACTAAACTTTTAGTCGTGCATGTTTTAACTCTATTTTACAAAAATGAGTAGGTTTGAAATACAGAAAAATATAAATTCATTTTATGACGAAAAGATTTTACCTTTGTTGCCTATAAATTTTAATAAAATATTACCTTGACATATTTTACGTTTGCGCGTTGTTGGAGAAGTATATAAAATTTTTGTTTAACGCTTTAATTTAAAAGTTGAATATTATTTATCCTACATCCATAAAACTAAAAATATATATTTTAATTCGCACATTAATTTAATTTATAATTAAATTAAATTTATTTTAGTTACTATTGCTAAGGTTCATTTAATTAATACATAATTAATCAATTTCACAACTTTTGTATTATAAAGATTTCTTATTCTTTAATATTGCATTTTACCAAAAAACACTTTCGAAAATATTCTGATTTGATGAGTACTTCCTACCAACGAATAAATTATTATTAGTACAGTACTATCTCGAAAATTCGCATTACAAATGTGAGTAATCTTAATCATAAGGTAAATAACAATATAAAATGTATTAAAGAAATAAAAATTTTAGTTTATATTGTTTAATTTTAATTTTTAGTTATGTAACTTGTTGCTGATTCCAACGTCAGTTTTCTAACTTCCCTTTTTAAGCAACTAACTATAATATTTCTGAATAAAATTAAATAATATAAAACTGATACAAATTTTAATAATTAAATTCAGACATTAAAAAATAATAATAGGTAAAGAATTCGTTAAACAATTATTGCGCATTTCAAAAATTGGTCTAATAATTTCGGAAAAAGTTAGATCCCAATAAATGTTAACGTACATTTTGTGTATCTCGTATATCTATTTCAAATTTCAAATAAAGATATACAAAAAATCGATATAATCAAAATATGTTCCTTGTATTTATTAACCTTGTTTTGCATCCAAAAGGCAATTTGTGGAACTCACGTGCGTGCTTAATTATTCCATATAAAAGCACTGGAACACATGCCCAGCATGACCCAGTATTGAAAAACTGCAGTACGTAAATTTATAATTTAAAATTTAAAAATTAAAATTTCTGAATAATTTCCGATATCTACTGATATAACAGGGTCCAAGAGTTGGATTTTAATAGGCACCCTGTAAGTGCATGCGTGCGAACATGTTCTTGCCTCGGTGGTTGTAATCGTTATATATTTTAGAGAAATATACGGGACACTAGGTATAAAGAACGCAGAGAGGGTTTCGGACAGCTGCTGTCACGATGAAGAGAGAGAGAGAGAGAGAGAGAGAGAGAGAGTTAACGACAGTATGTGTGTGTTTGTCGAGAGAGGAGGAGGAAACAGTACAAGTCAGCTGTTTTCCGGTGTCGGTAACATCGCCGTATGCCGCTGCTGATCTTGAATAGAATTGAATAACGGAGCACATAATGTAAAGTTCCGGAGGGACTGTTGCAATACCCCAAGTTATAAAGTAATTACCATGAAATTTTTTGCTCGAAAGTCAAAACCAGTGCTCAGTTTCAGTCTCAAATTCACTGAGCTCTGATGAACCTAACCTAATTTTCGAAGTATCTTACGCGTGACATATGTGTGTGTATATATATATATAAACATTACGAATTAAATCCCGACTATTACATTTGTCTTTTTATTATTTTCTAACAGCACTATAATTTAGTCTGAAATTATACCTTCCTTAAATTAGCTTTTCTTCGCTCTGATTTCAACGATGAAACATTTCACATTGAAAGTACAGTAAATAATACAAGAATTTTTAAAATAAAATAAAAATCATTTATAAATTAATTATAGACATTAGACGCGCATCACGAATAATCAAAATAAGGTAGCAATTCCATTTTTCATCTATAAAATGCAGTTAGTACTTGTTCTGCATGAGATAATAGGTTCTCAACAATTTCATAAGGACAATATTGAATATATAATAATATATAACACTAACGTGTCAGTCGAAACCTAATGCAGAAACTTTACGTTAAATATTAAATTTTATAACGAGTATCTCAACTTAACGGTGATACAAGCTCTTCAAAATTTAATACTACAGTAAATCGCTTAAACGTCTCTTAAAAACACTTCGAGAAAATTATTACTTGCAGTAATAACTATGTTACTGAGCGTAAAAAATAGAATAAAGGCTAGTTGATGTATTTCTTTGATTGAAGTTATTCCCTTAACTAGCAAATATAAATGTTTATTAAACGTTTTCTTCTTTTTTAAATTCGTGATAAGTAAATTCATTAACATTTATGATTGACTAGTGCTCTTAACATAAACAAATTTTATTAAAGCAATTCTTTATTTTGATATTTCGTATGAAAAATAAAAGAAAGTAAAAATGTATACAGATGTAGGATGATACATAAAAATTAAATATTAAAGAAGATAAGAAATATAATATGCAAAATGAAGAGTTCGGAACAAATACCACTTTTTGAAAAAATGAAAAAATACTTCGATATTTAAGAAACAAAATAATCTAAATGTTTAGTTTTTAAAGTGATTCAATGAAAAATAGGAATTATTTTTCTATACAATTCCATCAATGATTATATCTAATAGTATCTAGATTAAAAATATTAAACAACTATAAAATATGATTTTTTTAATGTAACTATAAGTGTTCTTTGAACATAGAAGATACAAAGTGCATTCAATAATGCTACAAAGGCAATTCAAATGACAAAAGTCATTTTATACAAAATTTGTATAAAACGATTACTCATAAAATTGAAAATGAGAACTCGAAGAAAAGTTAATTAAACCTACAGCAAAAACAGATGAAATAAAAAATAGCCAAAATCATTGGTGCACACAAAATCGAATAATAATGTTTGTATTGAAAGGAAACAAAAGGGAAAAAAGCATTTTTCCATATGAATACGCGAACTTGCACGTATACGCACGTATACATTCATACCAAAGAGAAAAGAAAAAAGGGATGTGGCACTGTTAAAAAAAAAGAAGAAGGAAGAAGACGAGTGCACGTACAACGGGCAGAAAAGGAATGAACAAAATTAACGTTTTTAAGAGAGGCGCATAGCTTTGCGCATATGAGCACACGCAGCCTCGCGGAAAACGCAACAGCGAACGGAATGTCGACGACGAGTCTTTTCCTTCCTCGGCTTCGTTTCACCGCGAGCCTGGCCTTTATTATAGAAGAGGCGAATGTGCTGCACTAAGGTCTTAACAAATGTGCATTAAAACGCGCGAATTCCATAATAATCTTACGTCCTCTTTATCTCTTGTCCCTTTTGCCTACAATATTTATATTATCACGATGTTGTGTTTTTAACGAAAATTGTCCATGGAAGAGCTTATGTTGGGGTGGGCACAAAGCTACTTATTGCCGCTATTCATGACGAGCAGTCCTATAGGGAAGATACCGTTTTTTTATCGGAAGGTTAAATTTTTTTGTGAAACTTTTACAGCTGAAATTTTAAGAACATTTTCAGACCTGTTAAATAATGAGACTAACATTATTCGCGAAATTGCAGTCGTTCGAGCAAAAAAATTCCCATTCGCCGTACGTAAAATTAAAATTTCAAACGCGTTTTTCGCGAAACATGATTTCTTTACCTTTAGCTGCGGTATGCACAATAATTCTTATGACGTCATGTTCAAATTTTCTGCAATCATTTTTAAACACATTTTAAAACTTTCCAAAGAATAATTTTTTCCTTTCGATACATTACATTTTTACTCTGATTTTGTGAATGAAAATTCCTTTTTCTCCAGCTAACAATATATATTAGTACAATTTCTCACGTTTATTATACGCAAAGTTACTACACACAAATATTAAAGAGTATTATTTATTTACAATTTAATTTTTTCAGAAATTTCTCTAGATTGACTTGTATAAAAATTATGGAAATGTACTTGATTAGAGTTGGAACATTTATTTTTCTATATAACCACGAAATTATTCCAAATATTTTTCTATTTAATAATTTTTTTTCGAAAGATATTCTTCATATAACGTGTGACTATAGTTACTTGTTATATACAAATAATATATAATATGTAAATAAAGGAATGTTTGTTTTGTATGAAAGTTTGTATGTGTTCTTGCTTATATATATTTGTTTATATATAAGTTCGTTGATTTCCATTTGAAGACCTTCTAATTAAACTAATGTAAGAATAGGTGTATATAATAGAGGTTACAACAATACAAACATTATTAATATTATGCTCTTTACTCTATATTAATAAAAAAATTGATAAACAAATACCAATTAATATATGTGTGTGTACTCTGTAAAAAGAACTTGTCTTTATGGGTATAGTCACTGATAACGATTAATCAAGAGGGCAAGTTTGCGCATGTTAACGGCAAATAACCACAGAAAAATACCATTACAAAACATACTCCGTGGTTATAGTTTAGTTAAATATTTGTCGGTATTATTACAAATAAAACAAATATATTATAATTCAAACATTATTATTGTAAAAATATTATAATGCAATCTACTTTATTATACAATAAATAGTAAATAAATCCATTATTAAAATAAAATAATAAACAAAATAAACTTTTATTAAACAAACTGCAATTATATTGAGTTTAAAAAATGTTACTAACTTCCAAATAAATAACTTTTTTATTAGACGAATTAAAAAGTTTTAAAAATATAATTCAATAAATGAAGCCTAGTTGCAACATTTAATTTATATATATTTACTATATATAGCAATTTATTAAATTTACAAAATAGATAGTATTTAAAAATAACTTTTTTATACGTTTTGTTTTAATTAAACTTAGTTACGTGCATCAAAGCTTTCAGTTATTTAAATTCATATGCTACAGTTTTATTAGTGAACTAATATGAAAATTAATTTTCAAACTTATATGCAATTTTGAAAAATTTCCAATCCACTTTCAATAAAAAGAAATGTCGAAAAGAAATGTCAAGGAAAATTTTTTATAAAATACTGCAAAGGGAAGATATTCGTCAAACCGCAAGACAGCCAAAGCTAGAAAGATGGAGAATGAAAAGGTAACAAAAAAGAAGAAAGTAAAAGAAGAAGAATTATGTTCTTTCCTTTAGTTTCCCTGTATTTTCAGTAAAAAGAAGCTTCAAAAAAAAACATTACACGCGCTTCAACTGTGTTAAATGAATAAATGAAAAAAAAAACCTAAAATGAAGAAGCAAAGGAAAGAGAAATAACTTTAGATTTGTTATTGCACTTTATTTAAAAAACAAAAGCAGAATAAAATTTGTTACACCCAATAGTCGAATATTATGAATAGACATGATATAATTCCATTCGATAAACGGATCTAACAGCAACGACGATTATAGGATGGACAGATGTCAACGACAGATTTTAGAATACAATTATGAGTTGTAGAATGCATTAAATTTATAAATCTGTGACTAAGAATAACCGTTGAATCCTATTATTTAAAAAACGAGATGATATTATTATTGATCGATTGTGTATATTAAATTAAAAGAGAGTCTTATATAAAATACTTGTACTAAGTATAAAAATGTTTTGAAAAACATACAGTATTTGTGTCGTACTTTGCTGCAAAATGTGCATAATTTAGAAATATATAAAATAAATTTTAAATCATGTGAAGCACTCAACCTGTAACTTCAAAAAAGGTCAGCCAGACAATTGTCATTGGGAATCCATTCCTCGTATAAAGGTAAATAGACAAAAGGCATAATTTTCAAATTATCCATTCCTACCTGCAATTTAATTTTGTAAATTAAAGAGCAAAAGCATCCTTTCGCACTCCTACAACCAATTCTTAAAACAACGCCTCACGTTTTCAACCCTATTCATAGTACTCGCACGAATTCAACGGGAGCAAAAATAATTTCCACGGAGAAGCTCGTAAAGTGACAAAGGGCGCGATTTGACAGCGCGTTGAAAAGGAGGACGACGTGCGAAGAGAATGCAACTGAGGCCAATGAGCATCGAGCGGAACGCAGGACCTCGCGCGATAAAGGATGGTAGCTATGTGGCAACTGGTGAAAACCGCCGGGTGTGAGCTCTCGTGGTATTGCGGCTATACGATGGAACGGAAACGTGTTACCACCATTGCATGCCAACAAATGCAAACGGAACGAAAGGATGAATGAGATTGATGAACAATGATGCAAGGCAAGAGAGTGTGTGTCGGAATCCAGTCAGCCGACGAATAGAAAATGGAATTGTTCCTGGCTTACTATCGGTTTAGAACTCTTCATGATAGAACAGTGCATTGCATTAATCGTTTTTGTGGATCTTTCGTGGATTATGCGAATGATTGTATTTGAAAACTTGGTCTTACATCGTTACGTATAATATGCGCCTTTATTGAGAACATATCCAGAAACTCACTTACAAGTAGGACAGCACATTATAATATGCAGAAACGCACATCTTTCTTATGCGAACATTATGGGAACTGTGGAACAACTAGGACTAAATATAAAATTTGTTTTCAAATCTACGTGTGTCCCTCAGCTTCGTAATTCTCACAAATACAATATGTTCGGTACTACTATTAAAAAATGAATGACTTAATTATTTTTCCAATATCACGTACATATTTACTCTATAAAATACATAAGCAATTTTATGAGCTTAAATCTCAATTGCTCTTGATATACTTGGAGGCGTTTCCTTGCAAACTATGAAAAGTTAAAATACAATCTCGCAAGTTTGAAAAGATCGATAACAATGTTTCCGTTTTACTATTAAATAAGGATTTTTGAACTACTACATATTATTTTAAACTGCAAAATTTAGCATTTATAATACCACGTATAATACTGCATTATTGAATAAAAAAAGATTTGTGATTTTACGATGCAACACGTAACAACGTTTTTTTATGTATAATTTCTAATTAAACTTGGTTGAAAAAGTAAATTTCTAATAAAAAATTTCAATGAAGTATTCAAAATAAAAAAAAAAGATTTTTCAGACACGTATGACATGATAAATATAACTGATCAAACTGATACCGTAACGTTATATATAATAAATTATAAATAATAAAAGAAAAATTTTTTTTTAATAGTACTCGTATTAAGTCTCGAGATATATGATACGTTAAGCACATTATAGAGTAACTACGGAAATTACTCATTTAACACGAGCATCAATCTATACCGAATAAACGAATTAATCAGCTCATTAATAATATTTTTCAAACGTTATCATATTGGAACAAAAATGTTGATTTCAAAAACTACCTTAAAGCTGCAATTCTTTATACTTACATTATATATTCAATATAAGCAATTGAATTTGCATCATGCATAAAAGAAAGAAACACTTGTTCTTTAAGATAATATTAAAGAAACTCGGGAGAACTATGTATAACTTGTAAGAAAATGCGTCAATTATGTATTTAACATTAATTATTTTTCTTGTGAAATATGATTTGATTATACGTATGTAAATGAGTGCGAAATTTTCAAGGAAGTTATCCGTATGCTCACTGTCTCTTGCATTGTTATGAATTGAGCCCGACCGCTACTGTACGTATGCTTATCCATTTATTTGCCATTTTTCTTCTTTCATGTAAAGTTTAATAATCCGTGCCTTCTGACATCTATTTACACAAGCGACAGCTGTGACAAGCCAAAAAGTCAAAATACCTCGAAAGTCAGTTGCAATGTTGTTTATTCAGTTCGAAGCTTAATTTTTGTTATTGTTTGATTATCTTGGACGAAAAGGTGTAATAATACAAATTGTATTTGGAGTCGAGAAATTCTTTTATAGATTTTAAATATTATAGTGTTATAGTTTAAATGATGTTACTTAGGGTTTTTTGTAGCTATGATTTTAATGACTGTCGTAGAAACTTGTTAATTCACGGTGAACTATAAAATATAGTAAATTAATTGTTGGTTTAACTGATTTCAACCTTCAAAATGGTAATTTTTTCAGAATAAAAGAGGAATCATAAAAACTTACGTTTTCTAACTGATTACAAACCAATAAACTAATTGCATCCCTATAATTATTCACGTGATTATACTTAATGAGATTTTTATTTTTTTATCAAGTCTGATTTACTCTTGACGCCTAATTTTATTATATACGGACTTGCAATTGTTAACCAAAAATCTTGCCGCAATTCTACAATTGTCTTGCATTTTAGATCTCGAAACCTCGTATAACGGAATTGGAAATTTCTACACGAAATTCCTAATATGTATCAATAATAATAACTAATAATTTGAGATAAAATAGGAAGAAATAATGAATGAATTTATTTGCTATTATACTACAATGCAAAATGTATTGCCTAAGCTATATTCATTGATTCAAATTCATTCATAGTATATATAAAATTGATTTAACAGTTATTGTCGTCGCCACGTTCATTATTGAAGACTAGTTTAATAGCGCTTCGCTATAATCATATATTTAATTATATCTGTTGGTTCATGTATATGCAAAATCCCCAACATATTCATATTATTCAAAGTATCACATTATTAATGATAAAACTATGAATTTATTATCGTGAAAAATTCATGATCGACACTTCGGACTACTAGAATTCCATACGATCCCACTTTAAAGCAAAATTTTTTCCATTTCTTCTGAATTATTTTCGATGAGTTAAAAAATACTTCTATCAAATAGATGGGCATTTGTGTACAGATACACGATGCCGTAGATAAAAGCTGTCAACATTCTCATACATCACACATTTTATCCGATTGTCACTACAGGGACAAGAATCTTGTATGCTTAATACGTACCGTCAGTTGAAAAAGAATAAAGTTGCAACGCCTCCCGTAAATCTAGGTCTTACTTATCGATTCTTAGACATGATGCATCTATTCCAAATTCTGCGAACAGTACTACGAATGTGATGTGCGGCTGACTAATACTTACATGCGTGAAATTTGAAATACTTGATCGGGAATATATATTCCTTTTCACAAGTGAATCCTTACAATTGTGTAGGCAAGTAGACATAACGTACACGTACACACCAGAAATCTCACATATACATACAATGGTGGAAGTCATATAAATGATGTAACAGATACTAATCTGTTGGATAAAGTGCTTTCATCCTATACGTTTCTTTTCAATCTTATCAACTGTCAGAAAGATCTTGATTGAGATTTATTTTATTTATTTTGCTTAAATTGTTATATGTCGTGGTGATTTTCAAGATCTATGGAAGTATTTCGTACTTCATGGACGCATGTAAATTTGCCAAGATATTTGTATTCTGTTCAATTGGTAGCAACATATTTTCAAATAAAATAAATATTAATTCTTTTTTTATCGTAAATTAATCATTAATATTATAATATAGAGTTGACGCTTCCGTCTATAAATAGTACCTCCTTGATAAAACAAAAGCTTTTATTGATTCATTAATTATATTTATCGATTCAATTCAATTCTCTATAAATAAAATTGATAATTATCACATATTGCCACATATGCTGTAAAATATCTAATAAAAATATTTTCAAACGTTTAAGAAATTTAATTCTTCATTTTATATTCATTTTACAGATCAAATATAAAAATTAACTGTAAAATAGAAAAATGTATTTATTATAAAAACATAAAGAAATCATTAAATAAATCATATTCAAATTCTTAAAAATTTATTCTTAAAAACAAAAATACATTCGTTAATTTTGATAATGAACAGATTTTTATATTGAATCTAATATTTGATATAATGATATAACTTTTCTCCAATTATGTTTTCTTCACATTAAAATTTATCTATTATAGTGTAGTAATATTTCACTATATATTCTATAGTCCTTATTAATACAGAGTATATGTTTAAGTATTATTAGAAAACTGACCAAAGGGTACGTAAGAGTTTTGGATATAATCATTTTATAATTTTATATTATTATTATATTTTTAACCGCATATGGTAATTTAAGTACACAATATATAATAATTAAAAGTATTAGATTCATGCTAGTCAGTCTTTCATATAAAAAGAACTATTGACGATTTATAAAATTATAGTTAAACACGCATCACAATGTCTGGAATAAAAATTGAATTTAAAATAAAATGTCATTAAATAATTTAAATAAGCATAATGTTTATTTTATGGTATTTATTTTAACTACTTTAAAAAAATAGTCTTACAAAATTTAATACATTTAACGTTTTTCAATACATATTACTCGTAATTGTTTTTAC
Organism: Wiebesia pumilae; assembly: GCA_018907045.1. Lineage (NCBI taxonomy): Eukaryota > Metazoa > Arthropoda > Insecta > Hymenoptera > Agaonidae > Wiebesia > Wiebesia pumilae. The sequence continues at coordinate 7,560,301 of JACCHZ010000127.1, forward strand.
TATTTCTCTCTCAAGCTTTTAAAGTATTTCTCATATAATTAACAATATCCATCAGTAAAATTACTCAAGTTTGTAAATCGACGTGTTCATGTATACATGAATTTATACATGCACATTTTGATTGATGAATTTGAAATTTTGAATTACACGTTTGATGATTTCATGTTTTTATATTCTTATAGTAATATTTTTGAATTTTCCATAATATTATTCGAATGAATTATTGTATTATTAACTATATTTCCTACGTATTTCAAATACTAATTTATAAATAACAATGAACAGAATACGCTTTTTGAGATTTGAATGACCTTTTAAAATATTGTTCGTACCACTTGTTACAACAAATCAAAAAGAATATGAAATGGTGTAAACAAAATAGTCAATAAATTTCAATAATTTTATAAAATAACTAATTTTATAAAATAACTATATCTATGTTTATTTTAGTACTTTTATATTATCAAATAATTCACATTATAAATTAGTCAAATTATTGAAATAACAAGAAGAATAAAAGTACATTTCTCGAATCGCTAAAACATCAAAGCTAAAAATGATTGAGGTCTTAAAATCGAACAGTATGATATCAAAAGCCGTTAATCATAACATATAGAATAACGAAGAACATTTATATATCGTAAAATAACAACGCCATTTAATCGATGTTCTCGAATACTTTCTTGGCAAATAAATATATTTTAAATATTTCTAATATACGACGGGGGAACTTTCATTATATGTACGATGTTCGCTACCTTCAAAGGTCTTATTATAAATTATTCAGCATTTAAAGTTTAAGCTAACGATTCGAAGATTAGTCGTTGGAATAATTTTTACGAATTATTCGAAATCTGAAACCTTACTTGCTCTAGAGCGTAATATTGCTCCTCTCTCCTTCACTCTTTCGTTCGGTCTTTCACTCTTTAAGAGATGATATTTGCATTTATACATCCCTTTCTCTAGCGCGGTTGACTCCGGCGACTCAGACTATGGAAAGTATTTTCTACAATTTGCTAGTCTACCGTACCATTTCGTGCTCCACGCGCAACCTCTTCTCCATCAAATATTCACGAGTTATGTAATCAGTATGCGTTATATCGGGCTTTTTAGTGTACCTGCCGGGTAATTTTCAACGCCTGCATTGCAAGAGCCCAAAGAGCTGCCAAATTGATGAGATCGACTCATTCTGAAACGAGGCAACTCTTTTTCTCTCTTCCTCCAACTTTTTAATATTCCACTCCCAATAACCAACATTGAAAGCGAGCTTGTTCTCATGCATCAGCAATAACGTAACTGATTTTTTTCATCTTTCGAACATACTCGTACGATGAATGCACGAAGCTCGTTGCTTGAATCTATTAGAACACGAGTTATCAACGATCCGAAAAATATCTATATTTTTTTCGATGCATTGCTACATTTTCTCACGATTTACTTAACGTCACATCCCCATGTAGAAGCCCGACAATTGAAAGACCGGCAACTCGTTCGACACAGCAACGAAAAAGCTTTCGTACATTCTCGAAATCCCTTTCGGGAAACAATCAATTACTCAGTAGCAGAGGCAGCACAGCCGGACATTTCTCACAGTACTCTCCCGTTCCTCCTTCGCTTTCTTTTACCTCCTCTGACGCGCTGTGCAGAAAAAGCGCCTCTCGCGGGCTGAGGACGACGGGAAATGCGTTGCTCTCGCGCTAGAACGACAGAGACGAATTTCCAAGTCTGGCCCACACCAGCTGCGAACCGCCGCCATCGGATTATAGCGACGGTTTAAAAAAAAAAAAAAAACATCGAGATGTTCCGCATCTTTCAACGAGCGTCTGCTTCATAATTGAAAACCATCAACCCCGTTAATACCGACGAATCTTAAATGTACAGTCTTCTTAGTTACGGCATTTTTAAGCTTCTAAACAATAAGAGTAGCTTATTTCTATGTTCTTTTCGTTAAGCTTATTGCTAAGCCGTAATTTAAATGTGATGTGATTTAGATGTGCATTCTGAGATGATTAAAAGAAATACCGATTTAATATGGAAATCGTGCTCCGATATTTCGTGTATATCTACGTATTTCATACCTCTAACTAATCGAAAATTTCGAAAGAGTCTATTTCTACAATTTGCGTATTATTTTTAGCTTCTTTATATATTCTTCTCTGTATCTCGCAGCGATTTCAGAAAGTTTTACTATTTTTAGATTTTGTTTGACTTGAAGCGAGACTGATATTTTGACCGGACTGTACCGCGACAACCATCTTAACATGTAACACGATATGCGCGTTTGATTAATTTCTGCTGGTAAATAGCGATCGCCTATTGAATTATTTGTACACCTAGGCTTGATAACGCAAGAGGGGTGAATAATTTATTACGTTGCCTGATTACTTTTTGCATTACACGACAGATAAGCTGTCGAGAACCTTTTCATCCAGTTAAAAAGTTGATTTTAAAACTTTTAACTATGCATAAGATTAGATTGCTTGCTACACATTAATTGATTTTAAAACAAATAGTAGAAGCGTGAATGAGGCCAATTACTCTTTGGTCGTTAGCGCATAAGATTTAAATGTGCAATTACTAAAATATCACATGCATTTGTGTATATTTAATAATCGCGTTAACTTATTCAAACGAAGAGAGAAGTTTTTATTAATTTCGTACAAAGCAAACACTTTTCTCGCTTGAACTAAAAATAGTTTTCGATTGGAAAATTTATCGAGCTTAGTGTTTGTAACCTTTCGTTACTGTTTAAAACTTTTGCTTATTACTATACTATTTAAAGACAATATTTTCAATAATTATCATACTTATAATTACAACTTTGCAGGTTTACTATATGACTACATGTCAGAAGTTGTACGATCTACTACATTCTGATTTCGTTTATATTATATAAAAGTAACGTAAATAAATGAATAAATAAATATAGAAATAATACTTAAGATTACCTAGAAATTTTAGTAAAAATTTGCAAATTGGCCTGAATATTTTACTTTCTTCTTTACTGCATAATGTATATTATAAATAACTCAATTTTATAAGCCGAAAAATCCGAAATCAATATTAAATATAGTTAAAATCATAATATTCCTCCCTTATGAGCAGCTATTAAATATAAATGTTTAATTTGAGATACGTTTAAATTCGCTTTATGATATAAGAATTCTGAAGGTGGTAACCAGTTTTGTACAATATTTACGGTATAATTATATACATGAAATTATTTTCATACGATGCTTAATTTTTCTTTTTACCATAATCAATACTATTGTTCTCATGAAAATTGTATGTCAATACACATATTGAAAATGCTCTCTATATTAATTTTCATTTAAACGCGATTTAAAAATTTTAATAAAAATTATAATTTTTACTGATAAGTTATATTAAATATTTGTAGAAAGAAAATGCTTAAAGTATCAAATGCAGTTGTTGTATTATGATTTCTGTTTAAGTAATTCTATCGATAAAATGACCTCTAGAATAGATGTTGAATATTGACACTTGAAGACTTCAATGTATATGAAAAGAAAATTAATTAATTTTTTAATTAATTTTTTTAATGTAAATTATCGTACAAAATAAAAGAAATTCGCAAATTTTATACATAAACAATTATTATAATAAGGGTACTTAAAATTCATGACACAACTTTTTTGCCGAGCAGTATAATAAATTATAATTAGAAATATTTTTAAGAATGTTGAAGAAATATTCTGAAGTCGATCAAGGCGTAAGGTTTCTGGAGCTTAGGCCAGGAGTTATGCCGGAAGTAACGTTATAGCGGGCGCAGGCGCAGTAAGGAGTCAAGGAGAAAAAGAGGTTTCCACAACACTCTACATCTTATAGTTAACGGAAGGTCGCACCAGGGAGGTTTTACTCCCCAGTCTTCTTGACTCCGTGGATTTAAGACCGTAGAACGCCATAAGGGAGAATACAAGAATACGAGAGTAGGATTTTACTTCGACCGCCTTTTGCGGTTCTAGTCTTTTATTCAACTTGCTGGACAATACATGCACTTTCCGCTTTTCCGCAGACTTTATACAGGTAACTCTCCCCTTTGGCTGTTCTTATGTTACAACTTGTATCTCGTTTTCTCTTTTTTCTACTTTATTTATAAATATTTAACAATCTCATAGAAAGGGAGAAAAGGTTGCTAAGTTTCAGGAAAACACTACCTCTAGATTATCTAATCGGATTAATTTCTTAAGTACGCACGTATAAATACACACGTGCTATTGTAATTACGAATGAACGCTGCCTGTACACTGCGATATTTTTGTAGTAAAAAATAGCTAAGTAACTTAGACATTACAGTTTGCATTTCAAACGAAATTTTTCTATTTTGACCTTATTTTAATTGAATAACAAATTTAGATAGCTAGGATTTTTTAATGACTTTTTGATATGCATGGGTTTACGATTACAGTAATCTTCTGTAGCTTTGTGCACTCGTCAGATTTCAAACAACTGTAAACAATTTAACTAATATTTGCTCTTTATACTCCATCCCTTTATAAATATCATTATGAATAAATTATTCAGCTCGACTTTTTTCTACTACATTCTTATATATAAATTAAAACTTTAATAAGAAAAAATACTCAAAAGATTATGATATTGAAAGAACTGGAATATTTATTTTAAATGAATGGATTTTAATTATTAATGTGTGATGATAATTTAAATTATTGTACGATTATATAAAAGATCTTTGTATGGGTTTTACCTGAATTATAAAATAATAATTAAATAAAGTTTTCTAATACAAATTATTTATTTATCAATAAATCACAAACATATTTATCAGCACACTAACGATTTATTATTTTCTGATAATAAAATAACGATTAATATAATTAACGTTAGTTAAATTATACGGTATTTAATAATGAATAAGTATTACTATCAACGTTATCTCAAATATATGACCAATATACATTTATTATAATTATAAATTAAATTGAAATATTAAAAAAAACCGACACCACATCAAATATATTTTTCAGATTCAAGTTCCAATCTGTTTTTCTGTTCCCTAGATAATTAAACTGGAAAAAGGTTATAATGAATTATTATCCAGGAAAAAAGGGCGCGAGAAATTCGACAAGGCAACAGTCATTTTCACCCTCACCGTTCTTATCATTTTTCCTTCTTATGTTACAAGATTAAAGCTAAATCTATTTTATACGTAGTTTTCTCACTTAATTAAGACTTACAATAAATATTCTCAAAGGGAAATATTTTTCTTAATTTTATCATGAATAATATTTTAAATTTTAAATATCTTACAAATTACACGGTATTTAGGTATTACAAAATGTATTACAGAATATTAAAGTAAAATAACATTTCTTGATGATTTATTAAATAGATTAAAAGGAAAAAAAAAACATATTGTATAAAAGCATTTCTGTTGCTTAATCCATTAAAAATAAATATCTTTATACGCTAACCTATAATGTTGTAACTTCTATTAGAATTAAACGATGAAGAAAGAATATGAAATAAGTGAAAAATAATAATTCCAATAGGAATGCGTCTTAGATAAACAATAGTATTATTTATATTTTACGCGAAGTTTGGCAAAGAAGAAACATATTGTAACCGCTTTAATGTAATAAGGTTTGTAAAGAACGTGTGTTGTGGCTGCCGTTTAAGAAAAAAATAAAAAAGAGACGAACCAACGAAATGATTTCTGCATGCTGTAGGTGGCCCCTATTGTATGAAAACTACTTACACGAGAAAAACATACAGTTGAAGTTGCCAAGAAAAAACAGGTTAGACCAGATGTTGATTTTGTTCACATGTTTTGCGGTGATAAAACATGTCGTAATCATTTTTCTTTGTTTTTGCAAAACTTAATAAGGTACTGCAATGGCTAAATGAAAGGGATTTTCAAACTAATAACTGGCCATTTTTATGAATTTATATTCTTTATGATTTTATAAAAGTGGATAGTTGTTGCAATTTAAAGTTTATTTTAAAAGTACTGTTTCTATCAAGCGCTACAAATAGAAATATATTAATAACCAACCTTATATAAAAGAAATTAAAATTAACGAGTGATGGGTGTCGGTGAAACCTGTTTCTGGCTACACAATTAAAGCTACAAACACAATTTTCTATTTGCGTCATACTTCAACAACAATTAACTGTCAATTTACGACAAATCTCATAAAAACTTGGGAGGCATTTACTGTTTCTTTAATAGAAGTAACGGGTAATATATACATTGCAAAAATAATTAGCATCTCACTATTACTTCTTAGAAAAACGGCGAAAACGAAATGAAATGTTTATGGAGCGCATATCGTAAATCATCATTCAGAATTACTGAAGTTACGAAAACGAAAGATAATTCCAATACCAAAAGCAAGCCTTACAAATCATCATTTATTCTGCTATTGATATTTTTTGGAACCACTCCCAATAGCTCACGATTAAGAGGTACGTTGCTCTCTTTTAATCCGTACCTGAAACTTCAGGATTCACGTAGTCAAAAAAGACCGAAACGCGTACCAGGTGATTTTCATTCTATCAAAAACCAAAAGAAAGAGACAAATCTAAAATTACAAAGCATCACTATCCTCCGCAAGGTTAACTTTTACACATCAGGCTTAATGAGAGTTTGAGCGAATCGTGTACTCGCACATGCGACCACCGATGCATCGCGACGTCGCTCGTTAGACGAAACTCTTCACTTCCGAGTGAGACGACGGCAACCGCTCTCTTTCCTTTTCTTTTTCCATCCCGTGCCACTCTTGAAGCCTCCTTTTCTCCTCGTTTTCCTTTTCATGGTCATTCTCTTATTCCACATATTTCCACGTTCTCCTTCCGCGCTGTTTTTGTTTGTTAATTCGACGGCAATGCCTTTTTTGCTCATTGTTTTAAACTTGTGCAGTTGAGAGTCAGGCTTCTGTGCACTTAAGCTTACTGTAAGTAAATTTAAATTAAAGGTTTGAAAATTAAAAATACTTATGCGAGTTTTTTTAATAAGGCTTACTGAATGTCTGCATGTTAAATATTCGTTTACCTAGGTAATTCCCTACAAAAGTAATTAGCATAATTTTATTAAGCTTTACTTGACATTCTAATTCTCATATTTCTAATTTTTATTGAAAACATTTATCAGGATTCTCTTAGATTAAAAAACTGACCATAATTTAGTCATCAAACTATTAGATTTTTATTGTTTGTACGATGCATTAATTTAAATAGTATTTAATTAAGTACATTACTCAATGATTCATTTTAGAAGCAGCCATTTCCTTAAGATCATTAACCGATATATCAATTTAAATTATGTATCAATTTAATGAAACTTTTTTTCAATGGAATTTTGTTGCCTGTATAATAGTTTCTTAAGCAATAATTTTCATTTTGCTGTCATATTCAGTACCTTCTCTATAAAGTATTTCTAAGCTTTAGAATTTTTCATCATTCTCTACTAATGTTCTGCACTGCTATACATTTATAAAAAGAAATCTTCAGCCTTTCCAATTATATACTTAAAATATAGTAACCAAAACTTTTTCAGGCTTTAAAACATTCTTTTGTTTGGCACATTACCTTTCTATGAAAAAATTCAATTCTTGTCAAGACTGATCCGTTTGAATAGAAAAAAAATTGTGCTTTGTAGTCTTACAGTGAACTTACTTGATTAATGCAAAGAAATCTTTGAAACAATAGTTTCATTTTTAAACAATAGACACTAATTCCTCGACGTTTCAATTACTCCACGTATCGAAAACTTTTCATTTGTCTATGACACTGTCAAGATCTTCGGACTGCGCAAAAAATGTTTTAAACAAATTGATCTGACATCACAAAATCCTCCTTTAAAAATTACTTGATATATAAATGTCAGACAAACACGAGGACAGGATTTTTTCTCTGCTCCAAAGAGAATCTGCAACACTGAGATCCCTTGGCGCTTTGAAAGCTATTTTCATTGTCCGCCTTCCTGGAGTCTGTTCATTTGCTCCCCTCAGACGAACAAATAGGGATGCTTCGATTTTGCCCCTTCGTATAATTGCATTATTTACTTTCAAACCAGTCCAGAATTATAAATGGTTTATCTGGGAGTAGGAAGTTTTTGATTTTTAAAATTCGAATAAAATGTTAAAATCTTAGAATAAATTGGGATCTCCGTATAGTTATAATAATTCCCAATTATTAAAACGTGTATCGGAAGAAATTGTAATTCTTTTTTTCTTTTAACCAATTCTGAACAAATGAAACAATTATTTCAAATTAAAGGATATATTATTTTTAAAATTTGTGTTTCTTAATGTATATTATCGTATTCAAAGTTATATTCATCTAATAAACTACGTTACGGACATTTTTTCCAAGCTTTCTAAAACTTTCTAAAATGCAAACTCATTACAATTCAAATTTTCTATGAAATTTTTGTTTGAGATCTTCAACTATTGCAAATCTTTATTCTCTTATATTTTCCCGCAACATTAATAGTAGACAAAATTCATTTAGGATCATCAATAATATCACACTGACATTCTTTGAAAATCAAATCAACTTTAACACATAATATTGTAAAATACTATTCTGAAATCGTCCTAACCTTTTATCATTAATCTGGCGATACTTTATAAGAAACTAAAGTATCTAAATATCTATTAAAATTTGATTCTGCTAAATGTAACTTTTTCCGTCTTGTCTCAGAGCTGGGAGCTTTTATTGAGACAACTGGGCCTTCCTTTCGAAGTCGAAACTATATATCCGTGATTCATCATCAGATAGAGTGCATTTAAGCATTGCAGGAATATAGATATATAACTTCATTTCTCATTGCCTAGCCATTTTATTCTACCCTAAAAAAGTTATATAAGAATTTAATAATTTTTAAACAAATCTGTAGGCACATGTTTCATGCTTGAATCTTTAACGAAAATTACTAGTCATAAACAATATTAAAATCTTTAATTCTAACTTCTTACGCTATATTATCAATCGGTTATTAAAATGTTAACTAATTTACGAATTACTTCGAAGCATTTACACTTCTTGAGAAACATACCTTTTACTTAAGTATTACAAATTTGACAGAGCAATGAAACCTAACATATTTAATTTATTACAAAATAGAAACTACACACTCTATCAGATTAATAATTTATATACTTACTAAGAATGCTAAAATACATCGACATAGAACAAAACACTTTTTGGACTTAACATGTAGAATACACATAGAATTAAACATTAAAATATAACTTAGATATTACCGAATATAATATTTGAATACTTGCCGGATTTTTCTCTTGGTAATTACTTTTATATATTTATAATCGAATAAAGATCTTGTATAGAAAATTTACTTTAAAAATTAATAAAATAATGTAACAAAATGATATACAATCAAATTTCAAATTTCAGTGTGATTCCAATATTTATTAATAACTATACAATATACCAATTTTCAAAAATACACTGGAGCATAATTTTTCCTGTGAACTGACACATGTTACATATTACTATTAATGTTAAATTAATTATTTCTGACTTTGTAAAAAAAATAAAGACTATTCTGATTTTAAATTCATTCCATCGTGCACATTGAAAATAATTAATTTTAATACACAATTTATACGGAAAAATAATTAATTTATCAATTGGTTTATTCATAAAAAATTTATCTTTTGACATATTTATGGTACATAATAATACATAAATTGTAAAAATAATAAATCAGATAGTATGTATATATATATATATATTAAAATATTTATTTCTTACCGAATGAACGTTCGTGACATAAAGAGTTGAAAATGATCAAATGTTATAAAAAAAGACTTTAAATTATATAAAGCAAGAGGAAAGGTACAAGCAGTACGCAGAAGAAATTTAAAAGCTTGCTTATACTTATATCATGTAGGAAGTGACAGTAGAGCAAATATAAAACGGAAACATTTTTGCTGGACTATTATTAGGTTACTTTTGTGTGGCGTTTAATGATACGTTAATACGAGTGCGCGAAAATTGAATAAAACTCCTCATGATGAATAATAATCACGATATTGCTCAGCTTCACTTTCATATAATTTTTCAAATAATATTATTATGATAATGAAAAAGTATTACTTATCGTTCAATAAAGAAATTCATAAAAGAAATGAATTATTTTTATACTTTGTAACGTATTTAACAGGGTGGCTTATTTCTTATGTTGAACTTCAAACAGCAATTTATTCCTCCTGATACGAATATATTTTTTATCATTATGTAGCTACGCTTTAATCTTAAATTTCGATAAAAATTTGAATTTTTATTTGAAAAATTAAAGTACTATTCAGAAAATACACTTTAATTTTCATAAAAAATTTATTCCAAATATATCCAGTAATTGTTAAAGCATTTTAAATACTAGGAAATTTGATATTAAAAGAAATCTGTCTTATTAATAATTTAAAAATTATCTTACATTAAATATTGAATGAAATTTTTTATTATAAAATTTTCCATATTATTTTATTTGTGAGTCTTATAATTTTTACAAAACTATCTTTAAAAATATAGCATCTCTATTATTTATCTTGATAATTTGCAATTTCACAAAATATGTATCATTACATTTATAAAATGAAAACTATATTTTATTAAAAATCTTTCTCTGCAATCATTTATAATATAGAAGAATATTTATTATAAAGATATAAAAAGTAGTATTGAGTACATTTAAAATGCATGAACTTTACATAATTATATTAAAATTGTATACCATTATTAATTATTAATAATTAATAAAAACTTAAAAAACTAATAAATGAAAGTTTATATAAAAATTACTTTATTTAATACTATAAATTATTTTTATAGTATATTTACTATAAAGAGTTTTCAAAGAAGCCCTTGATTTTATTTGCCTGAATGCTTAAATAAATAGAAAATAAAAATTACGATATGAGAGTAATATCATCCGAGTGAAAATATGATTTGTAGATGTTGTTTTTAATATTTTTATAAAAATGTTTACGTTTACAAGGATTTTAATCATTTGCATACGAATAATAATGAATAAAATGATTATTTAATACATAAATAATAGAATTCTTCTGTAATCCATAGCTCTACTGAGGCTCTCAATTTACTTCCTTTGCAATCATTCAAGCTATATCTATGGGTAAAAAATATTTTTACATAATCAATAAAAATATGGAATTATTGTTCTTCAAACTTTTTGTATTTTTGTTAAAACTGTGAAACTGTAGAACATATATTACTTGAAGATCTACCATACGAATATTTAAAATATAAACATCCTAACATACATACCCTTCTTCTAATATCCGTTGTTTATTTATTATTAATATATAAGAGGATAAATTAATTTAGATCAATTATAATCAATGTTTGTTAATGTATCACCATATAATATCTTCTTGACCGAGAAATTATACATTAAATTATTCGAAAAAATCAAATATAGCTGTAAATATGTATATCATAAGTTAGGTCATAAGAACTTTTTTTTCGTTATTAAAATATAAAATATTTAAATTTCTATAAAAGAATCATTAAATTTTCTAAATTTCTAATGGATTTCTAAATTTCGTTCTAAAATAAATAATCATACCAAACTGCTTTTAATAATTTTAATTTCCAGTAAAGTATCCGAAGTATAACAAAAGAATAATTTAAAATTAATATTGTCGTTACTTTCAATACTATAACATAGCAATATACGTTAGGTTGAGCTATGTTAATTGAAGAGCATTCATCGATATTTTGTACTTGAATATTTAGATTCCTCTCTTTATCTTTATTTATATGAGTTTTTGATTGCCGAGTACTTGTATAAAGTATATAAAAATATATACTATACATTATACACTTTGCTTTGAATTATTTTTACACATTTTTACACATTCTCTATATCAAATGAGTATATTTTTTACAGCACACGATGTTTGCTGAATCACGAAACTATAAGTCGGTAAATCTATTATCAGAGTAATTGGCTGATTTTTCATCTGCAATTGGTATTTAATTTCAGAACATTTGTGCCTTAAAATAATAATCTATAAATTTTGTATTTAGCTTCTTCGCATAAAAATGTTTGAAATATCATTTTAACACTGGTTTATTTAGAGAGTAATTAAATGTACCTCTCATTTTTATCGATAGCTCTTTGATAGCCATAATTAAATGTTCTGATTTAAAATAAACCAATTGAATGGCCTATCCTTTAATTTCAAGCTTATTAATACTTTCATTGTACTCTCATCATCTGTATACGAGTTTTGTACGAGCTACACTTGCCTCTCCAATCTTCAAAACGTATTTCCTCGTTAATTAAATTCAAGAAATAGATCACCAATCACTTGTATACCAATATTAGGTGATGCTCTATATATTTTATAAAACTGTAAATGTCTATTATCACTTGATTTAAGGAATTATTTATGAACATAAACAGATATTTTTAAGACAAAAAGAAAATTTATCTCAATTTTAAAAACCAAAATTAAATACAGATCATTCGTTTCACGTATGTGTTGATATCATAAACATTAAACAAATTGAAAACGTTATTTTAAAAATGAAATTTTTTAATGTGCGGCTCAAAAATTCGCAACTGATAAATTTTTCTATGGAAAACCGCAATTTTTTGTAAATAAACTGGAACTTTTAAATTTAAAAGTCTCCATTCAAACGTTTGGTCATAAATATAAAAAATTTTAAAAAAAATGTGCTTAAAATTTTTTTTTTATAAATTTTAAATTCCAAGCGTTACTTCACTTTTTAAGCTACTAAATCAACAATTTAATAAACTTCTGAGCTAATGTTATCAAGATTGACAACGATATTGTACTCGAAACGAGTTTTGCTTTTGAAAAATGCAATAAATAAATTTGATTGCGTACTCTCTTTAACGCTTTCCCTTATCGACAAGACAACTTAATTAATTTCTGAATAAATTCTCTTTCCTTTACAATAATACGACTTCTCATGATGTTTTTATCAGTTCGTTGTTGATAAATTGAAAATCTCGATTAATCGATTTTCTTTTGTTAAGTTTCTTATGAAATTTATTTTTCATCAATTATTGTCATTTACTAAATATCTTCATCGAATCTTTGCTTCCATATAGTTATAAACTCTATACTTTAAAATCTTTCTTATAGTTACCAAAATGCAATTGTTATCGTATCGAACAATAATTCCTATCAACCTAAATAAAATTGCTTACTTGACTAATGTTGAAATAATTTGTGCCAATTATATCCAATTTTAATTCTTGTAAATACTTGTAATGATCATAGACAAATTATATTTATAAATAAGATCAACTCGTGCTTAGAAATAATGGGTAAGCTATAATTTAAATCAAATTTATTTACACACGTCTAATATTCATATCGTTATTTTCTCTTTCACAATGGTATTTGACTCGTAATTCATAGAACAGGAATGCTTCATAAGTAAATGAGGTGTATTCAAAATAATATTCGTTGAATTACAAAAAATATTTATTATTATAACAGAAGTTATAATCGCGCTAATTTTGTAACCTCAATAAATCGCTAAATGCAAAATACGCGGGCAAATATTTATGTGCAACTACGTTTTATATGTATACATTGACATCTTGATCATCATTGTTTAACAAAAAAATGTATACTAAAAAAAGCAATACAGATATATTTTACGGTCAACTTAAAAGATCAAATGCTACTTTTGAATTCCTTATTTTAACGGTAAAATTACTAAAATAAACCAGCTCTAGCTCCCGTCATACTCATTGCGACCGAGGATTTGTTTCTTAAACTGCGAGAAGGGTGGATTTGAGTTGATTCCTACAAATGTCCTGAAAAAGACGAATTATGTCGACATTTCGTTTTATACTTCTTTATAAGTTCCAAACGATCTTTGGATGGAGGTCGGAAGAAGAGATAAAAGTAGTCTTACTTATGCGAGTATTATCCAGTACTGCGGATGTGGAGCGATGCTTTCCGATGAACTCCAAGACGCTCAGTATCTGAAAAAAGACCCTTTTCTTACATTTGAAGGTAACTGTTTCGAGCTTAAGAGATGAAAGTCAGCGAACTACATAGCATCACAAGTATAGACCCAGGAAGTCCGTGAAGATCTGTCGATGGCTGGCAAATAGTGACTATTTCGGAGTGTCAGGAGTAAACGTATAAATATGAATAAATTATAAACCTAAAGCTTATAACTATTTTAATTTCAAGTAGTGCACATTCGTTTAATGGGTCAGTAGTTTAATACATCGATTAAATATTCAGAAAAGATATAAGCTGTGAGCTAATTTTATTAAGAGTACATATATATATATACACACACACACACACACGCACACAAAATATGATTGCTATTAAATTTATTACAGAGATCTTTTATTTCTCTTAAAGTCAATTTTTTTTCATAATAAAACTCAGACAAATTCAGCATATCATGAATTTTACATCAAGAGCACTTAAAGAGAATTTAAATAAAAATTTTATTGTTAAGTTTATTATACATAAGAATGAAAGAAATTAAAATCCAATTTTTTGTAATTCATTAAAAACATTATATTCATAGAAATAATAATATCTAAATCGAAATATGACTTATTTTTCGAAGATTTTTTTTCATAAAAATAACATAAAAATCTCACAAATTTCATATATTATTAACTTTTAATATTATCATAAAATTTACTAGAAAGCTAAAGACAAAACTCTATGCAATTCAACATTATTAAAGCTATTTTATTACAATTTCCTCTCTTCTCTGTTTTCTTACATACCTACTTTCTTATACTCTACCTTATCTCTTCTTTCTTATAAGTTTTAATTTTCTCTTTCTTACCTTCGAAACCATATACATGTATGCTAATGGCGAGGGGGGGGGGAGAATTTATCGTAAAATTACTTTATGCGACGTTACTCGCGCGTGGCCCCTGTTACTTTCTACCTCTCTTTCTTTTTTTGTCTCTCTTAATAACGAATTCGCGTACACCTATTTCACCGTCGTCGATAATGGCCGCCTGATTTTAAAGACGTTGACTGGCGAGGAGGCCTTTGTAAAATTTCTTTTTTATTTCACAAAAGATGAAAGTAGGAGAAATTTTTACAAAGAGACGCGGTTAACGGAGATTAAACGTAGAGTTTCGTAAGTTTATAGGGTCGTACGCAATATAGTATGCCGAGAGAATAAGTAGTAAATTATTTAATCAAATTTAAGTCAGAATAAGAGTTTGAACAATTAAAAAATTAAAAAATATGTGCAACAAAATTTGACAAATGGTAACCACGTTTTACTTAATCGAATGTTACAAAATATCTATATGTATTTTACAATTATTTTTATAAGTCTGAAAGCAGTGGATTAAATTTAATTAAATCAATTTTAATTAAAACTTTACGTTAACTGCCCCAATCATCGACTACCTTAAGTTAAACTAGTACCTATACCAATGCGAATGAAGTAAGTAATAAGTATATATAACTGTTAATGTTATTATTATAAAACGATTTATAAACATAATTTTGTACTAGAAAATGTCAATGTCATTACTAAATATTTTAATCTCTTACGGTTAATCACGCATTACATTATCATTATCACTAATTAAGATTGCAAAATGGAAATAACAATACAGTCATTCAATAAAAATAATTTTTTTTTCAATAGAAAGCTTGATGAAACTTATTACCTTGAAAATATAATATATATAATTTATGGTCAAAAACAGATGTTATTCAAAAGAATCAACATAAATTGAAGTAACAAAACACAATTTGAATACACTTATCAAATTTAATGTTTTTTATAAATCTTTGATTCTTTTAAATAGATTTAATATTCGATTAAAAATAACTAAAGTACTTGTATATAAGTTTCGTGTACTCGATCTTTGTTTTTTATGCCTTTCAAATTTTACAGATTATTTTAAATTTGTCACAAGGTATATATGTTTCTTGCAAATTGATATGTAATAGAAATGTATAAGGTATCGATTTCTTTGAATTATTGATACTAAGAATGTTACAATTTACAGTGCATTAACGTGTTGGAACTATTATTATTAATGTATCTTCAAATGACAAATATAGTTGATCATAAATTTGACGCTAATGTGAAATATAAAAAAAAAATAATTTTCATTTAAACATAAGTAAGAAATGTTTTTTAAACTGATTCGTTAATGTTTACAAACGTTGAAATTATTTGAAAGATGCGTGGAAAATAATTTAATGTTTCCTGAATATGTTAAAGTAATTTGACTAAATTCAAATGAAGTAATTTAAAGTAATTTTGATCGACGGTTTTGTCGATGCGTAGCTTGACTGCGAGAAAGCGCATAAAATGTATAAATTCTTTAGTACACTTAGCTGTGTGAAGCACAACGAATTGTCAACAGCGCAAGAGCAAGAACTCATTGTGGAAGAAATGCTGTTTACGCGCGTACTCGTACTCTTATACGTTTTTTCATGTGTATAAATTGGCCAACAAATGCTTTAGCTTTCGGAATATTATTTTTACATTCGTACCGTCTTTCGAGTATAAAAAAAATCTGCATGCATCTTTATTTACGTGCATCTCAGGACTTCTATATGGAATAAGCAAGATATTTTTACATCGTCGTTACAACGGTTTACACCTTTAATATAAAATATTGTCCGAAAATTCATTTGCACATTTTTCTACGAAGAAGTTCTAAAATTATTTTTCAAAGCGATGATTGTTAAGAATAGATCTTATAAATAGTTCGTAATTACGACCGTTTGAATGAATTTTCAATACCAATTACTGTTAAATATGCAGGTTTGAGCGTATTCGAATTTCAGAGAGTAAGGTAGAATATAGTATTTTTACAAATTTAAATACATACTTTTATAATTATCTGTAAGATTATATAAAATTTCCTTCCTTCTAATGGATAGACAAAGAAAATTTCTTTGCGTTATTACTACGGGATACTTAGGTGAAGAGGTTTCTAGGTTGGGTTTTTTGTATTGCACACAACGTCTTGGTAATTTTAATATGAAAATTTGGATACCTTGCCAAAATTATAATCGGAGAGATTTTACTCAGCGATGCAAAATATTGTAATAAAATTAGTGATTACTCGTAACTATCACAACCACGTAATTACAAATTAAATTATTATAATTATACACATTATTAATATGTATTTTTTAAAATATCGTCGATTGTCATTGATTTTGAACAAGTGATACATGCACACAGTATACTAGAACACTTGTTTCACACGAATACAACAATCAAGAATATCTTCAAAATAAAAAGAATCGTCTATTAGAAAAGATATTTTACTAAATGTAGATAGAAAGAATTTTAACCGATGACTAAACGTTAAACGAGTTAACGTAATTACTTTTGAAAAAGGGTCGCGATTCTTTTGGAAATTTTCATTTTAGCGAATCGTTTGCCTCGGTTTACTTATAAATTCAGACGTGTATTTCCATTCTGTTCGTGAACGTTAAATTTTCTTGGTATTAGGCCTATGGTATATGCACAATCGCTTGGTAAAATTGCACTTTGCGAGTAGTCTCTTTAAGTCTTTACATATTAGCGCGCAGTATTTATCAAACTCTCAAAAGAAAAACGCGAAGATACGAGCAAAGTACCCGAAGATTTTAGCGACTTTCGGATACGTATTGGTGCACGAGCGAGTCAAAAGTAAGAGTGCCTTAAACGTTTATTTTGCATAACGGCGACACGGGAAAGCGTCGGAAAGGCTGGCAAAACTTTTTCCTAATTTTTTCCTAATTTTTTCCTCGGGAAGTCATAACCTTGCCCGCAGTATTTAGCGAACGAGGGAGAGAAGCCTCGAGCCGAACAAAGGAAGGTTCTCTTTTAGCGAAAGAGTCGAGCATGTCGCCGATCGACGAACCCCCGTTAATCTCTCTCGCTCTCCTCGCTTTCCCTCGTCCTTCGCCTTGGTTGCCGCCTTCCCTGGAGTCGAAGAGCGCGCGCACATTTCGGCTCGCGGCCTCCGCGCACACGTACGCGCGCACGCACACGATTACCGCGCCTCGACCAACGACAGTGGACAAAGAGATCGCGCCGATCAGGATTTCCTCGAAAGGTCCGCGTCTTTCCCCGAGACACGGTGATCCCATCGGCAATCGTCTGGACGGTCCCCCCAAGACTTTCCAGGGCAAAGCAGCAAAGCAGCGATCCCGCTTTCTTTGTTCCGATCGTTTCCTCTTCCCGCGGATTTTTGCCGCCTTTTTCGCCCTCCCCCCGCTGGAAAGGCTTGGCCCGCGCCCTTGCGCGATCGCTTATAAAAGAGGAGCGACGACGCGGGTTTAGGGAAAAGAAGAAAAAATGGGCGAACGTGTTGCGCGCCGACGTGGTGTACTACCGGCGAGCTAACCTAACCCCGGCTCGACGTAGCTTTCGCGTGGGAGCGAGAGAGACGGAGGATTCGCGCGCGCACGCATTTCGGACCGGCGGCAACGACGGCGGCTACGGCGGCGGTCGCGAGAGGAGGAGAGTCTCGTCGCTCGACTTGGTTTCTCCGCTCGTTCGGCAGTCGAGGCACGACGAGGCACGCGTCGAGAAGGCAAGGGAGAGATCGACGGAGAGAGACGACGAACGAGAAAAACCAAGAAGGAATAGAAAGAAAGAAAGAGAGAGAGAGAGAGAGAGAGAGAGAGCGAGCGAGCGCGACGAGGAGGATACAGTTTCTGCTTGGCATCGCATTTTTACTTACTGCACAACGTTATATTCTCCGGAGCACCGAGAGAGAGAGAGAGAGAGAGAGATTGAGAGTTTGAGAGGGACAGTGTCATACGTGCGCGGATATTGAGATATTTACAGTGCGAAAGAGGGAGAGAGAAGGAAGTAGACGCGCGCCGGCCAGAGTGTAGACTACTTGTGTGTGATTCTCGCGCTCGCTTCGGAGTATATCTTCTGAGCCACAAAGAAGAGAAGACGTTTTGGTTTTGTTTTTTTCCATGTTTTTTTTTGTTTTACACATTGTAAGAAAAGGTGTGCGCGCTTCGTATCTCCTGTCGACTTCCAGAGGATTTTTATCCCCTGTGTGAATTCCCATCGATTACTTTACTTTAACAAATTTATACACAACACCCCCCCCCCACACACACACACACACACACACATATATATATATAAATGTACGTACACGTTGGGACATATATATAAACGCATCTATATATTTATATATGTATGGATATATGCATACACGCGCACACATAAATACATATGTATATACGTATATAGGCGTACATATGTGTGCATATGCTTGCGTACATAATATGTATGAATCTACACATATGTAAATGTTTTTTAAGTTCGATGGTTTAGTTGTATTTTTGGTGGAAGATTTTTCCTGGGAATCCAAAAAGTGTGCTGTTCGGTATATGCATTATCGCAAAGAGATCATCTCTTGAACAAGGAGAAGACGGGACTTAACGATCACGGTAAGTTACATTTCTCCTCTCCTCGCCGCTCTTTTTCCTTCTTTTCGAGGTTATGTTATTTCCTCTCTCTCTCTCTCTCTCTCTCCCCCCCCCACCTCCCTCTCCCATGCATCTATCTATCTATCCATCTCTTCGTATTTTTGTTCGTACTTTTGTTCTCCGAGATTCCCAACGTCCTGTCTGTCGCTTGAATGCAAAGCAAGCAAGTGTGAAGTGTGGGGTGGAGGCGATGTGGAGGACACGACGTACGTCCTTCGGCGTGTACAAAATCATTCGTACCTTAGACTTTTTTTATTTTAAGCGAAAAGTACCGATTTTTCAATAGGATTTCATTTGGAAGTACGTTGTATCCACAGGCTGGAAAATACCTAACTACGGTTCTTTGTTCGTACTTCAGGCTCGTATTATTAAAGGTTTTCACGGATTATTAACGTTTAAATTAAATTGAATGCTTTTGAATTTAAATCATTGTAAACAAAGTTGCGTGTAATATAAGAAAGCTAAGTTTTTTATAGCTTTGATAATATACTGATGTCATGCGTGACAAATTATGAAAGCATAATTATTTAAATTATTAATAGGATCATTTCGTTATGAAGTATTTAATAATTAAAATTACATCTGTTTATGCCAATTCCATAGAAATGCGTACGATGTTTTGTTTCTGATGTTATTATATTTAAAATTTTCTTTTTTCTTCAGATTTTATTCAGCCGTGTAACAAGTACGATATTAATAATGAAGTATCACAAGGCTGAGGAAGTATTCAAAATTGAAATATTGTAAACGCGCATTTAAAATTTTCCTTCTCCACAAACAGAGGCTTTCCATTCTTCAAAGACATTCTTTAGATATACCGGAATGTTATTCTACGCCCAACAAATAAAATTGTATAAAATCATTTAAATTAAATTGTGAAAAAGAGTTTTTCAATATTTTTGTATGAGCTCTTCTCAAAGATATTCACCATTTGAATCACGTTACAAGCGCCGCAACGTAATATATTTCAAATAACAGTCCTTCTGCGATAATATATATTATTATCGCAGCTTCTCTTTTTATGTATTTTTAATATTTTTCTAGAACAAAAAATTATAAAAGCAGTGTATTGACAAACAATCTACAAAAAATTTTGATTACATTTC
This sequence comes from Wiebesia pumilae, assembly GCA_018907045.1. Lineage (NCBI taxonomy): Eukaryota > Metazoa > Arthropoda > Insecta > Hymenoptera > Agaonidae > Wiebesia > Wiebesia pumilae. Next base: position 7,580,894 of record JACCHZ010000127.1, read on the forward strand.
AGGATACGTATTTAAACCATACGAACTCCTAGAATAAGGAATTTTTCAAATTTATAATTTATCACTGAAATTTAATGCGCTTATAACAATATATTAAGAGATATTTTTGTTATTTTTTTATATTACCGAAATAACTGCGTTACTTTGTGAACAAACAAAACGCGTTATGTATCATAAAATTCAAAATTTATTATCCCAGATATAAATTTGAAAAATTTTTAAACGACCATATAATGACATAATTTCAACCAAAAAATGTATGAATTCCGATATTTCATTTATGAAGCACCCCTCTCCCACTCCGAAATCAAGAAGCCGTGCCAAACAAGAAATAATTTCATTTTTAAGAACACATGAAGAGTCCGATTAGAAATGAGAAATCAACGTCGAAACTCCGAAAACAAATTAAGACTCCTAAGTACACGAGTTTCGGAAAATAAAATGAAAATATCAACAACTTACACGAACGTGAATTTACGATAGATACTTTTTGGAAATGAAATACAAATAAGAAGAAACAGTACAACTTAATACATGATAATAATAACAGTGATCAGTATAATTTTCAAAAATTATTTAAAAATTTCAATTTTGTTTTCTTACACGTTGAATTTATTTTGTAAATTATAATGTAATGTATTATAAGAAAATTAGTTAACATTGGTACTTGTTGCAAGCACCATAGCGTTTCAGCACCGCAAAATACTATCGCTCTTCAAGTTATTCATTTATTAATATTTGATATCGTAATACTTTATTTACGAATCAGTATGTGTAAATTTTAATATACGTTCCTTCTGATCTATTCAAAGAACAATCCTTTTACATAATATATATATAGAGAGAGAGAGAGAGAGAGGGAGAGAGAGAGAGCAGATACTGAAAATGGATACATATATAATATGCATTATGTTATTTATAAACTATAGTATCCTCGAATACGTCAAACAGTTTTATTTCATTTTGTATCGTAATTTTAAAAAAGTGAATTATTCATGGATAATCTCCGTTTCATTTAACTTCACTTAAAGTATGCAGTTTTCAATTTAGGTATGTCATCTTTGAGTTCGAAAAAATCTTTAAAAATGCAGCAGAAGCTACAACGAGATTGAAAAGAAAATTATTCAACAACGAATTAAAAATTTTGTCGGAAATATTATTTATAATTTTTTTGCATTTCAAACGTAGTTACGTTCCATGAAAATAATGTCTACAGCTTGAAATTAAAACTTTGAAATGGCTTATTTCACGTATGAAACAAACATTATTTTAGAATAAAAAGCGTAAATTATTATTAAATGCTCATTGGTTAATACTAAAATTATAGTATAACGATAAATCCATTGACGTAACAAAATATAAAAGAATAAAAACACAAAAAATAGGTACATGTAAGCATTGGGCATTAAAAAAAAAACATACTTATATACAGCATTTTTTCACGTAAATATTATAAGTAATTAATAAGTTTTCACTTCTTCTTGAAGCTCGTATCTTATTGTAATTCAACGAGAAATTGTTTTCCTAAATTTTATTATGACAACTACACTTTAATTCCTCTACTCGGACATTTAGTGCTAGATTTTTAAATCCATCTGTGAATATATACTTGTTAAATATTATACAATAATATTCAACATAAAAAAGGGTTTAATTTAATTTTCTCGTACGCTATATTCACGATATTTTTAAGCTTATTGTTTGTCTTTTATATACAAAATTAAAACGGTTCTTACAGTGTAAGAAGTCTAAATAATTACGTATAATTACGTATAATAATTCGCAAATAATGTATAACGCAAATATTTTGATGAAATGAAATATCAATAAAAACATACTTTTTGCACTTTATATTCAGCATAACGACATCTTGCAAAATAATATTAACGTTGCCGGATACTCTGGTGGATAATGCCGATGTTTATATAAATTGTACAAGCAAAAAATATCAACATACGAGAAAACGTAATTATGTTTTCGAGATGTTCTTAGCAATCATTTCTTAAATATGATATATAAGTTTCATTATCAAATTTTTTATATTATATAATTCTTTATATAATTCTATATAAAGAAAAGAATATTTTGTTATCAAAGTAGACATCGATTGTTCACAAATTCGTAAATTAGATTAGAGTTAGATAAATGAATCCATTAAAATACTATTCTTGATACGTTCTTTGTATTTATAATATATTTACCGTTGATTTAATTCCCAGTGATATGTGTTTTTCCTTTTTTCCCGTTAAAAAAAATTCTTTCCGTGCATTTAAAGAAAGAAAAGCAATTTCGAGCAATTCGAGGAGAAATCAATTTAATTGTCACATTTACATTGTCGTATTAGAGTTATATACATTTTTCTCCAAGCTTAAAACTACTTGTAGTTACTTGAATATCACGAATTTACTAAAAATTGACCTATAAATTTCAAAGGAGGAAGAGAAAGTATGAGAATAAGGAATTTACCAATTGGCGGATGAATCTCGCCTCCAAAATAAATAGGCGGGCGATTATAAATAGGCCCTTGGAAATAGAAACTGTACGAGAGGGTAATAGGAAACTGCGTCGTAAACTCTGGTGAACTCGTGCCACAATCAAACGAACGCATGGTTACAGCGTCTTCTCGCATCAAAAATGAAATTCGCTCGGTCAGAAGTTGAGACTTAGCCGGCGAACATATTTACTCGCACTTGCGTGCACTGGAAATTATAAACGTCCAGCTTACACCAGATGGCTTTCAGAGATTGTGCACTTTTTAATTAACAGAAATGTACTATGGATTGTTTTGCGAAAAAGTTAATTTTTTTAGAATTATATTAAAGGGATTTTCGCCTAACGTGATATTATTTTACCAAAACTCAAAGGCATAAGAAACACTATCATTTTGATTATACGCAAAAAAATATTACGAATTTCTTTTATCGTTAATTCTTTCAAATGATGGAATAAAAAGTACGATTCATGTACGATTGCCTGTCTCTTAGTTTGTAATTCAGTGTCTTTATTCAGTGAATTACAGCAAAATTACAGAAAAAAATAGCATAAATACCAAATCGTGGTTTTAAGATTAACCCTATCGAATATTACGTGGAGGTGTTCAAAAAGTATTTTTCGGTTGTATTTTGACAATATTATAATCTCGATACTTGGCGCAATAAAGAAAAATTGAGATACAAGTAAGATATATATGGTCTTGAAAAAGCTAAAAAGGAATAACTTCTTATTACAGTCTAGCGATGTAAACTTCAAGCTTATATAAGATCACGTAACTTTCTAATTTATATTAATCGCTTGCCTCTAAAATATTTTTTGTATCTAATTTTAAATAATGGCAAACTTGGATGAAATCTTCAAGAACATGTATAAAAGCGTGGAGCTTATAACGTCGTGAGACGCCTAATGAAGGTGATCATTGTCTCGCAAATCATAAAAAAGCAGCCACACACATGCTTGAGCGTACGTTAAGCGAATAAAAGTTTATGAAATGAAATCGCACCAATGCAACAGCAAATACACCTATAACTCCTGTAACAGATTTGCTCCGCAATAGACGAGAAGTAGAAAGCTGAAATTTACTTTAACAAGCCTCAAGGTCTCGTATTCGGCCAAGTGTAGTCCGCGCCCCATTATCGATGAGTACCGCGCGCTCGAGCATGTTGCGTATAGTCAGCTCGCTCTCTCGCTCTCTCGCTCTCTCGCTCTCTCGCTCTCTTGCGCGTGCGAGCGCGGTCCTTCGGTTTCATTCAGTCGTTGAACTTTCGATGTCTTCTTGCGCCTTCTGGCCGAGTGTACTCTGTCGTCTTTATTAGTGGGAGAGGCCGATTTTCACGAGCTCTACTCGCTCGGATCTCTTTCGGGACTTTTCCAATTGCCCGAGCGTGTGATATTTTATCACCGGATTCGCTTGAACGATTGATCGTCGGTCAATTTAAAATGTACGCTTTTTAAATGCATACGTGATCTTCAGGATTAGGACGAGCTATTTGCGGTAGTTTTCTGTTTTGTTGTTGTAGATAAGATTTCTCCTTAGTTGGATTATCTCTGGTACGCAGATCCAGAGATAACTAATTTTCTACGGTGACGTTACGAAAAGTAGGGTCCACCTTAGTTTGTATCTTAATTTCAAATCTGATATTAAGGGCTTGTACGTTGGAAATAATAAGCAATGTTATATAAAATGCCAAAACATTAGATAGGCGAACAAAAGTCACAAACGAGAATAATAAAACAGAGCTAAAATTCGAGTGTATCCGATATTCCCTATACAAAAATTAAATTTTACTCGTCAAGACGGTAAATATTGTACCGCATGAAAAAGAAATGAAACAAATTCGTGACGGGTTCGCTTGAAATGTATACCTGCTCTCTTGTGTCACATTCCGTAATACGTTTGGAATTCATATTTATGATATTAAAAGGAAATATTAAAAATCTCTTCCCATTAGATATCAAAAGTTCCAGGTGTCATGTATAACTCAATATAAACAAGCAGTACTTGTAAATATTATTTTTACAAAACTACAAACTCTCTTGCGAACAAATTTTAATTATAAGCATTTCTTTGACCACGCATTAAATGAGTTCTTGTTTACAATGAAACCATTAGAAATTTAAGCAACTCTTTTTACGGTTTCACCTAAATGTATCAAGTATTAAAACTCGTACTATATTGACGTACCCTGCGGACACGTTTTTGACTCAGGCTAAAGAGATTTTAGTCCCGGATATGTAGGTGTACTCGTCTAATTAGTTGCTGAAGGCGTTGTAGTATTAAATAATTTATTTTATCTACAAATTATCGATTAGAAATCTCCTTTATAAGAAATTGAATTTTTATACCGAGAAAATTCGAAATTACACGAGTCCTATCTTATATAATTTTAGAACTTGCAAGAGAATTTATTATCGCTCTTTCGAATAACATTATTTTAAAAATTCTATATTCTTAAACTTGTTTACGCGATAAACAGTAATGCTACTAGCTTTTAAATAAAGTTTTTAAGTTTTTAAATAAAAATTCAATCATGTCATAATTTATTTATAATATAATTTGTTTCTGGGAGTTTTCACAAATTTTTGAACATTTGTCGGCGTAGGAAAAAAATTTCAAAGACAATTACTTGAAATTCGATCTAATTACACGCATCTCGTTCTAAGAACTATTTATACTAAATGTCAAGTTTTTAAATATTTCCGCTATAGTTCAATTACAAAGAACTTTAATATTGAAACGTGTGTGTGTGTGTGTGTGTGTGTGTGTGTGTGTGCGCGCGCGCGCGCGTGTGTGCGTGTGTGCGTGCGTGTGTGTGCAATTTTCTTTCAATCGATACTTAAACTCGAAATATTTCGTTTAACTTTAATAATACTATTGTCATTACTCGAAACAAGAAAAATGATAAAATAATGTAGAAGAAAAATTACAGAAATGTGATTTTTTTAATTTAAATTATAAAATTATAACTCAGTATCTATTGGCTTATTGTGTCTTTCAAAGAATATGTTACAGATCTTGAAAAGGTAAGAAAATAGGAATGATAGACCACAGATCTCTTCAGTTATCTAATTATCATTACAAGTTTTTTAACTTCTAATGACAACTGTGATTGGTCGAAATTATTTTACTAAATTCCATCGTGTAATTTTTGTTTCGTTTAAATATTTCTATTATCTGCAATTATTATTGCAAAAAATTCTTCTTGACGAATATATTAAAGTTTCTAATTACGCGTTCAAAGAAATTTCAAGATTTGAATCAATATTTATGCTTAATTTAGGTGAGGGGGCGGAATAATTTAAAAATTACCTGATATGAACGTCTCAATAGCTAAGGCTTTACGTTAATATCTGTCTTAAGTATGTAGGTTTTCTCAATTAATTAAAATTGATATAGACGAAGCTAATATTTGGCCGCTTGGAAATTTTCAGTGTCAATTTAATATAACCATTCTGACGCATTAATCGTTATAAGCCTCGCATTATACGCTTAACCATCCTGTTCAAACGGAAATATCGGAGCTTTTTTATGTTAATAAGCTTATTTCAATTTTAATTAAAAAATTCTATTCGGTCTCATTATTTTGCTCATACGCTTGACATTTTTTATTGACGTTTATTATTAAAGAATGTGTATAAATAACAAGAGAACATTATTTCATTTACATTACTTTCTTTTCAAAGTCAATGAATTGTACAAAAAACTTGTTGTCACGTCAAACACTGTTAGATAAATTTAAAACCTACCATACTCTATGAAGGTAATCCATTAACTGTTAAGAACAAAGTATACAATAATAATTGAGATGTTTATTATTTATGATCGATCGATTTAAAAAGAATGGCGTTTTATCAATAACATTTTGATTATATATTTTTCTTAAAAATATTAATTGAGCCAAAAATAAATTTTAAGTAAAAATGTGTTTACTTTATACTTCTTGAGAAAAGAGAAAACCCTATTCATTATACTCTATTAATAGAGTACAAGTTTCAAAACAAAAAATTAACTTAGAAGAAACATTCAGGAAAAGTCCACTTTCCAAACTAAAAATATGTTCATAACAGAACATATAAAGATAAACTCTTAGGCCATATTGTTGAATAACAATGAATAAAGACTTTAAGAAACAACCGACTTATCAACTCGGAAAAATCTATAACTAAATGCAAAAGCAGTAAAACGGCGAGAAGGTGTTCTACAATTTCATTATAACAATCAATGGACTTATATTATTTTTTTATTTTTATATACCCATAAGAAACAATTAAAATCAAACGTTATACAATTATTAAAGCAAACGAAATTTCAAATAAAAAATTGGTTTAAATATCTCCATATGATTTACATTTATTTCTAAAACTAACATTTTTGTCCACAATATACCGAATAAGGTACAAAAAGAGCACGTTGGATTCATTTTTCATGATTTACATAATTTAATATGTGCATTATTTTAAACTTAAAATTTATAATTTTATTCTCTTCAATTTGCAGCATAAATGTACAAAATATTTTTCAGTAAACATTAACATTATTTAATGCTATTATTGTTGACTTATAAATTAAAATATTTTACATGGTGTATTTCGATATAATAAATTATTTATAAAATATTTTGAAAATGTATAACATTATTGAGAACTTTTTGTTTATTTTCCAATAGTGACTTGGTCCACTAACAAATTTTAGTTTAATTAAATTCATGTTAATTATAAAGACCGATTGTAAGTTAACATACGAGTAACTAATGCAGCGGTTGTTTTTTGTTTTAGCTAAAAATGAACTGTGATAATTTATATCTTTATCTGTGTCTAACTGGGTCTTAAATTTTAATAATTTACATTTTTGAAGCGTTTTTACTTTGAATTGCTTCAAATACATTCTAGTTCGTATCTATTTGTAAATTAAAAAATTGAAATACTGGATAGATATATGACTATCTAAAACAAAGAAATTATGTTATTGAAATCAATGTTGCAAAAAAGGTGAACCAAGTTATGTTAATATCAAATTAAAGTTATAAATACAATTTTGTTTTTATAAATGAATGAATGGTTATTTCTGTAAAAACGAACAAATGCTTAACGCATAATTTTTTGAACAGGATGTCGCCTTTGCTTTTAATCTTCACGGATATACAAATTTTTCATTTCGAATGATATACTGCTGCGAATTTCTGAATTTCAAAGCATTGACACATGAAATAAAAATGTGCTATTTTTATTAAACCTTTAATAATATTTTACAATGAAAGCTAATGAATTTTTGTAGCTGACATTTATCGCATGATTTAATAGTAACATTAGCAATAAGATATTACCTCAATTTTTAATATTTAAATGCATTTAATAATAAAGAAAAAGAATCTAATTTCGAAAAGTAATCTTGATATAAATATTTTTATATTTAAGTTTTAGAAAAAGTTACACATTTCAATTTTTTTATTAATATTATAAAACTAGAAAAGGAAAGCTGCGTTATTGACAAAAATGGAAATACTTTACAAAGAGACCATTCTTGTCCGTATCAGAAAATGTCATGACTAATTCTTTGTCGAATTATCTTATATTAAATAATATATCTTACTTCTGAAAACTGAATACAATTGAAATACTGTATTTAAAATCAGTCAATTAAAAAAATTATATAACACTTTTTTAAAGAAAATGAAACTTCAATAAGAAAATGTTTAAATATTGCTATTTTATTAATTACTAAGCTATCCAATTCCAATTGATAGTTATTGATTATGTTTGTACAATTAGAATCATTAGATATTTAAAAATTTAAGAAATTATGAAATTTACCAAAGTTGCATTTTATTAAGGAATTCTCTGTAAATTAATAGATGACATGGTATTTTTATAAATAATTTAATTAGAGTGTATTTTGTAAAAGAATTCTACAAGTTTTAATGGTACTACAAGTTAAAGGACTAAGCGTATTTCTCTGTTTTTATGTATTGCATATTGGAATATACGTTCAAAGCAAGAGTCCATTAAAAGTTCAAAAACGAAGACCTTAGCCTTCATACATTCGTTAAGAACATTTTTTGCTTTCCTCTTTCACTTATGTGCCAAAATTATTTTATTCAAAATAAAATCAATATAGTCTCAAAAATTTAATTTCTCTGCTATTATTTGAAGACTAAAATTTCAATGGAATAAAAAAATTTCAACAATACAAAATTCGAAAATTGAAATGTTTCTATATATATTTAGAGTACACTTATCACACCATCTTACAAATAAAGGTCTCTAAATTTGTCACAAGAAAAGAGAAATGAACTATAAGAAACATTAAAAACTCATATTTTTTATCACACACACACGCACACACATCATATATCATGTATCTAATGTTTTTTAGTTGTAATGTGTCGTAACAAATGTTTGTGAAATTACCATACAAAATATTTAAAGACCTTATGTACATGTCACAATGTAATAATTTTATAGCATTTTATATTAGTACGTGAAATCATATTTTTACACAAACTTATATTTTTTTTCAAAAATTAGATTAATTGCCTTAAAAAGATGCTCATAATTATGTACTAAAAAATACATTGAAATATTTAACTTTCATATTTATCTGTTTAATAAATTACTGATAAATATGGCGTTTGCTATTTCATACCTTACGTTAATTCAATATCATCACAAAATTATACACCCGAATAAATAAAAACTAAAGTTGTTGTACTTGCTATTTGTAAATAATATCGATTCCCTATTACTTTGCATAAAATTTCTTTAATCACATATTCATTGAAAATCGACGAAGTTTAATTAACAAAGAAAAATTTCTCACGCTGCTCACCGATACGATGCGAAAATCCAAAGACGGTTTCTAACTCTACCGACGTAACGTCATTCACAGACATGGCTTTACACATACTCATCTCATTTTTTTCTTTCTTTCGTCACGCATTCCTTTAGATACACTTTTGTGCGGACAGACGTGCTACATTTTCTCTTTTCGCTTCGCCAACGCCGCCCACTCTTGAAAATTAATTTATTCTCAAGCATCATTCACGATTAGTCACTTGGTTCTCGTATTAGTATATTCTTTTACATAATCGCGGTGAAGGTATGGTGATGATGATGCTCAATGTATTTTGACGCCCAAAGTTGGTCTAACTTAAAACTTTTGTAGTGGAGCTTCCTTGAATCTCGAAGGAAATATTCGATTGTCTGGTGGGTTTAGATAACCCTCCGTATATGTATGTGAGTTAAACAGAATAAAAAGTGGAGTTGGGTTCCTTATTTGAGCTGCTTTGGAAATTCAAGCGACTGCTCTGGTTTTGAATGTCACGTCGAGTTTTATCGCAATTTGTCTTTTCTCGAAAATTCTTTACCCAACATGTCAAGGAAGTACAATTTGTGTTTCTTTGTAGTTTTTTCTTTAATACAATGATATAAAATATTATTATTATTATTATTATTATTATTATTATTATTATTATTATATTAAAGAAAGAGATTTGAATAATTGATAAGGTATCCAAATTACCGACTACACGAATACTTCACAAATATTTCTCTTCTTTCTATAATTTATGATGTGCAGAAAAGAAACTTCGTCTGGTCTGTCTCTTTCGAAACAGTCGCCACTTCTCTAGTCAACGCCTTACAGAAATAATAAGGTAATATAAAATAACCCCCGAGTTCCGGGTTTTGTATTTCTTTGAAAGTTTGCTATTCTATAAGGGTTAATTTAAAAAATCCAACATCTATATTCAGTTATAAAAAATATTAAATTAATTTCTAAGTTAATAATAGAGCAAAAAATTAGATATATTAAATTTAAATGAGAAACGCATAAACTTTGACTCCACATGTTTTATTTTTCGTTTGGTAAATATACGAATTACTAGGTTTCGCGACGGAAGAACACATGTTCAAGCGTTAATATTTGTTTCTGGCAAAATCAGAGCTTTTAAACTGAAAAATAGCTTACAAACTTTACAACACATTACAGTTATATGGTCTTTATTTAACTAATAAATGATAGATTGGCATTTATCTTTATAGATGTCGCGTATTAATTCTTATAATTTTGTATATTTTTTCAAAATACTTATCCACTATTTGTTCAAATATATAAAACTACAAATTTACACTTTCTCCTAAATGTGTAATTCCTTGTTTAAATGATCAAACAAATTTCAACATTGAAATAAATATAACCTCGTATATCTGTTAGTAAGTAATGATAATTAATTACTTACCATTCAATTGATTATTAAGTGTACAATATAAAATGCAGATTTTATCAAAGAATTAAAGATTAACTAATATATATTTCTTCTTAAAGGTGTATTTATAGTTGAAAGAGGCCATAATTAAACCCCATAACTAGCATGTAAAATTGAGTAGGTTTATTAATATAAAGAAATATTCATTATGTCGAATTATGACTATAAGTAATAATATTTTCATTTTGTAGACAATTTCTTTATTGTTAAAGTGTTAAAAGCATCTAGAAGTATTACAACGATAAGTATCCAAGGCACGTGTATATATATATATATATACACACACACACACACACATACGTACATACACACATCACCAATTATTTCTAAGCTAAAAATTTTAATAGTTATTTATATTTATTTTTTGAAAAATACTCTTTTTTCCAAAGTTTCAGTTAATGTTATATATGAATCTCGAACATTCACTGTAAAATTTGAGATATTACGGATAATACCAGAAATTAATAAAATAAAATATACGCTCCATATTTGTAAAATGAAGTAATTATCTATTTAGATTATTTGTAATTATTATATAGTAATAATGCATCATCAAAGTGAAGAACTTGCATCGATCATCGAAGAATAGAAAAGAGAGCTTCTGAAGAAACGAATTGTAGCGCGTTTCGAAACATTGACGTGTTTGGCGTTCAGTTTGCGTATAAAAAGTAAATATGGTAAAGAAAGTCTGAATTTAAATTTTCGTGGTTTATTAACAATCTTATTTGCTATAATGGGATGAATATTACTTTATTTTTAGTTAATGAGCTACAATTTTTTTATGTTTTACTCTCCGCTTTGCAAACACTTTTCTAAATTTCATTTAAAGTAACTTCTTTCGGTAAACTTAACTCGTTTTACAAAACTCGGTCAAAAGAAGTAGTTAACGCGAGACAAAAAAGCTATAATTCATTTACAAAATCTGGTCTTAATTATTTTTAATGAAAAATTGGTAATTTTTAGTAGAGAAATTATTGCGTAATTTTAAAATAGATCTCTTATTGTGGTTTGAGAAATTCAAAACTAGTTTGTGTAGGGATTAACTGCGATTTATTGAATGAAAATATTTATCGGATAATATTTTTTGCGTAACTAACATCCAGAACTTTATCATCTCATCGTGCAATTAATAAGACGTCCATTATTTTTATTTCAATTAAATTCTAATGGAATTTTGCAATAATCCAAGTTATACGTATTACAAGATGTGTGAAATCAAGTATCTGCTTCTAGAAAGCAGATTTTCTAGTTAGTCTAGTTCATTGTTTGTGCAATGTTGGATAGCAACAAAAGTCATTATTAATTGAGTTAGATTTTACGAATAAATTTACTTAAAAGAATGAAAAGTTGGTGCTAATATTAAAACGGAAAAATAGTTTTCATCTTAACGATATCTAATTTATCGATTAAGTTATCCCTTGTGTAAACCAGGAAAAACTTGGAATTTTCACGTATAAAGCTACAGGCGTTTAGCGAAATTATTCAAAACAGATTTCTCGTGCATGATTTATAAGAAATGTTCGTAGAATTTTCATTTGAACTTATTAATAACAAAAGTCTACGCACGTACCTCGCATAAAAAGCAATCGCTGGCTTACCCCTCTTCGATCTACTTTCGAAATTTTTTTTCTTTTTAAATGCATTATCCGTATCTAATCGTACGTTCGTCAATGTTGCGCCATTAATTGGCGCAAAAATAGCTGCGCCCTCCAGTGTTTCACGTCAGACTTTTCTAGAAATAAAAAAGTCCCGTCGGCGTATCGATCAACATCACGATTAAAAAGAGACGGAAAAATCGAAAGCCTAATATCTTTTCTATCCTGAAATTTCTCAGGGAACAGCGTCGGCTCGTACGAGCCGGTAAGAGACGCCAAGTGGAATTCAGGGTACATTGTTCTTTCACCTCTCCGCAAGATCATCGAACCGATTCCCTTCGTCGTGTTGCGCAATCCGGTTGCACCCGTGTGAACGAGAGTTCGCGAGCCTGACTCCCGCTCTCCGGCTGTAATTGCTCCGAATTCTACATCTCTCACTCGCTTCCAACTTATGCATTCGCGTACAGATTAAGCTACATTTTTGTTTTGCAGCGTTACCCGCGTGGCACTGCCCAGAGACTCGTTGGCCATTTTAGAATTCGATTTCTATTGTTCGATCGCACGCTCGAGAACGAAATGAAAGCTGCTGATTTAGCCGACTGCCGATGTGTAAATAGATATTTCTTTTATGTTCAACCGAAGTATTCATTGTTTAAGAAGCTTACGTCGGAATAAGCGGAAACTAAATTACTCAATTGCCGGTGAGAATAAAGCGAGATCATTGGAATATTCCTTTCGCGTTTGAAACTGAAAATCTGTCTTATTTTTATCAAATGCAATCAAATACAAAAAACAATCAAAAGTTTCATACTTGTTCAGTAAAAGTAATTTATTTTTATTTAATTTAGACTACGAGATTTCTTTTAATATCTCAAATTATAAATTAAGAACATAGACAAACAATAATAATAATATGTATAAGTATGCGATATTGATTTAATTATCTTCCTGAAATAGACTACTTTAAAATAGATCTATCAAATACAATTGAGCTAGGAATACTTATGTTCGTGTAGAAAAGGCTTGCGTACTTTAATAACAAAAAAAAAAAAAAAAAAAAAAAAAAAAAAAAAAAAAAAAAACATTAAATTCAACTTTAATGCGAAAAATTATATTATTGAATTAAACGTTTTAAACTATCGATCTAAAAAATATGAATTTTTAAGAATTTTTATTTATGAAAAATTGTTTATTGATTTGTACGTAGTGCTTTCTTTTCTTCTTATCTACTTTGTATAGTGTAAGATAAATATATTCTTTTCTTTGGTTAAGGTACTTAGTTATCTTTCTTACAAGTCCATTCTCATAATCTTGTTATAAAGTTAAATAAACATAAGAAGGTGCTTAGCAAATATTGATGTATCATTTGTTTTATTAGTTAAAAGCATTTTATTTTATGCATGTGTGAAACTGCGAAGCTTTCGAAAAATTATATGATAGCAAATATTTATCAAATAATACTAAATAATCCTAAAATTCAAGTTTAAGTAAAAATATATATTTACTATATATAATAAGAGTATTTTTCTCTTATTTTGTTCATTATTTACTTCAGGTATGAATCTCTTTTTTAAAACAGTAAATAGTTAAGTTTTACTATATAATATTAAAAGAAATGGAATTCTCGCTGAAAATGTTAATATTTTGCAAATATAAATTTAGTTTAATATAAGATTTACAGACAAAATGTAACATTTTATATTTGGGTAGATTTTTTGTAAGGAATATAGATATAATAACATTTTATAGTAGAGATAGATTTTAACAACAACAACAACAACAACAACAACAACAACAACAATAATAATAATAATAATATTGTGAAAAATATTTATAACAGGAATGTAAAATTAAAAAATAAATTTTTATCAATGAAAAGATAACATTTTTCATAATATTTACTACTGCACCATTATTTTCATTTATTTATGAAAAAATATCAAAGCTAATAAATGAATAGCTAAATTTACGAAATGTTTCTAAATCAGTGTAAATTGTAATTTATAAATATCAGGTCCTACTAGTGGTATTCCAATCTTTAACTAATCTTTAATTTCATAGTGATTAAATAAGGACGGATAAAAAGGACGCAAAGGCAGGTACAAATATGAAATTTGATTGTCGAATCAGTTACATTTCTGCATGTAATTATGTAACTATTACACTTTAAAGTGGCTTCGTGGATAAGAATGTAAAAAAAGACACAAAGTATCGTCGATATGCCTCGAAAATACGAGATACCAACTTTCATACAACTAAGTTTCGGGAAAATAAAGAAATAATGATGCAAAATAGCGTTCTTTCAATATTCAGAAATGCAATTTGATTCGTACATTTGCACAAGCGAAAATTCACGTGCTCGCTAGCAAGAAAATGCAACAATATGAATATCCAGTTACATCCGTGTGTAGGGCACGTTGAGAGCGAGTTTAAATTGAGAATGATTTGAAAAGGGAGCAAAGAAACAACCACGACAACGACAGGCACACGCTCATTCAGTGAAAGACGAAGACGACGAAAGTTTTTGCCTTGAAGAAACTCTTCATTCTTTCTTATCTTTGCATTTCTTTCTCAACAACTGTATGATATTGAGCAACATGTATCTTTAAAAGAAAATAAAAATACAAAGTACAGATGAATGTCAATATAATGTACATAATATAAGCTTGTTATCTTTTCGATTTTCTAAGTACATCCATTTTAATTGTATCTAGTAATTGAATTTTATTAGAAAAAGTTGACGTTTTCCTTTTAAGCCTTGGTAAAATATATTCTACCAAAAGGTCTTCTCATAATAATTACCGATTAGTAACGTTTTATTTTTATTCATCAGCACTTGTCATTTTTTACATTAACTTATAAATATAATATGACTGAAAAAGGAATTTCTTTATGGGAAAATAGCTAAAATCTCAATTAAATGAAATAATGTAATGCATTAGTTAAATCGTGAGCTCTAATGAAAGCAGTGACATTTTCATTTAATTTTACACAACCATCGCTACGGTCTTTCGAAAAAGTTATTGTGAATAAGCTGAGTTTCATTCAAGAACCGTGAGACAATTTAAAGTCTGTCTGTTCCGTATAATTTTCACTGATTTATAGAGCGTTAAGTCGTCAAATCTTCTTTTTTATTTCGTGCAGCCATAAAAAGACTGACTTAAATATCTCACTACTCAAAAAATTTTGACCGAAGCTCAACTTAATCATACCTTTTTCATAAGTCCTGATGTCAGCTTCAAAAGTTCAAAAAGTGATAAATAGTGATTCAAATTACAAAAATTGCCTTGGAATGTAATTGAGATCAAACTGAATATGAAATTTAAAATGTACTTTATCCATTATTAATTCTAAAATTTGTGTACACGAGAAAGTGCTTTAGCAAAAAGTCGACTGCTAGAGTTACTGCGCGCGGTTTCGGTCTTCTTTGAATGCCCGTGTTTCCGTAGATTCTTTGAATAATACATTTTTATTTCTTTGTTGCAGTTTAAACATGTAAAATTTATTTCCAAATGTCGCAACTTATGTGCAACGTGATTGTTTTTATAAATATCAATTGTTTCTCAGAGGCGTTATTTCTGAAATTTATTTCCTGTTTTATTCCAAGTAAAACTGTAAACGTTGCTTATGGTTGCTTATTAATTAATACATTTACAGCTATATTTTTTTACTACTTACACAATAACAATTTTTGTCTTAGAAATCGAACGATCTCGTAACGTGAGTTAATGCATTAGAGCGTAAAGGGATATTTATTAAAGTTTCTCGTTGTATATCATTCGTTTTACCTAACGCACGATGTCCGAAACAAATAAAAATCAAAGTAATCTTATATTAACCTGCTAATGTTTTTAATACAATTAATTTTCCATTGAAATTTCACCCACTTTATGCAACAGTGAAAGTAATCCGAACCATTGTTGCCACGGACATTGACCGTCACACGTGAAAGGTTTAAAAAGTCCACTCGAGCGCATTTAAAGACCAAGAACGATAAGGAGAAAAAAATCTAAATAAACGAGGATGATTACAACAAAACGGACAAGCTTAATCCAGGAAGTACGTACGATAAACTCGGAGAGAGATGATGGTATTTGAGATAAGGAAGTGTACGCGCAGCCACGAAGGAAGAAGCGAAGGAGCACGCGCGCTCGACTCTGGAGAGTAGAAGTTAGAGCAACGACGACGGCTGTGGGTGTACGACCTGGCGAGATTTTCATGGACGAGAATTTCTCGAGCGAATTGGCGCGTGGCCGTGTAGGACTTTTGACTCGGTCGCAGCGGCGATCGTCGGGACACTCGAGCCTTGGAGCGATAAAGAGCGCGGCGGGTCGTCTCGCATGAATGCTCGCGATCCCAATAAATGCAACCATCGCAACCGATCCAGCGCAACATCGGAAGGGAACACAAGGATCTATGGGGATACATGTCGACACATTTGAATTTGGAAAATGGCCGGCGATCGATATCGAATGCAAAAGCGAGTGCTGCTTATTGAAAAGGACGAGGAGACGGGATGTCTGTTTGGAAGTGTCGGAGCTAAATCGTCTTCTCGGAAAACAATTCGCATGGACGACGTGCAGCAGTCGAAACGCTAAATTATTATGGAATTATCTTGCGCGGGATAAAAAAAAGCGAAACAAACAGCGATATCGCGACTCCCGAGTGATCTACCCAAAACGGTTTATTTTCTGTGGCGAAAAGAAAAAAGAGCAGAACTCGAAGGTCGACGGTTTCTTTCGCCCTGCATTCTATTTCTCTCATTCCCATTTCGATTACTCTTTTTATTCTGGTGTTTTTTTTTTTTTTACCGTTACTTGCACCTATTCTTCTCAAAGTGGAACGCACCAACGTACTTTATTTATTTGGACGTTGTATGGAAAAAAATGCATAGAGTTGTAGTGCTTTTAAGTAGAAAATATAAGCTGAATTGTTTACGCAAGTTATCAAACCTTGGTATCGTTGACGTTTAATTTAAAAAATCTCGATGATTGAATGATACTTGAATTTCATTACAACTACGGACGTCTTTGTAAAATTCACAATATGGTATTAATTATTAAATTGGAATTGGAATCACATAAGGCTTTCTAAAAATAATTTTCAAAAAATATTCTAATATTCTTGACCTTGAATTTTATTTTTACAAATTATAATGCAAAAAATTATTTTTTGTTAATAATTAATTACAATAAAAACTTAATTTTTTATGTATCAATAGCACCAACTACGTAATTACGTTATCCTTAGCTTCTATCTAAACAAATAAGCTACAAATTGTTGTATTGATATTGGCTACTAAAATTTACTTTTCAAGTTTCACATTTACTACGTTTAATGAGGTTTACGATTATTATATGATCTTTTCAAAGAATTTCAATGGTACCTCTATCTGCAATAAAATACGTCTTCATCTAATTATAGTCTTTTTCATTTTCCGTTCACAAAATCTAGTTTCTCGTGCCAGTCACAAAAGTTATAATAGGATTATAATATAATCAGTAAATATGAAATAAACATATATTGTCGTATAATCTGTTTTGTTTCGCAAACAAATTTAGATCTAAATTAGACTTAAGTCTTATAATTACGAAAGTTTAAAAATTAACTTCGAATTCTCCATTGTTCTGTAAATAAACTAACTTACTTTTGACGAGAAACTTCCTTTGCGAATACCTCTATAAAAGAATTTGATATCTCAAAAAGTTCCAAAACAATGGATTCTGGACGGACTCTGGAAGCTGTAATAAAAATATTGCGACTATCTTGAATTATTACGTTCAGCGGTATAATTTTTCTGTCCCTTAGTACTTGTTCATCTTCTTTTATCAATTTGTCTTCGTCTTATTTTCACATCTCCATTCATCAAATGTTCTCGTGTCGTCGTTTTTCTCCTTCACGCGCTCGTGCCAAGCAAGAGGAAAGTTCTAATCCAAGCGTCGCACAAAACCCGAGGGAAGATACTGAAAGACGCTTGAAGGACGCGTTTATTTGCCTCAGACTCACTCGCGATCGACTTGTTCCGCTGAATGAGACGCCGGTGAATCTCATTTAGTTTTTTCCTACTTTTTGCTCGTCGACGACGATTCGAATTCGAATCCCTCGCTCCGTTTTGCATCCCTCTCACGTGCTTTTTTTTCTCTGTTTTATTTCACGCTCTTTTATTTTTCGCGCTCGTCTTGTAAAAGACGCGAAATAACGAGAGGCATTTTCGAGGGAATTTATTTTCATCGCGTTCGCTGGAAAGTAAGAGCCTGCATTTATTGATTCTCGCATTAAGTTTTGCGTCCCTAGGGCAGAACTGCACGGTTTTCAGCTCGCTGAAATGATTTCACGTGCACAATGAAGCCGATATTGAGAATGACATCCAATGAGAATTAACGTGCTTTTTATAGGCGATTTGAGAACGACGAAGCGCTTAGTCGCAACTTCTACTTAGACGAATGCAAGGAATCTACGAATTATCGAAATTATCGAAATCGTCAACATTTTCCCGTACTAAGTATAAAATTACGTTCACAATCCAATATTTGAAACCTTTTTATCTCATATAGGATTTGCGATAAATGAATACAAATAAGCTGTAGTCTAGAATTTATGTATGCTGTGAAATTATAAGATTATTAAAAAAATATTTAGACTCTACACAGTAAATCTACGTATGTAATATTGCCACGATGAGCAACTACCCTTGCAAACACCTTCCAGATGAGAATCCTTATCCAGATTCCTTTTCTATCCCTCCAGAATCAGAGGGTAAAGAGCTATGATGATAACTCCATGATTTCGAAACGAAAAACACCTATGAACAGTACAGATTCGCCGAACTGCAAGCTGATAATCAGGTCTAGTGGTTCACAGCCGATCGATCAGTCATAATAGAGGAGCATACCTACCGTAATCTGAGAAGTACTGTTTCACTTTAGGCATATACGGAGGAAGCGAAGAAGAGAATGAGGGGCCAAATGTGCGTGAGCAAGATCGTAACGATGATCCTCCCTCGACCACCTTTACCACCTTCACCAATGGGTGACGGGAGAGCAATTGGTAATAGACACGAACATGACCCACATGATGATAACAACGGTTATTGGGAAAAGGACTAGAGAACACCCATCTGTACCAGAGGAGAGAATGAGCTTTTTTCAATGTGATGCGGTGGATATAGGTAATGCAGGACCCATTAGAAATGATTCAATGTACCAGCGGAGAGAATGAGCTTTTTTCAATGTGATGCGGTGGATATAGGTAATGCAGGACCCATTAGAAATGATTCAACAATTGATTGAATCACTGATAAAGTGAAAGGAGTATCTCTCTGAGGCAATAATTCAACTTATACTTCCCAGACGAGAAGACTGTTAAGGTGATAAGAAGAATATCCCTGAAAAGAGTTAAAGTTAAACTCAAAACGACATCAACGAGTAGGCTAAGATAAGCGCAAAAAAGAAACTGCTAAGGGCAAAGTCGTTAGAGTATTGGCATTATAGAAGGATGAGAGAAGACTTACTCGAACACAGAAATGTTGAGTAGCGTCACCAAACGATGATTAAAAATAGAATTGATGATAAAAGGAACAGCAAATCTCTCGTTACAATTAGGACGAGTTGAGAGTTGATAATCACGCTGCCGTTACTGGAAGTAACTCAACTTCCAAACAAGCTGACAAGCATTCGTCTATTAGTATTGAAATGACGAAGCATGAATAATGTCAA
This sequence comes from Wiebesia pumilae, assembly GCA_018907045.1. Taxonomy (NCBI): domain Eukaryota; kingdom Metazoa; phylum Arthropoda; class Insecta; order Hymenoptera; family Agaonidae; genus Wiebesia; species Wiebesia pumilae. Next base: position 7,600,961 of record JACCHZ010000127.1, read on the forward strand.
TTATTTAATCGTATTTTTGTATTAAAGAGAATTTTATCAAAGATTCTAAAATGAGGAAAAACCAATAACGCATACTAAAAAATATAAACGCAATAAGAACAAGAATTTAAAATTTACGCAATGTAGATTAAGTTTACATAATGCTTTTCAATTTCATTTAAATATTTAAAATCTAATATTAAAGGAAGAAACTCAAGAACAAAAAAAATTGAAAATAACAAGAAACATTAATAAAATACTTTTACTGCAATTGTATTAACAATTAATCCATATTACAAAATAATAAATGTATACATAAATATAAATATTAGGTATACATTTACAATTAATTGACTAATATCCTTAGTATGTATAAAATTTCTTTAAAAGAAGACAAAAAAGAAATCAAGAAGTTTATATGGTATATAAACTTACGATCTTAATGATAGGATAAAGTAAGAAATTAAATCCAATCTGGAAAAGGGTTGCAAAAAATAGAAGAAACATTTTGAAAAATATTGAAAGACTTCGATGCATGAATTATAAAAATTGCACGTACAGTTTTCCACTTTGTTTCGCGTCTTATACTCCTTGAATATGTTAATAATAAATCTGCACGAATTTATATGTCACTCTAAATAAAAACATTGGCCATAATAGCCATAATATAATTCTTAGTTGTATTAAGAAAATTCATTTGACTAAACTTCTTTGGATGCCGACGCCATCTTCTTTTTATAAATTTTCAAATGGCATCATTATGCAATTACCGCAGCTCTTTTTATATAATTTGGTTATGAATTATACTCGTGATGCGAATACCTAAAATTTAATACGAAACTCGGCTTTCAAATAATGACATTATAACCAATTTATTTATTACATTTATTCGGTGTTTTTTTCTAAAGTTTTCTCACTGCTGAATGTTTTATTGAATAAGACTATAATCATTATACATTCTGCAAAATTAAAAAGAACATAATTAATATTTAATTTATTATTATTTTCTGCAATTCCGTACAAATTGACGATTAAAATATATCATTAGTTATGAAATGTGTACGAACAAAAAGTTACGAATATACTTGTTTCTGTTGAAAATTTGTAACTATTTGACAACACATTTGTTGTACATTATGTTGTTCATTATACGATACTAATTAAAAATTGTAAATTGAACTGTTCTATAAAATAGTTATCAACTTCATTTAAATTAAGCAGCAAACTATAAAAGCATAAAAAAATTGGCAAGGGCTGTAAAATCAATTGTTAAATAAACAATTACGTTTTTGCTTGTAAAAGTTACATATGCATACGAAAATTGTTTCTTGAATATATTAAATTTATTTTCATAGAAGTATTGTTGGCTAATAACGTGTTTTTTCAGTTATTCAAGCACATTATTTCGTGTGTACTCGCGTGTAATAAGAATTAGAGGTACGTAAATAAAAACAGCAACGTTCCTCGAGGCTACGCAACCTATAAAAATAATCAACACTTCTTTTAGTACAGCATAAAATGGTAAAGTCTGAAAAATAAATAAAACATCAAAAAAATTAATTGGATGATTCATTACATGAATGTTAAATTTTCCGAAAATATTTCACATTAAAATTTCGATATATTTCATGAGTTTTATAAAGGTGTAATAATGTTTTTGTAAAATATTGCGTTATATTTAACACATGAATTAATAATTATTATTTTAATGTGACTTGTAGTTAAAAATTTATTTTCGAATTGCAATTAATTCTATTAAATAAAACTGAAATTAATTTTATAATATACCTCTTAATATACCACTTAGCTGGCCAAAAAATAGAATTTATAAGATCTACAAATCTTGAAGGTAGAATATCTGAATATGTTCAAGATTCAAAATTTTGCTTGTCTATAAATTGTTCGTTCGCGCATCTACGCGTGATTGGGTTTATTATCTGTAGATGAACTGAGCCACCAATATCCATCGATAATTTGAAGCTCTTTGAATAAAACGATTACAATACTTCTAGCTAACTTGTGCCAAATGTGGTTTCGATTTCTTTTATTTCGTTTTTTGTGATTGAGCATTGATCAAATAAGATTGAATTAAATTAATTAACATTATTATTTCATTTTTTAATTACGTGATTTCTTCAAATTTTATCAAATCAAAGTAGGTTGGTAATAATGTTAATAACTTTTAATTGATAGTTGTTCAATTAACTAGATAAAGATCTAACAACAATACCAATTCATGAAAACAGTATTTTATCTGTATTACTTGATATTAATGGAACTTATTATCAATAAGTATCAGATTATGTTGCGTTAATGCTTATAAGTTTATTCAGTGCATCTAATAGTCTGAAAGGATTATTGTTAAAGTGTACGTTTTGAATTTCTTTCCAGTCCAAATTTAACGTTATAATTCTTAACATTTTAAAACAGTTTCGAATTCATTTTTTATCGCTCTTATTGTACTATTGTATCTCAATTATAATTCTTTCTTTGTTATAATAATGAGATATTTTTACGTGATACAAGAATACAAAATTTTGAAATTAAAAAAAAACCATCAGAATAATTATTTCTGAAATTTTATTCTCATGTCGTTAAATAACGTAAAATTGAATTACATATTTTATTGAAATATATTTACCGGATTGCGTAAAAGCACTATATATACATAAAAGTGATACGAATATTAATGCAATGAAACGTGACAGCCAATCTGGTAATGGCGTTTGCATGTGAGATGTGTGCACACGTTCATGCGCACATGATTAATAGATAAAATTTAAGCGTAAGACCAAATTTATCATTACTGTTATTTTAAAAAGATATTTTGAAGTACTCATTGCATAAGTATATTTGTATAAAGAATTTGTTTTTGCAGAATCAAAAAACAAAAAATACAAATCATATTAACGTTGTACGTAATAAAGACTATCAATAATGTATCATGTTGATATTTTATTGATAACAAAACTCACAATTTATATTGTCATTGATCTTTTAGAAATATATCGAGATAAGTAGAAATTAAATATTTTTGCACCCCACGCCATTTTGACGAATCATTGTACAAAGTTCGATGCAAATATTAAAATATTGCAAAAAATAGTCTTAGAACGTCCTTGAAACATTGAAATAAATAACTGCTTCAGTATGTTTATAAATGGTAATTTATGACTTGAAATCAGAGCATCTATGAAGTGAGTCTAGAAATGAGCTGCTTTTCTGCAACTTAGCTGCAGATATGATCTCATAGAGTAATGTACGTGATGATATACGTTTTAATATGAATTACAAATGATCATTCATGCTCCTCTTTATTCGAGCAAGAACGTTTACGAGAAAAGAGGAAAAATTCCATTCCTAAAAGAGAAAACAGAGACAAAAAATAAAGCTCATGGACGACATTATTGCAGGATGGCACTCGCAAAGAATCTCTTAATTCCCACGATCTCTTTCTTAAGAAAGATGCAGGTATAGACATCCATACATACACACATTTTCAGATGACCGCAGAATGATTGTGTGGAATGCCAGAGCAAGCTCATTTTCCTCTTTCTCCTTCCGTTCCGACGCTGGCCTTCCTGGAACTGCGAGAGTGCCACCTTCGCCTTTCTACCTGCGACAAAATTTGTGAGTAAAGTGGGTTAGCTTAGCGAGAGTTTTTACTGGTCTTCCGATTTGTCGAAGATGCCCGAAGTGACGAATATCTTTAAAGTAACATCATCGACAAAAGCTTCGATTGTGTTTAGCAGTATCAAGCTCGGTGAAAGATTTTTCCAGATGCGTTGTACTCGTTAAGAAAATTAATTAATTCAGTTCCCAGATCCACCGATAAATAATGATCATTGACTAAATACAGGACGTCGAAAATAATCTGAGCAAGAACGCGTCATAAATTCGTAAGGAAAACCGTAAAAATAAATCAAGCTCGAGACTCTCACTTTATGTTACGATAAAAGCACTGAAAATAATTTAAGTCATAGGAATATAAAGATAAAAGCTAGCATTATCGCGGCTTAATAATAATGTTTATTTCAATAATGCAATTTAATTTACTTTTTATGCTACCTTAATAATATCGTTAAATTTCTTGGAGAGTATTTTATAATACGTTAGCTCTATATCACTAATTATTAATTCCATTTTAATTCCCTTTACAGAATCATACCGGAGATAATTTTATGTGATATTAAAGAGTAATTAGTTTTTAACCTAATATTTGCTGTGAAAACTGTCATCACATCTACCGAAGTAACGGAACTTCGAGCAAAAATCAGCTAAAAGGCTAATTTTGGAAAAAGTAACTAACGTGTAGTTAGAAACTTGCCGATACTTCTACACCGGTAGATTTGCGAAACTTATACGGGAAGAAGTGCATTTACCGTTTAAGGTTACGGTTACTTTTACTTGCAAGGATATTACAGGGAAATGTACGGAAATAACCTTGATTTTGAGCAATCCCAGTTTTCAAGATGCTACGCAGATAAAAAGTTATTCAAACTTTTGGTGTTATTGCAGTTCTTTGCTGAAGATCATTAGAAAAGCTATAAATATGTAAAGGATAAATGTAAAGGATTCTTCTTACGTTCACCGTTCACAAAAGTGAACGTGTGTAGTTACGAATGTACTTTAATTTGCACATAATTGGACATTTCTGCTCACGCATACGCCTTGCTTGTCTGTGCGTACGCTCTTATTAGGAATACGATTTTCTTTTTTTATTTTTGTGCTAATGGTAGCTGTAAGCGTAAGATTTTCAAATAAATTGGAAAATCTCTTAGTTACCCGACTGCTAAAGCCGCTAAGTATTCAAGCCTTGTAACTCCGTAAAATAATATTATTGACTTATTTTTCACGCAGTCCCTATCTTCTCTAAATAAACTATCGAGGAGAAAGCTTCTTTTAGCTCATAAAGCGCTGAATATTTGAATATTCTCAGTTCTCTGAAAATGCATCCCCTTATTTTTTGTATTATTCGGTGTAACTGAAACGCAATCAGTGCTTAGTAATATGCAAGAACTTTTGAGCAGAACTGAAAAACCGATATTAACAGAGCGATATTAAAACTGTTTTGTCAGGGAAGTGTTAAAAAAACGAAACAACAACCACAGCAGCCACACAATGAAAATATAATTCGCTGGTGCAATATTATTGCAATGGCGCTCGAAATTGAGTCACAGAAACGAAAAGACGATATAGAGACACAAAGAATGAGCGAGTAAAAATGGAATATTTAAAGTGTGTACTTAGCTCTTCAGCTTGCGCTCGCACCTGTATGCGTGGGTTGTACCTTTACGAGTCGTAAATGCGCATGTATGCGCGTGCGCCATTATTTATTATGCAACCACGACGGTAAAAGGCGGGTTAGACTTACCAGCGTTACCTCGATAGACGGACTCGCAACTTTCGTATATAATCCTGCAGAGCCATAAACGAAGTACGGTAATTGTGCTTATTTATACTTTTGTAGCCCGAAAGTACACTGGTAGTAATCATTGAAGAAATCCTACTTGTTCGTTTTTGAGGGATGTATTGGTGGAAATATGGTAAAAGCTCAGCTGTCTTATTAATATATTATAATAATATATTAATATTATTTATAACATTTTACAAAAATTATCATTCGTCTGTGTAAATATTTAATTTTAGGTTCTCTAATTTTTCAAAATGACATATGACAGAATGAGCTTCAGGATTTCAAGTATATATAAAACAAAAAATTATTATTTAATAACCTGTAAAAGTTATATGATTAGCAATATTTTTGCAGCTATTGAGTACTTTTTTTAAATTTCCGAATCATAAGCTTACACATGTATACAGTGTTTAAAATATGAACTCATGCTAATTCAAATAAAACGAAACAAATACCACATCATAGTTAAAAATATCGTGTTATTCAAAAAATTCTATTTAAAGTTAAGCTTTCACATATTTTATCGGCACTTGCATAAATTAATTGTGACTAAAATATCAATTTATTTTATTGAAGGTTTATTGTATCAAAAAATTATAAATATTTTTAAATTATTACATTCATACACTATTAAATGTACTTACTATTCCACGCTTTTTATGATTTTAATAGAAATAACTTGCTCGCTCACTTCTAATCTACAAATAGAGTAGAACAAAATATTTTCACATGCCCAGTGCAAAAATGTATTTACTCGCACAAAGATTTATTGTAAGATCGCAAAAATCATTGACACTTCCTAGGGTTGAACTTCCTGTTGACTCCCGCTGCTTCTTCATTCTTATGAAATAAAAATATTCTTTATTTCTCCTTCGCTCCTGAACAGCGCGCTTAGACTTCTTTTAGTCTAGCCTCTTCTCTTTCTTCATTATCACATTCACTTGAGTCACGATCGCGTTGTGAATTCTAAGCTGCTATATTTCCTACTCTTCAAACGTCTCCATTGATATTGACGGCGTAGTTCAACCCATTCTCTGACGAAGAGGGAAGAGGAGTCGTGATAAGAAACCAATCAACTTCTTCTTATTCTGTTTTTGTCAATCAAATAATTATTTAGCTTCATAATTATGATTCTTAAAATTTTATATTAAAGCAATAATAAATCTTAATATTTTTGCAAATTGAAATCTACGTTATTAAATTATTTACAATCTCACTTTAAAAATATAGATTTTCTGAAATATATGTTACTTTAAAACGATTGCATAAGTAAAAAGTTGAAACACTAAATTTGATATCGTAGATCTACGTTTCTTTAGAAGATGACGAAATAATGGAAAATTTAACTGTGAATGATTTATGTTAAGCAAAAACGTGAAAACGACTTTTTATGTATATTACGTATATTTGGAAATATTAGTCTGTATAAAATGTGGAGAGTTTAATCGTATATTTCATTTTTAATCATTTCAATCGCAACGGTATTTTCATCAGATTATTTATAATAAGAAGATCCTTGATAAATGTTATGTAAAAGATTTTCTAAAAAAAAAAACATAATCTAATTTTTATTACCATTAAGTATTAAAAATCACGTGTTTTATTACGTTTTGTATGCATTCAATGTAGTAGTCTAATCCTTCAAACTATTGTTCGATTTAACGGTAACTGACGAGACACAACAGACTTCAAAATCAATTAATGAAATATAGTCTGATACATTTGATCAGCGAAACTGACGTCATACACGTAGCCGATCTCATCACCTCGGACAGAGATATTTGAACGTAAAACATGAGATAGGCGTTGGCAACGAGTTAAAAGAATTGCAGTAGGCCGAAGAAATATGACATGAATCGTGTACAAATTATTTTGCAAATAAAATAATATGCATATTTACGCTTTCTCTCTCTCTCTCTCTCTCGCGCGCGCGCGCAATCTGTTACTGCTAAAGCAATCAGTATATTTGTTCAAACGTCTACAGACACTAAATGAAACAGCGATTGATATTAATAGAATATACTCGAAACAAATATATTCTATTTAACAAAATATTCCATTATGACCTCTCAAATTGTAGATTTAAAATAAGTAGCGAATGAAAAATATATTAAGAAGTAAAATTAATACGTAAATGTTTATATTAATAATTGAATTTTATATTTGAATGATGATTTATTTCTTTGGAATAAGTTACATATTTTTTAACATTGTAGAGGTGGATATTATGTTTTATTTCAATTATAAGATTATACAAAAAAAGTAAAAAGTAAAATAATGATTGTACGTCATGTAATTAATTTGATTGAAAAGTACAATTTTTCTCTTTATAACCAAGCGCCCATCGTAGATTTTTTAAATGTTTCTCTCTATAACGAGAAAAGTATGGTACTTTTGCAAGACATGTTAAATTATTCGTTATTTTATACTAATTTCAACTTAACAGCGGATTTTTATCCGATGATATATTTTTGACCGCAAAAAAAACAAATCGTAAATTTATATATGTTTTAATTAAAACAGTACAGATGAAAGTAAAATCTCGTATATTTTTAAAGTAAAATATAATCACGGGAAAATTATATTATTTTCATGAAATTATTATAAAACACTGAAAAATTAATTGAAATTTGTATAAAGAATAAAAAATACATCTTCAATAGGATGTTATCACTTATACTGTATCCTTGAACCAATGAATAAATTAGACTTTTCAATAAAAACATATAATTAGTTATTATCGTATCACCTTTTAACACAAGCCGATATCTTAATCGAAAACTTCGAGCATAACCTCAAGATAACCTAATGAATTTGTAATCGAGCGTGATTCTACTATTCTCATTAAATCGCTGTTATTGTAGTAATTAGTACTAGCACTAATTAGATATTTATCAAAATTATGAAACAAAAAAGCTACTAAAGTAAAATTAGTTTGTATTACGTTCGTATTCGAGTAGAATTGAAATTTGCATCACATTCAGCCAATCGCTTGGTCATCAGTAACCTACACAGGCGTATTGCGAACTTGCGAAACCGAAGGTGTCTCCGTCTCTTCCTCTCCTCTCCTTACTCTCTCTCTCTCTCTCTCTCTCTCTCTCTCTCTGTCAATGGGCTCAAATTTCGCTAGCACCTTGAACATCCGTTTCCCATTCACATGCGAGACTGCCCAGCGCGAGGGGTTCGTTCGGGGATCAATACAACATTTACAATGGGTACAGTTTTGCTGATCTTGCCTATCCACAAAAACGATTTGCAATTTGCATAAAAGCCTACTCTAGGACTAATTGACGCCATTGCACTGATAGCGGCTTTAATTACTCAGTCAAGTTGGTACAGCTGAGCTCGGATTTGAATTGGTTTCAAACCTTTATCGAGAATCCTGTCGCCTACTGAAGTTTGTAAACTAATGATTATGGAAAATTGTGCTCTCTGATTTGAGTAAAATGAAGCTAGAATTGAATTAGTGATCGATAAAGTATTACGTGAAAAGTTGCTTCTGCTTATACGTTCAAATTATTAGTTGTGTATTCGTAATATAACGTATGTTATGTTACTGGGTGAGCTTTCACGGAATATTTTGTAGATTAACATGCTTTTGTCAACAAATCATTTTTATAGAGCTTTTAAAGCGAATAACATTTTTTTGTACCGGATAACATTCCCTGTGCAGGAAATGAGGTTTTCTTCGAATATTATAAATACCGTTGAGCCGCGCCCTTAAAACTGTACAGTGATTGATTTGTCCACTAATGGGGACAACTCAGTTTGCATTTCGCATAAAAAGTAACTTCTTAATAAGAGTTCAATTATTGAGTTCCGGAAATCCCGATAAATATTCGTTACAATATTATTCAATGTGCTCGTAATTAGTAAAGCACATCTTTACGCATGTGCATCGTAACTTCATTTTACTTTTAAATCACTCGCAGCTTTTCCATTCGTTAATTAAGATTTACAAGGGATTTTTCAAGAGTACTATACAAATATAGGTTATCATTATCAAATCATTGTTTTGTCGATCTTAGCTTATAAAAATGCATCTTCAAAGAACGGTAATATTTACCATACAAGATTCTTTCATTTTTCATTGTAGCGCCAATCAAATCTTGGCCTTATTAACGCCTCAGACGTTAAGCAAACCAAAATGTTCTCGCATATTGGATATAAAATTGCCAAGTTGTTCTCTCAAGAAAAAATCTTATGATCCACGCTATCCTGTAATACGAAATACCCGAGTTTTTCTATTGCGGGTACGTCTGTATTAAAAGAGTATATAACTCTCTAGAGAGCAAAGCAGCGGGAAGTTATGATTTACTTTACGCCCGCGTGTCTTCTTTCGATATCACGCGATCTTTACTTAATAAAGCTCGAGGTGGTGGCAGGCACGGACTGCCCTGAAGAAAATTAAGAATAAAAGAAGTAGAAGGAACTGTTCGTCGTTCCCAAGTCATCGATCGACAAGTGAGAGCCAAGGCCGGAAATTTCTTCGTTAAAAGAATGCCGGATATCGACATGTCGATCTCTGCTTTACGATTTTGGTCTTTTTTTCTCCTGTTTCATTTTCGTAGTAAAAGAAAAATAAAATGAACTTCTGTATTATTCGACAAAGTACTTCATAAAGTTAACATGTTCTTCTCATCACAAATAAATTTGTTCACTGTATTGGTTTTCTTATATAATAAGAAGGATTGAGTCCTGGGAGGTTATGTTCGCAACCCTGTTTGCTTATTTCGTACTGAAACGAAAGACCATGTCGTGCTTTCATACATAAAACTTAAAAGTAAGTTTGACAATGTCGTGTGATAATATTATATCCGAATTTATTTCAACTCTAAACACTAGGACGTTTGTTTTATTTAAATTGTATGTCTCATATAATGCATACTTTTATCTAATGGAATCATACAAACGTACAAAAGTTCTATAATTTATAGTAACCATTATTGAACTATCAACGAACAGAAAGATAAATACATTATGAAAGTATAAAGAAAATGTTTCTTTTATCCAACTATTTTGGAGTGTTCCAACACTTTTCAAGCAAATTTTATTACATTAAAAAAGATATATTTCAATAACTTCCATAAGGAAATACGTATTATAAGAAATATATGGTTACGTATAATACAAATTTTTGCTTCACCGACATTCGATATCCGACATCCTGTTAAGGAGGTTAATATATTATCTAGATTGAGGAGAGAAATAAGTTTCCTCGGTATATAACGTTACTACGTTACGTACCAATTTAGCATGCAATGTCAACAAATTTCTAATTTAATTTCGGTTTTGTTCGCTATTTCCAATCAGAACCCATGAAAACATCGTATCTTAAAAATTTACGATTATAAATACGATTTTGTTTTTCTAAAATATAAAGCTTAAAAAACAAGACAGCGACAGCGAGATACGAATTTATTAAATTGTGTAAAAAAAAAATTTACATCTACACCTTCACGTAAGAATAGTTTGTTACATTTATTATGAAGTGGTTAGTTTGCGTATAGTGATTAGATTGTAAACGTTCGCTGGGCGGAATATGCATTAAAGTGTTATAATACGTAGCATAGACCAGAAATCATATAGGAGTCTAAGGTCATAAAACGTTTTGTTATTTCGAACATTTAAGGAAAATCATGAATATTATAAATAAATGTAATATCATCAATATTATGAATATTATAACTAAATGGCGAATAAAAATTATAAAATCTGAATATTATAACCGAAAATTAATAAATTCAATGAGTACATCTACGACACTTACAGTATGAATGATTATATTTCTTCGAATTAATCAATGATTAAAATTTAATTATTCAGTTAAAAAATGTGATTCAATAAGCGATTTTTAATGAATAGATAAATGGCGTTCAGTTATAACGTTATAATCTAATTTACCAAGAAGAATACTATAGAATACCTAAGCGGATCAACTGGAAAAAAGCTTGAACAGATTTGAGGCTTTTGGATATTATTACGCAATATTCTAAAACTTTAAATCGGTTTTCACATAATAATGAGTTCGTATATCGTCGTATACATTGTAATATGATTTTAATTTTTTCAAATTCACAGGAAAAAATTTTTGCTTTATCCACAAGTTTGTAGTATCGAATTGTGTTAATTTTCATTCGAACGATTCTGTCAGAAAATATACCGGAATTTTGGAATTCTGAAAATCCTAAAGTGATTTACTATATTCGAATGTCCTTATACATAATTTATTGTAGGGCAATGAAAAAAGTTTTCTAACACAATCTTCAGTATCCTGTCAATGTAACAAGAGATGAATATCGGTTTAGTATTAAGACTTTCTTACTTCGAGATAAGCACGACATGTGTGTTTCTTACAAGATATAATAATTCACACAACAGTTACAATCTATCCACTAAAGCAAGGCTTTTTTAAGGAAAAATAATGATACGTAGTTAGGACAAACTTGTGTGACGAATTTTTCGTATTTTTGATTTCTCATTTCTGCCTGTTGAATATTTCAAAGCCGAATTGTATTTTAACAAATCTTTTATCTAAAGAAATGTACGTTTTATCAATTTAAATAACCGAGAACATGATGTTTTGCTTCTATTACAACACTTTTTTATTCTCATTTGCATAATTAAGAAAAATTACATAGAACAATAGAATTATATGAAACATGTGATTCTATCTCTAGACCTGATATATATATATATATATATATATATATATATTCTAAATTTGAACATTGAAGTATAGAAAAATATACTATATTTTTTTCTTTAAAATAAATATTCAGGTCTGAAAAGTCCATTACCATGTTTTTACATTATATTTTTTGTATCATTTCGGTACATCTTATTAGATATTATAAAAATATTAATATAAAATATACTATTTAACTTTTATAAGTTACAAATTTAACAAGAATTATAAATTATTCAAAGCAACATTTAAACTTTTCATTATCTTATCGGTTACCCTTAAAACTAAATAAACGTGCCGAACGAGCAATTTATATTCAATTTCACTGGTCTAGTGAAAGTTGTGTAATATTACTTCTTTTTGATCAAATTTGATGATAAGAGAGTGTAATCGAATATTGTTTGTTTCATATACTGACAAACAACTAATCATAAAATTAATCGAATTGAGCCGTATAACAAATATTTTTATTAAGTAAAAAATATTAATTTAAAGCAAATATAAACTGAAAAAAATTATTTCTATACTAAGTTTTGTACAGTTAAAATGTTTTCAATGATTATTTCGTGAAAAGATAGAATTATCAACTACATTCTGTCGATATTATGAATTCAATTCTTTAGCATCATTTGTTTGTAATGTAACATGTTTTTTTTAGAAATCATAATAAAATCATAATTTACAATTTTAATACAAATAAAATATATACTTATATTATTTTGTATACCTTTTCTCGTGCACGAGTTTGCTACTTTTGAGTTATATAGTAATATATATATATATATATATATATATATGTATGACAATAATTTAAAAGAAAAAAGTACTCGAAAAATAGAAAAGTCTATAATGAATTGACATTGTATCCTAGATATTAATTTCAAACTCATCATCTCTAACGTTGCCTTCAAACAGTTAATTTTCTGTACCTTTATAATAAAGAAAAAGTTTGTATGGCTCAATCAATCGAAGACTAAATATATCAATCAATGTTAGTAAAGGAATAATGAAAAATGACTGTTCTTGTCATATTAAGGCTTTACCAAAGCGTCCGAAAATAATTATTGTACTTTTACTATTGATACCAAGGATTCAATCAAATCGATAAACACATATTATACGAAAAATGTTTATATTGATAAATAATCACTGAATAGACTTTTTACGTAATTTAATGGACTCCCCCTCCCTCAGTTTAGGAATTCATATTTACGATGAACATCAGAAACTTAAGGAGAACATTGATAAATGATATTGAAAGGTCGAATAAATAATGAGATTTATTTTCTTTTGTCGAGCTAATGCGCATTATGAACAAATCAATTCAATACCTAAAATAATGAAATGAATGTTCATCAACGTAAGTAAACGAGTTATTCGACGATACGTTAAAAATCCTTGGCACATCGATAAGTCGGCGCAGCCTTTGGAAACTCAAAGGAACAGTACATTTTCGATCTCGAGTCTCTCTCCCATCCACTCTGTAGTTTTGTTCAAAGTACATTTAATGCGTAGAAGGGCTTATAAAGATGGGGATAAAGGATGTCGCGACTTCCGGATTTATTATTCTCGTTTTTGTGCGCGTTACGCCGTGCGCAGATAAGATAAGACGCTCCATTCACACGCATCCACTGTAATAAAGAGAACATACGCGCACGTGTGGCACTGATACGCGCGTCTGAAAGTCTCGTCGATGCCTCGTCTTCTTGTCTATCTCGTTTTTTCTCTCCCGAAAGAAAACGAGAGAGAGAAAGAGAGAGAAAGAGAGAGAGAGAGCGAGAGCGAGAGCGAGAGAGTGAAATACCTAAGTGAAAGGGGACCAACGTGTGTATGCGCAAGTCTGTTACCTCAGGCGCGCGTAACCGAGATGCGCCGACTTACATATATGGCGTTGCGTGTATTTATTACGAGTGTGGGCAGTTCACGAGACTGCGCCTCTCAGTTTCCAGAAGCGCGGCGTCCTTTGATTTTAAGACTACACGGGGGCGAAGGGCTTTTGAGAGTCGCTGCATGTAACGAGCTCGACTGATGATGCGGTTTTTAGTTACGGGGAAGTCGTTTTCGCGTAATGTGTGAAAGTGTTGCGTCGTTAATTAACGTCCGGTCTTGGAGGAGTAAGCGGCTGAAATAAGTTTTTACGGTCCAGGAACCGTTCGAATACGATCGAGAATTTTTTATTGCGCTTTATTGCTACTGTTATACGTCGCAATTAAAGATTACAACTGCCAGGGAAATTTGGGTGAAGTATAATATATTTTAATGTCATTAAGTGCGCAAACCCTTGGCTGCTTAGCTGTAATAGTAGCACGCGTTTCATCTGCCTTAGAGCCATTAAATGACACCTGGATAATAAGTACAGGAAAGCTTAGGGAATCTCAAATTTAAACACGTTTGACAATATAATATATCGCAACAGCGCCTCTTTTTTAAACTTTTTTAAACCTCTCCTTACAATCTCTTCATCTGTCAAATGTATAAATTAGAATACGTGATTACAAGTAGTTTATTCGGTATAAACTTATTTTTAATGATGTTTTTTTTTTTTTTTTTTTTTTTATATTGCAGGTAAGCATCATAAGCAGCGTAAACTCCTCGTGCAGTCGTTACAACGTTCACGTAAAGTAATCAAAAATATATTGTATATTTTACTCAACTACTAATTGTTAATTGCAAATATCCAAGCCACAAGATATTAATAAGCAAGTTTAAATGAAATAAACGTTAACGGTATTCCATTATGTGAAAGGTCACGTAATGAATTCGAGTTAAAGATCGAAGGTCTAAAATCGTTAATTACATTAGTTAATTGAAATAATTTTCTTTCACTTTGTTTGAAAGTATCTTTTTGCAAAAGCAGAATTTGCCTCTAAGTGTCTATACCTTTAGTAACTTTGCTCTTTTAGAAACGTTTTTTTTTTTCTCTCTTTTTCTCGTCTTACAAAATTTCTTAATTTCATCGCCAACTTTACATAGCGTATCAGGTTACTTTTACCAAACAAGAATTAAGAGTTATATCCTTTTGAACAATTATGTACTCTTTGTGACATGTGGTTCAATCGGAAATTAAATCTTTTGTGAAGGTATTCCAGACTTTAATCTTATTGAATATATATAATAATAGCGTCTAAGAATCGGTTTTAAAACGAATTTAATAAAATTGAAATTCAGTAAACCTGCATCCAATGCGGATGAAGATTAGTTAAAGCCTCGCTTTTATTCAAAGCAAATTTTAAGAAAAATTTAAAAATTTAGAAAATACTATAATTAAATTGGTTATTGTTTCAATTAACAAACCTAAGGATCGTAGAAGCGAAAGAACTTCAATTCACACGTTCGTGTGGCGTATATTTTTTTAAGTGATTCTCAATTCGTGTATAATACCTTCTTGAGAGCGCGCGCTCATTTTGCAAATTGTATTCATGTCAGCAAGATTAGTTTACTAAATTCCTATCCGATTAAATTTTTCCCACGACTTTGCGATAAAACTCATTCACGCGGTAGACCGAAAGCAGCTGGAATAAATAAGAGGGAAAGAGACGCGTGAATCGATCAATGACCGCTGCCTGACGGAAAAACCATGACGTTCCGCGCATGATAAAACATAAAAAATACGATGAAATTGCGAGGCATTGTTACGCGGCTTTAGCAATTAACGTCAAGTTGAAGTTCAAATTAACCTGATTTTTTTATCGTTAGTAAGCAATGCTAAACATTTTCGAGAACACAATTAACGTACAGAAATGTAACGGTCGAAAAGTGAAAATGTACGATGCAAAGTGTGAAATAGGTTATGGGATTTTTTAAAAGGAAGTCACCGCATCCTTATTAATTAAACTTACAATTAATTAAATCGTTTGCTCTGAACTATCCGAGCCGAAATAATTTTGCGGTACACACAAAATGAACAAAGGAGGCAACATACATAACCAAGCCATTCCTAAACAGTGACCTCAACCATACGTTTAACACGACTCTTGGCGGTTTAAGCTTTCTCGCGTAATCACGTGGCAAATAAGAAACCTCATAAAAATGAGTAACATTATCTCGATCTCGCCTCGATCGCGGCCCTCATAGGGCTGCTTTTCCATAAAACTTCAGTAGCACACGAGGGAGAGCTCAAGGAGTTTCTTGTTGGTCGCGCGCCGATCTCGCCGGTCCATCAGGATAGGCGTTCGATTTGCTGGTACTGCGCAGGATGCTAAGGTGGCGCCGCGACGCCCAGCTCACGCACACAGTCACGTGCGTGGGATCGATATCTCCGGCCGCCTCGTCTCGCTTTTTGCTCTCTCGCACCCACGGCGAACGAGAGTCGCGCGTTCCCCATGCGAATCGACGCCGGATGAAGATGGATGAATCTCATTTGTCAATCCCCTCTCCTCTCTTCGACTGCTTTATTATCGCACCTATTTCGTTTTACGCTTACGTACTCATTTTATTGAATTTATTTAAGCGATGACTCGATTTTTCTGATCCGAAAATGCGATTAATAAAAGAGTCGCGCGCGCTTTGGCACGCGCGCCATTGAGTTACGTCGATGTCCAGATTTTTAACGGAGGGACGCGTGGGTGGACCATTTTTTGGAACTGCTTGGGGCGCTCGTTCCGAGTCAGCGACGGCACTTTCCAATCACAATGTAGTAAGATTAAGTTTTCAAATTAATTGAAAATAATTCAAAAAATTAAAGATTTCAAAATAAACATTCACCTCGAGGCATTTATGACATTTATTCGCCACCTGGGAAATCTTAAAAACGTCCGGTTGGATTCATTGAAATATTTATACGTCAACGTAATTTAATACATGTATAATAAATGATTTCGATTGAATTACCTCGCCAATTCAATTTACTCCAGCACGATTTCAGCGATGTTATCTAAATATAAAGTGAAGACCGTAACGACTACAACGATCGCTATTACGTGTCGTTGATCCTCTCGTTCTCGGTAAGAATGACAAGAAATCGTAATCGCGCATAATTTTCCCGATCATTATCTCGAATATAAAGTATAAGTATCCCGAGCGCACGTTCGTTTATTATCTGGTGTAAATAACGCGGAAAGGAAAACGGACGACGCGGTTAATGCGATTCATTAAGTAACGACGTGTATATTGTGACCGAGGCGCGCGTAAAAAGTTGGAAAAATTCACGACAGCGTCGGCGAAACTGAAGCGAAACTGAAAGCCGAAAGTGTGCTTTCTAAGGTGTCAAGCGAGCGGGGGGCTGGAGATTGCTCAATCCGTCGTTTATAGAAAAAGAAAGCAAAAAGTGGGCCTAACGGTGTGACGTAAAGTGGGTTAAGGGGACCGCCGGTATGTCTCCTTAAACGGGGGGTCGAACGATTAATTGCGAACCGGTCTTTTTTAATCGAGCTCGTCTCTTTTCGAGGTGCTTTTTTCCTTTCCTTGCCCCAATTGCTTTCCCTTTCTCTCGTGGATGCTGTCGCGTACATGAGTGGCTACAAACCTGCAAATTATAAAACTTAGCTTCCATTTTCTTTTAGCAACGTATCCAATATTTTCAACCGTCACGGAGCACCTTCAAGCCCTTTTACGATATTTTCAATTGCAACGAAGGAATGCATTTTTTATTTCCCACACGCCACGCCAATCGTTAAATCATAGGATTTAATTGAATATGGAGATTATAAATAAGTTCCATATATATTTCTAGTAAGTAGTTCCATTGGATTTTCAATGAATGCGGATTTGAAAA
This sequence comes from Wiebesia pumilae, assembly GCA_018907045.1. Taxonomy (NCBI): domain Eukaryota; kingdom Metazoa; phylum Arthropoda; class Insecta; order Hymenoptera; family Agaonidae; genus Wiebesia; species Wiebesia pumilae. The sequence goes on from JACCHZ010000127.1 coordinate 7,618,757, forward strand.
TCATAATATATACATAAATTCTATGATATTGAAAGCTAATTTATGCATGAAAAAACACTTTAATTGAATGACCTAATATTTGAACGTATATAAAAATATGTATTACAATCAACTGGATTATAGTATTACATAATATTACATAATCAATAATAATATTACGTCACAATCAGTTATTCATTTCTTAGCATCTATTTTCTTTTAACTAAATGCAAAACTGGTAACTTATTTTCAACGTGCTAATGAAAATCTTCGTACTATTTAACATATTTTGTTGTGGTAAAATGTTTAAAGGTAACTGTAAATATTTATAAATTTATTACGCAAGGCTGGATGTTTAATATTCTTTAGTAATTTAATTCGATATAATTAAAAGACTAAAAATATTAAATGTGATCCATTAAGTTGAAAGTATAAAACGAATTATTTCTATTTGAATGTAAATTATGGTTATTTATTATTATATCGAGTTTCATATTTAATAAAGTATTATGGAGAAGAAAACTGAATACAAATATATAAAAAAAAAAATTTTTTCTTCCTTGACAATAGAAAAATATACAATATCATAACAAAACCTATAAAAACAGTATTACAATCGATACTACTATGTGAAATGAACTATGGTTTGAATTTTCTTCGTTGCACGCTACACTTTTCTCTTGCATTTTACAATTAATTTTCTTACTTCCAAGTTTTTATTATTCAACATTTATGCTTTAGCTTCATTACCAATATATTTAGAGATGCTTCTCTTTCCAATGAGTTAATTAAATCAAATACTACATTCTTATTAAATGACAATTATAACTTAATTTGTATAGTGTAATAATAAAAAACTTATTTATTTGCATAAAACGTAAGAAAAATTTTAATAATGTTTTTTAGTGGGAATTTTCAAAAGGAATTGAATACTAAAATTATCCTTTTAGTGTAATGAATTCAAATTCATCATTAAAAATGTATAACAATTTCCATTTAGTTGTATAGATATATATATGTATCAGAATAAAATTTCATTAATTTCGTGTTTTTGTTTTTTCAAATATCATAATCGTTATTGAAATTAATAAATAAAGTATTAATAAAGTATAATAAATATTATGTGTATATGTATAGTTTCAGATTAAAGTAATTATTTTGGGGTAAATTTTACATTACCCAATATTGCTTGTCTTGAAGAGGAGCGCCGTAAAAGTATGGATGTAATATCAACATCTCTATACGATGAAAAAATAAAGTAAAATAATTTAGAAATATATTCCATTACGCGGATCAATTAATAATATTAATGCGACTTCATAAATATACTATTAAGCATTAATGTGTGTGAGAGTGTGTCCGCCTACGCCTGCACATGCCAGTGAATGTTTCACACTAAACAAATAGATTACAAAAATAGCGGAATTTCCTTATATCGTTAAAAGTTCTTTTATGATAATTCTGATAAATTACTCGATAAATTTCATTTACAAAAATAAAATTTTGTTTACAATTAGGTAAAGTGTAGTTTAAATTACAGTTGGTCTGACAATTAAGTCAAGTAAATGATCAATTTAAAAAGTCAGATATTCGTTGAAATTTTAATGTATAAAATTTATTCTATTATTTTCTTTGTGTACTTTCTTATTTTTCAAGGACACCCAAAAATATGATAGTCAAGAGAACACAGGCGTTACATTGCTAGAACATGTTAGACCTCAAACAGAGCCTTGCGCTATTTTCTCTCTTCGATTCTCCCAATCTTTCGCAATCTATCCGCTATCTAGTTACCTAGCTACCTATCTCTGTCTTTTTCTCCCGTTCGCTCGTTACAATGACTAAAGAAACATGGCTCTTGGCTGAAATGTGTGCGTATGCATCCGTAAAATCGAGCGTTGCCAGAGCGAGAGAGAGAGAGAGAGAGAGAGAGAGAGAGAGAGAGAAATGGCGCACATAAGCAAAGACGAAAACGTTGAGGTATACGTAGACCATTGTAGTACCCCTTTCATGCCAGCGTATTGTGGTATTTTAACATTGAAATATTGTGAATGTGTGACTGTACTTTCTATGTAAACAGTGGAATTTTACAGAAAGTCGAGCACAATTAACTGCGCAAAAACAACTTGGTCTAGGACTGTTATTTTAGGTTGAGAATTTATAGATTTTTTAAAACAAATGTTAAATTTTGTAGAATTTTTATAATTAAATATTTATCACGTTAAACAATAACTTACTCTCGTATAGTATAATTAAAACCACATGTTTCAAAAATGTTCTTTATAAATTAAAAATGCATGGATCAAGAATAAAAAACTTATTTCCAGTTTCAAATTATTTTTCAATTATTAGCATTCAATCTGGCCGTTCACTAACGAAACACACATTTAAAAATGTAACAAACAATCAACAGTGTCGTAATATAAAGAGAATTTCATGGTAACAAATAATTAATAAATTTCGTCATTAAATAAAAATGTTTAGATGGAAATTCTTAATCAAATACATTTGAAACGCAATTAACTAAATTACAAATGTCTGTTCCATTTTCCTACATTACAAACTTTTTATTTCCATTTCTTTTCTATCCTCCGACCTTACTCGTACTCTTTTAATTACATAAAGTAAGTATTTGTGTACCTGTTTATTTGAATATCAATGATGGATATTCATTTTCATTATCATAGTCACTAGTATTCTAATTATATCGATTTTACATTTATTTACATGGTTTTTCATTTATTATTTCATTTTATCGTCCATACATTTTAATAGTTAAAATCATACCTCTTCCGAAGTTAAAAATTTTCTATCAGATACTAAGAAATTAATTTAAAGTAAAAAATAAAAATAGTATTTATTATTCAAGTATTTATCCAAAAGATCATGGTAGAGGAAAAATATCAAATTAAAATAGATGTAATATTTGAAAATGTTATTAAAGTATTAATTATAATTTTAATAAATAATAAATAATAAATTTAAATGTTTTATAACATTTTTTACGTTAAATCCCTACAAGGAAACTGTCACGTACATTCGTAAGCTTATTGGAAACACTTAAACCTATAAATTGTTTCTTGTGACAAATATTTAATTTCTTTTATATTATCGATATCACAAGTTTGTATTGTACACGTTAGTCCTCTAAACAAATTGTACAGAATCACTAAAGCGCTAGAAATAAAAATATCATTTTGACACGTGGTTCTGTTATTTTGCACGTTTTAAATGCATTGCACTTTAATATGTAACAATCTTTAACACTCTTACGCTAAGAACTTTTCTGTATGTCAATGATTTTTTTTATATTATCATCAAAATGTCTGTATTCATTTATTTTTGTAATATCGAAATTGTAAATTGTATTATTGTCTAAGCAATTTAAAAGTGACAGTTTTGTAATAAAATTCATCAAACTTAGTTTAATGAAGCTTTTTCTGTGTCACGCGTAATAATATTAACACCCTTTTCAGAATATTTAAATTTCCGCACCAAGTATTTTTATAGTATGCAACATATGTATACACGTAATGCGCAAATGAATTATATAGTAGGGTGTAATATTAAATATTTATAAGTAAGCTCGGTTAAGGCTCGCATAAATTATCACGTTTGTCGTCATTAGCAACTTCCGAATTCTTTCGTGCTAGTAAAATCGATGAATTTGCCCGTATACACGAAATCATATATTTCAGAGGAGCGTCAATAATAACTTCCCGAAAAATACTTATAGTTCTCATTCGATACCATGACATATGCAATTAAATGTACTTTGAAAAATTCCAATAATTTTCGGACGAAAGCGTTATCCCCTCCGCCCTTTGACCGTAACCGCAAGCTTCATACGTACCACGGAGGAAAAATAAAGTAGACCAAATAAAGTGAAGAAACGCGAGCTATATTTTGAAGAAAATATTCGCCTTCCTCGCCACCCGTTTACAAACTACATCATACGTGTTTACGAAGAGTTGGTTTTCGTGAAATGATTTCGTCACGACGTGTTTTTATTTGTGTTTCACTTGTGCCCTACGACGGAAATTACTGCGAGCGCACATGTAATCGGCCATGGCGGAGGGGTAGAGAGCAGTTATGGGGTCGTGTTGTAACGCTATTTCTTCGTGATCGATGTTTGGCTGACGAATGGATAGCGCCTGTTTACGTGCGAGTCTTACGCAATCCTTTCGAGGGCACATTTTTATCTGCTTGCTCGATCGCTGCTATTTTCACGTTTTATGTACTGATCTTTTTACGAAATAAGCTTTTTTAAAAATTTCTAACAGCGCGTTTGTTTTATTGAGAAACGTGATAGTAAGAGGTCATTTTAGTTTATTCGGTACTGGCATAATACAGGCTCTTAAGATTTTCAAATCACTTATGATAAGCTTTCAAGGTTTAACTCGAGAATGTTGTTTTTCAGGCAGTGTTTTTACAGAACCGCGTTAAGTTTTTCCAATTTTATCGACTTTAAAATATTATTTTTAACAAACAATAACGTTTGAATGTCATATAATGAAAGCACGTTTAAAAATATTTCTTTGCGTTAAATTTAACATCAGCTGCGTTTCTTTAATTTAATTTTTCGATATTTCGATAATAAACCAGCGACCAATCTCATAATACTGTTTAACCCTCTATTAACAATATTCACATTTTTAGTCAATCAGGTATTCACTGAATTTACATTGTACATTCTGCTGCATCATCGCTTAAAACTGGAAATAATGATTAAAATTTATTTTGATTTCTCAATATCTTATTTGGGAAAAATAAAATATATTTTTAACGCGTACTCTTAGTCAATTACAAAGCTTTAATTTGTATATGTCTTTCTTAAGTATAATTACATCGTGCACATTTTCTTACCTAATAGTATAATCCTAATATAATTAGAAATTTAATCGGTTGAATTATCCAAAATTGTTACTGCTATATTTCATTTGCTTTAAGATTCGCTACCAATTTCAAAAATTAATACTTAAAATTTCACGAACGCAGACGGAAATTATATTTCATTAAAAAAATTTATTATGTACCGAAACTAGTACCTTCCAGGAGGACAGGACGACACTCAAGGACAAGATATAAATTATAAAAACGACATTTTCCCAGAAAATACATCAAAGCGGAACTCATGAGATTCTCCGCTTCTTTCTTTGGCTTTTGTCTTTGACTCTCACTTGCTCGCTCACTCTTTCGATTATTTTTTTTCTTTTTCTCTTTCTTTAGGTACTCTGCAAAATCAGACGAATGGAAATGGATGAGCGCACATGACTTCCGGCGTGAGGGACGCGGCATTTGCGTCAGTTTTCTCTTTGCTTAGTTTTCAATACTTTTCGAGCGTATTCTCTATTGTGACGTTCGAGTCTCAAAAGAGGTTTGCTTGTACTCTGTGAAATTTCATTTTGTTCATTTGTTACGAATAATTAGACCACTTATAATTCTTTGAATTTTTTCAAACGGATGATGGTTTTTAACAAGTCACGTATTTGTAGAATAAATCAACCAATGTTTTCAATTAAATCTTCATTTTTTTTCACTATTTAATGATATTGGGTACTAATGCTTTCTATATTACAAAAATTGCGATTTTATATTCGTTCTAACCTACTTTCAACCTTTCATTTCAATACAGAAATAAATTTGATTCCGATTTTTACACGCACATTCTAATTTATATGCCATCTTATTTTTTCATTTAATATTTAATTAATAAGTGATTAAGTAACTCTGTTAATTATTTCACTCTGATTTAATAAACATTGATTATTGAAATTTCGATAAATTAATTTAAATATTATTAAACATTCTTACTACTCCTTAAATATTATATGTCACTCTCGAGAAATAAATACATTTAGTCGTATGATTCACTTGAAGCTTCCTAGAAAATTGCAGAGAATTTGCATTAATCATATCCAGGTATTTATACGCGTGCATTATAAATAGATATAAATCTTTTCTGCTTTGTCAGTTGCAATGAAAATGACGACAGTGTAAAACTTTCTAATAATTCATTTATCGATAACGAAACAAACGTTACGATGTTCAAAGTCACCTTTTATTCATTATATTTGCGTAATCATGTTTATACACTTGTTAATTACAAGTATCTCGTGCATTTACGTGGCTTCTAAGACACTTAGGTGTTTTAATTTTCTATAATAACAGTATTAATTTATTATTAAGCGATTATACTTTAAAGATGGATTGAAACTTGTATAAAATAATAATGTATCTTATTTATAACATTTTCATAATTCTATGGAATTTCCAATAAGTCTTATCAATTAATTATAAATCAGCGACCAAGTTGTAAGGCCGACTGTTTTGACTTTTTTTATAATGAAAAATAATGTCTTAGATGTATGTCTAAAAATTTAATTCCGATACATTATTAACTGCATTTCTTATCGAACAAACTAAGATTGACATGTAGCAATTTGTCGAGTAAATTATACATATGGTATTCATTATCGTATTCCTTCAATTAATCGTTATTTACTCAACGAATTTCAGGTTTCATTTGTGTTTTAAAAACACTTACATTTTTTAACGAATAATTTAACGTTTTCATATACAATAGCAACTCATATTTTTAAAGAGATATACGCGTAAATATAAACAAATGTAAAGTTCCTTTGTCGTGTCACTGCGTCGTAAATATCGTATTTTATGGGCGAGTGCTAAAAAAATTACGGCCCGATACTTTGTACGCTGCTTCTTTAGTCCTTAAATAATAATACTATGCTGGAAAATAATTGATTTTCAATTAGTCATAAAGAACTTTTATCAATTATCAGAATATAAATGAAGCGTGAATCACTTTTTTTAAATAAAATTCATTCACAACTATAAGGATATGCTACATGTTATTAGATATACTATAAATATCACGTGAAAAATGTTTAATTCTAAGTAATGCGAGTTTATGCAATAGTGGGCTTAAAGTCACGAGATTTTTTGCAATTTTGTTTCAGACATCGTGATTTAATTTTCTTTAGCGATTAATAATTTTTACATTATCGTATACGACTCTTTCATAATACTCGGATAGAAAAGTTTTCTTTCTCGCTGTATAGTCTTGCTGCGACTGGTACAAATCAACCTTTTAAAAAGCTTTTCCATGCAGAAAATCATAAAATTCTATTTTAATGTTACTTTAATCAATCTGAGACAACTTTAAGTTTTATGTTTTGCAGTGCTTGTGTACGTATACTAGCGCGACATTGGCTTTAAAATCAAGTAATTGTTGTGAGTTTGAAAATTGGATCGTTAGGATGTATTGAAAAAAAAATTTATTTCGCTTATTCTTTCGAGGTCTGAACGCGCGGAGCGTGTTTGCTTATAAAATTATCGACACAAAATTCAAACTCGTTCAATCACTGAAGCCGAACGTTATTTACCTCGCGCGTTTCTTTTTCGAAAAAAGCGAATTACTTTATTATAAATTTCTCGCTAATGGATTGTTATTAAAATTGATGTGTGTGTACAAATAACACGCTTCCGTGGCAAAGATCGATATCTCGGGAGTATTGCAACTAAAGCTTGCAGTAACGCTCAATTTTAAAGTAACACTTTTTGTCGATATATATTTTCTCGAAGTACGTCAAATACTTTTAACAATAAAACCACCTGAGCAAACAAGCTTTCCCACAGCTCCTCTGCCGTCGACGTAGCCAAAGAAGAAGTTTGAAGCAATTTTGTTAAATAATCCTTTAATGATAAAAGATGTTTTCCGGTATGTAATAGTCGCCCGTTAAATAGAATGATGTCCTATCATATCCGTGAAAGCTGAAATGCAGCCACGGAATGTCGGGGCGTGGGGGGAAAAAGTGTCGGGCGCCGCGCTCTTATATCACTGGCGAGGGGGAGAAGGTACTGTAGACCGGAAACGTTGTGCGCGCACTCATCCGTCTCTTTTCGATTAGGAACTTGGCCGAGTGCATGTTCGCGCGCTCTTACTCTCGATTACACTAGTGCGCGATTAATGCGCGATTCATGCGCGCGTCCAGACAGCGAAGCCGCCGTTACGCTTAAAAGCCATTAGCGGCGCTTGGCGTTACTTTCTTGAACGGAGAAAGGCTTCTTGTGCCTTGGCGTTCTCTCTCGTGTACGCGTTCGTATCAACCTATTGAAAAGATCATTGCAAAACCTATAAAGTTCATAGAGATAACAATTTGTCTTTATTATATCAAGTTTACTATCAAAAAATATACTTTCGATGTTTGGAAAAACAAGAATGAAATCTGACTCTGTTCTTAATGTATTTGTAAGCAATAAGCATTTATCTCCATACACTTGATATAAAACGTTAAGTATATGTTTAATGAATAACATACAGTCTGTACTTCAGGCACGCTTATAAACTGTGAGAAATTTCAACTGCTACTGTTAAATAATTTTACCTTTAACTGAATCTTCTTAATGTTATATAAAATTTAGCTTTATCAACTATGGATGTTCATATAAGATGAAAAATAATTACACTCATTTGTAAAGAAATGACAATGCGTCGACAAGACAAAGTCCGCTTAAGATGTTCACCAATAGGCATATCATTGATATGAATATAATATTTCAAATATATTTGCTGATGGAATTTCGAAAACGTAGAGTTGCAAACTAAAGTACGTTCAAAGCTAAAATCAGATCTAATAAATTTTGAGCAGAAGTTAGTTTAATTAAGAACTATTTTTGATACAGCACAAGCACCTGTAAGCATTTTAAACTAAAAGTTTGCGAAATATTAAATAACGAGTTTGTACAACGCATATACTCAATAAGCAAGTTCATCTGTATAAAATAGATCATTTTCCAGTCTTTAAATGTCTTTTAAAAAGACATTGTAATATATTTCGAAGCGTAATTTTGTATTTAATATTTTTTCTGATTTTATGCAGTAAAACGTAACTGCAACTTAATAACAATTATTGTTATTATTATTATTAATTATTACAAATTCTAAAACATTTGGTGAAGGTTGAGCTACGTGGATGATGCTGCACTACGGTTTTCAGCTTTTATATTATAACGAATTGTATAAAATATGATTGATTCACTTTAATTATAAAGCACTTTGTCTATTAACGTTACTGGACTATAAAAGTTAAAGCCTTATTTAGAGTATAATAAAAATGCAATCTGTACATACGAAATTCTTAATTATGATTCACTACTAGAATTTTAATTTTCTTAGTTTTCTAAAAAGGTGTTATTGAATTCATATGCTATTAAGCATAAAATCTTAAATTATTATATTTCTTGAAGAAGATGTAAAAGCTGATTTTCAATAACCAAGATAAAAAATGGATAATTATAGCCAATTATTATTACGTATCTTCTATTTTAATGAGCTATAATTATTCGGAATTTAGAGTTATTATTTTAATTGGGTATAAAAATGCATCGGATAATATTAAGTAAGTACTTTATATTTTCAACTACCTTAAATTAAAAATAACGTAATAATTGGTTCGAATGTGATATATAATTGTTTATCCCAATAATTAAGAGATTTTTTTTTTAACTTTATAAAAATTTCATGATTTTTAATCATCTTTCACCGTGTACTTACAAAATTATTAAGTACTTACTCGGTAAGTTATGTGGATGAAATTACAGAAAGGATTTTAATAAATGCAAATAAATTTATGAATTTATATTCCGTACCTAGCAATGATTTCACTTACGCCAATGAAACTTAACTTAAGCTTTAATCGTAATTTGCGCGGATGAAAATTACTCAATTCACTTGTTCCGGAATTTGCCTTTATTTTGCAGCATCATTCTCGCTGTCTTTTCCAGCCTGATTATCGACCAAGCAAATTTGAAGATAAAAACCAAGCGGTTAGGGTTAGCGGAAAGAGAAAAAGGGAGGGGAAATTGACTGCATAGTATATCGTTGCAAGTCTTGCCATGCCATTCTCGACCTCGAAGGTCGAAGCCCATGGCCTTGGCACGCTTTCCTTTTTTCCTCTTCTCCGTTGACTCTTTCTCTCTTTCCTTATTCTACGCTTCGATTCGCGGATATCGCTGTCTCTATCACCTTTCGTCGTGGTCTCTCTCTCTCTCTCTCTCTCTCTCTCTCTCTCTCTCTCTCTCTCTCTCTCTCTCTCTCTCTCTCTCTCTCTCTCTCTCTCTCTCTCTCTGTAATCGAGCTGTTGAGAAATGGCGCGACAAAGTTCTTCGAGACGCGGCTGATACTTTGGCATAATCCATGGCAACTCTAACATCCATGAAGTCATCATTCGTCTGTTTGCTATCTCAACTTATTGCGCATGTCATTGGGGATATCTGAAATATAAAAATGAAATCGATAAAAACTTAATTAAAAAATTATACGTTCTATATTCTATGTATTTTTCATATGAGGAAGAATTGAATTCTGATTCGAGCGGTATGCAAGACAAATTTAGTATAGAAGATTATGAGTACGAATAATAGCTTCTATTATAAGTTACGTAAAATATTTAATAGAAACTTCAATTTGCATGCATATAAATTATATATGTAATTATATACACTTTCATCATTTAATCAATAACAGAAGTTTTATTTAACGCCCAATATTGGCATCAACAAAAGCCATTTGTACACAAGCGTGTTTATGTTTATGTGTTATAAGAAAACAGATAAGATTTTCTATATACTATTATCTCAGTAGGAAAAGCCAATTAAATCGAGTCTTACAAATATTGTACTGAAAGAAATATGCTTTTAGATTGAAATCAAAGTATTCATTAGAGATCGACTCTGTAATATTGTACTTTTGATGAATTTACATTGGATATAAAGATTTTCTACTCAAAGAAAAAATAATTACTAGTTATGCAATCAATTAAATACGAGATAAAAGAACTTTTTATTTCTTGGCGGCACAGCTTCAAACGACTTCATATATCAATCGATAAATATGTACAACTTCTCTTTATATTAGCTTAAATATAGTAAGCTGTCGACCATTTCAATCATAAGACTAATCAAATATCCAGAATGAAAAATAAATTAAAAACTTTTTTTTATTATAAATATGTAAATATTGTTAATTTTTATAAGGGAATGTTATTTCTTCAACATTTATAAGAGTACAAACAGTAATAGTATCAGAAATTACAGAAAATATAAAATTAATAAACATTTGAGTAATAAACAGAAAAAAAATACAAAATTATATTTTACAGACATTAATGTAAGCAGATGATGCTAAAAATGGGAACACTTTTGCTAAAGTAATATATTTATTAGCTATTTATGAATTATATAGAGACTAAAATTATTAATGCCTAACATTTGTTATAATTTTACATTAAGCAAATAGTGTTAAATATGTAAAATCTAAAATTTATATTTATCCGAATTCGGAAATACGTTTACTTTTATATGTGTACGTTAATTTTCTTTTGAATCACGAATACGTATTTTAATTTATAAAACAACTTAATTTATAAAGTTAAATAATAATGTTGTTTTTGTTTATTACAGGTAAGCGTTGAGACTTTTAGAAGCAGCTTAACAAGCAGTACATTTGTTGTAAGCATACTATGAAATATTATCTGATTATCAAACATAACTCTATTGATTAAGTATTTTAATTTAAATAAAAATTAGCTTTACTTTATTTATTCGTTATAGTTTTCCTCTTCTTTTTAGTTATATCGTCTGTAAAAGCATCAAAGCAATTGTCTAATCAATTTCGTTAGTAGTTCATTAAGCCTATCTTTGTATTAACCTTTAATTACAGTACATAAAGGCATTAATTAATAATGTAATTTTTATTTAATGGCAAGTTCTTAAATTTCTGTGGATTTAAAAGTAATTAGAGAAATATCTCTTAAAGACCGTACAATAAAATAAAAGACCTGCCCAAAATACATTATTTAATAATCGATATATGCATGCATAAATATGCGCGTGTGGTTGTAGTAATGAGTGTATGAATATATTTATGTATTATAAAGGATATTATAATAGGTTTCAATAAAATATCTCTCTTTTTTGCTTAAGAAAGAAATTGAAATATTATATACAAACATACATATATATATTTGAAACCGATCAGTGACTTATCGGATTTTTCGAGTTCTCTACTTTCAATATAACACACGTCAAGGAAACATATATTCTCTTTCTTCAAATCGTTTAATTCGTATAAGAAATATATGAATGAATATAAAGAGAAGAAATAGAATTATAAAATAATAGCTTTATAAAAGACTTTTTCCGAAGAAATTGAGCAACTTATAATGAAAGAAATTATTTATATCTGTAGGAAAGTTTTGTTAAATAATTGTTATTTTAATTAGAGTAAAAAATTATTATTAACATTATTATCTGAAAGGCGCGTTTTAAGAAAATGTTGAGTTATTAACAATTTGATATCTTTTAATTTTAAACGAATCAATAAAATGGTAGAGACTAAATAAAAGATCTAGATGAAAAGCTTTCTTCAATCATAAGTATTTCTCTTTTCCACAATATTGCTCTTTACAGGTTCATTTTCGATTAAGTGATCGATACAGTTAAGTTGTTTTCGTTCATCGTGATAAACACGTGAAAAATTATAAATTAACGTGAATACGATAAATAGAAACCATTCATAAAAAGTGTTATTAGAAATATTCCAACCAAGCTGAAGAATTAAATTGTGCGTGCTTGTGTGTGTGTGTGCGCGCGCGCGCGCAACCAGCACTCCAGTCTAAAGTGATGTTCAATCAAATTTCGATTGAAAAGTCACACGTTAAATGTTTCATTATTAATGTCTAGGAAAAATGGCTCGTAAATTATATATTGAAATTTATAATTGAAAAAAATTTTATATTTATTTATACTGTAAGCATTTACAATAATCGTCCGATAACCATGTAATAAGGACAAATTAGTGGACTATGAAAATTGTGAAACAAAAAATGAAAAAAAATGATGATTATCATAATCATCTAAGTGCTTCGATTATATAGATTAACGTTTTCAGCGAAGAAATCGTTATATTTGACGAACAAATACCATTATAAAATACAAATTAATCACAATTAGCAGCATCTGACAGACATTGTAATATCAAGACACGATGTGTTTGATTCGATCGAATAAACGTAGAAGATGAAAAAAAAAGTGAAAAGAAATAGGAATACATCAAATACTTTTAAGTGAGCTTTGCTGCTATTATACTGTTACCGCATCGCGGTACGTAATTGCATAATTACATAGGGAGAGGTGGGACTCAACTGCTTAAGAGGTTACCGCCGTCTTCGTATTGTCATTATTTTATATCTCTCGGCTAATTGCTGAAGCTACGTTATTACTTGTATTATCGATTTTCTACGTATTGTTTCATAATGGAAGAAGTTTATTAGCAATGCTGATCCACGTTATTAGTAAAATAAATACTGATTTCTTTTAAGTCCGATCAAAATCACCATTTTAACGTCGCAATGATTTAACACCCATTATAGAACAGAATAAGTTATTTAAGTTCATAAAAATGTTATTTTTTATATGAAAGGTATTTCATCCAACTGATTTTTATGAATAAATAATAAGGATTATTTAATAGGTCAACAAAATTTTTTAAATTTAATGTAGAATACGAAGTTAATATCAATACTCTTGCATTACAGTGAAAGATGTTCTGAAATAATTTTATCGAGCAATACGACTTATGAAATTAAATAAATTCATAACAGTTTAAGGCTTTCGCTTTTTATATCGCTGAACAATAGCCGGAATGCCGCATAACATGACGCGATTGCGTGGAATCAGAATATTGGTGCATATAAAAATAGCTTCTTTGTTACGTGTAATTCTGATAGATATAGGAAGCTTTCATAATCGCGTCTGTTTCCTGAATATAGTATTTTCGTTGTAGAAAAATTGTGATTTTTTAATAGATGCCTTCTAAATTATAGGATATGTAAACGAAAGACACAATGAGTCAAAGGTTTTCTTTAAAATAGTTGCATCTTTTTAGCTCTTATAATCCACGTGAGTACGCGACATTAGATTGTCTTACATGGCTCGGAGGAAAATTAATTTTAAAAGTGCAAGAAGTTACTTAATTTTTTCTTTATCTTTGCTTACACTTTAAATTTCTTTTCGTATATTCTTTCTTTTACCAAAATTCTCAAAAGTCAAACTTTACTTTTTACAAGATTATACTTTTTAGTCTTCTTTAATTGATTCGAAATTAATCAAGAAGAACAATTTGCAACGGGATTTAAAAAGTTTTTTGAAACAACGTTTCGACTAATCTACGCTTTTATTTTGTACTTTAATTTTGCTACTTATCGAAGGTATTCCTTTTCCTATTTAATAATAGATAAGAAGAAATTTCTTAAACAAAATTTTTGCTAAAATTATTTTATGCGACAATGTAGAAATTTTACGGTTCTTACAGTTTTCTAAAAATCTCAATAAAATCTGAAATTAAAGAGAATGGAAACAATAAAAAAATATACAGAACGAGGCGGATGAGTTTAAAAAATTTGACGCGAACGTAAAAGTGAGTCTACTCGATGCGTGGTCGTCATTCTTCTTAAAAAAAAAAAAACGTTACTCAACTACTTAATAAGGACCGGCTCTCTCTCACTCTCTCTCTCTCTCTCTCTCTCTCTCTCTCTCCAAAATACACAACTCAATCGCCACCGTTGCACCCGTTGTTGGCCAACGTTATAAGTCAATCGACGTTCGTTTACCCTTCGGCATCCTTTTACTCTCTGCCTCTTTTGCGCGTCCTAAGTACTCACGCGGTCGCGAAGCGCTGGCGAAGAAGACATTTATAAAAGGGGTTTGGCTACGTATCCACGGCACGCGAAAGGTCCACCCGCGTCAATTCGTTAGCACGTGCGAGTCTACGTGTGCACGTAGGCTATTTATACGCTGTATCGATTTCTCTTTCTCTTTTGTTCGCACGGCCAGGCTACGGCGCCCCGAGAAGCGGATGCATTTGAATTTAACGCGTTTATTAAGAGTAGGTATTATTTAAGTTTAAGTACTGCCTGCATAAAATTGCGAGGCTATATTTGCCCTGCTGCGACATCTGCGCTCGAGAATTACGAATGAAGTTCACGATGTACCGTAATATCCGTTCAATGGGACGCAACACTCGCTTCTTTAGCGCTTTCGATGGGATTTGAAGAAATCGCTTTAATATTTATATTGTGCTGTACAGGGGCGGGGGGGGAGGAAACAGGAAAAGAAGTCGATCGTTATTCGGATGAATCGGCCCACGGTATCAAGTGCAAACTTAGAAAATAATATTCATTGGGAATTCAGTGGGATGAACGGACCCGATGTATAATTACATAATGTACATTACCATACTAAGCAGCCTGTTACAATCACTCGTTCCGGGAGGTTGTTTATTATCTAGTTCCTTTTATCTGGAAAGCGAGTCCTGGAAATCGCTGGTCCCGAGAGAGCCCCCCCCCCCAACGCCGCTAACTTTTTCCCGCACTTCGTGCGACAGGGCGGTGAAAGTGTCGGTAAGAGTGCGTCTGCACCGTAGCTCTCTGCATAGCATCCGGTCACTGGGCGGTTCGACGTCCCGTCGCAATTCACTTCCGGCAATCGCATTGTAGGCCGCGCGAACGACGTCGGCCCAGTGTTTTTACGTCGCTCGGCGGGAACGCCTGTTAGTTCGTTCCACGAACTAATTGACAATCTCGGCGGGCGACCCGACGCCGAGCGTCTCCAGGTTTACGCTCTCGTCTCTTCAGCCTCGGCTCGTGCCGCCATGTGTGGCGCTCTCAATTTCTCGGATTAAATTTTTCGAGACAAGAAGCGCTCGACTTTCGAATCATACTTAGCCCACGGACTGCGGAGTTTCACCGGAGCTATTCACACGAGCAGATGCTAATGTCGCTGACTTGAAAAATGAAGCATTCGATCAGCGGACTCAAACGTTAAAAATAAAAATTCTACTCCAGGAATTCTTTATTAATACCTTAGATTCGTGGAATATGTATTTTAACGTATGGACTCAAATTATGATAAACGCGAACAGAGATGATAAATCTCGAATCCGACTGTTTGTGTTGAAAACTTCATCTGAGTACAAAAGTTATAAAATACAAATATAGACATAAAAGGACACTTGCTTCGTCAAAATATTAAGATGAAAAATTTTCAAGTCATAACTTCGATGGACCTTATGGATGATCGTTGAATGAAACGTAATTTGTAAATAATTCGTAGAACATTTATGGTCATGTTAATCTTTATCATTAAGCTTTACGAAAATCGGTATTGAAATTATCGCGTGAAGAAAAGAATAAAGTATGTAGAAAGTAAAGATGTCACCTTTCAAAATGACTTTTATGAGTCACACTTTTTCACGTTCGATATTTTTTCCTAATTTTTACTGGAAGCATAAGAGTTATAATTTAAATAAATGATTGTTTTATAGTTCAACTTTCTTGATAAGAAAGTTAGGAAGCAATATCAATTTTTTATTAAAACTTTTCAGCACGCGCTAAATTTTTTTAGTGTGAAATCCTTTCTTTGTACCTTAAACGATTAATCATATGAAGTGAAAACTTTACTTTAGTAGTTTTCAAATCCTACGATTCTTCGCGAAGAATTTCGCTCGATTCAAATATACCGGAAACTCTTGTTTTATCTGCGTCATTTTTATTTAATAGATTCTTTAAATATGAAAACAAATAATTATATTGCTTGATATTTGTGTGCCAAAGAGAGCAAGTGGAATTTAACCGGGAAAGCTCTTAGTTAGTGGATAAAACAATTTTTATCGAGTCCTCGTTACGTATTCCCTTAAATTATGAAATTCCAATAGAAATTTCATAAAAGTTCATATTTTTCTAATCAAAGTACCATGAAAAATCAGCCTTTATTTTCTCAGATGGACCTCGGAGCGGTCCTCACTCTTAATTTGTTATTTTATTTTATTTTTTTTAATATTTTGCCTCCACCAAATGAGGGAGCCTGAGCCTCCCGGTATTTATCTCTCTATTTTAAGACTTTCAAGGTCAACTTCCAGATGAACTTAACAAAAACTCTTTTCACGACAACGAGATACAATGTCGACACTACTTTCATCGCGCTCACACTATCATCACCACTGCAGCGTACAATAAAAAGTACTCGGTAATTATTCTGCCCGACCTTCTATTTCACTCTCGCCATTTAAAAATTTTCCACGATTTTCTCATCTTTATGCACAGTGTCTAATTTGGCCAAATGGAAACAATGCTCGGAGCTCTTATACAATATGTGTTAGTCACTTTCAGGCAGAATGAATATGAGTGAACTTCAAATCTCACAAATGAGCAATTTCTTATACTAATTTATTCATGCGTATTTACTTCAAGAGCTTAAGTACAATATAGGCTCACGTGGTAAAAAGGAAAATATTTATTTTCCCGTATGCAAATACAAACTATTTACTTTCAAAGACTCGTATGTCTCGTACAAAATCGTATTAATGTATTGAATAAAATAATTGAAGAGCTTGTTAAATAGAAATCATTAAAATATAGATAATGGGTTGATGTAAATATTTGTTTCATTTTTGGCGCTGATAAACAATTTTAATTTCCGCTATTATTAATGCTTAACCACATTTCAAAAATCAAACAAATAACGCAACTTTTTTCAAATGATTTTCTAAAATTCCTGCTATCATAAAACATTGAAACTTGACACGCGTGAAGTAGATATAGCATTAATTTTACAGTACAATATTATCCAGTACCAAAAGTCGGACGTAGTGTTGCATCAATAATTCTCATCCGTTTTTTAAAGACAAAAGTGTGAAACTGATACCCTGATTCGGATCGATTTATTACCATACTATCAGTATCGACCTACATTCACGAGATCAGACTAGAAAGCATTCATTAATGAGTCCAACGAACATGTGCAAGTACAAGCCTCGGGCTTCAACGAAAAAAAAAAAAAAAAAAAAAAAAAAAAAAAAAAAAAAAAAATAAAGAGAAAAGAGGAAGCGCGTCTGCAGACGCGCTTTGGTTTATCAAAGGAAGCAGCAAGAGTTGCGTTGACGGCCACGTATTCGTTCGATGTACCGCGCCGTATATACTCTTTTGAAAATACTGTCGAGCTTCTACTGCTCCTCAACATTCAAACGTCACGGGCTACTTCCGGTCTGTACTAAAAAACGTTGAACGGCAATATATTTCGTCACCCACTCATCCTCGTATGCACGCGCGAAAAACTGAGGAGGCCTTCTTTTAAGTCTGTCGAACCTTCACCGTGTAATTAATTTTGATTCTGTCCTTTTATGTAGCGAAGCGCAAACGGAATTCAATCTTCGCTAATCCAATTTTTTCTCTTTAATTTCTGGAATTGTGCTCCTCTTGAACACGCCTAAAGTTTTAAAAATTTCTTATACTTTTGTAGTCGAAGTTTCCCTAATTATTAGTATTATTTAATCGACTTATTGTTGCCTATTTGGATTCAAGACTAAATAAATATATTGACAATGTACTCATAGACTAAATAAAAATCCCATATGACGAATATTAAATTTTTTGCAAATTTTATGATTTAACAAGAATATATTTATTCGCTGTAATTTTATTTATTCACTACGTGCATCTTTACAATAAAAAATTTTATTTCAATTCTTAAGCTCATTACGCATTGACTCTAATTTCTTTGCCTTCAAGATTCTATTCTGTGGGATCTCCTCGAGCGATATAAGCCATTAAACGTTTCTTGCCTTTTATTAATAGAGCCTGCTTCTCTCTCTTTCTCTCTCTCTCTCTCTCTCTCTCTCTCTCCCTTTGTACAACATGAGTGTCGTTTCATTTTATCGACCACAGCTTAGGTAGTTTTTACGGGTTTCTTTATAACATCCTTTAGTGATATTATATGTTGCTATCCTTCTTGAAGCTCACTTTCGAAGGGAACATCGATTTTATATTTTAGCTGGCATTTAGTGCTCTTAAATTTTTATCACGACGTTAATTTTTGAAATAACGAGAAAAAAATGTTTCCTGGATGGGATTGCTCAAGGAAAATTGTATACCTCTTATCAAACTTAATAGTCAATAATTTTTTAATAATGTATATAATTTAACCGAAATTTCAGGCGGATAAAATGAATATTAGCCATAATGTTTTGTGTAAAAATATTTTTAGTTTATGAATCCGTCAGTTTGAATAAATCACTTTATAAATCACTATATCAAACAGCATACTTAACATTTGTTATATTACTGTAGTTAATGCAGACAGCCACATATACAATCTCTTCTCATTGATAATATTGAAATATACTTAATTACGCAAACTTTTCATTGTTTTTAAATAAATATTGAAGGTGCGAAATTTGCACAGACTTAAAAAGAAAATAATTTATTAAATGAAAACAGGCATCGGAACATAAAGATTATCAAACATGCAGACAAGTGATTAGTGAAGAATTAGTAGCGCAAACGTCAGGAGCACGAAAGAAGCGAACGAAATCAAAGAAATCTATTGGTCGTCCGAGAAGAAAGATTTTGAGGAAAGTTAAAATGTCAAAAGAAATGCCTGCTTATAAGAGATTGTCGGAAGAACAACCGTTGTAATATGACAAACCAGCCATTTCGAATCAAGAACCGACAAAAAAGATAAATGAGTTGATTAGCGAAGAGGAAAGAAAACAGATCGAGTCGTACTATTATCTCGACTTAACGTTTGTTGATAAGAGATAAGTTAAAAAGAGTATCTTTTTTGGCGAGAAGATCTTTCGATGCAAACTTTGTTAAACGGCTTATCCGAGACTCGATAAGTGTCAAGTGGGTTATAATCCTTTCTCTCTTGCCAAATGTTGCTCTCCTCGTCGAACCTTTTTCTGAATAATTTTGGAATTGCCTGTTTTAGGTTCACGTTTGGCGTCACTTCAACATGTTGCCCTACGTATGTTACGCTTGCGACTTTAAAACGCTAACTGTCAACCAGTATACGTGGACATGTTAGAAAATTTCATCTTAAGCTAAAGCCATTTAAATGCGCTCAATGCGACAAAAGTTACTCAGTGGCTGTACTTCTAAAAGAACACATGATAACGCACTCGAGCACTCAGCCTTATCGATGCAACTATTGCGATTTTGCATGCTTAAACAAGCGGGTACTTGTCAGTCACATGACCAAGCACAAATCGAAAAAGTTATTGTACCAGTTATTAACCTAATCTCGATTAAATTAGGATTAGCAGAAAACGGTCACAGCTCACCTACATAATACGTACGAAGATGAACGTATTTTCTAAAATATCGAAAGAGATAAGAATCATGTCACACATTACATGAAATGTCTTCAAAAACTTGCGGCTTTTGAAAAAAGTGCTTAGTCCACGACTAGATGAATTATATAATAGAATTCATATGCGGTTGAATAGTCGATATAAAACTTTTTTCCCAAAAAACATTATAAAACTTTATTAGGTTTAATTACCGTGAACTAATATTAAATGTTCTCTAATAAATAAAATTAGTGCTTTGTAATTGATGCTCGTTTCTTGGTCATATACATTAAAAGTACTATCTCTATAGTGAACGATCGATTAACTCACAATTTAACCAAATATAATCCAACAGCATTGCGAAATACACCACAACTATAAATATTTAAATAAAGTACATCATTTTCGATCCTAATTTCTGATTTATATGAATAAAAATTTGTAATCGTGTATCATATTAAATTCATAGTTAACAGCAATCCATCAGATATGTCAAATAAATTTTGAATTGGGTTTTCTGTAGATAAAGTGAGTGAAAGCCAACACTGATTAATTATTCGTTGACGTCATTTGACGTGTACGATTGCCGAGTGAATCGTTAGGTGTCTTCGCTTTTTGCATAATTTACACTTTCCTTGCAATGGGACATCCTGTGTGATATATGCGGAAAAGGATTTTACTCGACTAAAAAAATGCGAATGCACAGAAATTCTCACGAAGAAGCTAATGCCACTAAATGCGATATTTGCTTTGCTTATGATTCGACCGAAAAGTCTCTTCGTCGGCATCACGCTAACGTCCACATGAAGGACTACATTTGCGAGAGTATGGGAGAAAAAATGAACTACGAGAAAGACTCTGCAGATTCACGTACGTGTAAGTTAAATACTTAATTTTACTTGAGCTTACTTACTTAAGCTTTACGAAGCTTTAGAAACTTGCCAATTTTGTAACTAAAAATTCTTGTACCTCAGCAAGTTCATTCTGAGGGCAGACATCAATGTCCTTTATGTCCGAATGTATATAAAAATGGCTCGATGCTTCAAGATCATATTTTAAAGCATCAGGGAATAAGAAAATATAAATGCGAAATGTGCGGCAAAGCATTTGCCCAAAGAACTCATATTACAACGCATATGGCTGTACACGATGACAAAAGGTTAGGTATCTGCTCCTTGCACTACTCGAATATTTCAAGCAATAAAAATTTATGCTTCGTACTTGCCTATTTTTTATCGAACAACGCATACATTCAATACTTGTTATAAAAACAATATTAATTGCATGTGTAGCTCGTAAATACATTTTCAGACTTATTTTGAAATCGATTTTCCAACCAATTTAGGCTAATATCTTAAAATTAACTACAAATTTTTTTAACTCATCATTGCAGCACAATTAAGATATTCGAAAATACGGCGTTTTGATTTTACTCTGTAGATACGAATATCCTGGTTGTCATAAAGGATTCAATCGACAAGATAATATGAAAGTACATACGAAAAGTTGTGGACTGTTTTTAGCTAAGCTCTTGCATTGGCTAAGCTCTTACCTACGAGAAGATTTAGAACATCAAACAATCAAAATAACGTCGAACCTATATTAAAGGATAGTGAAGTCGTCAATATAATAATAACAATTGAACCAATCCTTGATCCTGATGCAAATATAAAAGTCGAGCCGTTAGATGAAGTCGAATAAATTAATAGATAACAAATGAAATTTGAAAGGAAAATGAATGAAATCTTATGGTTACAATACATAAATGACATAGAGTAGATATAATTGCTCTATTTTTTGAACTTTTAAAATAAGAAAATAATTTCATTTGGTTTGCTCGAAACATGAGTCTAGTAGAAATTCTAATATTTTAGTTTACGTAGTTTAATATTTAAAATAAACTCATTTCAACGAGTAATACATATACCGCATGATAAATGTTTGAGTCTCTGGTACTTCTGTATAACATAAATGCACTATTTTCATGAAATGTGCATTAAAACTTAGTGATTGTAGATAAGTTTCTGAATTTTAGAAAAAAGTTGTCGATGTACTAAAGAAATATAAAATGCGATTTTATTCATGGTAATTCTTACGTCAATCATTTAAATTGTTTTCAAATAATGAGAATTTTCTTATACTGTATGCAATACATATAGTGTTATAATTTAGCCGAGTTTAATTAAAAATAAACATTTTGAAATCTAAAATGAAACTTAAAGTGGATGATGTTGCTCAAATACATGTCAAGATGGTAATTGTAAATAAAATCAATAAAAAAAGTAGTTTGGTGAGCTGAAAACCCTGGGTACGTCTTGAAAATGAAAAATTACTTTTTCTATAGATATATTTGTATTTTAAAAACTTATCTGTAAAGCATTCTGCTCAAAACAAGCTGTTACTTTTTTATTGAATTCAAATAGACATTAAGTTTGTGTTCGGATCGAATGTCTTATTCTATTAATACGTATGTACTTCATATATCATGGATAAACGATTTCAGTGTTTATCAGAAATATCCAATATGAAATGACCATACCAATTATTAAAAAGAATTTTAATAATTAGAAAATAAAGAGATAAATATATGTATTACGTTCAAATTTAAATTTTGTACTTATCGAAGGAGTTTGAAGTTTGAAACGTCGTTGTCGCAACGAAAAATGAAAAATTTTAAAATCGAATATTTCTTTCAAAAACAATCAAAAACTATTAATTACAACACCAAACAACAAAATAATGAGTTTTCCCAACATTTTACCCTTATAAGCCACCCTTATTGAGGGTGGAAATTTTCAAAAATTCATAAAAGAGTAAATATAAATATTGCATAAAATTTTTTTTAAAAAACTATTAAATATATTAAAAGACACTCGAGAAGAAAATCGACGCGGAACTTTGACTTTAGTGCATTTATATATCTTGCATATACTGTTGCCCACGCACAGGCGTGTATAATATTTAATAAAACCTTTTACAAAAACATTGCATAAAATATTTTTCCACATTCCGATGTCTTTACACAAAAAACAGACACATGAAGTTTCATTTCGAAAATCGTAGTGAAACTATCGTTGCACTTGAATGCATGTAACTCTTCTACACGTGTCTGTCAGGGGAGCCGTATATTTGTTAATAACAACTCTCACAGAAATATTGACCGAAATATTTATGCCCTTGAGTTAAAGTTATTGTCCTTTTTAATACGAAAGTAGATACAATGTTTTTAAGGTGCTGTAGATAAAAAGTGTATGTCTATTAATGTAGATGTCTTTGTAAAAGCTTTTATTAAATATTATACACGCCTGTACGTGGGTATATGCATAGTGGTGATTGTGCATGATATATAACTGCACTAAAGTCAAAGTTTCACGTCGATTTTTTTTCAAAAAATGTTTTCCGAGTGTCTTTTAATATATTTAACGATTTTATAAAAAGAAATTTTGTGCAATATTAATATTTGCTCTTTTATGAATTTTTAAAAATTTCAACCCTTAATACGGGTGGCTCATAAGGGTAGAATTTTTGTGAAACTCATTATTTTGTCGTTTCGTGTAATAATTAATACTTTTTTATAGTTTTTTGAAGAAATTATTCGATTATAAAATTTTTCATTTTTAGTTGCGACAACAACGTTGCAAACTTCGGACTCTTCCTATCGATACGAAAAATTAATATTTAAAATACATCAGTATATCGACTCATTATTTTTACTTGATAGTTTAAGTGTCAACTTCTAGTTAATGTAAATTAAATCATTTGTCTGAAGTGCATATAATACGACATAAATTGATTATTATAAAAATCAATCATATTTGATGAATTTTCTAAGTTTTACAATGGATTTATTGTATATTATTTATAATGAAAACATTCATTCGATACATAAAAATAATTTTAATAATTAGATAAAGATTAGGGTATTGTGATACTGTTTTTTATGTTTATATTTAAAAAAAGTTAACGTTTTAAGTTTTTAATTACCTCGTATTATTTAAAAATTAAGTTGCTTTGACATGTTGAATAGGTTAAGAATAATTTTTATGCGATCAAATTCTAAAGAAGTTATGTACGTTGATAGACATTTATGACAGTATAAATTAAGATTTCCATTACGATTGTAGTGGTGGGTACTGCTACGGTTGATTGTGCCTTATACAAATCTATCCGCTCAATGACGCACACACCATACATACATATATATTTATTTGCAATTGTTTATACTCTTACATAAGAAGATGTATTTGTATTTGTATTCTGCTCATATATTATTGTCAATAACACTGCCCTACTAAAATTTTCTTCGATCAGAATAAGAAATTATTGTGAACAATTTAAAAATCATTTTATTCGTTCATTGTTAAGGTTAGTTTGTATTTTGCATTTTTTGAAACCGAAAAAAAAATTGATTATTATAAATTTCTGCTGTATATAAAGGAAGAGTGATTTGCGTAATAAAATTAGCTCAATATAATATCAAAGACGTTGAAATTAAATTGATATTATTACTATTTCTATACGTATTTCTTCCTATAGGAGTTATAAAAAGGCAAGAAAACGAATGCGAGTTGCAAAGGGAAGGAATGTACACTATTCTCTTACTCGTATGCATTTATTTTACATTTATTTTTGTAATAAGATTATGCGCATAAGAGAGAGAGAGAGAGATTATTTTGAGAGAAATATTATTTTGAAATTAAACTTAAAAATGAAAATGGTGATGATTACGAAGCTGTTACAAATTATTGTTTTTACGATAATTAAAATGAAAACCAATGTAAACAATTATATATGTTTGAAATTTAATAAATTAAAAAGTGAGTATTTTAATATAGAGAAAATAGAGTATTATTAAATTTGATAAGGATTTTAAAGGAAATTTTCTATAATTAATTATCTGTACAGAAATCTAAACCTGTAGTAAATATAAATCTATTATTATTGTAAACTAATCAAACGATATAACTAAAATAAATTAGCTCATTATTCATATTTATTTTACGTGCTAACTTCAAGACCAGTAACAGACTTGTTCAATTAATTAATCGGCGTGACTTTATTCTAATTTGTAAAATTTAAATTATTGTTAATAGTCTTGCAACATAAATTATGTTTATCCGAATAGAAAATTCGTTACCCCTGAACTCGTTATGACAGATCTCACGATATGGTTTCGTTTACTTTTGTCGAATATAACCATGTTTCTATAGTGCTGAATTGTGAGTTCAGTAGAGGTCGTTGTACCGAAATTGATGGAGTGAAACCGACGGTCTCAAATTGATTTAGTTGTACTAATAACTTGTTGACAGACGTAGCGACCACAGTTATCTCATTTGACAGATCAATTACTTACTTCAGTGATGATATTAAATTAATATATTATACATTCTTAAGAAAAGTGGATAAGATTTCCAGTATGTTACAAATAAAGGTTATGTGGGAGTCTTTCCTATAAAGCTTAATCCTCTTATGGGACTTTAATACATTCTTATTATATTTGATTATAGTATAAAAATTATCCTTTACACAAACTTATACAATTATATCACATAGTGGATTTTAACTAACAATATGTTACTAATGAAAGTTAATGAACATTACATTTAATATTACTTTGTTAATAAACGAATATTCTATTAGAAATTCGATTTCGTTCATATTCATATTAGTATATCGTTCGGTGCAGGTATAAATGAAAGTATACGAGGAAATAAATAATTAGAATATGCCTCTTCAATTTATACTCTGAATTATTATAAAGCCATTACTGCTATATAAAAAAAAGTTTGTTGAGGATTTTACTTATAATAATCAATTTTAATTTATTATGGTACATTCGTGTGTATTTGAAGTCCACACGTATTTATTTTAAATTGTTCTAAAAGAGCGAAAAAGATTCGTACAGGTAAAAAAATAATCGAGTTTTGAGTTTTAAACGTTTCATGATAATCCAAACAATTGCAAATTTCAATGTTACATTAAATACACATGCTAAACAAAAATAGAGTAATTAAAAATGTACAAGTTTCTCTCTCTCTCTCTCTCTCTCTCTCTCTCTCTCTCTCTCTGAAAGAAGAAAAATGCGCTTGATCAAACGCGTATATCGAGTACAAGCGATCCGGCAGAAAAACTGTTTTAAATTTTCTAAACTTTTATTCTTAATATAAATATAAGTTTTCTGTTTTACGAATAATTATAAAATATTATGTAACGATTATTTACAAGTGCAGCAGTGATATAGCGCAATAAGTATTGAATTTTTCTAACTTTCTTTTTTTAACGACTAGTTCTTAAACCTTGATTTATATATGAAATAATATAAAATCTTTTAACGAGATTGCAATCGAAAATTATTGTATTATGGATAAATATTTTTTATAGCATTAAGATAAAAAAATGAACGTCTATTTCTTAAAATGTCGTAAAATTATGTCATTATTTTTATTTTTACGCTAAACCGCGTTATCTTCGTTAGATCTCTAGTTCTATCGTTAATTATTGCAACTTTCCTTGTTTGAGAAAAGAGAAGACACTGAAATGCTTTATGGAAAATTGAATATAAGATCAATTTCGAAGCAGGTTGAAGTTTCTTTGCGTAACACCTAATAATGGTAGTCATCCTCGAAAATTATGAATCTGCAATGGAAAGGTTCTACCCAATTATTATGTTGTTCCATCAACATCACGAAGCTTGTGCGCGCGTGATTCTGCCGGAACGAGATCACGGACCTCCTTAAAACCTGCTTCAAGAACTCTTGATTGCAATAACTTTAATTGATATATTTTACTTAGTTATTTTACCAGTATTTTTAAATGTCCACTTATATTTGTATTTAAAAATTTTATGCAATCCGTTGAGGCATCAAATAAAATGATTAAAATTATAATTTTATATATATATATATATATATATATATATATATATATATATAATATGTCCTTATCATTTGCACAATAACACGAAAAGTTTTGGAATGATACGGAGCATTATAATAAATTATGTATAATATTTAGGATCTTAGATTATTTTTTATTATTTTTTGTTATTACGGTACGAAAAAAGCAAGCGTAAAAATCTAAAATAAATAAATTATAATTTCAAATGCATTAAATTAGCGTCAATTGATTAAAAGAATTTTGTCTTTGATAAAAATACGTGACATATTGAAACAACTATATCACGTTATCTGTTATTTACCTTTAGTTCTCTTCATCTTTTAAAATATTTCAAAACACTTAAGAGATAGTTTATTTATCTTTTTTTAACTAAAACATATTGAGACTAATTGCTTAGTGGTTTTTAATATTAATAACCAGACACATTTACTGCATCTGATCTTTAAATAAAAAAGCTCTATTGAGATTAAGTAAATGTTGATAAATTTACTTTATTTGAATATATTTTTATAAATTTGAGCATTTATGAACAAGTATTTTAATGAAATTTTTTTTTTTCGAATATTCGAATAAAAAAAATAATTTCAAAGAAAATATTATAATTATACGAAATACAAAATGATTATTTTATAATTTTCTGCTTATTGAAAATTGTGACTGTAATATAATGCTAAGAATATTTATGTTTCCAATACCTTTTGTCGAAGGGTACACATGTACCAATTTAGTGTTAGTTACGTTCATTATTTATAAATCGATTAGATTAATAGTATTGTGATTTGTGAAAAATATGCAAGAAATTTCTTATATAAATGAAACATTACATTTTACAAACTAAACCCAAGCTACATACACGTTATTGTGAATAATAAATAAAAGTGTTGATCATTTGATTATCGAATTTATCTAGAATTAATTAAAAGCGTGAATATGTAAATTTTGGCAAATGCAATTTAAAACTATTTGAATGAGCTTCAGAAAATATTTCATAGTGTTTTATAATTATTAACGAAACATGAATATACCACTACCAGTCTTAACAAATCCTAAAAATAATATATTAAGTTATTTATGATTAAGAAGTTTGCTACGATTAATAAAAAAATCCATTAGCAAAAAAGTTCATGACATTTGCCTTTTAAAATAGTCTTCATTAGCTTTCTGGAAATTGAGTTCTGGATAACCGAGAACAAGGAAATATTCTTTCTTTTTATTCATCCATTTAAACGAGAAAGATAGCGTACCAATTCACTTGCTGTAATTTCGGTAGAAAATTTGTTAAAATTACGTCATGTTAGTGTTTCCGTACTTTTTCTAATTACTTAAAAGGTTCGGTTATTAGGCGAAATCGCTTAATAATATTAAATCAACGGGATTAAAAATTTGAGTATTGTTGGAATAAGCTTTTAATCTGAAAAGCACATTATATTGATAGAGTATAAATGATTTCCAAAAACTTAAGTCCTCTGTATTTTTGCATAAGCTTATCAAGTAATCCTCAATTAACTATATCCCATTATCTTTATTTAGATTAAAAATTAGAATCTTCTCTGCTGCATACAAATAACTTAATTATAAGTGAAATTAAACAAAAAGCAGTAATAAAAAGTGCACACTTATCTCTTAATGTATATTCATTAGTTAATACTTTATGTAGATTCTAGAATTTTTTAATAAAGTAAACTGTATTTAAATGTTTTTAATCTTATTCAATTACGATTTTTCACTTGTTATTGTATCTAAAACTCGGATAGTATTCCATAAAAGTGTAAATTAAATAACAAAAACAACAAAAAAAACTTATTACTCATGGATAATAATAACAGATAAATAATTATATATATAAATTTATAAAAGGTTTTTATAAATAAGAAAATTGAACATTAAGTTCTAGTCTTACTTTAATAAAGTATGTTACGTCTACTTTTAACATTTGAAATGTGAGCTTTCCGATGTTACTTCGGTACTATCAATTTCAATTATTTCGAAACTGAATAAATCAGTTAGTGCTTGGAAGTAACTTTAAATTGATTCAGAACCAAAAAAGTACAAAATCTATATGCAAGCAGCCCGCAAAAAATATATTTACGTTATCCATTGGAAGTTTGAAGAGCCAATCAAGCAAAATGTCTCATCTCGGTATTCAGAAACTCGACACTGACAAGGTTAAAATGCCAATTTTTACATTTCTAAATACCTTACATAGATCACTGTGAGTTTTACTATATTTATATCGCTCTTTTATTATTTATGATGATGCGATATTTTAGCCATTAGAATTCAATTGCCAAAGTCTGACATTTCAACCATCCTATGACCCTAGTTTCCAAGTTTGAAACTGCCAAGATCCCGTCGTCTATGAGTTCTCGCTGCTCTTCAATTTCAATATATATAAGTCATTATCACGATGAAATATATTACACATGAATACTATATCTGGACTCTACGACATTTAAATATACGATATATTACAATTTTACTTTTGATTTAAAAAATACTTTTCTTAGTTACAATAAATTTGAAATTCTATTGGTAATCCAAAACGACTGAATCAAAATTTATTTAGCTTGCTATGATATTTTTTACTACGAGCATATATCAGTACTTTAGTATCTTTACAACCTCTGATTCCAAATATCTCAAAACGGTTCATACTAGCAGCAGTTCCAAAAAAATAAAAAAAGTATAACTTTTAAATCATCAAGTTTATAATAAATGGTTTATTTAATTTAGCTTTTAATCCTTTGACTTAATATGAACAAACAGAAATTACATTTGATTACTATTACCAAAGAAGATGCGTATCCTTTTGATATAACTTATGAAAATTATTGTAATTATCATATTAAGTCATATTAAATAACATAGAAATAACTTGTTACCATTAATATAGAAGATATTATTAATTATTACTATAAGATATATTCAATTAAATACGTATTTTATTTTAACTTTTTAGTTTCAATATTTATTATAAAATATTAGCTGTCATACTGTATCAGTACTAGCTCCAACGTTATTATTAATTTCTACCATATTCTAAGAAAAGTCAACTGTTTAAATTTCGATATTTATCTTTATCTTGTATGATTTAATAATTTTAATAGTCATCATCGACTATCTAGAAGATACAAAATTAAATAACGTGTGCGAAGTTTCAACCGGTTAGGCCTCAACAAAAAATGAAGTTTTTTAAAAATGAATATTTTTTACAAAATCAATTGGAAACGCTTAATCATTTCATAAAATTAATTAATAATAAAAAAAATAACATTTCCATCCTTAAAACTACGGAAATCATTGAAAGCATTACTCTCGTCATACTTTTCATGACGCAGAAAATATATTTCATGGACATTATGAGATCATGCTTCATCGAATATAATAACATTTATATTCCGATAATAATGCATTTCTCAATCAAACTTTTCATGGCTTACGGGCTTTTCGTAATTCAATTAATAGTTATGTCCAGCTGAGTCCTGCTAAAGGCTCCCAAGAGCGAGCAGAGCAAATAATTTGGCGCTAATATTTATCAACGATAAAAAATGGCTTTAAATGTCGTTCCTTCTTCACCGAAACAAAAGCAGGTGACACACAACATAAGACAAGAAACAAGTATTTAGAATTTTCAAACTCGCGCATTTTTCAATCAACTTATAGAATCGGTCACGTGAATTTTACATCACTTTGGGAAATTCGATTAATAAATTTGTTCGGATAGAGTATTAATTTAATTAAATATTATATTTTAAATATTTGTCCAACAAAAATTTGTAGGTTATATAAGATAAGATATCCACTAGAAATGCTTTATATTTATCTTATAATTGTTTTTATTAATGAGTTTTAAGTCGAAAGCATTACGTAAAATTTTTATTTAATATATATATATATCTTGGGAAAGAAGTTGAAGAAAATAATGAATTTTATTAGTTTTAATTCTGTGTTTTTATACATATTTTATACATACATAAATTCTTAATTAAATTTAAGCTAAAAGGAAGAATATGTTATTTAAATAAAAAATGTTTATTCTATTTAAATTAAAGTTCTACAAATATTTTTAGTCGCTAACTTTTGAAAAAACTTGTTCTAAAAAATATAATACTCCATCATTAATTAAAGTAATGGTAAAAATATGCAAATTCTTAAATATGAATAAATTCATATTTATATGGTTTGAAAAAATACTTTATTTTCTTAATTGAAAACCGTTTGTACCTGCATAGTCTAACCTTAACTTTATATTCAACAGTTTCACTGCTGTTCTACTTCTATGTTTTATAATGATCAGCCTCTTTTTTGTATTTTGCAAATTTTACTTTTAGCTTAAAAGCTTGGCGATGGTAGTGCATAACTTTTGTCTATTTTGAGAGCAAATTTATCAATAACAAAACTAAGTTATAAACACTTGTACTTAGCGAATGAACGTTCGTATTTACAGAAGCAATAAGAAAGAATATTTTCGTTTTCTTATTAGCACGAAATTTCAAATATCAAGTTTTATATGAAATAGCTTCAAGATTCCTGAAAGCAACATTCGATACCCATCAAATGTTAATAATCAAATTTAATAAATAATTTTTAATGCATGCGGTTATGAACAAATTATGCAATAGCATAATCTGATTTACTTTTTAAATAGCAAATACGAGAATTCTAAAAATTATATATTGTTTTCATAAAAGTTAGAAAGTAAAAAGAAAGTTAGCCAAGCATTCGATTATTAGATCAATGTATATCAAATTAAAACATGAAATTAAAAGCTGCAAGTGATTTTCTACAAGTACAAAAAAATAGAAAGGGTAATATTGAATAATAATACAATAAGCCATGCAGTATATGTAAGTAATTGAAACAGTCATCCTTCACTTTACCGTAATCTTTATGGTTTCAGGTCGCTAAAAGTTGTAAGTTTATATTTTTGTTACCGCACTATTTCGCACAATTGGCACAGAATACGTATAACTAATGCGACAATCCATGAAAATTGTATGATATATATAACTATATGTACATACCCCGAAGCAAGTAATTTTACAGCTGTTGCTGGTACCGTGTTATTTATTTCTGTTGGACGACGCGTTTACTTGCACGTTTACGGAGTAAACGCTGGGTCGCGTTTTGTCCTTAGGAGTGTTAAATAATCTGCGCGGAATTCATCGTTCAAAACGAGTCACTCTCTCTAAACGTCTCGATGCAGATATGCACTCTTGGTGTAAATATTTCACTCCGCGTCGGCCGGACAACCATTACCATCCAAGAAATCCAGAGAGGAATTTCAATATCTTTAAAAGTTGAATATTTTGCTGCTGGAGATGACCGCCCAACCTGTCATCAAAAAAGATTAATATGGCTATATGTACATTATAATAAGTTTTTTTGCTACATGTGGTTCTTCTGGATTTTTATTCATTTTGTTTTGAACCGTAAAAAATTCGTTCGCTAGAATTCCGTAAGTTTTGAAAATAAGAAAAAATTGTTTCGAAGGATTTGATATTAATCAAATGTAGAATATAATTAAAGTAGAAGCAAAATATTAATTGCTCAACGTTGAAATTTATTTATTGATTTTATTTGTTTTTTTCTTTATGTATTTTATTAATAATTGAATAACACATTTTCCATGTATCTGCTGAAATTAACTTTATTATGTCGGCTATTATATTATTATTATTGTAATGAAGATTAATAAATTTAATTACGTTGTGATTGTACATGTGCACGTAATACACGAATACCAATTACGAATACCAATATTATTATAAACAAATTAACAAATATTTTATATTTGTATTATTACATTATTCACTTATTGAATATTGACAAAAGTATACTTTAAATACGTAATAATTACTTTTGTAATTATGTTTCAAAATGTACTTCAATAAAAAATTAAAAAATGCAACTATAAGTAACTTCATTAATTAAATAACAAAGTATTTTAAAGAAATTTTGAAGGAACATGAAAATTAATTAAATCAACATGAATTTTCTCCTTAATGAGATCCACGCCCATACTCCCTCGAGCAATATCAATTTTCTGCTATTTCTGAAAATCCTCTACGCATCACTGCCCACTGTGGTTTTGAAATTAAACTTTGGCAAATATGTGATATAGTGGAAAAGGATGAAGAAGGGATAGAGAAAGCCAAAAAATGTAGAGAACACGCATGTGCACGTACGCATGCGTAGTTGAGTGAACTGTGAAAAATTCAACTTTTGACGTTGAACCAAGGCAAATGAAAGAAAGACAAAAGCCACGAAGAAGCAGCGGATGGAAAGGAGAAATATATGTACACATATATACATGTACCATCGCCTAGAATTTTACCTTGACATGATACAGCGTTCGAGAGTACCAAAGGCCGGAAGCATCTCGCCACCTACGTGCACTGACTCCCAAGTGACTTTTTTTTTACAGCAGCTGCAGTTACGGGGAAGAACCTTTTTTTTATTTTTAACGAACTGTTACAGGGCTACTTTGCTTTTGTATTCTGCCGCAGTGGAAAAAATTTAGCAGGCGGAAATCTTTCTTGGGAATTCCTGCGATTGTTGATTAGATATTTTCTGGATTTCTGGAACTCTCTATGTAAAGGCTCTATATAAACGATTAAAATTGAAATACAAGGATTTTAAGGATTTTAATAATATAAGCAAAAAGTGCCATTCGCAGAATTTTTATAATGACAATTTCAACTGCGTTTTTATTTTAATATTATCAGTGTCGATATTTAAATGACATTTATGAGTTATTTGAAATTTTTATGTCATCATCGTATATAATCATATAACATTTCAATTTATACAGCGATTAATGTTAATTTTATTTACATCTTTCACGTTTACGAATTCGTTTATTATCGTATTCCTAGTTGATTTATTAGTAAGTGTTATTAGACAAACGTCTTAAATGAAAAATAATAATTGTTAATCTATTAATTAGCTGCAACGAATAAAATGTTTCGATATTACTCTATGTTATCATAAGTTTTTACTTGAAACCAGTAGATGAAATATTAGAAGATTATTGAACATCAAAGTCTCATTATGTTACAATGGGGTACTTACGATTTTAGATTACGATATAATTATATTATTTTTATGTACAAAAAAGGAAGCCTTGATTCAAACTTAATACGAAACGTCGCATATCACAAGATCTTTAAATAATTTCTGCGTTCCTTTTCTAAATGCATTTATGTAAATTTTAATAAAACTGTACGTGGCGTAATAACCATGAAAATATTCTGAATATATATTTTCAATGGAAAATCCATTTTAAGTTGACCTCTCAGCACATTTTTAATTTTCCATTCATACACATTTTTCTATCATACTTTACCCAGTTTGCTGTCCTCTTTTACATTATGAATTTCTCTTATAACCCACGCTTCTAATACAACCCGATCCATCAATCAGAAAGCTTTTGGCATCAATATCCAACCTGAGTCGTCATCATTTTTCCTCTTCCGTACCGTACACTTATGCGCGGAGGACGCGAGGACACAAGCACTCGCTTAGATACTAATTAATATGCGAACAGAATAAATTTAATTGCGTTCATATAGACTTACGGTTTCGCAACAGTTTTGCTCTCTCTCTCTCTCTCTCTCTCTCTCTCTCCCTCCCTCCATCCCTCCCTCCCTCTCTCTCTCTATCAGGTAATTTCATAATTATTAAACATTAAATCATGAAGCTTTACTTAGCCTTTAATTCATTTAACGAGAATTAGACGCTTTCGTGTTTGACCGTTATTTAACACCGGAAAATTCTTATCGCACATAGCCTACCTCAAGCGAACACATATATCATTGACAGAGTCGCGGATCCGTACATCTGATAATCTATTGCTAGTCATTGAACTTAATGGGATTCGCTTGATCTCAAAAATGACCCTATATCCTATCCACACGCGCCCTCGATCCACGTTAAAAACAGATTCCAGAAATACAGGAGAAGAACTAGAGGATGTACGAGGAGCATACAAAGTCACTCAAAACTCTAAGTGCCAAGCTACGTAACTTCCTTTTATTAGATCCACCTTTTCACGTCAGTAGAAGCCTCGCGTGCCTTTAGCCTCTCTTCGGGTCACGTTACGTTAACGTTACGACGGTGATGAACATTCGGAGAAGAAAGGAAACAGGCTTCCCGAGGTCGATCGCACCGGCTCCGCGAACAAAGAAAGCCCCCGAGGGCTGATTAAACTCGTCCTCCGCGCCACTGAGCTCAGCTTCCACGTAGACTCCCTCGCATCGATCCTGTCATCCTGTCATCGATCCTGTGGGTCGCGAGCCAAGAGAAGACCGACGACATGTGGCCCGATGTTCCTAGAGTCCTTTGCCGAGACGCAAAGGCGTTGGCAAGGTACTTTCTCGTAGAGGTGCGCAATTGTGCTCGACCTTTAATTGCCGACGGATTTTGCACTGGCCATTGTCAACGCGAACGATCGTTGAACCGAAAATGAAGCCTCG
This sequence comes from Wiebesia pumilae, assembly GCA_018907045.1. Classification (NCBI taxonomy): domain Eukaryota; kingdom Metazoa; phylum Arthropoda; class Insecta; order Hymenoptera; family Agaonidae; genus Wiebesia; species Wiebesia pumilae. The sequence goes on from JACCHZ010000127.1 coordinate 7,654,316, forward strand.
AAAACTCCGCTCAGGAAAAAGAAGTGCCTGCGTGTTAACGTTGGAGTCCAAAAATCCTCGTACTCTTTGAAAAGTACTTTTTGAAAATATATAACAAGCGATTGCCAGTAGCTTGTAAAATTCTTGATTACTTTGAGATGGAACCATAGATTAATACGCACGCATTTACAGAATATATAATAATACATAAGTACAAGTTTATGTTTTAGTTACACAATATTTGAGGTTGTAATTGTAACTACGTATTTGTAATGCGCAATACGTAGTTGTTTCTAGTATGAGAAAATGAAGATTCTGGTATGCATTTGAGAGTCGCTATTGAAGCTAAACCGAGTGGATAAATTACAATGTCGGAGTTTACTAACTATGTATAATAATGTATGGTCAATTTTACTAGCTTCGAATGCAGTAACACATTTTAAGCTTTCACCTTAAGAATATTAATTTAATCAATTTGCACGTTTATTAATTACCTTTTAAAAACGCAATTACGATTTTGAACTTATTGTTGTTGAAAAACATTATACTTTATGAACCTTCTGTGAAATAAACCAAAAATTAAAAGTATTTTATACATACGCATAAAAAATAATGATGCATTAAATTCAGCTTAATAAAGGGTTGAAAGTAAACAATAATTAACATTGGTCAGAGTTTGGATTCTTAACTCTCTTTTTGTTATTTTATAATTACATATAATATATGCATAACTACTTTTTCGCAGTACAAATGGCCAACTTTATATTACGTACTTAAAATACAATTGTCAATTATTGGCTAAAAAAAACTTTTGATATAAAGAGTTTTTATTTGAGATCAATAAACACGTAGTTAATGGTCTGTTGGTTCATTGTTATACGTACTATATATTATCACAATTATAAGATACATTAGCATAAAAATAAGTACTAAATAGAAAATGTTAATTGCTTATAATAATGTAAGCTTACACAATGATTATAAAGTAGAACTTAATGTGCAACGGCCTGTTCATTTCATCTAAGTACAATAGAATGTTAAATTTTAATTAAGTTAAGTTTTATTCAAGCTTTAGTACTTTATAAATAATTAAGTAATATTTGTATCCACATACTTAAAAATACTGCAGACAAAATATTTAAAAAATAATCAATAGAAACTATTCACTAATTTTTTTAAATAGTAAACTAAAATAAAAAGCTTATTTGACTATTTTAAATGTATGTGACTGAATAATAGTGTATTTAAAATAAATTTAGTAACGATATTTTAACAAATATTGGTATTTAATAAGATTATAAAATCGGTTTTTGATAATACGTCTTTTAAAACATTAAGTGTATCTGAATCATAAGTCAATAATTTCACGGTTTTTCAAAATATGTTTAAAATTAGTTTGAGATTTAAGTTTGATTATCACTAATATAGAGTTATTAATAACATATACCTTTACAAGACAGCGTAATGAAATAATATATAATGTAGCTACATTTACCTTTAATAAGTATTGTATATATGTAAAATCAGTAATATCATAACGCGTCAATGAAATTTAAGGAACAAAAGACCAAGTTTCATCTTTCATAATCTGTCCTATTTCAGAGAATAAAAATTAACGTTAAATTTCATTGCTATTGCTATTTTAATTAAAGTTCTTATATCTCTTGCGAAATAAATTTACTTAATATGAAAAAATAAAATGAACCCATATTTTAATAAATTATTCGAGATATTATTGCTTTATTGACCAAATTCACATTACACTGTTATTATTACTATTATTAACTATTATTATTAAAATAAACATTTTTCTTTTTTTTCTTTTTTAAGTTCTGTCCTTTGTGTTTTTGGTATTAAAATTGAGATCATAATGAATACGATAATTAATATAGTAAGCAAGTATATACCAATTCTAAAGTAAAGTATTTGAAATAGTTATTCGCGTGTTTTATCATTATGAGAAAAAAAAGATAGAAGCACGCTAGAAGAAGAAAAAACTATAAGATACGTACATAATCAGACAATCGATGGTTTGTCGGCCTTGTGTTAAAGCTGACCAGTCGCAAGTCTGCTCACATGAAATAATACCTTTTGCTCGCGGATAGACGCGAGGATTTAAAAAAATAAAGAAGGAACCTAAGCCGAAAAAGGCATGCTGCAGTTTTTTTCACTTTAAAAGTGAAAAGCCGTTCGAATTTTATGGAACATTGCGGTAATCACGAGATTCCTCGCGCTTTCATTTTTACCGTGAATTATGTTCGACGGCTTTGGACTCTGTATCATAATGTCATAAGTATGTGCATAACTATTTATAATGCATTGTTATAACGCGAAAAGTTTTTCGAGATTCGGTATGAAATGCGAGGACAATGTACAATTTAAAACTTTCTTCGCAGTTCTCTTGTTCGCAAATGTTTAAATTAAATCTCGCAATTTTCTGTACTTTCTCGATCATTAATGAACTAACATTTCCGTAGCCCACCTAGAGAAAGAATAAACTCTGAATTTTCTACAACTGTCAGCGTTTTCAAATATTTTATATTTACATCGTCCTTTGAAATGCAATTACAATTGTACAAAATTGAATTTTATTCAAATTTTCTTAAACATAGCACATTTATTTTTTCGTAACATCAGTAAGATTTATGCACGTTTACATATCGTAGAAAAAGACATCGACAAAACTGCTAGGATTCAATTTAACTAAATTCTCAGGACATAGAAGGACATTCGCGACCTGTACAAATACGGAAAAAGCACAAAATTTTCGCGCGGACCTTGACCGTGTTTGACGTAAATTAATAGAAAATACCAAGCTCTCAGTGGTGCAACTGGTAGCTTGTTCTCCAATATATAGGAATACGGGTTACAGTGGCCAGTCCAAGTTGTGACTCGATTCTTCAGCGTTTTCAATAAAAAATTAATTGGCATTTTTTACCAAAGAATTTATTTTCTGAATAAACCCCATTGTGTTTAAAGTGGGATGGGACTGCAAATAAATCAATATTCTAAAACAAGCAGTTACGGAAATACAAAAATTTTGAATGTTCCTCTGCAGATAATAAACATTGGTTTACAAACTTTAATTCACAAGGTATAAATATTGGTGAAATTAAATTCATGCATGTCGTAATTTTGATTAGAAATATTGAATAATTATGTTTGCACTGAACCTCGCGGCAATATACTATTCTTAACTTTAGAATATGTAATAGAAAATTAGGTAAATTAGGAAAATTACAACGATCGATCTGAGTAATACGTTCGATATTTGATTCTCGCTGTTGTTCTTTAAAAGCACTATTATTAATATACTTTTTAAGTATCTCTGCTACATTATTCATCATTGAATATATTTATGTATAACATCAATTTTCTTAATCTATTCGCAGGGAAACCCCGAGTGATTTATTCACTCAAATGTAGAAAAATATTTTGATGAATAAAGCTTAATTGAATGTTCGGAGACTAGAGTGTAAATTGTGTGTAAAAAATCAAAAAGTTAACATGAATGAACAAATGAAAAGCCTTTGACATGCAAATACATGAAAATGGAGCACAGAAACCGTTCGAGCAGTGAATTTTTTTTCTTCAGCAACAGCTCTTTCTTTCTTCTTCTTTCTAAACTACAAACGGCTGCTAATTCGTGACCGCTGGCGTAATTGTGATTCGAGTGCGCGACTTGCATACGGATACCCTCGGATAGAGTGCAAGAAAAACATGGGAACGAGCAAAATATGTTTCATGCTTCTGTTCAATGTGTTACTCTTTGTTCCCATTGACGATAATGACATTATTATCTTGTTTAACACAGTAATTGGACGATATTGCATGACGATCGCTTATCAATTTAGCAATGCTTATAAAATATATTCATAATTATTAAGAATACTTTCTTATGAATTGTCATTTATTTTTTTTTTTTTTAATTTCGTGTTTTTCCTTTGTTTCAGGTAAGCATTGTTGAGCCTTGGAAGCAGAAACCAACTCATCATGAATGTAAAGTACAAACGCAAATCATTTCGATTAAATTAAATTACGTATTACTTCACTTTCTACGTGAAGCGTTGGATTATTTTTAAGCAGAATACTTCGTTTAGCCCTTGAAAAATATCCGTAAATCAGTCTCGTTAATTACTTTGTCGAACGAACATATGACTTGATTAAAGTAAAGCTTATATTTGAAGTAGAAAAAAACGCGCTAATTTAACAACGAAAAGAAAAATGTTTATTTTATATATTTTATTAAAGGAATCATTTTTAATTTATACTATGTTTCGTACATGTCTAAATAACACGAAGCAAGTTATCTTGAGGAAATTAATTCCATAATTTAATTTTGAAAATTAAAATCAACTTAATTACAGAATGTAAACATTTTGAAACCCACAAAGTAAACAGAAAGGTAATAATCTAGTATTTGTTCGTTATACGTGTGTAAACTAACTGTGATCATTTTAAATCAAATTCTAAACTTTCTAAACATTTATAAATCAAATGAAAGCAGCAAAATAGATTACGCATCACTTTGCTACGTACTTTTCAATCGTGAAACGATATCACCTCGAACGTTTCCGTTTTTTTACTCGTTCAACATTGTTTTCGCGCCACAAAGCGGCCAACATTGTGCGAAAAAAATAAGAACGCAAAAATGCATCTGCCCATGTGCTTCCTTTCCCCGTCTTGCGTAATAAAATTATTAAGCAAGTTACGAGGCCCCGACATAAGTGCTCGTGACTGCGTAAGCATGCGCAGATAAATCTTAGCAGTGAAAGCAGCGTCGAAAAATGTCATAAAAATTATCCACGTACACTCGTGCTTTCATTTTGGAAATGACGTGTGTTCGACCGAGCGAATTGAGAGAGAGAGAGAGAGAGAGAGAGAGATGATAAATAGTTAGTAGATACATAGGCAGAGAGAGGGAGAGAGAGTATATTACAATAAGGACGTAGTATTTTATTGCGTAACTATAACTTCGCAGTTGCGTTACGCCAGTATGACCAAAATATTTTTCTTTGCCACTGTTCATTTTATCACTTATACTTCAATCACAGAATTTAGATCATATGTACGATTGTTTGATAACGTTTTTTTTTTTTAATTTTTAATACACGTATTTACATTTTATAGGTATTAAAAACCACTTATTTATTTGGTTTAAAATAAATATGACTACGTTATGTAGCATATTCATTTAAAATTATTATTCCTATCTTCGATATTATGATAAAAAATTTGTATCAAATACGTAACCTCGCAAACTATTCTCAAACGCATTGGATATGTACAAGATTTTTAAATTCTTATACGTACATTATTTCTTACTTAAAACTTTCCAAAGTATTTGAAACTTGAAGACTTAAATGTAAATTTCGCAGGTCATTTATATCTCGCTAAAATATAAAGACCGGATTTACAAAACAGTTTCAGCATTCTTTTTTTTTCTCTCGGACATGTTTTCCACGTGTCCAAAATTTATAATAGAATCAATACTTCAATGACCGTTAATGTTTATTAAAAGAGCATTCGCCCTTAAAGAATTGTATATCTTGTTTGTATATCTTCAAAGTTTTATACGTCATTATGTATCGAAAAATAACCAATAACCCATAGACTCCCGTTTATTTATCAACGTTGCAAGTATCGTATTGTGTGTATAGTCTTAATTAAAAAAGTCAAACAATAATTTAATAGCGATCAACGATAGAACTCTAATGTAAAATATGATGTATCCTTTTCGTGCTTCTCTTATTATGAGTTTGATGTAAAAAGTACGAAGGGATTAAATTCAAAGAAAGAACTCGTGTGCATAAATTCATCGTCATCAAAGAAGCCGGACGTCGTTTCGTCGCTTTACTTACTTTGCGGCGGCGCCTTAACTGCGATATAGATCGAAGGCTTTCTCTCGCAGTAGGCATTTACCACGAGCACCACGGAATATAACGAACGACGCCGACACAGTGCAACCCTTGACACTCGCGTGTCGTGGTCATAAATAATTAATTGGCTCGGAAGCCAATAACCGACTTTTTATAGCCCCGTCTGTCTCCTTCTACTTTTAGAGAGGTACACTGCCCCGATAGAGATGTGAATAAGGGGTAGAATAAGATTGCTAGGTAATTTTTTTTCCTTTATGTATAACTTATTCCTGTATTAAATTTGAGTATTCCTTATTTATTATTCTATTTTGTGCTCACGGAAGTTTTATTTAATTAAGTAAAAGATTCGAGAACAAGATAAATAAAGTCGTTGTAACGGATAGAGAGACATTGTCCGGCTTTAAATGAATTACAAATCTTGTAATACAATGATGTTCGCTAATCGTAAGAATCTATTTGCGCTTGCAATGATTAATAATTTAACGAGAGAAGATCCTCGTAAGATTGCACACAATTTTGTGTTAAAGGAAGCTGCAAATACGCTTTTCTTAAATAAACTCTGCATAAACCCAAATTGCTCTGTAAATATATTTTATTCTTTTGCAAGCTAAGAAGGATTAAACTAGCATCCCAATTGAATTTCGTTGCATTCCAGATTCTTTGAAAGCCTTGTAAATTCTTATCAGCAGTTTCGCTTTGATCCCTCGTCTTAAGCGTTATAGCTTGAGCCTCGGATATCGGAAGAGGCTAAAGGGAGAAATGTATAACGCTCGATCGGATTAAATGAAAATGAAAGAGAATGGAGATATAAGAGCGAGGGAGAATGTCACAGGCGCGTGCTTCGTTGGGCCACCGGCTATCCTTTAAGGATTTGCGCGAATTTTCCGAGCACTCCGCCGAGCGCGTCAAACTGATTTATGGGGCCGGGACGCATGAATCACTAATGGTGGTACTCCGCATGGTAACGGCGATAAACTCGAGCGCACGCTATAAATTCGCTACCGCCCTTTTTTCTTTCTCCAAGACGGAATTGTCGTCGATTCGTTTGTTATCGCTTTTACGGTAGCCGGCGACGACGCCACAATTCGTCCCTCAGTATTTTATTTTTTCTTTCATCTCATGCGTGATACCGGACGCTTCTATTTTGCCGTCTATATCGCGTTTATAAGGTAAAAAATTAAGGCGCTCTTCTTAGTCTCCCGTGTCTCATTGTACTCAAAGACCTTCTGATCTTAGAGATGCCAATAAGTCATAAAACTTTTTAATCCATAGATTCTATTACATTCGTGAATTAGGTTTTTATCACTTATTCCATATTAGCAAAAGTCATCATAAAAACAGTAAAGCATTCTTTTAAACGTTCATTTTATAAACGATAATTCATTTTATAACTGCAATATTGTCTTTGAACTGTTCGACTAGCAGCTAATTTATAGATAAAATTGATTATGAGTGCGACATTTCTAATCCTTTACGCCTAACTGAAATAAAAAATGATTTTTTCTTACGTAAACAAAGATTGCGTCGTATTTTATTTGTAAATTAAAATTCTTTCAATTCAATTTGTGATTTTATAAATTCCGCAAAAGATAAAACATCGGATGTTTAAAGTTTAAAATCCATAAATACATTGCGATCTTTTAAATTTTATTTAAATTTAAACGTCTTCTTTTAACATCTCATTGAAGTATCATTTTATCGATATGAAAGAGTCATTCTTCTCGTATTGACAAAATTTTTAATGACGAAACTCGAAACACTCGAGTTTCTATAGATATAATTTTTCTTTTGAAAATCGAGACATTAATTTCGTATTATTATTTATATTCACTTGCGCAGCTATAGATTCACGTGTCGTGGATTAGTTTTGCGAATTCACTAGCACAGTAGCAATAAATCGAACCGAAAGATCGAAGAGAAGGGAAATGCCAGGAAGAAGGACAAGGACTTTTTTACCTTCGCCTACCCTGAAAAGTCGCTTGTATGCTATGCGCTAAAGCTCACTTGTCGTCGCTCGATATTCGCTATTTTTATCGAGGAAAGGAGCAGTGGCGCACTTCGACGAATATTTATGGATGTTTAGAGAATATCCGGGATTCGTGCGCGAACTTTTCTTCTTTTGGGAAAGTCGACCTTTTGGAAACGAGGAACTGGTGGTGTTAGTATGTACATTGTATCTACGCTGTCATCTACATCCATTCTTTTATCATACGAATTCTTATATAAAATCGTGAAAAAGATGAATGAATTTTAAATTGCTTTGGTACTTATTTTCCAATTATATCAAAGCTTCTTGTTATCATTATTTTTCTCTCGTATTCTGAAACTAAATTGAATAAAACTGAATTGAATGACTTGTACAAGCAAACTGATTATTTCAAATTATTAAAGATTGCAAGAAAATGAGAAGCCCGTATTGTGAAATTGTCAACCTATGAAATTACAATTTTTTAAATGAAAGTGGAATCAAATGGATATATATTGATTTGAAAAATAATAAAGTTTAATTGTTTAGTTGTTTAATTTACTTTCAAAATATTTCGAATAACTAATGCCATCCTCTGATATTGTTTTTTTCATGTCTTATATTATTTCTGATGAGTTAACAATGTGAACGTAATTATTATATATCCAATTTCAATGCAGTAGTATTAATCGTTGTTTATTGATAACTGAAATAGTTAAAGGCAATAATTAGCCTAATTCGTAAATTAATTGTTTTTGGCTTGATACGGCACATTCTATTGTTTAATAGAATAAAATTTTCAATTATGGTGTTAACTGATTTATATTATTGCACGATGCTTTAACGATTATTTTCCGGTCGTTCCAATTGTCTACAATTAATTATTAAATACATTACAATTTTATAATAAGCACTTAAATCAAATAATATGACTATTATTCTACGTACATCAGCGAAAATTCTAAACAACCATTTTTATTCATTTCGTTATCAAAGTTTTTACTTCTTTACTTTTAATACTTCTCTTACTTCTTTGGTAGAATATTTGAGTTGAGTTAAAGAGTGAGATTTTTAAATTATAAATTATATGGTTTAATGGGAAGAACTGATAAAGATTCAAAAAATTTGGAAAAACTTTCAAAATGTGAAATGGAATAAGTTCCCGTAAAATAAAGGAGTGACCGTTTACGTAGGTAATAAAAACACATAGTATTTGTCGCTGAAAACTCTTCGTCGGATGCAATAAAAACAGTGAAAGAGTGAAATGGAAAGAAAATATGCAAAGAAGAGATAAAAATGGGGTAAAGTTGTCATTCACAGAAAAATATTAACGAAGTAGATTCTGCTCCTCTCGTCTTAGACCAGAAGCTCGAGAGTACGTATCCATTGTTCCCCATCATCACTCGAAACAATGAATTTTGCTAGATGACTTAACAAATTCCGGCAGCACCAGTTAACTTTATACAACAGAAATACTGGATAATTGCGACTTTTATTTCCCGAGCGCTTCCGTTCCCACTTTCGATTGCCTAATTTTCAAAGCTTTTCTCTATTTCTCTCAAATCCTCATTTTAATTCCAAAAAGTATTGCTGACCTTTCTTGATTACTTTATTTTGTAAGCATCAGTCCTATTTCATCCTTAAACAGACGTCTAACTTTAATTACGTGACAACTTCAATAAACTCAAAAATTCTTATTATTCTAGAATTTTCGTTATTAAAGATTAAAAATTTAAAGTACAAATGAAAAGTGTTTTCCATAAAAATTCAAGGCATCATTCGAAATCGTAACTCGCAAGTAAAAACAAAATGTACTATTATAGTAATTCTATTTGACTTATAAGTAAGTATGAAATTGTACGTACGTTTTTTTATCTTTAATTACTGTAGGTATTATTAAATACTGTACGAATTATTAAATATCTAGAATAGCGCGGTTAATATCACTATTCCTTATAAATTAAAATACATTCATCTTTGGACTATTCTGCTGTTCATATTCTCGACTAGGCCCTACTATAAATTTTCCCCGATCCTGATTGGTGCATGCTCTTTTTAACTGTTTTAACCTCATAACTCAGCCTTAATAGCACCAAGTAAGTAACCATTAACTAAAGTGTCCGAATATACAGATATCAAAAATTTGCGAGCAATCAATGAAAATAAAAGTAATCACTTTTGCCATATTAACTTTCAACGTATTTAATAATAAAGAATTAAAGCCGTGAGTTTCATTCATCATGTTGAATCCATTATGTTTATTTTGGTGTGTTTTATTGTGGGATCAATAATAATATAATCTTTTAGATTATACGTATCAATTACAAAAATTTCATAACAATGCATACATTACGGACTGCGATAAGATGCCTTTAAAAATTCTTTCATTTTATAATAATTATTAACGCAATTTTGTAAAATAATTTATGTTTGTCGGTCTTCAAACTGCCTAATAATTGCGTGGATAATGTTTCAGCTGAAATAATCAAAGATAAAGAAAAGAAGAAAAAAATAACGTCGATAACGTATTTCGCGTATAGGAAGCCAAGAGTTAAGTTTGATCAGCGCTACATTAAAGTGACGGGCATTACGAAAGAGAACAGTGGACAATAAAAGAAGTTCGAAAAATGGAAAAAAGTAAACCCAGACCTTAATTTTACCTGATATAATATTGAAATAATAAAACACAATCGCAAGAAGAATATAAAATGAATTTATAAATACTTAAATGATTTAAATTAATAAAAATGTATATCAAAATTCAAAAGAGAGCGCTAAGAATTTTTAATAGTTGTTACCATTCACTGGTATCAGAAGTATATCTTAGAACTGTCTAATTATAAAACATTACACAATTACAACGTTTCGTGACGCGTTTTATTCAAATGCTCCAGTGACTCAATCAAGCTATCAATTAATTATAATGCACGTCATAATTTAATTGATATTAGATCGCAAATAGCTATTAAATTTTAAGTGTTTCTATTTGTTAATTTGTTGTGTCTGTAATTTTGTCTCATTATTCTTCTCTATATTGCATTTTTACATTAGATATACGCTTCATTAAAGATACATGTGCGACTTATGTATCAGCTTAAATAATGATATATTGTTTGTATACTTTAGCTGCATTTAGGATTCTTTACTTTCACAATAAAATTCTTCTGTGCATCATCAATAATTATAATTTATTTTATCTGCTGTAATCGTGTAATTGTAATTCGATTTTGCATTTTTAGATTAAGTTATTTCGTTAAAAATTAATTAATGTTTCACAAAAATACAAATCTATCTTATGAATCCGTTGTAATGTATTTTTATTTTAACTTTAATAAAAACTACAACATTTTATCTTATGGAAAAAATTTCTTTGAAAAATGTATTAAAAGTATTAAATATACCGACAATTATAGTTGCTTTTTTAAATTATATATCTTCCGTTGCAGGAAAAATTATGGTAAAAATATTGAAACCATTTTATAGAATATTCTTTTACATTTTCATTTTGATAAGGTATACATTATCAGAAAATATTACAATTTAATTTTTACACTTTTCATCTTCTAATAATAATGTTCGCATTAATTTTTTTGTTCTGTTTTTATTATATCATATTAAATATACGTCACTGATACGAAGATAAGAATACAAATCTTAATATTATGTATCAATTAAAGAAATTTATTAATAATCATCAGTAATCGCGTCCACATGAAGTGTTGCGCAAATGAAAAGATTATTATTTGCAAAAGTGTTCAACGATAAAATTGTACGAAATCTTATTTTTTTCTCCCGAAAAAAAATACGAATGTAAATGAGTAGAGGAAAACAGCTTTTGATAGGTATATTAGATGTTTTAATAACGACTATATCCGCGTGCGCATATAAGGTATCGAACGCTACAACCTTCGGCTATAGCTTATGCAATTATATGATATTTTCTCGTTGACGTAACAAAAGGCGACTGTCGTGACACGCCTGCATTAAATCTCTCTCGCTCTATCTCCTTCACTTATATACACATAACACACACACACACTCTCTCTCTCTCTCTCTCTCTCTCTCTCTCTCTCTCTTATTTCTCTGTTCACCAGGAGAGTGATCTTGGAATTCAATGCGCCTTGCTCTCTTTTTATTTTTAGAAGTTCTTTTTTGTCATGTTTGGCGTGCTTGCCTTTTACATTTTGTTTCTATCTCAGAACTCGCGCACCTCAATTCTTCATGAAAGATTCAGCGCTTCTCATCGGCGAGAATAATGAAGCCTATGGTAAATAAGTCAACTAAAAATAAAAAACGTTACAATTGCCGAGCTTCCATTGAAAATGTTGTGTATTTTATTTGTAGGAAAAACTTCTTCGATCTTTGAAGCAATTCGCTATTTGTCTAAACTTTTGGCTAATACGAATTCATGGAAGATTTTTGTCGTCAAAAACAATATATTTTCAAAATGTAAAACATGTGAACACGAAGAAATAATTTTGTGGTAACGAAAACTTTTTCTGAACAATTTTTTAAATTTCAAACAGTCGATTTGCGATATGTACAATGAGGTATTATTTTTCAAATTTACTATATACGTGTTTTCAAGATATCAAATATTACCGCATATTGAAAGTTGAAAAACACGAAAAAAGTTGAAAATCTCGTGTTTCATTTTTGTAAATGTAACCAATATTTATACAAGAGCACGCGCCTAAATTTACACCTAAAACATTTATGTGAAAGTATAACAAAATTATAAGTGCTTACGTATCTCCTTTCTTTGAATTATTATTAAGTAAAAAAACTAATTCTTTTAGAAAAATGAATGTAAGAAAATATTTAAAAATGATTTGAAGAGGATAAAACATCTCGTATCCATCAAATGGAAATAGAGTAAGAGATCGTGAATTAAATTTAATCCGATAACTTTTGTAAGACTTATAAAAGACTTGTTACAATATACGTTTAAAATTAATTGGTACTCTTTTAGAATTATTCGTTGCACAGTGAAATCTAACAAGTGTTTTGTCATTAAGAATGAAGAGTATAGTAACTACTAGGATGCTTAAGCGACTCGCCTCAAGTGCATACTCGACTTGAGTATATTATTGCTTGTCACTTAAACCTTCTTTTTCAAACCTATTATGTTCTCTTGTGCTTGGTCTTTGTCGTCTTGTTTTCAAATTATGAAGAAAAATTGATTTTTAAATTTGTATTTATTCAAAATTTACTCTCTGCGCGATTCTTTCACCGACAAATTTATCGTCAAAGAGCTATTCTGCTAAATTCTTAATAGTTAAGGCTGTGCACGTGCAAAATAAGTTTTAAGTGTAATATAAAGAGATATGTAATGTAAAATATCAGTATACTGAAACGCATATAAGTAAATAAGTAATATAAGTAAAATATCGTTAAATTAACTAGCAAAATTTTGCGTTTTGCATTTACAAGCAGAAATTTCAGCATTGGAACCAAAGTGACGAACTGCACATTGTCCATTTGACTGTATTTCTCATGACCGTGGGTGAAATTTATGTGAATACGAATCGTAATAAATTTTATTTGGGTCCCTTGAGTACCATTCATGAAAAATGCTGTGAAATATGACATTTTACTCACTTCGTTACATCTAACCAAATTTAATATATTTTGGTAACGTTATGTTGTAAATTGGAACTAGAATATTTTATACCTCTGAAGTTTTAGCTTCTATTCCTAAGATTGTTCTAAAATGGGTATAAAACCGGCTCTTATATGGCTGTAACACTAGAACGCTTGAAACATTGATTAGCCATCATCCGACGCAAAATGCGAATATTGCGTACGGGATGTGCAAAAGTTAGCATAAAGCGCGCGGGAGATAATAGTCCTTAATTACAAAATTTGTACACAAAAGAAAAACTCATTACCGCATACTTCTAAAATAAATTCTAATGGCGCCCTAGAAGAAACGTTGCAACAACCTTATGTAATTTCCCCATAAATCATTTGCACGAGCCGCGTATGCGAAATCTTGAATAAATCACTCTCACCCATGCATCCGCCGCCCCCTCCCCCTCCTGCCAGCTCGTTTGACCACCGCCTTTGATTTACAGCAGTCCGGCAGTTTTGCGTCATAATGACGTCGCAAAACAATGAAAGCACGACCCATCGGGCTATTAAGAAAAAGTCCGAAAACCGCGCGCAACCGCACGGTTTTACGAGCGGAACCCCAGAGGCCGCCGGTAATTAAACGCGTGCGTGCCTGCGCGAAAAAGTACGAAGTGGGCGCTCGTTGCGGTCGAGTCGCGGCTTTTCCGGTAACGTAAGGATCGCCCGCCGAGCGATAGGCCGACGACGCCCGGAGCAGAAAGAAGCTCATTTCCATGCGGGGGACATCGAGCAAAATCTCGAGAGCGGAACCGTGAGCTGCACTGGCGAATAACCGAAAGGATGCCGTCGATGCGCTCCTTCGCCTCCACACTGGCGGCGAACCTCCTCCTCGACGCTCGACTGCTTTACCGACCGTGTAACAAGCACTTGGATACGCGCGCCGGAAACGATATCCTCGACGGCGCAATGGGATATTCGTCCCTTGAGCAAATCATCTCCGGCGTGTTTCTCCTGTGGTTTCTCAATGCGCCGTAAGTCAAGCATTTGCCTGCTTTAGAGGAATGCTTTTGCTTCTCGCGCCCGCTCCTTCTCCTAAAAGGGCAATTACGTGTTAATAGATCATTCCAGAGGAATCCCTTTTACGGCCGAGCTCTTTTATTTCATCCGAAAGAATGCAAAAGAAGCGCAAACGTGAGTCTTACCCGTCATTTTCGTCCACGTGTCAATGCGCGTTACTTTCTGTTTTTCCTTTAATAGAGCACTTCGAATATTATGGCGAAGAGAAAACTTGCCGACGGAAGAACCGCTAATTAACCACGAATAACTGTAACATTGTTGCTCTATCGACTTCCAATCAAGCTCGTACAGCAAGTAATTTGGAATGCGGGTGCACATTTATCAGATTCGACAGCATTATTTCAAATGGCGTACGTAGACACGCAGATAGAAGTAATCTGAAATAGTACTTGCGAGATCGAACGAAGCACTCGGTTAATGTGCAAAATTTTATCGATCTAATTTTCTTAAAGTCAAAAACAACGCAAAATCTACGCAAAAGTTTTGAACGATGTCGAGCAACATATTATGCATCTAAACTTGCAATAAAGTATTCAAAGTAAAATTTACCTCGATCGCGAACGTACGTGTACTATATTTCCGATTATCTTTTTAATAACTACGCCTAATCTAAAGAAATCGCGATGGCTTGTTTACTTGTTTTCTCTAAGAGGACTCGAAAGTGCTGGTGTTCGATGAGCTTTAGGAGTAAGTAATTTTAAGAATTGATGTTTTTGGCTCTACTTTCGGCTTCACGTCCCATCAAAATAATCACAAGGGAAGAGAAAGCCAAAAGATCCCCCCATCAACGAAACTTCACGTCGCAGGCGGACAAAAGGACTTCGTAAAAAAACGTCATTTTAAAAAGCAAAAAATAAAACGGTATGGGAAATCCGAGGGGGGTATCCTTCTTATCGACTCCCGGAAGATGCTGAAAAGGGATGCTCCTTTCTCCTCTGGCGTTCCTCCGCAAAAACCCATAAACTTGAATCGTCCTGCTTCCAGCTCGTGATATCTGGAGCCACTGACCGTACACACCGGCGTGGTACTCTTGCGATAAAATCCTTGGGGCGCACGCTTTCAAATCGACTTCACTTCGCCCGGTTAAACGAGCATTTTCTTTTTTCTCTCTCTTTTTTATCCGTCCACGGATAATAAAGAGTCTTCGGCACCGCTTCTTTTACCGAGATTTCGAGGCGGACGTTCGCTCGAGTAGAATTTTACTAAACGATATTTTAATTACTTTATTCCGGAATTATCGACGTCCTTCGTTTGGAGATTAAGGAGTCGATCTATTTTCCTCGTTACATTTTTCGAAAAGCAAAACCCTTACCGTATATAATGCTGTTGATTTTATATTGAAATCTTCGATATTGTTGATTTTACAAGGCAAGAAAGGTGAAGCCGTGTGCGGTTTTAAAAATGCATATAGAAAACATCAAACGGATTATCCTCGAAATATTTTTCTCTTATTATCGTCGGCAAATTTACTTTTGAATGGAAAAACAGAGAGACTTAAGAAAATGTGAGAATATGCAAAATGTTTGTTGCCAGCTCGTAAAGCTCTGTCGTATCTAAACAAACTCGAGTTTTTCATGAAAAATTCATAGGCTGCAATTTTTCAGAGCTGCATCATCGAAATTTTATTTTTAATTTAAAAATCGCCGCTTTTCAAATTCGAATTTTACATTTGTAGCATAGAATACAGAGGAAAATATTTAACATATTTAAAATGTTTAACATAAGATAACTTATGTTATCAATTATCGAGTAATGTTTGCAATTTTTTCTTGTATATGATATTATTAATATTGGGTTAGAAAATGCATTTTTATTTTAAAATTGATAATAAGAAGAAAAAAATTTTGTTTCATTAAAAATAACTATTTACCTTCCTTAAATGCTCTTTAAGTTAATTCTAACATTTGAACATTTGCTAGAACTTGTTATGTACTTATAAAAACTACAAATTCTGTAAATACATCTTAAAATAATAAGCTTTATAATTTACTCTTTCATTTGCTATGTGTCAATTCATTCGCTTATCTCATGTTGATTACATACTTGTACTTAAGTGCGGCCATTCGAAATTCTTTTTTCATTATAGAACTAAATTTTTAGTTCATAAATTCGTGTAGAATTAAGAGATGTCTCTTGAATCCACTATTTTGAAAACTCATAAAATGTTATTTTATACCATGAGTACGTTTCTTGTAATAAAAAATCGGATAAGTATATACAATTCATGATTCGGATAAAATGAGATTTGAAAGGTGCATCGCCCTTCTGATTTCCCATTGGATTTTTCACGATAACTTATTCTCTAATTTGTAGGCGAGCCAAAGGGGAAAGCGTGCAATAATAGGAAAGCTTGAAAAATCTCGTGGTAGAATCTCAAACGATAAAAGGCGAAACAGCCCACGGAATCGTTGCGAGGTTTCATCGAGCTTTAATGTATTGCCACCTTTTCTCTTTATGTTGCTCGAATTAAGGTTATATCTCGTAGACTTGTGAAACAGACTATCATCAAAATCTTTTAAAACTTTAAGAGCGTGTTAATGAGATTTTGGACTTCGTATTTTTTTCTAAATTATGTGCTAACATAACTTACTTACGTTAAACAGAAACCTCACAGAAATCTCGCACCAACCTGGATGAGAAAATTCATCATTGATACGCGTGTCTTTATGTACCATCACAACATTATCTTTAAATCATTGGTAAGTGAAAAAGTTTTCCTCGTAAATCCAACGATCTGATATAAAAAGCGTTTTCTTTTACGGATGAAATGTAAGTATCCCGGTCACATTAAAGTAGGTTCCTCCTACGCCACTACAATACCGTATGAAAAAGATATTCCAACTCTGATAAAAGCAATTCCTTTCGTCATCATTTTGAAAGCACGTCCCGTATACCTTCTCTTTTTTCTCGATTCTTAAAAATCACCTCGGCGTACAAATGAAAACCGAATAGCCGCCACACACTTGCCGAGACCTCAAAAATAACATCTGTGTGCGGGTATTTAATCTCCGTTGTAAAGGTTCTTTTCCTTTTTACGAATCGGCAGCCAAACTGTGCTTCATCCTCGCTGCTAAGGACGGATTACTTCCCCCGCGGCGAAAGATGAAAAGATGGAAAATCGACTGGAGCCGGCATCGCGCTATTAGAGCGAGCAGCGACGGGAAACGTTTATCTCTTTGAGGCACAGGAGCTGAGTGAAAACGAGCGCAGGAGCGTGAATTCGCGTACCGCCACATTGTCACGCTCTTTCCGGCGCATCCGCGAGAAAGAGAGAGAGAGAGAGGATTTTTGCGCGAGTGCATTCGTCTGCTCCGTAACATTCGCGCGTCGATCCAACTGCTTTCCACCGTCATTATCTCGTTCGCAAGCATTATCTATTATGCACCAAGCGTGCATTATGAGATCAACAATTGCAAACGAATACGATTAGCTTGGTATCGCTGCGAGAGCCCACCCAATCATAAATCATAAATTCGCGAACGCTTTTTCGATTCGATGCTATTTACTCTTAGGCAATTAGACGCTTCTCCATCGCTACTCTAATAATTTAATATGCACAACCTATTGTGTGTAATTGCTTATGCGTATACGTGTTGGTAAATTAAAGAAATTTCATTTCGTTGATACACTTCGCCTCGTAATAGCTTTCCGTTTTCTAGAAATGTAAAATTTACCATTCAATTCGTTGAAGACGCTTACGTTTACAGCAATACAATGGAGTCTAGAATGTTAAAGCTTCTACAAGTACCCGCGGATCCTATTACACATTGAATATATTTTTAGAAACATTATAATATCAAGAATTTATTTAAGAACAGCGACTAAAAACTAATTTACAGGATATTACCGCACTCGTCTTAATTTAATTCAAATTAATGTTCAGAATTTTACAACCGTTCAGCCAATAGGCTCATTAACTGGAACGTTAATAAATCCTATCGAAAAAGCTTTTACGATCCGCACTTCTTCCATTTAAAGCGCAAGGGTAACCGTTTCTTTCGTGGCTGGTAAACTGCAATCTCGAATTTCTCAGAACGACTAGTTAATTTGAAGCCACGATGATTGGCGGTATTTTCAGCGAAAGGCAGCTTTTCCCCTCGATTTGCAGCGCAAATTTTTAATCCAATAATATCGATTTTCATTTCGAAAAATCGAGAGGAGCAATAAGCAACCGAAAACATTTACCTAAAAGAGAAAGCAAAAGTAATCATCCAGTATGTAATTGCTTACGATGTACAATACAAGCGCTGCGATACACAGGCAGAAATAGGTAATTACTCTGTAGTAGGAACCTGGCAAACAAAGCTCTAGTTGCGGACCTCCTCTTAGTCACAGTGGAATCTAATTAAAGGCATTTTGCGTATGATCATAGGTTAGTCTCGCGCCAACTTACCGTCAGCGCCACCATCACCGACAGCAACACAAACAGCGACGAGAAACGTTTTCAAACCAGTTCGGCTGAAAACGTACATTGGTACGCGTGCACATCTTCGCGCTTTCTCTCTCTTTCACTCGGTGGCCAGGCTGTGTATGCTTTAGGAGACTCACGGGGCAACGCACGTTTGATAGGATCTTAAGGTAAGCTCAACTACGCCGCTCACCCGCATAGATTACGTTGACAAGAGCAGTTCTTCTATTTCGTGATCCTCGCTAGAACACCACGCTTTGGTAAATGGAACTTTATTGGGTTTTTATATCAGGGTTTCGAAATCATTACCTTTTTCTCGAGCGATGTACGATCGGACTTAATTTCAAATTAGAAAGACTAACACTTTGAATGCAGGCCAGCAAAGTATAATTACTTTTATTAAGCCGTGCACTATCGATTTTAGCGTGTTTTCTTATTTTATAGCATCAATTTTACGATACACTTTCCCGTATATTCAGCCTTTATTTACCTTCTACTTAATAATTAATAATCAATTTTCAAGACCTAGGTATTATACTTCTCCTGATAAATGTGTAAGCGATAGATGCGATGACTGGTAAAATATTAATTACAATTTTCATATATTTATTAAAGAACTTCAAAAAATAAATTGAAAATTGTGTATGTCAGAGATATCGTTTAAGTAAAATATCTTACGAGAAATATGTAACGCGTACAAGTTCGCCAACATTTTAATAAGAAAAACATCAATTTGATTTAATAACGAAAGAACTTAAGTCAACTTAACTCGATACGTCGATACGTCGATACGTCGATACGTCGATACGTCGATACGTCGATACGTCAATACGTCAATACGTCAATACATACTGATCGGCATCGTAAAAAATGCGATTAATTTCAATAATACGGCATATTTCTGCAATTGCTCATCATTGCAAATGTAAATAGTACAGCTATTTACTATTTAAATAACGTCATATTTTTGTAACCTTAACAGGGCAGTCGCATAATATTCACAAAAAATTTACAAAACCCATTACGGGGGTGCCAACCTTAATAAGGCGTCGCGCGCGAATGCTCACGCAACAATTAAACGGCACGTTCTAACTCGACGTTAATCACGATCAAACCGAACGCAATTTAGTGCCTATCATAACTCATAAGATAATTCGAGGGTAGTCGGAAAAACTACGGTTAAGTATAAACGTTTAAAAAAGAAATATATGAAAACAAAACGAGCAATAGGAATGTCGCGCGAGATTTATGTTCAAAGGAGGAAATGTTTGCTAATCGTCTTTCAGTTATCTGTGAAATGGGAACGTGCTGATTAACGATTTAATGGATTCGCGAATATTCCGTGGAGCGCAGTCAGTGGTACCGTATTGCAATCTCCGAATCACCGAAAACTGCAATCTCCCAAAATGTCGAGATTTTTGGTAAGCAGCGCCGTATAAAAATAAAATTTGAAGTAATATTAAAAAGTCTAGTTAACCTAAATATCATAAGCTACTTGCCAGTTCCCGGATTGAAAATCTTGATTAAATTATGCTTTCGTACGTCGTATAGTTACCATTACTAAGTGATAGACATGCAATTTTTAATGCTCCCACTGCTTACTTTTAGAAATTAGCTAGTAGAATACATTGTTACAGGCATTTATACGGCTGTGTTATTACTTGTTTAATATTTGAATTAAATGGGGAGATATGAAAGGTAGCTTAAGAACCACATCGTTTATAACAATAGATGAGTATTATTGCACTAACTTCAATGAAGAGTGTTTAATTTACTTAGTATTTAACCAATACTACCATTGGCCTATATATAGTCTTATAGGCGTAATTGTCCGTAGCTGCTATTCGGGTCGTTAATGTGACAGTTTTTGTACAGAACATGATCATAAATTAACAAGGGAGAGATAATAAATAAGATGACGACCGCAATTTTGAATTTCGTTTATTCAGAAGTGCAGTTTTTTAATATTTATCTCATTCCAAGGATTTTTCACGATTACAAAATATATAAGGTACAAATAATTCTCGAGCAAAGTGTTAAGTAAGCTGGCCGCTGATTTTATATATTTTATATATTATTTGTACTCCAACTTATCTAATATAATATTTATTATTTCAACTTTTGTTTTAATTTTAATTTTTGAATAATATTGCGCGAAATGTATGTTCTAATTATTGGTTCTCTCTCTCTCTCTCTCTCTCTCTCTCTCTCTCTCCAAAAAGGCTCTTGTCATATGCATATCCTTCTTTATTTAGCTCCTATTTTAAAAACCAATATTTACTTAACAATAGTTGAATAAGATTTTAAGGTTTGTGACAAAGTTTTTTGTTCGTATTAGCAGCACGAGAAAACCTTAAGTCTCAAATTTAATGAAGCAGTTCTAAGTATGAAGTTGATCTTAAACTTAGATATAATTAATTAAAGTTATTGTAAGTACTGCTAACTTTACGATCCCAATGCTTGGATTTCAAATTACGGCACACAAATATATGAAACATTTTGTAGCTCTCAGTTACATTAAGTTTAAATTAAGTTTAAAATTTATTGCAAGAACTTTTTGTAAAAAGCAGTATATATTTCTTTTTCGAATTCAATTCATTCATTCAATTCATTTTTGATAGATTACCATTAATTCGAAAGAAACTTTAGATCCAAATTGCAGAGTATGCGCACTTTTTGATACAAAAGGATTACTCGAAATCGTTACTGTTCTCGCTCTATTAAAAAAAGAGCTCTGTAATTTACAACCTAATTACATCCATTAATTATCTATCGTGATTGAAACCGTTACGGAATAAGTATACATCGATTACACGTAAATCGTTATCCCGTACGCCAGTTTCCGAAGAAACAACGAGTGTCCCTAGGAGAGAAAGCAGAAAATAAAAATCGAGCGACAAAGTCGAAGGAGCAAAAAGTTTTGGTGGCACGGGACCGCCGTTATCATTTACGGTTGTTTATCACAGTACGGCCCATCAGTTATTCACGGAAGCCGCAACACGTTCGCGAGTCGAGGTGCAACATCGGGAATTTCTTATTATCGAGATATCGGCTGCGCGCGTAAGGGAGGTCACACTCGCTGGGTCAGTGCACCTCGACGTCGCTCCGCTCATCGCAATCCTCGTCTCTTCGCGTGTTGCTACCCTTCCACTGCGGCACCAGTGAATCGCCGAGGCGCGATTTTTGTCGCATTGCGCGATGCCTTAGTCTTAAGCCAGGAGCAACTCGTCCTTGCAGTCCACATCTTGCACCAGTGCAAGATCCACAATCTGTTCCGGTGCACTGCACATGCGTAATTGTACGTACCGACCAACTGAGAATACTCAACTAGGATCTTAATACTTATTAATACTTAATATTAAAAAGTCAACTCGTCTCTTATTCTTCACTTGGATAGACTCGAATCTACTAGTAATTATTTTGTTTTATAAATTTCTGCATACAATTCTGCGAGACTTTCCTGAATAAATGTATATCTGAGTTTGATTTACTTATATTTATAAAAATACACGTTTTGATGAATACAGTTGAAGCTAAAATTAATACCAAAAGAAAATGAACTTTGGATTACCGTATTTAATTTTAGGCCAATTAAAATCCAACAAGTGTTTTGACAAAACATGATTGTACGTATCATATAAAAAATGTGTCATAAAAGTTGAAAAACAAATTGCATAAATATTAATTTAGGATAATGTTAACAGATAGGTAGAAACGCCTATAGATAGAAAAATCTACTAGTAATCTACTATAAATTTTATATAGTAGAAATAACTTTTATTTATTGGTGTTTCACCTGGATTATTTTTAATGTTTATTCAATAGAAAATAAAGAGATTATAAATAAAATAGAAATTTATAACAATACCAGATATATTATGATATCATGACAGAAACTTGTTGTTTCGAAACAAAACTCTTGTAATGAAAAACTTCGTGTCTACGTGAACTCCATAACTACGAATTATTTCAACTACATTTATGAAAAGAAAAATCATTCTAATGTCGGAATTCCTCTTTTATCTCTTTTTCTCACTCAACGTCCAATTAATCTGGCAATCAACGCCCTTGACGCTTCGCCTGTTTTACAAATCGCACTCTTCTACTCTCCTTTCTGTATTTCTTCCCTGCAAAACATGCAGATGACGCCTCTCAATGGCTTGCGTTTTCATACTGAGCGCGAAGTGAAGTGCACATTTTCACGGAAGTGAAATTCCTTTTCGTCGAGTTTGCATGACTGGATGCTCTTAGCCATTTGACATTTGAATTGTCTCCGATTTTTCATTTTGAACTTTGAAAAATCGCAGGAAAAAGGCAACTTGCGTGATTTATTTGTGGACATTTGCTTTATCGTATCGTAAATGTTTATGATTCATTTCATAAATCTACACGTACTGTAACTAAATGTTCGTCATAGTGTAATTATTTAGATGTATTTTCTATTCATTGTGGAAACAGTTGCCTCTCGTGTAAGCGCAAAAAGTAAAATAAAATCCATCATTACCGAAATTAAGTGCAACTTATAATTGATAAATTTCTAATTTTATTTCTATATTACAAACAGAATTTTACAATTTCATGCCCAGTTCTTTGACAAGAAATTATTCAAGCTCGATGTATTACAAAATTCGTTTACCACTTATCCATAGAAAAGAAAGAAATTTTATGATTCTATTAAAAAAAAATTCCTGTGCTTCCCTTACCTCTATAACTTAATTAACTTAACACACAAGATAGTAAAGCATTTCTTTTGGATAAATATGAGTGTGACATCGTACGTGCGTGAGCTTTCCCCTAATGTTTTCCATGACGGTGATTTTCACGCGACATTAATCGTTATCTTATTTTACGTTGTGCAGAGTCCAGAACTTCAGAGAAATATCCACATACACAAGAGATGTGTATGAGCTCCCCGAGGAGCTCGCTCAAACATGACGAAATGAAACACAAAGTTTACTTTAAATTTTTAAAATCAACTTACCGCTTTTCTGAAAGAAAATATCATAAAAATATACGTACAATCCGTGACGACATTTTTTAGTTAACTACGTTTACATTGGACCATATACATACACCCTGAACATTTAAGGTAGCTTGCATCGAAGTATTTTTTACTCCATTAACTAATTAATTCGTCGTTTTTCTTTGATAAGGAGAACGTGATTGTTGAACGATTTACGAATTATCCACTTTCCTAACGTTGTTTGATTTTCTTAAATTTAAAATATTTTTCTTCAAATGTATTCCTTTGTCACGTAACGCTATGAAACGTCGGATGCAGGGGTTGTTAAAAAATAATTAACAAAAATACTTCATTCATTAAATTAGAAATTGAAAGTTTGTTATATTCAACGTGCCTTATAAAGTATGCGTAGACAGAAGTTTAACGAATCGTCGTGCGACTGCAAAAAGCGATAAAACGCCCGCCCCATATAAACGATCGTGTGCATGTGTGCAAGTGGCGAGTTTACAGACGTAGAAAAATAATTGTTTAAAGTTGAAGTCATTACGCCTTATAGGAGAACGGGTGTGCAGTTAAAGGAGGGAGGAACGAGAAGGAACAGAAATGACCAAGGAAAAAGAAAGAAAGAAAGTTGAAAGCAGCCGAGAGAGAAAGGAAATGACCGTTTGTCGGCAAGCGAGAAGAGAATTTTTCATTACAAAAATTATGCTTGAATATAGCGTTCTGCTTTCATTGTCTATTTAACTTAAAAGTTTTTTGTTCTTAAAACAAAAAAAGAAAATGTATTATCATTATACAGCAAACATCGTTACGTGTAAGAATTTTTTTTAACATTTCAAACGAATTCCGGCGCTTTAAGAAGCATTTAAAATATTTTTTTTTTAATTTTTTTTTTTTTAATTTGGTACAAACAAATTTTTATTTAGGATTAATAATTTTAATATAATTGTGAAACGGTTGAAAAATCGAAAGTTCATACTTTTTAGAAGTTCAGTGGCGATAGATCTGAGAGCTTTGTAGCAGAAAAAATAAATTTTTTTTTTTTAATACTTTTATGATAATAATACGTAAAAATTATTATACACTCTTACGATGAAAATACTCAAGTTTCTTGGATTTTCTAATAAATCATATTTTTCATGCAAGCCTTTTGTTATTGTATTATCCATACAGATAAATCGTCATTAAGATTATAGATTCTTGTATCATAATGAGACAACGAATCCACTTAAAATTTACTTTCAATGACTTTGTTTCTCTACCGGTAATACCTGCTTATCCATCATTATTGCCGTGCTTCACTTTTTTATTTCCTTGAATAAATTAACACATAAAAATGACAATGTTACCCCCTCCTTCAGTTACTCAGTTACTCAGTCACTCAGTCCTTATGGAAAAAAAAAACAGTAAAATTGCAAATGAACGAGTAAGAGTGAAAGAACGAAAGAGATAGAAAGAAAGAAAGCAACGAAGCGTGTGCCTTAGTTACACACTTGGTCTCGTGCATTCTCGTAAGCGAGGGGACGAAGGCTAATGCGAGAGCGGATGTTTGCTCGACGGAACAAAACGTTTCTGCGGCGCTTCACTCCCTTCAGCCTGCTACTCTCTTTCTTTTATGTACTCGTGTACACCCTTTATTATCATACGTGTACCGTCCATCATTCTCTTGCGTCTCCCTCTCTCCCTCTCTCCCACCCCCTCACTCTCTCTCTCACACTCTCTCTCTCTCTCTCTCTCTCTCTCTCTCTCTCTCGTATTCGCATTTTATCACTCAGTTGTGTATTGCAACAATTTGTTTGTTTAGGAAAATTTTTCGCTTTCCTCGACGATTTACATATTTTATTTAAGTATTTGCCCATTATCATCTCGGTCGCTTTCATTAATTACTGCAAATATAAAAAAAATTTTCATATAATTTCTTGTTCGATTATTTTCTAAAGTATCGATATAAATATACACACGTATAATTAAAACAGAGCTTTTATGATCGCTCAATTCAATTTATTTTCAACACTAATGTTTTTAATGGTATAATAAGTTCTAAGGCACAATTCAGGGCACTCCAATTAATCTGTATATTTTTTCAGATAAAAAATTATATTATTGCATGCTAAATTTCAAATAATTAACCTTCATAGTTTAATACATTTACACATTTCTGTTCTTATTATTGCGTAATATTATTACACGATAATACAATAACATTACGCGATAATTGTACTCTGTAGGAATAAATAAATATCAGTAGCGCTTGTATTACGTATATAAATATAAAATATTATATTTGCAGTCATACGCAGGCAATTTTAGGTTCGTTGAATTTATTCATTTATGCGATAATAGTAAATTTTAATAATAGTGAGGAAAAAAATTAAAAGAATCGTGCGAGTTTTTGACATGAATATGCTATTATTAAATCAGAACTATATTGCTGTTAACAATTTTTCAACATTTTCAAAGCGATCAAAGCTTTAACAATAACTTTGAATACAGTCAAGAGTTGAATTACGTTGAAATTCATTTATTTACCAACTTTATCTCGTTTCAATTAAATCAACATTACGATTTTACAATAAATACACTTTCTCCAAATATATAAATAAATATTCAATTAGATGAAATAATAATTGGATTCAGTTTTGTCTAAATAAACCAAGGCTCGTCCAATTCGATAGTATACATAAAAACTTAACGTTACACAATTTGTTAAAACACTGTATCTTTAAATGCCTTTACATCTATAGTATTCAAAACTTATAAAATTTATCATCGATAAAAATCACATAATTTTACTCTCAAAATAGAATGTACATACAACAAAATTTTTTTCTTTTATCGTTTCTAATTAAAATATCAGTTAAACAATAAAGTGTTTCAACGTTACTTGAATAAAATTCTCTTTTATCGTAATGAAATTTTGCATCTGAAAAATAATTAGTAAATTATGTGTCAATGACTTCTAATAGAAGATATATTCTATTTAAAATGAATATTAACTTTTATACATAATGTAGACTTTCAAATGAGAATACGTGTGACCAATTGGATGTTAACGTTATATTTGAACCAGTTGTCGTATTTTAATATTTAACACAATTCGGAAAAGTAAACTAAAAGATGGAAATATTTAAGCAGTAATCAGTTAAGTTTGAAATAAATATTAATTTTTCAGTTCATAAAATAAAAAAAAAGAATATAATATACGTATTAGCTTTACCTAGTCTTTACGGATACATACGTTTGTAAACTTTTTACAAATTAGTTTCTGTTTATTAATAATGTAAATCATATTTAAAAATTATGGATTTTCTTTTGAAATGTGATATTTTGAAAAACTTCAAAAACTGATTCACACATATGGTTTAATGTATCAATAAATTTAGTTTATTGAATATGCACTTCCTTCTCTCAAGAATGAATATGTATACAAAATGTATACTTACCGTTATATTTTATACTATTTCATAAAACACATATATTTAAGTTCTTTTATCGTCTTATTTATTACGATTCTCTAACATTTTCTTCCACTAATAAACCTCGATATCCGGTGCCATTATATCACTGGGAGTTCTCACGTGAATAATTCGCTAAACGTCATGTAGTTGAACTTAAAGACATATAATGATTTGTATAACGGCACTTAATTCGCGTTCGAGAGATTATTTGTTTTGTATTTATTACTTGCCGGCTATCCGCACATAATAGTATATTTTGATGCTTTGTATTATTCCTCCAATTTCAATTGAACGTAATTTATCGGAATAAATGAATCAACGTCTCTAAAACAAATGCGTTTGAAATTTTCTAATTTTGTTCTTCAATCGTTTCTACATCGTTAGTAATAAAATGATTATAATTACTTTTATTATTGTTGTTATTATTGTTATTGGTGCTATTTGTATATTGATCATTATTATATTACACAATATCCAATCGTGATTCCAATAAACTTCCAAAATAAATGTTGATTGAACGTGATGAGAAACAATCGTTAAAATATATATTTTAATATCCTAGTTAATTAACAAATTTATTTCCGGTTGGTATATTAATAATAAAGGAAGTCAATTTTCTGATATCACCTAAACTTTAATTTTCGAATAATCTAATGAAATTTTCATAAAATTTTTATTTCTTATTATACTATTGAAAATAAAAAGTTACCGTTAGAACATTATTTCGAGTGCTATTGTTATCGAAGTATTATTTAAGTATTATTTATTATTTATTTCAATTGCATTTATAATTTATAATTCGAGTTACAAACTACTATAATTTTTCGTATCAATCATTACTTATATGAATGATCGTACACATCAAATAATGACATTAAATTGCGCGAAATAAAATTAAAAAGAATCCAATGTCGTAAACAAAAAATCATGAATGTTAGTATGAGAATACAAAAAATGCATAAAATAAATAATTAAAATAATACGGTATTTAAATGTTTTACATACCTACATGAATTTTGTGAATCTGTCGAAACAAATGTTTGTACTACTTTTAGTGTTACGTAAAATTGTACGAAATAGCCTAAAATCGTAGATCTTTATGCAAATAATACTCTAATTTATACTTTTCTTCTCATAACTAAGTCGATTTATAATTCTTTTGATTGAGCAAACCGAAGCTTGTAAGGAATAAGTGATAATGATATATTTTTTTGTCTATTTAGTTTATTACTATTTGGCTGTATAATAAGTTTTAACGTTAAAATGAATTTTTAGAAAATCGTACATCAGTTCAGATACGTCGAAATTGGAAAATGACAAATCCGTTGAAAATTCATTCGAGTTATCGTCATGCTAGATAACCAATGATGTGTACATGCATACGTGAATGTAGCTCTCCTTTTGAAAATTGTAACCTAGTTCTATGGTTTTTTTTAAAACCTTTAATAATAATAATGATGATAATAAGTCGAAGGATTTACTCGTATTTGAAAGATTATAATGGATAACGAATTTTCTACTTTTCACGCAGACATTTATTTATGATAATATAATATGATAATTATGCACGTCCATGTATAATTTTTACTAATTATAAATAAGCGCACCAACTTTTCCATTCGCTTAAAATGCTGGAGTCACTTATAAAGGAGAAGCGATGGCGATCGAGCGAAGAGAAGCTTAGAAAAGCGATTTTTCACGACTCAGGAAGCAGCGCTCGATGAATCGAGCAAAGGAGAAGAAAAAAAAGAAGGAAGTAAAAGGATAGCAGGGAATTTATTTCTGCAACGTGTGCCATTCCTCTCATGGATCCGCGAGAAGGTGGAAGCGTCGCCCACACGCGGATGGGAAAGGCCAGATCGAACAACCCGAGGTACACCCGGAACAAAGAAGTCGCGTCGTCGCCGTCACTAGTGATAGCCGAGAGCGAATCGTGGAATATTCAAGTGAAGCTGCAGTCTATTGTAGTGCACGATCGAGCCGAGAATCTTCTCTCCTTCCTGGCGCTCCTTCGCGAAAGATCTGCAATTCCAGGGCCGTGTGAATGCGTATTCTTACCGAAGGGCCTCGTTGGGTCTTTCGTTCTCGTGTCCCGTTGAGCTTCATGGAGATGCAGAGACTGTTATTTCTAGCGCGCAATTGAAACGTGCTCCACGGGAGTATTTTTAATTTGTGTTTAAGCTATTTAACCGGGAGTATCGTATTACGTAAGATCGTCGCTTGTCTATATTTTGATAATTAGAAGAAACCCAAATACACATACGTAGGTAATTCGAAGCCCTTGTGTTACGTATCAGCTTAATGATTATCGGGACAATGTACATACAAATTACAGTACTGATAATTTTGTGATATAAAATTACGTTATTGTTTTATAATATCGGCGCTCGAGATCTTGGAATTAACTTAAAATTTTCATTAATATTATTCGTTATTATTTAGCCGTTCACCGTGTTTAACATCTTAGAAAAGAGAGCAATGATCCATCCACCTTAAATAGAACGTACAATCCAAGGAGCATTAATTACTCTCGGTTACTTCACAAGTAAGGAATATCCAATAGAACGGATGTAATTATTATTCTGCTTTAAAGGTAATTGCAACAGTATTAATCGTTACGTCTGTGAATATCTGCAATAATGAGCGATATTAGTACATTTTCAGAATTTATCGCCCTGCAATTGTAAATAATAAGGTTTCCTTGCTAAGTTCTCGACAAGGAAGATCTCCCTCGGTGTTATTGAGTATGTTCAATACATCCCCAGTATCGAAATCAAATATTAATTTGTTGCCACTTGTATGGAGGAAGCGAAAGTTTTCCATTTCATCCTCAAAAACTTACTCGTTTGGTTTAAATAAAACAATATTTTGACCATTATAGATATGCATTGAAATGTGCGAGAACGATTTTTTTATATTCGGTTGGGAAAAAAAAAAAAAAAAAAAACGAATAACGTTATTGAAAGCCTTATCTTTCGTTGTAAAATTCGATGAATTTGAACGTTTACCAGCAATGGAAAAAATTTAAATTGCAATCGAATTGCAATCGTACACAAATCAGACAATTATTTTCGATGAAAAACATAAACGAAGCAAGTCGTACGAAATCGCTTGCAAATTCACTCGCAAAATAGCATATCGAGTGAATCATCGTCTTTAGAGCTACGCAACAAGTATCTTCATACACTCCTCTTAACCTCTAATCCAAATACCCATTCTCTAATTCTGCCTTCTTAGGTTCGACTAGTACCAGCATTGTACAACGATCGTTAGTCTTTTCCTTAATTTCAAGTCCGCCCCAAGTTACGTCTCTCCTCTTCTGTTGCTTTACGAGCGCGTACACGCAAAGAGACAATGCCGAGCTAATTAGGCCTCGTTGTTACAAAGTCGACGGTGACAAGGTTCAGCAGCCGGTCAACAAGACGAATTCCGAGCGAGTTTCCGCTTCATTCGCATAAGTACAGCGTTAAACCAGTACATACGTCTCGTGTCTTGTTTCATCCGTCGTGAATGGTTTTTCATTTTATCTTTCGCGCGTTTATTGCTCTTCGGACATTTATCGCTGTTTTTCCTCGTTTCCTAAAGACTAAGAACGAAGCCTTTTCTTAACGTTCAGTGGGTACAGTTCGTACGTGTTTGCGATGACGGTCGAATGTATCTTTGCTCCAATTTTATAATCATCGACAGAAGAACTTGGACGAAAAACAATCGAAAAACAATCGAAAAACTTTGCAGATATTGCATCGCATCTGTTTTCAAATTTGCTTTCAAGCAGCGTAGCAAGTATATTCTCGCGCATTAAATTCTTCGTAAATTTGTATAATATATATCGCAGAGGGAATTGGAGTGGTTTCATAAACTATGCCTATATTCTGGAATAAATGTAATAAATTTCACGAATCGCGAATGTAATAAATTTGGAACGGTCACTTTCTAAACACCGAACAAAGGGGTCGCAGGCTCGCATTCAACGAGAAACTGGGTTATTCGAGAGTTTGCGTGCTTTCGTAATAGAAGAAAAACAAGGTAATTACCGAGCTCCAACAATTTAATATATAAAATAAATAAATTGTCACCGAATACTTAACGCGTTTGCCCGGTGAAATTCTTATTTTCTCGACTCATTTCCCTCGACGCCTGTATGCAACGGATTCCTCCATTGTCTCTGGCAATGCACCAACAGCCGCTGCCGTGTAATTACGCGGGCAACACGCGCACCGACGCACAAACACGCGACATACTCATGCGGTTCGTACCCTCCGAAAATTTATTACCGGACAATTCTCTCTTTCTCGCTTTTCTCGCTTTTCTCGCCTAGGCTGCCTGCACCAGAACCGCGAAATCCCAACACGCGCGGAACTGCGTGCAATTACTTTACGCGTACTGCCGCGGCATCGTCAAATATCACGCGTGTACTCGATTGCCCCTGTAATGATAGTCGGTGCGCTCTTTGTCAATCGTCGAACTTTTGAGCGCCCACACGATGCGCCTACGTGCATTAGCTATGCCAGGGAATTGACAGCGGATATTGTACTATTGGAAATTGCCAGGTAGTTAGTTTTATTTCTGTTTCTGAGCGTTGGCTCTCGTTGTGAAATATCGCTGGGCTTTTGGAAGTTTTACGAATTAAATTTACATCTCCGGATATTCGAATATTCGCTCGAATATGCTGGACATTTCCTTCTTATAATTAATTAACCACAGTTGCTACCCAAATACATGCAATGTTCACTTGTAATAAACGAAGAATTAAGAATAAGAATTTCAATTTGTACGGATATCAGAGGATTTAATTTTGGTCTAATTTGATCCTTCCGTTCGTTCTAACAAGCAGCATCAAATCTACGACTTCTAATTTCTCTCGTAGTCTCTCACTTTTATTCAGCCTACTTCGTTCAGTATTATACGCAATATTATAGTAATAAAAATAATAATGCGTATTAAGGCAAGCGTGCAATTTTAATCAAATCAATGCATAGTTTTAAAAGAGAGATTTTTTTTCAAAGGTCTGAAAAGAAAGGTCGCAACAATCGCTGGCTTTGGAATCTCACGCAAAATAAAAAATGTATAAAAATGAGAAAAACCTCTCTCCGATAGTTTTTTAAAGACTTATTGACACATCTACCAGCTAATTGAGCAAGTATAATAGGGTTAAAACGCGCGCTCGCTGAGTCATTTTTGCCCGAAGACACTCGACCTCGTGAAAGGTAAGAAAAGCTGGGAAAAAAATTGAGTATCTCGTTCGCGATCATTGAGCGATCGCTCGAGAAAGCGTTCCCATGATTTCCCGCTCCCTGTTACTCTCTCTCTCTCTCTCTCTCTCTCTCGTAGGAACCAAGCCATACCTCCGGCTGCTGGCCGCTCGCGCCCTCAAATGTCCCTGGTCTCTTCCTCCCTCTCTCTTCTCCCTTTTAAGCAGGTACAAGCGCGTATACCTTCCTCCTCCTGGGCTATTCCACTTCTCGCTCACAGGTCGTCGTCGCCGTCGTCGTCGTCGTCGTCGTCGTCGTCGTCGTCGACGTCGTTGTCCTTTTAACCCGTGGCTCTGGTTCTTATGGCGCACGAGTCCCGCGTAAAAGAGAAAGAGGATGGTGCGCGCGCGCCTGCATTAAAGAGAGAGAGAGAAGGACAGCAGTCCCTCCTCCCCCCTCCCTCTCGGGCCCGCCTCGCTCTGCTGCTCCTTCCTCTTCTTTTTCAGCCTTTTGCATTCTCCGCAACGCCGCCTTACCATGAGAACGCAAAGACCGCGCGAGCCGCAACCCAGAGCGACTACTTCTCGCTCACCTACACGTTGCACGCGGGCGTAGGTATTGTGGTGGACTGCGCGCGTGTCCAGTACCGTGTGAATGAAACAAAGGATGAACGATTTTTTCCCCTGAAGACGTCCAGAATGCTATCGACGCTTTCGCCGTAAATTAATATTTTATCCTCGAGATTTTTCGGAAAAGATTGTTAAACTTTCTGCGAGGTGCTCCCCGCTTATTCATTACCTTTTAGAATGCTCTTAAGCTATTTCAAGGATTCTCAAGATTTTATGAGCATTCCACTCCGCATCCGAACTCTTTTATCCGCATAAATAAGAGTAAGAATAAGTGCTGCCTTATTCTTCCAACGCTATGATGCTGACGGCTATTTATAATGGGAATATCACTTTATTGCTGTGATTTTAATATCGTGTCTAAATTAATCAATATAGAAAACAACGCGAGAGAGTGAGAGAGAACAGCACATCCAATAAAACAAGTAATACTCGATTAGAACGTTATTATCCATTCGTAATTATATTAAGAGTTTTTAAATTATTTATTGAAATAAATTGAAATTATATTTATTGAACGTCCTAAAAACATAAGATGTACTTGTAAATATACCAATAAGAGTTGTAGAATTTCAAGAGAACTCTTTGAGACATTTATTGATTCGTTCTAATATGATAATATAACATTTTGGAATAATTTACACGAGTCTGATTTTCGATTCGTTTAAGTAGCTCTGCACGTGTAAACTGAAAGACATTGCAGTATGCACGTAACGAGAAAATTATTTTAATCAAAATATTACGCAACTGAAGAAATTTTTAAAGTAATTTGAAAATGTAAGCTGAAAGAGTTTTAATTTATGCGTTATACTGCAAAATGTTCCAAGAAAGTTACCATTGCATATAAAGAATTGTAAAGAAATCTAAATACTATCTACAATAAGAACTTCGGGATGATTAAAAACTGTAAATTCCGAATATCTAATTTATGCGAAGAACGAAAAAGAAAATTTCAAATTTGTCGTTCAATATTTGGAGGATTGATTCGCACGATTGATTTAATAGAAAAGGAGCACAATCCCTTTTCTTTCTGCGATACTTGCTTTGAAGTATACCGTTTTCCTGAAATATTCTCTCGAGAATTTCTTTGTTCCTTTTGCATTTACATGTTTGTGGTAAGCCGTTGGAAAATCATCCGTAGTAAGTACACAAAGGAAATAGTTTTATGATCGAAGGAAATACCATTTTCACTGAAAAGAAGTATGACGATTCGACGAAGATTTTTATGTGCGCTTGAATCTCAGTAAGTTGCGTTTAAAAATTATTTTATACGACGTAACTTCGTTTCTATTCTTATAGGTTTTTCTGTGCTTGAAGAATTTTCAATCAACTCCCGGAGCCAAATTTTCATACAGCACTTGTACAGCATTTAGTGCAAATAAGGCAGTGCACTCGAGATGCGTAAACTTAAAAACTAAAGCGTAACTCGTAAAGTATTAATAAAAATACATTCAGTGCATAATTTTCCCTTAGCTTTAATGACTATTCTTCTAACGACTATCCGCGTCTCCTTCTCTATTTCTTTTCGTCAACTTACTCTGTTTCATCTTTCACCCTTTACGAAGAGACAAGTTCAAGAGTGTTTGCCACTACTTTTTTCTTTGCAATCGGCATAGCCACCGACGCGAGACAATCGAGTTCCAGCTTTTACTCTTTACTCCATGGCGCGTTTCTTTTGTATGCCAAATGGAATAAGATAAAAAAGAAGCGAAAAAAAAACCGCCAGGTAAAGAAAAATTAAATACAATCGATAGATTGGATTTTTTTATTGGTGTTAGATACAACAACAATACACGAATATCATAGATTTGCTATTCCTAAAATATCACACTTTTCTTAATGTCTGTTATAATATTTTATGTTACTAAGTAGTCGACATTTATCTGTTAGTGCAATGTTTCTTAATGAAAAATTCGTCATTTTAAATATATTTTCTATGGTAACAACGTTATGTTAAGTGAAACTAAATCTCTAGTGATAATTTAAATTAACTATTATTGAATGAGAAGGTCGAATATTAATGCGGAGTGAATTTTTTAATTAAAGTATCGTTTATCTTTCGAAATTTTTATGTACTGCAATTAATAGAAAGTATTCTACCAAGTTAAATATCTCCATAGCGCATAGATTTCAGGCAGCCCTTATTAATAAGAATAAAATTGTTTACCAAAAAATACTCGCTGTGTATTTTATTTTAATGCTTGCTTTATCTGAAAAAGTTTTAATTTGACGAAAATAAAAAAAGAATTCTTATCCTAAACGTGCATCATTAAATAAACGAAAAGAACACGGTTATTTAATATTATAGCTTAGTGTAATAAAGTGACGATTAAAATTATAAATAAATGTATCTTATCGGTATCTGTGTTATAATACGCATTGTATATAATCTTAAGCGATAACAATTACGAGGCCATAGATTTGTAACATAAAAATGGTTTAATGATAATATTATAATATACCGTAATACGTTAAAATTACTTTAATTATTACTTTATTATTATTTTAAATACATTACTCAATAAGCTTGAAAAAAGCTTATTGATGACCGATGAAAAGTTGATGAACCGCAGAAAGGTAGAGTTGAAATTCAAGCTGAATACAAATATCGAGCAAACTTCAAAGTTTTAAATAACCTAATCGTAAAACAGTCGAACCACAATAATTTTAATTGAACAGGGCATCAGCACAGTCGAGAACGCGTGCCGCTATTCGAAATTACCTCGTAAGAAGTGCTGGGAGAATCTCATCGAGAGCACTTCTCGATCTTTGTTCAATCATTTCGACTTTCCCGTGAAGTCGATCGAAGTCTTACTTTCTACTTTTCATTCGACCCACGCGCGCACGCGTCCATCTGGTACACGTCGATGACGTGGCTCTCCGGCGCTCTTACCCGTGATTATGCCGCGAGATTATCGGAAATGACGCTGTCGATGTGATCAAACGATACGAGGGGCGTGCGCACGCTGTCGTCAACGGAAAGATTAAAGTTCGAGGATCTTTTTAAGTTATCGGTTTTTGTTTTTTGTTTGTTTTGTTTTTTATCAACATTTTTATTCGACAGTCCGTGTTCCGTTCGGATCAAATATTGTTTGCGACATATTTCGAGCAAAGTACATGCGTGCATTACGAATATTTCAATCGATTACTCGAAATATGACTTTTAGCATATCACTTGTGTTTCTCGCGTAAACATTAATGTTCTCTTACTTTCTGATTTCAGGTGAGTCATACGGAATTGTACAGGTGACCGAGTAAACGACGTTCTTTCCGACGTTATTTCACAAACGAGGTGCTGACTCGTAAAATTGTGTTATAATCCTGGAATAATTGCGTAAGCATTAAAATTATTTTTATAGCCTGTTCAAAGGTGAAGTTTCTACTGGCACTATTTATAATGTAGAAATATCTTTCGTTTGAAACAAAACTCCGAATTGTTAAATTATTTTAAGTAATTGTAAATTATCCGCTAGTCGATTCTAAAATACGATCAATTTCACAGAAATAACAATGGAATACGTTACTATACGATAATTTTTCATTTTATTCAGTATTCCCAAAATACTAAACTTTCTCTCTATCTATTTACAGTGGAAAATCTTTTATAAAGTCCTTTCGGGCTTGCAACAAAAATATTTACACGACTGCTTCCGATAACAAGCTTCGATCGACAAAAGTGTCTCTCAAACGTACCGAGAAATTTCCTTGAGACAAAAGAACAAAGAATTTATTTAGGTGTGCATTATTGAGAATAAGAAACTCGCGCGCACGAGGGAAAGACGAAAAACCTGTTCCGCGAAGACGCCCTCGCGTTGCATGCATACGCGCATGAATTCAATTCTTGATCAGTTAAGAGTAGCTTCGTCTTTTTGTCCATTGCAACAATAGGGAAATGGAGTGTTTCCGCTATAAGTTTTAAAAGAACATTAACTTTGAAAATCTAAAGGCAAAGAAATTGTAATTGCCGATAACAATACTTTCGTCGTAATAATAATCAATTCGTACTTCGACAACGTTTTTGGATATTTTTTAATTGCAGCTTGTTATGGAAAAAATATAGCCTACGATAGAAACAGCGATAAAACAAATACAGTACTGTGTTCCCATCAATGTTGCACAAGGCTTTCCTAAAAATATTCAAAATCCTAGCTGGGACAAAAGGAGTAGCCATTGTGCTTTTTGGATCAATGAATAGAAATCACGCATTACCAAAGCAGAAATATAGTATTACGAATTTTGCGAATAATTGTTATTTTAGTAAAGAGCATCTTTTATGATGGAATATAAGTTTTATTATACCAAAAGTAATATACACTTGACAAAATTCTATACTACCATATTGCACACAATTACGCAATCTTGTTAGGGTAAATTTGTCGTTGTAAATAATTCAATAATTAAAATGAAATGGCTTTTCAAGTGGAATAATGTAATAAATTTCATGTCGAGAAAAAGCTTAAAGAAAAAGCATAAAGACTAGCCATCGTTCGTTCGTCTGTGCTTCTTTTCAACAACGATTCCAATAATTAACACGGAAGCTAATGCTTACGGTAACTTTTATGAGCATTCGGATAAATTTAATAACGAATTTAGACAAGGATTTCTTTCTAAATAAAAATCTACATCGATAATTAAAAGGTACATTTTTAAAAAGCTTACATTAGGCAAGACTGAATAATTAATAACGTTTAATTTTATATGCTAAAATTTATTGCCAATAGTCATTCGCGATGCTTCGTTAAAATAACAAAATACATGGGTAATAAATATTTGACAAATAAAATTGGTGACTAAAGAAAGTTAACGAGTTGCATGACTCTTAAATTTGATATACGTTTAATATTTTGAAAAAAATATTAACAATTGCTAATAACGTACCGTGAACTCTTGAGATAATAGCGCGCGTATATATAAAGCTGTACAAAGGAAGACACGCGTTCGAGCAAACAGTTTTACAAATATAAATTAAATAACGACCTTTTTCGCTCGATACTTACAACGTGCTCAATAATCTCTCGTCTCTTTACTATATTACCACCGATACTCGGCTGTTTGACTTTCCAGTACCTTCGGCGCTCTATCAACAAAAAGTAAACATTTCACCTTCCGTTTAATAGCCCGAGGAGACATCTACTACTAATGTTCTCTCTATTGAACTTATTCAACTTTCGATATCGATTAAAATCGATCCTACGACAGCTCAACAGCCTTGCAACGCATTTTTCAAAACAAACACTGTACTAATTGTGCATCCTTTAAGCAAATACTTAGAGGAAAAAACGTAGGCCCAGATCGAGGTCGAACTCCATAGTACAAGATACGACGTGAAATGAGGTCCGAAGCGCACAAAACCGCTGCTCTCCTTATCCTTTATCGCCTTTTAAAGAAGAATCCTTCCGACGTTCTGCAACGTCACGCCTAGAGGACGACTGAGCCGAACTCGACTTCGACGACGCAAGAATTATGGCATTCGCGCGCGTCCGATTTTCATCATCTGCTGACGTAAGAGTCGCTGAGAAATTGCGGATGCGTGTAACGCGCGATAACGGATCGACGGGCCCCGCGGTGTGCTGTTAACCTTTATATGTGGTAATTGCTCTAACGCCGAGCCGTGCGAGTACCGTTAAAAAAAATGCAATCCCCCCCCCCCCCGACCCCGACCCCGACCCCGACCCCAAGAGGGGTTTTCCCAACTCGGGGCCACCGAAGGGAGTTTCGCTACGTTCCCATTTCATTCCCATTATGAGAATCCAGATTGTTAATCAACTTGCAGTTTGTCGTTGCTATTAATGCAGTAGCTTAATAACTCGCACTTTTTACGAGTCCAAGTGATTTAAAGGGCTTCTACGATAGGCCTTGAGAAATAGTTCAATTATTATGGATAGATTACGCGATGTATTATTACGTGTCTGATTCAAACTTGTATCAAGTCACATTAAAATGCTACTTTAAGTGTTTATGCTAATTCCATAAAGGCACCTAAACAATGAATTAATTGTGGAAAAAGAGTTATTACACCAACGCCAACCATTATAGAAGCTTTAGTGGGCACTTGCCAAGACCATAAATTTTTTATTATTATTTATTGATCCACCTGATACGTAGAACAATAGCGACGATCAACCGTTTCCAAAGTTTTAAAGTTTTATATCGATGCTTCAGATATATTTTTATACAATCTTATAGAATTTTCGTCGTAAAAATAAGACATATTTATAAACAATACTGGGCTCGTTTGAAATTTTTAAATTAGCTTTTATGGTTTTGAAGATAATGAAGTTCCTTACTAACCGTGCGCGAGCGTAAATTATATATTTATGTTGTATGTAATAAATTAATCGTATCTAATGTTAACGATAGATTCAAAGATTAGAGTATTATTTACTAATATGAAAGATTCGTACGTTTATTTAAAGCCAAAAATAAAACGAAAATGACGACTGTGAGAATATCAACGCTTTCTTTTATTGGCACTTATTTATTTTTATCTCAGAAGATCATTAAACGAAACAATTCCATTATATTCAAAATATGATAATGTTTTATT
Source organism: Wiebesia pumilae (assembly GCA_018907045.1). Classification (NCBI taxonomy): domain Eukaryota; kingdom Metazoa; phylum Arthropoda; class Insecta; order Hymenoptera; family Agaonidae; genus Wiebesia; species Wiebesia pumilae. Next base: position 7,693,985 of record JACCHZ010000127.1, read on the forward strand.
ACGATAAAAAAATATTTCGATATAATTTATATTCGGTTAGACGTATAAAATGGTAGATATTGTAAACGAAGTCATTACTTATTTAGAAGGGAATTAAATAAAAACTTGTATGATGTGTATCGATAGAATTGCATTTCATGTTTTCAAATATTTAATACATTGAATTCGAAATTTCAATATTTGAAAAAAGAAAAACCCCATGCGAACGAGTAGATATCTGGTAATAAATGGAAATTTCATACTTGTGCTTTCAGTATGACAATAAAATGTTAAAAGCGTTTTGAACAATGTTCCAAACTTATTGAAATTTTCGATTGTTTTTATAAAATTAGAATGAATTTTGTTTAGTGCTTCGGTTAATTGGTAAAACAAATTTACATTATGCAACAAAAAATAAATTAGCTAAAGAGTATTTAAAATTATTGGGTAATCGCACAAAAATCTTGAAATTTACAATATGATTGAGAAGCAATGTTCGGAAATATTTTTCAAAAAAGAGCCCCGATATCTGATGAACTGGTACTTAGGTTATGTGACCTAATATTAGCAAGATTGGCTTAATAATCGGGTAAACAAGAATCTTCGTAGATCCAACTAGATGTACGAGATAAGGGAGTTCGAGGGCACATATCGATGGCGTCAGTTTGTTTCGGGATTCGCTCAGAGTTATCTGTTTGTTACGCAATATTCCTTACGCCGTGATAGCCAAGGAAGTCTCTTTCCTATGTTGTAGTTTTGTGCGTACGTGCACATTGCGGAACTATCAAATGGCCGTCGCCATCTGTTTAGCTCACGGCTTACCAAGTAGTCCGTTCGAATGCAGGATGTTCCATAAGAATAGAGAACGTCGGAACTTGCGCGAAATGTATTAAATATGGCTTTAAAAATTAACTTTTGCCTTTCGTGTATCTAAATCTACTTCTTATTGCCGTAATCGTTGAATTTAATAAATGTTAATTTTGGCTCTTGTCTATAATTAAAGCATAATACATCAAGTCGATGTAACAACAGTTCCCATTTCAACAACTTTCATTCCCATTAGATATGTTAGGCATAGGCGTTTGATAAAAATCTTTGTAACGCAAGAATATGAATTTAAAAATTTTATAAATATCTATATTTTCGTATACATCATAAGTTTATTTTCATTTTTCGTTTAACGATTATTCTTGTAATTTATCGTTTTTGAAACATTTCGGCTAAATAGGGACACTAATAACAAAATTCCATAAAGAAACTGCAAAAAAATCTACCGTTATAAAGATCTCTGGATATTTAAGAACAATTGTAATTGTAATTCAACTGTAAGAAAACTTACAGTTGCATCTTTTTACATAATGTTTATTGCTATCGCAGCCATTGTAAGGAAATTGCAAACCCATATATATATATATATGTATGTATAGAATTATACGATAATGCTCATTATAGTATGCTTTTTTCTTTTTGCTCTAGATTAAATGTATAAATAGAGAAATTAATGTATAAACATTTTTTACGTGACAGTTTTGTAGATTATTAGTTATGTCATCAATTTATAATAAAAGGTTTAAAAAGCATTATTTAAACTGGTGGTTGAATAATGGTGATTATTTTTAATTGAAATTTCGAAGATGCCGTTTTCAAAATTTCTAACTTAAGAATGTTTCGTGAAAAAATGCGAATTTTAGCAGATTGTCTCGGTAGTTTACCGGCTGGCAACACATATTTTACAAATTATTAAATTTCTTCAAGTCAATCTGAACCTTCGATCGAAAGTTAATAGAGCAAAGTAAAGAAGAAATGTGTTAAAGTTTTTTTAAAGTAATCGTACCAATTCGCTTTCTTCTCGAATCAATTTTTTTTCGACTGCCTAGCTCCCTTAATATATTGCCTAATTATTATTCAACGAAATAAAAGTACTTTTCATAGTATGCTTTCATATGCTTTTTAATAGATTTAATTTAACTTTAGTTCTTTACGAACCATCTGTCGGATTTGAATGATTTGAATTGTCAACGTTGCTAATAATTTAAGCTTGTCGAGAATTGTTCTACACGTTCGTAAATCCAATGTAGCATTCACATTAATGAGAGAGTACCAGCAATTTTAGTATATGACAAATTAAAGAAAAATTGCATATCAATTTGTAAATCGACAGGACAGTTCGTAATCGATAGCAATTTAATTTGATTAACTTTGTCATTTTAAAATACCGAAGAAAGATGAATTGTACGTATTGGACAACCATTATAGTTGTGAAAGACAAGATCTCAATAGAAATTTAAACAAAGCTCGATCTGAATACTGCAAATGCACAGTCTTAATTTAAACTCTTTATAAATTATGTAATAATTCGTTCATATAACCAAATGCCACTTTTTAATCAAATATTAAGTAGTATACACTTCAAATTTAACAATTTGAAATTATTGATTTTTTATAAACATGAAGGTATTTTATTTTTTGTACTCTTTATAGAAGAATATGAAAATGCTTGAATGTGCGCGTGTAGAGGAAGTGGATATTAATTTCGAATAAAAAAAGAAAATATTTCTACAAAGAAATATTGAATCTTGCAATATCTGCGCCTGAATTACTTACCTCGCCTTATATCATTGCCATTGTAATTGCAGATAAAAAATAAAAGCCTATTGCAACCTCAACTACTCAAAATCTGGAATACTCAATAAATACTCTGCATTATTAATTTTATATATCATGACAAAACCAGTAGTCACCTTCATGTAGAGCGTTGAGTACAACAAAGTTTAGATTTTTAGTCGTGTTCTAACAAATTATTTCTGAAAGTAATAGTTACGAGTTAAAGATACGGAAAAATGCATTGTTTCGATCGATGATGAAAGTACAATTTTGCTCATGTTATTAATGTTTATTAGAATATTAGTAGCAAATTAAAAATATGATACTCTTCTAGCGTATCTTCTATATATGTATACAAGTATAAATTTTTTTTTTTAATCGAACGAATTTCACGGTGCAATTCTGATAGTTTATACATTTAAACGTCATTTATATGCACGCGTGTACGCAGTAGATACACGAAATTCGTGCATGCTCGAGTATCACGAAGGTATGCAAAAAAACTGAACATACCCTTACTTTTTTACTCTCGTAAATTCCAAACTTTCTATCGGCAGTCTAGTCGGAATCTGGACTTCATTACCAAAGTGCTTCAATCGTGATTTCAAAGTACATTGGGTATTTCAATCTAAGTATGTTATTAAGAACAAACGATTATAAAGAAACCTTGCTTGGATGAGACAATCTAGGAAAGTTCGTCGTCGGTTAAAAATTTTTCTCGTGCAAACCTCCCCGCGACGAATCGGCCCGAGATATGATAGACTCCACCCTTGTCCCCCTCTTTGTCGTTTTCTCTCTCTCTCTCTCTCTCTCTCTCTCTCTCTCTCTCTCTCTCTCTTCTGGCGCGCGATAAGAGACGTCTGGAGGACTTCAGTGGAGCGACGGAGAAGGAGAATATCCCTTAATGTGTATATATCGGCGGCGACTCACGCTCGCGTGCAGTCGCGTGTCAAAGGAAAGGCACTAAAAATACCCGCGCGCGCAGACTCGATAAAAGCCTCACCACTGACTGTAACGAGCGACTCGTGCTTCTCTCTCTCTCTCTCTCTCTCTCTCTCTCTCTCTCTCTCTCTCTCTCTCTCGTACCTCAGGCGCTATCGTGCCCGCTATTATATCCCGCACCCTTTTCGTCTTTCTTCCTTCCTTTCCTTCTCTGCGCGATAAGGACACGGATGAGAACTGCAATAAAGCTAGAAAAACAACCGAGTTTGACAAGGAAGTCGTTCGCAAATGTCTTGTGACTTTATTCATCGATAAGCGTTTTTATTATTTTTGCTCTGCTGCCTTCGCTTTATATTTTACAATCGTTCGCTAACGTTCAACTTGATTCTTTATTAATATTCTTTGAAATTCCACGCGGATAGTCTCCTACATTCTGGAATTACAAGTGCAGACTTTCCGAGCATTCATTATGTGAAAATCTAAAAAGGTGAAAAATAACTGCTTCGTCAGTCAAACAAGTTTTTCATGCGCGAAAAGCCTTCACTCGATTCGAGTGTCTGATGGCTTAACACCGAAGAGAATAGGATGGATTACATTCATTTTCAATTCTAGTTCCTCGTAGACCCTCATAAAGACATCACTATTCCATTAAATTTGATGCAGAAGGTGAGTTCTTTTGATACTAAAGTAAAATGTTGTTTTTTTAAATATATATTATTAATGAATTTTCATTTGATAAAAGTGTATTCTCATTTAATATTTATGGGAATTCATTCCCTAGTACGATTCTCGCAAAATTTCAAATAGCGGGGTTTTTATCTTGGAAGAATTCTGAAAATTTCTTTCACAAACGAATTCATAAACTTTTATTTGGAAAACATGTATTTCAAATTACTTATCAACTCATTCTTTCAGAATTTTCTAGCACACTTATTACGAGTTTGTAATGAATATGTAAAATGCTCAAATGCCAAATCAAATAAGATGGACTGTGCTAGAAATAAGCTAGAATTTTAATTTTGTACATTCTGGCTAATGAAGTAAATTACGTATATCGGTTAGTTACGAAAGCTAACATGTTAACCTACACGGAAAATTTTTTCCACGAGTATTTTATAGAAAGAAAACACGTATTTTGTGTTAATGGAATGGTAATATATTCTTTGTTTTTTAACACGCAACACGTCTACTTTCATAAAATGAATTAAAGTTCGCGGAAGCCATTTTTTGCTAAGCGACTTGATTAATATTTTTAAAATATAAAAGTTAAATCTTGATCTATTACTCGGAAAACTTTTTTGATAAATTGGCCCAATATTGAGAAAAAATGTTCTTATTCTTATAAGGTGGTAGACTTGATAAGTCCTAGAATGAATAAATGATTATGAAAAAATATACGAGGCAGTAAATGTTATTAAGAGGTGTTCGATGTTACTCAGTCTGTGAATATACAAATTATAAAGACAGTATATAAAAAGAATACGTATAATAGTAGATAAGTCAGCCGGTGTTACTTGGTTTCCATACGTTTTTACGCGTGAAAAGTGAAAATTAAACTTTAGACGGTGTATAAAGACATCGATTCATTCTAGCCGCGTCGGTAGATCTAATTTTCGTGCAACTACTCGACGATAAAATTCAGTTATAAATTTGACATAGTGTTCACTCTATCGGTTCTTAATGATTATTGAAGAGGTAAAACGGTGGAAAATAAAGTATGTCAAGCTCGAATGAAGACTAGAATCTGAGTGGAAGCTTAGGAATAAGTTTTATTCTGTATATAATGTATCGCGTAAATTAGAAACTTCCTCGTTGATTAAACTGACAAATTTCTTTGGAGCATGGAATTGTATTGTACAGGATTACGAGGACATATGAAGGATTTTACTCTTTAAGGCGAACAACTATTATTATATTTTAACTTGTTATATTTTATTTTTGCACGCAATATATTTATATAGAAGACTTTCTTATTATTTGCAAAATAATGTAATAAGATATTTAGAGGTTTTTCTTTTCTTTTCTTTTCTTTTCTTTTCTTTTCTTTTCTTTCTAGAATAATATCTTTAACGATTTGTGTCAGTACCTTGTAGGTATATTGATTTGTAAGTATGATTTAATTGTATCAATACTGAAGATTACATCATTTTCATTATTTTATAACGCCTATTGGAATCATTCATACGGTTTAGCGTTTAGTTAATTGCTTAAGGAAAACAGGTATTTGAAGAACTAGATATACTTATAATCGACGTAACAATTTTATTGTTATTATTATATACAGAGATATATACTTTTAAAAGTTAACATTACCAATTATAAAGGTTAGCAAGGGAAAGAAAATGTTATTAAAAAGCAGTGTAGGTAATTAACAATTTAATTTTTTATATTGTCAAAATTCCTTATCGATACTATATTCTCATAAATAAAATGTAAATCATATGTATATTTATTGTAAAATATTGTAAAATTAATCGAGAAATACTGACGTACATTTTAAAATATGTAATTCGTGAGTACATTCATTTAAATATTTAATAAAGATCTTAAACAAGTGCACTTTTGCAGCAATAATGACTATATTTCAATTTATATATAGAAATCTAATCTTTTAATTATAAATGTGTATAAAGAGATACTTATGATTATCTGAGAAAAACAAATGAATAAGTAAATTCTTGCTAATTATACACTTGCGCATAGATAGATTAATGTGTTAGTAATTCAACGATTTCGTTTGATTGGGCGAGCAATTCTCTTTTATCTTCATACTTGGAATGTAGTTTTTTTAAATAATTTCTTTGGGCATACGTAAGAAATTAACGAACGAATAGCCTTGAAGTTTCTCTTAAGCATATTTGAAGTTAAATAGATATAGTAATTGTTTACAATGGTAAAACGTTGGAAGGTCTATTTGAGCTTTTTACGCTATTCTTTTTTTAATCTATATTCGATGTTTAATAAGAGAATTTATTTAAAAATACCTCAACTTTTATTAGACTAAAATTCAGATACTTTTTTGCCGTATTAATTATCTTTATTGTTTCGTAAAGCTTCAAATGAAATATAACAGTATCATTTGCCATGTATTGTATAGTTTCTATAGAAAATTAGAATTTAGACGCTGCTCATTGAGAAAGAAAGTTACTACGCGATTCTTTTTCAGGTATTTAAAATTTATTGGTTTATAAAACACGTTGAAAGTATATGTGCGAGTAACTGTAACCGACTAAGCTGAGAGTGAGAGAGATAAAAATGAATTTGTAAGCCTGCTTTAAAATCGTATTGAAGCATTAATGAATGAAAGAGTGCATGGTAAAGGTGAAGCTTTCGTAGCCCGTTGAAGTTGATGCGATGCTCGTTATACTTCCTCAAGAAGAAAAGAGAGCACGAGTTCTCTTGAGCCTTATATACAATTGCCTTTTCTTTGAGCCTACAAACTAATTACTGTGAATCGGCTTATGAACAAGCATAAGAGCCTTAATTAGCGGACTTTATCGTGGAAATCTGTGCACATCAAACGAAGTTCAGGTGACAACTAATTTATTGCTCATTATAAGTTATAAACCCGAGTTACAAGAAACCGTCTCATGCAAAATTGAACAAAATGCATAATTACAAAACGTGTGCATTACAATTCGTACGTTATTTTTTTTTTTAATAATTAATCCGTGAAATGTACTCCTGCTCTTTCCGACAATTTCTGAAGCTTAGCAGGAAGTAATTTAATCTAAAAAATCAGCAGAAAATCTCAGTTGTCTTTGAATCTGAATCTCTGTGTCTCCGTGTAGAATCCGAAATATTCATCGTTGGTCGATTCGCAGTCTTACGAAAGAATCACACCAGGTGAACGGGGAGAAAGAACACAGCAGCAGGTCGCACTAACAGCCCGAACGTCGAAACTTCCAAGTGAATCTCTGACGGGGCAACAACGCCAACTACGAAAAGCAGCGGATAAAGGAGAGGCATATTAAACTTGTGAAATCCATCCGCGCCACGTTGCAAAACAAAGAGCGGCAGAGACGTCCCGCGGACTGCGTTTATCGCACCGGGTGTTCGACCGAGGGAGAGACGCGGTCGATGGCGGTTATCGTCGCGCCCAAGGGAAACAAAAGGCGAGCGCCGTGACTCCTTCGTAATTTTCTTCTCGGTCCACGGTCAATATGAAAGGGGGAACGTACACGTCCGTGTACGTCGACATCGCGTGATACGCTCGATTGCTTTCTCGCTGCTTCTTCCGCGCGTGCGAGCGTCAAACTCTCGACGCCGGATTTGCGCACGTGCCTCGATACCGGATTGCACCGCGCGTCGCTTCCCATCCCGAGAATTAACGTCCACTCCAGGCGAAGTGAAGAGTACGCTAGAGATTAATAATTTCATTTACGAGCGTTGCGTGAGCCTTTGTGTTTAGCTGGATGAAAAAATTTCATCCATTCATCCAGCTCTGACCCGAAAGCAGATCCGCGAGCAGACCGTTCCGCCGGTGCTCGAGCATAAGAGGAATCTCAGACTTCGAGATTAAATTTAATATTATTTTGTCTCTTTTGCCCCGTGCACCACTTCCGCCGAGTTTGCTTGAAATATCGGTCGAAGATAGGAACTTAATTGACTCTAGAAATTGGAAAAACAATAAGATAACCGATCGATAAATGTTGAGTGCAAAATTCCATGCTAGTGTGTTCTTAGTACAGTGAAATACAAATGGCAGATTAAAAAGTTATAACATTGTTGTTCAATCTCAACGAGTATCGGATATTCTTATACGAATTTCGCGAACCGAGCTGCTTTACTTTCGAATATAAATTTAGTGCTAATTACTAAATATTTACTTTCTACGTTAAGAGAATAGCGGACAAGTTTTCTGCTGCACCGGCATTACGTTTACGTTCACAGTATTAAAATTAGCGATTGATAAAAATTGTCAAAATGTCCTTGATAAACAAGGACATCGTGTTTAATAATAATAATTATTATTATTACCATAAATTTCGAGTAATAAAATATAATATAGGAAGTACAAGTATGGCAAGTTGGATTTCTTTTTTGTTTTATAAGTATTAGGATTAGGAGTATTAAGTTCATAAGGTGCCAAGGGTCTTAAAAATTATGAATGCTATTGCTATGATGAATCTGTGTATTATGTATGATTATGTAAACTGTAATTGAATCTCCAATCCATAAACGTAACGTGAATATTATGTTGGATTGTTGTTCTTATTTTCCTAAGTTTCATATACGTATATTAAAGCAATATTTACGAGAGCGACAGGTAATTTTATGTAACTTAGTTTAAATTAGTCTCAGAAATAAATTAAAAGAAAGAAACGCAAACAATATTTTAAAAGTAAGATCAAATTGAAAACCTCGGGAGGTTGTGGAGAACGTTTCTTAAAAAATCAAAATTAAATTCCCGTAGAATCATAAAATATTCACAGATCAATGGGACTTGGATCTTAGTCACGAGTCGTAGGGTTTTTTTTTTTCTTATTTTCTTCTTCTTTTCTTCTTTTTCCTTTTGTTTCTAATTACGCTAACCAATATTATCCTTCGTGTTTCCTCGTCCACAATACGAATTTACAAAATACATGCGACGGATCACAAAGAATTCGCCCGTGGTTAATAGCTTTGTCTCACGCTTAGCCATAATCTAACGATATGTTAACTTTCTTCCAACGATAAGAAACAATTTCTCGTGCGCGCATCGATACCCTTTTAGCCTTTTTTGCATCTTTACGTGTTCGCGTACGTATGATACGTAATTATTCCTGCGATGCAATCGGTAATATCTGCAAGTAAATTCCCCGCATAAAAACTAAACTTTCAAAAGTTAATATAACAACCTGATACAAATTAACTTTATTCTTATTACTTCTTCTTTTATTATACTTCGAAATAAATTCTTTCGAACTAGGTATAATATGACATCTTTAATTAATTAGTTGAAAATTTGTCTTACGAGTATATTTTGATGTTCAGTTTAATTTAGGACAAATGTTAATATAGTCTGGTAGCTGTGACACAAATGTATGCTGTTCGACGTTTCCGATATAAAAGAATCCCTTCCCTTTTACTTAAAGGCTACTCAGTTTTTGAATTTTATTGGACGTTCACGAACACATAGAGTTATATATCCATAATTTTGACAATATTCGGTTGGATTTTTTGGTAATTAATCGCATATTTATATTAAAGTAGCAGTTTTAGAGAGCATTCTACTTACATAATTTTATGTTTCTGTTTCGTAATTGTGTGCGCAAATACAAAGTACTTTTCGTCAAACTAATTATTATTCAATCAACTCCGTTCCCTTAAAGAAAGTCACAGATGTTGAGTAACCTGCCTTGACTTTTCCAGAAAATATTAATCTCGAGCTTAATTACAACAGCATTCGTGTATAAACGTAGTTTAAATTCCCATGAATGAAGGCGGGCGGGCCTCTCAGCATTGTTGTACAACGATGAAAATCTCACGAATATCTCGAATCGAACTCCTCCCCCTTTCGGCATTTAATCAAGGAAGCGCGACGTAGGTGCTAACCCCGTTTCCGTGGACTCCGCCCGACTCGATTCGAGGTAGTCGACGGCGGTGGTTTTATCTCCAATGAAAAGCAAAGTTGTCGAGATGATTCGAAGAAGAAATTGAAAAACTGCCTTAGCGGTGTTAGTGAAATTCGAAATCATCGATTTATTTTCAAGCGGAGCTTAGCTTAGAGCTTTTTACGATTATTAATGACAATCGTTATTTCACTTCAAGCCTTGAAAAATGATTTGCTTATAATACTGTCGCTCGCTTATTACGTAAATTGTAGCCATTTTATGGACATTAATGAAGCATTTTTGCAGATAATCGAAGTTATTTCTCATTTATGAACAAATTAAATTTATTTCCATTTATTCTTTCTCGCGATAACTATTCGAAATGATATGAAAGCAATGCAACGTTGATAAATATTATATAAGAATATATATTACATGTAGTTAATAAAATTGTTCGTAATATACACACGCATGTATATAATTACATTCGGTTTGTTTTTGTAATTGAAAATGTAATTTTAAAGAAATATTGAATTTTATCATAAAATCATTTCGCTACTTCCTTATAGATATACAATAATTTTTATTTCATCTTTATAATGAATTACGTCTAGTAAAGAAAATGTATAATTTCCGATAATCCAAAAAGCAGTCGGTGCGATGAATGTAATAATTCACAAAATTTACTTAATAATAGAAAAATAATAAATACCGATTTTTTTATATATATATATAAATATATATATATATATATATATATATATATATATATATATATATATATATATATATATATATATATATTATTTATTGAAAGTTTAAAATAAATAAAACATTAAAAAATATATTTACGTGTTATTTAATAGATTGTGATTTAAATCGACGCAAAAATTAAGTGTTAAAATCCACTTTTGCAAACATTATTTTTTGGATATTTTGCCCTTTCAAAAAACATTTGTATCCTATAGAATTATTTTATATAGAATGATCACTTAGAGAATTATTACTCTTTATCAATGATATAACGGAAAGCAAAATTGTATAAAAGCTTTGTTTGTTTATCTATTGAATTGTCGAGAATATAATAGAAAATATTCCTGGATTAGTTCAGATTTCAGATTAATTCACATCTATGAGAAATATAACATTTAACGGATGTTATGCTATGCAATGAGTATTTAAAATTGTGTTCTAGTTTCTATTCTTGAAAACAGAAGATTGAAGAAAAAAATTATTTACCCAATAGTAACACAAAGAACTAAAACGCAATAATTATTCTTGCGTAATATAAAGCTCTACTACACTCAAGAAACTTACAACCGTGCTTGGTACCCAAGAGATATATATAATAAAAAGAAGACATAACCCAGATAAAGGAAAATGGATAAAGATATCTAAAATACAAGTAAAAATATAAGAGCTCGCAGATTCTTAATGTTTAAACAAAATGTTGAAAATTTATCCTTTACTCTCTCTCTCTCTCTCTCTCTCTCTCTCTCTCTCACTTGCCAGCAATTATTGTTACCCACGGGAAACAAACGTGATTATTTGTAAATAATCATCATTGACATTTAGCTCTTGAGCTTCATCGAAGCAGTATTTATTCAAAGGGTAGTACGTTGTAGCTTTACTAGATCGATCATTTCTTGGTTCAACCGAATTAAGAACCTAATGCTATAAGCCAGTCTTAAAAGGATTCTCCGTAGTTTTATCCTTGTGTAACTACTTATGTAATGGCTTAATATATATATATATATATATATATATATATATATATATATATATTGTTCAAGTACCTTTTTTTAATGCATTAAGTCTTAGGTTTAAATTTATTAGTCAGTATTATTACAGTTATAGATGAGCTTATATAAAATTAATGTTTGCGAATTTTAGATGCACGTAATGCTAAAAGTTCATATATTATTAAAGAAATAATTATTGACTTTGGTACAAATATATAGTTAGCGAAAGATATCGCAATACAAGGTTTGATGAATCATTAGTAAAATATTTAATATAAAATGATGCTATTTTATCCTGCTACTAAAGTATTAAATTTATTTGTTGATTATAGGAGTATAACAGATTAATTTATGTACATTATTGGTTTTCCTTGATAGATCCAAAATTAAATGTTTAAATGTATTAAATAAGAATAATAGATCTGATGCAGTCAAGTAACATTTTGTATAACAATACAATGCACCTTAAATAATATTGTTATGTCATATTCTTATCTACACACTTGACGAGTCAGTGAGTTAAGATTATGTTACGAAGTTTGAAACTATATAAAACATCAAAAAATTCGAAACGCATCATAAATAAAATGATTTATGAACATGTTTATATTTTATATATATAAATTACATCTGTTTGCGTACATATATACATGTACAAAAATCATAAGATACACTCGCGTACAATAAATAAGTCATTTTTTACTAAAAAAAAATATAGAAAATTTCTTTCAAAGTCGAAAAGTTTCCTAGAACATTCTCGGATATTGTAATTTCAGGTGCATCGTGTCCCTTAATCGTATACTTTTTACATATCAAAATTCAACTTTTATCTAACATCATTAATTTTACTTAATCAAAAACTTATTACTATGTTTATATTCAAATTTTAAGTCTGATTGTTTGAATACTAACACTAATGTTATCTTAATAAATTCGTATTACATCATATGCAATATTATAGTAACATTGCAATAGTAACATTGTCGTAACTACTTACGACAGAAACTGATTAAAACTGTTATAAATGAATACAATATGCCTCTTCGAGTGCAATAGACAAGCAATGTAATTCATTCGTAACATTTAAATCTAATGATTCTTCTATCAAAAGTATAATTAATAACAAAGCTCTAACACAATTTTTTATCTCGAATTTCTTGATAGTCCTTATACGCGCTAATAGACATTATAACTTTACGAACGTACACTAACAAAGCTTATCGTTGCTTTAAAAACCGACGAAATAAACCTTGCTTCATGCATGGATCTTTTCACAAAAATGATTCATGTATTAGAACGTTCGAAATTTTGCTTTCTCTCTTTTATGGATGATGGAAATTTTTAGAAAAGACTGATGGACAAAACGAAGGGAGTCGAAGTACGTACAGGACGATTAAAAGCATCTTTTGTGCCTTAATGGTCTTTTCAACGCAATCAGTTTCTTTTTTCTTTCGCTCATCTTTTTCTTCTTTATCTTAATAAAAATTTTACATGAAAAATGAATTCAGATTAGATCGTTGATCGCTTCTTTTAATTTGTTGAAAGGGAAATTTTATGAAACATTGTATGAAATATAAATTTTCAAAAAATAGATTTACACTTAAGCGAAATAATTACTTTTCTATACATTATATTACTATAAAAATTAATAAGACTTTTTTCATATAAATTCTTGTTAAAGAACTGTTTTAAATTTAAAAGAAATTTTAAATTCCTTTATGCGGTCGAATACAAATATGACTAATAATGCTAGTTTTCAAATTGAACCGAAAAATTATGAAATAATATGTTTTTTAATTAGTATTACATTTAAAAATATAAAAATAAAAATTTATATTTTAGGTTAACCTACAAAAGTGTCATCGGAACACTTATGAATTTACAAATTTAATTTATTTATAGTATGACAATTGTCCATAATTACAGTTGTAAACGTCATTTTGTATGCTTCCGTACAATTCGCAATAATTTACGCTCACGTAACGATCATAAATCATAATCAACCCACTTTCGAGTCAAAAAATTTCTCTTTGTTTCATTGTGATTACGGTAAAATGACGCGACGATGATACGATTATAAAGAGTAGAAATTAAAATATCTAGTATTTATTTTAGTCTACTTTGAAAATTACAAATAATCGATGTTTAAAGTACCGGAAAAATTAGCAATTAGTAAAATTAACAATCATCAATAAAACATTTTTAGTTTTATCATATACGTTTGTAATATTTTAAAAGCTGTATAAATAAAAATTATATAAATAATATTTTACATAAATTTTACAATTATCTGAGAATAATCAATTTTTATTATGAATAATGATAGATTAATAGTCACGATAAAAAGTGTATATTCATAGATAATAAAAATAAAAGGACGTAAGTTTAATGAGGAGACAAGTTTTCATAAATAAACTATTAAGTCCTGTTTAAAATAAACAGAATTTATGCACATCTTTGTAAATTCTTATAGGTTCAATAAAATGACGATACGTTGGGCGAATTTTTTAAAATATTTTACAATCAGTTATCAAAGGTCGTTCGTTAATGTTATCAGTGCTCAATGCTTTGTGAATTTTAATAATCGCGTAATTCTCGAATTATAGATTTGCTTATTTTATAATATTAAACTGCTCACTTACCTTTAACGAAGCATGAACAAGAACATCGTGCACCTTTTAAAATATACCGTAACCCAACGTTGCCTCCGTAATACCGTAAAAATTACTACCCGCGCAAATCGACAAAAAACTAAGGGTACAAGTACTAGTCATAGCTGTGATTTTACGATTCGCATGACACATAGACTGCTGTTTTCTGCTTGTACACGTACTCGAACTCGAGCGTGCAAACGCATGTGCGCTCTCGTTTACATCTCATTCCCTCTCTTTCTCTTGCACAGACCGTATAGTATGTGCTATAAATGCGAAGCTCGCAATTGCCGTCTCTCTCGGCTCTTATTCAATTAAAACGAATTGCCTACGTCAGAGAATACTATTCTCTTTATATTTATCTATGTTTTTTTTATTCGCCTTTTAGGCGATTACAGTCTCATCTGTAAAAACGAACCTTCGTCGAAATAACTTTATACGTACTATTATTACTGCTATTGTTCTTTAAATGTATTATGGTTTGACTTCACTTTAGCGAAATCGATTTTCACGTAAGAATGAATTCTCATTTTATAGTGAAGCTAGACAGCGATAACGTGCTTTGTAATCATTTCAGTTTTATAAAGTGTTTTAGTGTAAAATGATGGATGAGCAAAAGGTTATTTCTCATTTATTATATGTGCAAGGGATAAAATTATTATATATTCTTTTTCATTGATAACTCTGCGAGTTTTTAAAGTGTGTTGTTCCATTGATGATGCGTCTGAATAGTATAAGTTTTGAATATAAAACTGGCTATTATGGTCAAAGTCAATCAAATTTATTTTTATTGGCCGATAAAGCAGGAATTTAGCTCTAAAATTATAGTGTTTTCCCCTTATTTGTAAAAATATTACTTCGTCTTATATGTACCATAACTTTACTCTTATCTCATAATTACCTAATCGTTAATTACATAAATTAATTAAATAAAATGTTTTTAATCTTCGTAATTTAATATTTTTAACCAATGTAAATGAAAGGGAAAAAATATTTTAAATCGATGCCTTTTTCGTTAAACTTATATTGAAAGTAAGAAAATTTGATTTTGGTATGAAAAGTTCATTGCCCTTTAACGTCGAAGATGTATTTTATTTTGTGGAGGAAAATGCACATGTTAAGCAGTTTTAACTTTTGTGTTGTAAATATTTTATGTTTCTTCTTAATACATTGCTATCGCTAATCTTGTATCATTTTTGTATGATTTCAGGTGAGACGAATCGGTGTAACAGGAAAATAATTTTCGCAAAGTCGTGAATCAAAAACGGAAAAGGTGCTTTTCTACATAAAATACAGTAATTATACAAAATTTTTGAAAATCAGAATATTATTCACGAGATATTATTGTGCAATAAAATCAATGTTTAAGCATTCGTCTAAATTAAAGGATCTTATTTTTAGAGCAAAATACAAATTTAGTATTGTGAGAATTTCAATTGATTCTATAATTATTTTAAGTTTTATCAAAATTAAGTTTCCAATTTTTCATTTTCGAGTAATTTCATCCACATTTTTAATACGAATTATCGGCAGTAAAATTTAAACCGATAGATATTGACTCCTTAATAATTTTACGATCGTCGAAATTTTGCATCAAATTTCTTTTTCCTGATATTAACTGGTGCTTAAACTTAACTGATGCTAACATTAAGGCCAAAACCGAGCTAGAGATAGAGAAATTGGACAGAAGCATCAGCAGATGCAGAGGGCAAATAGGAGGGGATAAGGAAGGAAAGAATCAATCGAATTAAGCGCCTAAGCGTAACGTGAAAAGTTTAACCCTAAAAGGGAAAAAGTAATCCTTTTCTCTTCATCTTTTTTTATTTTCTTTGTAGACGCTGAGTCGTCATTCGTAAAAAAATTTCGAGCCAAAAATTGAGATGATTTATATTTTTACCCCGACGAAAATAGTAATAGTGCATACATACGTCTAGAAAAAAAAGGAAAAAAAAAGAAAAAAAAATGTATTCGTCGCTAAACTGTTGATGCGCAGTACTGCAATTGAGCAAAGTGCATTCAATCTATAGTATGTCGAGTTTTTTAACTTGCCATCGTCGAGTGCATAAAAAATATAAATACATAAAAAATATTTATATTAATTCCTATTTTACTAGGAATCGTAGAAAATATGAATATTCTTACTCAATTTTACGAGTAATATTTTTGCATTCATTAATAAATGTTACGAATTATGCATTTACAATATTACATTTAAATTAGGTGAAAACATTGTTAGTTGCAATAAGTATAACTATTTAATATTCGAGATAAAACCCAAAATAACAAATATACCACGAATGAATATTTAAAAATGAACGAACCCCTTTATTAATTTTCTAATAACTACAGTCTAATCGTCAATAAGACGCCCTAGAAAAGAGATAACAAACGTACGTCATTTCACCTTCAATCAATCCGATCAATACTGCAGGTTTGATGTTACCTGTAATTTGTGTCTATAATTGTGTCTATAATATAATTAATGTCGTACAGTAATATCGCGTATGCAGGAGTTCTTACTAATCTAACCAATGCGCAATTGAGCTTCACTAAGTCAATCCTAAAAAAAAATCTTGCTTCGATAAATTGAACGTAGTTATACAGCTACTCTAAAAACTGCTTGAAAATCTAATCACCAACTCGCCTGAAAATCTACATCGTCGCCTCTCCTGAAAGCTAACCAATGAATGTCGAATTTAAAACTGCAAAATGAATTTGCAACGTTCTTTCGTTCTTCTACGCTATCTTCGTAGTGCATGTACATAATTAAGGACGACAGCGCGCGAAAAATAATGTCAAAAAATGGCGGCCAACTTTTTCACTTTAGCTCGTGCCTGTCGTTTTCTCCCTTTCGATAACAAGTTCGCGGAGGTTGCGCGAAAAGTTGCCAACGAGAATGTAAATAAGTTGATAGCGGGTCTGTTCTGCCGGGGGCAACTTTGCTCTTTAGCTTATAACTACGTGGCCGTTGAGCACGTCAGCAATTATTTCGTTTGCGAGTCTTGTCCGTTTGTGAATTTGTGCGAGAGTTCTTACGGCAATTAATGTCAAGCGCCGTATTCGGCGAAGGGAGAGTTCATTCTGGAATTCAAATTGTAAATCATTTTTAGTGGTGCGTCTTTTCATGAAATGTTTCATGAAATTTTAACGTGACATCGGTTTAACGACATTTTGATTAAAGCTTCCGTTGTCATTGGCTTATTTCGTATCCATCAGCTTTACAGCTTTGGTTGCGCGTAAGTAGTCGCGTACTTAAAAAAATGCCTTCCCGAGCAGAAAGAGTACTTTATTGTATAAAGGAACACGTCGAGATAATGGATGAGCACCAAACTGCCTTCAAACACTTACCGAATTTTCATTATTGCGCTGCTGCCTTAAATAATACGAAGCTCACTTAAAAACCACCACCCGTTACGAACTAAACGAATAAATCGTTAATAAATGCGTAAATCTTGATAAATCATAATGCAAAGAATTTTTATTTTTTCAATAATATATTGTTCTAAACTTACAAAAGAGCCACGAATTTCAGTTAAATATAATTTCGCACAAAAAATGTCGAAATATTGTCGAAAATCAACGAAATCGCTGAGCCACGCAATTGCCTGACAATGAGAGGAAGTTTACGAGCCAATTTCCTTCTACGTCACCTTCGAAAGAAGACTACACGTGTTCCACGAATTTGGACTTACGATTCGCATTTCTGATTTCTCAAAGTCAAGGACAACCTGACAGTGAACCGTAGATACACCTTTCTCCGCTCGCACTTTCCCACAAACCAAAATGCGAGATCCAATATTAGCCTTTGAGTAGTTTAGCGCATTGTTCGATTAATTATTTCTTGTCTGAATTCGAAAGTGAAATTTATTGCGCAAAATTAATTGCGCTAATGATGAAAGCGGTTGATTTACACATAACACATTGAAGAATTTTTGTACAACGGCAAACTCTAATAAATCTTTATCGCTAGTTGGTGATTTGTACTTTTTTTCTTTCTTCTTTCAAGAAATATAAAAATCGTATGCATATTACATTTACAAATTTATCTTTGGCTCGTGACGTAAATAAACCGAGAGATAATCATCGATGACTGCTTTTTCAACAGGTGTGTTTAGAAATTCATTAGCTTTCCCACCTCCGCCTCCTACGCTAAGAAAAGTGCGCATTATTTGTATGTGGAATCTTATTTCAAAACCTCGAACGTAAATGTTAGCATGTACAATCTCGTATTTGGACAAGCTAGACAATTCGTGCATGCAAAACTGCTATCGACTCGAGTAATACACTCTTAAGATAAAAAGAGTTCCTTTATCAGATTATTTCTTTTTCGTCTCCTTCTCGATCTTCCGAAGCTTCGAAAAGGTCTCTTGAGTTTGCAGTGCAGCCTAGAACAATGTGATTCCATCCACATGATGTGATCGTGAAAAATGATTGCGTTGATAACGTCTTAAAACGTTATTCACACGTTAACATTTATCATTTATACGTGATTAAGTCTGATGAAAAATTATCGTATGTTGCTATTTGTATTATAGGAGCCATAAATTTGTCTATAAAAATTGATATTATGGGAAAAATAAAAAGTACGTTGATTGTAAAACGCGATCAACTTTTATAACTGACCTTTCCTTTGCGAAAATAACCTAAACTCGTTTTCATTTTTATTATATACATTATCTACGGCATCTAAACGTCGCATTTCTGAATGTGGCAAAAGATTTCGCAAAGTAGTAACATTTATTTTCAAATGATGTTTCACGAACGTAAACAAGACTTTGATACTTTTGATGAAAACTTTCGTCTCAAATTTATATGAAATTCATTATAAAAAGTTACGTCGTCTACCCCATGTGGAGTTTAGTCAATTTATTTTCAGTCTTTCTTAAACTTCCTTTAACCAAGTTCCATTTGGATACAGAATTAAAAAATATTATACGCAGAACTCAAAATAAGGCTTCGATCAAAAATAAAAAAAAAAACAGACGACAATTACTTATCATTTCAAGCGAAAAGAAATTTAGCTGCCAACGATTCTCAGTTAATGGTATTAATTTGCATAAAGAGGCCACCGATCTTGTTCAAAACCTCAGTATTTCTGCCTTTTTCCTATATTTTTATTCTATTCGTAAAATTCAGAAATTAAATGGTAACGCTATTCTACACTGATCGAAAGTAAAGGCAAATTTGGAACAAAAGCAGAGCAAGACAGTGACTTAATTTACCAATGAGAAATGTTTTATCGTCCATAGTACGTATATGCACGTATATTACACCAGAGTCGAAGAGAACGGCAATTCAATTCGTGCGTAAAGCACAACATGTGCAACCATAGTGGAGCAAGGGTAGAAAATGCCTTGTTTGCGGCGGTTTGCAGTTGCTTTCTGGTCCAAACCGAGTTTATGTCATAACGATGCCTGTGTAAATGGCACTTTGCCTACTTCAAACTCCCTCTTTCTCTCGCGTATACTCTATCTTTATCACTAAGATGATATATAATACGTAATAATTACTGCTCGTATTTATTATTTTTAGGATATTTTTAAACATTATGAATAAAACGCAAAGTGTGCTGTTTATAAGTTCTCAGTATATTACCGCTAAATGATTTTCGATGACAATCAAATAATGCTTCATTGAAATGTATTTTTTCAATTAAAAAATTCGTTTCTTTTTTGCCATATTCTTTAGCGATTTCATTGAATTTTAGGAATTCTATAACTGATATTATTCTCCATTTCAATAGTCTTAGCGAAGCAGATTTACATAAAATAATATCTACGTTATAAGCCTCTATTAATAGTTTAAAGAGAGTTTTTAGACTCTGAAATTCTTTTGTACCAGCTTAATTATTGTAACTATTCCTTAAATATTACTTTATTCATTGCGGCGAAAATATTTTTTAAAACTAGTCTTCCTAATATCAAAAAGTATCGTAATAATTAGGCACATTATTATATATATATATATATATATATATATATATATATATATATATATATGTATGTATGTATGTATGTATGTATGTATGTATGTATGTATGTATATATAGAGTAGCTGATGTATTTACAAAGACCTAACTTAATATAGCATGAATTTCTGTTAAGAATTATAATTGATATTAGATGAAAGGAAAACAATTATTTCTATTTCCGGTAGATATACATTTTTTTACACTTTTAAGTTGCTATTTTCTTTATTTCTCGCACACATTCTTGGCAGATAAAAATTTGGTAGTATGTACATCTCATTTTAAACTTTGTATGAGTAGTTTTAAATACAAAACTGATTGCGTACCGCAAAGTTACTCGTCTTCATCGTGATTCTTGTTTACACAGAAGTCATCTTAAAGTTTGTAAAATTAGATCCCATCGATTGTCTCTCGGTTCGCTGATATCTTTCGGCTCCTCTGCTGTTTCCACTTAATTATACGCAAGTGGAGAAGCTCCAACGCAAAGTTCACTTTACCGTCATGCACTTCAGCCAAAATAAGTTATAATTCGACTCCAGCTTCTAAAACTTATCTACTAGAATCGCTTGAATCACAATCGCCTAAATACCCGCTTTGTATTGTCCCAACGAAATTCACTTTTAGCTATTTATTGATTTAAAAAAAAAAAAAAAAAAAAAAAAAAAAAAAAATCGCAAAGACATCACTTATCGTTTAAATAATTTTTAACGAGTCCCTTATTCGTATTATATAATAACGTGCAACTATTGTTTTTGTACGATCGCTGCAGCAGCTTTTGAGAAAAATACTTTTGTATTACTAATGAGTATAAACCACTGTTAAACGAGAGTAATCCAGTGCTATTCTAAATATTATTACGAATTAATATTCTGTACTGGTTATATCGTGCGTTTAGAAACGTTGAAAAGCATCATATTTTAACAATATATTTTATATAAAGGTTCGTGCATTTCACGGACAGACGTTTTCCTGATAAATAGGAATCACATCATTCGTCTGTCGAGTGAATAGGCGGGATTTAACCATATAGAAAGTACTTAGTCTTCGTAATTTGCTGACACAAAATACGATTACGAAGGCTTGTAATGAAAGAACGAAACCACCGGATTGACTCCATTCATTTTGCCGAGATTATAAAATGTCAATATTCTCGAGGGAACCTTGTACCAGATTTCCACTATTAGCACCGTTAATAACGTAATCTCGGCTCGCTTTGCTTTCATCCAGCGACCAAAGATGGTCAAGAACTAATCGAGCGTTGCACAGTCTCGCGTCTTCGTATCCTCGTAGCGAACATTAGCGAAGATTAGCGAAGATTCGGCTACGACGATAAATAAGCAGAGCCTTGAAGGCGAATGCATAAGTAATGAAGAGTTCCAGCCCTCGGTCATACGAACAAACGAACAAACGAACAAACGACCATTCGACTGCGAGCTGACGCGTAAAACGCGTTCCGTTGCACCGAGTAATGAACGTCCCTTTACCACCCTCTCGCAGTGCCGCGCGTTAATTTTAATCTCGTGTTTCCACGTCTCGTTAAAATCAGACTTCTCGTACCCTCGCTTTTTGGTTTTGGCTCGCCTTAACGGGATCGCTAGTTACGCTCTTTTTTATACGGAGATCATTACTTTGTACATTTGCCTGTGTTTGCGTATTGCGTATTTGCTCCTGTTCTCGTGTAACTTTAACATAAACGAGTAGATTCGTTAATTTGACGATTGTATAAGTTCGTTCAGGTTATGAATCTACGTCGTTGGAATAATTTTGTCGAGGGAATAATTTTTGAGAAAAAAGATGCAATGACTTTTTGCTTGCATGATCGTTAGATAAATAACGTTGCTCTCGGCCTCCTGGAAAATTTAATTAACAAAGCTCATATAAAAAATTTAATCGATTTAAACTGAATTTCTAGCTTGTAATTGAAAGCTGTGGAGTTGCGTATTTTAAAGCGTAGAGTGAGTGTATGCAACCTTTTGAAAGAAATGCAATTGACATTTTAATTTTTTATACCGTTAAATCGGAATTTATTCATTTCGGTGATTGTAGTTTCGTAAATTGTTTTGAAACGCAGATATTCAACAGGTTTCTGTTGCAAAATGCTCTTTAAATGACAGCCACATAAAGTGCAATAATAAAAAACCAATATCAGTTTCTTTGACGTAAAGTTCTTTTAAAAATCTATTTTACTCGCTTCGAAATGTAAGGTTCCAAAAGTTTTTAAATTTTGAACTATTAATACGACGTTTCAGTAGCTTAAGATTAATCTATGCTCCCACGTCGGTGTAATAAAAATGTTTCTTCATTAAAGCGTTAAATTTAATACTTTTCTACTTCGTAGATCATTCCGTTAGTAGAATGATAATGATGATAGTACACATAAATATGATTGAAAAATTGCAAGCACAGTATTTATAATGAAATGTTAACATTTACGACAACTTCTTTTTATGTAGAATCATGGGTATATAATAAATAATATTGTACGTGATTTCTACGCAAAATGTATGATTGTGCGAATGCTTTAACCACGTATACACTAAAATGTGAAGTATTCTCGAAATACAAAGTAATCGAGTCTAAAACGAACAGTCTAGAAAAAACGTCGAAAGTAAAACGGAGAAAGATATCTTTGCAAACGGTAAAAAGAGACAACCTCGTTTAGTAAATTCTCCAATCTGCTTTGCACTTCAACGCGGCGTGGAAAAGTCGGTAACGAAAGGTTGTGGAAAAAATTAAGCTATCACGATTTCAAGTAGCTTACTAATCTGGCCTATCTGTTTTGTACACACACCTCCGTCGGCTCTAACATCCAGCTAGTACTCGAGTGGACTTAGGAAGAGGCTAATTGAATGCCATAATAGATCGATAATGGGACAACACCGAAGAAGTAAAGAGAGCAAGAGATAGAGATTAGTACGAAAAAAAAAAAAAAGCACAGGAGTAAGAAGGATGATGGGGCAGAAGCTGATGGTAATCGGAGAGGCGATTCCTAGCGACTTCGGTCGGGGTGTCGCAGGAAATAAGCTTCGGTTAACCCTACGTTGACGACAAATCAATAAGCCGCCTCTCGCTTCATCTTTCGTTTCATCTTTCCTGCATTTTTCTCGATTTGCATTTCCCACTTATGATATTTTGAGATAAGTTTTACGATATAGCATCTCGTAAATTCATTAAAATTTGTGCTAGTAAATCGAATATTAATGTCATGCTCAAATCACCTGGTATTTTAAATAAGCTATCTAATAAATTGTTCTTTAATTTTGTAAAAACGTCGGTATTTAAGCGTAGATTATCAAGTACTATTGAATTACGAAAGCAGATAATTTTAATAAATTGAAAAATCCTTCAAAATCAATTTGATGTTACATTTTATAAATTTAATAAGCGTTCCCTTTTCCCCTTATTCTACTCCGCCGTTCCATTTGTGTTTGTAATTTATATTTTACGTTCCAACATGCACATAAACACCTATATATTTGCACGAGTGATGTAATTTCATAAACCGAGTAGCGTTAAAGTTTAAATGCCTTTTTAAATGCTTACTAATTTTAATAATTTATATATTCCTTGTAAAATGAAATTACCCCTTCTAATTATAGAAACAAGTTTTACTTCTCTCGTGTTATTTGGATTTCTTAATGTACGAAATTTCTTAGTTTAATGCCTGACATTTCGTATTATTACAATATCTTAAAGTTATACCTATTAGGAAAAACTTTGTAAAAAGAAAGAAAGAAAAATTTAACGGTAGTCATTTGTTCGAATAATTAAAAGAATAACGATAAAGGCAAATTTTTCGATAAGTAAAAATTTGGTCTGTTAACGAGTATTTTAGGCAATAGATTCATTTTCCGTAAAATATCTTTGATTCACTTGAATTATTGTTCATTATTTCATTATCGAGTGTATTTTCGTCCCGATGCACTTCCTGCAGAAGTTTCTACTCTCGTGCATGGCTGCAACGGAAATCGGCGTCTCGGCAAAAGTGTAAACTTCCTTCTTCGGTGTCGCGCAAAATTTTCCGGTGCCCGCCCACGAGAAGCCCCATGACGAGCCCAACTATTCACGGGAACGGAGATGACGTCATCGCCCTCTACTCGTCTCGGATACTTACAAAACTCTCGAGAGACAGCGGGAGGAGCCTCACCGTGAAATACGCGTGTATGGCTTGGGTTAGTTACGTCAAGCCTAAGACAAAGAGATAAATCGAGGCAAACGAAGATTCGCAAAAGCTCGACCTGCCGATTTCGACGAATTTTCTTTCTTAGTTCCCTCTTTGTTATTCGACACTTTTTGTCAATACGACAATCCAGAGGATGAGGGCATGTAAGAAGACGTTAAGGGAGTAGATGTTATTGCAAAATTGAGTTGCAAAAAATATTAAAGTACAAACTTGACTTTTGAACTGAAAAGCTTCGGTATCGCGTGGAAGCATAAGTTGGAAAAATTTCTTTTCTAAGAATCTCGCGAGACAATACTTTACTCGAAGAAAGAGCATGTTAATAAGAAATAAAACAAAGTTAAAGGGATAAACATTACATGAGAAATGTATGTCAACCGTCGAACAAAGACTCGCCTCATTCCCGTTCTATTTTAAAGCGACTCACACTCGCACGCGACGACGCCTTTCCCATATTCATTCGTTTAATTTTTATTATCTTTTTTAGCGAATGTACGCATATGTATTTGTATGTGCACACCCGGCAACCCTTGACCCGACCTGCTAATAAATTCTCTTTATCTTTTTAAACGCGTATCTCGCAAGTTTGCTTCTTCCCTTTTTTTTTCCTTTTCACTTTCCTGTTCTCTTTCTACATTACCTTGCTCTTTTTCATTTTGTCTCCTCTGGTCTTTCATTTTTCATTGTAACTTACTTTCTTTGGTTTTGGTAATACACAAGTCAGAAATATTATGTTTTCATTTTTTTAATCTACTGTTACGTCTACCTAAAATCCAGGTCAAGCGTTTATCGTTCCCTTTACAACATCCAAAAAAATTCATATTTAATGATCATTTATAAGTAGTTTTTCTATTTAAAGTAATAATTAGGCGTGGATATCCAATCTTGTTCTTCAAGACTCATTTATAAAATCGAAATGAGAATCTAGATTTCTAATAATTTCTTTAGTAGATGAAACCGTATATCACTTACAATAAATTAAGTTCTAATTTTCTAATAGCGTAGTTCAATTATGAACTACTGCTTATTAAGTCTAATGAGAAATGTAATAGCAAAGAAAATATTATAACAAATCTTGCTGTGGTAAGGCCTCGGAAATTCTTTCTCTTTTATATTTTTTTTTTAATGCAATTTTGTAAAAATTGGCTAGCAACATCTTCTAATGTATACGAAAAATTCAAGCTTCTTGTACATCTAATTTCTATTTGTGTGTGTGTGTTTTTATACGGATTTGTTATAAGGAATGAAAGATTTATAATGTAGCATTGAAAAATAATAAACATCTTCCAAATAAGAACATAGAAAATAAATACCGTAATGGAAGTATTTACTCTTTATATTGTTGTAGTACATTAAAGCCATACTCGTTATTGAAAAAAATAATATTAACTTAGTAAGAATAGTAAATTTTCCAAAATTATACAAAATGTATTTTCGTAACCTAACTTTCTTCCATATTCATAGTTACGTTCACCAAGTTGCTATATAAACTAGTTCCACTTTAATATTCATTATTTCGATCAATACGTTATAGAAAAATAAAGTAGCATATAATAAAAAATTACTTTCTAAAATTCATGATTCAATTTTAAATTGAAAAACTTAAACATTTCAGTTTGGAATTTGAAAGGAAATGAGTACATCGATAAAACATTTTGTATCATCGGTGAAGCTTTTCATACTGAACGGTAACAAGTTTTTTCAGCTATTTTATCAAGTAATTTATTTATTTTATTTTAAATGTACGATACTCTGTACGTAAACTGTAACGTAAAACGTGACTCTTCCTATTCATGAAAAGACGGTAAAATCAAATATTATGAAATATTACAATCTGTTATTTTAAAAATGGTGATGTATATCGCATTACCGTTATAAGAACTTTGCAGATTTGCGTCCGAAACTATAGACTGATCTTTTATTTTTCAGATAAAGTAAATCTTGAATAACACACCGCCACATTTATTTTGTACGTAAATAGTTATCACACCATTACGATAAAGAAAAATTCATGTCTATTGTCGGTTGACAATTCTCTTGTCCTCGCTCTCCTTTACTCCTTTACTACTTTACGGTCCTCTTTTATTCTTATTTTTACTCTATACTCGTTAGTCTTTTTTATTTCCATCTTCAAGTATTCGCAATTTGGTTTTCAGATACTGAATATTTCCAATGTCTTTACAAGACCTTTATGACGTACAAGTAATTGAAATGTATACAGGTAGAATGAAATTGTAAATGTAAAAGAAGATAAATGTTACTTGAACATAACAACGGATAGATGGAAAAATAACGATAACAGATATCGGACCGATCATTAAATTGTCATAATTATTCAATGTGTATATAATGGGATTATTGATTTTCTTTATAATATCTACTCTCTTAAGTATGTTTTCTCCACTCCTTTTATGAAATAACAGAAAATTAGAATTTATTGCAGATATAATCATGACTAATACCAAATCAAAAAGAAAATGGGCCCTTCGGGCTGAAAATAAGCACAGCACAAGTTTAATTATTTCTTCTTCAAATACAAATGCAATTTTAGCTACCGAAAAAAATAGTTTTAGGGACTTTATAAGATATCAGTTTTATAAAATTTTATAAATCACGGTAACACACATTTCTGTAGATTTTTTTTTTATAAACTGCTTCCTTAAATATTGACAATGTACTCAATTAGTTTTTAAATGTTTTTAATAAAAATTCGAATTCAAATATTAAAATTTGAAGAAGTCATAGGCAATGATATAAGCTATCTTTAAATTTTATTTTCTCTGATGACAACTGATAGTCAAAACCAGGTCATCTGAATCATATAAAACAAAAAATTTAGATTTTACATAAAATCTTCTAGATCTCTATGAAAACATCTTTTTTATAAATAAAATTTGAAATTTTACATATACTGGTTATATTCTATTGGAGAAATTTTTTTCACCGATTTTCGTGAAAATTCAATTTTAGAAAAAACGTATTTAAAGTTTTAAGTAGTATTTATGTATTAATAAAAATTATATTAAGCTTGCATAGAATCATCTGGAACTTGAAAATTTAGTGGAATACTTTCAAGGTGTTATACTTCAGGGACATATAAATATGCAAATATCGATTGTTTTAAAATGTTAACTGCAAGGAAGGTTTGATGTTAAGCAAGGAATATTTTGACAGATAAGTACAATTCTGTGTAAAAATTATGTATAAAAGTCTTCTTGCAGTTTAATTCTGATAAAGTGAAATTTTATTTTAGTAGTTCCTTATTTATTACTTAACTTTGATTAATTCATAATGAACAAGTTTATAAGATACTTTTGCAAGAGTAAATAATTGCGTCGAATAAAGCCTTATAAATAGAAAATTATTTTTTTAAGCATAGTCATTAATCAACAACCAAAGTAGAGATTGTCTGATAAATTGATAAATGTTTGGAAGAATAATTTAAGACTAAAGTTGTACTTATCGACAAATTACTTATTAAGGTTTTATGTAGCGTTTTTATTCAAATCTTAATGTGCTTTCTTTTCTATTCTATACGGTACAGAAATCTTTGTTGTGCACGAAGAAAGATAATAAGAATGCGGCGGAAATAACAAAAAGAAGCCTTCATGTGGGCAGCACAATGTTCCTTCATCTTTTCTGCTTAACCTCATGTGCATGTAAGAGCGTTTCTCTTGATAGCATCCTCTTTCTTTCGTTCTTCTCTCACACACGTACTCCTTACGTGCATACTTAAACGTCCTCTTGCTTCATCATCTTCTCATTCTTTTTCTCTGTTGTCCTTTTTCTTTTTTCCTTATTTCATTTGCGCTCAAAATTCGGATCGTCTTTCAGGATGTCATTTAATTCAAAAAATAATTAAGCATTTTTTTCTGCGATCGAAGTGAAATCGTTTTCAAATATGCTCTGTAAATTAATTGTATTATTAAATGTATCACATGTAACTAATCAGAATTAACCTTTTTTTAATACGTCTAGGCTCAAGAGATTTTTAGTAGAAAATGGATGATTTGGGCGTTTTAAAAAACCGATGCAATCATTTCGGGATTATTTTATCGGGAAGAAGCAAGCCAATTATTAATACAAATGAATGTCAATAATTTAGTGCAATCGTTAAATATCTGCACATATATTTGAGAGGAATAGAGTTTGCTAAAAATATTCTGTCGTAAATAATCAATGGTTATTCTGCAGTAACATTGTACACTGTCTAATATTAAAAAGGAACATCTTTTATAATAACTGATATAATGTTAAAAAGATAGTATGAAGTCGCTGTGATAAAAAATAAACATTTGTATCGCATCCTGATATTTCTGAATGTAGATGAAATTCTTTGCGTGTACATAAACATACATACATTTCATTTTTACATAAAAAATGAAAAACAAAAGGATGTGCTTTCTAAAAACGCGAATATAAAACTTCATGAATTTCTTTTTCTACTAGAGAGAAACTTATATATAATGATCACCTTTTTATATATTAATTAACAAACGTACATTAACTTGTGTAAAATACTGCAATAAAGTACCCAAATTAACAAAATTATTTCTCCATGTTTTCTCCTTTTTATACACTTCATTTTATTGATTAAATACAGTTAAGTTTAACACATTAGTTCTTTTCGTTCAACTTAAAAAGTAACTTGTCTGCCTTTGATTTTCTTCGCTGATAAAGATCGTCACTGAGAATACATTTAAAAATTTAAATTAAACTAGCTATAAACGAGAATAAAACTCATTTGTCTTCCACACTATCAGGATAATTAGTGGTTTAATTTTGATTAATAAAATATGAATTGCTAATTATTTCTTATCCGTGTAAAAATGTAAAAAAAAAATACTCTTTTTGTTATGAAAGAAAACACACTATATTATAATTGTAATTGATCAAATATAGTTTACTGCTGCTACTACGTGTGAATTAACACAACTCATAATTGTAGTAAGATAAAAAATGCATTTGGAAAGGTGTCTGAATATTTAAATTTGATAATAGAATTCACATTAGCTGATAAATCTTTGACTACGCCATAAGAAGATTCTTATCTCGTTGATAAGTTAAACGTTCATTGCGCTTTCTTATAAATACAATAAATTTCAGTATTTTATTCCTCCTACAGAGCGCATGAATCCTGAACCAACGACTACTTAACCACGCGTTTTGATATAAGGCAGTGTCTGGTCATCTCCTGATGACGGAATTATTCGTCTGTCCTCGGCGAGTGAACGTCGGAGTCAACGTCCATGAGTCAGCGCGACATCTTAATCTCGAAACCACGGGTTCGTCGTTCCATTTACAGCTTTCTGCGAGGAAGTCTAGCGGCCGTCTTTCGTACGCCGTCAAACATCGGACCCGTTAAAGCTGCAGGATGTGCTTCGAAACTCTCGAGTGCATCTTACGCGATAACAAAGCGAGACATGACTACTCGTCTTAATGCAGCTACAATTTATGTGCTCTCTTTGTCTTTATCTCTGTCTCTAGTTATGAGCGACTTGCGATTTGCTCTAGCATGAAATATTTCAAAAGTACTTGTCATTGTGAAATTACGAATACACTGGATATTTCACGCTACAGGTTGGTAGCATGAAATTCAACGCTATTCCGATTAAATTAATGCAAGAACACAGGATTCTTCGTTTTTGCGTTTTATAAAAGAAAATCAAGAGAATCTAAGTGGACGTGATAAAATTTTATGTAAATGCTTTCACGAGGGATATAAATTATTTATCCAAATATAAATAAAAATCGGTAATAATCACCAGTTATAAATAAATAATAATAGTGAAGCTCAACTAATGCATACAAATGCTAACAAAATTCATTTCTCCAGTTGCATTCTTTACATACATGACATCCTTTTAGCTCCTCCAATGACATTCTTCGATATATTCATTTAACGTTGGTTTTCCAACCAGCTGAAGGATAAATTCATTCATATACGTAAATAGGAGATCGAAATTCATTCGTTTCAATAAACATAATTAAAGTGATTTGCTACTGCTTAACTAGCTTATACTAAGTAATTACTCGCGCTGTAGACAATATCGCACAAATACCGCATTAAAAAAACACCGCTTAGCAAGAAAAAATTGTTGAAATACTCTATTAGATAATCGATCGAATAACAAAAAGAAATTCGACGCGTACGCCGGGATAAAATCGCAAGTTATGCCTTGGCCAAACCTGGGATATCCTGCGTTTGAACTTTGGTGCAGCATACGTCGCTTTATATCCAAATCAACGATCTCTGAAATGGGCAAAGGAAAAATGAAACTAACTTTGCGTGATCACCGAAAGCCCAGTGGCTAATCACACAGGACTACGGCATACACGTTTTCAAATATTTACGGAAGCTTGTCAACCGTAAATTGTTATCCTGAGCCTTTAACTCTTCGTTCCTCGTACACCGAATAACAACTTGACTACCGGGGTATTCATTTCACTGCTACATGTACTTGTACGCGAGAGTGTGCGTGTTTTTTTAGCAGCCATAAATGCTGCTGCTTAATTCAATTAGACTCGTTATATATGTTAGGTCCCTCTATGAGAAATCGTTTCTCTAGACTTTACCGTAGGTTAATTTAGTAACCAACTTAGTTTTAGTTATCTAAAGACAGCTTTATTTGCCTAAATAAAACTTAATTTATAAATAAATTTGCTTGGATTCACAAAGATATAATATACATATATAGCAAGTTCTCCTTTAAATTAATAAGCAAATTAAAATAGAAACTTCTTACAGTAGAAATTATGAAATAATATGCATGATAGACAAAGTCATAATAACATCAGAGAGTCTTTGACTGGATCTCTTTGTTAAATATAGAATAACTTATTGTATATTATAATTGTTCGTATGTTACCTCATTCAACATTAATTATGTCACGTAATGCATATTCTATGCAAATTCAGTTCTATTATGTAATTATAACGAACTCCTCCATTGCTGTTCTTATATTTTCGCGATAATATTTAGCCTTTTTTGGTTCTGTTTCTCATTTTATTTGCACGTCTTATATCTATATTTTCATGCACGGCACACATGTCCAGAAACAAACACGTGCCCGCATACACACAAAATGTTTTCGTGACAGTACTAGTTAATTTACTTCTTGTTTTCCTTGGACGTACACCAAACTTTTCCCATATACTTCTTCCTCGCCAAGATTTTTCTTTCCTCGTAATTACTGATCTCGAGAGACAATTCTCTGCAGCTATCATTTTCTACCTCAGCTTTATACTTATATACATCCAAAATATCATTAAAAACTTTTTACTAAATATAATGTATACTATTTCAGTTCGTTTGTTCGTTCTTAACCTAAGAAGAAAATTTTAAAGTAAAATTTACATATTCGGCAATTTTGCAGCATTCTCGAAAACTATTATTAATAATTATTGTCAAGCAAAAATTTTGAGTGTTTAAAATTAAATACTATATTTTTATAAATAAAACCTCGTAGAACAATATTTAGTAATGGTTTTTATCAAAGAGTGGACGTTTCGGGCATCATTTAAAGATTTTATAAAAAAAAAATATTTTATACAATGTGATTTGTAAAAAGGAAAAAAAGTTTTATGTTTTGATTTAATTGATTTTTATTTTCCATTGTGTACAGTAAAATGTACATGTGAACTACATTTTTCCCAAAAATTACATAAATATATTCGCGATCATTCTATCGGAGATGTTTGCATGTTTAATTTTGTATTTTTGTGACATGCTAAATTGTAATTTTTTTTTCAAATTAGTAATTTTTAATTTGATTTTCGATTAAAATTCTTCAATTTTTAATAAATTTTAGTTCATAAAATTAACCTACCTCTTTATTTAAATTCCTGTAATGTTCTTATTTCTTTTAAATTTAGATAACAATTATTTTCGGTGATTATATGAAATTTTATATTCAATTGCTAAATATTTTATGCTGATATCTCAAACTGAATTAATATTTCAGAACTGTATGCATATTTATTAAAAATGAAATCTTCGCTTTAGTAATATCATGTTTATAATTCGCTTTATAATAAAATATGAATAACAATTTTCATACAATGGGCATTTTTTAAATAAAATTTTTAAATAAAAATTTACTTTATTCAAAAGTTAAAATTATTTAAATCGTGAAATATTCATTATATAAATAATTTTTATCTTCAATATATGTTTTTTAATTAAAAGAGAAAAAATATTCTTTCTGAGCTCATCACAAAATATATATAGTTTGTATCATTATCATTAGCTATAATAATGTTATATTATTAACTAGTATCTGTTACGAAATATTTAAAAAATTTTAAGAATAATTTAAATGTTACCGAGTGTCTTTCAAAATAAAAGATCATTAGTTTAATTTCATTGCATTCTTTATGAATACTTAAGCTCTGCTTTCTTTCAACAAAGTTTAATTAATCTTTCTACCCCTTTATTCTTGATAGAGAAGTTGCATATATCTATATTTTGCAGTTGTGAAGTGAAACCAGTTGTGAATTCCTAGTCATTTCTCAATTTTCCTTTTTACATTTTAACTTTACACACAAACGTGCGCATACGTTAGTTCAAAAGTAAAAGCATTATTACCAAAAAACTTATATAATATTTGGTCGCTTTAATCTATAAAATGCAATAAATAAGAATATTCTCAAATGAGTTCATCTAAAAGAATAACTAATTTTAGGTGTAATATATACGAATATCATTAATTTATATTTATAAATAATGTAATTTATTTTGTATGTAAATGTTTAACCTCTAGATTTACAGTTTTCGAAATGTTCTGATTGTGGAAAAACACGGTCAAGTACTAAAATATAAATATTTGTATTCAAAATTTATTGATATAGATGATATACGTATGCGTGTTATCAAGAGTATACGATCGCGTAATTACGTTGTATTAAAATACTTTTTAATGGCATACTTTTAATATTACACAGTATTAGAAAATTTTATAACATAATAATAATTTATTAGGTAATTAAATATTTTTTTATAAAATTATCTTATATATAATTTTGTAATTTACAGTCTTCTCATTGGGTCAAAAAAGTTCCTTCGTCAAATTATTTATATAATAAATGGAAAAGTTTTTATTAAAAAATAATAAAATTTAATCTATTCGCATGTGCGATTTCATAAAGAAGATTATTTATGTAAAAGTAGCTGTGGCTTTTATTCTTTGTTTGA
Source organism: Wiebesia pumilae (assembly GCA_018907045.1). NCBI lineage: Eukaryota > Metazoa > Arthropoda > Insecta > Hymenoptera > Agaonidae > Wiebesia > Wiebesia pumilae. The sequence continues at coordinate 7,727,781 of JACCHZ010000127.1, forward strand.
CTGTAATATCTATAAGTACAAATTATGCTTATCTTTAAATACTGTTCATTATATCAAAATATAATTTGCACAGTGGTTAGCCACTAGAATCCAAAATGATTGACGAGTCATGAATGTTGGTAGACGTGCTGAACCAATAACAATTTAGAGAATAATTTATTAAACTATTATTTATAAATTACTAACTTAATTATTTTATATTGCAAATAAATTTTAAACATTATAAAGTATTTGGAAGTTAGACAATCCTCCGATTAATTTCTTGTCCTTTTTTCTTTTATAATTTCTTTAATTCAGCTAAGCTTATAAATTTTGTTTTTTAATTTGTTTGTAGTCTACAATTCAATCATCACCAATGAAAACAAATTTTCGACTTTAATGGGAATCAAATTCATATCGGAAGGCACACATCTTAGATTGATAAATCTCTATACAATTGCGTGAGTATATTTCATATTTTAGCGAATAAAATGAAATTAGTTAAATACAATTGATGCAAATTGAAGATGCAATATGTAAAATTAGTAATTTTTTTAATTTTACAATAGTAAAGAAGCCCAATGATGTTGAGTATATTAAATTAAAGGATAAATTAAATACATGAAACCTTAAAAAAGGAATTTTCATAAAAAAAATAAAAGTATATTATAGTACATTCTATTTATATGAAAAGAATAGTATTAAAATAGCTGTAATATTTGATGTTAGAGTTCCTCTATTACGTAGTCAACTATTTAAAAAATGTACCAGATATTTTTTGACGTTTAATTAAATTAAAACTCTAAATTTAATAATCTTTTTAATTTAAAGCAGTTAAATACTAAAGAAAAGAAATTTCTCGTTAAAATTACGTTCATTGTAAAAAGATTATCGTTCCATTTCTCACTACAAATTGCTCATCACGATCTTAACCTTCCATAATCCCTGTGAAAAATCAGAAATTTACTTACTCAATAAAAAGTATATAGAAGGAAAAATATATATGGTATATAGAAGGATAATAATGAAGCTGCGCAGGAAAAATGGTTTGGTTAAAATCCATGATTAACGCACCCTAAAATACCATTACCTGGACCTTAGTCGTCGCTTATGGTTATCACTTCATTTTGCACACAAGACAGTCTTTGAATTAGATTGTGTCGGAAAATAAACGGTGATATACGAAAATGAAATATAGGAAGACGCAGTGAAGATAATGACAAGTTAAGAGGTCGAACATAATGCGAATTTATATGGAAATCATATAATTTTCTGCTAAAATTGAAAATAATAATAACAGAATTTGCCCCATTATTTAATGTATAATTCAAGGATACAAATTATAAACCTAATATTCATTAATAACATTTTCTTAGAATATATACAAGTCTTATCTATCTGAAGATGCTGAAATATCTGGCTGCATATAAAGGTTAATACTTTTGAAACGTATAGTAATTTATTCTTTATATTACTCTGTTATTCTAAATAAAAGTAAAACAGTGTAGTAAATCAGTTTATTACGTGTGCGCTTTAATTAATATTGAGTTAAATGTATGAAATCACATTATATTTGTCAATTTTAAGTAAATATTTTATTTATATAAAAACTAAGACTATGAATATTTAAAAATTCAAAAGATCTTAATGTATTTTAATACGATTATGAACTTCAAGCTCGGAATAAGAAATTTTGTGAATAGAGCCTCTAAACTATAGAAAATATTATATAATGATGCTCAATGTTTTATGTATTTCATTATAAATAGCGAAGTTCATAGCTTTATATCGAACGTAGATCAGTCAAAATATCGATCTTTTTTATCTTCAGAACTTCAGCCAGATACGTTTAAACTTTTCACTCACTTAAGTGAAACAAATTTTTCTTTTGAATTCATGAAATTTCATACTCTTATACAAAGCTAAAACTTTCAAGCATATTTACCTTCCTTGCGAACGCCCTCTTGTGCATTTTGAAAAATAAATGCTCGTTTTAATATTCCCTTTAAAAACGTGGTAAGCTTAAGTCTTAATCAAAGTACCTTACTTAACTCACTCCGATAAGTGCGCTATCCTCTAAAATGTTTTGAAAATACTGCAATATACTGCAACGGGGAGAATGTACCCTAGCAGGTAATCTCGCTTTAAGAAATTTAAAGTATACACTTTGAAAAAATACGTAAATGCTCATATTACTCGATTAAGTAAACTTCCCTTGTCGTTTCACTCTAACTTCAGCTTTGCATATAAAATCTGATAAAAGGAAGATCTTACTTCGAAAAGTTGAAAATGTAACCAGATTGTGTATTTGTGCTTTCCTCATACAGAAAAGGCCGAATTTCGTACAAACAACGGCAAGTAACCCCCGAAGGGGAAAATGCCGTCGAGGTCGACGATACTTTCGCAAGCTCTGCTCTACGACTCTTTTTGTCGCTTGCTGACACGATAATCACTTACGCGCTACAGGTGTGCGCTTTAAACAAAAACGCCAGACATCTACCTCTTCGAGAAATCTATGCGATTACGTATACGATACTATTTATCTACAAATTTTCAATCGGGTCAACTTTTATTTACAGTGATAATTATTAATACAGTTAAAGATATTACATTTTACATAGTGTACTACCTAGCCTATCCCTATAATTAACACTTTTTTTTCTCACATTATGATAAATACTTATCCGTTGAGCAGAAAAATTATTAGAAGTGGTTAGCAAATGAATCTTAGCGGTTCAGCGATGTGCTTTCATTGAGCAATCGGTTAATTTCTGAAAAAAATACTCTCTTCCAAAGATTAGAACAATAAGAGGACTGAACGAATCTCACTGTACTCACTGTACTCACTGTACTCGGTAAGAAACTTGCTATTTAAAGTTATTGGTTTTTTATTCCGTTGTTTTGTATTGTATTGTAAATTTTAATTTTACATATTGTTGATGTTGTATTAAATTTAAATTGCTAACAATTATATACTTCTTAGTTTTTTTAATTTATGAATATTTTACTCGAGTAGTAAAACATTTTAACTTAAGCATAGAAGAGATCCATATAAATCTTAGGCATATTTTTAGTAAACTAAAAGGTAGATAAATTTAGAATACAATTTTTTTATAAACTATTAAACATTAAATTTAATAGTTTATAAGCATTTTTCTACCATTTTATAAAATTTAGTATTTGTGGAGTAGTTTCAAACTTTTTACAGGCATATTCGTATGTACTGCTTATGTACTAAATAAACGTTTCATAATTAAAAAGCAGAATTTCAAAGCAAAAATTTAGAGCTAATTTGTCTTTTATATTAAATAACTAGTATTCTTATTCAAAATTAAATTAGTAAACTGTTATAAGTTTTAAATAATTCCATTTTTTTATATTGTATACAATTTTATTTTACTATAATTGATAAAATAATTTGCCGTATGAAATACTTATCTCTACCTTAATACTCGTAAATCAAAATTATAATAAAACCGTATTAAAATGATGATAGAATTAGTTAAATCAAAAGTACAGTATAATAATAATCACCGAGTTAAGTCGATCGTGATACATTAAAATCTCATTATATTTCATTATATTCAGTGCATGAACTAATAATTAGCAAAATGAGTTAAGAATAAAAAATGCCTTCTATTTCTTTTTCCTTCGCGAAATATATCGACTCAAACTAATGCGCATGAGCTACGATGTTACGGTTACACCTTTTATATAAGTATTTGAACTAAAAAAATGTAATACTTAAATGTTTAGCGAGCTTCTGTATTTAAGTTGCCAGCAATACATTACAAATGTCATCGATAGCTTCTTGCAGGCTAACCAAATAAATTCATAAATTAATTCTTTAATTTTAGTAATATAAAAAAGTGAATTGCTATTAGATCTGAAGTATAAATTTTTATTATAAAACTTTTGAATGGAATATCTGGATATCGATATCGCATTCGTTCAAACTAAAGTATATAATAAATTTCAAAGTACAATATATTCCAATGCTTCGTTAATGGTCTTTCGAGTGAAAACGAATACAAGATAAACTTATATCTTATGTATTATAAAAACACAAGAATTTATCCGGAAAATTAATAATGAAGAATAATGAGACTAAATCGTTACGCTTCACAATACAATATTAATGACCGTTGGTAAATATTTTCAATACTCGTTAAAGTTATTACGATTTTAATATATTTTTTGTTTGTAGCAAAGGTAATTATTGCGATTGATTTTCGATGAAGTAAGCTTTTCTTATTTTTCTATAACAATAATTTCAAAGATTTTGTTACGTGATTTAAACTTCTTATTGCAAGTACGTGAGCTGTATAACTATGCATCTTTACAATCGATGGCACTCGTGAAGCAAAAAACAGGAAGAAAAATCGCTCTTAATTAATGAATCGCGCGCATTTGTAGAAGAACCTCTCGAACATAGTGGTGCGCGTGCGCGCGTAACATTAATTACTTTAATGAGCTTAATAGAAATCCCCGCGTATCTGTCACTTGTAGATGCTCTTTTCGGAATCGTTCATTTTCGTCGATTGATGTTGCTGCTGTTGATGCTTATCCTATCTTATAGTAAATTTCCCATATCAACCACGCACGTGGTTGATAAGCGATAGATAATATTTTAATGTGGTTATTGATTTAATATCGATTGTAACACACTAATTAAAGTAAAATTTGATATTAGCCATATTTTGAAGTTGAAGTAATGAACATGCACGTCTATTATTTAAGTATCTATACACATATTTCAATATGAGTAAATTATAAAATCAATTGGTAAACGAATTGAATCATCACTTTTAAGTCATACTGAATCTTATTTAAAACTAGAATAATTTATTAGAAAATTGGTAAAGTACCATTTATCTTAATAACTGCTAGTTTGGTTTAATTTATTTTCATTTTCGAAAATTAAATCGTTAATTTTACTTTTTTCCGTGCTCTGGCAAACAATTTTTACATCTTTAAATGTCGATAAATTTCTTGAAGAAATAAAAAACATCTAACGAAGTGTTCAAATAGTTTATGTTTGGATTTATTTTTTCTGAAGTAAATAAAAATACTGAGCCTGATGTTTAGATTTACGAAGCGTTTTACGAACACGTAACATGTAAATATTAATATGTAACATTGTTAATGTACAATGGTATCATGAAAATTTTGTTTATAAAATTATTCACAAATATCCTCTCTCTCTTTCTCTCTCTCCTCTCTCTGACGTGTGCGTGTGTGTGTGCGCGCGCTGATTTCGTAAAAACCTTTCAAAGTTACGCCAGTGATTAACAGCTACAACTATGACTGATTGTCGAGTGCTTCAAACGCTTTTGACTAATACGAGTATTTGAAAAAAATAAATAGTAAAAAACAATTTAAAATTCTTTAGTGTCAATAATATGCGTCAAGTAATATGTACAATCAACAGAGGTAAATACTCGTGTGGTTGAATTCTACGTTACCGTGTTTTTAAAGCAAAGTTCAATCGCGATGGAAGTATTTAGTGTAGAAGAGAGAGAGAGAGAGAGAGAGAGAGAGAGAGAGAGAGAGACGAAAAAAAGAAGACAGGAAAAGAAGAGCTGAAATAACCGCGAGCACGTAGTTACGTAACTTCACAAAAACGTAGACTCGCCGCGATGATTCACCCATTCCATTTTCTCTTTCTGAATCTTCACATCTTAGATAGGCATGTACTTACATATCTTACATTGTATTAATTAAAGTGGTTTTTTTTATAGAATTTAAACTAAACTTTTTAGTTTAAATACTATTCCTTGCTTGTGTAATCGAAACTTTGTTCATTGTCTCATTGAAACAATTCAATTTTTCAAAACCATCGTCCTTTTAAAATTAGAGTGATTTAATTTCTTGTTACTTCCATAATTTTCTCCTGATATACGATTCTCTTCTTTAATTAATTATTTTGTCATGTCGTAAACATAATTGTCTTTTATTGGATTTGTTGTGCACGATGATTTTTTTTACACTACCTCTGGAGATGGTGTGAAAGAAAATTGTTGATCTGCCTTAAGTTCGTCCTCTTTCTTCCTAAACAAGGTATACTATACTCACTTTGTTAATCCGAATGAGTCGTGAATTACTGATTCACAGTTACGATCACGTACGTTTATCGAATAAGATTTAAAAAGTAGAGCTGCGCTCGGAAGCTATAAGAGGATGTACAATTTTCCGAAAAGAATCACGCTGTTCGACCCATATATAGTTAGAATCAGCTAGAATATTGTTTGGTGGGGCATTGAAAACGTTACGTAGATCTGAAATTTGGTTCAACACGGATCTTTCGAGGACCACCTTCGATTATATCGGAGGGCTGTAAAAAGGACTGACGTGACAGGATCCACCAAGATACAAGCTTAGGTAAATGAGATTATTACTTCAGGCCTAAATCGAGAGTGCGGGTTTAGCACAGAGAGGAGTTGAGTTAAAGGAAGATTGAGACTGGAGGAACGAGGGTAAGGGTCACACTCAGAGAAACGACTGTCGATTATTGCCGGGGTCTCTTAGGAATAGGTACACCACCCTACTTGCGAATACAAATGAACTAGCAACTGAATATATCTTTGATGAAATGTACAGGATATTAAACATTCAACCCTTGGATTGGAATTAAAATAACAAGACGAACTTATTACAAAAAGATAAATAATCGTGCTTGGTAAAAGGTTAAATGATAAATTCTTAATGTTGATTATCGTTCGATAAGTGTGATAATTTTATATTTCGAATATTTAACTTAAACAAATCCATTTTTTCAACAAATTTACCAAAAAAACTGTAATACTAAAATTAATAATTAATAAAAGACATAGAATAGCATTCACGGGTAACAAGACTAAAAGTTACGGGTTTCAACACCATCGCGTGCGGCATTTTGTTCTCGCCCTCGTCCATGTCCAGTCGTTACCGATACGGAGGTACCTGTTGTCTTCGTACGCGGTAAATGTGCGTGATCAATTTCCAGTAACGACAAGCGACGAATAAATCGTCGGATCTCGTTCTGGGTGTGCACCTCTCTTTAGAATCTTTTCGAAATTAAACAACTTTAGATACTATGGGTAGAGAGGAAAGTAAAGAGTCGTCACGCTAGTCATCAGTTCTTGATCATTTTCTCCCTCTTCGATCCTATAATTCAGGGTAATGCTTTATGAGAAAAATTTTTAAACTGAGTGAAATAATTAGTACGTTTACGAGGAAACTTTTTTTGTGTATCTTGCACAATATTTAATGCAACGTGAACTGTCGTCGATTCATGAAATTCGGTTCGCATTTATAAAAGTTATTAAAACAACTAATAAGTTGTTCTTTTTTTTATCACGATTTTTTTTTAATAGTGTTTAAGAACAAAACCCTATAAAAAGAATATATTTAATCATTCTTTGAATTCAGACGCAATGTTTTCATGAAAATATTTCAATCGGTTATTTATTTTTATGTAAATAAATTTTTATATAAAATATTTTTACAGCAAGGAGAATTTATATTTAAAATAAGTAAATAAATTCAATACAGAACTATACAAACATTTATAATTTCCATACTTATAATTTGCAATTAATATTATAAATTTTAATATGAATTTACAATTAAATATTAATATTTGCATAATGTGCGTTATTTAAGCGTAAATCAAATTAATCCAATTATTATAAGAGCATAATTAATTCTTAAAGTGCTTAATAAATATAAAACAAATATTTATTTGGTATTACCATCATCATGTACTTACAAAGCAAAAATTACTTAATCACCCCTAACAGATATGTTAGGATAAAAAATATTTACGTCCAATCTGTAACATTGACTGTTTTAATAAAATGTAAAAAAAGCCACTTTACCTATTCATTTAGTATAATCTAATGCGTAATTCATTGGACCCACCACAATTCGTTTCACAGTACACAAGTGCTCTGCGAACTAGCCACACATAATGAATATTTATAAAATTTATCAATTCAAGGTGTAACATCGAACTGATGCCGTATATAAGTAGGCATTTAACACTTTCCATTATTATCCCGTACTTACTTATAGCCAAAGGTAATAAATTAAATTCGTATATAATTACATTGTAAGCAGAGTAATGTTTAAAAAACACGTGATATTTTCATCGATTGGTTAAATACTATTATCGTTGTTTGTTCAGCGATAATAGGAATTTTCCTTATTAATTGCCATTACATTTGTATAACTATTATGTTTATCGTCATTTTTAATATTTTCTTACGGGAATAAGTACAAAAATAATGTATAATGATGCAGTAAATTAAAAGTCGCTATTGACAAATGATACGTATTAATTTATTTTAAAACTATCATCAATAATATCAATTAAATCAATCCATAAACTCACAGGTTTTACGCATTTGGTGTTCTAACTCGGAATTATTATTTTAACTATTTTTTAAAAGTACAGAGCTTAATAAAATCCATCGATCAAATATCTGTCATTTAATTTTTGTGCTCCATCATCTTCAAATTGAAATTTGCAATATAAAGAAACCGAAGAAGAAACTGATATACAAAGAAGTCGGAATATAATATTAAAGGATTTATCGTATACTTGGACAATAAGAAAAGTTTATTCTCTGGATTAAGACGCTTATAATTATTTATGTATTTTTAATCGACAATTTGGTTATGTTAAGTCTTAGAAATAAATGTGATTTATCATCTAAATAGTATCAAAATTAGTCGTAAATTATAAGAGCTTAACTGATTGAAAATATCATTTTATTTATAAATACATATTTTTCTTAAACGTTATTAGGTAGACTGCTTTAGTAATGAATATAATATCGTACGTTATAGCATTGCCATTAATAGTATTATTAATCTGATACGAATCATAAGGTTAATTAAGAAAATTTAAATCCGAATAAGTAAGGACTGTTGAGTAGTTACAGACTAAGTACATAAATGGCAAAGATATACCATGGCATGACATTAAGTGAGAAAGATATAAGGGAAATTTAGATTTAAATTTAGATAGCTTTATTAATATCCTAGTTTTAATGTAGCAAAACAGATGGGTTTACGATCTAAAATATGTTAGTATCCAATAATTTACGTAACCTTAACGTTACAATGGTACCAATAAATATTATTTATACGTGAAAGCAATATAAAGATTTACGCAGTATTGTCTCATAAACATTTATTATATTTAGTAAATTCTTAATGTTCAATTTTATATAGAAAAAGACTAATATTACGGGATTCGTATATTTTATCATTTATTACACAGAGTCCTTCTAAGACTTGATATTCAAATGCAGAAGTTTTATTATTAAGGTGAAAGTTTTGTTATAAAATTCTGATTAAAGTTGTTGCATAAATTATACTAATATGCATCGACTTAACTACCTTTCGCGAAACTTAAAAGGCTGGTTATTTAATTTAATTCATATTTATTTATAATAATTAAAATTTATTTGTCACTTCAATGTGGAACACTTGTAACATATTTTTTTGCAATTAAAAGCAAACATTTATCATATAATTTACATTATAATTTGACAACAAGATTGATGTACGTTCTCAATGATATAAAAGAATAACTAGAAATTAATAATAGAACAAACTCGCTACGCGTTGTTTCACATCTGTTTCCGATGTAACTAATAAAACTTTCAAAACTAACGGTATTTCAAATTTATTGCGCTATACTTAGTTTCCCCTCGAATCTACGGACTTTTAATTATTCAAAATGCCCAATTATTTACCCATTTCCTCTTTAATAATTTAAAAATTTACAATTCAGTAAATTTTAAAACCCCACGACCGTTATAGTTGCTCCGAACGCTTATAGTTGCGCATCCTTCGCCAGGCTGACTTCCTCGAATACCCTCAGCGTAAACCATACAGACGACACACATTGTGCGTAGGGCTTAATTTTGCGAGTCGCGCGACGAGCGAGCGTAAGGGTAGATCGGGAGGGTTGGAAGAGCGTGAGGAAAACGACATTGGCAAGGGGTTGGGGAGAGGGAAGAAGTTCGCGCGCCGCCACCGGCGCCGAGCGCGACCCGATCAATATTGCGCTTAGCGCGAATCTAGAAAGCAGCGCGACGAGGAGGGAGGATGTTCGACTCTCGCCCCCGACGTCCGAAGAGAGAGCGACGATCGATCCCGGCTGAATCGGCGACGTCGGCCGACGACAGAGAGCGCAAGCGGTGACCTTCCGCGCCTGAAGTTCGCCCAAGTACACTGACCTCCCGCCCGCCCGCCACCACCGTCGATGCCACCCCCCACCCCCGCCCCTCGAGCCGCTGAATATGTCCGCGGTGCCGCGGCGGTGTGTGTGTGTGTGTGTGGAGGGTGGGGTGGTGGTGGTGGTGGTGGTGGTGGTGGTGGCAAAAATTCTCCGAGGGTGGGCACACGCTGGCAAACTGATTAATTCTAGTAGGCGCGATTAGGAAGAATTAATCGCGCCGGTGGCCAATGGAGGAAGGAGAAATCGGGAGTTTTCGACCGAATGGGTTAATCAAGACCGTCGAAATTTAATATTGACGCACTGATAGGAAGTAGTGGCTTGTTTTATTACTACGCGTACGAAGTGCTTATGATCCAAATGACTTATTAAAACGTTTATAACGTAATCCTAGGCTTCGAATGCTAGGCTAAAAAATGTTGAAATGTAGAGGTACTAGAATGAAATTCCACGAAATTGTACAGCTTTCAATCGTATTACTTCACCGAAAAGTGAAAGGCATTTATTGCCATAATTCTCTCGTAACATTAGAGAGCATTGAAATAGAAAATTTTCAATGAGCGCCGCTGCAAAACCTACATTTCAAAAATTTCGAACGATTGGAGAATTTAAATTGAAAAGAAAATGCAAAATCAAATTTTACCTTCCATTCAGCAAAATATGATAATGTTTAAATTGACCAATTAAGCGAGGAAAGCTTGTCTTTGGAGTATTAAAAAGAAACGGTAAGATTATAGCGAAATTATTTATTAGTTTTTATTCGCTGGTGCACAGCCACTTAGACGAAATGAATTGATGTGCTCCTATTATTAGAATGTATACTCTATTTCAAAATTGAGTGTATGCTTTACTTGTAATAGTCATAAGTTAAAAAATTCAACACCATAACAACTCGAAGATTGTTCTTTGATAAGATAGTTCGTCATAGTATTTAATCTTATTTTTTAAGTTAAGTATTTAAAATATTATTATGTTAATTCACTAGTCGACGAAAAATCTCACTTCATTGCATTGTCGAATTACAAAGTTTTACGTTTATCCAACTACTGCACCTTTTACTGTGGGAATAATAAAACATTGGAACTGTTTACTAGGAACTTGAACTATTGATTCACTGTAACGTTACCCTCGTACTTTTCGTTAATTGAGGATTCAGTGGCTATAAAATCGTAAGCTTTTCTTACAATTTTCTAATCCCAACAAATATTCCACAAAATGTGGAATAGCAAACTAATGCATTACATTACATCTACGAAAACCTAAAAACCAAATTATATGTATTTTTAATAATTTTTCAAAAATTATATTTTTATATTTTTTTATTATTATTATTATTACAGGTGACTTGCAGGAATCACGGAAAGTTTTGAAAAGAAAGTAATCTTCAAGGAACGAGCCCACAAACACGGTACTTAAATATATCATTTTTCATTTTGTATTTGCTACAAAAAAACAATCCGAATGGTAACTTCGAAGTATACTTTTGGTACATTAAAAATGCAAGTCTTTTAAAGGTGCTCTATAAAGTCATAAAATAACATAAACCACTTATTATCTAGTAGTCTGAAATGTAAGATTTATTTGTCAAAGTGATTTATAATTCACGACGGAAGAACATTTTAAAAGTCTTTTAATTGTATTAAAATATTATTGCGCGAAGCATATAGTTTCGAAATTGCTGCAATTCCAGTGTAATAAATCGAATGTACAACATAGAAAACAATGTAACGTACAGTGTAAATGAAATTAAGTTTTAAGTTACACGGAAAGAAATTAGTAACACATCTACTTACGGTAAATAAATATCGAATGGAATTTTATCCGAGTTAATTTTTCAAAGATATACAACTTGTTTTAATATTACGATAAATCAATATTTTTTATAGCACTGATGGAATCGATGAATAGATTTGTAAATATTTTTTCGTAATTGAAACTTCTTACAAAGCCTATCCAACTTACCTTTTTTTATCATTCGATTTTTTTTTGTTTCGTATTTATTATAAAAATTTTCTGCAAACTAACATTTTGTATTTAAAATTTATCAAATTTTCGATGATTGAAATCTAATCTCTGGAAAAAAAAATGCACTTTGATACCTTTGTTCGTTAGAGTACAAATTTATATTATATGTGAAAAAGTTACGTAATAATTTTACTATAAGTTTGATTGAAAAAGAAGATTTAAACTTATAGCGATTACAGCGAATAATACTATTGAAGCTTTTGAAAAAGCATCGGCAAGGAACGCGGTAGGGGGGGGGGGAGCATGACGTATGAAACGAACATCAAGTATCCGGATGTTGAACAGTCTATAATGGAAGTTTTACTAGAGAAAATTGAAATGAAAATCTAATTTAGAATCATATGTAATAAACATGATATATGGAATTTATTATAAAACTGAAATTATTTAGAACCACTTGTAACTTGTATTCTAGCACTTACAATCTTTTGTTATAATTATGACTTTGTACGTTGATGTTAATATAAATAACTACACTGTTTATTGTCCCTTTGATAAATCCCCTTGATAATCTTGATAAACTTAGTATAAAATAAAATTTAAGCAAAACTTTAAATCAAAATTGATATTACTAATCATCTTTGCAGTTCAATTTTTTCTCATAAATTAGAAAATAAATTAATAAAATAAATTTTAGATTTTATCGTTTGGTATAGATTAGGGAAATTATCAGGATATTCGCAGATATTTACTAATTCGTGTTAATTATACTAATGTTCAACAGTGGAGAACAAATATTTTCAATGAATTATTTACACGTGTGATAAAGTTCATAGAATCATACAGAAATTCTAAAATAATAAAATTTGAATATTCTTGTAAATTCAGAACCATTCTACTGCTTCGATCCCTGTTACACCATTGAAACACTTATTAATGATACAATTTATAAAAATAAAACAGGTCAATGACAAAATCAGTAAATAATGATATTAAATATCGATAGGATACAAAGTAGTGAAGTATTGGGAATTTGCGAGGGTACGATTAAATATCGAATGATTCTCTTTTCATCGCCATTTATTTACTAAAATTGAATTAGCCAGCATTTAAACTTATTAATGAGTAAGCGAAACGCAGAGAATCGAATTGCTAGTCTCCGCGCCAATGAAGTCTGCATAAAAGTACCGAGTGATGGAGCGACTGCGAGAGAGAGAGAGAGAGAGAGAGAGTGAGAGTGAGAGAAAGTACGCGTGAGGCTACATCCGCGGGAAAACAATAAAAATAATTGCGGTTTACGGACCGGGGCACGTCCGTGTGTCTGCGGAGCGCGGCGGCGTACGTTGGATCGATCGAGCGTCTAGCCAGCTTCCCTCCTGTCTCTCGTCCTCTCTCTCTCTCTCTCTCTCTCTCTCTACCGATTTTCCTTGTTTTTGCTCCGACGGCGTCCTTTTATATCGATTAGTCATCGCCGTTCTGGATGTACACACGTATAGCACACCTATACCGGATTATCCGTAGCATCCGAGCACTTATCAACTTGGTACTTTACTTCTTTTTTCATTTTTAAACCCTAACTTGCACTCATTTCTCGCTTTTCGCGTCGTGACATCCACTCAATTTACGGGGGCATTTTTTAAGAGGCGACGGCCATGCGTCGAGTCTCTTTCTGTTTTTCAAGAGAATTGGCGAATTCTTACAATGTCCGTGGTATTATAACTGTAGAATACGCTTGCATCCGCGAAATTTACTACTGGTGCTTCTGATTGCACTTGCTGCGAAATCCCAATGAAATTCGGCCAATGTTTGACAAGTATTACCTTACGATAACTACGAAACCTCATGAGTATCAAAAGTAAAAGAACTTTTAGTTGGTGCCAAAGATGTAGCTATTTTCGCAACCTATACCCCACGGTATTCTCCAAACTATAAAGCACATCAGCAGAATCCTCATAAATCAGAGGAGAAAAGGCTTGGATAATAAAAATGCGTCAGATTTGAAAGGATTTTCCTGTACAGGCAGTGTGAAAAATCTTACATTTCACTAGGTGCAGTAGAATATTCTTTTACACTCGAACATACTTCACAACATTCTAAATTACGTTGGTAAATAAATTCGCATTTTTTTTAAACTCACAATTTTATCACATTTAATAGCTGTTCAAGTAAATTTGAAAATTTCTTTCAAAAGCTTAACGATAAAAAAAGAAAGTTACTGCTTTCAAGTGTATATTGCTTTTAATATACCTACTAAATTTTGATGCTCACATTTTACGTTATTGGCTGGTATTACGTTACGTGAATATAATCTTGATTCGATCAAATATTTATACAAGACTATTGAAAGAAACACACAAATGTAGGCAACAAAGCATAATATAAATAACTGTACGTATATCTTTGCACGAGATTTCTATGAAAACTGAGATTGAATAGGCAATCCGTATCCGACGAAAATATTTTTTATCCCACTTGATATACGTTTCCTTGAATAGTAATAGCGTTATCTTGGTAATCAAATAATTAGAAGACTCGATTCTAAAGATTTAAATCCTTATTTTTTAAATGATAAAAATGTAAGGTACCTCTCGCCTTATAAAATTGTTGCGTATACGCGTACGTTTAGTAGTGTGTCTACCAGATAATTGACGCTGATTTCGTCTTACTTTTTCACGGTTGGCGGTTTAAGTGACATTCGCTAAGAGTGTCATTTCAGTGCAGTCTTCCTAAATTGAAGTTTAATAAGTTCGAAGTTTAAATTAAAATTGCAAGCCAGATTACACTTTAAAGTCTTCCTTGACATTGCTTCACAGCTTAAATTAACCCGTCTTTAGGCGGTAAAAAAAAAGCTAAGGTTAAACCGAGGTTTTCGAATTCCGTTCAAATTACTAATGTGAGTAATATTTATTATTAATTTTAATTCACAAAAGGATATATCATCGCATAAATTGTATTCTAAATTCGCATTAATGACATATCGGCTTTAAAGATTAAAATTAGCTCTTGCCAACATAGAAAGAACAAAGAAAAGCGTTTATCGGTCTTCGGATGAGATTTTGCGTGTTTTCTCAAAAGTCAATTCTTACGATTCGGATTCGGAATTGCTTTCCGTCGTCGGGCTATCACCGCAAGGTGCAATCATTCGCACTAGATTTTAGCGATGATTCATTGCATTATATCATATCTCATAACTGGCGCGGAACGTTTTCGCCTCTCCCCTCCTTCCCCTTCGCCGATTCAACGAAGAAGTAACCAGGAGATTGTACGTGCGGACACGCGATGAATCCAAGCGTGAAAATCATCTATCCGTCTCATTCCTCGCTATTACGACGACTCAAATTACTTCGATGATCGTTGGCATTATTGATTTTGTCGCTCGTCCGGAACACACCGGAACCACCTGAGCATCTCTCTCACTCTTGCCGACGGTCTTCTCTACCGGGTGTTCCTACAATATCCATGAATATTTATATAATTTTGTAACGGTATTACGAGCATCAACTCGTATGCTCATGGTAGCGTGAGAGCGAAACGTATGTTCGATAATGAAATAGCAACCGTTTGTAATTCCTTTGTACTCGAACAATGAGATCGCATAAAGAACTCGTAGTTGAGTTGCGTTGAAACACTTGCAATTTTTCATGTCGATCGAGAAAAACAAAACGTTCCGATAGCACTAATAATCATAACTCACGGGTTGCGCATCTGTAAATTAAATTTCAGTGTCTGCGATAAAGTAAAGTAATTAGCTTTGATAGTCCTCAAAAGTATCGATTCGGTAGCGCATAAAAACACTTTCTCTGCGATGGAGCTTCATTCGCTTTCCACACTTGAAGTTTAAATAAACACTCTATAATTCACCTTTCTCCAAGTCACGTTTATATTATCCATTAGCAATATTCCAAGGATCTCCGCGAATCTTGCGTACAGCTCGAACAGGAGACATAATCCCGAGATCCTTAGAAGACACGGTGCACTCGTTCCGAAAAGCCAACGCGGAACAACTTGGCGTCCGTCTCTAGGACTCCTTCGAAAACTTTCAGCCGTGGGCCTTGCTTTTATTGGTCTTCTTGGAACGGCGCATCTGGGTGGGCAAGGTCCGAACAGGTTGCCACGCAGCTTAAGACGAGCGCTCCGCCGCCGCAGTTCTCCCCCGGAATTGTTTTTCGAACAATGACTCTAGAATCCGCCGCGTGACGTTAATTTAATGCGCCAAATCGCAGCACCTAAACCTACGAGCAAGTTCACGGTTCTTCTGGATTGGGCGCAAGATGTCGCCTCTACTCCCGCGAAAATTACTCGGAAGCCACGCGCCGGCAACGATCAATTCACGCTTGGTCTCGCGCGACAAGAGCATACTCGTAATAAATTACAAACGCAATTTCGGGGTTCCAGACGCCCTCTTGCCGGCGCATCATTAACGTCGGAACGCTTCACCTGTCAGAAAAAAGTCCGTTGCCGGTTTCCCGCGCAACGGTTACGTGAAATATGGCTGGCGATAGGCAAGCCCAGTCCGTTCGTTCCCTACGACGTTAAAAAGAAGACTAAAAACTTACGAGCCAATGCCGAAGCTCTAGACACGCGATTGCCGTGAAACACGCGAAAAATTTTCTGCACCACTTTCCTCCTTCCGAACATCGCGAATTACGCGGCTCTCGCGAGTCGCTTGGATTGGCGCAGCGCGTGACCCTGAACCCTTGCGGAGGTTCCTCAAGGTCCGCGGGCGCAGATGATATCGCGCGACGTTCACAGCATCTGCTATTTACGGATTATCGTAATTTGCTCCATTGTTCCTTCGAGCCTCCTTATTACTCCTTATTACACCTCATTACTCCTTATTACTCAGTAATGAATTGTGGATACGTGGTAGCAGTTATCCCTCTTCTTTCAACGCGAGGACCATTTTCGCCAGAAAAATTTTTATTTCACCTTTAATGCGCAAAAGGCGTTGTAACTCGACGAAGCCTATAAATTACTGTTCTTATTTTTTTCCGTATTACGCGAGAGCAATCTCGTTGAGCAAGATTTCGGCGGGAGGGGGGCCTGATATTTTATATGTATTCGTTACTTGGGCTTTAAGGGTCGATATTTCACAAGGATTAGTATCAATTGCAAACTGCGTTATGATATTTTGCGAGTAAAAAAATATAAATTCAGGAAAGTTTATGGTAAAACGTTATTTAGTAAGTACTTAGTGCGCGGGTCAAAATAACATTTATTTACAGATATTCAAATTTTAATGTCTAATAAATACCCATCTAAGGCTATTTATCGCACTTTTTTATAATATTTTTGAATGCTTATACAATGAAAACCATGAAAACGGTATTTTTACTCGATAAAAGTTCGGTGAATTATGACTCGATTTCCTTTTATTAAAGAAAGCGTCAAACGATCCCTTTTCCATCTTTTGAAACATCTCCGTTTTATTTAACGCGTAATTTTACCGAAAATCAACCCTTGTCGTCCAAGAGTCTCCGCTGAATTTGTCCGCCCGCGCAGTCGAAGAACCCGCCGGAAAAGTGTCCGCATCCGCTAGGTAAAGGGGATTTTCTCACCGAGAGGGGAGGGTGAATTTCTCGAGTGCGCGTTACGGAGACGCGGCGTCGGCAGCGACGGCGGCCATGAAGGCGGAAACGAAAGCTCGGCGCGCATGAAGAAGGCGATGCACCGGTGCTAACCGCCACCCCCTGTCCCCGCGCCCCGGGAGACGGGATGGTCGATGTGCAGCGGTGTCGCCATGGCGACCAGACGCTTCGTCCCCGTCACCCTTCGCGGCCGCGCGAGTGCGGGAGGGTGCGCGTCCGTGTGCGTCGGGGCGCCACGCGTTGCAACGCTCGACCGGGTGGCTTGGCTTTTCCGAAATTTTCACCGACGCCGACACGGAGGAATGCGCGCACGAGGTGCAACGTCTGGATTATGTTGGACACGAGTCCGTCGACGTTAACTCTGGAGATGGACATGGAATGTCGCGCTGCTTCGGAGTTCGGGTTTCGGTTTCGGTTGCCGTTGAGAGCTTCGATTTGTTGCATAAACCGCTGTCCGTTAATTTCCGTTGTCTTCCACAATTTTTTTCCTTTTGGCAGGTGAAACATTCCACGAATCTTCGTTCGAGTCACGTATTAAGTACCAGTGTTTTATGTTTCAATACTTTTGACTGCAAAGTTAATGGTCTATTAAAAATTGTTGTCGATTAAAAAGGCGCTGCAACTTCGTTTTATCATTTTAATACTTTACATCGATAAGTAATTACGACTTTTTGTAAAGGATGCAATTTTTTTCCATAAATTTCCGAAAATTGTAAAATCTTACATTACTCTCGCAGATTCGCAATTTCTTTTTCCTTTTTATATAAATCATTTGTCTGTCTAGCCATTCGAATTAAGTTCTTTATTGCTTTGATCATTGATATTATATAAATCAATTTAGTATTGTGTCGCATTTTTTAAAAGTAAATTTATTATTGATTTACATAGATCGTTAAACGTATCCGACGTATAAATTTTATTTACATGTCGGATGGCTAGGGTTAATCAAAGATAATTTAAGACGTACATCGTATATATCAAATAATAAATAGGATTATAAATATTTTTTAAATCTAGAAAATTATTTCTAAACGTGTGTCATATTTTAATAATTTTATTGTAATATACGTATATATATATATATATATATATATATAAATGTAGGCAAATGCGCTTACACACACATGCGCACACGCACACGCAAAGGTCGTTAGTATTTTATTTAAAGTGCACAATTAGATTATATTACACTATCCGACCGTTATTACAAAAGATAACCAAAACTTTATTCATCGGTACTCGTGTTATGTATAATATACTTTAAAAAAATTATAAACCACAATTTTCTTACTTCATTAATTTCCTTTCCTTCTATAGATTTACATAAAGAAAAATTCATCGGAAAAAGAATGTATAGCACGTAGTTAGCATAAATATGTAGAAAAATTCACGCAATTTTTAAGGGGCGCACCGGCGCGTGATCAAGGAAAGTATAAGTGGCGTAGAGGAAGTGTTTGAAAATATTGAATAATAGAGGAAGTCGGTTACAAAGCGGTGAATTCTTGCAAGTTGTTTTAAAGTCCTCGTAAATTCTAAGTTTATTTTTAACGGGTAAAGGCCGCACATCGGAGTCGAAATAACTGCAAGTATCAGTCACGGGTGGAACGTCACTGTGTTAACGCACACCCACCTTCGAATAAAAGCCCCGAAGCATTGAATCTCCCCCCCGGTGACCCTTGCCGGCTGGCGCTTTTCGGTTTGTTCCGTCCCCTTCCGTCACCGAGGGCTGCTGTTACTGGCTTGCGACTCCCGGCGCGCAACTCGGGGCCTATGCTAGAACTCCGCCAGACTGACGTTTTCAAGGTCTTTCGCGAAGAGGCGAAAACGTCTCGTTGTGGTGCCCTGCTCGTACAGTGCGGGGCAGAGTCGCTCGACGTCGCGCGGATTAAAAATTTTACCTATGAAATCTTCATCCGAGAGCGCGGCAAATGTGCCAAGTCATTCTTAAATTTAGTTCCTACGCACTCGGATAAATTGTTGCGGTTAATGTGACGCACGTTATTAAGGTTTTACTAAAAGTAATCTTTAAGAGTTTGTTCTTTTTGCTTGTTCTCCCAAATAAAGAATGCATCGGGGCCTGAGTGATGTTTTACACATCATCGATATCGACAAGCCAATCACAGTTCTGGTGAATGAAGCTGAAAAATACGTTCCCGACATTTTTTACACGTACACAACATTAAATTGTACTTTGGAAAGATGCACTGTTTTAACGATATAACGAATATTTGAATAGTTGTTGTAAAAGGCAATTGCGACTACTCGTATTGGCACGCCATATTGTTTTGAACTCGTTGATTTACTAGATTTGGTATTACAACATACGCAGTGATTCGGTAATGCGAAATCTGATGGGAGAAACGAAAGTCTGTCGCGTACTTAACGAATTCGAACTAAATTTCACGTTAACTCCATTTTCCCCTAAATGAGCTTGAATTTCGTCATTCTTCGCTAATTTATTCTATACGATCGAATTACATGTCCTCTAAAAGAGACAATAGCATTCGAATTGTACGTTTTTTTTTTTATAAATATGATTTGAAAATAGTTCGAAATTAATATAATTTGCCATATAGAGTATATAACGCAGAATTTGATTGGATATAATCGGTGAATCTGCATTATTATTCATACAATCGAGGCACTTGAATTGGACAAGTTTTCGCAGGCTATTAACGAATTTCTTTGGAACGATTTTCGATCGTTTGAATTTTTCACTTTATACGATGACCAAATAAAATTTATATTATTATTCCATAGTTCTTCATCAAAAGTACGAGTTTATAAATAATTTAAATTTGCTTATTGATTTTATTATTATTATTATTTTTTTATTTTTTTTTTTTTTTTTGTAATAGTAAGGTACTACATTATTAATAAAAAGAATTATTCTCGAAAATAAATTACCGCATCCCTCATCTCCCTGTCGAAGAATAATTTTAGTCAAAGTAGTAGTCACGTAAAATTTAAAAATATTATTAATGCTGGATAAGTAACGAAACATCCCTTAGCCAATGAATTAATAAGACTTACCGCTTTCTAGAATTTCTTTAATGGCTCATTTAAAGAAAAAGTAGTGCTGTCTCTAGCAAGGGCCGAGAGATTCTTCAAAGGCCGAATTTTTCCGCCGGGAGAGCGAACGAGCGAACGAGCGAACGAGCGAGCGAGCGAGAAGGAAAAACCAATTTTGGAAAAGGAAGAGTCCTCTCTTCCTTTTCCAGGAGCGGCGAATGGTGGCGCATCTCGTGCAAATAGCGTAATACTCCCTGGAAACATACCGCAACATTCTCACGGCGGCGTATCCGACTAGCACATGGATGTGGCTGCGTTGGCGCTGCGCTCAGTCGAACCTTCCAGGCCCTCCTCTCTCCCTCACTCGCACTCGCACTCGCACTCTCTCTCTCTCTCGCTCTCTCTCGCTCTCTCCGGCATCCAAGGTCGCTCGTGCGAACGAACTGCGTACGCGCTCTTGGTGCCCCGTCTCTCTCTCTCAACCCCCTCTCCAGCGTCGACGGCCGTAGAGCCCGACAGTTGTTTGAAACCGCCATGGGGAGAGGGAGAAAGGGAGTCTACAACGCACAGGGTGACGAGGAGAAGAGCGAGTGCGAGAGAAAGAGAGAGCGAGTCGAACGAGCGATCGTTGGAAGTTTTTGAGGTAGGGGAGAAGTGCCGCTGCCAGTCTACTACACGCGGGGTGAAGGCTTCGTAAGATTCTCTCGTGTTCTGCAGTTTTGTATTGTACGGCGTGTGCGGTGCTCTCGGCCACGGAACTCTCCGACGCAGCGTCTCGTTCCTCGGCAATATCGTGTGCGCTCGAGTGCAAGGTTCGGTGAGTGTGCGGGTGCCCACATCGTCGCTATTACCGCGCGCGCAAACGCATCGACCGAGTGGGGGCGGGAAGCACTCCACGTCCTGTTCACGCTTAATGCCGGATCGCCGGCCACGGCAATCATCCTCAGCTGGCGCCACAGCTGGACCGCGCGTTCGCCGGCGGCATCATCGTCTGCGACCGAGGCGCGCGTTCAGCTTCTGAAGGTGAGCCCCGCAACATGACTATGTGCCGCCAACGTTGCCACCGCCGTAACGGTAATGTTACCGGCCGGCCTTAGAGGTTAGGTTTCAGCCCGCGCGAAATCGATCGATATGCAATGGGATTTGAAGCGTCGCGGATGTCCTCGGGTAAGGCGGGAGGGGTGAAGAGGACCGCGGAAGCTTCTTCGGAGCGACGAAGAGAGGTAGACCGAGGCGCCCGACGCGAGCGTCTCGCTCATCGATCGCGCGAGGGGTGCACGCACCCTGTGCACGCACACTCCGATGCACGCATTTACGGTCACAGAGATGCGAGCCCGTGTGCGTACGCATATGTCCGTTATATGTGCAGCCGGCGCGTGCCTTTTCAAAAGACGATTTTCGTTTATTCTACGGACCGACCGCCTGGCTACGGCTCTATTAAGAGCCTTTACATTTTTCTATCGCAGCGAGGAATTCGTTTCATGCTCGTTTTAAAATTTGTAAATAATTTGAGGGAGGCGGTTAACGTTGCGAGTGCCCTCGCTATAGAGCGAACAAATTTTTATTTTGCACCCGATACGCATTTTCTTTAGCTGACAATAAACCGCTATTTATTATCGGCGAATTTACGTACGTTCACAGTCGATTAAGCAGGTTTCCCGTCATTAATGCCTACGTTTATCACGTTACGAATTCATTTATTTTTACCACCTGGTTCTTATAAATTTCCTTGCGATTACTACCGCGTCTTACCACATTGAATTTCCTGAATATTTCTTAGAGTTTAGATAGACATGTTCCAAATCGTCGATAGTCTATTGTGGATCTTCCTTTTGCTTCTTATAAATTTCTAAACAAAACATCACCACTGATCGCTAAAAAAAATCACGCACAAGCTTACGTTACGTCGATGTTGGTATAAACGTTACAAGTTAAGATGCATTTTCTACCGAAAGACGATTCGATCTAATTTCAAGTAAACGGTTACTAAGTATCGTTAAAAGGTATTTTTGCTTTGAATTTATTCTTTTTTTGCCAGTGTATTCGAAAGGTTATTATCCGGAATCATAAAGCAAATTCAAACAATAAAAGCATGTAAAACTCGACGAGTTGAGCTGTTGTCGGCATTTGAATATTCAAACAACGGGACAAATCTTTCTTCACCGAAAGATGAAAGAGCGAGAGCGTGAGAGAGAGAGAGAGATAGAGAGAGAGAATTGCAAACGCCCATTAACCTACGAGTATTCTCAAGTAAAAGAGATACGACGCGGAGAAAATTCGTATTTATTACGTGCGCGCGCGCGGTATTGCGCAATATTACACCGAGAGTAAACTGGTTTTCCTCTCTCTCTCTCTCTCTCTCTCTCTCTCTTACGGAAGCGAATCGCGGGCCGAACGTTTCGGTCTGAACTCTCTTCCTTCCTTTCCACGCGTCGCCTTTCTCGCGTGATATTTTTACAAGCGCATCGCACTGCGTATATTCGTGGCGGCACAAAGGAAATGGAAATCAAAGTTCAAATTGGAGTTTCATTCCGAGACTTTTTCGGGAATCAAGGAAGCCAAATGTAACCGCGATATAGGGAAATGGCTGTGAAGAATCCGCTACTAAATGCGCTACTAAATACGCTACTTATTGCACCGGTGGAATTATATATTCACGATGTATATATTTGATAAAATCATACGTATAATTATTTTTGAATTTAAGAAAGTTATTTACCTTCAATCGGTATGTTAATTCAAACACAGAAGTTGAATCTCAGCTCATCGTTTTAATGTTTAATTTAAATTCATGATTAAGTTATTGCAAATGCCAACAACGCGATTTTCGATTGGTAAATGTCCAGTGATTGGAATATCGAATTAACGATTAGGCTTAAACTAAGATAAAAATGAATTTTTTCTTTCGGTACGCCCATTTACCTTTCTGGTGATGCAATAGAGAACAAAAAGTGAAACATCCAGCTTTGACTAAATTTTGTCTTTAAGTATTATAAATATACTTGAGTAGGAGTTTTATGAATTGAATAGTAGCAGGACAGTAAGGGAGTTGAGATGTTCGTCCGTGAATTAAATAATTCAGTCCGAAGTTCGGAAACCGGACGATCGCCCGAAGAGCGAGAGGAATGATAAATAGAAGTAGAGCCAAAGGCAAAGAAAAGGTGAGGTTATGGAACGAAGTTCTCGCGGGAGGAGCGTTAACCTCCCTTATCGCTTGCTCGCGATCGGAATTCCTGCACGAAGCTCCACGCGAATATCCTGGATGATTCTCTTGTCCCTCTCTTTTCTCGTTTACTGCGCGTCGACTTTCCCTCCGCCTCCCCCTCGTTCTTGCACTCCCTCCCCGCTCCCTCCTTGCCGCTCCACTAACAGCAACGTTGCTCTTTGTCCTGTCTTGAGAGCGAATGGTGCGAGCACCTCGTTTTCCGACTTAACATTGCCGTTTGAAATGGTGCGCGCGTGTTTACTCAAGGATGACGAGCAAACTAGAATTTAATTTTTCATTTTTATTTTTGTTTTTTATATAATTTGTTTTAAATAATATGTGCGTAACTTAGAAGTCGGGTTTTCATGATTTTAAAAAGAGCGAGCTGATATTTTAACAGATGTCTTTATCATAAAGTCAATGAACATAACAAGGTAACGCTATTTTTAGCAATTGTTGCTAAGCTATGCGGGTGGCAGCATATTACGTCGATGAGTTGAAAAACTTGGTAGTTGCTTCGGTGTGTAAAAACAGATGTATTGAAATCTCAAGTCCGTCATTTAAGAGCTCGAATTGAACAATTAAATAATTATGTAGTGCTTCAACGTGTTCAATATGGTATGGCTTATTAAACACAAGTTGTTTTATTAAAAGTGTTTTTTATCTATCGAGTTTAATGAAACAAGTAAACTTTAATTATTGATGAATGCAGAAACTTAAGTACTTATAATTTTTAATGTAAATTTTTCTGAAAATTTCAAATTGTATTTAAGATAACAGATTTCATTCGTGTGCGTGTAAAAGGATTACAGAGGAAAGATAAAAGAACATCTACTTGTTACGAATGGAATCGAAAATATATGGAAAAGTTAACTTATCAATGTTGTTGAATATTGAAATTTTGCTATTTCAGAAATACCTGAATTATTTCACAATATCGTCAGTCTTATCTTAAATAATTAAACGTAACGCCGCAAAGCAAAGAAATTTTTTAAAACGCTAAACTGACCACTTTATCGCACCAAGGAGTTTAGTGGGAAATGTAGTTCCATCGAGAAACGAACAATCCAGGAAAGAGATATAATAATTCAAAGAATTTCATGATTGGCTGCGATGGAGATACGTTTCCGGAAATACGCGAGTTCGCCGTTTTTTCTTTTTTTTTTTTTTTTTTTCTTCCTTTCAAGTTGACGTATCTGTTTACCGACATAACCGGATGAACCGACGAATACTAATTTCACGGGCCGACTTGACAGTCGCGGATTCTCTAGTGTTTGAGTTTCTGCGCGCGTGGTTACACGTGGTTTACGGAAGATTTGCCGGAAAAGGAAACGTATAAAAGCGAGGGTCAATGTTCCATTTGTGCACCGTGAATACATCTCAAAGTTTAGAACTTTTTATCGAAAAATGATCGAGAGTTAAGGGTTAATAATGTAGTTACTATTGAGTAACAGTGAAAGGTTTAATTATTTTTCTATGCTTAGCGTGTGAAGTATTTCATATGTTGTTAAGAAAATATTTTTTGTACGACAATCATGGAGTCAATATTTATCGATTCGTTACGTCCTTTTTAGACTAATATTCAGAAAATGTAAATTACGTCCTCATTGTGCAAAGAAATTGTTAAACATTTCTTGTAATGTGAACTTTATTTAAAAAGGTATTGAAAAAACGTAACAGTCACTTAAAATACAATGGAGCATAGATTTTCATAAATGAGTTGGTTAGATCATCTTGAAGACAATAATCAATGTATTTTAGGATACGTACAGTGATTCATCCATTGAAGATCGTTTCTAGATATTGAATAAAAAAAAGTAGGAATTAAAACCTATTCGAATGTTTGATCAAAACGCAAGAGAAACAATTTAGTGACGGTATACCTTGAATTTTGCGTTAAATGAATTTCAACTCCAGCATATCCAAAGAGTTAATAACCTCAATAGCCTCGAGTTGTAGTGCTAAAACTTCAAGGTCAAAAGTTTTCCCACGACAATTTTCCCAACTCCTTCGCACGCAAACCCAAGCCGGATAATGAAAGCGCGTAATCGATCACGTAAGCCAGTGCCGACTGAGGTCATAAACGACTATGAAAAAAAATTAATAATAATAATCATAAAAAGGAAAAAACGCATCAAACGCAGATCGGAACAGAAAATCAGGCCACGTCACGAATATCTTTGTTATATCTGGCGGTCAAGTACCAAGAGCGCGAATATCACCGTACAATGAATATCGCGCTTGAAAGACCACCGAAGAGAGAAAGAGTGGCTCGAGATACGCGAGTGAGAGAAAGAGGAAGGAAAAAGCAGAGAGGAAGCTAAACATTTCTTGGTTTACGCATGGGGAAGTCCAGAGCAATGTCAACATTTTAGTTTCCTTTTCTTTTTTTCATTGTTCAAGATTTGTGTTTTCCATCACAAAACTTACGTACGCGAGTCATTTCTCAATCTTCCTATGTATTACGTTGCCCTTCGAACAATATATACTTTTGTTTTCGACAGTAGTATTTTAAGTATTTGAACGAAAAATAAGTGTACAATTTGTGACTGTCGATTTTTTTAATTTTCCCTTTTAATTACTGTAACTTATGTCATATAAGTTATGTACTAACGTTGTATACAACTACTACAGCTTCTCTAGCTTATTAAAATATTCGTTAGTTCTTTAAATAGTAAATATTACCATCGATGTATTATTGTGACGTGGTCAAAATTTTCACGTAAATTTTGCACAAGTATTTTTTACGAGGATATATACGAATAAACATTGAACCAATTTCATCTTTAAAAAATATATTTCAATTATTGGCTGACAATAAAGCTGCGATAATAGAATTAAATTTATATTCAAAGTAAATCTTTAAAAGAATATAAAGAGTTATTTATTTTTATACCTGATATATTTTTATTTAACGGAAGTCATACGCGAATTAAGATTACTAGCTAGAAGGTACGAATATCTTTCAAGACATCCTTTCATTTATAATGTTAAAAATGTAATAGAAATTATTTCCAGTATCAATAGTATTACTTATTTAGCGAAAAAAAACAATATCATAATTTAAATGAAAAAAAAAAAGAAAGAAAGAAAAAGAAAAATCCAGAAATAGTAATAAAGGAATATTTAAAAATATCAAAAGTAAAAGAAAATAGAATCTTGGAATTACTATTACCGTTGTTGTTGTGTTGTTGTCGTTGTCGTTGTCGTTGTCGTTGTCGTTGTTGTTGTTGTTATCATTGTATACATAGTAGTAAATGATGGCTTAAAGTAAATTAATTAGCTAGTGTATCCATGTATTACAAAAATTTTCATTGCTTTTATTTGACATAATATGATTGAATAATCTATTTTGCGGCAAGTAATTTGTGCCAATTTTAGAAATACATTGATTATGTAATCATTAATATTGTTCAGTACCGACATTATTATTGTGACACATAAGACTGAAATATTAAAAAACGTTGTCACGCGAAGCCGATATTATAATAAAAATGGAATGAATTATATATTATACGATTAAAATGTCCAGAAGAATCATATATTGAAAGAGGTTTAACAAATTCCACGGCAGGGCGTTCGCTTTTGGCAAAATTGAATCGCAAAAGCTGTATAAAATGATAGCATTCGAAGTCTACTCTTAGCCTTGATTTCTTCAAGTCAATGCGTACAATTGGACGCGGGGGCCTAAATAACTTCTTTCGTAGTAATGCACGAGTCAATCGGTCTCCAATACAAGCTAAAATTTCGCTCGATCCGGGGATGGCAGGCACCATCCTCGATGATACCAAAGGGAAAAGAATAAAGCGTAGTGTAGCGAGAACGGCAGTTATTCAAACCCGTTGAATATCGTCGATTCAACTGGAACTCAACGAGCACTCAAATGGAATTCCTTGACCGGAATAGACGCGGTCAAGCGTAATCTTTATCGAGGCTACATCTGTTTGGCGTCAGGTACCCGATCCTGATCCAACTTGCCGATCATCGAGCGACATTTTCGCGTTTCCGCTCAACCGTGCGCTCTCGGCTCCGAATAAGCGAGGAAAAAAAAGTCGGGGCGCGGGCGTGCGTTGACCCTCGGCTGCTAGGTGTTCCTGACCTTGGCGTGAGATAAAGAGCGGAGCGCGCCGTGGACGAACGGAGAAGGATACGGGGAAAGAGCGGACTAGCGATTTAATTAAAGGTGGGAGTCGCGTGTTGCTGCTGCTGCTGATGCTGCCGCTGCTGTTGTATGCGCGGATAAAGGGGATGAGGGTGGATTCCACGACCGCTCCCGTCCCTTCCTCCAACGATCGCTCTGCGCAAATTTACCCTCACGCGAAAATTAACGCTCGCTTTCCGGTTGATTTCGAGGTCCGGGGCGGAACGTAGCCTATGTCTATTAGAAGAGTAAAAATCGTAGCACACAAAGAGAGTGAGCAAGGGCAACATTATCGACAGTTTGCGACTCGTATTCGACTCTTAATTTAACGAAAGACTTTAATTTTACTCGGAGTTCTATTAACTGTGACGAATATTATTATTTTCCATGAATTTACATTATCTTAATACGTCTTTGAGGTTGCGCAATATAAATGCGAAAGTGAACTTTAAGTAGCATCGTTAATCATGAGATATTCAAGTAAGTCACTTTCGTGATTAATAAGCGCATTAAAGTTTGAGTTTAAAAAAATTATGTCAACTTTTCTTCACGTTCTCGTTTTTTCTGGATAGAAAAAAATCGTTTTTTTTTCTTTTCTTTTTTCTTTTTTTTTTTTTCTTTTTTTTGATTTACGAAAACAATGTCATTGGTCCCACGGCGAGTGATCTTCGAATGGCTAAAAACGTTATCGTAGGAATGTAAACAAAGGATCTCCCGGCAGGTTGTATTATTCCGCAGGATATATTACTGGCAACTTTTTCATAAAATACGCGAGAGACGCGAGGAGAAAGGAGTAGCAGAAGGTGATAGCGGCAAAGAGGAGGAGAGGCCGAGAGAGAGAGAGAGAGAGAGAGAGAGAGGCGTATAAATAGTAAACAAGATGAGCCTGTACCGATTACGTTCGTGGGAATGCCGCGTCGTGCGAGATACTCCTCGTGGCAATTCACCGCACTTAGGCGTTACCACGTATTACACGTGCATCCAATTTTACTGCTGTCGATTTCATCGCGCGCGCCTACGTGGCTTCTTTGGAAGCTCTTACTATATTTAGACGCGCGTCAGTATAAGAAAGAGATAGACAGTGTCAAGGGGGGAGAAGCCTCGCGCGTTCGTGAGTCGAGCGAATGAGAGGAGAGAGAGGCTCCTTCCAGTTGCTTGGGATGATGAATGATGAGTCGATTTCGATTTATTCCTTGCTGGCTTGATAATATTCACCGTGTGTCCGCATATTGAGAAATACAGTTTTATCGGCGCCGCTCGTATTACGTTTCCTTACGCATGACTTTTTATATACATTCGCGTGTTTTCTACATTATCATTATTTTATCCTCGTAACTTTTATTATGCACTTGGAATACTTGGAACAAACCGAGAATAGCTCCTTCGCCTATTACCGAGAATTCACGATTCTCTATCAACGCCACGGCGTATTATTGATATTAATCCATTATGCCGACTATGGATGGGCTCTTTGTCGGCCTATTTGTCGGCCCATTTGTCGGCCCATTTGTCGGCCTATCCATCCACATAGATTCAAGGATTACGCATCTATTTGCTAAATAATAATCTGTCGTAATAATCGAGTAAATAAATTAACCACTACGTTATCCATTGGGCGCCAGTGTTCAAATCGATGAAATCAGGCAAATTTACATTTCGACGGAGAATAGAGCAGCAAGTTTCTAGGAATGTTAAGCACGTACGGTGGGGTTGCGAAAGCACATCCTCATAGGCCCCGTCGATCCTCTTTACCGCGTACTTAACGAGCACAGCGAACAAGAGAGAAAGAGTAGTGAGGGGTTCGTGCCACTTTCGATCTCGCAAAAACGTCGGAACTGCCTTAATTGGATCTCTGATCTAGCGATCACCTCGTGCTCCTGCAGTTTTATTTCGATTACCCTTGCACTGCCCGAGGCCTTGTTAAGTCGCGGATCTCGCGCTCTGCTTCACCTCGGAAACTCAATTATGGAATTGTAATATATGTCGATAAAAGCCACGCCGCGCCGAGTTTAGCCGTTGATCTTTCTCGTTGCAATTGTAATCATTTTTTACTTTGCGTTATTCGAATGCCGTGCGAGCACACCTCAAGCGACTGCCACAAGGTCGCACGTTTTACCCCGACTACTTATATTTATACATTTATACGTATACGTGAGTATATGAAGCTGCGCATCGATGTTATCTCACGAATGATTTACAAAAAATTGTTCAAGCTCGAAAAGAGCTTCGTCAAATTATTTTCCGTCCTTAATATCCGCGAACGTTGCAGATTTCAATGTTCATTAATTATAACTACGTAATTTGTAATCAAGGCATAATCTTTACGACTAGTTACTGTAAAATAAGTACAGCTTAATTCGTTATACTTGTACGTAATGCTGATGTAGTTCAAAAAATAAAAAATTTCGCCTCGTAACGAAACGAAACGCCCTCTATGTTTATTTCGCTATATTTATTCGTGTACATATTCATATAGATGTAGAAAAGCTCATGGCTGTGATGTCACAATTAAGGCCTAAGTTTGGACCCGTGGCGCCTCTACGGACACCTTCCTCTTACGAGAAGAATGTAAAAACAACTCTTTATCGATCCGATTGTTTTCAACGGTGACAAAAAATAATCAATGCAGTTAAATCGTAGGTCGATAAATGTTTACCAACAATTTACAAGGGAAGGGGGATAGTCGAGTATAAAATTCAGCACTGGAATCGCATTATCGTATCACTTGTTGCTCTCGTACATTTACTTTCATTATCGATTTAAATCGAAAGTAAAGACTCTATTATTAATTAGTTTTGACATGATTATCGGCAAAGTATTTTCATCAATTCCCGTCGACTCGACGATCGCTCGTCGCTCTTTCTGAACACGTTTCTTTCTGTTGACAGGTATGCCGGTTGACTGAAGATGGCCTCGCCGACACCGTCGCTGGAATCGCGCGCGAATTCCCTCGGCTCTCTGGCCTCGCTCTCCCCGCTGACAGTGAGCGGCAGCTCGCCACCGGCGAGCGACTCGGCCATCTGCGACGTCGACAGCTGCGACTTGTGTCTCGACGCTCCGCTCGCCAAGCCCGGCGACGCGCCCTGCCCGCACTGTCGTCTCGGCGCCGGCGGTAGCAGCGCCTCCAGCGGCTCGACCGGCCTCCCCACCACCACCCCAATTGGCCACCAACAGCATCAGCAGCAGCAGCAACAGCACCAGCAACAGCAACAGCATCATCATCAGCAGCAGCAGCAGCAGCAGCAGCAACAGCAGCAGCAGCAACAGCAGCAGCAGCATCATCAGCAGCAGCAACAGCAGCAACAACAGCAGCAGCAGCAGCAGCATCATCAACAGCAACAGCATCAGTCCGGCCCTAATAACGGCCAAGCGCCGACGACGGCTGCCGGCGGAGTCCCCTGTACCGGCTGCAAGTCCACCGAGTCCGACGCCGTAGCGCGTTGCTTCGACTGCGCCAACTTTCTCTGCCCCAACTGCGTAATGGCCCACCAGTTCATGCACTGCTTCGAGGGCCACCGGGTCCTCAACCTCGGCGACGCCAAGCTCGGCGAACCCACCTCCACCAATGGTCTCGGCGAGCCCAAGCCCAGTGCCGGCCAGGTCGCCGCCGTAGCAGCGGTCGCGGCCGCCAACTCGGGCCAGGCCCACGGGGCCGGCAGCCCCCTGCTCGTTAACGGTGGCACCAGCGGCGCCGAGAAGGCCCTCTTCTGCCCACGACACAAGAGCGAGCTCATCAAGTACTATTGCCGCACGTGTTCCGTGCCCGCCTGCAAGGAATGCTCCCACGCGGAGCACCCGACTCCGCACCACGACTGCGCTCACATCTCCGAGGTAGGGCCGCAACAGATAGAGGCAGTGGCGCGCGCCGTCCAGGACTGTCGCGCCAAGGCCACGGAGATACGCGCGGCCGTCAAAGCCGCGGACCACGGCGCCGCCCGACTTCAAGTTCAGTACCACAAAGCGCAGAACGAAATTAACGACACCTTCCAGTTTTACCGCTCGATGCTCGAGGAGCGCAAGCAGGAGCTCCTCAAGGAGCTCGAGTCCATCTTCTCGGCCAAGCAGATATCCTGGGGCGTGCTCACGCAGAAGGCCAACGAGATGGCCGACAAGATCCAGCAGACCTGCGAGTTCGTCGAGCGGCTCACCAAGTACACGACCGTTACCGAGGTGCTTATGGTCAAGAAACTCCTCGATTCGAAGCTCCAGCTCATGATCAGCTACAGCCCGGACCTCGGCGGACAGGCGGCCGACCTCGAGTTCGTCAGCAATTACCAGGCGATCCAGGTCGGTGTGCGCAACACCTTCGGCTACGTGCGCAGTAACAGCGAGAGCAACGCCGGGCCCAGTAAACAGCCGCCGATCGCCCGTCCGACGGCCGTGGGCGGTGGCACCGGCTGCGGGCCTGGTAGCGGGGGCAGCAGCAGCGGCGCCAGCAGCGGCCCCGGGAGCGCGGGCTCCCTCGGAGGATTGCTCCTCGATCGGCCCTACAGCAACGGCCTCGTCTCCTCCACCGGTTCCAATTGTCCCAGTGGCTCACCCTCGCCCTTCGAGAGCAGCAGCAGCCTCATCTCCAAGCGCTTCTCTTCGGCCAACAGCCTCGGGCCCTTCTCTACGAGCATCAGCGAGCTGAACCTCAACGGGATGAGCAATCCTTATGAGAAGTGGAGCAACGGGGGCTCCGAGGCGTATCCGGTGGCGGTCACCGGCGGCGAGCACTTTCCGATGCCGGGGGCGGTCGCGGCGGCACAGGCCGCTCCTGCCGACTCGGTCCTCGAGCTCACCTCCAAGCTCATGCCTGCCGCCGCTATCTTCCCGCTCAAGTCTCAGATCAAGCGCCAGAAAATGATCTACCACTGCAAGTTCGGTGAGTTTGGCGTGCTCGAGGGTCAGTTCACGGAGCCGTCGGGGGTCGCGGTGAACGCGCAGAACGACATCATCGTCGCAGACACCAACAACCACCGCATCCAGATCTTCGACAAGGAGGGCCGCTTCAAATTCCAATTTGGCGAGTGCGGCAAGCGCGACGGACAGCTGTTGTACCCGAATCGCGTTGCGGTGGTGCGCACCTCGGGCGATATAATCGTCACCGAGCGCTCGCCCACCCACCAGATTCAGATCTACAACCAGTACGGGCAGTTCGTGCGCAAGTTCGGAGCCAACATCCTTCAACATCCGCGTGGCGTCACCGTCGACTCTAAGGGCCGCATCGTCGTCGTCGAGTGCAAGGTCATGAGGGTCATAATCTTCGACCAAGCGGGCAACGTCCTGCAAAAGTTCGGCTGCTCGAAGCACCTCGAGTTCCCGAACGGGGTCGTCGTCAACGACAAGCAGGAGATCTTCATAAGCGACAATCGCGCTCACTGCGTTAAGGTATTCAACTACGAAGGTTCTTACCTAAGGCAGATCGGCGGCGAGGGCATCACAAACTACCCAATCGGGGTGGGAATCAACGCGGCCGGCGAAATCCTTATCGCTGACAACCACAACAACTTCAACCTGACGATCTTCACGCAGGACGGACAGCTCGTTTCGGCCCTCGAGTCCAAGGTCAAGCATGCCCAGTGCTTCGACGTCGCGCTCATGGACGACGGAAGCGTTGTGCTCGCGAGCAAAGACTACCGACTGTACATCTACCGCTACGTGCAGGTGCCCCCAATCGGCATATAGAGCCGCGTCCAGCGCCAGTAATGACGCATCCCCTTGTGCGCCGGCTCGCCCTGGACCAAATCAACACACCGACGGGGGACTCTCGAGGAACGCAAGTGTGTGTCTCTATTGTAAGCTGTGTCCTCTCGTTTCTCTGCGACAACGTCTACTTCGGCCCCTTTTTTGTTTTGTTTCTTGTACTTTTGTTTGTTACCTTCCTTATCTTACTCGCTCACTCTTTCACCGTTCTTTTCTCTCTCTCTCTCTCTCTCTCTCTCTCTCTACACGCGTACATACATATTTATATACGCGCCACACACACACGTACATGCACACACCTTTACCTAGTTTTGACTTCATCTCCGTACTATTTTTCCTCTGCGTTTTATCGTAAATGCGTTAGAGAACGCCCCTCGCGTTTTTTCTCATCATCTCTCTCTCTCTCTCCCTCGCTCTCTCTCTTTTTCTCTCTTTCTCTCTTTCTCTCTTTCTCTCTTCATCTCTCTTTTCACTTCTCTTTTTACCTGCGCGTGTGACAAAAAACTCTCGAAAATTGGACGGTAAACATTACGTGGACATTCCTTGAGTAACTATAAGACGGACGCTGAAGAAGAACACGCACGTGTTACTTCGTATACGCGGTAGTTTTTAATTGTGCTTGAGGTTATAGGAGAGGAAGAGAGAGAGAGAGAGAGAGAGAGAACGAGATAAATTATTACATGGACAACTGTTTAAACAAGAGACGAACTCACCAAGTGATATACGTATATTAAATAAATTGAGTCCATGGAATAAAAGCGAATTTAAAGTTGAGAGCAAATTCGGAGAGATCCAAATCTAGAAAATAGTCGACATTATTCTTTGTTTTTGGTAAGCAAGAAGGCAAAGAGAAAAAAGGGAGTGTGAGAGAGAGAGTAGGAAGAGGGTGATCTACTACGAACGAGAATTGGAAAGGGTTGAAAAATGAGAGAGATCAGAGATAAGAATTGAAGATAAAACAAACGCGCGACAAAACTTACTTGTTAATGTTGTTATAAACTGAAAATACTGTTGTTGTTGTTTAGTTGTAGAGCTCGCCGCCGCTAGTCACTTTTCCCTCATCCCCACTCCCTTTTTATATATTTCCATCTTCGTCCTTCATTTCATCGTCATACTTCACCGAATCCGAAACGAAAAAATTTATTCTTCCGGAATCTCGTGTAAGTGTATCTTTCCTTTTTCCTAAATATGTGTTTTTTTTTTGTATTTTTTTTTTTTTTTTGTATTTTGTACGTTTTATTATTTTTTCTATGTTCTGTTGACAATTTGACTGTGTACTCGAGGCACATCCCCTTCTCGAAATAGATTGATTAAAAAATAAGGCACGATGTGCGAGATTGCGACGTGAAAAAAAGCTAGAGCGAACGAGAGAAGTGATATCTCTACTACGTTATTTAGGTGGCGATTTTGTTAATAATTTTTTATTTTTTCCAATTCTCTTGCCTCGAGTCTTGACAGGGGCTACAACAATTTGCGCGCATTTCTTCGGCAAACGAAGAGAATGACTCGAGAACAGATAAAAGCAAAAAGACCGAAGTGACGCGGTGATGAAACGGGAATTAATGGAAAGAGATTTTTCCCCATACGTAGTTCTTCATTGCACACATTTGCATTTGTAATAATCATCGTTAATTATCAATCCCATGTAATTATGATCACTCGCACTACTCTATTAATATTTTTTATTATTAATAATATTATTATTTCTCATTATTATATTTTTATTATTATTATTATTATTATTATTATTATTATTACTTTTTATTTTACGACATAATTAGTGCTTTTTGCGTACTGCCGCGTATAATAATTATTGTTTAGTTTGTACTGTATTACTTAGTCATAATCGACGATCGCCAATTTACGAGCGTAAAACAGAGAAAGAGACGTGTGAGCATGTGTCAAACTACTCAAGTTTAATAGTTATATGCAAATGTGTTTTTCCGTTTCTTTTTTACGGCAGCGACTACACGTCAAGCAAACGAGCAAAAGAAAAACATGTTAAGAGAAGAATTGATAGAACTAGCAAATTGATGATAAGCAGTAGTCTCGAACTTAACACGGAAATGTCCGCGTTCGAAAAGTACGCATTATCTGTATTTAGTGTGTTTTCGAACCTAATTTCCGCTGCTATGCTGTATTTTTATTACTAGATTTTTTTACCACGACGACTCAATGCATGATAATGGATTGTTTTTTTTTTTCCTTTCCCCCCCCCTTCATACCTGTATCTATTA
The DNA here is from genome assembly GCA_018907045.1 of Wiebesia pumilae. Taxonomy (NCBI): domain Eukaryota; kingdom Metazoa; phylum Arthropoda; class Insecta; order Hymenoptera; family Agaonidae; genus Wiebesia; species Wiebesia pumilae. The sequence goes on from JACCHZ010000127.1 coordinate 7,763,827, forward strand.
CTTTTTTAAAAATGTTTGTGCGAGAGTCGCCGGTTATCGACCAAGAGTCTCTTATTTATCATTTGTACAAAAATTTGTTATATAAGTTATGAAAAATTCTTGAGATGACTCAGCGTTACAGCGTCCAAATAGTATTACGTAAATTAACTTTTGTTTTTATTGCGGAATCGCGCATAACTCGAACAATTTTTAACAAATTTTTATAAACTAGGAGCGAATTTCTCCTCACGCTTGGTGACAATCATACAAAAATCGTTATAGTGGTAAAAACAATGATTACCAGTAGTTAACATTCGCGAACAAATCGATAATAAGCGGCTCCGACACAGGCTTCAATTATTTTATGGTAAAAGAACAGAACGTGACAGTTGTTTTTCGTTCTTTTTCAAATAAAATGTAAAAGGCGGATGAGAAAGGAAGTAAGGAAGGAAGTTGAATTCCCCTTCAGTATTACGCGCTCGGTTTGACGTTTTCGAAACTCTCCGAGCCCTTTTGTTTCCTTCGTGCGTTTTTCTATTATTATTTTATTAATAATTAATGATTATTGCTTAGTGTTTAAATAAATGAAAGAGAAACAGAAGAAATAATCGTACGAGTTTACAGACGTCGTGCTTTCATCTTCATTATACATTTTTTTTTAAATCGTAATTATAAAAGGAATAAAACGGGCGATTAGTCGAATCGCGTCACTTTTTCCTACAATGCGAGATCGCCGAAGCTCATTTTTGTACGATCCTCTTCCTCCACATCCGTTGTGTTTTTCATTTATTATTACTATTACTATTATTACTATCATTATTATTGTCATTATTGTCATTATTATCATTATCATCAATATTATTATTTTTGGTATGATTATTAGAATCCTTTTTTATTATTTCTTTTTTAGTAGTGTTGTAGTCTGATAGTGAGTAACGACTTGTAAATCTTTCACATAAGAGTTTATATTTTCTTCCTATGTCTCTTTATTTTTTATCTGTTAACTAGATTTTTTTTCCTTTTTTTTTGTTCTATTTTGTTTTTATTATTCTTCTTTTCCGTTCATGTTTCTCAATTTTTTTTGTATTTTTCAAAATACTTCGTACGAAGCGTAACAATAAAATACTAGCAAAGCCCAAGTCTGTACTTGTGAACGGGTAAAAGTGGTCCCTTAGTTGATCGAAATTCTCATTGCACTGTTCAAGCGTATTCGCGAACATAAGTATTAATATACAAATTACGATTCCTTCTCTAAGTTTTTTATCGTCATCATCATCGTCATTTTTATTATTATTATTATCATCATCATCATCATCATCATCATCATCATTATTATTATTATTGTTGGATGAGTCGCGCGTTATTTTTGCCGGGCTGTATCCCGGCATGTGTTTCATTTCCTTCATGCATGTGTTTTTTTATCATGCGATTTAACGTCGTTTTCATTATTATTATTATTATTATTATTAATTATTACTTATTCATTATTATTACTTATTAATAACAATCCCGACATTTCGAGCATCATTTATTGTTGCATCGCACTTTTTTTTTCTTTTTCTTTTTCTTTTTTTTTTTTTTTTTTTTTTTTTTTTTTTATGCGCAGAGCGTTATTGTTCTACCGTGCGAAAGAAGTGGCAATTCGGTGAGGATCTTTGTCTCTTATACTCCTCTCGTGACTTTTATTTAATAAACGGAAACTTATACGATTTCGCCGTGGTTTTCAATTGATTTTCGTCAACACGCTTGATCAACGACCAATGTAAGCGGCAGCTTCAATACTTTTCGGGTTTTCTCGATGTGCTTCAAGGACTTTCGAAACGTAAGTCTGGCTGAACGCAAAAGTCTACTTTTGAGGGAATGCGTGTTAAAAAACCAAGCAATTTCACACGAAAGAAAACTTTGTCGTTATAACTGTTATTTAATACGCTCGTGAATCCGCTCTCCAAAACTCCAAAAAACACTTTGAACTCGGAGTGTATTTGTCATTTTTACAGAATAAACTTATTTTAACTATTTTGAGAGATATATATTTCTAATGTTTGTTAAATATCCTTTCAGATCATTGAAACGGTAAAGAATGTAAACATGAGTATAAATATCGATCTAAGCCATAAATTGAAATATTAGTATTTTGTGTGATACTGCAAGAGACCAACTCTCGTTTTCCCTCAAAGCGGAGGTTCATTGATACAATGTTAATTTGGCAAACGCACACATGTACTTATTCTGACACCGTGCACTCGTTAACTTTTAACTTTTTGTTTTTGTGTAATGATGAAAATGCGTGTCTTGTCGAATACGTTTCCGTTTGAGCATAACGCGGAATTTTAGTAAATTGACCGAAGACCGATACAGGCTTGTTCATGCATTTGCCACTGATTTTAGAAAATCTCATGAAAATTAAAGACTCTTAACGATCACAGCTTTGTGAGAAAATACTGGCATAAGATTTCGCGATGAACGTCGGCTTCTTTCGTCGATTCCCTCCATTGAACTTCCAACAAAATGAGAAGCAACGCGATATGTAAATATAACGTGGGCGTTTGAAACTTTTCCTTGATTTTTTCTACGCAGTGATAGATAAGTCGAATAAGTTTCGCAGAACTGATTTAACTCTTTTTACTATTGATTATTGTGTTAATGTTTTGTACAAAAAAAGTTGATCGATGCGGAACAAATCCTAGCTGATGCAGAACGAAATTTTTCCGAAGAGCAGCAAAACAACAATATGGGACAAACTGTGAAAAAAAATAATAAAATTAAATAACTATCGTTAAGTATCTAACCGGGCAGTTTTTGATATCACAGGAAAAATCGTATTTTTTTTATTAATTGAGCATACTCGCGTTAAGTAAATCTCAATCTGAAGTACATCTGAAATACACTGACTAATTTAATACACGACGGATTTTCCGGTGTCGCGGTGCAAGATTTTTTTTTTTTTTTTTTTTTTTTGTTTTTTCACTTCGAGAGCAAATTCATAAATATCCATTCCACTCTTGCCGAAAGTGCGACCACGAAAACGGATGACGCGCAGACCTGATTTTTTGTTCACGCGCTCACGTGTTTGTCTATGCGCGCGACCGACGATAATAGAATTAAAAATATATATATTTTTTTAACTTCTTTCCTCTGTTTCTCGTTATGAGCTACGGATTTTGTCCTCGAAACCCTCGCGAATTTGCACCTTTTTTATATATACATTTGGTTGAATGTGCATGTTTGTGTGACGTTATATATGAGTGGAGAGGCAAGTTTCGAGGAAAACCGAGACCGAATGGAGAAAGGGAAAGCGAATATGTAGTAGTCGAAAAAATGACGAGTACGAAAGAAACTCCGGAGAACATTGCATACGCGACACGACAAAGGGAAAATGAACGCGAAACACTACTGTCTCTCTTTTGTATGGTTTGTTATGTTATTATTTTAAATGATACAACCCAATTGTTCTTAATTTAAATGTAAAGCGTATTTTTGTTTGTTTTTTAGTTATTTTTTTGTTGTAAAATGCTTTTTAATAATATTTTCAGTTCACATTACTCCATCAACTGTGTTTTTATTTTATTTTGACTCCCTTTTTATTTATGTTTTCTACCCACATCCTATGTCTGCCTTATTCATCTCACGCATCCCCAAATGTCTAAACCCTTGCTCTTTGAGTTCCTATGGCTTGAGAAAAAAATCGACAGATTTCTAAAAAGTGCCGGATTTCATTGCCAAAACGGTGAACCCTTCGAGTACACGAAGAGTAATTAATTCGTCTCTATAATTGTTAAGATTTGAAGGGTTCGACGTAATTAATGAAAAGCAGAAAAACGATAAAACATTCCACACCAGCAAAAAAGGCAGCAGCAGCAGCACAAAATGTTGGCTTCGAGATTCCGGTGCTGTAATAACAATAATTCGATGGAGCTATGAAATTAATATGTGTAGTTTTGAGCGAAGACGATGAAGAGAGAAAAATTTTCGCCCGACTGGCGAAAGGAAAACGTGAACGTGTCTGTCTACACATTCCAGGTCCTTTAGTGATCAACGATCAGCTGTGTTTTTTCTATGTAAGCGTAAAAAATAATAACGATACTCGAGCGAATTTTTTTAACTTTAATAATAATATACCGACTTCGTATATGGACTTATTCAAAAAAAGAAAAAGAAAAAAAGCGCGGGTTGTTTCCTCGATTACATTGACTTTTTTTGAAGTTGAAAAATAATAGAAGTATTCTAGCAGAAATTTCGTCGAGTCTAGTCATGGACAAAGAAAAAGTTTTCCAGTCAAATGTGGCGCGAAAAAAATTGTTTATTGGGCGAATTGTGAGAAAGTCAAAAGGAATATTTTAATGAACGAAAAGAAGTAACCGAGACGACTATAATTTTTATAATAAAAAAGACGAGCACGAATTTCTGCTGGGATAAAAGCTAAAGCGCGAGGAATTCGCACGAGGATTGCATCATTGTTAAATTTCGTTAACCATTGTTAACGAAAAAAGAAAACTATTTTCCATTTCGCCCTTGATTTCACGAATTTCGTTAACAGTTGGCAAGGGGGTGAAAAAATGCGTTGGCGCATGGATTAAAATACGATAAAGCTTTTACTTTCACATATCAAGGAAAATGATACGTATGTAAGACTGAACTCAAGGGAGAAACGTCAAACCCAATCCTCTGCTGATTTTACGCGCGAAGCTCCAGACTTATGCAACTTGCAGTCGAATAATACTTTACATGCAAATTGTCGGCAAAGTTTTCTCGAGCGCGCCTATTAAACTAATAAATCACGCTTGTTTCCGAAATGATGAGTTCTTGGCTCGCGGAATTTAAAATTCAAGCTTCTGTTCGACAATAGAAGGCCTGCTTAACGGAGACCAGCGTAAGAATGAAGTAATTACGATAAGCGAGTCATTAACGTTCGTCGGCTGTGACCTTGGATTTGAAAGCTTGCAAGCAGCTGGGCATCGGTGCGTCGCCGAAATTCGAAGGCTTTTCGCGTTTCACATATCAATTGTTAAAGCTTGGGGACGAAGAAAGCGAATTTCCTCGACGCGAACCGAGTGCATTATTCAATTCATTGATCTACGGCTGAAATAAAGCTTCTAAGCAACCACTGGAACAGACGTTGATGCTTCACCGGGGATTCCGGTTCGCCCAGTGCACCCGTGCGTCGTTAAGGGGAATGATAGTTATTATTTTAAAAGTAATAAAAGAGGGCAAAACTATTGCAAGATAGTAACGAAATCGTGATACGAATATGCTAGTCGCATTTGTTGATGAGACAATTTTAACGATATACGATATTACGTACAGTGATGGAGTTGCGGGGAAACGAGCGGAAAAATCGTTCTATTATCCGAAGCACTCACGTAATTAATGTACACTGGATGATCTAATTTTAACGCATAATTCTTAAGGTTCATAAGGTTAATAAACAACAACAACAATAACAATACGAAAAAAGATACAATGCGTTCAAAAGAGAAAAAAAAGCAAGATACGAGAAGAAAGAGGAGAAAGTTTCTGCGGCGCTCGGCGATTGATTACTGGTTATTAAAAGTAAAATAACAAACAAAAAAACAAATTTTTAGGATTTAGCGTTCGGATAGATGATACATATATTTTTGTACGTTCGCAAAATGTGCGCAAAAAAGCAGAACGAGCGCCCAGCGTTTTTTTCTCTTCGCGGGACTTCTACTTTGTTTGGATATTGAAAGCCGAAGGAGAAAAAGTATCGCAAGATGAGATATTTAAATTGACGTCTCGTATTCTTAAAAATTGCGAATGATGCATTTGTTCGTAATTAAAAAAATATATATATAATGCACACTATTCTTCCCGGGCCCAAATAATGTTATACTTGTGAAAGAAAGGAAAAGAAACTAGAGAAGAAAAAGGCGTAGAGGGAGGGTTTGCATAGTTGATCACTATTTTTCATTATTAATATTATTATTAATATTAATACTACTTCATACATTATATTGTTGCATGCCTAGTTAATGTATTAAGAGAAAAGAGCGCGAAAAAAATACGCCAAATTCGATGGTTAAGGATTAAAACGATTGATTCTAAGATGTTAAGGATCTTATTAAATATAAGGAAATAATTATAAGGAAAAAAAATCTCTTCGCTTGTAGTGCGAATACTCGTTTTCGTTATTTTCTAATAGTCACGTAAACAACTAATTCTTTGTACGCGGGCGCGTGTTCAACGGCGACAAGCGCAAAGGTAATAATACCAAATCAAGAGAATTCAAAGCCAAAAAGTTTGCCCGGATTGATGCAAAAAGCGCAAAGTTGTATTAAAAAATGAAAAAGAAAAAAAATTAAAAAAAGGCTAATAACTCCGAGGAACTCAATTTTGAACCCAATCGAGACTAAAGATTTGTCATTTCGAGAAAAATCCAAGCGGTCACGAGGATTTTACCGATAATGAGAAAACGCACTCCAACACACGACATCGAATCGAAATCAATTTTCCCGTTTCAAGGAAACTCGAATGTTAATGCAATGATCAGGCGTTAGAGCTAAAATTGGTAACGCATGTAGTTGTTAAGTTCTTGAAAGTCAAGGGAAAACTAAAGCACTGCAGTAAGTGTAAAAGGAAAAGTAAGGTATAAAGGAGAATGTAGAAGAGAAATAAGATATATAACGAGGACACTTGATAAATACTTGATTGCATATTTTAAGCACTTTGTTTCTGGTAAGACTGACAAATCAAACTAAAATTAAAACAATTTGGAAAGGCTTCAATCAAACACCTTCCATCCCGTCAATCAAACGCGATACCACAGTCGTAGTAATAGCAGGGAAAGAGAAAAATTAAAGTTTATAAAGAGATAAGCAAAAAAATACTTTGGTTTGATTTTCATAAGGTTACCCGATGAAATCGAGCCTAACCGTGAAGAAAAAAAAAACAGTTTTAATGTGCACGGGGTAATGGGATATTCGTGCGAGGTGTATAAAAGATGCGTTATTTTTCTCGAAGAAAAGAAATTGAAAGGGAGATGATAGGAAGCAGGACCGTCCATGTGACTACAAAACTTAAAAAAAGATGAACTTAAAAAGAAGAGTTGAAGTAAAAAGTGAGATTTTCGCTATTTTTCTCGTTCCATCGAGAGACACCGTTAAATATTATTGTATATCACACAGATGTTGTTGCACAAAAATTTTCTTTAACGGAAGGAAGCTGTGTTTCTCGTCGCTTGATGTATTTTAACGAGAACGGATAAAAGGAGAAAACATAAAAAAACGACAATATGAATATTATGTAATACCTTTTCCGTTCCCTCGTGAGACTCGCTGTTGAAGAAATATTAAAAAAAGATGAATAAATACAAATTAATGAGGGAGAGGGAAGCATACATCGTTTTTTGCGCTCCAAGAAATGAACGCATATGCAAAATTGGCGAAATACGAATAACGAGAGATGTATTGGCGGGAAATTCGATATAAGTATAAAATTAAGTAATAATTGGATGTTAAGAATAAAAAAAAAATTATGGTAAACATTGTAGAATTAAGGAATTTTTCGCTCTAACGTTGAGATTTAAGGGCGCGTTTAATTGTTTTTCGTACGTTTGAACAATATCTAAATGAAAGTCTAATGAAATCGTAATAATCTTTTATTGAAATATTCAGAAAAATTACTCACAATACGCGTGATTATACACAAAGAGAAGCAGGGAAAAAACACACTTTTACTGAAAGTAAGAAAAACAAAGTAGCCCGAGGTTAAAAGCGTCGGAATGTTTTTTTCATCGGCCATTTTGTGGTGCCGCCCGCCATCTTGTTATTAAATTTTAAGTGTATACTTATACATACATATTATTATATATAACAATTGAATGTCTAGTCATGGCCTCTTGAAAAAAACCTCTGCTACTTTGTACTGTGTATTAACAGGATACAAAAAGATATATTTAAAACTAAAAATCTAATTACTTAATAATTACGATAGTCAGTAGATGTAGACGACTAATGATATATTCGAATATATCATAGTAACCATTTATTATTATCATTATTACTATTTGACGTATTTATTATTGATACTATTATTTTTGTCATTAAAAGTCGAAATTATTGTTTACGGTTAGGTTGCCTCATAATCCTAGGAAGATTGCAAATTTTATTGCCAAAGTCACTATATTACCTATTATTACAATTATTATCATTATTATTATTGCTATTGCTATTGCTATTATCATTATTGAAATTATTATTAGTATTATTGCGAACTCTATTTTTTATTGAATGAGAGAGAGAGAAAGAGAAAGTTAAAAGCGAGTCGCAAAGTTATATTTAAATAATTTATTTTTTATTACCACGTAAGCATTGTCGTGATTCTTTCCGTCAAACATAATTCATATCTAATTACTAACTTTGTATACATGTATTTAAATATTCATTATTATTGATAGTATTTATTATTATTACCATTACTAACTATTATTATTGCGTGATGTACACGAGGTACATAATAATAATATTATTAAGATTATTAATATTATTAAGGAAATTAATGCAAAGAAAAAATTTTGCCGCAAGCGGATTTAAACAGATTAAAAAGGCGCGTTGTTTGACGAGTTTCGTATTTAAGTAGAGATGATAAGGAGCGGTGTGTGGGAGTTTAAAAATAAAAAAAGTAAATAAAATTCACAAACAGTGCGCGCACAGCAAGGTCAGATTGAGATATGTATTTTTTTAAATTTTCAACATAATGAATTAACAAAAAAAATGATGTAAAAATAAACAAAAAAAAGAACGTGAGTAGAACGAACGAATGAAGGAGAATAAAAAAAACCTGGGAACAGAAAAACTATTTGTAGGTTTATAGATTTATTGTGTACCGATGGGCGATTTCGTACGCACACGCTGTGTGTTGAAACGCGAAATTTTGCACGACATGAGATGATTGGAAGCGAGGATGATTGTAGAACGGAGAGAAAAAGCGAATTGAATGGAATCGGTGGCGAGAATAATGGAAAGGAATAAAAATGCAAAATAGAGCAAGAAAATCGTCGGAAGATCGTGAGAACGATTGATTGGTTGAAACCCGACAAGTCAGTCGATCGTTTTTTTCGCTTTTTCTTTATTTTTTACGAATGACACGTTGTAATTTACACGGCGGGGCATTGTGAGTCTATATTTTACATTTTTTTCCCCCGTTCTTTTCAAGCATCTTAATCGTAGGATGCACGCTTTTAATCCGACATCGGCGACTGATTTTCGAGCTCGCGAACAATCGACACATCTCGTCATCTTTTTTTACTTACTGTACGAACATAATTTTATTTTTGTAAACTACTCTATGGAGAACAATAAATGTTTTTAAACAATTTACCTCTTGGTTTTTTTTTTGTTTTTTTTTTATTTTTATTTATTTATTTATTTGGTTTTCTTTATCTAGTACACAACGAGGAGTACACGGCAAAATATAAACGCTCTTACTGTTTGATCGCTTACTTTAATTTTTATGATTTTTGTTTTCATGAAACGATGGAAAAGTCAGTCATGTATGTTTGCGATTTTCTCGTGCTTCGACCAAAGCCCGCATATTATACGAGCTAAAGAATAATGTCTAGAGATTTGAGAAAAGGAAAGTAATGGTACTTGTTTAATGCAAATTCTTTTCGGAAAGATGAGAACAAGGTTAAAAAGAAAAGAGTGTGTTTTTGGTTTTGGGGAGGATACGTAGATGAGTAGGACTGATGTCGTAGTGGAGCGAAAGAATCGCCAGACGAGGAAAAAAAGATTCTCGACAAGGGCACGTCGCAAGACGCATTATACAACTATATATATATATATATATATCTTCATGTCAATTACTCTAGGGAACATCACCGATATAAATAAATTAAAATCAAAAATTTATCTTTAAACATTTTTCACGGTATCGGTACTGTAAAATGCTCTTTTTATTAAACCAATGGCTTTCTCGTGAAAAACTTTCAAGTCGCCTCTCCGAGCACTGCTAGTTATTGTCTCTCACTTGTAGTCTGTCATTGATGTCTCGGTTCGTCGAGGCGAAATTACATTTGCTTTCGCGTTTTTCGTCGCTTTAACCTGCATTTCTCTCCTCGGGCGAAGTCATTTGTAAAATCCGCGATTCTATTTTGGGCAAAGGAGCGTGATTGAAGGCCAGATTTTGAATTTGCAGCCGATAAAGGAGAGAGAGAGAGAGAGGGACCACGTTGATTTTCTTTTCTTCTCTGTACGCTTTGGTTGAACGACACGGTACGAGTGTCGCAATCCATATATTAGACAGTTTCTTAGATATACCGTTTTTCTCAGACTTTTTATAGTTCTTGGGATAATCGAGAAGGAAAAGAATTCGGTCGTTACGCGTTTGAGGTTGTAAATCGTAGACGAGTATAATAGCGAGATAATCCGAGACAGTGGAAAGTTCTTTGAGTGGATTGACGAGTTATTTCGGATAATGCAATTGCGTTAGTTTTGCAACTCGTAAGCGAAATGATGAAACACAGATTAGGATATTATATGTTTCTTAAGTTTAAGCGAGGTTCTTCACTTATTTAAATTCTGTTTCAAGTTCTTTTATCATTATATGTACTTTTTCGATGTTTCGTTTCTCGATCTTTTATTTATTCAAGTTCATACGCACTATTGCACCCCCGATTATTCGATTCTCACAGTTAATCGAAGATAAAATAAAATAATCGAGATGGCTTTAGAAGTCTTTGAGTAAAATATCTTAAAATATAAGTTATTCTAGCTTTTCAATTGTTTGAAATTATAGAATACATCAATTTTTTCATTTGTATATATCGGTGATCCACGCTTTCAATTCATTTATTTCTTTACTTCATCTTTAGAAGACACGAAAGCATTTATCAGAAAAACATCACCTTATCTTTTAGGAATCGTTGACCATGGTTTTAGACAATTTTTATTTTAGTCAACCAATATCTCAACGTCTTGTCGAGTCGTAAGAAGAGATTAAAAAACAAAGTATTGAAAAATTGAGAAACATTGTTCCACGAGCACCCAGATAACATTTTACACCGCTTATAATTTTTGCGCGCGAAAATATCGTTTGCGAGAAGGTAAAATGCTAGCGATCGACGCGCAATCCTACGTCATTAGACAAGAAAGTATATTCGATACCGTCTAATTACATTCGCGCGCGAGCAAGAAGTTATTTTAGGGATATTCTGGGACAAGTATCCATTAATTTCTGTCGAGTGGGCAGAAAAATTAATCGATCCTCCAGCGATTAATTCTTAACAAAAACGTCATGTTTATTATCGTAGGTTGCCCTATTATTTGTCGTTTGTAATTACAACTACTCCCGAGAAAAGAGAGAGTACGCGAAAGGCAAGTGTGACCGTAAACTGACATCGTGAACATGTAAAAAGACGTCGATTCGCCAAGATTGAAATAACAAAAACGAAAAAATAAATGTCGCATTCGAGAGTTAAGTACTAGCGTTAACGAGAGGAGGAAAAGGAAGAGAAACATCAAGGATAGGAAGGTGAAAATGAAGAGAGAGAAGGTCCCATTGTTCAAGTTCTTCTAGCGAAACGATTCGCGCGCGCTCGAGCTCGGAAAAACGGCCCTTAGGAATGCACTGCACGCATTCGTGACTTCTTTTTTCTCAGATGGCGAGCGTAGGCGTTGCGACGAGCGAACGAACAGACCATTCGCTAAGAAAGCGTCGGAGCAAATGCCCCTTCCTTTTTAATAGCGTAGATTAGCATCATGGTGGGCTGTCGCTTTTTTGCACACGGCCGAACGTTTCTAGGAAGGATTTTTGAAGGACTCACTTTGACGCTGGGCTTTTTCGTTTGCTGAGCTTTACGGCGTTAATAAAGTTGAATAGGTGCCGCGTTGGCGCGTTTAAAGTCGTTACGACCGACATTTTAACCGAAGCGACGCTGCGTCCAGGTTTCAGAGATAATAATGCAAACTGTTGAACAAATATAAACCTCTAGTAATCATTCGACATGAAGTTACCAGTACTTAACGCTTGACCTACTCATTTTCATCGAGCATTTGCTTCTAATTAAAGATATATTTTAAAATCATTGTTTCAAACATTTTTGCTTAATAATTATCAGCATCATTATAGTTTTTGGCTGTAAAACTATATTAACGGTTGAATTAACGATTGAAAATTCAAATCAATTTTGCAATACTTCTTTATCATTGAGCAGAAAGTTATTTTTAGTTAAGATATATTTTAATAAATAGCGGTTGACTTTTAATATGCTTTTTCAATTTTTCAATTGTATTATTAATTGAAAAGGTTACGATGATAAAAGGTTAAAACTTAATTCATCGTAATATAAATAAAGGTGTTATCCTGATAACGTGGCAGCGACATTATCAAGTGAATGCTTTTGTAAATATTGTTCTTTTTAAGACGTAAAAAAATTCGCAATTAAAAAGACCTATTATCTGTGAAATTTAATAGCTACAACAGCGGCATGATTTTTTTTCAACTCTGCGGATAATAAAATGTAAATATTCTTTTAATTTAAAATTTTTTCGCACGGCTTTATTTTACGGGCTGTTAATTTCTTTATAGTTTTTCGCAAATCTTAAAAAATTCAATTTGAATTATTAATATAAATTTAAACGTAGTTGTACATGATTTGACATGAAATGATAGGAAACAAAAGTAAAAATTAAATTACCATCTGAAAAAACTGAGAAAACGAATAACTTATACATAAGAATGAAGTTTCTTCTTAATATGCCAAAAAATTTAGCAAAGTGCAACTGACATTTCTCGTTTGCGTAGTGACTACTTTTCATTTTCTTCATTCTTTTGCTTCGTGCTTTCTGTAGACTTAATAACTGTGAAGAAACGCGAGTGTCGCAAGAAGAAAGTCGACGAAAATAGCAAATAGGGACAACTAGGAAAGAGAAAATTTTTTTGCATTTCCTCTATTTTCATTACAACAAATTGCATTAAGAAAAGCATAAGACATTGAGCAAACAAGGGATCTTATAAAAGCAAGTGGAGAAAAGGCCATAAAGCTCCAATAAAACAATTAAATGCAGTGACAAGAGTTTTATATTGTTGACGAATGAATAGAACGCAACGGGCGAATGACAAAAGATAAATAAAGGAAGAAACAAAAATAATAATATTTTGCCACGTGATAACGATTATATTGTCCGATAACAAAACTAACGATTACTGTTTTAAAAATGTAGATTAATTATACTATTCGTAGAGTATATCGGTTGACATGAAATAATAATAATAATAATAATAATAATAATAATAATAATAATAATAATCATTATTGTTGTTGTTGTTGTTATTATTATATGTGTATTGTAAAGTGTTTGTATTCTTGAATCAAAAGAAAACTACGTTTTGCTCATGTTTGACTATTTAAGGTAATTCATCTATTGAATTACGATGATATAATGAAATAGAAATGCAAAATGTAAACAGGCAAAGGAAGAATCGGAAATAGAAAAGTGAACTGATCGGTCGTGTTTTTTCCTCGTCGCGATTATTATTTTCGCGACATTTCGCACGTGATGTAAAATGGAAACGCGTTAAAGTTCGAAAACTATTTTCTTCCTTTTATATATATGTTAAAAAGACAGAAAGAGTGAGAAAGATTGATGTCGAAGAGGACGTAATGAAAAAAAAAAAAGAAAGAAAGAAAACTCTGTTATATAAAAGACAATCGCTATGAGCTCTGAATTTTTTTAAATTGAACAATTATATCTCTCATTTTAATTGAGCATTTCGATATATTTTATCTTTCTTACAAATGGACGAGCGGCTCGCATGCAAGAGCTTAGTTCACTTAAAAAAATTGAGAGTAGAAATGACAGGAGAAGTATGAAATAGACCGCCTCGTGAAAGTTCCTCCCGTTTCTCAATAACGTCTTTTTCGTTCACTTGCAATAAATTAAGACGTCTTCTCGAGTCGAGGAAAGCTAATTACGTGAAATAAAGGAAATTTCACTTGGTGGCTGGATTTGTGTCAAAGTACTATTTCGTTATAAAGAACGAGATGTTGACTATTAAGTAAGAAAACGATCGAGCGACATCAAAACACGACCGCCTTTGCTATTTATTAATTGACGTTCGAACTTCAATACACTCTTTAAATACTCGACAGTAATTATATACTCTCACCAGCAAGCCACACACATGCACGTACGTACACGGAACAATACACTCAATTTTGAAAAATACGAATATCACGTGTATAAATCGTTATTGAGCGCGATTGAGCGAGCACGTACACAGAGACATTACATTCATTGTTTATTTATCGGCTCAGTTGTCTCATAAAATATTACAAAAACGCGTATAATTCATTGTGCACTGCACATGTTTTCCATTTAAAAGGTCCAGCGAATGCACGCACGTACGCACATGCACGCATATGCACACGCACGCGCGCGCGCGCGCGCACACACACACACACACACACACAAACAAAAAGCAATTATTTTAACTATGAGACTCATTCAGAAATTATTTATGAAACGGACTGTGATCATTGCAATCGTTTTCTACTCTCATACAGGCTGAATTATTAGATGTGCGCACACGTTTTGTAGTAGAAGATAATCTAGGCGGTGGGTGTGCAGAAAGTACCGGAAAAATCCTTGCGTGTAACAGTATGAATATGTCCCCTCAATGTTTTCGCATTCACGCCAGGTAGATTATCCGAGCACCGGAACGTGTGCGTCCCTAAACAAAGGAAAAAGAAAAAGTAATTAATAAATGATAAATGATATAAAAAAGAGATTAGTTGTTGCTTGTTTGAATTATTGAAAAATCAGAAAAAGGCAGGAAAGGGTTGTTCCCCCAGTGACGGATGATAAGCCCTTTATATTGTTAAAGTTAGAACAAGGGCGACGAGAATAACGAATGCAAAATAATACAAATAATAATACAAGATTCCGGATATTAGTATACATAAAACAGTGCGCGTTTTTCAGGATACAAAAGCAATCATAAACTCATGTATCTACACACACACACACACACACACGATTTACACACGTATTTACACGCGTACTTATGTACGCGCATAAACAGACATTATTTGACAGGTGCAAGAATTTATAATTACGGGATTGCGTGCAAAAGACGAGCACAATGATTGAAGAATTAAGCGATAAGTTAGCAGAGTCGAGCAGTATAAACGCAAATAAGACTTTCACCGAAAGTATAAAGTAGATAAGGATACGAGAGACAGAACAGAACAATTATGAAGGACTTCAAATTTTTATCGTGCGATGCAAACATTGTTAGCTTGTTCTTTTATCGATCATCGCGTTACCGCTACGATAATTATAACACGTTCATGTTGTTCATTTTCAGTTAAATCGATAAAAAGGAATATAATAAATAACAGACCATAAACAAAGGACGAAGGAGTCAGTGTGCATAGAAAGTGATTAAAAGCCAAAAATCATACGTGCAATCTGTAAATGGTTTTCCATCAATTCGTATAGTTCGTTGTGTCTTGGCTCGCACCTGTGACACTGTAATTATGATACGTCATGATTATTGAAAATAGACAGTGTGAAAATATAAATTTACTATTTTAATTTCTTGTTCTCGTTCTGATATTTTCTTCATCTTAAAAGTAAAAAAAGTAATTAAATCGAGTGATTCAGATTATAACTATTTGTTATGTAAATTAAAGAGCAGAATTCTTCACACATTTGAAAATACTTTCAAGTATCAAAAATATTTATAAAATGTAAAATGTAATTAAATACTTAATTGTTTAAATAATGCAGTTAATGTGAGTAATACGTAATATGAGAATTCTTTCCAATAAATTAAAATTCATTTAAAAATCTAAATATCACTTGCTCTTTACAATTTCTTTAAAGATCTATTCAACACAAATGTTTCATTAACAAATAGATAAAAGATAGATGATAGTATTTACCACAATTAACGATACAAATGATAATAAAATAATATTTTTCTCAAGAATATAAAAATATTTTAATACTACGGTAGACAGTTGAAAAATACGATCGCCTTCAAAAGTATTTTTCTTCGCAATAATAACAACTTGACAAAAGTTTATTTTTCCTAAAAATTAAAAAATTGTTATATCACAAAATATAAAGAATAAATTTAAAAAGGCATGTTGATCTAGTATCTTTTGTTTAGAAATTATATTAAAAATTTCATCGTTTCAATGCTCTCGTATTTTTATTCCTCATTATTTAAAGGCTTAGGTTCGCAGGTGCGAAACACGCGAACTTACGTATATACACCTGCCGTCTTTTATACAGCATTTGCGAGGTGTAATTTAAAAAAAGCCTCTTGTATGTGAAGCGGCATAGTGATATACAGAAAGGGAGAGAGATAGAGATAGAGAGATAGAGAGATAGATAGAGAGAGAGAGAGAGAGAGAGAGAGAGAGAGAGAGTGAGTGAGAGTGAGAGAGTGTGTGTGAGTGGGGAGGGAGAGGCAGAGACGGAGAGCGAAATAAAGAAGAAGAAAGAATTCAATATGCTAATGACGCTAAGTTAATACTATTATCTAATTAATGAATAATAAACAATAACAATGATGATATATTTAGAGAAAAATTCGTGTCAAGCATGGTCTAATTAAAATTTAATGCTACGTGAGAAAAAAATGTTTGTGCGTGAATAACTGCACGCGTGCGTGCGCACGCGTGGGAGAGAGAAAGAACGAGAATGGAGGTTAAGAATAAGCACTTGTAATGATGAAAAAAAATTGCATAACGATAATAACGCTATAACAATGTTATTAACGACTTATTGTGCGTAATCCGTTTATGTCGTCTTTGTAGGTAGGCTTTTTTCTTCGAGTTAACGAGTAAATAAAAAATCAGTATAAATAAAAAAATAAAGAGAACTGTAACTGAACACCAAATCTATAATAATATTTAAACGCCTGCTGACGATTTAATCTACATATTTATATAATAAAAAAAGTAATAAAACAAAAATAAATCATTTATTATCAGTGTCCATATTTAAAGGAGTTGAAACCGAAGAGCTGTAATAGATAGTCGAAAATATGTAGTCGAACAAAATCGAATTGCTTTAAGTTGAAGACGTTTGGGGCGAGAGGGAAAGGGTTTTCGTTAACTAGTGTGCAACTCGCGAGCTATGACTTGACGCGTAAATTGATTTACGATTTACAAATTTAACTTTTTCGATACTTTTTTCCATTTGTTTGTGGCAGTTTTTGCAAGAATCCAAGTGAGCAAGATTTTGGCGAATTGCGATAGCGGGACTACGGTTGACGTTTTATGCGAATGTTGCGTAAGAGCTGAAATAGTGTTTTCCTCGATAGCGCGATCGAACTAGTTATTTCAATCGTGCGACTTTTAAATAATTATTGAAAAGCAATGCACTCTCTTTTTTTAAAATTATCGAGCATTCGCATTCGAAAACGAATTGCATTTCTTTAATTACTCAATGATCGATGGAACAAAAGAAAAGTAATATCGTTTAAAGTTGATTAGCGAATAAACTTGGCCCTCAGACATTTTCGATATTATAGTTTTATCATCATCATTCACGACACATCATAATAAAAGACTTTTAAACCATGTAGACTAAGAAACTATGATGATAATATCGATGACGATGAGCAGAATTTTTTCTATTTGAAGCGACTATAAAGTATTGAAGGTTAATGTTGTTTTGTGCATAAAATTAAAAGGATTTACCAATTACTACACTTCCATAATATTATATTATATTATATTATATTATATTATATTATATTATATTATATTATATTATATTATATACTGTGTCAGTTGTATAAAGAAAAAGTGTATTTTCAATATTTACAATCTTACCAATCTTAACTATTTCTACTGAAACACGTACAAAGATTACCATATTCAATTGATTTACACAATGTTAGACTCTTTACTTTAAGCTTCTCCATAATGAAAGAGAAAAGTGAATTAAGATAGCACTATACGAAAAATCATTGCAAAATGTTTTAAATATGTGTTAAATATTTTAAATATTGTGAAGACATTTTTTAAACAATAAAAGTATTTCAAACAAAAATTAACATTATACTTAGATACAATTTAATTTTTCTATCACCCCCTTTACATTGAACCATTTGTCATCTTTAACTTATTTACTTTTATTTAATCGTATTTACATTCTTTATTTAAGCCAATTTAATTGTACTATTCATTTAATAAAAGTCTGATTATTTCTAATATTTATATTGTTAAAAAAGAGAATTATATTTTGGTACTTCAATTATTAAGTTAATATTTTTTTTTACTTAAGATAGGATACTTTAATAATAAAATTAAACTTCTCAAGGCATTTAATATAATTTAATATTATAAACTCTACTTTGAAGTCCTTCAATTTTTAAGCTTATTCATTTGTAAAGTAATGAAAAAAATTATCCCGTAATTATATTTTCGTTTTGTCACAATTCGTAGATGTTTTTTTCAAGACATAAAAAGACAGGTGGTGCAAAATATCTAAGGTATACGTACTTTAGTTTGATATTAAACTTTTATATAAATAATTCTTATGTATTTAATACAATGTTAATAATTTTAATGAAAGCTTTTTTATATGCATACAATGAATATTGAGATTTAATTTATTTTTCTGCTGTTGCTTGAAATGAATGATAATATTTAATTATTTTCAAAACGCGAATTTAAAAATTCATATTGTTAGTAATATGTACCAATGCCGATTTCAAATTTACTTGCAAATATAAATTTTCTAAATTTCTTATTTGTTTTGGCGTTCTTTTATACGAATACATTACCATATTAAGTTTTAAAAGTTACATTAAACGATATTAAAATAAAGAAATTAAAATTTCCTTTTTCAACGTCGTTCACAAATTTAATCGATGATCAATTTGGTTTAGTACTTTTTAAAGTTAACTTATTTTGCAAAAATAATAATACACTAAAGTTCTCTTGTAACACCGCGCCTTTCCTTCCAAGGCAAACGGTAGTAAAGTAACATCGTAAATATTTTATAATGTTTTATTTTCTTGAATTTTTGAGTTCTTACATGAATTCTAAAAGTTTACAAAGAGGTATCCTTACGAGTACCCTTGTAACCAATTAAAAATCTCGTTAAATAAAAACCAAGTTTTTTTTCCTTATCAGAGTTTACGTTTATTTTTAAATTAAAAGTTGAGTAATCAAACCGAGAAGTAGTGCATCATACCTCTTACATTACACAATTATACATAAAAATGATTTTTTGGTCTAAAATCACAAAGCTGAAGCGCTTGGTACTGAAAACTTTTTTGTCAAATAAGCTATGGAAGAACTTTCACCGAGACCTCGATGGGACATTAAAAAGCAATAAATCTGGAAAGAGTTAGATAAAGTCAATTTGAAAAAAACCAAGAGTAGATCAGAAGGTTGAACGAGAACCTCGGGAGTGCTTTATGTTTCATCCGTTATAAACCGGCGTAATAGCGAAAATACGCGTTGCTTTCAAGTGCACATGATCTCAATAGATCGATAAATATAAGGAGGCGGAATGCAACTTGAAAGAAGTAAAATGACTTGTTGTCACAGTCGCTGGTACACACGGACGCCGAGGCACTCGAAAGTGTTTAGGCTCTCTTTATATATACCTTCGATGACTTTGATAAGGACCATCGATCGTGTTTTTTGCTTTTGGCGATAAACGTCGCCACGTACTTCGTTTTTCAGGCTTTTTTTACGCGAATAAGTCGTCACTAATTTCTTACGGATTTCAAAGCTTTTTTGATCAAAGCTTGCATTTGAACGTTGAATACTCGAGAGCAGAATCAGATAAGCATTTCCCTCATCTACGAAACAGGCTATTACATCATTTATGTAGATTATTTAAGTTGGTAATTGGTAAATCGTAGCATTTATATTACAAATTATTTGAAACAATAACAATGAGTGAGATTAGTAATCCAGTTTTTTTGCAACGATATCAGCATTCGGTAAAATCCAAGACACGCGAAGTTCGTTTTAAGTTTGGGAGAGATTTCGTTGACCACGATGAAACCAATGATTTACATTCAAGATATATCGTAGCGATTGTTATTTCTAAAAGAACTGTTCCAAAATGGTTTGAATTAAAAATCTTAAACTTCATCGAGTGCTCTGTATAAATCCCTCCATAACTGTTGCTCACACACTTGCCAAAAAACATTAAGGATTCATAAAAATTACTGCACCTTTAACATTAAGAAGGAATCATTTGTGCAGCAGCTTAAGAACTCGTTAAGATGTAGATATAAATTGCGATGTTATGAAAAAAAAATTGTTCCGTCTAACTTCGCACACAGGCAATTTCTGGCTTGTATTTTTAAAAATTAATCACGTTCGAGTCACGAAGAAAAAGATGCGCGCGAGAGGGAAGTTGCAGTGTATAAGAAGCTTTTGGCTGACTTGTTATCGAGTCTCTCGTTTTAAAGGAAGAATAAACGGTACGAAGAAACCGAAAGAAGTGAGCGCGGTCCTTGGTATAATAAATTTTATTTTTCTTATCGCCAACCTCACGGTAATAATAATCGTCACCGTACTTATCAGGATTGTAATTGTAATCGTAAAATTTTAAAAGTACTCGATTTACAATACACGTAGAGCAAAGAGCATAATTTTTCATATATTTAGAAGCGTATACTTAAATTGCATAAACACTGAACGTATTAATCGTAAGCCAATTTAGCATACAGTAGCAAACAGTAGCTTATATGTAGTCCATAAGTACCAGCTGATAATGTACATGTCTGTAGCTTATACGTCTCGAAATATGTTATTACTTCGTAGTGTAAGCGCTAATTCATAATTTACGTTACGCATGCGCCGACATATGACAGGATATTAAGGATAGCGGGTCGCGTTTTTCTTCTGTGAAACTCCCGTGAAAATAAAATTCGCGAAATTTCAAAGGACACTTCACCTATATTACCATAAACGCACATCAAAGTATACCCGTAGCACGCGACTTTTTGGTTTTTCGTTCTTAATATTTCCGTTCATCATTGATAGAATGTAGGCGATCATTTTGGGCGCGCCGTGAACAACGTGCGCAGCTTGCAATAGTCGTCGTAAAAGTAGTGAAATAAAAAGCTTCTTTCCCCACGTGCATTTTCTCGCATACTCCAGATAATATGAAACAGTTGAGATGGTAATTTTAACGTTATTTCAGAGTTTACGAGAGAGTATACGCCATCGTTAATACACGCATGCCCGTGGATTTGTATTGGGGAAAAAGAGTTAAAACTTAAATCTAGACACTTTAGAGGCTGCGACGAAACTTTACGTTCTAAATCGGGATCTTGCAGTGAGTTTTTTTTAGATATAAAGCAAATTATCGCGCGAGCTCTCGATTGTTGCTCTATATTGCACAAATTTTCCTTGTCCTTTGTTATTCGAATTCATTTAAAGAAATAACTTAACACTTGGAAGTACAATAGGGCTTGTAAAATTGACAATTACTTATTGACTAAATAAATAAAAAATATCTATATATTTTTCATAATTCGTGGTGTAAGTAAATTATCGTTTCAACTATTTTTATTTTACTTGAAATGGGAATTGAACAGCTTATGCATTTCCGATACAATATAATATTAATATATTAAATGAATATATTTTGGAATAATAATCGATTCACGTAGCAATAATGAAATGAAAAAATCTAAATATGTTATATTCAATTTGTTATTATTTTATAATTTGTTATCGATAATAGTGACGATAATACGCGAAGCAAACAAAGGAAAAATGAACATTTTCAATCACTGATTTTCACCTAATATTACGAAAATTCAACAACGAAAGTTTCTTTACATTTACTTGAATAAACCAATATAAGTACACAAAATTGAATAGGAAATAAATTGATTGTGTAATTTCATTTTGTTCCCAACGCGATGTTTCGAAATTCTATTGCGCAATCATTGCGCAACATACGTCACTGTACAATACGCACATGCGCGTTTACGCTGCCGAGAGGACCAACCCACCCCCTTACCTCCGTCGTGTTCTTCTCGCAGATCTAAGAAATTTACCGACCAAGATACTTTTACGAGGAGAACTGTGGTATGTAGGAGAATTAGATATATGGAAATTGCGAGTGTGGTAAAGGGCGAGCGGAAGAGGAAATACGGTTCATGAAATTTTGAGCTTTAAAATCGGAACCAATTTTCTTTACTGAATCGATTTAATAAGAATAATGGCTTTGAGATTTAACAAGAATAATGTTTTCTCCCTATTATTAGGCTAAATTGATTTTGTCGACCAGCTTGAAAAACGTTGAGCTTCAATTTTAACAACTGGAAAAATATTTTTAATCGCGACTTTACTGAAAACTGTAAATTAAAATTTACTTTAAAATGTATAGGATTTTGCAGGAAATCGAACTAATTCATTAAAGAAGTAGAATGAAAAATTCTTTTAATTATGCAATCAATTCCATTGGTTCATTTTAGAGAAGATAGATAGATAGAAGCGTTTTCATTCAAGCAAGATATTTGTTATCGGAGTACTCGTTAATTGAACGAAATTAATTAATAAATATCATATCACCTGTGTCCAACAAAATCTAAAATTACTTACACAAATCTATTAAAAATATACATATAACAAATTAAAATGTTCTCAACAAATTACAGTAGCATAATTAAGAAAGCAAAATGATTTTCGGTGATTTTGTTGCTTCCCGAAGAAAAAAAGTCGTACAAAAGAAGCTCATATTCTTCAGAATGAATTACTTTCATAAGTGTACTCGTGCATTTGACGAATTTAAGGAACATTGTCGAAGTTGCTTCTTTAATTTTGGTTGCACGTGTATACGTATAGTTCATTGCGTTAATGGCCATCGTTATTGAAATTTCATAGCGGTTCCGACGTTGTTGAAAGCAACAGAAAAAGGGAAAAAACAACAATAATGATAAAAGAAATAAGAAGACAGATCTAAATCTCGGTCGGTGGGACGAGTCTCACAAGTAAGAGGGAATGAGAATTTTACGAGAACTGTAGGAGAATTACTAGGTTTGGAAAAAGGATAACGTAATTAAAATGGGGTGAAAAGCAAGACTTTCGTTTTGGTTATACAACGTGCTTACGAATTGCCGAGAGACGAGAGAGACAGAGATAAGAGTGGGAGGAAAAGTCGATCTAAAAAAGAAATAAATGACATCCTCGCCTCTTTATTTCCTTCCCTTTTTTTCTGGATAAGTGCAACGTGAAGGAAGAAATATGTCCGATTTGCGGGCGAATATCCAGCGATTGTTGCTGGTTAGGTATCTTTTCTATTGTCGGAGCAAGGAAATATATAACCAAAATCACGAGGAGTGAGAGAGAGAGAGAGTGAGAGAGAGAGAGAGAGAGGAAAAGAGAAACGATATTAACTGTTATGCGTTGCATTAATTTTGTACTTTATACAGACTTTTCAATATTTTTTTACCGTTTGAAGATTTCGTGATTATTTTTATTTTGGGTAAAGTAAAATATTTTCGTAACTTAGTTAGTGGTTATATCATATTTTAATGACTAGCTAAAGATCAAAATAACGTCTTCATCTTGATCATGAAATATATGAAACTGTTGACGAATAACTTGAAATTTTAGTCTCGATAATAAAACAAAAATAGTTGAAGGCAATATGACTAGAGCATTAAGTTATCAAATTAATCACGTATTATTGTTAAGTTTAAATGACAAAGATTTACTGAAACTAAAATTCTAACCCCTACAAATAAATTATATACTCTTTAAGTATTATTAAAGAAAAATGCTGTAGAACGCGTTTAAGCAATTTCATAACGAACTCCTTTATCCAAAACTTACGTCTGTATAGTTTGTTTCTAGCCATCTTTATTATTAAATATGAAAGAAAATATAAATAATTTAAAACTCAAATTAAATATAATTTAGAATTACCATTTGTTATAATTATTCATCATTCAAATATCCATGTATATAAATAATATACCATACGAGTAATTTCAAAAGTATTTTAAAAAACAATATTAAAGAGATTAAAATAGTATTCATGAAGATAATGAAATTATAAAATCGCAGTAACCGAATTCCTTTAAATATCGATAAGTGTACGAAGCATTATTAAATTAAACCTAAATAAGTACATCTCTTTTAAACTGATTGTAATCCTAACGGTTGCAGTAGCAATCCAGGAAGTCTGTATAATGTTACATATACCGCACATAAATCCACTTTTATGTACAAACGATTCAATACTTGAGAGCATGAAACGCGGCAAGATTTGAAATGCAAGGGATTACAGCGTAAAAAAGAGAATACGTAATGCCAGGTGTAATTAGAGTAAGTCAAGCTTTATTCTTCTTTCAATTTTCAAAGACTGACTGTTTTCTCTCGAGAGCAACTTTCGCTGATGCTTTCACCATTTCTACACCATAAAAGCGCAAAAGAGTAATCAGTGTTGATAAAGTATTTTGTTTTCCAATGAAACAATTTTTGTAGTAGAAAGCGACGTGAGTCTTGATTGATCTAATAGTAAAAACTTTTTTGTACGTTAATTATGGATGCACACTTACACTAATTCAAGCGCGCACACCAATATAATATGATACGCACCTACGCGCGAGCACGTACGTATAAAATAAAACAGAACCAAGACTTTTTGATCTTACGCATAGATACTTATGTACCAAGCTCTTGAGATTTGAACATACCGAGAGAATGTGTTGCACGCGTAAGAATAAATACTTTTACATTAAACTATTTAAAATATTCGTAATAAAATGTATGCATTCCGATAGTTTGGGAGAGCCTAGTGAAATAGATATTTAATTTTTTTCGCGTTCATCTGTTCTTCTTGATTTACTCATTAAACGTTTACATACGCATTGCCTTATAAGAAATTTACAATGGATATGGTCATACCCCATTTTAATATACTTGAATTTGGAAATAAAATAATATCCTTGAATTTGGAAAATAAAATATGTGTAAACAATTTAAGTCCCAATTAGCCAAGTAAAATGTAAAATCTTTTATATATATAAATAAAAATCTATAACTTCCGATTATCTTCTAAACCGAGGGAGAAACACATTTGATCGATGTTATTTCAATAACTTGGTTTTCAAGACTTTTAAAAGTTAGCTCCCTTTATTTACATGAATTCACCAGGCTTCTACCACACATTTCACTTATGCACAGATACATGTACACCCACTATACGCTCCTATATTAATAGAAAATACACACACGTAGAATTGTTATCCTTGTGTAATTCGTGCACTGATCTCGACATTGTTGTCCTTTGCAGCAGGTTGGCTCGTGTTCCAATTTAATTAAAACGATTAAAATATTATTCTGATATAAGGTCTTTTTTAAGGAATAATGGATGAAATAAATAATTAAGCAAAACTGTTATGGTTCAGCACAAAATACGTCGATTTATAATGATATAGTTATCAGGGATTATGCTTTTTATTGTGAAGAAACTTTAAACGGCATAAGCAAGCGTATGAAGGAAAAAAGTACTGTACATGTATATGTACATGTAAATTTCGTACTTTTTGAATGGGGCGATGAATGAAGGCATATAGGGAACATTTAATCTGTTGAGCGTTTTTTATGGGGAGAGGAACGGGGGAGCATTGACAAATGAGACGTGAGAAAAAAAAATCTGCAAAAAAAAAGATAAGACATCATAAAGAGTTGATTTTTGTATTGCGTGAGAAATAAGTAACGTACATGGGTGAAATATGCTAGGTTGGAAAGTTTACCGATGTTACCGACCGAGCGTCTCTGCTCAGAAAACGATACACATTCTTAATCATAAACACAATGACACTACATATAGTCGTTAGTTGCAGTTAGTTGTCGAAAATAAAATTAAATAAATAAAGCGAAGTAAACTAAAATCGTAGCGAAACTCGACCGATAAGCGCAGAAAAGTGTGCAACACGGGAAAAGAACCAACAAACATTTCTCGAAAAGGATGAAGCAGAGGGAAGGAGAGAAAGATTTTCACCATACGGAAATATTTTGTTCAAAGTCTCTGTTAAAAAAGCTCCGAGTACTACAACTTTTTAACATAGAGAAACGAAATGAATGAAAGGGAAATGATAAATAAGACAAATGCGGCGATTGATTATCGACGTATTGAGAGATTATTGAAAGATTATTGAAAGATCACGGAAAGGCAAGAAAGTAAAGGGAGATGTAAATGTTAAAAATGATAAAAGAACAAAAATAGAAGCGGATAAAATAAATTTTCGATGCGGAACTTAGGTATTCCGATATATTGCGGTATACACTGAAGTAATTGATATAAATAATTAATTCTAACTCTATTCTATCTCTATATTCTTCTACCGATTATATTTTTCTATTATATTTGTACGTTAAATTGTAGACTCTAATCGACAAAGTGTCGTGCTTATGGGAATGTAATGCTTGTGAAAAAAAGAAACGATGAATGTTTTTTAGTTTGTGTTATGGTGTAACCTTTCTTTGCGTTCGAGCTAATAAGATTCTTCATGTTGAGGTGATGATAGAATATGAATGTAATAGGACAAAGTATTGTTTCTCACCTTTTTACAATCAAAAATGCAGTTCCATTAGCTTTTATTGCTCGTGCATAAATTGTTGAATCGAAAATATAACGTTAGATTTTGAAATATTATCTTTAATTTGAAAAATCTTCCGTTACCGATTGACTGAAATCCAATTAAAACTAAAGTTATATTCGGGTAACTATTGAAATATTCGTTATAATCGATTGTTATTTGATAAAAGTCAAAATAAAATACTTTGAATTTTCAAAGAGGAATTTCACAAAATAACACGTCACATCGTTTTTTGAACAGCTAATATTACCGATTGAGCTAAATAAGAAGAAGATGATTGTTAAATTAACATTATTCCATAAAAAATTAACATTGCATCAATATTTTAAAATGACAAGTAAAGATGATCGAATAAAGAAATAATTAGTAATCAATCGGTAACAACGAAAATGGACACCAATTTACACTATTATTTTTTAAAAAGTGGCTTTTCTGTCTACCGACTGCTTACTCGTTTTATCAAACACGAAGCTTTTTTTCTACTCGTTCAAATGTACAACACTTGCATGCAACGTTTATTTATTAGCGTGAACAAGAATGATACTTCTATAGTAGAAGGATAAAAAATAGAATTTTCTTCCGATGTCCCGAATCGCGAGCCAAACGTGACGGGAAATTTATCATTCCACGACTTGACCAGGTGCAAAAAAAGGGAGAAAAATGAATAATACGTCGTTTGATGTTTAACTATATTAAAAGAACATAAGTTGCGATTGAGAAATAAAACAACGTTTATTCGAGAACTCTGTAAAACTGTTACTCTTGTAAACACTTCTTTCGAACTTTCTTGGGAAACAAAACATTTCTCGTCCGAGTTAAAATTGGTATTATAAAAATTAGTGATCTAGAAGAAAATAAATGCATGGTTATATGCAATATAAGGAGTATGGATGGGATGTAAATTACAGAAAAAGCACGATTTTGCTATTGTGTAAATCAAACTGTCGTATTACAATTTAGAAAACGGACGAAAAATAATGAATTTAGAGAAGGACAAAGAAACGAAAGAAGTATCGATGGCGATATACTGTAAATGGTTAAGGAGACATTGAGAGTTGCGGATGAGTTATTTACGCTTTATTATTCACAGAATTAAAGCTGGCGAAGAACTGATCGCATCAAAAAAAAGAAAAAAAAACGGTATGAACGTTTTCCATTTTCATTATTACATCTGTTCGTTGCCGATGAACGCGCAAAGTTTTTCGAATGCAAGAAGCGTCGAAGCTAAAGGAATAGAAGAAAAAATGACCATCTGTAGCTCCCAATCGTCGATTCACGTTTGTTTGGTTTTTTATTGTCAGAAGTTTCTATTTTTCCATAATATTATATGATAATAAGGGACGAATATTTACTATTATACGATTGATGAGTGCGATAATGTATGTATAAGCGGTATTTTAGAAATCTAAGGAAATGGTGAAAAGTTTACACAAAGAAACGTAATCTCTAAAGGCAATATGTATAATTATACATTATACGTATTACTGCTATTCTTATTAAAAATAACTATTGCGATTATCATTCGAATGTTGTCATTGCATTATGGATTATTATTATTAATGAACAAAAGAAATTACTGCGACGTAATCATTAACATACCGAGTAAAGGCATTACCAAAATTTATTACTTTCATCGAAGTATAGAAATGCATGAATAATTGTGTATGAAACATCTCAAATTGAGTCACATTTAAGAAAAAAATTAATGTAATGCAATCACAAAGCAGCAAAGTTGAGAATGATGAGGTATATGTGAAATTGTTATGAACTAAGTGTGCCTAGTCAATAGAATATATCTTGTCAATTTTACTATTACATATATATTATATATTATTACGATTGTATTATTTAAACTTGATACCGTAATTATAATGTGAAATCTATCGGACATAAACAAAATGGATAAAAAAAAAATAAAAAATAATAATGATACGACAATGATTGTGCTGTGTTGTACTACGAAATGTTGGCCTGTGACTTATATTTGTAGCTATATACAATGCGTACATAAACAATATATTGTAGGTTGTGCCATTTTTTGAATCATCGATAAAAGTTGAATATCGAGTCGCGAGAATTTTCAATCCACTATAAGACGGCAAGAGAAAAAAGTCTTGAGCGTGAGTCGATGATATTTCCCAGAATGCGAACCCAAAAAGAAGACGAATATGTGATACAGAATATTTGCGTTTTCAGCGTTTTTCGATGCAAAATCACTCGTTTTCCCTTAAAATGATAATATGTATGCATGTACATGTAAGACTTTTATATATACGCGTTTCTTTTTTTATTATAGGATTAAGAAATACCGAGGAAAATGAATCGTCGAATCTTCGACAGAATCTCGAAGAATTACGTATAATTTCGTAAATAACATTAAAAAAAGGAATGAGAAATTACGCGGAAAAAAATTGTCAGTGCATTATTGGTATACGTATCGATAAACTTATATTGAGCGTCAATTTTTTATTCCAATATAAATAACACTCTTAATATCCAGTATTCTGCTTTCCGAATGTAAAGAAGTAAAGAAGGAATTACTTAAAGATTTGAAGGAGCTCAATTTTTATTTTTTACAGAGTGAAATTTCACTCTAAAAGGAGCAAATTCATACTAAATTTAGAAAAAAATTCATGAGAAAAAAGTCATTACGAAAAATTTAAAAGTTAATGTTGCACATTATCGCAAGTTATCAACGAGATCTATCCATTTTTTAATCAAGATTACTTAAAATAAAAATTATTTTTATCATCGTCTTGAATAGCATACAAAAGTTTAAGCAGTTGATAAATAAATACATGAAGTATAAAAAATTTTAATTTATTGAATTAAAAATTTTAAATTAGATAATTATTACTTGTTCGTAAAAATATTGTGTAATAAATTAAATGTAATCGAATCAATTTTGAAGAATATAAATGTTAAATCAATTCAATTTTGATTAACTTATTTTTAACCAAGAATGATACTTTTTAAATATTTATTAAGCCCTAGAAAATAACAAATTTGTTTTTATATTAATATTTATGCTTTTGCCATTTAAATCTTTTTGGAAGTTTCTCTTAAATATAAAGTAATGCTTTAAAAATTAGTCATTAATCGATGGCTTACACAGTTTTGAATTTTATATTCTTAAAAATTTGTATTCTTATTTGTATTCTTCTACATAAAAATGAGAGAAAAATATTTACTTTCAATAAATAGTGATATATGATAAAAAGTAACTAATGCACATTCTGGAACTTAACCTTTTAAATATCGTAGGTACAATGCTATGACTTTCACACTATTAATAATGAACATTTTTTCTGTGTTGTATACGTGCAAAAAATAAGAAATTCTTCGTGATTCTTCCGATACTAATTCAACATGTTCTTTGCGTTGATAAAAGCTGAAAACTAACAAAGAAAAGTTGATTGAGGGTTGAAGCGCACACAAGAAAATATAAAGACGTAAAGGGAAGAAGAAAAGTGTGGTACGAATATTTTTTCTACGACTCGAGATATCCCTTGAAACTGCCCTATACGATCCTTTTCATGAAGTTTTTTCCCATTTCTCCAATCTGCCCTTTTACCCCGCAACAAAATAAAAAAACTCACCCTGTTACTTATGCAAAATCAAAGATGTTGACCGAATATATTGGCTCGTGTCGCGCCTTTGCGATAAACGTTAAACCAAACCACATAAAAATAAAAATGAAAAAAATAAAAAATAAAAAAACATGTGAAGTTTTGCGATTGTCATATCAAGGTTGGTTATGATATATCATATAAGAGGGCTATTTATTTAGGATATGTACTAAATGGTCTGTTTTAATGTGTCACGGGCTACGCGTACTGTACTATAATATCTAACAATAAAGTATTTTGTTTGCTTCAACGATGTTGAATTTCATTGTTATCATTATCTTACGTCCCATCCTTGAATTAAATATAAAATAATATGTTTCTAATGTACATTTGTTTATATTTAGATTTATTTATTATTTTATATTATATTAAATTTCTTTTATGTCTAATAATTATTTTTCATGTTTTCTTATTCTAAAAGTTAAAGTAACTTATTAATTATTATATTTATAGTATTTGAGTTTGTTACCAATTATTAATTAGTAATTTAAAAGGTTATATTAATGAATGCTCTATTGGATATTACGATAGGTTCAATTTAATTTTAAGCGTTAAAAATTCTATGATACTTTATATACATCTAATGTTAAATTCTAATTACATAATCAAGATATTTTATGTTAAAATAATTAATGAATTTAAGATTTGTAGTTACGCTTTTGCGTAATATTATTTATCCTCAAGTGGTATATAAATATATAAATTTGGAACATAATTCTACGTAGATAAATTTAATGCCCTTTTTCGTATTACGAACTTATTACATGTTTTTATTTTTAAATTCATTTTAAATTCACTTTTAAAAACACATATAGATAAGGTAGAAAACTAAAAATTTACGGGACCGCAATTATTCATTTCATAAATTCAGTTTTTAGATAAACATAATATATCATTTCTACATGTATTGTATGAATATACATTATATATTATATTAGAATACAGAAATCAATATCTTTCAAATTCAAAATTTGACTTAACATTTATAATACCTTCAAAATCTATTATTTTTAAATAACTTATTGTTTAATATTCTGTGAAATTGTATAATACGTGAATTGTTTGAAATTTTATTATTAATTGAAAAAAAAGTTTTTCTAAAAATTATTCTCGTTATTAATTAATAAAAGGCAAATAATTTTATTTTTATCTAGAATAAGTTTTAATATTAAAATATAATATATTTCTAAATTATTATGATATCTCATAAAACTTTCGCGTATGTGTAGCAAAACCAATTTTTTCTCAATTAATAATATTAATCAAGTAAGTTAATTAACAGGCTTTTTTGTTTAGTGTACATGAAATATACGTTTAAATTTGATAGATTAATGATCTAAGATGATCAAAGTAGAACTTTTGAAATAAAATGTTTTAAGAAATCATGAATTCAGTTTCACTGAACGTTCACCTATACTGAAACATTCTCAAATAGTTTAATACATACAATCTACTAAACGTGAACATCTGAAAGTAACAAATAACAGTGATGAACAATGAAATTGAAAGTATAGAATCGATGAATATAGTATTACAGTTTATATAAAAGTATAAATAGCTTTAATAACAGACTGATCCAAACAATATGAATTTGAATAATGTATGGTTTTATTTCATTTCATCTAAACAAAAAGAAAACAGTCGATAAATTAAACGATATTTAAATTGAGGTAAATATTGATAATCACTTCTTAGAAATTTATTTCTACACATTCAGACAAAAGTGTACATTTTACCAGAAATGTTAGCAAAATATTAATATGAATTCGAGATCTTTAAATTAAATTAATTCACACAGATGTTTGACCTCATTCTAAGCTTTTTAACATAAATCTATATCCAAATGTAGATATTGGAATTCTTTCAGAATACTTGTTTAATAATGAAGGCTACGAATCAAATTTTTCAGAAAGAGTCTCTCTAAAAATTATATCGGGCAGTACCTTGCACTTTATTTAAAATAAAATATTTAAAAAAACTAATACTTGACAAAGCTGAATTGAAAAATGCGAATTCGTATCATATATTTCAGCAGACTCGATTCAATCAACCAATCAAGCTGCAAGAACGAATGCCTTCCTCGGCAAACATATTTTGTTCTAACATGTTATCTTGAAGCACGGTAAGGATTTCAAAAGAATGTATACATCAAATGAATTCAGTAATTCAAGGGAAAAGAAAAACATTATTACATTATTATTATTATTATTATTATTATTATTATTATTATTATTACATTACATTACATTACAACATTATAGCCAAAAAAACAGTTACAATCCTTTGAATATTAGAATATTAATTAAGAGTCATGTTATAGGAGATGGATGTGTGTTTTCTCTCAATGTCAAATAAATTGCGACCATTTTTTATAATTTTTAATAAAATTTATATTATCACGAAAGAAAACTGAAGATCCATAAAAAATCAAATATTATAAGTTGCTAAAAATTGATGAATTACAAACACGAACTCAAGTAGGAAATAAAAAATATCTATTGTAATAATTCAACTTATGATTAGAAATGAAATTTCTCAAACGTAAAAATTTAAATTATTAAAAAGAGGAAACGTGGAATCTTGTGTTTCATTGTAGGAAAAGTTTTTAATTCTCAAATTTGGTAATAATTAGAAAGAG
Source organism: Wiebesia pumilae (assembly GCA_018907045.1). Classification (NCBI taxonomy): domain Eukaryota; kingdom Metazoa; phylum Arthropoda; class Insecta; order Hymenoptera; family Agaonidae; genus Wiebesia; species Wiebesia pumilae. The sequence goes on from JACCHZ010000127.1 coordinate 7,796,644, forward strand.
TAGTACTTAATACATAGGTAACAAAACTTTTATATCAAGAAGAAATAATAACACTTATTCTGGAATATAAAATTAAAAATATCCTGACTAATGCGTCAAGCTACATGGCATAATTTCTTTGATTAATTCTGTATACCATACAATTTTAGATCTGGTTTTTGCATAATATTAATAAAATAGAAGTTTTTGAAATACTGATAGCAATAATGATTTTGTATAAACTGAGAATCTCAAGTCCTCGATAAGCTTTGAAATTGTAAATATACAATCATGAAATAAAACTACCAACATTTTTTACATAATGTAAATTTAACTACTTTCCTTAATATGTACTATAATATAAAATTTACCTTATGTAGTTTAGCCTCTTTCATATATTCCTGATAAAATATGGGGAAAAGTATGTGAAGAAATTTGAAGTTTTCACCACTTTCCTATTTCTGTAAATACGAAAGCTGTAAAATGTGTAAAAAATACGTAAAATCGTCTTCGCATACAAATTTATCCATGCGAATTAAAATGGATTGAAAGTAAATATTAAAATCAGTTATCGATTTCTTTTAAATAAGTATTGATAACCGATTTTTGTTTTTAGAGCATCTATTTTTTAAAAATCTAATTCTGCGATAGAACTATTATTGAAAAGTATTAAAATTTGAAAACTTTATAAGAAAAATTGAAAAATCTTAAAATTTCTAAAAGAAAGAATTGTTAAATATTGTTAAGAAAATCAAATAAAAAATGAAAAATAGTTATTTTAGAATATTAAAAATTTTAGATGACTAAAAATCTATATAATCTTATTCAAACGTCTTGAATATCTTAAAATTTTAACCAGCTTCTACGTAAAATAAATTTTTCTATTTCTTATATCATTTTTCGAAATTTAATATTACTCCTTGAATAAGAAAAATTAAATTTTCTCTAGTAAAAGATGATAATTTAAATACAAAAATACAAACAGTAATCATATACGACTTTAACGTAATATATAAAAAGAATACTATCTTCAAAAATTGAAATATTTTTTTATCTTTTTTATAAGAATATTTTACAAGAATTACGTAAGGAATAGATAAGCTTCATCAACATTATTATTTTGTACTTACAAGTTATTCAAAATATAAGTAAAAAAAATTGAAATGTCGCTTTAAACATAATAATATTATTCCAAATAATCAGGATTGTTTAAAAAGTAGGTTACTTTAAAATAATCTAGTGGATTTAACGCCAAAAGCTGACGAAATATTCAGAGAAACAGGGACTTGTAGAAAACTTTTTAAAGTACAAAAATGATTGGATAATATGTATATCGATATTCTTTTAGAGACACTAGTTTAAATCGAATTCACTGAACGACTCTCTCTGTTTTCATTATCTTTCAATTTAAGTGAAAATTTATATTTGCTGTCATGAGCAAAGAACTTAGATGTACATCTTAAGATATCCTTAAGATATCTTAAGGCGTCACGTAAAATCAAATAAGCTTCTCATAATTTAAGTACGACATGGCGGCCTATTTTAAATTTTAACCATTATGAGAGGCTAAAGTGTTATTGGAAAACCTACACTAATAGTTTTTAAAATCTGAATACATTAGATTTATAAGTTATTCCAAGTTAAGTAATTGTTGAGTATTATAATAATAAAAGATGCTATTAAATAAAAACTGGTGAAACTGCTGCTTAACAATATTTGTTTACAATCTATAATTTATTTTTCAAAATAGATTAGTGAACTCATAGTTATTAAGTTTTACATGATAATAGTAAACACTTTCGTTTTGCATATCATTGACTCGAGTCATTTCATTCGGCTTCCTATTTACAAAAATAAGAAGGAACGGAAAAGTTGCTTAGTGAGTCTTCTGATACGTCAAATATCATTGCTAGACTTATTTCTGAAACCGAGTAAAACAACGACGATAGAAATTTAACTATAAAACGGTGCTTGAGTATAACACTTGATATCCTATTTAGCTTAATCAACGATTATAAAAAAAAGAGAACAGTGGTATTACATAGACATATACAGCTTCGCATCTCGGTAAAATTGATGATAGAAGCTCGTATAGATCTATCCGGAAAAAATAACTTCGATCAAGTACAAGAATTCTTCTTTCATAGATTTTCAGGTGCCTAATATAACTGCACGTTGAATTGCTTCATGCATTCCTGCATACTTTCACGGCGCTTTGTCTTCAAGTCGCTTAACATTTAGAGTATTGAGATAGTTACATTTAATATATATTTGTGTTGCTGACAACTGAATATAACCTCTTACCATGAGGTGTAAAATTTAAGAAAGTCAGAAGCTCGAGCTTTGTTAGAATACCCTATTCTAATCTAATTATCTATTCTAATAAAACTTAGTGTACAAACAACATTCGTATAAACAACAATTAACAATAATGTTGACATCAAGTATCTACTCTTGATGTATGTAACCCACAGATTACATAAAATATTTTAAAGGCCTGCCATTCTACATATTTTAGAATGTAACAAGAGAAAAAACATGATTTTTCCAAATGAGTCATAGTTAACTTATTTATAAAACCTAGTTTCTTTATAAATATCTCTGGAAATTAATTATTATTATAAATAATGTAAAATACCATCAAGTAAATGAGATTATGAGAACAAAAGAATTAATCACATATTATGTCGATAAAAATCATATAAAAAAATAACAACAGTACTACGAAATATGAGAATGAAATTTCCAGTCCATATTGATACTGCATTATTCACCCCATATAACGATTTTATAAGGGTCAAAATAATGTATGTTCAAAGAAAAAAAAGAAGAAAAATAATAAGAGGAGAACGTCATCAACTTTACATTGCACTTTTCGATTTTCTCCATTTGTACAAGATGTGGAAAGTATCTTAAAGCCGTATTGTTATCAGTCACGTTTCTTTCTTTTTTTGTTTACGCAACAAGACTTTTAAGGAAGAATTTACCGATTTTTTCATCTAAAATTAGCGATTTATTTAAGAATAAAGAGTTAATAAAGAGATGTATTATCAATGAATCTTCTAAATAATGTATACTTGAATATTTACAACGGATTTGAGTTCTGTTATAGTATTGCGACATCAACGCGCTAAGCTAATTATATACCTAAGTTACGTTGTAAAAGAAACAAATGTGGTATTCGAATCGAAACCACGTTAAAAAAATCAATACAGTATTTGGATTTACCCAGTGCTTCGATCGTTGTCCGCTAATGTATTACATTTTTGTTGCATTGTCAATGAAATCACGAAATACGTGGATATCAACATATGTAACAGGGTAGTCAGTCACGTGACGGTCCTAAAAATCATCGTCTACCATCATTCGTTACACACTTACATAAAATCTATTTAAAAATAAAATTATTTGAGTGTTCATTTGACTTAGTGTTGTAAAATAATTGAGAAAAGTGAACTTTAACAGGATACGTACTTTTGATGTACGATATTATTCCCAACGTAAAATATGTTTTCGTACTCTTGTGCTGTAATATTTAATTTTATTTTTATGAATCGAGGAAAATATTGACGTAGTAGTAATCGTTAAATCCTTTCTTTTTCTGCACGTGATTGACGCGTAATGTTCTCTCGACTTCATTGATGACTTGAAAGGATATACTACCAATCGATACTTAATTCTTTTGTATCGCTTTTTTAAAAAAGTGTGCATTAGTTCTATTAAAAATACATTATTTACATAGCTTTTATTCATAACAAGCAGTAGTTCACTTTAATACAAAATGTACTTGAGATAAAAGTACTCCAAATGGCAACATTTATATATTTATCTTTACATAAAAACATTATCCATGTTTGAAAATTTACAGAAGTTGTACGAGTTAAAGATGTGTCATTTTCATTCATTTTTTTACAATTCATCCAAAACATAAACAAGAAAGAAGAAATTGGAATGCTTTTATTATTTTATTATTTATTAACGTATTAGCTTAATAGAAAAGAAGAAAGAGGAAGAATTATGATTAAGAGCGTTGAATTACGAAAACATTAGAGGAAGAAAGAAGAAAAAGAAAGGAATTTAATCTTCATGTAATCTTTAGGACTTATTGGTTGACATTTCGGTACTATTACCGTTCCTTATTTTAAGCTATTATTTATATAATATTTTTGTCTATTGTAATAAGTACGTGCAGCTATATTTATATTAGTTCTTTTATTCAAGCTATACTCAAAGCTCCTTCAAAGTCTGTTAGTTCGACTATTACTTTTTGATTTGCATCGAGTGCTGTTGGATTATATGTCATATATCTGCGAAGTATAATCGAATAGCGTACAAAATTGAAAGAGTACCTGACCGAATAGTCGTATTGCTTTTGTAATGCAACTTCCGTGGTCATAGTTATGCGATAGAAAACGAAATTTTTCAAGGTCGATCCCTTAATAGAATTTGCATTTGTACATGTATATACAGTATTTGATCTTCAATTTCGTAAATTTACTTAGATTGCGTTAGGAGTATTAAATTTTAATTATTTTCGTTTAAAAAATAGAAGTTTGTCATTATTCTTTTTTTTTCTCTTTTTGGCTCTCTAAAAGTTTCGGTCCATATTTTCTTCAGAAAAGTCAACATTTCTATATCTTTATTTATATTTAATTTTACTTTATTAAAGCCAAAATCTCCTAATGTAAAAAGGAGGATAACGCTATAATTAGCAGTTTATGGATTATTTTTTAAAAAATTTTACTAATATTTGGAAGCACATTAATAAGGCGAAAGTTGGAAAATGATATGCTATCTCTATCTTTCGTTAGAATAATTAATATTTATGGAAAAAGTATACATTGTTTAATATATTGTTAAACAATATATTATAATATTATTTTATTTTTTCAGAATTTATTTTTTTTTTTACAGTATTATATTTGTATATGCTATACTTGTATACTATATAGTACTATACTATCAAGATCTGAAATTGTTTTAATTTTAATTTTGTAATTTTTTATATTCTGTAACATTTTATATTCTATATTGAAGTTAATTAGATAGTTAGGATTCTCGTAAAATTGCGTGTTTAAAAAAAAGTATTTATTAAGCCTATTTCAGTTATTAGTTTATTAGATTGTATTTTAATTATTTTGTTTAATTGTTTGAGGTACAATTTTTCGTTCTGATTATATATTTTAGCATACTGTATACCAATAATATGGCTCTAATAACGTATGTAATGCTAATATAATATAGCTTAGACATGTAGTGGGACCGTCACAAAATATTTTCTGCTTTGAAATATGAAGTAATTATGGTTAAAAATGAAATAATTTTTGTTAACGTTTATAATTTCGGTTAAAATTTGATTAAATTTATTAGGTAGTGTTACATGCATTGGTAATATTGCATCTAATTTATTAAATGGATTAATTCATTTTAATGTAAGCTACTGTTCAATATGACGTATTAAAATTAAATGAAAACTTATACTAACTGTGGTATCACTAACTGAATAGATGTAAGTAAAAGTTTTTAAATATAATTTGAACTTATTGTCAATACATACAATAATTGATATTTAATTATATAAAAAATTAATGTTCCTTAAATAAATTCTTTAATCTCTTTCATATAATAATTGATACATTAATTTTAGTAGAAAATGTATAAAATACAAAATCTATTTAACAAGTTTTGTATTTAAATCTTAGTTTATAAACATACTGCCATTAATACAGATACTGTATACTAAAAAGATAGTGAGCTCCATCTATCCGTTGCTTTCTAAACCTTATAATTGCGACGTACTAAAACGTTTACTAAAATAAATTCATTAAAACAATTGTAATTAATTAAACTTTTAAAAGAATTACATTAGAGCAACGTATTGAAAAGTTTTTTTTACTTTATTGCTAATTATATTATATAACATATTATTACTCAAGTTTTATCTGTACAAAAGTTATATACATTTTTAAAATTTACATTTTCAAAATAAATTTTTATTTTTTAGTAAAACAATTTTTTGGCATAAATTTATTAATAAGATTGTTAAATAATCCATAAACAATTTATCAAATTCATAATTTTTTAATTTAATAAGTTTTTTCTCACATTTATAATGTTATAATTATTATGAATTTTAATAGTAAATGTAATTTATTTGATAAATTCAGTAATTATTAAAATTGAATTATACAGTCAATTGTTTTATTCAAAAAATTTAGTAATAATGAAAAAGAAAGAAAAACCAATTTTTTGTACCAAAGGTTTTACAGATATCATAATATTGTGTTCTGGAATCAAAAGATACAAAATAAATTATACAGTAAATATTAAATAAATTTTAAATAGCTATTATATAATAAAATCTGTCTCTTTTTACTCATGATGTAATTACTTCAATTATGAAAAAATTCATAAAAATGGAAATTGCTTGTCGAATGATAAATGGAATAAAGTTGAAGCAATTCATCTGAAACTTGGCAAGTACGTAGCATAAAATATACGTGTAAAAGCTTCTATTATATAATCGAAATAGTTATTAGAATATCTTATAGTTGAAGCTTAATAGGATAATAGTATTTAATACAAAAAATATACAAATAAATTCTTATCACTATTATTAGAAATTGTTTGATTTTATTTCATATAATCAAACATATTCATATATTATATTATATTATATTATATTATATTATATTATTATATATAATATAATAATATATTATATTATATTATTAATATAATATAAATATTTTATATTATAAACTTCTTTTTAATAATTTTTTTATTTTAAAATTTCATTGAAAATTTTAATATCTTTGTGTTGAATCTACAATTTAAAAATTGACTCTTGTGCCCATCGATATTATAACATACACCATGATTGAGATTTTAAATGGATATTACGTATTTTCTTTTGAATTTAATCTATATTCGATACAATCTATATATAGATACATCGTTATATAACACCAAATAAAAAGAAATAAAATTTCAAGTTAATACAAGTATTTATGTTATGAAACAACAGTAATGTCAATATACATAGTAAATTTTTAAATATATCCATATATATATATATATATATATATATATATATATATTTACGTAAGTACAAAAATTTAAGAAAACATAGATTTATAGAATACATATAAAGATAAAATTATTTTTTTTGCGGTTATACGTTGGCTTTTAAATATTAAAGCAAATGATTATATAATTTTGGATTATATTTTTTTTATTGAAAATGATAAATTATAAAAAATTATTTGATTTGAAATTTCCAGCTGTATATTTTTGATTTTTAACAACTAATTTTATATTAACTACTTATTCTACTCGATTCATCAATATAATTCTTTTAATAATAAAATACTTTTACAAATTTATATTTGTAAATGCAATGCTTGCACTGTTCTATTCATATATAGAAAATATTAAAAACTTTGACTAATGATTGTATATTTTATTAGTAGATAGCTCAAATTAATTTAATAGATTAGGACACCTACGATTTCTCAAGATCGTATTCCTTTTTAAAAATTTATCTTGATATTAAAATTAGTTAAGAATCTATTATCAAACCTTAATTTTTCAATTTTCACTGGAAAATGCAGTACCTCGTTTTCAAATAAAATACCGTGGCTTGTGCTCAGTGATATAAAGATATTATCGTGACTGAAATTCAGAATATTTCCTACAATATTGAGTTGATTAATTTGAAATTGAGAAGAAATCTTATACATGTATATAAATTTTGTAGCACATTAAAAGTTTTTTTGTAAATTGGATCCTTATACAAAATTTCTAAATAAAAATATATATTTATTGCGTACACATTCATTGCTTCTATATTTATGAGTATTTTCAAATTTTCTTACAAATTTTTTTGTAAGCCACAGGCTTACAAAAAGTATAGCTATGAGATTATGCACCAAAAACGCTGCTTTAATGCTAAAATATTTTTTATCTGGATTTTACGAAAAATATCGATATTTTTCAAGAAAGAGACAGAGAGAGAGAGAGAGAGAGAGAGAGAGAGAGCGAAGATAAATCAAAATAGAAAGAGAATTTTTCTCATTGCACAGTATCAAATATCAATAAATGTTTTCAAGAAAACGCACTTGATATAACTAGATTTAAAAAGTACAATAATCGGTTAATGGGATGAACTTAACTTTTATAACAATTTCGTTTGAAGTAATTTAAAATTGAACAGCTTATAAAAGAAGCTTCGTGTGACGATACGTCGTATGACGTCTGAGCGAACACTGAGCCCGACTACTAATCGTGCGATCGCTAGACACACAATTTTCTTGCTTTATGTACTTGTGAACTCTTGAAAAATATATGTAAAATAGTTATTGTAAATAAACGCATAACAAGCTCATTTTATAATAACTCGTAATTAAGAGACCACCTGTGTAAGATTCGGAATTTTTATGCAATGTTAAATATATGCTTGATTTTCTTTGATTTGTCCTTTATAAACTGATAAGAAAGATTGAAAAAATTAATTCATTATTATTAGAGATAATAATTTTGGTAACTAGGTATCGCTTACAGAAGTTGTCTGTTACTTTGCATTATTTGTATAATCATTTTACGTCTTAAATCTTCATTAATTAGAAATTTATAATAAAATTTCATAATAAATAAAATAATTTTTTGTTTTAATTTGAGTTATAAATTTTCAAATGATAATATAAAGCATATTTTAATTCTTAAAAGCATAACAGTTATGAAAATAAAATCCAGTCGACTATTCTAAATAATTTATAACTTATTTTAAGTTATTAAATATAGTTTATAAAACTTTCATCTATTAAAATTAAATATTTAAGGTTTAAACAGTTACTAATACTTTAGTTTTCAACTGGTTAATTTCAAACTTTGTGCGTATATATTTTAAATAAAATATTTACTATGTTGTGTATACTTGATTTTATTATACAAATAGTTAAGTTATTGCAGACATAATAGTAATAAAAATTTAAAAATATTAATTTAATATCTTACGTTTATAATTACAACAAAACAACTTCCTATTCAAAATGTTTATTGATTTTTCTATAAAATTAATAGACATTTATCAAGCATAATTTTGCGCATTTAAAATCAATTACAAACAAATTAAAAATATATTAAGTATAAAAAGTAATATAATAAAACCTAAAATCTGTTAATGTTTTCCATAGAAAAAGGAAGTTGCATTATTTAACGACGAAAGCTACATCAGTGTGTATTACACAAGAGTTTGTCCAAAAATGAAAAACTAGCACAACAATGAATAGTGAAAATTTTGTAAAAATGAGAGGCAATCAAGAAAAAGTGAATCTTAAACATAGAATCGTAGTCGATCGTTCTATTTAAATTATAAGACATATAATTTATAGTTGAAAAATTATGGTAATAAAATTTTCAAAAATAAAAATTGTTTTAATTCGAGAATTCTACTAATCCTAAAAATTCATATCAGTTTCTTATCTCGAAAAATTGCGTGTCTTCCTAAAATTAAATTTAACATTAAATTTTTTACAGCGCACGTCAACATTCTAGTCTAAGTAGCTGAGTTTGCACGGTTTATATCATAAATTTTAGCGTCAAACTTAAAACCACCAAAAGAAGCTCACATTTACGAATTTGGGTGAATGGCACTTATATATAACGTTAGTGTCAATTTTGTTATTTTTTAATATTAAAAAGTTCAGCGCTGTAACTATGCTTCAAATTTTAATTATGCTCAAGAACTTTTTATAGTAAAATAAAAAAAATAATTTTTTATGAATTTAATATTATAATTACAATATAAAAAATTAAAAAAATGGTTCTGATAAGTAAGGATAAAAAATATTTTCACCTTTATTTTTAAATCTTTTTAAAATTATTTTAAAATTTATCTGGATATATGTAAATGACTTTTTCATCATTTAATATATTATTTGACATAGTTAAATTTTAGCAAAAAAACGATTTTTTTATTTTTTAAGCAAAAGTTTGAATTAGTTTTGAATTTTAAACATATTTTGAATGTAATAAAGTAAACAGTTTATGTATATATTAGCTTAATTTTCTTTTTTCTTTTGTTTAAATACGTAATCAGTAAACAACAAACATGAAAAGTGTTAAAATATATATATAAAATTTTAATATATTGTAATATTATAAATTTGATATTTTATTGTAATATTTTATATCAATTCTATTTACGAAGGCTATTTATACACTTAAATAGCCCTCACTTGTATACGTTAATGAATTCTAATAATAGTGCGAAAGTATATTTAATAAATTACAGTAGAATCGCTGACTTTAATTAGTCAATATTACATTTTCATCAAGGTTTATATGTGCAACGTAAATTTAGCATTTATCAGGCATTTATCATTAGCATTTATCATTTAATAGTATGATCAACATTTGTTTTTTCAAGAAAATAAATTGATTTTAATAGATTATATTAACAATCGCGTTAAGAAAAATTTTAAAAAGTGCTTAAATTTTATTACTTTTTCGATTTTGATAATAATTAAATGTACTTAAAATTTATTTTAAAAAATTTCATTGCATTTATTTCATCTCAAAGTGAACAACAGGTTTTCTTTTATACTACAAATTATTTTATAAAATTGATTAACAATATATACACTCCATACTTAGAATAAGAAATAATAAATCTCATGCTGAATTCTACTCTAAATATAATATTTGATAATAAAGCTTGTTAAAAATAAAAAAATTCTGAAATCTTGTATTAATATATACGCATACGAAGTTTACCCATTTGTAACTTCTTAATTGATTTATACAAAACCTTACACTGTCAGTTAGACGTCTCCTGATCTTCAGTCCTGTGGCAAGTCATAGTATTACGGTTATAACTTGCATCAGCATTTCCGTAGTCGCGTTCATTATTGTGACTCATCCCCTCGTGTTTTCTTCCTTTCTTTGTCTCAGGCTTTTCGATTTCTTACGGTGAAATACTAGACTACCTTTTCACGGTTTTGTATTTATTGTTTCTTATATCCCCAATTCCCTTCGTTCTCTCTTATCTCAGTTTTCTTTCATACTCAACTTGAGTTTGTCATTGTCTACTTCCTTTACGCACGCGCTTTTCTCTTTGGAATTTTACGCCGGAGTTCCAAGCTTTTGTCCTTTCCATTGAGCTTTAGATATCTGGAGTTGCTATTGTTTGTAAATGATTTTCAGCAATTTATTTTCTATATAAAAAGAATGATAGCTTTTCATTAAATTAATGCTGTAGCGTGATTTGAATGTAATTTGAGGACTACTTGATAATGTCATCGAAATAGACTAGTGCATCGATTTAATAAAAATAATTTTCGAGTCACGGTTGCGCAGAATGTGGAATAACATTTTATAACCGAACTGTATCAAGGGCTTCTGTAATCATCACCATCATTATCTATTATCCTTCAGATATTTAACACGTTTCACTTGGAATTTCTTTTTCATATTTATTTCGACAACAGATCGAGTATTTATTTTCAGATTCTTCAAATAATAAATCATTAAATTGCGTAGTTTGAATTACCGTGAATTGGTATTGGATTCGTCAACAAAATCAACAATACTTTATTGATAACGTTACTTTATTCTAAAAGTAAAGCAAATTTTTACTTATCAAATCTAGTCATTACAATTATTTGCTTAATTACATCAGTCTTTGTTCTATAAGCTATAGACAAGAAAATATTTTGAATAAGTTTGGGGTGCATAGTGAATTATTTATAACTAATTAGATTAATGACTGAAATAAAAACTAAATGTTTAAGCAAGTAAACACAATTTAATAAATAAGAATTAACCAATTTACTGAAGAATTAGGTAAATATTTTGTAAACAAATGCAACTGAGATAATAATTAGAATACTTTTGATAAATATAAATTCGAAAATCTCGTACTAAACATTAATAACTTTATGTATAACTTTATTATTTTTTGTATTTAATAATCCAAATTTATGGTTTACAAAATATTTCAATAATATAACTTTAATCAAATACAAAATAAATAAAAATTGCAAATACAAAGACATTCATAATACAAAAAGTCTTTTCGGTATTTTAAGAAATAAATCATAAATTTTATACGTATGAGTATTTTTGGTAAAAAAAGTACACGTATAAATTATTTTTGTTTAATAAAAATTAACATTATCTCATAAATGTGACTTAAAATATTCTATAAATTGGCTTGTTTTAATATTAGAAAATAATTTGATCCTTGAATAAAATTCAAAAACTTTGTAATACTTTTATGAAAATTATCAGTGAGGAGTATTTATCCGTATTATAATAATGAAAATATAATAATCTGTTTAACATCGATAGAAAAATATAATTTTCATGAATATTGTCGATGAATTTTTGAAAGTTTTGATTAACTAAATGAATTGATTCAATAATATAACCATTTTTTTATTAAAACTTTTTAAGGCAAATTTTTAAAAAATAAAATATTTTTCTATTCAAGCTAGTTTTTTTTACTCACAAAAATTACTATGAATTTATTAAAAGCTCACTTTTTCAACAAATAAAACGCTCTTATCCAAACTATCATATCGATATTTCAAAATGTACTATGTACCACTCAATAAAGTTATAATACAATTTTCAAGTAAATATTTCTTTAATGAATGTTTGTATTCATTAACATATACTTAATAAAAAATATTCTGCTTGTGACATAATGGCTATTAAATTATTTAAGTAAATCATACTTATAATATTTGACAACATTTAAAACGATTTCACGTAGATAATTGTTACATTCTATACTTATCTTATATGTTAAGAAGATAATATCTGTTATATTACGATAGTATTTATAAATATTATTTCAAAAGCAATTTAAAAACTTTGTTTTGAACAATTATTTCTCTTAATTAATACTTATGAAATAATTTTACCCTAAAACATAAATAAATGAATCTATTAATTAAAAATCTTAATTATTCTTGCTGTAAAACAGCTGTACACAGCGAACTTTTAAAGTAAATAATCAGCTTTAAGTCTCATTTTAAGTACTACTTTTCAAATAATCATAAAACATATTATTTTCGAAATGAATACGATGAATTGTACCAGAATTATTGTACTTAAATTCAAGTTTACAAATTTTGCAATTCAGTATGTATATAATATTTACAAGGTATTTCTTTTTTATAAGCCAGCATATTTTAACTCTATTCGCATTTATTTGTCATTCGTGCTCATCAATCTTTCATCTCCTCTTTCCTATTCTCAGTTCCCTCTTTTACTTGCCTTTTTTTCTTTTATTCACCGTTCTTCTCTCAACGTAGATTTCTAAGTGTATACCCAACTCGTATCTCTTGACAGTATCCACTTGACGATATGCCCTCTTCCACTGTTTCCAATATGCTCACGCATCTGTTTCAGAAACATTCGAACTCAGAGAAAAAGTGGAAAAGCTTGATAGAAAAAAGAAAAAGAGCGAGTAAGAAGATGAGTAAATGAAGTATTTATTCCTGCATTAGAGTGCACTGAACTCGTAGCCAAGCAAAATAAAAGTCCGTGAGATTGAAATTCAAACATAAAACATCATTGTTATCAAAATATAACCTATAAGCGAATGTACGAGTGTATTTTACAAGCCTTAATTGCTGTTTCGGTTATCAAAATATGTTTTCATTAGATAAAGAAAGCTTTCTTAAAAAATAAGCTCAAAGATACAAAAATCAATGTGAAAGGATAATTTTATTTTATTTAAATTTTAATCTATAAGGAACATATTTATATTCTTTTTTATTAACGAAAGCAATTAAAGAAATCGTCAATTAAATGTATTTGATACTTGAAATAGTCCAATAGCTTAAGTTAAGTAACTTCATTGCAAAACGTTTGCCTTAAATAAATGTAACATTTTAATAATAATTTAATAACTCTAATAAGACCATTTAATATTACAAAATTCATTAAAATACAATGAATAGTTTCAGTGTAGATTAGTATTTCTGAAGCGAAAAATCTTTCTCAAACGTATTCCATTGTAAACACATAACAATGAGTATTTTAAAAGATTACGATTATAGAAAACTATATTATAGAAAACTATAATAAGGTATTAAAAATGTTTTGTTTATTATAATTTTTACATATTTGTTCAATAAAGAGTGTGTTTTTAGAAATATTTCTACTCTGGGTAATAATTAATTTTTCAGTTACTTAATTCATTGTATTGAAAGCACACAGCAATATGTCGTAAGTTTGTTTGTTGCTTCAGGTCAATTACTATTAATTTACAAATTATAAAACATTAAATTGCTTTTTTAATTGTAGGCTAATATTAGAGCGAAAACAAAATTTTATATAGTTATAGCGTACGCATTGCGCTTAACAATTTACAGGAATGTCTGCAGAAGCATGTCGTTCGTAGGGTTGAGATATTTTACAATATCTAAGAAGTCGTCGATCATACGTGACGGGAGTAACAAGTTTACACTTATAAAAAGGAATGAAATCTAGATTTACAAACGTAAAGCAAATACGTGTCTCATACGGCACAGAATTCAACGGATTTACGCGAATCACAGCGCACATTAAGCATTCGGCACACAGCCAGGAAAATTCGTAATTCGAGCGTCGAGTCGCGTTTTTTCAAAATTCTGGCTTCCCGTTGTGCAACATGCTTACAAGTTTAAGTCAATCACTCCCGAAAAGATGTTTGCTCTCTTTTTTGAAAAATCTTTGTTACACGCGAGGGATTATCTACCCAAGATTTATACTAATTTACCGGCGCGCTCTGAATAATTTATCTTCGGGAACGCGACGCGTCTTGCGCAGACGTAATGGCAAAAAATTGCTCGTTACTCAAATTAATTAATTTTCACGAGGTTTGTTAAATCCAAAAGCTTGTCTTGCGTACTTTGCGACTATCAACCCACTTATGCTACTCAAAAGCATGAGCAACGATTTATCTTGTTGTCAATTTACGTTATTTGACGTGAAACTGTTCTTAGCGTATAAATCGCAAACTTTTTTATTCATTTCATCTGAAGATTAGAACGAAAACTTGAATATCTATATTGCAAGCAATTACAAATGACGCAATCGAAAAGTACTTTCTATTATCCATATTAGAGAATTTATTCTTACGTTTATTCAACAGAAATATTAATAGTTTATATTAAAAAATACATTACAGGAAAGACAGAAGCTTATCGATATTTAAGCAATTTTTTTTAATTATTATTTAATCAATGAAAAATAAAATTCATTTGAATTTCTAAAGATCTACAATTTTTGAATAATTATAAACTATGACGAAGAATAATATTTACATATAAAAAATGTACGGATTTGTTTTCTATCTGCATGGGAGGAGTGAACCTCGGGGAATTTTATTAAGTTAGATCTGGACAGTTTAATTGCGTTAGATATTATTTCTAGCTTTTACAGACATTTTTATAAATTTCTATTAACAATAATTTATGTTTCTCCATGTATTGGATTTCCTGAAAGAAAGAATTTCAATTAAACCTTCCAAAGAAGTGAAGTTCTTTAAATGCGATGTCTGTAATCTGATGGATCGTGAGATTCAAACAAAATCGTATTTTCTCACGCAAAATCTTCGAAGAAGACGTGCAGTCTTACAATTGATTTGGTTCACCAGATTAGGTTGAGGCTGCCAAATGAATGGATAATACAAAGCTACATATAACAATTTGATTTACGCTTTTTGCTAGCGAAATATATTTTATATTTATTGGAAAGTTTAGCTCTTAAATTTGCAAAATATTTATACGATCATTCTAAACTTTCTTCAAATTTATTTAAATAGCTTTTTGATTTATCAAATCAACAACTAAAAACTTTGTAAATATATATTATAGAACAAAACTGAATAATACACATATTTCTGGAAAGTTCACGAAGAAGTTTTACTTGATTTACTTGCTTTTAAAAGTAAGTAAATATACGTACTTACAAATAAAAGTACTTACAAACTTTTGCCCAACAATCTACTTATTCCTATAAAAGAATTGAACTGAATTAGTATATCATTTACTATAGACATTCGTGTATTAATTTTAAAAAATTTCGATCAAACTTTCATAGAAAGTATACTTTTTGTTATTTGATTTCAATATATAAAAATTGATAACCATTGTATTTATAAAAATATTTTTTTCTTTATTATTAAGTATAGGTTTTCTTATACTTTCTATTCATTATAATTCTTAAAGTTAATATAATTCATCATAGACAGATTCATTCAAATGAGCACTTTAAAACCGATATAAAATAAATGTCAAGAAATACATTAGTAGTTCGTAAAGATTAAACATTAGAGTTGTATACATTAGACTTAATTAATGTAATTATTATATATATGAAATTAAATAAAATTTCTAGATCCAAAGCATATTATTATAAGTCTCTATTAAATAAATAAAATAATTAATATTAAATTCGACGATAGCTTGATTTAGTAAAATTATATTTTTTTAAAGAAATAATTATGATTGTATTTTTTATAAAAATGTAAAGATAGAACAAATTGTAGAGTATTTTGTGTCATCCAACCGAAAAAAAGAGCAGATCAGGCAAATGATTGTTTGAAAAGTCACATAACAATAAAGTGAAATAACCACAAATTTCAAAATTGAGATACAGCCAAAATCATCCATCGATCCATTTCAGATCTCTTCTACCATTAAAAGCTTACACACTCTTGAATAATCTACTTATATATAATTTTCTTTAATTGATATTTAAAGTCTACAGGAATAAGATTCAAAAACATTAACTTAATCAGACTTTGTATAATCGGATTTGGTAATTGTTTTTAATCTTAAACTACAGAAGTATTTTTTCTGTATATTATTAAATTGATTAACAAGTTGTGTTTAATAAATCTCAATATGGTATTTACTAATATCTTTTTATAAATTAAAAAACAAAAATAAATAATTATATTTTCAAAAACTCTTGTATTGTATTTAATTATATAAATTATAACATTAAAAAATATTATAATATGAAATACTAACATGAATATAATCAAGAATGAATAGAAGTTAGTGAATGTTTATTAATATACCAAGTGGATGAATATAATTTGTATAATCAACTGAAATTTGATATAATTATTTAAGTTTGACTTTAATAATTTTAATTAATTAAATCAACTGAAACCTATATTCATACATATTAGAGAGTAAGATGAACTAGTTATAAGTACCATGTCAAAAGCAAAGTTAAATCTAGAAAGCAATACATGAGCTGTAAATTTCGTAATGCTTACTATTAATGCTAAAAATATATTTCAATAACAATAAATTATTTATTAATAAATTATTAACTAATATCAATAAAAACATGGTAAATATTAACAAATTTATAAATTAAAAACAGTACAATTATGGAAAAGGAAATTGCGAACTGAATTTTATAAACAATTAAGTAATTAATTAAATATAAGCGCTAATAAATTAATAAAAATGAAAATTGTATATAGGCTGTATAGACTTTTCCGGGAAAAGCCATAAAAATTTCCTCATTGCCTATACCGCCTGTGCTTTAAATTTTGTATAAAAAGGACGTATTTCTCCATGCAAAATTAGAGTTCACCTTCAAATCTTGTACCTGGTAGTTGACCTACTGACTTATATTAAGAGGTGAGTAATAAATACTTTTCTTTTAAAATTCAGTATGTAATCATTCTTTAAAGGGGAATCGACCCCCTTTACCCGATTTATCCTAAAATCCTTTCCTATATAACTCTATCTTTTTCTATCCATATTAACGGACTAGACAAAGCATCTATGTTGCGATACGGAGCATCTGTTCTAACGCCCTTTTTCTTTATTATTGAATAGACGCAAATTCTAGTAGTATTAATGTAGTGTTAATCTAACTATATATAACATTGTAAAATAACTAAAATGTATAGGTGAGTTTTAATAAATCTTAGCACCGTGTTAAATAGGACCGTTGCCTATCTCAGGTTAGTATACTTAACTGTATAGGCCTAAAAGGGGAATTTACGTCATGAACGTAACAGTATATAATTGATACAAAGTTATCAAAAATTCGGAGTTATTTTTTGGAGCTTTTTTGAATAGAAACTTCAAAGAAGATTTAAGAAAAAAACAAACATTCAATTTAAGAAATAATTTGAAAACATTTGTCGAGTACGAAGATTTTCTTCGAATGAATTCGCAATTTAGTATAAAGCCTGTCTTGGAGACGTAACTCAATAATATATTAATGTTATTAATAAATAGATACATTATTAATGTAATTATTTTTCAATGGTAATTGAATAGAAAAAATCTACATATATTGAAATTTTATTAATTATATTATTTCCCAATCGATATAATTATGATCTAACGTGGCAACTGTAAATAAATTTATAACGAAATTTATTATAAAAAGAATAAAGTATAAAAAAATTAATTACTTCTATAAGAACAAATCTTTTAGTTATCAATGACAAATTAACATTTTATTTTTAACTATATTAAAAAGATATTTACTAATATTCTTAATAAAATAAGTTAACTGCAGCTTCGTGATCTTCAATTACTGTGATATATCATTATATTAATTCTACAATTTTTATAATACGACATCTACTAACGATTTATGATTTTATTTCATTCCTTTTTTCTTTAAAGGATCTGACAGCTCTTTAAAAAAGACCAAACTTTGACAATTTTTCTCAGAAAATCTATTAAAGGAAATGAAAATTTCTTTTGAGGGGTCATGAATATGTATTGGAGTATACGGAAAAATATCTTATTGACATTTTCATATAAAATGGTGGCAAGCGAGCCAATCTTCGGAAGAAGCTTTTCTAAAAACGTCTTGACGTGCGAACCGATTCCCATTACAGATGTTGATCTGAAATAAAAGCCAAAAATTTTCTTAATCTATATGCTATTGATATTAAACTACGTAGAGATTTTTTATTTTATTAAAAATTATAAAAATGTCGCACTTTTGAAAAAAAATCGATTTTAAGCGAAAAAATGACGAGTTAATTGTTTATAAAATGAAAAGTTAAGCTCGGATCGAAAATTCCCTAAGTAGTCTCTTAGAAAATATAATTATGAAGCTACTGTCAAAATGTCAAAGAGATCCGTACAACCGTTTTTTTTTTTTTTTTTTTTTTTTTTTTTTTTTTTTTATAGTTATATAAGTTCGGCCAGTTTAGAAAAAATCATTTTGAGAAAAACGCGTTTAAAGATTCACAAATCTTTCAATCTTAAATTTTTTTTATTTACCTTCAATCTGCAATGTCTACACCATACATTTGGCGATGAAGATTGATGCTCGCCTCCTACTCAGCCTCTTTTGCAACATCGATGAAAGAATTCTCTGCGTGTTTGATGCGGCGCTCGTCAACTTCGACGCAAAAATTGTAGCAATTCGGTCCAGTTTTCATCCCCAAGATATTATTTTCGGACTCATCACGTTGGTAAAAGTTCCCCTTCGGCTTCTTCTTTCTTAAATTATGCTCCCTTTGTCACTCATCTTATTTATATAAAAGAACATTAAAGATAATGAAATAAATGAGTATGAAACGCACGATTGTCGTCACTTTTCAACTGTACTAACTAGCACGTACATACAATAAGAAAGTAACGGACCTTGGTGACCTTTTCCAAAACCTCAATATCTCCTTACCTGTTGGTAATGTGCCGCCCATTATCCCTAAAAGTACAAGCCGAATAAATTGGAACGCGACGCATCGCATCAAGCAGGCGCTCGTAAACGCTGCGGAAAAATGTTCGGTAGATCCTCTTAAACATTTCTTTTTAATATAAAACTACTTGAATATTGTTCTTATGATATTAAAGCAAAAAAAAATCGATTTTTTTTAAAATTCTAGAGTGGTGTTACCTCTTAAGATGTTATGCATGACCTAAATAAATTTTCTCATCTTTTTCCACTTTATGCCTGCTTCTAATAATTAACACCTAATGTGGTTCAAAAAAATAAGCTCCCAATTCTAGTACAAAAAACAAACGTAAATTCTTAAAGTCGCTGATAGACACTACTTTTATGATACATAAATCACTCTACAGCTTGAGTTTTTTTATCATTGAACTTTAAGCTTAAAAAAATACGATTTTGAAGCTTAACTTTAATCAAATATTCGTTAAATTTATTAAATATTAAAATTTAGTTATTTATTAAGAATCATATATCTAATTTTGATTATTTACTCTTGAGCAATTAAAATTAATTACGTCTTGTTATATTTATATCGTATGCAATAAGAAAATTAAAATTAAATTAAAAGAGATACTTAATAATGGATTACTCGTATTAGAACATTATGAAGTTGAAATGTACATTATTATTGCAAAATATTAATATTTATTAAATTTTATACTTGAATGAAAAATTTCAGACGTTTGAAAATCAAGCTCTGATTCATCCTTTTGAGATATAGTTTTTCTAAATTTTAATGACTTACAGTTAATCTTGATTTATATATTATTTGTATATTTATATATTAAAAAATACTGTATTTCTAAAAATTAATTATATTATTAAGCTATATGAAATTTATTTCAAATAAGAGATAATTAAAAAATAATTATATTTTCTGACCAAAGTACAGATAATTAAAAAAAATCTTTCATTTACGTAACATATCATATTAATTGTTTATAGCGTTTTTTCTTTAACACATTTTTTTATAAACTATACAGAGACGATGAAAATATTGAAATATTACCTTACTAATACATAATTCAAGGAAAAATATTTTTTCAAAAACTGTATTTTATTATGAGTAACTACAATTTTTAAGGATTCATTAACGTGAAAAAAAATTATTATCTCGAATAAAATTTAAATATTTTTAAGAATACATTAAATCGCACTTTTAATATATATTTTTAAATTGAATAACTTTTAAAACAAAAAATTAACAATTCTATTTGAAAGATTGGTCTAAATTTATTTTTTATTTAAAAAACAGAAGTATAACCACTTTACAAGAGTAATAACTTCATAGAAAAAAATAAACTGTAATACTTTGTTAGTGGTTAAAGAATACATAAAGTCCAAATGATAACGATTTGTCTTCAAAAGGTTTACAGCAATAAAAATATATAGGAAAAGCAGCACTGAATTCAGCATTTTCCGGATAGCGTGAAATAAAAAAAATCATAAATTTGTCCAATATCGAATTCTTTATCTTAAAAAAATAGATTCATGAACTAGTATATACGTTATATGTACGCATTAACGTATATACTAGTTAACAAAACAAATTAACGAATTGTTGACGATCTGAATTTAAGTCTAAATAATATATTGTTAACCATAAGAATTGCTCTTTATAATAATGAAAATCTAGAAATTTAAAAAAAAGTACATTTTTTAAATACATTTCAAAGGAATATTTCAAGCATCGAAAAAGTATTTTGAATAAACAAATAAATGTATCATATTTTTTTAACATATTATTTAAATAGATATAGCAGAGAACTTATTGTCATATACTTGATAGTATTTTTTATCAATGACGATAATTATTTTCCAATAGGAGTTCCTCATTGTCATAATCTTAACGAAAACTAAGAGAAGCACATACATAAATGTATATTTAGTTATTTTAGTACTGAATTGAAAAATAAAGCATAAAAATCAGTCACTGTATTAATTAATGGTCATAATTCTAATTAAACTCTTTCTTTAAGTACAACATAGATGACGAATGCAGCTGATATTAGTATCTTCTATTTATTTAAAGATAATCGACATTAAACGCTTATAAGCTAAAACATGTTTCAGAAAAAATGTTTAAAATGCTATTTAAATCCATAATATGATCATCGCTAATGATTACAGTAACACGTAGAAAGTAATATTCAAAAAAGATGCTGAGCTAACTCATAAATTTTCATCGTCGACTCTTAAAAAATATAAAGGTATCTGTACAGAAATTCTACAGAAATCTATATCATTAATGATAGAGATGAAATAAACTTAATATATAAAAATTAATCATATTGAAATAATTATTACAATTTTCGAATAAATATTGGTACAATTTTAAGGTTTCATTGAATAATATCCTCTATTAGCTCATAGATTAGATAGTGATAAATTTTAATTCTATTAAGATATTTATAAGATAAGACTCTTCAGATAAAATGAGATACTAGCCTTGGATATAGAACCTGCTCTTACATAAAAACTGTAATAAAAAACTGTATAAGACGTAAAAAGAAAAGTAATTTTGTAGAATTACTTATATATATATTTGCAATGAATATTTTAAATAACAGCAGTACCTATAAATGTTAAAATAATTGGAAATTTCAAACTTATAATAATCATGTATGCTATTATAACTAATGAATATAACTAACTTTATGAAAAAAAATTATAATTATATATTTATAAAGTTTTATATTTGCAATATATCTTAGAAATTTAAATATTTTGAATTAGAAAGAAAGAAACTTTATTTAACTTTGTAAAAATAGTAAGAGTTTATATTCCGATTTAAACTCATTATCTTCTTTCTGTGTTATCCAATTAATATTTCACGAAAAAATAAAAAATTAAATAATTTCTTTGCAAAGGATATTTGTGATCCAAAAAAAGTCAATAATTGAATATAAGAAGGAGATTAAATTTAAATGTTATTATAAAAAAAAAATTTGGATTTGGTCGAATAATTTTAATAGTTGTACCTAATAGACAAATATAATTGAAAAAGTATAATTGCATTTGAAAAAGAAGTGTTAACTCGCTTGACATAGCGTGTAGTATAGTTAAAGATTAGATGTAATAATTTGGAAAATTATTATAGTATTCATATAGTATTCATATTATGTAATAACTTTTTTAATATTAAATAACTTTTAATATAATTAACTTTTTTTAATATAATAATAACTTTTTTTTACAAAAGTTTTTTTATATTAAAAGTTATTCGGGTAATTCAATATATCCATATAAATATATGAGATATGATGTTTTGTTTCCAATTTCGAAGACTTTAAAATAAAGAAAACTGTAAGTGAATAATTATTTATAAATAATAGATTTACTTTAGACACTTAAGTATTTATTTACACCATATAGTTATATATAAAATTTTAAATATAATCATAAAAAGTTTGTGTTTCTGATTTTACAATTTTTAATCTATAAATTTAACCAGATAAATTGAATCTTGTTGTAAAAAAAACAATTATCAGACAATTTACGGTATTTTGATATTTACATTTATATATTTATTAGTTGAATTGGAAGACTGGAGAATCATATTTCCATTGAAGTTCAGTTTTCCAGTACTGCAAAACATATTGTACATTCTCTCTCCACTTCAGAACTTGCAAGTTCCCGTTTTCTTTCTTCGTATCTTTTGTCATTAATATGTATCGATACATCAATACGTAAACTTTTAACTTTCTACTTCATTCTTGTAGATTTACTTTGATTTATAACTTATAAGGACCAGTTAGTTTATATATCTTTTTACTAGAGCGATTTTTAGAGCATAAGTTTACTTTTACATCAGTTACACTTTTATTTTTTTTCTTTTAAATCTATTAAATTAACCCAAATAAATTAATTTTTTTGTTTAAGTGCTCCAGTCAGTGATCTTACGGATACATTCATATTTTACTAAAAAAATTTACCACACGTGCATAAAAAGACTATAAAAGAGTTATATATTCCGTGCGGGTGCCGTGATACAATTTTACGCGATACTTGAAAAATTCGAACTCGAAATTCGTGGGAATGTCGCTTATTTCTTTTTTAAAATATTTGACTGGAGTGTAAAGAAAAAGGTTTCTAGCTCGCACATGTAACAGGATATAAGAATTTTAATTGCAGGCTTAATTAATTAAAGTTAGTTTGTTTTCATTTGCGTGGAAGTAGATCAAAGGCAAAAACTGGACCTTCATTTGTGTGAGCATCTGTTCTATACGATTTATTATATATAAAAAACTTTAAATATCATAGGATTGTCATACCAATAAAGAGCAGAAAATTTAATTGTTAATTTTGAAAAATGTTAAATTTTTAGTTTCCACAATAAAATCTTTTAATTTAATAATTAATAACAATCAGTTATTACTTAAACATTCTATGTGATTAAATGTTATTTTTGAGTTTATTGTAAATCAGATTGTTTATGTAATTAATTAGAGTTTTTTTGGATAGTATTTTCTTATTTTCAGCAAATAATATAATGAGAGAAGTATAATTTAATAACAAATTAAATAAAAGTATAATCAAATAATAAAGAAACAATCATTTCTTTAAATCATGCATTTTACAAGTACAAAAAGTAAAATATTCATCATATATCTGAGTTAAAAATCTGCAATTTATTTTCAAAAAATTATAATCTTTCTATTCAAACATGGATCTTGACTTGTAATTTATGCATTTATATACTTAATTAAGATGAACTTGTGGTATCTGCAATATCCAATGTAGTTATTTATATGTCAAAAGAAAAAAATGAATTTTTAGTTTTATTTTCTCTCTAGAAAATATGTAGAAATCGAAAATAATTAAGTGATGTATATTATTAGACTTAGTAGAAAGTACTTCTACTTATCTGAAAATCACAATATATTATAGAGTTATTTTGATTTGGTCAAATAAGTCATATAGATATGCATAGTTTGTCTCATAAAGTTTTTAACTCTGCTTTTATGAAAAAAAAATCATATAACTTAACGTCATTTGAAAACAAGAAGTCAAATTCGAACTGAAAAAACACTAGCAAATAAACATGTAGCGATACACTACATTTTACAAGAAATTGTTTATTAGAAAATAAGTTAGACCTGATTTTTGTCTGAAGAACGTATTATTTTTATTACATTTTACGAAATTTTATTGAATTTTAAATTAATAAAATATTATTTAATATACAGGTATATAATTTAAAAGTATAATACCGTATTCGATCAATAAATTTCATTAAATATGTTTAAATATTTGATAAATAATCCTATAAAATAACAAGATTTTCGATGATTAAATTCGATGATTTGAATTAAGTGCTTCTCTATACATCTGTTTTTTTATTATTAGGTGGATGCTTTGTTTTTTACCTCTAATTTTTCTTGTGCGTTTATGGTATGTAACATCAGTGATAATTATTATGAATTAGATTTTTAGATTAGTTTTAATATTTGCGTCTTTGGCGATGAGTCTATAATACTGATAAATTACAATCATTAATAATCATTACTATTATTTATTATTAATATGATCCAATTGTTAAAACGGTTCTATTCTTGACATGAATACACTCAAGGTGTGTCTCAGCTACAGGCATATCCATAATATTTAATAAATAAAGAATGAAGTGACTATAAAATGTGATCACGAATCTGAATATAAAATTGCATCCGGTGCTTAGGTGTCCAATACAAACGAGTTAACTTGAAATATAAGAAAGTTTTTGATTCATAAGAATACCTTTAACGTAAAATAATAGACGTACTTTAATCATGTGCATTCAATTTTATATAAGTGAAAATTATTTGTTATAATTTTCATAATTTATAAATATCATTCTTATTTATCTATATAAGCCAATTGTTTTTGTTACGTTTTACAGAATTTAAAATAATATTCTTTAAATGTAATCTTTTGATTAACATTTATTATACCAACTTTTAAACTCAATATTTTATTTTTATTAAAAGATATTTCTTTTTATATTATCCAACTAATTCGATCTAATAAATATTTTTGTCATTGATAATATCTAAGAAATTAATATTATTATTATTTTCAATCAGTCAATTTCATTCTATTATAATGATACATTCATTATTATATAAATTTATCACGAGTTTTAAAATCGAATATTTATTTAAGATTAAATGTTTATGGACTAGTAACGACGAATTTACATCATGAATTTACATGATGCATTTAAAAACTTACAAACTTATGTATTTTAAAAGCTATTTTCTTATATTTTATAAATTGTTATGTATTTAAAGAAAAACCGTTAAATTTTGCATTTTTCAATTTTATTTAGGTTTTACTATAAACTATTAAAAATATTATAAGTATGTAGAATATTACTTTTTTTTTTAATTCTAATAGTTTGTAAATTTTGTAACTTAATGTTTCTGTTATATTATTACAAGTTAATTTTTTCCTTCTTGCTCAACTACTTTTTATATAAGAAAAACTTAATTCACATTATAAAGTCTCAGTTAAATTAGTGTAAACATCTCTTGCTTGAATATTACAAATTTAATTATTTTTTTAATAAAAATGATTTCGCATACACATGTAATAGGTACTTGATCTATTTTATATTTTTAACGATGAATTTTTATGCTTTAATAATTAAATTTAAGTTTCATGTTATTCGCCAATATAAATTTAAAAGATTTAGATTTCTAATGAATTTTTCAATTATGTATTTAGGATATTATGACTTTTAGAGGCAGATTTATGGTTAAATCTTATCAAAGTTTACTCCTAGTATTTTCGCTTTTTTATATTCCATTCATAAGTATTCATGTAAGATTTTAATTTCTTTTCTTTTTTATTACTTTGTGAAGAAAGTAATATCAGGCGACAGTTATTTTAGTTGTTTTTAAGATTTTTTAATTTAAATATTATATAAATATATAAAAAAAATTTAAAATAATTAAAATTAAAATTAAATTAAATATTAAATTTTTAATTTATAATTTTATGCGGCCACTTGAAGTTTATTAAGAGTGTCTTATAATATATTTTATTGAATAATAAGATTTTTTTCGGTACAAAAATGTTATTAGGTTGCCTGCGTATATATAATTCATTTAACTGTCGTTGAAACGTAATTCGTGATATAGTTAACAGCCGAAAAGAATAATATCCTAAATTTTTAAGAGATTTTATTCTGGATATTTATAGAATTAAGAATTTAATCATATTGTTTTATATTTAAAGTTGAAAAACTCTATTGATATTGATTAAATTGTATTTGTTACGGACGTCTTAAGATCTTTTTTTTCTACACATGTAGTTAGAAAATGTTTATTTATAGATTCAAAAATACTTGATAAATACATATGATAATAGCATCTTTTAAAATCACATTAACGACGATATTCAAGACTTTATATTCATAGGCTTTTGTATTCAGATATCATTTTAGTATTTTATTAAAGACTCTATATTGAAATTTGAATTACTAATAAAATTTATAGCTATAATTACAAGTTTCTTCTTTTTTTATTACTATAGAAATAATTATTTTTTATGTATATTGTAAGATTATTTAACAAAATAATTTTAAAAGATTTCATTTAATACACATTTCATATTTCATAAAAATTGGAATTCACATTTTTACATTGTCTTAAAATTCTTATGAATTAAAGTTGAGAAAGATTATCGCAAATTATTTATCGTTGTATCGACAATTTCTTATAAATTATGACTATTGAATTAACTGAATCTTTTCGTTTTTAGCAGAAATCACTTTTTGATTATACTTTACAACCATGTTAATTTTCTATCGTAATTGCTTGAAGCACGTATTACAACATTTTATTCACGTGGGTGCTTTTTAAAAGAATATTTTGCTTTTCCTACCACAAGCTGAAAGTCGTCATTATCTGAAGGTACTTTTGTATTTCGTAGAGATTATAGAATTTATTTATTTGTTAGATTTACTATACTATATTCTAAATCTATTTCTTAGATATTATTATAGATAATATCTAAATCTATTTATTATTTATTTATTTCTCTAAATTGATTTTTCTCCGTTAATATTAAATAGTATCTTTAACATTGCTCTTTATATTTATAATGATGAAATAATAGTTACTTTCATAAATATTTAGTACGACTGATATATTAACTAAATTTAAAGTGGATAAAAACAGATATTTATTGTTTTAGAAAAATCTGTTCAAGTGTGAAATTTTTCTAAGTATAGTATGATGTTATTACATTCTATTAATATTTTGTTAAAATAGCAAAAAGAATTGTAATTGTTAAAATTTTCTAGATCAAAACATGCTTAAAAACCTTGCAAATTTATTTTTCTGAAGCCTTATTTTTATGTTTAATTTTTAAAGAGAGTTTATAAATACAAATTAAAATGGCTTCCGAAGAAGCTGCTACAACTTTTAGTTTTGATTTTGTATCTATTTTTCTATATTATCTTTGATGTATATAGTTATGCATCAGCTAGTAATTATGTAGTTTCTGTGATTTTTGTATTTTATACTTCATAGTTTTTAAGCTCCTTGGTATTACAGATTATTCCAGAAACTGAATTCAAATGAAAATTATATATAGAATTTAATATATATTAATTGTCTGCAATTTTAAAGCGCTTGTTAAAATAGGTTAAGTTTAATTGATTAGTATGATGATACAATTTTAAACGTTTCTACGTTTTATATTTCATTATAAGATTAATCAACATTTTTTTACAATAATATAGATTTATTTTCATGCTTTTTATGTATTACAAAAAAATTTATAAAGCATTTTTACAATATTGTATAGTTTGTATTAAATTTTTAGTCCATAAATTGAATACCATATTAATTCTCTGATATAAACTTTAAAAGATCTAGTATTTCATATAATATTTTTTTCTTCTTTTATTTATAAAGTTTTATTGATCATATATATGTTTTATCTTATTTTTCAATTGAAAGATTTCGTTATGTATTACGTATTCATTTAACTTTCGTGATTTGGTAGAATTAATTTCATAGTGTGTCAGTTTGTCTATATTTTATAGGTCAAATGTGAATATTCTTGCGAATGGTAATACTACTTTGGTATATATTAGATGTATTTTTGGGAACAAATTTATTAAAAATATCAGCATTACGGTATTTTTCATCCTATAAATTAGAAAATAGCTATTAGTATTATTTTGCAGGATTTTTTTAATTGTAAAATTCTTCCGAAATATGTATGTAAGTTTGTTGAGTAAACATTAGACAATATTTCACGCTGACACTTCCTAATAAGCAATCTTATTTACATTCTGTTACTGTTTGTCAGATGATATTTGTGTTTACTTATGAGATTAACAATGATTTTCTTATTTGTTAGAAATACATAAATATTGCGGAAATTACAGTAACAACACGTATATTTTCAGAAAGTAATTGCGTTGCTATGAAAGAAATTATACTTTAATCGAATAACTTATTTTCTTCAAAATTGTTCTTTTATCATTATTAAATAAAGATGGAAAACTATAAATTAATAATTACTAATTACAGAATATTATTTATTCTCTTTTATTTTAATATTTTATATAAAAATTATGAAATATTTTTGTAAATTATATTTTTAATTAATTGTGGAATCATCAAATTAATAATTCTTGTTTTGTCTTTTTTTATTTAGTAGTGTGAATTAAAAAAGTTACGTTGCTTTTAAATTTACATTAAATTTAACCAAAACCTGATGCTCTTAAGTTTAATTAAATATCATCTTTAGCTATTATATTACATGACCATGACCGTAAATATCTATTATTTGATTATTGTGCTCATATATGTATTTTTACGTATTATACACATTTATCTACATGTGTGCTTTAATTTTTAGTACAAACATAACGTGTTTTAAACATTATTCTTACAAACTAATTATATCTTTAATTTTCTATTCTCCACATTTTTCTCTGTAGAATATTGATTTCCCTCCGTATACTATTTTGATTTTAGTGTATGTTTTCAAGAATTTTCTACATCTCTCGATTTATTTCTAAAGTAAGAAAAACTAAATAAATACAACTTTCAAGATAATTTTAAAAATAATGTTGATATTCCATTTGTTATTTTTAGTGTATTATTATCTATTAATAATAAAATACTTCTTGATGGTATGAAAAATAAATTTATTAAGGAAAATATAATCAACTTTACATTATATCAAACAAATACCTAAGTTTCATAGACTCATTAGCGCATCACATATAGTTTTATTAGCGTTCGAGGAAAGTATATCATTAAGTTTTTTCCCGTATAATTTCATAAATTATCGAATATATGTCGATTTCTTAGGTAGTCAGACTTTCTGTTGAAATTATAAGTAAATAGACGATCATTCAAGCTGAACGGTAAATAGAATTTTTCGGTTTCAAATATTAAAATTATTATAAAAGTCCGAACTGCAAAATTTCAAAAGTATAAAACAAATTTTCTCACATAAAAATTTTTTTCTAAGAACTGAAAAAAATTTCAAGAAGAATATTGAAATTATTAATAATACTTTACAAGAATATTTTTTTATACATTTATTATAAAATTTGCAGTAATTCATTTAATTAAGTCTTGTTAAATTCTCGAATTATTTTATTATAAGATTCGTTTTTATCTTATCGAATTTTCACTCACATCTCGTATACAATGATATCATTCTATGTTCAAATTCTTTCATCAACTCAAATTTGTAATAAACGTAGTGTACAATCACATAATATTAGATAGCATTTCTCTGAATTTATTCTCATTGTATATGAATTTGTTCTCTCATTTTTTGCTCCCATCGATATTTCCATGTCACTAGCATCACAAATTTTTTTATCTGTTTTTCTATCTTTCTTGCGCTCTGCCTTTTCATCCCCTTCATTCTTTATTATTCGGCTAACAATATTAGGGAAAGAGGCGCGCGTAAATTCGCTCGCACGAGTGCGCGGGAAAATATAATATCCCAGTACACCGCACACACGAATAAAAACTCAACATAATAGTAACGGATAAAAAGTAGGAAGTAGAATGGCGAGGATAAATCTTTCTCTTTTTTTTTTCACTTTTTCTCTCTCATGGGAAAGCGAGAAATAACAGAGTAAACTCTTAGCATGACCAAGAAAAGCTTCAAAGTCAAGTGAAGATGTCTGGTTGTACGTACATGCTGATAAAGAAAGTGGAAATGTTAGAAATGCTCGTGTGATATTGTTAGAAGAAAGAAGAGGCAAAGTACATTGATACGTATAAAGTTGAAAGGATTCGTCGTGTGATTATTCGAAAACAATTCGTCTTTTACGACTACCTACATTTATATCATTTATCGTGTTTTTTCTACTTAATAGAACCCGATTTTCCTACTATCGTGCTTATTTATCAACAATTACGTTTATTTTTATTATTGTTACTATTGGCAATATTAATGTGTTTATTACATATTTAAAAATGTGAATGTACCGTTGATTGTCGCTTTTTAATAAAATTTATTAGATTAAGCAAATAAAAATTTCT
The DNA here is from genome assembly GCA_018907045.1 of Wiebesia pumilae. Classification (NCBI taxonomy): domain Eukaryota; kingdom Metazoa; phylum Arthropoda; class Insecta; order Hymenoptera; family Agaonidae; genus Wiebesia; species Wiebesia pumilae. Next base: position 7,827,864 of record JACCHZ010000127.1, read on the forward strand.
CACTCGTTAATAATATTTGAAGCTAATTTTAAACAATCGATTAAGCGATTATTATGTAATAATTAAATTCATAATTTTTATAATAATAATATATAATGTACAATAGAATATGTAATTAGTAAACATCTTCTTTGATAGAAATTGGTTAAATTTCATGATTCCTTTCATGATTGTTTAATAATAGTATGAAATTGAAATATAATTTTGATTACTACGCTTAATAGAGAAATGCATTGTATTATCATACATCAACATTTATATGCACGTGTACATTTATATAGATATATATTTTTAAATTTCCGTTTGTAATGAATAAATTTTCTTATCTTATTTTATTGCAGTCATTGAGAATATTGAGGAAAAGCCGAAACAAGAAATCATTATCAATCTAAGTATACTTTTCGTAATATTATTGCCATAAAGAATTATTTTGATCATGTTAGCTAAAAATTTAATTTACATTTCAGTATACTTTATTAAGTATGAAACTTCAATACTTTTAAGTTTTGTTTTATTTATCACTGAAATTCTTGATTTAATAAATCTTATATTTAAATATACATTTTAAAAATATCTTACAAAATATTTGATTTGTAAGTAATACATGAATTAATTTTTCGAAGCAGTGATGAAAAAACCGAAAAGGTGTTTTAAACTCGTCAATACAAATTGATGTCTAATGAATAATATTATCAAAAGTAAGCAATTTTATTTTCAGACAGTTAATTCGATTATCGTGATAAAAATGATTTGAAAGTTGTATTTCTTAACTGTTATACCATATTAAAATATAATCTAAATATTAAAAATACATATGATAATAGGTATGAAAGTAATTTTTTAGTTGTCGTATATTCTTATCAAACATCACATAATGTTGAAATTGTGAGAACTGATTCAAATTTTTAACAAGCAATCTCGTGAAACATACTTTTCATTATTTTAATGTATATACCACAGTAAGGTCATATTTATTAATAGGTTACTTATAATTAATATATACGAGCTAACTATAGCTAATATTTTGCATGGTTACTGAAAATTTTACTTAAGAAAATATAAAGCTGTTTATTTGTGTTATTGATTCATTTTCGTTTATTGTGCTTGTACAAATACATCCATATATTTTAATGAGGTAAAAAATATTGTAAAAGACTAATGGTAACGCTATTTAGTGACTTGTAAATAATAAAAATACTTTTGAAATATATTGCGAATCAATTGAAGATAATGATATAATTAAAAGAATGATTACCAATGACTCATGAAATGAAAACTCAAAGTATTTGAAAAATTAATATCTTATTCGATCAAATATCGAAGTTTTGTTTATTGTTTTTTTAATTATCACGGTGCTATTATTATAAAATAATACTATATAACACACTATCCAATAATAGATTTATAATACTACTATCACAATGCATTGCGATTTAAAAGTCTTGATTTATTTCTATTCAAATATCTCTAAGAAATGATTAAATTTGTAAAAGATTAATTTATGTAATTTGCATCATTGTAAAGCGATAAATATTTTACACGTATGTCTCTGATTGCACTTTCTACGAGTAAAGAAAATTTGAGTAATTGTGATCATTCAATAGTACAAATAAAAATCCCGGAGAGAATCGAAAGTTGCATCAAAAACGTTTTGAAACATTTTTATTGGAAAAACATTGACGTATGTGTCTTTTATCCGTTGGATTTTTTTTTTTTAAATAACGAAAGTAAAGATAATCAAAGTTATAATTTGTTAAATATATATCTCGACGTATGTAGGTAGAGACATAAGATGTGGTTCAATTTAAATACATTTACATAATAAGTTTCGTATAATAAAATTTCCGTTAAGCGAATTTAAAAGTTGTAAAATTATACATATATAACTTTATACTAGAAAGAAACTTTATTCTCGAAACCATTAGAAAAAAGAATGAAAATTCAAGGATTCGAGTTTGTGAAACGAGATACACCCGAAAGACCGGAGATTTCCCCTGAGGCAACATGCCTACAACATCGATGGCTAATCCCTCTCGAGGATGTCGCATTATATCAGTCAGGCTACATATGCTACATATTCAACAAGCATCACAGATCAACGATAGTACGGGGTCCGAAAAATAAGGATCAACAGCCGACGATTTCGATCGTCCTGCATCCTGACACATCTGACGAAATGATTATTAGAAATATAATCAAAAAATCAAATCGATATAATTAAAGTCAAAGAAATAAATTCTTGTAATCCATGATTTTTTACTAACCCTTCAATAAATATGTGTAATCGTCACCGACAAGTTTTAAAGCATTAGAAAATTACCGTTTGATACTGCACATAAGAGAAAAAGCTTTAAATCAAATATTTTCTAATCATTAAATCGTGAACCCAACAAATAATATGAAAACATTGGTAAAAACAAATAAAGAAATAATGTATCTAATTGTTATAGTGATCAATAATTTAATATGCAAATGTAATATAAACACTCTGTGCGCAATGCTTATCACCGAGTGTCACCAATAAAACATGATTACGATTTCTTAAAATTTTATTATTGTAACTGTAAAATTTGTTATTGTAACTGTTTCTGAAGTGAAACTGAACAAAATATATATAAGTATAAGACAGGATAAACCTAATTAAATGCAAAACTATAACTATACTATAAGAGAAAGCTTTCAATTTTAAAACAGTATTCAATAACAAAATAACGAATTCATATATTCAGAGCAACTATGTACGGATAAAAGTGTTTGAACGAATTGGTTTCACCACTTTTCAAATCACTTTTTTAATTATGTATTGACAAAAATTACTAAAAATATTAAAAAATTAAACTATACTGTGTACACTTTCTAACTCAGCGGAGATTATTATTTAGATTTATAATTAGTATACGCAAGAATAAATAAAACAGTCTCAACTTATGCTTTAAGGACACGCTTAAAACCTACTGAGTACGATAACGATCATAATACAGCAGTTATTAAGCAAATTAACATTAACGATTATACAAGCTTATAAAGTTGAGCTGATAAAAACTGACCGAATTAAACAAATTAATAATGATATTTTCAAAGAGCTTTAAGACCATTAACTGTCAAAAATACTTTTGACAATTCTAAAGAATGGAATAATGAACTTTGCGATATATTAACTAATGATATATTAGAAATAACATTCATTCTCTGCCATTAAATTTACACGGCTTCTTCCTGCTTACCATAATCGCTATCGCGTAATCACTTTCATACATGACCTATCTATGATTTCTGCACTTGCCGAAACCAACGTCAGTTCAGAAAAGAAGAGGGTAGATGGCAAGCCATTCGATCGGAGCTCAATAGTTTCGGGCCAAGAAAGTAAGACAAAGGGGAAAAGTCCTTTTCGAGGAAGATGCTGCAAAACCTCGACTTGAAATATGCTTTCTGCTTCCTTCTTTCGCCTCGGGAGAACATCCCGAGCGGCTCCACCTCACATCTTGTCCAAGTGTGAAGTAGGAGTGGATGAGTATTCCAATATGTACCAAGTCCCAGCAGAAGTTAACAACGTTTCTAATCCGCTCCTTCCAAGACTAGAAATCAAATATTTTATCAAAACTATCCTTTTGGGGGCGACAACACCACTGCATTCGTTTAAGAAAACTCTCACCGTTTAAACGTTCTTTTACAAAAAAGTTGAATCTTCAACGATTTACGCAACAAAAATTCCTGGACTTTAACGATATAACAGATACATTGTACTGGACTATTTATCGGAAAAATGTGATATTATACAGTATTCTTAAACAATGAGCTGACATCAACATTCCAGAAAAGTATATGAAGCGAAACTGACTGCAAAGTATAAAGACCTTTCTATCTAGCCCTATACATTTTTCCCCATATATAATCAGAAACTTTTAAGCAATTTTATATTTAAAAAATTGCTAAGGCAAAAGGTTTTTCTTCAGTTATAGAATCAATCATAATTAAAACTCATGTAATTAACAATATATTCTCGGATATTTTTCAAGCTTTACATACAAACAATTGCTTAACTTGTTGTAGAACAAAAAAATACATAAGAAATCGTTTACATTGAGAAGCAACCAAATCATTTTTGTCATTTAATACCTTAAGCGGAGTAATCGTTAACTTTTAACTCACACTAATAATATTCGTAATAATATTCGCAAAAATTTAATAATTTATATCTTGAACAGGATTTTTAAAATTATTTGAGAAACCATACGCTACTATAATACTTGAAAATTAAAAATTAACATAAACAAATATAAAAAAATATTACTTAGACCAAACGTGGACGAATTTTAAGTAATTGGAACAAAAGCACGAGATGTTTCACATGACATCTGCAATTATTATATCTTATAAATAATTATTATAACCATCTCTTTCGAATTAATTATTCAAAAAATAAAAATACTAATAATTTATCGTATCAATGTGAAAATCTGCAATTTAAAAATTTTATATGATAAGAATCAAAGTATAAAGCGTAACTCTGATTTGGAGATTTAATTAACTCTTAATTAAAAATGCATAAAAGATAAATAAGATATTGTACATTCAAATCTTCTTCCTTATTTATTTACTCTTAATCTACTTAATTTCTTAAAAATTGCAAGAACAAAAAACTGTAATAAAAATACAATAAAAGTATAACTAGTTTAATTCAGAATAATAAGATTTATACTTAATTTCAAATCAAAGTTATAATTATACCAATTAGATAAAAAATGACACTTTTCAAGATATAATTAACATTAATGGGGAAACAAAGCAAAAATAATGCAAAATTGATCAAATCTATTTTACAAACAATTAAGAGGGAAGAAAGAGTAGTTAAAATTTCACAGAAAGAAATCAAATTTTTATTCAATAACTTTCAAAAATAGTAAAGCCAATAAAAATGTATTTTAAGAAGTTTATCATATATAAAATGCAGAGTAAAAAGCAATATTTAAAATTTTTGAATAAAATCACGTTACTGCTTCTATTGTATTGTAACGACTTTTTGATAAAGCTTTCAACTAGTGTAGTCAAAAGTTCTCACGTGATTTGTAAAAATATTCATTATCTTTATGATAGAAATATAGAAGTACACATCGATTGCTTAAAAAATTTCAAAATCATACTTATTAATATGTTATTAAAGTTACTTTATTATTCGTTATTTTATGAAAAAAAAAATTTCGCTCTTCTATTTAAAAGAATTTCAATTTTTCCTGCTATTTCTACTATGATTATACATAATTTATTGCTTAATTTAAAACAAATTTAGAATGTTGCTAATTTTTAATGCATTTACGTAAAAAATATGCAAGGGACAAAGAGATCCTGGTAAACAAAGAGACGACTGTATATCATTTATAGTTATATGTATATAGTACATAAAATTGACTATTCATAAAATAAATTCTTCTCAAAACAGAAACATTGATTATTTGGAAAAAATTTTATTTTTTAATATTTAAACAAATATTTTAAAACAAATGTTTTAAAGTCATCGTTATTTATTATTTGAAAAATTTTTAAATGACGAAAAATATAATTTTTAATACATGTGTATTAAATGCAAATTAATACTGTGAGATCGTATAGCAGCTTGCGATATCTCAATTAGATTGAAAACCTTTCGCTGTTCTAATTTATAACTAATTAAAAAAAAGTTTTGTTTAATCTGGTATTTGAGAGATGTATTACGAAAAATTGAATTTTGAAATATAATACATTCAATATCCTGCTACGAAATTTTGTAAAATTAAATTAGAACTTTTTATCCTTTGTTAGCGATTCCTGATGAATACGTTCATTGCTTTATTTCTTCATTTATATTATAATAATATAAATATAGATATATTTTATATCTTATATTTTTGATTTTCATATTTTTTACTAAAATGTAATTGAAACTTTTCATTTCATATTTTTATAGATAGAAGCACAAATTTCTATGGCTAGTAGTGATAGTGCGGGATCTTAGTTACAGAACCACGATCATTTATCGATTTCTCAACCCGTCAATTTCTCTTTTTCAACGAAACTTTTTATACTTTTCCGGAACTTTCGAAATCATATTTCGATGTGCTTCTGGATACATACATCTCATACAGTCTTGTTTATATTAGTGAAACTTTGTAAAGCTTAGAGTTGGTTGAATATATAGCATTTTTTGCTATATAAAGTCACTTAAAAACGTATTCTATGGTTTACCGATGAGTTTTATTAAAATATATCACTTCTATATATATATATAAATTCTCATTTATAATCATCGTATATTACTTTAAAAACGATAAGCTCTTTTAAATAAAGAAAAATTAATAAAGAAATCATATAAATGTTGCGTGTTCTTTATAAAAATTTTATATAAAGATAAGTAATATAATATAATAAGTAATCGACACGAATTTTACGAATTTAAAAATAATAATTTTTAAAATAAAAGGAAATAGACGATACATATATATATCAGATAGAATCGTGATGTTTTTTTTTTCCAAAGAAATTACTAAATATTATGGAAAATATGAAGAATTAACTTAATCTTGCAGAAAAATAATAAAACTTTATTGTAAAAAGTTATGAGATGCTCTTAAAAAAAGATGAAAAAAGTCGTTAGGATTAACATATAAAACGAAGACGAGACGACATTTTACATGTAGAGCGTCACAATGGTAAAATTGCACACATTAGCCTCAATGATTATCGAGTCAGCCTACTTCCGGACTCAAGCTCGAGCAACTTCTTATTTCTAAACACAAAGATTTATTGTAATAGGGAAAAAAACAGCTGCAATGGAGCTACAATCAGGTAAATACCGACAAAATTTAATTTTTTCAATGTGGAAAAATATTAAAAACACAATGAAGCAGATACGTGTGAAGCAGTGAAGCAGAAACCATACCAAATATTTCTACTACAAAGAATGTTTAATTTAGTTTTTGATCGTGCTTGTAAGTACACGTGTATTTTAATAGTATATCGTAGGTGTAGTCAATTTAACGAGCTATTGCTTCTTTGTCACTTCTGTACTCAGACAATTGATCATTTGATGTGATAAGAAACTTTAGCATTGAATTTATGATACAAAGTCAATTTGAAGTTTGGTGATTTTAACTTTTTCCTTTCAACATAAAATCAACTAATTAAAGTAATGCGAAAGTTTGAGTTTAAGATATTATCTTCTTTTAATGCTATCGAACGTGCGAACGTGCGAACGCGCGAATTACTCAAAATCAATAAAAAGAAATTTAATTGCTTTTCACGATTTTTAAAACTTAACAATGTGTTAATATTTTTTAAATTACATAGAAAGTATACCGTTTCTAGCATATTTAATTGACCTACAAGTAGGACGAATGCTTCCGCGCATATGTCACTTACCTCTAAAAATTAGAAAATGCATACTGAGATATTCTTAATACGTGATATTTTATGCCGTTTAAAATGTGCATTTTTCTTCTTCGAGTGCAACGATCGACTAGAAAAGTCACAATTAAAATTTTACAATTTTACTACAGAATTTTAATTAAAACTTGTAATGGTGAGGGATTTCTGAGCTGCTTTTAGTTTTTATTTATAAAAGTTCTAAATTTTAAACCTTTAAGCTCTTAAAACGATACTATATTTAAAAGTAGATTTTTTAATCAACGGTAGAATGCGCATTATTTTTAGCTTTTTGTTATTTTATAATATAAAATATAAATGTCATCATTTAAATTTATGGCAAAATTATATAATTTTCTATAAGGCAGTAAAAACTAAAAGAATGCGTTCGCTGTGAAAAGTTATAAGATTAAAATTCGAGGTCAGGCAATCGTGATACCGAAGTTTGTTGGAAAAGGCTATTGATAAAAAATTAAACGACGATGAATGTTACATAGTTCATTCAATTGTTTCGTAAGTTAACTAGTTCACCTGAAAAATGATTTACTAGATATGATTTATTAGACTTCAGAATACTCAACGTCAAAATGTGATATTGATTTTTCACGTGAAAAAAGTCTCCTTTTGCCAGCATAGAATTCGACACCGAATCGCTTATAATAAGGCTGAAAAGCCTTATAGCGGTATATAAAAGCTACCTTTAAATACTACTATAAATTCCCGTCAAATTTGTCTATGAAAAATCTGAAAAGTGCGATTTATGATAAAAAGAACATAAGCAGGCGAGTCTAAATGCGTGCATATCTGCCTTCTCGCGCGACAATAATTCTTCGATATAGGTTACGTAGCGATGATTCGTCTGAGATGCGAACGCGCCTCTCGGGCACTATTTTACTCTCCCGCGCAAGATGATGACCTCGTTCCAAAAAAGACCTGATTCACGAGTGATGGCGAGGTGACTTTCTCCCGTACATCGATAAGATAGGTTTGCCCTATGAATCATACGATACTTCAACGACGGTTAATTTTATTCGGTTAATTTTATCAGTCAGTTGCCATAATTCAAAGTTCGCTAAAATTCTATTAATAGATTGCTCGTCAGATCGGAGTTGCGATCGATCAGCTTCTTGGATAATAATTCAAAAGTTACTCCATAATTTCTAATGGGAGCAACTTTTCCCAAATTCACCTCGAGAACAAGCTCGTGGCTCAATCGTCGAGATAATATATGTATTTCAGATCCCAAAGGCAAATCGTTAACAAACTTACCTGTTAGTGATAAATATTATAATACCTAGAGTTTCCTTTCCGCGAGAGTAAATTCTGAAATAGCGATTGAACGCGTGCTCGCTGAGTACTTCCTACGACTTTTCCTATATCCAGTAATAAAATTTAATGGCCAAGATATAAAATATTCACGATGCTTATGAGTAGCAAACTTGCCTGTGTATCAAATAAGTAGCAAAGTACGCTTGCATACGTGTATGAGTTAAAGCTTGGCACTTGACGAGGCATTTATAAGATTGACTAGTAATATTTATTACACTTCGTGAGAACGTTAAGAATCTCCGATTCTTAAACTCGTTATACGATAATTACTAATTAATATTGCTATCTTGTGTAAAATTATTTTTAATATGCTTTTGATCGTAAGAAGTACAACTGCCTTTTTAAACATAATACAAAGTTGTTTAATGGCAGATAAGGTATATCACTCTAAAGACTTTTAGGAAAAAGGCACAAATTTTTATTAATATTAATCTTATTATTTATTTTTCAATGACATTACTTTTTTACAAAAGACATTGTTTCAATTTTCATGTAATATTAATACTTCTAAAGTTCATCAGAATTATAACGCATTTTATTATGATCCATAATAATTAGATTAAAAAATTTTTATTCGCACATTAGCATTTATATATTTTTAAGAGGTCAGATTTTTCATTCACAAGTGATGTTATTATATTTTATGAATTTAATGTCAAAACTTGATGGACACAATGATCGTCAATTAAGTATTAATAAATTTAAATATTTGAAACTTATCGTCTTCTTTAGAACGCATTTCTTTTACAATTTTAGAGATTTCATAAATTAGTTTTATGAAAAGAAAAAATACTTTTTAAAGTATCAATATTTTAATATTGATAAAGCAAAGATTTTTCATCTGAGTTAAGAAGTGTCAGGACGTCAATTAGACTTGCTTTCAAGTATCTATGATAAGCATAATATAATTATTAAGTATCTTAAACTATATTTCTTTCAAAAACTTCATTTTATAATATATATAAATAAAAAATATATTAATTGTTAAATTTATTTTTAAATTATCCATAAGTTATTCAAGAATTTGTACATTTTTCAGTCAGAATATCAATATATTGGCAGTTTAAAAGTATATTGTTGTTAAAGTTCTAAAAATGTACTATTTGTGCCCTGAAAAATATATAAAATATACAAAAAATTTTCTTATTAGACTTTGAAATTATAATCATCATGAATATTAAATGTTAACTTAATTTATTATTCATTATTAGATTTTCTCTTTAGATATTTAGATATTTATAAATAAAATTCTCATTTTAGATTAACTATTAATAAAAAAAGTACTTAGAACAAAAAGAATAATAATAATAATAATAATAATAATAATAATAATAATAATAATAACAACCACGATACAACCGTAATAAGAACAATCGCAGTAACACAGAAAAACGTACTAAAAACTCATTCTATTTATTCTAATAGGGTTTAATAAAAATCTGTAGGATGATTTGAAAAAAAAATCGTAATTCAATTTTTACGAAACCACTAAATCTGTTTTATTTTTTATTTTTCGTCAGGATATACCAGACATGTGTGATTGTACACTATTTTTATAATATAATTTAGATGAACAGATATTTCACAGCCACATGTATTCTTCTGAGTTTTTCATCGTTTTTTTTTATTTTTAAATCGTAAATGTGACCTATGATGTATGATAAACATTTAAAATTTATAATTAAAACATTGGAACCATTAATTTGAGTCTAACATTCTAATTTTATAAATGATCATACATATACCAAATCAAATATCTATTGTTAATTTACTTGATTTTATCATTTTATTTATGCTTAGAATAAAAAATCTTATGTGTTAGATAAATCTTTTCTTCATTCGTGGTAAATCTATTTAGTCTTACTTCATTAAATAAAATAAAGACTAAAATATTTTAATCGTTAGAATGTTGTAGTTCTAGTAGTTCTATAGAACTTTATATAATATTTTATAAAATGTTTCAAACGTCTTGCCTTAACGTTTTAAAAATAATCTAATATTCGTCATTTGAGTTAACGCAACGTAATTTACATAAAAGTTTTTAAAACATACAAATCAAACCATATGTGAAAACTGTGCATTAATAAAACGTTCCTGTAACATCGATAAACTCTAACTGTATAAACAATGTATTTTGTGAATAATATTATGAATTAAAGTTTATAAAATATTTTATAATTAATTCTGCTACTTGGGAGATTAATACTTTCTTTCTCATCCTTTATCTCTAATTTTAATATGATATTTACACGAGTAAATCCAAAATACTTTTAATTTTTATTAATAATAACTATTTCAAAACAGACTGTTATTCTTAAATATATTAGCTTGAATAAATTAGCAGTGATAATTCATACGTCGAACACTTTTTAATAAGAATTTTTCTAAAATATTATTACACTCCCTGCGAAATTGTTTATTTTTATATATCATTTTCCACTTAGCGATTCAAATTATAAACGCAATTTTTGTGAAAATTTTCATAATATTTTGCATATTCGATACAAAATAGGATGGTTTAAAACCTAAAATTTTTAATAAAATTATTTAGAAAATCCTAATATAGATTGTTAGAAAAATATTGATTGTTTTCTATATTTATATTGCTTTAAAAATGATTGGCTTATATTAAATTATAGTTGCTAAGACTATATCAGTTTATACTTTTTTAAATCACATTAAAATCGAATATGCACTACATTACAAACTTATTAAATAATACATTATGTTTAGCAAATGCAATCCTAAAAAATATATAAAATTATAATCATTTTAATATAATATTCCGATCCTTTGAAGAAATCTAATATTTTACCCACAATACATTTCAATCTATAAAATCAACCTGTAAATATTTATTAAACTCTATTATTATTAGTAATTTTTAATTAATGCAAAAATATATTGACAACATATAATATTTAACTAATGTAGGGAGTTTTTGTACATTTAACTGAAGTAATATATATATTGAATTGAAATTCGTATTAATTAATAAAAAATTATAATGGCATATTATTGCGTAAAAGCAATAGTCATAATCTTATAAAAAATTAACATATTTTTAATGTGTATCAATAATTGATTGTGTTATTACTCTAACGCTTTGATTAACTTATAAGTACATGCATGTCTACATTATTACCTATATTATAAAAATGCTGAACAATAATTTGTTTCAAGATAATTATACTTACGTATTGAAAATAATATTAGATAAATATAAACAATAAATAAAATAATAATTTCAATAATTAATTATTAATTTTTAAGTAAATATTTTAAAAGATTCTTTTAACTTTGTTTAATAAAATGTTATTTAATGGATAGAAATCATAGTTATTATTGATATATTATTGAATTATTACAAAATTTAACGAAAAAAGTAAAAAATTTATTATACACTTTAACATTTGAAAAAAATGTTTTTTAAAAAAGGCAATTTTTATCCAAATTTTTGCTGCATCAATACAAATACATCTTTTTAAGTATTTGAATAATTGTATTTCTTTAGTTATTGGCATATAGAAAATAAAAATTTTGTGCAAGTACTTTATAGTTTTAATTTTTAATTAACTTTAATACGTACTAATTATTATTTAGTATGTACGCATTAGATTATTAGTATTTTCATTTCGTCGACAGTTTATGTTTGATTTTGTAACATACGTAAACTTTAGTGCAACTTGATATAATTTAATTATTTTCATAGCCAAAATGACGAACTTTTAGCAACAAAAGGAAGTAAAATATTATCTTTAAAAATCCTTAAAAAACACTAAAGTATTTTTACTATTTACTCAGGCAATATAAGAGAAAAAACATAAAATATATCAGTAGCTCGTCGATAGGAAAATTCCATCGTAAAAAGAGCAAAAAAAGATAACATCTTTATCTAAAGTAAGAATGAAAGAAAAATCTTCGAAGTTTCCTTCGTCTATTCATTCAAGTCTCTGGGGAAATTAAAAATGCATCACAGCTGTTTCGTGTATTTTTAAAAGCATTTCCTCATATGCAATTTTTTAAAATAATAGGCATATGACTTCTTATAAATCATCATTTAAACAGAAAAAGGACAGTATTCATTATTATATTAATGATGTTTTCATTCGATAATTCGATAATTCTTAAATATTTGTAAACACCCTGTATATATTATTATCAATATTATTATATTTTCAATTTCAATTTCAAAATAAAACAAACGTCATAGTATGCATAAGCGCATTTTCAAAGACTGAACAAAGTTTACACATATTTTTTTTTAATTTCATAATGTGGATCGTCCCTCTGTGGACTCTAGTCCGAAAAAACAGGATGATGCACGAAAAGAGAGATCAAGCAGTGCCACGTACAAGAAACGGTAGTCGTGCTCAAACAATCACTTGAAGCTCGTGATCGGCAAGACGATTCAACTTTGTATTTCTTTATTTAATTAAATCGTTTCATTTTCAATATACTCGTCTTATCACTTTATTACCTCTGTAATACGCTTGTACAATAACAAGCACCGTTGATACTAATTTTTGAGATTTGAGACGCGAAGCCTGCACAACATTTATCTTAGTACATAATTTAAATATAATTTCACTTTTATATGAATATTGTTTAATTGAATAAAACGATCATTATCGCACTTGTTATACGCGCTAATTTGTATTATATTTACTAATTTCTTTTAATAAAATCTATTTATATTCATTCTCGAAATGAAAAAACTAATTAAATTATAAATTAACTGATGATTGGGTATTAACAAAAACATCTGTATAAAAGTAAAAATAAAAGTTTTACTTGAATCCTCAATTTTATATTATTTATATAAAATTAATTATTTATACATAATTAATTCTTGGATTTTAAACCTCACCTATATTATAAAAAGTAATATAATGTTAATAAATGATTTTGAAAAATTAGTAATTACTTCTTAAATTATATTTAATATTAATATTTTTAATACTATAATTAATTGATTATTACTGCTTTCAATGCATAATTTAAATTACATAGTAGAAAATAAAATAAATCCGTGACACTATTTTGATTAAATAATTTTATTGAAGTGATTATCATAACATGTATTAGATGCATATTATTGTGATAAATTATTTCAACATAAAGTGTCATAAATAATTATAATATTATTATTAATAATAAATATTTACATCCAAATATCTTTACTTATATTTAAAATACACATTTAAAGAATTTCTAAATCACAATGGCGAATTTCTGGATATTTTTTCTGCAACATAAACATTAAAAAATTAATGTTAATAGTAGAAATTAAAACCGTGTGCAACAAAGAAACTTTACCTTCAATTTCAATTCTATTCTATCTATTTGTCCTCCAAGTAAATCGACAATATTCTCTCCATGTTTAAGTAAAAATGATTCAAGCTCGTCAATATCTTGCAGTTTTTTAATTTCCTATTGACATGTTTAATGTAAAGATTAAAAAACTATTAAAGTAAATTTATTTTAAAAGTCAAATTTAAAAATATAATGTGTCTTACCTCAAGCATTGCATTGAGATCTAACTTATCAAGATAGGATCTCGTCAACTCCCGACCATCAAAATCAAGCTCTGCTTTATACCTCACAAGACTATTGCCCATATCTATACCTTTTACGTCGTGGATTGCTCGTATCTGTAATGTCCAAGGTTGCGATGAACTTTCAAAAATATACAATCACATTAGTAAAGAATACAGTGCTTAAAATTTTAATTTTTTCTTAGCCTTGAATTAAAATAACTCCAAATTTTATGCAAATAAAATTATTGATTACTAAATTATCCTCTCAATACCTAAAATAGTTTTTAAAATGTTTCTTATATGTTTATATTTTCAGATATTTAACAAATAAAAATTTTTCAATAATTACTTAGAAATTATTTTTATTTGAGAAATAGAAATAGTGTACGGTCAGATATTTAAAAAGTGATTATAGTTTACGACTTTATGTCCTTTTTATATTTAGCATTTAAAAATAAAATGTGAACCAGTATAAATAATATTAAAAATATTAACCAATATTATTACACCATTTTGTTATTATAATTTTGTTCTTCATTGTTAACATTATTACCATAATATCAGATTCTAATTCGTCATTTATCTTGTTTAGATTTTCCCGTGGTATACTTTGACCGACTAAGGCAGCAACATTTGTATAAATAATAAATGAAGCCACAGCACCAAGAAGTCCTCCAACAAGCAGTGAACCTATTGCATCATATTTAGAGTTGTTTGTGTAAGACGTTAGTCCCATACAGAGAGCAGCTATATTAACTCCTATGACCTATAAAAAAAATTAATATGCATATATTATAATATATTTAATATATTTAAATGTATTTGGAAAAATTTAGTTTTACATTATTTCATTTAAGGAAATTATTCACCAAATAGTAACAGAATAGTTATAAAGGAGCAAATATATCATTAAGATCTGCTAAGTGCAAATAAACGTCGAGACACTTAATACAAAATAAACAATGGACATTAAAAATATATAAATAGATGTTTTAATTAATTTACATGAAGTTTTTAAAGTTTAATTAATATTTTTTAAAAATATATATAAAAAAGTAATTGATTAAATTTCTAGATAAGACTTTCTCATTCTTTCTGTAACTAACATAGTATTCAATCTCCTTAACTCTTGAACAACTATATACGAGCCAATTCTTAAATATATTTATCAACTCGAAATTCTTTTTTATTTTCTTGAAAGATAGGCTATTAATATATATTTTTATAAAAAATTGCTAATAAAAGTTTTATTTGAAGAAACTGTAAAATAATTACACCTCAATTGTTGAAAAGAATGCTATAATTTGAAATATGAAAAAATAAATATATTATGTGTAAAAATTTATTTCATAGATTTTTTTATCTTATGCACTTATAATACTTAACGAGTTGATTCATTCATGGTTGTGTAAATGTTACAACTTACTGAAGCAAAGTCTTCCATCAAAACAACATTAACTGATGGATCATGTCCATTTAGTACATACTCTTGAAAACTCTTTCGTTTTTCCTTTGCACCTTTCTTAATTGAATTAATGGCAACTAATAAAGTCGCTCCCTCAGAAACTAATGAACTCCCTAATACAAGATATCCCCAGAAAAAGGATTCCACTAGATTAGGAAATAAGAGTCCATGAATTCCATGATATACGGATAAGCCAGTTCCAACACAGAAAATTCCAACACCTGATATTAGAGAGGAAACATACTTCATATTTGTGTAACCATATGGATGATCAGAATCTGGAGTCTATAATGAAAGTTCTATTATAAAAATTCTTAACTGCTTTTATATTCACATAAAAAATTGATAAAAATACCATATAATAATAAATTCTTAATTTATTATAATAAAGAAATATGTTAATTCTTTCAATCTTTTACATAGGAAACAGTTAAGTAAAAATTAATATTTGTAAAATTGTACGAATTTTCTGACGAATAAAGAAAGCACGAAATATATTTCTTTTTATTATGTATTTATTATCTATTTATTATGTAGAAAGGATTTATTGTTTATAGTCATTCGATTAATGTTAATATTTACCTGAACAGACTTATGTATTCCATATGCTAATATTATCTGATTAACAGTATCTGCAGCAGAATGAATGCATTCAGAAAAGATGCTGTGAGAGCCAGTGTAAAACCAGGCAAAAAGTTTTAAAAGAAAATTACTTGCATTTCTACAAAAAATAAATAAATAAAACTGTTTTAGAATCAAATTAAAGAAAAAATTTATTTTATTAATTTTCTATCTTACATTATAATGGCTGTTAAAACAACTTTACCAGATGAACCAAGTAGTCCTTCATCAACTTCTCTTGACTTACTTACAAGTTCTCGCCTGTAGTCACGTAACCTTTTTTTAACAGTAAATATAGCTTAAACAGTAAAAAAAATTTTTTTAATTTTAATTCATGTATATTTGAAGATATAAACTTTTATATTTACTTTGTTGATAAGCTTTACGCTCAAGATCTTTTTTACATATCTCTTTATATAATATTTCTTGAGAGCCCCAAACTTCTAATGCTCTGAAAGTAATATACCCTTATTTATTCAATCACTTATAACCTGTAATAGACACATGAAAAGTTTCATTTGATACAAATTGACTCACTTAGCTTCTACATCTTTTCTCCAATAAACTGTAATTGGTGGTTCGAATTCATATGGTGATCTTCTTTTTGTTTTAGGTAATGACTCTAAATCTGACTGTTTAAGTAAAAAGTCAGATGTTGCTCTTACAGGTGTTATAAAATTTCTTTCTAAAGAAGATGCTGATAGGTCCACTCTTAATCTTTTGCGTGGTTGACCTGCAACACAAAAATAAAATTTTATATACTTTTAGAAAAAAGTTAATGAATTGTAATGGAAAAAAAATATTCTAGTAATTTACTTTTCTTTAATAATAATTCATTAACTTTTATGTTGTTCCCATCCTGTATATCCTTTTCTTTTTTTTTTGATTTAATATTTTCTTTAGGATCTTTAGAATCAATATTTAATACACGTTCTTTTAATTTCCCTAATTTATCTTGGTTTAATTCAACTATCTTTTGTCTTATTTGATTAATTATTTTCTGGTCTTTATTACTTTGATCAATCTTTTCCACCTTTCCATTCTTGCCTTTAGAATTAGATGAATTCAACCTTGTAATTGTTGTATACAATTGCCTTGTATTATTGTATTTATTATGACAATACTTTGGAGAATTAGATATCACACAAATAAATTGCTGTCTTATAAAAGTACTTGAATGCCTTTTTAGAAGTCCTACTTGAAATAAATAAAACTGCTCTTGTTGACAGCAATGCACATTGTATCGAATAAAGCTCAAAAGACTGTAAGAACGATGAAGCATTTTAAAAGTCTACTTTATTTCTGTAAACATAAAATCTTTGAATGTATAACATGATTTGATACTCCATGGCTAGCTTTACCAAAAATAATCTTATGACACTTAACCTATAAAGATATTACTTTTACTAATATTTGAAATAATATAAGTAAATAAATATAAATATTTTTTATGTATATCATTTTATTAATTGTTATACGTGTGTATGTGCGCGCGCGTCATGTTTCATATGTTCATATGCGTATACATGTATGTATATATATATATATATATATATATATATATATATATATATATATATATGTACAATGGAAAATGTAGTGTAAATTTATTTATTTATTTATACATATATTTTAAAATATTACAGTTACTGATAATAAAAGTGTAATTCGTTAATTATTCCTTTAAAAAAATAAAATCTTAGTTTTATATGAATAAGATGACGTACTTTTTAAATTCTAAAATATTGTGATCATTTTCTATGTTTAGACCTTACCTTGGTTAAATATTTTAAGAAGTAATATTCATTGTAAAGTTGATTGCAGTATTTAAACCTTATGTGTAACTTGTAAATTATATTAATACATAAAAAATATAAATAAAAAAAATACTTTCTTAGTTGACCTGGCAATAAACATTATTGATAATTGCTTTACATGGCTGTCATGATTACCAAAGCTTTAGTGATGTCATAAAACTGGTGCAGATCGGTAAATTTGGACATTAACATCATCACTTATGATGTAGCTAATAAAATATATCTTAAATAACAAATATGAAACATTAAATGTTTAAATCTTGATTTTTAAAACCTTAAAATTAAAAATTTTTAAGTTAATTTTTAAATGAAACATAATTTAATAAAAAAATAATATTAAAATATTTTATTAGAAGTTGTACTTAAAAGAAAAAAGATAATAAGGAAATCCATTTTGTTTATTTGTCTTTTTCAATTACACAATGATAATTTATATATTTTCTATTGCACATTAGTAGTAAATGTAACACTTAAAATTTATCTAATTTCATGAAAAAAATAAAGTAAATATAAATATTTGAAAATTTTCTAGTAAATATTTAAAACCAATATTGTAAAAATATACAGTTATGGGTTCTTTAAGAAAATGGTATTTTAAGAAAATGTAGCGTGTCTAATTTCTTGTAAATAAACAATAACAAAAATAAAGAAGAAACGATAATCTGTTTCTTTATTTACTGAATAGTATCAAAAATTAGTTTCCGCTTTATACGAAAAGATACATAATTTTATATTTTTTCGAAAAATAGAAGAACGAAATTTTACACAGTAAAAATCGTAAAAATTACATATTCTATTAGCACTTTTAAACTTCAAGTTTAATTTAAATATAACTTAAGCTTCATATTTACAAGTTGAGTTTTGTACATTTTTAAAGCTTGGCAATTCTTATTGTTAAAATGTTTTTGCGTATAATAAAAATGTATGTCTATCTATTCTGGCTATTCATGAGAGGCTGCTTATTCGCTAGCAGAACTGTGATAATATTTCGAAGTTCTTTCAATTCGTTCATTAAAGTTTTCTTCTGATCCTCGTTGTGTTTTTGTTGAATCTCAAATTGTTTTTCCATCCATTCACGATGCTTCTGATACATTAGTTGATTGTGCTGTTTCATGTTTTGTACTGCCTCTCTAAAAAATAATTATTTTTGCACATTAATTTGTATGTTATCAATCTAAACCTGTGTAACTATATTTAAACAAATATATTTTTTTTGAAAAATATATCTTAAACAATTTTTAAAATTATATAAAATAATATCATTGTGGTTCAAAATAGTGAGTGGAAAAGTAATATTATTTTCTTCATTTAGTAGACAAATTATCAATATGAAAGATCAATATAATTTAATGTCTACTTATTAGAAATAATAACTATTTTACACATAGATTCAATATTATTATTCATAAGTTCTGAAAAAATGTGTTCGAATTCATATATGCTTTAGATTAGTTATTCTTTAATTGAGAAATCATGATCATTAATTCCACAAAAATTAATTTAAATAGACATTAAAAAATACATCGTTAAAAAACTTATTTTTAATGAGACAATTAACTAACAATAATTAATATCAATTAATTCATTTGCAAAAAATACATTCATATTTAATTTTAGTTAAAGTTTGTATAAAAATTATTATTTTGAAAATAAATTATTTACATAACTATTAATATTTTAACGATGACACATTTACTTAAGATAAAGTTTTTAAACCCATTATTAATTTCGCCTGTTCATCTTTAATTATTATCAAACACTTAATTGACTTTCTTTTTGAGCATGTAAATTTTAATAAATTTAATCTAATATGCTAACTACTATAAAAATCCTTACTTGATCGTTTCTTTAATTTTATCCTCGATACTACTATCAGAACTTTTATTTGCAGAATAATTTTCTGAACCACAGTCATTTTTCATTTTCATAACAACCATTTCTGTTTCATTCCCTAGCTTATGCACATCTAAATAATCTTTTGTCAGAATTTTTTCGCTTGCCAGTTTCAAAATATCGGATCGATCAACTGGCGAACTTATTCTGGAACTCACAGAATCCGTCAAATTCATATTGATAGGTTCGATATGAGCCGTAATATGATTAACTTTATTTTTGTTTGGCTCGTTAGCGACGATCAGACGTACGAACTTAGTGTTCGTGATGTTGAGAGAGGAGGGGTTCATATCTACAGGTCTCAGTAAAAATTTATTTTTTACAGCCATCTTATCTTCCTCGACTATCTTCGGTTTCTTATTAGGCGGTGGTCCACCCTCCTCTCCTGGTAACGCAGTTTGACTACCAAAAAAAGTAAATAAAATTAACTTACAATTTAAACAAGGTTACATTTCCATAATTCATTCCACAACTTCAGAAACAAAATTTCATTTTAACTGATAATACATTTTTAAATAACAATATTTAGAATTATTATTGAATTGAATTATTATTAAACTATAAAACAATTAAAATACATCTACAGTCATGTAATGAACTATCACAAATATTTTCTTTGTCACCCTTACTTGTCACACACTTTCAATTTAGCAAAAATAATATTAAATGAAATTATAATATTAACTATTATATTAATTGTGATAATATTAACAACTTTTTGAAATTGGCATAAATATATAAAATTAAAAACTTCTCAAACTGAAGTCTCATCAATCTCTAAGATATTCTTTGAGAACAATTTTAAGCCTTATGATTAGTGTATAATAATTATGTTGCAAAATTATTCACATACACAATCAAATCAAATTTGTAAATATAGTAAAAACTTATTTGAAAATGAATATTGGCTGCAGCTAACATCTACAAACTTATTACTATTTTAACTTCTTAAAAGTAACAATATAGTCTGAGTAAGTGTTTTATTTTAGCTGCAAAGCTTCCTAATACTACTATAATTAACAACATACCCTGTTATCGATTCAGACATATGGCTATTTGGATTCTCATTATATTCATAAATTTGAGGAAAGTCTACTTTGGTCTCTTGATCCGTCGTCGTTATTTCTTGATCAAGAGCAACGTTGGTTATTATATGTGGCACACGCTCCTCTGGTACTGCAATGCTTTTTGATTCAATAAAAATCGAATCTTCAGGTATTATACAGTTATCAATATTTCTAGTATCACTATTGTTATTAAGGGTAGAGAGAAATACATCCTCTATAACTTGCTCTTGTTCTTTCGTAGAAACTGCACTTAAATTATTGAATTCCAGCGTTGATGTCGTGGCTATATCATCTTCATCTGAGAAATACGTTCCAGATTTTAAATAAAAAAAAGTTTAATTATTAGTATTATCTGAAATTCATTATTTAAACAAAAATTTTTATTGGTCAATTTTATTTATATCAATACAAAAAAGTTAAAATATTGTTTTCATAATATTTTACTTTTAAAGTTTCAATGTTCTCGATAATAAATTTTATTACATAAAACTTTCAGTTCAATTTAAGACAGTATTTTGTAAGCTTTTATTTTATTTATTTATTTATTTTCTATAACATGCAATAACTTACCAATAATACTTTCAACAGGAAACCAAGTATCTAAGGATTTATTTGGTACAACAGTAACCTTATCATTTACTCTACTCTCACTAGATGAGTTGCCAAACTTTATATTAGTGTAACTATGATCAGAAAATTTTGATGTATCCAGATCTAAATTTTCTGTTAAGAGGTTTTGTATAAATTCATACCTTTCATCGGAAACAGGGGTATGGAAAATATTATGGAGTTCATTGTAAAAAGGACATTCGAAAATATCCTTCTCAGAGCTGTCTTCTAGATTACATCTCAAATACAAATTTTTAAGCAGAACTAATTTATATTTTATCTGCTCAGCAGTTTTATGATAACCTGCGTCCCTTAAAACTCGCACCAATTTTTGTAATTTTTCATCTTCTAGACTATCATTAGAATATGACCCAGAAGTCAATTCTTGAACTGTCTTTAAGAGAAGTTTCACTTCTTTTGTACACCAATCTACATCTAAAATGATAACATTATAAAATTATTAGTTGTTTGATTTAGATCTAATAGTTTTTTTAAAAAGAGAGCATTAAAAATAATATAGTTTACAAATAAATTTTTCATTTTTAAAATCTTACGACAAAAAGAACTATAAGCTGAAAAATTAAATTGTAAATTAAAAGTTTTTTAAAAAAAAAATATCTGTATGAAATATTTGCATCTTCACAATGATTCTACAATATTTTTTAATTATTAATTTATTTATAATATTAAGTATAAAATTGAAGTGTAAGTATTGTGCGTTAAAATTTTCTGAAATCACTACCACTATTTTATATTTTTTTATCATAACTTTATCAGAATATACTTTTTTACTAGAAAAAATCTTTTTATATTCAATTAGATGAATATTACAAAACAGAACAAATGTAAAATATTTTTATATATTTACAAAATTAAATACTGATAAACAAACCTTTACTCTCATTCCGAGACTTTTCTTTAGACT
Source organism: Wiebesia pumilae (assembly GCA_018907045.1). Taxonomy (NCBI): domain Eukaryota; kingdom Metazoa; phylum Arthropoda; class Insecta; order Hymenoptera; family Agaonidae; genus Wiebesia; species Wiebesia pumilae. The sequence goes on from JACCHZ010000127.1 coordinate 7,850,525, forward strand.
TCTCACGGAAATCCGCAAACTCAAGAGAATCATTTTGCATATTGATAGAAAAATTCGATTGATTCATCATCTCATGGGTAAACTGTCGTTCGAATAATTTTTTATACAAATTATAGAAGGGAAATCGTTGCACTGCTTCGATCTCTACACATGACGTATGTACATTAAGGAAATCTGTTTTCAACTGAATTAATCTATTCATAATTTGTTGTTTAGATCTGCAATATCCATTTTCCGCTAGACTCTGTCTCAGATCTTCAGCACTTTTTTCGGTATTTCTATAAGCATCTTCGGCAATATTTAAATCTTGTATCAAAGTTAAAAGAACAATGGTTTCTTCTATGGACCAAGAATCATCAGATCTTATCTTTCGTTTCTCTTTTAAGCGACACTTTTTATACTCTCTTCCCCAGAACATGTCTAAACATGGATAGAACATGCACTCAGAAGGATTTTCATTATTATCAAAGCCTATTTTATAATCTATATACATCGTCCTTAAATTAATCAGTGCATTTTTTACTTGTTCAGTACTTCTATCAAAGCCAGTATTTTGCATAGCTTCGGCAATCATTCTTACAGCAACTGGTGAAAAAAACGTAAGTGTCAATTCATTTTTCAATTTCATGGATTTGATAATGTTGAGCATTTTTTGAATTTCGCCTTTGTTCCAATTAATTGGATCACTCGGAAACTTTATGGAACACTCATCTTGACTACTTGTATCATAGTCTTCTGAATCAATGCCATTAGAATTGTTTACATCTCTATAGATTTCACGAAGCTCTTGAAAGAAGGGGCATTCTTTTAAACTACCATTAATTGCTTTTTGTCTTTCACAAGCTAAAAAGTTCTTCCTCAATGTTGTTAACTTTAAATGTACCTGCCTATCGGTTCTATTCCAACCTTTTTTGAGCATCAAGTGGCTTAATAAACTAGACATCTTAGTAACGGAATATCTGCTAATAAAATTATTTTCCTTTATCAAATTTAACATGCATACAACTTCATCTTGATCCCAACGGTTGCGTCTCTTAAAATCATCTTTTGGATCATAGTCTATAGTCATAGTACCAACATCCGTTGGTTCCAAAAGTCCATAATCATCCATGGTCAATAGTGGTATGTTTACCATTGATGTTCTTTCTGGAAGTAATTATATTTTTTAATCTATTAATAATTTAAACAAATAAATTATATCTTTATTTTAAAAGTTTATTATAAAATCTATTGTTTATTAAAAGATAAACAATAATAAACAAATTTAGATGCACAGTTTTTATTACTTATTTTAATTTTTTATATAAATAAATAAATTCAGAATAAAACTGATACATTCTGTAAATAATTTAATAGAATAATTAATTGTAGATGGAGAAAATATATATTAAATATGTATACAAATAAAGTAATAAAACTCATTTACTTTAAATTAAACTATTTAAGATAAACTATAAACTAAGAATATTCTTTTCTTTGAGAAGAAACAATCACATATTTGTATTAAATTTGGATAAAATCTAAAAAGATAAGTAAGTTAAACGGAATAAAAATTGTTGATAATATAGATAATATTACAATATATTACGTGAGATAATTTAATTACTAAAAATTAAATAACTTTTTCTTCTAAATTTATTCGTTAAAACAATATGATTTTATTACACATGAAATTTAAAGATCTGATAATGTAATTTCGTTACAACGTGTAAACAGAATATATACAACTTTCAGATAATAGTTTCAAATTAATTTCTTTTTCTAATAAGAATAATTATGATATAATCAATATAAATAATAAATTTATTCTTTGTAAATTTCCATAGAATAATCATGAAAATTGCATTGATAAAAATAAATAATAAAATCCAGTTTCACCGTTGTAATACAAATAATGAACACTAATAGCAAAAATATAACTTAAAATTATTAATTTAAATAGAAAGCCTTCTGTGCACATATATATATTTATATGCAGCTACATACATCTGTATGCATCTATATGGTCATGTGTGTACTAACACACATATACCCGCGCACACTAGAAATTTCGTTCAGAATACGTGGACATAATTAAACAGTAAAATTAAGAGCAAATATTGAAAAAATCACGTACCGTAGTTCGACTTTTATTTTTTATAATAATAAAACTTGAAAGGAACAAAAGAACCTAATGGCAATTCGTCATCAATCGGCCATTTAACTTGGAAGCCAGATGTACAGTCTCGTACTCTCTCATGTCTCAACTAAACAATCGGATATTAAGATTCCGAAGAAAATGCCGGAAAACAATGTGAAAAAACACACTAGCTGCAAAATAGCCAATATTAAGACGATTTAGGTTAGATTCACGCACACACAATTGTCATGTGTAGAAGCTAGCGCAATATGCAATATAAATAATACACTCAATGCATCATTGTGTTGCTTCAGCTTCCCTTCACTCTTCTCCAAAACAAAATAACTCACGATTACGGTGTGGTCAACGATTGCTCGCGAAAAATGCGTACGTTTTACGACGTACAAGCACAATCTTGCACGAGAAAAAGTCTTTGCGCGATGCTATACCTAAGGATACAGACACGACCCGCATTCCCCAGATAGCCGTCTTTTATGTTTTGACGCGAGGGTCCGAGATTCCGACCCGACGACTACAGTGAGAACAACGCGCGCGCGGTACGTTACAAGCCGTAAAGGCGTTTCATAAACGCGCCAAATTCGCGCATGAAAGCAGTTCGAATTAATGCCCACTCCGTCTCAAACGAGAACAACGGCGATTTTAGTGCTTAATTAATGTGATTGCTTAGAACGGATTTGTTATCCGATAGCTAATAATCTAATAACTTCCTTTGTTTTTATTTGTTGTTAACGCATACATTCGTACTCGTTTATCATATTAACGAATAATCTAACCTAAAATCAATGGGAATACTATTGCTCCATCTTTGGCTGTAAACCGAAGCTATAGATTAAGATTATTTCTTACGGAACATCTTAACTGTATTTTCGGCAAATTGATTTATACTTTTTCATTAACTTTTCATAAATCGTCATTCTTCATTTCTATGCTACGTACACCCATCGTACCCCTGCTTTGCCCGGTTAAGTTAATTGCAACACTATCTTACACTCAATCACGAAGTTTTGTATTGAATCATGTGCGCAAACAGATAACTATTACTACCTTCTAATAAAGAAATTGAATTACAAACAGAATTACTTACGACAAATTTAAATTACTAGTATTACGTACATATTACATACACGTATCTATTTGAAATATTATTACTCGAAATCCTGTAACATTTCAAATCAGTTTTCGCAAACTTCGTCTCAAGCTTTTTATTTCGTTATTCGTAATTGGGCGCTTTCTCGTCGGCAATACTTTACGGAAATCGCTTAACCAGAGATTGAGTCCAACGAGTCCAACTGTACTCGATAGACCGACATCAATTTTTTAACAAGTTAGTCCATCTAAATCTGATATCTTTGTAAAACTGCGCGACAGACGGTAACAGAGTAACCTGGTGAAATTCTAACGAGTGCCCTCATTGTCCTTTTCTTTGGCCAGATCTTAAAAATCGACAATAAACCCGTAATAAGTGGAGAAAACAGCGATGAATGCACTCTGGTCCAAATATCCAAATTGGTCCATTACACTTCTCAAACCAAACACTCAAAATAAGACGATTAAATAAAACTCTCACCACTAGCCAATAACAGCTGCCTCATTATTCTACTTAATTTTATTTAACTCGACAAAGAAGAAAGGGTAGATAGATATACGCACGAATTAATTATTTTCTCCAACTGTCTTTTTGCATGTACTAGCAATTCCGTTTTATTCACTTATAAATATTCCGTCAAAAAGGAACGATATTCAAACGAAATAAAATTCTTTACAAAAAACGTAGCTGTGTATGCCCAAACAAACAATACGTCAGTCTAATATAAAGAATGTGAATAATCATTAAATAAACAAGATTTAACGAATAAAACTATAATCCAAATTTATAAAGGTATTATAAATAATGTTACAAAATGATTGCAATACCTTTGATAACAATTTACTTTTATTTCATTATAATACGAGACTGATCGAGTTCTTATAAACATTAAATATACTTACTCTGATTTGGAATCCTCCTGCAAGATCCTTGATGAAAAAAAAAGTTCGATTAAATGTTGTTACGAATGCTCATACGAATTTAACTATTCGATAACATTAATGACACAATAATCGTTTTAGTTAAGAACTTTTAATGATACTCAACTTAAATTTGTTTCAACAAAAAATGCAGTCTATTTTAATTAAAGTACGTACAGGTGCAGAAACTCATTGGTGGCTCTGTTTAATACTCGACACTTGACCTCGACGGTCAAACAGTTTGAAAGAAATTCTTCGTGTAACACAAAGTGTTTGACATTAGAGGTCATTCTTCGATCTTTTCAAGTCTCGCTACTACCAAAGTGGCTATGAATGCTACTAGTGCTTTGGTGAATTAGCAGTCCACTTTTTCTGAAAATAACATTTCTTTTATTTCGAAGGTAAGAGAATAAACTCAGTGCCATTTTATAAATGCTCTATCCTCCCTGTTAATCTATAATAAGGCTAAAATAAGGCCTATTTCTTAACTTAATTTTTTTATCCTATTTAATCCTTTTCTATTTTAACATTCTTCTAACTAACGATGACGCGACAGGAGATTTTTAAAATAATATTATCCGATACAAGCTACTCATTCACAAGCTATTCACCAATGTCCGCTAATTTCATAATGTATACTAACGTCACTGTTTGCTGTATTGGGCTCATGTGATCATTTACTATTTTTCCTATTGCCCATAACGTAGGTGATCCATTCAGAATTATGGAGTGAATGACAATAATGAAAATCCACCTTCTTTTTATTATTCGGTACGAATTCAAGCGTAATTTAACTACTCTCGCTTTTCTTTCTTAGTTAAAGTCATGTTTTAAATTATATTTTTCAATTATATATGGCTAATGCACTACAGCCCAATAAACATTAAAAAAGTGTCCATATCATTTTAAATACATCTTTTACACTTCACAATTTAAACGCATGGGATTTAAGTAAATTAATATAAATACATTTTTTATAACTTGTAGTTTATATAATAGCATAAGCGCTCATGGTTCACATCGAAATATTTCTAAAATGTTATGATTATACTGATTTTTACTTACGATTTATGCGTTATTTATTTCACTGGAGTGAACGATTAAATAAGTTGCATATACGTGTACATAGATATACATATTTTACAAAGCAGAAGTAAATTCATGAATAGAAACACATTTCGAACATGTATCCACATGTACGTGTCACAATCGAAAAAATGTATTCGCACAATGAGTAAAAATATGATATAATATTTTTTAAATCTAAGTCAATGCTGTTTAAAATTATTAAGCTGCTTGGAATAATGATAAATTTTCCAAATAAAGTATTAAGTATTTTGAAAGAAAGAAATAATAATTTAACTTCATAAAACTGGTATTCGAGATCTTAATTATGATATTTTCTATAGATTATATAATCAAGAGAAATAAGAAAATACAGCGGTAGCAGGAAATTATTTAACACTAATATATTATTTATTTCGAGTCCATCGAATGTAAATAAATTAAAGTTAGAATTCTATTTACGCTAACTTTTGTTGTACCTTTTATATTTCTAAATTCATAATAGAAACTCCTTTGATATTGAATATGTACGATAAATCCACAAATTAATGAATTAATGAGGATATGTATATTCACATACAAATTAGATATGTTCACGTAATGAAATCCTTTTTTTACCTTAAATAACACGAGGAAATAACCAAAATTCTTTCAATGGATCAATCATTTTATACGTAAAAATGAATTTTCTGATTATCTGCAAACTCTCATGCCTTAAGGGTATGTCAAATGATGTCTTTGTCATGGATTTGCTTTTCATAATTTTCTTAATTTTCATATTCATAAGAGGTATAGAATTTCTAATAGATGTTTTTCTAAAGTAACATTAAGTTTGCATTGTTGAGAATCTTTCACAAATATGATTCATGATGCATTGATTGCACTTTAATGAAATAACTTAGCAGCAAAAAATAAAATTTCATATTCAGATTACTGACTTTAATTTTTAATCGTGCTCTGCTCCTTTAATTAATCGAGTAATTAAAAAATATTTGTTTATTTATGAATGAGTTAGATATTTTGAATTCAGAAATAATTAAATTTTGTATTTCTTTTAAGTTTATTGAATATTAATACAATATGTGCATTGTATTTATTTATATCTTGCATATTGACGCACAATCATGAAAAAAAAATATTTATAAAATACAGAATAATTATTTAAACAGCTATCTTCTTAGATTTAATTTTTGAAAAATTAATAAAAATATTAAAGAAATTGATTTCTCCCTCCCTCTCTCTCTCTCTCTTTCTCTCTCTCTCTCTCTCTCTCACTCACTCTTTTGCAATAATAATAAGTCAGTTAACCTGTCATAAGGTAAATTTTTTGCTGATATTTTGGTTAGTAGGATAATTGATAATTGTAAAATATTTAACCAAAAATAATATTATTTTAAAAATATGATCTCGATCTCACACAAGAAAGGGAATTAAACATATTGGTGCCAATGTAGATTCTCTTGTGTAATATTTATAGACGCTTATTTTTTAAGTAATGCTTCGTACTCATATTCATTCTATCTAGTAAAACTGTCCTGCGGCTAACGAATTAAAAAAAAACTTATTAAAGTATGTACTTTTACATACGTGGTTTAGTGATTTATTGCAAGAAGCAATTTTCGCATCTGCACGTTGCTTTCTTTTTAATATCCGAGCTAAAAGAACATGAACCGACCTTCAACTAAAATTTATTTAAGAAAATTTCAAAAGAACTCTATAAAAAAAACTCTATAAAGAAATTCTTAACGAATTTCTTGTAAAAATTTCTCAAAAATTTCTCGCAATAATTTATAAGCTAGAAATATTTTTAGGCGAGCTAAAATTAAAACTAAACAATTTATTATTATTACGTTTTCAATATTAAGCTGACGATTTCTTAATTTGATTGCCAATTCTGAATTAATAACCTGCAATAACCTTGAACCATTCAAATACATTCCCTTTTTTATTTATTTTACTCTCTCTTTGAATGAGCGTCATAATGTCACTGAGGAAGTCTTTTACCGACAATTTTTATTATGCACATAAATTTCAGTGCAGCAATGCAGCCGCTAAATGTTAACTTTTTAAAAGTAAATGTTCGTTAACATGTCAGCTAATACTTATCTTCATTTAACAGAAATTAAATGAAAGCGTGCTATACGAAAAAATCAACTATATACTTTTTATGTTGAATCCTTTCCCGGTTCCTGTTCCCTGTTTACTATTTCCACTTTCCCAATTCCTTGCACGCTTGCGCGTTTAATTGATTAGCAGACTTTCAGTGATGTCCTGTACCACTGTTAATGAGTTATATCGTAGCTGATAATTATAAATTTTGACCCATATAAAATATTTCTAAATCACTTGAGATGTCTAAATTTACTTTTGGTGCTCCCACTACTACCACAACAACGCAGAGCTTTGGATTCCCTGCTCAAACGTAAATATGTATACTAGAATTTTAACCTAAATTATTTCAAATATTGATTGGATTTATATTAAAAATGGGCAATTATTTATATAAAATTATGTGTTAGTTTAATTTATTTCAAAGTGCTTAATATTAAAAATAAATAAACATATTACTACATGTTTGAATAAATAATCTTAAATATTTACACAAAACATATTGATAAAAACTTTATCATTTTAGACAAACGACTGCGGGTTTTAATACTGGCACTCCAACATTTGGTACTATAGCTACACCTTCAACGGTAACACAACCAGCAGCTCAAACAGGAACTCCAGCATTAAATTTTAGTTTTGGTAATGCACCAACTACCGCACTTCAAACTGCTCAACCCGTTAGCTTATCCATGGGAGGAAGCACATTAACTTCAGGCAGTAATCTTTTCCAAAGTAATGCAACTCAAGCTCAACCGATTCAGCTAGGTCAAACAACTCAACAACCTCAGTCAACTCAGGCAACTGGACTGATGTTTGGTACACCAGCAGCTAAACCTGCAGGATTGACTTTTGGAACTCCAGCTACAACTGGAAGTCTGACAACTACAGGAGGTCTAACAACTGGTACAAGTTTGACAAGTGGAGGTGGAAACTTAACATTTGGTATACCTACAACAACCACTGGCTTATCATTTGGTACAACTACAGCTACCACAGGAGGTTTGAATTTTGGTGCTGCTCCAACTACCGGAAATTTATCATTTGTAACAACAACTACCACTACTCCTCTTTCTAGCAATTTAACTTGGAACTTTGGTGGTATCACTACTACTGCATCTACCGTTTGTAAGATTCTGTTTATAATTTTATTTCAAATTCTTATATACATTGTCTATTTGTTTAAATATGAACAATACAAATTTTATTTAAAATTTTATATCTTTTTCAAATATTTTATTATATATTTTCGCGTATCTGATCATTAATTTATTATTTTCTTTTTTAATTAAAACCTATAAAATTATGGCGATACGTTAATGCTAGAATATAAATATTAAAAATATTTTTTTCAAAATCCCATGCTTTTATTCTACATTTATATTATAAATTGTTTACTAAATTTTATATAAACATAATGATTAAACTTTATGTGAAAAATATATAGCCATAAGAAAGGAATTATTTTTTAGTTAAAGAATAGTTTTTTAATGCTACTAATTCAAATGTATATTAAGATTTTAAAAGTAAAGTATTGTTATTTGAAAAATTTTATTTCCTGTATTAAAATTTAAAGCACAAGTACATTTGTTTTACAGCTTCTCTGTTAAGTTCAACTACAGGTGGACTTTTTGGAACAAAGCCCACAATGACTTTAACTGTAGCTACAACTACCGCTGCTATAACTACTAATCGAGGACTTGGTGGATTAGATGTATCAATTAGTAATAAAGGTCTCACACAAGGCAGCACTAGTCCTACAGCTGCTAAAGAAAACTTATTACCAAATGAACTGATGCAAACAATCGATGGTTTTAAGTAAGTAATTCAAAACCTGTTATTTTACCATTATCGGTAGTAGTTATTTATATTTTCAGCATTAATAAATTAAAAAAACTATGTTAATTGAGCACTACAATAATTAAACATATAATGTGATCTTATGTATGTATGTAATACGTCTGAAATATGATAACAGAATCTAATTTTATTTTCAGAGAATTCGTGAAAACACAAAAAGTTCTAAGCTCAGATATAGCAAGAGGTTCAGCGAGACCACTAAATAGGTGTTCAGAAGACACAGCTTCTCTAATGGAAATTCTTACAACATTAGCCGGTTCTGTGCAAAGAGATCGATCATTGGCAGATAAACTTAAGCAGGATACAGCAAAAGCATTACAGAATGCTGAAATAGCACAAAGAACACACGATACACCTGCAGGATTGCAATATGAAAATAATGCGCCACTTTTATTTTTCATGGAACTTTCAGAGAACTTTGAACACGATTTGATGCTATTCAAATCGCAAATTGAAACAACTGAAAAACACATACAGACAATGATGTCTCCTAAAACCTTAACGCCACAAGGTAATAATATGTTTTAATAAGCTATTAATTTCATTATCTCTACTTTTATAATACATATATACATATATGTATATGTATATATAATGTTAAAAATAATAATAAGACATTGAGCTTTTAGACTAATGTTAAAAGGCAAATAAATAAATTTTGTAATTTTTAAATATAAAATATTATTTTTGTAAAAGTACTATAATTGTAATATCAATATATTTTAAAAATTTAATATTGTTCTTATTAATTGCAGAACTGACAATGGCAATGAATAAACTGCATGAATCTCTTGTGGCAGTTGCTGGAAGGCTGCAAGGAGTGCATTCAAAAGTGCAACAACAAAAGGAGCAATATCTAAACTTTAGAAAATACGTTTTAAAAGATAGTACAAATGTTTTTGAAGACATTAAACCAAATGGAAAATTAAATAGGAATAGCATAGGAAAAATAACAAGTGGTCCTACACCGTTTGGTCCAGGTATCTTAAAATTTGTAATTTTAAGTTACAATTTATATAAGTTACAATTTAGATTGAATTTTGTTTGTTTTTTGGATCAGCCAATTTAATATCTTTAAGAATATCATTATATTATAATTACTTATTGACAAGTTTGATATATTTAATGATAATCTGACTTATGAATTAATTTCAATATCCTTAATTATTTAAAGTTTATTAAATTATAGGTACAATATAATCATATTTTAAAATCAAATTTAAACCTATCATTATGTATGTATTAGTATATCTGGGTGTGAGTTTATTAATTTATTAGTCTACATTTATTACATATTTTTTCATTTAGGAAATAGAAGCTTCTTATCTTCTACAGCTTTAAATTCTGCTCAAACACCTAGTTATGGCACTTCAAATCCATTGGGTACGAACTGATTCTTATGATTAAACAATAAATAAATTAAATTTTAATTCATAATAAAAGATTTTTAGTGTTATTATACTATGTAATTTCCAATATTTAGGTCTGGCAAGGATTTAGAGCAAGGTAGAAGTTCACTAACATCTTCTGACACTTACAAACATAAAATTACCTGCAAGTGTTATTTGAATAATGTATTAACTTTCATTGAATTACAGCTCTAGCGAATCCGTATCTATTTTCTTGTCAGTTTACCTCTCTTACCACGTTTTTTACGAATATTTATTAGTTAAATTCTGCACATTATAAGTTTTTTATTTTATTTTCTTTATAGTTCTTGTACAAATAACGTCTAATTTGCCTATTTCTGAATTTTATTTTAATAAAAAGTATTAAGCATTTATTAATAACAATAAAATGTGTTACAATTCTTCTCTTACCTTTTCAGGAAAAAATTAGGCTGTATTCTAATTTTTTATTGAGGTACTGAAAATTTATTTTGCTTGCTTGTATATTGTTTTTACTTTTGGGATTTTATGGCTCATCCATTTAAACAATTACTAATAAATAAAAAAAATTATTCATACAGTTATAAATTAAATACAAGTTTAATTTACCACTGAGCTACCTTCATGCTTTTAATAAATCATACGAATAGTGCATTAACAATTAATAGAAATTATAACTGCAATATTTAAGCAATGTTATTAAATAATAATAAATAATCTAAGAAGTGTGTAAGTGTTATCTATGTGTAATACCTTTGTTTGTATTAAATACTATATATTGAGTCTTGTATAATTAGAACAAACATTTTACTTAAATTTTATTTCATAATTTATAAATCTGTCGTATTAAATTTTAAATTGATATTTACAAATAAGCAAATACATTATCATTATTTCATACTACGCTGAATGTTGTATGAAAATCTATATTGACTCGAAGTACATTGCCCTACATATAATTTCTAAAAAACGATTTTTTAACGAATTATAAAATTTTAAACTACTAATTTAATTAATTTATTAATTCATTATAATTATAACAATTAAAATTTCAAACTCAAATTATAACTTCCTTACTTAAATTATCATAATTGATTCTAATTTTAATAAATAATATAAGAATATTTGTAATAAAAGTTGAAGAAACTTCTATGCTTCTAAAAGAAGGTAGATTTTTAATATTAAATATAAATCAAAGGTTCACAAAATATATTTCTAATAACTCTTACATCTCCTTGATTATTGATAAAATCGTAGTAATAAATAAGACGAGAGTAGCATTTTTAAATGAAAATAACTTAATTTCGTAATTGGTTTTTTGTTCACAGTTTGGGGTAACGTTACTTCAACGCCTTCGGCCAACTTTTCGGCGAGCACGACGATGAAGCCCCCGACAACTGGTTTGAATTTTAATTCACCAAGTAATCTAACGGCACCTTTATCCACTATGGATTCGAACTCGAGTTTTCAGTTGCAAAAGCCACCCATTGGTAGTAAAAGAGGAAAACACTGATCTAGGTATTTGGAACTAGGAAATGTATAAATATCAAGATACCTCAGTATAGTTAAACATTTTGTAATTATTTTTAATAGCGTTTATAATCTTGTAAATTATGTTGAAATAAAAAAAATACCACTTTATTTAAGAAAGCAAAGCAATATTATTGTAATAATACTTTATCCTTTCCCACCTATTTATTATTTTTTAAATATGTATTACCGTTCAAATAAATAAATAATCAAAATTAAATTATGCATAAGTATAGCGTATATTTTTTCTTTAAAGTAAATTAAAATTTGTTTAGACTTTCTAGAACTTTGAAGAAAATACTTACCTACCTACTACTTACAAAAACAGCACTATAATTTTTTCACCATTCTGATATTCTGATTACAGAATAATATTAATGACTGATAAGGTGTAAGGTATAAGCTCACGTAGTAAGTAAAACGTGGTTTTAAAAGTTTCAAATTAATAATGTTAATCTTACTAACAATGAGACAAAGGAATCTTGCAATCGTAGCAGGAACGAAGTACTGAAGAAAGTACGGCGTTAACCAGATGAATTTATATCTTCTTGAATTATCGCGTGTTTTAGTTTCCATTTTATTATTTGAAATAAACGTGCCAAAGAAGTTGATACTAAAATCAGTCATTGTACAATCAGTCTCTTCCGTATAAACGTGATTAAAACTATTCTTTAGTATATCAAATTTTAATTACATACATGCATACATATGCACATACGTATTTATGTAAGTATGTATGTATGCATGTAGGTATGTACATGCCGCCAAAAGCCGAATGTTACCGATATCTATAATAAAAATCAGAAAAGAATTTAATTTCATATAATTGCGAAAATTAATAAATTGAGCATTTCTTTGTCCTTCATTTAGTCCGCGAATAATATGCGTAATCCTTATAATAAAACGAACTGTATTATTCAAGATAAGTATTTGGTTTCACATTTTAGACCCGATTTGTACGTCAAATGTTTTCCACATTGGTACAGCATAAGAAATTCAATCAAATTTTAGTCATTAAATAATACCGCGAAAAAAGGGCTCTACTACATTTTATACAAAACATCGATGCGTTTTTATCATCTGTACAATACCGATTTGATGATTCTTAAAAAACTTCTCCGAGTTGTAGATTAACTAATAAATCTAATTCTAACCTGGATTTCCGCACAGTGTACGATTTAAAAAATACATGCGTAGAAAAAAGCTTGGCAAAACAATAGCAAATGTAAATTTCTGTACATGGCATGGTTACAAATATATAAGATATTTTTCTTCTTACATAATATATAATATATGTAAATATAAATTTAAAATGTATTCTAAATTAAATTCTATTATTTATAATAAATTGAAGGAAAGGAAAAAGGAAGTATATCAATCGACTTTTTACTTTAACTTTACAATACGAATAGCGACATCACGTAAAAGAAGAACATTCGCCTGTATGAGCAATTGCGCTCATTCTAAATGATCGAACTAATCAATTATCTTATTGACGAGTTTTGTATCGATTAGACACATTAATTAATTACTTAATGGTTTCACTTCTTCAAAGAGTGTTTCTTTGACAGCTTATTCAACCTTTCCCAAAACTGTTTTATCGGCAGAAGTAAACTGCTATAATTTGCATTCATAAGTGATGGTTTAATTCTTTACAAGATACAAGATAATAACGCATCATATCTACCCACGCCTTTTACGAAATCTTTTTCAGATGGACTTTAAAAAATACTTTGAATAAATACATTTAAGCTAGGCATTTGTATTATATACCATTGTTACTCTACATAAAATAAAACACTATTTTCTATTGTAAAATCCGATAAAACATGTTTATAATTAACTATTGTTAAACAATTATCTATTATCAGAAGATACTTTTTGTAGATCTGAAGAACATATATCATCTTGTAATTTGCAATGTTATTCTATCGATTATTAACTGACGCGGACTTATTAAAATTATGAATAATTCAGTAATATTTATATATGTTTAATCATCAATTAAGATTTGAAAAATAATTATTTCTAAATTATTTCTGATTTTGAGCAGACATAACACAACTTTTCAATTAAAAGTTGATATTTTTCAAAAACTTTCAAAAAGATGATAATTACAAAAATTAACCAATAAATTTACTAATAAATTTATTTATTAAAAAATAAATTTATTAATAAAATCGTATCCATACAAAAGTAACTATCACTATTCAAATCTAAACTTCAATAATTTATTTTTTTAACTTTCACAAATTTTCATCTTTATAAATTCATAATAAAAATCTTAACATATTTATAATTAGGTAATAATAAAAGATTCTTTACATTGCACCAACTTGTAAAATTGGAATTAATAATCTAAGTGCCTCTTGGATGTACGAACTAGCATTGGTTGCCTAAAAAAAGGAATGTTTATAAGAAACGTCTTAAACTAAATGTTTTTTAGAAAAATAAAAAATATTTATTCAAAAAATTTAAAGTCATACTTCTAAAGAAATCGTTTTTAAAGCTGAATCGATTTTACTTTTATTGGATTCATTTTCTAAATCATTATTCAATCTATAACAATAGACATTTGCTAAAGAACCAATTTGAGATGATAAAATCTTTGTTAATTGGACTAAGCAATCTGCTTCACTAACAGTGCTTCGACGCTCCTTTATTAAAAGAAGTTCTGCAGTTTTGTGGAATCTTTCAACAGAATAAGCTGTAAATTCAGCTAAAGCTGATATTGCTTCTTGAAAAATTTCTCTGTGTGACATACTTTTTGAATTTTCATGCTGTGAATATTTGACATTTGTATCATTCCATATCTAAAATAATAATAATTCAATAAATTCACTATTCACCAAATTTGTAATTTTTTCCTTGATCAATACTCGTGCATTTATTATTAATCAAAATATAATATTGTTTTTTAAAAGTCGTACTGTAAAAAGACTGTATCAAATTATAAATAATATTTTATCTCAAGGTTAAAAAATTTATAAAGTACTTTTTACAGATATTTATTAAAAAAAAAAACTGATATTAAAGTTAATCATAATGAATTATTTTAATTTATAGAACTTACATCAAAGAGCTTATCGTATGTTATAGAAATATCTAATTCTTTGCAAGCTTCTTGTAGTTTTTGCTTTAAATCTTTTTCATTTTGTTCTTCATCACCTTCGTCACCTTCATCATCTTCGTCTCCAAGATCACACAAATCTTTAACTTCGTCCAATGTTTCCTGCATGGATGTTAACTCATTACCATCAAGATTAATAATCTGTTGTTGAATTTTCATACTGCATTGTTTAGATAAAATTTCTAAAGCCTCTAAATGCATTAAACCTTGATAATCATCAAACAGGCTTTCAAAATGAACTTTTCTTGCCAATTGCTTTTCTTCTATAGAATTCTCTGCAATATCTGCCTTTTCTTTTGCTTCTCTAAGGATTTGAGAGAGTATGGGTTTATCAGTATCATTTAAAAAAAATGCCCGTTTTTTCTTTAAACCGGGATCACCTTCCTGTAAAACCTCCATGGTTTTTTTCCCAATAGTTTCAAGAGTGTCTAGTCCACCAGAAATTACTTTTGTACTAGTAGATTCAACTAATTTTGTGATAGATGACATACTTGACATAAAATTACTAAAACCAAATGACGAAGAGAGAGATTGGAGATGATTTTCCTCTAGATTTTCAGATTTGCTTTCTAAACAAATTAATGGTTACATGAGAAACTTATTATTAACCTTAAATTATTATTGAAACAACGGCTGTAAATTAATTTTCAGTTTTTATTTTATCGAAAAAATATATAATCTTGAATGTAAGAAATATATAAATTAAAAAATACATATTTTTTATTTAAACCTTAAACTAATATATGCGTTAAAGTCAGATTTTATCATTTTATCATGAATATTTTCATTTGTTGTTATGTAGCTACTTTTGAAAAAAGTTTAAATACCTCAAAAAAGTTTATATTTAAAGATTGTAGAAGTACTGTTACGTATTTCTGGCAGCTATAGATTCTTCTTGACCAGGCGGCGACTTCCGATGTGCCATCATAATAATCCTTTACTTGCTTACGAATTTCCGAACGGATATAGATTAAGTTGACAGACTGAAATTATGTCTTTTAGTAATTATAGATACTATCGAATTGTTTTACACTGCTTAGTAACAAATATAATATAGTTAACAAAAGTAAATGCAATTGAGCGTAACCCCGATTTTTAGCTTGTTCTAGATATTCAGTACTAGCTAAACAAACGCCAATAATTACTGTGCCATTCATGTTTGGCATGACCGCTATGAACACAAGCGTCACGCTCACACTTTCGCTGTGTCGAATAAAGGAGGAAAACGGAGGACTTACTATATGCACTGATCATACACGATTTTCGACACTTTCAACTTCGATGGAAGCATTCCGTCTAGTCAAGAATCTACATCCGCTACGTACTGTATATATATCATATGTTTTTTTATCCACATATTACTGAAATATATAATTTAAATTTCATTTAATCTTTTCATTTTATATAAATATAATACTGACGACTTTTTCAGTTTCATATAATTTCTTATGAAACCTCTAACATTTTTTAATATTTATTGTTTTTTAAATCTATAAATCATATTTTAGTTCTATTTATCTTTATCTGAAATTATTCTAATTATACATGCGTTAACCTTTTTATTTGTGAATAAGAAAAATGATCAAAATCAATTAAAAATCTATATAATATAATTGTATACCATCTGATTTTAAGTTTTCTTTCAAAGAACCTTCTGATTTGACCAAATCTGCAGGATCTGGAACACCCATTGATCCTTCTAATATAGACAATCCATGACTAACATGACTCGTTAATGTTGAAACTCCAACAGTAGCGGTATTAAGCAGTGAATTTACACCCCAACTCCCCCATCCACCCCAACTGCCATTGGAACTGTCTTGCTCTATACCGCTAGATGCAAGTTTATCTAATACAGGATGATATTTATCATCTGAAAGGTCATCTGGAAGTTCGATATCATTTCCCAGACTTTCCCAGCCATCTGGTTTAAAAATATCTTTAAATTTTAAATTTGACATTAACTCTGCGGGTACATTCGCAGGCTCTTCTTTTTCTGAATTTTCTTGTTTGGAAAAATTTTCATTTTGCCATGTTGTGATCCTCAATTCTTCTTGTAAATTTGGTTGATGGATCTTGTCCCAACTTTCTTCACTTAACAAAGACGATTGTCTTTCATTTATTTCTTTATTCCTACTATTATCTGTTTTTTCCACATCTAGAAGTTTATCGATTTTGACTGCGCCTAATTTCTTAGCACCTAACGATAGAACTTCCCTTGATTTACGTTGTCTCTGAGGCCGTTCTCTTCTAATAATTGCCTTTGATTTTTCAATACTGCTTTTATTTTCCTGAGGAGATATTTCATGCTTTGACTGTTCGTTTGTTTTACAAAAATTATTTTCACATTCTAATGTAACTTTATTATTTAAATTTGTATTACACAATTCTTCTTTGTTTTTGGCACTTTCAACACCTTCTTCGAATACATTATTAATATCAGAACTACTCTTTGCTTCCATGTCAAGTTTAACTAGTTATATAAAATTTTTAAAAATTATTATCAAATAAATTATGAAACATATAACATTTTAGAAAATTTTCTAACCAGGCTTCTCAACTGAACTGCGTTTTTGATGGGGAGAAGTTATATGCTCTTCCTTATTAGATCCTCTTATTGGAGTAGGATATTGCACTGGTATGTAATCCACATCATCATCACTATCGGAACCTATAGAGGCATATCTCTTAGGTCTGTTAGTAGGCTCAGTTCGAACGTTTAGTTCTTCATCAGCACTTTCAAAATCATCGCTCTCTGACGTTGCCATAATAAGTATAAAAAGAACAATAAGTCTGCAAAAAATTACATCGACCCACTTAATTTAGAGTTGACTTTCAAATATTAATAACATATATGCTCTAATCGTGTAATAAAATATTAATAATTAAATAGCAAATAAAATATTTTCATATTTACATTTACTCGATGCAATAAAAATGTGCAATTGTCCATTTTAATGAAAATCTGGTTTTCGTTTTTAATATATGTATAATTTTACAATTGTTCTGCAATTATTAAATATGCAATATCTTGAAATAAATTAATTTAATACTTAACTATTATTCTTTTATATTATGCGTAAAAATCATTAATCATAATAAATTAAACTAAGACGCCATTCCTAAATAACAAAGTCTTGAAAAAAACTACTTATTTACCTATGGTTAAATTATTGAAACTACCGAAGGAATTACATGTACAACTATCTCCGAGAACTCATCGGAAAATCCGTTCACGATGAATGCCTTACGACCTCTTTACTTTATGCAGCTGGAGATAATACGTATCTTCTTTTTACACAGTTCGCGCATGCTGACGTAGACTGTAGAAACAGAGCTGTAAACGTAGTTGATAGTATCTCATACTTTTCAAACACGTATGCAAGAGGCTTTATATCGCAACACAGCTTTGTTACAAATAAATGAAATGAATCACGTGGCCCTTGAACATTGTAAAAACATATGTGGCGCATTAGCACAAAACAAACATATGAACATGCAAAACATACAGGATGTGTGCGATAAAGTGCAGAAGCAACTAGAATAGACCAGGTGTACATGACCTGTAGAGGGCGACTGGAGCGCTATAATATCGCCATCTTACAGCATAAATATTAATTTAATTCCTGGAACTAGAAAAGTAAAAAACCGTCCTCTTACATAAAACGTACACATAATTTTTATTAATTCACTTTGGTTTTTATTACTGAAAAACTTACTTTTATTAGATAGGTGAGACTTTTAATGATACATAACTTTCTCAAGATTTACATATCTAGTGTATTATGTTTAAGCTTAAAAAATCAAAATGTAAGGTAAAATTTTTTTATTTATGCATGTAAAGTAGAAGATGTCATTAGCTTATGAAAAATAAACTGAACTATATGGAATATTGGCGTGATCACATATTCCAGGCATACTTAATATTACGTTCTTACTCTTATCATACAAATTCACACGAATTTTCACGAGATGCACGAGTTTACCTTTACCGTTCTAGGAAAGACATTCAAATCAAAAGTATCAGTTCGAAATTCAAATGTTGTCTAAGAGTTTTGAGATGCTTGAACTCAAAAGTAATATCAATCATAATCAACTGGTATTTTTTCTACGAGAATATTTTAAAAATATAATTAAAATATGTGTTAACGTATATTATAATGAAAGTATTGCTTTTACGTAAATATATTGAAATTCTACTCAACTTTTTCTAACTTTAGTACTCTTTTCATTTTACTAATTTTAAATACCAGCGAGTAAGCAAGTTTTTAACATACAACAATTATTTATAGTTATGTATTGATCTCTAATACATAGTCACTATTAAGGAAATTTATCATCGATCGTATCAGCAAACACACGTTTACCTCGTAAAATATCATTTTACAGCAATTGCATGAATTTATAAGTATCGGGCTGCGGTGAAAGCTTGCGATAATTTTCGTAGAAAAACTGTCGCTAATCTCCTTTTAGTATTTCGTCAACTCATTAATATTTCGTTACGCTTTTGAGCTAAAAAGTATTTACATCTCGATACTCCTGGTAATTTCATTTATACCAGAGCATATCATAATACAATGAAACTGAAGTTTCGTAAATAAATCAGAAAATCAATACTTACTATATTACTACATTACCGTTTAGTAAAAGCATTATCTAAACCCAAACTAAGTTTAAACGATTAAATGCTCTAATATACTTATAGTTAAATGTTTTAATATATTCTAACAAGCAACTTTGAAAAGAAAATTGAACTGCCAGTAATATTTCAACTATTATTATTCGTAGGTTAGATAAAACTGGGCCCACTTCGAATTAGTAAATTTGCCAATATAATTATAATGCTACGTATGATTGAATCATATTAAATTTTAAACTTTGGGTTTATCTAAATTCAATCGTCGTTTCTAATATTATAATAGTTTTATAAAACGTGTTTATAATTATTGCATTAGTGGAGGTTATTCTAATTTGATGAATGAAATTAATAAAATCAAGTATATAAAATAAGTATAAGCTGACAAAATATATGGTAATTGATGGGTAAACTGCGACAATTGCAAGTAAACTAGAGGTACCCCTCAAGTTGGGCCAATTACAAGTCGTAATGTCTGACACGCTTAATTTATATTTATACGTGTGAAACGTTATCCTACATAATTAATTAGAGTGCAGTCACTAGTAAGTGGCCTAACTTCTATATGATAAAGCGTTTGAAGGTAACAGAGATGCTAGTCATAACACGGAACTGTTAATACAGATTTTTTTAATAATACAGATAATTAATTTAATGACGTAAATGATAGCTCTTAAATGTTCAAATTCAAAATTAGAAACTTACTCCGCATAAACTGACATTTGTTTAAGATTTAAAAATACATAATTTTTTAATACGTAAGTGGCTTCAGAATATAAAAAGTCGACTAAATAACGTAAAATATAAAATGTATTCAGGTATAACTATTGGTATTCGCAATGCTTACGGTTCTAGCGTAATTCGTTGAAGTTATCCTCTTTAACACCGTCTCTCCACAATTGTCACCGTTAAACCCCTTTACCCGATACTTCCTATTTGCAACAAGTCTTTAGGGGTACTAACCCGTCTCAATGCAGTTGTCACTTACATGTTAATGTAAACTCTTTCACAATACGCTGGCAGCAGCCTAATGGTGCGGTTGTTGCCAAATCGAAGAAGGAAAAAAAAAAAAAAAAGAAAGAAAGAAAGAAAGAAAAAAAAAACAAGTTGTAACGTGCACGATAACAATGTACTTATTTATAATTTCGTAATTACACAAATATCACTAATTATGAAATTATTCCTAATTTGTTTTATTTCTAAATTTAATTTACTAACACTTGTTGTACTTTAAAGATTTTTAATTTTCAAACTTATATGATCTTCATTTATCTTATATTCAATTAGCAAGTTTATATTAATACGATTAATTGAAAATGTATTTTGGTATTATTTTTAAAAATAATACCAAAAAGATATACTTATCCAACATAAATCTTATGGTGTCTTATAAGTTAGGAGACAAAAAATTGTAATACTTAATAATATAATAATATAATCCCACGTTTCATTAATTATAAACAATATCTATTAAATATATAATTACTTGGAAAAATATAATTTTTCCCAAAATATGCTTGAAAAGAAAATCATAGTATTCAGGGTACATAAAATTAATGCTAACCAATCGTTCTTTATTTAATAATCAAAGTCTATTTTTGTAAAAATTATTTTTTAGTTTTTATTTAGCAATGATTAACGTGCTAATGATGTCTTCTAGGAAATAGAATAAATACTTTAAACAAGCTTTTGAGTAAGATCCCCGATAGTGTTTAACTGCTGTTTTAGATAGATCAGGATATTATAATGAACGTACACGAGCTATTATAAAATACTTCTTTTTTATTTGCTATTTTAATCTACTCCAAATACGGAATTTAATCATATTTTTGTTTATTGAATTGTTTAAGAAAATATTGTAATATTAAAATTAAGATATGATTATGGGAAAATTATCGTCGCAAAAATTGTATTAGCGCACATAATTAGCTATTGATATAATCATTTAACTATCGTGTTTTTAAAAGAAAAATACCAATACTAGCGAATTGGGGATTTTACTATTATAAATACCAATCGAATAACTATTCTGATTAAAAAATAAAAAAAAAATTTATTTTAACTGAAATGGCTTGATAGGACTTTTCTATAGGTTAATCAATGTTAAAAATGTATATTCAAACGTAAAAAATGAATAATTTTTTACACGAAATTCTTTATACAATGTTGGCAATTTAAAAAAATTCGAGTAATCTCGTTTTATTTGAAAATTATAATTCGCAAATCAATGATAATACCGGTAATATCTATAAAATATATGAAAAGCAAATTTGGGGTATTCAGAATAATTTTATGTGCTTAAAATGTGTCGATGAAAACAGGATGAGCTAAACGAACAATACATGAAATTACATAATCAAGAGATAAAATAACTAAGCACTTACACTAAACTCCACTAGCTGTAAAGGTAAGTAAATAGCAGCATTCGGACGGTGTTAGTACGTAACTATAATGTAAAATAAAAGAACAGAGAATTTTTCTAAGAAGCCTGTAAAATAAAAGACTATATATATATATATATATAGTATTATGTCTTATAATAATGCGCATATGTTCTATTCGATTAAAATGAAATAGGATATTCGTAAATTGCCTAAACAGAATTGGCGTCAAATAGAAAAAAAACTATCTCTGCTATCAATACTGTGTAATCGTGATTAAAATTATATTTAAAGCACAATTGTTAATAATATTAATTTATAAAAATTAGTTACATACCAATGTGAGACAGTACACTGGTCTTCATAAAATAACGATGACTTTTTTACACTACTTATTTATACAGTAATATAAATTTTAAATTATAAGAAATTGATTATAGGAATTGGTTGATAAAGAAATTTTATCTTAGTTCTTTACTCGTATTATTGATATTATTAAATATCAAATCTAGAGATTAATCGAGGTCAACAGATCTCAAGATTAATTTTGGTTTAATATTCATTTATGATTTTTTTATTTTATTCACATATAAAATATATAAAAACATAATAAATTATCCGAATTTTAAATAAATATTACATTTGCTTATTTAAGTGCAATATTTTACGAAAATATTTAGTCAAAACACAAAACACAAAATTATAATCCATTAAAAACACGTACTACGTTGATTTAATTTTTTGTACTTATAGTAAATGGGAAAATAAAAATGAAATATTACACTGTTTAAACTTATCGATCGGTAATTCTAGATTATAAAAAACGCATTTAAATTTTATTTTAGAAATAAATTTTTTATAACAGCATTAATTATCTTTATATAAATAGACACGTGAATTTTTGTAAGAAACTGAAAGAGGGAATTTCGAGTTTGTTGTCGGTTAGAATTTCAACGAGGAAATGCGAAGATAAATTGAAAGACACAAATAAGCAAACATCAATCATAAAAATTTTCTTTTTTTTTATGAAAAAGTCAAAATACGTTAAACACATAACCATGTACTCTTAAGAATTCGGCTAGAATTTGTCCCGTATTATGTGCAAGTCTTAAATTTCCTTCAAATTATTTCAATTATTTCTTTTAACAAGTAAACCGTTTCTTTAACAAAATTGATAATATTAAACGTAAAAAGGAATGTATTATTGAAATTCATGCTTTTTACCTTTTTAGTAGTATATATATTTTGTTGTAGATTTTGTATGATTTGAAACTTTTCATGCAAAGTTTAATAGCAATATTTCGTACAATAACGTATTTCCGAACTCATTTATTACAGTCAATATTAAACATTTGAAAAATAATTAAATCGTTCTTACGATTGTATGTTTCAAATGTATAAAACTTTTTTGAATAATAATTAGTTTATGATTTCTTTTCGTAAAACTTTAAGTGAAATTCATACTTTACAAAAAACAATTGTCCATAAGAGCACATTCAGTTTTCTAGAATTAAAAACAATTTGTTTAACAAAAATATTGCATAAAAGATTAAGCTAAGAGACTAACGTTTCAAAGTAAGTCAGTTTTTATAGTGATCTATAAATGCTGCCAACTACGTCCATCTTTAATGATCTTATCGTTGTTAAATATTATACTTAAATAATATTATTCTTTAAATTGAGTTACTTTTCATTTGATTGTTTTTCGTTTTGACTCTTGAAATGGATTTTTCAAATACGTATTTTATTTCTTCATTCTAGAGTAAAATTTAATGTATACCGCCATTGACTAGTTTATAAAATAAAACAATATTTTGTATGTGTGTGAGTGTGTATTTTAAATTTACAAAAGTGTCAATATCAGTATATTAACCTATCAATTAATTTGGTTTTAACTAAGCAAACATTATTGCTCTATATTACAATTCATTCGGATGAACAATTAAATGTTCATTTAAAAGATTTAAACGGTGATAAAATTCAATAACGTATAGAGTAAAACTCAATTTGGAAAGATTTTCCAACCGAATGAAATTTAATACAAGACGAAAATGGTTACTCAATAGCGGATACCCATGGCATACTTAATAAATAGAGACATTATTTTGATAAACTGTCCAATGTTCACAAATACTAAACTGAAATAAAATGTAATGCAATTTGTACTGCTGTATCCCACATAGAGCAGTACAGTTCTTAAGAAGTAACGTTTACTATCAATTTTTTAACAATAATAGAGTTTCCAATAAATTAACATTTAAATATATCAAATACGGGAGAAGCATATTAGTTTATTGAGTTCATCGGCTTGTCCGCAACATCTGTGCGAAAGAAATCTGAGCCAAAGCATAGCTAGTTAAGTCTTATTTGAAAATGGAAATATAATTCTCTTATTTCTTGTAGCGCAACAGATGATAAAGCACAATAAAATATTCCACTATTCATAGATTTCGTTTAAACTAATTGAAATGCATCAGATTCTCCACAAAAATTAAAAGAAGTTAATTTCGTTAATCTAAATATATCTTTATCACAATTTTGTCACAGTATAAGTGGGAAATAATTTAAGGGCAGTTTAAAATCTATGTAAGACCAAGGCAAACAACGCGTGAACACATTATTTGATTTAATTTTTGATATTTCGTTAGATGCATAGAAGAGAATGAAAAGAAATTTACTTACAATGGGACGAATCAAGTACCAAGAGAATGTAATGCATTTACTAAGTTACAGTAGACACTTCATAATTAATACTGAAGACATTTGATTAAGAACACGTAAGAGGTAAGAAAATAAATATCTAAAAATGTATTCATGTATTTTATAATTATGGTGTACGGAAAATCATAAGAATAACATAAAAAAAAAATTGTGTATAATAAAAGAAGCAAGAAAAGAATTAGGAGATTTCGCGAAATGTTAATTTTGAACACGTTAAGAGACTTTGGAAAATTAATTGCACATTATCGGTAATCCTGGAGTAACGCGACATTAGCTTGGCTTGATACGTAACGAGAATCGGTTATAAAAAAGTAACATATTTTAAGATTTACCAAGACAAGGATATAAAAATAATATAAAATCTAGATTTAAGCGAGGTAGGATACGACCAAATATCTTGGATAGATTTGTCGCAAAATGAAGAGTAATGGCGTTTTTTTTTTTTTTTTTTTTTTTTTTTTTTTTTTTAATCGACAAGACTGTATGGTTTTTAGTTTTCGATCGAACTACGCAATAATAATAATAACGGTATAAAGAGGAATAATATTAATTATAATAACATTTGTTATAAGGATTGCGTAAGCCTTATTTTCATTCAAGTCTGTTAATTTTGTATGTTTTGTTGTTAATATACATATAAATTATAAAAAATTTTCTTCAAAACTGGCTGAAATTTTATTTATTTCATTGAAAATGGCACTTAATAGAGATTTAAAAATGACAAGCTCATATGCACTTAATTACGGGTATTCGTTGCTCACACAAAACGTAAATATTAAATAACAATAATAAATTGCACCTTTTAACTATAGAAATTCTCCAGTTTTTTTACCATAAATAATGAAAAAAGTTCTTAAATTAAGGATTGCTCAGAGGTAACATAAATATTAGAGGCATACTATTAAATAAAACGAACGCAAGAATAATTCGATAGACATCGCAGTATTTTTCGATTAACGCGAACGCGCAACCCTAAGCAAAAGCAATGCTCGACTCGAGGTATCGCCTAGATGAATCGTTGATGTCGTCCGAGATATCCGAAAGCGTCAACAAATTTTTAACAACTTCGAAAAACCTCAGCGTTTCGTAAGCAATAACGTAAGAATCGCGTTTTGTCCTTTAATCAACAGGCTTGCGAGCGCGAGTCAAGCGGTCCGTTAGTACAGTCTTGCCTAAAAGTCTTGCAAAATTTCGTACGAACTTGAAAAGAATTAGCTCCGAACGAACATTTCCCTAGCGCCGAGGAGCCCAGTACGTCTTATCGATGCTATTATCGGACGAGTCGAGAGCGAATCCATTTTTGCAAAAGCCCGCGTCCAGCGAGACTTTCGCGACACACAACAGTCCCGAATGTACTTCCGGATCGCATCGGCAGCTGTCGCTCGATCTCTACACGCTACATCGCGTACATGTGCGAGGCGCAACAGCCTGCCGCATCAGACGCGTTCTGCAATGTTTCGCTGCGCCGCGTCCCTCCGACTATTCGCGTCCTCGTCTCCCGCCCGGATGGGACCTTCGCTCTCCTTATCTCGCGGGCATGCAACGTAGAAACGCACTCGGAGCAACGGCAGCAAGTGGCGCCGTTTCTCCGCCTCGCGGCAAATATGCGTCCAACTCTCCCCTCGATTTCCCTCCGCTCCCTTTCACCGTCCTCTGTCTCGCTCGCACCCCCACTCACATCAGCGACCGCGCACGCCGTCTACCACTGCAAATACTGCAATACTCGTCGAGAGCCGGAACGGACAACCGTCGTCGTTTCGTTCGCGTGCACACGGTATACGCGTACGGCGTACAACGGTCAGAGACACGGCAAAGCAGTGGGAGAGTGAGCCGAGGTACCTATGCGTACAGGGGCACACACACACAGTCACGCGCGTGCATTCGGTAGGTGCACATTGTGGGAGAGACGTACACGCGAAAGCCCCTCTCCGACGACGACGACGACGACGGCGGCAGCGGCGGCAACGGCGACGGCGGCTAAAGCGGCACCTAACCTAAAAAGAAGAAAGGAAAACACACAGAGCCACAGGCGGTCGCTCGGCCACACATGGATCCACGACCTGGCTCCGAGAGTCTAAACTCGCGCGCGCGCCAACGACAAAACCAAGAGAAACATGGAGTGTGTGTGTAAACACGCGAGAGAAATACGTCCCTCGGTCCCGGCCGAAAAGTGCGTGCCGCGCGACTAGTCTTAGCGCGCTAGTGCCGTCTGCGTAGATCGCGAGGGAGCGAGAGAAAGAGAGAGAGTGTGTGTGCGAGAGAGAGAGAGAGAGAGAGAGCGCGCGTGTGTGCAGCGAGCAAGCGAGTAAGAGAGAGAGAGAGAGAGAGAGAGAGAGAGAGAGTGAGAGAGTGAGAGAGGCGCAACGGCGGCAGCGCACGACCGTTTAGTAGCAGCAGGCGCAGAAAACGCAAACCCGGCGCGCGAGCAGCAACGGCAGTGGCGACAGACAGAGCGAGCGAGATCGAGATCATCCCCCTTCGTTTTTTCCCACCTACCGACCCATTGTACGTTGCGCGCTACAACCCGGAGGGGGATAACGCTGCGTTGGCTTGGACCCGCCGAGGAGTGCGCGTGTGTATAGGCGGCCGTGCGCGCGTCTCTTGTTTTGAAAACAGCGAAAACAGCCGTGTCTGAGGGGGACACGGCTAGAGCAGAGGCCGGGTAGTCGCTGTGGCAGTCGATATTAAGATGTCGATGGGGATGAGGTCGAGCGTCGCAGGCGAAAAGCCGCGGGTGGTGCGCCGCTTCGAGCGATGAACACCTTGGTCTCGAGCTCGTTATAAGCCGACGGTCGCGCGGAAGAGCGAACGAGAGCGCGAGAGATAGACAGACAGACAGAGAGAGAGAGAGAGAGAGAAGATCGGAGGAAGGCAGAGTGCGAGAGAGTCGAGAAAAAAGAGGCACCACCGCCACCACCACCGGGAGTAAATGAAACTGTTGGTACTTGGGCTCGCGAACCTCGGGAAGAGGACCAGGAGAAGAGAGGCGGCGGAGGAGGAGGAGGAGGAGAGGACGCGCGTCAAGGTGTCTCCGCGATAGTGCGCGCGTGGAACAAGTCGCTCGGTGAGACAAGTTCGAGCCACCCGTGAGGCGGGCGCGTTTAAATATAGAAACTCGCCGCGACAGCGACTACGAGTCGCGAGTTTCGAGGATTTCGTAAAGTGCGCGTCTGTTGTTTTTTGTTCTCTCTCTTTCGGAAGAGCGTGGAGTCGGGAGCGGGAGCGAGAGCGAGAGCGAGAGCTTTGGAATTCCGCGCGAAAGTGTCGTCGATGGCAGGTCGGAAAGGAGGATAAGCGAAGAAAGTTGAGCAATGTGAAACCTGTTTTTTTTTCATCGATCCACCGCGGCTCCGCCCGCTAACGTCACCGGGAGACACTCCGAGAGACTCCGAGAGACTCCGAGAGACTCCGAGATTTTCGTTGAAAAAATCTATGGTAATACAACGACAGCGAGAGGATAAATTTCGGTCGTGAAAGTCGCAGGTTTCTAAAAAGGAGGTTGCGGCCGACGAACAAGAGGAGGAACGCGTTCGTGTCGCATGTGGCTACGGAAGCTCCGAAGCGGACGGGGGACAGGGATAGAGAAAAGTACGAAGGCAAGCGAAAGGTACGATAAGAAATTATAACGAAGAAAAGTTACCAAAGATTGCCTCTTAGCGAAGACAGACACGAAACTGAAAGGAAACGAGCGAAGGAGAACGTATTAGGTTGACCTTGAAAAGGGCGGTTCATTATATCTTTTAAATGGCTCTCTTGGGAAAAGAAAGGGAAAACGAGTGGTGAAGTGCAAAGTGGTTTTCTGATAATTTTCTAAAATTAGAGAGAAAAAAAAAGTTTGTTCAGTGCAGTGTCCGATCCGTGTATACGCGTATAATATATAATAATATACATGCATGTGTACACGTGTTCACCTAATTTTTTGTGATAACCAAAGGAGCCTGTAGCCCTTTTCCCTTGTTTATACAAGAGGAAGGCACCAACGGAGGAGTTTTTCATCTACGCGTAGAAACACGAATGCGTAAACACACGTAAAGCACACGCGCGTATACACATGTACAAGGCATACAAACCGCGAGAGAAAAAGAGGAGAGCCGCTTCGCCAACAGCGACTATACACACTATCATGTTAACGGTGGAATTCCGCTCGAGAGGAATCTGAAGGCGGGGACTCTGACGTCACTCCGCTCATGATAATGAGGTATTCATGATGGCGGACGCGCTTACGTGAGGGAGAGAGAGAGAGAGAGAGAGAGAGTGTGTGTGTGTGTGTGTGTGTGCGTGCGTGCGCGCGAGAGTACGCCGAGTTCCATGTATATCCCCCTCCGCGCTCCGTGCGCAAGCTTACACACAACTGTCTATTTCTAGGTCTACTTTTTCTCCATTCCCCTTTTCTCGGCGTTCCACGTACATCTGTCCTTTCTATCCTTACACCGATCGTTTTTCACGAATCCGCTTTTTTCGAGCTCTTCGAGCGACTTAACAGTCTCCCGACGACAGAAAATACCGTCAAGCTTTTTCAAGAGGGAAGCAACTTTGCTCTCTCCGAGCGAACGACGCCGCATCCCTCTTTATCGGCCAAGTGTCGATGCATTTTTACTCCCGCTGTTATTTTGCCATCGCGTACTCTCGTACGAGTAATTATTCAAAGTTTTTTTTTACTCGCTGAAACTGCGATGCTTTGGAAGCTTAGCGGTTAATGATTCCGAGTTAAATGGAGAGATAATTCGAATGAAGATTAATTTTTATCACGAGTAGTCGTTATCGAGCGAGTAAAAGCTCGCTTCCGTGATTCGGTTATTTTTTTTTATCTGACATTTTACCTTTAATTTGCAAATAATTTTATTTTACAAAGATCGTAGTTTCGAGTACATCTTGTTTATTTGTTTACTCCTCAGATAAGCACAACACTCGATTACTGGCTCGTTTTCTTCAAAAGGGCCAAACCTCGTAATTTGCCGTGAAATGTTTTATTGATTTTTTATAGACTTCGTTATTTTTCACGCGTGCAAACCCGAGACTTATCGCACTACTTATGTTTTTGTTCTCATTGAACTTATGCTCTTGAGCATAAGACTACGTAAATTCATTGATTTGTTGAAAATGCACACTTTCTTGTACCGTTGAAGAAAAATCAAAGTATAAAATAGAAAATACTTTTTCCTTGCGGATAAAGACTGTTATCCGCAAAAAGAATTAACTTTGGCTTTGTTCGTCGATGGCACGATTTGTATCTATCGTCGACCAAGGGCTTCTCTCTTTTTATATTTTATTTTTAAACTTTGAAAAGAATGCGTTTAGAGAATCAATGAATATGAATGCTTTAAGGAGATTCGCGTAGGAATTGAAAAGAAGCGAAATCCATTCTAATGTACGAGGAGCCCGGATATTTTAAGCAGTTGCTCGTTGTCAGAATTTAACGATGTTTAACGATACTGGCTTGAAAGAAAACTTTATCGAATAATAATAATAAATTACGTTTCACGAAGTTACCGCGCCATTGGAATCGCTTGGAAAGCTATTGCCCGAGAAATAGCTCAACGTCAACCCCCAATAAGATCCATTTTCAATTCTGAATTTCCACTAGAATTAATCGCTCGGCATTTTCCTTAATACTTGTCCTTAATAATGTTATTGACGCAAATAAGCCAGAACTGTAATGTGCCGAATTGACCGAATGTGGTCTCCTTTTTATCGATTCTTGTAGCGTTTATTTAATATTTTCGTTCTCGTATTACCTTAAATGATCGAAATATAATGTCGTATTTGTCGTTATTGTGTATTTATCAAAAATTAAGAATTTCAATTTCATTTCGAACCCTGAATCTCCTTAAGTGGCACGTATGAACGATTGAAGAAATTTGTGTCGCATAATAAACAAAATGTTATTTACACTGTTTTTGAAAACGAAGCAAAGATAAAAATCCTTTCCCTTCTGCCCTGGAACTCCACGAAATTCCATTGACGTTCCATTGAAATTCCATTTGAAGCATCGGTGATCATTGTATGATCGGTGAAGTTCGTAGACGTTGATGTTTTGGTTTATTTGCGAATGCACAGTCGAAACGCAATCCACTTAATTATTGAAAAGTTAGTGAAATCCACGATTGAGTATTTGAAATTAAAAGGCCTGCTGTCTTTCTACTTATGATTAATTCTCTATAATAATCATAAAGATCAATTGTTTCGCCTTTAGAGATTCGTTTTTCTTTTTACGGAAGAATTCGAGAAGTAGTAATTTACGCGTAAAAAGTCGACTGTAACAATTGCTTGATACGTACTCGCATTAACGGTGACGCTCGCGTGTTTGGCCACATGCAATATATAATATAATATATAACAGGCGCCAGAAGTCGGTAAAAGTTCTGAGCTATTATCTTCATAAGAATGAATAAACGAAGTACGTTCGATCTGGGTTTCGCGCGTCTTAGCGGCAGTTTTGCATTATAAAATAATACGAGAAACGAGGCGAAACGCGCAATAAAAAAGGTCTCGAGCTATGGAGATTGCAATATTCCCGCCCGTTTTACGTTATTTATTTCGCTGGTTCACGGAATATCGAGCGGCGAGGAAAATTTGAAAAGTGGCGCCTCGACTGTGCGTGCGTGTGTCCGAATGAGCCCCGCGCGTGTGCGTGTGGGCGCAACGTGGAGGGGGATGTGCGAGCGCGCTATGGAATGTGCAAATGCCGGTCAAGTGATTGTTGCTTTCGATGAATTTAGAGCGCAGTGAAATATGCCAAGGAGACGGAATGGGGAGATACCGCTTCCGGAAGGGTGGGACGTCGCGCAGGACTACGATGGAAAGGTGTACTTCATTGACCACAACACGAGGAAAACGACCTGGATCGATCCTCGTGACAGGTATGTACGAAGAGTTTCAGTTTTACCGATGCTTACTTCACTATCACTACCCTCTCTACTTCGTCTTTTGGGCAACGACGCTCGTTTATTCATTTTAACGACAAGGTTTTCCGACTCTTTCTTATTGGTCATTGTTTTCGTATTGCGATCTTGTACACCGTATACCGATTTTACAAATTATCTTTCTTATGTATCTTATTGTATTCTTTTTTCAACGCCGGTTTGGAAAAGCCGGAAATTATGCGAAATTCTACGTTATCTCGAAAGTCAGAAGTACATCAATTAAAGACAATTAAATATTTTACTCCGTTGTTGATTCGAGTGTAAGAAGCCTGAGTGTAAGAATATGGCCCGACGTATGATGCAGTAACGAGTTACAACAACAACGGTACAATTAATAATAACAATAATTATGATGATAAGATATAAGGTAATATTTTATCGATACTTCCCACTATTTAAGAATGTAATCCTATTATTTAAATAGGCTTAATCTTAAAGTTGATAATTGACACAAACACTACTGTATTTGTCATCAATTCAGTATGGCTAACGACTGATTTGGATTTGCGTATTGGACATTAAGAAGATAAAGGCATTTCCAATTCTTCGAAAAAAGTAATATGTTTTTTTATAAATATTTCACAGTTTTGTACATTTCTTTTACCATAAGGTGGTTATATAATTGAAATCTCAATGGTGCACGAGTCTATTGTAAAATTTTTTTACAACATGTCTGTTTATAATTAGTTTTCTTGCGTGAGAAATTGCCGTGCAACAACGTGAGGAATTTTTATCGAATTGGTATGATTTTGTTATTTGAATTGTTGAGTTGTTGTTGTTGTTGTTGTTGTTGTTGTTGTTGTTGTTTTTGTTGTTTTTTTTTTTTTTTTTTAATAACACGTTAAACGAAATAAAAATATTGATTTTTTATCGAGTACTTTGCTTTGCACTTGGCCTAGCATTACTCTCAAATGATAACAATAATTTTTAAATATACAAGCTTATGATTTTACGTATAAATAATGTATGCAAATGATTGGAGTCGTTGAAACTTATGAACAAATATATATTAAAGATAGTACATCAAGATGCCGAAATAATTATAAATATTGAATCACAACATCTTGTGTCAGTGTTAAAGTGCAGAATTGTAAATTCCTTGATAAGATAACAAAAAAGAACTCTTTTACGTTTTCTAGGGCATAAAACGAAAAAATATTTTTTGTTGAACTTATAGTAGTTATTGAATTTTCGCAATTTAATATTCGCAAAGAAATTATTGATTTAATCTCGTGTTTCAAAGGTTTAATTATACTCTATTAATTATAATCACTGTACAAATCAACGCGTCCTTTTTTTTAATAGTCGTTTTCTCACTTCTGCAATAACCCTAATAAAACGTGCAGTATACAGGAACATCGTACTTTCGCGCTTTCTTTTATAGCTTAGGTTATATATTCTATAAATAAGGTCATTTTAACACTTTAACCATTTTATAAAGATAAGAATTGATTCATGATTGTATTCAAAGCTTTAGCGTAAGATACTTTATCATTTGTATTATTTATTACTGCAATAAAATAATCAACATTGACTTTTCGTAAAATAAATATTACGATAGACAGAAACACTTGTATTATGAAATGTTGACATTTGTGGTTCCAAATTTAAAGGATAAAGTAAATTTAGTATTGTCGCACGACAAAAATAAAATATTTTTTTTATTACTCTTTTGAGATTGCATATGTTTTAGTACGCGAAGACTAACGATGTATAATACTATGTACAAATGACATTTGTAAGTACATGCAGCTGAAATGGAGGCTGAAATGCAGCAAAAAATTATTGGAATTTCGAAGTAAAAAGTTAAAAGTAAAAAGCTCACTCGTTAAATTCCCATCGATTCGATGCGCATTTAAAATTAATGGACGCATACGAATGTAAAGTATACCGTATGGCCTGTAATTGTTATAATTATTTGTTTTCAAAATATGAAGATTTTCCTACGTTCGTCAGTTGGAACGTCCTGCTTTTGGAAGCAACGTAATAGCACTTATATAATTTTGAGAATTGAATGATAATTACTCGTACCGAATCACTTATCGTGCCCGCATAATATGGGCTTGATAATGATAGCCGATTACCACCGAATAAAAATGCAATGAATTTACGTACGTTCGAAAGGGAGAAGACGTTCTTCGCGTCATTGTAGATACACGATTTTGGACGCTTACGTAATATAACTACTGTCACCTCCCGTGCTTCCACCTTAAAAACCTTGTGTAATGTAAGAACAACTGCGCCGAGTACGTATGTAGTAATCTATAAATTAACATTTGGGGCCTCGCACAATGACATTTCTCAGGAATTTCATAGAATCTTATTGGAAAAGCCAGTAGCAGCAGAGTTTCTTTATGAAGATCACGCGGAGCGCGTCGTCGTCGCCGTCGCCAAGTCGGGCGAGTGTGTATCACGACAACTGTGTGTATCACTGCTATCGAGACAACGACTCCGGACGCTGTCACGCTAAACACGTAGCCTATAGGTGTACCATAGGTACGTGCGTACGTGCGCGTACTTTTTCCGACACGTGTGCGCGCCAGTAGCGGATTTAAGAGTCGCGAGGCCCGCTGGTCGATTATTTACCATAAGTCGTATTACCTCGGAAAATTAATGCCGATTCCTGATATTAATTTACAATTCGCTGATATCTTTTACCGGCATTATACGGGATGATACGGGATGATGTGTTTTCTGAGAATTGATCTGCTTGTGTAAAACGCTTTTTAACCATTCGTATTTACAAGAAGGAAGAGAGAGAGAGAGGGAGGGAGGGAGGGAGAGAGAGAGAGAGAGAGAGAGTGAGAGAGTGAGAGAGTGAGAGAGAGAGAGAGAGAGAGAAAGCTGTGAAAATCCATGTTCACTTTTCAAGGGAAACTTGAAAGCAAGCAAATATCGAAGGTACCGACTAGAATTAGAATCCTTATTCGCGAAATTTAAAAGACAAAGCTTGTTCTCGTTGATGATCATTCGTTCGATGAGAACGAAAAAGAAATTTCTTATTCTTTGCAAAAGTTAAGAAGGCTCCCAAAGGAAAATTCTCTTTAATAACTGTTCCCGGCATTAGCACGAACATTTTGTTCCACTGCCTGATACTTAATAGAAAATGAATAGAAAAACATTAATACCAACGGAAGGTTGCAGTCAGCCACCCTCGGTGATTTAATTAGTTTAATTTATCAATCATTGAAAAGAGCGATAGATGAGCGATAGATGAGCGATAGAGCGTGGGGGGGGGGGAGTCGAGACGCTCTAGAATACTTGCCGCACCCGCATTCCAGACTTCAGGGCCGCGACGAGACTTGCGCCCCGGTGCGAAAATCTCGAGAAATCCTACGATATTAGCAATGGCCGCTGCTCTCCTCCTATTATTTAGCAATTATCCCTTAGGAGCTGGCCTAATGTACTTATAATTGCTCACGTGTACGTGTAATTGGTAACTGAAAAGGTGTTTGCTTCGATGTAAAATTTTTTACGTAAGCGTTGATGGGACGCACCTCTGCCCACTTTTGGTGTCAATGATAAATGACGCGCAATCGAGGAGTCAAAGTAATTCTAAGTGTTTGACATTAACCGTAATGCAATCTAAATTTCTTTTGAAACGTCTCTTATGGATGAATACTAATTTGTATAGTGATTTATGTGGCATCGCATTTTATCAGTGCAAAGTTAGGTAAATGTAACTTTCATGCTAATTAGCTTATGTCGCTTGAGTAAAATTTACATCGACACGAGTATTAATATATTTCCATACTTTGTAGGTTAATGTTACGAGGCAGTGAATGTATTTTTATGCTTTATCAAAAATTGAATTGGCAAATTAAACTAAACATCTAACAACGATAACAATAATTCTTAAAGCGATTATGTATATTAATGATATCAATACCTATACTAATTAGTAATATTAATTTCCTTATAATGAAATGCGAATCAAAGTGTAGAAATTAATTCGTCAAAATTGTAACCTTTCGAAAAGCTGTTCGACCACATTCTTTTCTATATTATTCCAAAGTATAGCGTACATATTTAGTCATGAATTACTAATGTTTACCGGACGAAAGACAAAAGTATACATTTATTTTTTGGCCCCCATCACTCAACTCTTGCGTTCTCAATAACATTTATATCTCATACTTTAATTATAAAAGCTAAGATCATATATAATTATCTTGCATTTGAATTGAAAATTTGAATATTGCAAATAATTAAGGACGGGTAAACCATTTTCATTTTTTAACATTGAGTGTAATAATGTTTACGTTCAACGAAGAGCTATTTGAAATTCATATATATCGATTATATATTTAAAAATCATGGATAAATATTATCTCTTATGGATTATAAAGTAGCATTATAAGCTTTTACGCGTGAATAAACTATTACGATCTTGAATATTTTAAAAGTAATAAATTTTGCTTATGCTCCAAGGATATGAGATTTTAATTTATAACGCAATAATTTGAAATAAAAGAAATTTTTGTATACTTACGTGTACAAATATATATATATATATATATATATATATATATATACACACACGTATTTTTCAAATAATGTAACACTTTAGGTATACTTTATTCCAATGTAATAAAAAAACTTTAAACTCAAGCGTCCGTGGACAACGATAACGTGGTTGTAACGAATTTATTTGATGGTTGGAAAATGTTTAATGTGTTTTAAAAAAAAGTACACATCAAACGAGTTATTCAAGTCGTTCGGTCTTTGGTATTCATTGACTTTTAAATTATCATACAGTTAAAGTTATCGGCTTATTATAATTTATTACGTATAAATTTATAGAATTGCAGTTAATTAATTTAAGTGTTTGAACAACATTTAACAACATTTTAACAACAAATGTTTGGATCAACATTTTATCAACATTATCATGAAGATAAATGGTAGTACGCTCGACATCTCTCTTAGATCAAAATGTATAAATATTAATGCTTGTTTTTGCATGTGCAGCAAATGAATATAAACGAATGACCTATCATAATTTTTAGAATTTCA
Source organism: Wiebesia pumilae (assembly GCA_018907045.1). Classification (NCBI taxonomy): domain Eukaryota; kingdom Metazoa; phylum Arthropoda; class Insecta; order Hymenoptera; family Agaonidae; genus Wiebesia; species Wiebesia pumilae. Next base: position 7,887,431 of record JACCHZ010000127.1, read on the forward strand.
CTATCTCTGATAAGCTTTATTAAAAATGTTAAATAATTAATAAAATCTCATGACATGCGTAGGAATATTCGGATTTTCAAAAAACTTTAATTCCTTTTTTATTTATTATACACAACGAATAGAGAAAATATCAAAATACGAAGAACTTTTTGGCTATTCTTAACAATTATTGTAAAATATTGTTTCCGAATGATTAATTTTACGATTTAGATAATAATAATGTGAAGTATTAAATCTTTACGCAATTAATATCGACGAATAAATTTAGATAAGATTTCCTTAAGCTTGAAAAGTATATAAATACTAATATAAGACTATGCGCTTTTAATATGCATTTCTGGAATAAGTCTTTTCTGTAGTTTAATAATTATCGTTCTAAAATTCTCTTGAAAGATGCTTGTCATATCTACATCCTCAATTAAATTTGAATTATAGGAATTCCCCTGCGATAACGTGGCTTAACAAATTATAATTGGACTTCTGATATTAAACTGAGCGTTTACGTAAGAAGTGAAGTCAATAAAATTCAATAAATCGCTCTTTCATTTGTAGAAATATTTTATATTAAATAATAATATTCATCAAAAAATGATTATTATAAATTATAATATAAATTTATACCGAAGCGTTGATATTCTTTATGAATTTTAATAAACTACTAAGATGTCACTCAATTATAATTGTTACAGTCATTTAAAGATTTTATTAAAATAAAAGAAAAACGTTCAAGCTAAATAGATTATTTATAAACGAGAAATAATAATTTATATAAATTCGACAAATTGTATTCGAAACAACATGATTATTTATGAAATAGAAAGTTTTTTAAAACAGTTCAATGATTTGTTTTTTCTTGTTTTAATAATAACTCAATGTAGTTCAATTTAATATCGCAATCTTAAAAATAAATGTTCGTCTATGCGCAAATAAGAAACGAACTCATAAATAACTTTCAGAATATCAAGAGATTCTTGAAATCAGCTCTATTTATTATACTTTACGTTCAAGATTCCACCTACTTACAACTTATCTCAAGATATCTCATTTGTGTATTGTAAAAATCACACCTTCTCTCTCTCTCTCTCTCTCTCTCTCTCTCTCTCTCTCTCTCTCTCTCTCTCGTCTCTCATTTGAATCCAGCACGTAAATGCATTACTAGTGCCTTTCGCAATATTCTTAGGCGCGATGTTATAACGGGCTTGGAATACCTTCGATCGTGTACACTTACACACCACTTGCATTCGCATACATGTACAAACGCATTCCGTAGCATATACATTGTATAGCTCATTGCGGAAAAAAGTGTACGAAATCTTTCTATAAACGTTGTTATGTCAAAATTATAAGGATCGGCGTAGTTCAGTATGCGTTTAGTATAGGTTATCGGTTTTTTTCTGTAAATTATTTGGATATTGATAGGCTATTATCGATTACACATAACCGCATGGTTTAATTCTATTTTTTAGAATTCATCGTTAAAATGTACAGACATATCTTTCAAAGAATATTTAAAAAACAATTTTTTATATATATATATATATATATATATATATATATATATATATATAAGAAATTATTGTATGCCTCTAAATATACCAATTTCGACGAACACTTGAACAAGTTATTTATAGCGTTGGATATGGAAATTGAGGTGGAAACACAAAGTTTGGAAATTTCGTGATATGAAAATTCATTTGATATTCATTAAACATGATGATTAAATTAAAGAAATGCATAATATTTCTCATTTTTATTCCTTTCGAAGAGGTAAAATGCAACTTATAAATATGCACAGAAAAAGGTTGGTTGGGGTGTCGTTCCGTTCTATTCTAGCTATATAGAATTTTTCCTGTTTGCCGTAATGTATGTAATATGAAACTGAAAAAGGCCGTTTTTCCAGCCATTTCAGTTAGTAATAACTGAAATAACGAATGATAGTTTAGTTTTAATTTGTGTTTTAATAAGTGTGACTATTTCGTTAGAAATACCAAGCAGCAATCGTAAAACTTGGTTGGCTTTTGCTAAAAAGTGGTAAACTAAATAATGCATTGGCCGTGACATCATTGATCGAAGGGTTGTTATTCTTTAAAAATGCAAAATTAAAGAACAAAATACTAATACGAAATTCCCTTATTTCGTATGATAAAAAATTTATAAATTTCATTCGCGCGCTTCCGTTTTCCATCGCTATTAAAAGAAATCACGTTTTTCCTTATTCCCATATTCAAATCCATCGGCTATGGATAGAAATTCGAGAGACCGACTTACTTGGCGCGCCGATCAACCGAACGTACCAACTTACCTATCGGTACACGAGTAAGTGCGCGAGCCGCGACTTAACGGGAATTTGCGAATTCCCTCTTCCTCTTTTTCTTCTCCGCTAGTTCGCGAGTTTTCTCTCGCGCACACGTGCACCGACCCTAACATATATATCCGATGCATCCGATATATTCGTTTACGGTGGATTCAGCGAGAACGCGTCGCACACTTGGCTTCTATCAACGGAATCCGTTCCAAGTGATTCGATCGCTCTATCGATCGAGTGAATTCATAATTATAGTGCGTTTTTTAATTCGTTGCGCTCCGGAGTAAGACGATGGAAAATATCTTTGAGTATGCGATTGTGAGAATCGTAGATCATGTAGGCACGCGAACTCTCTCGAGCAACAACGAACATGATTTTAATAGTGAATCGGTGCACTTATCGATTTGCCGTTGAGCCGACTTTCTTTTACAACGACGACGACGACGACGACGACGACGAGGACGACGACGACGACGAGGACGACGACGAGGACGACGACGAGGACGACGACGAGGACGACGACGAGGACGACGACGAGGACGACGACGAGGACGACGACGAGGACGACGACGACGACGACGACGACGACGACGACGAAGAAAAGAACTCGCAAAAGAAACGCTCATTATAATGAAAAACGAATCGATCTAACGAAACAGATTATCGAGAATCAGGCGATAATTAGAGTTAACTCTCGTGTAACGTGTAACTCTCAAAGGACTGTTTTTCATGGACTGAAGAAAATTTGTATGCCCTTTTCCACTTGGCTCCACTTTCCCAAACCAGAGCAATTATTCTATTTTGTATGCAAGTTTACTTTGGAATCAGCAATATTTTCCAACCTTGAGAGCACTCAAGGAGCGATTCCTGTGCAAGCGAGAAATAATTGAGCGACGAACGCGGCGTAAAAATGGATCCTTTATTGATAAACAATGCCGTAAAAGGCAAGAACCGATCGTAAAAACATCCCGGCGTCACAGTAACTCGTTCCGCGCTCGAGCTCCAAGCGACTGCAATCGCATAAATCTACGAGTGGAATTCACCACCAAATGAGCAAAATTTCACTCCAGAAGAAATCGAGTGCGCGGGTCGTCGCCGTCCCAGTCGCTGTATAATAAGCCCGTCCGATTCTCGGTATTCCAAGATTAATGCTCGACGAGCGACGCCGAGTTTCTGGAAAAGCCCGGCGCTCTTTAGCGGTGGCGTATCCCACGTAGATGTTTTCCGGCGGATATACTTAGAACCTTAATTAACGCGACCAGCGGGCGCCGGAATTCCGGGCGCGTTTAAGGGGATAGATCGAGCGCTCGCGATTTAGTTTTATAGCAATCTCCAAGAGGTGGGGCACTGGACCCTCCAGAGCAGCTCTTGTGCATCATGAGAGCTTTTTTTACAAGGATCGCGGTGATGAGGTCGAAGGTGAGTTCGGGATCGATGCAGGCGTTTTCGGCCTTATTTCGCTCTCGTTTTTTCATTTTTAATTTTCATTTTAATTCATCGAACGCCCTCGAATCGCACGAATCAGTCGAGTGCGCGTATTTGTTGCTGCTAGCCTTGATGCAAAGGCATTCGCGATTAATTGCCACGAGAATACAGAGACACCGAGTTTTTTGCATTTTCAATACGAGCGCTCGCAGTTTTTATAAAAACGCTTTTCTTTGGTGCAAGAAACGCATAACCTGTACCGTGGATGACGATAATTATAATAATCGTTTTAAATGATAAAATTTTACATCATACGCAGAGGTGTGATGTAAGCGTCAGCTTCTACCGTTCGTGTCAGCGTAACAGATTCTAGTATATTTTACTCGAAATATCATTTTTAAATATCAAATTTAAGAAACTAATGGTATATTACTAATCTGAATCACATTTTCTTTTTAATTTATTATATGGAATGGATACATTCTATTGAGTACCTAAGTAAATTATCAGAATTTCAACGATTAACGTAGATGTTGTTTTGCGATAATTAAATAGCGGGCAATTAACGGACTGCTTTCCCTTGTACGTAGTCTGACATTCATGTTTAAAATGCAACTTTTGTTGAGTACATTTTTCAAATTTTGGAAAAAAAAAGAAAGAAAAAAAGGCCTTGCCTGCCTCTGCACCGTGTACGCGTAACTTGTACGTTTTTTTCCTTTGGTTTTTCATATTTTCTAATGTATACGTAATATTCATTCGAAAACGTGGTAAAAGTGAACGGGTATAAAATGACTCCGTGTAAATGACAGTCTTACATACTTACACTAAGCACTGCGTGGCCTACGTCAAAAATATGTAACAAAAATTTCGTGCTAAAATTTCACTCTGGCTAAATGACAGATGTATCTTGTAATCACTCTCTAATTAACTCTTCTGCCCCGTAATAAATTATAATAAAGTACCAATGAAAAGTACGCCTCCTTGCACATATATTATCCGTCTTTGTTGTATTCTGTGAAAAAGGCGTAACTGTATGTGCGCGTGCAATATCAGTTCGAGATCTTAACTGTTTAATATAAATAATTGTGATTAACACCGAAGCTGTATTAAAATAAAACAAGTATGGTTCTTTGATATATCTAGGCTACATTGTTGTACAGGCATATCTAGGCTTAATTTGATTCTCGCTATCTCATAATCATCGTATCTGTTGTTTACGATGCATAGTACTATTATGCTAAGTGTTTCTTGAAGTCCAAGGTGTTATATTTCATAATGTACTTTTCTTGCAAATTAAATGTACGTTAGCAGAATATTTCGTATAATTTATAATAATTTATTTCTTCGGATTATACTTAGAAATCGGTAAATAATAATTATACCGAGTGAGGTGGTTCAAAATTATACACCGAAGACAGATCGTACTGTAAGTAAATTATTACAATAAACAAATGAACCCACGTTTCATTTGTTTATTAATTGGTAAAAATAACGTACACAACGTTTGGAGTTTTTTTTTTTTCCTAACTGCGAAAAATATAAGTTGAATTACTTAAGGAAATTAAAGATTTGTGATTTTTGCATACATCAAGGTTGATCGCATCTGTTTGTAGTAGAGAAGAGTTATCCGATGCGTATCAAAATTTGATTTCGTCGGTGGAAGTGTCATCGCCAAGAAAAAGTGCCTCCGCCCGTTTTAATTAATGTATAAGTGCATTGTGCGTTTTACCACGTACATGAACGTAAGACACTGTTGGGATTAAACGTTCAACCGCTCCCTACTTAATCGCTATCTCTTATTCAGTTGTTATTATGAACGGAAATTATCGCGAGATAAATAAATGTATTTTTGATGTTATTAATATTTAAGGTTAATAATTGAAAATACAATTACTTGCAACTTTTGAGCAAATACAGCGCGTTCATCCCTCAATTATTTAATTTGCCTCATCCTGTGCCTCATCCTGTGCCTCATCCTGCTTGAGAACACACGAGACACAGAACTTTCTCTAAAATTTCTTTAACTCTCGAAAATCGGCCATATTCACGTGCACTTCAGCCCCTACGGTTTTTTCCATAACAAAAAAGCTCCCCTGTAACTCGTTAGATGAATGAATGCTTTTTTTCAATGAAACGTTTTTTTAATTGAAATTTTTCTTTCGGATATCGGTTTTATATCGGATTAGATTTTTATCTAGTCTTATTAGCGTTGCTTACAATTACTTTGCTTTGTGAATTATTATTATTATTGTTTGTAGCCTTCCTTTAAAAGCCGAGATATTAAAACGGTATTTGTTAAAGAATTTTCGGTTGATTAGCACGTATGCGTTTGAATCCCACGTATACTTAATTTTCCTGTAGCTTTTTCGTAGCGCGAGGGAAAGATAATTAATAGTTATCTTACACGCAATAAATAGCGAAATAAATAATATACACGAGTTGCGGCTCGGGTATCGTACTTTTCCATAAAATTTGATTTTCCTCGCAACAGAGAGTACGAAAAAAATGTCCATAGTTAAACTGAATTTACTGGCAGAAATAAAACAATCCATAATCCCGAGTTAGCAGTATTACTTTTTGCCGGTCGATTACTATCCGGATGCGATCGGCAAAATCAAAAGGCTCTCGTGTTATCTGGATTTTGAATTATCCCGTCCGGTCTGATCGGTAATGTAGACAAGCGTTGACGCTCATTCGTTTGCCCTCTTTCCAATACGTATCGGTTGGCGATCGAAGCAGACGATAAGCTCCAGTGGAATGCGATTGATAGATCGGCGGCTGACTCGGGTATAGTATTTTTGCGTGTTTCAGAATTACGGTAGCTGTATCCCTTTGTTAGCTTCCGGGCGTTGGTGAAAGGATCTACAAAGGTAAATAACCCCCATTTAATTCTGGAATAACGTACGGTGTATAATGGAAGTCAGTTATGGGCGCGCGAGACCGATGATACGTTTTTCTTTGTATCCGTCGTTTCTCGCCAAGTCCACTGACTAGTATCACATTATTTTCTTGTGAATAAGTAATATAAATAACATTGCGTAACATTGGTAGAGCTCGGTTATTCCTTTACACCTTGGTAATGCGATTTGAATTTTACTACTTTGGTGTAAATGCTGCTTTATAATGCCACCGTAATACTACTTTAGTCTTGTGCAACATTCGCCTTTGAGATTTTTGCCGAGAGCTGTTCCGTTATGTAATGGTTAATAATAAATAAAATAATAATCGAATGTGAAAACTCTCGTTGTGCAAATGCCTTTAAATATTTAAATATTATTGAAAAGAAACGCGCGCTTATGAAAAAAGTTTCCCGAAATTTAATAAATCCGTAACAATTAGAAGTTAACCGCAATATCTATAAGTACAAGCGCGTTCAATATTCGTACGGATCGGTTATAAATAAATTCTACAGTGCCACAACATTCTCAGTGATTAATCGAGGACAAGAGGCTGTCGGTTAATCTACTAAAGCTTTAGTTTTAGGTGCTGGAGCTAGGCTAAATTAAACCTTTCTCTCCATCTTTATTTCGAGTGAGCGAGCAACGCCGGTTAAAAAAAAGCCCTCTTAACTACATTTGCGAATATATTAGCGACAAAGCGACAAAGCGACAATGCGACAAAGCAACAATGCGACAATGCGACAAAGCGACAAAGCGACAAAGCGACAAAGCGACAAAGCGACAAAATAGCGAATTATGTTACGTCTAACGTTGTCGATCCTTTATCGGTGATAACCGAGCTCACGCATCAACATTGACAAAATGCGTGTGCCAATGCATTTGCACATAGGACTTATAAAGAGCTACCGCGACTCTTCTACAAGTTTAGTAGTAAGCAGAAGTAAGATAACGACATTCGGATAAAGTTTTTTGGTTGAGCGTGCACAACCAAAGGCAGTCCACGTGACGAATCGTTTGGAATTCCTCGGAGTTTTTGCAGAGTCATCGCGTTGTATAGCCTCCGGGTACCGCGGCGCGATTCCTCCGTGCACTCGCACCAAGTGTTGTCTCGGATTTGCATTCGCGGAAACGGGCGCCGGATTCCCGGTATCGAAGCTGAGCTCGTCTCGAAGGTATCAGGGCCTCGTGTCGCGTGTTTTTCGCTTCCCTTGCAGCACACCAGTAGCGGCAGTCCGAACCAATTTGTTCCGGGGCAGACAAGGATGGGGGAGCGAATCTGTGAGTTCGATTGGCGAGATACGGTAACCACGGGGAAATTTATGAGGGCAGCGGTCCCGGGGTCTCCTCTCTCGATCACTTTTATAAATTCATTGTCCTCGCTTCCTCTGCGCCAACGGTCATTCATTCCCTCCCGTGAGCGATCTCTTCTTCTTTTTATCCTTAGAGCCGCAGGCAATACGTGCCGGCGCCCGATATTTCTACACACGTGGCCTTTCCGTACTCCAAAGCAACAGCGGCCAAAGAAAAAACGTCCTTTCAACGTGGACTACTTAAATTAGGCCTGTCGCTGATATAACGATTTCGGATCAAGAATGGAGCCTCTTTGGCAACGACCTGACTTTCTCCCCGAAACGGAGAAAGATTTTAACGAGAATCAGCCCTACGTAATGGCATTAGATAAGTAGATTAGTAATCGGCGTGCATTTTTACTCGACCGCTACGCGCATTTAAAGCGCGCGCACGGCCGCGACAGCTTGAACGGAAAGGTAAGGAATGGTAATCCGTGCAATCGAACGAAGTAAAAATCAACGCGTTTCTTCGCGATGACTGTATCGCTTTGTAATATTAACCAGACGCTTGTTTACATTTGCAAAATCGGGTAAGATCACTTGGATCGCCGATTTCGTTGGAGAATTTAATTAAGCGTCATCTTCGAGTACAAGACTAATGACTGATATCTTATCCCAACGGTACTTTCTTCGATAAGAACGTTACCATTGCACAGTTAATAGAGTATGGCGATTTATGCAATAAACGCGTGTCGTCAGCGTCGACGCACGACGAGGCAAATCTAGAACAACGTATAAAATTGCCGTTTAAACGGGTGCGACGCGCTCGCTTCTCCTTCTTCGTCGCGATGAATATTTATAGTGCGCTATTGTAATTGCATTACTCGCATTTGCGTCGGTGTGTCGTGCCGTGTCGATGTTTGTTCTATATCATTGGCGTTACGCTTGAATCCTGACGTCCTGGGCATTATTTTACCAGATCGGACTTTAAATCGGGACCGGAAAGAGTATAAGATCTAATTATTATATATACCAGGATAACGTACATTACGAGAAACACGCGGAAATTTATGGATTATCCTCGATATCTCGATATCCAATCGTTGGGAAGGGCTTAAAATTAGACCAGCACTCGATTATAATTTTATATCCATTCGTAAATAGAGAACAGCGTTTTTTTTTTTTTTTTCACGCAAGGATTCCATTAAAGCTTTGAGACGATGAAGAGCTCGTGTTAATTTACAAATATACCAACTAATAATTAATAATGATTTTTCAATATTTCACGAAACTTTTACGAATATTTGAAAGGTTTAAAGCGGCCTTGGTGTGTATGTACACCTTGTTTTATAAAAGAACGACAATAAACGATGAAATCAATGCTGAATTAATCGACTGATCGAAGCTCGGCATTTTTCCTGTTTATAAACAATACGTTATATCCCAGCACAAAGTGATAAATCCTAAATGCCTCGGAACCTATAATTCAACCTATAATTGCGCAAATATTGAAACGCGCACAAGAATATTAAAAATTGAATGAAATAATGTTTTGGAACTTTGCTAAATTAGTACTATAGGCAAGAAAGAAAGCGTTTAAGCAAAGAAACTATTCAAGTCTCGGTAGCGGAAGTAAAAGAAATTCTATAACTGGCACAATATTAAGCGATTCATGATGATGACGACGACGACGACGACGATGATGATGATGATGTTTGCATGTTCTGATAAAAAGAAAAAGAAACTTGAAAAAAGCAATCGTCTTGTTTGAAAATTTGAAAAAACAGCAGACTCTTGGCGTCTTTGAGTCGCCATTCAAGATGGTTCGATCAATTCTATCACTGCATTTTTATCGCACTTTTTACTGAAAAGCTACGAATCCTCGGTAACGGGTGCGCGCGCACACACGCGCGGGTCGTGAATTGAAAACGCCGACGAGCTAATCTTTCAATTTTCATGTCCGGCTGTAATGAGCGTAAACCGAGTGGCAGAAGGCTACCGGGGACTGGACCCGCGCGCGTTGATTCATCTCACTCTCTCTCTCTCTCTCTCTCTCTCTCTCTCTCGCACACGCGCGCGCGCGCGCGCACACACACACGTGCGTACGCGTACGCACGAGTCATTACATTCTTTCGGGGCACAGCGACCTCGTGCCAAATTACTTTTAAATTACCTGGCTGGTCCTACTTGCTCTCGTCAACGACCGATCCAACACTCTAACCAAAATCGACACGCTCTCTTATATATTACGTGCTCTGTATTTTATTCTTTCTCGTTTCGAGTTCATTCTTTTTTCCCCTTCTCGCTCTCACTCGTTTTATTCCCGTTTTTAGTTTTTTCTCTTTCCTTTTTTATAGTGAATAATTGCTGGCCCATTGTGTGTTGGAGAGAGACTACACCGAGGGAATGGTTTTATCGAGCTGGTAAAGCTTTAGTCTTACGAAACCTTTAGTCTTATTATTAGTCCGTCTAATATGACAACGAGTTTTTGTCGATGAAATTTAGATGAAATTTAATGTACGAAATGCAATTACATCTAGCTCGATTCTTTGATCGCTCTACAGGAGTTTTGGATATGAACCATAAAATCTTGTAGGACTATATACCAGTTGTGCAGAATTTAGTCGAATAGCAGTTTTCTCAGAAATGAGGATCTTGTAAAATGCGTCGAGGGCTAAATTTTATTATTTGCCACGGGCAAACAAACGTCTATATTTGGTTACGTGAAGGTATTAGCCGTTAATAAGATGTTAAAAAAGCTGTTTGAGAAGTCTTAATGATAAATGATAATTCGTATTCCGTAAGGACTTCTTTCCTTTAAATTAAAATAATTTTCGTGAAAAAGAAAAAGAAAAAGAAGAGTATTTTGCTTCTCGAAGAAAGGGATCGTTTCGCTTAGTGTAATGATTTGTAGGCTTAGAAACTGCACTTTCGAATAAAATTAAATGTAAGTAAGGTGTATTTGTAATCGTTCAGACTTTAACGCATTTCGCGTGTTCTCATTTCAAATGTAAGTGGCACACGAACTTACTGGCATAACGCGTATTCCCTCTACCTCTTATTTCTGCTTCTGCGCTCCCTTAATTCCTTGTTCCTTCTGCTTGTTCTTTTACTTTTTAGTGTGTGGAGTTGATTCGTGGTTAAAGAGAACCAAGAAAGCAAAGGTTTATTTTTCTTTAACAGAATGCAATTGCACCAAGTCTGGTCTCCGATTAAATTCTGTGGATACGTTATTATTTTTATTTTTGACACGATAAAATAAAAGTACTACATAAACACGTGTACACGTGTGCGCGTGTGCGTACGTACTCATGCGCGCGCGCGCGTGTGTGCATCCCTTTGTGCGTATTCTCATTCCGAAATGTAAAAGATACATAACTTGCTTGAATAATGCAATATATATAAACGTTCATAAATACACACATGTGCACGTACATCTGCGCACAGGCACATCTTAGTTTTTTTCTTTTTATTTCTCTTTTACTCCGCGCACTTCTCGAGTGCAGTTCGACCGATGCAATTTCTTTTTCTTTGATGCAGTGTCCTAAAAAGAGATCCCCAAGAGAGAGAGAGAGAGAGAGAGAGAGAGAGAGAGAGAGAGAGAGAGAGAACTGGACGCGTACGGGTGCATGTTGTGTATGTATACTTATATACACAAACATACGGAAACCACGAGCCCTCCAATTACGAACAATCATCGGGGAATGTGCGCACGAATCGACCCACGGAAAGAAACTCGCTCTCTACAGATAAAGAGAGCGAGGAGAGAAAAAAGGATAATAGAGTAATATATATATATCTTTCGTCTCTTTTCTTCATTAAAAAGTCAAAACAACACTCCACTTACGGGACAAATTGAAGGTAATTGAGAGGAATGACAAAAGAAGATAGAGCAGGAGAGAGTGAGAGAGAGAAAATTAAAAATAGTGTGCGTACGTACGAGCAGCTTAGAAAGAAGTATCTACCGAGTAATAAAGAGCGGGGGGAAGAGTAAAGAGAAAGAGGGAAACAGGAGCTTATTGTACACCCTGAATCTGTAACAAGTAAGAGATTTGAAATTATTCTTTGTACGCAAGAGTACTGATTTAATGATATTTTCGGCCAATCGACGGTAATGAAGACGACAAACTTGTATTTTTATTATTTTTTACCTTCCAACAATGATGCTATTGTGTTTGCACAAATTGTAGATTTAATCTGTCCTTTCCTTTTTAAAATTGGATTATGGATTATTATCCGTATGTTTTGTTTCTGCTCAACGCTATCATTTGCAAATGTTATTAACGACTTGACGCAACCTGACTACAACTGCTGTACAACACACAATTAATACCTGCGTTTTCGATACCAGAGTTGGTCATTTTTTACGTAGACGTGACATACTACTCTTCCTTTATTTTAAAATCGCTTTTTAAAGGACCACAGGCAATTATAATATCATATATATATATATTGGCATGGCAGTGCGCACGATTTATTTCAATAAAATACAAAATTAATTATAATAAACGACAATATGAAAGATGGTCTGTATCAATTTAAGCGTGTGCAAGAAAGAAGTCCCTTTGTACGCGATAATTTTTGATAAATTTTTGATTTTTCCGACAGTGCGAATCTTCTAGCTAAGTTTTATAACGTTCGTAATTATAAAAAAAGTACTGGAAAATTAATCATCTAGAATAATTCAACGCATCGCTTAAATTAAAAAGGCGCAGTTAAAACAGTTGAAAAAACTTAGCAATACTTGCGCACCAATGAGACCGAAAAACGTGGTGGTTAAGCTGATTTTTCACTTTTTACGCCGTAGCGTTCGATTGACTGTCGAATTTTATCAACGTCTTTCGTCCCAGACACGGCAATTCCAAAACAACGTTGATGTTGCTCGCACGTACTTCAAGGTTTAAAAAAAAAAAAAAAAAAAAAAAAAAAAAAAAAAAAAAAAAACTTGATAGGCGTCGAGAAACTTACGATCTTCCGACGCCGGTTATGAAAAATCTTTTCGCAAGTTATGTCACTTTGGAAACATACGTACATTATTTGTAAATGTCTCAACATTGTGCCAAGCAATTGAGAAGCGTCTGCGAGGCTGTCATGCTGAGACATTAAAAAATCCTTTTCTACATTTTTGTATTCGTTGTGACGCTGTGTTTCGCTAATTGTGAATGATCGTAATTACTTTTTTGACAAGCATTGCCATTAAAAAACGAAAAATACAATAAAATAACGAAGTTAGAGGAAACTCTTGGTCATTAGCCGTGCGCATTTTAAAATTAAAAGAACGAATGGCGAAGGCATGCGTAAGGCCTCGAATTTAGCAATTTTTACCGTTAACCCGGGCAATGATTTCGACGACGTGAAAAGATCGGGACCCGCGTCATCGGCGCGCGATAAGCCACGTTCTCCTCGATTTCTTATCGGCGCTCGCGTCGAGGACGCGCTTATTAAGAAAAGCATTCCGGACGCCATCGAATAATAGCGGCGTGTCGCGTCGGGCATATTTCGGGTCAGCGCCGTGGAATGCGGGGGGAGAGACAACCTCCTGGAAGGAGGGTGAAGGTCGAATTCCAGAGGTAGACGCGGTTTTCCGGCGTCTTGAGGCGCCCGAACGAGAAGCCCCGAGAACTCTTGCGTCGGTGACCCGGGAATCCGTGATCGATAACCGTAGGCTGGACGTCGCATGGACGTCGCATGGACGTCGCATGGACGTCGCATGGACGTCGCATGGACGTCGCATTACTGAATGGAGACGACGAAGTTGACGCTTAGAATTTTTATCGCCGAGGAGACGATCCGCCATTTCAGCTTTCAGCGCGCTTCCTTTAATGGAGCGCCTCCTGATTTTTATAGGCGCATCTCCGCCGGACGCCGAAGAATTGATCGATCTCCTTGGTAATGATGCAAATGACTTCTTTTATGACTTGGGAGCGAAATTGCGAAAATACCCGACGGATGAAATTTCGCGTATTCGCGTGTTGGAGTTAATTATGTAGATCGAGTGGGGCATAATTAAATTGTACGCGGATAACATCGAGACGGAAATCGAGAAAATTGCCGCGGTTATTGCATACGCCTCGATCTAAGAATGATTCATGAATATTTATATAATCCAGAATACTCGGTAATTGGAATTGCAAGAAGGGCGATCGTCAATCGATAATACCCGGGACGATCGCTAACGCTCTTTTTCTTCCAAGCTAATTTCTGCCAACAATAGCTTTAAAATACAATAATTTACAAAACAATGGCGAAATCTTAAGCTTTATCGTTATTTTATGGAAAAGTAGCTTAGCTTGTCGATTATATGCAAGTACAAAGTGATAATAACACGTAATAACGGTAAAGATAGCAGTAATGGCAATAAGAATGGCAATGGCGGCGACTTGGTATTACGTCAGGGTACGGCGTTGGATGATAGATGGCTCCGATATTTGCGAAGAAAAGCCTCCGCGATTCACCTCGAGCAAATAGTCTCTTTCGCTTATACGAGGTCAACGACTTTCTCGTGCGCATTCGGCGAGATCGCGAGAAGATTAACATCCAAAAATTTGTCACAAATGAGGGCCTGAAGAGGCGCGCACCGAACCAATGCATCCAGTCATTATGAAAAGCGGAGAACCGCCACAAGTGCACGGATTCTTCCTGCCGAAAATAAATTTTTCTTTTTTTCTTTTTCTTTTTCTTTTTCTTTTTCTTTTTCTTTTTCTTTTTCTCTTTCTTTTTCTTTTATATATATATTTCTCGGTTTATTCTTCGCTGCGTGCGACTTCTTTTTCACGCCATAGGGACGGCGCTATTTTATTTGGCCATTTTATTTGGCCATTTTGCTCACTCTCCCTCCTCCTGCTCGAGTCCACGGCGCCTCTGTGTATTTTTTCTCTTATTAACGGGCCGCGTCATAATTTTAATGCATAAATCGGCTGTAAGTAATTTTTTGCGAGGATACGTCGGAGATGAAAGATTAGGTTTCGCATGGATTTTTAATAAAGAGCCCTTTCATTGAATGTGCTTTATTGACTTGTCTCTTGAATATTTATAGACCTTCGCTTTACAGTTGAATTAGAATGGTAGAAGAACCGGATATAATTCCATCGCCGCAAAAACAAATATTTTATTGACTCCGACATCTGCTGCTTTCAAACGCATATTTATGTGCGCTAGGATTATTTAACGTCGATATACTACATTTCTTTATCTTTTTACGCGTATAAAAATGAAAAATAACAGCTCTTAAAGCCGTTTTTTTATTGTAATCTTAACAAATGTTGAAATTAACCAAATTTATCGGACTTCGTTGATAGGGTTTCAAACGTGTTTGAGGGATTATTTGAAAAGCCAAGGAATCGAAAGATTTTTACAGCTTCATAGAGAAGCACTGATTTTCTGAAATTATAACTACAGGAAACTCTTTTTTCTTCTTCTTCTTCTTTTTTTCTTTTTTCTTCTTTTTTTCTTTCTTTCTTTCTTTCTTTTTTTCCCCCATCAAATACGTCCTCGGCACATTATGAAAAATGGGTATCTGTAACGAATTCGAGTAACCCACACGAGAAGCACCAGCAACTCAATTGTACTCGATCAGAAATAACCCGTTTTCAGGGCGGATTCTGAGTAGATCATGAGATAATAAACGCGTTTGACTAAACAGCAACAAAACGAATCTCGGGGCGGCGTCTGCAAAACACATCGTATTCAAAAGACGTAAACGTTGAGAAATTTTACGAGGTACAGCTGCTCGATCTCCCTTCAAGGGAAAGAAAAGCATGCATTCTCTGAATTAATTTACTGCGATTTTCTTATTACATTATCTATTTATAATCGTTCAACAATTATAAAGCCGACATTTATGCAGCGATGCTTGCAAAGAAATAAAGTTATTTAAATTTCCATTTCTGTTCACTTCTCTTTTATACGTACGTACTAATAAAAATCGAAATTTATATTTTTAACCTGTAATATATATACGATCACGCAGACAAATATGACTTCTAGTAAATTTTCTTTCTTTCCTTCTTTAATTTCCTCCTTTAATTTTCATCGGATGAAATTTAAGAGCCTTGGCAACGACATATATTTCAGACACGCGAATGTTTCTGCTTGCTTGTATTTTGCCGATTGCGTTTTTTACGACACGAGGTGAAACAGAACTTTCAAAAATCGTATGCTTGGAACAATCGTTGATGAAATAATCCATATTACGTTTCGAAAAAACAAAAGTAAATTCATGGAAGAAAATCATGGGAAATAGATTGCGTTCAATTGTGAAAATTCGTACTTCATCCTAACCCTTTATAACTTGCTCTTTGCATTATATTAAATTGCCCGGTATAAAAATTTCTAAACCATGTACCGTCGCTGCGTACCAGCGATAAAAGTTGATAATGATCGTATTGCATTAAACCGCATTCCTCGGAGATCTTACGTTTTTAGTTTGAAAAAATGATTTATAATTATCCGACTTAAATTATCGGAAGGAACGAGCATATGGAATATGCGTTAGTTGGGCTTTTAAAGAAGGCAATTAATTCGTCCGCGAACAGCATTCAAATTTCAAATCACACAGCAATGCGGAATACAAAATTAAGGCGCAGGAGAATGTTTAATCGGAGCAGCGCCGTTGCAAGGAGCTTTTAATAAAAAGGATCGACGCGCCTTCTCGTCGCCGCAACAAAAACCAAAAAGATCAAGTTCTACCCTTAATAAAGAGAAATGTTTACGTAACTTTATCAAGAGAGTGGCGCAAAATAAAACGAGAAAACGAGTAGGATAAAGCAGTGCTACGGTGAGAAACAGAGACGTAGATAAGGTCGGAGGGAGGAACAGGCGAAAGAGAAGAGCAAAGTTGGCAACGTGGCTCCTGCTCGACATCTGTTCGCCATCTGGACTTACAAGCCCAGTCGAATTACACATTGGAGGTGGAAAAAAATTTCAGTTGGATTTTTATAATACTAGAAAATGTTACTTTAATTATTAAGTCTGAAATGCAATCACTCGGCTATACCATTAAAGGTTTTAGGAGTATCGAATGCCATCGTAGTTGGCTGGTAAGTCTTCCGCATTTCTTTCACATGACTATCCAATTCATTGTCCGATATTTTTAAAAATGGCCAGTGTTCGAATGTAACCCGTCGAGCAGTTCAAGCAGTCGCATTTTATACCGTAATTACAATATCAGATATTATTATTAATGCAATATAACGTCGACTCGCCGTTGACGACTGCTTAATTATTCCTTCGATAAATTGTTGTTGCGAAATTATAAAATTGCGACAAAGTTTGCGATTTTAAAACTTTTTTGGAATCGTTTTCTCGTCGATTAGTACTCGACGAAAAAGCCTTTAAAAAGCGTCTTAAATTCTAGAGCTGTTCTTGAAAGTTCTACGTACTTTTCTTTTATGTCCGATTATTCCTCTTTCCAAGCCAATTCTCAAAATCTAATGTACGCGTGTCCAATACAAAATAAAGTCTGCGTGGCTAATCGTTAGACAGTACAGCACACGTTGTCGAGAAAAATTTGTCTGCTCCGACAGAACTTTGACAAGTTGCGAGATTAATGCTCACGGCTGTAAGGAGAAAGTATTTGGTATTGATAACGTAAATTAATGCTTAATAAATGACCGAAATATTTTATCCTTCAATATCAGTCATTCGAACAAAAACTTGATTGAATTAGAATTTGAAACTTTTTTTCCTTTTTCCTTTTTCTCGCGTTTAATCGTGTAATGTCGTTTGGTTTTTTTTTTTTTTTTTTTTTTTTTTTTTTTTTTTTTTTTTTTTTTTTTTTTTTAATATTTTTCTACGGATGCTTCTAGACCTACTTCTTTTGTACCAAACAGCGCATTGCCTTAAAAAAGTAATGTAATAATGCCTTTTACATTGATGGTTAATTAAGAAATTGCTGACGCATTGTCGTAGATTTTGCAAAGTTTCAATGGATAATTCCAATGTTTCTTTGAAACGAATGCAGTAGCAAAAGTTTCGGAATAAAGACAGTAATTTGCAACTTTTACGCAAAATTTATCAATGCACACAATCACTGGTAGTAGTAATTTTATTTTTATTTCATTTCATTTCGTGGCATTTTACTAAATTTTGTAATTTGACTTTGCGATATTCGCTAAAAAAACAGAAGCACAGCTGACTAAGAATTAAAATTTTGCAAGCAAAACAAGAAGCGAGAGGACGCATGTTTTTGTGCGAAAATGTTCGTTCGCATACGTGAACTCGAGTGTTGAAAAATTTGTGCCGACGTCGGATAAATACAAAGCGAGAAGAGCAGAAAAAAGCGTAGAGAAGAGCCTTCGCAATACGCGTTCGCATTAATTAACAAACAATTATGGAATAAATTCATGACGTAAGAGTCCGTCGAAATTCCGGAGCACGAAGGAAAGCGTTCGTGTTAATTATCATATACAAGTTATAATCCTTCGCGCTTTCGTACATGGATCGCGACTCTTTGTTTTTTGTTCATCTTTCGCGCCGCTTTCGACGAATCATTGCAATGTCGGCCTTTCTGCGCAAGAATTAAACAACCGGTAATTTCCTTTTAAGGGATGAGAAATGCTGTACTTTTGTACGATCTCTTTTTCTTTTGTCCCTATGTTTTACGCGGGAATCATAAAATTCATCGGACTTTTGTTTACTTATTGGAATATTTTGTGCGTGTGTGTGTGTTTGCGAAGTTAATTTGTATTATTGGAGAACGCGCTTAATTGTTTTCCCATTTTGCGTGCGTTACATTAATGTCCAAATACTCAAGTACAGCAGGAATATAAACTTAGCTTTACAAATACTTCTCGTAATACGTATAATACAAGTATCGGACTGCTGATTTAATATTTTATAAACATTAACTGGCTGAAGACGCAAACATGCTTGAATAAAAGTAGGATAAAGCGAAGTACCAAACTTAAAAGGGGCTACTTTCTAAAGATCATGGTGTCAGATTCCCTTGTAACTAACTCTTTTAATAAGATTATTCCAAATTCTACAAGTTATGAGCTAACCATAATCTACTTTTTAAAAGAGAATTTATTAAATTTAAAGATAATTCAAGATAATTCTATCGAGCAGTATAACGTTTGCCGAATTATCGAACAAAGATTTCCACAAGTAAATTCCTCTTATTTATTTGTATAAACAATTAATCAAATCATTTTTCTTAGAATGTGCCTTATGAAATGAACCCAAGTGAATGGTACCCTCATATGTATATAATATTTGTATTTTCTAAATAAGATGAAATTAAAACAATTCACATAAGAAGTGTAAAAGTAAATAAATTTGAACGAAACCCTTTTCATCGTAAAGTGACGGAAGAGTAGAGTGCGAGAAGAGAGGGTAACGTACCAGAGTAAACAATATTTTCTCCTCGTATAAAAAGAAACATTGAATCTGATTGAGATGAGATGAGATAAACGGATCTGAATTCTTCAAGTTACACGAAAACATATTGCGTCGAGTAAATGATGATGACCGAATTGCTTGAATAATCCTAACGCTTACCTTAAAGCATTATAAAACGTATTCAGGTTCGGTCGTCTTTTAATGAGTGTGTCTTTTAATCCATGGTACGAGCAAATTCGTGGGAGATGATTCTTATTACCCAATGTCGAAGCGTGAAAGATAATTATCACTCTCTTGCACCGAGCGATAATACGCTCGAATCCATCGATAATTCTGAAATTTTATTTCCCATTTTTAAAAGAAGCTTGAATTTTTGTTCATAAAGTAATGCTTCTCCAAAGAGCGTAGGACCTGTAGAGCAGAGCCTCTCGGGATGTGTCCACACAGGAGCATCATCGTCCTCGCTTAGTGTCACCCATTCCCCCTCACCCTCGCTCACTCGCTCACTCACTCACTCACTCTCTCGGACGTGCACGCGCTCGCTTTCTTTGCGTGTGCGTGCGCTTAAATGCGGCCAGCACCAGAGCCGTGACACAAATTACAGGGCGAGGAATGTTCCCAAGTTTGGAAATTCGATACGTTCTCTCTCACTCAATTACTCGGTCAGTCCGTCGTCGTGCTGTCGTGACAGCAGCAGCAGCAGCAGCAGCAGCAGCAGCAGCAGCAGCATCAGCATCAGCATCAGCAACAGCGGCAGCATCAGCAACAGCGGCAGCAGCAGCAACAGCGGCAGCAGCAGCAACAGCGGCAGCGTACTCAAGATCGAAGGCAATTATATTTCTTTCCTTCGGGGCTCGATGGTGATAGCTTGTCTCCGTTCGTCATCATCACCGACGACGATGTACATGTACGACGCATTACGCTCGCGGCCGTACCTGTGTTCCCTGGCGTTATTATTTTTTCTTAGCTTTTTTTGTCCTTTCAACTTTTTCGAGCTTCTTTTCGATTTTATGCTTCTCCGATATTTCGAGTTTTGTTTCTACCGCTTACAGATGGCTTGTACGCGTTTTTGGGGAGCGGTTAGTAAAAGAATTTTGCAGATACATCTACAATATTGGACACGTACTTACCTGCGGTGGCTGTATTTTCAAAACCAGTTGATCGACGATCGTCGACCGCTTTTCGTATAATTTTTATAGTATTCGGCGTCACGCATCAGCTATAAATTCTTATTCGGAATTACACGGGCTACCAATAATATTCAGGCCTGTGGCCTGTACAATGGCTGTCTTCGAAAAAGCAATGACGCATCGACCCTGAATTTTGGCCACATATCGGTGACTATTTAACGGACACCTATCGTCCAAATCACGTGGAATCATTTAAAAAGAATTTTCAGTCTCGGGACTGAAATCTCGGATAATTCGTAAGGTGCCCTTGAGGTACGCGGGAAGGAGCTCAGGTAGCCGATGACGCCCACGCACCGTTCGTAACCTCGGCCCACACTTTCGCTGATACGCGATCATTCCCTTTTAATTCTGCCTCTTCTTCTCGCTCGTCATTTTCTTTTCTTTATCGTGTCGTGCATTTTTTTACTTTGAGGGTAACTTTGTTGTCAAGTGTATGTACGCGAACGCGTCGCGTGGGTGGCACTTTCTTTAGTTTCACGGCGGTGCTTAGGTGTGTGCGGATGAGCCTTTAATAATGTACGAAAAGTATTTCGTTACGTTGGAGGACGTGCTTTCGTAATAAAAAGCTTATATAATTAGAAAGTAGATTCCGCGATCATTAGCAGTATACAGTTGACAATGTTCGACGATTATCGATTTCGATGCGTGTTTGTTGCGACTTGTGAAAGTTCTGAGCATTTGTATACTGGACGTTGCTTGAAAAGCCAAACAAAGAAGGAGAGAAACGTACGAATGCGCGTCATTACGAAACTGCGTCAACGATACGCGCATATTATTTTATAAGGAAATATTAATATTGTGTTGGAGCAACATCATTCTTTGGGACACGACACTTGTACCTTGTATTTTCGATTAAAATACAATTCGATTAAAATGCTACGAAAAGTGACTAAAAATTCGTGATTTTGTGCGTGCGTGCGTGCGTGCGTGCGTGCGTGCATTCTTTAAGAACAGCAACTCATCCTCGTACGATTACGAATTCACGACTAGCAAAACTACGCTTCCGCTTTCCCGAGCGATGGGCTAAAGCGATAAAGTCATCGCCTTTTCACGCTACTACCGAAAGTTTTCTGAAAAAAACTAGCAATCTCCGAGCGCATCGAAAGCTGAGAAGACAACGCTCGAGCGGAAATGACGAAAATAAAAGGGGGATGCGCTTCAATCCCATCGTTTTACGCAACGCAGCAACGCAGCAACGCAGCAACGCAGCAACGCAGCAACGCAACAACGCAGCAACGCAACAACGTAGCAGCGCAGCAGTGCAGCCCCCTTCGTGATGAAGATGGCGTGTAGATTTTGCGTCCGTGGCGATTGTGTTGCCAAGTCAGGTGGAGCACCGCGTTGCCGCAGCTGCGGCTCTTTCCATTTCTCAAACTCCTCTTTCGCATCCAGCAAACGCGTTCATCTACGTTACTGGGACGGTGCTTCAAATGTGTTTTTTACTCACTCGAGCGCTTCTACCCGAATGCCTTAGCTAATACATTTTCGCCCAACGAATCCAACTTCGAAATTAACTCATCCGGCTTTTAATAAGGGCACACGCCCCTAAAGGTCTTTGCGTCTAGCGTTTTAATCCGACCTCGAGCACTACTTGGTCGGTTAACACGAACTTCTCCAAGTTCCACCCAACGTATTTACTCCTTTTTCCAATGTCTAACCAAGGCGCACGCATTTCTTTTACAATCGGCGACAAGTTTCATAACCCAGAACAAAGAAATTCGTAAAAATGTTGGACTCTCAAGGATGCAGACTTGCAGTGGCTCGGGTTTTTCAACATTAATAAATCGTCGGTGTTTCGGTAGACCCGCGATTCGCGTAGGCGCGCGCATTTTCCGAACTGGTTTCCCGAGGGAAAAAGGGGCTGGGAACGCGAGGAC
This sequence comes from Wiebesia pumilae, assembly GCA_018907045.1. Lineage (NCBI taxonomy): Eukaryota > Metazoa > Arthropoda > Insecta > Hymenoptera > Agaonidae > Wiebesia > Wiebesia pumilae. The sequence goes on from JACCHZ010000127.1 coordinate 7,909,757, forward strand.
CATAGACAAGGAATCTTCCGACAATCCTCTTTTTTTCTTTTTTTTTCCTGCATTTTCTATTCGGACAACCGAGAAAAGCATACGGGGCAGCTACACGCTACGCTCCAAATGTTTTTTCGCGGGATAAATTTCAGGTTTCAAGGTACACCCGTTCCGTCGATTAAACGCCAAATCCTTTCGGACGGGATAAGGTAAAGTTTGAGGACTGCTGCGACATTTTGAATGGACGGGAAATAAAGGAGGAAACAAAGGAGGAAAGAAAGGAGGAAAGAAAGGAGGAAACAATGCGTTCTAGTCGACTCGGGAATTTTTGTGCACGCGTGCGTTTAAGGCGTCGTGAAATCGAGCGTCGCGCCGCGCAATTATTCTTGCCTCGGGAACGCGTGTCGCGATAGCGAAGCGATCCAATCGAAAGATCGAAATGCCGCAATTGTGAAAGCGTCGACGGGATTCGGGCGGTGACTTTTTTTTACTACGATCTTGAAGACATGCACGTCGAGGCGATCCGCGGCTTCGAATGATGAATGTGCGCTAAATACACAGCGCTTATTTACCGTGCTAATAGCGCGTAACGAGAATACACGGGAAACATTGACCTTGTGAATATTCGTACTACTGGAATTAACCGGTGAACAAAGACAAGACGAGGTTTCCGAGCGATCGATTCGAATGTTTTATATAATGCGCTCATGCGTGATACGAACGTATCCGAGTACTTGTTTCGTTGCTCGGTGTTGAAACAACATCGGTTCCCTAAATTTATTCGAAAGTCATTATGGAATTGAGTAAAAAAGCGTATGGATACTGGCAAATACGGACATTTATTTAAAACGACAAATGACGTAATACGTTCGGTCGGTTTGCAAATAACGGCTGTTAACAGAAATTATCGGTGCTGAAATGTCATTCCGATCGGCAAAATGAATGCCGAGGTATTCACTTTGTTTTTCATTTGTACTCCAAAATTGTATAATATTCGTACACGGGTGCAGTGTCGCTCTACATTATATGTTAATTTAGATATATAGTTAGCTATATGTATATTACGTGTGTGCGCAAGTGCGTTAAAGATGGAACGAGTTTAAATCTCAATCGACCGATAAAGTTTTTCGGATAGATGGAACGAGAAATTTGAAAATATATTTTATAACGGTCATCGCATGCATCTACCTGTAAGTGCGCGCGGCTTATAAGAAAATACTGCAGTTGCTAATTTTTTATAATCTCTCTCTCTCTCTCTCTCTCTCTCTCTCTCTCTCTCTCTCTCTCTCTCTCTCCCTCGCTCACTCGCTCTCTCGCTTGTGCGCATTATACGCACCATATACAACTGAGAATGCGGAGGTAAAAGGTGCACAATACACTTCTCTTTGTTTCTGTCGACGCAAAACGGAAGTTTTCTCGGAATTTTTCTCTTGGTAATTAAGTGTTCCCCTCTTTTTCTCTTTTACTCACCGAGAGAAATTTTTACGTATCGCATCAAGGCTTTTGTTTTAGATCTTCTGTCCTTTTGGTATTTCTTTCCGATATTCACATAAGGTTAGCTTTCGCCGACAGATTATCCACGAAGTTTCGCTCCTTTTACCGTAACTCCATGGTTAAGTCAAATTATTAAATGGTATTCGGTTACTTTTCAGTATAATTAATCAATTACTTAAGAGTAAGAAGTAAATATTAGACATACTACACAAAACTATAAATTGGCTTTTCAAGCGAGTGACAGTACATTTAATTAAATAAAAAAAAAAAAAAAAAAAAAAAAAATTGCCATGTCATTATTCCGTCTGTTTACAAAAGATTCTAATTAATGCATGTAGAAAAATTTGCAAGTTGGAAGAATCTGTGGACAAATAGATAAAAATTGTTAGTTAGATTAATTTTGAACAGTTGAAAATAATAAAATTGACTTTCTCTCTTAAATGGCTAAATAAAGAAAAATTTTTTAAAACTATTATTTAATTAGATTATTAAGAAAATCACGAATTATACGGTTGAAGTAACGATTTTATCGAAAATGAAAAACTGTCGGTCGTGTTGTATTAAAGAAATGACATTTTCAAATAATTACGTAATATATGATAGTGCCTTGACAGTGAATAGATAAAAATGTATTAAATACATAATATTTCATACTGCCATTACTATAATTAATAACCGTTATAAATAAACAGGTATAAATTTTATATCTTTATAACACCAGCGTGTTTCATAAAATGTGTATTACGGTAAAATGAATTTTTTATGCCACATGGGAATTAAACTAGGCTATTTTATAAAAATATCGAAACTTACTAATGCGTTGTACAAGTTTGTAATGCAGAAAGTGATTCGAAAAAGAGATGTACTTGTGCTCGACAAGCTATTCTATCTTAACTTTCGGGGTCTGAGGTATTGAAAAGCTGCTCACTTTGGTTCGACAGTAATTAAAAGTAGGAATTTAACTGGATAGTTAGAGGGCAATAAAGCGAGCAATGGCAATATAATCAACAGTTTCTCACACTTGAAAGCACGATTTGAATACAAATTTAAGAAGGAATGGAGGAAGGGTCAGGCTTAGCGCGTGCAATCTGTTGGCCATAAGGACTATCGGGCTTAAAAGAGCGCGCACTTAAAATAGCCTCGAATCGCTTCTAAAAACACTTAATTCTCGGGCCGAGTGCCGCCGACGCCGACGTGCGACAAGGCGAAATGCAATGCGAGCCACTGTCCGTATTACATTAAGCCGAGCTCACGGAATGCCAGGGTTTCACTCGCATTCCAAACGTTCCCGTGGCCCGGACTCTTGCGAAACGCTCACCCTATTTCCCTATACGTGGCTCTTGCCGCCTCTCGAGAAAATCTCTTTGTTGGGCTGCTCGCGACTCGTGGGCGGCCTCAGAAGGCAAGGAGACGACGGCCATCGGAGCGAAGGCCCGGTTTCGCGCGATTAACATAAGCTGCTCGAGTGAATTCGCATCCCGTTGACGTCAATGAGCCACGCGAGAAGGTGACTCTTCGCTTCGACTTGTTTTTCGTCGGTTCCCATCGCGTCTTACGCGTAACAATAGCAGCAACACCGGCAACACCAGCGACTGCAACGACGACGACGACGACGACGACGACGACCACGACGACGACCACGACGATAAATATTCGCCTCCGTGTCAGTGGGGTGGCAGCGTTTTTCAACTCTGGGAAGTTTAGCGTGCGTCGTGAAAGTTTAACGATGGCTCAACATTTAAGTGATGGGGAGCCTATTTAATAACATGAAAAAGATCCGAATCGCAATGAAGTCCGCGATCGTCGTGCCCTATAAAGACCTTCTTCCTCCATAATTCAATTTTAAAGAATTCCTAAGTGTGCGAAAGTACCGCAGCGCGATTTACCGAGAATACAATGATGGGCTTGATTCATTAGACGTCAATTCAAAGGCCTCTGGTGTACTGTAAAATACCGTAAAAAGTGCTCCTCGCGCACATGGAGCCGAGGGAAAACAGTAGTTTAATGTCTCTTAGGAATAACTCTCTCTCTCTCTCTCTCTCTCTCTCTGGCTATTTTTTTATAGACATCCATTTCTCGAAGCTGGTAATATAAAGCCCCTCCACATCGCCTCGCAAAGAAGAATGTCGCCATTCGACTTAAGCTCACGCACACGCACTCGCGCATCGTTGTTCTGACACGACGATGCACAATAAAAAAAAAAGTCCGTAAAATTACTAGTTTGAACCTTGGAAATAAAACAAATGCTACCGAGTGCGGTATTTATACGGTAAAGAGAACTCTTGAGTTTTCATCATTGGATTGCAACGAAAAATTTATTTTATTTTATTTTTTTTTTTTTTTTTTTATTTTTCCCAACTACTCCTGGCTCATGACCAAATCAAATTCGTCACGGTCGACGGGGCAAGCTCCGTAAATTTACGATCGTCGAGAAATTTATCGAGGATTCTTATCGAAAAATCCCAAATCCTGTGTCGATCGCTTTTTTTCAAAATTTCTATTTCTTATCGTATGCTGATCTTATCTCTGATAACGATGCAAAAAATGACAGACTCATTATCCAACGAGAGCGCGAGCGTGATGCAATAGCAATAATTCTCCAATCCACGTTCCGAGTCTTCTCTTCCACTTGCACTATTGCAGTATCGCTTCAAAACCCCGTAACTCTTGGCTTTGGTTATGATTATTTTTTTATTACGCGATGTTTATAAATGAGAATTTCTCCTCTCCAAATGCCAAGGCATCTTGGTGATCCGAGTAAATCGTAGTTACGTTTGGAACGCTTTTGTTTTTGTATTATTTTATAGTAAGAGGAATGAACATTCTAAACAGTGAAAAGGTATAAAATATACGTTTATAAAATTATTGAAATAAAACGTTTGTCACGGGATTTTGCATTTATTTTCATTTTCGAGATGCTCGCGTCTTTTCAAATGAACCTTCAACACCGAAATTTAACCGAAATTTCCACGCGGTTGCATCTGCAATAATAAATCAAACCTTTGCATTATGTCTTAAATAATCTTAAGAAGTACGTCTATATTTTGAAACATATTTTTCGGGAAAACAGCGAACATTTGCAGAGAAAATATAGCTCGCAATTCAGGGAATGTTTACTAAAATAGTCGGAGAAGAAGAAAAAATTTCTCGCAAAAGCGTTGAGTGACTTGCCAATGCACTTCGTTGAAATAGCCCAATAGCTGCTAATATTGTGCAATTTCATATTTAAACTTTTTAAAAATCTTCGGATACATTTTTCCGAATGGCTTAAGCTACTATTCGATAGTACTAAATTAATAGTTAGAAAAACTAAAATGCAGAAGAAGTAAAACGATTCTATGTCTTTTATTATGTCCTTTGTTTTTCTCGAATAAAATCGAATCTTGTTTGGTAAAATTCGTTGCTATTATATTATCATATTGATGTGTAGAAGTATGGCAATTAATTTATATGTTCTTTTTGTTACAGGTAAGGCTTTAATCGAATCCAAGGGTCAACGACAATTTGCAAGTATTTCGATGTATAACATAATTAACCTCCGATAATATTATTCGCTCAATCTACGCACTTTTACAAATTTCTTTTGTCATTTCAGTTTTCATAATTTCATTAAAAATATTGATCGGAAAATAATTAATAAATTGAATTATGAAAAAATTATTAAATATTCGGTATTTTTCAGCAATGGCATGCAATCAAAACTAATTAAAAGTGCGTTATATATTTATTATATATAAGTATACGTTATGTACTTTTTTACGTATTTTCGACGTAAATACGGTTACGTAAATAAATATGTATGCCTACAAATTTAATCATACTATTTGTCATACGTATATATGTGCGCACACACTCTCACGCACACAAATTAAAAATTTTAAGATTAATCATTTTAAATATTAATTTCAAATTCAACCTCCGATTGGTAATAATAATAATTTAATCATACTACATTAATAATTTTAATGCACAATGTCGTAACGACTTTTTATCAAGATAGTGTATATTTCCATGCTGCTCGGTTATTTTGTTTTTGAATATTTGTGTTTATTTTGAATTTATGATACGGGACAAACTGTCAACATATTTTACTCTCAAAAGCTTCTGTAGATAAGAGACATATCATTAGGGCGCATGTCGCCGATTTCGTGCAAAACGAAAAATGATGGATTTTGCATGTGTAGGTTTTGAGCAGCGTGTTTTTGTTGCCATTTTCTCGAAGATGCTGCACATATATAATTTTATTAATATCGCATATTATGAATTCAATTTAAAGCAACAACAATAGGAACAGTTTTAAACGTTGAAAATTGTGTAAGACACTACAAGTCCTACAAAATTTAAAAACAATTTTAGAGATGGGGAAACTTTTGAAATTATAAAATTCAAATTTTTAAATCTTTGATCGTGTAATAAGCATATCATTATGGTACGTATAAACAACTTTTGTTTCAATCTAATGTAATTCATTTGGAATATTATAATCGGTATAGTATAATAATTTAAAACTTTATAGAGAACTAGAAAGCTCGCGCAACTGACAAAAAAAGTTTTATATATATATATATATATTTTGTAACCAATTCTATAATAAACTGAAATATGTTAATTTATTATTTATTAATAATTCATTAATGGATTAAATTTTTTGCTTATTTCAACGGTTAACTTTCGTTTTCTCTCTCTCTCTCTCTCTCTCTCTCTAACACTCTCTCTCTCTCTCTCTAACTCTTGAAGTCCTTAAAGGAAACGTCGGCGCGCGCGTCTGTAAATGAATTTCACATCAAAGTCATAATCGATAATTTATGTGCCTATTGCCGTTATTAAAAACGGACCAATATGTATAAAAATACGTATAAAAACTCGCCTCAAACGCTCTTTGATTATTTGCACCAGCGATCAATAAAGTGGGAAAAAGTTTTCGAGAAAACGACTTGTTAAGCGGGACGCTTTAACAAGTCTGCCAAAATTTAAATGTCATGCATGAACGAACCTCCGATACGCCATATTTTATGCGCCGTGGATCGAATCACCATGAGTAAGCCTCGAGACTCGTTCGGCTGATATTTTTAACGTGTTCGACGATGTGGGCATGGCGCCGAGGGGTAATCTAGAAGCTTGACCGGGATCTCGGGAAAAATCGTGGAAGCAGCAGCGTCGAGGAATGTAAACAAGAGGAGGCGAGAGAAAAATGCAGGGAGGTGACGATGGCGACTACGTCACGCTCGTGGAATGTTGGGGTCACGTTTAAGCGGACGAGGACGCGTGTCCCGGGAGAGCGAGGAGGAGGTCATTTCGCGAATTGTGCACGGCCTTGGATCTTGCTCGTCCTTGCAGCGCGAGGATCGACGCCGACCTGGGAAGCTTTGCGCCGAGGAGCCCTTGGCACAACTGAGTATTGTTCCGAATCGTGCGAAATCATTAAAGATTTCTGTTAAAGAATCCGCTCTCTATTTACTTGTGCCGAACGCAATCAACGAATTCTTTACGATCATCAGTGCTTGTATTTCACAATCGCTCCTGACGACATCAGTTACCAAATCGTGCTTCTGCAACTTTTGTACATCGAGGTTACGAGCACTGTTTCTGGTTTATTAGAAGGTTCGTTACAAAAGAAGGCTAAACCTACTGGTCTAAACGTGTCAGTGTAGACTTTAGTCAATCGTTAAAATTCAATAAATGTTTGCGTTATTTTGTCGTTACGCGGGTTACATTGGATCTCAATGTCGATACAATATTGAAATTTATTATTAATCTACATTGAGAACCGAGGTACTCATTTTTTCGCATATATCCATATTTTTCTATTGTTTGGATCACTGAAATATACGTGTACAAGCAAACTCTTCAGAATCATAACAGTTTCGTACGACTACGGTAGAAATAGTAACATCGTTAATCTGCGTATTCGTCTACGTCGTCCTATTTAACGTTCAAATTGTAAATCATTCTAGCAATTATTTTTTACTTTATTTCGGGATACAATAAAGGCTAGTTAGGAAAAATCATAAAATTTGCTCCAAAGTAATTTAGTCACTGGGCTTGGCATTTATTCGTAATATGCTTCAGTCTTCGTTATATTAAAGTTCGCATACCACGATATACTGCATTCTCGAACTTTGCATAAAATACAAAGGATAATAAGTTCTTTCCTTTTCAGAATTCTTACGTTTCCTTTCTTCTCGAGGTGTAAGAGACACATGCCTTCTTATTACAAGCTTAAAAATCGTACGTTTAGATTTAATCGTAGTTTCGAAGATTCCATTCAAGGTAATCGCCGTTGGTTGCCACTTTCCTTAGCGAGCGATAAAGACAGTAGTAAATTTCCAACAATGTAATATTAAAACTTATTAAAAAGTGAAATCTTTTTTATGGCCCGCTTGGTAAATTTTGGCGATAAGTAGCAATTTCGGTGATTGTAATGTTATTGGTGAAATTTTGTAAAAATGTTAAAAACGTCGATAACTTTGGTTGCAGTATTATGCTTTAATTGATTTTCAAACGTTTCGTTTAACCCAATAACCCTGTTTTCTATAAAATTCATTAGTATGAACTTATGGGAATTTAAGGATTTATTTTTTGCGAACACTGAAAGAGTTATTTAAAATACGAAAAATTCTTCAGACAACGAACCTATTTGGTCATAAAGTACATTATCGTATTCCATTAATCTTACAAGTATATTTAAAAATAAAAGTTCAGATACCGTGTATTTAAAATGTGCGAACGATAAAAAAATATAATTTTGTAGAACAGTGATGAGTACGAACGCAATCGCTATTGGTTATCGCGCATCAACAAAATTGTCTTTAGAATTAATTAATTTCGAATTTATAATTAGCAACATGAAATATGCGTGAAACCAGCGTTTCATCTGATACGTCGAAAATAATATTTAACCTTCAAAGCCAACAATAGTAGTCAAAGTACACGACCGATAGACTCGCATCGCTAAGACATCAAATTTCTGAGAAACCGTGCCTTCGCGCCTGATTACACACACACACACACCCACACCCACACACACACCCACACACACACGTACGAGATATGAAATATTCGTGTGATTTATAACTATTGACAATTGAATAACACAAGTATGAATTACATGTAAGATGAGATTAAATTGTTATCTCATAGCATGCCATATGAGTTAAGTAATGTATTGTAAATATACGTAAATTGGAATTTTTACGCGTTATTTATATCGCTTTCTTTATAATCACACTGGGTATGTAACGATAACGCGATTAGAATAAAAATTTAACCACGTCGAGCAAAAATTAGGTCTTTTTAAATTTTGCTCGGAAAACTAGAAAATGTTTGCCTACGTTTAGGATACTTTCGGTACTCGAGTAAAATCTAACTCAACTAGCTAACTCTGCGTAAAAAGCATTTTTTCAAAACATAAATCAAGTATTTAATCTCGCTAATTGTGTTTTGTCTCAACTGACTCAGCTACCAGTCTAGGACTCGTATAAATAGAATCATTCGACCAAACTTTGTAAATAATTTGTCAATGCTATTTGGAGCTTGCATTATTCGATTTCTATGTCGATCGGATCGAGTCATGCTACCGAGTTTCACTTCACACTTTTGTCGGAGATCGTTCAACTGCGCGCGTATGCCGTGACTCAATTTTTCATTGAGTAATGTATATTCGAGTTGCCGTAGGCTTCTCTTTAAAAAGAAGAAGAAGAAAACCGAGATTTTTATTTCGGAATGTACCGGAATGTTCCGGAATGTTCCGGAATCCTGCGTAGGATATACAAATTGTAAGGCATAGTAGCGTTCACGTCACTCGAAATGCTGTAAATATTATGGAGGTCGATGATTTATTTAAAAATACCACAGGTACAAAATTATAAATTGTGTTATCGTTACATGCCATCGATCAGGAATGTACATCATTCTTTGTAATTTCACTTGAAGACTGGAATTTCGATAAGATATAAAAGCCCTGAAATAAAATTCAGAAGTTCATTGCTTTGGATAAGAACGAGTCACTCGCTTAATAGAAGAACGTAGCTGAAACGCCTTACAAGCCGAATCATAAAATACATTCAAAATAATTGTACGGATCGTTTCAGCTCGAAAGAATATTTTTGAAATTGTTGCATAAAATGAATGAAAAAGAACTTGTGTGAGTCGCGACCGTTGGAAATTGGACATTTGGAAATTGCGTTTCTCCGCTTTTGCCGAACACGCGTAGGACTGTAAATGCAAACGCATAAGTTTAATCGCCCTTACGATTACAAATAAACATGAAAATATTACGTGTCAGAGTCTTTGATTGTAAAATTATACGTAAAGCACCGCAATGTCGAATGACACGTACGAGTTTGTGAAAAAATTGCATGACTACGCTAAAAGTTCTCGTCCCCCGTCCTGCAAACACATGACGCACTTATTTACATGGATTCTATTCCATTGAAACAATAACGAAACTTAACGACTTCGAACGTCTTCAAAGTCCAGGGTAACCTTGTAACACTTTTATTTAATATAACGATCTAGAATATTGCACATATTTAATCACGCCGTATTCCAAATTGAGACTCGCCGCAGTGCGTTACGTGTGACCGTTCGCCTGATACGAAGTCCCAGTCGCTCCATTACTCTCAAATCTCCAAGCACGATTTTCACCTTTTACAATGTACATCGACGTTAACGGTCTGGCGCGAGTCTTGAAAAATAGTCCTGATCCAATCGAAAAGTATCCCGTGCGCTCGATTATTCGCGTCGCGGTAACGAACCTCATCGGACGCGAGTCGAGTTGGCCGCAAAGGGTAAAAAACGGCGTCCGAGATGCCGACAATTAAATTAATCAATTGGATGCAGAATGAGCATTTAGCTGCGGTATGCGCAAAGGTGCATCGAATTACGTATTCCGACGCGCGTACGTGGCCGCGCGTTCCACGGCGCTTGCGCAACCATTTGACGTAATTTCCCGGGACGTTCCTCGGGAGATGCGCCGCTGTCGCCGCCTTGCGCAATTATCACGAGCGTTATAGGGTTTGCCCTTGGACTTTCGGCAACGGCGTTCGTTTCGAATCGCCAGCCCTTTTACCACCGTCGCAGGCTGCGCCTTATGAAGGGGATTTGCGAAATCCATCGCGGCGCTTTCCTTCCCCGTCACAACCACCGTCCGTCACAACCACCGTCCGTCACAACCACCGTCCGTCACAACCACCGTCCGTCTCTACCACCATCCGTCACAACCACCATCCGTCACTACCACCGTCCGACACAACCACCGTCCGTCTCTACCACCGTCCGTCACAACCACCGTCCGTCACTACCACCGTCCGTCACAACCACCGTCCGTCACTACCACCGTCCGTCACTACCACCGTCCGTCACAACCACCATCCGTCACAACCACCGTCCGACACAACCACCGTCCGTCTCTACCACCGTCCGTCACAACCACCATCCGTCACAACCACCGTCCGTCACTACCACCGTCCGTCACTACCACCGTCCGTCACAACCACCGTCCGTCACAACCACCGTCCGTCACAACCACCGTACGTCACAACCACCGTCCGTCACAACCACCGTCCGTCACAACCACCGTCCGTCACTACCACCGTCCGTCACTACCACCGTCCGGCACCTACGGCGACTCACTCACAGGGAGCCTCGAACATCAAGCGCAACCACTGGAATCCTATTAATTCATTAGTGCGATTCTCAAACGCGTGTTGTTTGAGCGTGCAATGCCATTAACGTGCTCTAACAAAACCTTTCAATAGCATTCGCTCTGCGTTCTTGACGTTCTATTGTTTTCATTACATTTTATTTATTGCTGAGACGTTAAAATGGAAAATAGGTTAATTAATGGTTTAGTCTTTGAAACGGTTTCCTCTTTTAACGTTTGAATTTCAATCTTGTGACGTAATGACGCATAATACTTGGAACGAAATTCGTTTGTCAGGCGCACGTTTCCGAGGCTTTTTTTATTTATTTACCTGCTTGTAAACTATTTTGGAAAGTAAGAGTAAATTATAATTGGAACGTTATTTAATAATCTGTCGCAAAGTCACTTCCCAATATATACATGCATACATACATATATACATGTATGTGCGTATGTATGTATGCATGTACGCACGCATGCATGTATGTATATGTATAAGCTAACTGCTTTCCGAAGAAATTAAATTCGGACAACGAGCACAAGATCAATTATATTTCGAAAATTTCATTCGCTACTGATTGCGCAACGCGAGCATATTTAAATACTTCATAGATCGATCGATTTTAATTCGCAAAGTATTTCGCATGTCGCATTTAATACAAATTTTAATATCGTTTCAAGATAAATTATAACACATACGTTTGAATTCGTGATAATTGCTCCTATTGTTCGTAACAGTCCGATCGAGCAGCGAAACTCAAGTTAAGGCGCAAGTTATATCTCCACATTAATAATCGGCAGCTCGCACAAAAGACAAAAGACAAAAGGCAAAGGACAAGAGGCCAAGAGAAGCTTTATTCCGACGTCGTAATTCGAGAGAATGTTTACGCGTAAACGTGATTTTTCTCGCCTCGTCGAGATGACGTACACGACCTCAAATACACGCTCCGACGTCCGGGAGATATTTTGAAAACGTGCCCCGCGATCGGTCTGAAAAGCAAGCGAAGGACATTTTCTTGTACATCGCATCGGGGGAAACGAAGGTGTGGACAAATTTTCAGACGTCGAGCGCCGCGATTTCCTCACTCGGAGCCCACGCGCTTAGAAATCGTTAAGACTCGCGCGCCGACTTTATCAATTACAAGCGAATAAAACAGACGTACGATTCGTATCGTAAATTCGCTTTGGGATACAAGTATTTTTATGTAGAGCGCATTGCAAGGTTACTCGAAGTGCGGTTGAAATTTCGCGATCGAACGGAGCGTTTAGCATACCTGGAAAATAATTCGCGTTTAATACGAAGCAAGCATCGCGCATTACTCGAGAAATATGCAGGCTGCGATACTTTTGTAAAATATAATAGAAAATAAATGTCTGGGCCAAATTGCACTTGCCTGAATGCGAGAGTATTTAAATAAGTCCTTGAATAAGTTACTAGCTTTCGCGGGGCGAACATTTTATTTTGCGCGTTTGCAGGTATTCTTCTAAAATAAATTACGCTCATTAAAAGAAAAAAGTACACTGCAATTACTCGAAAGGAATTCGTTTAAAATGATTCGCGTGATTCGCGCGTTCCGACACCTCGCTTGGATTGGATTTTTCTAGCGATAACGTACGCGTTCGCGCCAAGAGAATTTTTTGCCTCTCCTTTTGAAAAGTGTCAAGAACGGGACAAGGCGGGACAAGACGGGACAAGACGGGACGAGCGTCGCGTACGGTCGCGATAAGCGAATACTCATCGCCGCATCGATGAAATTTTTTTCCAAAGAGCACGGATATCGCGAGCGCGTCAAACTCTTTGTCACTGCAAGAAATTCGACCGAAACGGAGAATACGTTATAACGTTTCCATCGCAGTATGTAACCGTCATTAGCGTTTCTCGTATATCCATAACACGAGCGAAAACAAGTATGGTATTCGCGTTACGTCGGCCAACTCGGCAAAATTTGAAGCAGATGCATTGTACGGGCCTCGCGAAAGCCAAACCAATAACCACCACCAGCCAACCCCCGCCCCCCGATCGCTGTCTCACCCGCAATTCCCATTTACACCATCGATCGTTTCGCTTACGATTGACTCGCTAACGCTATTGATCTCCTCGCCTCCCGTACGTCCGTCGTTGTCGATGTAGAGTGAAGAGCGGAGTCGATAAATTCCGCGAGGCGAGCGAAAAGCGGGAAAAATAAATAAACGAAGGAGAATCCGCTCGAGTCTCGTTCCTTTGTCAGGCTCGTACGTAGCCTCGGTTGACGCTGACTCGCCTGACTCGCCTGACTCGCCTGACTCGCCTGACTCGCCTGACTCGCCTGTCCAAGAGCGCGAGAAGTTTTGCGGCGACGGTGCGGCATTTTGCGTGACCTTGGCATACCGTGGTACGCGAGCCACGTAATCGCGCGTTCAGCCTTTGATTTGTCGCAGTCCGCCGAGGCGGCGATGGCAAACTTATGCGCTTCTGCGTTTCTGCGTCCTCGGGCTCTTGCAGGGGCGTACACGTGTGCCAGTGATCTAGAGATGCACCGACCTCACTCCTCGTTTAAAAATGTCGAGCAACCTCTTAGCTCCGCTGTCTCGCGAACAACTTTGTCGGCTGTACTTGGGCTTCGAGAGAATCCGACTCCTCGAACCTTATCGATTTCGCTATCGTTATCGCTGTCGCTCTCCACGATCGAATGGCTTGCTGTTATGAAAACCTAGTTGGGAATATTAAAGGAGCAAAAAAAAGCTCCGTGAGAATTCACAGTCCTCTAGGCGAACGACTGCGAATGAATCTGAATCTGTAAACATCATTGGGTAAGGAACGTATTCAAATTTAATGGAAGAGTTGTCAATGATGCTTGGGTAGCTAATGAATTTAGCTAATGGGATAGCGACTCTGATACTTTTCGCGTCAAACTGTTATTAGTTATTAGTTCACCTAGGGACGTGAACGAATAACTGTGTCACGGTCATGAGTGTAATTGAGTTTGCTTCGCTTTTTTCAATATTTGGCTTATCTAAATAAAAGCAATCTTACATTTATCGTTTTCAAGGCTAAGCAATTACGAAGCTGCAGCTTAATGGTATTTTGATTAACGGTAAACGTATCAGTGGTATTCAACATTCTTTTTATATCGATTAATGATGACGCGCAGTTATTGCATTCCTTGTTCAGACTCCAGTATATTGACATCTTTACTTTCGCCTTAAATTTGTAAGTCTTTCCTTGGTTAAATCCATGGCTTTATCGGTTAACATTCATTTTTAAGCTCTTCGAGCTTTTTAAACTTACGTTTTTCAGAAATCCAACTCGCATGGTGTAACCGAGCATCTGCTTGGTTAATAGCGGATGTTGTGCCTGTTTAATAATTTATTTGCGCTTACACGGATTCCGCAACGTTCATTGGCGCGCTTACAATTGCACATATCGTGCATCGCGTTGCGCGCAATTGTGTTTGCTAAGGCCAAGGGCGGATCTTGCATCGTTTGCTCAAGAGCCACGCCAGCGAGTACGAATGCAGCTCGATGACGATGACGATGACTCTTTTAATTATTTTCATTTACTCTCGCTATGTATTTTTTACCTTTCAACATTTTTTTCCCCACAATCGATGAAAAGAAAGCGAACGTTTTTATAGGCGTAGTCGCGTATAAGCCGTTGCATCGATATCCGCGGAGATAACGTTCGAAGATTTTACATCCTTAAAACTTTCCGATTAGAATTATGTCAATTATTTCTCGACACGCGCGCGCTATCTCGATGAACTTTTTTCTTTTAATTAGCTACTTGGGCCGAAATGTACGACGAATACGCGGTATATTTAAAAATAACCTAAAATAGCTAACGTAATGGTTCGAGATGTTGACGCTACGCTTCACCTTTTGTGCGCGAAAAACGAGTCGAATTTAAAAATGCAGTCGATCGAAAAACGCTCGAAAAACTTTCAAAGTCCATCTGAAACGCATCCGTTAATATCGGTTGCGCGTATCGGTCGTTAGTAGTGAGTTTCAATAAATCGATCCCGGATAAAATCCAATAAAAAGGCTCCTTATTCAAGGGCAGAAGGAATTCGAGGATCGGTTGGTACGAAAAACTTAGAGATAAAAATGCGGGCAAGGGGGTAGGCGCAGCGAGCCGCGATTATTCCGTAACGCCGGCATCGGCGCCCGTGTGCGTCCGTGTGCGTATGTGTGCGACCGGGCACAAAGGACGCCTTCCCTCGCGGTCGCCCCTTTACCGTACGGTACATCGGCGATGCAGCCATTTTATTACGGTAGGGGCTACCGCTGCTCTCGCCAACGGGACGAACTCTCCTACGGAGACTTATCTCGTTACCTTCTTCTCCTCCGTCTCTTTATCCTCCCTCGTTTTACACGCGACGCGCGTACCTATTTTCTTCCTTTGCCGCGATGCTGCTGTCGTGGACTTTGGCGGGCTCCTCGCAACGGCGCTGGCGACGCGATGTACCGTTCCAAGGCCTCGATACCGTGGCCTTTGGCTCCTCGAGTTCGAGGGGATTACGCCGTCACGGCGAGTGCACGCGTCTTCGTCTTTTGGTCCGTTGAGCGCGGTAGATGCTTTACCTCGCTCTACCGATCCGCGGCAAAGGCTCGATCGATAAGGGAATCGGGGCGAGAGCCACGAGCTTTGCAAAATTCCCGGCTTCCTGCATTTTAACGGACTGCCAAAGGGGCAAAAGAGACATCGGTGCAGTTTTGGCGAGCCTCCAAAGTTATCGCAAAGAATGTCTCGCGATTATTGTCGAGGATACCTGCACGTCGATGGCGAATCGCGGGACAAGTGCGGGAAAATTGTACGATTTACGGATAAAGCTGAATCGGACGCTCGTACACGAGCAATCATAAATGCTTAACTATTCCAGTAATAAATAAATTAAGCGAGATAACGCGACAAACGACAATATCAAAAGTACGAAAATATCTAGTTTCTTAATGCTATAATATCCGTCTGATATGTGAATAGGCAATGTTGTGTAACGCGAGGAAATATTCGGCTTAAGTCGCGTATTATAAAACGAAGCATCGCACATCCAACGTCCAGCCGCGAACTCGCTCTTCTTCTTTCTTGTGAACGAAATGCGTTGACTTCGACGGTGACGTTGAATCCGTACAAGTACGTCACAAGCTATTGCAAACAGCAAGGGAAGCGCGAAGAAACTATAAATGGATCATAAGTCAACGCGCATTACATTTGTCATTTATTAACGACTTCGAGCTACTCGTCGCCGCTCGAAAGATTTTTTGAAAGATCGAGGGAAAAATTTACGGTCCCGCGCAAGTACACCGGAATGCCTTAGATATTAATAAATCGCGTTCAAACGTCAACGAGCGAAGCCGTGACTTTAAATACCATAATAAGCGAGCGACGCGTGGCCGTTGATTGAAATTATCGTTTATTGAAATTATGTAGTTTATGAAATTAAGCAAGTTAGACGAACCACGACGAAAGCGGCGGGTGCGTCGAGTTCGCGAACCCATTCGGCGAAATTCCGCGGGCACTCGGGTCTTTACGTAAGGCGGTGGTGCGCGTGGAGAAATCCATATTCCCGCGGGGGCGTTTCAAGTGCAACCGCTTTTACCGAAGGTGCACGTGTGTGTCCGCCCGCGGCCCGAGGAATTCGCGACGAAAGCTAAAAGCCACGGGATATTTTATTTTAGAGGCGCGCCCCGACTTATCCGCGACTCGTTCGCCCAGCTGCTGCTGCTGCTGCTGCTGCTGCTGCTGCTGCCGCTGCCGTCGCCGGTCGTCTCCTTCCGTCGCGTCGAGGCTCGTATGACGTGCCGCTGGATTTTTTGCGCGCCTCGCTGCTTTCGATAGCTGTATTTTCTCTGCCGGCGGCAATCGTTACTTCCCCGAGAACTGCTGCTCTTCTTCGCGTGCCGCCTCTCGAGAGACGAGACGCGCTTTGTCGAGGTGCGCTTTCAATTCGACCAAGTACTCGCGTAAAAGATCAGACCGGACAACGCATTGTTTAAACATACCCTCGCTCTCGCTTTAAGTTGCATCGATCTTCATCGCTCTTCGCGACAAATATCCTGTCTTGTAACGAGTTCGCCGAAAGGTATCCCCACTCGATATTTCTCCGATGTAACAAACCAAGTGGGGGGGGGAGGACGCTTGTTCGGCTCCGTCCGTCAAGACCTCGCGTCATTTCCACTTCTTCTTGGGAGTGCTCGAATAATAAAACGTGCAAGGAAATCCAGTTCCGTAGCAATTCGCGAATGCCCAAAGGAAAGATGAGGATCGTCTCGTCGAAAAAAACTTCGTCAAAAAGCCCCGAGTCGAAAGGATAAAAAAGAGAAGTCGAGGTGGAAACGAAGAAAAAAGCCGAGCAACAAAACGAGAGAGGGACCGCATTCCAGCGACACCGAAGTGTACATTGTAATCGACGACGAGTCCGTTTCGTGCTCGTGCGACTTTATGTACGTTCTTGCGACTACCGCGGTGCCCTGTAATTTGCAAAGTGTTGCGAGCCGTTTGACGTATCCTCTGATTCGTGCGACAGCCAATGAACGTCCGGAGACCGAAGAAAATAATGAAGAGAGACGGCGACGATCGTCCCTTAAAGAGTCCATCCATGTTCCTAATAACGTCGCCTTCTTTTTCTCCCGGTTGATGCATCGCGCGTCATTCGCGATTTCTCGTCTACCGAGAAAAAGATAAAGCGCTGAATAAAAGGAAGCGAGACCGGTCGAAAAAATGCAGCATCCACGGGCGCTATCGCGATATCGACTAGATTGCTTTTCAAGGATCCGCTGCAATCGCCGTCGCCGCTCTTGCAAACCCACCCAAACTCGTACCTCGCTTTTCCCTTTTCTCTTTTCTCTTTTCTCTTTTCTCTTTTCGCTGCTTTTCTTTTGCTTCGTTATATCGCGCGATCCCTTTAGCTCGTTCATTCGAAATGTAAATAAACTCCGTCGCAGCAAAATGTACAGAAATGTTGCAATAGCGATGATCAGCCGAGCCACCGGCTGTCGAAATTTTTAATTCGAAAATTTAACCGCGGTTCTTTGTCGTGTGGGAACGATGCTCCAGCGAGTTGTAGTTACAGTTTAACAGTTTAAATTTCGCCACATTTTTCCAACAGACAAAGGAATGGATTGTTAAGTAGTCGTTGGTGTTAAAGCTGTACATTATAACGCTTCTAATCGCCGGTTGCCGTCCGAATTGCCTCTTTAGAGTCCAGGAATGACTACCGCGTAAAACCGTCCTTTTTCAATGTTTTACGCTTTTGAGACTAAATTTGCCATTTTAACTTTAAGCCAATGCGAGCGAATAGTCATGATTACAAATTACTCGAGCCTTAAAAGTTTAGCAAAAATTACTAAATTACTATACTCTCTTGCGTAATGCTTCAGTTGTAAGCTTTGCAGTGTTTGCAGTCTTTACCAAGAATATCCTTGTGATGCGAAAGCCGTATCGGAAAGATTGAAACACTTTTTAAATCGTACCGGTAGAACGATCGCACACAATTCCGTCGAGATAACGCACAAATTTCGTAGATTTCGATCAATAGTCTCAAGAGCTATTTACTAATATTACTTTTCGCTTCTTCATTTTCGATTACTTCGAGCCATTTTCGTCGCGAAAGCTTTCAGTTTTAACAAAGGTATTCTACTTCTTATAAAATACTAAATTAAAAAAATGCCCTTTTTCACGAAAACAGCCGTAAGGACGTAATTCCCGAAAATGAAAATTATTTTACAATTTCATTGATTATCTTTCGAGAATATAATAATGCATTTAGGAACGGTCCAAGATTTAATATCGATATTAAATGTTCCTGGATCTTATTCGTCAGTTGCAACATTGTTAGCGTAAGGCAGCTATTCCAATTTTACATCTGCATGATAATGAAATAATAAAGTATGTTTTGCACAAATACAATAGAGGTAGAACGAAAATTCGTAAAATTCTAATAAAAAAAAACTCTACATTCTTGCAGAAATTTGTTATTGGGAATCAACGATACAATGATATTTTTTGTTTCCTCCATTTCAATATTGCGCACTTCAAATTCACAAGTAGAGTACTTATTTTCTTACGTATAATTGCCTTATTGTCCGCTAATTCGATGGAATTCTTTAGTGGTTAAAAAAATTATACAATTGTTTATCATACGGACAAATCGGATTCTTAATACTTTGCATGATCATATTAACGCGTAATATCATTCCATTAAAATCAATGATCTTCGAGGCATTAATTAAATATGTAAATATATAAATATATGTAATAAAGTAATTTTCTTCGAGGCATCGACAACGAAGAAGTTTCCGATTTTAATGATGAAATAGCAGGCTTTCAAAATGTCGTTGTAATATCGTTAAAAATGTCTTATTCGGTGGGTCGTTTGTACGAATGCTCCTAGCAGTGTATAATTGTAACCGGAGGCATACATAACTCGCAAAGGTTAAATTACTATAAAATTTGCTTGCCTTCTCAAATTTGTACTCAATTATCTCGGATACGAAATAACTTTTTTTTCTCACAGATAGATGTTGTGCTAACATTGTGATCCGATCACAACGTCAAGGTACTTTACGTTAAGAAAACGACGATCACACCTACTTTTAAATTTCCACACGCGTACAAAACACGTATCTGAAGCACATTCGCTCGCGTAGGCGAACCATTTAAACGACTCCTCCGAGTTCCCGAATCGTACGTCAAACTTTCTGAACGTAACGTTATTATTCATAAATTCGTGAACAAATCTCAAACGGCAAACGGCAAACGGCGCTACTTGATTTACTCTCGAATGCGCGTTGCCTTCAAAGTGGATCGCAGTTCGACGGCCATACCTCAACACGCTACTGAGCATAGCCGCGAGGCGAGGATGAGCGACGAGGTGATGCAGCACGAGGTGAAGCGCGCGTGCGTGCGCAGCATCACCGGGAGGAGGTGCAGGCATGCCTTACACGGCACACATACGTAAGAGGCGATTTCGATGCGTGTCGGAATGCCAAAGCGAGGAAGGTTCGCGTCACGGCTCGTCGACGCCGCGAGGACGCGCCCCGAGGACGATAATTAAACTGTCCTTCTCTAGAGCGAGGCAAAGGTGGATACATCGAGCTTAAGGAGCCACCGAAAAATGTACGCACGAGGAGGCAGGGAGGGAGCGCCGATCTCGCACCACTCGCGAGATCATTTCTTTTCCGGAAATAAGAAGCGTCGGAAACCTATTTTCGCAGTTTCGCGAGTACGCGCAACTAAAGTACGCAAAGGAGCTAATCGAGCTAGTTCGCAGGATTTTTCAGAGACTGTTGTTTCGCTGCGAATGGCAGCGACCCTCTCGCAGTTTTATAACAAATGTTTTCGAAACTACTTTCACTTGCTCGGCAATTTTAAATGCGTTTCATAAATAACTAATGTAAATGCACGTTGCGAAGGAAATTTAATCGTTGAGTGCGCTTAGTCGTACAGCCAGAACTAGGACAAAAATCCGAATGGCTCTGAATGCTTTTAGATTAAAATTATGAACATTCCATCGAATAATAATAGTTTGCACGCACTTCGAGGGGAACGCCTGCGTCGTTATTAAAAGATTGCTCAATTTCTCGATGTTTATAAGACAAAGCGCCCAAGAAATATTCTTATTCTTTTTCGTAACATTATTTTTAAATGCCAGGTTGCTCGATCGACTTTTCGAGTCGATGAAGGAAACGCAAAAGAAAAAGTAAATGCAAAGTTAAAGCCAGACCATTAAAGTGTTTACCTGCGTAGATACGCGAGTAGAATACAATTTTAACTCGAGCATTGTCAGTCGCTCTACGGGGAATTTTTTTTCCTTTCCTTTCCTTTCCTTTCCTTTCCTTTCCCTTCCTTTCCTTTCCCTTCCTTTCCCTTCCTTTCCTTTCCTTTCCCTTCCTTTCCTTTCCTTTCCTTTCCTTTCCTTTCCTTTCCTTCCCTTTCCTTCCCTTTCCTTCCCTTTCCTTTCCTTTCCTTTCCTTTCCTTTCCTTTCCTTTCCTTTCCTTTCCTTTCCTTTCCTTTCCTTTCCTTTCCTTTCCTTTCCTTTCCTTTCCTTTCCTTTCCTTTCCTTTCCTTTCCTTTCCTTTCCTTTCCTTTCCTTTCCTTTTTAAATTGCTTTTCGATTATTATGTCCGCTGCGCGGAGCGTGATCCTGGTTCCTTTCGAGAGAATATCTGCGTTTTCGTGTAAAAAATTGAATATGCGGGATTGGCCGCTTTAACAGTATGTAATTATTATGGACAGCTCTGATAACATTATTATAGTCATCCGAAAATCAGGCCAACGGTTTGCTTTTTATTCCCCTAGGTTATACACTAGGTGTACGGCTGCCGTGAAAATTTAGATGTCC
The DNA here is from genome assembly GCA_018907045.1 of Wiebesia pumilae. Taxonomy (NCBI): domain Eukaryota; kingdom Metazoa; phylum Arthropoda; class Insecta; order Hymenoptera; family Agaonidae; genus Wiebesia; species Wiebesia pumilae. The sequence goes on from JACCHZ010000127.1 coordinate 7,931,196, forward strand.
ATGGTCTTAGGACTGCAAACGAAATAAATAAGCGCTCATTGATCAACGACAATGAGCGTGCGCGTTATATATTTAAGTACAACTTTAGTTGCGATACAATTAACTTGAGACGTAAGTCAAATTACAATGACTGATTAAATTATTGTTAAAATGTTTTTCATTTACGTAACGCATTTTATTGTAATCGAATTTAATAACCTTCCTTCCAAGTTGCAAACGCTTACCTCGAGAAAATGCAATCTTGCAAAAATTGGACGAGAGATAATGTTGAATTACTCCTGATATCTCAAAGATATAGTACGTATTTTTATAACGGGATTCATAATCAGTGCATAGTTGTTGCCTATTTCGAAGTGGAGGGAGTAAAGTCAACTCGTTAGTAAAGTAATAAATGACCTTTTTTTTGAAAACGTCACGAAAGGAATCAAAGGCTTTGAAAGAGAAAAGTAATGGGCAATCAAAGGATGAAAAAAAGCTCATTGACTTGAAAAAAATTATTAAAATTGAGAGATTAGAGGCCTTACTAATTATCTAAAAACCTTCAAGTACATCGTCTTTATCGATGGACTTGGAAGTCGTTTCCGTTTCACGAACTCGTATTGATGTTTGCGTAATTGCGTAGCCGCGGAACGATTAAGAATTTCATTTATCGGCGAGGATGTGATCGACAGTAACGGTTCGCGTGTTACAAACACGTGCGAGCACGAAAGAGTCGCAATTTCGGGCTTCTGGCGCGAGTACGAAAAACGTTTCCAAGCGTCATAACATGCAATTATTTCGGAATGTTGCTGCCTCAGACACACGATTCGCATTTTTCGTCTCGACTCGGAGCCCGAGCTCTTTCGAACGTCCACTTTTTTGTTACTGTCCTTGGTTTTTAATGGAGGATACGATACGATTGCAAAGCCGTAGTAGATTTTACGTTAAGTAATCAAATGCGCTCGTTTAGAAACTTTCTTTTCGCGGATATGACTTCCATTGAATAGAAAATTAGCGCCAATTTTATCCTTAACCTATTCACGTTCATAAGAATTCATCGAATACAATTAAATATTTAATTGTATTGGAATTACTTGGCTTGGTAATTTTGATTTATAAACTCATTAATCAAACGACATTAATTATAATTTTTGCATTTGAGCGCAGTTTTAAAATTGCGCTTAGTGTAACTATTACGTATAATTGCGAGGCAATTACTCGAATGCTTCGAGAAGTGCCATTGAAAAAATGTTTCTCAGAGATGTTTTTCTAGTGGAATTTCTCGAGGCGTTCAATTATTTGTTTGAAACTTCTTGCAATGATAAATCACGGGTACGCAACGTTGAAAAAGCCTTTCGAAGTTCATCGATATTGCTATTTTATAAGGTTTCTTATGCAGCTGCTTTAGTATAGAGTAATTATAAACAATAATTAATCAATGACATATGTTACTATTTTAATTAATTGTATTAAACGCCTTGCTTTTGTAGATTAACGCGAGACGCAATGCATTTAAGCATTGTTTCGTAGCGAATACTGTTACTCTTTTGGTACGTGGCGTGAAATCAGCAAGTTACCGGGAAAAAATCTATCGTTACATTGACGCCCTTCTGAAGGCTTTGATTAATCGATTAGCAACTTAATATAGTTGGGAATCACTGTGGCCACGACTTTGGCCACGACTTTGGCCACGATAGAATAAAGAAACCCTTAAAATGAGCGACAGACGACGCTCCAGACCGAACGAGGATTCTCATTAAATAGAAAAAATCGAAAATATTCAGTTCGTTATTTCAATTACACCTCTCGTTGTGCGCTGTTACGCATAATTGCGCAATCGTGTAATATAAATTAAGTATAAAAATAGCGGCAACGCGTTCATAATTTATGCGACCTTTTGTAAAGAATTTGTCGTCGTCGTCATCGTCGTCGTCGTCGTCGTCGTCGTCGTCATTCAGGAAGAAGACAAATTAAAAAGACACAAAGGCATTTTAATACAAAACATCTATATTTGCGAGAATTTCGTTCTACCGTAGCCTCATTGTCATTTTAAAGTGACATTCTAAAGTGACATTCTAAAGGATTATAAAAATATTTACAATTAGAAATATTGATACGATGTCGAGTTGTAATTAAATCGTGCTCGAGTTTCACTTACGTGTCATCACACTGACTCGTTATTTCGGAAATTCGGTTGAAATTCGGTTGAAAATCGCGCTCGGGCACATTCTCAAAAGCAACACGACCTTTTCAAAGTCCTTTAAAGAGTCTTGTAATATCGCGGGATGAATCGCGGGGTGAATCGCGGGATTATTCTCCTGCGTTTGCTCGCAGCTACGAAACTAGCTGCTGCCTGCTAAATTAGCGCCCGTAACGAAAGTCCCGACAGAAAGAAAAAAGGCAAATTACAAGCCTGTTCATGACGTACGCAAATCATTGGCACGCACTTGCGGAATGAAAAGGAAAAACAGAGCGTGCGGTTGAAGTGGTGGTGGGCATCGTCGAAAGGGGCCGAGTTATCGCAATCGCGTCGGCACGAAGCAAATGCGGGCGTCGTTATCTGCACCGGAAATTCCGGGAGAGGAGTGCGTGCAGGAGGCGCGAGGATTCGCCCGGAAACGGGCATTCCATTCTTGGCCGTGACGTTGGTTCGTTTTTTTTTATCGGGCGATGTGCGAAATTCGCGCGCTCGCGGACGCCTCGTTTTCCCTTTTTTGCCCGGACGTCGCCAAGCGAATGCACGAGGAATGGGTACGAAGTTCGCGTTACTCCCCTTTTCCTTGGTTCCTTGCTTCCTTGGGGAATAACGCGCCGGCTGATAGTTTCCCCTTTTTTTTTTTTTTTTTTTTTCCTCTCCTCCTCTCAAACTGCTTATAAAGCCGTTCCCAATGCATGTATAATGAATGCGCAGAGTTTTGAAACGAACGCTCTTTAATACATTACTCGCACACGTTCCTTCGCGCGCTTAGAAAAAAGGACTATTATTAAATGCTGATATTAAATTTTTCTTTGAATTATGAAATAATCGAGCGTTGCTGCTTAATACTGCGAAACCTGCTTAATATTGATAAGTTCGCGCCGGACTTATAAATAAATTAGCAGATATTACTGTGGTTCGAGCTGTTATAGAGCATCTAGTGGAGTTCGGTTGAATCGACTAAATCTTTTGAAATCAAATTACGCTGTTCTCTACTTTGCGAAGGAAGTTTTCATTGATTCGCTTGGACGTTTTATGCGAAAGCTTACGTGGAGGCAAAGTAATATCGAGTCTATATACGTAAAGCACATTTACAGTTAAAAATGAGACTGATATTGCTGATGAAATCACAGCAAAGGCCTAAATGTTAATTTCATCTTTATCTCGATGCAATAAATATTTTGTACGCGATCGTTAATTTATTGCCGAAGTAGTTTTCTTTTCTTTTCTTTTCTTTTCGAAAAAAAAAATAACTTCTTCACTACTTGATGATGTTTTCCTCGTTAACTTTCACTTTCGATTACTCTTTTCTTTTTAATATTAATCGGCAGGAAACTTGTTAAGCAATAATTAGCTTTGCGGTTAAACAGTTTTAAATTAAACATTCGCTCTCGTTTTTCGTACGCTTATCTCGTTTGATTATAAAATATCAATCATCTGCTTTCAAGCACTTGACAAACACACAAAGTCAAACAAAAACTTAAAATATTTTATATTTGGTTATTGAACAATGCGGTAAATCTATTTTTCCATGGATTCTATTGCACTCTACTTGACTGTCTGTCATTTTCACATAGTTATTTTAAATGACTTTTTGGATTATGTAAAAATAAAAATAGGTTACTTCACTGTTCAAAAAATCTAAGATATCAATTTCAAATGGGTGGCAATACTCATTGGAATTTGACTCTAAAATATATGCATATGTCCGTATAGAAGGAGCAACATCAAAGTCACGTCTCCCTCGTTAAAACAATTGAACGCCTATTTCCTATTTTCCTTTATTATCGCATTTTAGGCTATCATTGTTTCTAAAAATACTCATATCACTTATCGGAGAAAAATTTCAACGATAGCGTCAATTTTTATAATTTGGCATCAGTTTTATTTTACGTTACTGTAACTTTAAGCAAATACATTACAAAATACTCGCTTTTAGAGATTTTCTTCTCGGATTCGTACTGCGTTGAACTTCTTTAAATTCGACGTTACTTTCATGAGTATTTTTAAATTATTTTTTATTGCTTATTTTGACATTCTCAATCAGAAAATCTACGTTCAATTATGTATTTCACAATTAATCGTTATTAGTCATGTAACTCGATGAAACGTGTCCAGAGGGAAAGTCCACAGAAAATTAAAATTTGAACTGGAAAATTGGATTTGTAATGTTACCGGTAACTTTTGATACAGCGTGCATAATTTCACAATTTCTATGAAACAATCGCTTAAAATTGATGAAATGTAAAGTACTTTGGTGTTTATTAAAAATGTACACCCAAGCCACTAATAATTATTAGTCATAAAATATTCGAATGGGTTCTGCAAAGACTTCTCACAAGTAGTCGTCTTAATTATTTAATTAAATTACTTTAGAGTACAAACTGTATGCCTATTGATTCGGTAAAAAAGGTATAAAAAAAAAAAAAAAAGTCAATCGTAAGTTAATTTAGAAGAATTAGCTTCTTACCACGTAAGAAGCTAAAAAACATAAACATGTTCCATTTTACATTTGCAATAATGTAATGGTAGAAACGCGTTCCTCGTTTTCATATAATCACTTATATACGTTTTCTGCAATGTCCAACGCTTTTATCATACCTCCACAGACACAAAGATTTTTTAAAACAAAGGGCTAAACGCCCGCTTCTAATGATCACATATCGAAATACTTGCTAAATCTCCTTTAACATCTCCTCGATAATTCACCCAGAAACATCCAAGGAGGAGGAAGGTTAAAACGGCTGCGTAGAAAATATGAACAGCGTCAATTTGTACAAGTGAATGTTAAATGTAAATCGGTAACGATCGAAACGATCGAGCGTGCGTCGGCTCGCCTCTTTTTCTCCCTTCCACCTCCCGCGATAAGCAGGTGTAGCGCTGCGCAAAAGTGAATACGATCGTTGTTCTGCTTGCAGGTTTACCAAGCCCCAGACCTTCGCAGACTGCATCGGCAACGAGCTTCCACTCGGTTGGGAGGAGGCCTACGACAAGCACGTGGGCGCTTACTACATCAATCACGTTAACCGTAAGTACATGCAGCCAGTGGTCCGCTCTTATTTCATTCGACTCGCATTATGCGAGCTATGCCGCGAGGCCATCCTCGGGACCCATTTCGGCAGCTGCCGGTCGGTCGACTCGCTCCCAAGGGCGACCTTAAGCGTGGCTTCGTTAGAAGGGGAGCACGAGCACCTGTGGACTATTAACGATGCCGCTCTTTGCGAAACGACGGCGGACTCTTCGCAAGGGACGAGTCCGTGCCAAACCCTTAATGCCGAGCTCCTTTTTACTATTGTTCGCGATAACTTTGTCCTTTTCTCTCGTTTCGAGCCAAACGAATACCCTTTTTGTGTACAACGTCTTGAAATAGTAAATTCACTTGCAGTGTTCGGCCGGGTAAGTCGCTTATGCAGCGAACTTACGAATTTGTGGCTTTACAAACGAATTAAACCTTTGGAATTGAGAGGGTCAAGTTTTCTGCTTAATAACGATAAATGAAGTACCACAATTGATTTGCTATACCATAACTGCTTTAGCTATACGTTTTTTTACGATATTAATCCGATATTAAACAGTGTTATACGCGATGATAGTTCGAATGCGCACGAGTACGAAATTCGTGTACTTGAATTTGCAATATATTTTGGGGAAAAAATGTTAAATGACAATTTGCTTTGAAAGAGAAGGCAACGAATTTATACATTTTCCTTTGATACGTTTTAAATATAAAATTATATTAACTAAATTCATCTTCGTTTCGTAATCTCAGAAAGAATATTTATAACGTCATAAAAGAGAAGAATCATCATGAATTACACAAGCCATAGGTGGCTTGTGTATATTTTTAATGAGCAATTTTCAAATTTGAATAAATGGAAAAATATAATTTTTAATAAATTACGGACCGATGGAAACATTGGGCCATAATAATAGCAATTACATTTTTCACGATATTACATTATCGGGCTGATAAATTGGCGAAAAAAGCGCGGTATAGTTTGTTTATTCAAGTTTACTCAAATTCATGTTCAAGCGAACGAAGGATTCAAATATAATTCAATAAGTTTAAACGAGGCGCATTCGTCCTATTTTCTTTGTAGCTGCACAAAAGCGGGAAGTTCTCGAATAACGTAGTTTTACGAATAAACTGTTATATATCAGGATCATTTTAATTTCTTCCAGAAACGACACAACTCGAGGACCCTAGACAAGAATGGCGTGCCATTCAGGAAGCCATGCTTCGCGAATATTTGCAAACCGCACAGGACGCACTCGAGGTGAGTTTCGACAATCGTTGTATTACATTTTTTTCGTTGCTTCAACGAGTCATTCGCATTATATTTATTATAAGTTAACGATTATAAATGATAAGCATACGAAGCCTCCTTCATCACTCGAGCCAATAACAAATTTGTGTAGTGCTTTGAAATAACCATTATAAACACAACTTGGCATATATACATTTATCGATTATTAATGATCTTTTAAAGGAATTTGCTTATACGTTTTAAAGAATGTGTTCGTTTAAAGGCAAAGCGATGAAGTAACGGATAATTTTGGAATTACCAATCTGAAATACGTAAAATGCCCGTATTCTTGAGAAGTCGTACCGTAACTCCAAATTTCCATTTCAAGAACGCGATAATCCTTTTTTTCCCGGCCTCAATACCAAAACGTACATACGTAGGCACATACGCAGCAAAAATAACACTTGCACGTATTCGCTTGTTTTCGTAAATTGAAAATGCCAACTTCACGCTTGCCAATGGTCGTGGAAAGACACATTTTTTCGCGATTCGAAAAACTCATCCCCTTCTTTGTCTCCTTCTTTCTACTCCAGCCCGAGCAAAAAACAACGTAGACGCGTTTGCGCGCAGTGCAAAAAAAGACAAGCAAAGGATTTAAAAAAGCGACTGTGGTGGAGGAGGAGGAGGAGGAGGAGGAGGAGGAGGAAGGCCGAATATTTACGACACGGTTGTGCTTGCGGCGCGGCTGTATGTCGGCTTGGCACAAAGGGAGCGAGAGAGAGAGAGAGAGAGAGCGAGAGAGAGAGAGAGAGAGAAGAGGAGCGCAAGTCCAAGATTATACGCGCGATGCAATTTATCATCGGCAGCGTTATAAAGCGATTGCGGATTCACTTAGCGAACTTAAAGTTGGTAGTCGAAACGCTGAAATAAGTATCGTTTTTTCCCTCGGTCTCCATCCATTTATATACTTTTCTCGCGAAGAGATTAGCACGTGAGAATGCAGGGAATATGTATGTGTATGCATCGAGGGTGTTATCTTTCTTTCTTTTTGCGGGCGATATTTTCAGTTAGAGAGTTTTATGTTAATTGAATTAGTTTAATGGGCAGCATACTTCATGCGGGAAAAATAAATCGAATGAATACCTAAATTTACAGTGAAATCATTTGAAAGCTCTCAAAGGTCTTTTTTAGAATTTGAAAGGATAATCGAATGTCATTTCACATGGAATTCATAAGAGATGCCCAATAAGTGCGAAAGAATTCCAAAAAAATTCCTCCCAATTTCCCATCTCATTTCATAATACATGCGTGCATGCAGTTCAAAATTAATTCTTAAAAAATTCCCTTCATTTATTAACATAAAAGTTTTTATGTTAATTTTATGAAATTCGCTAAGAATGTCAGTGAGTCGTAAAGTTCTTTTAGCAAACCATGCAGAAGATGTAAAAGATGAGAGAATCTTTTAAGATCGTAAAATGAATTCTTCATAAACTTTTTTGTTATAAGTCCATAGATGTACGAAAATTAGAATAAGGCAACTATGTCGATGGGATTCGATCGAAATCAATATAGAATATTAGGAAAAAAATTAATATAGAATAATTAGAGATAATATTGTTAAATTGTTAGGACACGATGGAAGTTCACATTTCTTTAAATATGGGTATGCATATGAATACGTAAATGTACTCGTAAAGGAACATCCATCCATTTGCCGACGGCAACCAAGTTGCAGAGCGTATACCCTTCCGTTGCCGAACATCCCGTTACGCCGAAAGAGTACCCCTGCACTCCTGCACTCCTGCATTCGATGTACCTGATGGTAAAACTTTGTGCGCGCTTCGTGCAAGCTCCTGCTTTTACAGCTAAGGATACACGTCAGAAATCAGACCTGACATCCGTGATGGTAGCGGCATTCAGTAAAGGAATAATTCGTTATAGTTATCGAAGGAAAATTAAACGACTGGGAGATATTGTAAAGAGTTAATAATCTCTTATCTAGGAATACGTTCATGATCATATTTATTAATAGATTAAACTTTCCAATCCTTTGTCACGGTTTCGCGTTGACTCGTCTTATCGCGATATCTTCAACCGAATATAAGCAGATGTCGTATAACGTCAGCAAATACCGATACGTTCTGCTTGTCTTCGGTAACGGACTCGCGATATTTGACTTGACTTTATAAAAGTCAATCCAATAATATACATTATTCGTCTTACGTAGCGTCACCGCTAAACTCCATCATCCGCTCACCGATCGTTTTATAATAGCCAAGACAAGTAGTATCTTCTTAAGTTGGGAAGATTGATCCTTTAAATTTTTGAAGTCTAGGTGGTATTTTTGCTTTATTCGTCGAGTACCGTTGAATTTGATAGAGCATTCGATGTAATCGGTACAGGCTACTTGTACCACGTCTTTGCAATTCATTTGCAGACGCTGATTAACCGTGATGTCAGCTACGTCTACTGACGCCAGAGATCTAATTCCAGCTAGTATTACGCTTGCCACCTCTAGAGATATGTGCTTCTTTGAATCTTTCGGTACAAGCTTGTCATCTTCCTAGGTTTCTAATACGGTCTTGTAACCCCTTACGACAGTTACTCCTAAATAGCACATAACTTCCAAATTTCGTAGGATCTAATTCGAAGTACTTTCCACGCGTCTACTTGAAATAGCAAGTACACGTACTTAATGAGAGGAAAACTCATACCAATGGCCGTACGTGCTCTTTAACCCTAAACCGGTATCAGGTTTTTCCCGCGAGGTCCGTGATGCCCTTGGGTCGTACAGCGATTTGATACTACAGACCTTAATCCTAACTAGCAGTTGCTATCGTGCCATTTGTTCGCTCTCAACGTAAACAGATTGTCTCGGCTGCGAAGTCAGTTTTGGAATTCCCTGGCCTTTCGTAGCGACCAGCTTCGTTGATTTTCATTGCAAAACTGGGCGAAAGTTCGTATTTACTCTACTCTATCTACATTCCTAGAAATCTTAGGATAATCTCTTCTATATTGGACTTCCGGTCCATATAGATAACAAGTTGTATTTGGCCAATACCGCCAGTGTCGTCATGGCGATCTGTTGTTCCTTCTGATAATACTGTATTGTCTGGTAAAGGAATGAAACGAATAGAGAACAGGAGTTTCTACTTGAAGATCATTACAATCGGAACTACTCTAATCGAGATCTCTGTAATAACTTCTTTCCTTCCTACGTGGACAGTGATACGACGACACGTATGCCTTCTGAATTTGTTTCCCCCTCGCTCTCTAATGATCAAATGCGCTTTTGCGCACAAATAAACATGCGAGCAGTAATAAGCGTACGAATACTGATTTCTTGAAGATTCGTGTACGCGCATAATTAAATCGGTAATAAAAAAACAGACATCAAATAATATAAATGTAATAGTATAAATTTTTACAAAGAATTTAAAACTTTAACGGAGAAAAAGTTGGGCTTATTTATATTTATTTTTCATGCACATGTTTCATCTAGTAGCACCATAGTGCCAAAATTTAATCGATGCTAGTAAATTGCAGTACTAAATTTATTTTAATTACTGTTAGAAGTTGGAACATGATTTTTGCAGAAAATATTTTTCAAATGACTCGATTTTTAATATTTAAATTTTGTGTTTTATTACACGTTTAAAAGCTAATTAAACTAAGATCATTACCACTGATCATCGTTTATTTAACGATATAATCAGTGTTAATTTTATAGTATATTACGGTAAATACGTTTTCAATAACTTTATATTAGGAAATAAACATATATATTCTACAAATATACCTTTTCTCCAATCTCTCTATTATTTTATCTATCTATTTATTATTTACTATTTTAGCGAGTCATTAAATTAATCTGCATCATTGAAGATTTTATTAATAATTTTTTTATTAATAATATTATTATTCAATAATAGCAATGATTATGTACTTATTTCTATGTTATGTCAATCTTAATTCTCTTATTTCATGAAAATTTTTATTTTTTGCCTCGACTTATTTACTATCACAAATCTAGATCATCTACATATATTAATAATTAAAGATATCTTTTTTTTATTCACATATGCATTAATTTCATTATTATTTCTCTTTTACATTAGTGATTTAAATGAACTTCTTAAAATTTGTACAAAATTAATTAACTAATTCACAGAATTTGATGTCGTTTCTTCGGAAGTTCTTCTAAAAATTGTTTAATTACGAACAATGTAATCCCTTGTCGGTCTGTTAAACTGAAAATCATAATGGTAATATCCTATAATGTGTTACATATAAACAGGTTACATATAAACAGCTTAGATAATATTAAAAAGAACTTTTTAACATGTAAAGATTATTCAAATAAATATAGTTATTACAGTTTGTTTTACATTCTTGAAAAATTGATATAACAATTGAATCCCTGCATTAAGTGGATATAACTTTGTTATTTTATGTACTTTAAATAAATTTATAAAATTCACCGATGTTCTCTGATCGATTAAACTATTAACTTATCGATATTTAGAGGTTCGCTGTGTTTTTATTCGTTAATAGGAATAATGGCTTTTCAAAGATTATGATGTTTATATGTAGCACAGTAGCTTGGTTTCGTCACCGTCTGTTTTAGACTAATATCAAGTAAGAACTGATAGATTAATAAAATAGTCTCTTGTCATTTATTAAGTAAGTTATTTGTAAATTTGTCACTTCTCCGCCTCGAGAAATGCTTTTTTAATTCTTATTTCGTACGTTGAAGATTCCATTTATTCTTATTCGTGATTCTTGGCTTGCATAACAAGATGGAAATCTTTCTAAATATTATTAATCCCTAATTATCCTTTATAATTTCTATTTAGAGCATAAGGTTCTTCAGTCTTATTAGTTACACGTTGTTGATCTCATTGTTTTCATTTTATTACGATTTCCATTATCTTTTTAGTTATCAAGTGCTTAATATTGGTTAAAGAATTCAACATGAGATTTAATGGTAACTGTTTTTTTTTTTTTTTTTTTTTTTTTTAATAATTCTTTAGATTCTCCGAAATAATTATCGACGTTAAGTTTTTTTTTTATTTTAGTTGATATTTATATGTGATTGTAGCTTATGAGCAAAGCATCTTCATTGTAACTGACAAGTCACAATATACTTTCTCGACACGAGACTGTAACATAAAGAAACGTAGTTTTCTTGGGTCATAATTGAACGACTACGTGAGAATTGAGAAGCAAGTGGGGCTACGTGATATTCGTGGAAGGTGCAGCAGTAGCTGCTACTGCAAAACATGTTGCAAGCCGAATCGTGAGCGACGAAATGTCGCTATTCAATCTATAGCTTAACACAAACGCACACGTCCACAATTACTTGCGCGTATTCGCATGGGAAAGAAAATTATGTATACGTGTTTCTGTCGACTGTGGCGATGCTTTAGATAGTGTGCGTTTTATAGTTCTTACATTCTGTAAAGTAAATATTTTGTTATATCATTTTGAAAATATAAACTTGTAAATTTATGTGTTTTTATTGAGTTTGGTATGAAAAGGGAGCGATTAATTTACGGATTATTAAAACACGTGTTATCTTCTCTTTTACGTGATGATATTAGTGTTGAAGTAGTGGTTTAAAAGGAAGTCGTTTTTGAAACATCTCTCGTTGACTATTTCATAAAAATTTCATACAAATTCTAAGCGCTTATTATTATATTTAATATTCAAATTTATGCTTATACACTTTGTTTTGAAAGATTTCGCATTCGTTAAATAATAAAATTCCACAACTAAATTCAAATTTAATAATACTTTATATACAAAGCGAATTTTATAAGCAAGAAAAGTAATTGATTATTCGTGAATACGTATGCGTGTATCGATGTAAGACGTATCAAGTGTTAGAAAAAAAAAGAATAGATGTTCAAGGAATTTTTGTTTTTTTAAATATCTAATTAAAATCGAAGCGTACAACATGGTATTACAATTAGTCTTCCACCCTTGCGTATTAAATGTACAGAAGTTGTGTTCTAGGCCAAAATAAATTAAACTCTGCATTTATATCATTTTAAAAAAATTTACTTTCTAATTTCCTTTTCGTATATTTTAAACATTTCCTTATATATGGAGGCATCCAGTTATTTGCGTTTTGCAATACTACGCGTCTACGTTACAACGACATAATAATAAGTTTATTTTAAAAATCAAAGCGTGCAAGATCAAAATGCAAATAGTTTGATTACATTGAGTGTAATTTGAACAAGTATTATTTAAAGGTACATCGGAGTAAATGCTTCTAAGGCTGTGCCTTTAAAAGATAATTCATCAAGTATTTAATTAGTTCTCTCATTAGGAAACGTTCACTAAATGCCTCACACTGTACTTTAATTGCCTTTGCCCTGAAGGAAACGTTGTCTACTAAAAATATTAAACATTTTTAACATTTCGAAATAATTTTTGGACATAAAATTAGATTTATCTCTCAACTTTATTCGTCGGAATTTTTTCCTAATAAATAATATTGCGTTATCAATAATAACGTTCTTCAAAAATGCTTACGCATTTATAAAGGATTTTATAAATTTTTCATCAATCTTTATAAAATATGCCTATTAAGAGACGGATTTCTCATTTGATTACGCTGGTGAAAAAGTTCTCAATTTTTCATAATAATAGCTTTTTCAGGAAGAACATTAAACAGGAATTCATTAATTACCAGATGTACCATCGAATCTCGCGTTTTATCTTGATTTTGGGCGTGAAAATTGAATCACGTCGTTGTAACTGTTTGTCAAAACGTTGCACAACAGTTTCGAACACTTATTCACGGTATTTATATCGCAATTTTGAATAGCGTTGCTATAATTTAGTAATATATTTTGTTGGTTCCATTTAGAGTCACACATTTTCACTTTAATTAACCGTTTACGAAGTTTTATTACCAATGCTTCGACATACTCAACGAATCACGTTGGCATTATAAAAATTTTCCAAACGGTTTTCAACGTTTTGATAACCAAAGTCGAAAGCGTCGATGATAAGGATGTCATTAACATTAAGAAAGTCGTTGGTTTATAGTATTTAAAATATCGCAGAGAAGAAAGAAGAATCCCTAGCGTAAACTCGATCGCCGTCCATCCCGCGATCCAACGAAACCGTTTAACGATTAATGTAGAAGGCAGCTTGAGCAAAATTTAATAGCAGTAAGGTTTATTAGTCTATCAAAATATGGTAAGATCCCTCGAGCGCAAGTTTTCCGTAGCATTTTAATCGAAAATCTCTTTAAACGAGAAGCGCGCAGATCCACGAATCGCCGTCTCGCGTTTCTCCTGCTTCGCGATTAATCATCGCTGCTCGTCAGCTTCTCTAATCCCGTTTAAACGCACCCATGTACCTATAAACCGCCATCCATTCCCGTCCATTCTCGCTTTCCTCGCTTTCCTCGCTTTCCTCGCTTTCCTCGCTTTCCTCGCTTTCCTCCTTCAAACGCGTCGACCCGCGAGCGAAGAATACACCCTCGCGGCAATAAAATTCCAGGCAGACCGGCGCTCACCTTGCGGAATTTCCTTCGGAAAAGCTCGTTCCTTTTCCATCGACGCGGGGTGAATTCCGCTTATCCGCGTGTGGGCTTGGGCGCGGGCCACTAAGGAAACGAGGTGGATAACGAGGAGAGCAACCCGCATTCTAGCGTACGCTGCTCTACTGCACACCAGTGCACACGCACGTACGTGCTCGCGAGGACTCGACTCCTGAGACTTCCCACGGATTTCTCATTCTCCGATGCGAGCGGCCAAGCGGACTCTCGTGTGTGTGTGTGTGCGCGCGTGCGTGTGTGTGTGTGTGCGCGCGCACTTTAGAGCGCGCGCAGTCACCTTGAATTTATTGAAAAATTCGAAAGGCGCGAGCGAGCGAGACGAGGGAGAGACGGAAACTTTTCATCGAACGCGAGTTTTACTCACTTGCATTTCTCTTATTTTCGTTATTTGCTACTTTTTGCTCGCTTGCTCGATTGATACGGGGCTTTTTTGGAAAGTGCTCGGGCGCTCGCGTCTGCGACGATCGTGCAGGTATTTTGCCATTGCGCGTATGTCCTGAGAATTCGTATTCACCTGCTGTTTTTCCGGCGTGACTTCGCCCCTCTATCGGTATAAATTATTATAAATTAAAAGGGGAAATTCATCGGCGCTTTACGAATGAAACGATAGTCGTTAACGGATCGAATGATGGATCGAACTCGAACGATGACTCAAACTTATCGAGTTGCTCCTTACGCTAACTGACTTAAGAAAACCCTTGTCTCTTAAGTGTCATTTAAGAGAAAAGTATTCAAAATTCAAGATTATAAAAACGCGCGTGAAAACAATATGTATAATGAGATGTAGAAGAAATAAGAAAATTCGCAATATTACGCTAGACTTGCGTTTGTTGCATCTAATCTAAAGGAGAGTCCTCCTCTTTCCTCTTCTTTTTTGTCGCTTTTGTTAACTAAATTGTGTGCCTTGCGGGTAAGAGCGATACATAAAATGTCTCGGGAATGTTCCGAAAATTTCAGTCGTCTGTGCTTGTAAGGGAACCTTTGTAAATTTGATTTTAATGTCCACTTCCTGTCACGCGGTGGGCGTTGACGGGGAACTTAACTCGAACGCGTACACGACGACCGAGAAAAAATGAACAAAGAAAATGAGCAGGAGTAATAAGGCAGAAAGTCACTGCTTGTAAATTCATATTTATAATTTTGGTTTTGCGTATTAAGGTTTTTTACTTTTCAAGAAATAACGTCTCGTGCTCGTAAAAACGGTACATCCAGACAGAATTATCGAAATTCATAATTTTTTGGTTTCTTTTTTTCTTTTTTTTTTCCTTTTTCTTTTTTTTTCTTTTTTTTTTTTTTTTTTTTTTTTTTTTTTTTTTTTTTTTTTCTTTTTAATCTAATTTCAGTTGGGAAATATTAATTTTCAAATATTATACCGACGAGGATTTCACCAGTTACTTTGACTGCGTACCGATCAAATTAATTAAACTGACATTTAGAGCGCATTAAGGAATTTTTATTTTGATAGATGAGCTTCGTACTATCGATCTTGTTAACATTAATTTATAAAAGATTTTAATGCTTGTAGTGCTACATACGTATCAATACTGATGCAGCTTAATCGCGATGAAATTTGCGTTTTAATTTCCTTCAACTGTATTTATGAAAATCTCTTAAACCTTAAGAGTCCGTAACGCTATTCTGCAATCTGCAAATAAATATTATACCTAGAATAAATTAAAGAAAAAGTACAGCGAATGGTAATTATTGTAATTAACGCAAGTAATAAGCAGGCAATGATTATAATTCTTTCTCCAAATAAAAGCAGAAGGTAAGCGAAAATGAAGAGACGGAAGAGACAGAGACAAGGAAAGGAAAAATGAGAGCGTTAGAATGTTTCCTGCGTCGAAATTGAAGAGTTCGGTCGGCTGTTAAGCTTTTTCGATACACGGCGGCAATGCCTCTGAGCACTTTTTCAAAAGACAGACATTGCTCGACAACTTGGTTTTCCGTGTACACGCGTTGTGTAAATAAATACTTTCGTACTTGGCTCATTTTGTACAATGCTTACGTCCATGGTAAAAGCAATTGTTCCGCTGTTAACATTAGCTCCTTCAATTTTTCGTTTGCCGCCGTTCTCTTTTTTATTTGACGAATAATTGTGCGTGATAAAATTATACGCAATTTTCGGAGTTTTTTTTGATTATTCATCGTCTAGGAATTTTTGGTAACCGATGTTTCGTGAGCGTTGCATTCCACAACTCAAACTAGAAATTCTGAAGCTCCTAGTTATGCATCAATAATGTACATGCGTACTATAGATGGATCATTTAAAACTACGTTTCTCATTTGTCGATACCAACTATAACGTCCTGATTTTAAACAGTTTCTACCTGAATATATACTTTATGGCTTTCGTTTCACGTAGCACTTGAACTTTTGATTATTTCTTCATTCGGGCAGCATGAGATGGTCTAAAATGTTGAATTTATTGATTTTCCGATCTAAATTTAGAAGATTGCTCGCACAAAACGTATTCCCACGTCAAATCGAATTGTTATTCTTTCGAACGCAATAGTTTCTAATTCGAAAATTCTACTTCTTCAAACGATTGCATCGAAGAAGGTCGCCGCTATAAAATGGATAGGACGACCTATAACGCGCTTGATCATTTAGGTAACTTAATGCAATCTAACATTCGACATTTGAAATAGACGAATCTAGGCATAATCGAAAATAATTTATTAAATATTTGTATAAAATGCACGCGTTTTCTGGTTTAACGTTCGAAGGAAAGGTCTACTTTGTAATCACGCAGCTTTTAATGATTCGCTTGAAAATGCTGCAGATGAATCAATATCTAGTTTATGTGCGATAGCATGAATCGCGGAATATATCCAAGCAAGCCTCTGCTACGAAAAAAAAAAAAAAAAAAAAAAAACAAAAAAAAAACAAAAAAGAAAGAAAACCATTTCCGACGAGTTCAATATAAATTATGTAGAAAAAAAAAGAAAAAGAAAAAGAAAAAGAAGTGACTACGTGTAAACTCATGGAATTCGAACGTAGGCGAATGCACTCGTATATACCACGAATAATTCATATAGGAAAACTCAAGAGCAACTTGTCTACTTCTGTCCGTAAATCAGCGCCCATAAGTACAAATATCCTCGCATCAACGTAAATCAAGCGACACTACATAAATGCATTGAGCGCACACGTGTACCTTAATCCATTAGTTTTATTTGAAACACTTTTTCCTGATTTTATTATCGAAATTCTAATTTATGTTCGAGCAAAAGAGATGTAAAGCGAGATTCGACAAAAAGTAATTATTTTAGTTATGAAAAAATAGTCTCTGTCTGTTTCAAATGTTCGGCTTATATGATATTTTAATAAGATAATGCTATGCTATTAAGCAAGATAATTTTGTAAACATGCTTTGTAAACATTAATCATCTCACAATAATTAATTATAGAATAAACTTCTTTTGGGCAAATTATTTCTTTAAAATATAAATGGATTAGGTGCACCTACTTCTCGCGTAATTTTTATGAACCTAATTTAAAGGCGCATTGATTTATAAGTTTCTTATGACTAGTTCGTTCATTTTATTTATTTACGTGACAACACAGTTTCTTCTACGTATCACCTATCATAGACATATATTTATTATAAAAGTTTTTAATACAACGTTCAATTAGCAAAAGTGTCCAGGTTGAAGTAATAAGTCACCGAACTATCTTTGTCGAGAAAATTCCTTAATTCAATATATTACCTGAAGTACTGCCTATAATTAAATATTTTTTAAATATCAACGTAAAAACAACATGATTTCATTCTAAGAGAAACATACTGGAAAATGTCGAAGACCTTTCAAATGTTTTTCTCATATTAAGTAACCTCTTTGAAGAAATTGTAGAATTTCGCAAAAATTATATTCATTCCAAAATTAAAATATTCAAAATTTTTAACTATACATGAAAGCGTATTCCTATTTTAAACATTTTCTTTAATCTATAATTATTTTCCATAAAACTACCATATTTCTGGTAAATAGAATGGTAAATGAAATTTAGGATATGATTCAGTTATTTTCTTGACAATATTCCTTGAGGGTCTCCCATTGAATGTAAATAAATAAATTCGGATATCGTGCATTTTGATAATTTAGAGAAGTTAAAAGTGTGTTTAGAAAAGTTTAACAACAGAACGCAACTTTTTGATAAAGATATTTCACTGGGACTAAAAATAGTAAAACCTATAGCCTCGTAATTATTTATCGCATTGTGAAATTATAACAAAAAATTTTATTTGACTTTGTTACTGATGTACGCTTACCTACGTTGTATCGATCTAGTCACGCCTCAAAGGCAAAAGTAAATGGAAATCTTAATTGACCGTTTTGTTTTCAACGAATGTTGCTTTTTTTAACGAAATATTATTTAAGGATATCTCTTTAACTTATCATCGAGCAGCTTGACGCGTGTGAAACGCGTTTTTCTATCGAACGTACAAATAAAAAGCGTTATGCGTTTACTTGCAACGTAATACTGATTTGTATAAATTAAACCAATAAGTAGATTGAACGCCTGCAAAGTTTAAATAACATTTTCTTTCAACGTTATTTTCCGAGCATCCAACTTTCTCCTTTCATAAAATGAACTCTAATGTTTTCACTCAGAGAGCTGATCCTTTTTCTGAAAGTCAGCCGTCTTACGTGAAAGTCCACGCGTATCATAAGCAGTAAATATCCATATATATATATATATATATATATATATATATATATATATATATATATATTTAGCATATTAAGCGCGTCTAATGAATTTCTATTAATTGTGAATGTAAATTCATTATTAAAGGTATGAAATTCTGTTATGAAAATTAACATCATTCTCTTTCGTTTATTATTGGATGTCATTAGTACATTATCCGGATACTAAAATAAATCATGAATGATAACGATTGAAAAAATATTTACGAATGTTATTTCCTTTACTTAGACATTTTATTCCCTGTGCTTTTATCATCCTCTTACTATTAACAAGCGCACAAAAATATGTTTGACTTACCGAGGCTTAAATTTCTTTATATCCACGTAAGTGCCCGTATTCAAAGGGATTTCTCAGTGAATCGATGATTAAAGTACCGACGCGTTTAAAGTGGAAAACCTGAAGAATTATAACCCATGGCATCTTTAAGGGTCGTAAAAATTAAAAGGAACGTGCTACCGAATTATACCATTATTACGCTTGATACCTTATCTTGTTGCAGTTTTCCATGATTATAACGCGTAAAAGTGACATTTTACAAAAGAAATTCCTTAATTAGATATTTCTGTTGTATGTATTGCCCAACCGTCATAAATTCAATCGGAACGTTTCACTTACATAAACGTCGCGTATTCAGAGAGCTAAGGTTGCATAAATATGAAAAATTATATATTTAGGCTCATTGGTATCAGGGTTGAATACTGCGAGTTTGAAAATTGTCATTGAATGAACCATATCATCCAATCTGTGATAATCACATCGAATAACAGCTTTCTAAACCGTGATATTAATATGCTAAGCACGGAATTAAATATAAATTACATTTGGTGAAGTGAAATAAAAGAAATTATCATAATTTACATAATATCGTTATATAAACTAATAATTCGAGATGCTCCTTTACGGAAGTTATTTATAGAGTTACTTTGAAACGGACAAGCGAGAAAGAGGGCTATTATTAAACATTTCTCTCTTGATTGTATTTGATAATAATTGTCGATAACCACCCAAGAGATATCGAATTACCTCAGATCGTATCTCAATTCAAAGTTGACAGACTATCGACTCTAAGCTCATTTGCACAGAATTGAAATTTAATTCGTGTAGACTTAGTAGCTTTGTGTGGGTGATCTCTGCATCCGCTAGGCTTGATCAACAGAAGGTGTGATTCTTTATGATTGTGCGCGCGACTAGGTGGCATAATTGCTTCCATATCCATATATTTATTTGATGTTCTCCTAACGCCATTCGCAATCAAATGATTTACCATTTTGTACCAGTACGAAGATAAATCGTTTGCCGAAGCAGCGGAAAGTTTTTATTTACAATAAAAACCGTTTACAGGATTTATATTTGAAAAATCGTTACCGAAGGGGCGAGATCGCGTGCACGACTGACCCTGCCAGACCCTGCCCCGTAAAACAGCCGAGGAGCATCCTTAACATCCTTAAGTCATTGCTTACGCGCGTGCGCGCGCGACGACGAGCCCTCGCCCCCAG
Source organism: Wiebesia pumilae (assembly GCA_018907045.1). Taxonomy (NCBI): domain Eukaryota; kingdom Metazoa; phylum Arthropoda; class Insecta; order Hymenoptera; family Agaonidae; genus Wiebesia; species Wiebesia pumilae. Next base: position 7,951,410 of record JACCHZ010000127.1, read on the forward strand.
GAAGTCGGGCGGGCGTCCGTGGGAAATCGCGGCGACTTCCGGTGGACGCGGATTTCGTTGGAGTGGCCGGGGAGGACCGCATTCCGGTCACGTAGCGAACTGTGGCGCGCGTTGACGGTCTCGACGCTTTAATGGGCACTGCTGCACCCACGCAACCATCGGCGCCGATGCCCCTCGACTCGGCCGCTTCCTACGGTAATCATTGCGATTTAAGAACGTATCCCGGCCCCTTGTTTGGCTTTTTTATTCAACTTCACGCGCGCTCCTTATGGACGCGCCTCTATCGGAGAAGAACAGCTTGCGTTTGCTCGTAACGCGATATACGGCCGAAGTAGATTAAGAACCGCTGACCTTAAGAAGATGGTCGCGTTGGATTAAATTGTCCTTTCGTTATGAGAGATACTTTTGTGAAAAGTCTGCCGCGAATGTAGATGCTAAAAAACGCAAGAATACCAATTGCAATAACTGTAGAAACTTGCTTTGCACGTTGCAGTAAAGTATTTTTTATTCTCTTGGGACAGACATCGGAATATCGTCAAGTGATAAAAGACGATGCTACAAATATTTTTTGCGCGATGAAGATAATGCGTCTGGCGTCTTTTTAGTTTCTTTAGTAAATGTGCAGCTGATTTTAATTCGATTGAAAAATTTCATCAGGCACGTGTACAAGTCGAAATCACAATAAATCACAATAAATTGTTTCTAAACGCGTAATGTTTAACGAATTCCTCACGATTAAAGATTTGCAACATTATTTATAGTACTTGAAGTTAATAGCTAAACAACAGATTTTATGCACGTGATTGAATGGTGCAAATTGATGCAAATACCGAATGAAAAAAATAAGTCTAAATAAAGAAAAGTAATCCATCTTGAACAGTATTGAACGAGCGATTACAGCTATCGTATTTCAATGATGACGTCTTGAAATCATTTTGATTAATGTTTAGGTCTGCGTGCATCTATTTTTTAAGGCTATGTGCGTATATCAGAAATTTTACACTTAATGCGACAGTCGTTCGTTCATCGATAAACGATCGCACGTTCACCAACGTTCGAATCTTTTCAACGCTCACGGCGAGTTCAATGATTTTCTTGCTGTCCAGCATTTTTCACGCAACTGCATACAGATGGAGCGAAAGGGCGATAGGGGTTTGTATAAACGTTATTTATTGCTAAATTTCAAGTAATAAAATAATGCACTCGAGAAGCAAGACGCGTAATTTCTATGATTTAGTGTCCCTCTCCCCCCGCCGCCCTAATGAGAAGAAAATGCTCGCATCGCAAGTGGTATTTTGATAAGGAAAAGCCAATTCTTCATATCAGAAATTTTTAAAGAATTATTTGAGCAAGCTATTTGATGAATTAAATAATTTTTATAAACAAATACATTTATCAGACGGACATAATGCACAAATGCAATTATTTTAGTTACTTTACTACCTTTTCTGTATCATAATAATCACGTTGAGTATATAAGAAAATTGTGTCGTTGGAATCTAGCTATTGAATTATTGACAGATAACTTAACACTTTTTTCTCCATGCGAATAATTAGTTGTGGCAAAGTGAGTGTCATATAAAAGTTAAATGATAAGTTGTACGAAGACTATCGGTAACGTATTTGGTGTAAAATAGAGAATAGGTTATCGAATGCTCCGTGTAAATAGAGTCCTCGCAGTACAGATTCAAGTATTACAATTAAGAATTATGCTCAACGATGGAAGCGAAAAACGTCGAATAAAGTTGGAAGGATGCAAATGGAGAAAAGATGAGATGATACGCTGATGAGGTAATACGCTACTTATACCACAATAATAATCATTAATTATTATTATTTTCACAAAATTATTATTATTATTTTCACAAAATTATTATTATTATTTTCACAAAATTATTATTATTATTATTATTATTATTATTATTATTATTATTATTATTTCCGAATGCCCGATGCATTAGATAAAAGTTGGTGGTCATGCGTGTCTACGTATGCGCGCGTACGTGCAACAGCTGCTTGGAATCGCAAAAACGAGTTTGAATTATGCGTGTCCGGCGGACATCGACGTCGTTTTCTTCGTACGTGGCTAATTCTTTAAAGTATTAGATGACAATTCGTATTAGCTCTGTCGCTGATTATATGCCTCGAGAAGTCGGGCTATCGATTATTTCTGTCTTTTTCTTTCGTTTTTATGAATTCCTTTTTACGAATATGCTCCATCGCGTTTCGTCGACAAAATAATTTCCGTCTATCAACGAGCAAAAGTTCCAAGGCTCGTTTCGTCCAAGATGCGTTTCGTCATCTTACTGTTCTTTTCATTTATTTCTTATTCCTGTCGAATCGTTCAAAATTTCAAAACGCCTGCATTTCCATAATTATTCGAGTGCTTCTCGAAATAATGCTCGTTTCCAATTGAAATAATGCCTTAAAATCCCACCGAATACTTTTTCACTCTTAGTTCGTTCATCGGGTGATGATAGGGATAAATGATTTATAGGGAGTCTAATATCTAAAATTGGAATAAATAAATTTAATAGAGGCCAATCTTTGATAAATTTATAATTATTTATAACAGTAGATAAGATTTTATTGGTCGAAAAGGCTTGAATTATCCGACATTTATTCAAGTAAATGACAACTTAATCTTGTTGTGATTGTATTTACATTAAAGTATACGGTCTTCTGCTTCATCTTCATTAAAATAATTACAAGATACCTACTGATTATCAATATTTCAAATATAACGTTGTATAAAGTTTTGTCCTGAAGCTGTTATTAATCTCAATATTTAGAGAAATTTACGATGAAATAAGGACATTTTCTACTCAAATTTTAATTCTTTTTGAAAACTTTTAATATTATTAATAAGATGTGTATTAGAATGAGCTTACGAAAAGATTCGTCGATATATAACGCGGCGCAATGATAACTATAGATCTTTGCTTACAGCACGCAACTGTGCATGTATATCACATATATAACACGTGTGTTTGAATTCAAACTTAATATTTGCACGTGTGCGCGCGCGCGTTGAGGTATAAATTTCATAAATTATGTTCAATATTATTTAATTATAAAAATTTATTTCCCCTGAGCGGTTAAAAAATAAATCTTCCAAGTTATTTGTAGATTATAGATATTTATGTTGGTGCGAAGCAATTTAAGATAGCGTTTTATCTTTAATAAATATTCCGACTACGTCCAACTAAAGTTTTTTGGACCTGTGGCTCGGCAGTAGAACGGGAATTATGAATTCCATTTTCAAATTTGAATATTAAAATTTGTTTATTAAAGCAATTACTATAGTTCACCTCAATTCGCAATTATGATGTCTCGTTTCGAGAAATTGGGAAGAGGTGAAACTGCCGAAACATTGGCGTTCGATACCTCCGAGGGTTCAAGTCTTTGCTAAGCTCAAAAAAGAAACATAATTATGCGAATGGATTCTAACACTAATAATAGATTACTTTCAAAGTTGGACAATTTAAATCTATTCCGCAAATTGTAATACCTCGCAAATGTTTTCGGAGGCTGTGACTCTCTTCTCTCTCTCTCTCTCTCTCTCTCTCTCTCTCTCTCTCTCTCTTATTAAGTCCATAATTCTTTGAAATATGGAGAGGGGAATTTTAGTGTTTATATTATCGTAGCAGGCGATAGCAGTGCCAACTTTCGACGTATTCAGTTTGAACTTTCGGAAAATCTTCAACTAGGCCTTTTCTCGTAACGCCAAAGTAAATTTGAAAAGTTGAAGTTTGAAAGCGTTTCCTCTTGGCAGCGGCTCCTCGTAAACACGATTCTAAAGGCCATTAAAAGTGTTAATAACTCAACGAGCTTTTATTTCCGGATCCCGACGCGAAGCGCGAACACCTGGCGATTACTTCAAGCGAGTCGATTTTTTAATATCGATAATGACCGGTTGTAGCACTCGCTCGTCTAGTTCGATCGCGATACGCAACCTCGAGTATTTTGATAAGAGAAAGAAGGGTGGCGAATGTCCCGCGACAAGAGGGCAGTCCAAATCTCCTTTTGGCGTTCGCAACGTAAACAAACTCAGGCTCGCAATGGCGTGCAGTACGTAAGCGCAACGTGAAATAGCGCGCGTCCGAAGAGCTGAACCCGGTTGCACATCCATTATATGCCGATATACGTGCAAAGAGCACGAGGGGGATTGCATTCCGATGCAAATGGTCCTTCCCCTCTACCCGCGTCCTCTACTCCTCCGACGACGGCTGTTCCTCTACTCCTGCCCCACCCCCTCGCTCGCTCGTTCCGTCTTTTTCCATTTTTGCTATTTTGCTTTTTTCTTTCCCATTCGCGTCGCCTACCCTCCCCCGCCCCCCGCCCCCCGCCACCGCCGCGTATCCTAACCTAATGTATTCTTTTAGAAAAATCAGAATCATTGTATAAATTATACGAATTTACTATAATTATGAAATTATTTGACATAAATATCCAGCTGGAGCGGTTATTTATTTATCATCAACAAATCAAACACTTATCTCCAAACGAAAGAATAATAGCTGTCAATAAAGTTGCTTTATGTGCCGGTAAATTATTCGTTTCCCATTAATTGCAAAAACTATAAATATTCAGGAACGTTTTATGAAATCCTATCGTGCAATTGTTATTGATGTGTTTTTTTATTAGATTCTACTTTACTTTTCACGTGCGTTCTTTAATGTCACCGTTTGCAAAGGAAAAAATTTTAATACACAAACGGGAATGCGGCACTTACGATTATTATTTTAACATCGGTCGATAAGTTACATTTACTTGGAGAAATAAAAATGAAAACAGAGGCCCATAAAGTACCCGCAGTCTTGTAATAATAATTTTAATATTTGCAATTACGCGTGTTTTAATGGCACTACAACTGACATAAATGGAATTCGCCTTTAAATTAAAATAGAAGTTTCAATTTACAATCGGATGCACAGCGCTTAAAATTGGAGTTTGATCATTTGTAAATACGTCTCTAGTTAACGTAATATTTTTTGTCTTCCTCGGTAGTGAGCGCAAGCTTTAGCGGAATAGAGCGTCGCCGTACCTCTGCGTGTACGAGATAAAGATGCAAGACAAGAGCTCGGCCATTTTTTCATAAATATCATTGAAAAATGTAGACGCGCGAGTCTTGCGTCGAATAAAGCAATTTTTCACTCTTGACGCGTGCTGTACAAAAATGCCGTTGCTCATAATCCGCCGCTACGGGCTTATATCAGGCTACCGCTATATCAACTAGCGTTCGAGTTCCCAGATCGCGATTTACAAAACGGACGTCGATTCGGTCGCTGGCATTATTAGGCCTGCGAGGCGTTGATTTATTCCGTTGACACTCGAACGGAAGAATTCACCTGATAATGATAATCTTGAAATACGATGACATTTAGTAGAGCAGCACGAGCTTCCAATCTCTCAAGCAACGCTGCGCGGCAAATAGCCGACACTTAAACGAGACTAAAAATAACGATGATTAATATTGTAATAAAATCGCCGGGGCGTAATAAAATATTTCTTAAGAGGCATCAATTATAGATCGCGTCGACTGCTGGAATTTTATGAATAATCGTCGTCGTTTCTTCGTAAGAGTGAACTAAGCGTCTAAACGGGGGGACTTCCTTCGTTGATAAGAAGTATTCGTAAAATATATCGCTTGGCTTTTGCGGTATTTGCTACGCCTCTTTTTCCCCTCCTCCCGCAGCCCCTCTGTCGGCAATCCGAGGATCGCCGGATCGCCGGATCGCCGGATCGCGATCTATCATCTAGCTCTTTCATATCGCGATTATCCCGAGTTGTTAATTGCACGCGCACAATTTGACGGTTTATCGCGAGGCTCGCAACGAAGAAGGAGTCGAGCGACCGCGTAATCTCAAATTTACTCGCACTCGCCCTCACCTCGCGTCCGCGTCATTAACGAATTTGCTGTAGATTCACGGTGACGTCGCCTCGAAGTAAATTGGCCGCGCGCTTCCGCCATTAAAGCGCCGGCCAACCGCGGAAAATATCACATTGTTAAGGTTAATACGAAGGCCGGTAAAAGAGGAATTGCCCCGTAATCCCCCCGTAACGCCGTCTGCCTCAAGAGTTGCACACGCGCCTGCAAAAGGAAGGAGAATAAAGGGAGAAAAAAGGAAATGTCACGCGACGACGGAGGATCGGCGATCATCGATGGCTGTCGGTCCCTCGAATGGCGGCTCTGAGCTAAACTTACGTGCGGTCCAAGAATTCCACGAATTTCGAGCGCAGCTCCCAAGAATCTTTGGCTCGACGCTGACATTTTCGAAATATCTCGCGCGCGCTTATTGGTGTGCTGCATTGCTTTGCCTGGCTTCGACGATAGATAGATCGGTACTGGGGTGGTGGGGTGGCGCGCGAGGGCGAAGGGCAGAGGGGCGGGCGAGAAGAAGAAGGAGCGACGTGAGCGACGAGAGGGACGAGAGGGACGAGAGGACGAGAGGGACGAGAGGGACGAGAGGGACGAGAGTGACGAGTGGGACGAGAGGGTCGAGAGGGACGAGAGGGGAATGTTAATTACCCGTTTATTTTTGCCCGTCGGAGCTCTCGGCGTTATGCGCGCCTCCACATTCTTGCCTCTGGTCAGTCGTGGATCGTGTCTATAGATACTGTGTAACCGGATATAGAAAGTTCCTTCTCGTCAAAAGTATTGTTACTTACGACACCGATACCTATTATTTTCATGAAATAAAATTTAAAGCATGATTTACGAGAGTGGCGCAAAAAATAAGAACAAAGGTACAAAATACATCCGGACGGATTAGATACTACGTTATCTTTTGCTAAACGTACTTGCGTGCAGTTGCCTACTAAATTGCCTACTAAACATTGCAATTGAAGTTGAGTTTAATCTGCGTACGTGAGTGGATGTACGTGGAACGAATGCGTATGGCTTACAGTTTTCCAGAGGCTTGTGATAAGAACTGCGTATCGTTTAGCCTTAGTAAAATTGTTGGATTAATGTTAGCATCCTCGGAATGCGTGCATCACTGTTATAAATACATCTTTTTCCGTTTATCGCATTAATTTCGGGCTTTTAACGCTAACGCGTATTCTACCTAGATTATATACCTGGACTATCGTTAAAATTAATTATTTTCCAAATGCAACTTTGAATTCTTTCCTCGGCATTTACATTTCTTACGCGTTGCTCGGCAACTCCGTAACTTTGGTAAAACATGTTTCGTAATGTGCGTATGTATCTCGAAATAAACTGCGTTTTAGGTATTTACTAGAATACTCATCATTGCGGATTAAACGTGGAAAGAGAATTTTGTCAAAATCCGAATTCGTGCAACTCCAGTTTTATAAAACACATTAAATAAAGGTATTGTCAATGTAATCGTCGTCGACCAAGTATTTCTTTCTCAATTTATATTTTGAAATATCTTTTAAGAAATGTTTTCATTTGTATCAAAAAATATAAACTCAAGTTTGCCTAAAGCGTTGGATGAGATCTTCTGAATCCGAAACATTTTTTAATTAAATGAAAAGTTACGATAATGCATAGATCGAGAGCACTTATTGGAAACTTTTACGTATAAATGAAAAATCGACCATTTCTATTGGTCGACCATTATATCCAACGATAATCGCTTTCCTGTAAGTGAATAACGATAATGCACATAAATTCAGTCGCGTCTGCGTCTCACTTTCTAATAATGCTCTCTCTCTCTCTCTCTCTCTCTCTCTCTCTCTCTCTCTCTCGGGCATAAAAGAGCTACTTGGCTAAATCTCGTCAAAGAGAAATTGAAGGAGAATTCAACGAAAGCGCGGCAGAGGAAAGTTCGAAAATCTTATCCATCTCGAGTAACGAAGGAAAGAAGAAGAGTGGAATAAGTACGTCAGCAGGAGCCGCGAAATAACGAAAACGTTGTCTTGGTCGCTAAAACGAGACGACAGGTGTTTCGGCGATGTCCGGTAACACGTAATGTACATTAACAAGACTTGAGTCGGAGACGAGAGATATCGATCTTGGAATGGTTCCATCGACGTATAATCCGCGAACTCGAGATGAGGACGATAACAAGGTACTGGTAGCCGTAATGAAGGAATGTGCGCTATCTTAGTACCCTGCAGTCTTAGGTAATTATACAGCGCTGCTTTATGTTTTCCAACCTTATTTGGAGTGATTCGCAAGAAAGCGTGACAAAGAAAAATGACCGAACACTGAATAGAAAATAATTTAGCTAGATTTTGCCGAGAACGAGTGGCAGGAAAAAATCTCTCCTGTCACACCGGAGAATTTTCATTTACCCAAGTAACTAAATAAATACCTACGGCTATATAACTTTATACACTTTTGTTGTTCGGTAATATAATTAACAATCGTGAAATTCAGTGGAAAATAGAGAGCCACGTCGAAATACCAATTTTGGAATAAACGGAATGACATTAATTATATTGCTGAATCGAATTTTCGTTCGTGAAAATGATACCTTGGAGCGCTTAGCAAAATATGTATTAAGAATGGAGCCTTCGACACGACTTACATAATTCATATTAGGTAATGTATCGATGTGCCTAACATTCTAAATATTTCCACAAATCATTCGGAAAACTTCAAATTAGCTTCTTTTCAAATGATATCATGATGGTGGTATATATAATCCAACGGCTCGAATAAATAACTCTGTTGGGCCATTGATATTTTTTCAATATCCGTAATTTATAACATAGTATTCGTTCGTCGATTAAAAAATGCATACGCCCACTTTAACATCAAGTAAACTTGTCGAGATAGAACTAAAAAAATTATGTAGTACAAGGACACGTAATGTTTGAAGTTTCTTGCTTCTTTTATGTAAATAAAAATGTAAATCAGTATTTCGAATTGAAAGATAAAATTCTTTCAAAACAGATAGTATGCTCTTCGTATTAGATAGAATTAGCAGAATACGTCTTTAAAAAAAGATCATAAACGAAGGATCATGCTCGTAAGAGAAAGGCTTCAAATTAGCCGTGAAAACATTGCGCCTTTTTTATTTTGTTGCGATACGAAATTTTGAAGAATATTTTTACGATTCCGAAAGAAAAGGGTTTTTTTTAATTTTTTTAATTTTTTTTTTTTTTTTTTTTTCCAGAAAAAAACCCATTTCCAAGACCTGTACTCCGTTTGGTGTATTATTTTTACTTCATAAACGTTAACGTGTCTCTGGACAACTTCACATGAAGTACTAATGTATGCTATGCTTTTTAAAAGAGATTTTTTCAATATGCTAAAGGTATCGTCTTATTACGATATTCACTCTTACCAGATTATCAAATCGCTAGATTTGTATTAATTATCATCTGTTAAACCACACGATATACTACTATAACAGTTGAACTTTAATACACAACTTTACGGGATTTAAAATATATCCTTAAAAATATGCATTTGCTCCTCTTGGTCTAGCTAGCGAGTTGATATTTGCGAGGTGTTATTCGTTGTGAAAGTGACATAAAAATCAAGGCATGTTAAATGAAAGTTTCCTTCGTAATAAGCGAGTTAATGCACTTAAACGTAAAAAATTAATACCGTATTTCACGGAACATTACGTACCTTTACGCGTACCTGTACAATCCGTTACCCAAAAAGATGAATAAATAATAATACGGATTTAATCTTTAAAAGTGACGTTACGTAAATTGTTTTACGATTTTTTTAACCGTTTTTCTTTCCTAAGGTATTCGATAAACTTAAAAATTCTCGTGATTCTTTGTTTGCGTGAAAAACGTAGGTAAAATAAAAATTCTAGAGTCACGCTGGAATTTCTTTCATTAAAGCTATTCATTGTCTCATCTTTATGCGCTCGATATAAAAGGCTGCAGGACGACTCGAGTCCACGCCTCGACCGTCTTTATGTTTTAAAAGCGTCGATACGATATGAGACGTCGAAAATATCCCTCCATTATAACCGCGTGCCAAGGTAGACGAGCTTCCCTCTCGAGTTATCTTTTAATGGAGAAAAACGAAGAGGAAAGGTGCAAATTGCGAGAGGGTACGAAATCGATGGCGCGGACCTGTACAATGTACGTGTGCGTGCGTATGCCGATCCGATCAAAAACATATGCTGCATAGGTACAAGCACGCGCCTGCCTAAGTAAACATAACTGGAATGCTACCAGTATTCAATCAAGTCCAGAGACACCGAAGCTATCGACGATTCGGCAAATCTCACGCGTGCAGCCTTTTTTATTACACTATATACTGTATCGTTTTATTGAGCGGATATATTGAAAAGGATGGCCAACTTGCAATCGTATTTTTCCCCTTAAATTTATTATAATAACTTCATACGCTTTTGAAACATTTTACTCTTATGGGTAATCGATGTTTTTCATTATTAATAATAATTGTCATCTACGTAAACGACGATTTTACACGCGTGTCGCAATTTCACACATTGTACTCTTCTATTGGGATAATAATATCGAATTAAGCATTTTCCAAACGAGACTAACGAGACTAAAGACAAAAATGTCCTCAAATTCAACGTCGATCGATTATCTCTAGTCGTTGCAGCTAAGTGCAAATCAATAGCCAAAAGGTCCACGAATTTATGTCAGTTTATGCGAATCGAGAATAGAAATACCCGTTTTAAAAATGCTATAAATAAGGAAAAACTTCCTTATCCTCTTGTCTTTTCTTATGGAGAAGTCGAGTTATTATTATCCCCATTATTCCGCTTATTTTTAGCCGGTCCAAAGCGCACAAAAAAGACAGAGCCACATATGCCGCTGTGCAACAGCATTGGCAGCAGTACCACCGCTGGGCAGCAAAATCGCGCGGTAGCCGCGTGCTCAAACCGAGAGAGAGAGAGAGAGAGAGAGTGAGTGAGTGAGTGAGTGAGTGAGCTCTCGAGTATGCGCGAGGGCAGGAGAGGAGGGAACTTATATGTTCAAGAGCCTAAGGCACCGGGAGAAAGAGGCTACTATCCGCCAAGTGGATGGGACACGATCTTTGCAGGATACTAAGAGAAGAGAGGAAGAGAGTTGAGAGAGTTGAGAGGGGAGTTCGTCTTTAAAGCCAGTTACGGTGACTTGGCACACAGGCAACGCGCTGCTGCCACGAGGGAGATTGGAATGTCTCCGGTCCACCCGTTTTCTCCTCTCTCTCTCTCTCTCTCTCTCGCTCTCTCTCGCTCTTAATGCAATTCGAGTTCCACGTCGTTCTTTGGTTGGTTGGTCGGTCGGTCGGTCGGTCGGTCGATACCCCCCCCCGCCCGCCCCACCCCGCCTCGCGCCGCACCGCTACTTCCTTCCCAAGCCACCCTTTCGACGTAGTGGCTACCGGAGTTACGCTCGTAGGGCTCCCACAAGCTGTTGGATATTTCCTCTCTCTTCTTTTTTCGTCCAGACCATGCGAGTGGATCGGGGTGGGAGAACCGGCCCAGGGACCCCAACCGAAGCTACACGAAGTGGCACGAAGCCAGATCCTGACCTGTTCGAGCTCAGATCCTGACGCTCGAACCCTTTGCTCTGCTCGGTGAAACAAAGAGAGAGAGAGAGAGAGACGGAGAAAAAATATAGCGCCAGGAAGATAAAAAGAAACGTGGATGAAGCGAGAAAGAAAAACGTGTCGTAATAGAGTAAGAGGCGGAAATGGAATCTGCTTTTAAGAAGAGATGGAAAATATTATTCTCCCAACCACCAACCGATTGGTGCCAACGCAAATATCGTTGCGATTAGCCTAGATGACACAACAGATGATGACACAACCACTAAAACTGGATTATTGATGCTGGACGACAATCCTAAATCAGTTGTACGTCGTTGTTGATTCGATAGAACATTTTAACAAGATCGTAATAAAGAGCCAACCAAAAGAATAATCAGGATTCGAAGAAGAAGACGACTTGAACGACGACGTTTCTGAAGCAAAATGCAACAAGAACAATCGTCTGCATTTAGAAAGTGAAAGGGACGTATCATAGTTTATAACAAAAAAAGACCAAAAATATTCTTCGAAATAACGTGCGGTATATAATAATATCGAGATCCAAAGAAAAGATAATTATAAATAAAATTTATCCGAGCGACCTATTCAAATAATAGTAAATAATTAATGAATGCAATCGTATAATCAGAAGTATAGAGAGGAAGTGAGCGAGAGAGAGAGAGAGAGAGAGAGAGAGTAAGCGAAGAATATTTTTTATTTGAATTGACCTATATATCGATGTGTGTATTAAAATAATTAGCGATATATTAATAACTTCGATAACTCCTTGAATTTCTTACGATAAACAAATTTCGTTTCGATTTGATTTCAATTTAAAATTTTCTAAAATCTTTAAATTAGTCATTTTTATTGAAAAAATATAGAAAAAAGTCAATAAGCGAGAATAAGACAAGAAGAGGTTAAAGAAAATTTAAGCACATCGTCAAATTGTTTGGAAATACCTCACTTACGTACCGTACAAGTTTTCGTATTCCTTCTTCCGTGCGTATTTCTTCCTTCTCTTCTCTTCTTTCTTCAACTGCAGATGAACAACGTTAACAACTCTGCGACGAACTTCGAGATTGCTTTTTTTATTTCTCATTCTCATGTTTGTACGTCTTTTTTACGGCTACATACGTAAATAGGACGTCACTTTGTTCAATAAAAATGATTATTTTTCGTTTTGGACAGTCTATGTTTAGAAAAATGTCAAACCTCGGTGTTGGCTTTACTTTTCTTTTATTTGCCTTTCTTGTCAACGCTTCTTTTCTTTAATTTCTTTGCTTCATTTTCATACTTCTTCCCAATTACTTTCACTCTCTTCCGGACTTTCTATCCTGTTCGTCTTTTTTCATTCGCAAGTTCCGAATTCCTTTTGTTTTTTGTCAGCAGCTGTAACATTTTCAATTACTTTGATTGTACCTGTAAAAAATTATCTGGGTTATGTTAAAACAAATGTTACTTGTACAGTAGAGAGTTACTTTTCATCATAATGTAAAACAATGTAATATTCTTAAGTGTAATTGGCATCGTTCGATCTATTAACCTCGAGTTTTGAATGTCTAAGTTGAAGCCCAGTCTTGAAATTAATATAATGATGTGTATAACATAATGCACACAAATAGATAGATAGTGGATTCTGAAGGCTTCTGATGAATTGTTTCCTGCTTATGCTCCACTATAGCTTCTATGAAAATATACTGACATTGATATAAATATCGTTGTTTATACTGCTTGTTGAGTTCTTTCAATGAATCCAGTTTGTTTTTTTAAATCTATAGAAGTTTGATAAATTCTATTATAATCACATTTTTTCTTTTTTAGCTATCTAATGAAATAATTGGCTCACTTTCTATCTTTTATATTGAAGCACGCGTTAACAATTGTTAATGCAATTGCACTTATTTGTATACCGAGGCAGAATAATAATATTGACCCAATGTCATTATTCTCTTTTACTATCAAAACCAATACTTTTTTACTTTTAAAGGTTTTATCTTACGATACGGTAAAATATTATCACGTTATGTAAGCGAGATTATTATATAAATCAAGTTACAATGACATTCGTGTTCCGAAATTCTCGGAATAGTGCTCATTTTAACTTGATTTAATGCTGACATAGTATTTACTTTTATTCTCTTTAAATGGTCGTGTAAATCTTTATCGTGCAAGCGACCAATAGATCTAATTTTATTGAAACGGTGATAGCTCGTGTTATCTTATTATTTGTTTTATCAATTTGAAAATTCGTTAACACGTTAACAGTAATTATTTAAAATACTTGATATATTATAATTTGATATTAACTTATTTTGATAATCAAAATTTAACTTGTAAGGCAAGTTTGGTATTCGTTAAATTATTTAGTACAAATATACGCAAAATTATCCATCCCGTTTAAAATCTCTGCACTTACATTACTCTCTTTCATTTTCGATCAATTTCTTATTTAATTCCCGTTGAACCCATCGAAGCATACCTTTTGCGATTTTATTCTTTTTCGTAATATTGTTAACTCGTAAGAATAAATGATTATTAATATCCGATCGATTGCAAGACTAAATTTACGAAAATATAAACTAAGTTTATATTTTAAAAGGAAAAAGGAAAAGTTGTTTCAACAATTTAAAAGCTAATATATTGTTGGAATAAATGTTTATGGTATCCTGAAGATTTATAAGTTGAATTCAAAAATAACTTTCTGTCTAGCGTTACGAAGTTGAGAAAAAAAAATGAAAAGAAGCGTAATTTAACGACAGCTAGACATAACAAAAGAAGCGACAGATAATGAAATCTGCAAAATTGTAAAGTCAAAGAATGCAAAAAAGAATAATGAGAGAAAAGCTGCTTAAGAACTTGTATTAGCAGAGAGAGAGAGAGATAGAGAGAGAGAGAGAGAGAGAGAGGTAACACGCGCGAATAGATGACATAAAGAAAGTGAAACGAGGAAGCGTCTTGCGTGCGTAAAACGAGAAGTCATAGCGTACTCGTGTGCGTACTTTCATGCGTGGAAAAAGAGATTAAGTCATCGAAAGGTCACAGCTTATCTTTTCAGGCAGCAGCGGAATGCAGCTTTTTTCTTCGCTTATCGCGCGATAAGTTGCGCCAGCGATAACGAAGAAAAAATGCGTGTGCTTACCTCCTCTTTTTCTCATTTTCTATTTTTCGACTTACTTTTTTTATTTTTAAACTTTGTTCGGCGCCTGCTCGGTAAATATTCGCCTGCGAATAACACCTTCATTCGGTCGCTTTAATACGTAGGCCCAGTATTGTTTTTATGCGCTTCCCGGAGAAATGCACACACGTAGTTGCAACTCTGAAGCGTTATTTATTGGGGAGATTTTCGAAAGTCACGGGAAAGGTAAAGTCTCTTAAAGCGATCAACGTTACTTTAGATTGATTATAATGCTCGGACTCTAATGGTCCTTTTGAGTCTAATGGAAGTAGAGTTTTCTTCGTTCTCGTCAAGTTTCGTTGTTGTAATAAGTAAAGGCTTCTTTTCTCACCGATCCCTTGACTATAAGTAAGGGAAGACCATTTTCATTTTTAAAATATAAGTTATGCCGAGAGTATTTTCAGTTAATTCTTATTTCTCCTAGGTATTTCATTTGAAGATTCCTAAGGAATATTTTATTGAATTTTGATAAATCGGCGTGTTAGCAAAAAAATCATGGCTTTCGAGGATAAATTAAAATTTATCTTACACCGCGAGAAAAGAATTTTTATTGTACTCGACGTAAATCTTACCTGCTCCGGTGCATAATTCTAATTTCCATGGAGTATGCATGTGTAACAGTTAATGCGGCTTATTCCATTGAAATTTTTGGATCGATTTCCACGATACCGAATGCATATACAGTTAATGTATACCACTTCTGAGCTGGTTTTCTCCGTTCGCACGGTCTTCATCTTCTTCCGTTTCCCGCTGTTGCATTCTGCTATAGTCCATCAGTGCCGTGCAAGCATAATTTTTCACGGAAGTCTAATATAATCTAATATTATCGGTTTTTATCGATAAATATAAACGAGCGTGGAATTCATTAGGTCGAATAAATTTAACCTCGAAATCGGTCGTCCGCAGCCTCTCGTCTCTGACCTCCAAGTCTCTGACCGTACAAGCACACGAATTTACCAACTTCTTGCGCACCTGCGTTTTTTTTACCAATATCTCTGCGGTAACTATAAATTAATCCATTTGACGCACTTACGGTCGAGTGATACAGTGCTGCTGATTAAAACATTTATTATGTCACGGAATCGAGCGGACACTTGCCACGTTCAAATTTTGCACCGAATTTCAATACTAATACAGACTTTTCGTTTTAATTTAATGTTTGATTATCGTGCTAGTCTATTACAAATGAGCTCAATAAAGCGACACATCCGAATATCTTGGAAAAATGTGTCTTCTCGCATTGTAGTCGATACATTTTCGCAGAATGATGAAAATGCATTGGATATTTAATTTTCCAAGACATCGTCGAGTCCAGCTCAAGAACAATCGACATTGTTTGATTTCTCGTGAATCATCGTCGCAGCTCATTAGAATCCCTAGTAATTGTATCGCAAGTGAGACATCAAACGCTTATGAACGGATTAGCTTTTAAAATGCCCAATCAATCGGTCTCTTCCCGGTAAATAGTCTGGATATTTCGGTCGCGATTACGAGCCCAGGAGTCCTCTTTGTTATAACGGTAATGTAATAAAAAAATGTAACGAATTGTTGGTTCTTTCCTTAAGAGATAGACAAGCTTCGTTTTGCGTTGCTACTTTTGCAGCATACAGCGTACCACGATAAGACGAATACCGAAAAGCTTTAGCTTTTTGTTGGTTCGGAGCCCTTCGCGACTTCGCTTCACGATAAGGTACTTGGAAAAAGTTTTAATCGACGAGAAGAGACGGAATTTAGAGTTTCCGTATTAAGAGTTATAATGCTTACATCCGTTGTATTCGATAGCCGTTGTCCGATATCGATGCGATCAGCCTTTTCAGCGTGTTACAGGCAAATACGAGAAAAATGCGAACGAGCATACGCCGTGGTTATTGCCGAATATGGAGGGAGGATCGGTAAACGCATTATCAACAAAACAACAAAAATGCAACGCACGAGCGCCATTTTTTACCGGTGAAGAACTTTTGCGCTGAAAGAGCATTCGCATTTTCCGTAATTCCCAATCGGAAATCGTCGAACCCAATTTCAACATTGATTGACATTTTTATTGATAAAATTATCGAAATCCGTTGAGCAACGAATCGCTTTAAATGTACATTCTTCGATGTTCGTAAAAGCCCCCCTTATAAGGAATAACGAATTTATCCAAGAACAATCGAAGCTATATTCTTAAAAGCCTGACAATATTCTTAAAAGACCGACCGAACCTCATGGAATTGTTATACCACCGTTATGTGCCCTGTGAAAGTCATTCTACCGCTAAAGGAAATTGCGTCGTAAATATGAAATACACTGTTTATAAAAACTTTTATAAATCGCTAACAGTGCATAAATCCAATTTGCATATAAATAAAGTGCAAGAAGAAAATTGAAGGAAGTAATAAAATTTAGCGTTCGCGTATCTTCGAATAAGTTCGTACAATGCGCGAGCCTTCGTGATTTAATCAAATCAATAATGCCAGTTTAAATCACTTCAAGTTGACTTCGTTATCGGCGTACGCCAATCCGAACGAAAGCTCGATCAGTATGAAGGAGCGTTGATACGTTAATTATTCGCAGCGGGTACAGCGGGTAAACACGAAAAGCACATCGAGCGTCGTCAGCGGATGAATATAGATAAATCCGAAACATCGCCCGTCGCTGACATTGCATTTCCGTAATGTTAGACGCCCACGAGCGAACCCATCGAACTCGGCGCTAAATGAAACTCGGTTACAAAATCTCGATAAAGCGGCATTCGAGTTCCCCCGCGCAGTTGCTCGCAGCGAATCACAAATTAGCCGCGCGAATGCGATCGAACGGCAAAAAGTGAAGGAAAGAAAGCCAGTCCGAAGAAGTTATTTATACGTTTACTTAATGAATCGACTCGATTTCGTAAGGATCGCATTTGTCTCGCTTTTAAAATCCGTGCGTCCCCCGACGCTCGCCACCGTCCCTCGCCCCCTTCCTCGCCGCGTCCCTTACGTTTTCACGTGAGGCTGTTTTAACGCATTCCATCTCTCGGATTCGAGATTGCCCAAGGTATGTTTGGAGGTGGACAGCAGGCTGTTTTATAGGCGCGTCTGACGTCCGTTGCCGTTGACCGGTTTCTTAAATTATTTTTTCGCTCCCGGAGGAGGATCGGTTAGCTCCGCGCGTTTCCATTCATTAAGGAGAAGAACAGTTAAAGCCAAGTCTTACCACTGATTCTTTTGCTCTCGATCGTGCCTGTAATTTATAATTATAATGGGAAATAAACATTGCTGTTTGTTAGAATTTCGAATTTTTAATTGGCTTATTATTGATGAGATGCGTTGAAAAAGTCTCGGATTCCTGGAAAACTTATTTGCCCGAGTTATCTCTTGGATAAGCCACTTGGATAAGCCACCGAGTAGTGAGCGTTTCTATTAAAAATTATCGATAAACACTTACGAACACTCCAAAATATTTATCGAAACACGCGACGTTTTCGCTTGTTTTGGTTAAATATTCGATAAGCGGTTGCACTCTAAATTATCGCATTATTTGAATCTGTCTAATTATAACACGAGATCTGACAGATTTTCCGTCATCGATAAAAGTTTGTGAACTTTTTAAGCTTCCAGGAGTATAGATTAAAATATAGTAAACTTGATATTTAGCCCTATGATTTTGAAATTAAAGGTTAAAAGAAAATGAGCTACAAGAATAAAAACGCAAAAGGATATTTAAAAAAAAAAAAAAACAAAAAAAAGGAACGCTAACGAGGAAATTGCGATGAAATAAATAATTTCTATCGGTGTACAATAATAAAAACGAAATTCCCATTATTAATAATTATATGATAATGCATACGAAGCGCAACGTTTCGATATAAGATTCTTCAAGATTAATGTGTAGAAATGCGTGCGCAGGTGGAACTAAAATTATAAAAACTTTTGCTAAAAATAAGACTATCGACGGGAAAGAAATAACGATAACGTGCAGCATTCCTTAGCAAAGTAAAACTTTCGTAAGAGAAGGGAACA
Organism: Wiebesia pumilae; assembly: GCA_018907045.1. Classification (NCBI taxonomy): domain Eukaryota; kingdom Metazoa; phylum Arthropoda; class Insecta; order Hymenoptera; family Agaonidae; genus Wiebesia; species Wiebesia pumilae. The sequence goes on from JACCHZ010000127.1 coordinate 7,970,005, forward strand.
GCGAGAGAGAGAGAGAGAGAGAGAAGGAAAGAAAACGCAAATGATTCGCAGGAATTTCTTCAACACAGTTCCTTTTTGTATCTCGTTTTTGTAACCATCTCATCCGCTTGTTTCTCCAATCCTCTCGCTCTCTCGTACACACACACGCGCGCGTACCTACGTACACAGATACTCTGTTTTTCATTTTTTTTTTATAGTTATCTCGATATGTACTCTCTATTTTTTTTTCTATTTTGAATATCTTCTTTTCGATGTTTGTAAATCTCACTCACTCTCTCTCTCTCTCTCTCTCTCTCTCTCTCTCTCTCTCTCTCTCTCTCTGTGTCCCTCTGTCGGGCTGCCCCATCCGCCCCCCCCCTTATTCGCCAGCAGCGGGGCAACAAGTTATCGGTTGGTACGCCACGATAATAGCATCGCATTCCATTCGTATCATCATCGGTTGCCGCTCGACTACCACGCGATCGCCTCTCGTGTGTTTTTCTCCGTCCCTACCCCGCCCTCTCCCGCCGCACCCGCCATCCACCCTCTTGCCGATGCTGTATTTTTGCGCTCGCACCTAATGTGTGTTACATTCACTTTTACACGCGCCAACACCAACGACCTTTCCGTTCGATCCAACGGTAAAGCCCTGCAATATTCGCGGCTTTATCTCACTGGACCGAGATTCGCTCGCGTGCATTTTGCCACACGTCCCAGTAACGACATTTTGCTGCTTGTAAACACTGTGTTTTCATCGTCTGACAAAAAATAAAGGACGGTAAGGAAATTGTACGGCTGGATAACGTAAGAACAATCTTCTCGTTGCGCTTGCTCAGGGATGGTATCGTTTCTGATTAAATTAGTAGGGAAAATATTGCAAGACAATTTATCGACTATTCCCATTGTCAGGGTCGCTGCAAAGTAAAGAAAAAGTGCAAACCAAGTAGAATTCACGGATACTAGTGGTGAGTACTTGGTGCCCAAATAATATCGTGTTTTCTTTCGCTTTCTAATGCAGCTTGGCTTCGAAGAAAATGCACGGAAAATACAACGAAGCTGCAACCTCCTGGCGACTGCAGCTACGTCGTGAAGCTCGGGAAAATGTACTGGAATGTTTCCGTAACATTATGCGAAGAATAGTCGAGTTGCACGCAAGACCGACTAATTTACAGCAACGCGCACGGCTTTTTGTCCGGCTATCCGATTTAAATAAAATGCGTTTGTAGTTGTCTTATCAAGCTTCGGCACAACTAAACGCGCAGGAATTCGCAGAACCAACTCAGCTTGTTTGCTCACGAGCTATGATTTACAATCAGTCGGTGATTTCGAAGAGAGAAAAAATCACGAGAGACCATCGTGCTAGACCTCGAACTAGTGATCAAACGTTCAAAGCACCTTCTAAGCATTTGCGAGATTGAAATTAATAGAAATTAATGGAAGCTCGTCCTCGCTACGCGCGTCTCGTTGGAAAAAAAAACATCGAATGAAAAAATACGCCTCTCTCGCGAGTGCAAAAGAACTTCACTCCGGTCTCATCCTGCGAGTGCCTTTTTTATTCTTCGTGCAAGTTTTATTCATCGCAAGTTTACAATCGCGATACTCTCCCCTCCCCCGGCCGTCGAAGCATCATTTCGCGAGGATTGCGGCAAAAGGCGAGTGCGCGCGCATATATCGCGTGCCTATCGATTCATTGCGCGAGATAACGACCACTGGAATGCGATCCACACCGGCCTGATATCGATCGAAACGTCATTTTCTGCGGCCTTATAATATCGTTCTCAGGCTGGCTTTCGCAAAGTTGGCCAACGCGCGCACACTACGCCGTATCGTCGTGATTCAATAATATCGCGCGCATTCTTTTCTTCTTCGAGGTACTGTAATTTTAATAAAGAAATTGTTTACCGGCGGATAAACGAGGGAATTTAATCGAATACCGTCACCGATCCGTGGCTAGAAATCCGCTCGGGTCCTTTTGTTTGTGCGAGCGATTTGCATCGAGTCGATTGCGTCGAGTCGTGTTGCTGTACTCCGTAGCGCAACTTGTATTCTCGATATTCTCGAGGAATGCGTGCACGTTTTCTGGGTATTTTTGGAAGGATCGTCATAAATTTCCCGTTGACTTTATTCGCTTGTTGTTTAAGCGCGTGGTCCAAAGAAGCGACGAATAAATTTCACGAATCAATTAGTTTTTCAAATAAGTACGAGTGTAATTCGTTGTGCTTATCTATCAGAAATTGTGTAGAATTTGCATAAAACTGCTTCATTAACGATCTCCGTATTTAGAGTAATTAGAGCGATTCTACAGTCATGGTACTTCTAAGATACGCCATAAACTTTGCCAGTGCTTTGAGACACATGAGTTATCTGCTACCCATGGGCTTGACGCGCCAAGCCCTTCGATATAACTCCAGGCTGACCACGCAAAATTCACTTCCGACCTTTACTTGTACCTCTAAGTTAACGTTGTAAACGAAGGTGCAATATTCGTGAGCCTTCGTGGATTGTGGGTGACGAGTATTATTTATGTTAACGGAATCGAGTATTTTGACGAGTATTTCGAAAATCGTTTTCATCAACTTTTGTTGCCGTCAGGTGTACTCGTGTCGAGCAACAAAGTTCTTATATTAAGATACTTGTACAAATTTTCTATCCGACGTTACGTATATGTATTATAAAAATTAGGTTCAAAGATTACTCTCCGATGAGAAGAACAATGTTTTAAAAAAACACATAAATATTGCAACAGCTTACGCACAGTTTTCTGATATTAAATAACGTCAATTTAATCGTAATTCATTCTTAAATTCATCCAAGATATGACTATCATTGTATAAATCACAAATGTCTTCATTTGCGACTTTAGCGAGCCACCCACATTTATGACATTATAACGAAGCATAAACATCGTTCTTATCGATTAAATCTTAAAAAGTAAAACATTTACGCTTTGCTTTTGAATAATTAGCGATAATTAATTTATATCGATAGATAATCGTTGTATTTCAATTAACGAGGACGTAATGTTGTTATTGTTATCGTATAGTTATCGTACACTCTGAATATATATAAATATATATATATATATACGAAATAAGCGGTATTCTCCAATTGAATCGAGCAAAGGGAACAAAAGCGTAAATACGTTGCGAGAACGATACTTTCAAAGACCTGATTTTTCATCCCATTATGTTTACCCATCCGACTATTGCTTATTATTAAATGAGAACCATTATAGTCAGCGAATCATTATGCAAAAGCCTTTTTAATCAATTGCGAATCAGCGTCGGTTATTCGCCGTAAATCCTCCAGAATGGAGTAAATCCGAAGGTGTGAAAAATGAAAGTCAAGTTGAAGTAAGAAGCCGATTTGGTTTTATTTGATTTCTGGTGAGCATAGGACGAACCGGTAGCTAAATCACAGCGATCGCTCTTCGCGCATACACGTAGCAGCGGCTAATGTCAACGGGGATTTCATCGAGCAGCTCCAATGCTACTCGTTCACCCACGAATAGCCTGTGATCCGATAAATTACCAAACGGACTCCTGGAGCTCCAGCGGCGCGCGGCTTCTCGGTGCTGGGGAAATCGAGAGGTTCGAACGCGCGGGAAAGCGACCAGAAAGCCGCCAAGGCTTTCGTGCTCTAATGGAATCAAAGAATAATTATTTATGACTGCGCGCGGATCCCTGGGAACGCCAATCTCGCGCCGTCTCTCTCTCTCTCTCTCTCTCTCTCTCTCTCTCTCTCTCTCTCTCTCTCTCTCTTTCCCTCGGCGGTACTGGATAGGCGATAACGCGTCCGCAAGGAGGAGAGCACATCCGGTGGCGCGGCTTCCGTCGCAAAGGTCGGGAGGGGCGTTCGCGTACCTCAGGTTCAACTAACTGACTTGCCCTCGTCGCGCTGGAAGTTTTCCCCGACGATGCCGTTTGAAAATTCGTGCTGCCTCGGTGTTTCCAACGGGACTTGGCGCGAATGACTTGGGAAATTCACCATTACGAGGGAAACACGCATCGGCGAATTTGGAATTCTTGATGTTACGTGACTTCGCCGGCCGGCGTTTAGTTGGACACACTGTGTCCTTTTATCAAGCATTTCGAGCTCTTAGAGGGAATGTTTGCATCGGTCGCCCCAAGCTCTTTGTTTTACATGATTTTAATAGCGATAAATTTGCATAATAAAAAGACAACGTTGAAGTGTGCCTGCGACTCAACTCTCGCGTAAAAAAACCGATTATTTTTTTAGTGCAAGCCACTCAAAACTCCGGTACCTGTATTTTTACCTTTTACATCATTAGTATGTATTCGAATGAATGAAAATACTGCGACGGATTCGTTTACTTTGAGAGCTTGGAGGTTGCGTGTAGATACATAAATATCAAAGACTGTACGTTATTGATGAATAATTGAAATTTATCGTCAATAAAAGTAAGTGATTAATCTTAGACACCGTGTGACACTTATGTTTTTATGGCTAATGGACTCCTTATTGCTTTCATTAATTGCATTCGGAGTTAATTGCGAACATTTTTTCGGTCGCTGAAAAAATGGATTTTATATTTAATAAATTGCTATTTTAAGTTTTATCAAAAAAAGCGAACGATTGATATAGGTATTTAGGTATTTGATAAGTGATTTTATATTATTAGCGTATATCACGAATTTCGAATCTAAATTAGAGTGGAATTGTCGAGATTCGCGTTTAATTTAACATCGAGTAAAGTGGCTATTATCCCAATTAGAGAGAAAATCTATTCTAGAGAACGATGCGATGCCTAAGATTCCTGGAGATTCTCAACTCGAATTAATAAATGCATAGCATCTGGTTTAATTCGTCCGCAAAAATGTATCGATTAAAGAAATTATATATCTTATGTTTATAAATAATTATTATGGTCCTCTCATTTATACAAAAGTCACGGTAAATTTATATCGTTTGTTATTTTATGTTGTTTCAGGTAAGCGAAGGATATTACTTTTGCATTTAACGACACGGTATGAGTGAGTAAATAAAAAATAATATTTGCGATTAAATTCACTAAAAATCTGTTTATGTTCTATTTCGTACGATATTACGATCGAAATATTTCGATTGTTTAATAAAATTCGAAATGTATTTATCCTCCCTTCACGCGAAGACTTTAAATATCAGACCACATTTTGCATAATGTTTGCAATATATAATAAGAAAAGGGGAAAAACAATTCGTTAACGTATAGTTACAAAAAGAATTTGCGATTAATCAGCCTTGGCTATACGTATTCCTTCTCGCATTCTAGTTGACGAATTGTCTCAATAATGTACGAGCGTCGTTAAATACGAAGAGCACCACCATAACTTTGTGTCCAAAGTGTCACTCCTCGGAATATTCTTCAATGACCGCGCAAACATCAATCGTTGCTTACATCGCATAAAAAATGTGCCAAACGGAGAAAAGGTTAACAACAAATTCCTGCAGCCGCTGTCGCTGGACGTATTTTTGGAAAAGTAATCTTTTTATTTTCGACCACTGGTAAATGACACGTATACATCGCCAATGTATCTAATCTCCAAAGTTACATCGCATCTCGCCGAGCAGGCGCAGGTAGAGTTGGTACACCTTTGGGGAAAGCTGTGAGGAAGGCGTCGGGGTGGGGAGAGACTTCGGAAATGCGGCCGCGAGCGCATGAACAGTCCTCTCTCTCTCTCTCTCTCTCTCTCTCTCTCTCACACACACACCACACACACACAGAGAGAGAGAGAGAGAGAGAGAGAGAGAGAGAGAGAGAGAGAGAGGAATTCCTAACTTCATTCCGAAATCGAATGCACGCCAGGCGAAAAGGAATTTTGCGAATTTCGCCGCCCCCGTCGCTCGGCATTTATGATAATTGCCAGCGCGCAGTCGCGATTATATTATGCGCGTGGCGCCATTCGCAGGCAAAACGCTTGCATTCCCGCGATTCTCCGAGAACGATCCGCTCGCCTGTTCGACTTTGGAAAGGTGCTCGCCCCGAGTGACGCAAGATCGCGAGAATCGCGCGGATGTCGCTCCAAATCGTCGCCTCGAATGCCAAGGTAAACTCGTTCGCTTAAACTCCCGACGCGAGATATACGACGAGCACCGTAAAATCTCCATTAGCCTTGTAAAGAGCCTTACACACTGCCAAATGCATCGCGAGAAATCAAATCGGCTGCCTCGAGTACTCGCCTTTACGATACAAATAAGCTATTCCAAGCAAAGGCATCATTTCGACTCGGTAGTTTTCAGAATTAAGCGCCGGGATGAGTCGTCGGTTCCTCGTATTCCAGCGAGATAACGCGTAAAAGCCTCAGTAGTTGGCGTCCATGCCAAAGGGAAAAGACGTAACGATGGGCAGCCGATGGAAGCCGCCTCTTAATTACAACTGACACTCGTTTTACGGCGATAAAACCGACGTTCTTATTTGCGAAGTTAGCGGGTTCGAAGTTAGCGCGGATATCCTTTGGGATAAAAGGATCCTAATTGGAACGAGTCGTCGGAAAAACTCGCGTGTCCCAAGGTCGGCGATTCAAAAGGACGAGCGCCGAAAACAGCGATCGGGGAAAGGACTCGGTGGTGTAAACGAGCATAAGTCCAAAGATAAAGCCGTAAATTACAGCAAGGAATCCAGTGCGAGGCCCCGGCGTCTCTCGGCAATTTCCGGCAAAAATGCCACGCCGTTTCCTCGGCGCGCGCTCGGCTGCTTTCGCCCCGAAGTAGGTCTTCTCGCTGCGGATGATGTACGCGCGCGGAACCCGTTTCTTTGTTACGTAAGTAAATCGACGCGATGCTCGCGGATCGTAGCCAAAGAGTCCGCTCAGCGTTCCTCCATCCTGGGCGTGAATCGCGCTCTGGAGTGAATTCGCCACGGACCTCGGAATCGTCCTCTGCGCGCGAAAGATGGGCGCTTACCTTTCGCGGTGCGTTTCCTTTTATCGCTTAATTGCACCATAGAATGCGCGCGCACGCCCGCGCTCCCCTTTATCAAAGGCTTTTTGCACGTTGGTGCGCGTACACGAGCGCGACTACCCGCCGATACGTATATTGCATTATAAATAATCGAAACGTGGAAAGCGAGCGATGTATCGTCGGCCGTAAATTCACGCTTGTCCTCGATGCGGACCTACGACTCGGATGATGCCAAATAATTCTTGAAAATTTTATATTCCTTGCGTTACGAACATCCGTATGTACCGTGTGTGCTTCACGATGTTCATCTATATTTCCAACGATGCGATTAAATTCTTAATAATTTTATCTTTGAATTCAACACTTTGGACAGCTTATTCCTTGAGCTTAAAGCGTTCGTGTATAGGAGCTCGAGAGTTACGGTAAAATTGTTCGTTCACTTTTCACTCGTAATTTTGCGAATAATTCAATATCAGGAATTGCAGAAAACGAGATCCTTGTGGCGTTGTATTATTTACCAAGTCATCGCAAAAAAATAGCGTATAATTGGTAGGCCACTGAAACACTGGAAACAGCGGATTAGTTACAATGGCTGTTTCGTTTTACATTTCGAATTTATTCATTGGAAGCGGTACGTAATGTTCGCAATTTCCTAGTTGAATATCGCGTATAATGGCGCCATCTGTCGCACGTCTTACGTAGGCAAAAGGAAAACGTCTTCGTGAGACTTTCGGTATGCACCGCTGTACCACATATGTACACGCGCACGTGTCTCCTTTCCATTCTGCCTTCGCGTGTTAATAAATAAATAAATTATCTTGAAAATTTATTAAACGAGAGGCGATGTACCGATCGTCGCAAAGAATCTCGTTTTTTCCCAACCCGTTGACGATAATAAAGCGTTGTGGTCCGAAGCAATAATTCGTTATTCGGTGTCCTTGTTTCGTAAGCTAATTCAAATTAGAACCGAATTTCCGATGCTTAGTTTTCGTTTCGAACGAAACGAGTATCCTTTGAAAAGTTTGCAGTCGAGCCTTTCGTTTATTTATTAATTTTTTCTTTTAATTGAAAGTACTGCTGATGACGTACGAACTAGATGTTATCGAGCAAGATCGAACAATTATAAAAATATCAGCAAATGAAAGGTATAAAATATTCGTAATATGGATAAACAGCTCTTAAGAAGGAGTAATACTCGTTGGAGTTGTTTCGTTAAACGTTGTTAAAAAAACTTGCGTGAAATATGCCGGATTAATGCTGAAAGAGCAGCGAGGCTTGATAAGTGTCGCATTTTCGCGACGAATAAATTGGGTATTAAGGTTAATTCAATATTTAAGGTTCCATTACGTAATTTATGAAAACATTTAAATTGACGATGATTTATCTTTCAGCGGGGCAAGGCAATTATTTCTGCTCCAATTCTTTGCGATGCAAGAGTTACTAGAGCCAGCGAGTAAGATCGCACGCCGAAAGAAAAGAGTCAACGAATAATTCAACGAATAATTCAACGAATAATTCAACGAATAATTCAACGAATAATTCAACGAATAATTCAACGAATAATTCAACGAATAATTCAACGAATAATCGCGGAATAAATAATTCACGCCGGCGCGCAACAATCGATTCAACTCGATCGCGCTAAGAAATCGCCACTGGATGCTCGCGAGCCAAATAAATCAGCGCCTTCCCTTATTAATAGTTATCGAAAACAAATTAAGAGCAATTATTCCGTTGTCGGCAGTCGAGCGAGCCGATATAAAGAACGGGTCACATCTTAATTAAAATGAATGGCATAAATTAATGGCGACTCGTTTTTCATCGTGGCTCCGGCGGCACTCGGGGCGGTAAAGGGGGAAAAAGTAGCCCCGCCGGGGCCCTTATCCCCCTCGGGCCGCTTATCCGGGCGTTATCGCAAACGAGCCGCGCGAGATCCGTCGAGGGAGAGAGTAGCAGCAGTAGTCGCGTGTATCGGCCCACGTGCGCCCTGAGAATTTCTTTCTTCAAAAGCGTTTGGCTCTCTTTGTTCGGCAGCAGCTGTCCGAGCCCGAGGAATTTCTTTCCCGAGCGTCAGTGCGCGCGTGCGCGAGGAATCGAGGGAGAGCGGCCGACATGATACCGCTTCGAAATAAATAAGGCCCTTATTCCTCCCTCCACCTCCTCGCCCCTCGCCGTCACCCCCTCCCTCACTGGGCATACATGTGTTTTCTCCTCCTCCTCCTCCTCCTCCTCCTCCTCCTCCTCCTCCTCCTCCTCCACATCCACATCCACATCCACATCCTCCACATCCTTCTTTTACTCTTTGTTCCGCGATCCTTCTCCCGGCGGCTCTGGGTGCAAAAAATTGGCTCCGTTTCCCTCCTTTCCCGTTGATATTTTCGAGAGACGGGCGAGCGAATCTCGCGGGCGCTTTCGTGCATCTTCTTTTTATTAACGACGTTCTCCGGTACTCTAGGCAGCGACAGGTGTTCCCCACACGCACACCGTTATACTTTCTTTTTCCTAGGAAGCACGCTCAAACAATTGGAGGAATGGAAAGCCGGACTTTAACGGATTAATCGCTCTTCTTCGACTATCGAGTTTAATGAAAGCGGACAATGCCGTATCATCGGTGTTACAAAAGCAAGGGGCGGCATCCTCGTTATTCATAAATATGTTGATTCACGTTACTTACTCCTCTTCGAGCGGGCGCTAAAACGCGTAAAACGCGTAGAAAAGAAAATTAAATAGTAGGAGCGTAACGGACGCAAGGTTGTATATAGAAACGATTTTCTCGGCTGTACCTGTTCGAAAGTATAACCGAAAGCTTGCGCATTCCACCGATCGAATAAAGGCTGGTGAGTGAGTGAGTGAGCGAGTGAGTGAGCGAGTGAGTGAGCGAGTGAGTGAGTGAGTGAGAGAAAAGGGAAGCGAGTCGAAAGGACAAATAAAAGTATCGCTCGGGCGCGTTCGTCTTTCTCGGCCGTTTCTTTTCATCGCTAGACGCGTAGACTCGTTCGGCGAGTCAAAAGAGGGGCGCAACCTGCCTTTTTCCGCCTGCCGCCTGGGAAAATTCATGCGAGTCTCTCACGCTCGACTCGTGCCCGAGGCTCGCGATCGAACCGCAGCCCTCGATCTTCTTTATTGACCTTGCGGCCAACGCTCCTCCGCCTCGGCAGTTTTAAGGACTTTTTGTGTCAGGACTCGTTTCCGGAGAGGTTTATAATATTGACGGGCGTCGATATTATCCTACGACAAACTCGGAGGTTGCGCCTTGCGGCTTTCGTGAAATTCCGTAGGCGGATCGTGAAGTAGCTTGCAGAAATCGTTGGGCAAGGTAGACCAATACGCGTATTGGTCGACGTGTGCGCGACCACCAGGATCTCGAGGCTATCATCGAGCGTATCTTTGTGATATTGTGTAATAAGGCTCGTAGCTTCGACGACGAATAGTCGCGAGTCGGGCCCGCTGTTCGTACGGATGTTTTATACCCGTGGATATGATTTTTATGATGGAATAAGCATACTGTCGATTACTAGCGACTTGTCTGTTTTTCGAACCAACTCTCCTGTTCTAACCTAGTAACCAATACTGATTATTCTTTTATTTTCTTTTTTTAAATGCACCGAGTTACCTCGCTCAAGTTCTTAGACATGGACATTCTAGCCTAAAAAGCCATCTTCGTTTTAACCGCGAGTTTCGTTTGATGTCCGAGCGCTTGCTCGGACATCAATAATTTATAATTTTCAGCTCGTTGATAATGTTCTCCATCGTGATAAATGAGAAAAGACGAGGTTTTCGACAGTGGTTGTAAGCTAATATGTTTTACATCAGTGTCGTAATGTTCGTTGTCGTTTTCATACATACAGTTTATTAACTGCTTAGAAAGTTATTATTACGGGTCGGGTATCTTATTCAATACTAGTAGAAACGGAACTTAAAACTCTAATTGTCCGTCGATAAACACTTTCGTATAAAATTCATCTGGAACGTGTTAATGAACGTAAGCAATACCATCATTCTTCGACCAATCTTCGATACAGTCATTATTTCACTGCATCGTCTTCGAGCACTTTCCCTTTTAGGGAAAAGGGAAGTAGCCGATAATGTTTTTTTAGGGAAAAGACACTTTTATCATTTCTATTATTTAAATGAACATAATACCGTAAAGTAGCGCTATCTTTTCGTAAAGACTACGCTCACAAATATAAATAATTACGAAATCTTTAAAAAAAAAAAAAAAAAAAAAAATGTACACACTTTGATCGATGTCTAGGACAGAACAATATACCAATAATTCGTTGAAGGGAAATGGCATCTTTCTTCTTATAAATCATGTATTTAAATGGAATGCTGGTCGAGTTTCTTGTACGCATTAACATACCGTCGAATAAAAATATAGGATTAGAAATAAGGGACGATCGATCAGTGTTGCGACGGTTAACAGTAGCTTTGTAATCTTTCGACAAGAATGAAAGTGTCCCTCGTCATTTTCACTCGAAAGATCTGCTGGATTCGCTTTCTTGAGATTGCCAATGAAACAGGATCTTCTTATTTCATACCTAGAAAGAAGACTCCAAGTTCGTAAATTTCTTTTTCATTCGTTACAAAAACTCGTATAAATTATTTTCAGCAAGAGGTTGATCGAAGATCCGTCGTTGTGTTGTTGGAGCAGTCGCTCTAAGCTTCCACTTGTGTAAAAAGGGATAAAACGTTCGTACAGTCCTCGGCAGAAAGTTACCCTCCAAGGAAAGCCAGATCAGCCGAGGATCACATTTTCCGGCGCTTGCAAAATGTCCGATATCACCCGCTCATCGCACCCGCTGGATCTGCAATAGGGAAGAAAAGAAGGAACGTTCTTCGCAACGTATACTAGTAGGCTCACTTGGGGAAATCTTCCTTTATGCTCGTTAATCTTTTTTGTTAATATCTCTTAAAGGTGCCTGCTAAATTTAATAAAACGTTCGTTCAAGGCTTAATTTCACGAGAATCGTTAAAACGTACATTCGATAATTAAATTAACCGCAAAGATTCGGTGAGATCTATTTTGGCCAGACACCGTAAGGACTTCGTCTCTTGCACTTGCCCTCCTAATATTACATCGAAAAAATCAATGAACTTTAAACGATTTATTTTGCAGTTATAATTTATTGCATCTGTTGTATTTATCGGGACGATAGATTATTTTCTTTTATTCGAATAGGAATAATTCTTGGAACATCCATAGGACGCGTTGGTTGTAGAGGTAGAATGAGAAATATGATCATCGTCGAATCCCTTTGAAATAAAGACGTACGATCAACGCATATGAAATTTTAATGCCTACAATAAAGATAATTTGTTTGTTTTGCTTTTGTGCAAATCTCGCGACTATTCTCGAACCTCATAAATTGCACTTGGATATAAATACGAATGCCATTATGCAGATTAATGAAAAGAATTCACCCCGGAGCTAAAGACTCTATTCGATTTCTTTATCAACGAGGTAATTTCGCCGACGAATTGAAAATTAAAAAGTGCACCATAAATAACGATATATTGCGCATAAGTGATTGGCGCAGTCGTCGCTTAAGAAAATCAACACACGGAGAGAAAGAATGTAAAAGAAACGAGGAAAATATGCGGAGTGAATTTAAAGATGTTGGAAGAGAAAGTAGAGAAATTGAAAGGACTAATTTAACATCCGCGGCATTATCTAGAGGTCTCTTTGTCCGAAAAGAACTTTGTTTTACATTTTCAGTCAATAAATTAGTAACTGTGGATTTCGTTTCTACGTTATCATATTGTAAGCCAAAAAAGTAACAATTGAAATTTCTAATATACACAGAATTTAGCAAACGCATATAATATAAGCATACTGATATAAGCGAGCCAACGGAAATATTTTCGAATTTCAATTATCAAAGGTACTTTTTGAAGGTGCAATGTTATTCGAGTTTTCACCCTAGATGACGCCACATATTTGACGTATAATATTAACAACGATTTCAAATTGAAATTTATGTACTATACGGTAAGGCTTAGCCCTATAGATCATCAAAATTAATGATAATTTTTATGCTACGTATGTGCCAAATACTAAAAGTGTTTTCATTACTTCTAATAGTGCAGTTATTGGGCAAACTGCGGCATTATATAATGCCATCTTGGAATGTTCAATTAAACCGATAATGATTATTAATTAGAAACGTTGATTATTATTCATGAAGTACGTACGTGTTCAACGCCGGGAATATATTTGTATTGACACTTTTAACCGTTGGTTACAGTTTATAAAATAAATAAGATTATAAGAATGACAAGCACGTTGAGAAAATGCTAGTAATGATTATCTTTTCGATTTAATGTATTAAAAGCCATGAAATACACTTGTGTCAAGTTGAAAGGTTAAGAGAGTCAGAATTCAGAAACAAAGTGCATTCATTGGCAATTTTTCTCATTCTGGCCTTTCGCACAGAGACAATAACTTTCATTATTAATGGAAAGTACCAATAAAGTAATGTACAAAAACGTCATTACAAATCTAGGATAACACAATTTCGCAATTTTTCAAGTACGTCGTTCGCTTAAAAAAAAAAGCGCTCGGATCAGAATTCCGTCACAACTTTATAAATACTGAGAAAGTTTTCTTCCTACGCGAACTATACGTATGCATATTATGTTTAGCATTATACTAAATAATTATTGACTTATTTCAAGTTATGATAATTTATGACTCAGTTGAAAGTTACTTAAGAATCGTTATACGTCTCCCATCGCCACTTGGAGTTCACCTTGTTGCAGCTCCGTCGTAATCGGGCTGCGCGTTGATTGACATTACACAGGGAAAAAATACGACGACGAATAAACGAAGGTAGGAAAAGTCCGTGGGATTCCAGAAAGGAAGGAAAAATGGTATCGCGGACGCACGATATCGGATCCTTTTCGCGCGTCTCTCTCTCTCTCTCTTAGCGAACAAGAGAACTTGCGCTTGCGCATACCTGCGTGCCGAACCATCGGTTCTGGCAGATGCCGCGGTTCTTTACTCCTCTCTCTCTCTCTCTCTCTCTCTCTCTCTCTCTCTCTCTCTCTCTCTCTCTCTCTCGCAATACATAGGTAGACGCGTTCTCGGTGTGCCGCTGCAGGTCAAAAACCGGATCTCGTCACCGCTCGCCGAGGCCTTTCCTTTCCTCCGCGGTCCCGCGTCGTACTTGTGCGCGCCATCGGTGCACTCGGCGCGAGCTGTCAACGCTCGCCGCTGCCGATATCCGCGGGTGCCGTTGAGCGTCGCCCCGGGAAGTCCCGACCAACGTCGTGTACTCGGAGGCGGAGCGCCTCGGAGCTGGATATTAGTATTGTTTATTCGAAACGCATCCATCGATGTACCTTTGGAGGATAATTCCTGTTTAGTTGAAGCTTTGAGTACTTCTAAGATTTATGCAAAATTAGAAACTCGCTTTGAGTGCGCATACGGTTCTCGATCGTTCGCTAGGACAACAATTTTTCGCCTCTAAACGAATTTATTATAATACGTGCTATTTTTATCGTTCGAGTATCTGTGCTTGGTTGACAAGAACCGTATGTTGACAACGGTGGCGTAAAATGTCCAGCTAAAGTGTTTAGCTTGGGATATTCGCATAAATCTTCTGTCGTGTAGCTGGTTTTTTTTTCTTTTTTTTTTCTTTTTTTTTTTTCTCTTTTCTCTTTTCTCCCCGTAATACTATCGAAAATATTACCATTGATTTGCCGAATGGGCTGCAAATGACTCGTTACATGTATAAGCTACGCCGAAATTTCTGCCAAGAGATTGATTTCCGGTTTTAGGACATAGTTTTATCCAAGTTATTTCAAACGGTGGAATTCGTATTGATATTTAAGTTCGTAAAGTACGTTATTTTGAATATCTGATGAATTAAAGCAGTAGCTTTAATTAGGAATCGATTGTTTTTAGTACATGTAATTGTGGTTGTAATTGCGTTTGAGATTAACCATTAAGGCGTCTAGTAAATGACGATTTAGCTTATGAGGATGAAAAGACATTTCTATAGCCTCAAATGAATTTCATTAACGGAAGTAAATATTCAGTAATTACTAATTTATTGCACTGAATAACGTTTTCTTTTGTAATCTTCTTTTTGAATATACAGTTTTTCGCTCTTTTACGATCCTTTTCGAGAGGTAATGCTACATTCAATAGTAATGGATGCCTACCATAAGATTTTGTACTCGTTTTTATTAAAGGTCCAAGTGCAACTTGATTCGATTGAAAATCTGCGATTCGAAATAATAAATAACAAGATATTAAAGTAAATATACGACAATGATTTCGCATTTAATTCTTAATGCTCTAATCAACGTATATTTTTCTTACGTCGTTTCTGATTTATCCATAAAAAACGATTTGAAAAAGTCAATTCGTATAATGTAATGTTGCACTAACTACGTAGGAACTTTAATGCGTTCCACAAATTTTCGTTACTTTTATTACTTTTCTTGCGTTTGAGAAGTTAATTATTACTGCTGGGAAACAGAACGAATTCCTTGTCAAAAATACCCAGAGAGGACCTTCATCCAAGGTCGTCTCCGGCATTTTTTTTTTTTTTTTTTTTTTTTTTTTTTTTATGGTCTTCTACGGGGGAAGAAACAATGAAAGAAAAAAATAAAATCGTTAGTTTTGCTTGGTCATTTGACTCCTATAGGGCGATTTTTTTATGCCTGTTTTCGGTGCCGTAAAGATGATTAGTGTGGGGTCTGGGCATGGACTTTGTTTCTTTGGATCAAAAAGTCTGATGAGCTCATTTTTATGGTCTGATTTCGCTATGCATTATTATTATTAAACATTTTTGCGTTTTTTGCGTAAATGCTTCAAATGTAATTCCAGGGTAAATAAAGTAATTTTTTAATTATATATGGAATTTTAAATTGAAATAAATCTTAATAAATGCACGAAGAAATTGTAGTTCGGAATTTATGGAATTCATAGTTATATAACGGTTTCATTACAATTACTTTTTATTTCTCAAACGAGAGATTACATGGTCTACTTGTACAAAAATCTTAACAGTTAGTTAGAAAGTTATTATCATGTAACATTTCTCTTCATACTTGAGATGCATTATAATTAAAATGCATAAAACAACGCTTCGTAGTTAACAAAATAATAAAGTTGCACAATAAGTGGCGAGTGTTGAAGTGTTTGATTGTGAGATATCGTTTTCTCGCGTCAAATAATTCAAAGATCTTTTCATAAATCTATGATGGTCCGACTAAATGATGTTTTTCTTGTACTACTTAGAGATTATTTAGAGACTCCTACGTGTACGTATACACATGTGTGTGCGCGCGCGCGCGCGTGTGTGTGTTGCCATAAAAAATATGCTCATAAACGTTCGAGCACATTCACGTCATCGGCACGTTAGCCACAAATGTGTTCATTTTCGTAGACGCACGTCTACCAATCTCTTAACAATTAACAAATGTTCTAAAAGACTGAAAATTTTTTATTGTCCGATTGAAATCCAGAACACAATGGAAGGGTTGCAGATGCGTTTTTGGAACCATAGTTTTTAAAAGATCGTTTCAAAGTCCTTAGTAAACTTAGATTCTACCTTTTAGAAATTATAAAAGATTATGCAACGATATACGATCGGTATATTTTCAGTATTATTCTATTATTTATTGAGATTATAAAAGAGTAAGAAAAATAACAATGTGTGCGTAGCGTCAAATTTTTTATAGATAGCTATTATTCTTAGATGAATACGTTGTGTACTTTTCATTCGAGATACTTTCAACTTAAAGTTGAAACTATTATTATGAACATTTTTAACTTTATTAGTAATATAGTTAGAAGTATTATTCTGTATTAAAAAAGATTAAGCGCGAGATTTGACTAGAATTCAAGTATAATTTTAAAGTGATATAAAAAGTCGGAAGGATATCTAATTGACATTATTATAATTGAAACAACAATGTAGTAGTAAATTCCTTGTTTTAAATCTGCTCCAACATATATAATTAATACACGTGTGTGTGTGTGTGTGTGTGTGTGTGTGTGTGTGTGTGTGTGTGTATATTTCAGTTTCAGACAGTTTCATCTACTACCTCGTAGCTATTTAATCTATGACTAGAAATATCATTTTTCATGGGAGTTAATGACTAAGGTACATCTCGGTATTAGATTTCTACTAGCTAGTTGTCTTAAGATGTGCAATTTTGAATAAAATTAAGTGGACAGGTATTGTAAAAAATTAATGCAATTAATATAATTTAATTAAAAACTCGATAAATCAAAGTGTTATTCAATATTTAAATTAATAATATACGATTTGATCGGGTAACTTAATAATTGACCCTAATAGTTAAGGCAGCAAATTTTTCACTTTCAATTCAATAATAAATTAATAGATTGTTAATTGAAAGGGGATAGAATGAAGTAGATATTGTATAACTATCTAATAAGTGTTTATAAAATAACAGGTATATTTCTTTATTATCTTTTACTTAACAACATGTTTTCTACCATAATTCGTATCTATGGTCTCAACTCTTTAGTCTCAATGAACGAGCCTTTTTCATTATGAATCATTTCATTAAAGTTTCTGCATCTAATAAATTCTACGGTTTGTTGTTGTTGCGTCAAGATTTGGACTCCGTAGATGACATTCGAAAACTTCCGTTTTACAGTTTTTGGGTCATCCTCTTTTTTTTTGTATTGCGTTTACGATCATGCTGGAACATAAAGTTTTTGTCAAGATTTATCTCAGAGTTGAATTTTATAAATTTTCATTTACCTCGCCGATAATCAGAAGAATTATATTTAAGAGTAATAAATGTCCTACGATATGCTATGTAAAGCAATCCCATATCATAATTGATATTACCGCACGTTTGACAGTAATTACATGTACTGCTTTTTAAAAGCTTCATTCGATTTCTTCCACACACGATCTTTCTTTTTTCGCATAACAATTCAAATTCAATTACGCTTATACTTGGATTCAAAATACAAACGTCTTAATCGTATATATTTCTTTTCAATTTATTTTCACATTAAAAATTTGTTTAATTAACTCGAAGAAGATTCTTATTTTTATGAACATTAGTTCATGACTGTTCATTAAGTAAGCGTTCGATTATTGAATTACGTAGGGATTACTGCTCATGAAATGTACGAACAGTATCTAGCGCGTTGTATTTTTTAAGTACTTTTCGATATTTAATTTTATTACGTGCGTTCATTTTAAAGAGTATTAAAATTAATTAAATCACTTATTATTCTTTATATTTTTCGACTTGGAATACTAAGGCTTATCTATTCAACTATGGCTGATCTATTCAACGATTATCAAGCGTTAATTCGAAAGAAAATCTCGTATGAAATCTCGTATGAAAACTCGTCCCTATAATTATATAAAATATACAATTAAATAAATCATTTTCAAGGAATCATTCCAAAAAAATGCACCGTCTTTTTCGTATATCGTAACCAAACTCTTTTCATTATTCCTCTTGAGAGGTGAAGAGCACGAAGACACGCGTACTGTTTCATCCAGTGGCGGGAGGGAGGGAGAGACAGAGAAAAGTAATGCGAACTAAGGAATTCTGTATTGCTCGGCACCATACGCACGCACACGCGCTCGCCTCGAGACTCCCCGCACACGCACACGCGCGCGCGCACACACGAGGCTACGTGCATAAGGGCCGGGGCCTTCGACGCGCGACCTTCGATGGCCCTGCCTCCCCTCTTCCACCCAACCCCACCCCGCCCCGGCCATTCTGCTCTCATCGTCATACCCACTTCTCGGGCCCGGACCGGCGGCACAACGGCGAGCCGCTCGTCAACGTTTTTTTCCTCTCTATTTCTTTATTTCTTTTCCTTTTGCCGGGGACTCTGCGTCGCGCTCTCTCTCTCTCTCTCTCTCTCTCTCTCGCGCTCTCTCTCTCGCTGTCTCGAAAACTATCACGCACGGAATTCGGTAGCCACAGGGGGCGATCACGTGAGCAACAGCCGGTAGCGCTGCTCCTTCGACAAACCCTAAACTTAATTATTTTAATCTTCTGGGTCGAAATTTGAGTGCTCGCGGGATCCCGTTGAACGCTCTTTTCTGTTTTTACATCTTTCTTCTTTTGAAAACTAATTCTCTTTATGCCTCTTTTCCCTTTTCGATGCCCCTCGCGATGCTGCTGCATCTATAAATCCACTTATCTATCTTTCGCTTTGGTTTCGAGCTTCTCCGAACTCTTCACTCGCGCGTGCACGAGCTTTCAGCCTCTCGTCCCTTTCGCTCGTAGGCGACCACCTTTGTACGAATAGCCAAGCGTTCGGTTGAATTGCGAAAAATGCTTAATAGAGCTTTCGCTCGAAACGCTCGTGAGTTATGTCGAGTAGGTTTATCCTTTTGCTTGCTGCTGCTGCGATGATTTACAATGCTCGACAATGGGCTCGAGGAAACACGAGTGCTCGAACTTCTTTCGACTCGAGAGAGCTCGAAACGCTTTTTAACGCGAAAAACGTGTAAAGAGTATCGCTATCATATTGTGCCTATAAGTGCTGCCTTATTTGAATAAAGTTTTATGGTCAAGGAAAGCTTTTTAAACTTTTTTTCACGCAACGCGTAGATTTTTATATTTTAACGCGCGATATTACTCCGCTCTCTTGCACTGCCGCTTATCCTGAAGGCTATTCGCTCCTATCGATCTTAATCGCCAACTTTATAATAACGCTCTCCACGCCGTAACTTTAATAACTCTATAAGTTTAATCTGTACAAACCTGCATACAATCGTAGAAATAATTGTCTATCTGAGATTAAGAGGCACTTTCGGAAAGATTATTACCAAGGTAGCGCAACACTCTTGGATACGTTGCTTTTAATCGTCTTTCCTTTTACTGTCTTGCCGTTGACTCTCGACTCGGAGACTTCTTCGAAAGAGACGCATCATCCATGTACGACTGGTTGCACGTCACCTTCGTGAAATTTCATTCGGAAACTGTCAACGAGTCTGACGAACCGTGAGGTGCGCACGTCGCGTGTTTCTCGTTTATTTTTTTCCCCGAAACCTCATTCTCACCTACATTGTGCGCAGATTTCTGTCCCAGCCACGATCGCGCAAATATCTGATTTGTATTTTCTCTTTTGTCTCTTTGCGAATTTGTGGAGGATCTATTGATTGCCCGGCGAATGTATTGACTCTTCAACGACTATTTCCATCTGACATTTTTGCCATAACTACGACATAAAGGGCGCCGATTGTTTTCATTTTCTCTCCAATTGAATATCAATTGTCGATTTCAATGGCAGCGCTATTTTTTTACGTCGATAAAGTGCGCGTAATAATGCACACCTGTATTATTTTAAAATCCATACTTATAGATTTCAAAATTATGCGCGGATACGATTGTGTAACAATATTATAGTGACGTGATAAAGCCTAATATGTCGTAAGGAGTATTGTTTTTACATCGCTGTTTACTTGTACTGTTTCGTTGTACTACAGGCGGCTCTGCGGTAATTTTCACACAGTAAGTTACACAATCGTTAAAAATGTTTGCAAAACTTCGTTTACCAAAATTCATCCGTGTAATAACTTGCCATCGAAACACGGAGAGAACTAAAAATTTGATTGTAGGTGGTGCCGCGCAAATACTCGAACCGGGAAGATAAATGACGAAATATGATAGAACTGCGACGTGAAATCCGACAGAAGGCAATCGATGGCGGCGGCCAAGGGAAAGAATCTGTAAAAATGAGAAAGAAAATCCAAATATATATACGCACACGCGCGCGCGCGCGTATGTATGTATGTATGCATGCATGTATGTTGTAAAAAGATCCTCGGAAATTGGAAACTAATTATCTGCCTTGGATCCGCCTTTAGCGTCATGGGAACGCGAACAAAAAAGAAGTGAAAAGAATCCCTGACTTTTGGCGTCTTGGTTGTTCACTGCGCTTGGTATTGGTATTGAAAACGAAGCACCTGGCGTTCCTCGTCTTTTCCGGGCCAATGTTTCATTGCGAAATTTCAAATACCTTCGACTTTTGCGTATGCAAAGAACAAGCGTAAAGAACGTAATTTTTACCCTCTTTAAACATCTTGGTGGAAGCACGTGTGTGCGCACGGACAGATATTTTACTGTTTTAACAAAGTGCCATTTTGTAACCAACAACTTGGATGCTTCAACTAAATATTTCGCCGAAACATCCATTACTGTGTTATTTAGATAATAAAGGGCATTTCCTACAAATTTATTCGCTCACGTCTCGCTCGACCTCTTAGTTTATTTTGTACGAGAGGAGCGACAACGATTATATTAACCATTTCTTCATTCATGCTTTCGTTATCGTAAATGTGATATTTACAACCGTGAATTATAACAAAATGGTCTTTCTCCTTATGTCTTAATCAAATGTGATATACGTCGTGGATTATACAATATTTTCGTTAAAATGTGTAGCTTGTTTGGTGACAGTTTTTCATTTAACTGCAAAGTACTAAACTAAAATAAGATGGTATGTCTTATTAACTCGTTAAACGGATCTTTTCAAATGGTATTGCATTCTCCAGTATGATATTTAATAAAGAATAGCAATGTTTTTCTTGTATTTTCAATAAAATCAAAGCAAAGGGAAAGAAATTATTTAGTAAACCGAAACCTAATTAACAGATACTCGTAATGTATGATTTGAAAGTATAGTGCGTACTCTGCACTCCATCGCAAAAGTTAAGAGAAAACTACTGCGGCAGTAGTACACATTTCACGGTTCAACTCTCCTAGGTTCGCATAAATATGGGTAGATGCACGTATGCGCTCGTAAAGTCACGTACGCGTACACATAGACATGTAGGTATGCGCGAAATTTTCATACAACTTGTGTACCTAAGAGTTGTACTCCTCCATCTCTATCTCTATCTCTGTCTGTCTGTCTGTCTGTCTCTCTCTCCCGGAGTTAGGGTTATTCACTACGAAATACGAATCCCCCTAATTACATCCAACGCTGGCGTCGCTGGCATTCCTGCACTAGGCATACAACCATACTGGAATATCTCCGAGTGTACAGGTATACGTGCACGGATAATGCGCATACACGCAGAAAGACACGTACACAGTTACACCCCACCCCCTGGAGGTTGCGCACTATAAAAGGGGCCTCTCGAGGCACACACGCACTGGTACTCACACTTGCATAAAACCAAGAAAAAGATGGGGAGAGAGCGAGAGAGAGAGAGAGAGAGAGAGAAAGCGAGCTACTCAGATAAATATGCGGGAGGGGCCGGAATTCCTCACTCAGCTGCATTCCAGCCCTCCTCTCGTCCATCGTTCCTTTCCCTCCTCTCTTTTCTCTGACCCCGCTCACCCAAGGCTATCTCTTTCCCTCTTTTATAGTTGGCCATAGAGGCAGAGCGGTATATACTACAGGTATTCGCGTCCCTCTCGCTCTCCTGTACACGTATGTTTAAGCCTTCGATAGTACTCTGTGAGCTTATTTTCCGTCTCTCTCTCTCGCTCTCTCTCTCTCTCTCTCTCTCTCTCTCTCTCTTAAGAATGCATTTCTCTCTTGCTCTCTGTATATATACTTCGGATTTCCTGTATATGCTCTTAAGAGAGAACGTGTTCAGTTCGTTTGTACACCTTCCTTTCTTTCTCTTTCACTAGTATGCATATCATGATCGACCCCCCCCTCGTCTTTATCTTTTCCTTTCTTATCATCCATAAAGAATCGATCATGATCTCTCTCTCTCTCTCTCTCTCTCTCTCTCTCTCTCTCTCTCTCTCCTTCACTCGTATTCTGCGATAACTTCTTCCTCCACTTTCGGATACGTTGTTTGTTACATTGTCGTTTCGCCTATACGAAGCACATTCCTCTCTCTTCATTTTCGCTCTCTTGGATCTTCTTGTCACCGAGATCTGCAATGCGTCTGATCTAAGGAGACAAGTAGAGTATAAGGAAAAGAATGAATGTAAAAGGAGGAGACAGCTCTTGAAGTTAGTAAAATGCAGAAGCAGATGCGATAAGACACATGAATTACAAATTATATTCCCGCTTAAAATAAGTTCTCGTTGGATATTCAATTATTTAAAAGCTTTAAAAGCGGATTATAATTTTGTTGTAAAAAATACACTTTATTAAATTACTCAAGTTAGAAAATTTTGCAGAAGTTTTTTCATTTTCATTCTGGTTTCGTATTCACGTATTAATCGAAAGTTTAATACTTTCGATTAACTTAAGAAACATAATCATCATCTATTTATTGTGATATAAGAAAAATAAAAATAAAAATTATAAATCAGAATTATGCGCTCGTCCAGTAAGAAGGTATTTGTAAATATAGGCAAATTTTTTTAGAAGAAAATAAATTTTATTTATAGGAAGTTTCGCTTAAAGTAAGCATTATACAACACATTTATTTTGGTACTTACATTAAATTTTATTCCACGTTGTAAACTAATATTTTCATTATGCAGTGGCAACATTACGATTAACCAAACGATTTTTTATAATTATGTTTTTATGAATTATGAATTATTTCATTACATAATCTTATATAGTATTACATGATGCAATACAAGATCATTAAATGTGTTCTTAGAACATGAAAACCCGCGTCGAAAGTATTTTGTAAAATTTGTTGTATTGAAATATCGAAATTAATTATTTTATTTGCAATCGATAGTATAACTTTCTAAAGTGTAAATTGTAAATTTACACTCGTAATTGTAAATTTGTAAATCTTTAAAGTGTAAATTGAAAAGAGCGATGCCGAATTAGAATCAATAGAATGATAATCCTTATATTTCATAGGCCACTTTTCCAACGTAATTACGATTGATGAAGTTTGAACAGTTAGTATGAAAATTTAAAATATTCACGATGGGAAGCACTAATGATTATTGGGATGAAAAAACGGTAGCGATAAAATAAAATTTTTCTTCTAAAAATATGTACCACAGAATGAAAACGCTGTACAATATTTATAATTAGGATATATTTTTCAATACTTTAATTAGTTCAGTTTATTAGCTTACTGGAAAATAGAATTTTTTCATAGAAGTTAGCTCGCGTTATTTCTTCTTAAAAGGTCTACTCAAAGCATCCAAACGGTGATGGATATTACTTCAACCGATCGTTAAATAAAATTGTTAAAAATATTTATTACCTGAAAATCATGGTCCTCTGAAAATTTATTCAATGAATAACATCAATAATTATAAATTTATAATTTCATTTGTAATAACATTTTAAACTGACATAAGTAGTTTAGTTATATCATAATAAACCAACGGGTAATCAATATTTTCAACTTTCGAGTAATTTCAGAAGTTTGAGATGGCTGAATTCACAAGTCTTATAATATTATTAACGGTTTAATTATGAAATTGTTAGGCTTTTGTTTTACGATTAAAGGCAGAAAATACGAGTGCAAAGTCTGCTACTACAGTTGAATATTAAAATAGTCAAGCTGTTGGTTGGTTGTCTTCAATAAGATACATGGAAGTTACGCGTTGAACGTGCGCGCGCGCTCACACACACAAACACGCGTGCATGCACACGTATGTACGTAGTTTAGAAGAAATCGCTTTCGGACCGTTCGAGCGTCTTGGAATTCAGCAATCAGTTAGGTATTCAGCGCTCTTCGTGGCATACCGTACTCGGGGGCATAAATTGCCGATGCTTATTTTAACGTTACAGAGAATACATGGATCCGTTGTCCTTTTTCCTGGTTCCCTCTCTCTCTCTCTCTCTCTCTCTCTCTCTCTCTCTCGCCAACTACATCTATCCGTCTGCCTTTATCTTTCGTCTGTCTTTTGTCCTTGCTTCTGCAACGACTTGATGCGCATCTCTTCCTAATCTCCGCAGAAGATTTCAGCTGCGATGTTTTTTTTTTTTATTTTTTAGTATTCTCCTTTGGATCGATGGCGCTCCGATAGCGATCAACGCGTTCGCTGGAATGTGGAAAAAAATTTAATACCTGTGTTCGGAAAAAAATTTACGCCTTTGTTTCTGGCTTCTGCTGTACTTTGTTTTTGAAGGAAAACATTTTTTCGTTTTTATCGAATCAACAAAATCTACACGAAAATTAATTAAACGCAAGAGAAATTTCGCAGATGTCTGGTTGATATATTTTTTTTTTACGTTTGCTTTGCCAATGGTTATACCAACGAATTTTCGTAAATTTATTCACACAAGGCTATCATCAATAACAGTATTTTTTTGTCATATACGTTTAATATCGCGTTTGTTAGTATTAACATTATCGGTAAGATGAAAACTAATTAGAAATTTAATTAGAATTGTACTAATCTCTGTCTTCGATAGGTCGCTCATTATCTCTGAGTTTTTGGTTAGGAGGAATACAAAATGTTGATATTTCTGTTAAATTTTCATTTCAGACTTTTGGAAAACAAGTACCCCGCGCATTCGCTCGAATTGAATTCTTAAATCTACGTAATACGTAAAAGGAATTTATACGTGAAGAGTCTCTACGAAAAAGTTCTCCATGCGAACGTTACTTCAAATACTACGAATTGAATATAGCTACGGAACATTCCTATTTCCATCTCTGTACTTCGAAATTCGAAATAACGTTTTTTCGCAGGGAGAACGTTCGAAATAATTTCCCGGAATCACGCAACAATTGCGTCGCGAATTTTTAATCCTCCGACTATTACCGAATCGAAAATGTAATATCGAAAAATTAAGATAAATCGGTTTGTCGAAGCAATTACATCGACTTGGCATCGCAAAACGATAATTCATTTAAAATCAGAAAGACGGTAGACGAACTGGACAGAGCTGAGCTAAATCAATTTTTCATTTGAAAAATATAAGTCATCGTACCAAGCGATAAAAAATACAGTACCTTAAAATTTCAGCCATCTCTCTCTCTCTCTGACTTTTCGTCTCTTTCGTTTTCTCTGCTTCATCTCCTGCAATGGAGTCTCGGAAAAGCAAAGAAAGAGAGCAAAGGTAGAGGCGCAGGGAGCGAAAGCCGGACTGCTAGATCGGAATGCGTTTGTCGCGATGTACCAAGAAGCAGCAAGCAAGCGCATTTTCTTCCTTTACTCATCTCTCTCTCTCTCTCTCTCTCTCTCTCTCTCACTCTCCTTCGTTGCCTCTCTTGCAAGCAACTCGTTTCGTGGGCGTTTGTTGCATTCTTGGTGTGATTCGTCGCCCGCGCCTCGCAACTTTCGTGTTTGCGCCTTCCGCATCTTCGGGTACTCTTTCTTCTCCATTTTCTACCGACAATATATGGCGTAATTTACGTGCCTATGGATTCTCCAATCAGGAGAGAGTTTCCATCGCGTTGGCAATTATTACGGCGAGTTTTGTATCGGGTAGAGTATCGAACGGTTATTTTTCGTACGAATCGCGTTGGTCTAACTCGTGAAAAATTACAATAAATACCTGCATTACATTACCGAAACGTCTGTATCATCCTAGGCTTCCAGAGAGATATTTAGCAGAAATATTTATCGCGCAAAACAAAAAGAGCTCCCACCTTCGAGTTTGGTGCTTTCGTGGTAAAGTACACAACTGCGCCTCGATTCCCTTCTTCGCCCAGACTTCCATAACCTACCGACATAAAACCGTACCGGTTAGTCCCCAGTTCATAAGTTTTTACGAAAATACGGCCGGGATATCGGAGTTTTGAAAATCCATTGGAACGCACTGGACGGAAGATACGCGGCTCCGACTAAACACCGAGCGGCGAAAATTCTTCTTGCGACTGGCGCCTGGGAGAAAGAAAAAAACGGTGAACGAGAAAAAAGCCAGGGCGAAGCGAACCTTGCGGGCTCCGCGATCGCTCTCGCTCAATTAAAAGACAATGCGCGCCAAGAGGAACAACAAAACGACGCCGTGGCTGCTTCGCGCACCTCCTGCACGTCCGTCGCGGTTAGGGGGGGTTGAGCGGGAAAGAGCGGGAAAGAGCGGGAAAGAGCGGGAAAGAGCGGATAAAAGAGCGCGGCTGACGTTTCTTCCGCTCGCCGCGTTGTGTAGCGTGCATTGACCGACATTTCCTGCGCGGGAGAGAGAGAGAGAGAGAGGAGAGAGAGAGAGAGAGAGAGAGACGAGGAGATGGAGCCCCGGAGAGACCCGGAGAGAGAAGCGTCAGGCTCTATTTTTCGCGATAACATCGTTGCAGTGCGCATACCCCGCGCCCCGCGTGTCCGACGGTATAATAGCGCCGCTTCGCCTCTGTGGAAATATGCACGCGTTCTCGTGAGAAAACGAGGGAGGAATGCGCGTATGTGCCTTATTACAAGGATTATTGCGATGCCGCACCGATATCTGGAGTAGGCTCCGGTTGAGGAACTTGGGAAGGAGTCGAGAAACCGAGA
Source organism: Wiebesia pumilae (assembly GCA_018907045.1). Taxonomy (NCBI): domain Eukaryota; kingdom Metazoa; phylum Arthropoda; class Insecta; order Hymenoptera; family Agaonidae; genus Wiebesia; species Wiebesia pumilae. The sequence continues at coordinate 7,997,185 of JACCHZ010000127.1, forward strand.
ACTAATCCGCAGCTCTGGATTGTTCCATTGACTTAAGACGCGACGCACTCGCGACTATGTATCATCGATGTGCTCTCATCTTTAAAAAGAACAGAGAATTCTTTATTTAATTAAACATTGAAATAACGACGTTTTCATAAAAGTCTTATACGTTTAAATATCTCGTACGGAATTCTTGATGTACAATTCCTTCAAGTATTCGATTGTTTTTACTTGACACCCGTCGGCTGCAATCGTATACAAGAACATCGTTTCGTTTTTAAAATGAGATCGAACGATTTGTTTTTAAAAAGTTTTTTTCTTCGCTCGAGCAGATTCAGCCGAACTCGGTGATAATGGATTATCGTTTTTTCCTTGAAATCGTATAATTATAAAACTACCTATCACATAAATACACAAAACTCTTGTTTATTTTATAGGAGCGCTTATAAATCCTAAGAGACTGAACGTCTAATAAAGTAAATTATTCTTGCCAGTCGATAAACTAGTGCTCTAATAATCGGTAATTAAATCAACGGAAGAAGATCGCAGCGTGCATAGCGTTGTCTCCTTTACTCGGCAGTGACACTCGCGGGTAACGAGGTTGAAATTCTGCATATTTTTGCCAATCTCTCCTTAACGGGGCTCACGCGCGCGCGCGCGCGAGAGAGAGAGAGAGAGAGAGAGAGAGAGAGAGAGAGAGAGAGAGATAAAAGAGTCCCTCGAGAGCCTTCACGTGCATTTGTATAATGTTCGCGCGTTGGGGTTATGAGTGCAGCGGCAATAGCAGCAACGGCGTCGAGGATGCTCGAGGGAACGGAGAAGAGAACCCTGCTAGTGCTGCGGGCTCTGCAGGAATGAAGGAAGAGAGGTAGAGATGGAAAAGGCTAAGAAAGACAAAGAAAATGTACACACGAATGAAAGAGAGAGAGAGAGAGAGCGAGAGAGCGAGAGAGAAAAGACTGCTCTCTCTTTCTCCGGTGGTGGATGATCGCAGTCATGCTGATGGGTCCACACTAGCGGGCCCAGAAATTCCAACAAGGACGGGACATAATGCGCGACTCAAGGTCGGTTCTACTACTACACCATCCCAGAGCGGGACCACGTCTCCTTCTCTCTTTCTCGCAGGGTCGTACCCTGACCTCGGGGGGCCCAATCCCCCTACTCTCGCACGATTGTGCGCGGACAAACAAGACTGCGCGCACGCGCATTCCGTGCTGGCCCTCTACTCTCTCGATGTACGTATACTTCGTTCTTTTGCCTCTCTTCCTTCGTCTGTCTGTCTGTCTGTCTGTCTGTCTGTCTGTCTCTTTTCCTCCCACCCTCGCACTTTTCACCTGCTTTCGTCTCGCCGGCTTTTCTTCTTGCTCCATGCGAAGAAAGTTAGTCGCGAATTGCGTTTATGCGGAAAATTCTGCGAATGATGCTACGCAACTGAAATCGGACGACCTGTCAAAAACTCCATTTTTCTCTCTCGAATCACTTCGTCGGTTTACCCGTATTGCACATGCACACGTTGTACAAATTTTGCATCACCGGTAGTACTTGAGCATTTTAAATTTCACTTCTTTGGGAAATGTCGCCCGTTCGTGTATTAACTGTGCTGCTGGAAACTACTTTTGAGAGTCGATTGAATTATGATAAATGGATGATTAATGCAACAACTTACGATTAGCACACTCGGCAAGTTTTGTGCACAGTCCTGCATTGTTTGTAACGTAAATTCTATAAATAATATATTACGTAACACTCTCTTACGGATGTATTTGGCAATTTTATCCAAGATACCTTGCACGCAACACTTCTATTCCCGCGTAATCGAATGTAAAGTAATACCTAATTCTACGGGTTATTGTTATAAATTATTATCATCTCTATTGTTGCAAATATACTGCACTACCGAACGTCTTTCGTCAAATATTTATTTTTGCTGCGAATCGTAGAGCAAATATTTTCGAATTGCATTGTATTGTGCGGGGCGACCCTTCGTTTGTTTTATCAACCACTCGAGGGAAAAACGCCCGGTATCTCTATCCACGATTCCGAAAGTATTCCAACCTCGTAACATTTACACTTCTGCATCTAGTCTTTAAAAATTATCTCCTACTCCTCGGAAATATTTATAAAGCGATAGACGAGTGTCTCGATCTATGCCTGTAAGCGGGACCTTCGCCCAGGGTAGAGTAATCCTAAAAGAAGTTCCATCCGTGCAAGCACGTGAGTGTTTTTACAAGGGCATACGTACAAATGCACATTAGAGCAAACATACTGCTGCGAATCTTTAGGTTTAATTGGACCAGGCGTATTGACGTTAGAGCTTGCGTGACATCGACGGTTTATCATCGCAAACTTATTGTACTATTTATTATGTACGTTACTGCCAGTACCATCGGAACGCATAAATCAAGATAAATCAATTGTGAAATTATGAACTAATTCATATGCAAAATTGATCTCTAGACATTTTCCGTACAATACTCTTAAATTAAATTTACGTAACTTATAAAAAATAGCGCCCAAGACTTTACCAGGCAATTCAGCGAACGTGCAAGGAATAACGCATATTGTATGGGATACGAAACGATAATTTCTCAAAGTCACGAAATCTTCGTGAGGCACATATCTATCTACCTTTGATAAAACTAACTTTGAAACGATCGTCGTCAACTCTTGATTCACCAAAAGATTACGCAACAGAGCGAAGTCAAAGGGGGAAAAAAGTGTAAGATTCTGATTAACTTATATGCACTTTATTAATTTCAGTGGCGGAATTCCTAGTCTTTAGCGATTAGCTCTTACACGAGTAAAATTGAAATATTATTATTCAAATATGAATCTATTTTTGTTCAAGAGACTGAGAATGCATTGCAAAAAATTGTTTTTAACATTTCCATTAGAAAATAGTAGTGCGTTGCAATTCCAAAAACGTGATAACCCACGAAAATGTGGATATTAAAATATTGAAAGAACGTCTGTCGATGCATTAATACGGCGCTTGTAATTGTTAAACATACAGCACTTACACTGTGGGCACGCAATTTCTTCGCGTTCACCGAGTCCCCTAAAAAACTAAATCTAGGAAATCTAATTGCCATTCATTTTTTAATAGCATGAATTAGAATTAGAAAAAGGAGATGCGAAAGAAAGAAAAAGGTATAAGAAGTGTATCCCTCTACAGTTCTCTCGAGCATCCGAGGCTCTAGCCATGGTACGCCATGGTACGCCATGGTACGCCATGGTACGCCATGGTACGCCATGGTCACTAGCAAAGGGAGCCGGCGCTTACGCTCCTGCAGCACCGGAGCCCTCGAGATGAGGCCCGCCTTTTTATGTCAGGGAAGAAAGAGTCGCGGACCGCGCGCACCTCGCTTTGGCCGAGGCAGCGGCGAGCCATCGCAACGTACGCGAGAGGGAGAAGGACGATCTCTCCCTCTCGCGTTCGTCCGCAAGAGTGAGAGAGAGAATACTAAGGAGAGCAGAGAGAGAGAGAGAGAGAGAGTGTGAGTGACGGAGTGAGAGGGGGCGAGGGAGAGATAATACTAAGGAGAGCAGAGAGCAGAGAGCAGAGAGAGAGAGAGAGAGAGCGAACGAGCGAGAGGAGAGAGCCAGAGGAAGGAGAAGCAGCAGAATAGAAGGAGGAGGAGGAGCGTAGCGCGCGTCGGCTTGGCCAAGAGGCTCCAGAGAAAGAGGGAGAACATCCAGGCAAAAGAGCGAGAAAAAGAAGAGAGAGAAGGAGAGTGAGACCGAGCGCGCAAGAAGCAAAGAGAGGAAAAAAAAGGAAAAAAGGGGATCCCTTAAAAATTGAACCTCTTGCCTGCCTGCCTGCCTGCCTGCCTGCCTGCCTGCTCGCCTGCTTGCCTGTTTGCCTGTCTGCTGTGTTGAGCCCGAGAGAGAGAGAGAGAGAGAGAGAGAGAGAGAGAGAGAGAGAGAGAGAGCGAGCGGCAGAGGTGAGGAGGTGGGGATCGGAATTTCGGGCCCGTAACCGACCAGTCTGGTGGAGGCCTTCGCGAAGATGAGGTGATCTTGCTCCGCTGCCGCGAGAGAGGAGCAGCACGCGCGCATCTTGAGAGTGCAGAAGTATGTGCGTTAGCGAGGGAAGAGAGAGAAAGATTTGAGAAGAGTGAGAGAGTCAGAGCGAGGGAGCCGCGAGAGAAGTAAGCGAAGGTAAAACCGAAGGTACAGAAGGCCAAGAACGCGCGGCAAAGGCTGAGGAATACGTACATATTCTACTCGTTGGTGAGGTTGGCGGAGGACCGGCATGGACCGCCAGTACACCCTCTGTGTACTTGTACCGGCGCACCAGTATCGCAGCTACGTCGATAATTACAACAGCAACGGTAGCAGCACCACAAAAACCAGCAGCAACGCCGGCAGCACTCAGGCTTATTACCCCCAGCAGCTCATCCTCAACAATTACCAAACGCGCCATGATTACCGGCAGTTGCTGCTGCAGCAGCAACAACTTCAGTTGCATCATCTGCAACAACAGCAGCAGCAGCAGCAGCAGCAACAGAAACAACAACAGCAGCAGCAGAACCAGCAGCACTCCAGACAACAGTTGCAGTATTACAGGCACAACGTCCATCAACATCAAAACCAAAAGCATCAGAACTATCAGTACCAGCAGCAGCAGCAGCAGCAGCAGCAGCAGCAGCAGCAGCAGCAGCAGCAGCAGCAGCAACTGCAGCAGCAGCAGCAGCAACAGCAGCAGCAACAGCAACAGCAACAACTGCAGCAGAAACACCAAGAGCAGATTTACGAGAACGTTGTATCTCAGTACCAAATGAGGATGTGTTATCAGAATGATTACGAGAATGATGAGCAAATACAGAGGTTTTACTGGGAGCAGTGCTACAGGCGCGACGACAGTGACGCTACCGCGTACTACTATTGCGAATATGTAAGAATACTTTGCGACATCGAGATACACGCTTTTAGTTTCTCGTTTAATCGTCGCCCTTATGTACGTACTATCAAAAGTTTGCCCAGTGTCGAACGCATCGGAGTTATGCGGTCTTTCACGTTACGTCCAGATTTCTACGCTCGATAAATTTTTGTTCGTCTTTTTGCGATCATTCTTTGAGAATTATTAATGGAAAAAAGTTATCGGCAGTGTGATAGGAATACATTTAAATGAGCGTTTTTCTATCTTAGATTTCGTTAGGTGATGCACAGTGTTGGGTTGGTTGTTTAGAACGTATAAGATGAAAGTCGATTGTGGCTGGATTCCACGTCTAGTTTGAGAATTTTTCTATTTCTTCTTCTTCTTTTTTTTTAGTGTTGAGTGACCCAAAGGAGAACTATGCGGAGTGAATTGGTTTCTTTTCATTCTACTTGATATGTGTGTAATACAAGATTCAGAGTGTGGCCGCGAAAGCGTGTTTGGTGATATTTCTCCAATTATGGAGGTTCAGTGAGGTGGAAGTTTCTTCGCACGAAAGATTAGGCGTGAAATTATTGAACTATAAATAAGAATTTATTTTTTGTGATTCTTCTGCCCCTCCGAGGATACAATGCATCTTTTAAGTCTTATTTATTTTAACTCCACTATAATATTTGCTTATGACTACATATATATATATATATAGGATTGAAACATTCGATATCGTTAATGCCGGCGGATACCGTAAATATAAACTAACTCGTGCGACACTCGTTTGCGTAAGAATCAAATCCATGCCCATTATTTAAAGTGAAATTATAAAAATTGCCTTAAAAAAGTAACGGTTTGAGCTTCTTCAAGTAAATTAAAATAAACGTGAATTTGCATTAGCTGCAAGTTTCTAAATAATATCATTTCTTAATGAGATTTCTAGAAGTAAATTCGGGCATTTAAGGAGAACCAAGTTTTTAAATCATAAATATTTGTACGACGAAGTCGATCGAAAAGTAATATATTTCTAGAGATAACGATTTTGTAGCTTGACCTCGAAAGCTCGAATGATTTTAGATAGATTAGCTCGTGACATTTTATAGAATAATAATTTACTTAATGGAATCTTAAATTTATGAATGACATTTTAAGTGATTAAAGCGACCATTAATTGTAATTATTCGTATCTTTTAATTACTATCGACAATAATTGCCTAATTCATTTATACAGAATTCACATTTACAAGGATCTTCGTTTACTATTAAATTGAAAGTAATCCTAATAAATATAAATTTAATCCAGAATCATTGAAACTGATAAAAATCATTTTTACATTTGTTTGAATGAATTAACTAATAAACGCGTTAGACATCTTCTTAAACGACAAATGATAAGTAGAAAAATAATGATTACTGTTTCTTTGTTAAACTTTTTCTTAAGCAATCCATAAGTTGCGTCTGAAGCACGTGCTTTGATATCTCAACTAACAATTAATAATTTAAATAATATAATTTCGATAAGTTAAAAAGGTAACAATTAGTATTAATATTTAGGTAACAATGCTTTGGCTTTTCAATTTAAATAGAAATTAAAATGTACGTTTAATGAAACAAACGAAATTATACGGTACTATATGTTTAATATATGTTTGAGCGTAATATATGTTTAATATTAATATTAACATTAAACATTCGGTGCAAGCAAGGCTGTAATTGATTCATTGAATTATTTTAATTCTTATTTTCCTGAAAATCTATTAACTCTATTACAAAATTCCTTTATAATGTCTTAATCATTGAATCAAGTATATTTATTAAGAAATGATAGAATATTATTTTAAATCAATAAAACGTAAAAAATATTTCGGATTTACAATTAACCGATGAATTCATAAAACGTAATAACGATAATTACGATAATATGTTATACATTTTATTTTCATTTCGTCCATTAAAATATTTATGTAACTCGTCGAAACTGTTCAAATGCTTGTATAAATTTAATTAATTTGTACAAATTGATTAATTTCTTAAATACTATTATAAAATGACATACGAATATTTTTCTACGAATTTAGCACACGAATTTATTTATTAATTCAAATACTTTGAAATAATTGAGCTCGTATATATATATATTTTTTTTTTTTTTTCAAACTAAAGAGTGTCTCATCACACACTTATTATTATAAATGTTTATCGTGTCATTTTGATAATTAATATCATCTAAATAAGAATTGAATGCCATTGTTTGCTTAAGAAATTGTTATCGATGTGATCGATGTGAAGTATTTTAAGTTTATTTAATTATATATTTAAAGACTAATGTAAATGCTTTATATATTTATTCGAATACAGTAGATCCTAAAGTCGCTGTACCATTATAAATTAAATCTGCTTAATGAAACCAATAAGGTAAAATTAATAAAACAGTGTATGTTTAATGTGAATTTAATATTTTCAGTAATTACGACTTAACACATATTTCGTACATTAACTTCTTTTTAAATAAAATACAACATTAAATGTAAAAAATAAAATAACCCACTTAAAAAACCATTATTTTAGAAGTACAATAATTATATTAAATTTTCAATATTAATTATCAATTATTAATCAGGGCACCTTTAATAAATATAGATATTTGGATATTACGAAATAAGATTCCCGAACGTATAATCTTACGGTAATTACAATTTGTATCTCTGCAAATGATGTTGAGAAACAAACAGAACTGATACACTAATTGACATAAAGAAAAATATATATCCTAGTTATATATTTGTCTTACTTAGAACCTAACCTCTAAATTACATTATAATAGAGTAATATTACTTTTATATTTACAAAGTGGTAATTGAAAAATATTCTTCGTTTTATATAATTAGGTATATTATATAAACAGGATCATGTTTACGGTTTGGGTTTCAAGTAATCGATTTTGAGATGGAAATCCTTCGCGAATGCAACTTTTTTCTTCAACCATGCAATAATACTACTCATAGAAAATCGATATAAATTTAAATCAAATAGAAAATATCAAATTAAATCGAGGAAAGTGGCTACATACAGTTTTCACAGACGATCGAAATCGAAGTTATAATAATTATATATTTTTATAATCTCAGTTTCAAATGAGAAACTAGTTGATGATGATAGTTACCGTGGATAAAATGTTGTAATACTTGACTAATGAAGCCTGCAAGGATTTTGAATCCGATCGTGAATAGCATCATGAGTTATAAATTCAAATTTCCAAGTGCATGTTTTTGGAATCATCGTCAGACACATTCGTGCGTGATAAAATTCTAGAATTAGCGATAAAGCTATTGAATTATATTCATTTGGATAATGACCGATACCTTCTACATTCTATACGGAGAAAAATATTTATGACTTTCGAGAATGTAATTTCCGCAATTTCAATAATTTCTGCTCGTAACGTGACTCTGTCTTAATTCCCAGAGCTTACATAAGTTTTAAAAAAATTTTCATCTTTACATAATAATAGCTCGGATCATTTACGTACAAATTGAGCTCTAGTTAAGTTAAGACTGACAATACGTGTTCTTGGAATTCAGAAATAAGTAAATCGAAATCCAGTTTTCGAGGAGGGTTATTTTAAGATCTGCATCTGGCATTTTATATACGCGGAAAATAAAAACATCGCAGACAGTCGCTTAATTTCATGTTATTTCCTTAATTTCGCGTGCTACGGTAAAATGAGTGAAAAAATCCTCATCTTTGAAAAAAAATTGTAAGCCATAGGAATCGGATTTCAAGAGGCAATCGGAGGTAATTCGTGTTTTTCCTTCCACCTCCTTTCTATTTAACAAAATCACGCGAAAATTATTGGCATTATGCGATGTGCTGCTTGTACGGAAAGGAGTACGAACACGGGTTGAATGGCACGCGTTATCAAAGCACAAACGACATTCGTAGTATTCGAAGGTAGTTATTAGAGTGAATACCCATCGCTCGAGTTAAACGGGAAACGCATGGGCGGCAGGGAGGAGAGAGAAGGCGAGAATTCGTCCGCAAAATTTTCGCCACTGAGACGAAATAATAGAAATAATAGGATCAACGAAAACAATAGGAAACGCCTCTTGCGGAGATTGTCGAAAACACGCGTCCTCGCCAAGAATTCCACACCCTTTCGTCTCGCCCCCGGGAAATTCCTCCTCCGCGTCCCCGCCGCCAAGGGTAAACGCTCTATTCCCGAGAGTCTCCGGAGCGGTGCAGAATCCCTCGTTACGCGTCCGGAGCGCATCGGCAGGTTAGGCATCAGTTAGGAGGCGAGCGACTCGAGCACCGCGGCGCAGATTCTTGAACCGCGAGCGAGCGCGGCTAAATAGGGAGAGACGCGTGGAATGCCGCTCTCTCTCTCTCTCTCTCTCGCTCTCGCTCTCGCTCTCGCTCTCGCTCTCGCTCTCGCTCTGGATTATCGATGCGTTTCGCTGCATTCGTCGATGATTCCCCGAAGGCGTTTTTGGTGTTTCTGTGCCGAGCGCGGCGAGTCCGTGTACGAGTTGGCGAGCAGGAGGCGCAGCGAGAGGCCGTCCGATGAAATTCGAGATACGCGCTCGCTTGCTCTCTCGTCCAGTGCTCTGCGAGAGTGAGAGAGGAGCCTCGATCTCGAATCAATAATTTTCGCGCGGCTACCGAAGTTTAGACACGCCTTCGCCTCGACTTCCTCTTTTTTCTCATCTGCCCTCGAGGGCTGCGACGCGACTGCCGCCTTCGGTCAAGCTCCGACGGTTATTAATTTTTTAAGGGGGTGTCGGACACCGATAAAGATTTCTGCTTTATCGGCATTGGCGTTAACATTAATGATATGCCCTCTCCTCGCCATCCCTTCTTTTTACCGCTTTTTGCCGCTTTTTGCCGCTTTTTGCCCCTTTTTGCCCCTTTTCGGCGTTCTAGCAGCTGACGCTCGTAAAGCCTCCGTAATTATGTATCATTACCCTAAGCTATCTTAAGCAGATCGGGGCTGCGGGATGAAGACGTAAAAGGAAGAATAGAAGAAATCGAACTAGCGTGAAATTTCGAATTAGCCATTTGTTTATATTTTTCGATTGCTTTGGTTCTGAGAGTCCTGCAGACAGCATAGCGGTCTTTCTAACTAGGAAAATCTAATCGATAAATTGCATGCCAGTGTTAACGAGCACATCGAGTATCATTACGTCTGTTTTATTTTTAAAAAGGCACCGGCCGATATTCTTGAATTAATTATTGCAAAGCCTGCGACGATATGCGTACTCTGCCACCCGTGACTTTATAGTCGACGAAAGCCTTTTGATATGCAACCGTAAGATTTCATCTTTGAATATTTCACTGGAATGATAAATCGTGAAAAAAAAATCCAATTGATCATGAGTAAAGTTAGATGAAAGTTATTGTCTCGATTAGCAAGCGAATACGTTGAATTATCAATTGAATAATCGATAAAATCACAATTAACTCGGTGTAGCGAGTTATTTTATTTATACAGTCGTGTCAATATTTATGAAAAACTTAGTCACTAACCATGACTCTTGAAATCGCTGGCCATTTAAAGTAGTGACACTCTGTTCAGGTTTTACATCAATTAAAGATTAACTTTTTTTTCACAATTCCTCAAGCTCGTTATTCGGTAGATCTCTCTAAACAATTATTAAACATCGTTCGATTATTCTTTATTAATGTTTTCGCACATCAGAAAAATCCATATATTTATCAAATCAAATATATTTATTTTGTAATGTACATAAGGTGCTGCGTATGGTATTATATTACAAATTAACGTGCGTAATTTAAAATTAATCCTCTCTCAATATTTAACGGATTTACGTGATCTTGATACAAGTTTGCATTACATAATATATACATTCGTTAAAGGAACAACGCATTGCGCCGAATTTATTAGTAGAAAGAACCACAAATAAACCAATATCTACCATCGTATAATTGCACGACAACGGCATCGATGTCAACAAAATATTTTACATCGCGTCAACGCGTCGCAAGCCCAACAAATGCTTAAAAAACCACCTACGTTTTGCAGGATTTTCCGAGCTTGCAGATTATGCTTAACTTTCAAGCATCGATGAATCGGCATAAAAATTCTTTTTAATAGATACTCGTGTAATTGATATTTATTAGCAGAAATCTCGTTTGTCTACCGAAACGTCGATTTAATGAAAAACATTAAGATAGATTAAACGTAAATTTTTATATAAACTGTTGCTTAAGAAGCCAATCTTAGTTGTTCTATTTACATTTATCACTATGCACACATTACATTTTGAGCATTCACTCGAATATAACAAATTTGTATACCAGCGTGACTTCTCTGGCCACTGAGCGATATTATTATCTCTTTAACGTTCCGAAAGTCGTAACTAATATTCGATGTAGCTTCACAAGCAATGTTATTAACACGATGCTTCGAAAAACATTGCAAATGGAGGAGTGACATTCGTATGCGGTATTAATTGAATTGTATTTGTAAGATCTTTCGTGTCGCTTGATTGGGGGTGGGGTGGGGTGGGGGGGGGGGTGCACAGGGGAGGGGTTGAACCAAGCTTTTGAAATGTAAATATCAAGTTCAATTGCGGTTGTGTGAGAAATGTGAAATCGAAGGGCGTTACAATTTTCGCGCATAAAGCGCATAAGACGTGCAATTGTAGTTATTATGTCGAAATTTCAGTTATTGCGGAATTGATTAACTTGATTATTTGAGCGGTTTTTGGCTCCCATTACGGTAAATGAAAATTCGAGGTCGAACAGGTTGAATTTGAAAAATCTGACGGGAGATTCGCAATCTCTTCGCGGCGAGCGAGAATTCTGGCTAAAAAGTTCCGAAAAGGTCGAGTCGACGATACATTCCTCGGTGCCACAGAAGGCTGGAACGGCCAGGAGTCAGCATTCCTCTCTTAACATATCGAAACCGAAAGGAAAAAAGGAGAAAAATTTTTCGCCTTCCTAATTTAAAGCGATCGATAAAAAATTGGAATTCTAATCTGAGGCGATCGATAAAAAGCGTTGGCTGCTAGTGGGCTAAGGAAGGGATTAAGTAGCAACTCACTTGGGGATTTATCGATCGCGTAAGCGCGCGTTATTATAGCGTTTTACGTTTAACCGAGGGTTCGTACGTGCACCGGTTCGGAATTCGACACGCCGCGAGCTCATTTATCTCCGATACCGCTTCTCGTTACTCCCGAGTGCTTACTCATTTTCTTTTTATAAATTGCCCGAAAGTAAAAAGGCAATTTATATTGTATCTAAGCTACGTGTAAAAGGTAACAAAGTAACGATGTACCCGCTAAAATGCCACTGCTGAAAATCATCAGCCACGTTTTGGACTTTTTGCACTTTTTGCACTTTTTGCACTTTTTGCACTTTTTGCACTTTTTGCGCTTTTTGCGCTTTTTCGGGGATGACGCGTGCGACGCAAAATTAGAATGGATTTCTATTTCGGTGGCGTAAAATATACCATTCTAATTAGAGTATAATAGTGCGAATTAAATTCACACGTACAAGGTCGCGCGTACGCTAAGAAAAATTATTATGTAAAATTACTCGTGTCAAGTTGCGTTAAGCTGTGGATAACGTTAATTGAAATTGGAAAAGATTGACCAAATGCTTGGGCGATTTCATTCGCCTTCGGTATTCGGTAAATATCTATTTTTTACGATTCTGTTTGTGCATTAAAGAAACTATTAATTGAATTGCACAATACTTCTCCGTATTAAGTAACAGCGCTTATTTAATACGATCGAATGAGGCGTTTCAATGCTTGGCACTCGGTGTGACTTGCTTCGAGATAGGAAACGCGATAAAACTTACGGATCTGTATCTTAATTTCTCATTGTATCCGTATAACATCCGTATAAGCACTTACCATCAACGTTATCAAAACGTATAAATACGGTATTTGTACTTCAACTTTTGAAAAATATTTGAAAAATATTTGAAAAATATTTGAAAAATATTTGAAAAATATTTGAAAAATATTCATAGAACGATCGCCTACTTGAGCAAGAATTTTATTTATCAAACATCCATCAACATTGAAAGGACAAATTTTTTCACTAATCCTAATTATCTTATTTTCATGTAAAATTCTATTCTAATTATAAATTATGCAACGGTACAATGTCAGCGTTTGCTCGTTAATGCCGACTCTTATTATTCTATACATACTTTGAATTCAGATCTTAAGTATTCGGTTAAATTTCACGTGAAATTTAAGAAAACCTTCACCTCTTCCTATCATTATTTTACCATCAGCGTTAATTCCCTCCAACTATTAATGTCCGTATTTTATTGATTTAAGTTCCAATCGTTGAATTTACATACTTAACTGCAAGCAAATTAATCCTCCCTTAAATTAATTATTATTTTTAATTCTACTATCAATAAATAGTAAATGCTACCGATTCCAAATGAGACAGCTGCATTTTTCTAAATTCTATCTAACATTTAAAAATTGTCATGTTAAAAGATTTCTTTTTAAATATCATAATTATTTCTTATGCCGCGTGGAAGTAATTGCCATTGCATTGGATGTTTCCCGACATAGAAGCTTTATGAATTACTTTACAACGTTGCACTTTTCATATCATTATAATTACCTCACTTTGGATACCTATTCATATCCCTGTGAATATTTTTCAAGCTTATTCGTTATCGTTGAGTGCCTTGTGAAATTTTTTAGGCATACAATTGGTTTCTTCGGTTCATTCTCTCGATGTTTTTGTACTTTTTCTTCTAACGATAAGATAATAAAATCTTTTCTTTCCATTAAGATTGTACCTTCCGATTAGTTGGATCAGTACTACGACAAAAGTAATTAGAATTTAGCGGAATTCGTAAGCGTTTGGTTTTATCATTCAAAAGATCGCACTTGGATATACTTTTACCTTAAAGACTTCAAAAAATCAAGGATCACAATAAGCTCGCTGTAAATGAAGTAGCGGCGACGAAAATTTAACCTGAAAAGCTTGCACAACTCGAAAAGTATGAAATAATAAATATGCTACAGCCTATGCCTGCAATAAATCTCAACGTAATTACAATAATTGCAAAAATCGTTGAGCGAATATTCATTGAAAATAAATGGGATTGAGCGCTGTATAAAGAAACGGAATTAAATAAGCCTAAGATCGATAAGAACCAAGTCCAATATACTTAGTATTTTGCAAAAACTAGAGCACTGGCACTTTTACTCCTTTCCAGTTAAAAGTTTGAATTTGAAAGGACACGCGCGTAAACATAAAACAATATGTGCGTAAATTAGACCCACAATTTTGTACAGGGAGGCTCGCTTTTAAATGCCGAAACACATTCAAAGCCAAGACTGAGCATTCGCTTGTAATTAAGTATGAATTCAGGGCAGGATGGTGTCGATCCATCAGCACGATAAATATACACGCGATTGTTGCGGTTCGGTGAACCTCGCGTGTACGTAGGCGGATATTCAAATGGTCGGTCGACGCCGTGTCCGGCGACCCGAATTTCCAAGCGCCTCCGAAAATAGATCGCGCAATTACCATTGCGTCCAGTATTTCCATATGGGCCACCCCGATGATGGACGATGCCCGCGGACGCGATGTTTCTCCCGCTACTGCAAAAACGTCAAGCGAACGGAACTCAAGCTTAACTCGAGTCCACGGGATGCGCGATTTTTTCGAACTCTGTGTACGAGATTATTAAGCCCGCAGTTTTGTTTTATATCATAACGGGTAGATTTTCACTAAGGCTGAAACGAAGACTTGTACGTAAAGTAAGACGTTTTCTTTATGGTTGGAGTTGATTGCTTTTTAGCTAAAGTTACGTAGATTTTAGGCAACTATTGTTTCGCACTTTATGGCTCGTATAAATAGTCGCGAGATTGAGTCTAAAATAGTGCGTTCTTGGTTTTACGTCCCAATACATCCGAATACCATTATTAAATATCAGTCCCGTTCCAATAAAATAATCTCGAAAATTATCGAATGTAAGAGCGCGTGAGTAACTTTGTAAATGGATAGGCCTCTTAATTATTATTGCAAATTACTTTAATGTTCTCGATGTGCGTTTTGTCATCACTTAGTCGTGCATGGCTCAATAATAGATAGTATATAAAGATACTTTTAAGCATTAAAAGAATGATTAATCGTTGCGCTTACTTCACGTAATATTTTTGTGAAAACTCCCGTTGATTTTAAATTGATTGCGCGACACTTCGTGTTTACACAGTCCTTATGCATAAAACGTACAAAAGGGGGAACACACACGCATTAAAGGGGGGAAATTTATTCAGTCGCAACGCGTTAGGCACTTGTACGATTATTACCGATATTTGTATAATTTTTGCTATCCGCGAGTACTCCCCGAGTACTCCCCGAGATCCCGAGATCAATGGACAATTTACGAGCAAGTTCGATTTAACGTCGTTTCATTCGTTACCACTCGCAAAAGTCATTGCGAGTTGAAGTGCCTTAACTTTAAGAAACCAGGGGCAGCAGAAACTCCTTCGTGCGTAAGTTGCTTGCGTTCGATATCGCGAGCTACTCTCGCGAACGAGTAAAAATAAAAATGCCGGTAAAGTAGGACTCCCGGGAAATTAGCGAATTAAAGAATGACGAGGAAGAGCGAGAGCCATAAAGCTCGGATCGAATGAAAATTAAAGCGCCGCTTCGAATTGTTTGGTTGCAGGCGAAAAAGGAAATCTACGACGTGAAGCAGCAGCGATTATGCCTAGCCCAGGACGAGTACAATCACCTGAACAATGCCCTCAGCACACTCGGCGCCTCCCGTACCAGCTGTAAGTATTACCCGTCCATTGGCTTGCGCGCGACGTATAAAATAAGCCGCGAGTGGAGTTTTTCGCGTGGCTCCGAGCGACTTTTTCTCCAGAGCGGAGAGCTATTTCTCTATTTATGTGGCAGGCCGCTCGTTGATTAAGGGCCCCTTGAATTATTCATCGGAGCTATCTTTCGAGTTACGCTGTAAATTAGATAACACTTTTGCTCGGGGGGCCGCCAAGAATCCCGTGAGAACGAGCCTTTTTACTTTTTCAGATAAATAACGCGGCTATACGTATAAATAACCTTAATAAAGCCTCGACTTGGCTCATTGGGGAATTCCACGTGTTCTCGCGCGCGCGCGCGCCTTCATAAATACGAATTCGTATTTGCATCGTGCGAATTTACGAGTTCATTACTCTTGGCGTTGTCGAGCACTGAATAGCATTGGTCGAGTTGGGACTTAAAAAAAGCAGGCGCTATTCCGATCGATACACACCGAGGCTTCTTGGCTTGGAAGCGGTCTTTCTTCCGAAGGAATTCAATCGCTTTCCTTTCGTCTAGTCGAGATATCGGTAATTCGTGATTAATGAAAGTTAGTTCAGTGTCACGCCAAAGTACAACAAAGTACAAGTCGTCCGAGCTGGTGCAGCTAGTCGAGTTTGTAAAAAAATGTTAATCGCTCTAGTAAACCACTTGGCCGGGAGTTTGAAATACTCGCTTTGCACTCGAAAGCCTTAAGCTATTAACCTTAAGCCATTTCGGGCTCGTTCTCGTCATTCCTCGAGATCGGTCGGTTCGCGAGCTGAAAAAGTAGCTCTTCGCTCGGGCTGCGCTTTTCCATCGCGATCGCGATGCGAAAAGCAAAAGGACGGCGGCGGTGGCGGCGACGGCGACGGCGACGGCAACAACGGCAGCAGCAGCCTAGTTTTGTCCTCGAGGCGAGGCAAAAAAAGAACGAGAGAAAATAAAAGGAAGAAGAGAGAGAAGGAAAAGGGAAAAGACCAGCGCATTCTTTCTGTTGCAGTGTGCTCCAGCTCGAGTTCGCTCAGTACGAAATACGATCCGGATCTGCTCAAGTGCGACGTGGCGCTGGCCAGGAAGCGGGTCTCGCGGCTGAAGCGCGAACTGGAGCAGATTCGCGCCGAGATGAACTGCACGCAGCGCGGCGTCGACACCTTGGCGAGGTGAGTCTGCGCTCGCGGATGTTTTATCGCGCGGGACCGCCGACAGATAACTTCGTAACGCGAAACTCCCACCTATACATTGTTCGCCCAAGCGCCCCCTGCTGATCGTTCCTGACCGTGACCCCCATGGCGGGGGTCGTTTTTTCTCTCTTTGCGCGCGTTAAGCCACGCGTTATCTTTACGATGATTGCCAAAGTGCGCGCATGAGCATGAGAATGGAATTATGTTAATTGTTCGCGAGGGAAATGCCCGCAGTCCTAACGAGCGATTTGGCTTACTTTGAATTATCGTCCGCTCGAATGAATAAAACATTGCGTTTTTACGGGCCAAATGAGCGAAAGCGCCACAGCTATTGGTGATTTACTTCTCCCTACAAAAGTAATGCCAGCGCTCGTAACGCGAATTATCACGCAATTAATATTTTCAGCTAAGTGCGTGTGTAATATTGTGGTCGTTACAGGCAAATAATGCGACGGCTGTGCCACCTGTAAGCCAACTTACACCTGTAAGCCACCTTCGGCAAATCTACATTTTTTGTTTGCTCGATTGATCAATATGCACCGTAAGACAAATTTAAGGAACGGGCGTTGCTTTTCATTTCAATAGAAAATACATTTGGTAATGCTTGTATCGATAAATAGTTATTTCGGAGGCTTTATGCATGCTTTGAAAACACATTGCTTTGAGCTACATTTTCAATCGACAGTCTTGGCAGTTGAGTTTTTTATCGTGATACTAGAACGTTCTATCTTTAAAATGCAGAAGAATTAGTACTCACCGATAAAGATGTTGAAGCGAATTGAAGAAACTCGCTGACAAAGACTTTTATTAATATTAGTTCTCCCCCGCATTACTAATTAAATGAATTAAATTTCTTTATACTTTTTATAATTAAATAAATGAAAGTGTATTTACATCGATATTCGCACAAAAGCAAAATATATAAATGTGAAAAATACATAATTTCGTTAAGAACGTCCGGAATATCAAGAAAGCTTCTAATTATTTAAACGTGCGTTCGGTTTATATCAAATTTAGCGTCAGTCAGCTAACTTAAAGAGTAACTCTTTTACGCGTTCGTTGTGGAATGAATTAATCACTCATACTTGTTACCGGATACCTTCGATGATTTATGCAAGTACGATGGAAATTTCAAGTTTCGTTTCTTCAAAATTTCAGTTTAGATATCTTTTTCATTTCTTACGACGAATGACCTTAAACGCGTTTACGGTTTCGCACTGATTACCGAGCATCGTAATAACAAAGGTACTTTAAAAGAAAGCTAATCGGAAAAATGAATCTTTCAATATAAGCGTGGCAAGTAATTACGTACGTCGTTAAGTCGGTTATCGCGAATTTGGCAATTTACCGCTGATATTTCTAAACTACGAAGGCAATTATACGATCGACGGAATGCTTAAGCAAAATTCCAAAATTCCAAAATTCCAAAATTCCAAAATTCCAAAATTCGTACTTTTCGTACGAATCGCGACTTTCGGAGTCGAACCGATTCGGCCGGTCCGTCAAATCGATTATGCAGCTCTCGTCTTTCTAAAAAATAAAAAAAAAATTGTCCCGTGATCGCGCAGCGTGGAACAGAAGCTGAGTTCCCATCACGCGGGCTGCTACAATATAACGGAGGCCCAAGCGATAATGACGGAACTACGCAACATCCAGAAGAGCTTGAGCTCCGGTGAGAAGGAGAAGGCCGAGCTCATGCAGTCGCTGGCACAACTCAAGGACGAGCTCACGAGGCTGCAGTTGTGCGAGGGCAGTCCCGAGGCGAGTACCCTCAGCCTCCCCCAGGAGAAGCTCAGCACCGCCTCGCAGACCGACCTGTCGGGGGAGCTCGTACCCATCGGCACGAGGCTCGCCGAGATGGCCAGGATGAGGCTGCAGTACGACGAGGCCAGGAAGCGCATACAGCTGATCCAGCAGCAGCTCGCCGACCTTGAGGAAAAGGTCAGTAGAGACTAATATCCCGTTGATGCTGCTTTTTTTTCCCACCAGTCGAGAACATCGACAGCGACTGCAGCTCGTTGACGATGTTCCGCTAACGCTGCACTTTCGCGCTTCGGTCTTTTAACTACTCTTCCATACTTCCCTTGAGTGAACATTGATTCCCTCTATTATCTGCAGTTCTCAACAATTCCGGTTGAACAATTGCTGGATACTTTCTACTTTGTACACATATGTGACAGTGTTTAGAATTCGACGTTAATTTGCTTTCTCACCTCCAAATACAAATCACGCAGTAATATTCTTAATTATCGGGTACTTGCTCTGAAAAGGATAAATGATAAAAGGCACTTGTCAAGTTCATCGAGTATTAAAAGAAATACATAAGATAATCGAAACTCGATATAAAGTATACGTAAATTAACGTTGTGTAATATTATCTCTGCAGCGTGGAATGCACGATCTAACAAACGTAATACTGGAAGTTCTTTAAATGAAATGGACAACGTAATTTAACTTTTGAAACTTTTTTTAATTTAAACATTTATTAATGTAAAGTAATTTGATATAAATCTCAAAAATTTGATATAAAAGTTGTTCGCGTGACTTCTAAACTAAGTGGTAAACGTGTTGAAGCCTCTACTCCAACGCTAGTTCTGTGTACAAAACATTTATTCGTGTTTTGCGTAACATTTATGAGTATTCCGCTCAAGAGAAACGCATGAAACAAAAGTAAGAACGAGCGGGAAGAGAAACTTGGCTTGTGGAGTATAACGGTAACGCGGGAAAAATCTGCGTTAAGCGGTGCTCTTTACGTTGCAGGTGATACCTGGCCAGACGGAAAGCGACAAGGACAAGCTTCTGCTGTTCCAGGAGAAGGAGCAGCTGCTCCGCGAACTGCGAAGCATAACGCCCCATACGAGGACGCAGCAGGACATGAAGAAAATCCAGTGCGAGATACGCAGACTAGAACAGGATCTCAACAACGCGTTCGAGCTCTCCAACAAGACCATCACCGACCGCGTCAGGCTCCACGAGGAGAAGCAGCTGCTACTGCAGCAGCTCAGGGACGCGCTCAGGTTAGTGCGATGCTATATCGCATAATTAGGCAGCTAGCCACGATGAAACTATTAATTTGCCAGATCCTCTTCTTACGAACCACGTTCACATCGCTTGTAACAATGTCAACTTCGATTTAACCTAATCTGTAATATTGGAAAACGGTGATATTTAAACAAGACCTTTGGCACGCGCAATTTCGTATGAAAATTGTCGTTTTAGGAATTTTTTCAATATCTTGCAGTCGATATCTATCATTTCTAATTAAGAACCTAATTTTTGTTTGGTGAATAATATTGAATTTAACCAAGTAACCAGAATTACTAATTCGAATGTACTTTTCAAGTTTAATATTCCATTTAGATGAGCACATTTTAGCAAAAACAATTCGAATAGTTTGGCTAGCAAAGGTAATTAATTACATTTTTAAAAGGTTCGATTGAACTATTGGACAACGCGGGATGCATTCCATCTCGATACCAAATTCATCAACCAAATTCACCGTTCGCTTTACCAAAGTTCTTATGAATTTTTATTAATATCTAAAATTAATTCATTGTGAAAGTAGATCGAGTTTGTTGCAAATTTCTTGTATTCTTGCTCCGCGAAGGCCTTCGGAAAGAAACGGTCGTTGATTGATCGCGCGTCTAGAGTAAACACGCGTTTCCAACAGCAAACGCTGTAGTCGACGACGGCTAATCGAGCGACTCGTGCGCAGATCGATGGCGATGCTGGAAGGTCAGTTGAAAAGCCTGTCGGCGAGCACGTTGTCGGTGAGCAGCAGCTCGAGCCTAGGCAGCCTCAGCACGACCAGCAGCAAGGGTTCGCTGAGCTCAGGTTTGAGCTTCACGGACATCTACGGTGGCCCCCAGTGCATGGGTACGACTCAGCAGGAGAGGCCCGTCGACATGGTGGACCTGCACCGTCGCGTCGAAAGACTGCTCAAGGGCTCCGAGCAGAGTGTCGCAACCGGCAACAACCTTGGCACTCCCTCGCCCGGTAGATCGCAGCCCAGCCTGTCCCCTAGATCCAGCTTGTCCAGCGTCTCACCTCCGGTCTCGCCGCTCTACGAGAACGCACCGGTGAGTTCCTTCGTGCCAACTCCATCAAAGTCCATCGTTCATTCGATTCGTTCGTTCGATCAACATGTTCAAATTCAATTAAATTCAATAACGATGAATTCCGATCGGGATTTCGCAGGTCGGTCCACCACCAGCCTACGAGCAAATCGAGCTACAGCGTCGGCAGCAGCAGCGCCTCCTCTCCTCGACGACGTCGTCGCACCTGGACAGAACGCAACTAGAGGATAAACTCGCGGAGCTGCGACTCAGCCAGCAGACGATTCAGGAGCAGCACTGCACGAGTGCCGAGCACAACCATCATCATCAGCATCAGCACCAGCATCATCAGCAACAGCACCAGCAGCAACCCAAGCTCAGTCCACAGCCACCCATGGATCTGCAGTCGTGTAACATGTCGCAAGGTAGCGGCCTCGGCAGGCCAGCTCTTACCGGTCAGTTTTCACTTTTTCACTTTCATCTCCATCTTCGTTTTAACGTTGACTGCAAAGATTTACTGTTACAATTTACCACTGTAGCCGACTATTTAAATTTACTATTGAAAATCGCGCGTCAGTTTGAATGATTAAACAACGTCTTATCGTTGACGATGCAGGATTGACCCAAGAGCCGCCGCTGTCACCGATTAGCGAGACACCACCACCTATGGGCATACGCTCGCGTGCAAGTTCCTCGGGAACCAACACGCGCTCGGTGTCTGCGGCCGTGTCCGACGAGAGCGTTGCCGGGGACTCGGGTGTCTTCGAGGCCTCGAACAGGAGGAGATTGTCGGGGATACTCGGCCCGGACGCCCTCACCACTGGTGACGTCAACCTCGAGACCGCGCAGGTCCAGATCAAACTTAGGTTTGTTGCTCTTGCATCCGTCTGTATTTGTGATACTCGTGAAACGCATTTTCCGCTGAGTGTATATTTCTTACAAAATCGTTTTTTAAGTTAAAATTTGCTGATTTGAAAATTACGTGTAGCGCGTAAGATTGATGAGACTTACTTGCCTATTTCCACTCTTATTGACCCTCTACGATTCCTAAGTAAAGATATACTTATCGGTATTCAGTAAATTTGTAATTGTTACCTGGGAACAAATAAAAATACTCGATTTAATTCTCGATTTCGATCTTTACTTGGACAAAAAATTCGTTTTATGTTTAAATTCACATCCTACGTGTAATCACATTCATAATTAATAGCTTACATTAAGCTTAAAGAAAAGTGTTCGAGCAAGAACTTTTTTATAAACGTTAAGTAATGCAGTTTGCTTTGTTACGTCGAGATTTATCAAAACTTTCAACATCTACGTTTTCTTCGAAAATGAGGATAGGAAGTTGAAAAAACGATTTATTACGCAATAAATTGAAAGCGCGCATTAACTTAATTAAAAAAAGGGTATATAGCCATCTGGCATAAATCAAAAGAATGGCTTTTTTGGAATAAAAGAAATCCATGTTGACGTGAAGTTAAATGTAAGAAAGATTTTATGGTTAAAAGGAAATATGTTTATTTTTTCACTAAAAGTAATAGATACACACGCGAATTTAAGACTTAAAAGAATAATGTACTTAATTTACATAGCTATTTATTCTAACACTCCTCAACGCGAATTTGTTGGCGGTTAATAAATATTTATTGATTACGAAAAAGGCTTTTCAAATCAATTAAATAAGTTATTTCGAGAATTGCGAGTTTGCATACACGCGCGCGCGTATATACACGTGTGTTTGCATGTGTGTATAAATAAAATAACCACAAAATAAAAAATAATAATTTAAAAAACTACATTGGCTTAATTTAAAAACGAGTTTCTTATTCGTAAAACTACTTTTATTCCATTCAACTTAAGATATGCTGATTTTGCAAAAGAAAATAATTTTAAGAATAATTTATTCAGGTAATTTATCACGAAAACACCTATCGCAAATTTCCAATCGCTTCAGTTTTGCAAATCTTTAAATAATATACATCGTAATGAATTAGTATTTATTTTAATTAGCGCAAATAAACTGTGAAAAAATGAGTTCCGATTCGTTATCGCGAGGATTTTCTTCGTTCGCAGGTATTCGGTTAGCGACGGGCTTCTTCACATTGGCATTGAACGTGCAAGGAACCTCGCCGCTCTCTTCATTCCCGATAGCATGCAAGTGTAAGTAACCTAATCTAAATGGTATTGATTTACCGTCGAATCGCGACACCACCGACCAATAGTAATTTCCGTCTACTAAGCTGCAATTACCTTTATCGATTCGTTCATCACTTTCGTTCACCCGAGGAGAGAGTTTGATGTTCCGATTATCGATCGTAATATGGAAAATCCACATAATTATCTACGTGTGGCATCTTGTCGCGATGTTTTCATCTTATATTTCAAATTGAATCGTCCAGATAAATTTTATGTGTGCTTAGTTGTTAGTGTCGCATATCAAATCGAACGAACGTTACGAATCAATACACTACTAATATAAGAAAGAGATAAAATTATTCACTAATGTAAACACTAATGTAAACGAAAATTATTAAATTTTTCACGTATTACCTTTGTGCAAGCAAAATACACGCGCGCGCGCGCGCACATAAATGCATACGTATGTGCATACATAGCACGTATTAAAATATTACAAAATTATACAAAATTGTAAAGTTGCTGCGAATTAAGCGAAAAAAGACGCGGATAGATTTTTTATCATCAAAGATGAGCACTAAGTAAAAAGCAGCTATCAGTAATCATTTTGCATGTGAATGTTGAACCGACTTGAAAAATTTTCTTTCCGACTTTCGCAGATATATAAAAGCTGCTTTGCTACCGATGCAGCCACCGGTGAACCACGTGTGCTGTACGAAACCGGTGATGGATTTGCGCAAGCCCACCTTTGGCGAAACATTCCCCATTGCCGTGCCGCTCAATAAGCTTTACACCAAAACATTGCAAGTCAACGTCTGGTGCACAAGCGGAGAGTCTGAGGAGTGCTTGGTAAGTACTATGCTCGATGGCAAAGGCAAGAGAAATGTCGACTCTTAACAAGACGAAGATCTTCCCTTCGTAAATGCAAGTGTGTAACTTGCTTTTAATATTTAATTATCAAGTAGCTTCTTAACGTATTTCTCAGCGTGTAGCGTCAATTTTGCCAGTCCGTTTTTGCAGGGTACTGGAATTTATTGTCGACTTGTTCCTCTTGAATTTTCAGAATTCATAGAGAAATATAACGTTCGCTACGCTTAAAGGCGCAACAGTCGTCGATACACGTGATGTATTTTCGTAGTAGAAGGACGCGAGAATTGCCTAAGATTCTACGATCGCGTCTCTCGAGCGCTATTTAATGTTATCGTTGGATTGCAGGGTTCAGCCCAAGTCTCGCTGGCAGACTTCAGTCCGGAGACACCCAGCGTAAAGTGGTACAACATCCTGTCGTTCCGCTTCATGCAGCACTCGGCCGAGGGAACCTCCCGATCCTCGCCGTCGCTGTCGAACTCGCAGCAGCAGCAGCAGCTGACGACGAGGCACGACAAGCAAGAGTCCGACATCTCGATGTACCGGGGCGCCGGCCAGAGCAGCAGCGCCCAAAACGCCAAGGAAGAGAGCAGCGACGAGAGCACGATCATCAGCTCGCAGACGTCGACACTGACGCGTAACCAGGGCTGCGACGAGCTGCAGACGGCCGTATCGCTGAGGCTCGAGGAGTTGGCGAATTGCTTGAAGAGCCCCGAGGAGGAGGAGGAGGAGGAGGACGGAGAGAGCGACAGCGGGAGCGGCGATAGCGAGGACAGCGACGAGGAAGGCATCATCGTCGAGTTCATGATGGAAGAAAACGTGCTGGAGGATGTGCTCGAACACGAGGTGCGTTTTACGTTCGTCTTACGAGTGATCGCTTACGCAGCTCGTTAAGCTTTCTATAGCTTGTCGAAGCGCGAGATAAATATTGTGATTGGCGGCGCGTAATTTTACATTGTTTGTCAATAAAAAGAGTACGAGTTAGATAACACGATTAGCGTCGTATCTACTTTACATCAGTTTTTCAAACTGACCACATTGTTTGCTAGCTTATCACACTACCAACGCGTTATTCTTATTTACAAGCGCGCGTGTACAACTCGTAACTGCTCGTAACTCACGAGCGTGTTTTACAATTAATCACCGACAGGTTTGTTCGTATAAGTTCGAAATTTGTTCAATCTCGAGTCCAATTCGATGAATAAAACGCACGATTTTAGGAGGACGAGGAACTGGCCGAGGAGGAGGAGGCAGCGGCAGCAGCGCTAACGTCGACGGCAGCCGCGAGAGTAGCAGTAAATCAAACCTTAGATAAAGAAACAAACACGGAGTGCATTTTCATTCCGGAGCAGGGCAAGCAAAGGAAGCTCTCCGCGGCGGGAGTCGTTCCTGGTGCCGTGCACGACGACAAAAACTCCATTGTTATCAAAAGGAGTCAGACCTTCTCACCGAGCGCTGCGGTCAGCAGAAATCATTACATCTGCCGAGTAAGTGTTTTCTTGTTTTCTTTGGTTTCTCTCGTCGCGATTCACGCATCCCCCAAGGTTACAAATTTAGGTTATAATTACGTTATAAATTTGCACGCTGCTTCAACGCGTACGCGTTCAGAATCAAATGTGCTTTTCGCCTACCGATGGAATTTCAGATTCAGATGGAATTCAGGGTGGGCGAGGGCGGCGGCGGCGGCGGCGGCGGGTGGGGGGGTTACCCGTATTAAGCGTATCAAGCGAATTAATTTCGATGCCGACTGTCATCGTTGACCTGTCCACAGTTGAACCGCAGCGACAGCGACAGCAGCATGCCACTGTACCGCAGGGGCGGCCCCTTCCAGCGGAACTCGGTCGAACGACGTTCGCTGCGCTGGAGGCGCCCTTCGTCCGCCCTCAGCTGCAAGTCGCCGTCCTCCTCGTCCAAGTCCAAGTCCACGCACTTCCCAGCGACGGCGCGCACCTCCCTCGACCTTGAGCTGGATCTGCAGGCGCAGCACGCGCGACTCACCAACCTTCACGACGAGCTCAGCAGGTTGCGCGAGCTCAAGCAGAGGCTCGAGCAGGCGCGCGAAAAGGGCGACGTGGACATGGCGAGCTGGCTACTGGAGGACGACAAGTTCCAGGTGCTCATGCAGCAGGCGGAGAGCGGCAAGAACGGCAAGAGCGTCGAGGACAAGAAGGTAGAGAAGATGCTGAGGAAGACCAGCAAGGAGATCTACAAGCTCAGGAAGACCAAGGCTGGCAAGGGCAAACCGGACATTATTTCCTTCAAGTGAGTTTTCAGCTCGATAGCCATGTGTCCCCCAGACAGCCGATGTGTCCCGCGAGTGTTTACATTATCGTTCTTATGTCGTATACCCGGACAACGGTAACGACGACAAAGATGATTAATTTCAAACGTTTGGAATTCATTGTTACCATTTTTCCTTTCACTAGTCCAGTAGGTTATTTCAATTCGCGCGGATGAATTTGCAACGCCAGAAAGATTCTTTCATTTATCCTAAAGCTAATTAATTAATTCCCAATTTTCCAATTCATTCTCAGAGAGAAAATGGCGTTCTTCACGCGGGTGAATTTGAACGTACCGGTACTCCCGCCCGACGAATCGACTTCGGATAGGAGCTCCGCGGTGAGTCACGACCACCGCAGGTACGCCTCCGAGCCCATTAAGACGAGCTCCAGCAGAAACGTCGCGGCACACAATCACGCCAGCCGTAAATCCAGCGGACCATCGACGAGCACCATCGTCGAGGTTCCCGTCCCCGGTGGCACGAGTGTCGCAACGAGCGTCGACAGGGGCAGCAAAATCCTGAGGGACGTGGCCGAGAGCGAGCCGACAGCGGTCGATGGCCAGAAGGTCGCCGAGGAGGAGGACGGCGAGCCCAAGAGGTACGAGTACGTCGTCGACCGGGTGCTCGGCGTCGAGGTCTGAGGGAAGCCACGCAAGCGACGAAACAAACTGGCTCGAGAGTTTTCAATTATTTCAGTGACGCATAGACTTGAAACGAGAGAAAGATACCGTAAAAAGAACTCTCTTAGGAAAGATTGCGGATTATTCGAATAACGTTTGAAATAGTAAATGTTATCTTAGTAAATAGTAAAGGGTTACGTGTTGGAAGAATGTAGTAGCTCGCATTGTAGTTTAAGAAGCTCGAGGTTTAATTCAATAATGTTCCTTCCGGCTGTCGCGCGGGAAACAACTTTTCAAATTTCAAATTATTGAATCGTGGCTTTTGTTTACTATGAGTCTTTTTTAACCGTGCGCTTTTTATCGAAAAGAATATATTAAGTAATAAATAAGCCATTAAAAACTCATCTCATTTAGACTACACTGTCACAATTAATGGTAATGAAAATAAATTTTAATTAAATTACAATTAATAATACGAATATAATTTTACCTGCTGCGGATTATGTCAAAATCAATAAAAACTGTACTCTTAATTAGTAATGTAACAATGCAAAAATAATTTTACCGTCAAATAAAGATGAAAATGAAGATGATAACCAGGATTTTTGTTAAAAAAGGTAATATTTCAAAAATAAAGTGTATTTACTTAAGTTACTTTCTTTCATTAAATCGTCAGTTTTGTGTTTGAAAAATAATTTTTATGAGGCGGTAAGCGGTGGATTCGATAAAATTTACATAAATATAAATGTCCCGAAATTCGACAAATTTTTAATTGTTACGTTACTATTCAGCAAATGTCATGAGTCTCGTATTTTTGTTTAAAAAATTGTTAAAGGAAGAGGAAAAGCGCCTGTAGGTAGAAACGAACAGGCGTCTTAGATACAAGGGACGGTATCCTCGCTAATCGCTTTTCTAATTCAGCTTCGCGATGAAATTACGCGAAAAACGCGTTAACTAAGACTCGTAATGAAATGAGACTCGATTTCAATACTCCTTTGTATGAAACAATAAGTATTTAAGACTAATTTTGAAAGATTTCAACAAAAAGTGAACTCGTTAATTTACGTATACTCGATTAATGATAAAAATTCGTGAGAAAAAAAAATGTTGCGTGTAAAATCTCTTTTTACAAAGTGAGCCTTGAATAATTATGTTTGCCAGAGTCTCGTAATGTCGTAAGAGAATTGCAGGTGCCATGCACGACTAAAGTACCCAAAAATCAGAATTCTGAGACCTAACGTAAATTTAGAGTTCAACGCTGTCACATGATATTTCATTTTTGATGAAACTTTATTTTAAAAAAAGAAAGAAAGAAACCATAACGTAGGGCGAAAAGTCCACCGAGCAGCTGGTCTGCCGTTTAAAAAGATGATTCAGCAAACTCTGAATCGTTGAGTGTACTTTAAAAAAAAAAGAAAAGGTACATTTGTGAGACTAATTCCTTTGTCTTTCCATTAGGAAAAGATAGACGAATAAGCCACAAAAATCACTCATAAAAGCTTAGTATCTTAGAAGTGCCTTTATAAAGATATCAATTTTTATTCAGAGCATCGACACTAATGTTAACTCGAATGCCGAAAGTATCAAAATTATTAAAGAAGATTTAATAAATTTCTTGCATTTTATAAAGATATGTTTATTTACACGTTTACATTGATACTGTGAAAATTTGTAAAATTATTATAAAACCGATATCAAATTCATTAAGATCTTATGGGACGAATCGTAATGAAAGTAATAATGCGAATAACAACGCACAGCGTTTGATCTCATCGTTAGAATGTGCCTTAACTGAAATGCCATTCGTCTGACGTGCGTGAGATTTTGAAATGAGAAAAAAGAGGAATGAACGTAAGAGAAATAAAAATACAATAATCGAGTTTCGTTGACGAGAGCAACTCCTAGATTTAATAATAGTGGGATTTTAGGAAATCGTTTTTTTCCGCATAGAGTGTTAGAGAAATAACAGTGTTAAAATTCATCGCGTATCCTATTTTTCGTATTTTTATTCGTATTCGTAAAAAATGAGCTGGGTGGGATGGAAAATATAAAGCAAGGGAATTTAATTATAAAATTAATTATAAATTGTACATATAATCCTTTTTTGTACATACGTATATTAATCCATAACGATTATATGTTAAACAAGTTATGTTATAAATAATATATATATATATATATATATATATATATATATATATATATACACATATATGTATGTATGTATGTATATATATATATATATATATATATATATATATATACATATATGTATGTATGTATGTATGTATGCATACGTATGTAGGTGTATGTTCGCGCGCGCGTGTGTGTATGTGTGGGTGTGTACGCGCGCGCTCGCGCGTGTGTTAAATAAACTCCTGAGTACGTAAATTAACATATGTATCGAATATATGACAGAAGAGGAACATATTTCCTTCTAACGCGGCATTGAATAAATGCGTGGTGCGTTTCATATAGGAGAGAAGAAAGTACAGTGGCCTTGATCACAAAGATTATACTGCAAAAATTTTGGTCATGCACGTGCCTTACGCGATAATCATGTTGCGTTAATTGTCTTGTTTATATTACAATAATATTAATCATTATTCGACGAGCCGTAGGGACGAAGCGCGTCCACACTATACCGATGTATTATTAATGTTACATTATGTATTATTATTATTACTGCTATTATAATTATTATTCTAATAATTTTAATTATGATTTTCATTATTACGATTATTATTATTGCTATTATTATTACTACTATTATTATCGTGTATCGCAAAAATGCTCTGTATCGAAACAAATATTACAATAATAATGATAATGATTTCGTATTGAGAAATTCGAATACACTACTTGCTTTATAAGTAATGGTATGATAACGATTAAAAGAATATACTACAAATGATATAAAAATATTTTGGAATTTCGTTTCTTTTCGATCCTTCTGATGAGACATTAATATATCTACCTTTTTAAGTATTCACCCTTTGAAACGCGATGTATACACAAATATGACGCATTAATCAATTTATTCCGACGAAAAATAAAATGTAGAATAAAATACCGTACGTAATAATTTATTTCAAAGTATATATCCCATAAAGTTCCAGTATAATAAATTTACGTAACAAAATTAATGAGCGATCAATTTTTTAAGAATAAAGTTTAAAATTTTCATAATGGTTAACACCCAATTTCTTTTAAGACAATGTATGAAGTAATACCTTGATATTTGATTAACAATGAAAATTGTTAGAAAAAATTCAGAAACAATATTTGTATAGTGTAAGTATTAGATTATTTAATACACTAAGTTTTTGTTTAATGGACATTAAAGTAATGTACTTCTTAGTAAGCCAAACTTAAAATACAATATTTATTATATTTATGTACATTACGGGATACATAATAACTATTTCTTGCTTTAATCTATTTGATAATCATTATCAACTGTATCTGAACTTTTAATTTAGTTTTTTTTCCAAAATATTAAATATCATATTAAAATGGTTTAAGTAGCTTTATTGTATTACATTTCATGTTTCGAGATTAATATTCGGGAGACTAATTTATTATCTAAAAAAAACTAATTTGTTATCTAGGAAAGTAATAAAATTCAATTGAAAAGTTTGCTATTGCATAAAATTTCAAAGTATGAAAAGGAACTTACTTTAGTCGTATCTACATTTTTGCCTAAACAAACCTACACTAGGTCAGTAGGTCACGATATTTTTATTTTTGTTTTTCATTAACAGAAGATTGTTTTATCTATGTCAAGAATATTGTTTTCTGTGATTTGTGTAAGCTTGTAAATTATGTTCTATTTATCCAAGTAAAATTTCCTCATCATACCGAAACAACGAGTATTATTATCTGCTCATTAATATTATCTAAAGCAATCGTTCGAATTATTATTTGAACTACCGATATATTTTGGTATTTTTGAGATTTTAATATTTTACCGATAAATATGATCGGTAGGTTTTAATACTAGAATAATATTGTTACTTTAATCTATGAATATTTTTTCAAAACTTTTACAAAAATCAAATTCTTAATTGGTATTTGATCTAAAACTTTGTTCATTTTTTGCATACAAAAACAATCGCGAGATTGCGTAATACTCTCAATTAGCTTAAGGTTAAATGTAATAATCATTTAAGGCTAGAATAATCTTTAAAACTATTATCTTTATATCTGTAACATTTAGGTGATTCTTCGATTCTCTTATTTACGTATATCTGAAATCCACAACCAAACCAAAGGTAGAAGCAAATAGAAATAAAAGTATATTATAAAAAGTTTTTTTATTTATTAACGTTATTATGACTGTTTCTATTATCAGTAGAAGCGAGCGTGTTATTAAACTCATTTATAGAACTCATATAGGTTTGTAACGTTAACGTTAGCGTATCTGAGTTTAAACCAACGATTTTTTCTAAACTATAATTCATATTGATATCAATTTCGCACCTGTCAAATGCAGTCAAATTCAGGCGCGACAGACTGTCACTTTATAAAATAGAGTACAGGCACTTCCTTTGATAGGAATAATTTCAATTTCTTCTTTATGCTTTCAAATTTAATCGAATTTTTATGTATTTCGCTGTATCGTAGCGATAAGCCTTCATCAGGGAAGTGGAATATCTTGGCTGAGATGATGGTCAGGTGCGATTATTACTTTGAATCTGCTCCATTAACTGGACATGGGAATTCTGGAGATGGTTGATGGTAATTAACGCTCCATCAAATTAAAAAGACGTAATAATTGACGTTGCGCGCGTTTTCAAGAATTTTCTCTTCAACTTCGCTTCGTCAGTTCTAATAGCGTGGGAGTTCCGTTGGACATACAAGAGAGAAGATATTGATGTGAAAGCATGAGAAAGTAATTTTTTCATATCTCGTAGCAATACTATTAACAAGAGTTGCCAATTGTTTACGGTTCGTAACATTTATAAATAATAAATCGCCGTTTCGTCAAAAAAAATGTTTGGCGGTGCATTTAAAAAGCAGCGTGACGATTTTGACAATTGCAAAAGCTATACGAAATATAAAATTCAGACCGCATAAAAAATCCTCTCATTACAGTATTAATTCCTCTTAAAATGTCAAATCAACCGACAACGAGTTCATAAATTAGAGAACGGAAGGTTACATCTTCAACGCAAGATAACATATTACATTTAAACGCGTTGAAATTATATCTTTAACAGCGAAAGGGATAACAAACAAATGTTTGATCATTTAACTTGTTATTCTTTTAGAAAAAATATCTATAGCGTGTAAAGTTATCGTAGACTTGCCGATTCGTGACCTACTTTATATGCAATCAATATATGCTATTATATTCGTAAATTGAATCCATGCATACGTATAACCATTAGCACATTTTATTCAAGCTATTAACACTTTGCTTGCGTAGACCTGATTGTAATTTCGCTCATTATAAGATTGGTGCTACACAATATTTCGCAAACGAAACGAAACTTGCCAATAAACCTTATTACTTCCCATGATAATATCATCGTAAAATAACTGCTTGGAAGTTATTATAAAAATGTTGTTAGCTTAATAGACCTTTTCGAATGTAACCTACAACAGTTACAACAGCTGCAGTTGCTAAATCAAACACACGAGCGATACTTCATCGCTTGCTTTTCTTTTGAAGCTAAAAGCCATTCTTCGCTTCAGCGTGGCTCGTGAGATGAAAATGACTCGCCGTAGACAATTCGGCTACTTTTTTAATGGCCTCTGCTTTAATAGCAAGTTGGCCCTCGGTTCGTTAAACCGGCCTTGCTGACAACCTCCGTCGGTATTACAAGTAAAAGAGAGTATAAAAGGAGAGGAAGGGAAACACGAAGGCGCGTCGAGTGCTCGTGTGCAGGTGATTTCCACGTCAAAAAACGCGTGGAAATTCAATCGAGGGAAATGGGCTGATCGGGACAATTGGTCGTCGGGGGACTGTCCTCTGGGCGCAAAAGGATTCGGGTTCGCGGGGGATCGATGGGACGTCGGGACGCATGCGCGACGAAGGCGGACGTCCGAGTCCGAGTCCACGACGCGAGTCCGAGAGGCGGCTTCAGTTGAGCTAAGCGCGCGTCTCGCGATGCTCTGGACTGCCGCGACTCGCGTCGGCTCCGTCCAGCGTAGTCCAGCCGCCATCGTCAACCTGGCGCTCCTTCTGGAGCTCGCCGTCGCCACTCTGCCGCCCGGCGCAGGTAACGCACTCGGGCTTATCTTAGATGACCTCGTGGAGTCGGGGGTTCGCTATTCGTTGTTTTTCTTTCCTATTTTCTTTTTTTTATGAAATCGGCATTTGAGTTGAGCCGGTTGAACGGCGTTACGTTCATACGAAGTAAAGGAGCTCTTGATCTGCGTTGGATGCCAGGTATTTAACGAACGGTTTCTTTTGTGAATAGCGAAAGGTGAATAGCCAAGTGTTTGTTAACGGAAACGTCCGTAGAATGCGAGGGTGTACGTGCTGCCGAAACGTTTCATCGATGGCACTGGTGCCGATGACAGGATTCATTTTCTCTACGCAAATTTGTTGTTCCAACATTTATCAGCTGAGTTTCATTCACGCTCTGCTAATGCGGATAACTGATAAATTTTCATCGTACTTGCCCTACAAAACTTCTTTACGCGGGACGTCTTTGAAGTTCATCTATTTTCATTGGTTCCCAATTGAAAATAAGTTCATTTTTCTATGAAAGTCGTTTGTTCAACGTTTGAAATTCTCGAAATGTAGTTTCCTGTAATTTATTCGCGAAATGAGTCTCTCATCGTTATTTCCTTGTCCCTCTTTTGACACGCAATACACTTAATTGCTGTACGCCGAATACAATATACGCAACTACTAGAATATTAGTGATGGAAATAAGAGAAACGTATCGACATTTTAATTTCTCGATTTCTTCGTAGAATTACGAAAGCGTAGAATTCGTATCCTACAAAACGTACAATGGTTATCGCGTGTAAAATGAAGAGACTAGTAGATTTTTAATAATACAAGGGTATTTTATTTTTTATGTGTTCAGCAGTAAATCACTTCATTCATCATCAAATCAACGCAGCCCAGATTTTGCCTCTTTTTACGAAACTACCCTTTAAACATAAAATATTTGCTGACATTCCATATACGGTAGGTTAAATAAGAAGTTCATTTTATGATGTATATTTTCTTAAACGACGGCTTTCTCAAGATTTTAGAATAAGCTTTAGCTTTATTAATATTTCACGATACTTTTTATGTGCATTCTATAAATAAGCGGTTCTTTCAAGCGTATTTTTCTTTTTAAGTTCATTTAAAGACAGCGGAATCACAGATATATCTTTAGAGCCTTAAAATTGTCCGGTTGTATTGAAAATAATATTGAATTTTTATTTAAAAAATGTTGAAGCGACAACGTAATCCAAAGCAATATTACGGTAAATTGCCATTCGTGTTCAATAGCAAGTGAGCCCGGATTACCAGTAATTTTAACTTTTTAAGCTATTGGTTCGTAACCAAGTATAGTTACATTTAGAGAGCGATAACTTAACCCAATAACCTTCGGGACTTACAACTCGTAAAAATTCAAAGAACTATAGTCATTTCTGTAGGCGCAAATACAAAGCAAATAAATAAAAAGTAATAGTTCAGAGCTTCCAGCCTTCCCCTAAAATACAAAGCACCATCGAATACGATATGATTAATCAGTGCACCTAGTGTACTTTCGCCACCCAACCCCCACATATAACGACACCGATAGTAAGCGAGGGCAGTAACGAAAATGACGAGAAATAAACGAAAGATGACCAGCTTGTCGATAAGCGTGAGGTAATAATAATGAGGATGGTCACAGGTTGACCATCGTGGCACCTGCTTTCATGTTTTCCGGAGAGTCCGAAGGGTGTCACGTCGTCGACGTGCTTTTCTTTAAAAGCACGTCTCGCCCCGACTTGTTTTCTTCTTCGATCGGACTTTATAACGTCGAAGGCTACGTGACTCATATTCAAGGCTGTCGGCGTTGTTTTATGACCTCGCGTAAGGGAAGGGTTTATGTCTGCCCGATTTATGCGAACGTATACTTTTACGTTGCATACCAAAAGCGTAACTTTGCATTAGATGGATGTTTTGAAATCATGGGCTGAAAATTGTCGAAAGACCGACTGTTAGACTTGCCGTAGCTCCAACTTTTAGGTAGATTATTTAATGTTATCGCGTAGAGGAATTTGGCCTGGAGTCCTGAAAGTTGTACGCTGGTGAATTTGAATTCTTACAAAGGCAATATTATACATTTCCGAATGAACATCTTATTCTTAATGTTTGTGAAATTGTATCGCTTTGGTGTGGCTTGAAAAAATGTTTAAAGTCTAATTTGATATCTACTTTTGGTGTTATAATATTAATCATCGAATCGTGTGCTGATAAAACAAAGCCATATATTATAGTATTCAAATGTATTTTCTCAATGTCATCAACGAAATAAGATACGAATAAAAGCATATTTAAATTAATTTATGACTAGTTTCATTGATCGCCTTTGAAATAATTTTTTACGTTAAATGTATAAGATACGTATAAAAGCATTATGCATTTGCCAATTATTGTCCAATTTACATATTAAAAGGTTACGCCAAAGATAATAAATCTAAATTAATACTTAAGACTTTTACATTAGCTTCGATACTGTCTTGACAGGTACTTTTTTTATTATTATTAATGTCTTACTTTTGTCTTACGTGATCTCACAGTTTTATAATTTATTATACGTTCTTATTGTATTCGTCAATTATTGGTGCAGTCGACATACAAACATTTGAAATGTATAATTATAATTATAATAAAAATAAATATCTTAATTTAAAATGTCCTTACTATGGAAATATCGCGGTCAAAATATTAAAATAATTTTTTATCATATTCAGAGGAACACTGCAGCAATATACAGATTTAATTGAAAATATTGTTTGCTGCGCTCTCAGCTCTTGGAGTACGCAATTTGATACGTGTACCCGAGTACGCGTTAGATGTAAGCACAAATTAACACATGCACGATGCTAGTCGCGTTTTTTTTGCGCGCGCATACAACAGTCGCACACAATGTACACAGATTCCTTCATCTCTGTCACTCGGCGTATTGTTTGTCAATACCATAGTTTGGTATTCGCCGACAGTGAGGAGTCATGTAGTACATCGGGTAAATCGTTTAGAGTTCCGGCAGCATAAAAGTAGTCACGATCGATAATTCATATTTAAATCAATAAAATCGAGGGACGAAGCATAGACGAAGGCGTAATTAAATTGATAAACGTAGACGATGCGTCGTGTCATTGGCCTATGCGATAACGGCGATAACGCGAGACGAGAAACGCGGCGAACGTTAACGATCAAAAACTCACAAAGGTGAATGTACACAAGGGTGAAGGAAGCCGATCTCATGCACGCGGCTCGCGATAAGGCGAATGCGTATGTAGTCACGTAATTTAGTGACGTGGCGTGCGTCAAGATCGCGCGATCGAGTGCGTGGACGCGTGGAAGAGTATCGCGGTGGGAGTGTAACAAGTCACGTTCGGACAGCAGACCAGGGTTAATGGATAATGGGATGATTTTTCTTGACCTCCGGCTTCAAATACTTCGTATTAAACTGCCACACTTCCAAAATATAGCGCGACAACATCAAATCTTCGGTTATCTATTTCCTGCTTTTCATTTTTTCCACGCAGTTTTTTATAATTACAACGATCATGCTTCATTGGGAAATACATTAACTTTCCTTATTCTGAATCCATTTTTCAATGTATTCATAAATATTATGAATGCTCACGAACGCATTAATCCTTGTAAATATTAATACATCAAATTTATTTAAAATATGGAAATGATAAGTACCATCGGTTTTATTTTACAAAAAAAGTGTGATGCAATCGTCGTTTATTATTAGTCGATAAAGAAAAATTAATGATAAAACTTTTTAATATATAATGTTTAATAAAAATAGTCTATAATTAAATAAAGCCGATTAATAAGTAAACGTTAAATTGCAATTTAATTTAATTTAAAAGTAATTAAATTTTATGTAAGAAAATTATTTTAAAATGTCTTGAAATCCTTAAAAAATGTACGGTGAACTTCATTATTAACTATTATAAACTTTTAACCGTAATAGTACTTGTTAAGCGATCGATAAGAAAAAAAGTTTATTCGTTTTTGCGTTACAACTTAAATTCTTTACCATGGAAGATTTATATTTAAAAGTTGAATATTTATAAAAAAACGCTGACTCTTTTACGAAATGACAACAATGAGTATGACAACCGAAACCCGTCGGCTCTTTTTATGCCATTAAATTACAGTTATCTACCCAAATCCTATACTTGTACACAGAATATCGTAGCATATAACATACACATAGTGGCTTGTCGGTACATTCCGATCGAGACTTGATCAGACTTGATCTTCTAATCGACTTACGCTTGTATCATTAGCTTTGGATAGCCGAATGACAGTGAATGGTCGATAACGTATTTGGTAATTTGTGATTAATATGACGAGATTACAAAGGATTTGTACGATCAAAGGTAACTCGAGACATTTACCATAGGAACTCACTTTTCTATCGATTTAACACTTGCATTGCGTGCTAAAAATATCTAAAGTGCTACAACTTCTACTTTACACGCGCGCGCGCGCGCACACGCACACGCACACGCACACACACACACGCTGTTGAATTTATACTTCAGCTCTACTGCACATATCATACATTTAAAATAAGCAAGTAAATAAATAAATGCCCGCTTCTTAAGAGCGTTAATTGTTATTTATTCGTATTGCTAAAAATGCGTGTCCATTACTATTCATATGGGATTATATTTACCAGAACGACGGTTGTTAAGTTGTGAATTTTGTAAAATGAAAAAACCGATGACGTCTGGGCTGGAAGGGTACACTATACCGAAGAGGAGCGCGAGGACGCAGCGAATGAAAGGCCCGATTCCTTTGGAAGACTCGCGTCGATCGGTATCGACGCGACGAAAATCATCGGCGGCATCCTCCTTTGGGGAAAAAAGTAGCCGTGGCTCGGCTGTGCGATCCGCGTAAAATATTCGTTTAGCTGGGAAACCGCGTCCGCGGACGGACTCCCGCGACACTTCCGGGCCGGAAGTGCAAGCAGACCGTGGAATGGGGTCGGCAGTACGCGTAGCACGAGAGGAAAGGTGAGCCCAGAATGGGAGGCAGGCACTTGTTCCGCGACCATCGGATGAAAGGACGGAATCGCTGGACAATCCGACCTTCGACCGCTATGCCGCCGGACGTCTTTCCTCGGGAACGAGGTCTTGCAGCTTCGCTTTCCGGCGAATTAAAGCTCGATCGATCACCTCGACCGTGAGCGCCGGTCGACGAAGGATCCGGTCGACGATCAGCTTGCTGATTCTGATTCTGTTTCTGATTCCAGGCTTAAAGGGGAATTCGCATAAATGTACGCGCAATGTACGCGCAATGGACGCGCGGGTTTATTAGAATTAAATAATAGGCGTATATTGGTTACTACGTATATTGGGAAGCGAGACGGTACAACTCATTATCATTTTGGTATCAAATTGTACCTTCAGCGAAGCAGCGTTTTCGATGTATTTTTTTTATTTTTCGTTACCGACCACCTGTACTTTAACGCTACTTAAACAAGCGACTTATCTTCATCGAAGAGTATTTCGTCACTTCAGCGGGAAATAATGTCTCGGAGAAATTATTCTTTTCCAAAAACCATGATCTATTGCACGACTTTTAAGTGCAAATTCGAACACTTGATGATTTCTCTTCTACTAGTCGCATAAATCAGAGGTAGGCAACAAAAATTGGGAAGATCACGTGCGATAGTTGTACCAATGCCTTATCTTTGCCTTTAATAAAAATTATTCGCGTACGTTAATTTGATCACGTAAGAAAGTACATATGCTTTATTTTGAAGCTAATGTTTCGAATTATAATTCCATGTCATTAAATAGAGTCTGTAATTACTGTATTTTATAAAATGTAGGCAACATTAGGTTTTAGAATAGTTTCAAAGGCCGAATAAGATACGACGAGTAAAACCCTGGCAATTGTAAACGGTAATGACAAATTTACTAATAATGTTAGAAAAAATTAATCATTTAAAACGAGTGTAACTAAGGCTCACCCAGTAAATAATTCAATATATTTCAATTGGTTGTCAATCATTTAACATATGTAAAATTATGCATTATTACCATCGTTTACATGTAAAGATCGAGATTTCAATGTTTTTCATTTATATAAAAATTATGTGCAAATGCACTTTTACTCATATTTCTATAAGAACATATTATTCGATGTGCCCGTTAAAGTGTGGTAAGGTATAATAAATTCAATTTTAATTTGAAGTTTATGTCACTGTCGTATAATTTCTTGAGAAGTCTATTAATTTTATTTGTAATTGAATACAGCTGGTGACTTAAGATTTAAATTAATGGCTTCATTCAACTTCTTAAAATTCACCAACGTTCAGACATCCAGGATTACATAAATAACAGACACGTACTGTTTTCAAATATCTTCTTCAAGAAGGATTCCTTTGAATATAAGGTGAAAGGCCTTTTCTCGGAAAGACCTTCTTTTATTCAGAGAGTAATATTTCGTCCCATGATGGCGAAATCGCATGTCGAAATTTTTTGATACTCGATTACCTGGTGGTGCCATTTCATTTCTGTTTGTCGTTTGTCTTCTTTTACATATCGTTAATTTTTTCATTTCCGTTCTGATCTTTCACATTGATTAATATTCTCTATGCTATAAATATAATTATCGGTATTTCACAGCAAATGACCGTGTCATCACGTTTCATGATGTTTTTCTTATGTTCATCAACATTTTATGCTCTACTTAAAAGAAAAAATGTAACAAAATTATATTAACATCCACGTATGTCGTTATATTTCGATTGATACACGAATTAAAGTATTTTTATTTATATGAGAAATTTTCATTCTGTTAATCATTTATTTTTATAAGCAATACGTATAATACATTGTAAAAGTAGGCCTTGGAAAGTATTATAGCAGACATTAAACGAATTCGGAAATCTGCACAACTTCAATTTTATCGAAAAATATAAAAGTTAACGATAACTTTTGTAGAATACTGAAGAGAATGCGTTCGTCTATTTACTGCTACTTATAAATATTGTAATTATTTAAACACTGTTGTACTAAATGTACCAAATATAAAATGATTTCTCTATTAGTTTAACGACCGTTGTATTTAAAAGCAATCGTACTTACCATTTTAATACTTCATACATTTTTATAATGCAACCGACTTTTAAATTGATTTTCTTTATAATTCGCTAATATAAATTCCCTTGCTTTAATCGTTAATTGCATTCTCATTTCATTTGTCCCGATTCCGCGTATCATAAAAATCTCATCGCATTGGAAATATTGTTTCGCGATTGCGTTCGATCAACATTGCAGTTTTCACGATATTCAGTCACGTAATCGCGTGACGTAAAAAAGTCACGAAGAGGAGAGATGTAAAATTTTACGTCTACTTTATTTGACCAAATATTCTTACACATTGCATACCTAGGTCACTGCGCTAATACATTATCGTATTAATATCAGATATTACTTATCATAGTAGTTTCAAACGAAGCGAGATATCTTAGGTAAATATGTTGACAAAATGATGCTTATTATATTATTAAAATTGAATTTGAAATACAATTCGCACAAAGGTATTGTACGAATAATGATTATTGTTTCGAAAGGATTGCCTTAATTTCAAATTGTAGAATAAAATTAATTATGAAAACTTATTTATATATTTAAATTTATTTCAATATATTTGAGTGTCAAATCAACTGTGCTGTCAAGATGATAAATATTACGGACTGTACTCAACTCGAAAGATTTAAGGCTAAAGAAGAATATGAATGTTGGTGATTTACCGCGTATTTCCTTAAATTTGAATTTTAAAAGCTTAAAAGTATACGTCATTTCATGGAATCGCATAACCGTATAACGATAATCTTAAGCTATTGAATATAAATATACAACAGTTGTATTGTGGAATACCATTCTTTATTTATTACATTATTGTAATAACTGATTGCTCATTTGCTCATTACTATTTTAGCGACGAGACTGACAATTCTAAGAGTGTGCTTAAAGTAAACATGCACTAAAGTAAACATTCGTTTTTGTAATCGCCAATTGTTTTCTCGCTTAAAAAATATAACCAGTATTTTTAGCGTTGAAAGTTCGATCTGTTTAATGAATATTATGTTTAATATAAAATAGAGTATCAACAAAATCCACAGTTTCTACGATAGCAGTTTGTTTTGTTTTTTTCTTTAAAATTAAGACTCAACTAATTTATTAATTTCCATCGGGGAACTTATTAATAAGCTCGCACTGTTAAGATCGTGCGTAATAAGAAGAACGTGCATAATCGAATTCGTCCACCAAGAAGCTTTGGAGTTGTTCTAAAAAAGTGTTTCACGCAATATTACGCGCAGCAATGTTGCGCATACACGTAAAATGAAATGAATTGAAATTGCGCGGTGTAAATTTCGCAATTACGAAAAGACGGCGGTCGGGATCCTGATTCGACGCCGACATTATAGCCATAGGAATTAGGATCCGAGGTAGACATTTGCACCGAATGACGAGGGCTGGTCCTTGACAAGGGGAATCGCGATGATCGAGCAGCGGGCGGTCATCGACTGAGGAAACTCGACGACTCTTGAGGAGTCACGTGATCGCGTGACGACGAGCCTTGGCCGCGTACTTTCGCGTCGTCGCCTAGCGGTGCGTTACGTCATACGACTCGGATGCGGGCTTCCTTTCACGGCAACGGGTTCGCTGCCCCCGAGTGAGCGGACGGCACAGAGACGTTGGATAATATTCGAGAGTGATTTTATTTTACCCCGTATCATCGTTTATTAGCGCGGATCTTCGACGAGCCGCCTTTTCTCTTCGACCCTCACGCGCATCAACTTTCCATTTACTTTTACGGATGCCCAGTTTTCCAAACGGTCGTGCAGTGCTCCTGTGTACCTTTTGCAGACGTCTCACTCGTGCGCCAAAATGTAATTAAACCTGTATTTGTTGTTAGTTGTAGGTAAGCATTTGTGCCGCTTCGTTAATCGTAAAATTATCACCTTTTTCGCAATCTGCGTGGATGTGTACGGGACACGATTTTTGTAAAATCATTAACTAGCCGGACATGCTTTGTAAATTTTTTGTAAATGTGTTCGTTCAAGTGTGTTTAATTTAGGCGAATAGAGGCGATAAACCTACGATTAAAAAGTATAATTTAAAAACCTAGAACTTATATTTCTCCGTTAGTAATTGTCCAATATTTAAAGTAATGAAAGTGAATCGTTTCGATTAAAAAGATTTAATTGATTAATTAAATTGATTCGCTGTATCGGTGTTCCACTCTTCTGAAATTAAAGCATCAATTATTCACTCGTTAAAAGTCGTCTAAAACTAAAACACAACCGTACATATTAATTCCCATGCGTTCCGTGGTTTCGAAGTGCTCATTTTTTTCCAAAATTGAATTTTATAAATCTTGCATGATATTCTCTTAGCAAACTATTAATATCAAGCCATTACAATCTTCGATAAATTTAAGTAATTAGAACAACGGAAAACCATGCAAATTAGCAATTTATAAAAGTTGTGCGAAATAGAGAAACCGTTAAGCTCGTATAAAAAACGTAATTATTGTTAATGACTATTGTTTAGGTTTCTTCATCTTACACGTAGTCTATTTTAATAGTGAAGTTCATATCATCGTCATGTTGATATTACGACTAAAATCTGTATACAATGGCTTTTAACGATTGCTAATTTTGTAAAGATTCAATAATATTTATTAATAATTCCTATCGATATCATTTTATACGAGAATGTGTATGTACTCATATGCATAATTATAATATTAAAAAATACCATAAACATATACGTTACTTTTTATTTCCAGATAGATTGACGTTAAATTATTAGAATATAATTTACAACAAATAAAATCTCATTTGACATTTATGCTTTTTACGGTAAATTATTTATCAATTGTGGTTGTCGGAAAATTATATGTTATATAGCTTAACGATCTTTGAGACTTAAGTTACTTTATTATCTTTTACATTGAACTCCTTTTTACATTTCATGGTCTTTGCTAGAGTTATATTATAGTCTTTTGTGAACTTTTGCATAAATAGTTCTTTGAACACTTGGTACGCGATCGACTGTACGTGAAAAGAAAATTGGATACAAGTTTACCGAAGATAATTTTCTTCTTTCAATTTTCAAATTGATTTAATTAATTGCCACTTAATTTTTTCATTTTAGCCCGTTGAACTTTCAACTTAATCAAAGGAATTTTCTTTAGTCTTATTATATATTTAAAAAATATAATAAACTAATAAAAATGTGCTCCGATTTTTTCCGAAACGGGATAAAATATTCTTTCATGAAACTGTTTATTTCAGGAAAATTACGTTTATTCTTTACCTTTCAGAGTTTCACCTACATTCTGTTCTCCAAGGTTAATATATTAGTTTGCGAACAAAGTATTTTTAAACGATAAAACTAGAATAACAAACGGGAAAATGTTGAAATAACTTAATTTCACTTTGTAATGTAACTCAATGCGTTTAATTACTTTTGGCAAACGGCTTGAAATTCTCAAATCCTTATAAAAGTTTGTGTGAATGAATAGAC
The DNA here is from genome assembly GCA_018907045.1 of Wiebesia pumilae. Taxonomy (NCBI): domain Eukaryota; kingdom Metazoa; phylum Arthropoda; class Insecta; order Hymenoptera; family Agaonidae; genus Wiebesia; species Wiebesia pumilae. The sequence goes on from JACCHZ010000127.1 coordinate 8,040,719, forward strand.
CATTGTAATAAAATTTTAATGAATAATTCATAAGTATAGAGGTTTTAATAAAATTCAAGCGAGTGTAAAAACAAGTACTAAATTATGTAATCTAAAATTGATAGTAGATAGTAAATTTAATGTTTGTGAATGTTGGTAGGTATTTCTAAACTGATTGACAGTAACATGACTTACACCTATTATCTACTATTTGTACAGTATTGTTTTTAGTTTGCAACTGTTCATAGTGAGTATATGTAAATATTTGTGCAAACTACGTTAAAAGTCTAAATTTGCATTTTATCAGTCGATTCTGTAAATAGATGTTTCTAAATTAGAATAATTCACTTTCCGATAAGTTGAACTTTTGTTTTGATAAATCAACGTTATAATTTTTATTGACTAGAGATGAATAAGAATGAAGAATGGAAGACGAAGAAGAGAGACAAAATTATGTAATAATTATTAATTGTACAGAAATGCAACTATATTTTCAGAACATACGAGGATAGAAGGTACTGTTTTAATAAATTGTTTTAACTAATAAAAGACATTAGTGATAAATATGGCACTTAAAAGTATAAATTTTTACTGCATTTTATGTAGCCGCATACCAATAGTAATATGGCGAAATATATGGGAGAAAACAAATTTTTTCGTACTTATTTATGCTTAAAAACTTCATTCGAATTTATTGACTTCATTCGTGTACGTAATTAGCCCGAGACTTTAAAAACATCATTAAGAAACAAGTTTTTGATTCTATTTAAATCAATTTTTCTCAACATTGCCCTGTATCCCTCCGGACAACACAAAGCTCGATGCACTTATAACAAAATCACATAAACGGGAATTATATTTTCCATTCGCAGAGGATGAAATCGTGTTGATCGAGCATCTGCCGGGTCGACGGGTACACCTGCAGGACTTCTTCTGGACAGGTGTCGAGGACGCGCCGTCATGGCTCGACCCCAACCAGATCCTCACGCTTTATCAAACTCACACGATTCACCACACGGCGACGGTATACATTCCGGAGGACTCGACCCGACCGCAGAACCCGGACACGGGCTTGCGCCAACCAATCGACTGCACTTCCTGCATCGAACCCACGCCCACGTTCATCAACGACATCGACCAGAACATCGGTGTGCTCCTCGACGACGATCCTGGACCCAGGTTCGACTTTCCTCCTCGAAGGAAGCTAATAGCTGAAAGCTAGAGATCTAATCAGGTGGAATCGGTATCTTCGAATCCTTGGCTCAAACGAAATTTACAATTGTGGAGAAAGCTGATGTTACGGGTGGAGAAATTCGATCACCTAATAGCATTTATTCCCCTAATTAAGGCAGTTGGTTGATTTTGTGAAATTCGTTCTTATTTATTAACAAATTATAATACTTTTTAAACTAAATACCGTGATCAATTACTGCGTAGGATTTACAAGCAAATATACGTAAATATCGTTGACTACTACTTTATGCTTAATTTGGCGTCTGCTCGTTAACTGTGTTTGAAATTTTGAACGCTTAAACTCCAGCGGAAACAAATATTTATTAGAAAAGAGTTTATCATTAGGTAATGCTTAAAATCTTAAGATAAAATTTTTACTCTGTAATATTTTTTAAGTAATATTGCATTTTCTATCGAACGGAAAACAAGAGTCTTGTAGAGGATTACCACTGGATCTTTTGATTTAAGCTTGATTTAAGCTCACACGCGTTTCTGCGTGCACGTGAACGCATGTAATAGTTATAAAATTAAATAGCAAATAGATTTTTGAAACTTTGGAGTGATACGTCTGATGGACAGTAGTGAAGAAATTTATTGCTAGAAATGAGCATCAGAGATATTACGCTACATTTTTTAAGGGTCAGTCATTTTTATTTATTATACTGCAGTGTCACTTTTTAACTGTAAATTTCTTTGTAAAGGTATTATAAAATTGCAATTTTTACGTACGTTCTTCTAACGACACTCGTTTTATACTCTCGTGCAAATGCAAATGCTGGAAAACCTAAGGAAATATACAGCACGTGGTGTCTTTGCATCTAATATATTCCTACGTGTATCGCTTGTTGTTCGATGATCATAAAACAACTTTAAGTCATAGAAATGAAATCGTTGACCTCGATTTCAATCATAAATTGTTTTACATCTGTGACTTAGTTCTCTTCTTATACGATACATCTGTATTTTACATGAAATGTGAATATCGACTAGAATTACACCGTCTATTGTAATTAAGTAAATTATTGTGCAATTAGTTTAATAATCTGCGAGTTTACACATGCTCGTTCAATGTTCATGTGCATATGTAAAAATGCTGTGCCTGACGAAGATTTGACAGACTCGGGAAGTCTCACATACTATCTTGACAACACGACATCGTTGTTCGATAAAAATAAAGGTGGAGAAATCAATAGGTGATCACAACGTACGAAAAACTTTGATATCGAAATGTAATATATAATTAAAGTAACAACCTATACTTTCTAACTACATAGGCATTCTAAAATAATTGGAAACTATTCAAATTGAAATGTAATTTTGAAAATAATATAAAATCATAGTATACGTACTTCATAAGCGAGTATTGTTCAAAATAATTACAAGTAGAGAAAATGAGATAATAATTATCATTATGTAAATCATTTAAAATTCAAAAAGAATTCAATATTACACGTAACTGAAACAGTAATGAACAATTTTATTTACATAGTTTGAAACTATGATCAAAATATGATCAACTTAAAAAATCTAAACTATTTTAAACGGAGCATCAAGAAGGCACTAACATCCCAACGCAAGAAGCGACGCAATATAAGACTAAACAAGGCACAAATGAAAGACTGTACACGGTATACTTCTCTAAAATACTCTAAATTTGAAATACATTTTTGCGCGTGAATGTGAGAAAAATGTTAGCAGACCTCCCATTAAAAAGTTGTAGTCATATATTCTTGTTATAGAATAATTCTTTGCAATATGAAAGATAAATTGTTATCCATTCACAAGATATCGATCAAGTAAAGCGAGTATAAAATGAGCAATTTAAAAGAGTAAAGCAATTTCTAGTCGAAAATTTTTTATGCTTTTTCCGTTAAACAATGTAATGTTAGAAGACATTATATTCGCTGGTAAAACTATTTGGACCAAGACTTTATACCATTATTTGTTGAAAATTTGGTCCACTGCTAAAAGTAACTTTTAATGGTGAAAATTAAAAGGAGTTTATATTCCTTTTATAAAATATTTGTTTGTGATAAATATTTCAATTTTAACAAATACGCTATTCTTTTAAATCTCGTTTTTATCAGATTTTAGAACTTTTCAATACATTTTGGCCTTGTTATTACGCATTAAATTCTAAAATATTTCACGGATTGATAAGATTAAGTAGATTTTTATTATGTAAATTATTCTGTAAAAGAAGAATGACTGTCAAAAACAAAATCGGAGTTATATAATTTGCACAAACTGGATGACTATAATTTATACATAATGTCAAAGTGAAACTGCTTCGAAAAACAGGTGAAGAATTTAATTGCATTTACTTAAGGCTGAATACATCGCGTTACATTTTATTGCAGCGATTACTTTTAAGTGAAGTAATGTTTTTATATAACTTGTAATAAAATTTTAAATTAAACGTTAGAATAAACTGTTAGAATAAACTAAGCCATTTAAGATAGGATAGATAAATACCAAGATTATATTTATAATCAAAGTGAAAGCACGCCTACTGCCTTTAATCAATTTTAATAAGTGACGCGCGTCATGCTTAATTAGCCAGATTACTTCAAAATTGAGAAATTACTTCAATTTAAAACAACGTAGAAAGTACGTAGAAGTTAAAGTGTGGAATTTAAAAAATATCTCGTACTTGCCTCGGAGAATACTCAGTGTAAGATTATTATTAATTTTAAAATCTCTTTAAAACAATTAAATAATTTTTATACAATTCAGATAGAATTGTAATATCTGCAATAAATTAATCTCATATGTTTGAACAGAGACATGATTTTCTCCTACTGTTAAATAATATTTACATATCGGTAACTTATTAATTTCGCAACGCAGGTTTTATTCTATTTATAGTACATGAAACACTACAGCATTGGTGTTTGAACAATTTTACCCGTACAAAATGACTTTGAGATTTTCAATAGGTAAAATTCGATACGGTAAAATCATAAATTTTTACAAATTAACACGAGTATTAAGCTTTGAAGAATTTCGCAGATTAAAATAAGTCTCAAACAATTTTCTTGATAACAAAATTTACTTACGTTTACAACATCATAATTAGTATGAAATCAAGTCATTGTTGTGCTCTATATTATTTTAATACTTGGAACTTTCGATTCTTGCGTTTCCCGAGATCTCAATTTTTCTACGTGCATTTGACTGTTAAAGTCTAATACGCTCATATCGATATCGACGAGTCCCCCTCATAATTCTAATGAGAATAAACGATTCAAAAAAATCGAAAATGTTCGATAGCTCTTGTAGCTCTTCCATTTCGATAGCGTACAAATAATCGTACACCCGCGCTCAAAGTACAACTTGCGTATGGATTTCAGATACTGGTTGTTGACGGTACTCAAGGCAGGGGAGAGTGTTCCATCGAAAGTCGAGCTTCGATTAGCCAAGCTTTACAAAACGGCCTTCACTAGGCAACAGCAGAGGCACTTGGGTCTACTGCCTGAGATACAAACGCGCAAAAGCTTCCCTAAACGCCAAGTCCTCGCCCAGAATCAAACGATGAACATTGTGGACAATGTAAGGCAAATTTTTAACAAAAATCAATATCACGAGTGCATACTCGCGTAATTTTCTTTTATATTTTTCTTTTTCTTAATGCAAAAATGCTTCACCATGCATTTTACGATATCATTTTACGATCATTTTACACTTTGCTTTAGAATTTCAGAAGAACATCGTAATCTTATATAATTTAATATCTTATTTTGTCAAGTCGTACAATGTAATATGCCAAAGGTTTTCGAACGGAAATGTATTTACCGTATTCTTATTTTATTATTTATTGGATGCATCATTTTTCACCGGTAAAAAGTGTATTTACGTTAAATTAAAGCTTTTCATTTGAAAGACTGGCTTCGGTATAAAAATGTATGTCGCATAAACGGAAAACTGCAGTTAGTATTTCTTTTAAACTACTTTTAGACGCAGAAAATATTGTGCATTTAACAGATTTGAAAAATCGCTAAATTCCTGTCTAAGGAAGTATATTATAATTAAAAAAAAAACTGTAATTTCTTTTTTTAATACATTTTAATATAAAATTCTCCTTGAACAAGAACCTAACGTATCATTATATGTATGTTTAAGAAGTAATAGTTTTGAAAATTATCTGAATATATGTGTCAATAAAAATAGACGAAAACTGTATCTCTAATCAAGTCAACATTACTCGAAATGCATCATGCCAATAAGGATAATTAGTTTGATTCTTCGTATTGAATTTGTAATTAGTATTGCACGGTAACAAGTAATAAATTCCATTGAGGTTGATAAGAAAATGTAATAAAAATTTGCCAAGGCAAATGTAAATAAGCAAAATTAAAATTTTCATAAACACTCGTAAAAGATATGAGTAGAACTGACAAAGAACGCTTTCTAACTGCTTATAACGCAATAGTTAATTTCTTTCGTTCAAACGTGTAAAAAATGTCAAAATTTAACTTAAATCCATTAAGTCGTCGGTCGGCTTTAGCAAATGGCAATCGCTTAAAATTGCGAAACGGGACAAAAATGCACAACTGCACACCCAGATTCCCATTTACTGGCTAACGCTTGCGTTGCCCGCAGGTGACGGACGCGACGACGACGACGATGACGACGACGTCCGAGGAACGAATGCTGCCGGAACCCTCGATGCTGCGCATGCGCACTGTGCGAATAGCCAAGAGCCGTCGGGCGCTGCCGGTACCGGAGCCCGAACCCGAGTCCCGGAACGAGTCGACGCCCCGGACCCACGCGCTCCCGAACGTCGGTCTCGTCCAGGTGCGCATGCACAACACCTCCCTGACGGAGGCCGGCGCCACGAAGCTCATATACACGGTCCACCTCGGCGGAAAGCCCGTGCCCGCTGAGACCGCCGCCAAGGACATGGCGCTGCTGTCCGCCCAGGAGGTCGCTCTCGAGCTTGGCGCGCCCGTACTCGTCCAGAGCGAACGTGAGCAAAGAAATACTTCATTTGCTTATTCGCGCTTCTCATCGAGAGGGTCCTGCAAGTGCGCGACTCTGTTCGGCTTCCTGGGATTTGCTTCGATGCTTTTGCGTTAACTGTAGAGGCGGACGTTCGTGGACTTCTCTGGTTCTCCTGAAAATCGCACATATCGATTATTGAAATAGATCATTAACATTTTAACGGAATTTGTGATTAACTTCATGCGCTATGCACGATGAAATATTAAACTGATTGAACTCTTCGAGTATTCAATTATATGTTATTCGTTACTTATGTTACGTGTATGTCACAATTCGCAATTCGTTTTTTTTAGCAAAAACGTAGCACTTTCGTTAAAACGAAAAGATTTTTGATATTATTTCTAATCTATTGTTTAAAAATTAAATTCACTTAACGTAACGTTGAACTACTGTTAGGAAAATTCTTTTCTAAACAAGATTTGGCATTTACAATTCTTTTAATAAAAAATATTTTTACAAGACTGTAGAGAAAGTATTAAAACGAATCTCGATATATTTATACAATAATAATGACAACAACAACAACAACAATAATAATAATAATAATAATAATAATAATCTATGGATCATTTTTTCAAGCTTTTAAATATAAATGAATTTTTCAAGGCAAAATTCAATGTTTTTATTAACTATTTCTCTCGGGATTTTTTAATCAATTTTACTCATCAAAATCATTGACTGCAATTGAAATCATCTCTAAACTATTTTTCTTTAGAGTTTTTCCAAACGTAGTGATATTCTAAAATTCAGTTAACGAACCAGACTTTTTACTATACATTTGTAAAAAATTAGATTATATACAATCGGTATCTTTATCACGTTGTTTTGTTACGAATAAATTTTTTATATAAATATTTTTTCCTTGCAGCAGCGTGTCTCAACTACATTATTATTAATACATTCACGAGTTATAATAATTTTAATAAATTTTTCTGAACATAAAATTGTTTAAAATATAATATATTTAATTGATTACTTGGTATATTGTATAAGGCGTAAATTAAAATGCAGTTAAATATCTAGTAAAAGTCTTATCGATCAGAAAACAGTAGTTTAAACATCTACTTGTTTGCGGTATTAAGTCGTGATTATTTTATTTAAAAATATATATGTTTTTTCACGAAATTTATAAATAAAAGTTTTTTTAACAAGTTTTTTATAGTAACAATACTATCACGTAAAACGAGCTGTGATTAACTATCTATGGATACATGCGTTTGTATTATTCTTTTATAATTTCTCAAGTAATAATCTTAAAATATCCATTATGATAATAATACGACTAGTGTAAATTTACCTTATTATTCTTCAGAGAATACTTATTTTAATCAAATATTCAGGTTAAGTTAACGTACCATGTTTTTAAAAGGCGCATTTTCATACATGTTTCACTTTTCAAAAAGCATGATAAGTTTTTAGATTTCAAGTTTTTTAGTTTTGCTGATAAAATTCTCCAAATTTTAAGGAATCCGAAAAAATAGCTATAAACGCTTACCCTACGTAACCAATACCTACCGTAACATTCTTAAATAAGTTCATAAAGTTTCATCCGCGTCTAAACCAAATTTCAAAAATTATAGTAAAAAGAACCCCAAAACGATAAAGCTTCTCGAGTTGAATTCGTTAAATCCGCGATTCGTCGATTACCCGTGACGTTACATTTTTCTCGTATTTTAAGGGCAACTACGAAGTTTGTTACGTTATCTCCTACGAGCATCGACCTTTTCACCGATCAGCTAACTTGGAGAGTCTCGCGACTCGAATTTTTCTGCATTAGTTGCTCGTATTTTTATTGCTATGCTCATAAAATTGCGGATGTTTGGAGTCGGAATTTTCGCGTGTCATCGCCATTATCGCGTATCGATTGTACCGATTTTACCTTTTCTACAACTTTTATACCAAATCATGCAATTTATCTTTTCACGTAATAGAATCCCGTGTATAAATTTAAAATAATTTTCCTCGATCGTTCTTATACATAATAAGTTCAATAATATATTGGATTGCCTTGGATCATGGCAATCAAGAATTGTTTGTATTTTATACAACTACTTGAAATATGTATTTTTACTTTATTTGACATTTATACGTTTTAATGACCCATTCCATTTGATACGGCAAAGGAATACGCCTGCAAGCAATGTGATACCCCTCTAATAATGAAATTAATTTTTATTATTTTAAGTATTACGAACTTGGGCTCGATTGCCTTAATGCAGCTCAATCGAGTAGCATCGATGTACTCGTCATTCGTACAATTCGTACATAACCGTGTTCTCGCATCGGTCGGTGATATCCCTCACAGCCCTTGCACCATGAATCTCATACGTGCAAGTCATGAAGCCGATCCACGAAAGCAAAAAGTTGCATCTCGCGTGTGTTGTTGATTGCAGCCTATCTAAAAGAATCTCGCCCTCTAGCGCTCTCGAGGAAGCGAGACGCCTGGCTGCTGGTGGGCGCGACCGGAGCGGGTGTCCTGGTATTGCTGATCGTCGTCGTTGGCCTCCTCCTCGTGACGAAGCGCAAGCGCGCCCAAGGCTCAAACGCGGCGCCTACCAACCGCAGGATCCTCATCAAGGACGAGGAGTATGCACCGACGACGCCCGGCATCGACAACACCGCGTACACGTCCGAGACCGAGGCACGGGTACGTCTGCTTATTTTTGTTCGATGCGCACTTGCTTAAACCAAGTGCGTTTCCTTGGGATTGCGATTACGACCGAGAAGGAGTAACAGTCGTTATCTATGGAACTGCAATTGTACGGGACGTATCGTACAGGAAAGACGGTCATCGAGGATCTGAAAAATGAAATCGGGATTTATTTTTTAAAAAAGACACAATTATTTAACAAAATACGGAACCGATAAAAGAATCGACTATTTAGGATTGATAAAAGTCACGCATCACTCCGTTAAAGACGAGCGAGCGACTTACTCATTATGCGTCAAATTGAAACTCATAGAGCTAATAATTCGAGAGATCTGGCTCGAAAAGAAATAAGAAATGTCAATTTTGTGATTACGAGCAACACGATCCATCGTGTGTCACTACAAATCTAGTTGTATTTACTTTAATAATCACATCCTTGCCAACCCGCTCTTAGCGTCGGCCTCTGATAAACCAACGCGGATAATACATGCGAAGCGAGAATATTATCGACGCGTATTGTTTTGGCAAAAGATGCTCGCGTGCACGACCACCAAGACTGAGCCTCGTAACGTCAATTACGCTCGAGTGCATCGTGAAAGAGACCCGCGAGGTGCAACGAACCACAGAGCGATACTCCTCTCGTGTTCCTTAAGCCGCCGCACGAACTATCTATGCACGCGAAGATCAGCCGTACGACACTCGTCCGCAGTTGGAAGATGATGTCGGCGTCGCGAGTGCAGGAGTGCATTATTGAGAGAACGGCTCTCACTGCAAGTGAAAAATGAGAATTTACTTCCGGGTACGATAATTGTCTACTGTTATCGATATCGTATAGGAAGCTGGTTTTAAAAGAGCCGAGTTTTCGCCGCTCCTTTTGTTACGATTTTCTTCACGGATATTATAAAAGTAGCAAGTTACGGATCATTGATTTTTTCGGTTCTATGGAAAAAATGTCAAAATTATTTATATTTAAATACGGTGGTTATAAGCACTTTTATACTAATTAATTTTATGAAACAGTCGTTTTATAATCAACGATCAAAAAGCCGATTAGACCAAAATAGAATTATCGGCGTATTTTAAACTATAATCAATAAAATAGGATATAAATTAATGCACGCCAAGCAGGATATTACGTATAAGAAACGTATATATATATATATATATATATATATATATCTTTTTCACATTAGACATAAAAGAGTGTCCAAAGCTTATTAATTTTGCGTAAACTGCAATAGGAATTTAATATACGATGAGATAAAAAATGTGAAGTGACCTTCTTGTATTTAATTTTGAGTAATGCGATACCTGTTTCCGATTTCATTTTCACTTCATCGGAGTCTATATGTAATATCGGAAGGTTTTCTCGTTAAATATAAAAGCCCTTATTTCCCTGTAAAAACCGAATAAAATGTTATATCGTTGCACGTCACGAAGAAAAAAATTGTTTAGCTCTCGAAAAGACAAAATCTACTTATTAACTTTGCATCAATTACGTTAACGTTATATTAACTTTCCATTCAAAGATCCTCGCTCTCTAAGCCAAACCAGTTCTTCATTCGCTCACTCGTAAATCCGTACCAAAGCCAAGAAAATCTTCCGATTCGTCACGCATTGACACTTATTTTTTGCACAGTGCTATAAATTTTTCAAACATCCTTTCGCGCCATCCTTGAAGCATCCGATCGACATTATCGATTTCGCTTCTCCTCGTAATCTACCCGAATGAAAAGAGCCAACGGTGACGGTTTGCCATTTATTCACAGACGGAGGCGACGAACGTACGCCGACGCCCGACTCCTGGAAACTCGTCGATAACACCAGGCTCGCAAGACACCCGCGACTTCTCCATTGAGAACGAGCAGAAAAGGGATCAGGAGTACGCCAAGTCCTGGGACATGCGTGGGTACACCGAGATTGGAAAGGCTGGGTATGGATTTTTATTAGACAACTGTATTTTTCTTTGCTCGAGTCATGGAACCAAAATTTATCGAAGTTCGATGGATATTTATTTCGATTGCGTGTTCTACGGGAATCTACTTTAGACTTTTATTGCATTTACTTAATATACCTCTACGAACGTTTTTATATTACGAATATATAATTTTTATGAAAACTGCAAACATAAAGTCAATTATATTTGATGGAATGAAACGGACTTTCTTGTTACACGTTCACGTACACTAAAATATATTATTGAAAAAGTTACAAAATTCGGTAAATTCCCATTATTAAAAATGCTCAGCCTGCTATAACTTTCTTAATTCTGTATTTATATTACCATTTGTATAAATAATTTTTACACTTATTAATTTATACGATTATAAACTTTTTATTTAATCCCTAACTTATTGAGCTCTTAAAAGCTCCTTAATCACTAATCTCATATAAGTGTCAAAATATTATTCTTAGTAAGAATAATTTAATTCTGTTCAACAAAGAAAATTTATAAAATAAACTTATTATTAATCATAAAGGAACGTTTAATGACATTTTAACTACACACAAGTACAGTTACAATATCATAACATAGTTAAAGTTTAAAATTAATTTAAGGTATAAGGCATACTAATACTTATGTATATAAATATGTGAAAAATTTGAAACTAACTTCAAAAAATTAGTGCCATTTATATATTACAATACAACTGAAGATTAACCATTTCAAACCCATTCATACTTATTTGAAACTTTATTTAGCATTATATATATCATCATCTACATATAATATTATTGAAAAAAAAAACAGATAAACTAGTTAATAATAATAATCTATTAAAAGAATACATGTAAAAAAAATTTTTGTACACTTTATTCGGCTACGTTTCTTCACTTTTGACTACTTACAAGCTCTTCTTTTATAACAATACTTCGGTTTTTATTTAGGTTTCTATTTTTAAATATTTACACTTGTTATATTAATCATTTGATACGAAACAAATTTCTTTAGTTTCTATGAATTATAATTATTAATTCATGAAAAAATAAAATCATATATTTTATTAGCAAATTAATAAATTGTTCATTTACTATTAAATACAAATTAACGATTTTTAAGAAAATCAGTAATGACTTAAAGCAAAATTATTGATAAACATTTAAGACTTAATTAAGAAGAAATATTAAATATTTTAAATAGTACTAAATAATATCAATATAAGATTTTTAATAGAGTAGCTGTATGCATGATTAAATTTATGAGCCTGAAGTCTGCATCGTTCGAGTTGTAACAAAATTCGAATTTTTTTTAAAAATTCATAAATAGTAATTTGTTATAACGGCATAAGAAATTATTAAGAGATTATCATTAGACAAGATTGTAAATTTCACAAATAATAACGGAATGAATTTTATTAATTAGAATTATAAGTACACATATATAACTTTCCATATAAAGGCATTTCTAAGGAATGTGAAAGATGTCATTTTCTTTTAATTAATTATTAAAATGTTCTTAGAAACTTCAAAAAAAAAAAAACAGAAAATCTTCGTCGTTTACAGGCATTTAAAATTTTTTAATTTAAATTTAAATTATATGTGTGTGAGCCTACATGTGTTCACGCACGTGTACGTAAATGCTCACACCGCGCAAAGATTCGTCGAGGCTCGTCGACTTTAGAATTTCGAAAAATCGACGCAACGACTTTCATTTTGCGACGCCGAAACGTCGCTTTGAATATTTCTAAACTAACCTCGAATCGTGATTGGAGAAAACGACGTAGAAAACAATTTTTTTTAAAAAACACCTAAACCTGGCTTACGAAGAATTATTCTGGATAAATTTCAATAATTCAATAAATTCAATAAGGCGACTTAAAAGACTTTTAAAAACAGTGCAATTCTTAACAATACGGTAAAATTTATTATAACTAATCTTTTCATTTTGTCTTTTATATTAAATGGACTTTTCTTGAAACAATACTTTCACTTTTACGCGATAGATAGACTTCGTAGCAATAAATTATAAAATGTTATTAAAATACAATAAATTATTTTTTTAAATAAAAAATGTTTGCAAAATTGAATATGAATTAGTTTATACCGTTTTCTAGTTATTTTTTAAGCAATTTACAGTATTACTATTATCAAAGAAAGTTATTTTTTTTTTATAATAACACATTTTATAATAAATTTTTATAATAAAATTTATAGCAGCGGATTTATCACCGATTTTCAAAACGAACTTTTGTTACACATTTCACCTAAAACGAGAATTCAAATTCCGTTTAAATTTTTCCTTTCCTGTAACGATTTACATTTATCTAATTCATTGTGCATGTTCAATATCGCACTTGAAGAAAATGAAATTTGCAAGTGATAAAGTACGGTTACCGGCTGGGCACGTATTCATCATTATTATTCGCAATCACTTTAATTATGACTTTATTTATATAAATCCATGCGATAAATTTTCTTCCGCTACATTTAACAATGATTCACGAAGTAATTAAACGATGAAACGAATGACTCGGCTTTATCCCGACTGATTGTGCATGTTGTACCCGGACAATGGAAAGCAAACGGAAAGTTGTCGAACCATTTGAAAAATGTTATATCGCGCGATGACTGCTTCAGATAAAAAGAAAACCATAATAATGGCGTCTACGAAGACGTTGCGTTTAGAAGCCAAGAAGACAGCCGAACGTCACGAGCGCTTTTGTGTTCAGGGCTGGTGGAAGGCGCGTGCGACGAGGAAACGTCATCGATCGACCGCAGTCGTCCGACTTTGTGGATTCAGCCACAGCCGGTGGTAGCGGTCGTCCGGAGATCCTCGACTCGCTGGAGAAGGGTTTCGGTCCGAAAGAGGTGTTAGAAGAGGAGGAGGAGGAGGAGGAGGAGGAGGAGGGGGAGGAGGAGGAAGAAGCCACGGGATCTCCGCACTCCTATCTTTCGATGCCCTCGTGCAAGCAGTTCCCAAATATGAGGAGCGTTGAGCCACTCTCCAAAGTCCTCGAGCCCGCCATTGTGAGTCCCTTCGATACTCCGGATCTTGTACAGCGGTTATTGCTCACCGGAGACGTTGTTCGCGAGTCCACGATGTTATCTAAACCGTTATAACTGTTACACTTTGCCCGGAAACTCGCGTGTCCAATATTCTCGCATTATTAAATCGCGCACTCAGTAGCTTGTTTATTGAAATATGACGTGTCAATATGCATATGCAATGCTAAGCTTCCTTTCTCTTATAGAGGCAGAAATCAATCAACGCACGACATTTAAAATTAGCTTTGACGTACTGGCACATTTTGAAAATACAAAATTTTGAAATACGTATTTTGGAATTTTTAGCGACATTATCGGAAAAAATTATTTACGCGTCAAACAAATTATGCGCTTTACAAATACTTGGAGTCAATTTCAACAGAAATCACAACGAATCACACAAACACTATGATAATGTGAAAAAATTTATAAGTTTTATGCTGTATCTTTATAAGCACTGATCGTGTGTCGTGCGTACGCTTCTGCATTAGTATCTACACAGAAAGATGTACAATGTGTGCTAGTAACGGTCAGTGAAACAATATGACGCTTCGATTAGACTACTTTTAAAAATTATATTCGATTTTTAACCCGATTGCTTTCCTTCGTTTTTATCATTTAAATTTGTTATAAAAAAACAAAACTAATATACATTTCACAATATGCAGTAACATTATGAGCAAGGTTGAACATAAAAAATACATATTTCTAAAATTTACGTTATCAAGGTAAGACGTTTGGATGAGGAGCCTGACTCACCCGAAATGAAAACAAGAGAAAATGGCGAGCATTTTTTCTCAAGAGCATCGAGTGCTGCGAAAGATCCCGGAGTTTTGGGGCCGATCGTCTGGGATCTGAAAAGAAAAAGAGCCGTCGAAGGTATAGATTATAAATTTGTTTACGGTAACGTTACTTTCATTATATGTTTAAATCAAGGTCGATTCATCGATACAAAGAAAGCCAATCAAAAAACAAATCTATCAGCCGAAGCATGGTCAGAGTATTCGAGAGCGAGCAGATAGAATATGTAATATTCTCTTACCGCTGTTCAAAACGAATCCCCCGAGTCACGTCGATGATTAGAGCAGAGAAAAAAATACAGCCACTTGACAGGAACCGTGATGTAAATACCGTGTGCAACCCTCGTGAGCTATAAAGAACTGACTAAAACTCGTCGTCGAGCTCGAGTACGTATGTATACTCTGACGATGTTTCCGCAATGGGTTCACGGAACTCGACAAGCGCGATCGTTGAAAAGATGTGACGCGTGCCAAGGTAATGTTAAGGCGACGTCAGCCGACCTGGAATCTGGATACGTGCCTCATGGGCCTGTGGGGCGGGCGCGTAAACGACTCAACGAACTCATCGAGGACTCCTTCAATCTGTTTGGAAGTAGAGAGACGAAGCTCAGCCGAAATTATCCCCATCGGCAGCATCAACTGTACGAGAGGCGACAAGAACTCGATCCCCAAGATACATCGCAACAACAACGACACTCGCTGCTCGTCGAGAATCGAGGAAAGTCGGCTCAAGTGAGGTAAGGGAGGTCAAGGGATGTACGCGATAATGTGGGGCTGCAAAGAATTCTACATGTTTGTACGAACATCGCGAGATTCGAGAGCGATATTTTCTTTTACGCGGGAGCTCTGATGAGGTCGCCCAAGGCTAGATAAGGATCGAGATTTTCTAAAATTTATATAAATTATTTTTATTTGAGTCGTGTAATGCTACTGTCAATTTCTATTATGCTGTCTTTTGTTAGGTCAAAACAATAACTTCAAAAAGTATTCCCTTTCTTATCGATAAAACAGTTTGTTTTTAATCTGCATTTTGTCCCTTTTTTAATTTGAGAATGTTGAGAAATATTGTTACGATTCATCGTCGTAAGCAATTTTCTAGACTATAAATTAAAAAATAACGTTTTCAGATCAGTTTTGATTTGAATCGTCAATTTTCTGACTTCTGAAAATTAAAAAAAAAATGACATTCTACATAGATTCAGATCTTTCGTATGATTGCACTTTGCAAATGTTCGTTACAAGAATTTTTAAAAAGTGTCCCAGATAATTTCGAATACTAATATGAAAACGGCTTACTCTTATACGACCGTCGATAATGTAGATTCCTAAAAGATCTTATTCGCGTACAACAGATTTTGTTTAAAACAATATAAAAATTTAAAACCGATGATAATTTAACAATGAAATATAAATTTAAATGATTTCAAGAAAGAAAAGCATCAATCGTGCATTACCG
The DNA here is from genome assembly GCA_018907045.1 of Wiebesia pumilae. NCBI lineage: Eukaryota > Metazoa > Arthropoda > Insecta > Hymenoptera > Agaonidae > Wiebesia > Wiebesia pumilae. The sequence goes on from JACCHZ010000127.1 coordinate 8,056,827, forward strand.
CGTTTAGAGTAACAAATAGATCTTTCATCGGTTTCTCTAGAGCTTCCTTAATTGAAAGACTTCAAAATCACGAGAGCTATTGCTTATAAGTTGTAAGACAAAACCAAAACTGACGTTAAAAATCATTGCAGCCACGTTGTCTCGCCGAACTTCGAGGATACGTTACGGCCACGCACGTCGCTAACGCGCAACGACATCAGCGAGTGCATTCCCGAGACCGGACAGATGGGTCCACATCCACGAGGAGCCTGGGGCTCTCGACCCCTTAGCGCCGGACCCTTCCACCGACCCACTCTCCCAGTGGTCGACGTAGCGCGAGTTCTCGCTAATTCGCAGCTGCGCCCCGAGGATCCCGCGGTGCCGCTCATTTCTGCCATCAAAAAGGAGCTTGGAAAGTTCACCTACGAATGAGCTTAACTATGATCTCATTTTCTTTATCTTTCGACGTAATTTATAGAATATGAGCCTCGTTTTAGACTCGGAGGAAGAAAATACCAAAGTGCGTAATTTATTGACAAAGGTAGTGATGAACTATTTCATCATAAAAAAGTCTTAATGCGTTATTTACATCATTGATGTTTCGTACAATTAAACGATATTCGGACTAGTGTTTTGCGAGAAAAAATAATTGATGAGTATTCGCTTTTGTAATAAAAATTGGTAATAAAACTACTATATGTAAAAAAGTTATAAAAATATATTTTTCATGGAATATTATCAAATATTAATTTAAAAACTTAAAATCAAATTAAAAATGTTTTAACAGCTTGCAAAAAACGAATGCTTATAGAAACGCATAACGTAAAAGTATTGTTTCAAAAAAAGTGCATTTAATATGTGAAACAAAATTACCTTTACTTTGCCCATTTTTCAATTTTTTTTTTTTCATTTATTATATTAAATAATATTCTTCAAGTATTAACCAAGTATAAAATATTTGAAAGATAGATTTTATGTTGAAATATTGGTATTTTCTCTCTTGAAAATGAATTGTATTGGCTTATTTTAGCAATGATAGTTCTCTGTTATTCGGTACTTCTATTTCACATACATAACCATATATCAAATGAATTTTATATTATATGAATTCAAATAAGTAAATAAAGTGCTAAACTAGTCAATTCATAGAAAATTGTTGCACGAAAGAAAGTATTTATGAAAAATTCTAGAAGAGTCAGTTATGACTTTATAATCGTGTACAAAATAGGTAGATAAATATTACTTACGTCTATAAGGTAAACACATACTTTTTTAATATATTTATGTTCTTATTGATTGTTTTATTAACATAGTGGAAAAAATGAGATTTAGTTTAGTAAGAGAAAGTTTTATTAGCAAAATTCACGTTTCAAAAGTTAGATTCAAATTTAACAAATAACGCATTGATATTCACATTAAATTATTATATAATTTAACTTATAATATAATTTTCAATAATAATATTAATAATTTTAAATATTTGATAAGACTTTCTTGCAAAATTCCTGAAATGTAACTGAACACAATATCTTTACCAATGAGCTTTACCAAAAAGTGACTTCGTTGGTTTGTCATACAAACAAGAGTTCTTGATAATGATCATTATAGGTCAAACATTATACAAAATATATTTTAATATAATAAAAATTGAGTTTTTCCGTCGAAACAAACTGCTCTTTTCATAAAAAGTGCAATAACTTTGATAAACAGGACCTATTAAATAAAATTATGAAACTATATTTTATTATATTTTCTATTTTTTATTAAATACCGTTGAAAAGTATCCAATAATTTAAAGTATTGAATTTATTAGTTATATAAAATATTTAAATTATAACTTACGTTAGCTTTACTCCAGTATACTCCTGTTACTCAATGTACAAATTATAAATGACTATCATTGCATAATTAATATTGAATATGATCACGATTATTTTTTAATGTTATCGAGAAAATGTAATGTTTTCTTTTGAATTGTTCAGTTTTATGTTAAAACATAAGTAGAATACACGAAACGATTATAAACATTCATTTCTTTCAATCACATCAAACTTATAGTTTAATAAATTACTCGTATTACTAATAATCAATTCTTTGTGAATCTAATAAAATGTTAATAAATTAATACTAAATCTTATTATTATTTAAATATTTTACTGAAATTCTAAACTTTTTAAAATTTAGTTGACAAAATACATGTGAATAAAGGAAGATGTATATATATTTCAATGATTTTTAGAAAGAAGTGTATATTTATAATTTTACTAAAATTATTAAACTAATATAGATGAACTAATTATCGAACATTATATAAAAAATTTAATTTTAGATGAATATAAGCAGTATTGAAATAATAAAAAATAATTACGTACAATTACAATAAAATAGCATTTTACACGTATAAAAATCTATAAAATCATATTGAAATTGTACAATTAAGAATATGGTTGGAGAAGTTTTTTCTATTAAAACTTTAAACTTTATAACGAATCGCTAAAGGAAATGAAATAATTCATTGTCATATTTATTTTAGTTTTATTGTAACAAATAAAATATTAATTGTTTGAATCTTACAAATATAATTCCTTTAAGAAGTAACGGATACTATACCATAAATGCTTAATTTAAAATTTGTTATTGTTTTTATATAAACGTAATTTAATACTTATGAGCAAACTATCCGAAAGAACTTATTCATTATAAGCATTAATAGGTGTTTCTTTTTAAATAGTTTTATTAGACTCTGTTTATTGCAAAGAATTAAGATAAATATTAAAAATTTAAATTTACCTAAATAGTTCGAGATATCAGATAAATTCTATTAGAAACAATAATTTGTTTGTCGTAGCATTTTTTAAAGGTAACTCATAAAGAATTACTTAACATTTATGTAAATATGTAGGTAATTATGAAGTCATCCGAACTGTATTTAAATCATTTCATCATAATAAAAATAATCATACAATTTATATTTATAAGTATTTGAACAAAAGGTATAACGAACACATTTCACAATCATAGTAATTTACTCATTATAGATGATATTCTAAATCATTGTGCTTAGAGTCGTACATAAAAACGCTTGAGTGTAAATAATAAAAACTTTTATATTGTAACTAAAAGTAACATTAGACAAATTACGTTCAAGTGACTTTTTCACAACTGAATCGATTATTTATTATGACCTGTTTTATACGAAAAATACTACGAATAATGTAGTTTTATTGTACTTTTTAAAGAATTTATTACCATCTACACATTTTGTTAAATATATAATTATTTAACCAACTTTTGTATTTAATTTTGTTCGCTAGTTTTTAACCTTGCATTATTATATCCAATTCTTCGAACTTCCTTGACTATTGATGGTATGCAAACTGTAATTCAAAAGTAATTCTGGATTTGATACACGTAGTTTTTCAACTATATTTAATCAATATTGGTTTGTCTTTGAATCAATTGCCACTGAATTAAGTGAAAATAATATTACTTGATAACTTAAACATTTATATTCCGTTACATTATTCGAATTTATTCAATCAAAATTATTTACGTACATCACATACCAAACTCGTATTTATTGTATTAAAAAGTGTCATATCTAGAAGAAATTCAAATAATAGTGCATGGTACATTGCCATGCATCAGTATGGCGAAGAAAAACGCGAATATACCATAAGAGTTTGGTGTGCATTTAACGCCATTTAACAGATGGCGCTACGGTTCCTTCAATTACATCAATGTCAGCCACTGATCTGATTTCCTGTCATCAAATCGATTCTGCGCAGTACAACTTGATTTATTCCATGAGCGCTTCTAGGCGATTTTAGTTGAAAATTCGAAACGAGCGCGCATGTCTAACAACCAACCGACAATGAAACCGTATTGCGCAGAATCGATTATCATCGATATAACGATAACTGACTTAGGCTTGTTAAATATTAACGAACTCATATGCATCTAATGTAAATTTATTTGCTCGCTCTTATGCTGTTTCGTATTTTTTGTATAAAAAAAAAAAAAAAAAAAAAAGAAATAAAGTTTATTTAAAAATACGTTTAATAGTAAGCTATTAATAATTAACGTTTAATACAAGGCTACTATAATAATATTTATTTACGCGTAAAGCTCACGAAGACCAAAACGCGCTTATATTTTTTATTCCTTCAAAAGTAATATGGACTATTAGAATATGATTTATCGTGTACCATAATTCTAACGTACAAAACAATAACTTTCTAGCGTATCTATATTTATACGTTTTGAGCAATAGTTTTCCATGCAAGAGGACTTTAAAGGAATAACCTCTCACATAGCTTTTGTCGTAAATTTAAATATGAAAGCATATTTAAGTAGACTTATTTACATTTTTAAGGTTTACTAAACAATGTAGCAGTGTATGTGCGTGTGCGTGTGCGCGCGCGCGTGTATATATATATGTATATATCTATACGGCATACCTTATCAACTTCTGACATTGTTTAACTCTGCACGGAATATATTTGCACAGTTTTTGCAATATTTTCAAAGCTGCTGTGTTCCAAACATGTACAACAATGTTTTCAAATAAGCATGAAATCGAAGATAACGATTGAACGTAATATTTATCGGAAAAGTCATACATATCTGCTAGAGTAGTTATACGAGAATAAAAAGGAAAATTCTCAGCCAAATGTAACGTTCAGCAGTCGAATAGGAACGTTCGCACTCGCATAAGACTGATTGATACGCGAACCTTCTTATCGACTATTGCTTTCGTTTGCAATTTCACGTATGTCACGACAAATGGAGCGGAAAATCGCTTTATCAAGCCATTTAAATAACAAAAGTGCGGAGGAGGTATACATTTAAATGGTAGGGAAAGTTAAATGCTACGACTGTTGTCTTGTGTTGCGCGCGCGCCCGAGATATAAAAGCAAAATAAAGCGACATCGCCGAGCTTCTCTCTCTCTCTCTCTCTCTCTCTCAGTCTCTTTGAATTGGAGACCGTAGAAATGGGATCGCGCGGCTGCCCACCCACACACTCGCCGGGTGTCTTTCGTCCGACTGTCGAGGGGTTGCACTTTGATTAGGGGCGAGCGTATTACGGGATACGTTCATCTCTCTCTCCCGCTCTCGCTCTGCATCTCACTATTCCGATGCTTATAAATATTTCAGAGTGGATTTTTTCAGCTCGGATCCGGGATTGTCTATTATTTTCTTTATTCTTCATATTTGCGTGGCGTCGCTCCTAGTGGCTGGATTAACAGTACACAATGGAACCCTCCGAGCGTTGACTCGGAGAATTCGAACGACTCCGTTTACCGGGAATTCGCGCGCCAATATCAGTCGCTGCGTTTGCTCATGTTCGTATAATATTGTTAACCACGTTTTCTCCACCTTTCACTATGCTTCGGATAGAAATTGTTGTTACTCCATCGGACTTGTGCTCGTAAATGGGTTAAGCATTTCGCTTTCAAGGATCGACTACGAAATTATCTTGATTAAAATGTAATGCGCTTGGCTTAAAGTTAGCTAAAAATAGGTAAGAAATATTCGTCGCGTACTTGGTGTGACGTACAAATTGTCTTTTGAATAAAATGTCGCGCATACGCATACGTCCACTTTTCAAACTACTTTCATATTTGTATTTGGGCGATATCTCGTTTCGATTACCAATAGATTGTACCGTTTACGTATTACGCTATTTTAAGAGTATCGCGTTTATTAATGTTGCAATTCAAAATGGGTGAAGCGCCGCAAGAAAATGAAAAGCAATTACCACTCGTATGCTAATCCGTCGAGTATCTTTTACACGAATTAAGCTACATTGCAATTTTCCTTAAGTGTAAAATCAGTTTCTTAATTAATTTTATTTACAAGTCGATAAATCTTGCTACAATACAAAGTTTGCAAAAACATGCCCTCGATTAAAATCTTGGACGAGTGGGGGAGCAATTAAAGATTAAAACGTCTAACGCGTAAGTTCTCAAACCGTTAGTTATTTTTTCCGAGAAATTCCTCGCCAACATTTTGCTTTCCACTTTCTTTGCGTATGCGTGTCGTTTATAGAATATCGCTTGTAGGCAATTATATTAATTTCCTATTCAAATTTTCGGCGGCACTCCTAATCCTTGCCATTCTCGCACAAATAATTATCCTTTTCTTTTTTTTAATTTGTCAATACTTAGGGAATTGAAATTCCGTAGAAATATTCACTCCCAATATCCAGATAGTATTATTACTTTGCGATAAACCTTGCGGATTATTTACATAATACATTATATCAGAAATTGAATAATGATTTATTGTCCGAGAAATCACTGCGCTCGATGTAATTTTAAATACCGTGATTCGCTGATGTTTCAATGACGATACGTGATCGCTTATGCAATGTAAGCCTCTTAAATACTCTTGATTAAGGAATAGTGAACAATTTATACGATTAAGGTAGTTCAATTGCAACGATAATTTCAAGAAATCACGTCTAATTTTAGAATTTTCACGAATTTAAGAAAACGATCCTTTCCAAATGGCGATTGATAAAAACGTTTTCGTAATAATATATAATCACGCGTAACGTAAATAACGTATCTGAAAATAAATAATGACATCGAACATATTTCAAGAATATTCTGGTATCTAGCGCGTAACTTTACATATTCTTGTTATACAAATTATCCTCGCGAGTTATCAACTAATTTAATATTTCCCTAAATTCCTCTCGATATGAAAAGTTAGAAAAGTTACAAATGGATATCTATGTTTGGTAATACCTCGTTAATTACGTATTTTAAAAAGCCCGTGAAATATGCGTCAATAAAATAACGGGAAAATCAAAGACTGCACGGTTGGAACGTACGATAAGATATTTATAAAGTGTTAAATCTTCAAGTTTGGCAGTACCACAGAAATAGTTTCCGTAACGAAAATTATTGTCTTAAAGCCATCGCGGACTTTATACGCGTTATTTAATCGCCAACTGTGGATATATCGCGCACAATTAAAGCTGAAATGTTTGTAGACCTTTGAAACTTTTTCCAAATAAGAATGAAGTTTACTTTATAAAGATGACAAAGCGCACGAAACTCGGCAGCAAGTGAATTAAGATGCGACGAAAAGCGTAGTTGTACAAGCCGTAGATTTGTTTTAAAATGTATAAAACTTTATCGAGACAAAGAGATTTTTATTAGCGTACAAGTAGCGTTCGCGAAACGAGGAATGCCATTAGGAGGGAGAATAAAAAGAAACACAGTCACGGGCTGCTTTTGAAAAAGGATTCGTTCGTGCGCATGAAGCTAAATTTTTGTTTATTTGATAGTTTTATGAAAGCCATTTACCAGACCTTGCAATTTATGACTACATTGCCCCCGCCCCACACTCCCTCGCTCCACTATTTTCTTTCGCGCAGTACACCGCAACGATATAAATTAAAGTAGCGTCTTGCGCGTGGCCTCCAGCTCTAATAATTACCGACGAGTTACGAGTGCCGGGGGGTGTCAATTACCAGTACAAGCCGTCCGCGTCGACGAGATAGACAGAGTTGGAATACGGGCGCACGGGTGCAAAGGAGAGCAAAGGAGGGGGACGTTAGAATTCGATTTTCGCTCGCAAATGCGTTGGAAAATGCCGAGCGTTGCATCGCACCCGGACGAGGAATAAGTACTATCGGGAGCCTCGTTTTTTCACGTCGTCGAAAGTCAAACCGAAAAGAGCTTAAGCTCGCGTGGTGTTGTTAAGAGTAGCCGCGCGTCGTCGTGCGTGTGCGCCCGGAGAGGGAGAGCGAAAAAGAAATACGAGAAGAGACGGAAGAGCGTTTCGCGCTATCTAAAGAGGCTCGGCGCTGTCTAGATCCCAGCCGAACAACAAGTGCGAGAGCGAGAGCGAGAGAGAGTCAGGTGATAGCGACAGGGAAGGATCCCGAGGAGAGCGGAAAAGAGCATTGGATGAGGGACAGAGAGGGTGATTAATGTCGCGGAAAGACAGAGAGAGAGAGAGAGAGAGAGAGAGAGAGAGAGAGAGAGCGGCCAATAGTGCAACAACGAAGAAAGAAAGACAGGCGAACATCGCGAAAAGAAGAGCGGCGGACTAATGGTGAAAGCATGCAGTGCGAGAAGGAGAAGGAGCGAGACACGCGAATATCCCCCGTAAGTGGACTCGGTGCGAGTGGACGCATGCGCGGGCGATCGCGCGCCTCGAGTGGTGGGGCGGCGCGACGAGGAGGAGGTGGTGGCGGTGGCGGTGGCGGTGGTGGTGGTGGTGGTGGCGGTGGGTGGTGGTGGTGGTGGTGGTGGTGGCGGTGGTGGTGGCGGTGGCGGCGGAGGTGGGGGAGAGCTCACATTCGAGCGACCGGCGGAGAGGCTAATACGCGATATCGTGGTGGAAACGCGATCCGCCGTAAAGAGCTAGGACGTCGTGACGGTATCGCCGACCGTCAGCGTACGGCAACGCCAGGGCTAAATCACGCGGGATCGCCGAAGACGACGACTTCGTACTTTAGGACGGTCCTCGCCTCTGGCCCTTTCCTTTCTAATTGAATCCTTGGATAAGTATCGGTAGGGAGGAACCGCGACTGCGTCTACGGACACACGGGCAACGGAACTTGACGCTCTCCTCTTCTATTGACCAACTCTCGGAAGACGACGCAAGGCACTGGGCTACGATGGTATTTCGTTGTTTCGCTGCTGATCCATCGGACGATCGAATGCTGTTTTAATAACGAAAATGGTTTAGTTCCGCGAGTAATCGATAGGCTCTTTGCTCGTAGCCTCGATAAATACCGAGCATTTTGCCATTTTAAGACTGTCAGCTGCGACAAATAAAGGAACAAGTTGAAGATGATCTCCTACATACGGTACAAGAATAATCTATTAATGGTACGGATGTTTGTCCCTCGTCGCGAATGTCGAGACGCTCCGACATTTGTTTATAATATTGTCGGGACAATTACACCAATTACCACTGTTACAGTTTACGAACAGGTATACATTCCCAGCCACATCCTAGAGTACTTTAACTCTGTTCTTTCGCCCATCCTCTCTTGGAATCGCAGAAATGTCTCGCCTCATTCCTTATTCCGCTTTTATGCGGAATATCACTTTACTTTAATGAAACCCGTGCAATTTCTTCAGGCATCAATTTTTTAACCTGAAGCACGTTTCACACGGTACTTGTAAGCTTGTTAACACAACCACACATCGGAGAACGGTTAGATTAAGAAAACTTTTTTATCACCAGTTATTTGTCGTGAAATTTCAATTAATCAATCAGCAGTTAAAAGATAAATATGAAAAAGAAAAGACAAAAAAAAAAAAATAAATAAATAAATACACGAGTGTACACTAAAACACTCGTGTAAATAGATTATTCAGCAGGCTTTTCTTTACATACTTTTTTTCCAAATTTTTATAATTTCCGAACAATTCGGAAAATGACGAATGATACGTATTCCAAATATTTTTATTTGAAATATTTTTATGCTTTTCTCCAGAATTCATAAATTTTCATTGATTATGATGAAATTTTTGGTGATCGATCGATACGAAACGTCCATCTATTCTCCTTCTATCGTTATGATTTTGAAATCTAATTTAATAATAATTAGCTCAACATATAGGACAGAATTGTGAATACACGATGACGAGTTGCGACCATTAAAAAGTCTTTCTTTAATGCTAGTGTAATGTCGCATAATAGTGTAGAGCATGTGATATAAGGGTTACGTTACTCGTTGTTCTTCAACCAACTTCAGGTTGCCAACTTACGGGCGTAGTGTAACAGTTGAATACACAGGAATATCTTCAGGCACACGTACCAATATAATGCATCTTTATAAAGTATTTATCATTTTAAATCGATAGAATGTACGAAACCATTTAAATAATTATTTTGCCACATTGGAAAAATATCAAATAGCAATCCTTTTACTTTCAAATAGGAGCAATAATACTAAAGAAATATCCACGCGTAACGTAATTGTAATATCTTATCGATCGCCACTAATGGCGTATTTTCAGTTTTTTAAAATTGCAAGTGCAATTAAATCTTTTTATCATCGATGTAAGAATAAATTTTGATAATCTTAGATCAGTATTTAAGGGGCTGCCGAGTGCACTTGCTTATTTACGATAAAATAAGGTATAATTCAAAGTTATATTAATGTTCATTGAACGGTGTTTCATAAAATCCATAAATTATAACGAGATATCGTAATAAAATTTCAACGAAAAGATAATCTGGAGCTTTTTCAAGTAATCAGACTCAAATGAATAACGAAAGTGATTTCCTATCGAACGAATATTTTTCGCTGACGTATTTTTATTGATTTTATAAAGACTGAGGTGAAAAAAATGGACGCCGTAAGATTATTATGTGGCAAATGGATTAGATATAATCGAAAGCAATTAATTACGCGGGAACACCTTATTTTTGTCGAGAAAAAAAGAAATTCAGACGCGCGTCAAAGTGAAGATGACGATCAGTAATTCATAGTTTATTGAATTGAATCGAAGTAATTTATAGTTTATTGAACTGCAAGATTCTTATTGCAAAAAGAATAAACAGTGTCAATGCCATTACTCTTATCTTAACAAATTTTTTATTATGGTAAATAAAGCGTTATCGCGAATGGAATAGCAATGGAAACATCGTAGGCGAGTGTTTAACATTAAGATTTCAAGTCGTGAATTTGCGCTTAAAGGAAAGAGACGACAAGTGATTTCCCTGTCGTTTGTCTCTCCGCCTTCGTAAAAGAGGCGAATTATCTTCCGCGGAGAACGAGAGCCAGAAGACCGATCGGAAGCACGTGGCGTGTCGAAAACTGCCAGGCGAAGGCCAAGTCGAGCCCGGAAAAGTGCGCGAAAAGCGCCTCGACCCCGTCATCGGTGCGCTTGGCTCGCCTCCTCGAGCTCGGGTCGCGGCGGTGGCGGTGGCGGTGGTGGCGGTGGCGGTGGCGGTGGCGGTGGAGGAGGTGGTGGAGGTCGAGGGGGTGGAGGAGGTCGAGGAGGTGGAGGAGGTCGAGGAGGTGGAGGAGGCGGCGGAGAAGGTGGAGGAGGAGGAACGGCGCGGCGCGGCGCGTGACCGAGGACGTGACCGACGCGACGACGGCGCCGTGCCCGGTTCTCCCTGCTGCACGCGCAGCCTCTGGTGGGGGGCGTCGCGCGAGGGCCGCTCCTCCCGGAGCGTCGGGCGGGTGGGGGGGGCGCGACCGAAGCCGTCGATCGTCCGCGCCGCGACGCACGGACCGGCCTCAGTGCGTTCGGTCGCAAGATGGCAGACGGGCCGTACGCTGGTGAGTTGTCGTCGTCGTCGCTCGCGCCCTCGGCCTCTCCCCCGCCGCCCGCGACCCCGACAGCGGCCTCGGAGCCGGGGGAGACCGCGAGGACCCCGCGGGAGCGTCACAAGAGGCAGGCCCCGGGCGAGGACTCGACGGCGATGACCCCGAGGCGCGGCACGAGGCTCCACTCGGCCGGCGCCGCTCACGACCCGGAGACCCACCACGTCGTCCCCGGAAGCAGCCTCAGCAGCCTCAGCAGCCTCAGCAGCAACGGCATGGTCGGCAGCGGTGGCATCAAGATCGGGAGTGCGGTGGTGCTGGTCGAGCGCAGTGAGATCGCGATGATCGAGAGTCGCAAGAAGATCAAGGCGCCGACTGGTGCGAGTAGTAGTAATAATAGTAGTAATGGTAGTAGTAGCGGCGGTGGTGCTGGTGCTGGTGCGACTGGTGCCGTGCTTAAGAAAGATACTAAGAAGGAGAAAGATAAGGATAAGGATAGGGTGAAAAGTGAGGAGATGATGATGATGATGATGGTAGCGGTCGAGCAGCAGCAGCAGCAGCAGCAGGACGGCCAGCAGCAGAGAAAGGGGTCGAGGGCGAAGGGCCAAACGCGCCCCAGTCCCGATGACCTGGACGTCGGGCCCTGCGCCAAGAAGCGCTGCGCCGATCGATACGACAGCTCCGAGAGCTCCGACAGGTATGGCCAAGGCGCGTACGAGGCCGCGAGCACACCGAGACTCGGGCTTCCTGTCTTTAGCTTCCGATTCGCGAATACGCGACTTGTTGGACTCGCTACTCCTGGTGCTTCCTCCGTTGCTCGTATACTTTCAAAACTGGGATCTCGATAAGAGGCTTTGCCGACCGGAGATGAGATACGGTGCGAGCACGATGTTGCATCCTTTGGCTTTAGTTTTTTGAGATTTTAGTTTCTGCTCGCGCGATCTTTATTATTAAACCTTTTCGAGCTCGTTTCATTCGCGTTGCTCTCTTCGTTTGCCTGGAAACATGAATACTTTTCTCGGAACGAAATTCTTTCCCGGATGAAACACCTTGATACGCTCATGTTCCTCGATTAGTTGTTAAAGAGTACGAGCGCAGTTTGTGGGTGTAGGCGTGGGTGCGTTTTTTGATGCTTCGAAAGGCTCGTAGACGAACGAACCCTTGGGAACTCGAAGAACTCGCGCCGTCGGTTATTCGTTTGAATTGTCATTGTCATTTATTTATTGGATAAGTTTTGTGGGTAAAGGTGACGTAGACGAGGGGCGCGTTTCCGCGATGCACTTTCCTACGTTTAACGTTATTCAGTCGGTATGGACGTGGCTACGGTCTGATAAGTCGGGAGAAATTATCTTCTGTCGAATAATTGCGAATTAGTTAGAAATAGGCCAAAGCTAAGTAGCTAAACGACTCGCACAAGTGTGTACGTACGTGTTTTTTAATAGGATGAAACTCAACCGAAGAGATGTCAATTCTATTTAAAAGCTTTTTGTTTCTTATCTTTTTGTTTTTGTTTTATTATTTCTTCGTTGTCACGATAGGCGATACAATGTCCGAACATTGGACTTTTTGAAGTTAACGAACGATAGCGTCGGTCCAGTTGTTAGTATTTTAAGGAAGTTATAATTCGATAGCGAAGGGCATCTTACTGTCTCGTCAAAATCATCAGATTACGTTCGTAAGAAACGTTTTCGTTCGGTACAAACTGATAAAAAGAAATAATAAACAAATTCCTCGTACACTCAATCTTCCATTATCTACGTCTCTCTCTCTCTCTCTCTCTCTCTCTCTCTCTCTCTCTCTCTCTCTCTCTCTCTCTATTTTTTTTCTATCCTTATCTCTTGGAAGAGGAAAGAGATTTTTATCGCTTATTCAATGTTTTTTTTCTTCTCTCTTCTCTACGCGTGCTGTCCGTGAAATAATTATTAAACGACTGCTTCTACTAACTTGAAAGCTAGAAAATAAATTTTCTTAGAAGACGCGGTGCCATTTATATCCATTTATTTTAGCTAATCGATAAATGTGCAAATTCTTAATAAGTCAGTATTAAAGTTCCAACGCGAAACTGGAAATACGTTTAATCGGTAAATGCACGAATAACAAAAATAAGACTAAATACGCCTATGTCTAATTGCTTCTGTGTACTCGTTTGTCATGGGAATGTCCCATTCTCTCTAGCGATTGAAAAAAATGCATATTTCATTTAATGCAGCGCTTACAATACGGATAAGAGACATAAATTAGCTTAATTAATCAATGTCGATAACGTTACGTTTCTAACGATGTAGAAAGGTCTGGAAAGAATTTTGTTAGCTTAAATGAATATGTAATTCAAATAAAGCGGCTTACAGTCGGTTTTGACTTTTTCGTTTACACTTTTTCGCTATTAAGATCATGATCACCTTGATGCAAACCTTTCTTCCGAGATTGCATTAAGTCGATCGTAGATCGATCGGGAGAAGGAAAAATTACGACGGTTTCAGTTTTGCAAAAGTTTCCAATTTAAGTTTTCGATTTAAGCGGTGGCAACTGAATCGGTTGTATTGTATTTTTTCGGGGCCACGAAGAACGAAGAACACGCGTTTGTACTGTTAATGCCTTGTAAGCCGGTGGTTAGTAGTGTTATTTCGTAAAAAGCGTACGGAATTCAAACAACATTTTCAATCAATTCGTAACATCTGCCTGCCGATTATAAATTTGAGGGGTTTTCTTGAAGCGCGATAAGTTGAAGGGGGTATATCGAGCACAAGGAGCTTCTCCGACATGTCCCCCGACATAACAGCGCACTAGAACGACGGAAAAAAAAAGAAAAGAAAGTAGTAGAGCCTTCGGACCTTAAGATTAAAAGGCAGGATCTCGCAGACCTTGCGAGATCCTCCTCGCGGATAATCGTGGCAGAGAGCAACGGCTGGTATCTCAATTTCGTCTGGGTAATGTCATTGGTCGGAGCGCGGGAAATTCGGGAGGGAGGCCGGGAAAGCGCGCGGCTTTTATTTTTCTGAATTATTCGCTGAAGCATCGATCGCGCTTTTCGCCGTCGGCTCGCTAATGCGCAACAGTGCGCGCGTTGCAACGAACTTTGCGCATTGCGCAGAAGCGACGGACCGCGGATAAAGTCCAGAATGTTTATCAAGATTGCTTGAGAGAAAGACGATGTCGCGTGGTTGGGGGGACCTGAGTTATGACCTGAGTTATTACGTTAGGTGAGATTTACGTATCTCGAGGTGCGATTGATTCGAATATCGTTGGGCCTATCTTGGCTTGTTTTCCTTTAATTATCGTCTCGTTCGGAATAGCGCGTTACACTGTGAAAAGTGCCGTTATAACAGTTTGAGCTTGAACACGTAAGCAAAGGTTCTTGTAGCTTTTGCCGCGAGTTTTATCGATAGCAAGGCGAAGATTATTCACTTGAAGATTATTCGGTGTAAATGTTAACAACGCAACGCGTTCCATTACCCGGATTTTAAACTCAAGTTTATTCTCAAATTAATTTTCTCGTTAACCGATCGACCGATTACACGTGCGATTTGCGTTGTAGTTTGTTTTGTCTTTATAAAGTTTAACAAATCGTACGATAAAGTAGTTGAGCGCGTAAGGATTGTTTTTACGACGGTAAGCGCTTGACGAATGTTATATCGTCGAATGATACTTCTTATATTAGTAGAATTGAATTGACTGATTTCGCGTTAATCGATGGTCCGCTTCGGAATAAAGGGAGAAGGGAATTTATTTATTTAGCAATGTTAAAACCGACTAAATTTCTCATACCAACGAATTGTCACGAGATTAATACTAGTCAATACTACTGTTCAGTTGAACTTCATATTATCGAATCAGTGAATATTCAGTCATCAACCGACATTGCAAAATGTTTTACTATTCAATAGTTCTCAAGTAGAACAGCCGCTTATCATTTCAAATCCATTTACAAAGGATTGTTTTTTTTTTATACGTTTGTAAAATTCGTCTGACAATGGACGTACGAGTGCAGACCTATTTATATGCTGTAATTTGTAAATCTCTTTGAAAATTTTGTATACAATTATAATTTGCAAAACGTAAATTCGTATGTAATCGTTTGGAACGACGTTACGATCGCTAGAATGTAAATGGACGTTTTGAAATTGAAAAATTCTCGTTGAAAGTCTTGTTTAAAATCAATAATGTTGATTTGAGCAGCAAATGTTTTTAATTCGTGATTTAGCATTTAACGTCCTTCCAAATATTTACAATATTTGAAGTAACTTGCAGGGATTTTCACTGCATTGATATTTTTAGAGCTTCGAGTACGATTGCACACAATTTGTAATAACGTAATTATTGTAAGTATCGTAGAGTTGTAATTGATAATGGGAACGGTTGAAAAGTAAAATATCATTTGAATATATAGCTTTGAAAAAGAAAAACAATCGTGCCGAATATTTTATTATATTTAAGGCGATTTTAGGTTTTCGTCCTAATCCGTTAAGTCTGTTAACACGAAAACTAGATATCAAAGCGAATCACCTTTGAATAAATTACAAACTACTTATGCTATTCCGTTAAAAATATTATTATTCGATTTTGAATCACATTTAAAAGCCCTTTCATTTGTGAAACATGTATTTGAAAACGAATCGTAAATATCTTAAGAGTACCAATTAATTACGTTCCGCGACATATCCAATATTACAATGTGCAACGTCTATTAAATTAAAAAGATTTTGAAATAAAATACTTTCTGAAGTTTGACACATTCGAAAAATCCTTTTGATTAGATTCTGAAGAATCAATTGGAAATCGCATATTGGATGTTTCACCAGTTTTTGAAAGAACGTATCTTGAAGTTCGCTCGAATGATTCTCGACACAATTACGAAGTTCTGAGACGCCCCATAACTTTTATAACGCGAGTGCGGGTATAAAGTGTGAGTGTGAGTCTGTGCGCGCGCACGCGCGCGTGTGCGTGTAAAAGAGAGAGAGAGAGAGAGAGAGAGAGAGAGAGAGAGAGTGGGAAGGAACGAACTCTCGCGCAAGGCAAAGGGAACGGCAGCGCAGAAAACCACTATAATATAAAAGATTGGATGATAGAGAGAGGGAGATGGAACATATTGTCCCTCGAGCGGCTTTGTACTCTAGAAAACTAACTAAGCAGTGGTGGTGGTGGTGGGATCCTCCGTCGTCTTCGCCCCCATGTTTCCTCGTGGAATCCGCGGTATGTGTGCGTGTCGTGTACACCTCCAGCCTTGCATCTGACCCTCATTAGCACCTTCGTAAATATATACCACCTTACCATTCCTTCTTTTTGTCAAACGCGATAAACTCATCATGTACAGCGCATTTCAATGTTTTTGCAAGCTTTGACACATTAGCTGTACATTGTATTCAAATGTACCTTGTACGCAGGACTTTGTGGCGCAACTCTTTGCAACTCTTCGCAACTCGGCGAAAAAAATTCAATAGACGCGTAATGCGCGATGATGTCCATTTAAAAATCGATACGAGTACCGGTTAAAAGTTATTTCTTTTTATTAAAAAGTACTCGCGAGGTGCCGAGCGGTGATTAAATTTCAAAATATCCGCGCGCCAGGAGTTTATTGATAATTTCAGAAAAAGAATACGCGAGCAAGGACACAGACGCCGTAGTTGATACGTTATTGATGCTTATTATATAAAAATCAACTCTGCGCTTGATTTCTCCATTTGTATTATTGTCCCGTTAAGATGACAAAGGCCAGTGACGACATGCTTCACTAAATTGACTCGTATAATAGGGCTAATACATCGTCGAATACCGAAGGAAAGATCGATTCGACGGGAAAGCCCCAAACAAACGATTTTATTCTGAAAATAGATGGATCTTGCTTACGATATATTTCCAGTACTGTCGTATGTGCACCCGTGCGAGCATCGTCGTTTATTTTACGGCTCAACGTTGATTCTCATTTTAATTCGATTCGTTTGAAATTAAAGAGGGTGGGAGGAAGAGGGGGGAGAGAGAGAGAGAGAGAGAGAGAGCGAGCGAGCGAGTCCGTGGCGTTGCATCGACGGCGGATTTCACTTCGCCCGAGTGAATTCATCCCACCTTGGACGTCGCGCCATTATTCCTCGCCCGAAGATGCTCTCGAGAGCACAAAGCCCGTGGCAAGGAAGGGCACTGGATATTACAGGGGTGCGTCGTCCTTCATCGCGGAGAGGATCCGCGACGTTTTTCCATTGGAAGCGAGGGACGCTCCAACTCACTCCCTCTCGGCTAAATTAGTCCCTCGATTATTGATACACGTACTACATGTATATATAAGTGTAAACGCGTGCTTTGTGCGGACTCTCGGGGGAGCGGGAGGACGCCATTGTGCAGTAGCGAGTGCACCCGCAAACTTGGACGCTGTTGGGCTTTCCTGTTTCGAGACCTCGTTTATGGGCTCATTCGCGTGCACTGAGCGAAACCATTGGTTTATTTTAAAAGGATTATGTTCGAGTAATACGCGAATCATCCCCTTCGATCGAATTATTCGCTTCCTTTTACAGAGAGTTAAGTTCAAGTTAACTTACCATTCGGCATGCAAGGTGTATTTCATTGCCAGTTTTCATTCAGGATCGTATCGAAAGTAATCGGAAGGACCTGACAAGAATTATGAATGTAATTTTAAAGAGATGTGTTCTTCCCCCTTAGCATGGCATCCCAGATTCAAAATTCACTGTTTTTTCCAACTGTATGTTCTTTGCTTTAACGAACATTCGATTAAACTCGTGTAATATTACATAAAGAGAAGCGCGGTTAACGTGATTTCTTTTATTTGTGTAAAGTTAGAACAAATTTCACAGTCTAGCTCTACGTAGTATGATATACGAGAGGGGAAGAAGAAGAAGAAAAAAAAAAAAAGAAAAAAAAAGAAAAGAAAAGAAAAAAGAAAAAAGAAAGCAAAGAATAACGAAGCTCCCATTTTAAACAATGTGAACATGACTCGAAGTTGGTAAACAGTATGTGGAAAGATTCTCATTCATCAAATGTAAAAATACATTCCGTCCGAAGCAGAAGTGCATGTCGCAAAAAATTAAAAAGACATGACCTGTGGGGCAACGACTCATCCGAAGCGCGAACTTTTTCAATGATTGCAAAAAATTGTGCTTTCTCGTTTGATTGTACACGGATGCACTGTGCCAGTCGATAGGACGCCTACACCACGTGTTGTAAGCACTGTCGATAACGTTTGTAACTCTCTCTCTCGCTCACTCGCTCGCGCGCTCGCTATACCTTTCTCTTTTCTTTGTAAACCTCGTGTTGGGTTGTTCGGTCTTCGCGCGATGCAGGAAATGAGTTTTTCGACGAAATACCCATACGCGGTCGAAAACGTAAAAGGTGTGCGAGGTTTATACCACTGATAAAATATGAATGTCGATCGATCTGGTTTTTTTTTATCGTTACTACTATTTATTCGAACTTGAGCTTACGAGTTCGAAAGTATACAAATACTTTTTAACTTATATAGTGTCACTTAATTATCACTGTGTAGTTACTACTACGGTGTAACCGAATGAAATTGATCGATGTTTTTTCCCTTTCAATTAAGCAGTTTGTATTTTAAGAATAAAAAAGACAAACTCAATTGCATTATTCGAGAGAGATATTTGAATTCAAATTGAAAAAATTCAATAAAACTATTCGGTCCGGTCTATTGAAAGTTTTTTTGTTTTTTGGGTCATATTTTGACACCCAGAAGGAACTTTGTTTTATTTTGAGATTTTATAAATTAATGCTCGACGTATTTACCGAATGTTAAAATTATAAATTTGCTCTACACGAACGCACGCCTATTAATATTTTAATAGATATGATAAAGGAATACGAATTCAAATATTGCATTACATTATACTTACAAATTTAAGGAAACTCGCATTCCTCATCCATGAAACATTTCATTTTAAATAATTAGCGAAAATCTTTAGAAAGAAAAAAAAGACGTTATTTATGCAAAACAAATTTCATAAAATGCTGTAGTTCTAATTATAAGACCTTGAAAGATACAAAATAACGAGGAAAAAAGTATGCTAGATAAGGTAAATTATGTTACAGGAACGAATCGCAATAATAGCATAGTGCTTTTACCATTTTATCTATCGAGGATTCCCCATGAAAGCTGAATAAAATTTTTCAATATTATTTAAATATATTTAAGGAGCACGAAATATAATAGAGCCTATGCCTCGCAAGATTATCAGCCATAATTAAAATCTATCCCTCTTATCGGTGTGCGCCATCGTGCGCCATCGTGCGCCATCGTGCGCCATCGTGCACCATTTAATATATTTATCGCGCATAACGCCGTGGATCATATTAAAGTACACGCCAAGTACGCCCGGTAAGTCCCCATTATGCGAATATAACTGTAAACTTTTACCTTAAGTATCGAAGCAAATGAACGAGATTTTCTTTCTTTCCCCCCCCCCCTTTATCCCGCTTTTCACCCATTTTTTCCTTGTTCATGAATCGTGCATCGCAGCATTTCATTCGAGGCAGCGTACGAGCGCACGAGCACGTCGTAGTAACAGAAGCATCAAAGTGTTCAGCACAAAAAATTCAGCGCTCGCAGCGGCTGATAAAAACGCACACGATAGAAATGTAAAAGTGCGTCGCCGCGCGATAACATCACCGCAACACTTTTCGCGATAATGCATCGCACCATCGAATCACCAAAGCGAGAAGGAATGCAAATAAAAGACTGGCCCGAAGAGGGTTGGGGTCGCGCTTCTTTCATAAAAGAATTTACATCGAAATAAATTTATTCGTCGTCATGTGCGAGTGGCGCCTCTTTGGACGCCATCGTCATCGGGCCTACGATAGCTGAAACTACCGCGAGTTTATGCAAATGCGCTGGGATACCATTTGGAGGAGGTAGCGGTGAAATAAAAATTAGATAGTCAGAACGAGTGGAATTTTTTCTCCGCGTCTCTCGGCTCTTGCGAATTTTCTGCTCGTGTGAAAGTAAACCGGTCGACGAACGACGATCGGCGCAATCGCCGATTTTCCGTATGCGTAAACGATACCATTTCCTCTACACATTTAGTCGTCAACTGTGCATCGAGACAAGCCATCCTCTTCTGAAATTAATTAAAGCAACTGTGCAGGACACTTAAGTAATTCAATGACGCAGATTATGCGCAATTTGACATACCACGAAAAAGTTTACTCCTGTGTGACAATTAAACGCGAGTATTCGTTGTTAATGATAAATCATTGTCCGCATCTTTGGCTAACTCTCACAGGCAGTGTGGCGTAAATAACGATCGATCACTAAACGCGCGGAGCAAACCGCTTTCAGATTTTCATAATAGATTCTCGGGCTTTCTCACGCTTATTTCCCAAACGTCAACGATAACGTCAACGATAACGTCAACGATAACGTCAACGATAACGTCAACGATAACGTCATCGATAGTATTTATTTCTGCAAACTCCCCTCTAAGTATAATAATAAAGCGTTAGCGCGGATGCTGGACGTTTTATTTCCGATTGGAAACCGTGAAAATCTTCATATCGCTTGTCGCGCCGTTTGCGAACATTCGCAAACGGCGGCTGCCGGAAGCGGGAAATTCGAAAAGGAAAAAGAGCATGGAAAAAAACGCATTACGGGGAGTGACGCTCGAAGGCTCGCTTACGAGAGATTACCGATCGAGGTGCGAGTGTTTCCTCGACCTTTTTGGACTCTCCTCGGCCTCTCTCGAAACGCATTTTCCAACGCCGCGATCAAGCACGCCAAGTCGATTCGCTTTCACACACGCGCGCTATTTACGCCCTGCACCTCTACGTGCCCAAGGCTTTGTTGCTAACGAGAGCACATTACCTCTCCTCCGGAGCGCTGTCCTTACTTTTGTTTGTAGATTTAATGTTTTCGATGGGCGTGTTCGGCAAATGTGCTCGAGCCTCTCGTTCGTGGATGAAGGTGACCTTGCGTGCTAGATTAAAAAAGAAGAAACCGCTTTGTATTTCGAACAGCGATATTATTGACGAGTTATCCGAGAAGTGTCAAAATCGATTGCTTCCAAGTAAAAAACTGGAATGCCCTACAAGAAGTCGTAGGGAAACGTTTTTCTTGTTTTTTGTTTACTCTCTCGTATGCGAAATAGCCCGAAGAGTAAGTATTCGCCTTCTACTGTACAACGACGTGTACGACGCGAGACTCGTGAAATTTATTTTCGCAGTTGTTGGCGAAAGTAAATAAAACGATGAAATTCTCAAAATGTCGATTTAAGTACGTTCGAGAGGCTTTGGTATCCGTTATAGAGAACGCGCTAGAGGTGAAATTATTTTATACTTGTGCTTTCAATCGAGAAATGTATCGCTTGTTTAAAAATAAACCGTTTTCCTCGGCTGAGAAACTAGTTTATTGACCCTCCTGTATTTATGCACGTTTGCAGATTAAAAAACTTTGACTTGTAATTAAAAGACTTCGCGTATCTTATTCTAAGATAAGAAAACGACCGTATGATTTATGTTAATGCATTGATACACAATACTGCAATAAAATTAAAATTGCTCGATGGCTTTTACTGTTTCTTTATTTAGCGATATAACGATAAAGATATGTTCGCACTTCGTGTAATTACTTAATTATGCTGTTGATTATGCGATGATATTAGAAGATCCGTTGGGCTTTTGAAAATAAAGATTTCAATACTCGCATTATCGCGGTGTCGATAAGTATTTAGTAGCGATTGAAAAATTTCAATTATAAGAACATTGTTATCATTGGCTAACGTATCAAATTGGTAGAAGCGCGAAAATCATCAATGAATAATCGTAAATTCAAAGGAGATTTGAATGTATCATTATTAAACTTATACGTCATGAAAATACCCAAGTGGAATAAATTTTTTGTAACTCGAGGTGCATTGGATGCTGTTAACACGTACAAACTCTCTGTACTCCTTGTATCGCTAATATTTTCTTTACAATGTTTCAACATTTAACGTATAATCGCGAATCATTTTGTAACGTGAATGTCGCTTCGCACCAATGGTCGCACATTAAATTTTAATAAGTAACATTAAGTTTCATCCGCATATCGATATGTATTTCTGGGCTTGTTTATTTAAAAAAAATGATTACATTCAATTTATCTTTACGTACACTTTCATTCGCGAATATAAAAAATGTCCAATATTCGTGCCGTATTATCGGGTTGAAACAAGCATTGCTTAATATTGTTCTTCGAATACGGATAAGCGACGATAGCTTTCGTTTTCTTCTTTTTCCGATTTAATAATCGTTTATTCAAGAAAAACGACAACGACGTTTTGTTAGTAACGTACGATATAAAACCTTCTTTAGGCAATGCAATATTTGTACATTTACATTACGGCAATAGTTTTCTTAAACGCGCTAATGTCTAAACAGTAATTAGTCGAAATTCGCGATTGGCGGATTATTTTCACTCCGTTTTTATAATAAAAGTTACTTCGAAAAATGCACTCAAGTCAGCAACGTTCCAAATCATCAGCAATCGTCGCACGCAGTACCGAATTCAATCACGTATGAAATAATCTCGTTGGATAACAATGCTTATATGTCGTCGGGGTATTTATATTTTGGAATTTTCAAAAATACATCAACCTATAAGTTTTACATCGAACGTTTACAAAAAATATTTCTATGGGAGTTCGCGAAGTTCCGGCATTATGCATGCATAATGCCGGAATGCATAATTTGAAGAAGTTTAGCGAGTCGATAGTTTCAGTGTCAACGCGTGTAATTTTATTTTTCGCTGTGAGCTTAGTAATCACTATTGAAGCATAGTAGGGGTGGGGTACCTTCTTGCATAATGAGAAGATTATAGAGAATTTCCATCTAGAAATTGATCGGTAAAAAATGCATAGAACTCTAAAGCTTTCGCGAATAGAAGCAAGCGGGAGAAAAAGATATTTTTTGAGCCGCTTTGCATCCAGCTAATTCTTATCTTTCGCCAAACTATGAATTACTAAAAGAATAACAATCTTCTGCAAAGTAATAACACAGGTACATCCAATTTCTGATTCCTCCAAACTCGGTTTCTCTGCTTTTGTTTCTTTCTTCGTTCTTCGTTTCTCCATTTCTCCATTTATTCTCCCGTCCTCTTGCTCCGCGCGCGCACACATGAAAGCAATATATACTGGTCAGGACGACCTCAGGGCGTGCGATCCTGACCGTGTAAGCTTGTTATACCTTCCGAACGGGTTTTCTCCGTCGATTATGCGCCGGCCGGACTTTTGTTTTCTTTTATCGCGTGGATAATTCGCGGCGAACGTGTTATTGCTTTCTAATAAAGGGGCTACCTGCTCCTCTCTTCTTAAATGAAAATTGCCGTGTCGTGTGATTTTCGCTTTCGCCTCATTCCCCCTCGTAGTAATCCGCCCCACTATACCCCGCGCGAGTATAAACAAGAGTTATACTCGAGGCGCTGGATTCCTTCCCCCTCTCCCTCTCTCTCAACACCCCCCCTCTCTCTCTCTCTCTCTCTCTCTCTCTCTCTCTCTCCCGCTGCAATCCGGTCCTTTCGGTCAACTCCGCACACCCGATGCAATTGCATAAATCCGCAGTCAGCTGTGGCTGAGGTCCGCTGTTACCGCGATTTTTCAAACGAACGCCGTTTCTGCTGAAAGTCTGCCCGAAATTTATTACAGAATACGTCGATTTTGCCTCGCTTACGTTTTATATCAAGAATTGTTGTTCGTTTTATGTTTCACAAGGGGAGTTTAGAACGTAAGTTTTTCATTGCGATAACTTCAACTTTATACGCACGTCTTTTAAATGTAGTGCAGTAAAGCCCAGTGTGAAGATCTTTTCTCTCCTACGGTGGTTAGTTATATTCAAATTTCAATCGCAGCATCCTTGACTTTTATCACAATTTCAGGCATAACCGACAACGCGTAATTCCTTGAGTTTCTGAAATACGTTTGTTATCTATGCCGATACTTCTTGTTTTCGTTGCAGTATTGCAACGAATTGTTAAAATATTGCTTAACGATCGATAACGACTCGGATTATGGATCGAGATATTTAGAATTCTGATCATTGTAATAGATTATTATTATCGCTTGGATTCGTTTTGCAGCATTAGGTCTAAATAATTGAAAATGTAAAATCACTTCGAGTAATTTAGCCGAAAGCTACGTTGTAGCATGCGAAATGCGACTAGTTTACGCCACTAATTATTATCGATGCTTAATTACTTGGTTTATTATATTAAGTAGTCGCGTGATTTTAGAAAACTTTCTTAACCGTTAAAATTCGCGTACACGCTAAAATCTTTAATTCAACGACGAATCGATATTGGGAGGCAAAAGAAGATTGTTCGAAATAAGACGCTATACGCAAACAATTCGAAAGGTCGACAAATTGCATTCGAGCGAATGCAAAGCAAAGTCCAGTTGTACGAAGTCAACCAGGTGTACGATAACCGCGAATAGCGTCTAATGGGTCACGCGATTAAAAAAGTCACGGCACCACATCATAGACTTAGATAAGATTTCAGCTTTACTGCTTACTCGTTCGTTCGGTACTTTCGCAGCTGAAATGCTCTAAAGTGCGCATGCGTGTGCGCAGCCGAACGTTAGTTGCTCTGCGGAGCGAAGGAAGCCTTGAGGGATGTCGAAAGTACCGACCGAGTTCCTAGGACACTTATCGATATCGTAATTTCGAAATTTCGAAATTTCGAAATTAAGTGCTCGCTATCGTTAGACGGAGGACTTGTCAGCGCGCACACAACAATCCACTCCTGGCCCCAAGCGAACAGGAAGTGCCTCTCGTTCGTCGCGAGCGCTTAATCTTCTTTTTATCGACCCGAGCGCCGAGTATAATACGGACGTGTAAAGGGAAGGGGACGTTATTCATAATCGTCGAGGCGGCGGTACGTTTCGGGCGGCCACGCGTCCTTCGCGTGGGTCCCGCATCCTTGATCACGACGGCTCCTACGGCCTCGTCCGTGAAAGTGAAATTATTCGCGATCGAGCCGAGCTCCGTTACGCGACTTTCGGTGGGTACTGCCGGAAAAGTCGGGCGAGGAGCTTCTTGTATAATCGGTGGTCGATGACGCGGGCTACGAAACCACCGACCGCAAACGAATGCTCATCGCCCGTGGGCCTTTCTAATTCGGAATATGCGCATCGGGGAGTGTTCCCGAGCACTCGGGTAAATCTCGCGCTGACTCGAGCTGCGATGCACCTCGTTCCGCTTCTCGATCCGTACGTGCCCTCCAGGATCCGTGGCGTGAACGATCGAGAGGTCGTCGCGCGAGTAACTGCCTCCTGAACGCATGCGCGCGTGCATTTTGTTCTCTCGCAACGCCGTGATTTCACGTCGGGAGAAAGGAGATTGCCCTGCCATTGTCCCGAGTGCAGCAAGAGTTTCAACTTCGAATGGACTATTGACTACCGCCTACCATGGAAAACTTCAAGGGAGAATAGATCATAAGCGGATATCGCGTACTCGCACGCATAGCTGCTGCTTTTTACTCGCGATTATGTACGTGTATTAATTGATGGTTTCGTGCACCTAGGCAGCACCATTCGTTCGAGGATTCGATTCATTTTTTTGCGACTCAATGAAGAATCTTTTTATTTACACTTTGAACGGTAAGGTAGCTGGCCTTCGTAGTTTTGGTAGGGAGAGCTCGCTCGTCAAAATTCTCATTTAATGTATTCGTAATGTGTAATGATTTAATCGAAAATGAATATTAACGTGCATATTTTAATATTTCAGAGTAAAATATTCAATTTGCACTGCCCGACGTGCATGTCAGGAGATTAAAATGATCTAGATTGCTGGTGTAGTACGTAACTTTATTCATTTTATCTTTTTTACATTTGGGTAAATACCATCACCGTATTCTTCTTCTCTTTTTCATTTGCTTTAATACTTTTCTTAAAAGCGAATAAATGGTATTTTTTACAGTTCACTTACTCTTTATGAAATCGTGTTCTAATATATTATCAAACATTCGTTTAATTTGGCTACGTTTTGAATACGTACATCACGCAACTCGTCTTTTAATAACGATTTCTGAAATTCATGCATCATTGATATAAACTTTGAGGTTATGAGGCAACGATTATGGATGCTTCGCGTAGGTGAATATTAACATTTTTTGAAAATTTTATATTCATTTACGAGCGATAGCAGGTTAATAAATACTAGGTGTATATTCCATCGATTTCATAAGTTTATTTAAAAAATTAGCGATACGTAATTTCTATTGAAATTGCTACCAACTGTAAAAGAACACAGCAAATTTTTGCTTTGGAACACAACGAATTCCAAATTTTTCGTAAATTCGGTTTGCAAAGCATGTCATGCATAAAATAGAAGTTCAACTATACATTCGGTAAAAGTGCATTGAAAAAGGTTGCTACGTTGATTGCCTTAATACTTGAAAAACGACCGCAATTAGAAAAAGAAATTGATAAAAAATGAGAAATGTGCAGAAATGTCGGTAAAGCGAAATTCTAATTATCCAGTATTTACTTTTGCCTACATGTATTATATATAATTTCAAAATGTACTTCTACTAAAATCGTCCGTTTTTTGTTCGACAGTATCATTCCATCGATAAAAACTTAAAAGTGCAAATTAATTAATGAATTGCGAAGAGGAAAATTTATGTATATGTATAAAGTAATTTAAAATGTATATTCATTGGAAAAATAAGTCGACTGAAATAGAATAGGTATTTCTGTAGAAGGAAATTGGAAAAAGGTTTTCTTCTTTTTTATACTTTATCGTGAAAACTTATTTTTAAAATATCGGATCTATTTAATACGATAATCTATGCAATCTTTCTTTAGCCTTCGTTTAAAATTAAAAATGAACATAAAGTGTTAAGCACGTTAAAGCGTCTAGACAGAAATATAAAATACAAAATACAAAATACAAAATACAAAATACAAAAAAAAAAAAAAAAAAAAAAAAGAATAGAAAAAAGCTTTAAGATCTTTAAGATATTATAGGATGGTCGAATATAAGGTCCGTAGCCAGGGTATGATTTTGCTTTATACGCGTATTAAAAAGTGAATATGAAGGATGGATCATTAAGCTCATTTAATTATCTATATAAAGCCAACGTTACTTCATATAGAATTTGTCTGGGGAACTTTAAGGGGAAAGAGTATATCGGTAAGCTACTCCACAGGTATGCATTAATCATTGGTTAAATGTCATCACCCGCGTACATTATTTATATCTATCGGAGCGTGGATTAGCCATTGATTCTTGTTGGAAATAACGTGGATTCCGAATTGCTTAGAGCTCACTTGGTTCATCCGCTCATGTTTTCTTACGAGCGAGCTGCACTCGTTTTTCCTTTTAAAAATTCTCAGGTGATGCCTGGCTTCTACTAGATGCTCTTGGCTAATGGAAACACGATACATGGATCGCGTAACTTTGTTAGCTCGTTAAAGTAATAAAATGAAATTGATTACTTTTTTAGAAGATGAAAAGCTTGGGCGTTCGAATACATTATGACGACTTATAATGAGTGTAAAACCGATAGGAAGAGATTTGAGAAATCGTGAAAGTAAAAGTAGGTGTTCGCTCGCGGTAAAATGACGATGCACCGTCGTGAAATAATTTCGTTATCGAAGGCGCATTTTTTAATTGTACATATTAGGGATTCCAACTATTATTTAAACTGGTTTTTATGTTTTCTTTTTTCGTCGTTTTATCCTCTTATAAATGTCAAATTTATAGAGATGCTTTTAAATACTACTTATAAGTGAAATTTTCTATTCCGTTCACCGTAATTTCAAATAGTATTTGAAATCACGCAAATATTAATTTAAAACCTAAGTATTTAAGTAGGAATACATTTACTCACCTTTTTATGCTAATAAGAGATCTAATACGCAATAGTTTCAAAAGTTATGGATAAAATTAAGTATTTAACGAAAAAATACAATGATTTATTTTATACATTGCGACGTTACAGAATGTAGAAAGAATTAGAATAGAAGCCATTTCATATGTTTCATTAGAAAAAACCTATAGAATATTTATACTCAAGGTCCGACGGCTGTTTTTATAATATTCTCATCAGCTGCCAACCCTAAATAATTGTAAAAAAGTAATTAAAATTAAAGCACGGTATTATTATAAGCAATGAAAATGTCGTAAACACGAAGAAAGCGTTGGTTGAACTTTGCTTTCTTTCTTGCTGTATTCAACGTGTAGCGTTTGTAAGTTAATGGAATATTTAAAGCTTACTATTGAATATTAATAAATCTGCTAAGTTAAGTATTCCGTACTACTGTGTATGACGCCACCCAAAAAGAGGATGATCTAAGAAACGAGTGAGCATAGAGAAGGAGAAGCAAAAGAGGAAATTGAAAAAATTCGTATGACCTTATGATTCGTTTTATTACCGCCATCGGAAATCTGCGCGCGCAGGCGTATAATTTCTGATTCTCCTCGTCTTGAATTAAACAGAGAGATATAACCTTGCATATAATATAACCACAACTGCACATGTATTTTCTTAATAAGTAGCTCAAAAACAGTAATAAGCCGCGGTCACTATATTTACGTCTACGAAGCGGAAAATCGTAATTCTATGATTAGCGGAATCACGTGATTGTTCATCCTCACTCCAAAGCCTTGGAGTGCACGCATTTTAAAGCATCGTAGAAAAAATATCGATTCAACAATCAATAATTTTTAACGATCAAGTTGGATAGACTTAATTTAATTTTCTAATGACTAAATTACATTAACATAAATTACATTACATTAAAATAAAATAATACACGAGTGTACTAATTTTAAACGCGATGTACAATGTATATGATTGTGCACGATAACTGCAATCAATATACAGTAGAGTAATGTGGAATTTCTTTGTTTTTGATCGCTTTGAAAGTATGACTCTCTTGTGCAAAAGAATAAAAATATCGCTGCTCTCGCTCTTAATCGCGTGGGTGCCGTCTTGAAGGTTAACCTCGAACTGACATTTTTAGTCTTGGAAAATGCGTAAGACTTTCGACTTGCAATAGAGTACACGTCAACGAGATTTTTCTTTTCACTTTTTCAATCTTGTACGTCCAAGCTAATTTTCCTAAACTCCTACCTCGGAGATTATCTTTTAAATAAATAAATAATTACAAGTAATTAATTTAGGATCGCGTTAATGAGTTTGGCAAGCTTCATTGCTTCATCATTCAATTAAAAGTGTTCCCATTCTATTTTGAATTAAAAAAATAATAGTGTTACGTAGCTCGTGCAGTGCTTTAATGCAAATTTGTGAATAATTCGAAGAATTCCAGTTGTGCAATTCGCTCCATAATAATCATTACGGACTCTCGTGTGCAACTGTTTTTCGCAACTAGTTGTCAGCAAAATTCACGCTGATGAATTCTCGAGATTCGATCAATTTCACGTTGCTTTTTTCTCTGCGCTCTATTGCTTGCTTTACCCCAAGTGCAGATGGGGATTGTGTGCTGCCTTTTAACATTCAAGCTAAGAGATTCGTTAGATTTTAGTTCGTATTTTAGTTCGTATTTCAGTCTTGCGCGCAACTTTCTTCAACATCGCATAATGTCGCAGGGCAGTTTACTCTTCGAGGACGTTTGAAATTCATTCGACTTCTTCCTATTTCTCATTCGTTCGCAATAAGTATTTCTTAAGTTAACCGAAGGTCGTCTTTTATAACGGGACGCTTCGTAATCGTTACATTTTCTTCTAAACGCCAATTATTTGTAATCAGTCGAGATCGCCTAGATACAATTGGTAAGGAAAATGCTACACGTAACTCGTTGCCAAATAACTTTTCCTACAAGTATGTGTTCC
This sequence comes from Wiebesia pumilae, assembly GCA_018907045.1. Taxonomy (NCBI): domain Eukaryota; kingdom Metazoa; phylum Arthropoda; class Insecta; order Hymenoptera; family Agaonidae; genus Wiebesia; species Wiebesia pumilae. Next base: position 8,086,843 of record JACCHZ010000127.1, read on the forward strand.
GCAATTTTGTAACATTTTGCTTTCGAGCGTATAAAAACAGATCGTTTACCAAGTATTATAGCATTTATTATCGTCGAAAGCAATCCATTAATTAATTAATTTTGCATTGCTCTAATTTTGAATTGTGCTTCAAGTGTACGCGTATAATACAACGAGATATTTAAAATACGCGATTGTGATCGACATAGGAGCTTTGAACATCTGAAATAATCGATATATTACCGAATTATATGCCATTGAATCCGCGAATTTTCCTTCAAATTTTCAAAGCAAAATAATCAAGCGAGAAAGCCAAGTCAAGCAGGAATAGTCGTCGGTACGTACCTCGAGAAGAGATAAAATTTAAATCTTTCCATTACCGTAAATTTTCTTTCCTCGAATCCTCCTTTATTTTTTAACATATTTTAACATTTCACCGTACGATTATATTACTCGTCCGAGTGTTGTTACCATTGCAGTGCTGTTCATACGTGACTAAGCCCCAACGGTCGGTGATTGCAAATCTTATCCCAGATTGAAAATTCATTAGATACGTCCGGGTCTTGTGGCAAAGCGAAACATCGAGTCCTTGTCACATCGTGATTCACTCGTCCGTCGGTTCTCAAGTCGATGTCAATGATTGCGGACGTTGATGACGTCTGTACGCGTTACCACCGAGTCTACTTTATTAATAACCGACCCTTCGCGCGCGTTGCTAAATACTTTGGATAAAAGATATTCACGCGAACGGCATTACGTTTGGCAGCGGTTCGCGCTACAAAGTGAGTTGTCGGGTGGCGTTTCCATGGCGAACAAAGTGCGTTAAATTGCCAGCTCCCTGTTACCATCTCGTATGCGAGCACGAATGCAGTTGACTCGTCAGAAAGGAAAAGCAAACAGCGCGAGCCCTAAAGTACGCGAGTGCTGGGTATGCGAGCGTCGTCCAAGTTTTTGCGGATTCGCGTAAGAAAGAGAAACACGGCAAAGCAAACGTCCAGGGCGATACGCTTGGGAAAAGGCAGACACTCGATCCGACCCCATCCTCGCGTGCACACCCCGTCGTTATGTAATTTTCTCGCGTCAGCTCACGAATTTTCGAGCGGGACTTGTTGCGCAAGTGAAGCGAACAAAGGGGAGAGGGCGGGTCCGAAGTGCAGGAAGGGCAGGAAGGGCGTCCGCGACGCTCGCATGTATTGATCCGACGCCGATGCATTGTGTCGACGCGGAGGTAGAGTCGGCCGGAAATCGACGGATCCCTCTCGCCTCGTTTCCTCCGACCCCCACGCGAACCAATAATTTCTGTTGATAACGCCAAGCGTATTTTTCCTCGCGCTACGCTCGTTAAGACGGAAAACAATCCCCCTGTGCGTTTCCTACTTCTGAGGCAGACCCTCCGCTGAAAGACGCGTTACACCTCGACTCTATTCGCAATTTTCGCCGCGTTTGTTTAAGTACGGCACGCGCTACGCCGACGCTTTTGTCGGTGTGCAATTGCGCTGCGGGCGCGCAATGGAAAATCGGTTGCTCGTACGTTCCGGATTTCTTAGTACTTGGTGGTATATTGTTTTCGGAGAGCTGGCGAATTCGGAAAAGCGACGTTTCTGCACGAATATATCGCGAACGTTTACAATCGAATTTTGCTCGTTTTGTAGCCTAGCGCGTATCGACGCTTCGTCGGCCAATTTATGAATATTCATTGATTGGTATCGGCGGAATCGGTGCGGAATCAACGCGAGCTAAACAAGCGCGTGTGCGCGTGTAAACACGAGTCTTTCTCGTATTCACTATTCAATCCTATCGCGTTACTTATTCGCACGACTTAAATTATCCTCTAATATTGCAACAATTTATAAAGTAATTGGTAATAATTATATTTTTTCTTTGTTTTAGGTAAGCCAAGTCTTTCAAAGGAGACCTTCCTTATGGTTGTCTAGAAAATTGTAAGTACTGAATCAAGACTCGTTTTAAATTTATTCCTCTACACAAAATTCGTCATTTCAAAAAGAAAAATTGAATTGGAACATAATATCCTCGCATTTCCTTGAGAACAAATCCTCGTTATATATGACGTCTATTCATTTTAATCGTCGCTTACACGAGCATTTCCAAAGAAACTTTGCAACCATTTACGGGAAAGTATTTCGAGAAAGAAAATCGCAATACGAAGCAATGTAAGAAAAATGGTTCATTAGTTTACGTACTTAGGTCTTTCATCTCGATAGTTTTAATCGAAAACCGAGGCAATAAGGCAATAAGTAGGAGAGGATTTTTCGGACAAAATAATCAATTCATTTTTTATGCTTAATAGTACAACAGAATTAGTGTACTCGGAAAATTGTAGTTTTAGCGTAGAAAATACAAATTACGTCGAACGCAGAAAAGAACTTCTATGCGTTATTTTCATAATTCGCATTTTCGAGTGGCAATTAATTATCATTCTTCACCAAATAATGTTCTTTAATTAATGTTAATCATTAACATACTTTTAAAAATGAAATTTAATATTCTCGGTAATCAGTTTTTAAAAACTTGCGCCAATTTCCTTTAAACCTCTACGTTAACGCGTGTTCATTAAAATCAGTAAACGGAACGCGAAGAGCATTGTAAACCAATCCATAATTAAATGATTGGGAGTATAATTTACTTTTCCCGATAGAGGATTACGCACATAGAAGTGAATTCGCAGTGAAGTGCGAACGATGAAAGTATCGTTGAAGTTTGTTGCGGGAAAACGAAAGTAACACCGTTACTCATCCAAGGCCTTGAGCGACTGACTGCAATTATTTTTGACAACGCAGAATTAAGCATTTGCGAGCAGGTACTTTTTCCTGGATATTACCTCGTAAACAGACTCGTACGCGAATCTCGGTCTCGCGCAAGCTGATTAGGATCAAGTATCGTTATATTTGGATTACGTAAATAATAAGAGAAAACTGTAACTTTAGCAAAGGTAGTGTAGTACAGATGAAAATACAAAAGCTAACGCAATCGCAAAATGTATTTCGCGTTTAAGTATAAGTTGAGAGGTCTGACAACGTTTTTCGGGTCTATTCTTTGCTCTTAATCCGTTCCTTAATCCACGATGAATTTCTCGTAATCCTAGAAATATCACGAACGACTGTGGAACAGTCCCCGTAGATGGGGAAAGTCGAGCACTCCTCGCTTTATCGAAGCGACAGCGACTCGCAAATACGTTTAACAACGACGACGGTCGCCAAGGTATTGCGCAAAATTATAATTCTCCGCGGCAGTGTAATAATGCCACCGAGTTGAATAAGTACGCGGACTGCATGAGTGGCACACGTCGGTAGCGCAAACCCCTTCTCAGCCATTGCAGTGTTCTTCTCTTGTCTTCTTTTTTTCCCCCGTACTCTTCTCCGGGGGCTTATTATAGCGAGGCATTGTGCAGCCGTGACTCCGATTTCAAGGTGGTGCTGGCACCAAGGGGAACCTCGAAAGCGCTGTGCTCTGCATTTGAACTGGAATTTCCACTTCCGCGAGCGCGAATTCGAATGCTTAAACTCGCTGCTTCTCGCGTAATTAGAATATGCAGTCCGACCATTTTTAAAGAATATAAATTAAGATAAGAAAAATAAGAATCTTTCATCGCGCTAATAGGTTGTTTATCTAAGATTGCACGTAGTCTGGCAGAGAAAATATTTTTTCAAGCGGTAGTTAGCTGAGTATAACGTTGATTTTGTGTCCTGTGTCAAGTGCAAAATAACTAGTACAAACTGCATTCAATAATATTTAGAATTAAGTCATTTCTCAGGGTAATTGGGAAAATTACGTTTCCTCCCGAACATTCTACAATTAATTCTAACTTTTTATTATTTTATTTCTTTCTTTCTTTCTTTATTTCTTTCTTTCTTTCTTTCTTTCTTCCTTTTTTCTTTCCCCCACTTTTTTTCAGATCATAATCCACGACTTGCGCCTCCTGAATAAATATATAACACAAGAATAGAGCGCAAAATTGATTGAAAACTTGTTATCGCAGCAATTACGACGAATTTCGAGTTCGACGAAGTACCTCGGTCGCAGCAGCTCATTTAAATGATTAAACGAGGAAAAGCGATTGTACTGCACGCACACTCGGGAAAATAATTGCATCACCGTAAAAATCGGAATAGTGAATTCACAGTCGTTAATTGAGAAGCAGTAGCCGCGAAGTAAGTGCTCCGAGGTTAGAAAGTACCAAGGCGCACGTTCACGCTCAAATTCAGGTGCGGGTGCACGCCGGAGAATGTAATAAGAAAGTAAGTACGGTTGAGGGCATATTTCCCCGGGTGGGCAACGATTAATCGCCTTTTTGCGCACCCGCTCGTTTTTTATGCACGTGCCACACGAGGAAATTCACCCGTTGACCCTCGATTTCCTTTTGCCTCCGGGCCCCCCCCCCCTCCCCGCCCACCCCACCACCTCCGCCTCTTCGGCACACGCCGGCGATGTTATCGGGGATTCCAAGAGGTACCGATTACTTTCGTTGTCGGCCGTTACTTTTGATCCGAGCCAATTGCTGGAGTCGACGCGTTTATTCAAAGGAATCGCGTCGTCCAAAAAGACTCGTCTTTTCGCCATTTTCTCGGCGCTCGTTTGATTTGCGCTCTATCCGAGACTCCTCGTTTTTTCCCAGCGAGCGTCAAACGAAGTCTCGCTCTGCGTCGTCTCAAAAGGACGACGTTGGCGGAACTTCATCCCCTCTCGCGAGGACGAGCGAGTGAAGCGGTCGCGGTACGAGAATACGTCTTACATAAAGCGTATCCTTCGCGAATGCGCGAATGCGCGAGGCCGCACTTTCATTTCTAAGGTCGACGAAACAAATAGCACGGATAAGGATGGAAAAGGAGAACGCGCGTGGATCGGGGATCGCGAAGATGTTTTTGCCTCGACGGCTGTAGAAACGTTCACTCGCTCGTGCCATCGATTACGTGGTTCTCGAGGAGCCCGCGGGGACGATGGTAAGACCGACGAGTGCGTATAGACGGTTGTTTACCTCTGACATCCTTTCTTTCGCTTTTGGCCGTTCATTACACGTCGATGGAGCGGAGCTTGTACTATCGATGTACCAGGGAAACTTGACTCGTGTAAGAGGCAGTCGTTGGAATCCCCCTTTTGCTTCTGACCAAAGTATAAATATCGTCGAATTATTCAAGCGTCAATAGGTAATTTCACGTGTATTTACCGAGCGAACGAACGAACGAACGAACGAACGAACGAACGAACGAACGAACGAACGAACGAACGAACGAACGAAAGAGGTTTGACCGTCGATCTACGGATTGGATGTTTCACGCTCGCGAAAGTTGGAGAGCCTGATTAAGCAGAATCGTAGTAAAGACGATAACGCACGACCGCCGTGATCGCGATCCATCCAAGGCACTTGCATTTGATTAGCAGCATGTTTATGCCGTTATTGCAGACTCACCTTAAATCGCTATTGCAATTTTTGCCGGTGGAGAACCAACGAAAGAGAACGTGGACTCGCCTATCGGATGCTCGATAAATTTCAAAAAACGCTAGGAGATACAGAAAGCGAGTTATTATTAATGGCAAGCATCGTAGAACTCTTTTTAATTTCTTGGGTTTTTTTATCTTAAATGGGAGCTTATTCGAGCGTAACGAGGCAATAAAAATTGCTCGTAATTAAATTGAAACAACCACTTACGGTTAGCTGTGTGAAGTATAAATGAAAGCGATTACACTCGGACCGTTGTATCTTTTATCTTGCCATCTTACGAAACCTAAGATAATAGTAAATTATATTGTAAAGATATTAATGCGATCAATTAGCTCTTTTCAACTCGATTCTTTATCCAATGCTTTCTGTAAATAATTGCTTGAGAACTTTCCAGTATTGAACGAAAGACGATTAGGAGAAAGGACGCGTTATTAAACGAACTTTATGTCAGCCAACTTACATTGATCAAATTGCAGATCCCGGAGGACGTGGAAAGCTTTATGCGTCGCAATGTCGCTTAATCCGACCGGACGTGGACCGGACGTGGACCGAGCGTTGTTCCGTTCGCGATTTAGATCCTTATCAAACTTACATTGTACGTCCATCTGGAATCCACCGAATGTACTCGCGGATTTGCTAATCGATCTATCGCGCGATAACGATTAGTCCCGCGATATCTCGTTACTGTTTTATTTGCGTGGTGCGCCAACTTTATGAAAGTTATGCTTTTTCATGCTTCGAGTTAATTATTTTGTTTCTTCGTTTATGCGCTTGGAACTTTACGAAGTTACAAAGTCTTGAACTAATGCTTTATATTCACTCTCCAGGGTTTAGGCAAGGAAAATTAATGACTATACCAATGCTTTGGGTACGAATATTTACTTCGCGTGCAATAGTTAAAGTCTATGCTCGTTTTATGCGAAAAAAGATTTAAACTGCTATAGTGATAGTTTTCTTTTCAAAATTTCTGCTGGAAATATATTGCTGCATCCGATAAATTGACGAGAATAATAAATTTCTTAATATTTTCAGAGACTTACCGGTTTCTTCATGCTCCGTAGACCAGTTATGAGCAAAGAAAGCTCACATTTTTACGTGATATTATGCTACACAAAGTGCATAAGAAGCTCTGCATATTTACATTTTAGTAAAGTTAAATTAAATTACGAAGGATTTAAAAACTGAAATCCCAAGATTATGAATAGAGTTTTTAATACGAATATGATAAATATACTTTAAGTGTAATACCCATGGCAATTATGGCTTTGTTTAAGAAAGGGTAACAGATCGAAAGAATTCGATAAACAATTATAATCGTTACTACATTAGTAATTGTACAAAATTAATATTTTGTTGTTGTTGTTGTTGTTGTTGTTGTTGTTGTTGTTGTTGTTGTTGTTGTTGTTGTTACTCATAAAAATGTGTCGTAAATGAAATTAACTATATTTTAAAACTAATTGAAAATGATAAGCTATCCGATACAATTAAAAAATATTTAATTGTACTTACCCAACTATTCTTTTGAGTTATAAACATTGATATTTCAATCTTTCACCATTACTTTTACAAGTGCATCCAGTTTCTTCTCATTCGTTAATAAGGACTTCAAATTTCAACCGTGATAAGTTATTTTTACGCGAAAAAAGACAAAGGCTAAATTTTATATTTTCGAAAGCACTTGCTTTCTAAATAAGCTGTGTTATAATTAAACTTACACATACTTCGAGTAAAATGTTACGAAATCTTTTTTCAGCAAAATGTATGAATATTTAACACTTTCCACTTTTGCGGATTTTACTTGCCACTTTATCACGCGGATGTTTATAAAGTGCACTGGGCATCCATTTTTAAATAATTGAAAACTTACCTTTTCATCGGACTGTTACGTCAGTGGTTCAACTTATCTGAAATCTGTATTCTAGATCGAAACGACAAAGTTGAAGCGAACGGGTTTAAACATTCGAATTTGACGTTGCGTAATTGGAAAGTCAGGCTCAAATGCAGGTGAAGTCGTTTAGATCGCTACGTCGTTTTGAACGTTTTCTCTATCCCCAATAAAGGGGAGAACTAAAACAGTACAAGTATAACCTTTTAAAGTTATTCCATCGAGAAAAGTCACACAGACATCCGTCGCGAAACCACTATCACTCGTTGAGCCGAAGCCTGATTACCGAAAACGTTCTCGTAACTAAACAACAACACGCGTCGGCACAACCACACTCTTTCATTCTCGAGACACGCATTTCCGGCGTATGCGCGTTCTACCGCTTGACCTGGACTTGCAAGCTCCAAGCCCGGAAAAATGCCTTTCGCCGCGCCTTTAACCTCTGTGCCCGTGCCTCGTCGTTGTTGTTCGCTCGTCTTCGATTGCTTTTGCCACCGAGGTGTGAGAGGACGATCGATGCCAGGGCAAAGGATGGATGAAATTACCGCGGATTAGATAAAACGATCGAAAGCGAAGATACTATTAATTCCTCTGCTTCTCGAAGAGGCACAGATTTATTGGTCTTTGATTGGATCTCTCGTTGATTTCCAAATCGCAGCATTGAAATAGGAAAGGAATTTTCATTGCTTTGATAAAAGTAATTTGTTGTCTCGATAGCGCGTCGCGCTTGGAAACCTCGAGTACTCGCAGGGATATTTTCTAAAAATAGTAGCGTACATTAATCGCGCGGCTGATCCGCTTCGCCGTAACCGCGATATTATTTTCCGGCGCTTTTCTCGCAATTGAAACTCAACTTCTTCGTGTCGCTTATTGAAAGGCTAACGTTTAATGAGCGATGGACCGTTGGATAACGCGAATATCATCGGATACATTAATTTATTGTCCATCGCGTTGAGTGCTGCGGAGTACGCGTAAGGTTAATTTTTCATAAAATTCATAAAACTGTTCGGAATGTTAAGCTTTTTCCGCACACGACATTCAATTACAGGTTTCCCTCTACTTAAGCAATTACACAAATGTACTTACATGTTTTATAGCGCGCGATGAATCAATAATTTTATGTGCGTTGCTTTAACCATCGAGCAATTATGTTGCGCTATAGCGAGCTCACGTTCATGCCGAAATAAAACGAATGGGAATAAATCCAAGAGATGAGAAACTCGTAGATTTGGAGAAAAATTTTGCCGGTTTACCAAAGGCAGTGTGTTTCTGAGAAAGTAACGTTAAAGGAGTCTCGATGTGGCTGTTCGCGCTCTTTTGATAAAAGAAAAAAATCATTTAATTACAGTGCAGAATTCACTACGAGAGCACTCGAAACAAGTAAGCGTAGAAAAAATTATTCCGATGCTTGAATTCTCTTCCCAGCGCCATGTACCGATGGCACGTTTAAATGCACGAAATCGATGAACCCCATATATTTGCAAAAGATGCACTATAACGTGCTAGTACCGACAGCCAAGTTTGTCACGAAAGGACTGCAACTTGCGCCAATGTGCGCTTAAAGCGAGAGGTTGAGCGCGAAAGAGTGAGAGAGAGAGAGGGAGAGAGAGAGAGAGAGAGAGAGAGAGAGGAGGAAAGTACGAGTGCACGAGCAGCCTACGTTCAATGTTTTCCTTTACGTCCTGTATTAGCGTATATTGCATAGCCTCGCATGCATAATCCGACAAAAGTACTGCGAGACTCTCATTGGAAAACAAACGTGTATGGATGTATAAATAAAGCTAACTACGAGCGTGTACACTTCGAAGCGAATAAGCAATTTATTTTTTGTTCTCTCTTATTGTGTAGCTTTACTTTTGTGTACGTGTTCGAGCACGCTGGAAAAAATGGATAGATTGATGAGAGAGAATAGAGTGAGAGAGAGAGAGAGAGAGAGAGCGAGCGAGCGAGGGGCGAGGGGACGGGAGAAGATTCTTTTAATTTGAGCGACAAAATGACAATACAAACACCTTGAAAACTCATTCTAAAGTACAGCGTATGCATGGTTATAAATTACTTAGAAGTTTTTATTAAGTCACTTCAGCTAACGAAATACATTACAAAAATATAATAACGAATTATCATCGTTCTTTGCAAACTTCTTCTACTTATTATTTAAGCAACCATAGTTTGCACTCTTATTCCGTGTACCATTATGTTTCGTTTTGTACAAAATTTTGAATGTTGATGTACAAAAACGATCAAGGCAGTCGGCAGTTCAATTACGTTTACAACTCGTGAAAAAGGCCAATGATGAAACGTTACGAGCATGAAATCCCAAAGAAGAACTTGACATTCAGAGGAAAGAAGGGATAGTAGCGAATGGTCCGTCTGAACGGTCAATTGCTTATTACCGGATGACTTCCGATTCGAGCACTGACAGCAATCCACAAATGAAAATTCAAAGGTCCGACGAACGGCTTTACTCGAGCAAAGAAAATTCTGGCGATTGTTCTCGCTTTCCTCTGCGGAGTCTACCTCGATCCGCGGAAACTATGTGATTAAAGTGGAGAAACGAGCCCGCACCTAGACAATGCACTCGCCGCTTTCTAATTGTACGTGCAGTCGTAGCAGCAAACCAGTACTTGTACAGTCCGTCGAGGCACACTGTGCGCCAACTTGTGCTTGTCCTTTCTCGCGCGTTCGTTCTATCGCTGATTTTTGCTTTCAAAAGAATGCCGATCGGTTCGCCGTACGATCGCGGCAAATATTCACGGATACGCGGGTTTCGGCTTGGCTCTCGCGTCCACGAACGAATACTCGGAGAATACCGATTCGTTGTTTATTTCGTAAATCGCCGTGGCATACGCTAGGTAGGTATGCACGGTCGAGTGCAACGAGTTCCAGTACAATTTTCTACGAAAACTAGGCCCGACTACGCAAACTAGACATTTATAACGCGCGAACGATATTGACAAGAGACGTTCGTTCGACCCATTCGAATTATTAATTATACGTTTGTAATTCGGCATTGATTGGCGGCGTTGTGCGGCCAACAATCGGAATAAGCGCTAATCGAGCGTTTAATCTCTGTGTTATTATACCAACTGTAAAAAAGACTTCTTACTTAGCATGCTTTCGTAATATAGTTTGCGAATCCTTGTAACTCGTTAAGTTCTGTAAAAGATTGAATGTTGTAAAAGTTATGCCGAGATGATATCGCAGCAATAAAGCGCGCAACGAAGTAATTAATTTTGATATACTATAAAAGAAAATTGCATTCGAGTTACCTCTGTGCTTCCAACTTTATAAATATTATTTATCAAAGCAAAAAGAGCTATCGATTGTTTTCATTTCCTAAGAAGCATTTTCTGAGAAAATGTCTTCAAAAAAAAATTTAAAGAATTATGCGCTAGATACCGATGCGACCTTCGAAGGGAATTATTGCAAAATAATTCTCATTTTGCGGTACTGGCAAATTATCGGTAATTAGAAATAAAATGATCGAACCATTTTGGAGAAATTGATACCATTGAGTCAGAATTGGGAGCACGCTTAAGGTAATAAGTATTAAGTATTAAATGTATGCACGGCGTCAGCGACTCTACACCCAATCCTAATGGTAATAATAATAGACCGGATAAAAAGTTGCGACGCATTAGCTACTATTTAAAGTAATTCGTATTGATTTAAAAACAGGCTTGAAGCGCGCAAGTCAAAAGTACGCGAATCAAAGCGGGTAAAATTTAAAGAAATACACGTAGTGCTTACAAACAATATTACCGCACTACTTATGTATTGCGGTTACAAACAATATTACCAACAATAGATGCATTTTAAATAACTTGGCCTCTCAACAACCATGAAGTCTCTGACGTCAAGTAAGAATCGCAGTGGACTGAAGGAATAATAGAAAGGTTAAGAACGTATGCTTTAACTTCACGGTCGACGACAATACAAGTACTCGTTAGCCGTTGCGCCTGTGTGGGAGCTTGAGGTTCGGTTTCGTTTCTCCTTCCGAGCTAATTTCGACGACAGTCCACGGAAGGACTTTCGAACCCTCCGCGCAGCTCGAGAAATATTGTTTAGACTATATCCGAAAGGTTGTCGAGCCCTTTGGAGCATGTTTTTTTTCTCTTTTTTTTTTCCGCTCTCCGTTCGAGAGCCCGATGTGTTATTCCCTTATTTCGTTTTCCCCTTGTGCGTCTCCTCGATGCGAGTCGTTCGTTAAGTCTTCGGAGCGAACGCAGATTGTTTATGAAAGATTGTGCGGACGAACTCCTGGAGAACTCCCGAGGCTCGAATCTCCGATGTATTTGAAGGCGAGCCTCGGTAGCCAAGGATTATTATCGAATGGCGAAATAGGGCACGGCAAGCTCGGATATCCGATTATGCGTCTCGATGTTCGGTAGGATTTTAAACGGGAATGATAAAGGTGTGACGTTCAAATCGAAAAAATTTATCTTCGGTGACGATGCACCTGAAAAATGAGCGACCATTCCTCCTGCTGTATTCGCGACCTGAAATACGGTTGGGGCAAAGCTTCGCGGTGGATCTCACCCGGTGACAAGCAGTCGCGTGCTGGTTTTACAACGACGTGTGCGCCTCGACTGGAAATCGGGCGCAAACGAGGTAAAATCGAAGATCCACTCAACGGCCTAATTCCGCTCCAAAGGAAATTACCTGGTGCACCATTCGTAGGCTCTATCCGCTCGTGAGTTTGTTTAGACTCCTTTCTTACCTTTCCTTTGTTCCCGCATCTCCATGTCCCGGTGCACCCGATTGTGACTTGATTTCTTCTTTTTTATTTTTCACCCCTCAAGATGAATCACTGCACACGGAGCCACTTGACGCTGCGAACGCAAAAAACTCACGCGCGCTCGCTTTTGGAGTTTCGCTTTTTTACTTCGATTCGTTTCTCTCCTTTCTCGCGCGCCCCCCCCCCCTCCAACCCCTCGAACCCCCTCGAGCCACCTCGAGCCACCACGCCACCTCTCAGATTTCTCTCTCACCTGTTCCCCTAAGCGTATGCAGTTATGTGACTTTTGCCGGCATTTTACGATCCAACTCCGTGCTTGGATTTGTTCCAATGCATATAAAGTCGTCGCTTTTGGTACCAATGTAATATTATCTCGACGTTAACGGATGACGTTACAGAGTGTGCTTGGGTTACTTTTTAAATGCAGGTACGCGATCACGGTGGAAACGAATCCATGTTAACATTATAAAACTCGTGCATTTAACGCGCGATGTAATGGCATCTGTGTCTAGCAACTTTGGTGTAATTAGATAAACAGCGTTGGAATCGTCGCGAGACTATCAAAGATTCCTCTTAAGTAGAACATCTGGTCGTAGACTTAAAGAAAATAAAATTTTTCGCAGTGATTGGCGAAAGTGCATTTGATTTATGGTGGTTTATCATTTGGATTTAAATACGCGAATTTTGGTTTATCGTTCAGCTTGGAAGTTCTCTACGTAGATGCACCGTGTAATGCTTTTGAAAAGAACCCCAACGTGACGTGTTTCGTTACAGTTTTCACGGTATTCTGATTACTTTTCTACATTAGTACATTATTACTGGCAAAAGAATCGTTGAAAAGTCGATTATTTCAATAAAGGTGAGTTTTACCATAATAAAGACGAAATCTAACGAAAGACTGATATTTTTAGAAACAATTGTTCGTTCAAAATTTTTTTCGTCAGTTTTTTAACCGACGAAACTGCCGTCCACTTTTTGCCGCGCACAATTCACGAATATCAATGCTTAATATTTCAATGTTGGTATGATTCAATTTTGCGTTGAAATTTCACTTTGTTTGGATCATAAAAGTCTGCGAGTAAATCTGACTCGATGCTAGTTTAACGAAATTTCCAATATAGTTGCATGGATGATTAAATTCGTGTTCGCATCGTTGTAGAATGATTTTCATAAGCGATATTCTTTGAACAATGAATGCTCCAACATTTCTTTTGCCTGTTACGTAATGAGCGCTTACTTTCAAGCGCCGTTAAAGAGTGCCGTATTTAGTGAAGTTTTGTAAGATGATAAGATATTTATACTCTTTTAAGATTGACATAAATTATTCGACAAGTGCCGTCGTCTCGAGGGTGCGACACCTTCTCAAAGCAATCGCGAGTAAAACAACGTTAGGAGCGGAGTAGGAGGTTCGACAAAACGCACAATTTCCAAACGTACCGTTCGTTCCATTTGGTCCGCGAAGGAAAAAGCCTTGACTGCGGCGATTCCGCATTTGAAGCATCGACATTGAAAAAGAGAGGCGCGTCTCGGTGGCCCGTGGAATACTCGCACCTGGACGGTCACAGCTGATGTTTGTGTACCGCGCGAAGCGCGAGTGTTGTAAGTATTGCGACGCCCACCATTACGCCTGCAAACCCGAGCGCAAAACGGATCCACTTGATTTACGACTGCTTAAGTCGAGGGGGAAGCTGTTCTTTGTCGACGGGCGATCCAACACCCAGAGGCACTCTGGGCACTCCAACCAATGACATTTACGGAAAACTCGGGGCTATTTTACGTTCTTATTACTCCTGGCACTTCTTAACGCTCGTGAATCTTATGAGCACTTCGACACTGACCGCGCGTTACCATTCCAACTCCTTGTGGGGGAGCTCGCCTCTACGAGTAATTACTATTACGTGCCGGTGACGTTAGCAATGAGCGCGAATTATTCACGTCGAGCTCGCGCATGTACAGCATTAACAGAAACCTCGGATTTAACGTATGCTTAAGCGCGGTTTTTCCTTGAAATTTCTCGTGACTGGAGTTCGTGAAATACTACGATTTATTCTTATTACTGTTTAAGCCTTTGATCGGTGATACCTAATTTTGCCTGATTATTGGTGAATCTCTCGTGCTTTGAGCTTTATTATTTTTGTGAAAAACATTGTTTATGCGAAAATCGTCATTATTGATTTACAAGAGGACTCGATTTTTCATTATAACGCATAAAATAATTACGGATGGTTATTGCAATTCGAGCGTTACGCTAAATGTACCACCAGTGGTTCATTTTATATTACAAAAGTACAAGTGCTTGAATTAAGATTTAATAAATCCGTAGGTATCTCTTGAAAACAATTTCTGTTCAGTTGTACGTACGAATGTGCATGCATATCCTTGATGAAGATCCAAGAATGGGAAATTTATGCGCTACTTCGAACACAATTAGAAAAGCGCTGGTCATTGTAGAGATGGTAAAAAAAGCACTGACGCATAAAAGATCTAAAGTTCGTTCCGTTGTAAGCAATTGACTAATCGGTAAGCTTCTTTTGTAATTACAATCGATTCAGTCGACGAATGAACGTTTCCTTTTTAATTGCGGAAGCATAAATGGCAAAATATTTAACGAACTGCAAAATTCATCGATACAATTTCATGATTCGATAACTCGTATTATGAAATGCTTGGCATTTATTTCGGTTTATGTAACAGCGAAAAAACATTAATTCTATGCAACTACATAGCTATTACAACTGTAATAGCTGAAGTAACTTTTAATGGTTATAAAATCGTACTTGTGAACTGTATAAAATAAAATAAAATATTTTACTTTTTAGATCCCTGTAAATGTTTTTCGTGTAAATATTTATCCTTAGACTGTTAAATAATATCGATAGCTATGAAATTCTAACCTTGATTTTTGTCATCGTTTGAAAAAAGAAATTTTCGACCCTCCCAAGTCATCGTTTCCTAAATTTTCTTACGTCTAGAAAGATTTTCGGCCTATTATTCGCAGTCGAAGATAAAACTGCCGTAATTATGTAATTCAATGATACTTCGGACATTAAGTCACGAAGCCACGAAGACTGTAATATGGCGAAGGGGAGCTCTCTTGATAGTTGGTAAATCCCGTTTTCGCTCAATGTCAATCACTTTCTCAATGTCGTCGCGTTGAGCATCTGACGAAGTGAACAAGTGCAACACTCGGCAAAAGGATAATTGTACGAGTTACGCGCCGGTCCTTCCACGCTAAAATGTTTAAGCGCCGCGACTTTGGAATCCGACGAGCAATCGAGCCTCGTCAGTTGGAGGCGATATGTGGTGCCACTGAGGATCTTGACCCTATCCTCGACTAGGCCCAAGCGTTAATTGGGTCGTTAACGGCCGTGGATTACAGCGGGAAATGACGCGAACGTCGTTCTCGCGGAAATTAGCGCCCGGAGACGCGAGAAGAAAAAATTGATGTCCGTGCGCTGCGATTCGGCATTCGTGGAATCCCTCCTCGAGCGCCGTTCGTTTCCTGGACATATCGAACAGGATATGGAAGCACTCGGATGTTGTCCTGCGAAATATTCGTCGCTTGCCGGGGGGTTTCGTCAAGTTTCGAGGGCGGAGCTTCGGTTGTGTTTCCTCTCGATTTGGAATTGCAAATTAATTGCGGGCACCATTTGTGCTTTAAACTTAAAATACGACTCCGAGGGCGAATGAAATATGAGAACACAAGTAGCTTGTTCGTTCTTTTAATTATGGTGTTTCGGGAAAGTAGGAACTGTTTAAGTCGTTAAATCATTTGGTAGACGTTGAGCTTTAATAACGTATAAGTAGCGCTTGTCCAGAGTTTATAATTTTGTATGCATATTCCTTGTGAAATATAAAATTTTTTTTCTCCTTATTATTTATTAACCCAAGCTTATGCCGCAACAACTTTCGCGTTTATCCGCTAAGATTCTTTCGGTAAACTGGATACTGTTATTACGTACGGAATGTAATACAAGTGTTCCTGCGGTGTAACTTGAACTCTGAATCAACGGAGAACTAAAATCCGTCACTTTCTGCTTGAAATAGATAAATTAACGAGGTTTGTCGCGTAGAAAAGTTGATATTTATGGAAACGCGTTTTATGTTATCCCAATCGGTTTTCAAATGTTCAAATAATTTAACGGCTTGCTCGATTATCTTACAATTATCCGTCTATTTTATATTTAATCTGCTTAATAGCCCGTGGTGAAAATTCGTATTCCGAGGACTTAAGCCGTGATAATGCAGGTTCGAAGTTTACCGATACCTGTTAAAGGAATGCTTTCAAAAGTGCAGAAGCAAAAATATAGAATGAAGAAAATCATAAATGTTAGCGTTTGACGATCGGAGCGCTAGCAAGAAATTATACTAGAAATCCGTGTCACGGCTAATGAACGAACTTTATTTATAATAAAAATTGATTCTGCAGCTATCGAGTCATCGTGCCAAAGCAAGTTCTCGTTTGTCTAAAACAAAGTTTCATAGCCGGTGCACTAAAGACCAAACAGACATTTTCAAACAATTTGATTTACAAGTCTGATAAGCAAAATGAAACGCGCGATGCCGTTATTCGAAAATAGCTTCAAAGCTCGTGGATGATACAACGAGTTGAGAAAGAGCCCGGTTTTTATATTTCTAACGGTTGGCTAATATTTCGTAAACTTTGAAATTTCTCGGAAAATTGCGAGCAAAAGTGTAAGTAGTCGACGGTGTAATAAAGCGTTAAAACGGCTATTTTAATTGTTGACTAAAAATAATCGCTAGCTGGATGAAGATGTCGGTTACGCAACGGCGCGACTCCCAACAAACCATGGACAACATTCCGAAATAATAAACAAAGAGACTTGGCGAACGCCGTAGCACCTTGACATGAAAAACAAGCGAAGTAAAGCACCCCGTGGCCGAGTAATAAAACGAGCGAAACGTAAAAATATGATGGCGGCACTCTTGGACTTTGAATAGCGCTGGTGTTGTTCGGCCGAGAGACGAGGTTAAGCGAACAGTAAAAAGGCTAAGCCGAGGTGAAATTCTCTCTCGAGGCGAAACCCGTGAGCTCGACTCGGCTTCTTAGTTTCCTGATCCGCGCACAATAAGACACAGGCAATTCGGGTCGACGAACCTGGTTGACGCGCGAGGGAGGCGCGACCGCTTGTTCTTATAGACGAGCGCCGAGCATCGCCTCCTTGCGTAACGCGCACCGTATTTGCGTATCTAATGGGGAGCACGTGACGCGCGATGATTTCCGTTACGTTGCGCGGGAAAAGGAGGCGTTTCTGCTCGTAAGTCAGACGAGCCGCGGTTCTTTCCTCGCGAACTTTACTCGACTGCGTTCATTTGGCCCGCCGCGATTATCCTCTCGGCGAGGTGCGGCGAGGCGAGGCGAGGTGTAACCTCGGCGGAGAAGTGCTGCCTCGTTTCTAATGTCGAGCGTATCTTTGACTCGGCTAACGAAGTCAGTCACACACGGTCACGCTTTCATTGTGTCTAGCCGTTATTTTTGCCTTGTAAAGTCCGTAGGTATTTTCCCAAACCACTCGCATCGCATTAAACTCCACGAGTTTTTCTTCGACCGAGTTAAAGAAAGCAGTTATTAAACTCGCATAGGCGTGTCTTTGGGAAATATACCGTTTTTAAATAATACATAAATTACTTTTTAACTTGTTGACTTGCAGTTTGTGACGTTACCGACGATCGTACGACCTTACCGGCATTGCAGTCTTTTCACATTTCTTATACTTTTCTCTAGCAGTCCAAAGCAAAAGTACGCGAGTGATTAGAATCGGCTGATTAAGATGAAGACCATTGGGATAATAAGCCATTGGGCCGAGGGGGCAGAGCGTCGAATTTCATCGGTAATATTCTTGTCGAACGATTAAACTATCACTATTTACGTTTTTCTCTTGCGCAAGATTTTAATAATGGGTTGCATTAAAAAGAAGAATAATAATAATATAAATGGACAAAAGGATGCATAGGATGACATTCGACGTCCGCGGAGAATCATGCATATGTGGCACAAAGCATCGTTTTCTAAGCAGCGAGTACAAACAGTAAACGCACAAGTTTCCAAAGTTAAAAAGAGCGAATGATGGGTTGCACACGGTTATCTGTTAACGAACGTCAAACGAACCTTGAAAATTCCTCGATAGTATTTATTTCTCAGGAGGCCTGACCGCGTTATAATTCTTAACGATTAGCACCAGTAGCAGTTTCATACGGAAGGTGCATTCGTTACCGAACTTGACCTACAACCTCGATACAGTCAGCTGTTTCAAATAAGAAAACTCATACGCGTAACGTCGCGCTAGTGTAGGAACAGTAAAAAATCGAGTGGTAGATTTCGGATTAAAGAACACGGGCACATGGAAGACCGAGTGAGTTTTACGGGGGAAATTGCCCCATCTCGTTCCTTCCCGCCCCTTCATCGTCCCCCGCCAATGAATCTCGGCGGGAGCTTAGCGGGCTATTTATCCCGGGTCTCTCGCTCTTTTGCGTCGTGTTGCTCGATTTGGGTGTGTGGGGTGCTGGCGAAGGGGCCGGGAGGGGAGCAGAATTTGCGGAATGTCCGAGGCTTGGAAACCCGTTCGTCCGGTTTTTTAATTGCAAAGGAGGATTCGCCGGCGAGGAGGTAACGCGTCCCCGTCGCTACGAGAACGAAAGAGAGAGCAAGAGGCCGCGCGACTGGAGGAGCTTCGAGATTAAAGTAAAAGTGTGGTGGCTCTGCTTTTTCCGTTTTTTTTTTTTTTCTCTTTCTTTTTTCTTTTTTCTCTCCTTTGCGCTTTCCACGCAGATTTACGCGTAATCGTTTCGCAAAGTAACGTTCGCGCTTTTGTCGCACTTTCCACGGACTAACTCTCCACGCGCTTAACTCGCGCCCTTACGTTTTCTTAGGGTTTCATCTGGCATCGGAGGATTTCAGCGAATTGCTAGAGTTATCGAGCAATTGTCTCGTGGTCGATCCTATAAAAGAGGTTCAAAGCTACTGAATTAAGAACTTATAAAGAAGGAATTATAAAGGTACTAAGATACTGCCTTCGTATATCGCCTTACAACTTTGCGTATTTTTTTGGAATAAATCAACCTCTGGGATATTACAGACGTATACTTAAAATGATAAGGGGGGCAACGTTACGGTAGCCAAGTAAACTTAGCTGTTTTATATGCGGTTTATTGTGCGATATTCCAGCTAATCCAGTTCTCGGTAAAGACAGAAATTTTGCATTTTCTTACAATTCGCGCGATTTTTACGAAGAAAATGTTTAGAAAATTGAATGTAATTATATTTTATAGGAGGAAGTAGAATTTTTGATTTGTTCGATTCGACGTTTCGCGCCACTTACGTTGTTACTCGGCAACTCGCGGAATATACATAAATTGCGCAAGAATTTAATGCTCTGCGTCCTAATTTATTTTATGCATAGTATGTTTCTATTATGTAGTATTTATTCGTAAAATTACTTTTAAATCATTGCTTGTAGGTATTACTTAATTCAAGTAATACTTCCACGATACAAAATAACGAATAAAAAAAACATACGTCTTCGTAGATTATTAAATCATTAATTATTTGATCAATTTAATATTTCTAACGTATAAAGTTATTCTTAATATTGAGAACTTTCATAATAATTCTAAATTTGTTGAAAGAATTCTATAAGATGTAATAATTAATAATACGAATAAACGTAATTCTCCTTCTTTACAAAAGTAGTCTTCTTAATAAAAATATTAATAAGAATTGTGTTAAAACAAGTAATTATTTCTACAACTTCGGTAAGTAAATTGTCATTGTTACCGAATTAATGTGACAGATTACAAATTTTATTTGAAAGTACACTTTTGACTGTCATCCCTGACACGTGTGTCACAAAAATTAATCTACATAAAAATTAAGACATATTTTAAAATATAATTATGAATAAAGAAGAGCATTCTTATATAAAATACTTTTAAATGTATAAAAGAAAAATTACTATAACCTCGAGAGATTATGAAATAATTATTTTGTTATATGATGATTATTAATTCGGAAGCTGTGTACCTTTTATTGATTTATTTGGTCTCTCACTCTCCCTCTCTCTCTCTCTCTCTCTCTCTCTCACTCTCTCTTATATATATTAGCATTATGAATGCCAAAATCGCAATATTGAGCGTGAAATATTTGCTTAAGTAAATAGTCAGCGTCTGTTTGTATTTTGCAGTTTATCGTTCTTGACTTATGCGATTTATATGTTTAATTATTTTATGCAATTATTTCAATTATCCTTCTATTAAAATTCATAAAATGACGTTTTCATTCATTTTTTTTTACTAAATTAAGTTCAAATAATTCGGCACAAGTCTGGTTCTGATTACTTATACGTGTTACTTTAAATGAATTATTTGAAAGAAATTATTTTTTTATTAAAGGAAACACATCGTAATAGAAACACGATAAATAGAATTTAAATGCAAATCCTTTGTTTGCACATATTTTCGAAATACAAAAATTTTCGAAGATGAAAAGGAATTTACAATTTTATAAAGTATTAAATAAATATTTATACTTTCAAATTGATGCAATATGCCTAAAAAATGTAAAGGTTCTATCGAAAAATGCGGGCAGTGTTTAATCATTCGACTACCGACAATGTAACGGATGTTCTAATACGAAAAAAAGTTACGTAAAAGAAAAATTGATGTTGATTAATTCTAAACGACAAAAACACGATGTACTTTTTAAATACAAGTAAAAAATTCGTAAATAAAAACAAATTAATCTTAAATTCGCACAACCCAATTTACGTAAGCGTAAACGTTTGATGAGTAAAATAATATTTTTCGCTTGTCATATCAATGTGCTCAAGTTAGTTTAGCATTTTACATTAGGAAGAAAACTTATTCGTAACCGGAGAATACTAATTTTTTATTCGAACGCATTAAAACGAGTACCTTTGCGAAAAGAATAGTAGTATCTGGTAAATTGACTCAAAAGGAAGCAAGCAATACTTTCTAAGTAGATTGCGTCTGCGTTACTTGCAAATAATCGGTGTACATTATCCGCGAGTGATGTACTCGTGAAGCTAATTCCCTTTCGCCAGAATATACGTAACACATTTCTGTTGTTGCATGGATTTGCTTACGCATACATTATTTTAAACGTTTGTTGTATTCTAATCTTTCGTAATCTCTTTCTACGGATGTAAGAGGCTTATTAAAGCTAAGAATGATTTTACAAAATTTATGTGAACTTTTTGCTTATGGTTATAGATGACGTATTGTTTTCAAAGTGATTTGCTTATTTCAAAAAAAGGGGCACATATATATATATATATATATATATATATATTTTTTTTTTTTTGATCAATGGAAAGGGAAGTACTATGGAGGTAAATTAACGTTGAAGTTGATTAGTTTTAGTTGTAAGTACAATTATAATTACCTTATGTAAGCGATTATTCCATCAATTATCTTTATAAAATGCTTTAGGACGCTTATATGAATATATGATGAAACTTTTCATTTTTTACATACAAAATGTATTCTGTGCTAACAGTATTTCTATACATTATGTATAAGTATGTAAGTATATGTAAGTAATTTATGTAAGTAAATTGTAAGGAAAAATCTTAATATCTAATTATTAAAACGTGACTAATCGATGAGCTTTAGCTTTAAATTCACATAAAATGTTTATTATTGTTTCGACATTGACGGTTCTTTATATCTTTATTAAATTAAATTTTATACTATACCTGTAATAACGATGTTATCGTTCTCTTGTTTACAGTAATTTTTGTGCACACGGTCAATTTTCTTTTTGTATCCTGCAGAAAGAAACAGGAATTATAGTACTTCAATTTAATCGTTTCGATTTTAAGGTACTATATACTAGGGTGATGGTCTGGAGAACTCGAACTTTTTATTGCAGTTCCAATCAATAAGATCTTATAACAGTCGATTAAATTTATTGAGCAAGTATCGTATTATACTACTCGTACTGAAATATAGATGTTTTTGTATAATTAAACTATTCACATAAAATAATTTCTTCTTTTATGAGAACTTATTTAACAAGGTTAAATGTTTTTAAAAAAATAATATTTTCTATTTTATTAATTTAATTAATAGGCACAGGATCAAGCAGAGAAAGGAGCATCAGAAACGATCCATATTACAAGGAAATCGACTATATTCTCATACGTAACACATTGTCTTACTAATATTTTTCATATTTCTATTTTTAATTTTCAATCAGAATTATCGATTATTAATAGAACTTTCATAATTAAAAAAGTGTGGGGTGTCTTCTGTAAACGGATTACCTCGGATCGAGATTAAAAGCAATTTTGATATATTTGTGCAAATTAATTATATAACAGTCTTTTTTAAGTAGATTTATGCTTACGAAATACTCTATAATTTACTTACAATGTACTTCATAAAAAATTATTTGTATATTTTAGCAAATTTTTTTTATATCATTTTTTTCTATTTAGAAATATTAAACAGACTTGTGAAATTTTGTAAATTCTATATAGTAGAATGGAATTTTTATTAATTATTACTTGTGAACATTATACCTAAAACTACAGTTGTATTACATCCTAAGGCAATTAATCTTAAAAATTATTTGCTTGTAAATATCCCAAGAAAATGCATTTTAAATTGAGTTACTATACATAAAACTTTTAATAACGTAAAATATTTTCAACTATAATCTTAATCCTCTCAATAATTTTATTATTCCAATCCAATTTTCTAAAGGTTTATATAATCGGCTATAAATACTTCACAATTATAGTTGCTTATAATAAAATATATTCTTGATTATAATATATTATTATGTATTAAATACTAAATTTTGATACAGTATAATATTTTTTCAACTTGTTGAGAAACCTACAGCAATTTCGAATCTTAGAGAGGTAAACTGCAACTTAGAATTAATTCCCTTGCAAAATAAAAAAAATCAATTTTATAAATATAGCACTTTTTAATTAAATACACACTCGTTCTCTCGTTGAAATTGTAAAATATTATAATAAAGCGTAAGAAAATAAAACGTTAACGAGAAATAAATTCTATTTAATTTTATTTATATTTAAAAGTATTAGATGAATTACGTGTTTTCGTAACTTTAGTGCGCAAAGAAAACATTCAAATTTTTTAAATTAAATATCGTAATTGTAGGAACTATTCATAAATTGATAAAAATGTGACCCTATAAAAAAGTTTAATTACAAATGAATGTGTAAACAAATCAGACAGTTATTCATCTGCTATATATATATATATATATATATATATATATATTTTTTTTTTCTTTTTTTAAATGAATATTTCAATATTTCAATTAAATATATATCACGTATATGTTGTATTTAAATCGATACCATATGTATTCAAGTAAATATTCATCCAAAGAGTACCATCTAAAAAATTTGAAAATTATGAAAATTATGAAAATTGTTGAAATTCTTATTTTAAGTAATTATTAAAAGCTGTATTTTAAATGTAAATTGTTAAACATCCAATAATTATCCACAAACAATCTAGCGATAATAATTATAATTGCAGATGTGATATAACAATTTATTCAAACGTATAATTTAAAACGTGTGGAAACATACATTCACATTATAAGAAAAATTTTTAATTTGTAAAACATTATTTCAAAAAATCTATTATCGATGGCTCAAACGGCTTATGAAATTATTTGAATTTTCATTTTAATGAATAAAATAATGTTTTAAGCACAGTACGGCAGTCTAATGTACTTCTAATGTACGTAGTTCGAAGAGTTGGCTTATGTACGTACACAAGTCTCGTTAAAGATATCATTTACTTTTGAACATGGCAATGGATAAAAAATTGTATTTGGTCGTAAGAAACTTGAAATGGAAAATACAAATACGGTATATTTATTAAACTCCCTCCAAATGTTAGGTCGTGAATTATTTAAATATATTACGATATTATTTAAATATCGTAAATTGTATTAAATATTATGTGTGAACTTGGCTTATCTTATGAAATTGAAGTCGGTGCTTCGAATTAATATGTTCGAAATAACTTCTTGGTTTTATTCGGCATTTTTGCTCGGTGAACGTCGCGTAATTTCAAAAAATTTGTATGAATTTGTCATAAGATATGTAATGTTATTGTCAAAATGTTCGAATCGATGTACATAGATCTCTTTATAATAGTTATCCAAGATGCCTTTTTCCTTCTTGTTTCTTCAAGTACGTGCTTTATGACATAGAGCATACATAAATAATTAATCATGAATTAATTACATAATTTAATGCCGTTAATGAATAATAGTGGTCATTACTTATTATTTTACGTAACTTTTCATTTGAAGAAAATGGCAGGTTTCAGTGTCTGCAACGCTTCTCCGTATTTGCAGTAGAAAGTCGTAATGTATTTAAAGTAACAAATCACAGAGCTAAGCTGAAAATATTATAATCGCGTATGATACAAACGATGATGATGATTGTGTATAAGTGCGTATGTAACGTGTACTGTCTATCCACTCATTAGTACGTAAAAATAAACGTTGCCCTATCTTTTGATCATTCTAGGGTTATTTTCTAAACTTTTCGGAATTGCATATTTTGAGGATTTAATTATAACTCCGTTGAAGATTAATCTTTATGATTTTCGGCGAAAATTTTTATAAGTTAATTATTTATTGATAAAAGTATTTCAATTTTTAATATATTTTTACTTAATCACTGATTTAAAAATCCTTATGAGTTAATGTAAGTCATAAATAATGATACTGGGGTACCGCGAGAAACATATTTATAAATTAAACTTGATAAATTATTAGTAATTACAAGTTTGAACATTAAAGGGACAAGATTTTAGAATTTATAACATATACATTTTTAAGAAACGGTAGGACAAGAATTTGATCTCATTTGTTATACACATGAATTCGTAAAAGTTTGTCTTTTACAAATTTAATTTCGCATACTTTAGAAATGTTGTGCATAAGTTATTATTCGTGTCATGCTCATATTTTGAAACAGGACCACCATTCTATTTAAAATGGATTTTTTTCATTATCATTTGCTGCTTATAACAAGTTTTGATAACGAAACTTGTGCAAGTGGATAGTGGTAGAATATATTTTGAAGTATATTTATGACACGTAACATTTCAGTATAAATGACAAGAAAAACCATTTTTTATCAAGTCGTAGAAAAGTATTTTTCTTGAATTTAAGAAATGATTTCGTTTTTTTTCTGATGAATATTCTGTGAAATATACGCGAAGGATTGGATAATTCTTCGAATAATTAAATTGTGCCAGCATAATGTATAACAGCCGTTAGGATTCAAATATCCGTTTTAAAATCATTAAAACTTGTAATGTTATGTAATTAACTCGTTGATTTAGAGTGTGAATATTGGTCGAAGTAATGATGAACTGAGATCTAAGTTTGCGATATGTGCGTGACGGAAAACTTATTATAGCGGATGTATTCACGCTGAGTAAATGCAGTTTTCAAGCAAAATTAATGAAACTGTCACGAGTTCTTTTCGAATATCGTTTAATTTAGTACTGCAACTATTAATCAGCTTCGTTGCTGCATGGATTCCATATATCTAATATAAAAATATCGACCAATTATAAATTAATTATACGAACTTTACACATGAAAATGAACATTGACTTTATTTGATAAGATAATTTGGATAATCGTCGTAATTTAATAAATAACCAGTAAGAAATATTAGTTAAGATTTTTCGTAGGTAAATCCAACTGTGCGTTGCCGTGTATCGTGAAAAAAATGTAGTCAGATGAATGTCAGGTAGTACGATCAATTTTGTTAAATTTAGTATTTAACTACTCGAAAAGCAGTTGTTTATAACTGTTCGTAACTTTGCGTGCATAAATGACTGATAGTCAAGAAGTAATTGGTCAGGATTTAAATTTGAATTGTAATCTAAAAAATTGAAGCAATCATAAATCAGAAAATATAGCACGAAAGACGTTAATTTGTAATCAAGGATAAATAAGTTAAAATAGTCGAATACAATCTGTTCGCAGTATCAGTCGAAAACACATAAAAGGCAGTCGCTTTTATAAATTTGTAATTACAATTTGTCTTAATACGATTCTCTTTCACTGTAGGTGTAATTTGATTACCAATTTAAGACTCACCATAGCTGTAAAAACACCGGCTTTTCGATCGCATCTTACACAATAATTTACGTTATTCAACCGTCATCGAAGAATCCAGCGGCAAAAACCAAGTCCCAACTGCGCTCTTGAACAATGTTGAGTCGCGCTCTGGTGCGAGTTTTTGCGTACCTCGATGATAATTTGCAACGCGAACCAGTTTTGTGAAAATGGACATACGCACGGTTGTTGCCGTAATGCAACATGTATGCGTCCGAGCATAAGTACGATATCGTAAGTGCTTGTGCTTTCAGTGACAACAAAAATGGAAACGACTGCTTTTATTACGTATCGGCAGGTTCGATGTTCGATTTTTTATAATTATGTAAAAGTAGATGAGGGTTTTTTTTTTTTTTTTTTTTTTTTTTTTTTTTTTTTTTTTTTTTTTTCCTTCTTCGCTGGGTAGGTAATATCTTTATTCGAGTGTCACTTTTTTCCCCTCAGCGTGTCATTAGCTTATAATTGGATTAAGTCAAGAAGAAACAATTGAGTTGTTATTAATATTCTTGTATTCTTGTAGCGATTACCTTGATAAATTAACAGAATAAGAAACTGTTACTTAATTGCGACGTCTCAATGGCTAGCTGGCAATATAAGTATTTGAATAACGTCTCGTTATTCTGAGCTGTACGTCTCATCAAGTCGATCGTCAAGACTATTAATAATAAAATTTAAATGATTTATGTTGAAATCAATACGAACGTCAAATGACTCGGCAGGATTTCCTTGTTGTTGGCTAACGCGCCGATGTTCCGAAATGAAATTTGGAAATTATTTTAGACCAATTTCGCCAGATTTGGAATTTGGGAATTGTTTATCGAAGCGCCCAGGCACGTATTTCTTTTAAATGGATCGAATACAACAATATAACAGGAGTGTTGCATTGCGTGAGCAGCTTTTCAATTCAAAGGGATTTGATTCGAACGTGGATCGAAATTTACGTAGAAAAGCAATTTGATTAAAATATCGCCTTTAAAATTGTCAATAATTTCACTTTGAATCGCACTTTAAGGAGCTCAAATGGAAATAAATTGTAGCTTTATTTGTGAGCCAAGAACAGCTGTTTATTCGTCCGTAACTAATCCATGTGTATTAACAATCGATGTTAAACGGAATCAAAGACCTTCATTTTTGGTTCGACATGATTGGATCCATGACAAAGGAGTAAGTAGTTTGTATTAGCGAACGATAATAATTAAAATGGAAAACAATGAAAGGTAACGCAATTTCTGCGCACCGTCCGCTAGGTTATGTGCTAGTGGCACATTACGCATATACTTTACATTCGCGAGCACTAGCATACGATGGTTACGCAAGTAGTATCTCGAAAGCAAAAGAAAGTTAGCGAAATATAGGTGAATGGTACGAGCCGGTTGGCAAAGTGTGCACCAGGAGATAGACGCTCGGCGAGTGAGAAAAAGCAGGGCATAGACACTGCGAAACATTCTGATGTGCAAAGCGAAGGGAGATAAAATACGAACAAAGGCGACTGAACGGGAAGCGAAGTAATAGGTAGCGAGTACGGCTCCGGTACAACTTTGATGATAAACCGAATTCTTTTTGCGAAATAGTATATAAAATGGGACCGAATGATGGAAGCTCGTTGGGCAATTCGGAATATTAGGCGTATAATAAAGAATTTGCTGGCGCGATAAAGCGCCGACTAGCGATGGGGCATTACTGCAATTGCTATTATTTAAGCCAAGTTGAAAACGAAAGTTATTTTCAAGTGAAAAAATAACCTGGGTAATGTACTCGAGCACTCATTATGTTTTCCGTGGAACACGTTGTTGTCGCCACAGCTCTTGTATTTGACGAATCGTACCATAATACAAAAGCGATAACAGTAATGAAAGCACAGTCGAGATTTAAGAATAGTTACGTTTTTCAAGAAACGAGATTAATGAACTACTAATACCGATAGATCCATTTTTAGAAAGGGAAATACGAATTTGCCGTTTAATTTATATATAATAATGCCGTCACTCAAACGCGATAGGATTCAAGCAAATCATTGATCGGTTTTGTGTCACGGATTTAAATATTGCTTTTAAGAGTATTTGTGGTGTGATTCGTTAATATGAATGCCAAAAGTTAGGCAAGTAAATTACACGGCAACTTGCATTTCTTTGCCGGCTTATTTCTTGAATTTGAGTTACGTTAATTTGATTCACGTTAATCGCGTTAATCGCATTAGTCCGCCACTCGGCCCTGGCGGAATAACTTGACACCTATACTTTTAACGAAAGTCGGACTTCTCGTAAAAATAACACAATTTAAAAAGAATCTTGAAAAGGCATGGATAATTCTGGATCAACTCGCTCGCTCTGACCCGCGAAGATCCGTCTTAGACTCCACTTTCCTAAATCCAAATTAGTCCAGAGCAGCGCCGCACCCCTTGGGTGTGGGGTGCCTCTTGCGCGGAAGGTTCTCAGACCCTTCTCGATTCTTCAAGAGTCATTACGCGAGTGCCGATTGCCCGTAATGAACGAGCGACCGCGAGCGAAAGTATAATGTTAAAGTACAATGGACTTTGTTGCGCGTTACGCAATATGGCGAAGCCTCTGGTAATCTACGCAGGAGGCACTTCTGGCGACTCCCGTTTTTCGTTTCGATTTGCGAAAATCGGAAAAACCAGCGGAATGCGAAGCGGCGGGCGATGCGTTTTTTTCATTTGACGTTCGTTTGGTGTACAAGCGTTTGCGAATAAAAATCGAAGCTTTGAAGCCATGCGTCTCTTACTGCAGTTATCAGCTCAATACTGTACTACTTGATCAATCGTTGGCTCGGACCAATATTTACTCATAAAAATAAATAGATGAAACGTAACCGAAGCTAGCAAACTCTTTAGATTAAGAATAATCGTTATATATCGTGCACGCGAAGATATAACTAGCCGTAAAATGTAGCCGTTGGTTACATTGCGAAATAAACTTCAATTCCATATGCTTTTATAATTCTTTATTATGAATATTATCGGGAGCTAATTAATTTTCTGACAAAATAAGCTTAAATGCAAATGTCGAGATTGCAAGCGCTATTTTTTGTCTTGAAATTTGCTTTAAAATTTCTTTCATTCCAAAAACATGAATACACGATGCTTTTAGGGTAATTGAAAGTACAACATTATGGATGCTTTAATTGTGGTAGTTTAGATGACCTTCTTTACGAGACACAACTCTCGCCGAGCCTCTCGCATACGGTGTGAATATGCCATTTAATATGTTTAAAGGCGAGTTTAAACTTAATGATGGCTCGTTTATTCGTGTATACTCGTGTACTACGAAAAACTATGTAACTTAAATCTGTTACACTTTACATTGTTCGTGGTGTGGATTCACGTGTGCATGCCTCTAGCGACATATGCGCGGCTTGCGCAAGAAAAAAGGCTTGCGTTTCCTAAGCAGATTACGTACGACTCTTCCTGATAATGCATAAGTCTACTTATGCATTGTCACGATGTACCAAATGCTATAGATATATTAAATGGACGAATACATTATTAGACGATTTAGTCACGATAAATCGTCATACATAAATAACACGAAATATGTTATGTATTCATCTATAACATTGTGAATTGAAAATGGTCTTTCATATTTGATTGAGATATGAGAAAATGCGACCAAACGTTTAAGCTTATCGACTTCATACAGTATAATGTATGCATATTTAATTGCTTTAATTGCTTTAATTGCTTTAATTGCTTGGAAAAAACAAATTAGTATTCAGAACCGCCAACGTATTTACCAACGATAAATACATTAACGTTCAACAAATGTGAATACTGAGCTTTTGAATAATTTATTAACATAAACACTACGCAGAATACACGCAAGACGCATTCTCTGAGAATTATCAATTTGTAATGATTCGATCGCTTCTGTCGACGTTAATTGGCAAATACCGATAATTTTATTTCGATACCTGCAATAACTAAAAAAGAATCCAACCAACATTGACGTTGTATTACATGTACCTTACACCGTAAATCACCGTGGATAACGCTAAAGTTACACACATCTCACTTAGTAGCTTACGGTTCCTGATACACATGTCGACCTGTTTGCGCTTTATAATTTGCTTTTTAGGTCACCGTTGGCAAAATCAAACTCGGTCAGAAATTTTCCGTGGTGTGCTTTAACCTTGCAGTGGATCCTTACATGGCGGGTGATGTTGCGTTGAGTGCTACAGACTCAGGTATGGTTAGTTGATTGCGCGCGTAGGGATGGGCAGGGAATCGACGTAGCCGACGATTTACCTTATTGTGATTTACCTTATTTGAATAAGACAAGCGGGACGGAGATGGATATAAGAAGGAGGAACGAATCAGCGCAATGACTGCATTATAAATGGTGCACCAGAGACTTTGATTTTTTGATACCGAAGAATTAAGGGGGGTAATATTTTGGCTTTTAGAGTCTTATTAAAAAGTGTAACCGTATCGGCCATTGATCATTGGTAATCAATGGATGTTGCAATTTAAATACTGTACAGTCATTATTTACAAGGCCATGAAAACATCTGACGAGAAAAAGGGAACGAGTATTTCATGAAGCATTTCAATTGGTCGTCGGTCCTAATGAACGCGCAGAATCTCCTCGCGGGCGTCCTCTTTGTTTCTCTACCTTTCGATCTCGACGCAACGTCGAGCTGCTCGAGGAGTGCGAGCCGATAGCTAAGATATACAGGAGCGAACGCCATGGGGAAGTACTTTTTCGACTATATTTATCTGGGGCGAACGCGGATTACGTGAAATAACGCGTGAATGCAGGGGCGCCATTATCGGAAGGGGGTGGTGGGTTCGGAACTACGACAAAAGCAGCAGCAACGGCGAAGGTACGTGTGATTGGCATACCTGAGAGAGCCTGAGAGAGCCTGAGAGAGCCTGTAAAGATGATAAATGTCGTTTTTACGCGCGATAAAGTGCATATAATTGCAAGTATTTTAAGAGACTGTCGTTATTATTGTACTCTTTTTATTTATTGCGTCTCGAGCCACTCACTTACGATGATTGTGGCGCTTATTGGAATAATTACATATGGTCGTTTGTAAAATATTCTTGCCAACGCTTCTTCAAGTTCGTTATGGGAGAAATAAATTGAAAACACAAAATGGGAGGAGCAAACAATTTTAATTTATTTATACCTGGCGTCACGTATTTGTGAAGTAGTCGTCAAATTAAACTTATTTTATTCGTTCGATATCCTTTGGCTATGTGCATGTACTATTAATCTATTTTACTTTAAAGTGGCTGACTCGTATCGCTCTTTCATAATATTTACTTATATTTAATATTCCGTATAGCGGACAATGTAAGTTAAAAGTGCAATTTTAATCGTTCATTAAATATAAACACTAAACTACAATGTAAACCTGATTATTTGAGCAGTGTTGACAAACTTCACTTATTGCTCTATAAATGTATCCATACAAAAACACCGTTGTTTCGCAATAATTAAACAAGAAAGACGTTAAATGCACAAAATGAAATTGAAATTAGCTTACACATGCGGGTGTATTTGTAACGATTAAATAACCGCGAAAAATTGTACAATAGTAAATTGAATTTATTTTCAGTGCGAATCGAGAGACGCTAGTTCTCTACACGTATGTATTAACTCGTTCTCAACTTGAAAAAGGAAAAGTAATGGCATTCTCTATACACCTTCTTACCAAGTTCCCTTGCTGTACTATTTTCTGTATATAATTTGGAAGACCTCGGTTGAAGAGAACTTCAACTGACCCCTTTCTTTTAAATTAGTCGCCACCCCGGCTGTGATGGTCAGTGATTTTTCAGTGACATTTCAATTGAAGGAATTGAAGGAATTGAAGGAAATGTAAAAACTATAAAATTATCGAGGTATATTCAGTTGCAATCAGTGAATGTTTAAAACAATTTTTGTTTGATCATCTATTCCAATGAACTCTGACTCACTTGATAATTTCATCGTCGCTTGGTGTTTAATACAAAAAATAAGATTTGTATTTAACACGTACTTACTGTTTTATCGCTTTATGTGCTCATGTATTCGGTGTTTAAAAATGCTTTACAGTTTTATCAATTAGCTCTGCAGTATATTTCCGTCCTTGTTTTATTAATGGGTAACTTTTTACTCATCGTTCCCCGAAATCTTATCTTAAAACTCATTATCATCCCCAATGGTGTAACAGGTAGTTTCGGTCGTCAAAATGAAAAAGAGAGATCTCCTCGCTCTCCTTCATAACGCCTCGTGCAACTGCGAGAGAGAGAGAGAGAGAGAGAGAGAGAGAGAGAGAGAGAGAGCGAAGGAGAGTCGCCTTACAACCGTTAGGGATATTCAAGAACCGAGTGAAGTCAAAGGAAGTCGAAGGAGAAACCTCAAACTATTTTAATTGTAAGAGTGACGCGAAGGAGCAGCTACCGAATTGTGTAACGTGCTTATCTTGTTGTATCGGTGATAATTATAATTATTGCGAGTCGGACAGAGTATTATTACGTAACTTGTACATTTTTATATATTTTTTACTTTTGTTACTAGAAATTGCATTTGATTTAATGAATATCGAAGTCAGTTGTTGTCATTTTTAAATAATGCATTCAAGATTGAGAGTATTAATTTTCTTCGCGAAAAGAAATATGTTTAAAATTAATGATTGGTTTGTTTGCAAAACAGCGATACTAAAGCAAATTAAATTGCAGTAATTATGTAAATTACTTCAAGTTTTTCACTTATAATTAGTAGTAATCGATGCTTTATGTTATTTTCATTGCGTTGTCTCAAAACAGATTTATATAGTTTTCGTAAGAAATTCCAATGCAAATGGTTGGTATAAAAATTTGATGTATTTAAATTATGATCAATTTATCTTTTAATTGATTTCAAGTTATTTGAAAGACTTTTCAATTCACACAGATGAAATTATTTTTATTTTATGTGTGTGGTTAACGGAGAGCCATTAAATTTTTTTTTTTTTTTTTTTTTTTTTTTTTTTTTTTTTTTTTTTTTTTTTTTTTTTTTTTTAATGCTTACAGAACGTGGTTAAAAGACACGAGAATTTCACTTGAATTTTCTTGAATTAATTTTTTCGTTATCGAGAAGAAACGTACAGAAGATCATTTGATAATTTGATT
Organism: Wiebesia pumilae; assembly: GCA_018907045.1. Taxonomy (NCBI): domain Eukaryota; kingdom Metazoa; phylum Arthropoda; class Insecta; order Hymenoptera; family Agaonidae; genus Wiebesia; species Wiebesia pumilae. The sequence goes on from JACCHZ010000127.1 coordinate 8,120,193, forward strand.
ACGTTCGAATGAACAATTTCATTTTTTTCGGACAAATTTGAACAAGTAATAAAAATAGTCAAAATATTGTGGTAATCCTTTTGAAAATATAGTTGCGTGGAATTATATTCTTGAAACTGTGATTAACTAAATTTTTACAAGCAATGAATCTGGATATTTTGTTGAATTCAATAGGTATATATAAAAAGAAAAATCTTTTAAAACAATGAGAAAAAAGGAATTTGTTACATTAAAGCAAGAATAAACTTGATGCATATAATTATATTTACTTATTTGTAATTTATTGTCGTATAAATATGTTTATTTGTAATTGTTTATTTATGTAAATATTTGCACGACAGTCTGTCGAGAAATATAAATTTAAAGAAAACAATTAATTTTGGTCATTTTTAATTATATCATCACAAAATGAAATTTATAATCTTTATCGTGGAGTTTTAAATTTGTTTAAGAATTAAATAATAATATATACATAATATTTTTTATGAATTCATTAGATTTTATTACTTACTTATTATTTATTATTTCAATTAAAATCAAATATTTAATGTTTTATTATTGTTGTTAACCTACTCTATACAGTAAAATATAATATTATAAATATCAAAACATCAATGCGTACATATATATTCCACGGTAAACAATACCAACTGCATAATGCACAAACCATGTACGATAGAGTAGTACACATTGTACGGAATATTTTCAAATTAATAATATTTTATATTTACTTCAATAAAATCAGTTGGCTGCGATATATAGTCAGCGTTTATTCATACGACGCAAACTAATTAATGTCTTTGAATTTTTTCTTCTTTGTAAGAAAAATTATTTAACGGCGTTACACTATTTATTGTACTTTTTTATTGTAGATAATTCGTATGTCTCTGAAATATTGTGAATAATTTAGTAATTAATCTTTGATACGTATATACATTGCCACTTAATATAGTTTTTAAATAATTTTAGATTGCTATCTATAAGGTGATTTAATATAATGTTTTCACGTGACGCTTACTTTATGGCAAAAACTTATGCGACACCGTAAATCTATTTTATATCTCACAAATCTCCATTTTCTGTTGGAATGAATTTTTATAAACTTGATGCGTGCAGAAGCCATTTACGTATTGCATTTACGTATGTTTACCAGTTTATGATGATATACAAGCAGTTACTCACAACTTTAGAACGTGATATTTTACACGTACTTCAATGTGAACTAATTAACGTCCTTACATTATATTACACGTGGAAAACCTTTGTAGCTATTATATATTAATAAATTAATATGCTTTAGTAGGTAATACTTCGTTGTGCATTACGAGTTCGAAGTTCGAACGAGTGATAACGATGTCACGATCAGCATATTAATAATACAATTTTTGTATGAAATATTTTTTCTCTCGACGGTTCGCGCCAACACGACGAGACATTTTAAATGCCACTGGTATTATTTTATTTAAAATAATAATTTCAATTATATCGATCGCAGGCGTCACGCTTTTGATTAAATGCTTCAAATAATCCATCATCGTTCTCCTCCACGATTGAGTATTGATTTAGTTGTTTTCGATCATTTATTTTCACCGATAGTAATATTGCTTTTATGCCTATTATCGAGTCCGTTTTGTATTATTACACGCGTCGCGAATATCGATCGCTTCCGTAGCTCCTATATCACTTCCCATCAACTGCTTGTGTATTAATACAACCCATCGACAAAACGATGCATCGTAGCAATTATATCAGACCGTATACATAACAGTTTATATTTAATACATAACAAATGCTTCCGAGTAACGATCGATTATAATGTATACAGTATAGCGCGTATAAGAAAAACACAAAGCAAATGCATCACATGAATAATTGCAATTTTGCAAACGATGAAAATCTATGAGTCGCACCTCACATTTAGAAATGTTATGGTTTTTCCTGTTATATATAATACGAAGATTATCTCTCCGTTACGGTGCTTTTTGCGCATCATCCTTCGCACTCGCGACGACAGACGCATACGCCTTCCTTACTGAGAGAGAGAGAGAGAGAGAGAGAGAGAGAGAGAGAGAGAGAGAGAGAGATGAGAACTCGGCAGAAGAGCACATAAAAGAAACAAGAAGATGAGGAAGAGAGGAAACCAGCCCACAGAGACCGAACTGCGTCTACCTCTCTTACGCTCGGCAGCTCTTGCCCAGCTCTTAAAACAGGTTCCTTGGCGCTCGGTTTGCACACCAGCGTACCAAACTCACCTTTATCTTCTGCGTCTTTACCTTCTTCTCGTTCTCTTTCTCACTACGTTCCCCCCCCCCTCCCAATCGCTCTCTCTCTCTCTCTCTCTCTCCATCTTCCTCCTTTTTCACTTCTCTCGGTATTACGCACCGCCTCTCCGTCGATCTTGTGCTGTGCCTTTGTGTGCAACTCCAGCATCCTCTAGATCCCTTTACTAGGCTCTTACTCTCTTTCTTTTGGACTAGCTTCTTTTATCATCATCAATACATTCCTCATCTGAGCCCTTCTTTTTTCTTGAATTATCTGTTTTGTAAAAATTTTCTTCGCTTCTCGTCCATTACCTGCCTTCTTTTTTGTTTTTTTTCTTCCTCCTCTTCTTCTTCTTCTTCTTCTAATTCTCACCCAGGTACTTTAACTCTTGTTTTTGCACGCTCAGGCTTGTCTCCTTTTACCTTTTACCGTATTAAAGTTAACACATATCTAAATCTTATATTAGTACTCGTTGAGTCAAAGTCAATCCAGTTTAACATTTTACCTCAAAAGCAATTATCTTATTCACTGATTTTGAAAAATGTCTTTGTGTACCAAATTGATGCACCAAATGTTTGCACGTTGGAGATGCACATTGCTGGAAACGTACGCATATGAAATATTATGTTTTTATTGTAAGATTACTCTCGGTAGAGCATCGATCATTGCATCAATGATAATTATGTATCAAAATTCTGGTTAACCGAATTGGATTAATTATCGCAATTTACAAATTTGACAGTATAGCTTTATCTCTTATTCGCAAATGTTATCGGACTTTACTTGCAATTAAATTGTAAAAAATATCGCTTATCTCGACCGCTTTATCGAAAAAGAATAAAGTTCACAGAGGAGGAATAATTTGATTTCGACTGTGGCTTGCGTCACGACGTGGCCGCGCACGTGTACCAGAGTTTGCCTCTGGTTTGGAACGTACTTTTTAAGGGTGAACAAACAAATTTAAAGCTAGAATATTGCTGCTACATTTGAAATTATAGACCATCTGCCGCTAAGTTAACAAAACAAAAAGTGCTGAGCGTCGAAGTGAAAGAAGCATCGGCTCTAACCAAAGACTAGCCGAGAGTAAAAATAAAAGCTAAAATCTGTTATTACTTTTAAAATATCCTATGAAATTCCGCGCCCGTCCAAGACGTCCATTCTTGCTTGCATCTACCGGTCGAGTTGTGGAACGTCTCCCGAGTTCGGAAGCGCCACGGACTCGGGATGGAGCTTTTAAATACACCCGTATGCTCGCCACCTGAGAGAAGCCATCCGTGGAATCCGAGCGAGGGTCCGATTCGTTCTGCAAAGAGGCCGGGGAATCGATTTATTTCAGTCTTTGGAGAATGGCATGACTGCGAACATCGCACCGTCTCAACTCCGGATAAAGCAAGACCGATGGATGCTGACTAGATAGGCTTACTACTCGTGCTTGGGATCGGACGCTACTTGTCCGCGCTTATGGTGGAGTCCGCGCTTATGGGGAAGACGAATTCGCCCGTCGAGTAATTGCACTTACGGGTGCAGACTGTGAATAATTCTACTTCTCCCACGTCGCTAACACGCACCTTACCATTCGCTGTGGTAAATGACTTTATTGCGCCTTTATTCGATAGCTAAGATTTCATTACCTTTCTTAATTGCTTTCCTATTTCGGTAAAGGCTCGGTGAAATTGTTTTGCTCCCAGATGGGTACCAAGAAGAGCACCAAGAAGGGCACCACGAAGGGCACGAAGTTACGTACGTTTATTGTTTTACTTCTCTATTAAAAACGTTTTTCGAGGGTGTAAACTTATTTGAAGCTGCTAATGTGATTTACGGAATGTCTGGTATTCTCTTTGGATTAAATACGTAAATTAAAGCGTCACTATACATCGCGAAATTACGAAGTATCCGAACGCAATGGGACAAAGATTTTTATGTAATTTTTTTTTAAAAGCAGCGCATAAATTATTCCGGTATTCCACAATATGCGCGTACGCCTATGGAATTGAAAGCGAATACTTTATCAATTTTAACAAAGTTCGACCAACTTCGCATATTACATTGTGCGTAAGCTCGTTAAACTTCTTGCGTCATTTCTATCGTACTATGCGTTAATTTCAAACGTGTTTTTGGAGTACAAGAATTTACATGCTAATATCACAAAACTAGATTTTGTATGGTCCAAGTATGTTGTGTTAATTCCATCGACACCATTCTCCAACGCGATAAGAGTATTTAATTATATTATAAAAAAAAAAAAAAAAAAAAAAAAAAAAAAGTAGACAAAATCGTTGTCGAACGCGATCGTGTACTCGTGATTCAAGAGATTCGCATCTTATCAGAATTACCGTACACTACTTAAGCATTATTTTGAGTAATTTTGATTGCCTCTTTGTAATTTATGTTTTTCTCTTTGTTTATTGGCGATGCACAAACGTAACCACTCGGTGCGAGTAACAAGCTACAGAGAATCGTCGGCTATTACCATTACAAATAGCGATTAAGGTAGAACCGAGGGGACGCGAGACCCTCTCTATTGATATTTATTATAATCGCGTGCAATGTTAATTATAATGCAAGAAACAACGAGTAAGCCAAATTACGAATCGTTTTTTACCTCAAATAGTTATTTCGATACCAGAGTCCTCTTGCTTGCTTACCTTTTTGTGTGATTGGTTCCGAATTTAACCAGCGATGAAATAAATAACTTTACAGGTGCGCTTCATTTAATAATCATTTGTATTTTTATGTTTCAGGTAAGTTTCAGTTGGGTTCGTCTTATAGACATTTTTAAAAAATGTTTTCAGCCCGTGGATTTAGTAAGTACAATAAATGCATTAGAAGCTAATTTAAAAGAGACTATAAATATGTTTTTTTGCGAAGGTAATGCAGTTGAAGAATACTCGCACGACTAACTGCAATGAAGTTTGTCAACGAAACTTCATTGCATGAAAACCCATCGAAACGTGGATACGGAGATCGACATTATCTTTAATACTCAAATTTGAAGAAAATGATATGAATTTTTATCGTAATAAAGACGTGCCCACAAAGAAATTTCAAAAATTTCTCAGTCAGTCCGTGGTTCGCCTAATAATGATTTTTCGAGTGCCCGACAATGCCAAAAGGTTTCGTGAACCATTTTAACATTTTAACCGCACAAATGAAACATTGCGAATACTTTAAAATTTAACCATCGATGACACCGCGAGCGGCTAACTTTGAACTTTCATTAAACAATTGCGGGTGGAAAAAGTTATTCGATCTCGCTCGTGAATTCAGCGGAAATTAACAATGAGACGCCATTTTCCTCCCTAGTCCTTATCAGCAGTCAGCGGTTGTTTTGCATGTCAGGAAGAGGAACGCACTGGGACCTCGGCCCGTCGAATTCCATACCTAGCTCGAGGGGTCTCTCGAAGCACACGAACCACACATGCACGAGCACGCGCACGCACACGCGCACGCACGCGCGCACGTCGCGGCAGAGTACAGAAGGTGGAGAGCGGTACTTGCAATTGACGTTTTCAGGTCGGCTAGTAGTAGGCAGGCATAGGCGACTACGAGAGTGAGAGAGAATGAGCCGCTGCTGGCCCTTCATTTTTTATCGCGGACTTTTTGCTCCATTCTCCATGCTCCCTCTCCCTCTCCCTCTCCCTCTCACTCGCCCTCGCCCTCTCATTCTCTCTTTGAGGCCTTTCGTTGGCAGCCTCTGCTGTGTGCGCCGCCGTACATGTAGTGCGAGGAACGCTCGACCTTTTTCTTTCTCCGATGCTCTTTCGTCGTGCAAGTCTCTATGTACCTACAACGAGAATATTCGGAGTGGAAAAATCGTGGTATCATTTTTTCTCTTTACTCTCTCTCTCTCTCTCTCTCTCTCTCTCTCTCTCTCTCTCTCTCTCTCTCTCTCTCTCTCTCTCTCTCCGTGTTTTTTATTCGACTTCGGTGAGATACCTCTTTACAACTACTATGAGAACCACTTAAGATACTTGTAACGTGTTATCCGGTTTATTTATTTGCTTCAGCGGCGACTAGGAATCCGGATGACTCGGTGATCTGTTGATGAGGTTTTTGATAAATGACTTTTAATTGCAACAATACTTTCTTATTACTTATCTATTCAATTATAATGCACTCCAACTCTACCGATAAGCGTAATTTGTTCTTCGTTGTTATTTTCTTTTCGTACCGCGTGTCCTATTATCGTATTATTATCGTAATCCTGTAACTAAAAGCATTCATCGTGATTCAACGCGAATGCTGTCGCGTATTAAATATTTGCGAAATTTGTGTTTACCGTCCTTAATGCGCAAAAAGGGAAGACCGAGCAGAAGAGTACGCGAAACACGTAATTTAAAAAAGTTGACGAAGAAGTTATCGCACTTAAGACTTAGATTACAATAAGGAGAGAAACAACAATATTCTTTGGGAATACAATCAATTCTTTTGTCCCCCTTGCATTCACCCGTTGTCTCTCGCCTACACGCATGCGCTCTTGTTCGTCCTTTTTTTTATCTTGTTTCGCTTCATGCCTTCCGTGCCGAAGACCATTTTTTCCGGGATTCCCCTCTATACCCTTCTGGTACTAATTTCCAACCTCCATCGCACGCGTGCGCGAGCTCACGCACACGCGCGCACACACGCGCCCACCTCCGCTCCGTGTTCTTCTGTTCCCTCGTTTCATAGCCTACGCACTAGGAACGTCCACAATGTGGTGACTGCGTACGGTAAGGAAGAGAGAGAGAGAGAGAGAGAGAGAGAGAGAGTAGTTCTCATTTTGAAACCGATATTTTTTTATGATAGATCTGTCCCATTTGGAGGAGTAGCGATGAACGATAGCACGGATTCTCATCCAGCGCCTCTGGACAAATTCACGTCCTTTCGTCTCTCGATTCACATTTTTTACGTGTGTCGACCATTAGGACGTGAGCTTATTCGTAAATGCGAAGGATGAACGTTTCGGCGGATGAGCTTCTCCACTCTTTTATATACAACGAGCGTATCTTTCGGAATAAAGGGATTTTCAGTTTTGGAAACTCCGAAGTATTTCGTATGCTAGTGACTTATTCGGGTCCTCTAAGTCCTAATCGTGTAATTGAGCTGAAAAAATACGTTTCGTCCTTTTACAAGGTACGTATTCCAAGCTTTCCCAGTAATACACGTCGAGAACCATTGTTCGCGGTTTAATTATATTCAGAGCTGCATTTGTCAGTGCAGAATTATGGTTAAGCTAGTGAAGCTGTTACGTCAAAAATGTAAAAAATTGGAATGCTGGCCGATCAAATGAAACTCCAGTCCTCAAAAGTCCAGCCCTGCGAAATTGTATTCACTGTTCTCCGAGAGTGAACGTTGGTAGAAAGAGTTCGTCTAATTCTGGTTGTTGCTGCGTTTGTTTTTTACCGTGAATTTTAAATCTACCACAAAATATTTTAATATTATACGCGTTTGAACTCGATCGCATTCTCCGGTTTCACGTGTGACGCCCTTCATTTTTCTCATTTTTCAAGAAAAACTTACAACTTGCAGCAGTCGATTGTATTTATTATTAAAATACCCTCGTACTTTTAGAGCGTTTCGTTTTTACGTAAACAGTTAAAACGGCGCGATTAAGTACTTGAATTTAATTTTTACGTCGGTAAGACGAAAAATTAAGAATGGAAAACTCCAAGAAATGCAACTTATGATCTGTAAAGAGATCGTTTTCGAGTTACTGTTCACGGAGGAAAAAGAGAAAGAAGGAAGAAAGAGCGGGAGAAACAAGAGAAAAGGACAAAGAGATACAGACAGAGAAGCTGTAGTCGGAGCATAGCAATAATATAACTTCTTTATGTACTATTATCTTTACAGCAGCGCGCGCGACTTACCGAGGAGTAGTAAAAAAAATATAAGCGTGTCCGGTTGAATCGCATCCACGGCCGCAAAGAGGAACCTTTACCTCTTCTTGCTCTCCCTCGTAGTTTAAACTACCCACAAACGATTTCATCTCATCTCTTCAACGCTATCCTGCGACGTCAACTCTTCGTCTACGCGTTTTCTGCTCCTTTTATTTCGTTCGAAGGATCTTGCGCTTTGTTGTATAATGTTTGTATGTGGTCCAGCTATCACCGATATATCCTTGTAGGTACTCAAATGTAAATAAAAATAATAATAAACTCGACAAGTGCCTGTATAATAAACCAAATAAAGGCCTAGAACGGGTGCCTTAAGAACAAGTCCAATGGTTTGCGGGAAAAACTCGTAAATCAGTATATGAATTATTTTTAGTTATACGATTGATTGTTCGTAATAGTTTTATCGACTCTGTTGAAAATTTTTCAATTTTATGACAAACAGAGCGATCGAAATTTAAATCGAAATACTGGCGCAACGTGTAAAATACATTTTTGACGATCCAAGATAATACCAACTCGTATTATTTGGCAATAACATTAAGAAGCTATTTTTTACGATAACGTTAACGTGAAATTAAATGAAATTACTAAATTACTAAATTACTAAATTATTAAATTACGCAACGTTAATTGTTAGTCGTATTTTTCTTCGTACAGGGTAAATAAATTTTTATTAAAATAAATACTGGTAATGATCCATGCAGCTTTTCATTGTGTACAAATCAATGCACATGATTATATATAAAGGATGATAGCGTGGAAAAAAATTGCACCGTTTAATTTTAAATAATTATTCGTTCGATTATTTTTTTGTCTACGTAAGGCGCTTTCGTAACTTTCATCGTTATCTTTAATTCAGAAAATAAAATAGGCTTATCAGTGCGGTGTAAAAGGGTAAGTAACAATATCGAGTCATTACATTTTGTACAGATGTGCATCTCAAGTCCAACAATAATAATAGTCTCCTGGTGCGCATTTTACCGTGTACAATGAAATAAATTTAGCAAGTACGATGTAAAACTATAACAAGTTCGGTTTAAGCGGAGCGCGGAAAGCAAATTGGAAAACAAATTGGAAAACGCTGTGTCGAATAGTTTTGCCCTCTCCGTGCATTGCGCACGAAACACAAGCATCGCTTAATTGGACTAAGAGTTACCCATCTTTTTCGATGACGCAGCGAACAAATCTCAATTTTCTGCGTTCCTTTGTCCATTACGTTTGCCCGTTGGTGCGTACAATGCCCATGAATTTGGAAATCGTCGGCGCGGCCCGTATTTTCGACCTTTCTGCACGAGACATCGAGGGGTGCGCATAAGCATCGGTAATTTCAAATTTCGAAATCGCGGAAGCATACCTGCCTCGGGTTGCTAATTTCGCTACGTATGCTAATTTTTTTCATCTTGCCGGAAACTCTGTCGAAGGAATTTTAAGCCTGAATGATAAGACGCGCATTGTCAAGCTAGAGGCCGTATCCTGGTAATCGTAAGGTTGGGCTCGTCGGTACTGGTGAGATTCGCGAGGTAAAGGTTCATTTCCTTCTTGACAATATTCGGATGACCTAACGTACCGTTGCACCATGCATCCACAGCTCAATTTATGTAATATTGTTTTCAATGTATTATAAATTTGAAATTTGAAGGGGCAGCACAGCCGTGTTGTAGACGCTAATTATAACGACAATCTTAATAAGGAAGATACGTCCAAGTTTGCGTCTACTTAGAATTACACTGCCATGTACCGTGTAATTCTTTTCGAACCCAACCGCTCGCAAATGATAAGCGGCAGTGCCACGAGATTACCGTAGCAAACCGTAGCAACTCGACAAAAGATCGTCGCTACCATGCGCGTGTATCCCCTTGGCTGGTTATTACATTCTTCGGCTGCTTTAGAGAAAAATCCGCGAATGATGTGTGCGTGAGCGGACGAGTAGTCGTAAGTTACGCGAGGGCCGATAGCCTTTGATGGATAAAAAGGATGTTCCCGAGCTCTCGCGAACATCCTTCTCCGGAGCAACCGAGACAAGTGCTAAAATATCGATAAGTGCTAGTGATAGGATATTTGAGGAGTCCGCTGACTCGAAGGGTAAAGAACGAGTACGTAATTACGGAGCGGATAACAAGTCTGCATTCGGTACGAGAGGTCCTCGAGCTGGAATCATGCTATTAGCGAAGTGTTTGTTAGCTCTTTTTTTTCTTTTTTCTTTTTTAATCACCTTCTCGATGCAGAGCGCGATGGCGTAATTACTTCGTAACGTTCTGCGGAGCTTTTGTTTTTAGCTTCGTGTTAATTACTTTAACCGATATCTCCGCTTTTTCAAAATTCAAAATAATTGTACATCTTTGTATATCGAACATCATATAGCGTATCGACGGTTACAAAGAAAATTGTATTTTAACCTTTTTAGAAATACTAGACTCTTCGAATATTACCGTATTCGAGAAATTAAACAAAGGCATTTCCCATAAATATTTTTTGCACTCGTTGTAATGTAGTTCTTCAAGGGGGGTCGGTGGTGGCGGCGGGTGGCGGGGGTGGGGTGGGGAAAAAAAAGGAAAACGTTTCTAAGTAGACTCAAGCGGTACTCCAGACGTAAGCCGAGTAATCGCTCTTACCGGAGATTTCCATTCGCTTGAGATTCGTATCTTACTTTTGAAGAAGGGTACCGGTAATAGGAGAGCAAGTTTTCTCTACGATATATCCATATAACGTCATAAGCACAACAATTGACCGTGAAATTACGTCTGCTTTGCTTTCGAATGTTCTATCGGCGTTTCTTTATACACTACTCGAAAGATTATTCTTATAGGATAAAGATGCGTACGACTCTCAAAATTTTATCGAAAATATATAATCGCAAGTTCTACCAAAAAGGTAGAGATGCCCTTGGACAACCTTTGACTTTTAATTGCAACGAATCGAAATATATTTTACCAATAATTTTACCAATAATTTTACCAGTAAGAATTTGAATTTGAGGCAACAAATTCTGATTTCCGATTAAATGAATATTTATCGAGAATATTATAGAGAATTAAAATACTCTGCTTCGTAATGTTTCATGCAAATTTCACGGAAACACTTATTAAACAGGTTCAATCTTGGAATAAATAGTCAAACAGATTCGAACGTTAATTACTCTAATGAAATTGAGTCAAGCAATTTGCAGAAACCGCTAGAAATTTTTTGCTCCTACACTGGAAGAAATAACGTTGCTTCGATTATTTCGTTGTTGACATTAGCCGATATACCCGATACGCCAGATTATATTTTACGGAATTATAGTAACCATGTATTTCTCGTGATTTCTCGAATGCGTTCCTTATTTCAGAGTGAATTATGTGCACATACACACATTATTGAACAAAATCCCAAGATTTGTCAAGTATTTCAGTAACATTGGGGTATGTAATATTTGGAGTAATGGCAGCGCGATTAAGGTATTAACTTTTAGTGATCCGTATCTCTCTCGAGGCCTAAGAAAGTCTATTACCTTAATGAACTTTTTATAATTAAGAAAGTTTTTCTTAAAGTTATGTTGATCGTAAGGCGTTCTAAATTTTCATACGAATCTTCTGACTTTGCACGGTATCGTTATATGATAGAATATGAAAAACACGGTATAAATTATACCAAATTGAACGAGTTTTTCCGTGATTTTCCGGACATTAATCCCCACGGGGGAAAAAGGTATTCAGCGCTCGTTACACTTTGTCGGTACGAGAACCATCTTCTTCTTTCAACTATGTTTCCCTGGCTGGTGACTTGGTTTAAGCAAACCAGCATTCATCGATAGGGATTACAAAGTTTTTGCTTCTGTTTGCTCGCTTCAGCTCGATGATCAGTGCTCCGGGGCCCACGAACGTCCTTTTACAGCTTCGATCCATCCCGCACTATAGTCCCGCAGCTGACTTTTCCCTCTTCAGAAAATTAGCTGGCGACGCTTTTCACTTTTTTTTTTTTTTTTTTTTTTTTTTTTTTTTTTTTTTTTTTTTTTTTTTTTGCCTTTTTTACGCTCATACCGTTTTGTTTTAAGTTTGCGCTGAATTGATCCTTATGAGCAGAAGCTCTTTGTAAAAATGTTATTGTATCAGAGCTTGAAATCTCAAGTTTTGATAAAAACTGCACTGATGATAGAAAATGGGATTATGTAGTTTAACTCGTAACAGCTTGAATAGAGGCAAAAGAAAATGCAAGATGTAATATCCTATTAGCGGTACTCTATTAATCTTAATATTTTAATTCGATCACTTTACGTACGCTTATATAAATTTGCCGTATACCTTAAGTTTTATTGAGTTATGTCTATTAGCTAAATCAAATTATTTTGATAAAGCACGTGGTACTGTAATGCTATGCATTGAAACGTAAAATAAGAAAGAACCTGAACATTATTCAAGATATAAAAACGATGATAAATTATTTCTGCATCGTAGACTATGGCAATTCTAAAGACTTGCAAACTTTTAATGATTTTTCACGCTTTTGTTATGCCAAAAGTTAGAGCAACAATAATTTGCAAATAATTCGACACGATAGGTAAATAACAGAGTTCGTGGTAAAATATTCCGAAAGATTCGGTATATCAATAATAGAATACTTTCAGATATCTTATAAATACGCGGAATAAAATCTCCTGGTGGTCTGCTATTAACCACTCGCAATGAAACAGCAACGGATTCGATGTGCGAATCAAACCTCTTTCTCTTTAGCCAACGCTACAAAATTCGCGATACTTATCCTATCTCGAGGTGATTTGCGAGTCGCCTCAACGGCACAATCTAATTTTAAACGGTTCAAAATTTATGTCAGAAGAGTCAATGTTATAATGAGTCAATTTATACGATGAAGATAAGATTTTAACGAGAAAAATGAAAAGGTTGTTCGCTTTGATCTTTTGAGGATCTTACTCGTGCGTTTCTTTCAATTTTTATCACTTATTTGCTTTTCTGGATTTTCTCAACGTTATCCTCGGTAATATAAAATCATTTGACAATTGATTAAAAAATTAAATCTTCAAAATTTGAAGATAATAAAAGTAAAATTTTAATGCACTTTCGTATATCATAATACACATATAATTCATTAATTAACTTGTAATTAAGGCCCTGATATGGAAAATTTTCAATCAATTCGTATTTTCGACTAACTCACCGTTTTAATCAGAGTCGTGACGCTACTTATTATTCGATAAACAGTGCACAAATAACGATTGAAAAGTAATTTTTAAACCAACAATGAAAGCTCAAATCTAATTCCCTCCTTCTCTCGAATTATTATCCCTGGTAACGTGTAATTTTTTGTAAATTAATTAGCTTTTATTAAATTAGTCCTTATTTGCGTCAAGTACGGCGATGTAACATAATAAAGAAAAAGCCAGTTTGTCATTTATCGATTGCCCCGTAAAAATCTGTAACCAGGAAAGTCCTTAGTCATTCTTTTGATGCTCATTAATTCAAACATTGTACATATAGCAACGTGGTTTATTTTAATTATTAATTAAATTTTAATAAGAGTTTTCGTTGACTTGATTAATGACCGAAATCTTGTTAATAAACGTTAGGAGATACAGGATAACGTGACTTACAAAACAAAACTCGACAGTCTGAATTAATTTCTTAATTTTCGCATATAAAATTAAAAGGTAAGCGAACACTCGAGTGAATTAGCATTCCCGGAGATCGAAGCGATAATTACTTTAACGGAATTAGCCACATTAGCGTGTGTAACGCTCCCTTCTCAACGACAAAAACAAAACGAAACAGGAAGAAAGAAAAAAGGAATTACGGCTGGTCGAGGAAGACCGATATTCATCCCCAAACATCCTCAACGCGCACGCAACTTTCTCACATTTCCGATATCTTCCTTTCACCTGTCGACAGCATTTTAAATTTATACCGCTTTTGGGCAGCTCTCTAACACCTCCGAGCGAAGGGTAGAGGACCGAGAGGTATAGCCCCCACCCCCCACCCCACTACGTACCACTGTCTCTCTCGCACCCACACAGAGAGTTTCCCATCTGAAAAACTGTCCTTTTCTACCGAGCGGAGAGTCCACCGCCCTTCGCAGGAGTAATCGATATCGCACTAGAGACGAAGGCCCGGGCAGAAGCTACGGAGCCGCGTTATCGTCTGCTGTGTACGATGCACACAGTGAGAGAGAGAGAGTGAGAGAGAGCCGTCGCTTGGCACGAGAAAGGAAATGCGAAGGCGTAAGATCCTTTTCATTGTTATTTCTCGTGAGATGGATGGAAATTGATATTAAAGGATCATCTTTAAAGAACTCCAAAGGACATTTTGAGCCTGTCAAAGTGCGTGCTCCAGTTTTGCTGGCTACTGGGAAAATTGTCGTCATTTTTAGAGCTATAAATCAAGCGTGTACTGCCGTATACACAAAAAATATAAACAAGCATTTGCTTTTCCTTTAACATCAACAAAGTGGCTCTCAACTAATAATTATGTATTTAAATTTATAAATTTGGTTGATAATTCACGTTGAATGATTTCCTTATTACTAATGTCCTTTGGCAACAAACGTAAGTTTAGCGATACAACTTTCTGTCATAGCCATTTTTACTCGGGACTCCCAAAATTCGCATCGTTCCACGCTAGTTTTAATCAATTTTCACGAAAATTTTCAAAAAGTTTCGCTCGTTAGCTAGTTTACGTATTATATGTAAATTACAGCGTGAATAACGGCCAAATCATAGCTGAGAAATAGCAAATGAAGAACAATTCGGAATGTGTATTTCCCAAATAACACCTCATTACGAATGTCGCAGGTCATCCGGTACTTCGATCCAACACGAAAGAACCCGTGCATTTTCTTAGAAAATTTAATTCTAAGAAGATATACCTTCCGCTCGTCACCGGTTGCTTCGAATATTTCTAACAAACGCTTGCCTACAATGTTACTAATATATCTCATTATCTATCTAGTTAAATTACGTTAAAATAGAAGCTCGTAGAGAAGCTCGATAGATATGAAAAAATACTGAATATTTACGTCCAAGAGCGCGCATAATTTTCTCATTAAAGAAATATTTTTGCAATTCTCGTGTATCAGCTACCAGAGGAAAAAATACGCAAGGATATCGAGTTTCCGCCTTTTTTACACATTAGCAATTTAATTACAAGCATGTTTTTCGTAAGCGATAAGTGTAAATATTTAACGCAATTTTAACAAATTGCGTTATGACTGCTACAGACAACTTTGAGCAGAATATCTCGACGCGTAAATTGCGTTTCACTTTATAAGTTCGAGCTTGAGAAGAAGATACATTCTGTTTGGTAAAGCGGCGGCGAGGGGATGTAAAGGAAGACCTTGAGTAAATATCTTGACTTTGGAGTTGCGCAAAAGAACCCGTTATACCCGATATACGATTTTTCGGATGAATCGTTTCATTAGAGTGTTTTTGTTGCGGGTCAGAGACCTGAATTTATTAAAAATTTGCTTTTATAGATTAACATAACCATAACCATTTTAGCGTTCGCAATAATGTTCAGCTAAAGATTTAGCGTACAGTCTTTTAACGAAAATAATCCACTTTTACGCTTTGTTCATTTTTCTCAAGTTTCGTCTTGCGCTTATTGAAACGTAATAGAGTTATAACACAACGTACGTGTAAGTTCGCAGTTTCATAAATTCAAACATGCATTATTGAACTCCTTAATTTATTGAGTTATTTATTGGGTAGCAACTAATAAATAAATTAATAAAAAAAAAAAAAAAAAACATATTAATTTAGTTATTTTGCTTTTAATTACCTCAGAATTTTATCCGAAAGATCAAAGAAATTTTTAATCAGAGAAAAAGGGATTTCACGTTAGAGATACATTTTTCTTATAAATACCAAATTACGTAACTTAGAGATACAAGAAACTTGAGCGAGGGGGTATGCGGTAAAAATATTCTGGCAAGGCTCAAAGTGTGTAGCGCCTTAGAAGTGCCGACCACTTTTACGGAATTGGCCGGGACTTCGTACGAAAAAATGCAGGTGTGTGTGTGCGCGCGCGCGCGCGCGCGCGTGTGCGAGTTGAAAAAGAAAAAGTGCGAGCGAGCGAGAGAGAGGTAAAGACGAATAGCAAATACTGAAATGCGAATGATAAAAAAGCCAAGGGAGTTAGGATTGGTATTATTCTGGCTTGAGTTCGAGCCCTACTTTTTTCACTATAAAACTATACCACTTCGCGTGCGATGCTATAAGAAAGATGACTTTCCGCTCTTTCACTCGCCTTTATACTATCTGTCGATCCTTGCAATTTCTTTCTTATGAGAAGTGCCATGTAAATGAGCTATTGTAGCCAGAATAACTTGTTTTTTTTTTTTTCTTTCCTTTTCTTTTCTTTTTCCTTTTTTTTACCAGAATAATAACCGTATTCGTTCTAAAGAAAGACTGTATTTCATAATTAATATCATGCGAAACAGAAATGTTACCTCAATAATAAAAACAAAGTCACATTCGCAGTAATACGTTTTATTTAAAAAAATAACATTTTATAATTACATTATTACATAATTACATAAAGAGTTATAACTTAAATAATATTATTTTACATTGTTTTACACCATCGGTTCGACGTAAATTCAGACATTGATGAAATTTCTATAATAATTTAAAAATTCTCTCTGTACGGTAATCACACGTGGGAAGATTTAAATAACATTTATATATCACAATCGTTTATACATGTATTCTAATAAATAATTTTGTTTATAAAAGTTTAAAAATTCGGATGCGTTATAATAATGCTACGACTGTAAATAAGTCAGCACGGGATTTGTAGATCTTCGATGCTCAAGTAAGTTAAGATCTTTCTCAACACGCTAATCGGCAAATGCGATTGAAATATCGGTGCTAATAAATCCTCCATTCGTTGGAAGCTGTCGTTCATTATTTCGGCTCGTCTAAATCTGACTTTCATCTCAGCAGCATAAATAGGAAACATTTTCAGCATACTTCCAGATTTGAAGGCTTTAATGAAGCTACGATTTCTACTTAAAGGTATCAGTCTTTTTTTGTTACAAAATAACACGTAATGATAGGAAATATTATCGTACAATTTACACTGCTTCATTCTTGTAATTTCGGCAGAGCATTTTTCATAAAACGAGCTCAAGTATTCCGATTCGCGAATAGTCTGCATGTCTTTCTCGTTGACGGTAAATTGTTCGTCACGTAATTTCGCCATATGCCTTACCATCGCTCTAGCGGCTCTCGTACGCTTATTTTCGATAAGTGAAAAGGCCGTTTTACTTGTTGCGCTGCTGATGTTAACATCAGCTCCATAGTCCAGCAATAGGTTGATCTTTTCCTCCGACTCCATCATGCAGGCGATATGAAGCGCCGAGAAGAATCTATGTTTTTCTGCGACATCGTTAACCTTTGCTCCTTTATATAGTAAAAACTCAACCGTCGTCGAGTTGTTGAATTGAACCGCTAGGTATAATGGAAATAGACTATCTTCCGTTTTCGAGTTGATGTCTGCTCCATGCTTCACCAAGAAACACATCTAAAATTTTAATATATAATATTAATACCCAACGATGACATAAGGCTATTTACGAACTAAGATTCGACCAACGAACAAGTTCAACGCAAAAAAGTAATAGAAACAACGCGTCATGTAATATTATTGGTTGAAAAATTCATTTTGAACGTTAATAATTTTTAATAATAATAATAATTTTGTAGTCGTGTCAGCAAAAGATAATGTATTGTCGTATATTTCACGTTTCAAAAGGTGAATTCAACGATTAAAAGAATTGATAATTTCCAGTATTGTATTATGACAAAAGAAATGCCAACCATGCTTTTATTGTGGCACTCCAAAGCAAGATGCAAAGGTCTGACACCATCTGCATCCCCAACATCCGCGGGAACGCCTTTCTCCAGTAGCATTTTTGCGATGTCCACATTGTCTAGGTCGGACATTGCCGCGAAGTGCATCGAGGTAAGACCTGTGCGGTGTTCAGCGAAGATATCGGCTCCGGCTTTAAGTATCATCGCCACAGCCTCGGTGTTACCTCTCAGAATAGCAGTTGCCAAAACCGTGGCACCCCAGGTGGCCGTCGCCTGTACATTACAGCCCCTATCGATGAGCAGCCTGAGGATGCTAAGATCATTTATGTGTAACGCATTATGTAGTAGACTCTCGCCCGCCTCGTCCACGTCGTTCACGTCTGCACCGTGATCCAAGAACAACTCGATTAACTCCTTGTCTCGACACCTGAGTGCCACGTGAAGGTAAGACACTCGGCGTTTGTTGTCTAGGTTCCCAGACCGGATTGGTAACCGCCCCGACACGTCCGCTCCTAAACGAATGAGCAGTTTCGCAATCTCCAGGAAGTTGCACATCATCGCTGTATACAAGGAGGACGACAATTGCTTTGATGTGAATTGCGTGGCTTTCGGCTTGAACGTCAGCAGGAATTCGACCATATTGATATTGTTGGTGGAAACAGCAGAACGTAGGAGGATGCTGCTTCCGTGCAGTTTGAAATAATGCATTATATTTTTATCCGACATGAGGTTCCTCACGAGGTCGATGTTACCCGAGTGTACTGCTCGTATTAAAATAAAGCTTCTTTGGAACATGCAGCACATACATCTTTTCGCTTTTTTTGAAAATATGTGTTTCAGATACTTTATTTTCATTCTGCGTTCACCAGGAGTTGTTTCTTCTTCTTCTTCTTCTGCTTTAATTACGACTTGAGTCACGGTACACGCAATTATTTTTTTGTAATAATTGTTAACAAATTTAAAATGAAGCGCGCGCTGTACACAAATATTTGTGTACAATACAATCAAATACAAATTATATCTTATATACTTCGCTAAACTTCAACGACAAATGCAAAGGTCGGGTAGAGGTATTAATACCGTCGTGTTCTATTGGATACTGAAGCGTATTCGATTATATTCAAGGATCCAGGAGTGTCCAGTATATTTATTCTTCTAACTTAATACCTAACCTAAGTTAGCCATCGAGAGCTCTATCTTTTCCAAGAATAAACTTCATATTAGATAATAACAGGAATCGGTAGCATTTATTTTAAATCTTATTTATACTGCGAAAAATATCTTTTTTAAGAATGTCATAAGAAAAATTGTTAGCGTTGCAGTGGTTTGAGTTTACTTTAATGATTATAGTGTAAATTAATGGCCTATTTTTTCTGCTAAATTTGTATTTAAAAAAAAAAAAAAAAAAAAAAAAAAAAAAAAAAAAAAAAGTTTATCCCAATACCTTTAACAAATTTTTAATTTATATGTAATACTACTAGGCAACAACTGATACACAGACCAAATTTTACAAAATACATTTCAAATTGAAATAAACAATTTTATTCCAACGTGTTATATAATCTTTTATCGTACTGTTCTGAATAAATCGGATTTCTGAATTATTTATAGGTAAGTTTTATCGGCAAATTTAATGTAAAATAGTATCAGTTATAAATTATTTGAGTTTATTACTATTAAATTACATTATTACCTAAGATGTAAATTGTTACTTTACAAAAGGATAATACGAATTTTTTTAATTGGCAAAGATAAATATGTCACTCATAATAAATGGAGAAAATCTAGGATCACAGCAATAACAAAAGAAATTTTTCTCCAAGTCAATGTTGAATTGAACTCTTTTAAACAAGTCGCATTCGGAATGAAATAATAATGACTGTACGACATATATGCCGAACATTCGAATAGAGCATTCAAATTCTCAGATTCAATTTCAAATTCATTGTAGTAAAGACAAGGGGAACAAAAAGAACGACGAGAGAAAAAAATCAGCTTCGTTACTAAAATTCCTTTTTCCAATAGACAAGCTTTTCGACCTAATCCAATCCACGGAAAAGGCATTTTATTCGGTTTTTCGCGCCCTCGGACCCAAGAAGAGAGGCTACCTAGTCGAAATTGAACTTATCGCAATGAAAGAAGCCGAGAGCCAAAAGTAAACAGCACTCCGCTGGAAAATTTAATTTGCCTCCGCCGATATTTCCCACACTCTTTCGTGGAAGGAACGCGTCAGAAGTAAACTTACTTTAAGAGTGAGATAGGGACACTTGGTTGTACTTTTCGACCCCGCCCTCAATCCGGACGAATCTAATCGAGTATGCAGAGATATTCGGTTAGCCTCGACCCGGGGATGTCGGCATTGATATCCCTCTTGGGTCGGTCGATGTGTTGTGGGTTATGGCTGGCATTCTCGTGGCTTTCTAATACGCCAAATTCACTCGCTGTCTCCTCAACCCTTTTTTCCTAGACGATCTTACAATCGAATAGTTCGCTCGGGGGTGTCAATCTGGAGAATGCATCTCATCTTTCGCTGCTCAATCGAGTAATGGTGGTCTTTATGGTGGTCTATGCTTCACTGGCACGGAGCGTCACGTGTACTTAGAGAGTCGTTTGTTCCGAGTCGCGTCCTCTGCCTCTGCTTAGTTTATTAGAACGAGAAAAGCATCTAAACTTTTTAATCTAAACTTTAATTCTTTCCGAATGTATCGTCGACATTCGTTATTACTCGCATATAAATCAGCCGTGTTCTGCGACTATTGACGTGATGGACAGGCGCTGTACATTGTGAGACTTAGAGTACGTCATGTTGCGTTATGCTCTTAAAAAGAAAAAGTAAAACAAGTCAAGCGCGAGATCGGTATGTGCATATTTATCTCGCCATCTCAGTAATATGTTTTAAATACGGAATGTCAATTCCAATTATTCCTGGTATTTTGGTTCGGGAACGATGACAATTAAAAGCCTGTATTTATACTATATCATTTCATGGAAAAAATTGTTGTTGCAATTTTCGCAATAATTCTGTAACGACGATGAATACAAATGCTATAGAAAAAACTTTTTTCTTCCCCTTCCTCCTCCACCATAATTGAGACAATATTTATAATTCTTGAAAACCATTCAATTTTATTACTCTTTGCAAATCTACAAATTATTATATCACATGGTCGTACCAGATGTTAATCTTTTACCGTTTGCAAAAAAAAATTTGTATACAAGTGAAATCGCATTGCTTTCACTTTCTTTAAATACATATACATGTATAGATTTTTGTTCTGATTTTAATAGAAATATATGCTTCGAAGCAGTTCTTTATTAAAAATTCATAACAGTAATGTCGCTCATGTCTGTACTTGAGCCATTGTCAAAAATGAAACAAACGCGTGTGCGCATCTTTCAACAAACGTATGAAGTTATCGAGTATTTCTAAAATTCTTCATCGGGTAGTAAAGTTAGTGGCAAATGTATTAGCTCTGTTAAATTTTTATTGGCTACTTTAAAGTGTCAATTCTGTGCAACGCGGCAATGACTTCGATGGTAAAATGTGACAAAAGTATTTTAATAAAGAGTGTAATATCGTTAAGAAATTTGGCATGATTCATAATCTTTTAAACGCGTAAATCGATATCGAAGGAGATGCATGTTAAAGGTCACTGTTGAATTCATATAGAGAGTAGAAATTTTGAAATTTTTAGAAAAAGGAAAAAACGTAGTCGAGTAAAATCAGTGAATACGGAGAGATTCATAAAAGAGGCAAATGAAAATTCTTTCTATCAAGTTCGAGCGGCAAAGCATCCATGAAAACCTATGAAAAAACGAATAATGGTTATATGAATAATAAAAGAAAATACAATCAGCGAGTGAAAACTGTTTAACGAAAACGAATTTTGTTAGTTGTATTTATTAGTTGTGCCGACAAAGGACTATATTAAATCAATTATTAAATAAAGATAACGACGACGACAACGACAATCACAATCCTTGATATTCATCAGGATACACTGTGTATTTGTTTAAATACCTCAAATTACCATTGAAACTTTCTGCAATATTTCTTTAGCGATAGCTGCCCAAGTCTTCTAAACTAGACCACTCGATGTAATAATGTTTTAGTGATCTTCGTTATTGATTTTAACCTCAATATTTCAGACTAAATATTTTGATATTTCAAATTAAGACCCTTATGTCAATATAAGAATATACGTGTCAACATGTTTTGAGCGCTAGTGCTCACGGGGCGGGGGGAGGGGTCAAACAATTTGGCAACACTGCGCACATTTAGTCTATACACCATGAGAAGCAATTAATCTCGGTCTCACATTGAGCGGGCCCATGTGTTATTTCAGAGGGAGCAACGTACAAATTAACATACTGTTTATAAAATATACCAGAAGAACATAGAAAAGCAATAATTCAAAGTAACATCACGGCTCGTAGTCTCCTCTTTCTCCTCGACCGTAAAGCGAGCGACGGGACAAATCCCTAGGCAAAAGTTGCCGTGGAACTGGTACGTCCATGGGCGAAAAGCCAGCGCCCGCTTCGTTACGGAAATCGACAGCTCCGTCAACGCGGAGCCCCGAGGCGCGTCCTTGAAATTCGATTGCATCATCGGGGGCGGCCTCCGCTCCGGTAGCGTCGGTTGCCGGAGGCCAAACCACCTGATCCGCACCTTCCGAGCTCCTGCATACGGACTGAATCGGGCGCCTCAACGTTTCGA
Organism: Wiebesia pumilae; assembly: GCA_018907045.1. Taxonomy (NCBI): domain Eukaryota; kingdom Metazoa; phylum Arthropoda; class Insecta; order Hymenoptera; family Agaonidae; genus Wiebesia; species Wiebesia pumilae. The sequence continues at coordinate 8,142,844 of JACCHZ010000127.1, forward strand.
CGCTTTCTGGAGGAGGTCCTCCCATCGGAAGGAGTCCCCGAAGTCGGTGACTGGTTAATAGCTCGCCTTGATTTCGGATCGCTCAAGCGCCACCGTAGTGCGGAAAACCGAATCTAGGATATTCGAGTGCAGACATTGGCTTAGATAAGAAAAGCTGCTGCACCGAGACCAAAATAAACGCAAGTAGGCCAGTTTATAAGCAGCGTGCATTTAAGAAGGTCTGGTTTGAGCATTTTTACGAGTTTCAAGTATACGATCGTCTAATGTACGAACTTAACGTGCAATAATAACAATAATAATAGCACAACGCGAGTATATTTTTAATGTTTAATCATTGCGATGGTATGCACTGCATTTCAAGTTTATAAAGCAAGTTAATTTACGTGTACAAATTATATACGCGCCCTCGTTTATATTATACGTGTACATTTTTCAATTTCAGGTAAGATAATAATGGGCCAAATCATTTATTCGGTATTCGCGTAGCAGCAAGTAAACCACTTTATGTTACAATTTCATAAAAGTCAATTAAATGCGGATTTATTTTAATTAACGCTCAAAAACTGTTGTGATTGTGATTTAATTTAAAATTCCCTTGCGTTTCGGGATGTGAGGTAATGTTTAAAAAAAAAAAAAAAATAAATAAATAAAAAAAAAAAAAAACAAGAATAACTGTACTATCATTTAATAAGATTTATTACGCAAATAAGATTTACTGGATTTTATTGCGGTTTATGTGATATTCCGATGTTTAATACATACTTCGAGGATAATTAATTATAATTTCATTTGTATTGCCTTGAACGAGGACGAGACTTGACATTTATTATTCTTATTACCATAAGAAATTCACATTTGATGTAAAATTGCCTAAGATTTCGTAGAACGTTTTCAATGGTTAAATCAATCATCGTAATAAACATTTATTGCGATTCAAAAATTATAAAGAATAGGTTTTTGTTAACGTAAGCTGGAAAAACCTTTTGTAACAAACAAATCGTAGATTCAGTTGTAATTGACCAAAAGCACTTTACCCAACTGTTGTTAAACTATTTTTAAATAAATTTGAATATAAAGTCCACGTTTCCGCTCACGTTATTTAATCCGGTTGTCGTGATCAGAAATTCGGAAAATTGATGAAAAGTAATTAAGCAAAGTATTTGAGTTGGAAGTAAAAAGATAATTAGTAAATGACTAAAGAATTTACATTCTTTTTTCCACGTTATCGAGCATTAAAAATAAGGATGCACGTACTAACTACTATAAACGTTTCAATGTGCACACGGATTTTGCGAATGAAAGAATCTTGCTTTGATGCAAAGTACCATATCTGCACAAAACTTCTCTCGAATCTACGTATACACATGCGTTCGACAGATTGGCCAGTCTACAATTTAATGTAACTGCATCCCCTATTATTATTTCTCTCTTCTTCTCTAGTTCTCTCGACTCACATTCTATACCCTAGAATCCAAATTGTATGTAGACTCTCATACACGCGTCAGAATATCCCGGGGGCTATACAGAGAAAAATAATCTCTGTCTTCTCTCTCTCTCTCTCTCTCTCTCTCTCTCTCTTTCTCTCTCCGTTCCCTCTCCCCTCTCGCTACTCTGGCCCCTCAACGCCCGATGCGAACACGCAGTCTTCTCCATAGTAGGGGTTGATTGACGTGTATGCGAAGCAAGCAAGCGAAAGCGCGTGTATTTATAAGCGTAGACGCGTGCTGGATTTCCGAGGTGCTTCGTACATGGGGTGAAACGCACGATGGAGGCTTTGTACGAAAATCTGTATCCGTCTCTCTCGGTAACAATGCTACGAAAATGCAACACAACCATTTCTGTTAGCTTTACGGCCGGATAAAGCAGCGAAAAATATTTTCACTTTTTTATCTTTTTCCTTTTTTTCCCTTTTTTTCGCCCGTGCAAACCTTTTAAGAGTGCCAATTAAATCTGAAATATCGAGCTCTTAAACTTGTCAAATACAAGCACGACGTATCTTTTTCAGCCGTATACATTTTTTAGAATTGTTGACTAATCGACACTTCGGCGAATACGTACTGCTAATATGTACACAGATATCAGATTCTTACCAAGCGCAGACATTGTTATTTCTGTTATAAATCAATACCGACTAGACAATTTTTTTCGTCAAAGATGTCGATCGCATCGGTGTTTTATGCCGACGCAAGATTTTTATGAATATTTCTACGTCTACGTAACTGACAATGTAGTATGTATTTTATTGAAGCTCGTAGTTATCCGCCGTCGAAAGCAAATTACAATATCGTTTTCGATAAAATCATTGCATTGAGTCGTGCGCGTTATACGTTGCTTGAAAAAAAGAAAAAAAGAAAAAAATAAATAAATAAAAATAAAGAAAAGGCAATTGAAAGGGACAAAGATGGCTTAAAAGAGGTCGCTCTACGTACACTAACAAATATACAAAAAAAGTCGATGCGTTTCAAGAGTTATTTCTGCTCTCGAAAATGTGTCACAAGCAAAAGTGAAAATCCTTGATTTCCAGCACACATGTGCCGTGAAAAAAAAAAAAAAAAAAATGAACGAGCAGCACTTGAATAATCTTACTTGTTAGTTAATCCCGGGGGATGAGGCTCTAACGATGGGGTTCTGCTCGTTTGGTGTCATTGTTCGCATGCTCCATACTTTGTACCGAATTTAATAGATTTTGATTAAGGTGCTCGACAGCTACCAATGAAATCCTTTCATTTGCCCCTGATTGGGACTCCTCTTTTCTCATTATTTTGAGAAGTTCCGGGGACAATTGCACATTATATCGAAAGCATTTTCTTAATGTTCTTGATTGAATTACACGTACATTGGCATTTGTCAAAATGCCTGTAATATGGGTAATTTATCTTGAAAGAATGTTGAAACGTTCGTTGAATTATGCAAATATTTGTTGGAAAATGCTGAATTTTCAGTACTTTTTTTATAAAGCGTGAACTTTGAGCAGCTACTGGATGAGGTGCCTTTATAGAACCAGTGACAAAATAAAAAATGACAATTAGATTGATATTGCGATAGAAATATAAATAAATATTCTTTATATAAGCGATTAATCACTTCAGCATTTAACAGAGATGTTAAATACTGAATAGCTTTACTACCGTTTGTTTAAAAAATTTCTAATCCTGAATAATGTAACATTATTACGCGCAAGCGATTATGACGCAAGGTCATGAATTTAATTTATGTACAGAAATTTTCGAACAATATGGCTACGGAGTTTTCATTAAATGTATTCTTAAAAATAATATCAAAAGCGTAGAATGTATTTTCTAATTGCTTCATAAGTAAATATTGCACATAATACGTTTCACCGTAAACATAAATTTTTTTTAAACACACTATTTTATCCGTTATCTTTATTGCGTTTAGATTAAAAGAGAGAATTTAATTAATCCGATGATCCAATTCATTACGAAAATAAAGAAAAACTCGTTATTTTTTTTTTAAGTTTAATCGATAGAAGATCCCGTTATTGTCATTATTAATGCAAACTTAAAGTATGACTTTTCTTTTATTAGAGGAGAAAATACCACGTGTGTCGTCGACGAGTAAGTGTGCTATCATAAAAGCGAAATTCATTTTGAAATATTAATTTGAAAATGCCTGATTTATATTAACAGTTCTTAATGTCTACTATCAATAAAACAGATTAAATTTAAGTCACATTTCATGAATTTTGACCTAATTGCAGTAAAACGCATACATTATATGTACATTTCGTGCTTTACTGAAATTTAATACCCACGAGGATTGATAAAATCCCCGTGTTAGTATGCATTGCATAAGGGAATGGCGTAAAGAGTGCAAGAGAATCTTTGTTTGGACAGTATGAAAAATTAAAATTTCCCATGAAACGTACTATGAAAATATGTGTTACCGGCATGTCTCATTAAATGTACAATTGAAAACTAAAAGTAAGTGCCTGAACGATGAGAACGTTAAGTTCCTCGAGTTTATAAGAAAAACGCGCAACATTTCACTCTGTAATTTTCAAGATTCCGTGGTCAATTTGAAAATCAGCTTAAAAAGTCACTAGAGTAGTAAAGAACGGCAGCGATTTAGTAATTTAAAACATTATATCAATTCAATCATTTGTATGATCTGCAGAATTCACATTCATGTGAGTTGCCGACGGAAATAGTTTCCCGCGCTATTCTTTCTCGTTTCCGATTCTCAAAAGCTCACGTGCACGCAAATCACTAGGCACACGCACAAACGCACACACCGTTACGCTCTGCGTGTCGTATGCATGCAAAATACCACGAACGCTCGACATCCGCTTGAAAATACTTTTGTGTCTCTGGTCATTTCTCTCGTCGTTCCCATTTTTCTTCACAAAGATACGAACGCCGTTGCATAATTGTGCAACGATTTTATGCTCGAGAATTGTTGATTAGCGTCTAACAATTTCAAGGTAAACAAGAGCTAAGCTCGACGGTGATCTTGGAAGATATTTTCTACATACTTTCTACATATTTTCTACATATTTTCACGAGGATTTCTTTTTATTTCTTTTTATTTTTTTATTTATTTATTTATTTATTTATTTATTTTTTTATTTATTTATTTTTTTTTTATGTCGATAAAAGTAGTTACATTTGGAACTTCCGATGCTATCCATTGCTACTGATTTAAAAAGTTGATACAGTTATGCAAAAAACGTCATTGCAGTTCATCTTGCACATAGTCAATAATTCACAATTTCGGTGATAATCGAAATAATTAAGTGATGTTTTCGCAACCTGTAAGTATGACCGTAAAACCTTGAACTAATTTCATTTTTACTCCTCTTACGTTGTAAAATAAAATAAATAGGCCGCTAATATTTATTGCGGGCAGGTGCTCGTCATTGTACCGATTCTAGAAGAAGACGCTCAAAACGCTCAACTTGCCGTGTTCTCGTAACCCGATCCGAGTTCCAAACGTTATCTCTTCGATAATGTTTGAATTATCGAAGCATCCCTACAAACCGGAGAATGTTAGGTCGTATGAACGTTCATTATTTCGCCTGCGTGCCGCCAATGTTGCCTAAATTGCACATACTTGGGTATCGGAGAACCGTAAATATGTAAAGCGCAATGATTGGTGTATCCCAAAGTGAGAATGCGCTCCAAAAGCCGCAGATCGAAGCCTCAAGATTGCAAATGCGTGCGTCGCTCGCGTGTTCACGTGCAAACGGACTCTCTTTCATGTCGATGCGAAAGACGACTGACTTTCAATTCGCCAAAGTTATCGGACCCTATCATTTCTGGGCACGGATGAATAATTGTTTTTTACCCTGTCTGCTGTTGAATTCGACGCGTTGTTACTTTTCACGAGTTCTTAAGCCACATGTACCGTAATTATTGATTTTGTATTGAGCGTCATAGGAGTCTCTTAAAATTCAAAATTTTCCGAAGGTGTAGTTTAAGAAAATTCTCTTAATAAGATAAATAAATGATTTTCTTGAAATCAACAACGTGCTTTCAGGACGATTACAATTTTGGCAAGGCTCGTAAAATTACTTACAGCCAAGTCCGAGGAATTGTTAATATCAAATGCTTCGGTAGAATGCTTGTTTTTAATTTTTAGAAGCTCAAAGGCTCATCCCTCTTATTTGATTATAAAAGAATGCATTTTCTTACGTTTAAATATTGTTTTTCTCAATGAAGTTGCGTAAATGTTTACGTTTCGGCGGTCTTTTTGCGATTTATACCTTTAGTAAGCGTAGTAAGTAGTTAAACCGAACTACACGTTAAAAAGATTACAATTAAAAAAGTTTCAATTATTATTTTATTATACTAATATCTTCTTTTTAAAAATTCGTTATCAATACTGAAATTCATACTCAAGAACGTCCTACTTTCTTTATCATCATTTACACGTATGTACGTATTAAAATATTATCATGAAGATTATCAAGAAGTTATTTGTAGTAAAAAAACGTATGCACGTAATACCTATCATGGTATTACTGGTATGATGATATTAATATTATGCAGAGCTTGGTGCGCCTAGTTCGAAATAACTACAGTTACCTCTCGGCGTAAGTTGCAGTCTCAAAAACGAATGTAAAATATAAAGGGTAAATATAAATAGTGAATCTGAATATAAATGGGTTACATGCCCTTATCGCGCCTCCACCCTAAAATCCTTTGAAAGTGCAGGGTTTTGTACGTCAGATTTTTCGCCGTAAGTCATGGAATAATTGAACCCTATCGTTAAGCACATCTTCGCAGATGCTATCTGTGGCTTTTTTATCGAAGTTCAAAGGACGGATTAGACGAGCTGCGTACGCATAGGCAAAAAAACATTCTCATGGGGTGAAAACGACACTGCACGATGATTGTACTTTCGTTCGTTAATTGCACCACGAGAATAAAAGCGAGTGGAATGCAAGCGAGGGTATACAAAGAGAGAATGATCGATATCACGGACCAAGGGATTGTAATAAAGTGCATTATCCAAGTTTTCCGAAGGCTGGATAACTATGGAACTTGGAGATACTTAGCGATTCTTAATTGGCCGAGTTATTTCAAGTTGATTGGCATTCCTACGACTCGATCTAGAATTTTCGAGTTCATACGTTAATCGATAGTATTAGTAGGTGTAACAATTATTTTGCCTATATATCCGTTGAAGTGTTAAAGTAGAAAATAAGTAGCAATTGTCAGTAAAGGTTTTATTGAAAATACACCGTAGCCAAGGCAATTGCAAATAATTGACCAACTGACTACTTCCGTACAATACAAGAGAGTAACGTAAAGCAGAATGATTGGACTCTAAATTCGGATGATGTTTTAGACGACTCCTTTATCATTCGAAGCCATTTCCTTCGACTAGAAATAAGCCGCATCGGAGCATTGTTCAAGAATAATCTCGCTACTCCGCAGCATATGTTAACAGGAATATGTGTGTGTGCACATATACATAGGAACGGCATCAAACAGTTGAAATCCTGTCCTTGAAGTCCTGGTGATTTCCGAGCGAGGCTTCGGGTCTCCTCTGCAGGGAACCAATGGCTGCGCACGCACAATCCATCCACAATCCATCCACAATCCGTCCACAATCCATCATAAACCTTAGCGCGGTTAAGCGATATAATCGGCAATCGCGGTATCTCCTCGGTTTGCATGCGCACTCCGAAGTAATTCATAAATCGAAATCGGTCGCTGGTGCGCGTAGCCCCAATGGTCGTGATGGTGGTGATGAGGTCGCCGACAACCGCAACCCGTGTACACCCGATCGCGCGCGCCAAACTGCGGAGGGTGTACTGCGGATGCGAGATACAGGAGCGACGTCGCTCAGAGAAATCACCAAGGGGTTAGATCTGCAGCTCCGAACGAGCTTTCACGAGGCCTGCATCCGAGCAGTAGCACCACGCCTTGAATTTTGTTCGGGGGTCGAATTTTAATCCTGCCGTTGCCGTTGCCGCTGCCGTTGCCGCTGCCGTTGCCGCTGCCGTTGCTGCTGCCGTTGCTGCTGCGTTGCTAAGAGAGAAAAAGTATAGTGCAAGAGGGGTCAAGGAAAGAGAGAGAGAGAGAGAGAGAGAGAGCGAGAGAGAGCGAGAGAGAGCGAGAGCGAGAGGGAAACTTAGCATCGTGCGTATGAGTCATACGTCATTCGGAAATTTGTGGCCCCCTTTGTGATACTATACGTGCGGTCACCGTCCTTTCTTTTTCTTTTCTCTTCTCACTTATCTCTCTTACAGCCTCTTTTCAGTCGTTCTATCGATGTAGCTACACTAAACTTATTTTTGCGTTCCAGGGGTGTTCGGATATCGATAGCCTGATTCATTGTGTGCCTAATCTTTCTTTTACGTTTCATTTTAATCTCAAATTGTCGATTTTAGGTGCTGACTGTGGGACTCGAGAAGAAATATAGGCGAATTTCATTTCGATGCGCACACTTTGAACGAATGGAGTAGAATTAACGTTTTAAGTTCGACTTAATCTTGCGAAATAAAATCGTACACCTTTCGTTGTAATTTACAAAGTACCAGTGTAGGACACAATTTTATTTTCTTAGCACGTAATTACGAAAAAATACTGTTGAAGTGCATTGTAATCTTCTGGTTTTCTTAAATGCATACGAATTAATCGAAGAAAAGGATTTATCGTTAGACGCTTTCACCGTGTCTTCCTTTTGATGCAATTTCTGAATGCGGGTAGACGATAAGTTTAATTCTACGTTTATTTATATTTATATGTTCATTACTTTACCGATGGATACGTTTTTAATGACAATGAATTTTTGTCGTAACTTTCAAGGGTATTTGTATTTTGAACGAAACCGTCACTTAAAATGTATAAAGTAATAGACAAACAGATCGTTTCAGTATCTCTTTAATTTAGGTTTTAATATACATACAAGTTTTCGACGTCAGTAAGAATACAAAGCTTATAAAAATTGCACTTTTATCATTTTACATTATTAAAAAAAAAAAAAAGAAATAACAATAAAATGTCACTCGTAGATTTTTTAAAGTCATGAATTTCTCTCTCTCTCTCACTCTCTCTCTCTCTCTCTCTCTTTATACCTCTCCTTCTCTAACCACGCACAACATAATGGATGTAGATACAAATACATAAATATACCGATATTATAAAATATTCGATTCTATTATATTGCAGAATTCGATAAATAAATATATTAAATGTTAATCGATCAGTCGTTACGATTATAATAAAATTTTGACAATAAAAAAATAAGTAATTACAAACACATTTACTTTATCGTAATTAGAAAAATAATTTTAATTTGGTGGAACTGCGTGTACAACTATAAAATCGTATTAAATTGTCAAATAAAACTCATCGTGCACACGGAGTAATTCAACATCTAGAGACAAATGAAAATTTTAGTTTGCATTAGTGAAATTAAGTTGACTTGGAGGAAAGTTAACTTATAATTTGGTCTTTCAAATGCTCATTAACATAAACTATAAAGTAACGAGTATCAAGTTATTAATTTTATTTTTAATTTAACTTAATAATATCTTGCTTTATTATACTAGTAAAAACGGAAAGACAAAAATTCAGTTATTTAAACACGTTAGTTTAAATAACTTCTTTTCAATTTTTTATTACATGTAGCTTTTTAATTTGTCTCTATAAATATTTATATATGGATTATTTTTTTAATCTAAAAAACAGTCTAAAATTTCTCTAAGCATAATGCAAACGCACACTTTTCCGTTACGTACTAATTCTGTTATTAATTTATCTTGTTTTACTAAAGTACTTGACACGCTCTTTAGTAAGCAATCAACTCAGCACCTTAAAGACTGATGCAATTCTATAATCTTGAACGAATCTGGCTTCCGGAGTTATACAGGCATATAAACTAACTTGCCAACAATTCTTGAACATATATTAAACAATGACTAGCAACTATGCTAATATGTTGTGATTTTTAGAATTTATAGTATTTCATTTCATAAATCACAAGTTATTCTATATTAAACTGAAAGAGCTTCGATTATTCGGAAAATCGAATATTTTCTTCTTAACGAAATCATTTCAAGATACAGATGTTGAAAATGTACACGTATATTTTTTTTTTATTTTTTTTCTTATAAAATATTGCTGAATTTGTAAAAATATTCTTAGAGTTATAAAATGGTCCTATTTAATGCTTTACGATTAAACATGTTTATAGAAATTCACTGAGCAAATAAAAGAAGTGGTAGATTTGTATTACTTCCTTACAGTATAAATTTCGTTCGATTGTAGTAACTCAGCATAAATTCGTTATTTTAATTCAATCCTTATTGGATGTCTTTATATTGTAAATTACATTATAGTGAATATAATTGGTTTGTAATTAAATTAATGACCTAATTGCGAATCAATCGCTGACACGACAAGTACACTTCTTAGTTTAATCGAAGAATAATGTAGCGTTTTACAAATGTAGCTTGTGATAAATTAATTCCATACTTTGTATTCTATCTTTTTCTCTTTTAAGAAAAATAATTCGTAAGTTTACGTGTAAATGCTATTAAACGAGTTAGTTAATTTATTATTAGGAAGTTGAGTAGATGATCAACGGAATCTTTTTAAGAGCAAATTAACGAGACGATGCGATATACGTAAATCTTGAAAATTTGTTAAGTAGTAGGTGATTTGGAAAATGTGGGGGTAGAGCCCTGTTACCATCTCCCAAGAAAGCACCAAAAGCTATCCCTGATCATCGCTTATCCACACGAGCAAACGTCATAACGGTGGTTAAAAATGTACCCGCAGCCCGTTTGGTTGCCCACGTCTTCGCAAACACGCAGGATACGTGAAAATAAAAATAGAAGAAATCCATCCCTCGGAAGCACCTCATGCATAGCCAATCAGCAGTCATTAAATTAGCGACGACGACTCCCTGCTGTCACATAATTTGCCCCCTTTCCCACCCCCTATTCTTAGGCGCTCGCTCCGCCCCCTTTCAAAACGACCCCCTTATTTTTCGCCCTGACCGAATGCGTCCTACACGAACAGATGAGATATAAAGGAACAAGTACATCGACGTAACTCAAGCTTTTTCGACTGGTCGCGCAAAATCACTAGATTTGCATGATAATAGGATAAAAGATTATAGAAGTACATTGAAAGTGTTGTTTTTAATTAAATATTTCAAATTTTTACCATTGATGTATCTGTATATTGTTTTGAAAAAAATGATAATAATCATTTGTTAACAATGGAGTGATATAGCTTACGATGATAATAGATCATACGTGCAGAGTCATAAGCAACTCGCTCGTTCATTTTTAATCCCGAATAATCGATAATTCTTGAATATCACGATGAATTAACGACACAGCGTAATAAATGGAAAGGAATATGTACATGCATTTTAAGCAGTTTTCCAAGAGTAGTCGGTGTTAATATCCAAGAAATTAATGTAATATACGACTGGACTAGGAAAAGTACAGACCTTGAGTTTTAACTTGTCAGCCGTATTAAACGTAGATTTTAAGTTCTTTATATGGATTTTTTTCTTCTTCTTAGCTATTAGCACGTATACATCAACTTATTATCGTACGGCTTTACTGCGACTTTCAAGAATTACAGCAATTAATGGCATCATCAAGTTGCATAAAATGTATTGCTCCAAACATTATCAAAGTAATTATATCACCGAGGGAAGTATTTGAGCAATTTAACGTACCCCTTCGAAGAGAGAGCGAGAGCGAGAGCGAGAGAGAGAGAGAGAGAGAGAGAGCGAGAGCGAGAGCGATTTTTTAGTCGTTGGTTGAACAAATTCTCGACGCGGCAACCGCCCACCCGAAATTAAATTATACGAAATAGCGAGGATGATGCGACAGATACGACAGATACTGCGAAGAGCGGAGTGCATGCGTATGGAAGCGAAGCAATGGGGCAGGCAAAAATAAGTGCATCGCTGAGAAGAGGGAAAAGAAAGAGAAAAAGAGGAGTACGCGGCAGCGTTGTCGGTAGCACCCCAAAGGCACTTTCGGACGCGCTTCCAGCCCTTTTGTGAGTGTCCAGTCACCGTAATGCCACGTCCCTTACTCCTGGCCGTTTCCACACGTAGATATCGATTATTTTCCGTTCCAAGGCTTTCGGATATGCATACGGCTCCGATTATTCGCTTCTACTTGTGCGCGATTAACGTGCGTTCAGGATGAAACTCTTCATCGGCGCGCTACATCCCCATTGTTTTGTTTAGCCGCAACCCAGCGCAAATATTCCGCGCGACTGCAGGACAGGTCTTTTTCACTTCCTAATTTCGCCTCCGTCCTTTTTTTCTTTTTTTTCCCTCCTAGTTTGACTATTACGTATCCTTTGAAACGGAGCTGGCAATTGAAAGGCTTTACCCTGTGCACCCACGCTCGTACGTCGCCTCGTGGAAAATACAAAAGGTCGAACAGGTATTCCGAATTTCAAAGGCATAATTGTAACGATATAGCATGAATTAATTTACAAATAGCATCGTATTACGCGGCATAAAATACCTTTATTCCTTGAAGGCAGTACCCTAAGTAACTTTGTACTAAGTAATTTTTAAAATATTAAAAATTAATCGAAAGGTAAAGCATAGCGACAACGTCAACGTAATTATTAATAATAACTTTGTTACCAGAAACAATAATTATACCTTTATTAAACTGCTACAGGATTAAGATTATTGGATTCGTCATATTTCTTAACTTCGAGCGTTGGACAAATGCTTGTATCGACCAACGCATGGAAAAACAAAAATCTTTCAATGAGCTTCTCCAGTAGTTTAACGATCACTGGGAGCTTCCAATACTCGACCGATTGAACAGCGGACTCGAATAAAGTTAGTCCTTGCTACGTTTTGCAAAGGAAGAGTACGTGTAATTATGGCAAATGTTTTCCACCCAAAACTCTAAAATTTTCCTCGGGCATTGCGATTCCCGTTATAACTCACGTTATAACGAGCGTCTTAACTTAATTCCGAGAAGATGCAGTAATCCACGTTGTAAGGTCGCGATGTAAGATCACGATGTACTTCGACCAAGTAATTACCCTTGCGTCAACATCTTGAATAGCTTCTCTTATTAGCATTAGACATCTCTCGGCGAGGCGAGGCGAGGCGAGGCGAATGTCTCGTAAATCGAAACACCTAATCAGTAGGTAAACGCCTAAGCACTTGCCTAATCCGTTCTTCTCGCCTCCCCTATTTTAATCTCGTTATCCACAACCCCTCCTTGGTGACAAACTCAAATGGAAGACGCGAAAGACTAGAAAGTAAGCTATAAGACAAACGGATGAGGATCAAATCGAAGACTCCTGTCTACCTCTTCAACGTCAGACCTTCCGTCAAAATATGGGAGGGTTCGAGAAGCTTTTATGCGAGGAATATTACAAGCGAAAAACGTTGGATTCAGCATTCGGTCGAAGAATTTCACGCCATTTCACGCGGCGTTAGAGAACTCGACTCGTGCAAACTCAGCACTCTTACTCAGTCGGTGTAATAAGCATCTCTAATTTCACGATAAAATCATCCCCGAAGACGATTGTCAAATAATTGCTTCGGCTCGTTTCTAAAAAAACTCAACGACATCGTCGACTAGCGCCAAAGCAACATTTAGGAGTCTATTTTAGCGCAACGATGTCGTTCAAATAGGCGACGAGCATCATCCTTTACGCGCAACGCAACCTTCGCGAAAAGGAATTACTTTAAATTTGCAAAAACATCCCGCAGCACCTCCGCGTTCGAATTTCGCGATGGAAACCCCGGGCCGCGCGGCATTTGCATATTTCAACTTACTCGGCGCGTGCCTGGGAGGGTGAGTCGAAATGCCCGCGAGAACACCAGGACGGCAACTCCTCGATGCCATTACCTCGCCGTCTGCCGGAATATGATTTGTGCTCGTTCAAACGCTCAGACCTCCGGAGAAATCATTTACGACGCCTTGATTCGTCTTCCGCGACGTTTCTCCTATTTAGCTGAATGAAGCAGCCGCCGCCGTCGCTACTCTTAAGGATTCGCAAGAGGGATTTGGATTTCGCTTCCCGCCCCTCGTTGTCTAATTCGCTATGGTATTTTCGGTTGTCGCTCGAACATTCTCATATTGGTTCGAAGGATTAATATTACGTTTACTTAGTAAAATGGGGAATAACGTTATAACGTCCTCTGCGTATTTGCCTCGGAGATTTAGCTGAAGGGATCTTCTTTTAGCCCTTTGCTAATAAAATATAACGTATAGCATTTCGGCATAACGGGCATTTCGTATATTTTCGAATATCCGACAAATAATTTGCAGCCATTCGTCGAAGCTCGCGTGATATTTATAAATATGAACAATTTTGCGTACGCTCATCGACAAGTGCCAGCCGACTGTTACGCGTGTTACGTTTACCGGCGAATTACATTTAATCGCGAATACGCCAGCAATGATCGATTATTTTGCTCAGTGCGCCGAGTCACTTTGACACATCCCGAGTAGACTATTTACAACGTTTGGAATTAAAAACGGATGGAACGCAATACTCGTTGAAAGCGTATTTTCCATCGAGAACGCGATGGAAAATACCCTCCCGTTACTGTTCACGTGCAGTCGAACAAAAATTCGGCAAATAAGCGCCGAACTAATGCCGACGACGATGTCGTCGAGAAACACGAAAAGTGTTTTTTTCAATGCACACGAGCGGAGATCGAACGCGGTTGCACCGAAAGCGTTTACGTTCCGGTACTTTCCTTTGCGCGACGTCTTTCAACGACAATGCACTCGTCGCTACCTCGGGTATATACGAGAAAGTACCGCGTTTTGGCCCTGCGAAGGGGAGAAGGGAGTCGAGGAGTCGAGGAGTCGAGGAGCCGAGCGAAGTGCCGACGGGGAAGGAAATCTTATTATCGGGGTTTAATGGTACGCGATACACCGAGGCTTGTGTTCGTTTCGTTGGCGCGCGACTCTATTCTCAATTGCTGATTTATCATGCTCGCTTTAGCTAGAGCACTACTTTCTATCTTTCTTTGTTAACTCGTTGGAGAGCTGTATTAAACGCGTCGTTCTATTTCGCCTGATTTATGAACGATGCGTTTGCGATCCGAAAGTTGTGTGAATTTTCAGTGCCTATAAATCTAACCGAGAATTTCGTTAAAGTGCCAAAGGTTGAAAATACGAATAAGAAAGAGGAAAGGGTGTTAAACGAAGCTATTTTTGGCTTTGTCGCTATTTTAAACGAAGATAAACGAAAAGTCGTCGATCGGTGAACAAACGATGGAAAAGAAAAGCGCGTAATTAATTTGTTCTTTTGACAAAACGCTCGCGTTTCCTCTCGCAACTATTGGATAGAATATCAATATAACGGGGATCTCCAATCCTAACCAACTCTGAAAGTCTAAGTCATCTGTAGTCTGTGAGCTCGATGTCGATGACATTAATTCATATGCAGTCGATAAAAACGGTATAAACGACATATCCCACGGACAATTTACTATATTACTTGCTGGAAACTCGCCTTTCCTCTAATGAATAATTTCGCGTTTTAAACGCTTCCTTAACGCGCTCTGCGCGCCTCTTCTTTACACGTGGCAAGCCTCTGATGCTTCCTTCGATATTCCTTCGATATTCCTTCGATATTCCTTCGATATTCCTTCGATATTCCTTCGGTATTCCTTCGATATTCTTGGCGCCGATTGGCGCATAATTCCAAAAATGAAGTAATCGACGAGTAGAAAAACGAAAGGGTCGATGGCCACGTGCACTCACTTTCGTTTCTCCTCTGCGGCTCACCCCCCCCCCCCACCCCCGCCCCGCCATAGCCACAGCCCCAGCCCCAGCCCTCGGCCGTCTTTCATTTTCAACTGCGATTTTGCTTCCCACTTACAGTCGCGTTATACACCGTCTCAACGAAGCCACTGCAACGCGCACACAATAAACTCTCAGCGAGTAATCAATGGCTGCGAGCCACGCGGTAATTGTAAACGTCCCCCTTGTTTCGAACGCACGGATACGCTACGCGTTCTGCTTAACTTGCTGTGTTTTTTCCCGTTTAATGGATATTTTTAACAACTAAATACGAATAAACAGCAACGACGTGTTATAAATGTTATTCCTGGTTCGACATTTTCGTTATTTACGTTGAAGAACAGAATTTTCATGTTGGATAAGGTTGGATAATTCATTTGTGACCAGTATATTCAATCGTAACCGTAAAGATATCTTAAAGTTAAAAGAAAAAAAAAAATCTGAAAGTACAAGCGAGGTTCGATGACAGATAAACTCTAACACGGGTTTCACGCGAAAAAAATATTGAAATTTACTACTATGCCTCTATTAACATAGATGGTTTCTTCCGGGATCGAACTCCGGAGGATTCGCGTGTATTCGTGAGCTCACATTTCTTAGAAAATCTTATACTTAACGGTATTCTTAACAGGTCCCTACATCTTTGCACTCGCACATTCCCACTCTCTCTCTCTCTCTCTCTCTCTCTCTCTCTCTCTCTCTCTCTCTCTCCCCCCCTCCCTCCCTGTCTCTCTGCCTGTCTCCCTGTCTCTGTCTCTGTCAGACGAACAAACGCCGTCATTTCCTTAATAATATCAATGTGCAGACTAGGTTTTAAAGATGCCCTTTAAAAATGCCCGTCCTCGAGCTTGATGCGTTATAAAAGATCGTTGTGCCACGTAATTTCGTAGCTAGACGTGACTATCGGGAAAGAAGACGAGTTGCAGTTTTGGAGTGGAGGTGTCAGGGTGCATCGATTGTCGCGTACCCGCAGCATCCTGGAGGGCGAGGAAGAGAGACGCGGACACCTCGGTGGCTCTGACGTGCACGCGCGCACGTAAGGGGGTGCCCCCGGGGCGTGTGCCTGCCCCACGTCGGAGGTGGGGTTAGATGCTGCCAGGAGCGAAGGGCCCCGCACGTGGCTCGCGTCCCGCTGCATAAAACCTGCCCCGCCGAGATGACACATGGCGAGGAAAGATAAAACCTCGTGCGGAGCTAAAGCGCGTGTCGCCTCAAAGCGCCGATGTGCGTAAGCAACGGGGCCGGGGTTACGGCGCTCAAACACGGCGATTCGTAATGGACGCGTGATACAACACGAGGGGTTGGGTGCGCGCAGTCTTTCACAGGACTCGAGGATACCCGGATGCGAGGGATGGGAGAAAGCGAGAAAAAGAAGGATGATTGGCGATCTGACATTGTCAGTTTGTTACGGCTGATACGCGAGGATTTACCCATCGCTCAACTGTTTTTTATTTTTTTCCATCGAGCTCCGAGGATTTGCAAAAGAAAAAGATCGTATCGCCAAGTTTGGACAAGGAGAGTTATTTAAATTGATCTCGTGACTCTGGTGAACCATCGTTAACTATTCGCTCGTCGAATTAGAGTGAAAACTAATAAAAAGTTTGCCTTGCGAGACGAATTTACATCGGAAAGTTCACACTACGCTTTCACACGCGGTTTATGGATAGTAACCATAAAAAAAGCCAATGAAAAACAGAAGAAAAACGGAGATTTTTTCCTAGACTTTTATTCCAAGACATCCTTATAACCTTTTTATTTATTATTATGTGTTATTATTTTTAAAAAAGTTTTAATTTTACCCTTGCTTTTAAATTATTTTTAAATGATACCATTTCAACGTAAAGAAGTTACTGTAACATAATAACGCGTGCTTTCAAAGTATTCACGACATTTGTTTCTATAACTCGCTATCATTTTAACGTATACGCAGGAGCTGTAGAGGAGTTCTTTAAAAGAACAAATAAAACTATGAAGTTTCTATGATTTATTTACTTTTTTATTTGTTTTTACTTTACTTACTTTTAAATATAATGCGGATTATGTGAAAGTATAATAAATCATGCTAATAATGATACGGAGTGATCAAAACGATATTCAAACATTTTAATTTAAAAAAAAAAAAAAAAAAGATCAATTATTATGAAATTCATATTACGTTCGTTGGAGTGTTTTTTTTTTTTTTTTTTATTTTATTTTATTTTTATTTTAAATGCGTACCTACATTCAATTTGCCTAAAAGTATATTTTTATAAGACAAATGAATTTAATTATCGTGCTTACGATATACCAGTAAAGTAAAACGTTGTTTTACTTTAAATAATCGTTTGGCTACGTCAGCAATGTAACTTCCGACTTATTTTATTATTTATCCTCTGGAATAACTTTTTCTTCATTGTACATCGTTTATACTTGAATCAGCATATTCGAGGGGCTCGGTTAAATAATTGTCAAAGTGAGCGATACTTATTCTTTAATGATTTCTTCCAATAAAAAGGCGTTCGTATATTAATATAAAAAAGTATAAACACAAATACTAGTGTTAATTTTTATTACAGAACGAGATAAAATACGACTGAGTTCATTTAAATTTTGCATGGTTTATCTTTGTGTGATTCGAATTAAAATTTATTAAGCACAAGGTATTACTTTTAAAAAATCCCGCTGTTCGTTAATAATTTGAAAACGTTTCATTTACCGTGTCTTCGTCAAAAATTTAAATCAGGGTTCAGTAGATTTTAAGAAATGACGAATATATTATTTTCGCAAATTTTTCAACATCTTTGCAAGATTTTAAAGTTATATACGATATTATTTGACGAAGTATTGTTTTATTCGAGTCTTAGTGATCCCAATAATTAGTCTGTTAACCGCTGTACATATTTTCAAACGAACGTAATCCAAAAATTGTCGTTTATTCACAAAGCAGCACCTCATTGTCGCGAGAGTAATCTCGCAATAGATGAAATTAATAGTCGGTCATCATTGAAGTGCCTCAAACAGAGAATATGCAGTAATGAAATAATTTTGATCCCATTCGAATGGGTGAGCAAAGAGAAGAAAGCGAAGGCTCACATGTGCCCCAACGATCCATCAAAGCTGCTTCCATCAAGGTAGGATACATTGAGGATAGGCTCTTGTGCAAAAGCCGTATACGCACTGTCGATGCCTATTGCAAACGCATGCGCACGCACTCGTAGGCACGCGCACCCACACGGAGATCAGTCGGCCGAGTCACGTTTCGCTTAGCCTTGATAGAGTTACTGACCGGCTCCGCCAGCTTGCCTGCGATTCTCAGGACGAGAGAGAGAGAGACAGAGAGAGAGAGAGAGAGAGAGAGAGAGAGAGCGAGAGCGAGCAGAGCAAGAGAAGCAGGAGGGTACCAAGGATAAAAAGGGGGAAAAAGTGTAGGGAGGATGGGAGAAGGACGGAGGGGGGTAAAGTAGAGAAATTGGATTGAAAGTAAATGTAAGAACCAACTTCTTTAGGCTTCGAAAGAGAATGTCCTTTTCATTTAAGTTAAACCTAACCTACCCTTGCATTGTTGCTCGATCTTTAATCATTTAACTCCGTTTACTCACGTGTTTTATGAGAGTCAAGTGGTTGGGAAGATTGAGAACCATTTTTCCAATAAGAATCCCAACATTGTCAGCTTTTTGACGCAGCGGATATAATATATGTTAATTGGCTTTTGTGCAAAGTTGTACGCGCTCGAATACGTTGAGACTCGCGAAAAGAAGATATAATTACTCGACCGTATCTTTTTCATTGGGTTACTTTCATAATACGGTAGATTGTCGTCGGCATTATTTCATCGAAATGCGTTTGTCTTCGCGTCAACGCTGGAGATAAATAATCGTAAGCGCGACATTGGGCTCGATGAAACTGGAACTGAAACATTCGAGCGCATGCTTTGCGAAAAACGAGGTATACGGAATCAGCGCGAGTGAAACATAAAAAAAAGAAACGTTGGTGCAAGTGGAAAGGGGGTGCCAAGTGAAAAATACAGTCGATTCGTAATAAAGTGAGCTAATAGGCTAATCATGTAAAGCGATAAATTAAAGCGTCAAAGCGCAAGTTGTTCGGAAATATAAATTAATACAAGGCAGGCATAAGTGCGAGAATAAAGTGTGCCGGCAACGAGGCTGCAATAAGAAATAAGAAAATAAGAAATTGCAGTACGCGGAGCTCGAGAAAAAGTTGGCGAAGAAAAGGAGAACGAAGCAGCGATCGGTGTCGCGCGGTCCGATTTATTGCCGGCGGACTAATTTAATTTTTGGAACACCAAGCCCGAGACCTTCGCCTGCACCCTCGACCTGTGCAAGTCCTCACAGGGTGCGACTCTGCTCCGCCGTGGATTCGGGCCATGGCAACTAATCTCGAGATCGATCCCTCCGACCCCTGCAGCGCAACCACTTCAAGGCTTCCTTGACGCGCGAGGGCGAAATCACAAGCAATTCAGCCGCGTATTTCCTAATTTTTTTCTCCGCCTGAATCATTCGACTTTTAAGAACACCCCAGTCGTGCAAACATCCCACGAATAAACGCGGTTTCTTTTGCGAAATTGGTGCTATTGAAAAGAACGGCGATAAGGAGCCTCGAGATGTGTACACAGAGCGAACATTGAAATGTATTCCTTCTCTTTTTGTTCGGCGTGGTTCTTTTGCCTTTCCGCGATTACATTTATGTACATTTGATTACCGATTCTGCACAAGTCGCTTGTGTGTATATTCAAGCTTATCCGTTGTGCTGGTGCACATTTTTATTATCTTTACTCTGCTGTAGTCGGCACCCAAGTCTCAAGTTCTCAAGTTTTTATTTTGTATACGCGTGCGCGTTTAGGTCGCTTTAACGTCAGTGACGTGCGTATTTCGCTCCATTCACCGTCCAATCCGACAACTCCAACTGGACGTCACTCCAAAGGCATGCGCCAACAAAGAGTTGACGTGAAATCTGGAAGAAAGCAATGGTAAATTTTGATTAGAGCAACGATGTTGAAGTTTCGGTGCCAAAACTGCCGTCCCAATTTCTCGACTTCGAATACCGACCGTTCGCCTCGAAAGTTATAAAAACGAATAGTAATGCTATACCCATCAGAGATGAAGAATCATTCGACTAAAAGTACGATGGTCCGCTTTTGCGAACGCGAGGCGAACAAAAAGGAAGAAAGCCAACTAATAATACAAAAGGACACAGTGAAAGAAACGCAAACGCATATTCAAGAGGCGCTGGAAGGGGGTGGGGGCGGGCGGAAGGGGGATGGGTGGGAGCGGCAAAGCTTTTATAAAACGTTGAAGAGACGGAAGAGAGTAGATCGAAGAGAGAGATAGGTTAGAGCGACCACTAGGCACACAATTCCGGAGATAGAGGACGTCGAGGAATCTGAACGCGAATGAGGCCGAAAGGAAGGAGGAAAGCCAAAGAACTCGTTGAATTCAGTCGTTTCAAAGAGAAATCCGCCCGAGAAATATTTGATCGGGCTCTCGGTTTCATGGAAAATCGTAAACGTTCGCGTCCAACGCGTTTATCGCGTTCGTACCAGTCTACTTACTTCGTATCGACTTTATATTTTCGCGTATAGTTCAGCTGCTGAGAAAATCGCCTCCCGTCGGTTTTTATCGTTGAAACTGTCCCGAAACTTGTAGCGGACTTAAAATGTTGTCCTTTTACGAATGCAGTAGGCGCCGAACGTTGCAGAAAAACAATTTTGCCGCGATATAAGATGCGAAGGGCGTTCGAATGTCTAAAGTTGGAAGTCGCTAATGATGAGATTGACTTTATTCCTCGCACATCAGCTTCACCGATGTTTTATATCCTAGGACTAGCAGCAAACGCGGTTTCTGAAATTTAAAAGGTAGGTGTTTTGACGATTTCAGGTTTGGATGTCTGGCGATCACGCATTTCCGTAGGCCAGTGAAATTAATCAAACCCTAACACCGGGAGCTCGAGACTCAATTATGAAGCACTTGGAATCCGAGGGTCGGTCGGATTATAGCCACGAAACATTCTAGCGGCAGTTGGACATTCCTTAAAATCTTACGAAAACTTAGGACTTCGGTTCCGATTTGGAATGACGTGTCCTCTGCATTGACACGGCCGACACAACGGTTGTCGGCAATTGCTCGGGACGGTCCTTGGCATAGAGAAGTCGCACGTCGGTTTCGCGCCGACGGGAGAGTATCGGTCGATCCCCTCGATCGTCGTCGGCTCAAGTCCGCGGAATCGGCGATACGTCGTGTTGCCCTTTAACGTCGCCGCCGTCGTTTTGTCGAGAGTGATCAATGCGCGCGGACACACGGTGCGATCTATCGGCCTCATCCCCGTGTAATACGGACATCCTAGGACGGAAATCTTGCATCGGCGTCTCGTGCATCTATACTCGCGAGCGTTATTTGTCCGCGCCTCCAATTCTACAGATCCGTTAAGTCCTTTCGTCTGTTCACTATTCCGTCACTCAGAGGAATAAATGCTCGATAACGAACGATGGACACTCGAACGTCGTATTATTTATCCGCTCGTTGCTCTCTGCCACGATGCGACCAACTTCCACCAGCGGTAGTTTCATGATACCACTTTCACGGAAAAAAGTTTCCCCTTAAGGTGGATCAACCGTTTATTCGAGGAAAGCGATCGGAGGAAAGTGACGGCTGCTTTGGACGTGGAAATAAAAATATCTGTTTGCCGATCGATTACCGACGAATGACCATTTTCAGTTTTTGCTCGATATTTCATAGATAAGTAATGGCCGAGAATGAAAAAATCACTGCTTCGGTCTAATTTTAAGTTGCAGTTATTAAGAATGGTCCAAAGCAGATGGTCCAAAAAATACGGAGAAAAACGTACGGAGACGTTGAAACTGTGCTTATGGGATAATCCACGTTAGACTGCACGAACGTTTTACGACGCCTACGATGACATTAAAGGGAAATTCAAGCCACTTAAAGGGAGCATTGATTTTGTTGCTTAGCAAGGGAGTCTCGCGAACACGAAGGAACAAGACAAGGTGAGAGATGAGAAAAAAATGAGTTCACGGGGCAGACGTTGTATGGTTGGCGATGAAAAACGCTGGCTCTGACAGCATGCTATGCGGCAATTATGAATTTTCCATAATAAAGTGCAGCCTTGATTAAGTAGCTGATAGTCTCTTTGAAGTTGCCAAAGCGAATATCCGTTATTCATTGACTGCTGCTGCTGCCGCAGAACTTTACTACATTTTATAGCAAGAAATTGCTATAATCCTGTAATTAACGACTTTTTATCTCGTTAAAAATCCCATCGCGATGAATAATTATCGGAAATTAGTGTTATAAAATAGTGTTGTAAATTTGTAATAAATTTAAAGTGCCTCTAAGTTTAAAATTCCGCGATACGAATATCCGTACCGCATTAGAATATAATGAGATGCAATTCGCTTGCACCGACAGCTAGGTTTACTCATTAACTAAGATTACTCGTTGACTCTAGTGGTCGATCTGTTTTTATTAATAAGACTCGATTAAATGGCTTTTTCGGCTACTTTTGCAAACGCATTTACCGACTAATGTCGCTTTAATAATAAATAAAACTTCCATTTATTCTCGTTATTTCAATAGCGAATCAAAATTAAAAACATTACCAACTATCAAATGTAGATACAATCTTTGGTAATCGGAAAGATTACCAAAGATTACCCGTGCTTTCTTTTTCAAGTTTCGCCGTGGCGCACGCAACGTTCATTAATCAAAGGGCAGTAAGAATTTTGGAAAATTCGATTATCCTCGTATCTTTCCACTTTCCGTTCTTCAAGAAACAGACGACGGACACACGAAAGAGATGATTTTATGCGCAAATAGTCTCAAACTAGCCTTTTTGTCGATACGTAGAAAAGCAGTGCTTCGAATTTGTAAACGCATTTCTCTCACACAGCAAAACGCCGTTAATATGGAGTGCCATACCCTTTTTCAGTCTTCTGCTCGAAAATGAGAATTTTCAATTCGGGGAGTCTATATTTTATCTTAAACTCTCGTACAATATAAAATGTTGCGTTCTAATCGATCGAGGCGCAAAATGTATTTGCGTTTGTTTCCCTTATCATTTATAACTTTCAGTATTTAATATTTTAACGCGAAATGTTTACTTTACCGAATGTACTTTAACCGTAATGTAACACGGCATTATTGTTTATGAGAGTAAATATAACACTGTAGATTGTACATAACATCACCATCGATAAAAATAACAATTATACCTAAAAGACGGACTTGGATAAATTTCGCAATAATTAGATTCAAGCGCCAATAAAGATTAGAATTATTATAAATTTCGATTGGCCGAGTGTCCGCATCGAGTCTGCTTCGGAAACGAGTCACTTCGCTGAACGTATTAATTAAAAAATAAAGAAAGGAGAAAAGGAAGGACGCCCGTGCTTTGATTTGAGGCGTCGATCCGAGCGCCATCTATCGATGGGCTATCACGAGTGTGCGGGACCCAATTTGGACCCGCGGCCCCAGCGATCCCCTTTGCTCCCCTTTGCTCCCCTTTGCTCCCATTTGCTCCTCGTCGCCCTCGTCGCCCTCGTCGCCATCGTTGCCGCCTGGCGTTGCCCCATCGCTCACGGGCATTAGCGTGAAATCGAGAAATCGACTGGCCCTCGAGCTCGCATGTTATAATAAAACGAGGGCTCGGCAAGTCGCGCGAAAATTTAATTTACCTTGCCCTTTGAAGCGCCGTACGTGTGCGCCCACCACAGCGACTTCTCCTCCGCCCCTAGGAAAGCTCGACGACGGCGACGACGACGGCGACGACGACGCTCGCGCATACGAGATATACGTACGCGTAATTACGCCCGGGGCGGCCCCTCCTGTTCAAGGATGGGCTTTTGCTATTGCTACTATCTTTTTTTTTCCCTTTTTTCTCGTTTTTTTTATACGCAGGCCTTACATTGCCCTTGGAATTGAACTCCTAGCGGGACTTGGGTTCTGCGCGTAATGGGATGAGGCGAAAGGTTCTTTAGATTCGAAAGTTTTAAAAAGGGCGATTAACGGGTTTATTGTGCTTTTGAATTTTCGTTTTGTGCGTGTGGGAGCGGGACTCGGTGTGGCTAACTCGTGCATTTACTTCAGCCAAAGGTTCACTTTTGATGCGTGTTTGCTTTTGTTCTGGCTTTCGATTTCCTGCGAATGGGTGTTGAGGGCTTCCGTGGTTTCGCGTAACATTTAAAAGTGGAAATTTCAATGGTCAAAGCTTGAAAACGAATTTTATGGAGCTTTCGAGTATATTTCATTTAAAATAACTTCGATGAAATTGTAATCTTATGAAAAGGCACGCGTTTATAAATATCTGTCCTAGGATATATCAATCAAATTTCATTAATTGCGTTAAACTTTGATGATTGCACATCGTGTATTTTACGCGTGATTCTAAATTGTATATTTTTAAGTATTGTTCGAGGGACGATCACGTGGATTCCGTAGTGGATTCCACTAAAGTACTCTCGCAATTACAAACTTAACGTTTCGAGGCCTTCGGCAAGAACCCCTCGATCACGTTCGTATTTATTTACTCAAACATAAATTTTACGTAACAAAATAAGAGCGCACTTTCCAGTATCGCTATTCTAAATTTGCACTCGTAGCTGGTAAAATGTTATCTTCGCGAATTAAATATAAATATTCGCAGCTACGCAACGGGAAACGCATTCGTCGTTCCGCCTCAGCGCCGACGACTGACTCTTGCCCTACGCTGCCTTTCTTCCGTTTAATTACGAGGCCCCAAGCACGCGAGACAGAAGTACAGAGAGAGAGAGAGAGAGAGAGAGAGAGAGAGAGAGAGAGAGAGAGAGAGAGAGAGTGAGAGTGAGTGAGTTTATGGCCTCGCGAGGGGGAGGATCCATTTCGGTTGAAAGCGCGCAGGCTTAGATGTTCGTGCTCTCGAGGAAATTGTTCGGATTTCGTGTGTTAGACACCCCGGAAGGCGTTGCGTGAAAAACCATTTCCGTGTATTTCGCTTTACAACAATTTACCAGAAGAATCGTCGTTTTCGTTCTTTGTTCCCCGCTTGTGCCGACATTTTCTTGCCAAATTCGAGCATCCTCGCTGTAATTTAACCTTGTGCCCTTTTATCCGGATGGATGAAGTTTAACACGCGTTTGCGCAATGCTCAGGCGTTTCGCTGCCAAAGTATTTTGTATTGTGTTGTGTTTACGACCGTTTAGCTACAACCCCAAGTACCAAGTACAATATTGAATTTTGGTCGAGATAGTTACCGTAGCTGTACCGCGGTTCTGAATCGATGCTTTGGATGCAGGCAATTTAAAATATACGATAAACCGAAAGGACGCGAATAGCTTACTGCGGAGTAGTACTCGGATACAGTACTCGTGCGTTTAAAAGAAAAATCACATATTGGCATTCGACAAAAGTCGAACGGTCTTTCGACTTGAAATTTCACGCATAAGATCGTAATCGAATTTATTACTTCTTCTCCGTGCCTCTCTCCCCTCTCTTAGCGATACTTTCATTTGCTCAAGTATTATAAACAGGTGCGGTAATATATTTGCAAGTGTATCTTTTGTTTGCTATTTATAAATACTTACGCGGCATTGCTACTCCTAATGATTACTTTACGTGCATTTGCAGAATTCAGGAGACTATTATCGTGCATACCTATGCTTTAAATATATCGGAGTGCGATTGCTAATACTCTCATCGAGTATTTACGAGGAATGATTACAGCTGCTATAATATACGTAATATTACACCAAATTCCGGCTTATCGTTATTGAACTGCATAAAAGTAAATATTTTACTTTCGCCGTAAAAACAAAAAACTATTAAGTAAATAAGCCACTGTATCGGTATTTGATTAATTCATAACGTATTTCGACACGAGTGAAACTTTTTAACGAGATGTCAGTGGTTATTTCATTATCCACGAGCGTTGTACCACCGATGAGACTGAATATTGGATTTTTTATCGATGTGTACGCGCTCGTAGAAAATCCTAAGGTTCTTTTTCTTCTGTTTCAGGTAAGCCTCGTGGATAGCGACTAGAATCCGGAACGTGAAAGCCAGTCGGGGGATCGCTAGCGAGTCAATTTGAAAAATGCGTTGTCGCGGGACAAATCGGACGAGCACTTGGCTCGCGTCTACGGTGCTAGCGACACAGGCACCGGTGTGTGCGCGTGCGTGTGCGCGCGCGCGCGCGTTGGCGGAAGAAAGAATATTTGCCCATGCTCCTGATCCTCGGAGTGACTTTGGGGGCGCTTGATTGGTAAGGCCGGGGACCCATTCGTACATACCGAATACAAACGCTTCGCGGCCTCTAATCAAAAGGGTCTCCCCGAATTGGGATAGATTCCCGCATTCCGTAAACGTCTGCGGGCGCTCTATATAACGCTCTGTATATGCTCTATGTATGCTCTATGTGTGCTCTATATATGCTGTATATATGCGTACACGGCAGTGGAATCCCAAACACGAGACAATACCTAAGAAGACGTGGACGAGAAATGACTCGTTAGCGGTTCCCTCTGGGGGGTTGATGCGGTCCTTCGCGACCAGACGAACTCAGAGCAAGAGATACACCGTCTCTTTCCCCCGGTAATCCTAGGAAGGAAACTTGTACCTTATGAAATACGCGTGTCTGGATTGCAATTTTCGTCTATCACCGATCCCGAGCTCTATTCGGAATTTCAATTATAAGCTACACCGAACGAAAACTCATCATCTCCATCGCGTATTATAAAATTATATTACAAAACAGTGGCCCGCTTTAAAGAAGACTTTAAAGAGCGATGTATTCGCACGGTTACTTAAGAAATGAGCACTCGATTAACCTTCGCAAGAAACTCTAACCAAAAATGACACGCGTATTTTGACGTACTTGAGAAATCGCGTTTTTTTTCTTTATCGACATGTCGCTCGCATGACTCTCGGTTCACGAAAATTTACCGAGACGAGCGTACTTACGTATAGTTAGCTTATCACAGAAGACTCCAGTCTAGACGAGACTTTACGAAGAATCGAAATAATACTTGCCGTACGGGATAGGAAGAGAGGGCAAATAGATATTTAGGGATTTAGTCTCGCGTCGTCCCCGGTGCCGCGTTTTTGCACAGTAACGGCTAATCACAAACTGTTCCGAGGGACTTCCGATATTTGGATTATACCGCTATCGTACTTTGCGAAGAAGTACGGATCGAGTACTGAAGCACCCGATAGAGGGTTGAGGGAATCAACGGGAAAAAGGAAAAGGGAGAGAGCGAAAGAGAGAAATCGGAGGGATTTACGATGCGATGGGCGAGGTCAGTTGACGCGAGTATTGTGCTCATTCGTACGCGTGGAGTGTACGCACGCGTGTACTAGGGGATGACGATATATTATATTCGAAGGCCTGAATTTACTTGGAGAACCGAATACGTAGACGCGTACGCTTACACGTACTGCGAACTACGTTCACGCCCTGGCGCGCCTTTTCCCCCGCCTTTCAATCAACGCGAACAATCTCGCGCTCAATCTAGGCCATTATTCGGTAATTCGATATTGCCGAGCTTGCGACGTCAAGATTTTAGGAGGCGAGGAAAAAAATTATATCTCACGGCTCAGCGGCCAAGGACTCGTTCGGACGCGTTCGTTATTAATCGAGACGGTATCAAGTGCGAATCAAGTGCGACAAACTTGTTACGGGAATTTTTATTTCTTACGCTCGCCTACGCTCGCCTACAGTTTTTACGGTATTCGCTTGCGTTTAACCCTTCGGTGATAACCTTTCCACTTACAATACGTTACACTACTCCCAATTGCCGTACGCATCCTTTCAGCAAAGAAGATACACGATGTTGTACCGAACGAAATGGCTACTCCGAAGAAAGTGTAAACTCCGCGTGCTTTTCTAATATTTATCTTATCGTAAAATTTACTAACCAGTTGCAAATAAATCTTCACTTAAGACGAGCACTGCCTCGATTAGAAGTCTATCCGCGTTAAAACGCAGAAATTATCACGAGCGCATGTACGTGGATTTTTTGTTCTAATACCGAAGCCACCTAGAGCCAAAAGTTTACGCCACTCGAATCAAATTTATTTCGTTTAATATATCTAACGAGGCTTTTTTAGGCCAATAGAAGCAAGTACAAATACTTGCGTAGAAAATAGATGCAAACCGTCTTTGGAAGTAAATTATTTATTTCCTATTTCCGCTTGGAGAACTAAATTTAAGTACCAAGGCAGAGGACACGTTTTAAATACCATTGAATAAATTAAATGGCTTTTCAATTTATTTGCTAAATACGAGGCTCGAATATAAAATGTAATTATTTTCCTTTTAATGGGATTGTCATCCGTTAGCTCGTGGCTTCTCTCGAGACGCAACATGTCGCAATAATCATACTGTAATGCTCTTCGGTAATTCCATCAAACGAGCAACGTAATAAATAGCAAAGTAATAAATAGTCAACTAAAAAAATAGTCGAGCAAAGATCGCGAGAGTCAACGGTTGAGCGATCAATACCTTCGCCCTTCTTTTTCCTTTCAGCTTAAGCTATGAATTCTCATAATTTGCAGAGACTCTTGCAAAGACTCTTAAACGCGTACTCGACGTGTACTTATATAAATCTCTGAAATAATTGATATTTGTCGTTCGTTAGGCGGATCGGCAGATGTAAAAATACGATAATTCTTACATCTCGAGTGTAAAAAGCTCGGAGCTACGGAATGCAGCTTTTCGAGGCGGAATCGAAGCGCAATGGTACACGCACACTGCTTGCATTTTCACGTGATCGCGAGGTTATTACGAGGTAAGGAAGAAGTGCAGCGAGCCGAAGGGGGGAAGTGCAAGCGCCCTCGATTGAAATTACAGATAAGTAGGTGGGAGCGCTTGGATGAGAAGTGACGTGATGCGCGTCAGCCTCCATTTCCGGACCTCAAAATTCGATACGTACTCGAGGATAAAACGGGAAAAGAAGGCGAAAGCGCAAAGTCGTGACGTCTACTTTTCTGAGATCGGCGGCGATTTTGGCTGCCGCAAAAATGTCGGCGCGCGCATCGCACGAGAAGCCCGAACGCGTTTTATGGGGTGTGGCGTGAAAGGGGGAGAACCGAAAGGCGCACACGAGATCTTATCTAAACCGGGAGCTTCCGGTGTGCGCAGCCCAGGAGAAATTAACGCGTTCGCAGGAGTGAATTTACGGGGGTGCAGTAACAGCTGTCGGAGAAAAGTGCGAGGAGAAGGTTTCCGGCATCTCTGCCTCCGTGGCTTTTGTGTTTTCGAACTCGGGATCTTGGTGCCGTTCCTGGCTGCCTCTGTACCTAATTTCTTGCTCCAGCTTTCCGATCGCAATGTTTACGAAGCGGTACGACTGGCTCGCGTTAATGAATGAGATTTTGCGAGCGTTAGAACTTTGTTGGAAAGCTAAGAGTAATGAGTTTTTGATACGCATTCCGATAGAACGCATACGCGATAGATTTTAGCTAAAGATAATAATAATAACAACAGGCTGTTCTTAATTACGGTACGTCCTGGCCGGCACGCAATATCGATGTTACAGTTGATGTCCTTTGCGATGTTTGTTGTATTTTTACCAGTTGCATATCGTTCTACGCTCGCGACGAAGAGAAACATGGTTTACTCAGGGCTTTTAATTTCAAGTACGTGACAAGTGCAGTAATAACGAGGACTTTGCTTCTCCAATATTTCTTATAAATAAACCATTGACTCTGCTCGATTTTACTAGGTTGGACAATTAATACCCAACAGGCTGCATAATGTACCATATTCGTAAAATAATTGGTCAACTATGTTGATTAGAAAACTGAAAATAACATTCACGGCGGATTTTTAATAAATTTTCTGATTTTTCTGAAACAATCAAAGCTCAAAAATATCCATGTGAATTTATAAGGGGGTGTTGATTTGTGAGAAGAAAACCCATTAAGAAAACCCAGATCAATATTATTGTAAAATAAACGTTTTTTAAGGAAGCCAAATTAGTTGGAGTAATAATTAACGAGTCGCTGTTTGAAACTGCGTTCGCTTGGAATTGCGCGAATCGCTCGCTCGAAACTTCGTTACTGTAGGCGGAAGAGTAGTGTACTTTTAATAGTCTTTGCGTCCATATTTTAATGCCTGCAACTGCAAAAAACGCCAACTTCGAGCGCAATAACATCATTTCGATGCGCGAGATGTAAGTTCTATCGGCTAAATTGGTTTTCTTCGTTTCCTAAGTAATGCTCGTAATTTATGGCCAAGGCGAAGGTCGCTTTTTAACAAAATGGATTCGTTATTATTGCGGTCAAGCATTTATTGAATATCCAAGTTCGAATAAAACACCGTTCGCAATATGAATTAGTAATGGGTGAACATGTCTCTGTAAAAACCTTGCATGTCTAAATATATTTCGTAGGATTCTTATTTTCTTATTTCCACGCAGTCAGCGATACGATCTCCGTGACACGTGAAGAAAGCAAAGCTTTCCGAGGTGAAAGCAGAGGCACTTGCACTTACGTTATTGCGAACGTGGATACGCGCGTTGTATCGCAGCATTGATCAAGCGACAAAGTCATCGAAACCTCGCCTCCTCCCCACCTTTTCAATCCAGCGCCTCTTCGTAGTTTTATTTTTTACTTCTACCTGTCACCATTTCTCTTTTGTACGAACGCACGGAAACTTGGGTTCTTCTTTGATTTATTTAACGTAAAGTAATACGAGAGATAGCGCCTTAAATTCGTTAAATTTACATAAATTATAGTTTACGATTAATAAACTATAAACACTGGCTTCGCTCATCTCTCTTATTATTTATCAATATGAGCATTAATTCTCTCCTCTAATTCTTTAAAATTTCTCATTAACCGTGTTGAGATTAGAATTATCAATATACGCGTGAACGTTTCGTGACTGACTTTAATAGAAATTAACTTTTGCATTTTAGTGAATAATCGAACGGTGGATAAACGGCATTTTTAACGATAATATGTAACGATTAAGGACTTTTAATTCGAATGACATAGTAATATTCGTTACCAAGTATTCGCTTACTTTTTATTAATTTTACGAGGCACGTAAATACGCCCAATTTCAAAGTAAAAAAAAAAAATAAATAAATAAAGAAAGAATGAAAGAAAGTCTAGCGGTGGAGTACGCCTGATTGCTATTTCTCATAAAGTTATTGAATTCGTAACTTTGTTCGTTGCACTGTAGCAATTTTTTTTTTTATCCATGAATATTTCTTTACGTACGTGTGCGCGTAAGATTGTGAAATCGACGTCAACTCTTTTTTTTAAACGAGACGTTATGTTGAATAATTTTTGAAATATATCTTCAAACATTAACCGTATAAGTTAATAAGTCAATTTTTCTAAGCGCAGAATATATATATATATATATATATATATATATATATATATATATATATATATATATAGATGTATACATTTTATTAATTTTTAAATGCAATTTCGAAGCGATACAGAGTTAAAATATTTACATGCATCTCGTAAAATGTTTTTAAGAATCTATTAAAAATCCCGTACGCGAAGGAGGTTTAGTATTCTAATAAAACGAGAGGCGATGAAAAAGATTAACATGGTTGATCAAAGCATTTCGAAAATATAGTCGTTGCGAGTATATAGTAATATATTACAAGCGTCAAATATACCATACTGTACTCTAGCCATTAAAAAGTTTAAGCCGTTTATTAGCTTTCCATATGCCTTTGAGTTTTCAGTTTCGTACATTATTTTTACGAGTTAAACAGCTCCGTAATATATTTCAATATTTAAGGGACAAATCGTACTATTTTATGCAGATTAAAATTAACTTTCAGAACATACTGTATCGGGGATGACGAGGTTTAAGGATAATACGGAGATATCGCTGAGAGGAAAAAAGTTTGCATCGGTCTTTTCCCTCTTTTTCCCTCTTTTTCCCTCTTTTACTCTTACGTGGAACAAAGCACATATTGGATATTTGGGCAGTAGCTCTACGCGTAATGTCGTTACAACGCCTGCTTTTTTCCTGCTCTGCTCCGTCTTTACATATTTATGAAGAGGAGCGTTTTGCTTAGGTCTTCGATTGCTTGGTATAAGTTAGGCCGACGACCGTAAATGGAATAGTAAAAGTGATGTATGGAACTATTTTAGAAAGACGCGGCGCAATGTTTTGCATAATATATCGGCGGATGGTGCCAACAGCGTTTGAAATTTTTAAAATAAGTTTTCCAATTTTATTCCGCCGAATAAACAACTGTACTGCTTTATTGTTAACCGCAGACGCGTTAAATCGGTTACCTCGGTAAACTATTTGTACACTTTCGTCGTATCGTTGCCGAGTGTGACCAAATAATAATAGGAAATAACTGTACCTGCATACTTGCTTAACAGTTTTCAAAATTCTTCCAAATATCAGTGATTTGAACGAACGTTAGATAATAGTCTCCTGTCGTAGAGACGAAGATGCTTAATAATATCAACGCCGTTTATTCGTCGTAAAGTACATCAGTTCGCATTGACATTGAATTGCAAATACTCTTTTCAAATTTGAAGGCAAATAATTTTTTCGAAGAAAAGGCAAATTCGTATCCGTATATTCCTTCCTCTCGCCTCCTGTTCTTATTCTACGCGTACATGTGCACGCGTGTTTATAACCGTACATTGGGATATCTCTTCTGCTCGTACTTCTTCCGATTGCTAGCTCAAAAGATCGAGGCGAAGTCGTGCCCAGGACCTAGAAAAGTATAAGGGAAAGTCGAAAGGCACTTGCAAAGGGGAAACAAGGAGAGGTTGTCCCGGAGAGGGAGGCAAATGTACGTAGAGGTAAGAGAGGGGAAGCTAGACGTATCGACCGCAGGAAGAGGCAGCGGCATTGTGGGGTTAAGCTCGATGGTGCGGTGCAGACGTGGAAAGAACGGGAAAGCGGCGGTGAGAGAAGGCAAAAAGCGCCTGGAAAAGTGCGCCGAAAGAATGACGACGACCAAGTCTATAACCCCCGAAACTGATCTGCAAATTAGATGCCTTTTCAATGACGATGGAAAAAAAGAAAAAAAAAAGAAAAAAGAAAAAAAACGAGAGACCTTGGACGGGTTCCTGCTTTTTTAAATTATATTTATTAATACAAGTTGTTGCTTCGTGTCCACGCGTGAAAATTCGATGTACATCGAAATCCTTTTATCACTTAATAGGTATTTAGAAGTTAATTATTTTATTGCGTACCTTGACAACGTTTCGTACTCAACAATTTTCGAATAGCAGAAAATTAATGTGCCTAAGGTTTCCAACGCGACGTATCCAACCTACATATTACAGATACGAAGGATATTAAATATCACTTTGCTAATGAGAAAACGCATTTCCTCGCGACTAATGCAATACATGTATAAATACAATCAACCGAACGTACGAAAGAGAAAATGAAAAACCTTTAAATCGAATAAGCCCATAATGCGGGAGAAAACTTTTATGTCGTTTTTATGGATCTTAAATTTAGTACATGCAAAAACTGAATTCCGTATAAGTTTTGAGGATACATGTGCATAAATATATATACATGCGTATATACTTAAGTCGGAGAGCGATGAGGTTTGAGTTCACTCAGGAGCATCGAATTTTCTCTCTTGAGCCTCTTTGAAGTTACCTTGGAGCAAAAAATCCATATTTTCCCGTATTTACGTGCGGTGCGAGCGGAGAAGAGAAGAAAATTGATGGACTCGTGATAAAACTGGAGATTAATGGAATATTAGAGGAAAGAAGAGAAGGGATGACACATAAAGTATCCAAGAGTAGACGGGCGACATGCACGAGGCTCGAGCACAAAAGGGAGGCTCAGATACAAAAGGGCCGGGCAAAGCGCGAGGGGGAGAAGAGCCAGCAATAGCACAATCGCTCGTTGCGATGTGCAAGCAAGACAATCGGCATAGAAAAAGGAGCAAAAGGGACTTATTGAGAAACAGAGACACTCGGCAACTCGAAGTATCCGCTGCATAAGAGGTTCGTCGTTGTTTCGTCGTTGTTTCGTCGTTGTTTCGTCGTTGTTTCGTCGTTGTTTCGTCGTTGCGGCGAAGATAATAAGCAATACTGTGATCACTGCCGTTTTTATATGTAATCCTTTTTTCTTCGTATAATTATTTTACTCGACAGCGACGTTCACTAGGAACACCAGGACAACCGACTAGGAATACAGTTTTCCAAAATTAGTTTTTACGATTAGTCAGTGCATTTTATGCCAGATCGTTTACTCTCGCGGGAATAACGTTTGGATGTTTTACGAGCTCAAAGACAATAGATTTCCTTAGCAGCTATTAAAATTCGATTACCAAAGTTGAGCAGCAGATCGTGCAAAATGCGCATCAGCAGAGTCTAATTAATCACAATGGTCGAGGATTAGGTGTACGAAACGATCAGTTTGTTGATTTCACGAAATCGAGTCTTTTCCAATTAACTTCAACGGATTTGATTCGAACATCGGTACAACTACAGATACCAACAATAAGTTATATATAGCAATGCGCATTATCGTCAGTTGGGTACTACAATTTATTACGTTCATTACCGATACGTGCACGCATTATATAAATACGTGATTAACGTATCTGCTCAATGGTACGTAAAAAAAGTACTAATTTTTATTTGAAAGTTAGAAAGGAAGCGAAATTCATATGTATCGTCGTGTACATGACGTGTAATCGGGTAGAGAATTTTCAAAAAGGTGAGATAGCGGTTAATTAATCAAGTTCATCTTGAAATTAGAAACCGCGTGTACGAATCGGCAATATGATAAATTTACTCCAGACGACGGTATAACACTCCAATTAACGGTATAAATTTGTATTTCTTCATTTGACTTCATTCTTAATAGCCAGTATCTTCCAACGAAAAACATTGCCGAGCTTCGCAAACGGAAGACAATATATTAAGTTACGATTCGTAAAATAGTTTTTCGACTCTCTAGGATTACGCGCAAGAGTTCGCGCAATTTGACGCGCAAAATTAAGAAAAGGAAGAAGAGAAGAGAAAATTAGCAATTCCTTTTCCTGCAAAAAAAAGAGGGAAAGAGAGAAAGAGAGAAAGAAAAGCAAAAGTGTCAGTCAGGTCTTAAAAGGAAGTGGATGGCAGCGCGAGTGGGCAAAGGGAGTGACTGGCGACGCCGTTGCATGGCAAAGCGAGAAAAAGTGGGTGGAGGTGGTAGCGAAAGAGATACACGGGCTCAGCAGCGGGGGGTAAGAAAAAGAGAATGAGCGCCGGGAAAGCCAGTAGCACCCTTCAGGGTTCGTTGTACGTGCGCTACTTTGCCGCGCGAAAGGGTGCGGAAGTGAGATACGGATGAGTGAGATGCCGTACGAGGGCATTTCCACCCCCGTCCGCTCCACTCTTACTCGCTCTCTCTCCGTCGCTCCTCGTTTTCATTCTTCGCGCCGCCACCGCCATCACCCCGTATCTTCCGCACCCAGAGCTTCTCTCTCACTCTCTCTCTCTCTCTCTCTCTCTCTCTCTCTCTCTCTCTCGCTGAGAAGCGTCAGGCAGCAGGCATTACGCTCGATGGCATTCTCCCGCTGATAACGTGGGCTCGTCAAATTCAAGGTATCTCAGTGCGCGTGTGCGCACGCGTGCGCTTGTGTTACTGGCTAAATGGGAATGTGCGCCGCTTCCATATGCCTTGGTAACCGATAGTGTCTATGCACGGTTATTCGTACACTCGCTCGCTTTACGTATTTATGCACCGAGTTCTTCTTCGTTATAGAAATTCAATTTTTCACGCATTAAGCACATTTACATTTATTAGTCCCGTGTACATTGCGTTTTAATAACTCGAATAATAGCACGGCTATAACAGCCGCGTGGCTAATACGAATAAAAGTCGTCGGTGGTGTACATTTACAAAACTCATTACGAACGGGACTCATCGGGACGATATTTTGACGACTAAGGAAGGCAAACTATTAATTATACGCGTTAAATGGATAAATCAGAGGCGCTCGATACGAATCAACTTTGGAGAATCGCATTGACGAGGCGAAACGTCAATTTTTATCTTTTTTTGAAGATTAAAAAGAACTCGGAGCTCGATCTTGGTTAGGTAGTTCTTTGAATTCGAACCCCGTTGAGAATATTTGGAAAAGAAGCAAAAGAAGATAGAAGTTGATAAATGACGAGAATGTTGCATCGAGATAGAGATTCGCATGCCGATGCTAAAAATACACTTAAAGTGTACTTAAAAAACGATTTAATCTTGTCGTTGACGCGAAAGTATATAAATTTTAGTACATATTAATCGACTTTTTAAAATTATTCTATTTTTCATTCCAAGAGAGTTTCCGCTAATGTCTAAAGTATATCTCGCGTACTCGCCTATTTCGTACGTAAATTTTAGCGATATTGTTGCTTTCCGTTATTAATACGACCGTATCGTAACGCATTTCATAACGAACAGCCGCGAGCGAATAAAATTATACGTAAGCAGTACAGTCACGCAAGTGCGTGCGTGTGTGTGCGCGCGCGCGTGCATTTCAAAGAAATGGAATTTAAAACAACAATATTGCTAAAATATTCCTCGTTTACAAAAAATTAAATTGTTTTGTTAGTTATATAAATTAGTTATGTGCTTACTTAACAAACAAGTGAAAACGGATGAAAATTAGGAAAGTGAATGTTGCGATAAGTTACGAATAAAAATAAACTCGTCGTTACTGGTTAAGCAAGAAAGAAAACGAATATATTACTCGAAAATACAAGGTAGAACGGTAGATCACGGTAAATGCATTAAAATATTCCAAATCCAAATCCATCGAAACTTACCGACTTAATGCAACTCAGGTCGTTGTTTGCTAATCAACAATTCAAAGTGCAGCGCACGGCTTTGTTTATAACAATTTCGAGTGGCCGAATCGAAGTGCCGAGGGCACGACAGTACTTGCCATTCTTCGAATGAACTGCGAGAATGAGCTGCACCGACGGAGTGCAATAACGAGGTCGGGGGTGAGCGCTAAAATGCAACTTCGGCGAAATTCGCGCCTGGGGAAACGGGAACAAGAGGAGAGCGACGTTGAAGCTGAAGCTCCTTGTGCAACTGAGCCGTCGAGCTGCTTCTACTTGACGGGAAATCGCGCTTCCGTTGTCGGTAAGCACACGAAGTCGCTGCATTCGCCGAGTTTCGCTTGCGAGCAAAGTTTGAGAAGGTAGAGAGAGAGAGAGAGAGAGAGAGAGAGAGAGAGAGAGAGAGAGAGAGAGTCAGAGTCAGTCTATCTCTTTGTTTCATGGTGTCGTAAGCAATGCGAGCTATAAGGTATAAGCAATTCGTAAGGAGTTGTTTTTCCTTTTTCTCAAAACGTGCTCGATTACAAAGAATTTAAACAAATATATCAGATTATCTAACAACGTCGTTATAATTTAGTGTTTGCGATTGACTTTTCTTTCAGTCTTATTTACGAGCAGATGTTATCCTTCATTAGACGGACTTGAATTTCGCAATTCTTTAATAAAGGTATCTGGCGGATAATGAAAAGTCGTCTGGTAAAAGTCGAGTTTTCCGTTAAAGAACCACGCAACGAATGTTATACATTCCAAAGCGAGTCGATGCCAGTCGATACCCATTTAGCCCCTTTCGACAACGAAAGCTTAACGTTAACACTTGTTGTACAAAAACGGTTGAAAATTACTATTGTTTTACAGTTAAATTATTTTGACATTGTTACTAGGAGCCAATACATTTTACCCGATGAATTCCTCGATTGTAGAACAATCCTAAATAATGGGGGCAACCCTCCGAACGTTCGCAAAATACCAAGTCGAAGTGAAATAGTGGTTGCCGATAAGAAAGTGGACGAGGCCGATGAAGTTAGAGTGGTTAGATTGGATGATAAATGCTATTGTTAAAGATGGAAAAAGTTACTCGCCAATGCCAAGGAAACTTTTATTAAATTTAGAAATCGTGTATCGTGAAAATGTTTACGGCAAACCTTGAAGATTTCGAATGTTTCATTATAATTTTTCACGCGCACCTTAAGTGCTATTTAACGTTCTTGACTTTTAACGATGCAATAAAGAGAAACGACACTTACTAATCAATGGAATATCCGCGTCGATTAATACCGCCGACTAATAGAAAAATTAAAATATAGTTAATGAGAATCACGCTTACGACTTACCTCACAGGCCTGAGCACGTAATATCAATGCCGAGTATCCTACGCCCGTTAAATGCATTTACGCAATTAATCATTCGAAACTTCCCTCTGATATCTTGTTTGATGATAATATTTCGCAAGAGATGAGGGCTTTAAATAGAAAGGCATCGTCATCCGTGGTAAGACGAGTACATTTTTAAAAGAGAGTTTATATTCGTGGAGGCTAATGTTAACAAGAGATAAGTCCACGAAGATGGTAAAAATTGGAGATAAAGAACGAAAGGGGGCAAAAAGGTACATTATTCCGTGCCTTAGACTCGGCAACTTTTAATTCCGGAAGTTACGCGCCAAGAGTTCCGTCTGCTTTGCTTTCGAGCGGAGTCACGGTGAGCGACGCCTATTATTTTTCGGTAGTCGCGCTTTGCACGAATCTTGTACTTTCT
Organism: Wiebesia pumilae; assembly: GCA_018907045.1. Lineage (NCBI taxonomy): Eukaryota > Metazoa > Arthropoda > Insecta > Hymenoptera > Agaonidae > Wiebesia > Wiebesia pumilae. The sequence continues at coordinate 8,181,622 of JACCHZ010000127.1, forward strand.
CCCCGTTTTCTCGAGACTCGAATTAAGCGTACAGGACTTGTTGTTAGTGAATGGAAGTATCGATCGATCGAGCTTTGCCGCGAAGCTGCCGAATCGCACAATAAGACGCGCGTCTTTATTTCTCGTATCTGCGCGCGTGCCTAGCCACTCGCTCTTCTCGATATATTCTAGAGCCACGGGGGTTCCGACAAGTGACATTGCGTAATTACGGAGTACCCGCCGAAGCAATTAACTATTTTCCACGGAATTCCGTCTCTCCTCGACTTGCTTTGCTTCTCGCGCGCAACCCGCTATCCAGCGAAGAGCGATAAATCAGCCTTCTAATTACGTTCAATATCCGCGTAATCACAGCCAGTGGTGACGCGCGCCACCCTGTAAACGAGGCATTGGTAAATTGTTGTAAATTGTTGTAAACTGTTGTAAACTGTTGTGCCGATGAGGCGAGGCTACGAGGACGTGAAAAGAGGCTCGGAAAAGAGGCTCGTCCGAGCGCCTCCGCGTCTTCGCACAAAGTGCCTTCTTCTCTCGAGTACCTCGGCCTCGTGATCAGCGAGGCGTGTCCCGGACCTCCGAAAGTAAAGCGGCCACGCGGCGCTACTGCCAGGACACCCGTGGCACGCGATCCGTAGGCGCGAGGATCGTATCGCGGGCTTTTACACGCCTCGTGCTCGCGCGCACCACCCGCTCATTCCGGGCACGTACCCCGGGCACGTACCCGGGGAGGTAGGACGATGCCACGACGAAAGACGCTCGTAAAGGAGGAGGGGGTGTTCGCGAGGCTGCGATGGAGCGGGGTTGGCGTATTGGGCGTAAATAGGGGGAAAGGCGCCTACCTACCGACATCGATTTGGTAAGCGATTTTTTACGTTCGCTTGCGCTTAGAAGCCAGAGAATAAGTGGATTACGAGTGGACTCTCGAGAGTTTACAAACGCGTCCAGTTGCAGGACGTCGTGGGTCACTTTGATTATTGTTTCGAATACAAATGTATTCGATATTCGATAATCCGAAAGCCACGCGCGCAAGAGGCGTTGGTCGGGTTCGATACATCCTTATCCTGTTCTTTCTTATAATTTTATTGCTCTTCGGTAAATGATCGTGACGTTTTCATGACTGTAAGGAGTTTAAGTATTTGCTTTGAACGACAGCGAGGATTAGCCTTGGGGCGCAAACTTAAACCTCGCTTAAGAGGTAATTGCGTTCGCTTTATTTTCCCCGTTTGACCACTTTTAATCCTCGTCAAGCTTTTCGTAGATTTTCGTTCGGCATATGTGCGTTCGAGTACGACGAGTGTGCACTTTTACCGAGGACACGATTTTTGTATTTGTCCTCGTTGTCCTAGAGTTTTGAATGCGATTGGGGTCACTAATCCAGGCGCGTTTCTACGTATCCTTTCTCAACTTGGAAAAATATTATGTTTCGGGGAACGAATCTATAACGAGAATATCGCCACGTTCATTTGCAATAAATAATTAAGTCCTTTACGTAAATTCGGACACGCATTTAATACCTTGTGAAGGGGATTTATTCGTTGAAAAATAGAATCGAACTATTTCGAATGGAGAATATTGACGAATTATTTTTATCCTGCTTACTAAAAGAAAACGTATTTAAAATACATGAAACCTACTTTCATTTTGCTCCATCGATGTAAATCGATCTATTATTACAGTTTTATTTTCAGTGAAATGTCACTTTGTTCACGTTCGCACGCATTTGGGAAGCTGTTTCATAAAATTCATACGGTTAGTCAAAGATATTTTTAATTATAAGCACGGATAAACGGGTAAAAATCTACTTTCAACAAAGTAATGTATTCGGTTTATTATTCCGTAAAAGAAAAACAAATCCATTCCATTTAATTACAAGATAAACGAATGCACTTTTTACCAATAGATTTTTTTCTGATTCGCGAAGATAATTTAAATTAGTTTTCATTTATGAAGGTCTTTTTTCTTTTCCCAATATATTTATAAACTAAAAAAAAAAAAAAACTATTTAGTTACACCGATACATTATTTTTATGTCTGATTTTTTTCAATATCCGATACGCGAGATCCTTCTTTTTGTATTCCTCAGCGTAATCAATGTTAATATAACTGCTTTAAACTTGTAATTTGTTACGTATCAAACGTGCCTTTCTTCGATTAAGAGAGAAAGTCGAATAGCTATTTAAAATAAATAATGACGCGTGAAAAATTTGCTAGCGCAAGTTGTCGATTAAAATTGCAAGAAAAAGTCGAAAGAATATTAGAATCAATGTATTTATATCGGCTGATCGAATAAACGGAAAATACGCAATTAAAAGTTTTATCGCTCTATTTACATTGAATACTGTACATAATTGGATATTTAAAGCATTGCCTCTGGAAAGATCGCTTATATCAATATATCGTTGATACGGTTAATTAATTACTATCTTATCGGCAGAAAATCGAATAAAACGAAATGCCTGTATTAAATGTTATATTAGCGATAATAAGCAGACGCTTTCAACTCATAATCTTCGAGGTACTTACTTTCTTCGAAGTAGAGTTAATTGTTTTGTAGGCATTCTCCCTCTAGGTATGCATCGTTTCTTATTACTTTTGTCGGAAATGTACGAATGTTGCATTTGAAGATGAATATTCTGCATTTGGAAATTAATCATTACAATGATTATACAACGTTGTTGTAAAAATAACGCCAACTCCCGCGTGCTTTCGCACCTGCAAATGCCGTAAGAATGTATAAAATAATCGCGACCTGGACTCATTAGTGACTCGTAGGTCGATACGCAACCGGATAATTTCCCGCTCGTGTCGCTTTATATATATATATATATATATATATATATGTATGTATGTATGTATGTATGTATATTTTTTCTTTTTTTCTTCAAATTTATCGCACCCCATCCAACCCTTTCCAGGCAACTCTTTTCAGATAAGCCACACATGCATTCCTGTCGGCTAATAATTTTCTCCGCGTGCACGGCTTTCGCGTTCACGCGCGTCGATAGAGCAACGCGAGCTCCTGTAATTCCTTGATCGATCGAACGGCTATTTCATTTGGCGCGTGCGGAGGATCTCGATTAGACCCGAGCCGTCGATAATGATCGTTATTAATTCTCGCTGGCGGCAATGCCAAGACCGAATGGAAGGGCCGATCGATCGTTGGAGGAAGTCGACTTCCCACGGCCGCCCGCGTCGGATTTATGATCCCGTCACGGACTTTAGATCGCGTTTCGGGCCGAATGCGTTTCGCCGATGTCTTCATTCCCGGATTACGTTTTCCCGTGTCTCGAGCGATTCCACGTTCCCCGGTGAAATAAGAAGCGTCCGTGCACGACTTCCGTACACTTTGTGCGTACTCAAGCTGTCCATGAGCAGCCGGAGGGATGATCGAAGAGGAACCACGCGGACAAGCAGCCGTGATTCCTCAACGATGATTTCCGTCTTGGGAGTGGGTTCGTTCCCGTGGAGGTCATGCGACGTTAAGCTTAATTCTGCGCGATGGAGAACTGAGAAGAATTGGACGGTTATCCGTCGTTCCTAATATCGGAATGGAGATGATCGTAAACGTTATTTGAAATTAGCTCATTTTTAAGATTTTCAAATCATCCTTGATCGACATCGATAGATTGAGCGTGAAATATAAAATACCTGCGATGCATCTTTGACAGTTGACAATACCACGATTGTACGATTTAATTCAATCAATTGCTGAGAATAAGTAATTTGATGCATTCGAATAACGAATGCGACCGAGGCAATGTATGCTCGTGAATTAAGTCAACGCAATGGTAATTACAATTAGACTACACCGATCATAATTTTTAGCGAAATAAACAAATTCCTTATTTTGAAGAAGAAATTTCATGTGATAATTGCGATGAAGATGTCTCGTTGACTAGGTGCTAAATTTTCATACTTCTTTGGACATTGATATATTAAGTATCTATATATTGTATTTGATAATATGTATTTTGAATATCGTAACAAGAGACATTAAAATACACGCAATTATTTAATTAATACAATTAAGTATTCTTTTTCAATAGATTGAGTAAGTAGAAGCGATGTTGTACCTCCACTCTTTGATGTAGGAAATCCTTTTTTTTTTTTTTTTTTTTTTCCTTCCTTTTTTTTCCCTCTTTTTTTCTTTCCTTTGGTAGCTACAATCGATGATTTCATAGACTCGCTTTTTATTCAGTCAGTAGTGAAAATAATCTTTAACGTCGACTTAACGATAAAATATTTAATAATGCGAAAAGATAAGCAAATCTTACATAAACTATTGTATATTTATAGGCTCAATGAAAGCCGAGACAATGTCTTTGATGAATTGCGATAAAAGAATAATGTAATAATGGATTCTGTGCATTGAAGAGCTCGAGAGCGCTTTCGTCGCCATCGATAGACCAACACTCCACTTAATTCATAAATATTCAAGCTGCAAACACGACTACCGACGAATCTCTTTCGCTGTTCAGCAATAGGAAGTGTTTTATTCTTGAAATTGCGTCCGATTGTACACGATAAAAACAAAGTGTTTAACGAAACGCCTTTTTTTGTGGCGGAGCTACTGGAATTTAGTTTTCTTACTTATCGCTTTACTGTAAGTTTAACCGTTACTTACAATTTTCGTCGAATCACTTTGATACTCTTTCGGATCGTATAAGCCAACTGCATTGATTGTGTCTAGTTAAATGTAAAGAATCATTCGATCAGAAAGTACTGTGTAAATATTTTTAAATAAATTAATAAAAAATAAACCTATCGTTATTTGTAACGGAATTCATTTAACGATCCCGTATAAATCGAGTCCGCGAAATTCCAATGTAAAATACGAATTTTAAATCTTACGATAAAACAGTTCTAAATTATTCTTTACCATCCGAATTTTTAAATCAATACTTGGAAGAAAAAGTCTTCGAATTTATCATACACTCCCAATTCTGATCTATTTTCGTTCGTGTTACAATCACGAATACTCATCGCTTGTGTATTTTAAATAAAATGGTATAACGTTTCACCGAAATTCAATAGGAATATTATTATTAAATCTGTCCCAAGCACGTTGAAATATTTCGATCTAGTTAACGAGTCGTTTTTTTTTTCTTCCTAAAATCCTCGTTTCTTTGTTCTCGTGTTTTTCAAACACAGGCATCGAACTAGATTCGTTCTTCAAATTTAAATATCATGCAATTGCATGATTCAGTGCAACTGTTAACCACGCTTCGTATTTTTATTCGATTCCTCTTTGTTAATTGTATTTTACTTATATTGTTAAAATTTTTTTATTTATTTGTTAAAACGTAATTATTTTTGGAAAGTTTATTGGTAGCCTGTTTGAGCAGTGTAAGGACAAATAAGTCACAAAATTCACAAAATTGAAAGCGCGGAATGATTGAATTCTTTTTCTATCGAGAATAGCGTTGATTGAATAAAGTTTGAAATAACACACGTAAACAGCAGAGTTTTATTCAACATTTTAACCCGATCGATTTTTCTTCAATTTGTGTAAAAAGAAAGTTGTTTAAACTCTTACTCCAAGTTTTTAATATTTTAACATGCTTCATTTGTATCAACTTCAGTATTACACAGTAACACTTGTAGTTCATCAAGTAAATGGTACGACTTCTCTAATTCCGTGCTTAAAAGTACGATGTCGCGGGAATAGTATCCCTACACCAGTACACAAACTTTACTCAAACTTTATTAATTCCAACTTTATACATATACCGAGTTTGTACGAATTATTGTTTAGTATTAAAATGCATATTACTGAAATTAAGTTAAATATTCGTTTTCTGTATATTTCTCTCTCTCTCTCTCTCTCTCTCTCTCTCTCTCTCTCTCTTTCTCTCTCTGTATTTGTACAAGTAAAGTTATCAATCAATAAACGTATTAAGTAAGAATGCCACAGACGCTTCAAAATAATAAAAATATCAGACACAGTCGAAGTTATCACAGATTTTTAATATTTATTAGTTTCTACTTTATCAATATACAAAGCCCTTTATTAATTTTTAAGTAGCTTTTGCTGAATATTTTATAGCAAAAGCTAATGATTTAGTTTATGCTATTAGCGACTTTTTTCTCTCAGTACGTAATAAGAACAATGCAGTTAATTTTTTTCTCAGCTTCCTCGCTTTTACGCAATTAATTATCTGCGAAAAGAAAACTGATTCATTTTAATATTGAAATTTGTTGAGGCACTTTCAGCGTAACGAAATTTGGTCTTGTAGGTTTCTAGTACTAAACCTGTTAAAAATGTTATAAAAATGTCATTACACCACATTTACGTCTAGATTTATTGAATCACGTATCCGATATTCTATCTCGAGTACTCTATTTAAACGAATATTTCCAACAATATTTAATTTTGAAACTTTTCTTAATGGTCGGATTAATATTGATATTTTGTATGCGGTGCTTTATAAATTGTTAAAATCAAAAATATTAGTGTGCCTGTGTTGTAATTCGTGTCTTTAGTTTTATTTATGAGATATAATTTTACAAAGAAGCAGTAAAATTCGTTCTTCGGTTAACCGATGCAAATAAAATTGTACGAATAAAGTAAAATAATAAAGTAAAAATAAAATAAACAAACACAATGCACTAGTTTACCTACATTTATACTGTAGTTATTAGTATAGTATTATCTGCATATTGTAGATTATTGATATGTGATCTATTCAAGTTTTATGATAAAAGCACGTAGCAATGGTTACAATTAGAGTAATACTTTCTCTAGGCGTATATAAAATTCTTTAAAAATCCTCCTATTACAATGGAGTTGGTGCCTTAAATCGACGTTCTCAATTTTTCCCGTTGTTCGAAGAGATTCGCCGTAACACGGGGCATTTCGCAAAAACGACTTGGACGAAAGAGAGAAAAAGTTTACGAGGGAACGTGGCCGGAGGCTATTGCTTCTAACACGGAAGAGAGGAATGCTGAGTGAAGGTTTTCCTCTGCTAAGGATTATCCGAATTTTACGACGTTAGCAAAGGATCTCTTTCTTTAATCAAGGAATTTCTTTATTGAATTTTATAAGCCTGAATCCCATTGCTCGGATAATATACGATCTTGTAATATTAGGTGTGATTTTTTTTATGGACCAAGTGTATTACATTGATATTTTATGGAATGAAAGTTTTAGCGTAGTTGTCATAGTCTAAAAATTATACACGGATCTATGCGAGCCACTACAGTAAATCTATCGTGGCAAATATTTGGATTTTTAACACATTTTTAGCGATAAATGGCAAAGGAAAAAGCTGTCACTGCTTTATCGATTTAGCTCGCGCAGTATTGAGGAAATTCATAACAACAGCAGCAGCAGCAGCAGCAGCAGCAACAACAACAACAACAACGACAACAACATTGCATTGATATTAAAGTGCACATACCGAACGTGCAAGTTTCAAAGAAAAATTCTGTTTCTTTGCTCTTGAATAAATAATGCGCTGTTCCTATTGTACCGCTTGAATTTTTAATAAAGTTAACAGGATGATGACTTTCTAAAATATAGTTTCATTAGTAGTTTTATTTCCACCATCTAGTAGGCGATTGAACAATAACATTAACATTTAAAATACTTTTAACGGGATCTCGTAATACGGTAAAAGCTGTCAGTTTTGTGTAAACGTTAAGTAGCACAGGCGAAAATATAAAACAAAATAATCGAGTGCAGGAACAATCAAGATTTATAAAATAATCAACTCGATAAAGTCAAATTACGCAGTCCGAGGAAAGACGTAATTTTAATTTACATTTTAATTTACATTTTAATCTACATTTTAATTTACATTTCTGGGAATGACCTTTAACCGTTATTCAATACGTTATATTAAATTCTATGGGTTGGCACCGGTAGACGAACCAACGGAAAAAACAATACGAATACCCGAGGCTTGCGCGTATCTTAATCTTTGCTCTCATCTCTTTCCCCGAAAGAAAGTCGATGTGCAGGATAACGCGAATTATCGAGCATCAGCAAGGAATTTAAAAGTCGGAGGAAAAGCGCTTGCGAGAGAGCGAGAGAGAGAGAGAGAGAGAGCGAGTGAGAGGGCGGTGGGGGCACAGGGTTAAAAGTTCGTTCAGACGTAGCGGTCTCTCGAGTCCATAACTCCGCTCCTCGACGAGCGCGATGCATTTCATCGGATAAAACGAGCGCGCGAGGTCACGTCATCGCGTCCGTCGACTCCTTCCTCTTACCTCCGTCCAGTACCCCAACGTCGTCCTCCGTCCCCGTCGACGACTTAATCCGCGCAGCGCCGCATAACCAACAACGGAGCGCACGCGAATCTCCGCTGCGTGCAATTACCGAAACCACCTGTTACATGCGCCTTCGCACCAAGTTTTATGCTCCCTCTCACCTGGCCATGACCGGCTCTCGCGAGTTTACGACTTTTTTCGCTGACGCGCGCGCACACGCACGCGCTTTCCTTATCGAGCGCGCGAAATTCCTTCCCTTCTCGACTCCGGATCCTTCGGCTTGCTCTACCCTCCCTCGGCTCGTCCTTCTCCTTTTCCTCTTCATTAGTGCATTATGCGCACAGCTGGCGCTCGCCTTTGCTTTTTGCGATTGCGAGTAGTCGGGGATTCTGCTCACTATTTGATTTCTTTGGAGCTCAATTGGGAGGAATTGTGGAGAAGAGGTTGCTTGGCTCCTTTTCATCTTTCTTGGTACGACGGTACGAGGAGGTTTGATTTTGAGCTAGAGACACCAGAAAAAACCAAACAGATAATCCTCCTGACGCGTTACTCGAGTTTATTGGCTTTTTCGATCGAAGTTTTTTCCCGTGATTTCTTCAAGTGCGCACCGCGTGTCCTACTTTCGGGCGCGTCAACATTGATATCTTTGCACGACAAGCCTCAATTAATAATAATAGCACCTACGCAACAATTTATCATAACTATAATTCCGTGTCCGTTTAAGGTATTTCACTTAGATTAAGCCTCGGCTTGTAAACGGTTGAAAGGGTAAAACGCAGCGTGTGACGTATTTTGCGCAATAGTTCGCGTAATTTCTGAGAGAAATAGCGCTTTGCGACTTACGCGCGAAATTGAATCTCAGCACTTAAGTTCGAAAGTAGGAATTGCATTTTTATGGTTCGATAAGAAAGCGGAGCCGATGGTCGGGGTGGAGGAAAAAAAAAACATGTTTATTACAGCCAAGTGATCGCACGCAGGATTTACAGTCAACTTTGGGTAAAAGTTCTAGTGAAAGACGCGAATAGTTGAAAATAAAAGTTCAAAGTCGCGCGGCAAAGGTAAAAAACGAAGATCGAAGAGTATGCACTTCCATCGTTCGAGTAAAACTAAGTTTAATAATAATGAAAAGATGAAACTAGCTTCTGCCCAACGTGACAAACGTACCTCTAATGCTCGAACTAGGCATTCGTACAAAAATAAGCAGGTGCTCGTTGCCGGAGCAACGTTCCTTCGTTCGTAGCTGTCTTGAACGTACCTCTGGACAGAATCCAATCTGATTCTAATAAGCAGAACGAGAGGAAAAAGTGGCTCCCAGATGGAGTGACGCAACGGCGTCACTACAAATTATCCAAAGGACGCAGCTCCTCTGGTCGGACTCGCGCGAGCAAGTGTCAGCGATTATCCAAGACGCGCACCACGTAGGTGGAAGTGGCAGCTGGGGTCTGGCTCGACAAAGCCCGGCTCTTTAAACGCCTGGCACAGCTGCGTCTGGGTATAGAATCGCGCGCGACAGGTATTAAGACCCGGGATACCTCCTTTTTCTTTTTTTCTGTTTACGATAGCTCGCGCGAGGACTGCGCGACTGTTGATCGGAACTCGGAGGTCGGGGCGCGTCTTTGCTCCAGCATCGTCACCGATGTTCGAGAGGCTTTTCAGAATAAGCTGGCTGCAGCGAAAGTGAGCGAAAGTGAGCGAAAGTGAAGGAAAGTGAAGGAAAGAAAGCGTCCTAACCCAAGTTTCGCGGCTGAAGCAGTAGGAAGCGACCCTCGCCATCTGCTAGGTTTTTAGGTTTTCGGTTTTCCTTTTAATGTAGCGATTTCGGGCGTATTTGTCATATTTGCAGATTCTCGAGCTTCGGTGAGATATCATTCCAAGTGCTGGCCGTATGCCGAAATTTACGCGACAGCTATTAGCTGCTTAATCGTATACTTGATCGTTGGATTTACTACGTCCACAGATTGTGCTCGCTGAGCATTAATTTTCTAAATAAACTTCCGTCAAATAACTCGGTTCGGTAATGGTATCCTTAAAAGTCATCTTTCCTTGTTTTTAGCCTTGTTTAATTAGCAATGCAACGTGAACTGATCTCCCAATTACAAAGCCGGTTTTTCTTAACGAGGGTAACGCGACATTGTAATTGGAATTGAAATAAAAAATAGAACGATGCGCAATCTCGAGGGCACAAGTTTTGAAAAAGGGATTGTATTTGGATAGCATTTGGATTACAAATTACAGCTGCACACCATTTCGTAATTTGTATGAAATACGAACGTTTTCCATTTCTCTCTCGTAGAAGTCCAAATCTCGTTGAAATGCCAAAATATTTTGCATGTCTGCCGTTGATGTGAGCTTCTGAAAAATCTTCGCGCGCTCTCTGTGAAAATAGTAATAAATTCCCGAGCGCGAATAAGTGAAAATTGTGAAACGTCGTGCAGCGTAAGGGGTGAAATTGAAATTTTAAATTGTACTTTGGATGGTTGCGACCGGGTTCTGACTTACTACGGAAGTCTGATTTACTTTGAGATCGCAGTAATATTTAACAAAAAATGAGAACCTTTGAAAGTAATCGACCCGATGTGCAGGCGCATCGCTCTGAGCTTAATAAAACCTTAAGATTTATTCATGAAAAGAAAATGAGAATGATTCACGGTGCCTAAAATCTCTTTCATCGAAGCTGCGGATAGGTTTCAAAGCATCGCTGCTAAATTTTAACTGGTTTCCGAAGGAATCATAAAGATAAAAAGTCATCCTTAAAAGGTCGCTCCTTTCGCTACACGGGCCTTATTCTTCTTATATAAAACGTCCTTAGAAAAGCGATTCTTTAAAGCACTGCTATCCATCGAATTATTCCTTTCAAAATATAGCGCGTTTCCACATCACGAGTCTCGTGTACTTCTGTGCCTTATAATGTACGTCCAAGACTGTACAAAGAGGAAACTTCAAGCCAGAGATACGTATGTATCCCACGTACCTATCTGGATGAATCCTGTCTCCTACATCGCGATTTTTTTCACCGGATATATATATATATATATATATATATATATATATATATATATATATATATATATATATACATATACACAAAAAAGAAAAGATAAGGGGTAGAGAAGGGGAAGAGAAGGGGAAGAGAAAGAGAAGAAAAAGAGGAGAGGGAATTCAAAAAGTCGGTGTTGCCGAGTTTGCCATCTGGCGTCTCTGACATCTGGCGCTTTATTAACCTTCGTTGAATCAATCCAAACTCTAGGTATCTTCCGAGTTTCTTCCGAGTTTTTTCCGAGTCTCTTCCGAGGCACAAAAGAGAAATATTTTTTTGGAGTACAACTGTCTCGCGCCCAATTGTATTTTTACAATTACACCTACCTTGCTTTCTTAACTGGACGCAAAGCCGATATTCCCCGAGCGACAACACGCGACGGTCTTTTTGCATTCGCAAAGTACCGAGCGACACTACGAAGCCCTTCGATCGTTTAATTCGAGAGCAGCACAAAGTACGCCAGATGACCGACATAAATAAATCCATAAGAAATAATATATTAGCCTCCGCCATAAGGAGTCCGACACCCTACTCGTAGATTAAGCTCCTACTTGGCGTTTGCTTCTTCGCTTTATGTCTACGCAAAAGAAGGGATAAGGTCCTGGAGAAAAACACATTGTCTCGACGTTACGTTCGCTTCCAAAGGAAGGCGCGCGGTCACGTTTTATTGTTCAGTCCTCTTCGTTCCAGTATTTTGCTTTTTAGGGTATATTGTGTACCAATTTGTAGTCTCAGGGGGTTAATTGAAGAAGCTCGTTGGATTCTTCCTTGGAAATGTTTCTGTGGAAATTTTCTGCTTCTTTGTTTTCGCTTTCTCCTTTTTGTATTATTGCTTTTGTTGAGTAACGGAAACTTAATTAGCTCGAGTGTAGCCGTGTACTTATCAATCTAATGCATCGATGGAATTATCAGAGCACGTTTCGACTTCCATTATGAGCCTGTGTTTAATCGTCCGGCTACTTTACTGTTTCTTATGAGATATGTAATTTTAAAACGTTAATCATCAAGATCGAAGACGAGAAGATAATAATATTAAAATAGATTTTAAAGAAGCACGACACGATTGAGTATCTTGAAAGGATTTAACGGACTACAAGATTGATGATTTTAGATTTATCCAGTTGTAAGCTCTAAACGTTCTTAACGTCGGTAAAATATCAATATCAATATTGATATTGATATTATTGTTAATATTACGAATGTGATATCTGAGCGATTTATTAATCAGAAAAACGTTTAAATTCATACAAAGCAATATTGGCTTTTTAAATACAGTCTCCATTTTAGCAGTACGTAATTTAAAAATCGATATCTTATAATATTTTATATTTATTATCGGTACATCTTGTGGCTTTTTATTCCCTTCTTTGTAAAGAGACGCGTTAATACTAGATTTATTTTTCGCTGCAGCAAATATAAAACTGAAGCCAATTCGAATGAGTTTCCAAAATCTTAATTCCTTTCTTCATTTTATTTCTTAATTCTTGCATTGGTACGTAATACTCCTTTTTTATCGTTTAAAATATCTGCAAATAAAACGGTGGAATACTATTCTACGCAAATAGAATAATAATTTTCACCTGCATAAGTACACGCACATAAATGCAGAAGATTAGGTGCTACAAGCAGATAAAATGTCGGAGCTCGAATACATCAAATTCACAATAAAAGTGTAATAAACGCTAGAAACTTTAAACCCCGTACTGTGTAACATTGTAAACCTTATGATATGCCAAGATTAAAATTAATAATAAAGAAGGGAAAAATTGTAGCTGCGAGTGCCATTAAACGTGAAAATGATAATGGAATAACCAAATATATTAGCGAGTCGATCGATATTATTTTTCAAGTAAGCGCAACGTGTAAAATCTGTTAAGCCAGTGGAACAAAATCTAATGCAATATTATTTCGCCTCTAGGGTATCAGGAACGTGATAAACAGATGTACGTGACATATTTAAAAATGTGGAATGCAGATATCGTTTATACATATATGAAATCGTCGCTTCTTCCCATAGCAGAAATTTGTTTACACGCTTGCTTATACTCCGCCAATTTTGCGTTACTGAAGATTTCTCGGATAGTATATGTAGAAACCGTATGCTACAATTCGTATTCTCGCTTTATTTTATAAAAAGTACCCGGCAATCTTCGAAATCCATCAAAATCAATCATCGCGATTTCATGCCAAAGGGTAAATGGTTTTTCGATCGGGCTTATGATTCCTTAGCGGAGGTCACAGGTGGAGATCCGACAAAAATCTCGACAAAAATCTCGACAAAAATCTCGACAAAAATCTCGACAAAAATCGGGAAACGTCGTCCGTCCCCCTTTTGCAAAGGCCGTTAAAACAGTCTTGAGCGGACATTAATTTTCCCTGGCGGTTTCATAGATGCGATATCGTCAAAGGTGTTGTCAATCATAAGGAGCGCGGTTTTTTACAGGCAATAAGACGAGAAAGCTCTTGAAATAAATTAAAAAAATAAAAGTGCCCTAGAGTTACGTTTTAGAGTTACGTGGTCTTTCGTAATAATTAAATGGCTTCGTTTACGTTACAAATGTTACAGTGCAAGACTCAGTACTCTTGAGCACAAGCACTTATTTGTTCTTTCTCGATAGCATTCATTGATTTTTCTTAACCTTTTCCTTTGCCATCGAAGCTAAATCTGGGCTTCGTTTAAAGATTTTACAGCTTCTTTTGATACAACAGATCCGAGAAATTTATTTCAAAAAGGAGGCTGGAAACGAAAAGTTCACGCGCTATCTTTGGTTATATATCACGAGACATAGCGCAAGAATTTAGCGCAAGAATCACAGTACTGTAACCAGCGTGCCATTTTATTCGACGCTAATGAGCGTGTGCACACGTTCGTTTGCCTTTACGACTGCAAATGAGATGCGAGATACGATAAAATGTACGACTCGGCCATACGCATTGTTAGAGTAGCAAAGTCAAAACAAGTCCGTCCTTGACAATGAACCAGTGCGGGACATTCTTTTGTAAGCCGGTCGGATTAGTGGAAACCTCGTACGCGCGACAGTTTACCTCCCTTAATATCTTGTTCCCTGAGTCGACCTGCTCATGTCGTTCGTTAACGCCTTGAAATGGGAATATCGTTACATTGTCACTGCAACGTCGATACAATGACACAATGGAAATGTACGATAAAATAACGAGTTCGTACGCGGTGGTCGATAACAAAAAATCTTCACTGCCGATGGAGAAGGTATTTTTGAAGTTTACGTTCGGTTGATAACCTGCAATACTACAGGTCAACGGCAAAATGAAATTACAACGCAAACGGTGTGTCGTAAAGCCTGGGGTGGCAAAGAACCGAAGAATCGCGCTCGTGTCGATCGATTGAAAGAAGAATCACGGGGAGCGTCAGTTTCTCATACCTGCGAAAAGGACTGCAAGACGCTTTTGGCACTCGCGCTCGCGTCTCGTCCTTATCGCGACGGACTCTCTCGTTTTTCCGTCAGCTGATGGACGCGAGCAGTACGGTATCAATTTCGCAAAGACACGGGGCTAACGGCAAGACGCTGTAACGAGCAACAAGTTATCCGATTACATAGGCATTGCGACATCCGCGCGCGCGCGTGCAAAAGCTGTTATTTCATCGGACGCGGACGTGATTTTACGGCGCGTCACTCCTAAGGATTATTCGGCTGCTGTGGTGCGCGACTCCTTCATCGCGCTTCTCCTTCGCCTTCTTTCGCGTCATCGCCGCGTTCTTATTTAAGCCGTGGTGGTGACTTAGATTGGGAGGCACGACAAGTCCTTAGTGCTAAAATTCGTGATGCTGAATACTATTATGCGTATGCCTTTTGAGTCAACGTTCACTGCTAGTTGTATCTTTTAATTGTCTCTTTGAGTCTCGCGAGGGGCAATCGTTACATGCGCAAGCGCGTACTCGATGTTACTTCCGTGTCAATGAATATTTACTTTTATAGAGTTATAAAATGAAATTTAGATCGGTTATTCGCTTTTATGCTTTCGGAAGGCAACACTCCCAATTACGCTCACGTAACCTTATCAAAGTTAGAAATTTATCGAGTGCCTATTGCCGAATAAAGGTTATTCTTCCATCATATTGATAATTAAATGGACGCGATATTTCAATCATTTAATGCGCGTCTAATACACAATTCTTTTGATTGATTTACCAAGGGATGATATTTTTGGTTTCAGGTACGTTGGCTTTTAATTTCATTTGTAGAATCATTCGATACACCTTAATACAATCCGCTCAATGCAAACAAAAAGGTAAATACAAAGCTTCTTTTAAGAGATACAAATTTTACTCATTCGACTGATGTTACCGAGCGTTTTCGACTCGAAGGATTATAAATAATTGTGTTAAGAAATGAAAGCACAAATTGCCAGTAGATTTGGATCCAAGGTCGCACGAAACCACATTTACAAGTATTTCTAGAACTATTATTTCGCGATAAGAGCAGCGTTAACTCATCGCGATATACCTAGTGGAGGTCTGTTTGCCAATGCAGATGGAAGCATTTGCCTTTGTACACAAAGCTATTGAATAATCAGCCGCTGACATCAAGCTGCAAACGACGTGCATCCAGAAGTACATTGAGATGAATTGCGATTGCGATTCGAGTGGAATCACAGACGAAATCTTACGGTAACGACGTTCTGTTTCTTTCCCTATTCGAAGCGTCGAATATCGATTCTCGCGGGCACGCGCACGCGTGACAGTGCGCACGATTGCAGCCTTGGGAAATTGGAATCCAGATCGAATTCAAAAAGGTGTAAAAAAAACTCACGCCAACGCCGCCAACAACGTAAGCAGTAGCGGCGCACGCGCGAACTCAAGGGTACGAACAGGTCGAGGAGCGCAAAAACTTGCCCACGTACATTTCGTGTAGCGAAATCTTGCATTATTTTGCCGTTTTTGTCTCTCCAGACTTTTTCCGCTCCTTTCTCGTGCCTTAATACGAATTGGCGATTCTCGGGTCGATATTTTGGAAGGACGAGCATTGAAAGGAGACTTGAAATTATCAAAGATTTCCCAAGTGGTCGCAATAAATCACTCTTTTAGCACGGTAAATATCTAACAAAGACCATGATTTGTATAATCGATGTGCGACTCCGAGTCCCCTTTTTCACGGCTTTTCATGGCTTTTTTAATCTTCCGAAGCTTGAGTTGTAAAATAAAGGAAATATTGTAAAATTTGCAACCTACGCCAAATGCGGTATTTATTGTTCGTGGGTACGCAGTCTTGACACCGTCTTGATGATCTACGCGTCTTCGAGCTAACTAAATTCAAGCAAAATAAAATAAATCAACGCGCCATGTACGTTAAAAATCGGACGGGATACGTGGATGTTGCGTGTGCGCTGGTAGTTCGTAATGTTTCCTTTTGAGAAGCGTGAAGCGCGCATAGTGACAAAGTACAGGAGCGCCTACAGCGCGAATAATCGTGACTAACTCGTGATAGATGTGAAAATCGTGAATTAGGTCGTAAATAAATAAGTGCTCGGGCGTGAATAAATTTTCGACCTAGGAGATTAGATGCTGCGCTTTTGGATAAGTGCCCTTGGGATTTATTGGGCTTATCACAAATCACTGTGGAATTTTGGCGGACGAGAGATTCAATTTCTTACGGTCCATTCCATTCCATAAAAACCGTGCATCTTTTGATAAAGCATACCGTGGATAGAATAATGATAGCGATGATCAACTTATTAATGACCGATCGTATCGAGTATCCTACTGATTTTTTGAATTTTTTAATGCGTGCATTTCGTAGACTTTAAATATTCGATATGATGGTTTTAACGGGAAAGAATCTTGGAGTGGCGAATGCGAGAAGTTTCATGATTATAATGCGCGTGATTCTGTGCATCTACGATGCATCTTATAATGGATCTGCAAGTGTATATCCGATCGTAAAATATACGTCGTTGAAGCTCAAGATTGGCAAATACTCACGAATTCACACGCACGTGTTTATTCGTTCGATTATTTATCCGAAATGTTATTTTAAAGCTAACGCTCAAGTGTTACCCGCGGAAAATTTTTTTCATTCCAGTGATGAGTATTGATTTATTTAATAGATAAAGCAAAAACGAAAGTAAAAATAAAAGGAAGCTTTTGAAGTTGTGCGAATCTTGGGTAATTATCGATTAAACGAAGAGTCATGTCGTTTCGTAGGAAAAAATAATCTCGTAGATTACAATTATTAAGAAGAAAATTAAATAGAGCAATGATTTATCGTACTCGTAGCACGGTTATAAAACTGAGATAAAGTCTGTTATTAAAAGAAAAAGGAAAAGAAATATATTATTCGATATCCTTGATATCCAGCGTAGACAATTTTTCTATTATAAATCAGAGCGCAATCTGCAGTTAGGCGTAATCTACAAATTTAACTACGAGGATACGATTTTTTTACGGTGTAAATTAATGGCACGATACGCGAGATGGAATGAATTGTTAATTTTGCCGTATACTTGATTCGGTGCACTTGATAGTCGAGGAATCCCACCTACCGCGCATAAGTAATATCTTTTTTCGGTGCATTACTTGCTGCTTGTCACCTTAACTTTCGGCGCGTTTTCTTAACCCGTTCATTAAAGGCTGCACATGCGCTTGAATAGGCGCCCACAGAACGCATATTCTATGGCTTCTGAGCGTCGTCTACATCGATGGCAATCAGTTTTCTCGGCCCCCAAAGAGAACGAAAGCCCAACTCATAAAGCGCACCGTAAACTACACTCCACCGATCGCTCGTACGTTTTGCGGAAAAAAGTAAAAATTACTCGTGAGCTCTCTAAAAATAGCGCTCGACACGAATAGAGAATGGAGAAAGAAAAAGTAGGAAAGGGCTCTCCTCTGAAAAAAGAGATCCACCCGCTGAAAATGGCCGTCGACTCCCATCCGACTTAAGCCTGTGTGGGGAGGTTCCGCGCGCACGAGCCAAAACGAGTGGATTTCGTATTCAGCGCCTCGTCGCACGGCGTATGCGCTCTCTTACCTTCACGTAGACAAGTGCACCGCCAAGAGGATCGACACGCGACAATAGCAAGTGTCGAAAGGGAGCGAGGGAGCGCGGGAGCGAGGGGAGTGGAGTAATAAAAAGGGATAGGCGAAATGGAAATTGTTGAAATAACTTTGAGAGCGGACGTGTGTTGGGTTTGAAGAATAAATTTTTAGTTCTTTCGAAGTGAAGTAGTTGTTCGTAGAATGGCGATAACACCGATTTTCCCTGTTCCTCGAGTGAAACTTAAAATAGTTTACACTTGCAGATGAATGCTGTTAACTTTGGTAGCGCAGAGCTATCAAAGACTCGTTGAAGATATCACTGATAATTTTAATTTATTTATTTAGTTTAGGCATTTACGAATGACACACTTTTGAGCTGAGCTTTCTATAATTAAGACCGTGAAATTCAATAGAACTAATTGCAAATGATTTAGATATAAAGCTTCTTACGAGCAATGAATTTCTCAAGTGAAATCGCATATTGCGAAGCAGTACATTTATCGCGATAAGATCGAAGTATAGTTTTCATTATCTTAATGTACTTTCTATTATTATATCATTATTCTGTGATATTTAAATAGAATTATCTATGTATTTAAAGATCATTAAAAGTCGGATTAGAACGAGGCTGTTGTATTTGTCATTTATTTCATTAAAATATGCCGATGAGGGGGGGGGGAGGTGGAGGGAAACGGGAAACAAAAGATTTTAGAAGCGATATGTTGAAAAGTATGAAAAAAAAGTATAATTAATTTACAATAATTAACATTTCACTTTAAACTTCTTTTGATTGAATTTCGTTGATGAAGAGTAAATCGTAGATTAAAAATTTTATACGTCTTGCAAGATTTTCGTGAAGCGATCGATAACTAGACCTATATAATTGTCTTATATAGAGATAGTACATTAAAAACAATTTGAGACAATTATGTTATTTGTAATAATTATTTCGTGCATTGCTTTTCAGGCTAACTAAGTCACGTCATTCATACCAAATACGATATTGCACTTCAATATTTGCTGACAAATAAATAAAGTTATAAACTACGCTTCACTCGGTGTACTTGAAATTATATCCGTAATCAAATAGTAGAAATTTCTATACGGTCATTAAAAGATAAATTAATTATAGTATCGCACTAACAAGGCTTAGAACTTTTAACAAATCGTGAACGCGCGTTACGTATGAAATATAAATATTTGGTAATAAAATGTTCGAAAGAGGCCCTGATTTTTGATCGATGATTAATTGAATTTGTTGAAAAATTCTGACATTTAGATTTTTCACATAAGCGTGTCCTTTTAAGGAAAATTGGCTTAAGCATCGTTATGTTTCATCGTATCTCAAACGCATTAATGAGATCGCGAATTCCAAGTTATCGCCACATTTCGAGAATGAAACTTCGTAATTATTTAATACGTAATGTATATATATATATATTAAGATAGCAAGAATTTGATCAGGATCATTAAGACCGGTGTTGGTTAAAGTGCTGACTGTTAACAGCGGCAGATGCTGTCTACTTATTAATGATATGGATTCATCAAGCGATATATTATTAAAGCGAATAAACCATTGAAATTCAATCTTGAGATCTTGATGAATCTTAAAATAAAACGATTTTCGAACGAGAAAATTTTTCAACGAATTTCAACGAACTAAATAGATATTCTAATTAGAATTTATTTCTCGAGTGAATAATTAATAATATAAATTTACTCCGTAAAAAGCCAATGGGTTACAGCTAATACGGATCGGGAGAGAAAAATGTCAAAAACCGGAGAAGAGAGAATGGAATAAGAGAGAAGTAGAAAGTGCCGGCTTCGCTGAGGGGCAAAGAGAGCGAGAGGGTCGAGGGGCGAAGAGAGGGAAGAGAGGGCCACGCCCTCTTGCGTGGGGTGTGCACTTCCGGCGAGAGGATTACGACGCGCGCAGTTCCTCTCTCCTCGCCCTGCACCACCACGTAGTCTTCTCCCTTTCCGTATATGGGATATAGATGTAGCTCTCTCTTTCTCCTTATTCATTATTTATTTCCTCTCTCTTCTCCTGCTTTCGTCTGCTCGCATTTCTGTCCCGATATATTTACTAGTCAGGAAGATTCTCATACCTTTCTTCATTTTCACGTTGGATAAGAATTTCGTCAAAATTCGAAAAATTTATTATTCGCATCGTGCAAAACGACACGTGAATTCGCTCTGGTAGTTAATGTAAGTAATTACAATTCATTTTTTCATTTCCGATTATTAACTATATTTACCTAAGCAATTGTAGTTAACTTGATGTATTTATGGATAACAGTAATCCCAGCCTTTGATATTTATTAAAAATGATATAAAAGAGATAGACATAAGGTGACGGATACAAAAAATATTATCCAAAAGAAATCCTTATTTTACTCATCGAGTTATATAAAATAATAATATTTTGCAAATAAACATATTTTTATTACAAAGAATAAATCCGTAAGAAATGGTGATTTATACTAAAAAATCCTTTACAATTGTTATTAATTTCGGAATACGTACAAAATGTAAAGTGCAGATCAATCGAAGAAAAAATAGCAAAATAATGAATAAAAAATTCGATCAAGCAAAACTTAGATAAAGCACGACAAGTATAATGTATCTTATGTCGATATAAAGATAGTTATGAATAAGGAGGGGTAAGCCATATATACTATGAAGTTTATAGATTTATAGATCAGAAAAGATAAGGTAATAAAGGTATAGTAAGTAAGAGTATAGTTTCTTTAACGTTCGTGAGAGTTGAAAGTACGAAATCACACTACCGGAATACCGAAATAAAGATAATACAAAGTGGCGTATGCAATAAAGTAATAAACAACAAAGGAGCAATTATCACAATAAAAGGATTCTACAGTGTAAGAAATAAATAATCAATAGGGCAAGAGAGAGAAGAGACATAAAAATAAAGAAAGGATTTTTCAACGAAACGAGAGAAAAAATGATGGAAGTGAATAGAAAAATACGAAGAAGAAAAGAGAAAAGAGAAAAGGAAAGCAAGTGTGATAATAACAGAAGAAGAGTTAGAAGGAAAAATATAGAGAAAAGGTAAAGGAAGTTAGAACAAGTGATTTAAAAGTAGAAGTAAATGTTGGATACGCGTAGTCGGTAAAAAGATGCGAGGAAGAAAAGAATCTTCGAACAAAATGATACTTCTAAAGTTACAAGATTGATAATGACAAGACAAACAATGAGTATTAAAAAGAATTGATGAATGGTACGTATGCAAGTAATACTAATAACTTGTGCTTACCCACACCTACATATACACGCTTTGTTAGTTGATTAAGTGTTTTTGAAGACGTTAGGAGAGTTGTGTATGGGGAGAAATAAGAAATGTTAAATCTTATAGACATATATATTCTTAAAAAAATTCTCTGACATACATTCAGGAATATCATATAAGTATCTAATTTATAGAATAAAAAGAAAATAAGAAAAATTGTGTCCAAAGTAGAATCACGATAAATGCCGTGTACATACTAAATTATATAGTTCATAATAAACTGAGTGTTGAAACAAGATATATTTTTCCTTATTCCGCTGGTTTCAAGTAAGCCTTTAGTAGAATAGATAGCGAATTAATAAAAGAAGATTTAAAGATAATTTAGGAGAAGAAGGTGACTGAAAGAAAAAGATAAAGATAGAGAGAGAGAGAGAGAGAGAGAGAGAGAGAGAGAGAGAAGCAGTAAAAGATTAAGGAAAAATATCGTTGAGTTATAATGAAATAGAAAATATGATTAAGGCGGGAGAAAATGTTGTTATAAATTCCAACTTCATAGAACGAAGAGAGTAAAATGTAATAAATAAAGCTAATGATCCCACGTGCTCTGTTTTTATTTAAAAGATCTAGCAGAAGTAATTATCAAAGGACAAGTAATTGCAAAGTACGTGAACTCGAGATGGAAAATAAACAGACGAGAATGATAAAGGTTGCTGATCACGTAAAACTACTGGTAGATGCTGAATATCAAGAAGAGAATGTTTTTGGAGAAGAATAGATGGAGTAAATAATAAAAGGTACAAAGAACAGACTGAAAATGTAGGTTCAAAATATTGAGGAAGCGAAGGAAATGAGATGTTTGGGATTTATCGTACGAAAGTCGTATAGGAAGAAGCAAACTCGAGTTAGAGAAAAGGAATGATAAATGTTAAGGTTTAAGGGAATTTTCATGAAAGGAATAAGTATGTCCGTAACATTAGCAATGCAACTTCATGTGGAACTAATATTTAAAAATAACAAGGGAAAACGTTAAATTAATTCTACATTTGGACGTAATAATTTTAAAATGTATGTATGACAAAAGTAAAAATAACGGAGACCAAAATAAGCGTTAATAACGATTAAGAGGGTGTAAGAAATTTGTAATAAACACTGATCAAATAAAGCTTAAACGTGCAAATGAAAGTTATGACAAAAACAAGAGAGATTAGGGAAAAAAAGGAAAAAGTACTCGTTGAAAAATAATAAAGCAAATATCACTCGAAGAAGTCGCAAGAAAGGAATTGTACACGAAATTAGTGAAAGTAGTAGAGATAAAAAAGGTAAAAAAGAAAAGGTTGAAATATAAAAATGGAATGATACGATCAAAATAATAAGAGTAAAAATTAAGGCATTCAATAAATAAAATAAAATACGAAGATAAAAATAGAACGTGGAAGTACGGGTCTGAAAATTAGTTATAATAATAAATTAAAAAAAAAAAAAAAAAAAAAAAAAAAGACAAAGTTGTGATTTGTTAAGGAAAGAAAAAGGTAGCATAATAAGAGAAGCCAAAAAGAATAAAATAGACGAAAAGATGTACGTATAAACAAAAACTAAAGTTTCGAATGTTAACGTCGTTAACATTCGATATTATGACTATATTCGATATATGATATATGATTCGACAATATGACTATAAGACAAGAGTAGTATACAATGAATAAGTAAGCGATTATTAGAAATTCATGAAATGTAATTACATATCTGTTTATATATCTTTATTTGTGTGTGAAATTTTACACCCGAATGGAAAGAAATGAACTGACACGGATTGAAGAAAATTGCGTTTAAATTTGCGTGACTCTGAAATAAAATGGAATTCGAGTGGAGTTTCGGAGCTGCGCTTTGTACACATGCGTGCATACTGATAACTCATAATTTCACGTACACAGAATGAAATAGTTGACTCGTTGGTCGATCGGTCTAGTCCAGAGCTTCTAGCATGTTAAAGTGGCAGTACTTACAGGCGGTCATGGAGTACAAGAATTACCATCGCACCATCCTGGACATCGTCGTTGTCGCACCGAGATTTTCGCGTCATTAATCCGAGAGAAGACTCACATTTAGCTTCTGAAAATTGCTGGGCTTTTCTCCCTACTCTTTCCTTTTTTCGCGCCCCTGCGCAGTCTCCGGATTTTCAAGCTTTTCGTAAAACGTGGGCAAATTTGCATTTGAATTGCTCGACGAGGGTCTTCCTCTCATTAATTGCTCAAGTTTTGTTTATGGGACTATACCTTCTAAGCGGGGGCCTCCGACGGCACGCGAGACTAATGTTTTCTTTTGACCGGAGGAGTCTAATTTGCATTCGGCGATTTTCAGCCGATGAATATTCGCGGACGAGCACGAAGTTTCTTTATTGAAACAGTGTATCGACCCGAGAAGTACTGCAACAGCGGCGCTTCGACTTTGATTTACATTGCGCATATGACATTCGAGTGAAAATTAATATGGGCTTGGGTACGGAGTTCGTCAATGTAGATTGGTTAATATTTAGAAAGCTAATTTTTTATTGACTCTCGACTGATAGATTTTTCCTAATTAGAGAGCCGACTTTAAATTGACTTATTATGCTTCGTTTCTTTCTTCTTCTGGGTTTAATTTAGCTACGTCTGGGAGAGTATTATTTATTTATCAATGTTCACTGACAAACTTACCTCGGTTAGGCGACAAAAAATTTACCCAAAAGTTATTCTCTACTTCAACAAGCTCAATTATAATCGTTCTCTTGGTTTATAACAACTGATACTCGCTCAATGTATTACGAATTATTTATACGAGTTCATTTGTGGAAGTCGAGCGTGGAAGTTTAAGCTCCTTTTTAAATCTATGTAATATAAATTTAAGGCGAAATTTACCCTTTAGACTAAAGAAACGCGCGTAACACGATTAATCATCGTTATCTTCGTTCGTTAAAAGACACGCTGCTGCACATATTTTTCTAAACGTTTATTTACGCAACGTATTAAAAAACGTTTTAACAAAAGTTAAGTACCTTTACTACTACTACGAGTGATTTTAAGACAGAATCTTACAGAACCTTTTAATCCGGTGACTCTTACTAATGACTGTGTAGCATTGCCCACGCAGTTATTACATACACGAACATGAAACGTTTTGACGAAATTCTTAGTTCACCTGAAACATGATCACTTAATTTTATGGGCTAGTTTTATACGATTAAATGCTTTTGTGTTTGCGATCCGCGCGACAAGCTACGTATGTCAAATAATTCTCACGGTGACGTTTGTCTTTTAACCGTTTAGTTTTAACAAATGCCGCGAAAGTGAAGAATGCTGGAGAGCAAGGCACACGAGAACCTTGAACGTCGTCGTCGTCGTCTTCGTCGCCCTCGTCGTTCGACAAATGGTCAACCGCAAGCATCCGTCTCCTCGCGCGACGGTGATTATTCACGAGGAGTTGCGGAGTGAGAGCGAACTACTGACTTCGTGTCCGTCATTTCTCGTCTTCATTGTCCACGAGTTTAACTCCACTCCGTTACACTTACCGTCTTTCATTTTTTCACTGCCTCGCACTGCCGTGACTACATGTTTCAACTTAAATCGAGGCTTCGTTTACTTTACTCGTACACTTACCGGTATTTTGAGTCAATGTAATTTTATTGCTTTACTTACGCTCTTAATTTTCCAGACGCTAACGACTGTCTCGAATAATAAAAACGTAGCTGCGTTATTCTCTTGTGATTTTTATTAAATAAATGGCGTCCAATGTCTTCGTGAATAAGAAAACGCAATTTTTCACGCGCTCCTTAATGGAATAAGAATATCGAGTACTCTGCTTTTTTTTCTCCCAAGTATCGTCTCAAACTTCAATACATCGCGTTTGATCAAATATATTTCCTAAATGGAGCGTATCGACTGGCTCATAAATAATTCTAAAAGAATAAAAAAATTTTGTTTCACACTTTCTGAAAATAGATGTTCCATTTCGTAAAGGTTTTAAAATTTTCTTAAATTAATAATCGGGATGGCTTGGTTTGGTCGATAAAGTCTCTGTTTTGGAATGCAAAAGTTCCGATTATAAATCCTGGTTTTATCCGATTAATCGGTACCTCTGAATAAATAACTAGTACGTGTTTTTTTAACTTTCATTGTGGTTGTTCTGGTAATCCAACTAAAACTATCCGTGCACGAATCAAAGCTAAATAATAAAGTTAAAAGTACGACATTGTAGATTAAAAAAATCGAAAATTAAAAAATTGTACAGGCCGTAACAAGACTCAACCGTTTCAAATAAAATGTCCGAGTGTCGGTTGGTATATTATATCGCGTCTCCATTGTTAGTCGAAAACAAAAAAAGTTCAACGAATTTACAACGAAGATACGGCAACGAGCTTCTCCTTTTTCAATTTTCATAGGCAACGAAAAGTACGCTATGTTATTAGAAATCATGAAATAATATTATGAAAAATTGATATAATTATTCTCGTTTTTCTCACGACGATCATTACCGCTGTAGATTTTTTATAGCGCATAAAGCATTCACGACGAAGAGAAAACGTATGTCTTCGGGACGTGACGAATCGTCGATGAGTCTTCCGATCGGAAATGCTTAAAACGCTGCTCGTTGTGAATGGAAATAGCGACTAACGGCACTTGCGACTCTCATCTTGGCCTCTTTCAATTCTCACTTCCTATCGGCGAACTTACGAAACATCTTTTTACCGTGCGAATAACACACCGACGTGAATAATGCCCTTAAGACATGTATTTTTTACTTTTATTTTTATTATTTTCATAAAAATTGTTCGCTAATTCATCATCGAATAACGACGGTTATTAAAGCCTTGTATCATCGTATTCGATGTGTCATCGTATTTTTAAATCTGTAACGCGAGCAACGTTATATATAAAAGTTATAAGTTACAAGTTGACCTACTGGTTTAAATAAGGGTTTGTTCGATACCGAACTCTTGAGAACTTGTGCAAATTTTTAGATCGAATAGAAACTGTTGAGGAATATCTCTTTTAGATAACCAGTGCAAGACTTTGATAATCGAATAAAGCGATTTAATGAGTATCGAAAAAGCTGCGCTATTTCAAATTAATTGCTTAGTTTCCGTACGATACTACATGCACGTGCACAAAGGTTTTTTAATTGAAAATCACTTCTGTTTTCAAACTTCCGGTAATTCCTGTACGACTAATTAATGTAAAGTTGATCAGCTACAGCTCAGTCTCTGAAGAATTAGAAAGGATTTCAATCGTGTGAGCTTTAAAGAGAGATTTCCTGTAATGTACACAACCATAAATTTCATTTTTACGGACTATAAATTATGTCGTAGGTACAATGAGCTCTTGCGTATTGTCCAAGATTAGTATGCGGAATTGCCGTACTTGTGAATATATAATTTTTCATCATAATAAGCTGACCCCTTTCTCAATCTACGTGTATCACATGACAGTGGGTTCAAGGCTTTGTTAACCGAATGAAATGAATATCTTTAAGAATATAATTAATATGTATACCGTGCGCGAATAATGCTGTCCCTGGTATAACTTATAATTAACAATGAATATTGCAATTACTGTTTACACAGTTTCGACGAGTGATTAAGAATTTCCAAATAAAAGTTTGGCTACGACTAATGCAACATCGTGATTTCTCGTT
The DNA here is from genome assembly GCA_018907045.1 of Wiebesia pumilae. NCBI lineage: Eukaryota > Metazoa > Arthropoda > Insecta > Hymenoptera > Agaonidae > Wiebesia > Wiebesia pumilae. The sequence continues at coordinate 8,208,787 of JACCHZ010000127.1, forward strand.
TTTTTTGGAATTTTCCTTTCTACAGACGAGTCAAATAGACGAGTAGCGTACTTAAAAAAGAAAACACAAAAATAAGTAAACAGCCGCCCTCTATCACCTATTAACGAACGCGCTCTCGTCCTCGTATCAATTACATTGGTACTCATTTCAGTGTAATATATCAGGCGTATCGTTTGATGTATTTTATTTTCTTTTTCGCGTACATCTAGCGAGTAAGTATACGAGTAAAAACACTCGAGGGTTTTGTCGCGTTTCTTTCTCGGTAGTGTCTGCCAGAATGAAATTGAAGAGAATGGAAAATTATGTGCTGAACCAGTGCTGACAGTTTTCATCCGTTCATCGAATTGCACGCTTTTCTAATTATGAAAATAATTGAACATGGACTTCGGAAGGGGTAGGTAAAGAGTACAACATTAATCGATTCCTTCGTTGCCTGTGCATCATCCCTTCGCCTACGCTTACCCTCGAACGAGGAAGCCATAAAGATGTAGAAATCGGTGAACTGCGTGTTTTAAGACACGACTAAAGAAGACGTTGGATTTTCATTTTTGGAGAGTGTACGTGGTCGCTTTATAGACTATGTTAATTGATTTGCGTAGGTTTTGGCATTCAATGCTAGCCATTTAAATGTAGTTTGTTTAAGTGAGTTAGATTAGAAATATTTTTTTAAATTACACTCCAAGTGAGGTTTTAATTCTAACAGGACACATCGCTTTGCATTGAATTTAATTTTAATGATAAAATTTATAATAATATTTAATGACCAAGTCATCTTAGCTCAAGAATCGGCAGATTAAAACATTGTTTTGAAAGATATTGAAGTTTACATTTCTTCTGTTACTCAAATTACAATATACCATAAGTTACTTTAACTGTAATTCCACGCATATTTGAGTTAAAAATGACATTGAGTAAGTATTGTCGTAATACTTTCAGAGCTCAAAATATCGTTTGCGCATCATTAAAATCGTGCGAACATTTTGTACTTACTTCTAAGCAAGTAGATATTTTTTATTTTTCTTATACGTCTAACTTCGTTTACTGTATTCGTATTTTTAAGATATTTTTGTAAAAATAATATTAGTAAATTAATTGAAAAAGTATTCGCGTGAAAAGCCGATGAATGGTGACAAATAATAAGTAATAATTAAGAGAATATTAAATGTTCGGTTAAAATACAGGCTGATAAAAGTAAGTGAAAGTAACCAAGAGTCAAAAGAATAATTTACGTAAGAAGACAAAAGTTCATGAATAAAGAACAAAAAACATTAAACAAATTTAACATGTTCTTCAATTTGACATTGATGTTTGTTTTCTTATGTTAATTTTTTTTTTTTTTTTTATGATATCGTGCATGAGAATCAGATTAAAATTTAAATATAATATAGGGTATGAGATAATAAATACCATTCCCGTATACGGCCTGAAATATTTGATATTACATTTATTTCCCAAGTCAGAAATTTTCAATTACATTTTATTTGCATAATAATAGTTTCTTTTCGCAGAACATCATTAACACGGGCTTTTATTTGAAATAAAAGTGACGATTTAAGGTGAAACTTAAACTGTCGAGCATAAATTTATTGTTAATAATGCGGCAGCTGCACGTATATTTACCGTGCATAATTCGTTGCATTAAAAATCATTCTATTTACTTCCGTTATATGCTTATAATACACGTGAGAAGCATTGCGCAAACGTAAACTTATCAAATGGCAGTTTGAATTTTACCGCGTACGCGCTAAAAAATCTTTAAGCAAACTACTTAAGAGCACGACTGTATCGTATTTATGTTATATTAACAAAAAGTATGTTTTGTTTTAATGTTGCAACGCTATTCTAGTTTATCGACACTTGCTGTATTTATAGGAAAAAATTTTCCTTTTTACCGACTCCCATTAAATTGAACTTTACTTGTATCGAAATTTACTTGTATTATTTACTATTTCCCGCAACCGAAATTTTTATCACTTTTCTAAATGTTACGCACGCGTAATAAGTATCGTTTCCTTTAACTAACGCCAGCATTATTTTTTATATAAGGCAGAATAAATATAAACCGCTTGAGACTCCTCTTCCTTTTTACACATTTATTTGATTCTATAAAGATGTTCATTATCTTCTGCATGACTGTTTTCCATATCATTCACTTTCTCTTTCGCATTATCTCTTCCACACTTTCGTTCTCCCCCTTTTTGAACGGTCGAACGAAGTTCAGTTGTGCGCCTTCGGAGGTTATAACAGTATAGTGCAATGAAGCCCTCGTATATTACATGTATTCGTCCGATACATAAAGAGGGCCTCGTAAAAAAAATGTCTCGGTGAATTAGAGTCTCTTGAAATTATCATAAAGTATTTGTTCGGAAGCACATAACGCTTCGGTAGTACGCTAGATATTTATACATATTATTGAGAAGGGAGAATTCCTTTTGATGCAGCGAATAGTTTGTTTGTTAACGATGTGCGCGCAATTTAATTAAATATCTTTAATTAAATATGTAACTATGCATTTAAGCAATTTTATTCTTTTACCTTATTTAATTTGTTCCCTTCGTACAGAGTAACAACAAATTACCGGTGATAAGCAAACTAGCGCTTACAAAGTAATCGTTTATCATTAATTAATAAAATCTTTACAAGTACACTATGTCAAGTAGAGCATAAATTTTGCATTTACAATTGTCTTGGGTACAAATCTATTTTAATGTTTAAAGTCGAGTTAAGCATAATTCATTATGGAGTTTCTAACAATTTGCATAACATACTTTTTAATAATCACTTACTTTTCTTTTTTAACATTCAATCGTATTCTTCAATTTTATTAATTTCAGTACTAATGCTTCTGTTGCATCGTCGATGTAACTTTTCCGGCGGTATTTTACGCACGCTATAGGGTATCTTAATTTTCTTAAAATTGTAAATAAGAAACACTATATTCCTCTTAAAGTATATGGTCGAGTTAATTTTTATCGCGCCCGTTTATTCCAAACTTTCACGTGATCGTTAAAAATATGTCGAATGAATATTAAGAGCAAGTAAATACAAATTTATTTCTTTTTAAGAAAAAACACACGGTAACCATAAGTGAGTCGTTATAAAATAGCAGCATCGCACTTACTTAATGTTCTCAGTTTGTATATTAAATTACGATGTTGTCTTTTGCGCCAAAAAAGTGTTCACTTTCCATAATCAAATAATTAAACGTCATGTGCAATGTTTTATTATACATTATAGACTAGTTTATAAATGAATTATGCGGAAGAAAAGAAGAATATATTCTTTCATCGTGTCGCGTAATTTTTCATTTTATAGAAATATGACTCGTCAGTCATCAGCGGACAGCTTAATAGGATTTTACTTTAATTGATTAATTAAATTTTTAAAAATTCTTACGATTGAACAGCGCACCATTATCGTTATATCACGGCTAAACGGCTCTCATTAATGACAAAGGCATGAATTCCCTGAAGCAATTGTCGACCTTAATTTTTACCAAGGCTGCGTTTCTTAGACGCTGCATAATAGATAAAGAACGCATTCACGCTTGCTGGCAGTGCAACTATACGTTACTATTGTCAAAGACTCATTGTCGTGTCCACTTAATTATCGCTGTTGTACAGAAAAATGTCACTCCGGAACATTAACGCAAACTATCAATGATACAATATCGCAGCTGCAGTAAATAATTAACTATTTGCATTAATAGTAACATTCATTTTCGATCATACGCAGTAGTTTAAACGTTTCCTCGGCAGTGAAGAAGTATACAAATTTTCGGTTAGAAGATTAAAATTTAACGTCTTATTAATTGGCTATCAAGGCGCTCAAAGTCTAGTCCGCTTAGGTCGTGGATTTATCCACAAAAGAGAAATTAATATCTCCAAGGCTCTAAAGCCTTCGGTACGCGCGCATCAGTCCAACGGCAATTTTCGGAGCCTCGAGTAATAATAAATCTCGGCGGGCATCAATCATCCATCATCCAGCATCCATCGGAAGCTAAAAAACCGCAATCGAGGGACGCTTGCCGCAATGTCGGGCCACTCCTATCAATCCTCGAGCGATCGATTCACTGCTCACTGCTGGTTGTCGGATGGCTCATGGGGGAAGGGGGAAGAAAATGGAAAAATCGGCGCAACGGGGCTGCGCATCTTGGAAAAGACCGAAAATGAGTGTAAAAGACGCGAGGAGAGTAATCGACCTGGATTCCTATCGATGCCCCTTAAAGTGCCGCGGCTATACTCCCACGGTTCGGTGCCTGTTACGAGTCAGGACTCGTAAAACGCGCACTGATAAGCCAGAGGGACTGTTCCACGGCTTTCTAATCACTTCTCACAGCCGAGTCGCGGCTCTTTGCTCTTTGCTCTTTGCAACTTGACCCATAAAAATCTGGCGCCGCTTGTGCGCCTCTCGCCACCGCCGCGGTACGTTTTCCGCTCCGCTGATACGGAGGATAATTATATTTATTGTCACTGCGCGGATAAGCCGAGGACTTGCGAAATTTGGGGGGGGGGTGTCTCATTGCGCGAGTGCACGGATGCACGTGCGCGGCTCTTTAATCGGATAACGCTGCGATCGAGCGGTTGGATTTCTCGTTCGTGAAATCGAAAAAGTTTACTCCTTTCCTTTTTTTACGAGCTGCTTATTTTACTATTTATTATAGTGCGCGCGCGCGCACGGTATTTACTCGTGCAATCTACATTTATGATAATCTCGTTACGTATTCATATCTGATTCTTTATGATTATAAATAATGAATATATTCATAACGCGCGATCAAAGCCAAGGAAATTACGCTCACCTTATGTGCATCTTAAGAATACATTTTTTAAATACTCTCGAGCATATTTAAAAACGGGAATGAATTACTTTATAATTTTCGAGCTCGTTATTTGAATATTTATCGCAACAAGGCTACACGATATTTCGTCTTAAGACTCGACCTCCGTCATAGTACCTTAAAATAAATCATGCATTTATACTGGATTTTTAAACGGATGACGCGTCATTTCAACAAAGTGTATTTAAATATATTTAACATTAGTCCTTGATTGATGTTACGCGTTTTTCCAGCCATTAAAAATTTCCTTAATGCTACATTTGAAAGAATTTGAGTTTAATGTTTGCCGATGAGGGACATTAGTCCCCACGACGACGAGAATATAAAAAATTAAATTTCAGCGTTTTAGCAACGCAGAGAACCTCGTTATCTTTTCTTAATTAAAACCCAGTAGGCCGTCGACTCATCAAATTTCCGTCCTTAATCGAACTCGAAGGCATTTGCGAATTATTACAACTTTACAGCTTTAGCAACGAAATAATTTAAATAAACGCATTTGAAAATATGGAGAGAGAAAATTTTAAAAAACCACAGCTCTGCGTCAAATATAAAATAATTGCGAAATACAAGTGAAGTTTGGTTGTCTGGGAATTGATGTTAAAATAATGCAACCTCGCCTAATTTTCATCGAAAGGTAAGCAATTGGAAATTTACAATGATATTTTCAAAAGAAGTTACGTGCAGTTATGAAATATTCCAGTGAAGCATTTAAAAGTGCTCCTTTCGTTTTATTAACTGTCAAATGGAATTCAATTTTTAAAGACGTTGAGTTTCTTCAAATTATCGGAAAATATCTTGTGACGATTTCATTCTAGATAAATTTACATAGATTTTTTGTGCACGTAGTTAGTTGGTATAACAAGTAGTGCGGTAAGTCAAGATTTCGTTCCTCTCGTTTCTACTCGAAGGAAATAAGCGATAGTCGCGATGTTTTAAAAATCTGACAGCTTCTAAAGTACTTTATTTGTCACTTACGGTACTCGTGTGTTCCCCTATGGGGTCCCAAAGATTCGAGAGAGATACAAGCATATTTGCCGTGCAGATTACGAACCTCATATTAGATGGTCATTGTAAATAATAAATTTTGAACAATTAAAAATTATGCTATCGCAATTATCCTTCCAATTACACGTGGCTCGAATCACAAATGACGACTGTGCGTACGTGCATTGAGTTCTAAGTAAATGAACATAGAAAAATAATATCTTTCGGACAGGCCCCACCGATAAATCAATTATATTAACTATCACGAGCAAGTGAACTAAGAAATTACTTTACTTAACGAGCTACTTTCGAATGCATTCCAGGCGATTCGCATAAGTAATTCAAAGATATCGCTTCTACGCTTCCGAACAATATAATGTGCAAATGAATTCGCTCGCCATCCCTGGGAAATCATAAAACACGAAAATACCGGTCACAGATGCCTTCGTTATTCGCCCAGCGGAGTCCCAACGGAGTCACTGATTGTGAAGTCGCACAAGATTAAAGTGGAAAGCAAAGGCGATGGAAAATTCGTGCGGAAGAATTTTCTTTTTGTTGTTCCGCACTGTGCCGCGTTGTTTCGCGAGCTCCAACCGTTTTTTTTTTCTGCCAATCCGACTGTAGAGGAAAAAGTCCAGATTACTACTCAATAGTACGTTTCTTAATAAATACTCGTAAATACATTGCGAGTATTGGAACGTATTATACAGTATAAATGAAGAATCGTACGAAGAATTATTAATTGCACAAGTATACGTACGTTCGTATTGAAATCTACCGATGCAAACTCAACTGTTTGGAACGAGAGTTGCGTATTTTAGGACGAATATGTGCGTTAATTGAAGATATCGCTGACAAGAGAACTTAAACTCTAAATTTTCTAAACTTTTTCTCGTAAATGTTAAAACGACTATAATAAATAGGCAACTATTCGTAATATTTTTATCGTCAGAGATCTTGACTCAAGTTTCGATTATTTATTAGTCCGTGTATGTTTTTCAATTACCATGTCGACGTGACGTTAATCTCGAATATCTAATGTTTTTGAATAATGTAAAGATGTTGAATTCCTAGTACACTGCTATGGTTATGAGTAAAGATTAAACGTATCGAAATTCACATGCGCCACGTAGTGCAATATAACCATAATTTAAAACGTGCACCTTTCGAGTAAATATTATAATGTATTCTACGAACATTTAAAAAAAAGGAAAATTTTTATTTTATTTTACGATTATATTGGTTGACCACGCATTCTCAATGAATTACGAGCTTGTTGGAGAATAGCAGATGTAAGCGTAATAATGTACTTGTTTTCTTCAATTTAATTTCTGCCAGTACTTGTATCATAATTTTTACTATTGATTATTTCTGCATTAGCAGCCACCTTAGCACGTACATACCTCACAAGCTCACAGTGATGTACAAGATGTAGATTCATAATCATTATCTAATCAAACACCGTTACATTCTTATAAGTCTATGCCTTCAAATCGGTCTCTCTATATTATAAAATGCACTGCTAAAAATTACCATATTTGCGCCAACGAAATTCAATTATGAATTAGAAATTACGATACTTGCGACTTTTCTTACCGGATCGTTGAAATGCTGAAAAGAAAACCAACACTTCTCATCGGAAGAATGATTTTCTTATTAATGCTCTGGCAGTGGCACTTATTTCATTTGCAAGGGCAACGATACACAATAACCCTCTTAATAGTAATTACCACTACGTGCTACATTACGCCACTACTAACGCCACACTCTCATCGAAGAATGTAATGCAATTACCGGAAATACGTTTCGGCATTCGATTCGTTTTTCGAAAGGCTCACGCAGTCCGATACATCGACCCTCGTCCACAGTCTCAGTCGTCGAGTCAAGGCCCTTTGGCAGAGTCGTCAACGCAAAATTGCACGAGCGACGAGACGTTTCTCGTGCGCGTGAATCGCCGTCTTCGACGAGTAACAAGGTACACGACAAAGAATATTGAAAGTGTGAAAACTTGGAATTTTCTCGATTTAAGATATTTGTATTTGAAATGTAACCCTACGCGAGACGTACATTATTCCTACGTTGAGTTAAGTAATTTTGTGGGCGATGAGAAGATATAGAAAGAAGAGGTTTTTCTTTTTTCTCTGTATTTTTCATTTTTTATCTTTTATTTTATTACGGGGATATTCTTAGAACCGTAATATCAAATTTAAAATTCACATTCTAAATTTATACTTTCCTGGTAGAAGTACAGTTACGAAAGGATCGTTTTGAAATATTTTGCAAATCATACGTAATATTAGTTGGCACGAATAGTATATGAATACCTTACTAGGCATAATTTTACATACGATAGCGCAGACATTTATAAATAAAGTGCTTAATAATACGAGTTTTATTTACTCAAATAACAAGTTTCATTGTATTATATAAAATATTTATTTCCCAAGTTTGCAAGTGAAACAGCCGCCAAGCAGAAGATAATCTTTTTGGTGCGTTAACATCATAAATATCGGTTGCACACGAGGTAATCACTGTTAAAATAATGTCATTACTTAGAAACTATTCAATGTTGATCGATGTAAGTGTATTAAATATTACTATTCTTCACATGATAAAACATCGGAAAATTTTCATTTTAATTTTAAAAAGATAACATACTTTTATCCGTCGACTCGTGCTTATGCAATAAAATAATTTTCCACGTTTGCAAATTACTTGCATGAATTTTATATCCGTAATACAGTTGTCGTTAAAATAATTTGTTTAACACGTTCGACTTGTGCTCGTCTTAAGCACTCGAAAGGGTTCGAGTTCTCAAACGTTATTTTTCGCAGCGCTTAATTAACGCGATATTTGTACAAGATAAGATAAATAAGTTTCGAATAAGGAAAAAATTATAGACCCCGCACGGGTAAAAAGATGCGGTAGCTTGCACTTTACTTGTTCTCCGAGTAAAAAGAAGGAAATTAAAGAGGGATAATAATAGCAAGCGTAAATTTATGGGAAAAAATATAGAGTACATTGCCGGAGCCAATCTCTCCACCTTACTCACCACCGCAACTCATATATATATATATTGCACGTAAGTAAAATGCACGTTACATTATCAATTATCATACACACGTTGTCGGAATTAAAATTAAAGCGCACCCACGATGTTTGATTGTGGGAGTTGGGCCTACCAAAGGGTCGAAGCTGCGAGGCAATTTTCAATTTGACCGATAAATACGGCAGTTTATCGGGTCGAACGGAGTATTTCATGTTTTACTCTCGCGCGGGTACCTTCTACGTCCCTCTCCTCCTCCTCCGCCTCCTCCTCCTCCTCCTCCTCCTCCTCCTCCTCCTCCCTCACCCCTCTCCCCGCCCCCGCGACCCCCACGACCCCCACGCAGTCCCGTCGTGGTGCTCCTTTACGACCCCACCTACGTCTGGAAAGTCGAGGTGCGCATATAGCATAAGCGTTTTTACTTTTCACTTTCGTTCTTGCATCCATTTTTTTGCGATACTTCGGCTACGTGGGATAAATGGATGGAGTACTTACAGAATTATAAGCTCGTTTGATTAAAGGCTCGGCAGTTTTGCCGAAGCTTAAAAGGATTTTGAATGCTGTCGTGTTCGAGGTATTGCACAAATATCGCTTTGTGATTAGTTTTAATGTTAATTTTCATAGAAAAGCCGTTTTTCCACTCTTTTTTCCACTCTTTTTTCCACTTCCGTTTTGGCATTTCAGCACCTTTCGACGAGGAAGGAGATTGGCCACTTTATTCACAGAGTGAATACGTTAATTTATCCGGATGGTGTTTTACGTAGAGATTTTACGAAAGTTCATATAATTCTTAATACGAAAATTATTGCTCATGCGAATAACAATTATATTTTACAAATCTTACACTGCTTTTCTCAACATCATTCGTACTGGTAATTTTATCAGTGCCGTTTGTCATTTAAAGCAAACGATATTTTTCACGTACTTCTCTCATCAAATTATCAACCGATAACTAGTCGGTCCATTAGACTTTATGACTCCGTTAATTATCGATCCAACCACCAACTTGTTTTACCAAGCCTCATCGGTTAGAAATTGCAGGAAACCGATAAGCAACGCCATTTTTATCGATCTTACGTAGGTAAAAAGTAAATTTTATTAGCTCTAATTGCTCGTACCACTTAGGTCATTACGTAAAATTACCGCTGAGAGCTTTCAAGTACGATGCTACGGAAAAGTGCAAATCCGTATACAGAGTTGACCGGGCACCGAAGGAAAATCAATTTCCCAGTGAACGCGGAGACCTCGTCATCATCATCATCATCATCATCATCATGCAGTTCGCGATAAATAACGCGAAGCTCGTCATTTTTCTCTCCACACAGGGGAGACTTTTAACGGCGATAAATTTTGCGCGCACGACGAGCCACTTTGCGTTGCGTTAAGCTTTACCAACGGCATATTATGCAGTCGCGTCTTAAATCTTTGGACAGACAAAGAGGTGCGCGTCTACAGCGGAACGTCTTGGCAAGCCGCAATTTCATTTTACTCGATGTGGATGCGCAGAAGTACACCGCTATTAGTGCGCGAATGAAAGGAAAACTCGTGGGTCATCATCGCGAGCATCCGAGCCGAACTCGGTTATCAGGCGTCTCGGGGCTGTTCCTAGTATTAGAGTGCATGCTAACTATGTTTATTGGGTCGTTTTAACATAAATTTTCATTCGCTCGGAAAAAATTTTGTTTACTCTTGTGATACGCGCAGGCGAGTATCGTATACATCCGAACGAAATGTAGGAATACGCTCGAAAAACCATCACCGTTAGACGACAGCTGTCGAGGAAAGTTCCGCTGAAAGTTTACTTCGTTAATGAGCTGAATTTACGCGACGGTATTATCTACCAAAGTGTTCATAAATGTAATGCATCTTCCTATTTGTTGTTAAAGTGGCTTTTTAGTTTTGACGATTAAAAAAATTGTCGATCACTTGGTGCTGCTACAACCTTTTTCCAAGCGATAATACCAGCTTTATTGTTCGATAGCGAAACAATACCTACATTAGTACAGGGCTAACGAAGGGCTTTCCTCATATTTTGTCGAGTTAAAATTGAAAACATTATTGGCTCACTTAGGTTTTGTAATTTCCAAAGAGTTCGAGAAAGATTCTACTTACGGCACCAATGATCGAACGGGATTTTCATAATTTTTTCTAGCAAACGAACAACGTACCGCTTAAAACCGTTTTTTTTTTCTTTTTCTTGTTTTCTCTTTTTCTTGGTTTTTTTTGTTTTGTTTTTGTTTTTTGTTTTTTTTTTTTTTTTTTTTTTTTTTTACGAACCTGAAACTCGAGTAGGACTTTGAATCCTCGAGTTTAGTACATTACTTTCTAAAACGTTTAGAGAATATTATAAAATACCTCGGAACAATACGAGAGCAAGTAGAGGTAAATTTTCCTACGAAATAAAATAGCAATAAATAAGTTAGGAAACGCTACGTTCAATTTAACGGTCTGGTTGCGTGGAACTAAACGTAGCCAAGAACTTTCGAGTACAAGTGTGCCACTGACATTGAAGAGACATCCGAGCATATTAACGCTGCGAGGTCCTGCTTTCAAGTCAGACCAAAAAGCCTAAGTTCGTTGGAGAAACAAGAGCATCTCTTAGAAATCAAAGCCCAGGGAAAATCGAAAGGGACGAGGGAGGAGAACACGAGATACGCGATACAGCAGCGTCTTCTGGCGAATTCAAGCAGGTCGAAATGTTTGTCGAGCCTAATTCTGCTAAGTGCCACGGAAAATAGCGCCGAGGTGCAAGTGAGTCGAGAGCGTTCGCAAGTGTTTCTTCCTCCCCTCTCCCCGTTCTATCTTCCACGGAGTTTCAGCAGTTTCAAAGCGGGAGTTCATCCCCCTTGCTACGAGGTATTCGGTCTACGTACTCGCGGTGTCTTTGATCCCTTGGCGCGAGTGGAAGAAGCGAGTAGCGGGAGAGAAAGTTAATTTTATAACTGCATTATTGGTGTACGATGTCAACGGAAGATTCGATGCAGGATTTACTCCTTTGCATCTCCAAAATAAGAATGCGAAGCATTGTCGATGTATCGTCGTCGCTGTTTACGCACTTTCGCGAGGGTGTTACAAGCTACACAATCCTCTGCTTGTACAACTCGCGCTCTTAGCTCTGTAAAGCAGTTTGGTAAACATACTTTGCAGCCGCAGCTTACTCGTACTTTGCAAATTCACAAATACGCACACTCGCACACAGCTGTTAGACATATTTTATCACGCGTACGCGAAGAAAACAAATACGGTAAAATAGGCTCGAAGAGTGGCGTCGTATTCTCCGATGTATTCTCCGATGTATTCTCCGATGTATTCTCGTAGACTCCGACGTACGCAAGAGCTGTTGGAACGTGTATTTATCGAGAAGATCGCTCCCATCGGTTAGAAAACGTCTCTCTTTGTCTCGCGTATGTCGAGTGTCTGATTATAGGTTTACGCTGCCTGTTTTGTAGGCCTTCTTACGACACAGCGACCGATCCTAGTAATTAAATTTTTCTTAACCTCACTCCGCTCGAATCTTTCGCAAAGGAATATCGGTTCGAAAAACTTACGAGTGAATTAAGCTGAATGGTTTTTACTGGATGTTGGCAATTGTAATCCGAAATAATCTGAAAGCTCTCGAACACTGTTCAAAAATGTAATTTTGCTATTTAACTGTTTAAACCATTTTTCTCGAACGTCCACTCCTCGAAAAATCCATTCGTAAGTACATTCGGCACCTTATAAGACTTGCGTGTTGAAAAATCGCGCCGCTAACAAATGACTAACAAGCGGGTAGGTGCTTTTGCTCGCCGATCACTTTTATCCCGCCGAAGGAGCCGAGAAGTGCAGGAAAAACGCCTTTGGAAGGCTCTCCTTGCTCGAGTTACCCCTCGAGTACGATGACGCGACGGACGAGTGGTTGCATTAAAAATGATGCGACTTAATAAACTCGGCAGTGCTTTTATGTCTGGCGAATAGGGCTCGTAGTGTCATGTGGATCGAGTCGATCCGAGTCCTTCGATCGCGAGAAAAATCCTGGACTTCTCGGCTTCCCATATTACACGTTGGTCGCCGATACGTAAACTTGACCCTGCGATACATTTGTTTCCTTTTTTTTGAGCATGCACAGGTACATCGTACCTGGTGTTTGTTAAATGAATATGGTGACATAGTTTGAGATTGATTTACGCGATGGTATTTTCGTAGTATTGGAAAGTTGGGTCATGCCCGCATAAGTACTATTTTAAAAGGGAAGGTCCTGACTCCAAAATCTCCGAGTTAATTCGTACTCTTGCAGGTGATGTCCCAGGTTGCGAGTAAAGTTGAACTCGTATCATTTTTGATACATGAATTATCTTCAATTCAAGATAAGGATCCTTATTTTATTTATCATCGTAAATTTTGCAACTATTGCCATTAAAAGATTTCCGTAATGAGGACACAAGCCTAGAAACTGCGAGTTTAGTATGAAATTTATTACGTGTTAAAATCTTAATTAATCGAGAAGTTACGAACGGTCAAACGTAATGATAAAAAATAAACCGGAATAAATTTATTTGAATTTTCTTAACCGTCAAAAATTATTACGCGCCGCTATACTCTTTATTGTCAATAATTTTAGATTTAAATTTTCAACAAGTTGGCATTAGAAGTTGTGGCTTCTACTTTCGTATTTCATTTATAAAAATGTTCTACAGTTGGTAGTCACAATTTTATATCAATAAAGATATAATCTTTAAAAAAAATGCCCTCATTACGTGTTAAAATAACTGAAATATTTCAAGAACTCCGTAACCGTGAGATGTAACTGCGAGTGATGGATCGCATCTAAGTACCAGAATTTATCTTCCGACATTTCGATAAAATTCATAATCCAAGAGCCGTAGTTCAAAATTATTATTCGAATGAATTCACCTATTTCGGTATAATGTTGAACTACGTTGAACATGTTGAACTTCGGTAAATATGAGTTAAATTTGCATTTTTGTCTCACGCGCACGTATACGTGATATTAATGAATTGTCTTGAAATATTATCATTAATAGAAATGTGAGAAAACGAAATTTGATTAATTACCGCTGTGAAATATTGTAACGCGAGAAACTAATTGAAAAGATTGGACACCAGTAAGTGAAAATTGCACGGCACTTCAATGAAAAACAGCGACTGAATTGGTACGATTTCTTATCAGAATGTAATTATTATAAAAGTAATTTTAATAACCGTATTAAACACATATTTACATGCAAATATTTACTTTCACGCGTTTGTGAATTAAATTTAGCAATACTATTTTGTATGTTCCAGGTACGTTTTGATATACTTTTGCTGACTAAAAGGAACTCTATTCTCGAAAGTTGGGTAATGTATAAAAATATGAAAAGAGTTTTTCAAAATTTAACTACGTTTTTACATGGAAAGGAGTGCGGATAAAATATTATCAACGACTAAGCCTTCTATAAATTTCTTAAAAAATAAATAATTCCTACATTTTATTAAATAGAACTAACTGTGATTACAAAACGTATATTAATTTTAACAATATTCCATGTAAAAGTATTTCAAATATTGGTATATTATTAAAAAAAAAAGGAAAAATTTAAGCACAATGAATAATTTATTACGCTTGTACGATAAAACGGTCAACATAACATAAGGCATAAAAACATGTACATTTATATTTAGTAGCAAAATTGAATGATAGCAAAATGAATAGCTCTCTCAATTAAATTTAAGCGATATAAATTTAACCATTCCTAATCGTAGCTAAAAATATGTCAGAAGTGAGTAAAAAATGAAATATATTATAAATCGTGTAGTATGCATGGTATAGTTCTTTTGTTCATAATGTTTGTACAACCGTACACACGCCTTTGTATTCTGGTATTTGCTTATAAATAAAAAATTTGAATACGTATTACGTTACATATCGAATACATGCATGTTATTCAATCCCTAAAGCAATATAATAAAACAAGTTCCTAGATATTCGCGTTCACTTATTTAATTTTGAGTTTTTCAATATTAGTTATAGGCTACATAGATTTGAATATTTATTTATTTGTTTTCTTTGATACTAATGGTGTTTAAATAAAATGAAAAATTCTGAAAGAATAGCATTAAAGTAGAGCTAATGATTTTGATCAAAACTGATTAGGCAACGCACAGCAATGGTAATTTGTTGTGACTCAACTAAGTGCCCGAATGCGTATAAAACAGATACCACATAGAAATTTATATTCGGAAAAAATATTTAAACGTTCATATTCTAAGATTTATTAAGACAGAATTTAGTACTTGGATAAGTCCACTGTATACATTGAAATTAAGCAAAGACAGTAAAATGCGTCTATCTACAGAGCAATTTTTCGTCCCCTTTTTCGACTCTCTCTCTCTCTCTCTCTCTCTCTCTCTCGCTCGCTCACACACACACACACACACACACACACACACACACACACACACACATTCTACCTCAAACGTTAAAACCCAACGCATTAATTAACTAAAAACGTAATGCACTTTAAAAGGACGCACGTAAAATTTATTATCACGCATTTGTTTGGATGTCTTTAACTACTGAATTTGGACATACGCGCTTGTCTACGTGTTTGCAGAGCATAGATTGCAAAATAAACGAGTACCGAGGCTCTTGTATACCAACGAATCTTTATGCGCTAAGGATAAGCTTTACCTTACAAAAGAGTGCTACGAGTTGTTCAAAATTTTATGTTTATGTATTTCAATATTCTTTTTTATACGTTAATCATAGAGAAGGCAAATGGATTTTATTTAAAATGTGTACGCGTCCCAATAGTCAATATATTTAATAGTCCCAAGTAAATTAAATTGAATATTGTATTTATTCTAATTTCTTCGAGACGTACTTAAGTGTATGGGAAATATTGCGACTTGTATTCTTTGGGTAATAAAAATTATGTCCGTTATTTTTTCAGCTACGTTTACTATTATAATTCTGCAACAGTAAAAGTTAAACTCCCAGATGCTTATTTCGCAAACTTCATTCGACCAACACTTTTGACTGTAAAATGTTTTGCTTTTACCAAGGCTTGAAAATAAAAGTACGTAAATTTAAAAACACTGTAATTGGACCTAATCGATCGCAATGTAATCCTGAATGCATCCAAACGTACATGTTTATAAATATATGCCGAATCTTTATATCGGTTCTTTAATCAATAGTGGCTAGTCTTGTAATTAAGTAAATTGGGACAATAAAAGAAGTTTGCATAAAATTTGAATAATTTGTAGTAATATACAATTAAATTTAAATTTGGTTTCATGTCTAACCTCGCGCTGATAGCAACTCGCGAATTCAAGTAAATACTTCTTTTATTAATTCTCAGCAAATATTTACTCAATTAAATATTACGTTTACGTAATTTAAGAAATTATTAAATATATTTTACGATTTTATCTCGTAGCAAATTAACGTACTCCTATTTTCCGTAAAAAGAAAATGGCATAACTAATTCTGGGAGTATTAAAAAGCTGTTTTTCTAATAGATAGGAGAAGCTTTTTCAAATTAATCACTCGAATTATTTCGAGGATTAATTACGATGGATGATTTACGTAAATATTCAGCAATTAAACTAGAAGAATAAATACGCTTGATAATAAAAAAGGACAGCGGTTAATTATCTGTTCGGAGGCGACTTTTTAAGTGGTATAGCCCGAAGCCAATCAGAAGCGAATTAAAAATTACTCGAATACCGATCAGCGTTTAGATTAACATAGGAAGTCAGCAAAGAAAAAAAACATACACGATATACCACAGTTATTCGGATACGTCGATAATGCTTCAGCTAATCTCCGTTCATTTGTACGCGTACATTCGAAAAATGTAAGCATTCGAGTCTTCCATAATACCGACCTCAATTACACTTGAAATTGTGTACACTGAAAAAATTAATCCCATTATCCACTTGGAAATAATTTGCATACTCGGCCACTTGGAAATTGTCCCAACAGCCAGTAAACCAAATGAAGACTGAAAAAAAGGTGCAAATAGGTTGTGCGAGTGGCATTACGGAAAGCAGCAACGCGGAGGAAGATGGGGATGAGTCGGCCTTATTAGAAAATCGATCGGCGCCCGCTCGCGTTTTCGCCGTCGGGACGAGCAGCGTCGCAACAATTGCGCGGGTACGTATGAGCTTCCCATGGGGTTAGGACGCATGGTGCGGTATTTGGGATGAAAATAAACGAGCGGGCCTCGTGTCCGCCTTGCTCCGCAGCTGTAGTCAACCGGGGACTTCTGAATGTGACGCTACTTTTCGTACCCTTTTCGCGGGGTGTCGAGGGGTGTCGAGGGGTGTCGAGGGGTGTCGAGGGGTGTCGAGGGGAGTCGAGGGGCTCGCTTCTGCATCGCGAGAACGGCGCGAATGTGTGCGAGACCGCGGTTATATATAGTGAGCTTCCACGCTGTTATTTAGACTTGATTTTTTTCTCTTTGCACGTAGAGCGAAATCGTCCGGATGAATCACGAATCTTATTTCAGACGCTTGCTGATATTGAATGCAGATTTTTTTTTCATCTTCGTTTGGCGCGATTTGTACTTTATGGCAATTTGCATTTTACAATTTGTACGCGCTCATTTGTCGGGAATCCCAAATGAATAATTGACTTTGTCATAAATTATAAATTATCCGTTCCAGTTGTATGAGTTTGCTGATATCGTTCAAGATGGTTCAGTAATTCATATAATAATTAATTAATTGAGTTAATGAAAATAGTATTCCCTTGGTTTATGTAGTTTATGTAGTTTATGTAGTACAGCTTTTTTTAAAAAATAAAAACGAAGCCCTTTTAAACGCAATCGAGGCAACTCGTTGTAATTTTAAAATTGGCTTAAATTCTACTAAATTCACGCTAAAGCAAATCGTTAAATCGTGTTTTAGCTTTTGAACAATTTTGCTTTGGCGTCACCTCCTTGCACCGTCATCCGGTATTATACACGGGGGGTATTTCGATAATAAATTCCAATAATTCTGCAATTATCGAAGTTATTAACGCGGTATGGCGATGCTTCTACTTCTAGACGTTTAAAAATCCCTCGAGCATTTGTACATCAAATTCGAGTAAGTACCATTCGTTATCTAGTTATAAAACAATAATGACCGCGTGCACTTTCGCAGCTCCTTTACCCGATCTACATTTGCTGTCGCGTCGATAATTTGAGATAATTCCACGTACTGCATTCGAGAGTCCAGTCGGGAAGCGCGTTATCAAATTCTTCCTCGATGAAAGTGAAATTTCAAATTGAGCACATCAGAAGAGTCAATTCAAGGGACTCGTGTGCCGAGCTCGTACATACACGCGCACACCCAGCGTTGCGACCAATCATACATCATCTGCAGACGAATTACCGTCATCATTATCGCTCCATGGATAACAATTGCAATCGTCTTGATTATCGTCATTCGCCCTCCCATACTCATGGCGGTGCTGTCGGATTTCACAAAACTTTATCCTCTTACCCCTTCTTCCCGCCGCTACTCATCATCCTGTGTACCGACACGCGTACATCATCAATCCAAATCAGTAACGCTACGACCGTAACAATTAGCGCGAACGTGGAAAACGCATATGGGCTCGAGTTACATTCTCTATGAAATGTACGAACACGACCGAAGCTTACGGTACGCTGCAGTAACCCGCCGTGAAATATTTAAATGGATTTACACTTTACCAAAGCTCCATGTTCTATCGATTATGCGTTAATTTGATAAGGCTAATGGAACTAATTGAAAATGATTGAACAGAAGTCTTGAATAACGTCAATTTGAACTGCTTAATCTACGAGGTGTAAAAGAGAAGTTTTTTTTTTTGTGACGGGTTTTTTGCGAAAGTACAATTGAAAGTAAGCAGATTTTTATCGGACTGAAATTAATTTCATCCCACTTTCGTAGTGTTTGTGAAAATCTGTAACTCGTAATGTATACGCTACAGTCTGATATGTCCGAACAGTTTGATCAAATTAAACCGAAATTTTATTACGTTAATTCGTAAAAATTGAATATTCGTGTAGCTCCGTCATTTTCATTTTAAACGACGAAGAAACGTAATAGATTGCGGATGTAAGAAGGCATTTCTTCTAAGGTGTACCTTGTTCGTATATTGTAATAGGCCTAATTACCATATTTTCCATTAAGAAGAAGAAAAAACAAGAAAATGTCCCTCGAGGTAATCGACGCACAACGCACTCTTACTCGCTCAAAGCAAAACTAAACCGAATGAAACGTGTGTTTGTGCATTCTTGCATATCGTCTTTCCTCGTTGAAGATACATTTCAGGCTTTACGTAACCCTCCGCAGTCCCGACAGTCGCTGGAAGTTCGTAGTCGCATGCATAAATGCGACTTTCTCGTGCTGCACTCTCGTGATAACCCTCTTGTCAAAGAGCATTTCTGAAGCTTCCCGTTAGATTAATTCGGACATTTTCTCCCGGTTATTACTACGGTGTAACGTTGCCAAGGACTTGTATGAAAAATGCGATTAACTTGTTTTCCATTTCGGCAGAAATCCGTGTCTCTCGTTGTGCTTTTCAAAATAAACGTCTCTTTAATAAACTTTATGGGTATTATCGTGATTGCATCATGTTTAAAATCACATTTAAGCATGATTTCGAGTGGATGGCCCGTCAGTCTAAGTTGAAAAGGGATCGCTTCTTAACTCGTACGCGTATATCGAAATTTTTCACCTCGACTTCTCACTCCGATGAGCTGTCAAGAAAATATGTTGTCCGTTGAAACATTAGATTTTCACCGAGCGCTGCTCAAGAAGCATGCAACGCTCGCTATTTATTCTACGGCAATAGTACGCGGTATATCGTATGCAACACAAGTACAAAACGAGTGATTTACCGCGTTAAATGTTTTAACAAGGAAATAAATGTAAAATAAAAATAAAAATGAAGGTTGATATTTTCTCAAAAGTCTACTTTTGAGCGTCTGCACGGTCTTGTCGGTTAATATTTGCTAGGCAAAATTTCTGACGAAGGAAAGCAATTTTCACCAACTCGTAAGCGCATCCATACATACATTTTATGCGTAGGATCATTTTTATTACGTATCGCGTTAAAATCAATACCCTATGTTTTCTTCCAGTCCTTCGTTCCTTGACAGTCAATTCATAGTTTTTCATTTTATTACCAACTACGGTGCAAATCTCAATTTTACTCGCCTACCCCAAGCTACAAAATTCATCCCCTAATCCATTAGGAGTTTCTCCAACGAAAGAATAAATCCATTCCGGTATTACAAGTTGTGCGCAAAGATCTACCGTGGTCAAACGATAAAAAGAGGGCGAGGCTCGTAATACGTGTACGCGCGCATATAATAAAGCCTTTACACGCTGTGAGCTCCCGCGCAATTATTACGTGCATCGGTGCATCAAAACGAGAGAAACGGAAAGATAAAAATAAGTGGAGAGATACAGAGAGAGAGAGAGAGAGAAAGAGAGTGAGAGAGAGATAGAGATAGAGAGAGAGAGAAGAGTTAAAATGCCAAAAGAGGTGTATCGCATGCGCGATTCGGGCATCTCGCTTCCGGAAGTTGCTAACCAGGACAAGACACCAGTGTATTAGTGAGCCTCCGAGTAATATTCTTAATTTAAATTTAAACGTACACAATTAACTCAACGTCCGCGCTTGCATTGCGTCATACGTTCCAAGTATACGATGTCTATCTTACCGATCGCGATAACTATCATTCTCTCACGATTAACCAAAAGTAACATCTTTACTGATCGAGAAGAGACGCGATTTTTACTTCAGTTTTAATAAACATTGTTGAAATCAGCTTTATTGTTTTAAAAATTCATTTCCAAATATCTTGAAACAAGGTTTTATCTGTTATGATGTACCTCCAAATTAATTGAAATAATTTAGATTAGATTTAATTTCGAGCAACCAGCGCTGGTTAAATTAGAATTATATTATTAGAGCGAATTTTATTTACGTCAACACAATGATGTAAGTCTTCGGCGTCATAAAAGTTGTTCATTTAAAAATACATCACATTCCGAGAAGTTGGCGTAATTGACGAAATTAAAAAGTCATTAATTGAAATGTTTCAACAATTAGCCAACCGAATACGCGTTCGAATACTCGAACGGACATTTTGTGGAAGCAGTGCACGAATTTTAAAAATTCACAATGAAATTTCGTACTACGCGAAGTGGAGGATACGTCAAACAACGGTTCAAGAATGCACGTGTGCGTGTAATATAGAGAGCTTACGTGCATCAAAAGACGAATGCACCGAATTAATTGTCCTAAACGGTTGATTGATGGCTCATCAGAGTTGTAACTAACCGTAACTAACGATACACTCATGCGCGCACGCGCACGCACACGCGTACACGATATCCTTATTTATTCATGTTGAATGTAAATGATAGTCCGGATGCGATTTCGTCGTTCGACATACACGAACGAAGGTACGAAACTAACAGAAGGAAGAAGAGGATGGACGCGTTGAGAAAAGGTAGAAGACGGAAAGGCTCATTTTACTCAACTCTTTGTCTCTACCGCTGCCGATCTTCTGCTCTTCCTTTTCGAGATAATAACAATTTTCAATTTTAATAGTTACACCTTCGTGTTTTATTTTCCAATTATCACATACATTTTTTTTCTCACTTCCAAAGAACCGCGATAATTGCTTTTTCAATCCTCCAAATACTATATTATTTTTAGGCGAATACGATAAGCAAAATATCGAAAGTAACGATTATTAAAATTTTACTGTTAATTTATTGCTGTTTATAAGAAA
The DNA here is from genome assembly GCA_018907045.1 of Wiebesia pumilae. NCBI lineage: Eukaryota > Metazoa > Arthropoda > Insecta > Hymenoptera > Agaonidae > Wiebesia > Wiebesia pumilae. The sequence continues at coordinate 8,230,427 of JACCHZ010000127.1, forward strand.
GACAGCTGGATATATTATCGGATTATCATCGTCAGAGCCAGATAGACATAAAATTAAAAAAATTTTAAATATACCGAACGAATTTTTATTCAATTTTCACAATACATCGACGCATAACATCTTTTAAATCAATGATAATTGCTGAATTAATTTACCAGATAAAAGGTGAATGTATTATCACGCATGATCTATCGTACGTACATATATCCACATCCATTTATTTGCTTTGCCACTTCAATTCTGAATAGTCGTTTTATTTTAATTCGTTCATTTATTTCTCGTGTAATAAAATTTTTACCCAAGGAAGGATGATATTGTTTCGGTTCGTTTTTACTCTTCTTACGAAATAAATGTCTTTTTTCTTTGTATTTCTTCAACAGTTTTAAACAACGCTAACTTGCACGTACACACATATAACGTTGACTACAATTTAAGAGTAGTGTAGGTACGTATTATTCAATGTAGTAAGTATTTTTAAGCAAGTATTTTTAACGTCGCTTTTACTCATCATTTATATATTTTTTTATTGCTTTATTATTACATATTCTATATATAACACACACACATATATATATATATATATATATATATATACAATTCTATATACGATCAATACTGTTGCAATCATATTAGACGTCCTTCCTAGTGCGTTGAACCTTTGCACAGAATTTTTGAGGCGCTTATCGTATTCCGTTCTCTCGTACTCTCTTTTCTCCACTTTGTCAGCCTACAAAGCTTTTCATTATCGAGTTTAAGGTTTCGTCTTCATTTTTTACTCTCTAGATTTCTTTAATCTAATCATTCACACCGTTCAAGTAAATATGTGTCGAAGATACCGTAATCTTTTTCAATATACCGCAATGACACCATAATGATTCACCTGTCAAATGAACGATTCGTACCGAGAACCACATACGTACGAGATGAAGACTGTTTATCTTGGCTTTTCGACTTTTATAAAAATGAGATAAATAAACAGGAAACGTACATTTAGCACTAGCTATACCAGCTATCAAGTTTGCGTATAATAATTATTGAACGCTTACAAATTTCTGCCTGTATACGTACACATTTAATTATATCCCGCTGAAGATGGACGTTTCACTAGAAAATTCATCCCTTTTTAATTTTTAGAAGCTTTACAATTATTAAAAAATCTCTACGTATGCAAAGAGAACACGACAAGACGCGAGTTTTTTCAGTTACCGATTATTAATAATTAGAGTATTTTTAAGAAATCACTTATGGGTTACTACTCATCTGAATCCTGCGTACATTTTCACGAGTACTTCAAGTGGAATATTTAATAACGATAAGAACTCGAATCGAATTACAGAACTCGGCCATCCGATGTCCAGGAGTCCCAGCTCTTGCATTCGATATAACGATCGCTGTGACAAAGTCGTCGAGCTTGGGGTCGTACGCGCGTTCAACCCCAGAATCACAACCTACTAAAAACTCCATGAGCAACGTGACTCATTCGCCAATTAGCCCAACTCCGTACAACTCGTGGCACCCGGTTAAAAAACCGGAGCAGGTCAGAGAAGGGGAGTAGAATCGTCGTGGCGGTAGAAAAAAGCGTGTGCCAAGAAGCACGGGGGCGGGTGGGGGGGGAGAGAGAGAGAGAGAGAGAGAGACGTAAGAATGGAGCGACGCAGCATCGCGAGGGTCGAGTCTACGGGAAGAAAAGGGTTGAACGCCTCTCGGGAACGTGCGAATAATGCCTTCGGGGTGGACGGGTGGTTGACGGATGTGCGAAGGGGGTGGGAAGGGAAGCGCGCGAGTACGCGATGCGTGGCCTACATTCGATTGCGTTGAACCGACAGGTGAAAGCCGTGCGGTGAAAGCACGAGGGGCTGTCGCTCTCCCTTCGATTCGCTTTGTTTTGCCCCGATCGCGGCCGGGAGCGTTTATTATATCGCGATTTTTCCCAGTCCGGGCGGAAAACCGCAGCGCCTGTGTCGCTAACTGCGTGAGAACTCCTTCGCGTGATCGTCTCGAACGTCGTACGGACGTGGAGATGGAAGCGCAAAAGGAGTAACTGCCATAACCATAACCAATCCAAGGCTGTTCCAAGTTCACTTGTTTGATGCGCGCCTCTGTCGGACACGAGTTTTAAAGCAAATCAATTGTGGATCAACGTGTTTTTTTCGGTATTAGCGTCGGGGTTATTACTTCAGTTCTTCTAAAATATCTTTGAACGATTTACCTCGGATTGTCATCCGGGCGAAAAAATCGGTAACGTGTTCGCGAAACAATCGTGATCCCCTTCTTACGAATGCGCCCCGTTACCTCACAGGCTTCCCTACGAAAATAACCCCTCGCATCCGCTGCATACAGGGGGGTGCGCTTCCTTCGACGGGCGAATCGCGGAGAGAATTCGCTCTTGGATGTTTTCTCCGCGATGATATTTATGTCGACATCGATACGAGATGCCGAATCGGAGATTTCGTTGGATCGCGAGATTCGTTCGCGAGATCTCCTTCAACGATTACCATCCTCGCTCAAGTTTGTTCGCAAAGCTTGATGCGTTTGACCCTTTGTTACTTCAAGTAGCACGAAACGTCGATGCGATGGCTTATCATAGGGATACTTAATTTGGCGCGATGAATCTTTTAGTCGTTTGCGGCAAGCCAAGTTTATTGAAAATCTTCGATCGATAAAAATTGCGATTCTTTTCTCGCGCAGCACGAAGATCAATTTTCTCGATATAGAGCGAAAGCATTTTTCACGCGCCTTTGGACATTTAAGGTTGGGAAATTAAAATGCGGACAATTTTCCTGCTGTCCAGACTTCGTCTCGCGCAAAGACCTAAGAAGTAAGGAACGTTATTGGGAAACTGAGACTAAACTCGAGGGGTTGTTTATTCGCTCTCTCTCTCTCTCTCTCTCTCTCTCTCTCTCTCTCTCTCTCTCTCTCTCTCTCTCTATACGGCATTTCTCGAGGCTTTTCTAACCCAGAATCTTATGTACTTATACTTATGTGCGAGGAGAATGGAATGTGTGAAAGAGGACGATGAATTATGTTTGCACAGGAAGGGGCAATTTGAAGATGCGCAGCAGGATGTGATATGGAGCTTGGAGAAAATATTGTGAAATAAATTCTTTGTTAAATGTAGAACGATGAAGGTGGAAAATCTTTAAAATGTTAAATAACGTTATTTATCTCAATACGCGGCTTTTTTAGTCGTAAGAGTCGTTCGAAATTTATAGGAATGCGAGTCGCAACGTACAATTTCTTTATTTAGGCCTATTTGAAATTCTAATGAACGCAGTTACACGACACGCACTTAAATTACCGGCTACAAATCCGAAGTCTGATTATCTCTTTAGTTTTGTTATCTCCCCGAGTATCTTCTATTATTGCTAAATAATAACGCACGGCAACATTTTGTGTTATCGCTATTAAAATGTATTTCATAATACTATTATTAAAATTCTAGTAGCGCGACGTTTTTAAGACATTACGAATAGAAAATTCAAACTCTTATAAAGATTTATGATTTGTTTTTAATTATGAATTTATCGAGCATTTGACGATGTGGAATGATAAGCCGGTAAGTGACTTTTAAAAAGTAGGAATGAAAGTGCTTCCGAAATCCTAATATTACGAGTTCAAGAAGATGAAATCAGTAAAGTTTCTGTACTTTCCACCCTTCTGCTTAAATAACGAAGTAAATTAGAAACACACGTTTCTTCCGATACGAGCAGAGTTAAACGAAAAAGAACGAGAAGAGATAAAGAAGCTGCGCCTCGGGCAACAGCAGCCAATCGCTTCTACGAAGTACCGCGATTGCGCGTCCGTCCCCATTACGTTTTCTTGCATACACGTAAACACACGTGCACAAGGCCCTCCTCGTATTAACAAAGTTATTTTTTTTGGGGGGGGGGGAACAAAGAGAGAAAGAAAAAATTTCCCATTAAAAGGACGAGTAACTTTTGCGAAGTTCGCAGCCAACGTTAAATTTAGGAAATTCAGATTAGGAAATTGGATTTATTAATTGTACGAGTCCGTTTATGCATTTATTCGCGGTTAAAAGTGTAGTTAAAGAATATATGCAAATTTATTTTAGCGTATTCTTGGGAATTACGTGTTCTACGACGTAGAAATTACATTTGAGCAATTTCAATAAATTCCGTCTTCGTTTATAAAGCATCGTATACATTCTCTAAGACGTATAGTATGGCAGGAATCCTTGCGAATAAATAACAATAACGTTTTTTATGAGGTATCATAAACTCAAATCGTTGAATATGTCGCTAATTTTAGAAATGTAGTTCATGCACAGCAGATGCGTATTAACACAAATTACATTGCGAATCTACGATTATGCTGCATAATTTTTCCAAACATTTTTCAATAAATGATAAGAGGACATTTTAAAAATCGTTATATGGCATTAAGAGGCTTTAAAAACTTGTATTTGCATCGTTATTATCGAAATTTTTTTATTAGCCGAGTAAAATGTAATACGTCATAAAATACGGCCATAAATGAGTGAAATTTCATAGTATCGGGCTGGGTTAATAGCTTAATATAGTAGAGCTCTAGAAGCACTTTATGTATAACAATAACGATAACAATAACAATAACAACAACAACAACAACAACAACGATAATAGCGATAATTTTTAAATATTTACACCTGTCGGAGCGAAAGGGAAAAATAAACTAGAGCAGTTCTGTCTCGAAAATAGCCGGAGTCGGAATAATGCTTTGCGATCTGTCCGTAGGAAGGTAAGAGAGCCAGTGAAATTTAAAGGAATTTATTTCCTTTAAAGGCTTCGGACTAAGGCAATAAGAGATAATGCGTTAGCAAAATGGTAAAATAGACTTTGGAAAATAAAATACCCGAGGAGCTTTAGCGATAATAATTTTGAGAGCACATCGTTTTACAGAGTAATTGTTTTTTGGAATCTACACTTTTACGTCAGGCATTTATCTTGAAAAAACAACCAGTTTTCAAATTTTACTCCACAGCCATCGTGAAAAATAATCTGCAGCTTATCCGAAGGTTGAAAAACATATTTTTTACGCCAAGTCGTTTTATCAATTATATACGTGTTATATACCCTCTTCGACAAACTATTATATCCCGGCAGGCTTATCAGTTTTTCCTTTATAGCCGTCCTTTAATGCAAAAATGCGTGCGCGGCTGGTGAACTGCGCACGAAAATGCCTGCACGAAAATCAGCGCGTAACGTTGCGCAAATTACATCTCGCGCGTACGCGTTCCAATGCCAACGCGCAATTGCTTCGGCGTGATTTCTCGCTTCGATTCGCGCACATGTACACCGACTGACACAATGCCGTTGTATCAACTGCCAAGGATATTGCGCGATGCGTTAGGCGTTAGTCGAGCGATCTGGTGTGCTTCTAAAAGGGAAGATCGGGTTTGGTAGGTGAAAGGTAGATCGAGCAGTCGATGGAACGATGGAGACGCGAGGCTAATGATATTCGCGGCCAGAAGTTGCTGGTGAGAAGCTGCTGATAAGTGCGTGGGATGGCGATAACAAGGGAGGAGGTTCGTTTTCACCATTTTTCATTCGGGAGGCAAACAATGGTACATTGCGAAACTCCCGGTCATACGTCAATGGTTAATTTCAGATTTGCTTCGTAGCTTTTGATTTCATCCACCCGAGTGGAATTAATAATAGATTTTGAAACACTGATTTATGAATGCGCGGATGCTGTATAAACTCTTGAGAAGGAGATTTTATATTTGTAGGCATAACGGGCAAGTGCGTAATGGCAACGATTCAAAAATTCAATACTCTTTAACGACCTTTGGAAAGTTCTTTTATCAATGTAAGAATAATGTGAATCAGCGAATAAGTTTCAACAGTTTCTAGAAACGACTTTTTTTCTTCGATTAATTGCGTTGTAAGATTACAATTGCCGCCAAAGAAATCCTAAAACAACTGCTCGTATGCGTATGAAAATTAAAATCTCGGGCGACAAATCTGCGCTCGTTAATTAACAATATAGAATTCATGCAAATGTAGAATTAATGTAAATAAAGGTAGAACGATTACGACAAGTATTAAATTATAAATCACCCCATTTGATAATCAAACTATTTGCGTAATAAATTTCTGCGCGACGATTCTAAACGCTCAAATCTTTCGGACTAATATACCGATTATAATTCTTCACGCAAATGTCGAGATTTTATCACTCGACCCAAAACTTTACAGCGGATAATTTCAATTTTGAAATGTCCAGCTTTCACTTTTTATGGTAGTAAAAAAACTAAAATTTTTCTCTACCATTATTAGTCCGATGATTTTCAGTGCGACAAAAGTACACAAATATCCGAGGCGATATTACAGATTCAAAATACGATCTCAGTTTCTTATTTTATCAAAATTCTCATGACTTATTCATTAGCCTCGGTTACTGGATATTATTCCATTTAGAAATGTCAGCTTTTTATTTAATATCTTTATTTTATTTGCCATTTCCTCCCAAGAAAGTATTTCAAGCGTAGTATTTCAGTATTTAAAGTACTTTGAACGTAATAATAAATTTATACCCTTTAAGCAGATAAATTAGTTTGTTGGTTGAATAATGGTAATTTATTCTCCCTTATTTTTATACAAGGTATTTAAATGCGCACTAGGAATTTCTTTTTGTACGTCTGTATTCTCCGTTATCGTTGTCTCGTACTTTTTATAAAAAAGGCTAATTCTTTTCCCAAGTTTCATACGTTATAAATCATTATGTAACTCTAAGACCTCGCGCTTGTTTAGCATAAGGGTCCGCTTTATTATTCGAAAAGTCGCTCGCTCCATTTCCTTTATCTCCCAACAACCTGCGCTTCCCTCCCATCCTTCTTAATGGTCTAAATTTTTAAGTACCTTACTTAAGGTCGCTGCTTCCGCTCTATAAAAGGAATGAAAGACACGTGAAAAAGAAATGGCACAACGATTCGCGATCGGAAAATCCCGTACGTGTGTAAAACAGGAGAAAGCCACCATCTTTATGGTCCCACTCGTACAACAAAGTCAAAGGAATCCGAGGCGTCGCGAGAGCAAAGAAGCAAAGGAGTGAGAGAATCCCGCGGAGAAGAAGGCAGAGGAAAAAAATAAAGTAAGAAAGAAGAGAACTGGTTTGACAATGGGAGGCGCGTGTACGTGTGCGCACGTACGAGGAGGAGAAGGATGCTCGCCTCGAAGGAACGCTCGCCTCGAAGGAAGCCAAGCATGTGTGGGCGCACTCGTGGACATGTATTCCACAAGGTATGAAGAATGCACGTGGATTTCGGAATGTCAACGGTCCCGAATAATGTTCATTCTTATGAATCGTGACTTGGGGGAATCGTCGTTGTGTCTCGTCCATGTGGACTCGTTCGGAGAGCACTTTTTTCCGCGGCGTCTTTCTCCCGCGACTTCTTACTTTTCCAGGCATATATTTTCATTTTTAATATCGATTTGCTTTTCGAGAATTTCTTCGTCTTTTGGTGGGTGCGGTTCCGCTTGTCGAGAGTGAAACGTTATTATAGTTACTCGACATTCTTCGGGCGCAACGTGCTAGTACTTTGTTGTGGAAATTCTTCAGTCGCGGACAATTCCTCAACTCTCAGGTAAATGTAACTAAAAAGAATCAGGATCGATATATTATGTCCAAGTACATCCGAAACTTGAACGTAAGAAAGAGAAACTCGAAACGAAAAAGACCCGTCTCGCACATTTTCCAGCCTAACACGCTCTATATACCTGCGACAGTCTGAGCAATATCTGGCCCTTCACTTTTCGTCGCGACCCTGTGGTTGCTTACCACCACCTGCTCGTAAAACCCCGTGGCTTTTCCGCATTGTACGCCGATCAGATATTGCGTGCCGTGATCCATTTTCCCGAGCTCGGTTTTAGCTCTCCGTCCGTGAATGTTCCCTGCTCGGTGAAGTCAGAAAAGATAGAGACCTAAAAAAATGTCCCGGAAACCGAAGACTCCCGTAGATAAACTTAAGGACCTTTCATTAGTTTGAAAGCCAAGTACCTCTGCAATAACGAACCTCCTCTATTTCTCAAGATCATCCTTACTTGACGACTCTGAAGAGCGCTACACCCGCGCTTGATCCTTTATCGGAGTTTAGCAAGAAGTGTCTAACCTCGAAGTAAGATAAATGTGCGACCTTTCCGCCGATATTAATTTTATAGTTTAGCGACTAGTTTAGCGACTAGTTTAGCGACTAGTTTAGCGACTAGTTTAGCGACTAGTTTAGCGAGCCGGTATTCGATAGGTCGATCGCGACCGATGTCTAACGTAAAAAATGGCGAGCTTAGGGAATCTCTCGGGAGTGTTGGTGAAGCTGATTGCAGTGCAACATCCTTGACAGAAACATGGACGTCCGATCGAAGGTAGACTCGAAGCTCGCAGAAACTCGCGCGAGCGCAATGGGAAGACCCAAAGCGCTTCTTCTGCTTCTCCCTCTCTTGACCACAGCTGTGTGTCGGACAGCAGCAGCAGCAGCAGCAGCAGCAGCAGCAGCATCAGCTGTCGGCCTTGGCACGGTGCAATTACCCTGGCAGCCTAAACGAAAGAGAGAAGCTCCGAGCGAGGCGGATAGAAGCGGCGAGTGGGACAGACGGATGGCGAAGGAGCGACAGGGGGACGACGGTACGGTTGGCGCGGTGGGGGGAGGGGTGGGACGGGGGACGATGGCCTTTTTTTTCCGATCCTCTGTGTAGAGCGACACAAGTAGGATGGGGAACACCTACCTGTGTGAAGCCTACAGCACATACGTAGTCTCTACACCGAATCATGTTGCAGATCGCCGCGTTCTTCTCTCCCTTCCTCTTTCTCACATAGTTTATTTGTCGCTGCACTGTTTATAAATATGTGATTGGTTTTTTTTTCGTTCGAGGATGCAGTGCTTTTGCATATTACAGTCGTTGAATTCATTTCTACGGTGAAACGAGCCAGTGAAACAAGTAACTCAAGCAAGCAACCTGAAAGTAAACAAAATTAACTTCATCGAGTGTAAGGACCAATGCTGTTCTCCTGCATTCCTTGTTTTTTTTTTTTTATTCGCGTTTCCCTTTCGAAGTCGATTAATTTCCACGGATATTCGCGTTTCAACAACTTAATGTAAAATTTTACTTACAATCGCAGAACCGTTTACTGGCGCGAATAAACAAATGAAAGAGTTTCGCTTAATTACATCAACGTCTCATTTTTTTTTCACAACGGAAACGCGTCACTGTTCGTTTATCTCTAAGAAAAATGCGTTCGTAATATCGATGTGCGAATATTTTATGACTTAAGGTGGATTAAAGGCGGTGAAAAGTAATATTACACGTAATTAAGGGTAAATAAAAGTTTTTCTTTAATCCGCGAGTGTAACGCGATAAAGCAATCAAACTTGATGTTTATAACAAATTCACTTGATTGTATATATTACAATTACAAATGCTGCTTTTTGTTTTCGTTTAAAACACGCTTATTTTTAAATTACAAAATTAGTTTCACCTTGCGATCTCGGATTATTTCCCCGATACTTTTATAATACATCGATAGTACTTTTGTTTTATTTCAGCTGGCGTGAAAAGATTTAAAAGAGAGAAACCCGAAGTTAAAATATCCACGGTGATATTAGTATTAAATGCACACACACATATGTGTATATATATAATTGAAGAGAGAGAGAGCGAGAGAGAGAAACGGAGATATGATTTTTTAATTCGTAATTTAATAAACTTCAAAGTCAACTTAATTTCTGCAACGAGCGTCGTTCGATTCAAAAACAATTATTACGATATTTCTACAGAAATGTCATTAGCTGCGCCAGAATGTCACGTACTTACTACTCGCTACTGCTACCTATGCGTTTGAAAAATTTAGCCTGTTATTAGCAAGAAGAAGAGTTAATATTTACGAAAGGGCAGTTCTGTACACGTTTTCGGTCTTATCAATGGCATAAGACGAGCATACTTTATAAAAGCTGTTTCACTTATTTTTTGCACAAACGAAAATGCCCGAATGTAAACATCGGAGAATACAATTATTTGTGAGCGCTGAGTTTGAATATTTCTCCAACTCGTTCTTTCAAAGTGCATTTGGTTGCATGCTTTTATTATATTTACATTTTCTGCTGATTTATTGTTCGAATGGTTTGCTAAAAATTCACGGGGACTTGATTTTGAGAGTCAGTCTCTAATCCTATGGAATGAACATGTCGACACGCGTCGGCAAACTTAAAGTTACTCAACTATGAACGTCTTATCCTCGGTGTGTGTGCGCCCGCGCGCGTGTGTGCTCCAACCCTTTGGATTAATTTCTCCCTTTTCATATGCAACTTCAAACGACCGAGTGTGTCTCAGTTTGGGTCGTATCTATCATAATAATCGGTTTGATCTTGTCTCGTGTCACTCTGGAAGATAAATAATTCAAATGTAAAGGTACGCGCAAATGATGTATGATTACCGACACAAGAGTGTTAATATCTTAATTTATCTGCTTGTAAATTTAGTATAATACGTTATATTATTATTATTATTATTATTATTATTATTATTATTATTATGATGTTCGTGGGGTCGCCTTAATCGTTATATCGTGTCTGTGAGGTAGGCGCCGCTTTAGTTTCTAATATAAAAATCCCTTTCGCCTAATCACCCATTTAACGATGAATTTAAAAAGAAAAGAACGAGCAAACGACGAGGCACATTTATTCGCGAAACTCAAGCTGTTGCACAACTGAAAATATAGCTGGCAGCTCTGTTCTCTGTTCGCGCCGGGTTCGGGCTCGGACATTCCACGCTTAAATCTAACGAAATGAAATATCGCTCCAAGCAGTTCCGCGAAAGAGAGAGAGAGAGAGAGAGAGAGAGAGAGAGAGAGAGAGAGAGACTGAGAGCGAGAGCGAAAGAGGAACGGGGGAGTGAGTCGGTCGGTAAAGCTTTCGATCGGACATATGTTAGGCGGCGCGCGCGTACTTATCGTACATCTGTGTACGGACGCAGAGACGAGTCGAATGGTACAAAGGGTGAAGGACCTTTCGGGGAGGTGATGGAGTCTTGGAAACTACTCCTCTGTCCTCGTCTCCCGTGGAGTGCGCACCACGTTAGACAATGGCCGTGAGATCGAATACCTCGCAAGAGCATTTTATTCCCGATCGGCCGAGGAAGTGCGACGCGAGATCGACGTTTAATGGCGCGCCAACGTATCTCATTACGATAAAAACCTCGTTAAGTTAAGTTAAGATGCAATAAGCAGTTTGACCTGGAGTGCTTTGGTCCGAGGGCATGCGCTTACGTCGGTATAGTTATACAGGGGTACGTTTAGATGTTAATTCTACGTGCTTTTGTACGTATAAATGGATATTTGTAAGAGAAGGATACGTTCAAGGTGCGGTGATCCTTGTTATAATATATAATGATATACCGTTGTTATAAAAATTACCAAATTAATGTAACAAATACAAGTGCGAAGAGTCGCTGAAACGGTTATTTTATTAAAAATTGTACGTTGCGCTACTTGGTAAGATAAGACAACTATATAAGCGCCCGTTAAGGAAATGTTCTTAAAAAGAAGTTCGATAAATCGTAGCGTTGAAATTGAGTGCTAATATGCGGAAAAAGCGAGGAGAATATCCACGGTAATACCGTGTAGCGTGATTGGCTTATTTCGTAGTCCGCGCGGACTCGTTGTTCTTAATCACTGTTCCACTCGTACGTGTAGATCGTGTAAGAGTAAAATTCACCCGCGGGAGGCTTTTGCCTGCGAGTACCGCAGATACTTATTCATTTGCCACTCGGTTAACACCTGTATCGTGTAAAATAAATCATTTCCTCTTCTAATGATCCATTGTTGTTTTCATTACACTTTCAATCGGCAATACCAACATTAAGACATTCGTGGTTTTATTGAAAAAAGCATTTGTTTCCAATTTACAGTTCTCGAGATGTAGCGGAATTGCGAAATAATTTATCGGCAGTAGAGCGCGTGGAAACTGCATTTATCTCTCTCTCTCTCTCTCTCTCTCTCTCTCTCTCTCTCTCTCCAATTCATTTCCTTGGTACGGCATTCTTAAGTTAAGATACGATGGTATAATAGTATGAAAAAATATCTGTCGCAGCTACGTGTCCTGAACCAGCATTAAAGGAATACCTTGGAATCGATCGATCGATAAATTGTATTGACTTTTTACCGACAAAGGTATACGAATAGCCGTTGTAAAATTCCTCAGAACTGAGTAATAATTTAAGTAATAACCAAGTAAGAAGTCAGTGACCTACATCTAAAATACTTGAGCAACTCCAGCAACGTATTGTTAACAAGTTTATGTGGAGATGTACACACCCACGCGGTACAGTCGTTTAAAGTACATCGGGTTTTTGCGCCTGCGCGCGTGTAAGAGACACGTAAACCTCGGAGGGATTGGATAAAATGAAAAGTCCGCCAATGAAAGCGGAATAGTAGCTCGTCTCGAGTGCAGCGCCGTCACCCTATCTCGTAAAAAGGAAAAAGAAAATGGTTTTCGCGCAGCTAGTCGGCGACAAGGAAGAGTCGGCTGGGAAGGAACGCTATTGTGCTTTAATTACTTCCCAAGAGTCGAGTGTACTCGAATCGAATTATATATAGTTCGGCGTTTTATATATAGCAGCTTGAATTGCTGCTCAAGTTGGCTATTTAGCTTTAGCCTGCAACTGTGCACGTTAGAATGAATTAAACGGACGAAATGGCGAACACAGCGACAAGACATATTCTAATGAATACAATGCGAACGAATACAAAATGCTTGCTTTTTTTTTCTTCTTTTATATATTTTTGAGCTGCGGAAGAATCGAGGTGCTGTCGCTCCTTGTACGAAGAACAATGCCGAGATCAAGTTCTGGAAAGTAAATTTTAGAGAATTGTATGCAAGTGTGCGTTACATACGGCTGATATAATAGAACTGTCCAATTTCTTCTTCAGATCGGTCAAAGTTATTTCTTTCCTTATACAATTACGTGAAATAGTTTTTTCTTTTTCGACAAACCTGTACGTCGTGGGCCTATTGTACTCCGGAAGTATGGCTCGTAACAAGAGCACCGTTAATTTTATAATCGTGAAAATCTTGTAATTCTCAGCTACATCGTATTAAAAGAAAAAGCGCATTACTTAGATTCTGTCGCGGCAATTTCCAGGCACAATAGTTGTAACCTGAAATGTGACCGACGGTCAAAGTTGAGCAGAGTTGAGGAGTGGAGCGAACAAATTCATGATTCCTACGGATTCCTCTGCCACGGGCAATAACTTGATAGTCGATTACGAGGCACGTCACAACCACGTCGCATCTCAACCTAATGGTCTGAATATATTTATAAAATATTTACGCTGAAGTCGTTTTTTTTTTTTTTTTTTTTTTTTTTTTTTTTTTTTTTTTTTTTTTTTCTTTCTTTCTTTCTTTCTTTCTTTCTTTCTTTTGTCAGAAAATGCTAACGATTTGAACTTAATCGGAGACATTCTAAATATAGACCCCCAGGTGATGTAAAACCTTCAGAGTCATTACCTTTAGTTAGAGATACCCGTTATACTTTCTCTCCAAAAAATGTGAACAGTAAAACAAATAATAAATAATACTTTACACAGCTTTGCATCTGCATTGCATCTAGGCGTATCGACAGCGCGTAGAACAAAAGCAAAAGATGTTCAAAGTAGTTCAAAGTACGGGATTCGCCGTAAAAAGTGCGCCTTTGTACGAGCGCCTATGAGTTTTTCGATGATAGTGCATGTTTCATTGAAAACGTGGCTTTATTAATGTCTTCATCCGAACAGAAACTCGTCAACGCACGCTTTTATATTTATCCTGGTAATCAACTGCTCATATATGATCAATTGAACATTTAGTTCGCTCGTGCTGACAATAATTCATTCTCCGCTACTTTCATTTCCATGCTGTGTATTTAATTTTTGAGTCACGCAATTAACGGATTTAATCTTTATTTAAAAATTCCATTAGATCCTTCCATATCTTCCGTGTAATGTCTTTTTTATTTTTATTTTAATACATAGCTGTAAGTATTTATAGCATACAACATATTGTTGTTTTTATTTTGTTTACACTCTTTATTTAGGCTTCAATTTTTCGATAATGTCTTCGTTTCTTATCTTTTCTTGAATTAATATTCTCGATTAAGCCTAATGTCGAATTTTCGTAAGGAATGTCACTTTCATTTCACAGACTGATGATAAAAGAATTTTTATTTTATCGTTAAAATTATAAGTAACGTGCAAACGTTAATGTAATTATTAATGTATTTGTAATGAAATCAAATATTAACACGAATATACACATTTTTTATATTTATCTAATAAATTATTGTGGAATAATTGTTTAAGGATTTCTTCTATTTTACATTTAATCGCATTGTATGATGTTTGTCCAAGTACTTCAAACCTCGAACGTATTTGTAGAGTAACATTGTAAACGTACGCATTCGAATACGCGATAATATATTTTATATTGTTGTTGTCAGCATGTACTATTACATTGATATATGTATTTTTTATCAGAGATGAACCGCATAGTCACGAGTAGATTAATGGATTACTTGGTACAAATCGGTAGAATTAAAAGTACGAGTTTTTTTTACAAAAAAAAAAAAAAAAAAAAAAAAAAAAAAAAAAAAAAAATGAAGTGAAATAAGCGGATGTTTCGGAAGGAGTAGTCAGAAAAAGGTCGCTCATTGATTAACGATAACAAAGTGAAGTTTATCATATGCAACCTAAAATCAGTCATCGCCCACTAACGCTACACTAATTTCTCTCATTACTTCAATTTCCACCCACTTCAACTTTTCCTACCTCATTGCAATAGCTTCGACCGCTCCTACATTATTCATAAATCACCGAGACTGCAGGCGGCATAGTAGCTACATAGTTTGTCAGCTTCCTTTTAGCCTACTGCGATGTATGAAACATTTTTTAGAGAAAACCTGAAGGGTGAAAGAGCGAGAGCGAGAGCGAGAGCGAGAGCGAGAGAGAGAGAGAGAGAGAGAGAGAGAGAGAGAGAGAACGCCCGCTGATTTTAGTACGTCACGGCACGCATAATTGAACGGGTAGGAGAAAAATACGGAACGACATTGCCGTAGTGTAGTCAACACAGATAAACTGTGGCAAGGAGAAAATTGGAGTACACGTTGTTGCGATTTGTTTCATCTTTTCTGCTCTTTGCATGCGAACGAGCCTCCCAAGATTTATCGGGAGGAATTTGCTTGCTTTTTCGCATGCCAGGAGTAGTACGAAAGTATTACGAAAAAGATTGAGTTTTTATAATCGAATTTGTAACAGTCAGAGCTTAAATTTCTTGCGTGTCGTATAAACATACCAATTCTTTTAAGTACGATTTCTTGTTGGTTATAGGAGTGCGAGTTTATTAACTTCGTAGTAATCGAAATAATCTTATCAGATTCACTCACGCCTAAATAATTTGCTCTGAATGTCGTACGACCTTACGTATCTAGCTCTTACGAAAACAATAATTTTCATACTTTTGTACATTTTACGAAGATTCACGGAGATTACATCGACGTACCCCGATGATAAATTTCAAACAAAAGTCTAATTTTCTGTTTCAGGTACGCCGTGGCATATTCTATCCGTTTAATTATAAACCGAGGCAACAGATGGGGCAACGTAGAATAAAACAATTTCTTTAACGATCTTTAACAGTGGAACGTTTCGACTCCCTCGGCTCATTTTAATCCGCAAATTTCTTAAATTCAAATACCTAGTACGGGGAAAGGTTGTTCACTCCTCGTTCACCCGTTCGTGTCAATGTGAATTGCAATTGCTCGACAAAATCGAAGTGCAAGCGTTGCGATTAAATGTAAATATGTGTCAACTAGAGCGCATAGAGAATTTTTAAAAAGTATAAACTGAAAAAGGATTCAGGAAATTAACTTTTCAAAATACACGAGTGTCGTCGTTGCATCGTAAGTCGTCATCTTGGAATCCCGAGCGGTCCTCGCTATTTCTCTCTCCTACGGTCGAAAACCCGAAGTCAGAGCGATTCGAGTAGCGCGGAGAATGCGCGGATCTCCATGGAGAATGCCAACAATTGATAAATTGAATCGCGAGCGATACGTCAAGTACTATCAGCGACGCGGTTCCACCGAGCGAAAGGCCGATAAAAGAGATGGAACAACAACGTCTTTCGAGCGCGACCGGGCGATTAATAAACGTGGGAACCCGAGCGTGCAGGTTACATCGAAACTTACGCAAATCGCGGAGGCAGCGATACTCTCGCATTCGTTAGCTTCGTGCATTTGCGTTATGTCTTCCGAGTAATTTATCACCGGGATAGAAACGCGATATTGCGAGCCTGAGTTGTATAACATTTGCGCCACCTTGATGTTCGCTGCTGCTCGTGGATTTATTCGTGGGGAGCGGATGGCCGTTTTTATGCTTTTCATTAGCGAATAACTTATTCGTATGATCCGCGGGATTTCATCGAAAGTATTGTGCTACACCGACCGAATTCACCGACGTGACGCAATTTTTTTTTTAACGCGCTTATGCAAGGAGCATTGTTTCGTTACGCTGCTAATTACAGTCGCTTACTTCTACGGTTTCAGTCGGTAATATTTAAACAATGGCTGTAAGTATATCGCGCACGACCTTGACAATTACCGGCAATAATGTGCATTGCGATGATCGCAATTGCACAGCTCCCTTTCATTGTCTTTGCGTGAATAGTTCTTAGTTCTTAGGAGAACGTTGCAAATGTTCAGGAGAATGAAATGCTCGTGCTCTCGAGCGCGTTCGTACAAGTAAATAATTAATATCGTCAACTCATTGTGTAGGAAACAAATATTTTCATGGTGTTTGTAAATGAGAAGGGTTCCTCGCCTAATTACTCGCCTAATTACTCGCACTTCAGTAGTGCACGAATTGATCGAAACTATCGAATAATATCAAGTAATTTAAATGTTTTGTTGATTGTGCCATTCCTTTAAGGCTTGTTATCGGTGTGTGGTTCCGAGCATTGAGTTTCACTTTACTCGAGTATTCGGAAATTTAATAATTCGACTTATCGACAGAGCAACGGCAATTAACGTCTCGGATGCGAAAAAGCTCCAACTATCGTAGCGTTTCTCGCTACGAAAACAAAAGAAAATCCAAGACATTGAGTTAAAATCGTATAAGTCACTTGGCGTTTTAGAGCGAAACGTAAAACACGGATCGAGCGCAGTGCGTACGTAATAATTCACGTTCGCGGTATCAACGAGAGGCGAGCTTTAATGTCGCCTAACGGGGCTTTTTATTGAAGAAAACATCGATAAAATTTCGCGCGCGAAACGCGTCCAAAGCGAACGATAAATAACGATAAAGCGTATCGAGAGAGTGAGAGTCGGTAGAATGGAAAAGCTGACGTGCGAAAGTCGAGCCACGAATTAAATGCGCCATGCACACGGTCGCGGTGATCGCACGCGCATGCGCAGCTCTTTGACTCCATGTTCAAATGGCATTAAATATAGCAGCGAGAGCTTGTTCGCGCGGAATCTACCAGAGAAAAATGCCGCGTCCCTCGTGTAATTGATCTTCAAGCGAACGATGCGTTTGCTTCCTCGTTTTCGTCCCGTTTTCGAGAGAGAGAGAGAGAGAGAGAGAGAGAGAGAGAGAGAGAGACCGACACTCTCCGCTTGCTCGTCTGCATATCAGTCTTTTGACAAGATACGCGAAGGATGCACCTTGCCAAAGAAACTTACGTCCTTGGAAAGGGTTCGTTGAATTACAATTCAGGTAAACAAACTTTCTGACAAACGATCGGTGTAAAAATGGCATAAAAGTTCGATACCAGAAAAATGCTTTGGAGTACTTCCGTACTGTGGACTTTTTTCAATTTCGTGAGATAAGCATTGACTTACAAACATCCAGATTTACCGTTTAGGTTTAAGTTTATATGAGAAAATCAAAGGCACTCTGCAACCGAATTGAACGCGTCAATTCTCTTGTTCGAAATTACCAGATTTTTCCTTTTCTAAAACGAATACATTCTGAAAATTCTTACTTGTATATTGCAAAAATGCGATGGAGAGCAATTATAAAATTAGCAGGTAATAGGAAACGCATTTGTAATACATTCAGATTTTCATTTACATTATAAAACGATGGAATTTGAAAGACGATCAACAGTTCGAATATCAAATGCAATTGCAGATTATAATTTACTTTGGTAGTTTTACTTTAGTATTATAACTTTGGCGTTGAATATAATCTTAATTTAATTTCGCTTTGGCGTTATTATTTGAAATCGATATTTTTCCACTTTACCGACGGTATATGTGTAATCCATGCGAATGCAAATGCTTGGAAATTCGATGTCTTATCGATGCATCTTTAATCTTGATGGGATGCCAGAGGGTCGCAATTACTCGTTGTCTCTTAATTCATTAGGCGATTTGTCTTTATTCGCTTTTTTGGTAAAATGAATCGGATATTCATTGTGCATTAATTTTTATAAAAATGTCATCTATCGAAAATGTTAATAATTAAATTTAGTTAGACGGCATGTAAATATATATATATATATGGTATATACTAATTATAATTTCCAAGTTGTTAAGAAAATGGTTATAAGATTTTTTACTTAAAAAATTAGACTTCGTTTTCAATGCCTTTTTATATTTTAATATTCTGTGACACCTAAATCGACAGCAGTTATACCATATTATTACGAGTCAGGTATTGAAAAGGTAAGTCTGTCTCCATCAAATAATAAAACGAAAAAACTTCCGCTGTCATAGCGTTAGCTGTTGGACTGTGCACAAGTTCTTTCTGTTTTTGATCACACGCGTAAAGTTTTGATATTATTTGAGAGAAGGGATTTCGTCGTGTGCTTGGGAAAAATTGCGTTGTTTCGTTTTGTCTTTCAAGTTCTGTTAGGCACCACAAATGGCAGAAAATAAAAAACATCATCAACGTCTAATGCTTTTTAAACGCTAAAAAGCAAAGTATTTTTCAAAAAACATACTAAAAGAAGACATGACTTTGTGCGCTAAGGCTATCGTTGACGAAAGAACGTTCGAAACGATCAAATAACGAAACTACTTATTTCCAACTACTCCTTAACATTCTTCTGTTAAACAATGTCAAAACTTTCACGTAAGATGGACGAAAATTGCGGTACACCTAAAACTAAATAATTAATTTAATTATAAGTTTACTGTATCGTGCATTTAATAATTAGGTGAAGTAAAGGAAGAAGTGTAGATTTTAATGCCAGATTTATTAGGAATCAGACACAAATAAAAAGAAAACAAATTATTTTTAATGTGGCTGATTTCTAATCACGATTAGCTTCGCAACAAATTAATATTATAACCCCCAACTACGTAATACAATTTCAACGCGATATTGTTTATTCGGTTTTACTACGTAGTCTGTATATTACAAATGTAAACTTACGAAACATGCAATAATCCTACAAGATAATCTAAATATAATCATAGTATTTCTATATCCGAATAACTATTTACTTGAACGTAACGCCGAGTCTTCTTTAGAAGTTCTAGCAGCTTTTAATTTTAATCTAGACGTTTGAAGTCAGCTGAGGGTATTTTATTTCGTCTCAAAATTTCTCATTTGATGTCAGAAAACAACTCTTGGAATTATATCAAAATTTGTAATTTCTATTTGTGAAATCTGCTCTTAAGATATGTTCGTGCTTGTATCTTAAATATAATTTTCTTCAAATGTAGGAAGCACGATATTTAGATCGAGACAATGAGCAATTTAAAATATCTTTTCATTTAGCTTGCAATTGAAATCGAATTACCGCACATGTGGCCTAAAGCTTCCTAACGGATTACGTAATCACAGAAAATTCCAAACAATCCTTTGCTCTCTATCGCTCTCCCTCTCTCTGCGCAGGTTTTTTTTTTAAGTCTCGTTCCTGTCCCGGAGTACCTTTAAAAATATTACGTCTCCTTAGACGCACAGGTACGTGCAATCGTCATCGATGATGAATATCAGTGCGCGCCTGAGTGTCGAGGCAGGCGTGCACTTTGTGCCCGAATACGAAACTTTATCCACGTGTCCAGCCATTACTTCGCGAAACACCGTGCAAGTGCACACACTTGCTTATCCGGAATGCGTGAGACTACGTTGAAAGTACGTAGGTGCGTTTCTGCGTACGTACACACGCGCGCGCAATCTATAGTCGCGCAGGTTGGTTAGTGCCATTTATACACGGCCGAGTCCATTTACATGCTCGTACACCGGGCCGCAAATATAATTATGATCTTCTCCGTCATATTCAAGGTTGTGTTACAACGGCTGATGCAGTACTTGTTTGGCTTTTGCCCCGGTATTAACTCAGTACGTATGAATCCCAAGTACTGCGTAACGTCCTTTAGTATAGTACGATTTATCGGCAGTATTTCTGCCTCCCCGACTCACCGAGTACAAGTTCCGAGTAAAATTTGTTTATCGGTGTCGTGCGGTGTGGCCGCACGACACGTAGCCAGAGTCCCATCAAGATTCTTATAAGCTCCATTCATAATTTGGCTCTACGACACATTCTGCAAAGTTCACTCGAGCCTGTGAAAATTTCGCGATAAAACTCAAAAAGCTCAGGGTTTCACTCTTGAAATACGATGGCTCTCGAGAGACAGACAAATTACGACTTATATCGCAAAGTATCAAGCTCGTTCATTTTCGAACGGCAAAACGTGTCATTCCGTCGCGATCGCAAGAGCAAAAATACAAGTGAACGAAGAAAGCGTATTCCCATTTATCAGTCGAGATTCAAAAGGAGTAAACCCATCGACCGCTAGGCACAAATGATAAATTTGTGCCTAGTCGTCGACGCCTTGTGCGCGTCCTTTGGATGTCGTCATTGGTTGTCGTCACTGGTCGTCGTAATAAATTGACGTTGTTATTACGCCCAGTATTCCCGAGCGAACGAAGGAGAACTTTGAAAAAGGATAAGTAAGGTCAATGCCGTCGATAAATCAATAGCTAAGAAATGTAGAACTCGACTCGCTGAACGTCTGAAAGTGAAATTGTAGCGCTGCCAGGTTGATCCTAATGCGCCACTGAACCTCTTGGCTCGCCGTAACAAAGGTCAACGAGGTGAAAGTTCGAGGGAACATCTTGCGCATGCACGAGTTCGGCCAGTTTGATCGCGTGGAGATGCTCGCGAGGTCGTTGCGGAGTTGGAGGCTGTTGACGATTCACTCGGAATTACGCAAAGCTTGGCCGCGTTTTTTCGAAAAACGATCCTCGGCCCCGTCGGGAGACGTCGTCGAGGGGAGGCGCACGCGGGCAAGAAAAGGCCGCGAGCCATCGGTGCGACTGCGGAGAGGCGCGTTCGGAGCGACGACGCGCGGCGTATACGGAGAAGGTCAACGGCACCGCGGCCCAAGGACACATTCTAGGCTCCACGTATATCGTCCTCCCCACCCCCTCGTGCGTATATACCGCGCGATGCGGCTGCGCGTACACACTCGAAGGGAGACAGATATAACCGAGCGGCGCACTTTTACTCCCGGGGTGAGAGTACTCCTCGTGCGCGCGCATACGTACGACAGGTAGAGCGTCCGCGCGCCCTGACACCTGGTCTTATGGCGCATTTAACTCGAGCCACCGAAGTTTTATCGTCCGTCGTTTAGGACGTTAGTTTGCACAGCGATTTCGAATAACGAAAGCGTCGTGTCCAGGTAACTTTACCGCCACTCGACGCTCGCTCCTGACTCGTTACAACCTGGAAATGCGCGCACCGGTCTACTTAAAAGCTAATTCTTACGAATTTACCCGTTTTTTTCGCGGAAGCCTCGGCGTTCTCTGCGCTGATGTACAACTGCTACGATTGTTGCCGATCAAAGATAATATCCGATCGATTATTTTCCGGCGAATACCCGGCGAATACCCGGCGAATAAGACGCTCGTACTCCTTTATTGTGGAATGGCTTGCGCTATTCGCATTCGTATTATTTTAATTAACGTAGACGTAACTTGGGAACGGACTATAAAGTTTCACTATTTGTTTCATTTACGGCCCGCAGCAAGACGTAGTCGAAACTCTACCCGTGAAATTAAAGTAAAATCAACTATATTCCCGTACTTTTATGGAAACTTCAAATCCGAGCATAATTATGCCTTCGCTTTGATAACTCGTTTTCATTGGGTGACTGCGTTTCGAATTCGCCGAAAAGGCCCTCAATTTCTTTCCACTGAAACCTCTTACAAAGCCGAATTTCTTCTCCTCGGTGATAAGATAACGCGTACCCAAAAGAAGCATTTTTAAAATTAAGAGGTACCGTGGTTACGTTTTCGTAGTTTTACGCACTCCAAGTCGGTCTTCCTTTGCAGACCCTGTTTTTACCTAAGATCGAGCTGATCGAGTGTCACGATTACCTTATCACACTGCAATCGATAAACCAAAATGTTTCCGAGTAAAATAACAGGGCCTTCCGTAATAAGTTACTATAGAGAGCCTTACAAAGTAGCTAGAAAGATCTTTCTTTCGGCATTTCCTTCCCCGGCGTTTGTGTGCGTGTGCGTGCGTGTGCGCGCGCACGGTCGCGCCATTTCAACGGTTCATGGCAGCTGAAACGCGGTCCACGCTCGGGTACTTAAATGCAGGTAATTAAAAATGATTAGCTCATTAGACATAACGAAACGTAACGTCGGATCGTAAGGCCGAAGGAAAGACTAGGATGCACGCCCCAACATCTCATCTCGTGCACTAAATTTCCTTTAATGGTCGGGAGGAGCATCGCGTCGCACGCGGTCTATAGCGCTAAGCTTGTCTATAGCGCTCATCCCGAAGAACGGAGGATAGAATCTCGGGATACCGAGCCCGGCTGCCACGCTGTCCGGCCTCGAGCATAAAGGATTCTCCTCTGTTGGAGAGGTACCGGCGCAGGTCCTTAAAGGCCTCGGCTTCGATGCGCCCGTTCGTCCGGAGCGAGCGGACGAAAAAAAGGACGAAAAAAAGGAGCGAAAAAAAGGACGAAAAAAAGGAGCGAACCTGGAACGGAATAAAGCAAAAGAACGAGACCGCCAACGCGCCGCGATCGCTCTTTCTCTCTATTTATAGTAAAATATGTAAGGGATATAAGAAGCTTCTCTCGAATGAAAAGGAGCAGGAATGTACATCTTTATATGTGTAAATTTGTGTCTGCTTGGGTTGCGTGTATGTAACAGTAACACGTTTGCGGAGAGAGAAAAAATTTGAAACCTAACACGTTTCTTATTAATGGGGCTCAACCTATAAGATTTACAGAATGAGATGGTTGTCTCATCCTGTATCCTATGACTTTATATCTGAAGAATCTGACGAGTTGGCGACAGAGGAGTACTGATATTAGTTCGGAAAAACTTACCAAACATTCTAGATGTCGTTAAAGGCTTCGAGAGAGAGAGAGAGAGAGAGAGAGAGAGAGAGAGAGAGAGAGAGGTTTCGTAACTGCAGAGATAATCAACTTTGTACCGATGCATAACCACAACAACGAACGATTTATAATCGATCGTTAATAATATCTCTACCTACAAGATACGACTCGTTCTTTTGTACGACTATAATAGTACCTAGATCGATCATTCAGGGGATGATAAAATGGTATTTCATAGAAGGGAAACAAGAGATTTAGGTTCTTTTATGATTCTTTTGTAAGTAATTCGCCATCGCGTACTGGCTTTTTTCACAAAGATGCGCAAATGTAATTGTACAAAATTATGAATCGCACACAAACGTATAAGAAAAAGAAAAAACAATCAACCCGTATAATTACACGTGTATCCTGAATTGATGTGCTTTGACGTTATCGTTAAAATATCTTTAGTTTATAGACACGGTTAAGAATTGTTATAGCGTTGACTCATTAGCGGATCAAATTTTTATTGCAACAATATTGAGAGTCGGGTATTTTTTCAACGAATTACCTCTAATATAATATTTTACATTCTATAATTGTAGTTTCAAATTACAACGGGTAATTATTTTATTTTACGATATTCTAATTCGCTCGCTTTGAAGTTATACGCATGAAGCCGTATGACTACGTTATTCACCGACGTAGGTAAATTTTATTACATTATTTATATTAGATACATAACTCTTTCTCGACGCGTAACCTCGTCAATACGTCTTTTATAAACTTTCTAAAGTTTAACGAACAACAAGTCCTCCATTACTTTCTCGATATTTTTCAGTTGAAACTCATTTCTGATAGATTTAACGTTAACGCGACGGTGGCAGTTTTTTCTATTTCAGCGTGAATTAATTCAAATATCAAGTTACGATGAACTTTGCCGATGACTCCTCGAATTAAGAAAGTTTCTTGGAATCGAGATTTACCAAGAACATGTGTAGAAATTATTCGTTACTTCGTTCATTAGTATAATGTTTTGTACAAATGTGCAAATACGTGTGAAGTCGAGAACTTAGCGAATTACCAATGTATGCCAACGCTGATTACTTTTAAAAACGAAATGATAATTATTAGGTTGATCGTAAGTTCTTTCAGCTTTAAATGTGTATTTAATTAGGCTTTAAAAACTCGCACTCGTGACTTAAAAAATGTTTTTATACGGAGCCATGTATTACATCGTCAATCGCACAGCGAGCGAGAGAGAGCGAGCGTGAGGGGGGGGGGCGGAGACACACGGCGCAAAGACAGGAAGTTACCAAGAGCGGTAATTATTAATCGGTGGCGTGCGCAACTCAAAATTCGCAATCTCAGAATAAAATAAAAAGAAATTTGATAAGGATGTAAAAGTAATCGTCGGAGTGTCGTGCTGCCAACGATGCCAACGATGCCAACGATCTCGAACGAATTTTAAACGTTAACTCGCCCGGAAATCGTATCAGCATTATTGAAAGGAGATTTAATCGATAGTCCCCCTCGGACACACTCGGTGCATAAAGCGACGAGATTTCTTACTCGAAATCCCATTGGGAAGATAGGTATTGAGTCGTGGTGTGCCTCGGCATCGATCGCGATCCTTCATAAAAACACCTCCCGCGATATTCGAAATCACTTAGCATCGGAGCCGCGAGTTACGCGATTAATCATCCCAGGCTCATTGAGCGCGAGGAGTTTTTTGCTTTTTCGACGTGCTCGACGATCGTAACGCGGTGCAAACAATCTGTACAAGCTAATCACTCGTCGTTGGTCGCGATCGGAACGTTAAAGTGTCGGCGCGGTAACACAAAAGGCGGCCGATTATCGCACTTGCCTCAGCGGGGATATTAACCCCTGGGATCGGTTTTTCGTCGACGCGTCTAAGGGCTCCTACGCACATATCGCCCGATTCATCTCTGGACCGCGAGGAGAAAAGTGTTATAGCTCGTCATATTCGCCGACTCCCGTCATCTTTGCGGACGTTTATTCGCAACACTTGTAACTCGCTCGCGTGGAGTAAATTTCCAAGCTCGACATTGTCCAATGGGTACGTAATCGCGCGAGTTTTACCACGTCGTGACGTTACGAGGGACGACTTCTTTTCTTTTGCATAGCGCCGAGCGATAAGTTACGAACGTTATTAATTTATTTACGGCCTGATATTTCGTTGGTTTCTTTCATACGTTCTTATTCGCAATTTCAAGGACTGCGCGAGTCACTCAACGATACGTGAACGTAGAAGATGCTTAAGAGTGGCGCTATTTTTTAATTTTCAATAACAACATTACCTATTGTTTGACCATTAAATAATCTTACACCTTGTAAAATAATAGCATAACCGATAAAATATTTAAGTACCTACAATGGTGTTGCAGACTTTTCGCATGTTACCATTAAAAGATAACGTGAAAACAAAATAAAAATTTATTGGGAAAAGTGCCTAGTTTTTATCATTCCTACGTTCGATAAGTTTCGAAGAACCACCGGAGACTGTCGCTTTAATTTAGCACGTCGCGCGGTAATTCAATCGAGCGAATACCTTTGATTTTCATGAAGAAATGCGCGCGCGCGCGCGAGAGAGAGAGAGAGATAGAGAGAGAGAGAGAGAGAGAGAGAGAGAGAGAGAACGGGGGAGGGTAACTCTATTTCTAGCTCTCTTTATAATTAAACATCTGCTTACACATCGAAAGGTGTGTCTATTTTGCTTCATCCGTGCGAATTTGCAGTTGAGAAGCAGCGGAACATCAGAAATAAACGCACTTGAAAAACAAATATCTACTACAGAGAAACACACTTGAAATGTACTCCGATGTGCATTCGCTAGCGCAGTAAGTACCAGGGCGTATTGCGAATCGACGTCGCAGTCTAACTATGCGACTGTGAATGCAGATTCCTTTTTCCTCTTTGAAGGGATATAAATTGCTAGAGTTGGAGGCATTAGTTGGATACAATAGTATTTCGAGAAGTCAGCGTTTCCGATATGTATGGCTTACGTGGTGGTACGACAACGCAGAAAGAGAGAGAGAAAGAGTGAGGGAGCGAGAGGTTAAGAACCTCGGTGGTAGAATAAAGCGCCACTTTCCGATGCACCCTCCGGCACTGGCTCGATAAATATTTCTCTGCGCTAGACCTTAGCAGTACGCCTCTCTCTCTCTCTCTCTCTCTCTCGCTCGCTCGCTCCTGATGTGCGCTGCGAATAAGTGCGTGGGAGTATGGTTGGAATCGATACACGCTTTCACCTGTGTGCTAGGTTGAGTTATTGTTGCTGGCATTTCTATGGGATCTCTTAACGTTACGTAGCGAAGGAATTGACGAATTCTTATTGATCGATTGGGTTATTCTGCTTCGTCGCTGTGCCACGGGCTTGCGTGATCCAGATAATTAATTGCTCGTCTTTCGAAAATTTCAATTGTCTGGAGAAGCGCTTGTGGGGGGAGAGTCTTGAGCAAAGTATTTTAGGAGAATACACGAGTCTTTCGTTTGGCTGCGCGCAAACCTAGAATAAATAATACGAAGGGAACGTGTTTTTTTGGGAGCATTCGCTGCTATTCGTGACGCTACCGACTTTTATTAAGCTTTTATCAAACTGTTCTAACATAGGGCGTACATAATTATTAATATTAATGATCGACTGAACTTAATTAATTACGCATCGTTTCGGGAAAAAATCCAATATTAGTAATTTTCTTAACGTATCTTTCATTTGTTTGATTATTGAAATAATATTTGTTTTCGTCCGTGAAACACAATTTTAATCGTTTTGTCATTTTATCCGTAATTTGCGACTGCGAGTAATTCCAGATTTCGCTACATCATTACGTAAATTTTCATAAATAAATAATAAAATTATGAATCAACTTTTTAATAAATAACCGTACCGATGATTTATTCAAGAATTCAATTCGAATAAAGTAACGAGTGGAGTATAAATAATAAGTAGCTTTAAGAATGCAGTAAAATTCATATATACGTAATCTATGTGATTAAAGGTGCGCTGTCCCGTCTCGCGGCCATACTTAAGCTATTGTTACTTTATTTATTTCCTTCCTTTCGTAACTTCTCTCGATTGGGAGAAGTTATCATAAAAAGTGTAGGTCAGAATTTCACCAACGCTTGCTACGCGTTTTATGTGCGCGCGTGCACAAACGCGAATATCGATCGTAGCCTAACAATATAACGAACCACTACCTCTTTCGCATCAGCATTTTAAACGAAATTTTTATGCGTAATTAAGAAGACTAATGAAATCACGAAATTCTAATCTTTGATGCATACCTTCGACTAATGCAGGATTAAGTTATATATCGCATATCGTGCCAATTAAGCAAAATTGAGCGAAATTTTAATGCCAACGGACTTGTACATTTATACTCCTATATTTCTAATGCGCGAAAGCATTTCCCGATTCTTGTCTGGATTCTCTCCACAAACTTGGAGAAGAAAGTGAGCGCGGAGAAGAGTTGAAGTCTCCAGCGACGTTGTATCTTCAATTTTTGCACATTAAATTAGTGCACGTGCAATATTTCAAATCGATTTCCGATAAAAACGCGAACACCCTCATTGGTTGAAGATCTCATTGTAAGCTTTGAAAGGTAGATAAGATTTTATTACCAAGTTTGACGGCAATTACATCGAGTCTGCGAAATAACCGCGTACTCTAACAAAAACAAACCTAATTAAGTTCAGCGCAAGGGTCAGAGGTGAAAAAGTGTATAGTAAAAACGTAGGACTCGAATTAATAAGCGAGTAACGTGATACGCTTGATACGCTACTTGAGGCCGATGCAAAATAGACATTCATGCGCATGTGTGTCTACCGCAATTTTCTTACCCACACAGAGGAGTATCGTTTTCATCGTATATTTAGATGCGAATAAAGCCACGTTATTAATTTGCATTTGCGAGCTGCAAGATTACGTATACATGTAAAAATGTTTCGTGGGTGAACATAATTACAGGCCAGTTATAGCTTGAAGTTCTCAATTTAATTGAAATTTCCTTTCCTCTTATCCTCGTTACGGAAAAGTATACGCATACGAGTGCGCGCGCATGCCCTGCTGTATTATGTGCGCGAGTGTTCTATGCGAATGTACACATTTATCCAGGATATACGTGAAACTGCCCAAGTTTATCCATCGACTGATAGTTCGAAGGTCTAAAGAAGTTTTTAAATTATTGGCAAACGAGCTCGTTAGAAATTTCACTAACTTCATTACGCTTTATTACACGTGTAAGGAACTAGTTTTTTAGCTTTCGCTAAAAATCTGATAACGCGGACAAAACGTATGACTTTCTATTTCAGCGTTAATGATTCGCGCGCCACAATTTTCTTCGGTAACGCTTGACTTGGTCATTAACGAGCATAAATTACAGCACATACAGTTTCGTACGCGTAATCAAATTACCGTATGCGTTGAAAATGCTACGCATAAAATAATTAGATTCTGCGTAGTTGCACATTCTGAGAAATTCTGTAACGTTATAATACCCATTCGGATTCGTACTCAACTGCATCGCGCAATCCGAGATTTTACACGTGTTAAAATTTTACCTCGTGCGGCACGACACAGTCTTCTTACAATCTAGCCAACAATCAACTGCAGAATATTACAAACCGCGATAAAATTAACAATGATTGATCGCGCCAAACGAAACATGTGCATTTCGCTATAAAAAATCTATGCACGGAGAAAGTTGTAGACCAACGGAAGCGTCCCCTTGGTAAACGAAATAACGCTCATCGTAATGTCCCGAGCAAACTCCTGAGGCCTTAAAAAAAAGTGAAAAAAAAAATATCGAGAATATATTTATAGATACTCCGTGGACGCGCAACTAAATTATTACGCAATTAAGCGAGCGTACGCACGCGCACGCGCGCAACAGCGAGTTACAGTGCTCGTAAAAGGCGAGTTTACTGCAGGGCGCGTTAAGACGGGCTTTATTATTTCTGGGAAGGAAGTTTAATTCCATCCTCCACGTGAGATTGTAAGCACCACCTCCTTTTCGTCACGTAAGAAGTTTACAAGCCTCACTAGAATCGCAACTAGACTGCCTGCGATTAATAAATAGAGCACTTGTGCTTCTTGAGATTGTTTTGCTTTGGCACAACTCCGTGATATATTTGAGGATGGATTAGTTGTTCTCGAAAGAGCACGGGTGTCGATAGTTTTTCTTTTTCATTTCGTTTCATCATTTCCAGTGACTACCGTCCCCCACTACATTACGCTCGAGGACTTTTTCTTAGCTTGATCATTATTCGGTACGTTTATAGAGGTAAAACTAACGAGTCTGAAGTTTCCAACGCTGGAACTCGCAACAAAAAATCAAATTCCTTCGAAAAAAACTACGTAAACCATGCAACTGTGATACGACATTAACGAAAGAAACCCCAAAAACACCCCGATAAACGACCCTTATTAGGGGATGAAAAATTGAAAAATTTCATACTTTCACTAACTAAATCATAAACAACAATCATTATCAACCACCAGAAGAATAAAAAGACATTTTTATCGCGCATAGAAACTTATTATAAACAAATAAAAGTTCTCGCACAAGACCACCTCCTTCAATAGGCTATAAATACGAAAATTATTAATATTTTGACAAAAAAAAAAAAAAAAAAAAAAAAAAAAAAAAAAAAAAAAAAAAAAAAAAGCATAATTCTATTACCCAAGAACCAAAGATAGGAATAACAAAAAAAATCTCCAACAAATAATTAGCAATATTGCCAAAAATATCCGCAAATAACACGTCCAATACGATGCCGATAAGCATACGCATCGTAACATTTAATTGTTAATTAACATAGTTCCCCAGACATTCAACAACTTTTTATTATTGATTATTGAGTATATTTTTTAACTAAATAAGACAGAATAATAGTGGTGACGTTATGTTTTCGATGACGAAATCGTAATTCTATGATCTTTGGTGATTCGGATGTCGTACGACAAATGCACATCGGTACGTACGCAATATGTGTGAATGCATGTGTACTCGCTCCCTTGCAGTGTTTGACTTGGAAATTTCTTTGGAGGTGATCACCAGATATATATATATATATATATATATATATATATATATATCAATGTTTTCAACTATTAATTATGTTTTTCCTTATATCATTAGTATGTGGATAAAAATATGTCATTAAATAATGATTTTCAACTGGAATACAAACTTATCTCGGTCATAATTTTTACCTTTTTTCTACTATAAATCTATAAAAGATAATAAGTCACGAAGTAACGAAATAATTAAATGTAAAAGTAATGCATTCAAATCTGAATTAGTTAAGCTGACATTTAAAACATTGAAATCAGTTACCATTTCATTCTGTTTTTATGATTATGTCACGCAACCCATTCCATATTATAAAATTACTGAATAATTGCAAATAAAGAATTTTTTTTTGTATTTTTATCGTAACAATTTTTCAAATACTTTGAAAATATATTTATAAACAAATATTAAGAATTGGATTTTACTGTTTTTCTCTTATTTATCGAACATTTATATTTATATAATCGTTGCGTATTCGCACAATTTATTTGTAAAGCACAGAAATCATACAAATCAATTTCGTATAGAACATCTTTCTTATAAAACCTATGTTTTCTAGCTGAATAAAAAAATTTCTTTCTCAGCGTATGAGATTATTACGGAAATTAATCCACAATTAATTTGTAACTAATGAAATTCCAGTTGTTATATTGCAATATCGAGACATATGAGGAAATTTTACTAATGTGCGAGTGGCCTGATAAGAGAGAGTAAAATGACGGGTAGATGGTGAGTAAGAGAGAAAGAATAAGACAGTAAAAAGTGAAGTTATGAAACTTAAATTTATACACTAGAGCTTATTGTAAAAAATTCGTAAAATTTTCAATTCTTTGAGTAATTAAATATGAGAAAGTTAGATAGTTATATCAACGTCAGTTTTTTAATTCTATGATTACACTTTTTTATAAGAAAAGGGTTCAATGTAAATTTGATTTGCGTGTATTGAAAATAAAAGACGACATTGACGCTCTTTTATTCGTAGAGTAAAGCCTAGATTCGACGGAAACTGGGAAGTTCGTAGATAGCTTGTATGGTGTTTCTATGGGTGCTTAATGCGTGTGAATGCTTGTGAAGTAAGCTCTTAAAGTAGTGTTAAGCGGAAATCTTGGAGGCCGATGACATTTAAACAATTGGACATTTTGAATTTACCTAATATGAGCGAAACTTATATTTTTTTATTGTAAGTATTAGAAATCAATATTTTTATAAATTTTATCGGCAATTGATAATACGTGAACAGAAATTTTTTTACGTCCACAGCAGTAATGATTATCATATTTTTATTCTTCCATATAGAAATATTTCAAGTTTTAAAAATTAATATATTGGGTAAATTATTGATTAGTAATTGGATTCTTTAAAAAAAGTGTCTTTTCAGATCTAAGACCGAATTAACTAGTGCTTTCCACGAGTAAATGCACACAGTCATTTGTTTACGCATCTATACGTAAGGAAAATATAAGATTCACGAGTTGGCGATTTCGCTCAGTTCACCGAATTAATTTGTGACTACAGTCATTCGTAGTTTTAAATGTTACTTGTATAATTAATACTTTCAAATTTAAAAAAAATGATCGAATAAGACTTTTATAAACATGTACGCGAGAGGGACGCGAGAAAAGATCAAATCTCCCAAGAGTTGCATGAACGTGCATTTTCGATCCGAACAACGAGATTTGCTGTAAACTACGCGACTCGTGACTACAGTACTAAATTGTCAATTTCAGTTTTATAATATTCAAAAAAGCTTTCTAGTATATATACAGAATTATATATGCAGAAAATTCTCAAATCAATAACAACAAAACAAATAAAGACATTTTCACTGTTGTAATTTAAACGCAATTTTAGTTTCATAACCAAGAAACTCATGAAAACATGAAAACGCACATGAAAACACATATCCATTTTTCACACACTCACTCTTACTCATTCGCTTTTTTTTTCTTGACAAATATGAGATATTATATCTCCTATTAAAAACATAAAGGAAATCATTTTGATGGATCAAGCCTATAATCAAGGTACCGTATTAAAATCAACATTGTACATATATGTAGTAATTTTAATTTTTTTTTTTTAATCTAACCATTTCATGTAAAAATTAGTGGTGATCTGCCGAGAGAAATTTTAGAAGGTCCGAAAGCAATCGCCACATTTTCCAAACAGAAGAGTTTTCACACTCGAAGGAGAATCGCATAAATGCCGTCGGATAGAAATAATCAGGTAATTGAAGTTCGGTAGTAGTATAGTGGAGTAGTAGTATAAATTGTACATAAAAACAAAGTTTCTTTCACGTCAATTGGCTTATTTTAATTTTCCAAAATATAGAGTAAATTTAAAACAGACAGAAATCTTTATTATTAACAATAAATTGTAGCGGCATACGAATACTCATATTGCGTAAGCATACGAGGTGGATTTGTTTAATTAAGCACACTTACACGTCGCAGCTTTGTTCAACTTGTGCAATAAAAATGTTTTTTTATTTTGTTGGTGGTTGATAACGATCGTTGTTTACGATAGTTAGTGAAAATTTGAAAGTTCTCAATTTTTCATCCCCTAATAAGTGTCGTTTTTCGAGGTTGTTTTTAGGGTTATATCGTTTTTTTGTTCATATTGCATCACAGTTGTATGGTTTACGTAGTTTTTTCGAAGAAATTTCAAGTTTTGAAAAATTTCATTTTTTGTTGCGAGTTCCAACGTTGGAAACTTCAGACTCGTTAAAAATAATGGTTTCAAATAATTCAAATGTGCACAAAAAACAAATAAATATTAGTAAATCTTGTTGCACATATTAAATATAACTAAAACATTATTTATCCGAATGATCTATTATTTATAAAATGTTATTGTTCTCTCTCTCTCTCTCTCTCTCTCTCTCTCTCTCTCTCTCTCTCTCTCTGTGTGTGTGTGTACATGAACGTGCGTTATCAACGTTGGAATAACAAGTTTTGAAGTTCATTAGCTTCTTGAGTAATCACTTAGATAATATGTAGTACGTCGATTTAGTATTATTCATAAGATCGTCAATCATTTTGAAATGGAAGACCCGTCCGTTAGAATATCTAAAATTACAAGAGAAAGCGCTGGACGCTGTCTTTTCACAAGTAGATATAAAATATTATCAGGATCCGGAATAAAAACGAAATATCCGAGACGCTGGAAGATCAAAAGACTTACACTATAATGACCATTACAATTTATTTTACTTGGAGGCAAACCGATCGAAAACTCACTTAAACCTAAATTACGTCTATAAAAGTTGTAGCCAATTGAAAGAGTGTAGAGGCCAGTGCAATGGGCCAAGTTTTTCCTTTTACTTCCTTAGCAATCAGAAAATTGAATTAGGCGGTTAGAACGAGGGGCAAGCGGGACATTTTCCGTTACTTAATTGAAAAACCGTACGAGACAATAAACTGCAAGGATGCCCGCATACGGCTTCGTTGATCTTCGAAAGGTAAAAAATCGGCCTTTGCAGCACGATAACGTCTGCAGTACACGCGTAAGTAAGAAGTAGGAGAAAGCACCAGCTTTTCAAATCCATCGCGCGAGATGCGGCAACACACGCGCACAACTGCTAACCGTGTAAAAAAAGCCGAGAGATTTTCCCCTCCAGCCAGGCGCACGCGTGATTTACGCTTTAGTCTCGAGCGAGAGAGAAGCAAGAAGAAAGAAGAAAACGCGCTCGTTCGGGTTGACGTTGCTGGAGTCGCTCCTAGTACTCACGACGATCCGGCGAAGATCGACTCTCTCGAAGTCGATTTAAAGTCGCGTAAGTGGGAGGCAAATGAGCTTTGAGCCTTCGACAAATAGGGAAAAGCCTAATTTCTCAATCGCCTCGGCCTTTTTCCCCGCTTTCTATCAAGCCGCTGCACCGAGGACTCGCGCACCCTACGCATTATGCGCGAAACTTTTAATTTTATTCGCAGTTGCAGTTCGCTGAGTTTGCACGAGTCGTTGGCAAAATTACGTTACGTATGATCGTTCATCGGAACTCGTTGCTTGCAAATGCAACGAGTTCCAACGGTAAACAACTTTGAGTCGCAACTCACGACAAATATTGCACACATCTGTATTAAGTACAAACGACCGCTCTAGTAATAATTTTGTCGACGTCTTCTCGCTGGTAAAGCAGTCAAATCGGACGTGTATCGTATTCGTTTGAACTTGGATATGCAGAGCCGCGTTGCATCCGAGGTCCGCTAGCGCGAACGAATTCACGCGATCGCACTGAACGATTCGCCGGTGCTTTTATAAACGCGGGACAACATTGCCGGAGAAGAGAAGGAGCGCGACGTACCTGTTATCCAGTAGGTGAACCTCGGGGAAACGCGCTTCGCGTCCTGTCCGGATCGCGTCAATTTGAGCTCCGAGTGCGGCGCGGCGTGTGCAAGAAGAGCACAAGGAGTCCGTTCTAATTGGCTAGACGGAATTTCCGGCCGACACTTCTTGCGTGCAGGTGCAAACGGCTCTCCTATCTGTTTTCTATGTGCAGAAGCGCGACGTTCCACGGCGCGTAGCTTCCGAGGAAGTGCGCGCGTACGCGTACACGCATTTGCGGAATAAGTAAGGACGGCGATACGAGGGTTGCGAGAATTCGTCTTATTTTTCCCCCGACAATGGGCGTCGCGCAACGAAGCTTTTCCAGCTCGTAATTGGAAAAGATCGCGCGTTGCGAGCGCATTTTTACCCACGAGTCGGACGTTCGCGGATGGAACAAGATGCTCCAGCCACTCCCGCACAGGACGTCGCGCTTAACGGAAGTCCGAACGTATTAGCAAATAATACCGGCGTTGATGGTTGCCTCGCTGCCACAGTCCGCGATTCTTGTTTATCTCTCGCAGTGGTAGAACGTGGGTGACGGCGACCTTCGCCTCGATGGCAAGTCGGCCCGGTTTTAAGGGCACACTTTTGCGTTTCTAGGTTTTACGGCGTGGCACGACGATTAAAGTGCAACGCGCGATTGGCGCGACCAAGTGAAATTTCGAAATGAAATCAGCAAACAAGTGGCACAATTGATAACGTAATCAATAACGAATAACGTTTCGAAATTATAGAGCAACTGGGATCTCGTTATCGACTCGTTGAACTCGTTGAATTGAAAAGCAAGACCTACTGGCATACATAAGTTCGAACAAAGCGCGATAGCGGCGATGAGTCGAGTTGCGTCATAATCTCACTTGCAACCAAACCGATAAACGCTAAAATTCGCTGACTCGATCGAAACGACAGGCGCCGTTCGTTGGCGAGTGATCGATATTGCTGTCATATTTGGAAAAGCGCGCGTTTTTCAACTCGATGTTACACGATACGTGCATCGTTTTATAGTGTGTGCATTAGCGTGCCTCATCAAAGGAAATTGCCCGAGCGAAATGCAACATCTAAGGATTCGTTCGACTCGAGGTCCTGCACGAAGAGGACATCCGCGAACTCGAGCCAATCGCGTGGCGCAACACCGAAATGTGCCGGGGACGAGGCCCTTCTTCCTCCGCTAAACCGTCGACACGAATTTCTCTATATGGACCTTCTCACGACGACGACTCTGGACCCTTTTTCTCGACTGGATACGCTCCTTTGTTCGAGCAATTTATCGCACGTTCGACGGTGTACCGACAGCGTACCGACAGCGTACCGACAGCGTACCGACAGCGTACCGACAGCGTACCGACAGCGTACCGACAGCGTACCGACAGCGTATCGACAGCGTATCGACAGCGGGAACACGGGATCGGAGTCGTAGATTTTCTCGCCACGAGTACATTAATACAGGTGATAACGAGTCTCGACTCTTGGCACGAAGAGAGAATAAGTGTCGAAAATAAGTGGAAGGAGCGCTTAAAGAGGCTGCATTGCAAGACTGGGCACTTTAGACCGACTTTCTGACAATACTCTCATTTAACTACCAGATCATCGTGATACCGAATGTTTAAGAGTCCCTGCTCGGTGGATAATGTCGTTAATAAACTTGTAAAATATTAAAAGCAAAACGTAATTTGTCGCGGTTGCTTAATACGGAAATATTTAGTGCTCGATAAACATAGGATCGGATTTTATATTGAGAAGCGAGTTTAAATTGAGAGGCCAGTTGTTTGATCCGTTACATAAATAACGATTGCAATGGTTACTCATACGCCTTTCTGAATTATATCATAATTATATTGCACAAGCTTTGAAAGAGAGACAACTTCTTGAGTATGAAATTTATTTAATTGTGAAACCTTTCGGGAAAGCTCAGGAAAATCAGAAAGCCATTATTATCTTTTACAAATCTTGTACAAACGTTAAGATTGCGTTTTAATGCGTCTCTCCATGGTGCATTTACGTGATTGCGGTAACTGCGATGATTACTATCGCAAGGTCGTAAAAAAAGACAAGGAAGGGAAGGGAAGGGATAGAGTGAAATAAGCCCGTTATCGACAAGCGTCGGAAAGTGCGTCGCCACCACCACTGCCACCCAGTATCTTGGCTATTATCAAAAACCTAAGCGAACGCCCATCCTGAAAGAAATCCTTGCCAAAGGATTTCGCTTCCTCTTCTCCCTTACTTATTATCTTTACTTTTTATTTTCTTCGGGCTGCAGCGGTAATTTAACGGTAACAGTGTTGATAATTTTTTACTACAACGAGTAGAGCAGGTAAGGGATAATGTTTAAAACGACATTTACCAAGATAATCTTTCGTCGAATTATAGTTTAATTTCTAATAAACTTCAATTCAATGCAGCATACGATGTACAAAAATACAATTCTTTAGTTGACGTTATTTTTGTTGTCGGTGTATTTCATGTTTTATTACGTACAATGTTATCTTCGGGAAAGACTCGAGATCGTAGTTCGAGAAGTTCGTAGTTTTGAGAATTTTTCAAACGTAAATGCAAACACACGAGTGTGTAATTTAGATCATAAATCCTTGGATTCGGTAAAACGAACGTAACAGCGGATTAGCTTTTTTCACTTTCTTTTGATTCGATTTTAATTCAATTACTAATTTCAATTACTACAAATCGAGTAATGAAACTTATGTTTCTTAAATTATAATTATTACATTATAAATCAAGGGCTCCAAGGCTTCTCAATTTGGCTTATAACAGTATTAGCAAGAAAAGAAATTTTAATCTTATAAACTCGTCGGAGCTCTTCTGCCGTTTTGAAGAAATTCCTTAATATTCTCAGTTGCAAATCATACTTTGATTGGAATATCACTTATCGTACAATTGTAGAACAGTATTACTTCGCGATATAATAATTAAAAATTTAACCATTAACTCGAGGGAGGATATTTATGCTTGAGATGTCAGCGGCGTCGTTTGTCATTACCCAGGAATCGCAGCGATGCGTGTTTCAACGCGAGACTTCGTTTTAAGTTGTTCGGCGTCGTAGCCACTAAAATGTATGTTTATGTGTCTGAAGACAGCGAGAGACAGCGAGAGACAGCGAGAGACAGCGAGAGACAGCGAGAGACAGCGAGAGAGAGAGAGAGAGAGAGAGCGACGAAAGTTATACGGCGGTGATAATAAAGCTGTCCTGTGCATGGGCCGACGAAGCCCTGGACCCTATCGTGCACATTTTCTCTCTTGAGCTCCGCGTAATGGAAGAGGAAGCGCAGGACTGCGAAACAGTTGTGTAAGGGAGGCTCGGCAAAGACTTTTTTTTTTGTCAAGATGAAAAGAGACGGAGAGTAACGAGGAAGAGAGCTTTGTGGCCAATTGTCCGAAGCGCGAGTTAGGGGTTGATGCTGGAATTTAAATGTTAATCTCTCTTTCTTTCTCTCTATGTGTATTTTTCCCGCCATTCCACCGATGCCCGCGCCCCCTAATTCACCTATAAATCTCGAGTTTTTACGTTTGTTATGCTCTTCATTACGTTTCCCCTCTCACCTCGCCCCTCGCCAACGCCCGCTGTTTATCTTTTTCTTTTTTTCTCTCTTTGCGTGAAATATGAATTTCGCACTTTTTGTATATTATTAATGGAGGGTGACTCCGTAATTCTAATATAACGACCACTGTAACGATTTGTAATTATATTTACGCTCTCCTTTGCTCTGCGCGAATATAACCCAATGAAGAGCTTTCGCTTTACGGACAGTTCAAAAGGTTAAATTAAAACTGTTAAGTCATTACGCTGTATAAAAGGCTGAAAAAAGAGCGAGTTCGAGCATTATCCTTGAACGAATAGGTTTTCTATAATTGAAAATCATTCGATTTCTTGATTGCTGTATGTTGATTGCTGTATGTACGTGGTTTTCTGAATTTTCTAAGACAAGGACTACTGTCGGAAAGGCGCTTTTAACGATGTTTCAGTTACGTTTCATTTTACGCTACATAACATTTTTATAATGGTATTTTAGTTCCTTCATTTGTTGTTCCTTTATTTCTTCCCTATTACGTAGCGCTAATCTAATTAATTATTTCTATAATTTTCATTTTAATTTTCTTTTACCGTACACATTCCTCGGCAGGAAATTTTTAATAACTCGATGGTTACTCGGGACTTTATTCTTCCAAGTGCACATAAATGTACGAATGTGGACTAACCATCTTATACATTTAGGCATAACGAATGCACTTTTTACTATTTATTATATACTTGTAAATTCACTTGGCATTTTAATGTAAATTGTTTTTTATAGCATAAACGTAAGCCTTAGAAATATTTAAATATTTCTAAGCTCGTTAATAAATACGATATGTTTATTTAAAATATTCAAACGTAAACGTTTTGAAGAAATATTTATTGCTTTTGATCGTATCGCTAATGGAACGTATTTTAATATTCTTACAAAGTGTAAAAAACACTTTTGAATGACGTTTAGTAACTGAAGTCCTCGAACGAAAGTTTTAACGATTATTTATAACGCTTCGTTATAATGGATTTTTCTCTACGTTAGATTATCGCTACCTGAGCTTCTAAAGCATTGATTAAAAACGTCCATTACCGAGCGTGGAAAAAGCATCATTAAAGCGTTAAATCAACGGTCTATTTGACGAAATGATGTTATTGAAGCGTTATTAGAAGTCTCGCTAAAAGAATATTTTCACTTAAAAGCAATGTGGGATGGAATCTAGAACATTTGATTTTTCTTTAATTGTCAGAGTAAGTTTTTCGAATATCGAATAATATTAAAAATTTACGTGCGAATATGCGTATAATTGAAAGTCTGTGAATGTACTTGGAAGCATTTTTTGTAAATTGGTAGTCTCTGGGCATGCACGTA
Source organism: Wiebesia pumilae (assembly GCA_018907045.1). Lineage (NCBI taxonomy): Eukaryota > Metazoa > Arthropoda > Insecta > Hymenoptera > Agaonidae > Wiebesia > Wiebesia pumilae. The sequence continues at coordinate 8,270,045 of JACCHZ010000127.1, forward strand.
AGCTTTTTTTAATCACCCGGTGACTGCAACGTGTATATATACGTATATCATTGGAATGGAAAAATCACTATTAAATAGTTGGAATATCGCTAGGCTTTGACGTAAATACAGATGCTTTTTTTGCCGTTCAAGTTGGATTTTCAACGATTCAATAATGAACGCGAATACGCGGCAACGTAGTTGAACGAGAATTTTCAATTTATGTCTGTTGAACGCTAAGAAGTGAAGTGCCTCATTCGAATGTAATAGGCTGGCATTTTACTCGTATCGAGCACTGGATCAGTTTCCACTCGAGGAGGATTTTTCGGCATCAGATTTCGAGAGTATAACTCAGTTTCAAGTAACTCGAACGTGGATTTTAGTTATACAGATAAGTCTTGCTAACTCTTCAATTCTCGAAAATCTTCTTGGAGTTTTCATGCTCTCCGTAGCCGTTTAAAGGAGGAATCGAAACCAACGAAAAGTTTGGAACTTCCCAACAGAGCCTCGCTTGTACACGAATTCCTCAGATCGATACTTGCGTCTCAACTACAACGACTCTTCCTCCTGCCCACTTTGCTCGCTCACTCTTCTCTCTCTCTCTCTCTCTCTCTCTCTCTCTTTCTCTCTCTCCTTGCCTCCCTACTTCGGTTCTTCGCTTTATCTCTCTCTTTCCCCTAAGCACAACATACTCTCAACAAAGCGGCGCAGCGGTGTCAGCGGCTCTCAAACCGGGTAGTAAGCTTTGTCGTCGAGGGAACATATTTGCAGCTCCAACTCTCAAACCTGAGCGTCAACCTGAGCGTCAACCTGAGCGTCAACCTGAGCGTCAACCTGAGCGCCGATTTATCGCGTATCCGCGAGTTCTTTGGATTACTGGGATCTTGCGGGTAAAGTAGGTGCCTCTCTTTTAAAAAGTCCTAACAAAGAAAACAGAGTTGTCTTCGATGTAAACGAGAATTGTGCAGGAAAAGGTAAGTTGGGGGAAAATATCTGGAAAACATCTGGAAAACATCTGGAAAACATCTGGAAAACATCTGGAAAAGGTGCATTTTACTAAATAATAAGTAGATTTTTATCAAATTTCAATTTTTCCATTTGACTGCACTATCGTTTTCCAATTTTCGCATTTCCATCCTATATAAGCCGAAATCTGGCGAAGTACTTTAAAATGCAAATTTCAAATCAGTCTTATAGCACAGCTAGGATTCGGCAATATACTATAACTCGAGTAATACCCGAGTAACGCGAAAAATCTTATTCCGAAGCACGGCTGAGAACATATCTTATTAACCGTAAAAATGAACTTATATAATGCTACAAGCTCCTCCGAGCGCAAGCTACTGGTACTTTTGTCTTCGGAGGCTTCTCCTTAAATAAGAAGATCAAAAAAAGCGACGGATGGTAGAGGGTGGTGGCGAGGGAGGAGGCGAGGGAGGTAGAGAGACGACGGCGATGGCGAGACAATGGGAGCGAATAGAGTTTTGAAGGTGTGCGCGAGAAGATGCGAAAGTCGTTCACTGCTGAAATATCGGGGGTTCGCGAACGACGAAATAAAAAGAAGGAATTTGAAAGCGCCACTTGTACCGAAGGAGGAATTGGAGGAGGTTTCACTTAATTATTCGTCGGCGAAGGTGCGAGGAAGAAAAATGAACGCGGTGTGAATGTCGAGGGTTAGGTTCCTGCAAAGAGATGCGACTGGCATCTCGCGTCCTTATGATATTCGCATGCTTGTTAACGGTAATCAATTATTTTTAGCCTTAAAAATTTGTTTCGCCTATAAACAAACACTTATTCTTTTTTTTATCAAGCGAATTGTTATTCAAGCGGATAACAATTAATTTACGATCTAATTTGTTTTAGTAAGACAATGTCTTTATCGCGATTCAAAAACTTTTCACTCCTTTAATTGACAAACTAGTCCGAATTTTCCTCTCAAATCTCGACTTTGTCTTTCATGGAGTTGCAGCACTCGAAAGGCGTAATTTTGGTAAGGAGAATTTTCACTCGCGATAGCAAATTACTTCTCGCAACTAAAGTTGATAAGAGATCGAGGGATAGCGATTTCTTTTTATAATCCCATTTAAAAGTATCGTAATTTCTTCGTTGTTAAAAAACGTATGGAAGTAAATGGTAAAAAATTGCTTAGCATCTTAAAAAGATTGTTAAGCTACTTCGGTTACATTGACGAGAATTGTGTAAACTTCGTTAAATGAATAATGCCGCAAAATGTACTCTACTAACGTAGATATCCTCTGTGGAGACGGATTTTAAAGTTTGTACTACGAAATAAGTGAGTCTACAGATTAGAATTCAAAGCAAGTATAAATGTATTATTTTTGTTGTCACATTGTCACAAAAAGAATTTCATTAATATCGCTTTAAAAGACTATGAATAAAAAAGTATTTTGTATAATTTGTGCATAATTAAATTTTTCGAGCAAAGCTGTGTTTGCAGGCACAAATCTTGTATACGGCGCACGTTGTTAAAAATTCATGGCACGACTTTGAAATTTTATTTTTCTGTCATGTCTGAAACAAAACGTGATTTATAATTTACATATTCTTTATACTTGTTTACCGAATTAAAATAAGTGAATTTCTAACGTTGCATTAGGATATTGTACTTTACAAATGCATTGTAAATATACGATAAAAAGATAAATTTTGAAATAATTAGAAAACAAAATCGAAGCTCATTTTATCGTGTGGCCTTGCTTTGAACCGATTCCTCTATTATTGTTTCCGTAACGCATGGAATCAGTTAACATAATTTTATTCTATACTAATTTTGAATCGTTATATTGCATCGTTTTTTTAATATAAATATTTAATTAACGAATTTACCATTATGAAAGACTCAGTTCAATAATAAAGTGCATAGCGCGAGTGTACATTGATTTTAAAAAATGAAACCGATTGATTTTTAAAAACAAATCAATTTGCAAATTTATTAAATCCTTTGAAAAGTTCATCCTCGTTTAATGCCCATCGGAGGCTGATTTCTCAAGAAATCTTACAGCTATTTGTACGTAATTTAGCTAGACTAAGAGCTTATTGTCATTAAGAAAGCTAAATTGGACAATAAAATTATCTTAGGCATGGAGAACGTTGAACTTGGCAGGAAAGTATTAGTGTTCTGGACATGGTGAAACTACTTTTGAACTGTAAAATAATGAACGTACAGAGGAAATATTGGAATCGTTCATTATATTACCGGTGTAATCGTTTTCTTTTGGAAATCCGACGGATTAATTAATAAATGAAATCTACTAATTGGCGAGGAGTCGTGTATATTCACTTTAAGCGAGACATTCCAATTATCTTTTTATACGTATACCATTCGCACAATTGTACAAATGAAGCAGGTCTTTGTAAGAAAAAAATTCTATTTGCATGGGTTTATATGTGCGTGTTTGTTGTAGGTGCATGTAATACCGAAGGTCAATTAGCGAGAAATTTCCGTATGCGAATCCTGTAAAACTGGATATGATCGATCATTTTTTAGATTATGCACACTAATAATAGAAACGTTATGAAAAAATAGTTTTTTTTTTTTTTTTCATCGTTCCTGCATTAGCTTCATTTATCGTGTAATTAACTAACTTTTTTTGCCTTAATTTTGCACTGAATGTTTTCATGTTTATAATTTTTCTTCATTATTTGTAAAAATTTCTTATTTAATAAATTCATTATATATTTCACTTTTTCGTTGTAAGGAACGGCGTTTACTAATTCAATTTTATTATTCAAAAGGAAAATGCGCCATTTTATTAGTATAACCATATTTGAACAGAAGGTAAAAAGATCAGCGTTCAGAAAGCTTTGGAAGTCAAACAATTTTTTTTTTTTTTTTTTTTTTACAAAAGGAAAATAAGCAAATTACTGGTCGTAATGATAGCTTTCCTTTTTAAATAATGAAACGAAGGTTACCGCTCGTATGGTGATATTTTTTCGACACCAATCACAGTATGAAAATGTTTTAATGTTTGCGATTTTTTTGTCAAAGTTGAGTCGAACTAAACAAAAATTTTTTTCTTGCAAACATTCGAGTTTGCATTTCAGCAAAAATGAAGACGAGATCAATCTATCGAAACCACAGTTTGTACAAAAAGAAATTAATTGCAGTCGCCATTATATCCCATACATATATATTGACGAGTTCACTCGGCAGCAAAAACATTTTACAGATCCATTTTTATTCCTCGACAGCGGGATCCCGAAAGATCTGCATTTTAAATTCGCGAGTGTCTACACGTATTTATATCATATATATGTGTGAACATAGCCGTGAGGTTTTATCGTGGCCCTAGGGAATATGGTCTCAACCCTTGAATCGCTGAAGCTCTACTTCCCCCTTTTAGTTTCTATGTTTTGAAATAAATTTACGTTTTTCTTGCTCGTGGTCCTTTGAACACTTTTTGCCGTTTTCATTAATTTTCAACATACTGGTTTAAAATACATATATACTAATGATATGTAAACGAATACAAAAGTAATTCTTTATAAATATTTAGTCGGCGATGGCTCGTGTACACGCGTGTGCGATTTTATTTAAATGTATTATTTACTTATTTAAGAACGGCTTATTTGTTTAGCCAAAAAAAGGAGCGACCAGGGCAATTTCATTACATTAATTTTCGCGTGGTATATCGTCACTTTTTATTAAAAGTTTACGCAATAAAAATAAAAAGCAATACAGCATGATTACTACGAAACATCTTTGTGTCTTAATATCGCTAATTCTAATTAAAAGACACGAAATGAAGCAATAGGAAGTGAAATAACGAAGATTATGTTTGAACCAAATCCACTAATAACCTACTTGGATGTGTATCGAAAAACAAGTACCTTAAATATAGTTAAAGGCCTAGTTGTTAGAAATCCATGTTTTAAATCCATGTTTCTACAAGTCCTAGAAATTTATCACCTATTTCAACCGTTATTTCAACACTTGTTTAAATCTTGTAGTATCCACACTTGCAATCCAGCTTGAATTAATAAATTATGTGTGCTCGTTTAATTTTACAGTAAACGAAAATGTACATTATTTTATTAGCGTGGTAGTATTTTTTGGACGAAGGAGTAAACAAGTGAGAGGGAGAAGATTTTTATTTTTTATCAGAAAACGCACTTTATTCCTAAAGTTGGAATTTGTAATTTGCAAACAAGGAGAAAACTATTCGATGAAAGGCTCAATTTTTCTAAAAACAGTATACCGAAGTTTTTATGAAATATTTTAGTTTAATGCTCGTTATAAAAATATTGAAAATCTTTTTACTTTTAGTTGCAATGATTCTTTGTAATAAACGTATCCGTGTACTGGTTCAAAGCAAGATAAGGAATCACAAACATAGAAGCGGGAAAAAGTCGCTTTAAGTAATCGTAATAGTTATCGATGCCGACGATTCTAGAAAGGAATTCGATAAAATTTTCAAAGAAGAATTCGTTCACAAGTTTATTCGTCGATCCGTTCGAGGATCCGTAGTTTATGGAAGGCTTAGATCGAGTCCAAAAGCTTTTCCCACGCGCACTTAATTAAATACGAATAGCGGCGAATAGCTAAAAAAGAATGCAAGGCCTGTGTCTGTTATGTATCGGTATAACACATAATTTCCGTCAAAGAGATATGCCGTATTTAAAAGACGCTAGCATGTGCGACTCGATGTAAGCAAGCGAGAACTCCAACCAACGAAGACCTGCAACTTTACAGCTTAGAGAGATAATCATAGTACGCGAGCCCTGGAAAATTTGTCAAAATGCCGATTACGACGGAAAGCTTCGTACCCGTCTATCTGTTTTTCTTTTTTATTCATCGCAAAGACACTACTTTTCCGATAGCAGTTTAACAATTTTTAGCGGTATTTTAATGGTATTTTAATTTGCTAAGATGAAACATCGTCCTTACGCGATCCTTTTTGAAATAAAATGGAGAAAACGAAAGAAAAATCTCAAACTATGATAGAAGTTACACCGTTATGGGAAAGTTGGCAGAAAACTTGTGTGGCACATTGAACGTCATAAATATAGAAATAAATGTTTTATCTTGTGGATTTGCTGAAACAAATTGGTCTTATTCTAAGAGTAGGAAAAGAGCGCGAAATGATAAATGACTCCATCAAAATATGTGAGTTAAGAAACAAGAGGAAGAGCAAAATATAAAAGTATTACACAGAGAGAGAATTCTTATTTAATGTAACTTCTATGACTTATGAAAGACAGCGTTAATCAAAGACAAAAAACAAAAACAAAAACAAAAAGGAAGAGGCCTCGAACGAGCAATAATACGTTTTTCTTTCGTACATCAAAGAAATATGTCGAGCGCATTTTCGAAAGTACCGACCAATTAGCAAGACACGAACGGGTATTCCAGTGAAAGTGGATAGAGGCACGGTTAAAACGGTGGAGAAGCGGTAGTTTTTATTAAAAAAACAAAAAAAAAAATAAAGCAATTTCGAGCCGATCGTCCGGGGTGTATCGGGGCAAGTCGATCGAGTGGCAAGGACGACGGTAAACTACAATAAGAGTGGACGCAGTCGCATTGAGCTTAAGGAATCGCGGGAGGGTTGGGGGTGTGAGAAGAGAGAGAGAGAGAGAGGGGGGGGGAAGCGAACCCTGAGCGGGGAAGGAGCAGGCGAGAAGTGGCGGCTTCCGGAGAACGGACCTCATTTGCTTTGCTTTGCGCACGATGGGCAAAATAAATAAACGGCGGCTCGACTGGCAGCCGTTTTTTGCCGCTTTTGCCGCTTTTGCCGCTTTCTAGAGGGTCTATCACGGCTTTGCACCCGCTCGACCACTGTGGGTGGTCCCTGAGCCAGGCCGTTACCCTCTTCTCTTTCACCTCTCTATCTAACAACTCCCTTAGCCCTCGTCTTTTATTTCTCTTCTTCTTTGGCCGCTCGCACTTTTTCCTCTTACCAGGCTTCGAGCTTCTTTTCGTCTCTCGTCTTATTGAATTCATTGACTCTGCTGGATTGCCTTTCCCTTCTCTCTCCTCTCTCGCTCCTCACTCTCTCTCTCTCTCTCTCTCTCTCTCTCTCTCTCTCTCTCTCTCTCTCTCCCGTTTCACTCGATTTTCAATTAATTCGTCGTCTGCAACCACACCGCTTTTCTTTTTGTCAATTGATCAAAGTTCAAGTGTCGCTGGCCCTTTCTAAACGAAAAATTGACTTTTAAATGCCAAGGATTAATTATCTTGAAAAATAGGGAAAAGTAAAGGTTTCGCAAAGTAAGCAGCCTCGAATGCTCACCGTCATTTTTTATCCTGCATTATTTAGTAGCAGACCTTAATCAGTACTTCAATTTTATTCCAAGACTTCATTGGGCGCAATTATTAAAAGATTTTGACTACAATTTTACTCTGCTGTAGCAGTAAAGAAAGTGTAACTATAATAATATTTTGATGTAGTGATTTGTACGTTACGTGCCTTTTAAGCTGCCTTTGAAGAATCCTTGAGAAGTTCAACTGCATCATCAAAAACGAGATTTTGTATTTTTGTATCCGAGCCACGTTTATTCCATAAATACAATATTCACTAATTTGTTTTTAATTGTAATAAAGCTAGGAGTGCCGTAGTTATTTAGATTGTGAGCTAAATTAAAACTTGAGAATTAATAATGTTTAACTTAATTTAATACAATCGTACAGTAATTCATTTACGAAAGCTGACAAATTTTCAAATTATTTAATGAATTACTTTGCCAAGTAATTCCATGCCATTATATTCCTAATGGCAAAATATAACAGTATTCAGTTACGCAACGGTGTACACGGGAAAATATTGAAACGGTAAGGCATCCTTCTTCCATCGTTCCAAAAATCTCGTCCTCTCCTCGCTGCCCATTTAAACTTATTTAACGTGATCTTGTTGAATTTCTTACCGTATATACACGCCTAACCGGAAGAACAACGCGATATATTTTCTCCAGTGATTCACACCAAGATCGTTATCTGAAAAAATCCACAAATCATAAAAATCATGTACTTAATAATCCTGCTCTCCCTTTCTTCGCAATGCCATAAACTGAGAGCCATACTAACGGCCTAAATTTTTCTTTGTGTTTCAGGTAAGCATTTCATTCAACGTCGGGTAAACGCGCACAAGCTACGAAGGAAAAAGCTATTCTCTCGGCCATTGCACGCAGTAGGAGAAACATTTATTCGGTGAGAACGACCCCGTAATTACTTAGAGTGGGACTCGTTTTTACACTCGGGCGACGGGCGGTGGGGCGGCGGGGCGGAGGTGAGGAGGGGAGACTTGGATGAAGAGAAATTCGGTGGTAGCTGTATCATTTTGAAATTTTAATCAAGCTGGGCGGCTATTTCCGTTTCCTCGTGATAAGGGAAGAAAGAACGAGAGATAAGACAGCGTCTGGGGGACAGGATACGAGGAAAGAAAGCAAGACGAGAAAAGAAATATACCTCGAGGGTCGGTGCGAAAGTATTACGAAACGCTCCTGCGAGAAACTCTAATCGTACGGGTTGATCCTTGAACTTGCTTGCAGCGCAGTGTTTTCATTTCCGATTCTTTCAACTTTTCTCATTTCTATCGATTTTTTTCTCCTTTTTCTTCCGAATATCGGGTAAAAAGTTGCTTTACCGTGGACGGTACCTGAACTCTATTTTTATGCAAAGTTCGAATTTGTTGATAATGCAAACTTCCAGATTGAAAGTAATATTCAGCGTGCGTTTTTCAAAACTAAACTTAACTTACCTAATGGAGTGAATTGTCGCGGAGTCGTACAAGAATAGTCACTTAGCGGTAATGCTCGTAACCATTTTTATTCTAATATTCATTCAACGAAATTCATATTAAAGGACGTTTCACAAAGTTTACCAGTTGATACTGCTCTGTCGTTGATGTTGAAAACAATATTGAAATGTGACGTAATTGTTAACTTGAGAGTTGAGTGTACTCGAATAGGCGAAAATTTAAAATTGCGGAAAATACGACGCAAGATAAATTGAAAAATTTAAAAAAATGACCCTCATACAGCCGCGTGTTGTCGTACATTCCGCTGCGTACGGTATGTCACAACAATTACAACGTAAACGTATCTAAAAGTATAAAATATTTTGGGCATTAGCCAAACATGCAGAAGGCGTAATTCACCTAATGGAAAAGTCCAAGGTCGAGGATAGTAAAACGGAAAAATCTAAAGCCAGAGAGAAACAATTTACGGCCCCGTAAGAAGAAAAACAAAAGCAAAATATAAATGTAAATCGCGAGACAACTCCCGACAAATTGAATTCCCTCCCGGGTCTACCTCTTGTATCCACCCTCCGTCACTCGCGGCTAGAGTCAGTAAAGCAGAGGCGCGCGCATAAGCACATATCGCGCGGGGAAACACGGACCCGTAGTGCCTGACGCCAGGGGCTGCACGTGTGGGGTAAAGCTCGTCACCCTCCCGTCAGCGTTGCTGTACTCGTAGTCGTCGCCAACCCTCCGGCGACCCTTGAACAAACCGATTCGCTAAATGGGGATTAATTAAGGGAGCGAGAGGCGAACTTTCAATGCGAGTGCCAGGACGACCATTTGCTCACCAATCGCGCTCCTCGTATCGTTAATGTGTTACATCTCACGGCTCTTTTCCTACCTTAAGCGCGTCGTGATCCTTGTCCATTGATACAATCCTTGTGCGACACGCGAGTGCACCTGCTAATTTTCTTTCCCAAGGGATAAGTAGCGCCTAACTGTCGGCGATTCATTGAAAAGTTAGACAAGGCTCTGTAAGGCTCTCTGTGCGTGTGTGCGCGCGTGCGCGCGCGCGCGGTGTGATATATGTAATATGTGGTATGGGCGTCTTGTTTTTATCGCGACTACTCCCGTAGAAATAAGGACTCGTTAGGTCGGAGAAAATAGTAAACGCTCTTTGAGGTAAAAGAGCCCGAAATATCCCATTGCTCGGAGTAAAAACAATAGACGGTGCAATAGACGGCTAAGGCGCCTTGGACTAGGAAAACTTCCTCTCTCGTTGGAGAGGACGTAGTTGCCAGGTAAGACGGTGTAATTGTACGTTGTTCGCAAACATGGTATCAAAGAGGGAAAGATTCGCAAGCTGGTGGCTTAGGGACACGGAAGAGGGAGTTCGTTAACACTAGGAAAGCACTCGATAAGTGGGAAGAACCTACGGCAATTTATCCAAATGCGATTTTGAAAACAAGCGAGCCACTCTGGCGAAAGAACAAAGCGGTTGGCGGAGTCTGGCATCTTGATAAATGCCATTACAAAGGTAATCTCTTTAAAGTCCTTCGCCCCAGAGGCGCACAATCAGTCGCGCATACGGGAAGTTACGCAGAGCGAGGCGCGCGTTAATTCAAGCACGAGGAAAACGAGCTGGTAATCCAATATTATCGTTTCCCTAGACGCGCTTGGTCGCGTCCGCGACTTCGCCGATACCACCTTGGCTCGGGGGCGGGGGAGGGAGAGAAGGCGCGAAGAAATCAAGCTACGCTTTAAAGCCTAGCTTTAGAGTTAAGGGGATGGGGGTCCGCGCGCACATGTGTAGCCCGGACGCGGGATGAATATTTGATAAGCCCCGTGATTGCGGGACCCTTGGCAGCCGCAGGGGCCGCGTCTCTGGCTCTTGTGCCGCGCGAATCGCCAAATCGAATGATCGCGCACATCAAAGTCCCGCGCGAGACGCCCTAAGTGCCTGGATAAACACGCTCCTTCGTATTTCGCGATCCCGCGAAAGGAACGAGAGCGAGGACGCGAGTTACGCAAACACGCGCTGGATTGAGCGACGGCGGAGGGGTCCTTGGGAAACTCGAGGCACTGCGTTCTGCTCTCGGATTTTCCCGCGTCCGGGGGCATTATCACGTAACCTGCGAAAATCCGTCGAACGTCGAGCCAACGATTCTTCTCGTTGCTCGAACCAATGCCTTACATCCGTAGAACTGAATTCGTTCACATTTGTCGACACTTGCTTTTCGATTACATAAATATTACATTCTTAATACGGATATTTTATTTCACCGGTAATTACGTAAATTAATACTCCTTGAAGTAATTTGCGCGACTGGTCTATCTTTCCGTCGCTAATTAATTGCTAATGCTGTGCGCGAGTCTATTATTCGTAGACTCGTTCGATTGATTACCTTCGAATCCACCAGACTCCGCGCTTTTCGAGTTTAACCAACCATTTAGCTCGGAAGAACGCACGGATTTTATTAGCAATGATAACTAAGACTGAAAATTACGGGCGACATTGTTGTGTAATTACGATATTGTTGCGTTCGACGTAAGAGACGCGCCTCTGGGAGTGTAAGTTTTTTTACATAATAATATCGGGTTATTGTGTTAAAGAAAATAACAAAGTTTTCGTTAAAGATACCTTCTACGTCATAGAGAATAGAGGGCATAAATTGCGTATAATTTGCGAGAAATATAATATAAAATAGTCACTTTTCATTAATTCGTTGTTAACAAATTAACAGTGGTTTCATTTGCAAGTAATTGTAGGTAATGAAAAAGTAAGAAACTTGCCAGGAAGGCTTCTGCAACTGATAAATTTTGAATTTTGCCAGCAATTATCGCCTGTTCTGGTATTGCAGGATGATTTTTTAAATTCTACCACGCGTCTAACGTACGTCTGTAGAAAAACGTTAGTTCCGGTCGCGGTAGACTTATTCGGCGTTTGCTTTGTACAGTACTATCTAGAAAAAATAAATGAAATACTGGGAAGAGTGTTTTATAACATCCGTGCCGCGACAATCGCCGCTCGAATAAACGTCGAAAGCCTTCGTAGGGCGGACAAAAACAAAAAAAATACGGCCTCCTTCGAGACTACAAACAAAACCAAGGAGCTGAAAAGATTAAAACAAATTCGATCGCTGAAGAGGATAAGTCGAGTCGGGCCGCGATTCCTTGAGTTCGACCGAGACGAAAGTGAACCTCCCGCGCGATTCGGAAATATGTAAGATGGAAAAAGACGTTGGAGCCAGGAATGCGACGTACTTTGTAGAATTTGAGCTGTGGAAGTCGGGTATCGGCAGGTATTGCGGCACGGATGCTCGAAACGAAACCATTTTGAAAAAGGTGCAAGAGGGAAAGTGCCGAGGAAGTACGGTGACTAATATCGCGCGGTGGTCTCTTCGTGTTTAGCCAAGTACAGTCATTGCCCCTAAAAATTTCAGCAAGTTTGTAAGAAAAATAGCTTTCCAGGTGAGCTGCTTCCCTTTCTCCTTCCAATAACAATCGTACAATCGTTTAAATACAAACGATTAAATACAAATAAATTCCTTTCAACGTGTTATTTGAAATTATCTCCTCTCGTGTAAACAACTCTATTTTAATTCATTCTTTTTGATCGAAGATTAATTTAATGGCTCGTTAAATTAGATACAGTGTTTCTTCAGACTTACATTCCTTATCTCCTGAGATTTGGCAAATTCCTCGTGAACCTCACGCGCTATTTTACTCACTTTTCATATTTTTATCGCAAAAGTATACGGAATTTTATCCAAGTGACCAAAATTGTAATTCTTGATTGCGTATTGTTATTTAGTATCAAGTGATATAGATTAGTCATAATCATCATCAAGAAGTAACGTTTATTAAATAAATAAATCTCAAAACAATAACTATATATAATTGCATTTGCGTCGAGTTTCAAATAGTCGAACCAAGTGTTTATAGTTAAACTAAACTTACGAGATCTTCCTCGCGAGAAAGATCATTTATACTATTAAGATTATTTACGATCATTCCGTATTATATCCACATTCTAAATACAAAGAAAAATAATTTAAATAATATAAAAACTAATGTATTCGTGATATCGAAAGTGATGATAGCTTCCTTTCCTATGGATAAAATTCTTTCTAAATAAAATTATGTTGTTATGAAAATATTTGAACAAATAAATATTTACTTTGATTAAATCAATTCTGTATTTTATTTACAATAAAACCACGAATATAATACTAAGGCTAAATACTTTTTTCACGATAAATTTTTATGATAAGTAATGTTTACGCGCATTTTGAAAAAATTTAAATGTAATTTTTTTCTTTAAAAAAATATCGCTTTTTAATAGAAAAATAAATCGTCTTGAATCGTCGTCCGTAAAAAAAATCCAGAGATAATTAATTTTAAATAATAAAAATGATGTTACATCGTGTAATCGCTCCATAAAATGAAAAATATTGAATATGTGTTCGGTTGTAAGAAACGACATCAGTTTGTACGTCGATGGTTTATCGCGTGTTTCCGGTCCTCTACACCTAAAATCTCCGATCATCTTTTTGGAGTTTTCATTAAGTGCTTTAACAGCACAATATACGTACAAGTTTTGCAGGCGTCGAGATAAGCGCTCGTGACTTTTTATCGACGAATGCTTTCGGAGCCATTGACTTTGAATCGCGAATATATATACACACACACACACACACACACACACTGTATTTCTAACACTGGTTTTTCCTCTTGTCACTCTTTTACTTATCGTTTGCAACCAAAGTTTTGTAGTTAAATATTGATTTCAAGGTCTTTTGGTCTATTTTCAAATGTAAATACTTACAATTTGAACATTTTATGTAATCAGTATCGTTTAATGAGGTACTTTTAAAAGATAATTATCCAGTCTAGGAAACAAAATAATTCGTAAAAGCCAAAGATATTCTCTTTTATTTTCAATATTTTAAAGCAGGAAACAAACGGCAAAATCTACTATTATGATCGAAATAGCGCATTTAACATCTAATCTTGCTGCGAAATGTCATTTACTTATTTTTTATTCTTCTATATCCTCGTCGTGAGAAATAAATCTACAAGATCTTTTTATCAACGTTTACAATCACTGCTGATTCCGTCCAATCTTTCTTTCGATCGTTCGTTTTTACTAATTCGTCTGCACACATTTGTATGCGTCATCTCGATTTCGCGCACTTTTACGTGTAAGGAAACATGCTCACAGCAAATAAGTGCCTACACATTTGAACGACTGCAAAATCTCCACACTGCAACGGTGTAGCAAAGTAAATACATATACAGGTATAAGCGAAGGACGCGTCTACAGTTCTCTCTCTCTCTCTCTCTCTCTCTCTCTCTCTCTCTCTCTCTCAATCTCTTTAGTTCGAGATTTCACACGCAATCCACATAGTTGCACTAATACAGCTGATCTTGCGATCTTCTCATCCGATTCACAGTATGCGTATACAAAAAATTATATACGTAAACCGCTTTTCGACAAAGAGGATCTCGAACCCAAGTAAACTCTACTCACGAGTTCTTTCTCGCGAGAAAGATAAAAGTTCAGTTTTTGGAAACGTTATACGATATATCGGAAATAGTTTTATCGTAGTAACGTTATGAAACGTTGATAAAACTAAAACACCGTAACAAAATTGATGCAAACAAGTGATACGACAAATATACGTAAATAATACCATTCGTTTGTATAACGATCATAAATAACACAATATATCAAACTTTTAAATGTGATTTTTTAAATAATTAATATAAATTCTGAACTTTTAAAGCAAACTTAACGTAAGTAATCCGAAATACCGTAGATGTTAAATTTGTATACATTTGAGTACATCCGAATTGTACTTATACCTTTGCATTCTCATCGAAAACGTGACTTTTTTTATGCTGCATATTGTAATCTCTATATAAATTACGGTATTAGCACTTTAATATTTGAAAGGAGTCTACAATTTTATTGGACCAATCGTTATGCAATATATTATCTATAAGATTTTAACTGGTAATATCTTGCAGGCTTATGTGGTTAGATAAGTATTATATAAAGCTAAAGAATGTAGCCGCAAATTGTATTAACATTACGTAGAATCTCAAACGACATCTCGAGGACGTCAATTTTGGCTTAATTTCGGTATTCTATCTGAAATTTGTAATGTAGCTTGAATAATCTCAATTGAAAAATGAATCGTGCTAAAATCATTACTCGGAGGTTATATATTACAGCGCAGTGCTGCCGAGTAAATTAGATAAAAACTACTAAACTCCCACGTAGAAAATGCTTTCAGATTTTTTTAAGTAGAAAATAATGCATTATTAATGAATGATTTAATTTCACCCTCGCTTTTACACAACGTGTACGTAGGTCTAGGACACTGTTAACTAATGCCTATTATTTCTAAGACAACGAGTACACAATTAATAAGGCAATTGACTGATTATGCAAATTAATGCTTTCACAAAAGAACTCACAACGTCATTCAAGTTCGTCATTGGAAGAGTAAAAATATTCTTCATTACCAAGAGCATATTCAATATTCATATTTACCATATTAATACTCAATCAGGTACTTGCATTCGGATAATCGAGGTTACTTATGTATGAAATTGATAAAATCATGTGCATTCTTCGGTGTTTGCATCTTTCGTTGTTTTTCAAATTGTAACAAAGCAAAATTTTATTTATAGATTTATGAAAATATAGATTTCACGTGAATTGCTTACAATAATCGTAAAGGTTTATTACACATTCTTTTTTCATGTTTCGCGATCATTCGCCGATGTGGTTACTATTACAAGGTCATTAATTAGAACTTCATTTATACATTATTCGATTGTTAATGTGCAGCGATCTGTCTTTCTATTATGTAAAGCTACAAACCCGCCAATTATCTATGATCTTGACAACGAACATATAAAAGCGTTGTTATGTATATTTTAAAGTATTTTAAACTGCAAGTCGCGACACTTTCTATGAGTTAGGAAATGTGGGTAAATAATACCAAAGGTTAAAAATAATTTCTTGGATAATTTTCTAAATTAATTTCGTCGAAATGTAAATTACGGTCGCATACGAACAATATTATCTCGGCATCTTCTAATCAACCTAATAGTATGTTGCTATGCAATAGCAGTAACGCAAAGTAAGTTTGTTTGTATAAGAAAATACAATATTCTTTATAAGACTATTGCTCTGATTAATATTAAACATCCGCGTTGTAATAGTTTTGATGAAAACACTTCTATTGCGATACATTTTAAAATGAAACAAGAGTAAAGAATTTATCAAAGAGCGAGTGCGGTGCATTTTTGTCAACAGGTTTTTGTATTTCGAACTCGTTGTTACTGCATTTATCGTTACACATCCGAATGTGATCGCGTCCGGTTTTTATCACGGTATCTTTTTCTCCAAACAACCTTCTCTACACATATACACAAGTTCGTATACCAGTGCACTCGGCTTAACACTTCTTCGTCGCATTGCAAGCGCTGCATTTTACTCGCAGGCAATCGCATCGATATACGTCCATTCGCTCCGACTTTTTCATTCCACGCTCTATTCGAGATTCTCGGCACATTCATTATAGAAATAGATGCGCGAGCAGCGACAGAACCGAGTATCGTAAAGCGAATGAAAGCACGTATGTCGTACTGGAACGTCATACGTCATGTAACGCCTCCAAAACTCGTAGCGCACTCAATTTGGATGCGACTCGTTTCACGTGATATTGGATCACGAAATTGGCCGACAATGAGTTTTACCAATACACCGGTGATCGAGCGAGGACACGAAATATTTCATGATTTTTTTCTCAGAAGCAGTTTGCTAAGGTATCCTTAAGAATGTACAATAACCGAGCGCACTGCAGCACTCTGCTCGCCATTGTATTATTACGTATATTATGTACGTTTCATTTGTTTGCTTCGACCCTAAAGTTCTGGATTGTAAAGATTTACGAGGAAAGAAGAGGCGAAATGGTTGCGCGAATTAAACGGAACCTCGTCTCTCGCCTATAATTCTTTACCGATACATTCCAATAAATGATTAGCAATAATTTGATTGTAAAAGTAGCTTTTAAACTTTGCGACCGAGAAAAAGCATTTCGAGGTCATTAAAATAAAAATGAAAATCAGCTAAACGTTGAAATCTTTTAACTACTGTCAATTATTTTCAAATAGGGCCTGCGCAGTAAAGTTAAGAAATTTATGGATCATATAAAGTCACTTTCAAATAAAAGTCAGCTAAGACGGATTCTGTTAATATCGAGATATCGTATATCAAGATATACGATTTTTAGCGCGAAGAATTGGATGCTTGCTCGTGGAAAAAAGTAAAGGATTTTAATTATTATTTTATAAAAAATTAGCAAAACCCTGCCACGTTCTAATTTTATTACGCTAACAAGAGGAGAACGCTGTACGGCAATTTGAAAATTAAATCCACCCGACTGGACATACATCCGAATGTCCAGTATTTCAAAATGACGAAATAAGATAAAGAGTTACGACGGTAAAGAATCACGAACGACATTAGTGATGTTTCGCATACCGTAACTGTCATCCGATGATTAACACGCGATTAACAAAGATTGCCCAAGGACACGTCCAATCTTGAGCGATCTGCCTCGAATCCTGCCGCATGGATTCCTTGGATACCCAAGGAATCCAAATATTCAGAGGTCATTAATCGGGATAAGAAGATGTACGTCACTTGCGATATCCCTCGGTACGCTGATGCGGCTGGTAACGCAATCGCGTTATTACCACCTAAGACTGGAACAACGCGCTGCGAGCGCTTTAACAAGGAAGCAGCGGCAGCGGCAGCGGAAGTGACTGGTAAGTTTTATTACGCGAAACCGGAAATACGACAAGAGGCGAGTTTAACGCGACGTTCGCTCGTTTCATGGGCGGTGCATCGGTGGGTCGATGCGACTCCAACGCGACCATCGAGTTACGTAACCGCCGTTGCACGCGCGGTTCGACAAGTCGCGCTGCCTCGTCGATTATTGCGTTCTCAGCCTCGTTTAATGCTCTTAAAATTATGCGAGGCAAGTGTCTCTCGTAAAATATTTTTTTAAATCGTTTTTTTGTTTTGCTTTAGAACTTAAAACTTGAAACATTTCGCTCTCTTCATCTTCCGCCAACGAATACTTCGTATTCCGACCTTACTTTGTCCAAATGGTGGGAGTCATTTCTTTTACGTAGAAATTTGCGCTCGCTGCGTAAAAAACGCGCAATCTCTATTATTTATGAACTAAAGACATATTATAGTCAACGCGTTCAAACGATTTACTCGCGAGAGTAAAGAGTCGAGCGAGAGTAAACAAAAAGCGGTCAATTGGTCCTTGCAATTAAAACTGAGCGTATTGCAAATGTATCAGTTTGAAGCATGAATCTCTAATATTCTATCTGGATGGAATATTCGGCTGAAAAAGAGCGTCGATCGAATAAAATTTATGCTCGTCTTACGTAACAATTAATTATCGTATAATTATCGTAATAATAAATTACGAGAAAAGTTCGTTGTTATGTGCTCGAATTACGATGTTGTGACCAGTAACAACCAGCACTCGACGCAAATAAAATAGATCGCGAAATTGTTGGAAATATTCAAATTTCACAGTCTTTGTAATAGCGAAAAGTATAGATTAATCGGTACAGACAATAAGAATTGAAATTCAATGATAATAAACATGCATTTCTTTGAAACAGTTATTGCTCAAGCAAATAGACCAACACCGCCATTATCATAACAATTCTAAATATTGCGAATCGAAGTGTAAATGATTTAATAATTTATTCGCCATTATACCAATGTTAATATTAGACTATTTGTGTCTTATAATCGAAGCCATTATTTGCCCGTGCGTTTTCAAACCCGAGATACGAGCCTTAAATGATTTATTTAGGCGAGTTATATACAAACAAAGCAATGTATATAAGCGGGATGAATTGAATTACACGATTCGTCATTTCAAATCGAGTGTAATCGAGGAGAGCCTACGGGTGTCGTGTAATCAAGCAAACTTGTAACAGGTTTATGATTGCCGTATCATGAAAGTTTAGCTTAAATTTAATTCCGTTGTGATTCCTAAGCTTATTCTTGTTAAATTATTGCACACGCACGAATTTAAAAACGCATCGATTTAATATGCTTTTCGAAGCATTATTTAAAATGTAACGCTTATCAATTATTTGAAAATGAGTTTTAATGTTATAGCTTGAATACGTGTATACGTGCGTGATTGCTTACAATGCTTACCTCTAATGTTTTTATTCGCCTTCTTCGAACGAGAAACTACACGAGTGTTTATTTACCGAGTGAAATTCTGAACTCTGGATATTAAAACCAAAAGTATATTAATTTATCTTGACAAGGTAACATTTTATAAATAAATACCGATTCAGAAAATCTTTTTTATAAAAATTTCCGAAACGTTGTCGTATCAGACGTTTCATCAACAACGTGTTCTTGTCAAAATGTCGTTCGCTCCGTTAATAAGCAAAATAGCTCGACTTACATTCGCATTCGCACGCTATTATTACGTAAGTGTAATTAATTACGTCGTTAGAATTCTAGGCGCCTCTACAAAAATGAGATCTCAATTTTTGCAACATCGAGATCGTGAATAATTATTGCACTTGTAAGTTGTAATACGTACGGTGTTCGGGGTGCAGCTCTTCCCTGTCTATTATTCACTTAAGGAAGGTTTTTATCCGATAGGCTTTTATCTCGCATTTGATAACCTTCGAGTCCATATTCGCTAAATGCGAATACGTTAATGCTGATTTTTTGTCTTGGAACGCCTCAACTGAAAATAACACCAACGACGGCCAAGACGATAAGAATTTTATTAACTATGTTGCGCGGATAACACTTTTTTTTTTTTTTTTTTTTTTTTTTTTTTTTTTTTTTTTTCTCCCCAATCGAACGAAGTTAATAATTTTAATGCCTTTGCTAATTAGTTAAACGATAATACGATTTTTACGAATATCTTTAGCTTTGGAAATTAATTTCTCTCGAATACTTCAACGTGACTGTCGTCATCGAAAAGTAATAGGGAGCCCACGGAAGCCTTTGAAAATAATAAAACTTTGTAAAATATGTATTAGGTAAAGCTTCCATTTAGGGAGGCTAGTCGTTAAGAAAATTAAGAAAATACTTACAATTGTTGTACACGTGTAATATTTCTACCTTACTTTTATAGCCTCTGTTGTTTGGCGACAATATGACAGTTCCCCCCAAGAACAGGGATTAGGATGGTTCGAATAGACATTTTCAAGCGGTCTACACCAATTCCAATGGAAAACCCCGTAGCCCTTATATGGCCCTCTTGGAAATTCTCGGAAAGTTGGGAAATAGGCGATAACGATTACAAATTCAAGTGCCTTGAACCAAATAAACCGAATAAACCGAATAAACCGAATAAACCGAATAAACCGAATAAACCGAATAAACCGAATAAACCGGATAAAAAATTGGAGAGTGGCCGTGTAGAGGTAAGCGACAAAGAGCAATTAAGAAAGCAGCATACGCGTAAAAATGTACGCAAAAGCGGGAAATGTGAAAAGAGAGTCGCTTAGCTTGCCACCGTAACGCGTGTCCATTACAATAAAATACGGAGAAGAAAAAAATGGTAGGAGACACGCGAGTAGTGGTACATCGATAAAGAACGAATCAAGACCTTTTCATCCCGACGAATTCCAACAACGCAAAAAGAAAGAAAAGGCCATTGGCATGATTAATCGCGGATTAAAATGCACCTACGATCAATTTTTACAATTCAGAATCCCCCTTGGCTCCGTTCCTCGGCTTTTCACCGACGGGCTCACCGGCGACCGGCGACCCTCGCTGGATTTATTTTTCTACCTGAGAGGCACGTCAGAGATCAAAATCCCGTCGGCCCAGGGATCGCTGCACGCGCACACGAGGATGGCTGAACGGGATTTCACAGGACGCACGCGGTGCCGCAGTAGTCGTTGAAATATTTTACCGGCCGTAAGCATCGCACGTTCCCGAGGTTTTCCCCCCTCGCTTATAAATTTGACGAAGTGGCAAATCACGGAAACGGATTGTAGCGCGCGCTCGTTTCTTCTTATCTCGATGGCGTTTTAAACGCTCTTCCGCCGCCGTGATACGTGACTCCGAGCCTCGCCGATGGTTCAACAGTGCTCCGCGATTCCCGAACGGAACACGCACGGAACACGCACGGATTTTCGATGTTGGCAATTAAGCGGCTCGTCGATCACTGGCCTCTCGACATAATTTCAAATATTCATTCTTGTGCATCGGTGCGTGTCCCCTTGTCGAGATGGATGGATCCAGGATTGCGAAGAGTCACCCAACTCAACTTTTGTGTATTCGTCGAACATGTTCTCGCGTGCCGAAGGCGCCTCGAAGATTCCAGTGTTCCTGGCAGTTCTTAGCACCGAGAGAGAATCTCCGCGGCCCATCTCGCGTCCAACAGCAACGCGGAAAGACCCGGAATTTTCGTGGGGCGACTCGAATCGGCTTCTACAAAAATCATTTTCTAGTGTGCGCGCAACTCGGTATACGACGAGGGGAAAGGGCGGGCGGGAGCAACCGAGAGAGACAGAGCGAGAGCGAGAGCGAGAGCGAGAGCGAGAATAAAAGCTGCCTCGTCACTCGTGCGCTCGAGCCAATATGGGAGCGCTGTTATATTTATTTATAGTGATCGAGTGACTTCGAACGTCGCCGAGCAAAAGTTGACAAAATGCTTACGCTCCATACGTTACGCCGAGCGCGTTAGCTAATTACGATCGTTGCTGCAACGCGAACCTAATTTATCGAACTACAAATATTTCATGCACTCGCAACTTTCCCTAAATTACCCCGCGGTACTTATACAGTATCGCCCCACTGTTGTTATTCGCGTTATCGTTATTACGAGCAACGGTACAAAGGGATGAGAAGTAAGACGAGAAGTAACCGAGTGGAAATAAGCCATTTTAGCTTGTTTCTTTTTCGAGAGATTTAGCGCACGGAGCGTGTACGAACGCGGAGAAATATCGCGGTGCAACCGAGTCGAATAACTTTCTTTATGTCGAAAATATAAATTGCACCGGCGCTTGACGCGTCCATAGGCGTAATAAATTCACGAGCCTATTCGTAAACACCGCCGACGAGAAATCTTGGCACGCGGCATTTTTAGCGCGAGCGAGTCGCACGTAGCACGTGCAACGTCCACGTCCACGTCCACGTCCACGTCCCCCAGGCGTAAATCTAGAGATCCTCTCCTCGGCTAGACTCCACGTGCGCGTAACGAGGAGGGCCTCGCGAGCCGAGAACGGCCCCGAGGAGGATTCCACCTCCGCGCGATGTCGCTGGCACCGGCGGCGGCGACGGCGGCGGTTCACCCGCGACCTCCGACCACGAAGAATGGGAGAGAGAAAAGGAGAAGAGGGAAGGAGGGAACGCAGCCCGAGAAAATAATCCGTGAATGGGCGGCATTGTGAACTCTGCCTAAGGACGCATACGCGCGCACACACCTAGGAAAGAAGAGAGCAGCGTAGCGACCCTCGGCGCAGTCATCGGCACCCCTCCCTTGTGCTCGACGTGGCCCCCCCTCCAGCCCGGCCCAGTACTACGGCCCTAGAGGCGCTCCAGGACGAAGGGGCCCCCACGTTTTCGTCTCGCTCGCTCGGCCGCAGTCTCGGCTCAGCCGGAGCAGTGTGCGCGTGCGTATGCATCGGTGCGACGCGAGTGTCCTCGCTCCCCGGTCCCGTGGGAAAGTGCGCGTCTCTCGGTCAGGAAGCCGCCTGTGTCGCTGTGGCGGCCGAGGAAGCGACGACCGGACGCTCGTCGCCAGGAGCGCGAGCTTTTGGGCGTTAATCGTGGCCCCTCTAAGGCGACTGCGCACTCGCGCTCAGCTGCATTCTCCAAGGTACGTGCATCAGTGCGAGCGCGTTTATTTATATTCGCCGAGGCGTCCTCCTCCTCCTCCTCCTCCCGAAAATACTCGCCTCCTTCCCCTGCCGAAGGTAAGGAGATCGCGTCGGAGGAGGGCATTTCCACCGCGGTGGCTTACCCTAAGTAAACATTCCGTAGGACGCGCCACGAAAGCTGCTGCTGCTGCTGCTGCTGCTGCTGCTGCTGCTGCTGCTGCTGCTGCCCTTTGTAACACCTCGAATGCCCGACGCAATTATTTCCTTACTTCCGACGCTGATTCTCGAGAACGAACCGCCGAACCTTTCCACGCGTTCACTATTCAGCGGCGCAGAAGCTCGAAAAGTGCGAGGACGGAGGGCGCGGGTCGTTCCTGGGAGTCCGCGCTAAAGTTTGAGAAACGGGGACCGAGAATCACGGGCGTCGGCGCGTTTAAAAAACTATAATAACAAGCTCGCTCGTAAAAGCTGACGGGAGGAGAGGAGCGGAATAAAAAGCGATAAGCGATGGGTAGAGAGAGACGTGAGCGTGAGCGTGAGCGAGAGCGTGAGCGAGAGCGTGAGCGAGAGCGTGAGCGAGAGAGAGAGAGAGAGAGGGAGGAATCAGTGCGGGCAGCGATAATCCGACGGCTCGCAGGATGGCAATTTCTCACCGGAGGAAGGGAAGTTTCGGAGAGACGAACAGCTGCGCGGGCGATACGCGTGCCACCTTTTGGCATCGAGTGTACCCGCCGGCTTCGGCCGAGTCGCGAACAAACAGGTTAAGGATATTCCTCGGGCCGGTCCCGAATTCTCTATTATCGTGGAGGAGCCGGCCCGCCTGTCCCGGGCCTCTCGTTCTCCATATTCCTGTCATTTTTTCGCCATTTTTCTTTTTTACTGTCTCTATTCTCGAAACGGTCTTTATCTCCACTATTGCCGTGTAGTTGCTCGAGAAAAGTGCATTCCTACGTCCGTCGCTTGCCTCCTTTTAGCGAACGGGCTAATTCTTTAGAAACGAGTGGATCGCGTTGTCGGATGCGATGGAAAGTCGTGGAGCGTCGTTAATAATGCACGGCGTTTTCCGCTGACCAACGTTCCAGTGAAATCGTTCTCGGATTCGAGAAAAGATTCGACCTCCGACGTCGTTGCCGACGATTTTTAGGTATCGTACGTCGCGTAGGCATCGAGAGCTATTCTCGTCTCCCCGTTTCTTACTCGTTGGAAATTTTACGTTTGCGCAGCACTGTAGCGGTGTAATCGCGCGCAATCGTATATCGACGGCGACGCACATCTAACGTGAAAAACATTGGTACGCAACAAATGTCACCTCGATGAGTGTAAATCTTCTCCGTATAGGTAGATTTACTCGTGTGTTTTAGCTCGACTAGTCCGAGGGTCGTACGACGCGTTCGAATAAAACGTTCGCTTTGAAATATTGCGCTGTAAACTCCTTAAGTGAGTAAATGCGAAAAATGGTCGTGAATTTGTATGCAGCGTTGGATAAAGCGTCTACGGTCTGGCTAAATTTTCAATAAGATCCGATAAATCTCGCATGCCTTCGTTTTTACAGACGACGCGAATAAACTATATAATTTTCATAGATTTCCGCAGCGCGTTGCCAGTTGCGTGATTTCGCGAATAGTTTTGGAATATCAAATGTCGCATTCGCGAACTACGCTAATCTCTGTGAAGCATTGAAAAGTAAACGAACCTCGGGTTTACTCGACCCGCGTACTACTTTTACCTCGATGTTTTAACGTGACTCGCGACAAGTTTTAAAGAATTTCCGTTACCGTTCTGAAAAGTAGTTGGAATTTTTCGCGAGGAAGTAATACCTTTCGTTGGATCACGCGTACTTGTTGGCGTACCAATCGTTCCCCTACAAATAATCGATCGTAGGTGAGTAAAGTGTAACGCTGGACCTTTAGGCTTTCCTTAGGCCACCGTTGGTCAACGAGTAAATTTTGTCTTTGTAACTTGGCGTAACTTTGCGTGCTCTTGCGCGCACGATATCAGAGGGGAAACGAACGTACGAGATATATCAATCGCGAAAGTCTAGCTAAAGAAATCGTTAGGTCGCTGTTCGTCTGCCTCGCAAAGAAAACGTAGCCCGAGATCGTTTTAATTGTCGACATGAACGATCGTAAGACGCAATTCCGATGAACGATCCGTTGCCCAAAAATGGAACGGAGTCCTCGGTGGTGCAAACGTATGCGGATAGTAAACTCACGATGGCATGCGTAATTACGTGGCCATTACGTGTGGAGTGCGTTCGGGTGCCGACGGAAAATAAACAACAGATACGAACGGGAGGAGGCAAGCAACGCGAGTACTCGTAGCTCTGGCAACTGGGTGGATGATGGACGGGGGTGGGGGGTCTCGATCTGTTTCATAATCACGCGCAATTAGGCTCTCGGGCTCGGATCGAGAGCGCAGGGAGAACAAAGGCAGTGGTAACTTTTGTGACGAGCTGTACGCAGCCGGCGCACATCCTAACCACGCCAGGGGATCGCAGCTCTTCCCCCGGCCCGAACCAACACTGGGGCGAGCGACTATATTTACACGCGCACCCCCGGAGTCCCGCTCTGGGTTCTCCTCGGAGCCAGGAAGGAGTGTCTCGCGTTACGCCCACCTCCTGCAGCACCGGTCGACTCCATCGAGGAACCGATAAATGTCGTTGAAAGCGACGAGGACGGCGAGGAAGGCGAGGAAGGCGAGGAACGCGCGCGAGAGCCTTGGTGGCACGGATGGCACGAGCGCGTTGCCAAAACTTGGAAGAAAAGGGCGCTTTTCGACCTCGCGTGTTCCGCTCCCAAGAGTGAAAACTACCGTTGGCTGAGCAAAGTCTACTTTGCGGCGAGGCCCTGGCGACGATGTTTTCGTTTGTCTTTGCACTTAAGGCGCCCGGGCGCCTGCGTTTTTTCCGTTGTTTTTGCGATTTACATTGGAATTATTGGATTAATGCGTCTAGATTAGCTCGCGCCGTCGACTCGGTAAAGTCTGTGCGCGGTCGATCGCGCGTACGCGCGAAGGGGGCGAGGAGGGGGATGGGACTGGGTACTTAACATTTCTTTATCGTTAGCGTTTGCCTCGTGCTTCGTGGTAATTGTTTTCACGCGGCAGGATTTTCTTTTTGATTTTCGCGCGTGTCGAGGCAGTGGCGCGAGTCATTCGTTGCGTGTCGTTAGCGATGAAACGATCCTTGGAAAACTGCCGAAGGCATTGGTGCTTCTTACGCCGAATTTGCAACGTAAAATACCCGAAGGATGCTTTTTTATCTCCGAGCTCGGCGATTGACTCGAATAAATAGTCGGCGAGAAAGCGCAATTCTAAAAAGAGAGGAGGACGAACCGAAAAAGCCTTAGGCGCGTGGCTTTGTATCGAGTGTATCGAAAGAAACTTACGGCAATTGTAAGGATAGTCGTTGAAAGTGCCAGTGTACGGAAACAGACCGTAGAAATTGAAACTTTCGCGTGGCTAGCAAAAGATAATAAAAGACAAACAATCGGGAAACCAATGTCATCGGAAAAGCAAAGCCAAAGTGGTTTTGGCTCTCCTCTCGATCAATGCTCGAAAGTCTGTCGATCTATGGCGCAGATCGATAGGCTGCACCGCCAGGGAAAACATTTAACGTCGTTGTGAGCAGCTTGCAATCGCCTCGCTGCAATCGATAATTAACGTTACATTCGAATAACCTCGCAGGTGCCATTAACGCCACGTACCCTTGGGTTGTCTCGACAATTAAAAGAATTGCCTTTTACTCCCGTAAGTACGCTCATTTTTATAACGAACTACATTCGTTGGCTTTGACGTTTAATAAAGATAATGGATAAATTATCTCTAGCCATTGGACACGGCTGCGATGTAAAACTTGTACACTTGGGCACTCTGATGCAACTGGCACGCGCCTGTCCGATATTTTATAAGCGTGAGACGATAAACTACCCATTTTACGGTATGCGTAAACGATCCAGTCGTGCTCTCGCAATTTCTTACGAGTAATTGTTTCAGCAGCTTTCCGAATACTCTCGGGTACACCCCTTACGCGTACTCACGAGGATAACGAGCGCACATCCCTGGAATTGTTTTACTTGGCTCGCTCGGTTCTCGAACGCTTTTAGATAAATGTCGAAGGTTACCGCGAGCAAAAGGTTACAGCGAGCAAAATTAGTTCCGTCGACTCGACCTTCGTCGATCAGCTCGAGCAGCAAAGTATGTGAGTACACTTGGCTTGCATCGACGAAAGGATCGGCACTCGTCGGAAAGGATGCCGACGCTGAGAGGAGGATCGACTCTTCGCGCACGGCGAAGAGTAACGAGTCCATAAAAGTCCGAATAACGAGAAAAACGTGATTTTAGCTTCGGGGATATTCGAGCGCGTATCACGCGTCATTTCACCGCGCGCTCGGACTCGCCCGTAGATGTGATCGAAAGTCACTCCGGATCCGGGCGCATCGGGGAACTTACTGCGAGGGTTAGTTACTCCAGGCCAATAAAAACTCTCCTTTTGGCTCCCCTCGCTGCTCCCCTCGCCTTATCTTTGACACTTCTATTTGTAGTTTAATTAAAACTTCTGCTACATGTTGCGCTTAATTAATAGGCAGTCGTAAGATATTGCATTTAAAATTCTCTGTGGTCTTTGGCTTTTAAGCTAAACTAGATATCGAGTAAACGTGTTGTATACTCTTGTTTTAAGAGCAGCTTATTGGCAAGTGCTGCGCCTTCCTTGCTTCATTTGACTTGGAATTTCTTATATCGCCCTCGTTATTCTTAAGGCGAACAGTACTTCGTGCTTAATAGTGCTCGAATTTTTTATAAACGCGTTGTTCCATAAACTGTTAATTCAATTACATTTTATTGTACAGAATGAGTTTAACCATTCGGAAGAATATTATAGAGATCTTTTTAATCCAACTGTTTCGTGCTGTTGGATTTAATGCAATTTATTCAGAACAATAGCATTTTCTTTCAATATAATTTAACAAATAACTCTCACTGCATACGCGTATACGTATACATACATATACATACATACATACATATATATATATATATATATATATGTATGTATGTATGTATGTTGTTAAACGAATGCTAAAAGAAACGTCTCACATTAAAAAGTTAGCTTTTTATTTAGAGCTTAAATATTTTTTCTATACAATCTCTCTCGATCTGTCTTCCTATATCTACACAATCGCAAGGATACCGTCCGGACTCTCCTTTTCATTTGATGTGTTTCGAAAAGAGAGAGAGAGAGAGAGAGAGAGAGAGAGAGAGAGAGAGAGAGAGAGAGCGAGAGTGAGAGTGAAAGAGAAGGAAAGAGACGAGTAGCAGCAGCTGTTCTCCGACGGTAATTCGTCTTTTTTCTCTTCCCCTTCTTTCGGCCTCCTTTTCGGTCACCACCCGCTTCTACTTTTTCCCTCTGCTTCTGCGCTTTTATGTCACTTCTTCATATCTTCTTTCTTTCCATATTTTTCAGAGAAAAAACTGGCGTATATAAACAAGCTTCGATGCTTTTCCGTAGAATTTTTTAAATTTTTTATTAAAGAAAGAAAGTACCAATCGAATATAATAGCGTAGAAGATCATTTTCAAATTATCGGTTGGCAATTTAATACGATGCATATCCTAATGCAAGTAGATAATCAAATGGAATTTCGACTGTTTAATGATGCCACTACAAGAATTCCTTTATCGTAAGCTTTCAAATGAATTTATTGGCCTACATTTATTACATATAAACCATTGAATTATACGAATTAATTGTACGGATGTACATGTTATTTTTATACGATTGTACATTATGTCGAGATATTCGCCGTATTGGTAACTAAGTTAATGCAGTTTCTGTGATTAAATAATGCTAAAAATTTAACGTTCAAGGATTTACGGTTATTACATAACGTAAAAAGTAATTTGCTGATAGTTGTTTTTGAAACGTTGCATGACTCCAGCAAATAACAAAACCGATATTTTAATAACTGAGCTCTGATTCTTTAATATTTGAATTTTCATCGCTCTTTGTATTGAAATGAGAAAAAAAAGAAAAATCGGATATTTTGCCGAAAAATTTTCAGGCTCAAAAATGTTCGTAAGAGTGGGGGGGGGCGGTATCTTTTAAGATAATGAAGATGCTTTGAGGTCGAGCCAAGCGAAGATTCTTTGTAAACTTTCATAGCCAGAGGACGAAACGAAGTTCGGTTATATTCTATTTTACGCGATGTATAACTGCTATCGTGTATTGTAAAAATTTACGTTCTCGCGCTATTTAAAATTGCGCATTTTCCTTCTTACAATTAGATCTAATGTGTGTCATAGATAAGTTCGTACCAGATGGAAAATCTCTTCCACGTACTTCGAAACGAGTTCGTTGTCTTTTTAGTTTAGTTTCGTCGTCTTACTCGCGTGTTACTGCTTCCTTCTCTTCGCTCTTATTCGTTACGTCATTCGCTCATCCATTTGCCCTTTTTTTCCTGCTCGATTTTCCTCCTCCTTCTTTCAATTACCTTTTCTAACTTTATCTCTACATTTTGTGGAGAGAGAAGGAATCTGGATTTTTGATTCGCTTGAGAAAAATGCCGGCTGAACAGGTCTTACAAATGTGACTTGGATAGACTACTGTCGATCTTCGCTTTCGCACAATCTCTGTTCATCGGAAAATCGTAAGATTCAATTAACATTTCAATCATTCAACGATGTTTTTTTCGTTTGCGTACACGAGCGAAGAGGCGCGGCTACTCATCGAAGAATCTCTGTTACGGACACACGCGCAAAACTGCTAATGAAACAACAAGTTAATTACGTTTGAGTAGTTGTTTGCGATGTTTTATTCGTTCCGTGTGAAAACACCCTAATGCATTTTCGATTTAAACGACTGCAATGAATTTGAAAATTGATGCTTAATTTAAAAAAAAATGAAAATGTTTTTATTCACCTTCTTTTTAATTTCATAGTCAACGTCAACGAATCAAGTTGTTATTTTAGCTGTTATTTAGGCTTAAACGCTGAGAATTAATTCATTCGATTATTCTCACTTAAAGGCATTTCTCGGGTTAAATAAAAATGTGCTTTACGCATATTACATAATTATGGACACCTTAACCCATATTCGGATTTTTTAAAACTTTCACGATAACTTCATGAACCACGTACGTTTAAGGCCATTTATAATTCCTTAAATAATGTACCTCAAATAAAAATTCAATACAAGCAAAATTAAACTAGTTGCTTACTCTTATCTTATTTACTGCGCGTATTAAAATTCTTGTGTATGAATTTTAATATTATCTCTTCATAATGACGTATTTCGTTGAAAAAATTAAGAATGTTTCGAGTATATATACTTTTATACATGGTTTTTGTTATCGGAGTACGGTATAAAACTATTTTCAAAAATCACTTTGTCATTATTATTCGTATTAGGCGTTCGAATAAAATTTGGGATTTAGTGATTTACGATTAGAATCTTGACAGAAAATTGATGAAACTGCGGCGTTACTTATCAGCCACGCAATATTTCAAATCGTTACAGAGTCACGGATACGGCAATACTTTGGTATTCGCAATTTTTTCACAAAAACTACCCTCAAAAATGTTCCATCCACTTTCTCCCGTTAATGTCCATCGCTTAATTTTCTTACTAAAGAGCCGAGGAGGTAAATATTTAGTGCACTGCAGTTATAAAAGAACGCAATAGTACTTTTAAGCGAAGTAAAAAATATATATTTTGATATATTTGCTCCACATCTAAATATAACGTTTGCAGCCGCAAAAATCTGTTTAATAAATAGTAGTGTACATATCTGGCAACGTAAAACGCTCATAAAAACACTCTATACGGGTTTCTCGTAAAATGTGCAGCTTGTACAACAGCCAAAGGGACGTTTTCTACTGAACATAGACCTTCGAGAAGGATCTAAAAATACGTATCAGCTGGTAATAAGTGTGTTATTGCTCTATCTCTGAAAGGGAGAGACACGAGGAGGGTAGAGAAGGTCTAGCGAACGCAGAAGGTATAAGATAAATCGAGTCTCGCCGAAAACCGCTTCTTTCGATTAGGTCACGTTACGAAGGAGCTGATTTCTCCCGATAGGGCTTCAAGAGTTCCCAGCATTAAATGGTGGCGATTCCTTTTTTATCACTCGAACGGCCCATCGTCGTCGTAGACGCCGAGGGTGACTTTCGAGGCGGTGATGAAGTTGCTTGTCAGTTGATGGACGTAGGAGAACGTGCAATACCGTGGTGAAATGTTACGGAAAGACAACAGGAAATTACCATCGTTTCTGTCATTCGATAACAGATTCGCTAGGATTCCCTTTGTTTCGTCCGTTATTGAATACTTGCGCTTACAAATTAAGAAAGTACTTCAACAACGTCAGTGTAGATCAAGCATTTTCCGCACGACATGGGACCTTATACCAAATAGCTTGGCGTTTCGATGAAAGTCATTATTTTATTTTACGATTCGACGTAGAAATTCGACGTAGAAAATTTTTTAACTTTTTGAATGGAGATCGCGAAATGTGGATTAACGCGTTGTCCTCGGTCCTTTGATCGGCGTTTAAACGCGTTCATGAGGTCGGAAGAAGCATTTTAAACTTTTCTCAGAAACCAAAGTACGTTGTCCTAATAAGGCTATAATTACCGAATCTCGTTTTCTTTTTAAACAGCGTAGACTATCATTTCAATACATCGGTAGAAAAATCTTTGAATAGCGCGCAGCGACGATGTAAATAAGTTTGGTGCTAACTAAGGCAACTGACACTTTTCTTTTTATCCTTTGAGTTCTCGGATCAGAAGAAGCTTTGGCAGGTGGAACGAGTTTCGTGCGATGCGTTACATTTGCATTAGATGCGAGGGTATGTAGGCATCCCTTGCGAGATGCCGCAAGGGATAATAGAGTAAAGGTAAAAATTGCGAGATGAATCGACAGAATGAGGGAAATGATTCTCCGTTCTTGTGCGTTTGAAAAGGACAAAATGGAAAAAAGAATGGGCGCCGGTATTGTTGCATTGGAAGGGGCAGCAACGAGCCTTCCAACATTTCCAGAATCTAACTACCATTTTTCATATTTCACGCACATTGTTTTCTTCTTCATTATTTTACTTCTTTCTTCTTGATAGAAAGTGTTATTTATGAACACTAGCCCTTTTCTCGTCCTCCGCTCGTGGTCATCTTTACCTTTGTATTTGATCATGACGCTTGATGTACGTCGTATGTTGCGTCGGGAACTGCTTTTACTCGAATTAGTTGCGCGCCCTAAAGGTACTTTTTAAAAGATCTTAACAACCGTTTGCACAGGATTTATCCGAACGAATTAGCGAATTACAAGCGACAAGCTGCAATCAAGTCACATCAAACGGTCGGCGTTTAAATATGTTTGCAATCGGACGAATCAAAGGAATTAATTTATCCAGCCGAAAATGAATTAGCACATGAAAGTACGGTAAAATCAAGTAAAACTTGATTTTACCGTATTTTAAAACTTGATCGAAATTATAGTAAATATGGGCGAGACGAGTTTCTTTTATCGTTCGAGTACGAGTTTGAATCGAAAAAGAATCGAAGCCAAACTTGAATACAAATATTGGCGTTGACCGGGAATCTAACTTAAACGTATGCGACGGTAGGCATCGCTGCTATGATCGTAAAGTGCAAAGTGCAAAGTGCAAAGTACAAATCAGATTGTTAACGAATGTAAACGGATTTTCAGAAATCAGTTCTGTTAAAGCCTAGTCACAATAATTACGCCATTACCTCCACAAGTCCAACGATTTCGACGTTTTAATTTGCGCGTTCAAAAATTTTCTCTGAGACGTGTACACCCGAGATTACACGGCCAGTCGCCGAGTATAATGAAAGATCGCGAAAGAAACCGATGTAGCATCCACGCATCCACCGGGGATTTTGTTTCATCGCTGCGCATCGATATCATCTACAAGTGGAAGAGCAAAATGACGACGATAAAACGATGTACAGTGTAACGTATACCCGCATTACGCGCGAACGGTCAACTTTTATCGATGCGCCGTGTTACGTCATTCCGTTCAAGGGCCGCTGAAAATCTATACGTAATAATAATAAATACTCGTAGGCGCTTCCTTGCGCGGCACTTCGATATTCGCAATATCACAAACGCTTCTCTTTCGCAACCGCAGTTTGTTTAGCGGCGACACTCTTGAAATGTTTATCACCGCGTGACACCGCCGAGTACTACTAGTACTAATGGAAACGCGACAATTGTGCCCGTGAGATTGTTAAGCGAAATGTCATTGCCGCCGTCTCTTACGCGTTTATAATAAACGTGCGTCTTATTTAAAGCTCAGGCGTAAAGGCGTCGGCGGCAGCCTCAAAGAGAGACTCGTTGTTCTACCTTTTCTTTCCCCGACGGAATCGCGTTCCACCTCGTGGTGCTCACCATCCCAAAAGTTCCCGGTGATGAGATAGGAGCCGATTACGAGGCCGCGGGCGTCTTAAACGGCGCCAGACGATCGCGCGCGCTTTCACGGACAATTATGCTCAGGGCGTCGAGTCCACGCCGATTCGTTAATTAATGCTAACGAGGCGCGCCGGCGACAGCGCAACAGTTGCGCGCGTGCGTGCGTGCGTGCGTGCGTGCGTGCGTGCGTCTATTATTACGCGCGCGCGCGCGCGAGAGAGAGAGAGAGAGAGAGAGAGAGGAGCGTTTGAGTCATTGGCCTTTACCGTGAGCAATTTCTTCTTTCGCCTTTCCGAGTCGCCGAACGAGTCCGACAACGAGTCCCACGCGAGTCGGATCGTCGCGCTCACGCGCGTTTCCTCCGAACGTGGAAAGTGCTTTATTACGTGGACTTTAGACTCGTAAGATTATGCGCCGCGAGTTTCAGGATAGAACGCGAAAGTTTTTATTCACACGGGAGTCGTGCGTTTTGCTCGTTGTTCAACTTTTGATTGTCAAAACGATTTATTGCGCTTTAGAGTACTTGGGTTGGTACGTTTGACTTGAAGATCGTATTGGAATTAAATAAACTGATATATATATATATATACACATAAGTGGTCTGTAGGTGGTATTAGGTATCGTCATTGGATTAGAATCATTTTCTTGTTACTCTTGCGTAGGCAAAATAACGTATAAATTAATTCCTTTATTTTCATCAAGGCCGAGTGTATTTTTTTATTGTACACTTACGGGCGCGAGCATTATATTAAAAGGCAATAAAAGAAATGTATCGTATTTTAAATGACACTCGCGTGTAAATGACACTCGCGCATAATAAATGAGTGTATCAGGCGTTAACTTGACTCGTTTATTCTGCCTATATATTCTTTATTTTTAATAGTAGGCAAATAATATCGACAAACTTGAAACTGAAAATGAACAAGTCGCATGGAAAATTAACATAAACAGCAGAGCATATTTACATAAATATTCTTTTCGCGAGATTAAAAATCAACGCGAGAAAAACAATCTGTGTCTTGTTTAAGAGAAGGCAGAAAACAAAACGAAAATAAAATCCATTAGTTTGCAGACTTTATATTCGTGTAAAAACCCGGCAAATAGTATAAATAAGCAAATAATCTTTCTTGAAAGCTAGAAACTCGGAGCTTAATACACACTGGATGGGTATCGTGGTGAATCGGTGGATATGGAAGGTACAAGTTTGTTCTTGGAGTCTTGTCAGTTCTCTCTCTCTCTCTCTCTCTCTCTCTCTCTCTCTCCCCCCCTCCCTCGCTCCTTTACAGGGCTAAGCAGATAAAGTAGTCCGAGATCCCACGGGCTCTTTCTTTGAATTCGCTCTTCGTTCTTCCATCTCCATAATTAAGGATAAGAACGAACGGGAGGCGGCGGAAACGTCATTGGCTCCGGGACGCTTGGAATTTGTCGAGACGAAGAGACATCCTTGCATATAATTTGCGCAGTACCGCGCCCGTACCGTTGCCCCTAACGCATAGTTTCGTTTGCCGCTGGCTTCGCAACCGAGAATACGACGAAATTTTCCCGATCTCGTACACGTTTTCCTTCTTGACGAAAGTGGAAACGACGTTGCCTTTATGGTTAAGTGGCAATGCCGATGCTTCCGTGGGAATTTAGTTTTATCGGCTTGCATGCTCTATTGACTCGCTAAGATATTTCAGAGATAAAAGCAGATAAATTATTCTCCAGATATATTATCTCGAAGAATGCATAGTGATTTCTTTGAAAGTGTAACGTTGAATATTCAACGACCGCCATAAGTATAGAAAGATGTAGGACTAATTATTACCGGATGGTTATTTCGAGAGTACGTAATAATAATACACGACAATGTGTTCATTATGTGCATAGCAATGGTGTCAGGAATGAGTAACTTACCGACATTGAAAGTAATTTTTATAATTAGTATAGTTTAGCAAAACTTGGGTCGATTCTGTTTCGGTGACGTTTACGCAAAGACATTGAATACGAAGGAAAGATTGCAGACTTCGTTTCGCAAACTTACTTTTACCAAAAATAATACCTTCTTGTCCAGTGTCTCTGACCGTCGTTGACTTTATGAACAGAGAAGAGCTTTCTCGCGGTATGAAACCCAATCTTTAATAATTCAACGCGAATGCACGAGTTTACTTATAAAACGAAAATTCTCCTCCAGGCGTATTTTTCCACGCAACGCGGAAATTCTTGATAAAGACAAATGTTCCTCGTTCTTGCAAACTCCTTCAAAGGGAGTTGCACTCGGTTTATTTCACGGGCTCAAAAGCCTTATTGACCCAAGTCTAAGGATATTTTGCGATCCTCTTTCTTTTATTTTTTATCCCACAACGGGGCGAAAGGGGTAAAAGGCATTCCGAGTGCTTTAGGCGAGGGTCCGGACTAGTGCTCGGGTCTTACGCGCGATTAACGCGGGAATATTTAAATCATTTGTTTTGTGAGTCTTTCGATGTTGTCGCTCCCCGAATTTAACTTTAAGTCACTCAATGCTGACGCAGTGAGAAGAAGCTCGAAGGGCAGGAGAGAGTTGGCCAAACTAATTTCCTTGTTTGGAAACTTGAAAAATGTTTGGCTTGCGTTGTTATCCGGGTACACGTTCTTTTGCGCGTGGAAGATGAAGTCTGCTTTGAACTGCAATGAATCACGTCGGAGAAAATTTGGAATCTTCGAAATAGTATCGTTACGTTGATTCTTATTAAGTACGGTGGTTAGTTTGCTAATTATTATTTTAAAATTCGGCAAAAGTTAACCTCTAAAATTCTGAAAAAGTGATGAGAGGGTCCAGAAGCGATTCACTCTTTATTGCTTTCGTAAGCTTTTTAGCAATTCAATTTGGTATTACCAATTAAGCATTCGAATATTTACGGGAATGAATGTCCTCGTTAGGAATGACCGATAAGCCTGAATTTTAGCAAATTTTACGAAAGTTAATATTAATAAAAGGAAATGAGAGATCGGGCAAGGGAGCTGAAGCAAGGGAATTGAGAGAACGATTTAGAAGTCCATAGCGGTAAGTTTAAAAACTTTGGAAGCGCCGTTACCGCTCTCATTTATATTCAGAAGTGCGCCGACTTTTTGTTTTTATTCTCGTGTTAGCATATGAACGAACATAGACTCGACGGCTTTCGACTCCCGGGAATGGAGTTTTGAATAAAAGCTGCATCGATTTACGGCCTGCTTATACGATGCACTAGAGAAGCATTATAAGAGCGCCGAGATGTTTATTGTACGTAATGCGCGTAATATTGTCTTTCTTTGAAACGTTGTACGAAATCCCATCTCTTTCGAGCTGTTACACAGCTTGATACAGCGATGCTAACGAATACAGCGAGTACAGAATTTTAAAGGTTGCAAATTATCGTTGGCTCGAATAAACTCTGCAAAATGTTGGCAGGATCGACAAACAAGAGGGTATTTAGTTGTGCGAGGCTTTGTTTTCTAAATGCAATATTTTGGAGACTCGATTGCTCGTTTAGCGCAAACTTGGCTGTACCTTTTCTCGTGCCTCTTCGCTTTATTAACCTTCGAGCGGGGGAGGCATTTGATATTAAAACCGAAATTTCCAAGCACTTTTCCGTCGGCGTAAAAGGTCGTAAAGCTAAGTGCGCGACGAGTTCATCCAAGCATTAGAAGTCTAATGCTGGAAAAAGTAGTGCTTCCGTCGGGCACTTGGATGACGCGTAACTGCCTCCGCACCCGAATAACTTTCGAAAAGCAAAAAGCCACCCGAGCAGGTTGAATTCGTTAGCGCGGACTAATAGAGCGATGGCTAAGGGCGGAACTGACGTCAGAGCTCTCCAGCCTTCGCCTGGATGCCGGAGCCGATGCAGGATGGCGGCGCGTGCGCTCTAACGGTTGTGCACACTCGCCGAAAGTGAGTTTACCTTCACGCATCGCCGATCACCCCTTAGCCCAGGACGCGATGCGCTTAGTGCATTGCACTCGCCTCTTGCAAGTGTTGGGCGCGCGGGTGCTGCAATGCTTTATTTTCACATTCCTAGGCGGCGACGTGGCTAGGATTTCGAAACTTGTTCGCGAATGTTTACTCGGGAACTCGCTTTGCCCCCTTTGCCCCGAGTGTTACTTGCATTTCCTCCGCTTCTTCCAACACTCGAGGTATAATTTATTTTTGACTTTCGCCGTAAGTTTATTACAACTTTTAGAATTTGCGTACCGTTACCCCGGTGAGTGTGTCCGTAACGGCATTTTAAACAAACACGCACTTCCAGCTTTAAAGTATGCCTTAGATATTGCAGCTATCATTTGCGATATCTTTGAATGTCGTCACCTTTCGTCGACTTATTACGCTTTTCGTTTACGACTGACGCGACTGTTTTATCATGAAAATAGATACGAGGGCGCGAACGTAAGACATTCGTGTCATCGATTCGATACGGCGACACCTGCAAGTAGTTAGTACGTACTCTACTACCTGCTAACCTCGTAATTACCAATCGTCGTGCTGAATTTGCGATTGTTAATTTGTACCGTTAATCGTGGAAAAGGTGGGCGTGATTTCCAAAGCTATTTGTATCAAAACTTTGATACAAATACAATTTCATCCATAATTCCCAGCGCGAGTCTCACAAGCATCGCGAAGCACTGGTACAAAACTCATTTATCCGATCGGTTCCTCGAATGAAGAGTGTTTAGGAAATTTTGAAATTTGATTTAGCTTGGTCTTGCTGGATTGTCGCCAAAATGTCTGCGCTTCGTTCGCGCTGAATCCTTCGTTCGGTCTATCTGTAAATGTATACAATGGTAAACCGATAAAATAAATGCGATAGTCGTCGAGTAAAATAATCCGAAGATCTACGTCTGTATGGATTACCCTGACTGGGGTTTGCTTGAAAACGAGCCAATTTTATTTTTGAACATCTATTTTGCTCACAAATTAAAAATAATTTAGCGCTTCACCCCGTTGCTTTAACTTGCACTCATTAGCGGGGCATAAAAAAGTATTAGGCCGGTTTTCCTATCGTCCGAAAACCGAAAATTCGAATTGCTCGAATTTATAGAAGCGCACATATCGCAGTTGCTCGAGGAAGAAACAGAAGTACCATCGCGATTTATTAGAAAGTTGCACAGATTGTTCCCACATTATCAAGGTTAACGCTTGAAGAGTTTTAAAAGTCCGAGAGCAACAACTGCGCACTCGACCGTAAAATAAAAAAAGAGACGTTAAGCTAACAACCGGCGCTTGATAATTAGATCCAAGATAAAACTTACTTTCCAATGGCTCGAGCAATGGCTTATTTATCGAAATATTTATATTCGGCGACTGACGATTCGCAACCGCTCGTTTCGCGATCGAATACAACAAGCGATTGTAAATATCTTATTCAGAGCCATTCAATAGCCCCGCCGACAATTATGCATTATGAATATTCCTAGGGCCTCCAACGACAATACATTCAAAAGAAAAAGTTGTTAGAATGCGCCGAGCTTCTCAAAGGGAAACCCAACTTAAGCATCCCCCAACGTATTCAACGCTCCGAATTATTTGCTTTCGTAAAAACGAAAGGAGAGGCACAGCCAAACTCGAGTGCTATCGTCGCTGGTGATCGCGCGTTACAAGGGCGCGCTCTTGGAATATCCTTAAATAGCTGAAAGGAAGAGCGTGTGCGCGACGATCGACGAGTACAGCGAGCGGAGCCTTCGGACAGGTAACACAGGACCTACTCCGAGGATTCTTCGTTCGACGGAGTCGAGCGCGCAAAGGCAACTCCGCGGCAACTCCGCGGCAACTCCGCGGCAACTCCAGCGGCATCTCTCACAGTGTTTCCCTTTAATCGATAAATTCCGTTCGCGCTCCGACGAACGTCGCCGAGTCCATTTGTCGCCTGTTCCGCGAGACGGAGAGACGAATACTCGCATATTTATATTGTACGTGGAAAATATCGCGCTCGCGCCACGCTTAATTTCATCGAAGATTTATTTCCCGTACGGCGCTTTCGGACGAGGACGAATCGAAGGCTGTTAACGCTTACGCCATTGTCAAATTATTCGAATCCAACGTAGGAAAGCGGTTCATTTGTCGTTAAGACGCTCCGTGGAAGCGTTCGCATCGAAGGACAAATTTTTCAACTTTCGCTGGATCTCTGGCTTTGGAACTTTGGCTTAAACCGAGTTTAAATGAACTATTATTTTGGAGTTTCTAATGGATATTCGCATTCTAGGGATTTGGTATTGTGAGAGGAACAAAGGAATCCCAGCGCCCTTGTGCGGGTCCGTATTTTCAATACAAATTGTCAAATGTAGCGAGGCTTCGCTTATTAATGAAGAAATGTGTCTGTTATGGGGAACTGGTAGAGTTATTGAACGCAGGAGTAGCTTGAAATTTTGTTCTCGTGCGACGACTTAAACGAACTTTTAAAGCTTGAAAACCGCTCGAAACCGCTCGAAACCGCTCGAAACCGCTCGAAAAGTTCAAGCTCCACGTCGCGTTCCCACGAGATACGACAAAATATAATCGTCGATCGATTGGTGGTCGTATTCGATGGTCGCGCGAACGCTAAACTGGACCTTCGTCGCTGGATTAGCATTCCGAGCGACACGCAACTTTAGCATAATAAAACGACGAAAAGTGAATTGGCAATGCGAGAAATCTCGAGTCCGCACTTTCCTCAGACGAGTCTTTGTCACCGCTGGATTCTCGCGATTGTTATATTCTCCGTGTACGACCTGCCGGTACATTCGATACTTCTCGGGACAATGGCAACTTTTGCACCTTCCTATGCCCACCAACTAGAAATCCCACACGAGAAAAATACCGGAGGGTCGCGCACGTGCCTCCCCGATATACCCGTTTCCCTGACAAACTCGTTCTTAACGGAATTTCAGACAAGGTTAGGCTTTCAAAAGGGAGGATGAACGTGGCTCGCGCTCCGTTCCTTTTTCGCTTCCCGACCGAGCGAGAGTTCCGCGGGACCCTCCTGCACTCGACAAAATACGCGCGTACGTCGAGGTGAACTTTGTCCCGTGCGACGAATTTTGGAAAAGCCGAAGCAATACTTTCGTTAAAGAGCCACTTTACGACGTATTTTATTCACCTCTCCATATCCATATACATGACTCTTTGTGCAATATGCCTATAAATGTGGGATTTTTCAAGACATTCCGACCATTTTTCAAATCTTTCTGTCAAACGACACGTCTGAAACAGTCTTGAGAAACTGCTTGTAGAGTTGCTTGTAGAGAAACTGCCAGTCGTTGGATTTTCGAAAAGAGAAACTATAAGCGGAATATTCTTATGCTGCGTACCTGTTCGAATAATTGCGATTTCACGTTGAAATCCTTCGGTGGTATCGATTATTTTTGTAGGTAGCGCAGAGAAGTGGTAAAATAGCGATTACCGTCGTAAATCTTCTATTTATTACGCATTCGCCACTTTGCATTACCGAGTTGAAAACGCATTTTCACGCGATATCTCGTATCGGTACTTTTACAAATAACAAAGCCCATTGGAATTTAAGCATAAAGAAATCTAAGCATTAGGCTGCTTTTATTTTCGTCTCCTATTTTCATCTTGCCTCGGCATCCCCTGCTTGAAAACCGGTGCAGGGGTAAATTATAATGGACACGCGCTTGCGGACAGGAAGTCGAGGAGCAAAAGTGCCGTCAATCGGAATCATTTGGGAGTGGATGCGAGGCGTCGCACCGACGAGACTCATACGTGCACGCGAATCGATTTACCGCGACTCGGGGAATTAAAAAATTCTCGCTTGAATACGTAAATGCGATGAAGAATTTCTGGGAACTGATTTGCGCGTTATTACGTTTTCACTCGTTATTAAACGGTCGTTGGCTCTGCTCGAACGAGCCCTTTAAAAATGGAGTGGTCAAAGGAAGGCTCTCTAGGAAAGTTAAATTTCCTTCGCGATCTAACTGTTATCTAACGATTATCATTGTCGAGGTGTGCGCATGATGCGTCTTTATGTTTCCAAAGAGACGGTATTTACAAGATTCATCGTCTCTCATCAATTTCGGTTGATCAATTCGGTTGAAAAAGTAGTCTACTGTTGAATCGTCACGCGCACGTTAGCCGATGTGCAAAATGATAAAAATCTTAATACCTTGTTACGCATCACGATCACGGATAATGTCGGTGCACATATAACGAAATATTCATGCAAAATTCAAAAAGGTTCGCGTTACATTGATAAATTTACTCTACGACAGTGGGAATGTTTGTATCGCAGAGCTCTCGACTCCTTTAAGATGATTATACATAATTAGCAGGAAGTTTAATAGCAGCTACGTTATTGATTAAAATTTTAGCTAATGCGCACCTTATTGTACCCGTACATGTAGTTAATTTACAGGTGCTTCTGTCAAGCTAATATTATAAAATTGCAAATGCTAAAAGATGATTAGAAATGAAAGATGAGGCAGAATATCCTTTTTACGGCGAAAGTCTTTAAAGTTTAATCCGAAGTGGAATTGCACGCTTTAAAAAGATAAATACCAAAAGAAGAATCACTATTTTGACAATGAAAGGCGGCATTTACGAACACCCGTTTTAATGAGTTTTTTTTTTTTTTTTTTATTATGTATCTTCGTGTCTTCTCGATCGTGCATCGTAACGTAATATATATATATATATATATATATATCATGCAATTGTCAAATAGCATCAATCTTGTAAAATTCTTGTCGAAAACTCAACGCACTCCTAACGAATTTGGCTGCAGCTGATTTTCTAGAAACTTTCGCAAATTATTGCTTCGTCTAGGGTATCGATCGCGATCCGCTTATAAAAAGACAGCGCGGTAATTTTTTTTTAAGGGCTCGCAAAAGAACGAGAACACGCGCTATCATTCCCAGGTCGACCGAAGGGAATCGGGCGGCCGAGTTAAGCGCAAGAAGGGACCGAACCTGCGAAGAAATTCGGAAGCCGTCTTGCTCGTTACGTCTAATTAATTTTCCCCCTCTTCGGCTGCTACGTTACGTCACGTGCCCGCGAATGCCGAGCCGTTTCGGCATGTAATTTCTACTAGCGCCACCCCCCACGTTCACCCTCTCTCGCCCTCGTCTCTCCCCGTCGCTCCCCGTCGCTCACCGTGACCCGAGTGCGAACGCTATAAATATCGGCCCGGCAACAAACGCGGCAAAATCCCTTACCCGGTTCTCCCGGAAGCGACGACTCGGTTCAATTTTCGCCGGTCGATCATTAGTCTCGAGGCGCTGATCGTAGGTCGTCGCGGGCTCGCCAATTTCGCGCAGAACTCGAGTACTTTCTTGTGTGTTTGCCAATGACCGATTGCTCTTGAGTGACGCGCCCTCGTCCGGCTAAACTTGGAAGGCGATTGTCCGACCGAAGCTCGGAGTTGGTTTTTCTTTTTCTTATTTCTTTTTTTTTTCCGTCGCCAAATCTTTTTCGCTTCTCAAATAAATTTCTCGAGCGCGATAATAGTCAGCGATCGATTTCGAAGCGACCGATAGAAAGCAAAGGATGCTTGAATAGCAATGATCCCTTGATTTTCATGCGCTTTTATAATTGGGATACCAATCATTGGCACTTGTTAATGCGTATCAACAGATGGTTTTCCTGATAAACCCTGAAATATGAGAAGAGGATAACATAAGGTATGATTGTTTAATGATTATCTGAGTTTTTCACGTCTTTATTAGTATAATAACAATATCCTAGTATCTCTGGACAATTCAGAACAATCTTCCAATCAATCATAATATCATGTCTACGTGCGCACACGTGCACGTACATATGCACGTGTATGCATGTATACGTGTGCATATATACTTATATAAGCGAATATGTTATCTGGCTACGATTAAAATTATCGAGCAAATAGAAAAGAATTCTCATGCTTGATCGATCGCTTAACGTGCATGTGTATTTCTATTTTTGACTATTTCTGTCGCTTTTCATTAGAAGCAAAGCTTGCATACAGTCATTATTTCAAGTGAACACTTTTATTAAAAAAATAATGCAACGAA
This sequence comes from Wiebesia pumilae, assembly GCA_018907045.1. Lineage (NCBI taxonomy): Eukaryota > Metazoa > Arthropoda > Insecta > Hymenoptera > Agaonidae > Wiebesia > Wiebesia pumilae. The sequence continues at coordinate 8,313,031 of JACCHZ010000127.1, forward strand.
GGTGGAGCTTCACTCGACCTCCGATGACCTACGATTCGATGTAGCATCAAAATAATAGATATTTTTATGCGAGAAAGCGAGCTGACTATTTGCATTAAAGTTCAATCATTGTGAAAACATTGAATAATATCAGTATTGAGTATTCGAGACAGATTACATCTTTCTTGTTCTTATTTGGTTGAAAACTGATTTCTCGAGATTAAATTGCTCTCATATCGTACGTTAAAATCAATTTCATTCTACTACGAAATGTAAATGGTAAAACGTTCAACCATTAGTTTTTACTTAAGCAAAACTTCCTTCTTATCTTTCTTCGTTGTATCGTCCATACCATTTGAAACTAATGGGCAAAATAAAATATATAAATTGTATCTGCAATATCTGTGAATTTATGAGAATTTTCAGTACAGGACACTTGTAATAAACTTTTTGTAAACGTCTGGTTTACGTAATTCTTTCACAATTTCGTGAATAGCATGTGCTTTTCACATAATATATGTATTTAACGATTTTGGAAACCTATTTGCACTAAATTAGATACGTTTATGTCAATATTGAGAAAATAGTGTAATTTATATGGCTCGCATATTCCGAAAGGATGAATGAGTTCCACTTCGTTGGCGCTATTTTATCACGCAAAGTATTTATGCATAGAAAAGCGGTAAGAAATACGAGGTTGGCAATGACGAAACTTGAAATTTGATGATTTTTGCAAAAATAACGAGGACAACTTCTTTCAATAAACTGTCTGTATTTTCAATTTTACAAGAATCCATTGCGCGTTGTTACTTATTCTTTTTGAACACGCTTGAAAGAATGCAAAATTTAATCAAAGGGTTTCTATCAACAATTTAACATTAAAATAGATTCCCTCGAAAGATTAAGCGCGTAAGAGCAAATAAGTATGTAAAAAATGGCAATATAACTTTAGTAAAATACAATTTACATAATAACTTGATTATGCACATAATTAACGCACTGTTTTTCTTTCTGTTACAGGTAAAGCTTTTCATCTACATATACAAAATAACAACCGATACAGATTCTTCAAAGATATACTTTATTTTTGTTTAGTAATGTATGGAAAAAGTTCTATTATTTTAGTATTTCGGTACAAGGTTTTATGTGCGCGTACAAAATCTTTTCATTTTATTAAGTTGTGAACGTTTCAAAAATTTTACACGTACATATACTTTTGAAACGTCATACACAATTAAGTATTATTAATTTTTAGTCATATGTTACCAAATGTTTAATTTACAAAATTAAGTAGACGTGCTTATTTTATTATTACCATATGTTACTGTCGGCTCACTCATGCCAGTGTAACTCAAATGCAATATATATATTGACCATTTTGGAGTATATATCTACTTAATTTTGTCATAAACTTGTACTCATTATGAAGGAAATTACTAATATTCGTTTAATTGTGAGTTGCAAGGACAGTGTATCAGCTGCTGATCACAGATTTTATCCAGACTGCGTATGCTTCTATGGACCAACAGATGAAATCGGTTTTTTGCTGTGTGAATTGCTGGATCTTCGGCCACAAGGCGATGGCTATATAATTAACAATGTTCATAATTATAAATAGAAAGTTTGCGCGTAAGCTCATTAAGTTATTTTCAAATTAAAGGTAAAATAATAAATCCTCGAAAAATAAAACGTAACCAGAGAATATAGATCATGCACTCGATGTATGTAGCCACACGAATTTCTTTTAGTTTTGTAAAATATAAAAAATTTGTTAACGAATTTAAAATATATTCTTTCAAATTGCAGAGCACATTAATGATAAAAACAAGGGACGATCGTTTATATTCTCGTTTCCTTTGCAATTTCAAAACTTCTAGCTTTCGAGTTATTCACGCTCGTATATCTTAGGCAAATGTTCTATCACGATATATCTAACACGAATAGCAATAATCTTGAGTACGAAGGTCCAGTAGATCAAACGTCGAATCACAGGTTTTATTTTTTTGCCTATAGAGGTATTTGTGGCCTGGACAAGATCGGAGCTTGACATCTGAGATATTTTCTTCGTAAGTATACAGCAGCGATCTTTCTCTATAAAATTTTATCGCGCTTGACTTTACTGCAGCGAGCTTCTACAAAGAAATTGTAGGTAAAATCATTCTCGTGCTTAATTTACTTTCTTTTTCCTTTAATAACGCGCCAAAGGTTTGTACAGTTGTGTAGTAAAGCGCTTCGTGCAATCTCTCTCCCCGTCTACTTAGCGAATATTCCGCTATTAATTAATTTATACCACAGATTGTTTTCAAGATATATTGGCTTTCTAAAGACATCCATACTTTCCCGATGGAGCTATAATTATAAAAGTTGATGACAAGTAATCGCTTCATTTCGTCGTTCCAATGGCAAATCCTTTAAAACTGTCTGCTTTAATAATAGTGTAAAATACATTGCCGCGTATAGATCATTAAAAGAAACTAACAACCAAACGCAACATCCGAGTAACGGGTAGCTATTTATATATTACACCAATTGGAGAACAGTGTTTTATACGCGAGTTTGATCCGTTAGATAAATATTTATCAGCAGCCTAATGTTCACGATGTGTCGTATAAAGGAGTCGTTCCCTCCTCATTCCTGTATCCAGAAGTCGAGCATAACCTTACCTTTGCATAAGCTAGGGCATAACCCAGAACCCGGAAAAGCGAGCCTAGGAAAACGAGCAGACAAACGGACAAACGGACAAACGGACAAACGGACAAACGGACAAACGGACAAACGACAGACGCGTCGTTTGTCAGCCGATGTCGCGGTATTTATAGGTCACGCGTCGTCCACTTCCGACGAAATAACCTTTCCCGTCGGGTGGTTCGCTCTTTAACGTCGCTCCTTACCACAAGGCAACCCGTACTCCCCACGCGCCACCCGCGAGTCAATGAAACGTTGTTCTCCCCTCGTACAAGAGTCGCGAAAGTCGAATTACGAGGGGATGCACGGAGAGATGGACTTTCGAAGTCGTGTGGAACGCACGAAGGGAAGAATAAGTATATCGATGCGTGAGCGCCCGGGGGATGAAAAGTTGGATAACTTTTATTCGTTCGTTCCGAGCTTTCCAGGGTCACTGCAGTTCGCGTCGTTGAAACATCGAGACGAGCCCTAGACGGAAGCCGCGGGTGAGCTCCACTTTAAACACACACAAGCGCCTTCTCCTGCGAGTCATGGAATTTCGAATATTTTTCGGCTGGTATACGTGGTATATATGGTGTAATAAGGATCGGAGGCCCACAGGTGCCGCGCTTTTTCGTGGATAACCGGGGGCGAGCGGACGGGAGACCGGAGTCGCTTTGATTTACTCGGGCGGTGGAAGCGGTGGCCGGCGTTTGACGTCCCCTTGAAGGGTCGTGCGCTTAAAACTGCCAGAGCCGAGCGCTCGCAATAGAAGGGCTGTGATGATGAAACCGGAGGCTCTAGCGCCGCATTCCCGCCGCTTACACAAGTACGGAAAGGAAAATAATGTGAAAGCAAGCGGACTTTCGCAGCTCTCGCTTTAGCTTCCATTTTTCTTTTTGCGACAATGCCTGCGAGTCTGATCCGGTACGCGCCGATGACCCTTGCCCCAAGGGGCTACCTTCCTCCTTCCAAAACTGCCCACCTCTCGACGAAAAAAGAGACGCCCACCCCTTAGTCACATGACTGATTGGCGGCGGTGCGGACCCTCTTCGAGTTTTCCGGTTCGAGTACGCGCCCGTTTTATTTACTCCCGCTCCTCGATGCCTTTGCCTTTCCTTCTCTTTTCCTTCCCTTTTCCGTCCCTTCTCCTTCCCTTCTCCTTCCCTTCTCCGTCTCTTTTCCTTTTGATTTATAGGAGAGCGCCCGCGGAAAAGAGGAATTCATTTTGAGCCCCGCGAGACTTTTCCTCCTGCGTACGTAAATCATGGCAGTTGCGATGAGAGTTAAGAACTATTGGCTACGCGGGTCACGAACTCCGCGTATTTGCTCTCGGTGGCACTTACGATTCACGGCTCTAGTCTTACGTTGTGGTTCCTCTTAACGGAGTGAAGGAACACCTTGCAATTTTCTTAGATCTATCCTTCAGCGGCACCATCAGCTATCGCACAACTACGCGCGCGAGAGTCTCTTCCATTATTAATGCTCAGCCCGTCGTTTACCGCGTCGCTTATTCATTAATCTCGCGACACTGAGAGATTTCCGAGAAAAACTTTACGGCACACTGACCTGACATTCAAATGTGCAGCAATGCCTTCAGTCTTGCGTAATTATTGCGTATTGCCAAGCACTCGCGGTACAAAAGAGTAATTTCAATTTCATCGTTTCTAATGCTTGAAAAGTGTTGACGTTTACCCTACGCACGAAGGATGTAATATTTTCAAAACTTTTGTTTTGAATTTTCACCTGCTACTTAAATGCAAACCTTATTTACTGCCAGGCATATTTTTCTTTCGAATACACTTATTTATATATATATATATTGTGCTCTGCACCCCCGTATTAGTTGATTTATAGTAGCCATAAGAGTCACGGGACAAGGAAATTCATTTGACCGTAATACGATATATTCTTTTATGTATAGGATGATAATAGTCTTGTTAAAGCTAAATGACGTGCGAGTTAAATTTGAAATAGTTAGACAGATGTTCGAACGTACCTCTAATACTTAGTCGATCTCCGTATTAATGTCATTATAATTCGTATGGCAACGCAATGTGTTTGTAACAATGTTTTAACGTTATTTAACAAAAATTCCAAAGATTGATGTTATTCTTTCCGAATTAAAAAATCGTTTTCAGTAGGCTTTTCGTTATCAAGTGATTTAAACGCTGATCTTAACTTCAAAGAAAACGTACTTGCTTCAATTGTCAAATTTTATTAATCCTTGTAAAGCAAAGATTAGCAAAACTAGAAAGTCAAAGATGCCAATGATGCATTCTGAACTCGTTAACGCGGTGCTTCGGGAGAAATGAACTTGTCGACTTACAATACACGTACGTAACGAGGAAAGAATTGGTTTATCCTCGGGCTTCTTCGTTATTTTGCGACTGGAAATGTGATCCCAGCGTCTTCGTTGGGATCTAATTACACGTGAAAATGCGTCACTTTTTACCGTCGAACTATTTGCTTATGCGCGCGAAAGACAACTTGCGGAAACTTTTTAATCGAGTTTGAGCAAAATGATTTACTCGTATATCCTCGTGTCGATGTCATTGCATCGATCGGGTGTTTATTTGTTGTCAAGCGTGGAAACAAGATTATTTCAAGAGAGTATATTTTTAGGATTTCGAAGCGATAATTTATTTAATTTAGGTTAAAGAAAATCAAACCGCACTCTTCCGTGATATTTATTTTGGGACAACGATTTTCATGAGCTCTCTCTACATGTTACTTTTGGACAACAAACACACGCTCGTGAAGATTTGAAAAACATCGTGTTTATGTAATAATACGTTCAATAGCGTTTACAATACAGGGACAAATGAACGTAAAAAAAATGGAACAGTACTTAGAATTTCGGAATAATAACGTGTTTCATGGGGTATCGAAAAGTTTGAAGAATTGACAGTTAAACCCAACGTAATGTTTTCCCTTCGGCTGCTCGATACCCACACGAACGACAACCATTACTCGTTTACTTACCCCACCGATACCCCACCGATACCCCACCGATACCCCACCGATACCCCACCGATACCCCACCGATACCCCACCGATACCAGATAACAACGATAATGCGCATGCCTTCGCACGCACACCGAACGATGTACTTAGTAACCAACACAGAGAGCGAGAGCAGTCCCGCATCACGGAATTATCAAATTCCGTAATGTTCTGTTTTGAGAAACACGGGTTAACACCTATTTACCTCCACGGCTCCATATACGCTCTCGCGTCGTTCCCACACGAGCACGAAAGGAGCAGCTGAATGTGGCTCCTCGCAGAGAGCATCAAGGGCAGCCCCGGTCTAATTAGACTCGAACTGTACGGCGGGGCTCCGAGTGCATAGGCACCCGCGGGAATAGATTATCGCGTGGTTGAGCAAAAGGCCCCGGAGCAATTTGCAACGCACAGCGAGACGAATGGACGGACTCTGGATCTGCCGAAGTCAAGGATAAAAAACAAATTTGCCAACGGCTGCGGCTTAACGCTCATTCGACTTTAAGAAGCTCTCCTATCGGATGTTCGACGCAGCGGTTTTCACATTCAATATTCGCTAGTAAACGCGCGCTCTTGAAACGTGTATCAAAACTTACAACTTACATACGGTATCGCGTGCAAAGGCAGTGCCTTTGCCTTCGTTATGCTCTTTTCTGTGAATATTTTAACAATTTGACAATGATTTTACAATTTACGATTAAATGTAAGCATTTAACGACGGGCGAGTTTACGCATACTTATTGTAAGAGCCGCCGACGCTTCGAACGACGAACAAGAAGAACACGTGGAACATCTGCACCGAATATTTTAAATACTCGATGATCTCGGAGTCATAATCGTCACGGCAAAATGTGTTTTCGATTAGACGCGTGTAAAATCCCTCGATTGCGAAGTTTTAAACAAAGTTTTGAACAATATTAGGATTTAGAAGGAAGGATAGATGCAATAAAATCCATTAGACGGCTACACGGCCAAACATCTAATGTACTCGTTTCTTATAAACAGTTTATATCTAAAGTCGCGTACGCGCAAGCGTCCCCCGAAAAATTGTTCTATTACAGGGCCACGTGAAAATAAAGCCCCGATAAAATAGACCGAAGAAATTGTCGGTTGAAAGTTTGAACAGATCGAGTAGAGTCTGTCTGATTCAGCTCTTTTGGTTTACCCGCATGAAAGCGCCCCATAAGCACAACAATCGACGCTAAGGACTTGGCAATAGGCAAGGTATTACAGTAGTAACGTGTTAAAAAAGGATACCAATCTCTGATCTTTTATTCAAGGAAACTTAGTTACACGGAGCAAAGTACGCAGCGCATGATTGCGAATTACTTGAAGTGTGTGCGATTATTAGGCATTCCCATCTGTTGGATGGAAAGATCTTTTATTGGTTTAAGTAGTCTCTCCGTCTCTCATTGAATGCAATTGTAATCGAGGATGATGTAGAAAAATATGGAATTTAGATTACGATTAACCGTTAAGACGTTTTTTCTATTACTAGTATCTCGAGCAATTGAGCGGGATCTCTGTTACGGAGGCGACTCCCGTTTTTAATTTTCAGTCCAAATCCATTGCAACGTCTTTCAAATTCACCAGCTGACATTCGTTGTAGAATATAGAATGTGTATATGTAAAATATGTATCAACTGTAAAAGAAACTAGTCCAATGTGGTTTCATTGAAACAATTTCCTCGATATAAATGACGGAATGATGCGTAAAAATGAAAGAGAATATTGCAACACCTAATATTCATCTCCGTCTCTCTCTCTCTCTCTCTCTCTCTCTCTCTCTCTCTCTCTCTCTCTCAACTCCCAATGTGCGCAAGATCGCTATTTCGCTTGCGAGCGCAATAGTGCTCTCGATATATAAGTGACACGATCCCGCACCGACTGGTGTTTACTACGTGTACTACTGCGTTGGAGAGCGAACATGTCCATTGGTCTCAGAATATTTTAGTATAACAACCGAGTATTGTTTCATCTGAAATAAACAAGATGAATCTTTATTTTTCAAACTAAAATTGACAACGCAATAATTGGATAACATAAATTCAAGGGTAGATGTACGTACCAGTCTTTGATCAATCTTCCCACTCGTTATTACACGATTTATGGATCAAAGTGATTAATGTAATTCTTAACATTGACGCTTGTTTTAAGGGTGTGCTTTTTGAACTTATTCGGTCTCATTAACGATCGCGTTCTTCTCGGATTAAAATTTAAAACGATTTAAAACGATTTAAAACGATTTAAAACGATTTAAAACGATTTAAAACGATTTAAAAAGGAGCCAAAAAGAGATAACGGAATTAATTTTCACGACGCGAATGCTTTGATTGCCCAAAAACGAAAAAGTATTTCTGAAAAGAGCTAATGGTTGCTATCGACCTTGCCCATCAAAAAACGAAGAGGTTCGAAACGAGAAAGAAGGGATGATATTGCAGAATCTACGGAGGCTTCCTCTTTCCGGCTTCACGTCGTATAGTGGAATTTCCCTCTGGATACGTCCATAGACATCGAGACGCTCTTCGTTCTTTCCTCAACCCTCTTTCTTTTTTTCCCTTTACGATATATCCGTCGGATTAGAAGTGAATCTTGAGAAAAACCCGGTCACTCCTATGCTTTCTATACCTTTCTGTACCTTTCTACTTGTTGTGCCTTCGTCAATCTCTGTCCAACTTCCAAAGCCTTTTCTCGTTTTGATTGTCTGTCTATCCACTGGACCATTAATAATGGTGAAACAATTGCTCCTACGTATTTGTTCCATATAGTACACGGGGAGTGTGATGTTTGCGTCTCGCGAGAATTAAATTTTTTTATACCCACGCCTTTACTGTCTATTCGTCTACGTAAATATCAGCAAACGGTAATTTAAATTTTCATTATTTCTGTCTACAAAATCTCGGCGTTTTATAGCACATTTTATAAATAGCAAATTTTAGAGCATTAATATTATTGCTATTAAAACCTACAAGTGCTGCTTGTTAATTGTAAGATAAATATATTTTACGAAAGAAAATTGTACCGTAATCGTCTCTCTCGGTAAAAGTTATTTATTTGATACGAACGAAATGAATAAATCTAATGCAGCTAATGGTTAACTTTTTAACGAAAGCTATTGTCGCGCAGGAACATTACCTGCAAAATTATTTGAGAATTTTTTACAATTTATAACCCAATTGTTCAGTTTTTGTTCGTGGCATAGACCATTTAGAAATTGTACTCGACTGAGAATGTTACAACTGTAATCCGTTAAATAAATATTTTGACGGTTTAATAAAGTATCGCAGTAGAAGTTTAGCGGTAGAAACGAAGCTCGATTCAAATAGCTCGATTTAAAGTAACAAATCATTAAGATTACGAGCGCATCGAGTAACAATTAAAGCTCATCAACAATCCCTTATCGCGGCTATTCATAGTGGTAATTAGCGTAAATAATAAAAAATCAACGACTAACCGTGAAAAGCGTGCAATGATAAATACGCAAAGATAAATATGAAAGTAATAGGAAACGTCCCCTGTCCATAATTAATTTGGCGTTGGCCACCCATTTTCTCGCGTACAAAAATCCGTGGAAAAATGTATGCCACCACTTGTCTTCCCAGTGACTCTTCGCGTTTATTAACTCCCGCTAATTCAGGAGCAGGGCAAACAAAGAATGACGAGATATCAACAACGGCACTACACCGCAGCAACCGTCGAGAGCAACCGTCTATACACGAATAAGCATCCGAATAATACTAATTGCAGCGGTACGGAAACGCAAGCCAACGCCGAGCGAGCGATCCAATGATGGTGGAGGCAGTGCGTCCCCAAGTTTTGAGTGCCACCCCCGCCCCCCGTCACTCGAAATATCGAGCTAAAGGCAGACGGCGGAGGTCCGCTTGTCCACCCGCGACAAGCCTCCGCACGGAAGCAACGCGATTCCATCGGGGTTGTATATCGGCAGGGACGGGTATAGGGGCGGACCGCCGGGTCCTTTTGCGCCTGCGCTACGTCCGCCACTGGGTGTAGGTCAGTTTGGCACGTCGCGGTCGTCGACGCGTCCCGGCGTCTGCGTGGTAGGGGGAGACGACGAGCAGGGAAAGGGTGTTTACACACGCGCGCCCGGACGTGTGTCGCACGCGACTCCAGCCAACGATAACATTCGCCGGGGAATATCCTTGTCCTCTTGTGTTGTTCCACGCTGTCTCTGCTCGTCCGTTTAATGAGCTAAGTTTAAGGAGTGAGTTCGATCTCGAGGAGGCAGAGTCCGCTCGAATAACTTTCAAAGTAGTCGCGTGGATTTACGCTTTCGAAGCAAAATCTAGGGAAATGTTGAACTTTGCTTGACGTATACTTGACGTCTGTATCACTCGCCGAGACGTTTTATTCGCTATTAAGCAATGCCAGTAACTTTGATATTTTAAGCTCTTCCAAACACGATGCGCGGCGCGTGTCTTTTACGAATTATTTTTGTAATAACGTCAACGATCGAAGACAACGTATACATAAGTATAAGTACTCCTTAACTATGTGCGAATCACCAGTGCTATTAATAACTTTATGATCGAAGCAATGTTTGGTGCAATTTTAGAATACGTAAGAATGTAGGTGACGATAGAGCGCGATTAGACTATGAATTCAAGTGCATTGATTACAAATCAATGAGGAAAAAAACGAGAGATTGAACAAAGTTTACGACTTGAATGTCATACGTGCATGTTATATCACTTTATCGTTATGTCGCATCTTCGTTCGTCGAGGTATTTGCATTAGTTTAAGTTTTCCTTCTCCAAGTGTACACTAAGTCTCTAATTTTAAAAGTAAATATATTTATAAAGCTGCATTTTCAAATATACGGGCAAATAAATAACTGTTACCTCGTGACCAAACAAATTCCCTGATAATAAATAGCAGTATGCTATTCGTGTTATTGCTTTGTGGTTAAACGACCGATGTTGCGTTTTATTTTTCGATAGTTCGATAACGCATTATTCAACTCGTCAATAATGTAATTTTACGATGCAAAAATAATGACCGCGAATACGTAGTAAAGTAATTAAAATCCAACAACGCTTCAACTTTAAAATCAGATTGCCAAACGCGCGTCAACGTTTACAAAAGTCATGCGAGTTTTATATTTGGGTTATTGGGTTAAGATCTCATATCGTCATTCGAAAACTATCATCGATAATATTTCATGAATCCACTTAGGTTTTGGAAGCGGAATTCTATCTCACGTAAACCGTGACAAGTTTTCCTAAGGCCATCAAGCTCTTGTGTTCGTCGCATTAACCGCATAACTATTTACTAAATGCCACAGCGACGTGCTCTTCTACTTTGCGCAACATCTGTTTCGTGTTTCACTAACCTTCTTAATTGTACTCTCGCTCGCTCGGGAGGAAGGAAAACAACGGCACGGGCTACGAAATAGAAAGAAAAGAAAAATAGACTGCTCCGTTCTCTCGCGTGTCGCGTGTATGTGCGCGCGTCTCTCTGTAGTGGTTGCACCGAGCTAAAGAGAAAAACAGCATTATCCTTAATGAGCTTTGTTGTTTCCTCGACTTGGTAACTCTCGTTTCGAGCGAACTCTAACAATTTGCACTTCCTTCCTGCAAAACTGAACTAAAAGCCAAGCGTAACGTTATTGTATACTCACCTCTACGCATTTGAGGGTTTGTAAAAAATTATGTTAAATTGTTTATAAAGTGGGTCTGCACCGCGATAGGCATTAAAAAGGACAACTCTGTAATTATTATGTACTTTGGCACTTCAATTCCGATTGAAATTGCAAATAATAATTGCAAATAATTGTCTACGAACGAGGACATTGGCTTCTGTTCTCTCGAAATTTTGCCTCGCGTAAAGCTAATTTAAATATATTTACAAATTAATGATTAATAAAGCTGAAAATGTAAGCGTAACATTTTATGTCAACTCGAATGCAACTCCGAACAGAATATTTAGTTAAAAACCAGCTTATGGTTTTCTTGAGATGTAAAATTTCTTTAAAATATTGTAATTTTTCTCTACTGTGTATGAAATGTTTATTCTCACATAAGCGTGAAATCTTACTTAAGAACAGAAAGAGCTTTTACGATCTCTCGGTACACGTCAGTTGTTGATAGGATTATCCTGAAAGTCGAGACGTAGTTCAATAAAAAATTAAACGAATTTGATGGGAATCTACCGATGCGTTGCGAGGGTGAAAGGAGATTTAAGGAAAAAATTCTAAAGTAAAGGTATTGCATAAGCTTCTTTGGATTAAAAGCTTTAATGAAGAGTCGATTTGATGAGTATTGTTTTTTTTTTTAAACCAACCGTATTGTTGTTGGTAATGTTTAAAATCTTGTTGTCTGTGAAAGTGAAATTAAATCTTGTGGAATTGTGAGTAATATTATCAGTTATTTGTTACAAGTTGCCGAAAGCGATGACGGAATGTAATTACAAACGGCATTATTAAATCACTTTCCTCTGATTTTTAATTTGGATTCCCGGACGTTGAAATAACTGTGCTCCCACACTCGGATACAAAACGTCGTTCGTATAATTTTCTTTTGCGCGTGTTTTTTTTCGAAAAACGCATTGTCCCGCAGTTCTCTAATCGTGCAGTCATTTTCTTATCCGCAGTTTTACGTCATGCACGTAACGTTTTCGTCCAATTTAAATGATGGCATTTTTTTTATTACGCTTCATCAAAGAGCAATTCGTAACGAAAAATGATGATATGATACTAGAAGTTGGCAAGGAAGTTAAAATGCACCTACCTTTTTCAATTATTCATATTCTTCATGGTATTGAACTGTACTCTATGTTAATTTGTTCTGTGTAAGGGAAGCGTTATTCTCTTACTTCCTCACACAATGGGAGTTTCCTTCCGTGTACCTCTTATGCTTTTTTTCGTTTCTTCTCTCTGTATGCCTGCCTTTCGTCCGCCTTCCTTTTCTCTCTCATTTATAACGGTACGTCGTTCATTACGAACTTCGACTTGTTCATAAGTATTGCTTTGGCGCGCGTTAATTTATCCGAGTAATTTCATACCACTCTCGTTACATCTTCAGGCAGTTTCTTTTAACTCGTTAACTAAGCAACTGTTAAAAATTACAATATAACAATACACGTGTGAATTGCCCGGATATTATTTATCGATAATAATTTTCAGTTTTATCTGGCGTGCGTCAAATGAATTTAATTTCAAAAAGCCAAAAAGGTTATTGTATATAAAATGACGTTGTTTGGAATTCGTAAAGAGCTTTAACTTCCAATCAAATCTTAAACCTACTGCATATAATTTTCTTCTAATTTACAAGCGTAGCGCAACAAAACGAAATTCATCTGCCTTATTTTATATAAACAATACGAGCATTCGAATAAACAGCTATCGATGCTAAATTTTTTATAAACATAGCGTAAAGACATAGGGTACAAACCCTCGGTGTAATATTACAGTAGATTCCATTTGTAATCGTTGAGCGCCCCTCGAGTCTAAGTTACGGTAATTTGTATTAAAAAATTCATAATCTTCATTGCGCTCGGTAGGTCTAGGCGATTTAGTAATTGGTCTTACACGGTTCGTCGTTTCCGCGCAATCGTAAGCCGAGGCAGCGATAACAAACGACAATCGTTCTTTCAAATGTTTCTCAGAGACATCCGGCGAAATTACTTTTCAAACGCGTGCTCGCCAAGTTCCCTGTAAAATCCAAATGGAATCTCCTACTTTGTAACTCTGGTAACACCGAATCCGTGCAATATTAGTCGCAATTAGCTCGAGGAAGCGCCGCTTTCCGACGATTTGAGACGTAACTCGAGTCGACTCGTAGTTCATACCCTTTCTGAAATTGGGCAACCCCCCCCCCTCCATCGCCGTTAAAACTCAAATTTAATTGCCGTATCCGAATAAAAACACTTCAATTATTACAGAGCTTCTGGATACGTAGCTACCGTAGCTTTTAATAAGTATTCCAATTTGAAACATGAAAGAATTATCCGCACGTCTGGTATGTATTCGTTGCATGTTTCGCAACGCATTCGCAGTACGTATTCGCGAAAGATTTTTTATGCTTGTCGCCACCGGCATACAAATATAATTTGGCAAAGGTTGAGCAACGAATACAATGCCCCTCTGCGCATCGTTGATATGTACAACGAATCGACTCCAGCATTGCTAATATTGTGAAGTTTGTCAGAACCTTAGATTTCGGTCGCAAAGGCGACCTAAATGTGCGGACGAGAGAGGCCAAAACTTCAGACGTACCAACGTCGTAAAACGCAACTAAGCCATTCAATGACACTGGGCACTTAGTCGCAACGCGCTTTTTATTCCTTTCCACAACGAACAACCAGAAACAACCAGTTTGTCGGTCTAGTTGACGATGTCCCAAGAGTGCGTATGCAAGCGTGAATTTCAGCAGGACGGCGCTTAGATGAGCCACGGCTGCATTTCCGTCGGCATCTCGACTGCCGGCGCAGAACCGCAAAGAGAGCAACGGCGAGACGAGGGTGTTACAAGGGGAAATTTATCTGTCTGGATTCGCTCCGAGGTGCGGGAATTAGACTGAAAATGGGCACATAACTTTTCCGGCTGAACGTAACCGGCCAGTTCTCCTTTCGTCTTCCCTCGTTGTAAGCAATGTCCTGTCGCTTTGCATTACGATAATCTCCAAGGGAGGACGAGGCTCACGAAGGAATACTCCGATGCGATGCTTCTTTTTAATTACGCCACTGCGGAATTTAGGTGCGAACTTTATGTTACGGATATTTCGTCGACGCTCGCCAATAATTCGAAGCAACGCAAAGAAATGCTCGAATCGCCATAAATTATAGTACACTCGATGTACAGTCGCTCACCGCAACTGACAGTAAATTTTAACTATCGACTAAAGTTGTTGATAGTTAACGTGTTTAATAAATTTTCAAAAGTTTGCCTCGATGCTGTGCACAAAGCAGAAATGTTTGGTCAGAAGTTCGTACAATAGTAGATTAACCGTTATATAACACAAATTATTACAAGTTTTCTCTTTGTTAGGATAAAATCGACTTTGACACCTTTTGGCGTATAAATCGATGTTGCTGTTGTAAAAAGATCTTTCGAAACTTTCGAAAAGCTGAAAAGCGATTGGTACTTGTACGTAAACAGCGTTGTACAAGCCCAATACTCAAGAAGTCGTTGAGGAGGTAAAAAGAGTTAGGGAGAGGGATAGTGATCGGGAAAGGATTTGTCATTTGTCCGACGAATAGTGCATAAAAGACGAGAGCAGGAGGATTAAGAGAGCTAGTGGGCGATGTAATATTCATGGAATGACAGAATCGGGTAAACGTCGGGTCACCGAAGTCGCAGAGGGCGCGAGGTGAGAAAACCGAGGGAGAACCGAGGGAGAACCGAGGGAGAACCGAGGGAGAACCGAGGGAGAACCGAGGGAGAACCGAGGGAGAACCGAGGGAGAACCGAGGGAGAACCGAGGGAGAACCGAGGGAGATTCGAAGGTGCATTTTGGTGCAGAGCGTGGATTATGTGCGCGCGCGTGCGTGCGTGCGTGCGTGCGTGCGTGCGTGCGTGCGTGCGTGGGTTTAACAGAGAGAGGGAGAGGTCTGAGTCTCGGCGTTCGCTACGTCAGAGGTGCATCGGGGCAGCTTGGGTGCACAGACGTTCGGGGGAGCCACTGCCGCGGTCTCCATTTCACGGGGACTCCTCGTTGTTTCCGCGGTCCGTCCGCGACTGAAGCGGTGGTGGGTTCCACGGTGGAATCGACGGGTCGATGTCGCGTGGAGTTCCGTCGAGCGCCGGGGGAAGAGGAGCAGTCGCACTCGGGAATAGTTTCCGCTCTGGCTTCCTCCCTTCGTAAAAGTCCGCTGATCGAACAAAAGTTTCGAGCGCCGAGAAGGAGGAGCGACGGCAGCCGTTCGGGTGTCGGGGACTACCCGCGCGCGCTTGTAGATGGGAAAAGTTGCGCTCGTAAAAGCTGTCGACTGCTCTTAATATCAGGAAATGCTCTTTCTTTCACCGCTCTCTTTTTCTTCCCCGTCGCGTCCAACTCTAAACTTAGGAGTAGTCACTTTGCAGCTACACGCCGCACGTCTAACGTACTTTCCAAATGATAAACCATTCCCGAAGCCATTAAGCGCCTCGAACACTCTCGATGATTCCGCTGTTCTACGGCTTATTACCGCGATGTACGTTCAAGTGCCAACGCGAGTAATCAGCCGCTGAAACAACGTATACGCGTAAAATAAAATGTCTCTCGCGTACGATAAGTTACTTACGTAAAATGAAGAATCGGTGTTGCGTCAAAGGAATTTTCCCACGCACCTTTCCAACGCAATTTCCATTGAGTTGTCATTGAATTTACTCGGTCTATTCTTTACGAATCTCCTTGGCTGCCTCCCGTTGCTTCTCTATTTCCTTTCTCCGATCCAACGACTTTTCTCGCTTCCTCCTCGTCTTTCGCCTAGTCTGTCGCCTAGTCTTTCTTTAGAGAAAGTCGATAAATAAAAATGGCATCGGCGCATCTACGCCTTAGCGCTGCTCGTAGCTCGAACGGAACGCATGCCGCGTTGCATTGGGTAAGGATGGAGAGGGAAATTGCACGCTTAGTCAGTAATGACATTGCTGCCGGCGAAAACCTAATTACAGGGCCAGATATTGCCAATTGCTCCGTCTTCGTTATTTCGCCTTGTCCCGAGGATTTTCGTGCTTTGCGCCGTGCCGTGTATGAATACATTTTTATTTCTTGATTTATTGCTCGATTCGTGCTTCGTTATTACTGTTCGCTTAAAGAGCTTTTTATACGAGACCGAACACACTTGCTACGGATTAACTACTTAACGCTCTAAATTGCAAACGCGATTTAATCGTAATTTTTACACTCGCCTTTATTCGTTTTCTATACGAATATCTGCGTTCTGCAACGATCGTTTCGGAGATCTTTTAATCCGCGATTTCGGATTTCAGACTTGACCTATCGTTTCTATGCAGTATCTGTCGTCCTTAATGTTTAACCGTGTTTTTCGGATTTATGAATTATTATTTTCAGAATGGCAATTGGTCACGTTTTAAATAAAATTTAGGTAAAATCCACGTTTCATTTCTCGTATGAGCCTTGTACCTGTACAAGGTATTTGCGATTACTTATAGCTAACTCACCTCGCCATTTCTCGCTTATCGTCGTCAGGTAGGATTGAATGCCATAGAACTTTTGCATTTTGAGGTTAACCTTATATAAATAGTTGGAGATAATTTGTATGTAAGTACGGTGCTAAGAGGAAAGAGTGCTTCAAGTCCATAACGGTCGTTCTTATCGAAGTAAAAATTTCGAACTTATAAATCGTACTGCCTTACCCACTGCCATTGCCCATTGATTCAAGGTTTAAGAAATTTGGGATAAAAAGATTCCAGTGGAATAAGGGCTAACAAGTTTCCCTAACTCAAGGAGGCATGCATCAACGAGATTAAAAGGGGTTGTTCCCTCAGCATCTTACTTACGATTATTCTTTTCCAAACGAAGAGTCCATTCGCGTTCGGTAGACGAGCAGAGAGAGAGAGAGAGAGAGAGAGAGAGAGAGAGAGAGAGAGAGTCTTCCCATGAAATCTAATGGGACGAGCGCGAGCTCGAGCTCGACTCCCATTTGTTTACGAGAAAAAGTAAAGCAAAAGAGATGATGATTAGTCTTTGCTCGGCGAGAGGTCGAACCAAGGAGGGGACGCGTCCCAGCCGAAAATCGATGGACTCAGGCCTGATCGACGACTCGCCTCTTTCGTTTCGCAGCGGTGTCGCCGTCTCCTGCGGCGACTGCGGAAGCAGCGGCCTGAGCAGCGGCGGCAGCAGCAGCAGCGGCCTCAGCAGCAGCGCCAGCAGCACCAGCGGTAGCGACATCGCCGAGCCCGGCTCGCCCTGCAGCACGACCAGCAGCGACGAGGGCGTCGGCGGGGTGCGCGGGGGTGGCGGCGGGAGCGGCTCCGACGAGCAGCAGCAACAGGGAGCTTGCAAGCTGGCGCCCACGCAGCAGCAGCCGCCGCCGGCGCCGAGGCCCCAGTGGCCCTGGACACCCCCGCTGGCCGCCACCGCCTGCTCCAACGGCTACAAGAGGTTCAAGGCCGAGCCCGAGCACGGCTTCCTACCCAGGCAGGCCGACCCTGGCCCGAGGCACGCCAAGTCCGGCGCAGCCGGTAAGCAGCAGCAGCAGCATCATCACCATCATCATCAGGACTCCCAGGGCAAGATCACCGAGTACTTCAAGACGCAGATCAAGCCCCAGCAATCCAAGGTTCGTTTAAACGTCGCTGTGAGTCGCGCTTTCGCGACGATAAACGTTGCTGCGACCGGTACAACGGACGAATCGCGGAGTCAATTAAACGAGAAATACGAGCCGCGTCGTTTACTTTATTCTCTGCACTTGCGATGCTTCGCTCAACGTCAAGTAAATTCCGTATTAAATACTCTCCTTCGAATATCTCCTTCGAATATCTCCTTCGAATATCTCCTTCGAATATCTCCTTGGTACCGTTGAGCGATACGGACGAAACGACGATTAATTTCAATTTTATAATGAGAGGATTCCTCTACGGATGAGTAAGCTTTATTATCCCTCGGAAACTCCTTATTGCTTTCAAATGCGAATAGTCTCTACTTCGTCCAAAATTGTTTTTATTCTTTTCAATTATTACGAAACTCGGATGAGAAGTATAAGAGAAACAGTTTACTCTAGTGGAAAAACGTGCTTTTTTTCGGTATTCGGAGTTTGTTTGTTTGTTTGTTTGTTTGTTTATTTATTTAATTAAACGTAATTCTACATTTTACAATAAGCAATAAAACCTTGAATAATATAGGCGCAACGTATTAATAAGCAGGTGTTAATAGTGCGTTGAATTTGACAATTGCAAAGTTAAATGCTAGCTAAACATTTAAATTCCGGTTACAACAACAGTCATCGACTGAATTCCTTTTCGTTTCACCTGTTCTGTCTCTTTGGTAATACGAACTTTGGTAATCCTGTTCTCTTTGGTAATACGAACAAAATAAGCATCAAAGGAACAAGTTTTCTAGTTTATTACTAGAAAATTTCGGTGACGTAAGACTCCTTACGCGACTGAAGTCGACGTCTGACCTACAGTCTAACTTAAGCCACACCACTCGGTAATTTTTCCTTTTATTCCAGACTTTGTTCATCCAATAACAACCAGAAAACGCATATTGACCGGTATTTAACCGGCCTTGAAGGAAAAATCATTTATCGTTAATTGCTTGTGCACGTTAAAAGTACATTTTAATTACAAAAAAATTGCCTTATAAAACGACATACCTGTACACGTATACATGTACATTATAAAATAGCACTACAAGTACATTGAAAAACCAAACATTTTATTTTGCTTTACGGATAAAACTTATCAGATTTTATTAAAATTCATTCTCTCGCTTTCGTCTCTCGCTTCGCATAAAGTAATACTGCGTCGAAAGTATGATTTATCTGGAAAAAGTAACATTGAACTACTTTTGACAGTTGTATTTGAGCATTCCCGACGCGTGAACGAGGGAAAGGTAATTAATTTCGTTTTCAATACTTCTTCGATCGAATGGATAATGCTTTGAATCGGTTTCGAAGATCAAACGAAAAATACCTGTATCCGGTCAAAAGACAGGGCCAATCTTTGGGCAAAACTCGGTTTCGAACAACAGTCGATAGTTCGGGTCGCGGTGGCGGCGGCGGCGGTGGAGGGTCGGGGGGAGGGAGGGGTACATAGGGGTAGATAGGGGTAGATAGGGGTAGATAGGGTACAATGTAGGCGCGTAGCGTGAAAAGCACTAATCTCCAAATAAACATGTCTCGCAGACAAAGAAGAGCCAAGCAAGCGACATGTCGATTCTCGTAGCGAAGAACTCGCCGGAATTCCGAAGACCGGCGACGGTTCAGCGCAACGGCAAGAACGGCCTGGCTAAGTACCATCTGGGTGCGAGCAACGGCAGCCGCACCGACTGGGAGGTTCGCGCCCTGTCCCAGGGTATGAACGGCCTGCAGCCACGGCTCAAGAAGTCGGCGGCGACGGCGGCGTTAAACTCCAACGCCACGAACGCGTCGACGATGATGCCGACGAACGCGAGCGGCAACAGCGCCAAGAACTCCGGACTCCACGCGCTGCCCATCCCAAGGGACGTTCTATCCACCCTGCCCTCCTGCAAGATCTCCAACTTGAGGCTCACGTCCGAGGCGAGCCCCAGCGAGTCGCCGCCGCCCATATTGTCGACGCCAACGAGTCTTATCAACGAACAGACTAATCAGCTCGAGGTACGTCAAGCGAACCAACTGCTAATCCGATTTACGCAGCGACCCTTGCGCTTCCTGTAGATGCTATTCTAGAGACGACATTAGTTGGACTGTCAAAGAGGATTATACGCAAATTATCGGATTTATCGACCGATTCAATTGTTTTTACTTATGCCGATAAAACCGGCATAAGTAAATTTCCTTCATACGAAAAACCTATCGACTCGGACGTTTCAACCTATTTTTCTTTAATTTTAGATGAGAATTCCACTGACATAATATAATAACAAAGCTCTTATGATCTACTTATTAGAGAAAATTGGGTGCAGAAGCTAATGAGACAAAATTGAAAGGAAATTGTGAATGTTATCGATAGCTTTCCTTACATTTTTCACGTTAAGAAAGATTTTTATTGCAACTTTCTTTTAGGCAAGTAAATTTCTTTTCGCAAATCTTCTTTCCTCCTAATCAATGTGGAAGAAATGTGCGCACCAGTCGGTATCCATTTTCACAAATTTACATTCTGATTTATGAAATTCAATATCAAAGTTGTCACTTATATTAAGAAGCAATCGATACTTATATTAACGGATAAAGCTTATCAATTACTTGCTTTATAGACCGTGTCGTAAAAGAAGCGGAAAATACATTACGCAAGATAAAGAAATGCGTTTGCCACGGTGATTACTGTTATACAATTCAAAAAATTTACGATCGCAAGCACAAGTTAGGTTCTTATTTCTTATTTTGTAAGTCAATGTTTAAAATTGAAATTAATTGGAAGCTTGTATATAAATTTCATAATAAATACCGATACAACGAGTAACGAATTATATTCAGTACTTGGATTTACGACTGCTTACAGAAATTATTTATATTTCACAAAATTAAATCTACTATCGCTCTCGTAGACGATTAAAAAAACTTTTGTTAAAGATTCCTAATATTTTGAAAAAGCTTACAAGTAATCGAGTAGACATTTTAACGCTAGTTAATACAAGAACAATAGTAACAGTAGTAGTAGTAAACATTAAAGAAGAGACTCGCAGAAAAAAATGAGTTGTCAATTATTCAATAAGAAAACAAGCGAACATTTCGGGCACCAGAGATGTTAAGACTAATTTAGATATCATACGCGATGCATCGCAGATTCTTGAAAAGCCAGAGTTTTCTCAAAGTGCGTAAAGTATCTAAGGATTTCTTATTGTATTTCGCAGGAAAGTTCACTTTCACCGAAGCCGATCCACATGAACGAGAACAACAGCCTGACGAGTAGCAACTGCGACAAAGGCTCGGATCTACTGTCGATGTTCAGCTTACCCTCGACTCCAAGCGACTCGGTTAAGGACGAGGACGACGAGGAGGAGGACTCGTCCAGGGATAGCGCCGAATCCAAGCAGTCGTCCCTCGCATCGCTCTCGCCTATACTCTCCGCGCCGACGACCATCAGGTTCCCGGCGAAAGCGCCTGGCAAGAGCAGAGGTCAGACCGCCGACAGCGGATTCTGCCGCTGGGACAAGTGCGAGGTCAATTATGATACGAGCAGCGCCTTGCTCGAACACTTGCAGGTATGATGTGCAACATTCGTGAAGTATGTTCTGGAACTAAATTTAATTGGTGTCATTCAACGAAGCGAATGAACTTAGTAAATCCTCTGCGAGAATGATTCAATTATAAAATTCACGGTACTCCATGCGTCGCTTTATATCGTTTCATTTCAATTATTAAATTTTACTCGACGCTTTAAAATTATATTTTATAATCCTGATAGAAAATGAATAATCTATTAATTATATAAAAGGGGGCAGGTAAAGATGTTATTATTTCTTGTTTACAAAGATCAGTACGACGACGAGTTCCAAGCCGATAAATTTTTTATTTATGAAATTTTCATTTAAAGCTACCTTTTTGAAGTAGTCGTAACTTATATTAAAGCTAAAAGAAACGCCAGAGCGCGTATTTAACGTTAATTATTAATTTTATAATGATTAACTAGTTGTTTTAAATGGCCGACAACTTTAAATTTTATTGGTATACTTGGACATGATTTGCAGAAAGTACGTTTAGCTTGTTCAATTACCGTAAATCAAAAGCTTAGCTGCCATTTCGAGTCAAACTACGAATTAAAATCTTGCAAACGTTTTATCGTCGTGCGTAGTTTTGCTTTCCATCGGATGTACGATTTACTCGTGAAACTGCGTCGAGACTAGGCAACAATGCTATTCGCGATATATTTCGTTCACAAACTTTTCCGAATACACTTTGAATTATTGTCAATTATTGTCATTTTACTAAACAAGCACTAAATTTTTTTTGGCACATCAACAGGTGGCGCACATCAATACACAAACAGGCGGCGACAACTTCGTGTGCCAGTGGCAGGGGTGTAAGGTCCAGGGCAGGACCTCGTGTTCAAGGCGATGGCTGGAACGACACGTGCTTTCACACGGTGGCAATAAGCCCTTCCAATGCATCGTCGACGGTTGTGGAAATAGATTCAGCTCACAGGTATGGCGAGGTTTCCAATTCCTGTTTTCATTTTGGAGAAGTAACCGATTGTTTTTAATATGGCACGAAAAATATCCCTGAGGAAATACTCCTCTTCGTTTGAGCCTTGTAGTTAAAACTATCGAAGTAGAATTATGATGGAGGGAACTGGATTTTTGGCGAGAAATAAAAGGGCCTGGAAATGTGGGAGTCTAAATAAAAAAGGGAAAATCTGGTTCGCTTCTGAATCTACAATGTTTGGTACAAATCGTTCTACGTTTCTTACTATGTGAAACATTCTGCGAAGTGTTATAGTGGAAATGGGAAGGCTGAATCATATTGAAAGATATGTGCGTATCATTTTGTCCGATCACTTGATTAAACGCGGTAGTCTTCTTATATTTAAATTTGTGGTGGATATGTTATTTTTTATCTATGTGTAAGGGTTTGTTTTATAATTGTTATTATTTAAAATTGTTGTCATGCTCTATTATAACGATATTATTTAAAATTCGTATTCTTTAAGTAGAGTTAAACGAAGAGAAATTCAACCTCAAATATCATCAGAGAAAATTGAATAGAAAAGTTTCACTGAAAACTTCAAAAGTAATTTATTTTATAAAATATTACTGCTATTATTAAAATATTAACTTGATAATTGATAAATTCGAATCATTTTATCTTGAATATTTTAACTTAAAGTCAGAAGAAAAAAAGATTTCACTTTCTGTTTTCAAAAGTAATTAAACGCCAATTTCATACTTTTAATTCACTATTTTCAAAAGTCACTAATTGAACTAATTGAACTGATTGCTTGCAAACTACGTAGTTTTAATATTTGCAACATTCAGGAGAAAACTTTTTCTGAGATATAATTGGATAATATACTTCGGCCATGTGGATGATGTAATCGACTTAATATAAATGTAAATACTAATAACCTTCTTTCCAAAATATCAACGAGCATTCAACTATTTCTTATGCGTATGGATTTCGTGTGTAATCTTTCTGTACATCTGTGTGTCCTCTTTCATGAACCTGGGGTAACGTATTATCAACTTGGAATGTACAGTACCAAAAGACTCATGGTCTTAGGCACAGTAGACGTTTCTGTTATTCTTGTTTACTTTTGACGAATCATCAGTACCGGTTAAAAAAATGGCTTTGATGACACTTTTCGCTAATGCATATCATTCGACTTTTTTTTTTTTTGCTTATGAAATTTACCTTCTCGAACGCAAACGCAATTTATCGCAGAACGCAAGCATGAAATTATTAAAAATTCGGAGCATAATCCTATTACTTATTCAATAGTATTTATATAGCTAACATTTACGGCAAATTCTAAAAATAATTATTTAATATTCATTATTCGTTACCGAATAGTTATATAATTTTAATAGAGTTCATTATTCGTTATTCATCTATTTTAATCGGTTTGTTACATATTCTTAATTATCAACAATTTGAAGTATATTATGAGTTAACACGTAATTGAATTTGAAGATGAAAATGACGTTTCAGAATCGAAAGAAAGAAGAAATGCTAATTTATTTCGTTTGGAAATATTTATAAGCATCCGCGAAAAAGGACATTTAAATGTTGAATGCAAAACAAGTTTTATACTTTTATTATTGATATTGTTCAAGAATGTCTTTTCTCTTCAAAAACTAATACGCAATGATTTTAAATAAAACTGTACCTAAAGGCAAATTAATTCAACTTCATAAAATGTTTCCTTTAACATATGCCCGTAGCTTTTGTATTATAGTAACAGTCTTTGCATATTAATATTATTTCCAATAAGTTATCTAAATGTGAAGGTTTCTTAAAAAAAAATTTGCTCTTGTTGTTTTCGACTCTAAAGAGTTTCCGAGAATATTTAGATTCTTAAGAGACTTTTTTGAGGCACCGAAGCGATGAAAATAAATTTATAGTCAATAGGGCTTTTATCGTGAAGAAGTTTTGTTCTATTTTCTTAACCGATGCTGGTGCTTTGTACCTTATCTTATATTTTTATAAAACAGAAAATTTGTCGATCAACCTTAAGTTTGCGTAGATCAAGACATGGATATAATGCAATAATTATGTTGTCTCTTCTACTAGGGCTATAAAAGTTATTAAAATGAACTCAAAGTTGATCCACGTTGTGCTTATTACACTTGATAATGGTTCTTTATTTTCTACAACACTTTCTTTTTAATAATGAAATCTTTGATAGTACATGGTACTTTCCAATGAATCATCGAATTTTACGTGAAAAATTTCGATGCCTCTTGTGAGTGTTTTTCCTCGACGTAGAATGTTTGTGCTCATGTACAAAGAATAATGGCTGTTTCTTCATTCTTTCAACCTCTTAAAACTAAAATTCATAAAAATCCGAGGTTCCTAAGAATGCCCCCAGCTCTCATTCACTCGAAAATTGTGCACAAGTACGTTCCTTCTCAATCCGTAAGAAAAACCGCCTCGCCAAGAAATTAAAATTTTGTTATCGGTAGTATTCCTTAGCGAAAGTAATGTTTTTATTTTCGCAAATTAAAATCGGCTTAAAGTCCTTTAATCAAAAACAATTCACAGCTTTGACAATTCGTATTTCAAGTAAATAAATTATGATGTGCAATGGGTTTTATTATTTTTTATCACTGATTTTTATAAAATATTTTTGTAGATAAAATATATTGTGCTTGAAACAAATAGGAAGAAAATCTAATTTTTTAAAAATTGATCATTAAAATCGTGCAGTTGAAATTACGTGAATTTTTTGAAATTGTTTCACTTACAATAAAAATTACAAGTACTGCGGTCTTTTCATCGGTACATAATTTCCTTAAAATTGTATGAATTTGTGTAATTTATCAATTAAAATTGTATTAATTTATGCAATTTATTTAATTAAAATTGTGTGAATTTCATAATTAAACTTTGCATACAATTTTAGGTAAAATTTTATGTTCATTTTATAAAAACAAGCTGATAGGCGATATTCATTGGAGAGTACCGTTTGTTTAAACTAATCGATTCTGATTTATTACAGACTGCACTCGAGAGGCACGTGAATGGTCACTTCAACCAGTCAGAAACTAGTAGTACTACTTCAAGAAAAAGTACCGACAGCGGCGGAAAACTTGTAAGGAGAAACGGAAAAAAGTTAAGATACAGAAGACAACCATGGTCTGGTAAGTTTTAATGGCTTTAATTTATTCAAGTGATGCATTAAAGTGCTAATATCGAATTAATACATTGATGCGGAATTTTGTCTTAAACTAATTACTTTGGGTGTATTATACAGCCCGAATATTTGACTACTTCGATCCTGGTGTGATGGAAGGTCTGCAGCATAGGTTATTAAAGTTAGCGAAAACGAGAACGCAAGGTCACTTGGTTGAAACTCCAGGAGATTCGATGATCCTAACTAGTCAAGTGTGTATACATTTATCGTTTCTATTTTAAACAGAATTTATAATAATTTTTATAAACAGAACAAACAAAAAATATCCTAATACTATAAAATTGTATTAAACATTGACTGGTATTTAATATTGAAGAACTATTCGTAGTTAAATAGTAAAATGAAATTAATTCCATCCATTTTACTAGTTACTATTAAAGACATTGCCATAAATAATTATGTGAATTAAGTTAAATTTCAATGTCTTATCGTGCAGGTATTAGCAAAAAGAGTAGAGTTGGATGGGAAAACTAGAGTTCTACTGCGATGGTATCCACAAGACATGTAAGTTCTTTATTAGTCAAAACTTAAATAGAAAGTAAACTGAACGCCTAATGAAATTTATTTGACGAGCCAAAAGCAACAAAATATTTTCTTCTCATATCTTCGTATATCTACGTGTTATTTTCATCGAGTTTTTTCTATTTTTTAATTTTAAAATAAATTATAAACATAGTGTCAACATTCGTTTTACAAGTGTGACTTTATTCGAAACATTTTCCAACGCTATTTATTAATAAAGGATAAAACTATTTTATACTAAGGGCGTGCAAATAAGTTTTTAATGCCATTAAGAGATTCTGTAATTTTATCGAAGCTTACCCTAGAAAATCTTAGAAATTTGTAAGAATCCGTAGTAAGAGGCGCAGAATAAATTACGACAAATATTCATTTTTTCCAACCGATCTTCACAGTGAAGCTGACGAATGGGTTCTGGAGTCTGAAATGAATAGTACTAAACACGTAACCATACGTTCGGTTGCGACCAAACAACCGGAAGAGCTGAATATAGCCCTCTATCCCGCCATCAATGGTATCAGACCTCCGCTACAGCGAGTTAAGCATCGTCGAAAACCAGCAAGAAATACGTGATGACAGCGAAATAGCCTCTCCCGATTATATCTAGTGAGTGATTTTGTCTACATGTATGATAATTTAAGGGATCTGGAGTACTAACGAATCGTGTACCAATTTCACAGAATTTAAACAGTCCTTTTTGTAAAAGTGTTGCACAATAAATAACACCACTGAGTAACGATGACGTCACATTTCGAATTAATTCGTAAATTTTATAAGCTTTAATTTAAATGCATTATTACGATACGTGTACAATGATGGATAAATTCGATTACCAAATACGTTTTATTTTCTTAATTAATCAAACAGTTTATTATAAGTACATTGAAGATTTTTACAATAATAAAGGGCAATTTATTTTATCAACTAAAAAATTATTAATCAATTAGATTGACTGGATTTAAAATTAAGACATCCGCTAACAAATTAAATCAGTGTATTGCATTAAGTTATATACTTCTGGTCTAGCAGATTGTTGCGTAATATAATTTCTATTTTACATCCCGTAATTAAACATCTAACCGACTAATCAACAATTTTTTCACTTTCTTTCGATAGGTTTCACAAACAGAAAAGGTACCGCCGTTGTTCTCTAGTCCACGACGATTGAACAAACTCATGAACAAATTGGCCGACTGAATGATAAGATTTGCATCGCGAACAAGATCCAGACTCAATAAAGAACTTCTTCGAAATGATAAAAAGTGTATATTAAAAAATAGACGAGGAAAATTGGGGTTTCACGAATCTCGAATGAACGAAGAACTGATGAATATCAACCAAGTTTCTATGCGATAGTCGATTGTACTGTATATTAGCAAGAGCACACTCTTTAAAAAGCGAGGGATTTTCGGCGTTTCAAGAGTTCGATGATCCTGGGAGAGCCTCGAAGTGCCTCATCAGCGTTTTAGCGAATCTTAAAAAAAAAAAAAAAAATAAAATAAAAGTTAATGAACTACGAGGAGAAGACTTTTTATGAAATGAGGAAGAAAAAGAAGAAGTGTTCACAAGCCGAAGAAAACAGTTGTAAGAAAAATACAATTAAAATAATCACTCTGGTGGCCTTAAGGATTCAATCGATATCTAACATCGGTCCCCCTGAATTACACTATTTTGGACTTTCGTCGTAATTAATCAATAGAGAAGGCATGAAACGAAGAAGAAGAATTTTCTGTGGGAGCTGTGCGAAGAGAACAAAAATGGATTTGACCTTCGACCTCTAGATAATTGTAATGCTTCATCTCACATCTTAGTTTGATAGGAATGAGCTTTTACAAAAGTTCAAAGCATGAATTTTGTATGTATAGCGAACAGTTGTCAGCTCGATACATTCGTAAAGGAAATTTTAGTTTTTAATTGTACTAATTAAGTTAATTTAATTTGTAGAAAAAGGTTTTTGTTTCGTAAAATAAATTGAGGCTATAAAATATACCTGAGCAAGAAAATATAGATCGCTTCAGCCATGCGCTACTTTTCCCTATTTGGGGTTGACAGTTTCCAGTCTAAGAAATTTTTTTTCGAAAATTCCTGTTATCTTTGCTATTTAATATTGTTTTAAAACGTATTGTTTCATAAAAACGTTATGTACTGATTTTATTCGTTTTATGCACAATACTCTTAATTTGTAAATGTTCTGCATACATTAGAACAATAAAGTAAATTGGATTGAAATTTTAATAATCAATGAAAAGCATGATTATTGTAGGATTATAGGATTTGTGGTCGTTGACAAGCTGATTGTAGCATTTCTGGCTACTACAATTACATATAGTCTTTTTAACGTAGATAAATTCATATAGTCGTCGTCACTTTTTTAAGTCATTGCAACGAAATACCATTTTAAATTAAGATGCAAGATATTTGGTACCAATTAACAGTGATCAGCAAAACATATACCCAATAAGAACCAATTTCAGAGCTAATTCGTATTTTATCTTGCATTATTCGAGATTTATCAATTTTATGGATTTTTATATTTTAAAGGAAATTTATATTGGTATCATATATTCTATTACCCAAAAATCTGAATTGAAATATATTATATATATATATATACACATGTATAGTATAATAAATTATATTTATATTTATTAACGGATTATACTTAAGAACAAAATGATTGAGTAAATTTGATAACGCTAAAATCACAAAAAAATTATTGTTTTTATGAGAAAACTTTAATGAAATGGATTTACTTTAATTGAAAGAATTTTTTGCAGAGCATTTATTTTAATTTATCCAACTGAAAATTTGTTATTATGGGAAAGGAAAAAATGGAATTGATGAAGAAAAATGTTCTTAGAGCTGGTTGTGAGCTCGATAAATGAAAGAATCAAGAACAGATTAGGCACTTGTTTCGACAGATCTCAAAAGAAAAAAATGTTCACTAAACGGTTCTTAAAACTAATGAAATTTTGATCCGGTTGTACTTGATATAGTCTGAAGGTAGAATGACGGAATGTTCTCAACGTCATCGCGTTGCCTTTTCAAATTTTCCTTTGTAAGGGAATAATAAAATGTACAAATTATAATATATCGAATTTTCGCTGACGTGCGCGTAATATTTTTCTGATATCAGCGCATTTGAGATGTGTTCATTGTCCAAGTACTTTATCGGCTTCATCCTTTCTGACTAGAATCTATGTACGACATAAATGCAAAAGCGTTTCCCTTTACTTTTTATTGCGATGCACAAATTAAAAATATAACCTTCAATATCTTCTTCATTTTGTCGTAGTTTACAAGGATACAACACAATATAAATATTTATGGAAATGATGGAATCTTTTTTTGTATTATTGTATTAGTGACCTCATTGATTTCAAATTCTTTTCTTACGGATTGTTCTGTAAATAAGCGTATTAATTAGAAACTACGGTAATTTCAGTATGTTAATCGCTATCAAACGAACAGGGTATCATACATTGTACAAAAAAAGCTTTCCAACTGAAAAGAAATTCAGAAATAAGTAACTAATTTAACAAATTGCCTAAAGAAATGTATGTAAAAATAATATTCAACTTAATGTGCATCGATAAAATAGTTATCTACTAGTACGTTACGAGACTCTACTATTTCATAAATAATAAAATTTTATGATAAAATAAGAGAACTCGCTAGCATTTTGTCGAACTAGAGACGAAAAGGACTGAATGTAATTAAATTTTCTTCGTTTATCGGCATTTACCGTCATTTATAATCAAATTACTTTTTTGTATATAAATTAATGACACTATTTCCTTTGAAATAGTTATCATGAAGAAAAGTGTTAGTAAAGATGTGTTCAAATATTTACTTTATGCAAGCATTTTTAGTCAATAGTAAAATTATAGTTGAATTTATGAAAAGAGTAAGTTGATGTAAAAGTGCCAATAACGTAGAGAATTTTGACTTTATTACAATCCCTTTTAATCCATAAGCTGTTAGTCTCATACGGGTTAGAAATGCCAAGGCTGTGTTGTATATTTTCCATGCTACAGTATTACAAGAGCGAGACAAGTGAAGTTAGAAAAAATAAGAGTAAAAGACAATTGTAATGACATATTATTATGTGTTTTGTATGAGTAACGTAAGAGAAAAAATGCCCGAAATAACAAAATGGCGAAAAGCATAATACGTTGCTTGTAGAAAATAATTTTGACTAAATTTCTTTAATTTACGTACATCATTTTTATGTAACGTAATTTTCTCAAAGGATTATAATAGTTCGTAAATTAGCAGAAAATTTATGAAATAGCATACTAAATTATTATAAACGTTTCTTCTTGTTTTTCCGAATTTCTTTTTGGAATTTCGATTATTAAAATTATTAAAAAAAAAAAAAACAGTTAAATCTTGAAAAAAGATTGTCGTCGTTCCTTTCCGAGTTAAAGTGAGATGTAGTAACAATATGACAAGCGTATACACTTATAAGAGCTTAGAATATTTATAAAAACAATTAGACGAAGAAGTGAAGATTTAAGCCGGATAAAAAGCGTTCGTGATTAGTGTGACGGTACTGCCAGTTGTATATACATATAGATACGATAAAGCGAAAACAGAAAATAAGAAAAAAAGTAAGTGGTTAATAAAAACGCGAGTTAAAGTATAAGTAAGAAAAGAGTATACAAAACTCGAAAGACACACACCAGCTGAGGAAACACTGCCAATACATGTAATAGTTGTTTAAGAAAAATATATAGACAAAAGAATGAGAGAACGTTCTTTTAGGGGTGATTTTTTAGCTTTTAACGATTATTAATTGTAGGATTTACTGCTGCATATTATTCGCTGAAAAACAAAAACATAGAAACTATTAATACCGAAACGCTAATTATTCTCAAGTAATGCGCGAAGAATTTCAAGTACCCAACAATCGTGTAATCCTTAGGATCTCTTTAGAGCCCTATAAATTGTCGATATCGGGGCAACCTTTTTGTACATAGTTTAGACGAATTAAGCGAGACGAAAATTACGAAACAGATATTTGCGTTCTTTTTTTTTGGCATTTATTTACTTTTCCCCGAGGTGCAACGAAAGCGCCAAATAAGCTAAGTTCATTTCTTCTGATCGCATAGTAGCTCATACGTACGTGTGTATTATATGTCGTATAAACGTGTTTTAATTATCGATGGATAACGAACAAAGAAGAATCAAATAATTTGAGAAAAAATAAAGAAATGAACATTTGGAATACGATAAATAGAAACGGTATACTCTGTTTACCCTGTTTTTACTAATGGCCATAACGTCTCGCTATACGTAAAAGACTTTTCGAATCCAAAGAATGTTCATATGTAAAAGAAGTTTACTTTTATAAATAAACTTTGTAAAAGATGATAAGGACCGAGCTTAAGACGTACATGAGCCATTCGTGAATCAGACAGAGAAGTCAGATATCCGTCTTATATAGTCTTCTTTAGACACGGTCACTTGACTAGATGCAAATTTAATTAAATTATAATAATTGCCCTCGCGATCCTTCTTTATTTTTGGTTTAACTAATGCGTACGAATTTCGATAATGTTCTTGATATTTATGTTAAACTACTTGGTTGTACGTGTAGATGATCTACAAAATTCAAATTGATAGTAAGTGAACGTGGTATCGCGTTATTGAAAAAATTAAATAAAATTTGACATATTATACGAGGATTAGGATAATAATTAACTCTTATATTATTTAGAAATTTACAGACTATATTGCATATTTAAAATGACGTATTCCGTTAAATTCACGAAATATATTATTCAAACGGTTAATTTTTTTATCTAAAGTATCGTTGTTTTAATTTACAACTAGTTTAAAACACGAAATTAAAAATTTCGGAAATTCCTTTTGTTGTAAAATATTCTTTATAGAATTATACTTATCTTTTATCATTAAATACGGTACAATTAAACTTTAAATACACTTTATTGTGTGGAAATTAATTTATCCAAATCATACAATGTTTACTTAATTTATATCTTTATTTTTCAAATTTGTTACAAAGTAAATGTGTATTATGCTATAGATATGGATTTTTGAATCTAAATTAAAGTTTGTTAAATAATCGATTAATTATAACAACAAGAGCGTTATGAAATTTTAGTCGCAAGAATTTAATAATTCAAAGCCTTTTAAATATCCCCATTATAAAGTATCCGACATTAACTGTATTAGAAAGTGATATATTAATTGATTGATGTCGGTATAAGTGAAAATTAAGAAAAAAATTAATTGTTTTTTTGTCAAATTAGGCAATTCTTTGCGAGGTATTGTCAACTGAAATGCGATGTAAAACGTGTCTTTATGAGCTGCTACGCAACTATATATGTACAATACGGCGATTCTTTGATGATATATTGCTTGCAAGACATATTTATGTTATATAATACGGTATTGGATATTTTTAGTAAATGTTCGAGAACTTTTTTTGTTTATTTATTAATCGAACTAATTATTTATAAAAGTGCGTAGAAAAGTTTTTAGTTCTTGAATGTCATTGTAACATCGAGCATTGAACATGTTAATAAAAAAAGTTAAACATAATTTTCATTAGACGTTTCTATTGTGAAATTTATGTTCTATCGTTTATTTTCATTTACATAGAAAATTAAATATTCGTGTGCGAAGTTACGGCTTAGCTAGCAATAAAAAAATATTAATTGTGTATATATTGCAAACTAATGGGTAGCTATGTAAGTTAAGCAACGCAAAACCGATACATGGAGTTCATTCTTGAGCCTTTGTCAAAGAGGAGAAACCTCCTCTTTGACCCATTTCAAGTACAGGTTTCTTTCTGATTCGATACTGACCTCTTCATTAGCTTTTTCCCCTATTCCCTTGACTTTCCTCTTGGATTCTCCTCGAACAATTTCATTACGGTGTTTGCTGGGCTTTCATTCCCGGATACTGCCACAACTCGATCGGTGTTGATTTTATCTGCCCGCAACGACTGCTCACATGCCTCATTGTCTCAAATCCATCAACTGTATATATTGCTCATTTCATCCTTACTTGTTTACATTAGCATCGCTTATTACTGTACTTGAATGCTTCGCTTACTTGCGAATCTGCAGCGTCAAGATCGTTCACTCCTGTTATCTGTCTTAACTTGACGAAAACTTAATTAACATGTTTAACGACCTTATCTGTTGCTGTCTATTTCATGTGTTACCAAACTCTCTGGCGATTCCGTAAAAAAAGGTAACATGAAATTTTAAAAAGATCTATTATTTTACTTAGTTTGTTGTAAAATTATTGTCTACATTACCAGCGATTGCTATGGTAATTTAAAAAATGTAAACGTGTACATATTTACATGAGGATTATCATTATTATTGTTAATTATATTTTTTAAAGGGTTTCGTTATAATAAACAAAAAATGTCAAGTATTAAAAATGTCCAATGCCGATAACAACATTCTCTCTTTTTTTGTATTTAGCTGTTCGCAAGCGAGAATTCTTTTTATATTTTAACTTTAATGAGGTTCAACGAAAATGAAAATAATCTTTAATTTATCGTCCGCATCTTTCGCTGCTACTAGATTTTCCGAAAACTTTCATGGATCTTTGTAAAGGCAAAGTCTTCTTGCAGTAAGAAAGATTTAGTTTCAATTTACCTGGTACATAATTTCTTGTATTTATATGTGTAATTGTAAATATTTTCGTTTACAAGCAGCAAATTTAGACATTACTTTTCCTTCGTAACGAGAAGACGACGTTTCTTCTGTTTGTATATGTTATTATAAGCGAAGGAGAGAAAATTAGTGTAAACTGATTGAAGAAGAAAGAGGAAGTTTAGAATGAATAGAAAGAAAAGTGTAAAGCTGCGTCACTGCCTGTAATGCACTGTCTACTTTTGAAAATTCACAAATTTTTTTTCGAGAGTGGATTTGACTGTTTGACATTTTGTATTAGTGTATTGATAATTAATTGTTAGATAATTATGGAATTTTCAATTTTTTCTGTGTAATTTTTATTGCTAATTTTTTCTCACCCAATTAAAATTAATTGTTTTCTTTTTCTACTTTCATTTTACGTCTCTACTATTTTGAAGATTTATTAGTAAACGAAAAGTTAAAAGGATCGATCGGTCGACTGGTCAATGTTCCGATCGCTTAGTGTATTGAGCACTTTCCGAGATTTCGAAGAAAAGAGAAAGAATCGATAAAAATTCATTAGACAAGTTTTAGAGAAGTACCAAGGACTGGTGCCCAAATATTAATCTTTTGATTTGATGTGGCACACGTGATAGTTCACTTTGTTGCAATGTTTTAAAACTTAAAAATCAGAATTAGATTTCGTTCCGCCTTGAACGAGCAATCGCATCGAATGATTCTATTTTGTGAATTGAAGTGATATTTTTTGCGCGTACAATGATTTTGCAACGAGCAATCATGGAGAAAGGAAAAGTCAGATTATGTACGAGTCATCCAAGTCTTTCTTTCGTTGTATTTAAGTGGCGCAAACGCAAAACGAAAGTTCGCCTTTTCTAAGCATTCTATTTTTTCTCCTATGATATAAATAAAAATTCTCCTAATATTTCGTTGTTAAGAGTTACGGAAATTTTGAAGGGACCAATTTCTGGCATAGCAATAAAACCGAGAAGAAGAAAAATGTCGATTGACTACAAGGCGAGCTTTCAATTTTGCAACGACGCTTGATCTCGTGTAATAATAATGATAATAAATTATGTAATGTTAGTGGGTACAAAAAGTTCAACGTTGAGACCAGTCGATCGATTCATCGGAAGAATCAACTTACAGTGCGAGCAAAATTATTAAGTTGTATTTTTGAAGGCAGAGACTGAAAAAATAAAAGTGAAATCGCGTTTAATTCTAAAAATTGACACCGAAGGCTCTAGTTATGTATTATTATTTTGCGCGCCTGAAAGACACATTATGTATATTGTCTGTTTTTTTTTCGTTTTCCTCGTGCACGTATGCGACAGTATAAGTTTATGTTTATATAATACGCAACGTAATCGAATGAATATTGTCGTCTTTTACGGTCGAGCCCTTGCTGTTCCCACCTCTAGAACCTTGTATAATCTTTAATAATAAAAACGAAAATCAACAGATAAAATAAATTGATTTTTTTCATCCATAGACGGGAATGTTCAAACAGTTTAAAACTAAATGAAAATTAAATGTTATCGATATTCAATTTTTAGCTATTTAGATATTCAATATTTCATTAAATTTAATTTTCCAAGTTTTACTGAAACTTTTGAATAATCCTAAATTACGCGTGTCATGAATTATTTCGTGTCATGAAGCATTTTGTAAAGACTGCTAATATAATATTCGGAGTTCATTGACACGAGGAGGCGAAACGTACACAAGTACATTTGAGTATTGTTGTTCTTTAAAATAAATTGCTTGGATTAAAAAATTAATTCTATGGCATAATAAAATAATTCAGATCCAAATAAAGTATGCGTAGATTCTGTGTAGTTTACGTTTGATTATGTATTCCTTTTTTTTTTTTTTTTTTTTTTTTTTTAATATTTATGAGTGCCCGCTGAAACATTTAGTACTAAAACGTACGTAACGCAGCATTTCACGGGAAACGATCAACCACGGAATGTAAAATACAACTTAAATCGACTGTACATGCAATAGTAAGCTTTTGTCAGTTTAGTCGTTTTACCAGCCCTGACACAGCGATGGTTCTTGTTCAATAACCCATCGTTTATTCGTTGTTTGTTTAAAAACAGTTCTTTTCTTTTAAAATTCAATGAATAATATCCTAAATTTATCATCTTACCGTAAAGCTAAATCCTCAGTTTTCTTCGTTAATTAAAACAAATAATTGCAATGAATAAAGGTTTTTCAGAAATGTGTACGATAAGATACGATTTGTAGAAGCCAATAATTCGTAATCTACGTGGCTCGACCAACGCAAATACATGCAACTGAATAAATAAACAAATGAATTACGCGTTAGAAGACAAAAGCAGGAAGAGGAAAAGAAAATGGCTTAATAGTTTTCCCAAAATGTACAGTATCTTTCGAAGAAGCGTAGAAACGATTTAATAATTATTTTGAATAAGAATACAATAGTGTTGCACAAGCAACGAAATCAAGATTTTACTTTCGAAATTATTATTATTTTTCTTTTGCTCTTCGCATTCAGAGTTAAACTATTGCATTATTGAGTCTTTTATCAGCTATTTTGAGTAATTATTTTAAAGGCGCATATTCGGTTAGTAAGTTTTAAGCTTGTACTGTCTTTTGTACATATGAATTTTATTGCGAAGCTTCGTGAAGATATATAGATACGATATATCCGAATGATAATTGATATTCTGAGATGTGTTCGAGAAGGAAAGTTACAAAACAATAAGAAACTTATGTACTTATATAAAGCTGATGTGCATGATAAAGGAAAAATGATAAAACTAAAAGATGAATTACAATGTTGGTAGAAATAAAAAGAGAAAAATTATAATGTCCGCGTGAAAAAGCAACGAGAGACGACAAGGACAGTAAATAATAGTAAACAACGTTTATAAGCAAAGGTATAAACGTTCTCGTATTTTTACAAAAGAATAAATGAAGAATAAACTGATGAAATATTTACGTTACGTTTTACGATATACATGCATGGAAAGATAATAAGGGAAAAATAAAAAGGTTTTGTTCTCTCAAACAAAAGTGTAAAAAATAAAGCTTCGATTTTTCCGGACTATCTGTTTTCTTTCAGGGCACAAAAACAGTTCCGATTCTCCTCTTCAAAAACGATCAGAAATAAGCTCAATAGCGTTTGTACATTTACATAGTGTTAGGAGAAAAAAGGATTCTTTCCATACAAAGTGTGGGTTTTCTTGTAAGAAAGAAAAGTATATCAATTTTTATTCTCTCCCAAAGAAAAGGGAAGGAAAGAGACGAGATTAGGTAATAATATAAATATAAAATAGCGAGCCTCACACTGTAAGCTTTGTGTAGCGCTAATGGCTTTCCAGCTTTCAATGAAACTTTGCATATTTTTTATGCCTGCAGGTTGGATAGTACACTATTACTTTTCTTTATCTCTATGATGTAACTAGATGTGTAAAATAAATTTATGATTACAAATAACAGGTTCAGAGGATTTTTCTTTCACGTGATACGTTACGTTCTTGAATTAATGTAATTTTTTGTATATAAAATCGTTAGCAAATTTTCTCATCTACTACAATCAATAAAAATATATTATTAGATATCTTGAAGTATCTGACCTAGGCAAGGGAAAAGAAAAGGTAAAAGTGTACAGTTATTATTAGTAGAAGCGGTGAAAAAAGCTATGAAAATCTTTGAGAAACAAGAGAGGAAAAGCTAAAGAATAATATCAACGACGATTTGGAAGTGAAGCCTATATTTTGGGAAAACTATCATAACCGCCAGACATTTTTATAGAAAAATCAAATATTCATAAATATAGTACATTCAAATTGAAAAAACCGTACAATCTTTTCATCGGAAAAGTGAAATAGTCGAAAAATTATTACGCTCTATGAAGAGAACGTGTTATTATAAAGGAAGCAAGAGATGTTTTTGATGTAAATAGAGAATCTATGCATAAAAATATGACAGGACGTGGGATTTCTGATAAGCTATTGGTTACGATTTATATGTTCAACTAAAAATCATATTTTTAGCGCAATTTCGGTACGTAATCGAGTAAAATGTATACATAAGAGGATGAGATTTCTTGTCTTCGGAGAAGATACGAGGATTGGAAAAATATTTTTTCCAACAATATTTTCATCGAGTTCCTTGATCGAGTTCGTACTTTCGGAAAAAAGTATTTTGTGCATTGTATATAAATAGGAATTAAAGAGATGGCAATAGATCATGCTTAGTAATATTTAAATGATACATTCAATAAAGCAAGAAAGACAGAAATAAGCCAAAAATCAACTACGATAATAATCTTGAATTTCTCGAACATGGAGAAATGTACTTGAAACGTTTCGTAAAATGAGGAAATAACTCATAGTTGGACTTAATAATTTGAATCTGCAAGCAGAAAATACTTTAGTTATTAAAAATTTTTAGATAAGCAAATCATGTTTTTAATGTTGTCCAGAATTATTGTATGATCGACTGTAAAGAGAACGTATATTTTAAATAAAATAAGTAATGGGAATTTTGGAATCAATCGCTTATATTTGAAAACTGGAAAGCCATCGAGTCATTACATTCATTTTTAGCGTCACTGCATTTTCACTTGGAATACCAATAAGTGTGATAAAAGTGGATAGCCAATGATTTTTCACGTTATTCCATTTGTCGAATGAATCGTAATGGCGTACAATCATTTGAAGAAGCACATGTTTTCATAAATATAAATAATAATGTACATGTATTTAGGTTAATTTATTAGTTAACGATTAATTGTTTTATTGTTTTTATTTTTATTTTACAATCAGCCTGTGTCTTATCACAAGCAAGTATACTATTCGAGTATTTCTCCACTTTTGCCGTTTATCGTTTTCACTATTGTAAAGCGTACGAATTAATTAAATTGTTTACCTACTGTCTAATATTCTACTGTATAATGTGCTATAAAATTCGACTGTTTACATTCGAAAAGTTTTATCATTTTTACCCCATCCATCTTATTCTTAATTTTAATTTCTAAGTTTAATCGTTGAAGTAGTTGATTGTTTTTTTTTTTTTTTTTTTTTACTAAATTCATTTGCAAATAAATCATTCATTTGACTAAAAATGTTTATTTCACAACGTCATTTATCGAAAATAAAAGGAATACGTTCATTTTAACAATAAAAACAAAAACTTATTTGCATTATTTTCTAAATAGTAGTTGACGTAGGAGTAAATGTTAATTTGTTAAGACGTCTTAAATCTACGAAATTTTATATCTTAAATTAATCAAATCGGCTAAGGTAGAGTAGATTTGTGTTCACATGAAGCTTTTAAATAGAGAGTAGCTGAAAACTTTGATACACATTTATCAATGTAAAAAAGTTTTGTAAGGCTTTAACTTTATAATAGTTTTAGGTCAAATATTAACAACTAGCAAAGTAATTATCAGTGAATTATTATATTTGTTAATTAATAGTTTTACATTTTTATTTTAAATAGAAACTAATACACGTTTTCTTACAAACATCCAGAAAATTGTGATGTTTAAAATTAAAATATCTAAATAATTTTAAAAGATAAAAAATGTTTTTGCTCCAGTTTGTACACAGTGTCAATTCACAAGGACAATTTTAGTAATTGTTATATCGTAGCAGTAACATTAGTGCAGAATGCTCTGAAAATTATAATTCAGTAATTGTTCGATTAAAAATGAAAACACAACCATTTCCTGTTGGTATGAGTCAATCAGCACTATCAGCGCTTATTTTTATTTCATGACGATAAATGATTTAGCAAGTACTACTATTTTTTTATAGTAACGTGAAAACGACATTAGACGCTGATTGCATTTTTATTGTAATTAACTCGATCTATATTAAAAAGAAATAAATTTGACAACATTGTTCAATGTTTTGAACAATGATAATCGTTACATAAAAGAACATTAAAAATATATTGTAAAGGCCCCTCGACTCGACAGCCTACGTCGTATTTTTACGAGTTTTATCTTACAATTTACAAAGGTCAATTAATTATTTTAATCGTAGAAACAATCTCAAGAAGTAAAAATATCTTATAAACGATACCGGTTTAGATAAGTAATGGTAATTTTTAAGCATACGTTTCAAAATGCTTTTGATTAGATTAGATTTATTGCTACACGATCGATGTAGCAATTTGCGTGGTAAAAGTCTAAATTATCTTTTATTACGTATTACATATTCTAGTAAGTAGTCGACTCTAATGAGAATATTTCAATATTAATCGAGCTTTATGATTTAAGTAAATATTTCGTAAAGTTATAAAATGCAACATACCTTACGCGCTTGGTGCTGCAAATGTGTAACATCTCATCGCGTTACTTGGTAAAATTGGAACGACCAGTGACCCTAACAATCACTCGTACATATTTGACTTTACCAAATTATTTATCATATTTTATCATTTATCATTTATCTCGAGAAACTGTACATTTGCTTTGCCATTTTTATAATTATTTTATATTTTTATAATTAATTTTTATAACTCGGATTATTATCTATTTTACTCGGAAATGTAAACATTCTCTTCTCATTTTTTTAAGCGTACATGCTAATAATTTTATCGGTAGTGCGTTCAAAACATAAATACCATTATTACTGATTACGTATAATTTTCTTCAAACACAATCCGTTTGGCTGTAGAAAGTATAACATGAAATCCGTGCAAATAATTCAGAGGACTTGGAAAGCAGTGATACACGTGTCTCTGAACTTCCAATAATTTAATGGCTGTAACGCCCGTAAAGAAGTATTTTTGCACTTATTTTACGCGCACGATCTTACAATTTTATTTACTCTACTTTCCAAAACACCTTTCCGACTTCAGCGAATCTGATACTAATCTCCATTTGATGTTACGAAGCGCGTTTGTCAGTTTTATGCTCGTTGCATAAAATTCAGTAAAGGTTGACCCAAGTAATAATAATGGTTTGACGTGAGTCAGCGCATCGCGACCGTTAGATTACGCGGTGCGACGAGCAAGCGTCAATCGCAACCTGGATTCGCAGGATGAATTTCCATGCCAGTTCCCGACCACTGCAACTAGCCGACGGCGAGTTTGCGGAACTCGTTCTTAGCGAGGACTTTTTCATCGTCGAGTCGAGATCTTAAATTGCAATAGCAATCGTGTTCACACGGCGTCGTTGTGTAGTCGCTTAATTTGCTTCTCGTCACCCGCGTTTCTGTCGATTCCGGTGCTCCCGTAAATGAAATTGTTAATTTCACTTCACGGGAATGAGGAGTTGATGCAGAATTCCTAATGTCAAGCCTAATGAGCGCCTAGTTAAACGCGAGACGTAAATTATTTTTTAAACAAATTATCCGTGAATGTTCAGAGATACATGCATTGCAATGATAAACGTTCACCTGAAAACATGAGACTCACGAGTACAAAACTTGACTTTTGATTCGGTTGACCAGAACATTGAAATGCTTGATCCTTAAAACGTAGTAAAACCATAATTCGAAAGCCGTACAATAACAAATACATTTTTTCCGCTTTTATTTTTATATTTTTGGATGTAAAATTTAATATTTACAGAACGCTATCTCGTTTCAGAAAATTGAGAGAAATAAACGCGACCACTCGTCGTTTCCGTTTCCTTCGGCGTGTCTATATATAACGCAGAGTAGAAAAGGGAAATGTAATACCTTACAACGGAGCAAGGAAACCGAAAAGGGATGAAAGATAGAAAAAGGGAACGGGTGGAGTAGAAACGAAGCTTCATCGAGAGAGAGAGAGAGAGAGGGAGAGAGGGAGAGAGAGAGAGAGAATGGATAGAATAAATGAAACTGAATCCCTTTGGTATTTTCTGACCATCCTCGAGCATCCTGCAGGATGTTCAGAGGAGCACGAAAAATAGATTCAGAAAACGTTGCCTCTGATAAGGTACAGTAAACTTCTAGAATAATATTAGAGAACAATTATTATTATTTAAACTACATGGGAGAGCAAACATTTCCAAAGAAAAAATATATGGTTTTATCTTTGGAAAGATAGTGATGAGAAAAAACATTATTTTTAAATGTTGTAGTTCCATACGAAGAAAGTGAAGATAACGTACCGCAAGTGTTTTAATATTACTTTTAAAAAAAGTACAACCATTAATGTTATCATTTATTTTTAGTTTTTACTATTATAACATTATTAGCACATATATATATATATATATATATATATATATATATATATATAAAATACATGTTTGAATCTTTTATACAAAGTAATAGAAGAACAATAAATTTACGATCAGCATTGAAATGCTTTTGCAAAAATCAAATGGAATAAAAATAATAAACGATAAGTTATCGAAGAAACTACGATTAAAATACAAATAATATTTGTACATTGATGTTTGCCGTAGAATACTGTTTCGGTTAAAATAAATATTTTTTCCTCGATTTAATACACGACATTGACAATTTATGCATGTTATTTAATAATGTCTACTTTTGAAATTATTACTACGCATAAAACGACTTTCGCATAAAATTCAGTAACACGATAAATTGCAAAATAGTTTTACTAGGAAATCTGGTGCGTAAAAATATCTTTGACAAAATGTTTCTTAAAATAAAATAAAATATTTTTATGATAGTTATCCGTTTGTGTTGCTGGCGATGTAAATATATAGAGAAAATCAAGTATTACAATGCAGAATAGAATTGGAGAAATTTACAAGCAAATACTAAATTATTTATCATTTGTATAGAAAATCAATTCCCAGGAAAATGTGCTCTGAATTAGATAAACTTCCATACGTTATGTAGATAATGTTAAAGCGTGAAAAGTTTCCATTTGTATGTATAGAATTAAAATATATACCTCAAAGTTTCGGGCACTAACAATTACTTCTTCTTTCGGTTTTTATACGCGTACGCAATGCGTGCACGACAATTAAGAGAATAGCTATGTTACTACAATGCCTTCTTGTACACTGAATAGTTTAATTTATTTTTTAAACGGAGGAAAGCATTGAAAAGCGTAAAGGTAGAAGACATTAGACCCGAAGATACCGCATGTAAAGAACAGTCTCGGTCTAGCATGCATGTGTACAATCTTTCTATCCTTTTTGTACTTTAGTGGGACATTCTGTGCAGAAACGCATTTCCGAACGTGTACTTAATCCACGGTAAAAATGGTAATTATTTATAATACTCTTAGTTTCTTCCCTTGGTAATGTTAAGTTAAGAAAAATGAGCTTCTTGTTTTTCACTGTCTTTTAGTTCAGTGACGCCGTTTTATGACTTTAAAACACTCAAAATGACAATAGGGTATTTCGGAAAAAAATACTTTGTTACCTGTAGTTAAATTTAATTTCAATAAAGTATTCCTTTATTAAAATGCGTTTGCTTTATCCATTATCTTAATTCATGCGAACTTTAATAAATTTGATTTTAATTATTTTTAGTCTGAACTAGAATCGTAATACAATTGAAAATAAATAAAGTAGAGGTTGTATTAGCAATAGTATATAAATTTGACGCAGAGAAACTTAAATATCACTGTGAAATCTCTAGATAATTAAAAAAAGTTTCATTACAAAGGCATGGTATAAATAGCCATGACTCATAGGCAGTGGGAATCAACGTATAAAAATTATTGAAAAGACTGCAAAAATTATAATAAGGTATTGGGAATAAAGAAGGAAGTAATAAATAGTAGGGATAGAAGTGGAGAACAAAGTAACCGACCTAATAATCTTACATAATAAAGATAAAAGCATAATAGGAAATACGATAATATTAAGACTGATGAATGCTTTAGCGTTAACAAACAAGATTAAAAAATAATAAGAACTTATTTGTATAATTGGATTGTAACACTTAAAAAGTGATAGATATAGGCGCGCACGGGCGTTTAATTATAATATAATATAAACTGGAATAAAGTCAATTAGGAAAGATTTAAGAATTTGGATGAATTTTACACGAGATTATTTAGGATGACTTGGAATATTTACTTAATACAATGCTGATAATGTATTATCTACGAATTATTCAAAAATTGTATTTTTAATATTTCTTAACGTAAATATCGAACAGATCGAAATGTAGAAAAGTGCGTAAGGATCGGAAAAATATTGATTTAAAAAGAATTCAGGTAAAGGAAGGAAAAAATACCATCAATTACATTTCCAGGTTAAGTTATCTTTCATATTTTATTAAAAAAGCTTATGCATGCAGAAGAATTCGTCGGGGAAAAAATTAAGTAAGTTTCAATACAATGGATAAATAAACAATTAAATATTTATTGGTGAAGTTTTTAAAGCAACGTGTAAATACGTGTATACACATTTAAAAACATATGCATAAATATGTTGAAAAGCAACAAAATTAATCAAGTTCTTATTATTATTATTCAACAAAGAGCAACGAAGAGGTTATTAAACTAATAAAGATACT
Organism: Wiebesia pumilae; assembly: GCA_018907045.1. Lineage (NCBI taxonomy): Eukaryota > Metazoa > Arthropoda > Insecta > Hymenoptera > Agaonidae > Wiebesia > Wiebesia pumilae. The sequence goes on from JACCHZ010000127.1 coordinate 8,357,211, forward strand.
TCTTAAGGCTAAATCACCGACGTTTACGAGTGGGAAACAGCTTATCAATATTCTTCAAAATCCAAGACTATGTATGTGATTTAGAAGCAGTGAAAACAGTTTGAAAAAAGTCTTTGAAAATGCAGATATCTTGTTAAGAAAAAGATAGAGGATAAACGTAAAATTACGAGGATATTAACCTATAAGTTACCGATAGCACTGCATAATATATAAAATAAAAGTAAAAATTACGCAATGACTTAGTTTAGTAAATGTTTTGTACATTGCCATTATCATTGGCATTTTGTACAATTCTTCAAATTGTATTGTACGATATTCAAAAATACGTTATTTAAACACTCAAACGAAGTTGAAGAATTTTTATTAAAATAAAGTAATCGGTAGTAATTCCAAGAATTATTGGTATTCACATTAAAATCGTTAATATTTCAAATATTAACGTTATTTGAAATATTTTGGAACATAAAATGATAATCTTAACGTAAGCTTAGCGATAATCGTAAACTTAGGCAGTTAATAATTTATTCCAAGTTTTTATTTACTAAACGATTGCATATTTTTAGGTTTATTTTCAAAAACTATTTGATAATATATAAAAATATTTCGTATATAATATTTTGTACGTCATGGGGTATTATGCTTTGATCATGTTTTACTGAAATGCAAAAATAAAATTATACGACGCCTTGTTGCGTAGTTTTGTATCTTGATGTCCTAATTTCTAGAAAAGCAACAACAGATAATACATGCTTTCCATTAGATTTAAAATCACTCAAATGATTGCCGAAACGTTAGCTTTTACATGTAGAATTACTTCTTTCAATTTTTTGAATTGCATACGTTGAAATTATGATTTTATTACTTCCAACGTGAAAAATGACATTATCTTAAATATTCACCACCCTAATTTATTTATCAATAACGACATACTATGTAATGTCAGAATGAAACGAAGATTTAATAGAAGGGGAAAACTGAAGCATAAAATTTTGCATAGACTAAGAAGAAATATACCGCAATAAGATTGTTCGACAAGGCAGAGTTCCCATAACGCCTCTTTCTACTTTTTCACAAGAAATATTAAGTTTAAATTACGAAGAATCTATAATAATGGATTTACTTATAATTATTTACCTCGCAAGTGCAACGATGTTTGTCGCTTTTGTCGGTGATAAATAGCACGGAACAGAGAAAATATTTTATATACTCGTTCTTATAAATTAAAAGGACAAATTTTTGATAAACATTAGCTGTTACAAATAGCTGTATCGGAAAATATTTTCAGTTAATACGCAATGTACGTCTAAGAAAGAAGAAATATTTGCATAAACAAAACGTATGCGTGAAATTAAATACGTAGATAATTATGAAACGTAAGTTGCACTTATTTTAATCGGAACAGAAAACAACGAACAGCTTATAAACAGCTTATAAGAAACTAAATTTTGATCGGAAATAATTAGAAAAATGTATTCATTCTTAGAGTTGACGAGATAGAGTTGAAAAATCTCATATTACGGTAAATAATTGTTGACGTGAATTCTAACGTAAACTCCAATTCGATATAGGAATTTTTTAATCAAATATAAAATTTGTACAAAAGCAAAACGCATTCTTCCTTGTGTTATGAGCGTGAAATTGTAAAAATATCTTAAAAAGTACGTTATAGGATACGAATAGGTTATAAAACTTTTAAAAGTGGTTTATTTTTCGAATTAGTCATTTAATTTATTTCATATTTCATATTTTATTTTTATTTCCAAATATTCCACAAAGTATGCATATAAAAAAAAAAAAAAATTATTTCTTGAAAAATCTTCACATCTCCGTTTAATTTCAGTTGAATCGGCATTCATGGAATTACAATTCGTTTGAATTAAAATTAGCAACGCTACAAACGTGGTAACAAGACAATAATTGTCTCGCATGTTTGCAAAGATAACTGCTTTGTCAACAGCACCGTTTAATTAGCATTTTCCGTTTTTCCTTTCAAGTATTAAGCATAAGCATGTAAAGAAAATTACCGAGTATGTAGAACTACGCGAGAGAAGTTAAGGTAAAATTAACAAGAGAGGCAATTATGTGTATTTTCTTCAAGATTTATGCATACGCATTTATTTATGAAAATTTTCAAGACGATTCTCGAGGCCTAATTTTTAAAAAATGTTCATCATTTCTCATTACTCACAAGTTTCTACAAAATCTACGACACTAAAAAGGCAAGATAGTAGTTATCGATACATTGGTTATCTTGCCTATTGCTCGTGCATTACCACCATTACAGAATAAAATTATTAATTGCGTTTTTCACAGGGTAAAAGCTCAGCTCTATGGGTGGTAAATTCAGCGCCACCCACGCGCTCGGGTCGCTGTGACGCCCACCATGGGCACCTACTCCACCCAGCCTCTCGCCCCTTCCACTGCCCGCTCGTAATTCCAAACAAAACAAATTATTTCATAATTCTAATGGACACGTGTATACGCCTCGTACTCGTATTTCAGCCGAGTTCAATAAGTTCGATAAACAACGGCCGCATACCTTCGCAAATTATTTATCGAAGTTATTTATCGAAGGAGCTGACGATTTCCTTGCGGTGGTCGCGCGTCGGAATCGCAGGCTGGACTGGAGGGCTAAGCTATTGCAAGGATCATTCGCGTCTTTTTGTTCGAATCCTTCAACCGTGGTTGTACGTCGGATGCCGAATCGCGCGTTGCAGGATTCGCTCGCCCAAACTGTCGACGCTGCCTACATTTCTGACTCGACGTACAAATTTATCAGCGCCAGATAATCAAAAATGTCAAAAGTGATTTATCCTTTAGCGGCAATGACATTGGGTACGAGACGAAGTTTTATTTGACAAATTAAACGTAATTTCACACTGTAACGTTTATAATACTTTTCATACTGCATAATGATAATCAAACGACTTTCTAATTCATTCGGTTTTTAACGCATCACCTTTACCATGATATTACATAAAATGATTGAATTATTTATTCGATGCAAGGTGTATCTGTACAATAGTTGATATTGTGTATAGCCTGCATAAACGTGCAGGCATTTAATTTATAACTTAACGAAGATGCATGCGTTCGCATCAGGTGGAGAAATTATCGAATAATACGAGGAATTTCATCCAAAGTTCGTAGAAAGTAAAAGGTTGCCGAGCCGTTTCTCGATTCGCTTCAATTTAAGGTAATCTCAAGTAGTGTACGTGTAATATAATAAACCGCATATTTTGTACGAATGGAAAATCGGGATAATCGGGATAATCGGGATAATCGGGAAAATCGGGATAATCGGGAAAATCAGACTGATCGGCGGTTTTACGGGTGAGAGTAACAATCGAAGACTAACATCCTGGCAACATCCTTCAGCCACGGTTGAGAAAACCCGCATCGTCGAGCAGCAGGATTAGTCTAGGAGTAGTCTAGGTACGACGGAAAGGATCTCCTTAGGCGAAGCTCCCGAAGCTCGGGGCTTTGGCACTCGTCCTCGGATTCCCGCGGGATGTAGAGTCGCTCGCGCCGATGACGCGGTCGCAGGAGCGCCGCGAGCCTCGATCGGCTTCCGCTTGGGGGCGCCGGCCTCGTCTCACGATCTCCGGGTCGACGGTTACCACAGGCAGTCGCGAGCGCGAGTTCGAAGCGCGAGGACGCGACTGGCGTCCAACGCAAGACCTTCCGATCGCTCATCTTCCTCCTCCTCCTCCTCTTGGCCACTCGCTCGCTCGATCGCCTGTGCGGGACTTAGCCCCACGAGGGATGAGAAGTTCACCGGGACGCGTGAAGTTCTGTGCCGCGAGGGCGGCGCGTGTGACAAGTTGCCTTTGGCTCGGCGGAGATATCGCTTGCGGTATCCCCGGGTGGATCACAAGTGAGCACGAGAGTAGTAGTGTGTAACGACGACGACGGCGACGACGACGACGGCGAAACCGAGTCCTCGTGCTTGTGCGTGACCGACGCTCAAGAGTCACAGGTGCACGCGCGAAAGGACTCGAATAACGAAATCGAGCTCCCGGGACGTCTTAGCGCTCTCCGACTCTTCTTAAGGTACGACCGAAGAGGATTTTTGAATTTACCGCCTCTTCGCACGCCGCAAATTTACGCGACTGCGTAATTCGATACAATTGTTTCTTTTTCAAGGAGCACCCACTCCTGTTACTGGCTGGCATTGTTTACGTATATACGAGCATTTGCGATGTTTCGTTATGCTTTCTTTGTACAAGCGCATATTTTCCCGACGAGTCTTGATCGAGAACCCGTTTATCCAAACGCGCTTATGCTCTCTCAATTGATTTTCATTAATATAATTTATGCATGAGTTTTCCTATCCGCAGGTATGCCCGTTTTCATCGTAATTTCCTTTGTAACTACTCGGACTGTACGTGAGGAAAGTTTTCACAGAACTCGTTGCCTTTCGTAAAGCGTTGAGCAATTTTGCGTAAAAGACTAAGATTTTCAAGAGCGCGGAAAATCAAACTTTGCTGTTTGATTTTCGACGATTGAAAAATTCGACGCGGTGGAGTCGTTGTGGTCAATGCCCGAGGAACGACGTTTAATCGTTAACTAAACGTACACGAAGGTACACGCACGCAAGTTCAACCGAAAAGTGTCGTTGTGTATCATGTCGTTTCTTTCATCCCTACTGTTTATCGGCTACGTAACACGCGCTTACGAAATTTAAGATCAAACGCAAACTGGAAAAGAAAGGAACGCAGCTACGCGCGCAGCTGTCAGTTCCAAAAAATCCACAAACTTCCTGGATAATCTACGTCGTAGCGAGCGAGCAAACTGTCAATCGCCGATTTCGAGGAATCGCACCGCGAACGGCGAAAGCGTTGCCGCCGAACTTGAACTTGAGCCCTCGACGTCCTGTCAGGTCGATCGCTCGCGGACCTCCTTAGGTCCTCGTCCTTTTGTTTCTCGAAACGACAATACCAGAACGTTTTTAGTGCACGCGTGAGAGCCGTGGTGGGGGTGAGCGCACGCAGCTCTAGCAATACGCGGAAATACGATTTTTGGAAGATTCGTTGTTTACGAATTCGAAAATACTGCTGGGCGAAACTGGTTGACACACGGACATTGTTTATTTTTCTTTTTCTTTTTCTTCTCCTTTTCCATTTCCTTTTCCTTTTCTTCCCTCGATTCGGCGAATTGCCAGGCTGACGTCGATTTTTAGGAAATTTATGTTTTTACGTTTGACCTTGGATGCGCGAGATCGCGGATACTTGTGCAATAGACACAATTTTTTAAATTACGACGAACTGCTTAACAGCAACTCGTAGAAATGGCATGCTTTTCGTTTCCTTATGTGTGTTATTTCATTCTCTTTGATCTACGTAAAATTCTTTGCCATTGCAATGCAAACGTAAAATTTGCATCCATCCCACGCGCGCATAAGAGCGCGCAGACTTTGATCTCGTTGTGTAAAAATGTAAAACTGCCTACTTAGCGTTACAATTCGGGCGTAAGAATTATCGATAAGGAAAGACGAGGATTACGCGTAATACCCGTGAGTTCCATTTTAATGGAAATCACGAATGGGAAGTACGTAATTCGTTACACGTGCGCCGCCTTCGCTCACTTCCGACGCTGACGTCGTTCGCGTCGTTCGCAATTATTCAAATGCTTTTTATAATTTTAATTATGTAATTAGTTGCAAACGAGCGCGAACATTAAAGAGGTATCAGGGCAACAACAAGGCTTGTTGTGAAAAGTATACTTTTCCGTTAATTAAGTTAAATTCATTTTAATAACGATCAAGGCTTGTGCAATTATCCTAACGGAAGAAATTTGTGATTTGTCATGTTTAGAAGTAGTAACTTCTTCCGAAGCTTTTCCCGTGACTCTCTCGATATTCTTTCGTACACTATAAAACAAATGGGCGAATTAATACGCTTATTATCGTTTTTATAATCAAGTTCTGGATAAAAACGGAAAATATTTTTAAAATAACGATCGGTTACAAGTTCAAAGTACGAATAAACATTCGTCATTTTCGAATAATAAGAGACAAACGTGTCGATCGATTACTTTCGGAATGTAACCATTTCTCAAAGTCACTTTTACAATACTGACAGCGTGTGCACGCTCTTCTAACTTTTATAAATATTTATGGCAGTTTCCACCGTCGCGTTGGGTGCTACCTGTACGTAACATTTAATATAAAACGATACTCGTTATCATTACCCGAGCAAGTGCTCTGCGCGCTTACGTCGTGTGATGGAGAAATAATTTGCATAAAATTAGCGGGCACGATATATTTTGGCCAAAGGACGAGACCGCGATAATGGTTAAGGCGCCGCCTGTTTTTCTCGGGCCGCCGAGAAAATTCTTCGTACGTAAACGTTGTTGCGATATTTGCTTCTCAACGGAGAAGCGCGAAACAGCTGGAGCAAACGAGCGGATAAAGCGCAAAAGCACCGAATGTGTTTATATTTGCCGTCGATCGCAGGGGAGCGGCACGGAAAAGTCCAACTCGAAGGAAACGCAACGGTTGGAGCGTCTTCCAGGAACTGCGCGGAGTGAGTAGGAACGCGCTTTGCGTTTTCCTTTCGTTTTCCTTTCGTTTTCCTTTCGTTTTCCTTTCGTTTTCCTTTCGTTTCGACGGCTTGGCCGAGGAAAGCCGCTCTCGCTACCGCGTGCATTTATTATGCATCAGAGCGCGTTGCATCTATTGCATAACGAGAAAGGCATACGCGAGAGAGTCCGACCTCTAGGGCTGTTGGAGCGAGCGGAGCCAGGCGATATTACCTCGTTGGTCCTTGCAGGAGGTCAATTTTTCTTGCCAATACACGTACGTTATCCTCCTCGCGAATATCCGAGGAGAGGTAAGGATTACGAGGCTCTGCACGGCTGCCTCTCTTAGTGCATTATTATATTTACTCGTTTCGTTTTACGTTCTCTCTGCCTTTCGATAGATAGGTGGAGTTGATGAGAAGAGCGTTTGCAGCTTTTCTCTTTATAGGTTTCTTTATTTATTTACAGAACGCCAGCCTTATCTTCGCACGATTATTCATATCTCACGCGAGTTTGAGGTCAGCGCTAAGATTATCACACGAAAATAGCACCGCAAGTAGAGTATGCTTGGATAGTGGATAATTGCGTGTTTGCAGCAAGTATGCTCTAATCGTTGCTGCATTCAGCGATTTTTAATGCGTTTTTCACTTGGCATCGGCCCTAGCCCTCCTTCACTCTTGTAGTCTTCGCTGAAATTTCGAAAGAGAACTCAAGCGCGTAAAAAGTGGAAAAGGTTCGTTGGGCATTATTTTATCAGTTTTTTCCTCAGTCCGGACTATGATAATTTGAATGATCGCTGTTTTACGCCCGAGATCGAATTCACTTATACATCGTTTTTACTTTAAAATGCAATAACTATTTATCAAAACGATTACAAAGCTATTTCGTGAAGTATAAATGTACTTGTTCCCGTCTAGCCTTATTTTATATTCGGGATTAAAATCGATTATATAAATCTCCTATTTAAAATATTTTAAAATATCTCGTAATTTATTTTTTAAGCGAACACCGAGAAACTTGTTTATCGGATAAAAGAATGACGATAAAGCTGCATTTCCTTTAATACTAATTCATTAATTATAATTTTAAATTCGTAGCATTCAAAGAGCGCACCCGTAAAAACAGAAATCAGTATCTACGATGTCGGTAAGATAATGCACGGAAACGTCGATATCTCAACATTTCTGTAAATTAATGCAAAATACTTTTTTTTATTAATGATACGATACGTTATCATCGACTAGATTGGTTTAGAAAGCTTTTTCCGCGTGTTTCATTCGTTTCATCAATGTAGTTCCTAGCATTTAAGCGCTGAAGTAAGTATTTTAAGTAACGTTATTTTTTCTAATTTTATAATTTGTAAAATTATTTTTCACGAGAAAAAATTGTTGAAATTTTTTTGGACAGTCAGGTAAGACAGGTAAGAGCGAGTTTTACTTAAAGAAGTAATACGCAAATATTACGAGGAATAAAAAGTTTTAGAGCACGAATTAAATTTTGGTATTACATTACTTTAAGTAAATAAAAGGAGGCAAGCAATAACAACATTGCGCGGTAAAAATGTCGGAGGTGAGTAATGATAATAATTGATGTTCGTATTATTCGTTATATTATTAGTTTTTCCCTTTTAATTTTGTCCACTAGCTAACGTGCAATTATCGTTTACGAATTGTAAACCATTGAAATGAAGAGCGATTTATTGGAATAAGGCATACGGATAGTGTAAAGGGAAATTTTTTCTCAAGAACTTATTTTTTATTATGCTTGAAATCACTTACCGTCATCCGTCACGTACGCAAATAAATAAGCCGTTATATTCGGAAATCAATATTGTTGACAATAGCGCAACGCTATTTTAGCTTCGTAATTGTATTAGGTGACTGATAAATCTCTTAATATATAGTTCATATAACCAAATCCAATTGCAATCTGTAATTCCAACAACGACCTTTCATGCGCATCGGCAAAAATGTTCATTGAAACGTCCAGTTAATTAAAAAATTGACTTTACAACGTTTATCTATGAACAATATTATAGTGAAAAACGTATAAAAATTAAAAATGCTTCCGTTACATTATAACGCTGCAAACATATTAAATATCTTTTATTTTAAATCATTTTCCTTTTGAAGTTCGTACGAGCAATGAAAATTTCACTCCTTCTTAAGTCATTGATCGGTTAACATGCAATTTCGATATTCGATAATTAAATTTTTTGAAATTCCACGAAGAATATAAACTGGTAAAATGAATTTATATATGACGTTATGTATTTAGTATTACAAAGTAGTTTAGTCACCGATGTGTTTAATTTTCATTCGGTCTATCATTAAACGCGCAACGTATTAGTTGGTGTAAAATGTTTATTTTTAAAATATTAACTATCATAAACATCCGAGAAGCATTTGTTTCATCGATAGCAGTGAAGCAGTGCGATGGATAAATAAAACATAGAAATGATGGATCGAAAATACGCGACTACAAAATCAAAATGCCTACTGTCATTAATCAAATTACAAAGATTCAGAAAATGTATTTTTAAATTCGACCTTTTTGAATTTAAAAAATTCATTTTCAGATCCATAATCAGTGACTTGGAAACTTCTTGATCAATAATTTAAGAAATATCGGTCAAAGATAAATTGATTATTATACAGATAGAGAGATTAATGATATTCTTTTGGACATTATGCATTAAATAAATTGGAATAAAATTTTATCGAATCAAGGGAAAGTTTTTTTCCTTAATAAAACGACGAATAAAATGAATTATATAAAATGCAATTGCAATTATTTTTAAGATTAAAGAAAAATGTACATTTTTTATATTTCGTTATATTATTAAACAATTTTCAATTAATGTGTATTTCTAAGTACATTTCGAGAGTAATATAAACATGTAATATATGAATCAGTCTTCTACGAGAAATACATCGCATCAGCAGTCGGTCAACTGGGCAGCACTTAAGAAACAATCTCTAAACTGTTGTTTTTATTTTATTAACCGTGTTGTAAATTGCAAGCATTGCAAGTACTTTGTTTTGCTGATCTTATGAAGACCTTTATTCTCTCGTCGGATGATTTTGTATTTTCAAAATGGTTTATTTTGCAGAGCACCTATAAAAATATTAATGAGTTACTCGAATAAAAAGTGCTGATCATTTTATTACTTGTAGTAGTAGACATTTTTTGCGTGGATTAATCTATGTATTTGCTTGTTATATAATACAACAAGTAAGAAATTGTTTTGACGGATTGCTTCAAAATAGGATAATATTAATGGACATTGGTAATTATAGCATACTATAATTGTTTGGATGCCATTTTATTGTGCTAAAATACAATTTCAATTTATCTGGAAAAATTTGATAAATTAATTTGAAACAGTAATATATATCACAAAAAGGCTTTTGCATTAATAAGTTTAAATAAAAAAAATGTATTATTAATTTAAATAAATTTTATGTAAAAATACTCGATTTGATTTTTATACAAATTATTATTATGGCAATTAGTTTGTTAAATTTACCGCCAATTTGTTTTATAAAATACTTTTCAGGTCCTTTTACTAATTAATTAATAACGCTCGATTAATTATTAAATAAATGTTTAAAAATATATTAATAAATCAATGGATGGAAATTCGAATTTTAAACTAAATTTAATATTGATAGAATTGTTCACATGTGTTCCTATGTATTAAAAATATGGCTTCGTAGATATTCGTTAAAAAATTATTCTATGCATCAGATTAAAGGTAGATTTTAACAAAACGCAAAACTGTATGAAGAATCGCCGATTGATTTTATTTATAAATTAATTTTGTGAGCGGTAGGTTGTCACGTATATCATTTCTTTCAAATTTAAATAAAGTCTTAAGCATTAGACATCTAATTTAAACCAAATGGCCTGTTTTTCGATGTTTCTGATAATACGTTTAAATCTAACTAATTAATTCTATTTATTCTATTTGAATTATACAGGCGACAATAAGATTTTTATCGAATTAAAGTGTTCCTATGTTTTTTTTTTTTAAACTAAAATATGAGAATGACAAAATTATAGAGTCCAGGGCATAATTTTAAATAAAAGTTATTTGGCTCAACTTTACTTAGCAACGTTACTTTTCTGTTATCACTGCGTTATTCTTTCTTTCTTACGTAAATATTATTCTCCTTTTACTTATGATTAAGTACAGTAAAAAATAAATAATAAATGTTATTATATTAATTATATTAATGTACTGTACTAGCTGTGATAGTGTGTGGTTGGTAAAGGTATCAAATTTTTGTAGTTCGGTATAACTTTAATCAGAGTCGAATAGAAGTAACGAACTTGTTTGCTGCTTAGTTAACCATATCACATTTCAAATGCGTGGGCGAGAGTTAAAGCCTTGGTGAGTCCATATTTCTTTTTTTAACGAGCAAAACATTGTATTATTGATATGATAAAGTTTTAGAATCATACGAGTGTGTTTCTTAATTGCGATAAAATATGATGATTTGCGATACAAATTTTCTTGCATTATACGCACGAGTGTGTGTGTGTGTGTGTGTGTGTGTGTGTGTGTGTGTGCGTGCGCGCGCGCGCGTGTGTGTATGTATGTATGTATACATATATATACACACATAACGTATCGGCGTAGTTTTAAAAGTGGGCAAGCAATTTTCAAACACTTTTGATACAGCTTCAGAGACATTTAAAATCCGTAGATTCCTCTTTGTTCTTCCTATCATCTCAAATGTCGTTTAATAATTCACACATGTTTCTTTGTTAATCTTTATTAATAGGGAGCGATATCTTCATTGACATAGTATTAATTCACATAAAACACTCTTCCTCCCATTTCTGCATGTACTTTGTGTCTCGTTCGTTCTTTCATTTTTAACAGTTCGTAGACACACATCTCATCATTATTTTCGCTCTCGTTTTCATTGCTCCTATTATATTTGTCTCTCCGTTTCTCTCTCTCTCTCTCTCTCTCTCTCTCTCTCTCTCTCTCTCTCGTATGTTCGACCACGTATTGTCCGTCATGCAAGCGCAAGCGTTTTAATAGATGCGTCCCTTATCTCTCTTAGGGAATCGGTACAAATGAGAGCAACGCGAGAGCGCGAGAGGAATAATTTATGCGCATCGTTCAGGAGCCAAATGTATCAGTTCTTCCAGTTGCCGCATTATTGGTCGCAATTTATTGCGCGACGATTCAAATAAGAGGGCACAACTGATGCATGGATGGGTTTCATTGAATGCGCCAATTTGCAGTTTGACTTTGAAGAAATGTAAAAATGGATGCATCGCAAATATTTTGCCAAGTCATATTTATTAACTTGTATCGCGATTCGTGAAGCAGGATCGCTTATTTAGTGGACCGTGATTAATTATTATTAGTGCTTCATTTATTAACCATAACTGTAACAAGGAGAAACTGTTTCTGTTCGTATAATCTCCCAAAGCAATACTCAAAATATAGTAAGTCATGCGTTCGAAACGAATACGTAAAATAAATTTCGTAAATAAATTTCGTACGTAAATAGAATAAAAGAGGCGACTTGCTCCGATCGCTAAGAAAATCGCTCAAAGACACAATGTAACCGATTATTTTCATTATTTCTCCGAATACGATATAAAAAGTATAAAATAAATGACATGAAAACATTTAGAAATCATTGTGGAGAGTCGAAGAAACCAGGATGTACAAAGCAATTTACATCTCGGATGCCTTACGAAGTCGTCCACCTTTAATAATTTCGTACGCCAAGAAAGATAAAATAATTTAGTAGGATAGAATTTTTAATGGCAGATTGTACAATCATTTAGAAATTAAACGCCAGGTGAATCGTAGGCTAGAAGGCTATGGTTTTTATTTTCATCCGCATTGTAAATCTCCATATCAGTCCTCGAAGCCGTCAAACTGATCGTCCGATCTTTTTGACATCCGAGGACGTGCATTTCAATTTCAGCCAAACGTGTATTAATTTCGATTGAACCGACTTTTCCGTAAAATAAACCGAGTCTCGTAAAATGTTTCTTCTCTCTTTCGTCGGTAATATATTTTTTTCCTTTATTAGCTGCATTATCACCCCTCCACAATAATAACACGCGCGCCACGTATTCGTTTCCAGTGATATTCGATTTTTATCCCGACTGTCCTATTTCATGTGGCGATAGGCGAGCGTATTTTCGTCTCATGTTCCGTGACCCTAAATATGTCAGTACTACTCCCCCATTTTGATTCGATCTTTTGTGAAACTGCTTCTTCGGCATCTCGATAAATTCTCTATAAATGTCCACTCCATTCTTGTGCCTCGGAAAAACGGTCGTTTATGGTAGTGAAAAATACCAAGAATACCTTGTATCACTCGTAAGAGTGTAAAAGTATTTGCACGAAGCTTTGATATTTTTTCTTCGTTGCACATATTCGTAATTGGCACATATTCGTAATTTTTTTTCTCTTTGAATATATAATCATCGCTCTTGAACGTTGCTATCCGATGTCCCTGTTACACACACGCTGTCAGATTATTGTTTCTTTATTGACACGTCGATCCCTGCACTTTCAATGGTCATCCACTCGGAATCATTTGCAGACCATTCGGCTTCAATCTGCAGTTCCTATTTCTTTAGAATGTCACGAACATTCTCTTCAAATATCATTGCGTATTCTAAACTCAATGGATGTTTTTAAAGAAATTCGAGGTTTCATTTTACTGCTTGATTGGCAGCTCTCAAACGTACCATCGATTCGTTTCGACAGAATTCAACTTTATTCGCTTGCTAGTTAGATGATAAAATAATATACTCTCAATAATTTGTTTTATAATCAGGATAATGAGATACGCACAATTAAGTGGGGGAGAAAAAAAAACTATCGTTTAATCTAAAATCGTTCTCCCAAGTTTTAGTTAACGATTTACAATAACTGACATTTTAATAGAATAATTTTCCGAAATAATTTCCTAATGTATAGCAGCGTACAACGTGGTGTATATAATCGTATTAACGAGAGCAGTTTGAAAATAATAGCTTCTAGTGACTGATGTATAGTTTGCAAGTAAGTCACGTATACTCCTGTCTATGATATTTGCCACGGTGTAGTAAGTAAACGAAATTTATAACTCAATTTTCAAAGTTCCGTGCACATACTTGCAGACGGTTTAGTTTGCGATGCTCATCCAATTAGAGTCAAGCTATCGCAAAGAATATGTTCCATGTCTCTAGTTGTACGCGATGTTTTGAGTTTATTGACGACGTCGTTAAGAGTTGCGAAGTGCCTATATTCTTTCTCAAATAGAAAAGCACTTATTTTTTCGTATAAAAATGTATGAACTACGGTATATTCGGGGCACATTATTAATGCACAAAAATCCGAGTGAAAACGAAGCACAGAATTACGCGAAACCTGTAATCGCTCGATATCAATATACTTTTATATCAGCCGGTATCTCGCGTGCCAAAAACAAAAGTAACCCAAGGGATTAACGAGACAGGCACAGAAAACTTTAATTGTTTCTTCGTGCACCTTCTCGCGCTAGTCTCCACCAAATTCAGAACGAAAACTAAGGTACTTTCACCACGAACATTCGCCTTCGAAAACAAAACTTTCTTTTTTTCATCGATCGTTTTCGAATTCCCTTTCTGCATATATAAATAAAGCCCCAACTTCTTCAGCTAAAAGTTCTTTCTCCACGGTTGCACGCGCGCACACGCACGCACGAGGTGGTAAACAATGCAGTCTCGGCAAGCAGCCGCGTAGGTGTGCGCTTAACGCGCGCGCGCGTGCGCCCTGTGGTTGCGGCTTTCCGCACACGCGTACGAACGTTTTGCATGCCCGGCTTCCTCCTCCTGTCTTCTCCTGTCGACGACATTTTTGGCATTTGCAAGATGAGCGAAGCAGGATGGGTGGTACGTTTAAAGTTTCCTTTCCTCCCGCCGTGTCGCCGCCAGTCAAGTTCGCCAGCATACGCGACACGCGCAGGTTTTTTTATGCAGCTGTCGCTCGCACCGTGCGAATGACGAGTCCTTCGAATGCTTTTAGGTCTTTTTCTCGCCACGTACGGCAGGTGTCGACGTGAGCTCGTCGCCTTTGAAGAAATTTGAGGCTGCGCATCTTAATCGAGGGTGCGGGACTCTTGTCACCTCGACCTTGTCAATTTACGCGCGTCTACTTATTTCCCGATAAAATGGATAAGATAATGATATACCTTTTACCGAATAAAACTAACACGAACGTTCTCACATCTCGTTCTAAAGCGAGATTTGAATTGCAACGTACTTTTGGAGCTAGTTCGACTGAAAACTGAAATTCACTTTTATTTTGCATCCGGTGCAGCCTCGCAAGCATTGGCGTCGCTAGTAATATCGAGCGGTAAAATTATTGATCGGTGGATATTTAGGTCTAAGTCGACGATAATAATAATAACTGCCGTGAATGCCACTTTAGCTTATAAGTATCCAAGATTGATCTTAGAAAATTAAAGTGCTGATAATGCGATGATAATGTTGTATGTATACGTTCATTTGTAACGTATCGTTCCTACACGTTTGAAAGCTACGAATGGGTAATGGATGGAGGATTGAGTACTCCTCAATATCGATCGAAGTATACATTTTAGCGAGACTTGTACGACGTTCAATTTAATACGAATTGCGGTAAATTACGTCAGAGATGAAGTACTTGGTACATTACGTACTCGTGACAAACTAAACATGCATCTGTTGCACTGTCAAGTGCAGAAATGTCCACAGTTAAGTTATCAAGTGAAATGTTAATGCTCGCAGATTAGATTAAATGTAAATTCTACGACGAAAAACGTTTAGATGCATTCATTATGTACAGAGCATTGATGTGACACGCGGGTTTGATATACTTATGTCTTTGCGTGGGAAGTACACGATTATGATTTGTTAAATAAAATGATAAATCTTGACTTTAGCGTGTAGCGCGCAAGTATAATATTTTTCTATCCAATAATTTAATATCATCGCCAAAAAAATTAATTACAAATTACTTATTTACAAAAGCGAACGTATGTTTATCAAATAAATGAAGTCCTACTAAATCGATTTATAAGATCAAATTAATAAATATGTTATGCTATTTTTTATTACATGGACTTGCTACGGTATATTCAGAATAGAATACAAAAATACAGATTAGTTTCATTTAAATATTTTCTTGCGAATACTAACTGCAACGCGCTCGTGTGTGCGTCAAGTTTCTAGTTGCACGAATGCGAATGAATACTAAGAATTTTCTTATTCGGAAATTCAGTTCCGTGCAGTCGTATTCTTCTGCAAATGTATATAAATAGTTTATAAAATGAAATTGTGCACGTAATGATTATTACGATGCTCGTTTAATGGAATATTTGGAGCTACGTAATTCGATGCGATTGAAAGTTGTATTTGAGCGTAACTATAATTATATAGGAGTTAATATCGGTGCAGTTTATCTTCGTTATATCGTTATTAAATTCTTCGTTATATCATTGTTAAAAACCCAATGATTCACACTGCATTGGGTGAAGGTTCATAAACCGTGAGAGTAAATCGGATTGTTTGTTTGAATGAACGTATAGAAAAAGTACGCATACGGACTTTATTTATGACGAATAATCCAGCATTTTTCGGGCGTACACTCGTTTGTTTTTTGTTAACAACAACTTTTATATCGTTATGAATTTTTTCAAATAATAAAAAATTCGAATAATTCGAGGTGTCGCGTTTTTAAAGTGGTATTTTATGCACGCGATTGCCGAGTTCGTAGGAATTTATTAAGTACATTAAGTACATTAAGTACATTTGCAGAAATTCTAGTTTTACGAAAGTAAATGCGATGCTACGGATTCCTCCCTTTAAGACAACGCGCAAGTGGAAGCTTTTGGAAACCTTTGGGCTATCGATTTTCAAAATAACGAACACCTACATTTCTTCCGTAATTTAACTTGGTTAATTTATTTGAATATGTGTATTCGTCGGTACATGGTGTACGTTCATACACCATATCATCGGATATTATACTTACGACGTACTGTGTGTACACGCGCGTTGATATAAACGTATAATTTATTAAAACTATATTTCACGTTCTCAATAATGTCATTCGCGCTTAAACTAATGTAAATGTTATAAGTAAATACAAAAGAACTCAAATGATCTGGAAATATAATTTCAACACGAGTGAGTTTACGATAATCGTACATGAAACGTAAGATTAAAAATTAGTCACGTACATTATTGAATTAGTAAAAAACAATTTATACGAATAAACTAACGATTAGTTATTGTAGGATTATGTTAGTTATAATATTATTATGTACTTCAATGATTACACGGGAATCTTTCAATTGCGAATTCAACAACGCTTTCTTAAACGGGGAAAAAAAAAAAAAAAAGTCATCAAAACATGGAAAAGCATTTCTTATGGAAAGCTTTAAATGACGCTTACAGGCGAGCATTTGCAAATTTCGATATTCCAGCTTTCCATAATGAAAGATTCAATTCATTTCAACTCACCTTCACCTCTTCCCGAATAGCTAATCCACAGTTTGCTGTTCATTTCCACCGCTACATTTTCCTTTCTGTATTTGACGCTTTGACCACCGTACGTTCTTTTACCTAGAGTCGAGCGTTCATTCGCGGGTGCTTTTCCTTTTTCTCTTTGCAGTGTGAAACGCGGAGAAAAGAAAGACGAGAAACGGGGCTCTGCAGTATAATTAGCTAAGCCAGAGAGTCTCTGCCTCCTCGCGACTCGCGCAACCCCTCGATGCGCGCGCATCTCATTCCTCGAGTACTATTTGCTACTACTATTCTCCACTCCTTCGCAGGATCGACGGATTTCCTTCTACCCCCGCGAGCGGAAAGCAGGAGAGCACGAACAATTCCATCTTTCGATTTATTTTTCATCCGTAGCGAGCTTGCGCTTTTTTCACATTTTCTCTCTCCCTCTCCCCCCCCCCCTCACACACACACACTCTCTCTCTCTCTCTCTCTCTCTCTCTCTCTCTCTCTTTGTGCACAGAAACATTAAGAATGGAAATACATAAATATTTCCTCGACGTAGTTCGAAAGCAAGTAGAACGATGTTACATTGTATTTTGAAATAAGCTACTGTGCGTGTAATTAAGAAGAGAGCAGCTGGAGCTCTTACTTGGATATTCCAACTTGTTAATATTACTCGTCGTATCGATTCGCGCAATGTTCTCTCGTGTAAGTTCTTTTGCTTCGACCGCATTAAAAAAGAACGGTAGCGTAATCTTGAAAAATTTACAAAATACTCCACCGCTGCTTTCTTTGTTGTTTACAGTAATAAATCGTCGCGCATCGCGGTTATTTAATCGTTCCCGTTGTCACCGTCATTACGCCGCAGTCGCGCAATTTTGCATCCGTAAGTAACGTTGTCTCATCGATCATCATCGATTGATCAATATTTTCCAAGTTACACGTACGAGTAGGTTCCCGGCTTTACAAAGCTGACGTCCGCTTACACACGATGTTGAACAATTTGTTCGGGTTATTCCGCTCCGTGCGCACTTGGTAATTAAAATTTCCCCTCCCAGTCCTTTCTTTTTCTCCCTCTTTCCCGTTTGTTTGCTCGTTCACTTTGACTCCCGTGCACTTTGGCGCCTCTCGTCTCGCGCTGCTGCCCTTTGCGAACGCACTCCAAATCAATAGGCTGCATTGCGCGTTTCGAACACCGACCCGGTTACACCCTACCTACTCACGTTGTAACCCTGCCTCGGAGATTCAGTGTCGCTACTGCGGGGATTGAATCCGTACTCTGCATTTAACTCCAAAAAACGACTTTGCGATACTCAAATACGACGTTTTCCTTTTCAAAGGTTAGACCCTAATTAAATTTGTTACACGGCTGTTTGAAGTTACGTATCCACTTGATGTCGCCCTTTTTTACTATTAATCGATCGCTTGCTTCTACTACATGTTTCGCTTTTGTGCGGACTACTACCCCCTTACCACTTATTTCGCACTTAATTCACACCCTAGCCTTAGAAAAGCACACTTAGTCGAGAGAAAGCTGTTTACGTTACTATCGTAACGTAATTACTTCAAAAACCAAGCATACTTAATTCACGGTAATACGAAAGTGCTCGAACGAGTCTCAAGTTTTATTTAAAAGGGAATTGACACGCAATACGCGTAAAAGCAGATTTCAGCGACTTATTTAATTGTCAGTTCTTCGTATTGGATTATTACCCAAAGAAAATTGTTTCATAAATAATACATTTGTAGTCGTAAAAAAAAAAAAAAAAAAAAGATGAAATACTTTTGTCTTAAAAATTATCCAGTAATTTGGAGGTGGAGCCAGATTTCGCGAGGAATGACGAGGTTAACTGGCTTAAAAGGATCGTAAACGACTACTTCGAACAGCATCGCAAAAACATGCAGCATTAGCATTAGCCTCAACGTCTTCTTCGCGAAGAGTCTCCAGTGTCTGAAATCGATTTCTTTTTTCGAAAAAAACTCTAAAGAGTTATCACTTGCGACTCAAAATGATAAAATAAAAGATTTGAAATAAATTCCACCCTCAGAGGCCACCCTCACGAGGTGGTGAAAACCCCGAGAAACCGCAACTACGAGAATTTCATTATTCTAACAAATATCATCGATCAGAATGATGGTTTATATAAAAAACAACCGTCAAAAAAACGGTACGCAATATGACTTTTCAGTACGTGAGTAATGAACACAAACCGTAAACTATTGTACAAAAAACGATAAAACACGAATAATTTTATTATTGACAATCATTTTCAATACATAATATCGTTAATAACAAATTTCCCTAAGGCATTTCACTAAATTCAGTTTTTGCTTTAAATTTATTTAAATTGTAGTTATAGATGTTTTCTTATATAATCGTATATTATTTGTCCGAAAACGGTGTTAATTGTAAATAAATTTATAAATTTTGTTTTGGAATATTGGAATATTAATGCTTCCTAAAAGAATGTAATAATAATAGAAAGAATAAATTTAGGTAGCAAAAGTGAGAGAAAGAAGGGGTTCCTTTTATTAGTGGTAACCGCATTAAATGAAGTTGTCGTATATAAAAAACGACGAAAATGCGTTTAAAAATGAAGAAGTTACGATATGGAATCGTCAAAATGTCAAAGTCGTCGAATCGGTCCGTCACTCGGGCTTCTAGAGTGCATTACTCGTACATATATATGTATTCGGAATAAGTACAAACCCATATGTACTTACGGATTAAAGCAACGTTGTTTTTATAAGTGACTACCGACCGATATATATCGCATTATAATATGCAACAAAATTTTTCTTTTTCATTTTGTCATTGGTCTTTAGTTTTTCAAATCTTGAAGTATGTAATGAATAAACTAAGTATAAAATAAATAAACGAATTCGGTATATTCACGTTTATCCTGACGCATTAGTTTGTTTGCAAGGCATCGGATTGCACTGTACGCATTTGGAAGTTTGTTGAGAAAAAGAAAAGAGCGTCATCGCTATGACCATTTTTTTCATTTAACGCGAGATGTGCGTGAATGCACGCGTGCCAAGGGTTTCAAGGATTGGTAGACATTTCGTGGTCCTTTTTGTATTAACCATAAACAAGTAGACTTATTCGATTAAATTGAACAGGTGTGTTTTTCAAGCGGTTTAATTCGCGCAACGGTGACACAAAAGCACTCCAGAAAGAGAAAAATTAACGTTGGTACTTTTTGAATTTGTTATTGTAATAAATGTTTTCAAATAAAGCCTTTGTTCTCTTACGTTTCTCTTAATTTTCTAATAATAATAGATGACAATAGTGCTTGCGATTTCAATGATAAAACAAAATATTTATCTTCGCGTTTAGATAATTACGTACGTTTATTGATTTACTTACTCTTTTTAAATGTTTTGAAATTAAGAATAAAAAGGCATGTACCAGGTCAAGAATAGAATTATTCATACTTCGTACAAAATATCCAAATATATTATCAACAAGTTTGAGATAATTGCACTCGCGATGGTAAGGGCGACGGTGGCGACGGTGGCGACGGTGGCGACGGTGGCGACGGTGGCGATGGTGGCGATGGAGGCGATGGAGGCGATGGAGGCGACGGTGGCGACGGTGGCGACGGCGGCGATGGTGGCGATGGAACAGCATTACAACGTTTATACCGGTACACGGTTCGTCTCTCTTGGCGATTCAAAGTGAACTGACAATTGTTTCCTTTCTTTTTACGAACTATTGAATAGGCGTCGTAATAAAAGAAGCTCGGCGCTTATTATTTTGCCCTTAATGTAACTCTATCTCGGTGTGAGGCTGTCGAATGAAACAAATATTAAGATCTAGTGTGCTCTGGAAAACTAAAAGAACGACAAGATTAGTTTGCTATTGTCTGCTCTGTCATTTGCGGTTAGTTGATAGCTATTCCTTTGGTCTTTTCAATTCCAGTATAATTATTCGGAGGATTATTTAATATTGAATTCAGCGAATTATTTAAAACGATATAAGTTTACAATGAATTCTGAACAGCACAGCTTGTATGCCTTTTCATTCAATTATCGCGTGTGCTAATATTTATTTTAATCATTTTTTTTATATATTTTTTGCTGGATTTTTACAGCATGTTATACGCGTACAAATGCACGATTACATCACGGTACCTTATATTATATTTATTACTTTCACTGTTTTCTTAGCGTACACATTGTGATTTTTGTTCTTATCTTTCAACGCTTAGAAATCGCTAATTTTCCTTATACTTTTAATTTCTTCGTGGCGTAATTATAACATCAGTTACTTCCTTTCGATGTTTTAAATTTTTTTTTATCAATTCGTTCGTATTGATTAAAAATAATTGTATTGAGTGTCTGCATTTGTACGCGGTCACATATTTAAGCTCTTATATATCTTATTTAACATTATATTTTACACTTACTTGTATCTAAACAATCTAAACTACACGCTCTAAATGCTTTTAAATAAAATTATGTTTTTCATAATTAACGTATATAGATATATCTTTGTTAAACTTTAAATTTGAAGTGAACTGTAAAAGTAAAGATCGAATAATATTGAACTAACTCTTGATTTGAGTTGAAGAAATTTAGAACGTATATTACATTTTTACATAAAAGTTTTAAAAAATGAATATACTTTTATATATACAGTTTATATTCCAATTTGTTAAGCAAAGGAAAACACGGTGATGAAAAAATCCGCCAAAAACTAAAAATGTAACGAAAAATGCCTCGGATACTAATAAATAGAAAGAGACTAACGGATAGGAAATGAACTTTAAAATGAAAAAGTTTTATTCATGTCGTTATGTACGAGAGTGGAAGGACGATTTCTGTACTTCCATTCATTTGTATGGTAAAATAACTCTTTTTTTTTACATCGAACGTAGCATAGAAGAACGCGTACATGAAAATTGCCAACTGAAATTCAAAGGTACAACGGTTCATATTTTAAATCCTAAATTTACGTTTTTTTCGATAAAAGGTAATTTATACGTTTTTCCATATATTGCATGTTCATATGGAACAATTATGCAAATATTTTTTTAGTTCCATGAAAGTCTCCATTCTTTCAAAATGAATTAAATGATTAATTGCAGAGAAATATATGCAATAGGCAACTGTAAGAAGAAATTCAGTTCAATTATTACTTTATTATTTTGTGTATGATTTTGAATCGTTTTGCGAACAGTGAACTTAACTACTTTTTGCGGGAGTAAAGTGGTTACACGATTTAATAGTAAAAATATATATAGCAGTGGTTTCACGTTCATGGAAAACGCATTGTTTAGCGTTTAATTACTAAAACAGTTTATCGTCGTAATATGGATTTCCAAACTGTTATCGTTTTTATTAAAACATTCACATAACAAGTACATTCACATAAACCAAACGTGTTTGTTTTTGTAAATATCGAAGGAAATAAAAAACATCTTCTCTAGAAATAACTATTTCAGAATATATTATATTTCCTGGTTATTCATGCTATATTCTATGTTTCGTCTCGCTCTCGTGCTCGAGACTTCCGACTTATCGATTTCATATCATAAATATGCGCTTCGGAAGCAGAAGTTGTCAGACAGTGAGAGAGAAGGAATAACAGATTCGAACAGCGAGTCGACCTGTATTCGTGCTCATCTCTTGGCTCGTGCTTTGACACCCGAGGGTACGGCAAGTGCATCGAGGCCTGGATTCGTATCTTACGACCGAGAACCTTTCCGCAGTGCTCGTGGATCAAGAGACATGCGCGAGTGTGGGGAATCTCGGTGGAATCAGTCCCTTATATATGTATATACGCATATCCAGCTCGCTTTTGTTCCCCCGTGCGCAACCTGTAAGACACCCGCGAGATGCTGTAACTTTGATTTCGTTGCATCGAAAAAAGGTGCCTGAAGTGTCTGCAACGTTGGGGTTGCAACGAAAGTTAAAAATTTTCGAAAAAACCATAAAGAATTATCACCCATGACCCAAAATGATAGAATAAATGATCTGAAATAAATTCCACCCTCGAAAACCACCCTTACGAGAATTTCATTATTCTAACAAATATCATCGACCAGAATGATAGTTTACTCGAATAAAAAACAACAACCAAAAAGAAAAAACTGAAAGCAAACGGTACACTATTTTACGAAAAACCTTATAAAACGAGTAATTTTATCGTTGGCAAAAATTTTTTGCACACAGATAGAATAAGAGGAACGATATATTGGAAAAGATATTCTGTAAAATTAATAACAATAACAGCCCAACTTGGAATGCACATGCACTCGTATGGATACACGCATACAAGCCACATAATATTGTTAATAACAAATTGCCCTAGGACATTCTACCAAATCTTATTCGAGAACATCGAGAACATTATAATAATATATTATATTATTATAAATAGATGAGAAAAGATTGTTTTATCAATATCGCGCCGGAAATTGATGTTACATGCATTTAAATGCACCTACAGTCTTATGCACGTGAGCACAGAGTACGACGAATACTGTTAATAACAAATTTCCCTAAGACATTATGCTAGTTTTTATTCCGGAACATTCTGTAATTTAAGAATACCATTACGTTGGAAAACGTTATACTTACGAGTAAGTATTATTCTTTTTTCATACAATTGCTTCGTTTAACAATTAACCCTTCATGCTTTCTTATTTTGCATATAAGTTTGTTTTTTTTTTTTTTTTTTTTTTTTTTTTTTTTTTTTTTACTATTAATCTTTCATTTATGTTCTTTCTCATACTTATGCTATTATAATTTTTGTTTTTCGTTTTGCTTTAAGTAACTTCTAATCATTACAATTTCTTCTCCTTTTAAAGTTAATGTATATTTAACTTGTTATATTAAAATGT
Source organism: Wiebesia pumilae (assembly GCA_018907045.1). Classification (NCBI taxonomy): domain Eukaryota; kingdom Metazoa; phylum Arthropoda; class Insecta; order Hymenoptera; family Agaonidae; genus Wiebesia; species Wiebesia pumilae. The sequence goes on from JACCHZ010000127.1 coordinate 8,381,084, forward strand.
AATTATAAAACAATTTTATGCTTTTGCCGTTGTCCGTGTACGAGTAACCGTAGATTATTTGGACACAAGAATCATTACACTTTAGAATCCTTGTTATCCTATAATTAACAGCTACGTATACCATTTTTTTTTATTAGCTTTTAGTAAGCGTTAATGTTTTATAATCGCATTTTGATTAGTAGTTACATTTATCATAGATGCATCTCTACTTTATATTTCGAATATTATTGTATTTTATATTACATTAATATTAATTCGTACTAGTAGAGCTCATTTATTGGATTTATTTTCAAGATAGCGATGTTATTTTTAATTTTATTTTAATCACTAATGTCATATATATATATATATATATATATATATATATATATATTCTTTTTTTTTTTTTTTTTTAATTTATGCATTCGATTAATGTAACCGATTAGCTAGATAAAGAAATAATGGCAATAATCGTATTATACACAGTGGGTTCTCGGTTCTTTTAAAAAATAATTATATTTATTTTATATTATTCGAAATTAAAATGAGTTTTTTAAATAATCTAAATTTAAATAGAATATGCAATGAAGTTTTTTTCTTTTGCCTGAGAAATTTATAAATGTTATATTTAAATACAAAATTTCTTTAATTCCAACCAACTGTGTGTAGTCTTTGAGTATTATAAATGATATTGTTAATTTTTCATACCTGTTTTGTACTTAAATATTTTGTACGCAATATATGCTGATATTTCTCTATAGTTTTCATTGAGATTTTTATCATTACATGTATCATTGTACTTATTATTTATATCCAATTTCAAGATACACTTTTTATCACATTGTCTATCAGATAAATTACAGCTTATAGTATCATTGCTTATTAACTTGAAGCAATATAAGCAAATATAAGGCATATTTAACGATTTTTTAAATAAATATTTTGCAATTTCTTGTCTGTAAGTTGTGGGATCGAAATCTTTTGCAAATGGTTTATTAATACCTATGCACTGTATATAATACATAATACATAATACATAATACATAATATATATATATACCACAGCTGTGGCCGTCACCTTTATGTTGATGTGGTCGAACATTTTTTCAATATCTATCTAATCTGTATTGGATGATATTTTGCAAGCACTTGTATCGGAACTCCTCAGAAAAATGTTAAACGTTGAAAGAACACGTATTCTGTCACTTTCATTCTTTTACGTATCTAAGAGTGTATTGTTCTTTCTTTTACATTCACAACTAATATGCGCCAATGACCTTCGTATAAATAAGGCATAATTATCTATTGCTTATATCATTTTTGCTTGTCCGCATTATACGTTTTTTGCCGTGTCTATGCTAACATCTCTTAACATTATTGATGTAATAAATCAGTAGGCATGTATGTACAGTCCACCCACTCATTAATACAAACAGCTGTTAATCCATCTTAATGTTTGTAAAGAACAGAATTCGCTTGTAGTTATTTCGAAGTTTTTTATTTCTAACGATTTGTCCGTATAATAACGGCCAATCGTCATATTTTGTAAGATAATATTCATAGAGTAATGAACGTCATTCATCATCAAGCCATTGTCTAATTTAATTTCTTTTATTGACACTGCGAGGTTTAATGATTTGCCTCTAGTCTTTATCTTACGATATCACGTTGAAGCTCTATTACATCTTCTTCATGTTTTTTTTTTATTTTCATTTTCTTTTTTTTTTGCAATTATATTATCACTTGTACTTACGTAGTTTTGTTTTTGGATTACTGGTTTTTTCTTTTGTATTTTCTTAAGTATTAAACCCTCGCTACATCCTTTAGAACGTTTTTCTTCAGCCATACTTGATTTCTTCCATTTCTTAGCAATAAATGGATTGGAAACAGTTTCCGGGTCCTTCGATTTTTCTTTTGAAGTTTTCGTTCCCTCCAAATTAACATTTAATTTAATTTTTGCCATCGTAGTTTTTCGATTTGTATTTAATTCCCGAATTTTGTCGCGCCAATCGAGGCGTTGTTAACGTTAATCCTTTCAAGACATTTTCTTGCATTACTTTGTGAGAACTTTCAATGTACGCATTGATAATTCTTGATATTGACGGATTCATTATATCCAAGTCTATTCGAATCCACAAAACTGCATACGGCATCCATTTTACTAAAATATAATCAAGAAATTCGGGACAGTCGAATTGATTGCAAATATCGTCTTGACAATTACCATAATTTCAATGAATCTTCTATAAAATCTATAATTTTCTGTAAATATCTTCAGTGCACGTGTCTGAATCCGAATTTAAACTCAAATTATCTGATTCTTCTGTTACGTCAATTATTTATCATATTTCGATGATTTTTAACAATATCACTTATTGTTAATAAGCATCCATTCGCCTTCTGCTAGGCGAACTGGTTGCTAATAGCATTGCACAAAAATGTTTGAATATTATTTCTAGAGTGAAGCCTTCAAATTTTTTCATTTTTCGAAATTTCGTTTCAATTGTTCTTGACACAATTTTCATGAAATGAGCATAGCATATTTTAACGATGCTCATATCTCGTTATTTTTGTTTCATGTACGACACAATTGTACATTTTCCCTAAATAATGAGTAATTGACATTACATTCCACGTCTGTAGAAACGAGTGTACGAATGTCGAGGTAAGTGGCAAATAACGTGCATTAAAACGGATCATTTAATTTTTGTTCCTCAATCTAAAATTGATACAAATCAGGAAGATCGGAAGAATTTTATTTCAATCTATCCTTTGATTTTTCTTCCGATTTGGCTTTGTATAACACATTCATGTTTCTCACATCCTGCATGTTTCCAACATTTAAAATGTCAGGGTTCGTTTCTAACTGAATTTTTGTTATAAATTCAGTGGCTTTGAAGGCTAGAATCATGAGGAACCTTTAATTGTTCGTCGCTCGAAATATGCATTCGAGCTATACATTCGTCAATGTTATCTAAACAAAATAGAAAGTGCTGAACGTGATCAGCTTTTCTTACATTTTGCATAAAGTACAATATTCCGCTCGTTGTGACGTATTTTACGGTAAAGTGCTAGATAACAAGTACAACGACTGTCCCTAATGTCTTCAATGTACGTTTATTTTCTCTTTGCAGATTTTTTGTTTATATTATATTTTTTCATATTCAGATGTGCAATCGCTATCCGAATTAAATTCTTCGTCTAAATTGAATTCACGTATATATCCTGCGTTTGATTTTCTGCATTTTTGAAAAAATTTTTTTGTCTTCTTAACCTTTAAAGTATTCGATTCTTCTATCACTAAGGGTACACTGTTTTTGTAATTACACCTTTCTCCACCGCTTGCAATATAACCCATTGTCCGCTCCTTCTGTTTCCCATGAACATTACGTTATGGGTTTCCGTTTTATTTTCGGTTGATGTATTCATTATTTCAATTATGTTACTATCTGAACTGATTTCTCGAAATATCTTTGCAGATATTTTATAATATCGTAATAATACGCTGAGTCACATAATCAGTCCCGTATTCTCCTGGTGATCCCATGAATATTTTATACTCTTCTGGACTTTTAAATAAGTTTTCTGCGCATGTTGCAGAAAGGGTGTCTATTTCTCGAGACCAGTTGCGTACTGTATAATCAACCCCTTCATTCCTTATCTTATCGTGGTACTTTCCGTCACTATGTACAAAAAATGGAATACATTTGAAAAAGCAATTTCCATCGCCTTTTACATCATATTACATGATATTACATTTTTTTATTCCATCCGTTACTATTCGTGTTCCATTATCTTTCTCTGATATATTTATTTCAGCATTTATTAGCATTCAGCATTTTTTTTTTCTTGCCTATTTCTTTATCTTTACCAGTTTCATGCAAAGTATAACTTAACCGTTTTTCACTGCTTGTTTCCTTATTACCAGTATTAAGTTTGTTTTTCTAAGTAGGTTATTAAATTTCATCCTTCTTTATTCATTAAATATCATGTATAATTTGGCTTCTTATAAATCGCAAAAAGCTAAAATAATAAGACATTACAACATTAACTTTATACGATATCGATTCGTTATTTCCTTAACTTGCTTTTCTAATAATATCTGATAAATAATTAGAAATTTTTTTTGAGATTATATTACAAAAATTTCTAATTCTAACTAACTAAATAAACAAGTTTAAAAAATATATGAATATTTATGAGTTTGCAGTTTCCATTCGAAAGATTTTTAAATTCAAAAATTTTTTGGCAAAATAAATTTATAACAATAAGCTATAGAATTAAAGAAACGAATTACATGATTCGCTTAATTTCTCTCCACAAAAATCGATCTTAAAACGGGATGGAGGAGGAATAATTCCAAAATATCCAATTATTAATTGTTTTTAATTATAAATTAGATATTTCATAAAAGAATTTTTTTAAATGCGTATAAGATTTGTACAAAAACGTAAATAAATTTTAGATTTTTAGAAATACAGTTTGGACATTCCAAAATATAAGTAACAATATTTATTAAAATTTGTGAATTACATAAAGTACAAAATTTATTTTAAAGAATTAAGTGTACGGCATTTCATACATATACATATACGCTATTTAAACATCAATATACTAAAAATTCTTTTTTCCTACTTTGAAATTTTATATATATTCGTCCTTATATAGGGAACAATACTTATTAATAAAAAGTTGTGAAATCCTTATAGACCAGTTATTATAAACAATAAGGAATCGTCGTCCATGAGTTTACGTACGTAATATACATATAAGTTTTCGACATGTGATTTTTAAATTCCAATGCAAAAATGTACTTAAATGACGTTATCTAAATAGATGTTGCTATTTGGAATTTTCAGTATATCACTTTTTTTATAATTGTAAGGATAAATGTATCGAGAATATCTTCGAGCCCACGAGCCTTACAGAGTTCGATTCGCTTGTAAAGCCTTTCGTTGTGTTCTTGCATGTGTGAATGTATGTGCAGCAATGCTTGAAGTAATATTGGCCGAAAACTTGCGAGGCTGATAGATTATACAGTTTGTAAATGCTGAAATTATTCTAATACGAATTCAATCGAGCACTTCAATTTTATATTTTTAATTAATATTAGAACAAAATTTTCATATACATCCAAATAAAACTATTTTTTTTATTCATTACAACTCTCACAGCAATAATATTATTATTATTCTAATTAATTATTGATTGTACTTTGTTTATAGGCTTTTTCATAATATATACGTGACTTATGAACTCTGTACAATAGGAAAGTAATTTCATTCTAATTTATATGATTAAAAACAGAATTCATAAGTCATAGTTTTCATTTATTTGACAAATGAAGTAATATTTGTAAGAAAATAATAAAACTGTAAATAAAAAATGTACCTTATCAAGTAAATTTTTATCCAAATTTTCAATTTCAAAATCGATATTATTCAAATTCTTTCATTTTAAATCCAACGATATATTTTAAATACGTTTTCTTGGTTTATATAAAAAATATAGTTATAATATCTAAGTATACACTACATTTTTATCAAATAAATCCTCTGTCTTTTAACATTGACAATAACTGATACTTTTTGTTGAGGTACTCTACATATACATAATCCTCCGAATAATTATACTGGAATTGAAAAGACCAAAGGAATAGCTATCAACTAACCGCAAATGACAGAGCAGACAATAGCAAACTAATCTTGTCGTTCTTTTAGTTTTCCAGAGCACACTAGATCTTAATATTTGTTTCATTCGACAGCCTCACACCGAGATAGAGTTACATTAAGGGCAAAATAATAAGCGCCGAGCTTCTTTTATTACGACGCCTATTCAATAGTTCGTAAAAAGAAAGGAAACAATTGTCAGTTCACTTTGAATCGCCAAGAGAGACGAACCGTGTACCGGTATAAACGTTGTAATGCTGTTCCATCGCCACCATCGCCGCCGTCGCCACCGTCGCCACCGTCGCCTCCATCGCCTCCATCGCCTCCATCGCCACCATCGCCACCGTCGCCACCGTCGCCACCGTCGCCACCGTCGCCACCGTCGCCCTTACCATCGCGAGTGCAATTATCTCAAACTTGTTGATAATATATTTGGATATTTTGTACGAAGTATGAATAATTCTATTCTTGACCTGGTACATGCCTTTTTATTCTTAATTTCAAAACATTTAAAAAGAGTAAGTAAATCAATAAACGTACGTAATTATCTAAACGCGAAGATAAATATTTTGTTTTATCATTGAAATCGCAAGCACTATTGTCATCTATTATTATTAGAAAATTAAGAGAAACGTAAGAGAACAAAGGCTTTATTTGAAAACATTTATTACAATAACAAATTCAAAAAGTACCAACGTTAATTTTTCTCTTTCTGGAGTGCTTTTGTGTCACCGTTGCGCGAATTAAACCGCTTGAAAAACACACCTGTTCAATTTAATCGAATAAGTCTACTTGTTTATGGTTAATACAAAAAGGACCACGAAATGTCTACCAATCCTTGAAACCCTTGGCACGCGTGCATTCACGCACATCTCGCGTTAAATGAAAAAAATGGTCATAGCGATGACGCTCTTTTCTTTTTCTCAACAAACTTCCAAATGCGTACAGTGCAATCCGATGCCTTGCAAACAAACTAATGCGTCAGGATAAACGTGAATATACCGAATTTGCGATAGTCGAAGGCATCGGATGTGTACGCGTGATATATATTACTACATATTTTTTGATTCCTTTCAATTTACGAAGTGTAGATACATAATACACCCACATACTAACGCACATTGTAAGATCAAAGCTGTTCAATTTTTAAAATTATTATTTTAAGAAGTTGGTGTATAAGAGCTTGTTATCGTGTATTTTGTTTAACACGTAGGAATGTCCATAAGAGCCAAATTAATTCAGAGAATGGGATATTCTTTGAGAAGCCTACTTTGAAACGTCAACTAAGCTTTTTCAAAATGCGTGAAACAGCAAAATTGTGAAGGTCATAAGCTACGAACAGTCTGTACCGACTAGTGATGAAAGATTTTGTACAAATTATTTTGTTCTTCCGTGAAATGTCATAACCAATTACAAAAACTCGATAGCGATCAAACGAGTTCTTTCCAATCCCATTTACGACTTTCCTCTCGACTACCTTTGGGCATTTTTGGATGAGAACTAAGGTAGTGGTGCAAACAAACATTAAGGCATTTATTTTCGCCAAGAGTTGTTAACGTTAACGTGAAATTCCAATCGCACAATTTTATTCTTGTACGTTGCGTGATTGTTAATTCGCCGTTACTTTTGGAATTTTGAGATTTTCGGTTACTTGCAATAATTATACGGATACGAGTTTACTATACTCTTTTGAACATTGATTTATTTTTCGCGTCTTGTACTGAAAATTGTTACTGCTTTGCTTACAAAGCTGATTGTAAAGTATTTACATGCTCAAGCACTAGAAGCGTTATACGATGACATTCTTAAATATAATGTTTATTATACCTTTGCGAGAAATGAGAAATTGTAGTGCAATTTGTTACGAAACTATTCCAGACGACCAAATTTAATAAACGTATAATACTTTTGTGTAGCTTTATAACGTAAATCGTATTTTAGAAGTACGATTGATACATTTTTTACTCTTATATGTATGGTAGTTTAAAACCGAAAGAACTTATACGTGGAATAATATGAAAACGTTTCTGGAATATAAATTTATTTTAAATTTAGATTAATGGCAGATTGAATTTATATTTTGAGTATTTTAGTAGGTAATAAAGGTTTTGTGAAAGTGCCTTTTCTGAATATTATCTAATACGATATGATATTTTAAAGCGATGGGTTTTTGTTTAAATACGGTGTGCAGGGAATAAAGTATAATTTTAACTTCGCGTTATTGGCAACGATCCACGTTAACACTGACCCGGAAGAAGTGAAGTCTACCGTAATAGAGTACAATGAGTCTTCGTCAAAATGAATTTTTTAATTTCCCTTTCGATTTTCGTAACGTTTTCGCACCTTTTCGCTCTCGGTGGATGCGACAAAATCAATACTTGGAGTCTCCCTTGCAGCGTTTTATTTTACAAATTCGCCCTCTCAACGCCCTAATGCACGCATGTTCCAGTTTTGGATGAAAAAGGGGATAAAGTCGTTGGTTCTCGCATCGGCCTTCGACCATAAGGTGATATCGATGACAAAGAACTACGTTTTTAAAATATTTTCACCAAAGTTATCGATGTTGGATACAACTTATTCGGACGAGAAATTGAGAAAATAAAAGGTTGCGATTTTTTAAATTCAGTTGAATTCAAATTTTTATGAATTATTACCGAAGTCAAACCTCGTGAAAATTGATTTTTACTTATAAATAGTTGTACTGAAATGTTTTAAATTGTTTTGTTGATTTATTTATATATTCATCAAGTTTCAAAAGTCTAACGAAAATCACAATTCTTGTAGAATGTAATCAATTACTTCGTAATATCAGCAGTAGTTTCGCTAATTCGGCTTATTTGAGACCACCCAGTCTTTTTTGTGAATACAATATTCACAGCAATAATATTGGCGCTCGGAAATGAATACGTATTTGCAAAGGAGATTCGTATTTGCAATGATGAATCTTTAAAAAAACATTCATTTTAATTTCGTTACAAATTTAGAATTTTACTTACAATTTTTCTTCAATTCCCGCAGTTCTGCGAGTTTAAACATTATGTTCTGCTTGATTTAATAGTAAATATTGTATTATATAATGTAGTGTAGAGAAGGATCATGTCTACTTATAAGTAGATATTCCGAGGCAAGTTTGAAAGATCATTTCGCTCCCTTTTTAAGATCTAAGTAAGTTCTATTTTAAATGTAGTTCATGTAGTTTTTAATTGTTTTAAATTATTTATGACCTTTAAACAGTCGCTTAATTGTTAATAATTTGTGATTATTTTATAAAGTGTTAACGAACTTGGATATTGCAATCGCAAGAATGTGCTTTGATTAATTTATTATGATTGTAAATCCGTGTAATGATCTCTCTCTCTCTCAACACACACGCGCGCGCGCGTATTGTATAATGCATACAAATAGGTAATAAGTATCGAATTACCCCAATAAACTAATTATAGGAAATGAATTATCTTACATGTTGTAATAAATGTACTCGAGTTGAAAACATAAGCACTGGAACACCTAACAGGAATATATTACAAAAGTTTTGAATTTCAATATTAATGATGTACGTATTTTGTAAAAGCTATCAAGAATACATAAGTAACGAATTAACATAAATATGCGGCCTAACATCTCGAAAAGGTTAATTAATTCGCGCACATTATACCAAAATTTATACTTTCAAATAGTTCGAATTTAAATACGCGAAATTGACGAAACTCGGTATAACTATATTACAAATTGATAAACGATAAGCGATCGCCGGTAAAAATAAAACGTTTCGAATTCTTTTTAAATTCACGTTAAAGGAGAAAATCCAACGATAGAAGTTTAGATCTAAATGTTAGCTAAGGCAAAACGAAGATAAATGTGTACGAGCGCATCGTCTCGCCACTTATCCAGTCCAGCAAATGTCTTACGTGGTTAACCGCGTGGCACAACAGTTCCTCAAAACCATTGTGAAAAATTGAGGAAAGAGTATCAGGAGAGACGGGTGTTGATGAGGGTTGTTGACTTGGATCCTCGCCGCGTCCTACCGCAGACGTCGTCCCGCATGTGGACATCGAGACATCGACAGCGGTGCACCGGATCGGGAAACATGTGGAGCTCGGATAGTCCGGGGACGTCTCCGTCGGAGGAAAATACACCTGGAGGGTTTCATTTGTTGAGGAGGTTCCCGGGTGACACTGGAGCTTCCGCGAGTAATGCATGGAATGCATTGCGTGGGGAGGGATTTTAAATTAAGTCTGCGGTCTCGCAAACCAACGGATTGAGCCCATTCGACTTGCATTGGAGTAACGAACGTGTCCAATTAGAAAATTACATTTAGCTTTTAACCGCGAATACATTGATTTTTATAACATTGTTCATTATTCCGTTTTAAGTTGAGCACTCGTAAGTATTTTCGTTTTTGTTAGCGGTATTTTTATTTTACTTACGTAACGCGGAAAGAGAACAAAATCACGATGCCCATCTGATTATGGAAATGCCATTTGTGCGAGATTAACGGTAACAATGTGTAGCAGAAGCAAAATAAGTTCGATCGACTAAACGAAGTACTTTCCTCGAAACTTTTCGAAAAATACGTATTCAATTCATTTTTATTTATCAGTTATTCATATAGGAATATAGGCATTATTTCATGACAAAATCAACGCGTCGAAAGAAGTTCGTGGTTAAAAATCTGAACATGTTTTTTTTTTCGTCAATTTACTTTATCGAGCGCAAGAGTAAGTTAAAATATTGGCAAGCTCGTATCGATAATAATAATAAATCTCCGATTACTTTAAAAACGATGAAGGAACTGTTCCTTTTTTTCCTTACATTAAATCCTTTTAATCATGTTTTTAATGATTTTCATCGGGAGCTTATGTTTGTATTTCATAAAACTTGAACGAAACTGTCATTGGCGGGCGACGATGTTTATTCGTTTCGTCTCGTACGCACAAAATTAATCTTAATATATACGGTATATTTTATAATTTAAATATATTAAAGGAACGACTTTACGCGATTATTTTTTCTTTCATTCGTTTGGAATATATTAATAGTCTTACGTAATAATAAGTTGTTTCCGGTGTTTATAAAGTCATATGTGAGTACCTTTTTTTATTTTACACAACAAAGAGATAGGATTGACACAATCGAAGTAAATCTCTTATAAATATCATTGATAAACCCGCGACGTTTGCTTCGCGCTCTTTTCAATTTGTGTGCATGATCTAGGTCTAAGATCTCATAGAGCTAATATTCGTTTTATTTCCCTTAACATTCGTTCGTAAACGCTCGGCATGAAAATGACACCTTGGATAATGTTCATTGCTCGCAGCCCCACGAGTAGAGGGTAAGAAATAAAAAATTGTTTTCCCCTCAAAGGATACCGAACTTACCGCAAGCATTTGATTAGCTAGGAAAATCAGTGAGACGTTTGTTGCGAAATAGAAAAAAAGGAGATGAAAGTTTTTAATCGAAATTTCGTTACGGAGAGAGGCAGTAATAACTAAATAGACAACCGAGGAATTTAGTTTTTATCATATTTGTAATATATGTCGGATTAATTGTTAGGTATTTACACACAGATGATGCAAAATAAATAAGCGAGTGTTTTACTTAATAAACTTGAAAAGAATAATTGTCTTACGAATCTGTTATAAATCGAGTGAGATATGCGAGTTGTATTATTCGTTGAAACAATTAATACTCGTACGTTAGCATGTTTAACAAGGCTTTCCTTACGTAAGCTTAGTAAAAAAAAAATTATATATATATATATATATATATATATATATATATATATATACACATTCTCGACAGTTTATGAATCTAAATAAGGCAACAGTGCCGATAGAAATAATAAAACGTACTTCGGTTCTCACAATTATTATCCTGCTTACGTTAACTTGTCAAATCGTCATTTGTTATCGCGGATGTTCACGAGCGCGTGAGAGAACGATCTAATTGAAAACATGAAAGCCCGTGACCTTAACCACCGGAGAACAATAATTTTCGGTAAAGTTATCGCTCCGCGGTGTCCTGCAATAGTAAAATAGAGCTTTGGTGTACTCGGTCTCCAGTCCCAGGCGAAGCTGCTGGAGCGCGACAAGGTCACCGTACCTTATTGCGGTTTATCGCGGTGCCATACGCCGTATTAGGCAACATCCGCAGAAATAATAAAATGGAAATGCAATAAGCTTATACCGCTGAGTAAGTCGGGAACGGAATCCGTATTACACCCAGAAGGGAATGCCTCTGGTTTTACCAACAGCTTTTAACGACAGGACAAATGTTTTTTTCTAGTATTTATTTAAGGTATTGTAATTTTACTTCAAAATTGATATTTGGAAGAAAGAAATATGATATTTCAGATTGTTTCATTGAATAATTATAACAAATACGTTGCAAGTATTTTGCTTCTTCGGGAGAATGTGCCTGAAAGAATTCCATTTTTATTTTTAATTAAATTTGCACTAAGCAAAGTAATCTCGAATCAAATAGATATAAGCGTTTTATTTAAAAAGTTTAAAAAATAAAGCAAGCATTTGAGTTGACTGCCGCATAGATAAGGAAAGGAAGCGCTTGAAATTCATTCGAAATCTTATGCAAATGAAATTTCGAAGAACGGCCACGACATTATTGAACTCTACGTCTTCATTACCATTGAACAGTAGAAACTGAGCATAATTTTCAATTCAGCGTGTGTTGCAAGTAATACCAAAATTATTAACAATCTTGATAAAGTTTTTTTTTTTTCTTTTTTCTTTTAAAGAACGAAATGCGTGCGCGAGATGCGCGTCAACTAGTCCGAGTCAAATGAGTGAAAATTTAAAATTTACTTACTTTATGCGTAAACAACGTATTTAGTAAATCTAAACGTAAATCTCGGAGTGAGATAGCGGTTCGAAGACTGGCTTGGAAATTCCATTCGTTTCAACGGATAATTCGTTGGTACTTTTTCAGAACGTGTTATTTGCATTAAAAGTTGCTCAAGAACCAATAAATTGCGGGACTCCACCTTAATCTCTAATTTTCTCAACACTGCTCGCTCATAAAATAGGCGGTACTCATTCTTCTCTCTCTCTCTCTCTCTCTCTCTCGCTCTCTCTCTCGCTCTCTCTCGCTCTCTCTCTCGCTCTCTCTCGCTCGCTCTGCCCGACGGAGAGAGGAGTACGGCGTCGAGCGCAAAACTCGGGAAAATGAGCAATAAAAGAAGGGGACGAGGCGATGGCACGCGCAATTTTCCGGAGCGACGTACCAGAACTTTTTGGTTTATGGCTTCCCCTGACGAGGGACGCGCTGCACTCACTCGAGGGCAGTCGACGCGTGCTCGCCAATTATTCTAAAAGAAGAAAAATGGGGACCCGTGGCCTAGAAGAATCCAACGGGATAGAGAGACGGGGTCGCTCTTCCGGGAAAGCACGAGCGACTCCGAGCACTTTTTCATCGATTTCCACCGGCGATTTAGGAGCGCGCTCGGCTTTTTCTTATGCATTTATGCGCGAGGTCGTTTGCGCGGTAAACTATGGCGCCCGATCTTTTGGCGCTCGTTTCAATTTAATAAGAGCCGCGTTTATCGTGGTTTCGTATACGCGAGCCCTCGGCAAAATTACCGCCTCCGAACGCAACGTCACTCGATCGCGGACTCGGTTTACTCGTTAGCGCTCCACGAACTTTATCTTCCGCTCTCGTTTACTACAGTAAACGTACTTTAGTACAGCGCTTTTACGGAAATAGCTCGCATATCGTAAACTTTTCTGCCAAAGTCTTACAAATTAGCCGGTTTAAGTATTATCGATGTTTTGCTCGGTGGGAGAACGTCGATCGTTCTTTTTCACTCGATCAACGGACCGAAGACAGTGCGCTTCCTTGAAATCCTGAGCGTTAACTCGTTGCATCAATAATTTTAATGCATTTTCGCAAGGCATCCAACGTTAATCAACGTTGCTTTTCCGCCCGATAAAGAACTCTGGTTGTAGTCGATGCAAGAGCTTATCGAGTAGCGCGATATTCGAAAAGAGACTTTTCGCAAGCATCAAAGGCAATTTTGTAGAAATTTTCCACGAGAAATTCCTTATTGATTATTGACAGCAGCCATTGTTGCATTGTAAGATGTTGACTCTTCCGCATAAGAAAGCGATAGCCTGGGAATACAATCGTACACGTACCGCGGATTTTAGAACAGACGCGTCTCTCGCACCCCTTTAGCGCATTATCTGGGAATCGAAAGGGTGTCCTCGCGAAGATTTCCCAAAAGCCTAGCTCTTTTTTCCATATTTGTTCACGCGTATTTGTCCACCGTATCGTTACGAACGATTTCCAAATACTTTTACATCTTACAGATTTGAACGTCATGCTCTTTTTTATGTACCAACCGTTCGTCCACGAGTATGCTCCATTAAAGTATTTTTAATTGTGCCAATTTTCATTCTTTGACTTTCGAATTGCAAATTCAGTTTACAACGACGAACGCCTGATTTATTTATCTCAAAGCTATAATACTTTATTAAGCGCCTTTCGATTATAAAGGGAAGCCTGCTGTTTTACCATTAAAAGTAAAGACAAGCCGTATCTCGACTTTTTCGACATAAATTAAATGGCACAATGCTGGGAGTTTGAATAGTCAGGTAACGCACTGAAATTCCCTTTCCAGCGTACAACTTTCATGCGCATTCGAATTAAATATCGTTCGCAAACACGAATTCCGATTACGTTTTCGTCCGAGGGTTTCGCGTTTGAGCCTTAATTTTAAGGCGCGCGACTCTGAAATCCGACGGAAATACGAGAAATAATACGCGTGTCCTCCCGTTGTGCCGCACCTCCAGTGGAAAACGAGGACGACATACGACGTTTCGAATAGGCGGTACTTAAATGTATAGGGTAACGAAATTTCCGCAAACCTGGTGCGACGTGTAACGGGATAAGAGATGTTTGCATTGTTGATAGCGGATGTCAGCTGTGCTATTGATTTTTAGAGAGCGAATATTTTTGTATTACTTTGTATCACTCGCAAAGATGCTTTGATTTAACGACAGTTTTTGTCAAAGCGTTTCCTTGCTAGTATTCAGCGGAGCTTTCACACCGAAGTTATGGGTCTGAATTTATAATTACGTATAACCAGTCCACGGTTGATTGCCATTTCTCGAGCAATCTCAATATGCATAGGCGGTGTGTCGAGATTCGCGTAACTCTGCCTTTTCCGAGTTTATGCGACGCGCGGCTCTTTCGTTACGCTCCGCTACAATTACGTTTTATAACGATGTCAATTTAAAAGCGATGACACTGTAGCGCAGACCGCGGAATAAAACCAAATTTTCATTTGCACCGCGGGCAAAGGATATCGGCTCGGATATCGGCTCGGATATCTTGATTAAATTTCTCGCCGACGAAGCCTTTATTTGCGCGCACTGACGTCTGTATCTGCGCCCGAACCGCCCGAACCGCCCGAGGGAGACCAGATTAATTTATGTAAATTCGTCAATACCGATGCGCGACAACACGCGCTATGATTTACGCGCGAGACAAGCGGAGGTTCGGCCGTGGCCTAGGAAATAAAAATAAAACGGACGGTTCAACGCTCACGAGTACGTGGTCGTACGAATGTTTAATTCATAAACGAATCTGTCAGCGGATTTGCCGACCTTGAACAAATTCACCAGCTCTTGGAAATGCATTTTCTCGCGTTTCCTCTCCTCGAAAATGTGCGAGTCATTCGATTGGATTTCGCATGGTAATTTATATTTGTCATCGTGTATTTACCGATACCAAATGTTACGAGAACGAAAACGTCGTTGATCTTTGCTTGAAGGACAATAAGGATGAAGTTAGTTCTAACGAGTCTTCTAATAACGCAAGTCAACGTATTCAAGGCTTGATGTAATTTAGGGGATGCCTGTTGGCTTATAAATCTCGTAAACAAATTTGGTAGAAAGGTACGAAAGCACCTTCCGACGCGTAAACGTAATCGTATAAGTGATATTTACCAAATACTGTTCTCATGACTCGTTTAAAGTTTTGCAAATAGTCGTTTAGTAAAGAAAAGGTTGCTCGAAATGTACGAATTAGAAAGTGTGCGACGTCGCGCCTGTACTCGTACGGTGTAGTAACTGCAACAGTCGGTAAAGGCCAAGCTTTTTGTCGGAAGATCCGAAAGAACCGTAAAATGAAGTTTTTATCGGTGGGGGAGAGTTCGTTCATCGAAATCACGTGGAAGATGTGCTTCGATGCTGAATGCGCGAAAAGAAGATGAGAACTCGTTGATCAGAGTTCCTTCCGCCACGTAGAGGATGCGCGCGCAGATCCGCGCGGAACCGGCGAGCATTAATTCCGGGCGCAGTTGAAAACGCTTCGACAGCAGTTATATCACGTGCCGCGGCAATTTCAAATTGATTATTAGACAACCTGGTTGGAGGGTCGTAGGGCTAACCGAATAACCCAAGCGCATCCTGTCGGTCGTCAACGGCGATCCCTTTGTGAGAGGAGGACGAGCGTCGAGGGACGTCTAATGCACGCGTGCGTTCGTGTCGCTGATTAGGACTCCTGCAGACAAGCGCTACGTTGAGCGGGAATGGCGGGAATGAACTTGGTCGTCGATAGATAGCCACAAAGTCCATTAAGCTGGGCTAAGCTCATTGAGCGAGATTAGATCGACAATTGCGGACGCGCACGTATACTTATGCGCGGACACCGTAATTCGACTATAATGGACAACACTCGCGTACCGACACTATTTTCCGGGCTTATTCGAGATAAATCACCGTGCATCGCGAAAGTTCCGCAGTATCGCTGATTCAACCGATAGGGAATTGTTAGAGAGAGAGAGAGAGAGAGAGAGAGAGAGAGAGAGAGAGAGAGAGAGCAGTTAAATGTACGACGCAGTAATGATAAATTCGTTTCAATACTTTCCATCAGAGTTGGTTATATTACGATCACTCATCTAAAGGAATATTAATATTATTTCGTATTTACGTCCGTACTTTTCTCGTGAGAAAAATTTCCATATATTTCTCTTAATTCCGTCGATCCTTTCGTCCTCTGTTTTCTTTTTTACGCCTATTATATTCAAGTTTCCTTTCCCGCACATTACGTATTTATTTTCTTCGTCTCTTTCACGCGCAATTTTTTTGTTTCATCTTAAGGCTACTTCACGGAGACCAAATGTTTTAGCGTGTTGTAACTACACGTACCACGCACTTTTTTTCACTAATTCACGCTTTTTTCATCGTCATTTAGCCAATATTTGTTTGCCGATTCAAAAGTCTCACATCTTCTGATGCCTAAGGTGCTTATATTCCGTCTTTATTTGTAATCTTCGAATATTTTGGCATTGAATTGACTGTCAAATGAATACATCTTTTATTATACCGGGAATTTTTAATCTTTCCTTTGAGAGTACGTGTTTCGTGTATTACTGATTCTTTTTATATTTCTTTATCTTTTCTTTATCGTCACTTTGTCACGCGTACTTAAACGCATTTTATTATAAATATGCTTTTGTTCGCAAACTGCATTTTTTTTCTCCGATTAGTTTCATCTCTATTTTATTTAAATTTCACACTTGTTTCTATTGCGTTTCATAAAACGCGCTGTGATACAAACAGTCAAATGAATGAACGTACGTAAACTGTTTCAATGACGTATTAAGAAATATTATTCAAACTGTTTAATTTTCGAAAGTGTTTCATACGTTTCCTTGGTTTTTTAATAAAACACCTTCTAATATCTATTCTAGCTATTTCATGACTCTCGTAATTTATTTCTCCTCGCTCAGTCGCATTTTATTTCTAATTTCACGTACAATGAATAAGAATTCCTACCACATAATTGATGCAACATCGTTATCTAATGGCAATATCTTCATACATCATTCTCGAATGCTGCTGCTCGCCTTGTGAGCATTGTACTTCATTTCTCTCCTTTCTTCTCCATCTTGAAATAAATAGTACTGCATATGTTTTTAACGTTTTCCTACACTACGATAATAATAATGTATGTGTTCTATTACTAAGCTAAACATTAATTTTTTTATTTCGTTGCCGTTGAACTTCACGCTTCTCTTATTAAGTCTGTATACGTTACAATTTATATATCTGACAATTCTGCTTCTATTTCTTCTTCGATGCAGCTTTCTTCCTTCCTTTATCCCCTCTACGTTTGCTTTAAATTATAGTATATGCACTCGCAATGATTTACTCTTGTTAGAACTTTTTACATAACATTTACAGAAATTAAGCTTCCGAACGGTCCTTTTTTCAACTCGTTGCTTTTATCGCTACATCCTCTTCTCCATTATCTTGCTTCTTTTTGTACTCACTCGTATTTTTCTCCCTCATTATGCATATAAATACATCGTTTTCATCATAATTTCAAAATTTTTTCAAATAAAACTTGTCTTTTATATGGTTTCACAAAAATTTCATCCCGCGTTCTACTCATTAATACGTCTTTCTGTCTATAATATACTTTTTACGATGCCTACTTTTGATACGCTCGAGTTTTTGCTCTTCTTTTTGTTATTTAAGTTTCACTATCCATCGCTGATTTTCCTTCCTCTTAATATTTTCTCATTTCATAAACCAAAGTAATTACATCTCATTTCCCCGAAGTGTGCAGATGTTTTGAATTTTACTACTTTCTTTTTTTATGTAATGACTTCACCAAAAATTCGTATTATTATATACCTTTATCTAATACTTGCTTGAGAAACTCGTAACTATATAATTTCTCTCTCTCTCTCTCTCTCTCTCTCTCTCTCTCTCTCTCTTCCTGATATTAGTTGGGATGTACTTTCATTTCGCAATTTCTTTTTGACGTTTATGTTTCTTGTTAATCCATGTATTTAGTGAGTTAACAAAATTACCTCTTTTACAAGCCACCTAAACCCTTATTTAACTCTATGTAATAGGATTGCTGTGTTTGAAAAATAATTGTCTTTTTCAATATTTCTCTTTCCAGCTTACTTTAAATTTCCTTTCGCGTATTTCTCGTATGCCGCGTCGGTACTTATCCTGTTGTCGTTTACTTCCTTTCGCACCTTTATGTTTATCCATTTTATTGTTATTGAAGCCATCTCATTTTTTTTCGAACCCCATTTAGTCTCACCTTACCATTCTCTGCCTTAACGAGAAATCCCTTCCCTTTTATACTCGGTTTACCATTTTCCTCCTTTTTTATTTCTTCGCGCAAAAGAGTATTTCTGTTGTAAATCGTCTTGTTGCATTGATAATTAATTTTCATCATTTTTATCTCTATTATTATATTGCTTCAGTTTATAATCACGATGATATTCTTTTTATTCTTCACTAATTACATACCGGCGTGTATAATATTTAATAAGAACTTTCACAGCAACATTTCACAAAATATTTTTCCATATTCCGACGACGTATTGTATACTAAACAGCAAAATACGACGTAAAGAATTCTCGGCATTAATAGAGTAAAGAATTTTTGTAAAAAAATTCTTACATTGGCATTGGCATTAATAGAGTAACGTATCGCGATCAACCCTTAAACTCTTTGAGAAACGCCATAAAGCTCCGATACATTTCGAGCTTCAACTGTGATAATCGAATTTTCGAATTCGTAACTATTAGCCGTTACACGATTCGGCGACGCTTATGTTACGACGGTCCTGTAAAACAAGGATCATTGAGAACAAAGCAGTGCAGCCGAAGCTAATACGTTGGAATACCCAACAAATAGGGAATTTCAAACCTCGCAAGGGCACTCGCCTTTATACGCAACTCAAACGCATTCGACTTTTTTTACTTTATACTCCTCGCTTTTGGGAAGATTAGCTAGCCAATAGGTAATTAACAACCAGCAACCACGTTGTAAAGTGTGCTGCACAGGGGTATTTTGAATTTTGAAAACTATTCTTCCTTTTACTGCACAACGATTATCTTAGCAAGCCCGTCCTTTTTACTCTCGCGTATTTTAAATAAATGACACTTTTGACTCAGTCGGTCTCTTCGCGAAAACGAGTAATAAAATTCAACCGCTACAGCTTCGATTGGATTTTACAATTAGTCAAGCAGGACCTGGATTTTCTAGAATTACGTCGAGATATCGAAAGAAGTACCAACAATTGAGTTAAATAAGCGTATTGCCGTGTATTAACTTTTTGGCCATAAATATTGATTATCTCTTGCGACGATCCTTTAAATGAGAGACTAATATCTTATCGCTTAAGAAATAGATTATAAGAAAGTATTCAAATTCAATGTTTTTGCTTGTTATAATTTTTCAAATAAATAAGTGCCCAATGGATCGAATAGATCAAATAGATAACAGTAGTAAAAGGGAAATAAATTATTATCTTGACGATTTTGACGGCTGAGAATTTAAGACCGCGTAGCATCTATTGAGAAACGGTATACTTTCGGTGTGGTAAATCATTATTTTCAATTACGCTCATTGTCCGAAGAAAATTTGAAGTGCATGAAAATAAGATGTTATTGCTTATAGCTAAGTCACAAGGTTAATTATTTTATAGTTAATTATTTTATTATTTAACTCGTGGACATTTGTACACGATTTGTATTTGTCAGGGACTGTACTTCGTAATTTTTAAGAAACTCTTATAATTAAATGAATATTAAATGTAATACCTTAAATTATAACCTGAATGCAAGTTAAACATAATTAGACCTAAATGTTGAGCAAACAGTATTGATCGCATACTGATATTTACTAAGTCATAATGACGTTTTCTGAAACTAGTACGTATAAACAATTTATTCCAGAATTAGAATCTAATTCCGTACTTGGCTTTTACATGTCACGGATAATTCAAAATGCAATATGTTAAATGGTTGTTTATAAAATGTAACAATCTTCCGCGATAAGGATAAAAATAAATGCACCAATAGTAAAGCTGATGTTAAAATAAAGTCAATATCTGATTTAGTTTATACGCGAACACTAATAATTATTAGACGTTACAGAAAACAGAATTTCCATAATAAAATAAGTAATTCCATATCATTGAAAAGATCGAGTTCTAAATTACGAATATATACAGATACGGTCAATGTTTGATATATAAATAAAGAATATATGTATGTGCGTCTGATATATAATTACGAATGATAGAATCTATTTTGAAATCGAAAGATAAGGATAAAGAGAAAGTCTCGTCTATTTTCGTGACACGAAAAATTCGAACAGCTCAAAGTTGTGTATAGTGCAGAACAGTACATTAAAATAATTTTACATAAAGAATATGCAACTATGTTTAGGAAGTTATATTGGTGAAGTGCATCGATTTGGATAAGCAATAAAAAGCAAATATACGTAACGCCTGTGATCGCGGAAGTTTACGATAGGCTGAAGGAGGAAGAGGAGGAAAAAGTCAGTAATTTTGTGCTTCATAATTTTCTTTGCTGCTCGGTTACAATTCAAGTTTATCACGTGTTCACGCATGCGTGCATGAGTGCATGAGATTTGGAAGCCTCTTTTGAGAGAGAGAGAGAAACGTCGATAAGAGTGAGAGCTCTAATCACCAAGCGAGTTAATTAACGAGCATGCAATATTGCTTTAATTTATAAAAGAAAAGAAAAAGTTTGTACGACGGAGAAAGAGACTGAAAGAAAATGATAACATCTAGTACGAAAGTATAGGAGTAAAAAAAAAAAAAAAAAGAAAGAAAGAAAGAAAACGGTTGAAATATTTTAATTTAATTATCAATGTATTAGTACTACTTTTACTTCATTACATGCAAATGAATTTTTACAAACACTAACCAATTTAGTCATAGTTTTTGTTAAATCCCGACGGATATTTTACAGTTAACGAGACATAATGTGGGAACTTTTTTTTTATCCTATCGCGCGCAGAATAAAAACATGACTCAGTTAATAAAAAGTCATCCGGTCGGATTAACCAAAGGCAGTAAACATGGACTAGGAGAATTACGACTATAAACGTATGTCCTTCTAGTAATGAGTGCGAACTTTCAACGTTGTTAGTAGAAACATCCTTTACCGTAGCCAATTTTTGCAGATGATTATTTAACCGTTCTTCTTATTTAATCCATATTAAAAATTGTGAACCTAATTTTTTTCACAAGAAAAATTCTACCGATAATTCAGTTTTTATTTTGATTATTATCATCTGATAAAACACACAATTGTTTTCTTAATTTTTTGTAGTAAATCTGATCGTCGTTTAGGAGAAAAATTCATTCGGCGAATTATGTGTTTGTAAATTTTCAATAAAGCAAAGTAAAAAATAAATCCTCGATGATTGCACAGCAGAAACATACAGAGATGTAATAATCTAGTATTTATTACGAACATGATAAATACACGAATTGACGGAATAAAATTTATGCTTAAAAAAATGTATTATCATTTGCCTAGATTTTCATGTTTTGAATTTCAAAACGTAAATTTAACGTAGAACAAATATTCCTGATGCGATAGTGGAGTTCAGTGTAAGAGAATGTAGATGTAACGTTAACGTTGCATTTTAACGATGTAGATGATCGATTTTACTATTATACAAGTTCTATTCGCTCTTCAGCCTATGTATAAAGCGATTCCAGTATTTGTGCAATCATGAATCATCCGATATTTGACCCTGTATTATAAAATCTTTAAACTTGAAAAAGAAATCATTCGATTCAATTTGAATCGACGTTTATAATATATCACGCAGTTATGATTTAAAGATTACTGTTTTGTAAAATTAAATTTGATTTATCTTTTAAGAATATCTAGATATATCAATTTTCTTTTCGAGAAAAAGTGTAATTCTCGAGGTGATCAATGCTAAATATTTTACAGTACTTTGATAAGTAAACTGCAACGAAGAGCTTTAGTATTTTAATGCCGTGATCGAAACTTGAAAAGCAAGAATTCCGCTTATCATAACAGTTATTGTTACGGAAATACGAATCAATTAGAAGTTTATAAATCTTTGAATTTATTACGCAGAGAAAAGTAGCAATACAAGATAAATTAATTATCCAGAAATGTTGAATTTAACAAAGTTAACCCCTTTTGTTTTAATTTGAATCGATTTTTATAATCCGAAGTAAAGTGTGTTACATATTTTTAGTACGTCCACTGAAAGTTTTAATGAAAAATTTTATTTAATTGACCGAATTCTCGACCGAAAAACGCGATTTCTCACCACTGCAACAAATGTAATTACAACTATAAAATTCGGTACTAATTTAATGGTACTGTGCAGCCAACACGAATCCGGTAAAATATGGCAAGAGTATCAGAAAATGTGTAAAAAATTATCGGCCTAAGGAACTTTGAAATCGCAGAGCTTTATTCTATTTATGCATGGCGAGAAAACGATTCCTTCCGATCGCCAAAACCTTTCCTCTCGCGTTCTATTTTTGGTACGTCACGAGCTCTTTAGAATCTGCGTGCACCGTCCGTTCTGAAGAAAAGGATAAAGGGAAGAGAGCTCCAACAGGTAAAACTGCCGTTGAATTTGTGGTCTATACGGAAATAGAAATGCTATGTGGAAAAAGACAACGGTAAAGAAATGTCGACGGGGGTTTGTTGACTCGAACCAAGCCAAGAAACAAAGGAAGAAAGTCGGCCAAGGCGGCTACCGAGTAAGTAAACGTGTAAGTAAATGGAATTCGAAGATAACGAGGATATGGCGAGAGCGTGGGAGAGAGGAGTCGAGGGATCCTAATCGCGCGTGCGCGTCGTATAAAAGTTTCGTTCGTCGTACGCGACTCTCCCTTACCCTCACCCTCTCCTGCAGCAGTGCGCGATAGCTTTTGAAATACTGGGTTGATGGCTCAAGTCCCCGATACGTAGCGTTTAAAACGCGATTCGCGAGTGTGGGAAAACGTCTTTGCCAATTTCATTACGTCCACGTACCGGGGGTTGAGTCCTTTTTCTATTTTAAAGGTTTTCTATTTAAGTTTTCTATTTAAGTTTAAAGGTTATAACCTTTAAACGTACCTACGCTCGCGACGTTTCTTTCGATAATAAGAGGCGCCATTCGCTCGACGTTCAGGGGATCGAGCGTTTTTTCATACCTACTTACACGACTTACACTTACAATATTTCAACGTATTTACACGGGGGCATATACGTCACGACGATTCCTTGCCATTGAATTAAGCCTGGCTTAATTCAATAAGGCTGCTGAGATATTCACTTATTAGGCAATTGTTTTGCGGTCTTAACAGTTAACAACTAAGTACAAAGACCGTCGAAATTGTTTAAGATAAAAATTTTTCGTTTATAAAAATAAATTTTTATCACAATTTGCTTTACGATGTCGACTAAATTTCGTTGGCGTTTACGCTGTACACGTGTCAGAATGTGTCAGAAATTATTACAAAATTGTCGAAATTGAATAACGAGCTTGGCTAATGCTTTTAATAACGTTTTGTTAAACGACGACATCTCTTCCTTTTATAATCATTTAAACCGATGAAAGTAAGTTCGCACTTTCTACTTTCACTCTTCGAGCTATAGCTGCACGATTTAAAATTGCAAAAACCTAAGAGTCATTCGACGATTCAAATCGTCGGATTCGGTGTCGTAAAAACAGTTAAGGAGTCACCGTTGTTGCTCCCTTGCGCGAGCGAAAAGCCTCGGATATTTCTTAAAAGAAACTGCAGACACCGAGTCGCGTTAATATAAGGGCAAAGGAGGAGCTTGCGATAACGGAAAAAAGGAAGAAAAAGAAAAGGAAGGATCAGCGGAGCGCGGCTGCAAAATATGCGCGCGCAATGAGAACCGGTCGCAGGATGTTGAACAAGGCGAACTACTGCCTGCTTTTCGATATGTGCAATCTCCACGCGGGCAATCAAACGGCGAATTAATATTGCGCCTTCGCGCATACGTATACGCATACTTTGTTTCCCCGGGTTATTTCCTCTATTTATACATAGCCTCACCTCGTAATGATCGCTGCTCTCGTTATTATCATTATTGTACTAAATACGCCTTCTTACGCGAGACTGCTCGGCTAAATTGTCTTCCGATGCGGCTAATTTTAAAATCTCAGGCTGTGACGATATAACGATGCAATTTCCTTTGCGCGTCGTTTTCCGTTTTCATAGCTTCTGATAGTTGTTACATTCTGCCTCGTGTTACAGGAGCCTCGCGCTCGTCGCTAGGCAGAAGATCTGCGTACGCGGACGACCCTTTTGAAGAAATTCACCCGATGAAATTCACCTTAATTGAATTAAAATTCTTGCTTGGAAATGCTTTTCACTTGTCCGGATACCGATCTTTTGGGGGCACTCTCGCAACGTCGGTGGGAACTTTGCATTTCATTCCTATAATTGTTCGATAAGTCTCTGAATCTGTGTTGGAAACGTTGGATTTCATTCGAGAAAACTTTACGGAATCTTACTTACATCAAACGTAGGTCTCTTTTCCGAAGCTAAAGAAGAGTCAACTATAAGCGTTTGATTTACATATCAAATATTGGCTTTAATTACTTGCAGACTTCAACGATAAAAATAATAACATTTTTGCCACGATCTGCACTAAAAGTTGAATGTTAATGTATTACAAATTTCAGACCACGAGCATTGTTTAATCATTATTAAGTAATGATTAAACGCTCATTGCTTTACAGCGCGTTTCAATATACAAATAATTACGTTCTAATACGTTGATGTAGGACGTAGGACGTAGGTTACTGCATTACTGCATTCGCAGTTGACAAACGAATCGCTGCTGCATTTTTTTGTATTAGCCGTACGGATATTTAGGTCGCCAGCCAAGTTGGCTATTAAAATTCAAAATTAAACTCGAACATCCACTCGAAACGTCAAAGTTAAACATTGACCATATTCTGTTCGAGCGAGTCGCTAAATTTGTACCCGAATAATTTATGGCGTCCCGACCGCAACGTAGCACATAATACAGAAACAATTTTGCGTTATTAACCCTCAAATGCTTTTGTAATTCCTCGAATTTTGAGAATCCGTGAGAAGAGCCACGGGAATTTCTAAAATTTGAAATTGCAGTCCCAGGTCTAAGCTCGGTGTGTTCACCAAGTGCCGCGTCGCTTAATTCCTATAATCGACTCTCGCAGCCAAGTATTTACCCCGTTCGCGCCGCAATCTCCAATCCTCCATTCCACTTTTCAATGACTCTGCTGAGCAAAGTAAGTGTGTAAGAGGGAAAGAGAAGCGGAAAAGTGACGAAAGGGAGAGCTCGATGGTCCAGGAAGGTTTCTGCCTCCTTTGCGAAGACGGATCTAGATATGCGCCGCGTGTTTTGTTATGGGGGATCGTGGGAGGAGGTTGAACTCGCCCATTGCGGGACGATAACCCCGAATAAATCACGGGCAATGGTCATGGGGGCAGTGCCGCTACTGTTATTCCGCACCGCGTGGCCAACCATCGACTCTCACTACGGCTAAACTAAATTGAAAGCGGGAAAGGAGATGCGAGGGTGAGATAGATAGAGAGAGAGAGAGAGAGAGAGAGAGAGAGAGAGAGAGAGAGAGAGACGGAAAGAATAACGACGACGCGTCGTGTTACGTTTTTATTTATGATGAGAGATCCACCGTTTTATTGCGCTCTCTCTATTTTATTATTGGTGCTGCCTTCCTCGTATCACGAGTGGACTTGAAAAAGTTGGCTGCTTGCTTTACTTGCTTTACTTGCGTTACTTTTCCTCAACAGCATCGTATTTATTATTTCTTTCCATTTCGTTATTTGGATTTGTTCATCCCTTGACGCTCCGCGTATTATCGCTGATTGCGCAAACGAGAAACCGACTTAATCGGTGTCGTTGGATCGTTCTTTCACTGAATTTTAAATGGAATCTTCGGATCGCAATCGTTACGTGAACTTTTGATTAATTTTCGGTTGTCGATCAATGTGTATTATAATTTTAAAATCTATAAGTCGAATTATAGAATGTCAGTGGTATTATCTTTCAGACCGCTGAATAAATTTCTCTTAAAATGAAAGCTAGTTAGTAGTTAATTAATGCAAAGGTATCAGCCTACATTCATATCGAAGATGACACGTAGAATGATCGAGTTGAATTATTAAGGCTTGTCAATTGTCCGTAGGATAGGATGGCTTCCATAAGCTGATTAAATGGAACTTTGGTCTCTGAGCTGACCGTTAATACCGATTCTACTGTTGTATTCAAATGCGATACAAACTTTCCATGTTGTCAATTATCTTATAAATGCGCTTTCATTCTCACTTGAGTCTTGAGTAGACTCACTAAATTCATTTTACAAGGCATTACGATGTACGAGTACTCGGACTACCAAACATTTTTATCCGTAAGTAAAGAGAATTTGCAACTAGATCGGATAGTCGGCTTAATTTGTTTAAACGTTTAGATTCAGGTACGCGGTGACTTAGGGTCAAAAGTAAATTTTACTTTTAATCAGCCAAAAAAGATTTGATTTAATTTTAACGTCAAGTAAGTCCTCCAAGGTACTTTAGAAAGTATCGTAAAAATGAAGGACAATTACGTGTATTTCTAAGATTTAAACGAATTCCAAGTCTATAATTCGGTCTATAGATTTGGTCATAATGAACGATAGGTACATCGACGGTTGTACTACGTTACAATTGTTGGAGTCATTTGTAACGATAAAAAAAAACTTTGAATTTCTTCACGTTGATATAACTATGTAGAAAATTTTATAAACCCGTTTGATTGGACGAACACGTTGTTTTTTTTTTTTTTTTTTTTTTTAAAGGAACTCGAGAACGTTTTCCGTCGATCGCATAATTAAATTTGCGATTGAAGTTAAAAAAATTGCCTTTCAATCATAATATACGAAACGTGCTACGTAACGATAATTAAGATGCAGTTACCGTTATTACAGAAATATATGAGAATTCTCTCGTACACGTGCTTGTTAAATCCGAAATGAATTAAAAAGTTACGTGACGGCTTTGTGAAAAGGGTTTGCGGGTATTCCGTATACCGCGTTGGTCGTACAAAGCGCGACGGGATTTAAGAAACAGATTTAAGAACAAGACCGCGATTGGAACAAACGAGGATTTCGTGTGCTTGTAGTGGTGTGCAGCTCGTAATATAAAGAAATCTAAAGAAACGAGAGCATAATAGAAGTTTGCGAGGGGCGGCACAGGACAGGAGAGAGAGAGAGAGAGAGAGAGAGAGAGAGAGAGAGAGAGAGAGAGAGAGAGAGAGAAGGGTTTTAACCGAATAAAAGCAGACTGGAACTTTTCATAAATTACCTCGATGTACCCAAGTATAGTGTATCGTGTTATTGCGTATCGTGCCTTTTCTCTTTCACGAATTCGTTTTTTATAATTATTCTGTCATTTTTCTTAAACGAAATAATGAATTTTCCTACAAGTTAAGTATTGTGCGTATATGAATTTGTGAGGATAAGATAAGGATAAGATTGTTTTGAGTGTAATCGAGCGTTTGAGCAAGACGTGGCTGCTCTCTGTGTTGTAACAATAACACAAACAATAACAAAAATTTCTCTGTTGCGAGCGCAGTTATTGATATGCTAAATATTAGCTACGTATACCTGTAATCTCCCTTGTAATTGCCCAACGTTTTTTTTTCATTAATTGAATAGGCACAATTCTTAAGTCATGATCGTTAATTAATGGTAAATATATGAAGGTACGGCGGTGCATCGGCGGTTATTCGATCTAGATACCGAAGTGCATAAAGTTACAAATGATTCGATTCTTCGGGAAAATGTTAAAGGCAAGATAAGCCATAAAGGTCGTCATATATAATCTAAATATAAGCAGGAAAATATGAAAGTTGATAAAATACTTTTGCGACTTTGAAATATTGTCAATAAATTAATAGACCTGACACAGAAGTTGCAATAAGTCATGCATGAATAATTAGTTTTCTACCGCAAGTTATTTTAAATGTCTTGTATATTTCTTCTTAGATGTATGGATCTAAATTACGTACTTTTCCGTCGTTTGAATCTTGTAAGACTATGTAGAAATTGATGGAGCTTCTAAATAAACAAAAGTAACGACAAAAATATTTATATTAGGTTATTTGAGATTTTAGATTACAGGCGCGTATCTTATCAAGCGCGAACGTTTATTACGTCTCCTTTATTTAAAAAGCGTTTGGCTAGTAGTCGAAAAGTTGAATAATTAATTAACACGTTGTGTCTCGATCGTAATAAATTAATAACGAACTGATCAGCCGCCGAGACACTCTCACTTCTTAGGCAGTACGTATCTTAAATATCAACCTTCCCGTTACGTATATTTTAATTACGAGCAGCAGCAGTAGGGGAGGGATATTGATAGGATAAGGTGGACTCGCGACTCTTAAAAATTAAAAGAAATAATTAACTGCCAGAGTCTCGAAAGGGAAAAAAAGGGGAAAAAGGGGGGAAAAAGGAAGCAGCCCATTGATTAGCAAAGCCAAAGGATATCGTTAGAGGGAGGCTGGCCGATAAGCCAGCCAGGGATGAGCAAACGAGGTGAGAAAGAAATACGCCAAGGAGGCTGAGACCGTAGTATCGTGCGCAATCGCGTGCCACAGCTGCAATACCGGGGATTATTCTAATTAAACGTAATGCAGTAGCCGCGGGCATTGATCGGCGCCTCTCTTTACACAGTAGTAGTAGTACAGAGGAATTTCCTTTTTTATCGGCTCCCTCGCCTTTTCCACCGGCGACCACAGAAGGACGAGTGCCACTTACCCGCGAAGAACCAAGGGATCGCCAAAGGTTTACTATCTGCTCTAATGATTTAATTTATCTTGCCAATCGCATCAAGGTTTTGCTCCACTCGTTGGAGTGACGCGAGCACGCGAGCACTCACTGATTGCTTTACGAAGGGGCAGTCCTTCTTTTTCAATGAGAGAACTACTTTACGCTGTTTTTATAAGGAGGCACAAATCCTAGTGGTACACAACAAACGTTTCGTTTCAGAAAAATCATCGATGGAATATGAATTCGGTATTACGCCGAGGCTGATTCGGATTATTAATTTAAATCCTCTCGGATAATTAGCGAACAAATGAATATTCTGCTCGATGCCAAGTGGTTCGATTTTATTTTATTATTTTATTTTATTTTATTAATCTGCAAACGAGAAACTAGATTCGGATTTATTTTTACAACCTGCTTCTCTAAGTACAACACTGTGCCAGTGCACATATTGCTTGTGCGCGTTTTGCCGCATTTAGAAGCGATGACTTGCTTTTACAATACTAGAATTTTCATATCATAACGCACTTTTCTTATGTATTATCTATGCATGTTTATTTATCTTTATATGCAATTCTATTCCTCTTTCTTCTATTCTTTTATTTTATTTTTCAACTGTTAACGAACGCACTCTTAATACTCATTTGCAAGCGCATTTCGCGGGCTTTTTTGCAACTTTTATCTTCCAAGCTCTTTTACAACTAATAACCACGTCTTTTTACTTCGGTCGACTTATAAATCCAATCTTTCCAATTAAAAATGTTTTTAAAACAGCGTCATCCACTTCGTACCGTTTATTTTTTGTACTTTTTGTCTCTCACGGTCGTCCTCTTTTATTACTCTATTTTTTAAAATATGAAAAATTCAACTTCTGTCCATAAAATTGCTCTTCATAATGCAATAAATAAATAGTCGTGTTTAATATCTATTCGACGACTCATTTAACTGCCATGTAACGAAGAATTCCATACAATTTTTTTTATCAATCTATTTAAGTATTTGTAAATAAATAATTACCTATTATTATTTTTTTACGATGCAAAAATTTTTCATTTCACGCAAGATAAGACAATTAAAAAATCATGGCGAACTAGTAGACGATGAAAAGTCTTCGAATATTGATATTAAACAAACTTTATTTTAAAAATATCAAGAAAATGTAGGAAATGCAATATTAAACACTGAATTGATATTACGCGTTTTTCGTAAAACTATTGAGATTACAATAAAATCTTTCACGCGGAAAAAAAATTATATATATAAATTCATAAAGTTGTTAAATAACTCTAATAATATTAATCGTGAAACTTAAGTTTGTGTATACAATATTGATTATTTAATATTTACGAAAAGTTATAAGATAAATAGAAGATTTGTAAGAAGATTTTTTAAAAATTAATCTCTATATAGTTAATAAGAAATTCTAATAGTGATCCTAAATGTACACACGATCAATTTTACTTATAATTGTCGAGGCGTCCTTGAAGTAATACGAGCACAGTAAAAATATCGTCTTCGTTCGAAAAGTTAAGTTAACGCAACAGTCGTCACAGCATCTGCTAATTTATCGCAAAATCTAGAGCTGGTAATTCGTGTTCCTAAGTACGCCAGGGTGCACTCGAAGAAGAAAAGACCCCGACGAGATAAAGGAAAGAGGAAGTGCACGCGAGGCACGCGATCACGCGCGCGTTCACCCACGGCGTGCACATACGCCACCTTTATCGATAATTGTTGCACTTTTATCAAAATATCGCCAACGAACTTTCATGGCCCTTTTTCGCGCTCCATCGCGCAGTCGATATATATTCGAACGATCTACGCGGCTTATGAACGGATCTATACTTGCGAGGCGTTATGCCATAACCGCCGAGAGCTTTTGCGTATTCCTCGTTACTCTTATAACCTTGATCGATTTCCGGTGCCCTCTGGCCTAGAGATTCGAGGGGAAACATCGAACGTTTCGCGAGATACACCGAGTCGATTTTTGTACGCTTTACTTCCGTTCCTAACGGTTAGTCGCACTGCAAGAAAGAAAACATCACGATAAATCAGTTTACGCATCGACTTGAGACCTGGAAGGTAATTTATCCTCTTTGTGAAAAATATTATTTCCATGCTATGAATCATTCGGCAGTACTTCACTTTTCAGTAGCGTTTCGCACTCTTTTACAAATACGATTGAAATCATACGGTATTTTGATTTTGGTTTAACTATTGTTCTTAAAACCTCACATCTGCTTCTTTTTCACAGTTTGGATTGTTATAATATCTCTTCACTCCAATACTTGCCTAAGTGTTTTTTTACACACGAGATTATACGCAGTGTCATTACTCAGGATTAGGACGCGTTGCATCTATAAACTTATTTTAAGAGAAATACGTTCAATTTCACGAGTGACTTTATCTATCAAAGCAGTAGTACCAATTAAGTTATGCGACGAAATTTACGCGCAGATCTTCAAATTTCAAGAATAAAATCTTCTGAGAAAATATTATTAACTTTTATTCATCTTACGAATGAATGTATCGAGCAAAATGTATTATTTACATTTAATTTAATTTTAAAATTCTGACAGTTTTTTTGAAAATCTTATCCGTAGAAGAAGTTGATGTACTTCAAACAAACATGTAAATCTTGACTTTATTGTCATGTTTAAAATTCAGTATTTATGTTACAGCTTCGTAAGACGAATTAATTCGTAATTAAATTGAATCTTTATTCGTAGAAAGCCAACCTTCGAATTAGTTTACCAAACGTTTGTAAATTACTCCGGGAAAATCGTAGCTTTTCTTTAATAATTGCCCAAAGGATGAACTTTTGAGAACTTGTTAATACATAGTTTTGAAATCCATACCCATAATATCGAATAATTTCCTCTATATAGGTAAGTTTTCATAAAAAACAGTTAGATCGTATTTTGTCTCAACTGGGGCAACAGTGAAATTCATTGGTAGACATAATAATTGATTCTTTTTATTCGTTGAGTAAAACTTCTTCACTACATATACTACAGTCGGTTTTATATACATCGTTATATACTTAAGCTACTTTCTTATGATTATTAAAATTGAATGTTAATTTATATCAACTTCTAGTTTTCTTTATCAGAATCAAATGTTTTCATACGGAGTGTAACGGTGTAAATTGTGTCCAAATATTGATTATACTATCACGTATACCTATTTAATGGTTTATTGCGCTATGCTTTTTGTAAGGAGAATTTAAATTTTAACGAATATCAAGTTATACACAAAAACAAGGGAACTAAAGTGAAAATTACGTAATATAAGTAAGAAGTTGCTCGCAATGAAAAACATTTTTGTTGATTGACACTCGATTCAACCCAAATTACCTCAATAACTCGCCAAGTTATAAATAGTTGTTGTTTGAAACTTGACTTTAGGATTTTTTTTTTTTATACAATAAATGCATTAACTTTACGCGTCGACAAACTCAGTTTTTGTTATTTTAATTTTATCGTTAATTGTTATTTTATCGTTAATAAATTTGAAAAGTATAATTCAGAACTAATTGTGTTTAAGCGGAAAAGAGACACAGTGGTATTACAATCAACATCGTCGCCAACTTCGATGTAAATATGCAAAAAAACAAGATGTAATCTTCAATAAGTTAATAGCAGTCTTGACATCTGTCGAATGTCGAATCGAGTAGGAATATTTACGTTGCAATCAACAAATTAAAAAGTCTTTTAAATTTATGGTCAATATGAGATTTCTCTAGAGATAAGAATCAACCATGAAAGGGTTAAAAGCTCCTCTGATGTATTATATAGAAGTATAATTTATGAATGGTTCATTCATCATTCATTCGTACTATCTAGAAGGAGAAGACAAATCCGAAATTACGTCTTTCTTTTTTCTTCTTGAATATTTATGATTTCACTCGATGTAAATACGTATTTTCAATAAATCGAGATCGAATGATGAAGAGACGTCTGCAGGCATAATATTACGGATGTACACGTGAATTATCGCTTCTGAATGATCAAAGTGCTTACGGTACTTCACATCTAATTATATTTTATTTTTTTCCAATAAGTGATATTTATGTATTGGCTAGAAATGTTATTTCATTGCAAAGCAATGCTCACTGGATTTACCCAAGAATTTTTAAATACAAGTGAAAAATTGAAATTGTACAAACAAAGTTAAATCGTAATTTAAAGTTTTCTTTCGGATGGTAAATAAATTATTATAGCTACCTTAGAATCCTTTAAAATTATTTTAATTTTTTTCATCCTAGTAGTGGGTATTATTATTTGTTTCAATTAATTTCTTACGTGAATAATTGAAAATATTTGATGGTAATCGATAATCGAATAATTACCAATAATAAATAAGGAGAAAATTAAAGAACTATGGGCGAATTAAACGAAGTGATAAATTATAGTAAAATTAGAAAAAAGACATTTTTAGAAAATGAATGAGATAAAACCGATGCTGATGCTGATTAATACAATGAGCAAATGTTATTTGTCAAAATAATATACTAGTAGGAAAGCCGCATTGGCTTTTAAAGTACTGCAAGTCATTTGAATCCTA
Organism: Wiebesia pumilae; assembly: GCA_018907045.1. Classification (NCBI taxonomy): domain Eukaryota; kingdom Metazoa; phylum Arthropoda; class Insecta; order Hymenoptera; family Agaonidae; genus Wiebesia; species Wiebesia pumilae. The sequence goes on from JACCHZ010000127.1 coordinate 8,414,923, forward strand.
GGAACATAATAAAACTATCAGTAATTCAATTAATCGTACATTTTCTCGCAGTATTACTTATATTTACGAGTCTTGTAAGTTTATAAATATTGTCACTTAAATTACTCTTCAAAGTCGATGAAAGTGAACGAGCAGTGATCGAGGCAATAACATTAGAAAGTTTGTAATACTTGTATTGTAAAAAAGGTTGACAGTTACAATACAGCTCGAAGCGAACCTATGAATGTGCTTGACTTTTGGTTTATTTATATTTTGAGTTGATTTTAACAGTAATTTTAATATCGGGGTTATAAACATGACGATTATATCTTATGAGAAATATCGACAATATATATTACGTGCTTTTACTTTTTATTCGACTTAGACGATTAATCTTAATTTTTCTAGCTGGAAATAAATTGCTGTATTAAAAAAGGATTAAAACGGAAATGACTTGTACAGTTTTTGAGCGATTTTCTTATGTAAAATGACTTTACTAAATAAGTGAGTAGACTTTGGTAAATAAAATAATACGTTTTCTTAATGCACCCATTTACTGAAAAACGGATATATGTATCGCATTTTTATCTAAATTTGATAGTTACATAAGCGATTTAACTATTAATAACGTAAAACATACGAATTTAACGAACCTGATTTTTTCTGAACTCACATAAATGTAGTAAATTTCAGCAGGACGATTACTTAATTATAAACAACTTGTAAATTCCTTTAGCAATAAACGTAAGTTATGAGAAATGCCATAATTAATTTAATTCATAGAGAGAGAGAGAGAGAGAGAGAGAGAGAGAGAGAGAGAGAGAATAGGTTAGATTCTTTGAAATTATATGAAGCATTTGATAAAGAAGTTATATCCAAGTTTATCTATACTCCAACTTATAAAGCTACTTCTCAAACAAAGATAGATACAGAAATATAAATGGCTAATACAAGTGGATACATTTTCAATTTAGCGCGATAACGCAAGTCTACATCGACCATCGAGACCCTTTAAAATGTGTTCCGACAAGGTCCCCAATGAACAACAACGAACAACGGAGTTGCTGAATCAAAAATCCAGCGACGACTTGTCAAAGTTCCTTCGGTCCGTAGATTCCGTCCGCGCCGCGAGGATCGATGAGCAGGAATTTCTCGAGCACGAGTGCGGGAGCGCAATGCAGATCCTCGGGAAACGCGAAAGCGGGTGTACGACCGTATCGAGCGCACTGAAGTGGAATGTCTTACGCAGCAGGAAGGCCGTAAACCTTATAGTTTATACTTGAATAATGCGCTGCTCACTTATTCTAATGAAAGGGGAGGTTGATTTTTTCGTTTGCTTTCGCTGTTTGCGCCGCGACCGAGAGGTTGCATTTAATCGAATCGAATCGTAAATGGAATTTGAATTGCCGAACGGTGAACATTTTGTTGAATTGGGAAGTCTTATACGAGGTACGCCCGGGTGAAAAGATGAGGAAATTGAATATCAATGAGTAGTCGCTCTGTGACCGGCATCAATTAAAGAAAACACGCTTACAAAATTTATATATTCATAACGAATATCACAGAATACAGCTTTACATTACTACGTCCCTGCAAGGAACATCTTCGAAAGAAAAAGCTTAAGGTAGCTCCTACGAATTGATACAAATCAATTTTACGCCCATGAAGAGAAGTGGAAAGACAAGGTAGAATCAGTTTTCATAATTCAACACAGCCTACACCTAGTGAATGTCTCACTCACGCGATCGATCCCTACTTACCGGCTTTCTTTCGGCCTTTTCAAACGGTTTCTTCTTCTATCGAGTCACGGCCTTCTTTCACGACGCTGGAAGAATTAATATTGTCTATCTCTCTGACGGCCAGCATTGGTGGCCACGTATAGATCTTCATAGATCACTCGAGCGATATTTGTCAGCAATGCCTACGTCAGTAGGCTAGATCGATGGTCTAACTTTTTGGGGACGTGAGCGATTATCATTGCTGCTGCGGTATCGTGGTGCGCGAATAATTTAGCGGTCGCGAAAATACGCGAGCCTTCGTTTCTCAAAGCTATTCTATTCTTTGAACCAGTTTTTGCTCAATCGCTTTGAGTGCCAATACTTTATGCTGCACTCGATATAAATATACGCGTAGAACGACGATGGCTATTAAAGCGCCGTGCATTAATAAACTAAGCTCTTAAACGCTCGCCCGCGCACCTTTTCTCCAGCGAAGGCAAATCACGAATCGCGACATTAACAATCTCTGCAAACGAACTCGAAATTATTTCTTCTCGCCATTTTGTCGGAAAACGGCGGCGCGCCACGTGTCGCCTGACACAGTATTTTTCGTGGATTATTATTACGACGCCGACGACGACGACGCAAACGAGAAGCCGTTCGCAACTTCCGCGCAACTCGTCGCGCGCCACCCGCTATTATAGATTCGCTTTAAACGGTAGCGATAACTCACCGGAAATGATAATAATCCCAACGTCCCACGTTACACTAGCCCGATTCTACGTGCATGTATCTATAGAGAAAGGAAGAGAGAGAGAGAGAGAGAGAGAGGGGGGAGAAGGAGAGGGAGAGATGTATAATTACGCTTTCGTCATCAGCACTACACTGCAAATTAATATTCATATTTTGGAGACGCGAATCTCATTTCCCGGTCGCGTTATTTAAGCAAATTCTTCAACATCTTTTGCGAGCCTCAAAATGCTCGTCACCAGTTGTAATTTAATAAAAGAAAGTAAAACAATAAGTTATACTTAAGTACGACATCGAATCGTGTCGTAAAAGATGAAAAATTCTATTCCCTTGTTAACAGAATGTGTTCTACGTTACAAGTCAAGTCACTGCGTTTTATTATCAATGACGTTTAATCTCATTGGCATCTCAATAAGTAGTATATAACAAGTTAAGGTTAAACGGTTATATTACAAACTTCGTTTTTCAATGATAATTTTCAATAATAATTCGACAAAATTTGAATAAGCATAATTTTCTTCTAAATTAATCTACGTTTGTATTGAAACTATTCAGATATTAAAAATGAGATAAAATCACGGGAGGATGTACCTTTCATTTTTAGAATGAAATGAACAGGCAGCGTCTGTTGTTGGTACCTTATTAAAATACGTGACCTGGAAAGCAAAACGTCTTCTTGCCAGTAATACTCGTGATTACATGCTGCTACTTCTTCTGAATTCCTTTGCGTTAACTATAAAGTTGAATGATGTAATGTTTATCGGTGATATTACCGAAAAAGTAAATAAATAAACGAATAAATATTAGTTTACTAAAATACATTACTAATACGTTATTGTTGTGGTTTTTACTTTTATAGAGTATAACGAAATACATTCGTGTAGTTAGTGATCGTATTTTAGTTTTATCTGGTGTTACGCGCTCAAAAATGTCTTTATCAAAATAATCCACGTCTAAAATATTTGTATAATTTTAGACAATGATTCCAAAATCCTAATGAAATGTTCATTCTCTACTGTTAATTAGGAATAGTTTAGATTTCTTACCGCTATTGAAGCTCCAAAATTATTCAATAACTTATTACAGTGCAATCTATTCTTAAGTATCCGTAAGCTCTTTTGATACTTTTTATGTCGAACTATTATTATAAATTGAGCTTCCGAGAAAATGATCTCGTATTATCATATATAAAATAAAGCTGGTGAAATGCCTTTGAATTATATATCTTCTTACAAGCGAGTATGCATGAAAAACAAAAAAAGACTAAATTAGATCTCAAATTTTAATTAATAATGGAAAAATAAAAACTTAATATACTGCCTTTATACGTTCGATTAAAATATTAAAAATTTTTTTTAATACCTATAAAATAGAATTTGAGGAAATCGTTATAACTCATTAAAATGTTAATACAAGTGGTGTCTACATCAATTAGTTAATTATAAGTTGATCAGTAGAAATAACGTTTTTAAACTGAATTTTAAATGCGAAAGAGAATGAAAAAACGACTCGAGAGAAATGAACCGCATCGGTTAATTCCAATGCGAATGAATATTTCCGCGGGAAATAAAATCAGGAAATAAACATTGACTTTCCGCAAACATTTTCCTGAAGGCATTCGACCACTCGCACAGACGATCGATAACAATCTTGTTTTGCCAATTATAGTAGCAAACTTCAGTTATTATTTTGACATTTTTTCTAAAAGATAAACATTTTAATTAGCTCTTGCGAAAGTTTCCTGAACGCTCGTTACGTTTTACTTGCGAAACTTGAAAAATTAATTTTCAAATAAATTTGTCCATATGATGAAATAATAAAAATGAATCGGAAGATGATTTAGGAAATATTAGCACTTTATGATTTACCGATTACAACCCTTTAACTTATGAGAAAAATATTATTCAAAGATAATTATAAGCAATGTTTAACGTACTTTGAATTACATATAACGAGTTCGTTAACGAATTCAAATGAAAATTTCTGATACTCTTCAAGGCGCAACTTTAAAAACTAGTTCGTTCTGAAGAATTTTTCATTTAAAAGTTTACATTTAATTACATTCAAGTCGAGAATTTACTATCAATACGTAAGGTCCACTGATCGAGCAATTCTGTCTAGTTCTAAGTAAATGTATCAGTTAATTTAATAAAAACTGTAATTCAAGTTGAAACTCGTTTTCTTGGTTATTGGTGGTATCCCAATTTATTTTACGGATTAAAGTTATAACAAAATTGAGTAACAAGGGCATATTGTTAATATCTATATTAAACACTGTATTTCATAAAAAAGTTAAATGTATCGGATTTTATGGGTATGAATAGCCGGTACAAATTTAGCAAAATAATAGGTTGAGATTCGTAATGCTTGCACATCCTTGTAATTGGGAGTTAAACAAAAATTTCAGATCAAGGCAAGTTTAGCATCATTTACGCAACATTGGCAACATTTTGCAAAACTGAAAATGCAAATTATATCTTAAACTTTGCGATTAATTTTTTTTTTTCTTTTCTTTTCTTTTCATTCACGAACGATTTCGATCTAACAGTCAATTTGCTTCGGAGCTATTTATCAAGATCTTAGTTTTTATCGATCAACGTAAAACGAGTTCAAAGAAAAAGTGCGCTTTTTTGAAATTTTCAAAATACAAACTCACGTTCCGGGCCCACAACCATCGCAAAAAGATTATCGCGGTATTTTTCCATTCTATTGAATATTATACTGTATTTTTGTATCGGGGTTTTCTCTCTCTCTCTCTCTCTCTCTCTCTCTCTCTCTCTCCTCTCTCTCTCTCTTTATATACACACACACACACACACACACACCAACTCAACCGGACTAATGTGCGTTCGTGCACGTTCGCTTGATGAAGACGAGCCTGACGACTTCCGATTGCTGGAAATTACAAGCGAGGAGGCGAAACGGTGCGGCCTCCGTAGTTTACTGATAAACGGACTGCTAACTGCTCGGCTTTCCTCTTTCCCTCTCACTCACTCACTCGCGCGCACACACTCTCTTTCTCCTCGTTCATCCGCTCGCGTCTTGTTTGACTTGTGTTTCCTCCCTTTCCTCTCTTCTTTTGTATCATGAATGCATGCTGACATTTCTAAGGCCGATGCATTTGTCTAATTAAAGCTTGAAATACGCCTTTAATTAGCCTCTGGATATTTTGTTATTCCCCGATGAGCAGAGAAGGAGAGAATTATAGTATGTAGCGGTAGAGAAAGAACACATGTTGGTGGCTTTGTGGTAAAACACGGAAGGAGTTCGCGGCTTTATAATTCATCCGTGTACTTTCGTATTGCAACATTTTCCGTAAAATCTTCAATTTTTATTATTTCAGCTGAAATAAAATCATTTGCAAGATGAAAAATCCTATCATTGGGAGTAAATCTGCTTTCTCCGCGAGTTTAAATTGCAGGTTGTTTTGTGTAGCGTACGCGTATACGCAGGTTGAAAGAAAGATTATAAATAAATACGTCGGCAAACGTTCTTGTTGATTATTTTTTCAAATAAATTGAGTTCTCTTACGTTTTATTGCGCCATAGTTAATGCTTTATACCCGTACGATACTGTCAAAAATATCGTTTTAGAGAATTAGAGCCGATAGAAGTTTTTAAGACGATTATCTTCGTAATTCAATACTCTGATGCCGTTACTCTTATATTTCATTTATTCTTCGATTATTTCCACTCGTTTGTCTATTTTTACCCACGGTAAAATTAAAAGGCCTGCACTTTCAAATATAGGTACTGTTACGAATTGCCAATGATTATATATTATCTGCGCGTGATAATATTTTAATTATACTATTCGAAAAAGGAATTTATCTTTTTTCGGAATCCGGTAATATTTCCAAATTATTACCTATCAATGATTATAAGTAGCCGTTCTTACTATTATTAGCATTTATCTGGCCTTTTTTTTTCTTCTTTTCTTTTCTTTTTTCTTTTTCCTTTAACTAGAACTCCGTGCATTCTTATTATTCAATATCTGTTGTTTACCTACAAATGATTTTTGTACTACTTCGCCAAGTTGCCCGTTTTTTTCTAGTAATTACTCGTTCTTGTACCCCTGTTCATCTATTATTCCGAAATACCCTTCGATAATTTTTTCGAAGATTTCGAAATTATTTAATTAGCGGAGAGAAATGAAATTCCTCTACAGTTATTCCACTGTTCTTTTAAAACGTTCATGATAATTTACTCTCGACATTCCTTAACCATAGTCATTTCCGTTTCTTTATAATGCTCGAAATTGTAGAATCCAATGGTAATCTTTTTCATCGAGAGTTAAATAAACTGGCAGTTTGTCGGCTCCAAGGATTAATTGTTTTTTATTTATAAATAGCAGTTTTATAAGCACTTCTTTACAACTAGAATCTTCTATGATCAGCTCAGCCGTGTATATTACTCGTACATCGGTGTTCATTTTAGTCTGGTACTTACAAACTTTATTGGTCTATCAAAAATAGGCTCGATCTACTAACTAGACTATTCTTGCTTTTTAATTATCGGTTTTTAATTGATTTTTATTTCTCCTGGTTCACATTAATGCAAAGGCTTGTCTCAGCAGAATCATTTCAATATATTATCCGTAACAATGGATTACATCAATGCACTTAATTATATAGTTATGCTAAGCGCAAAATACTCTTTGCTTGCAATTCAAGCGCGTTAAATAGTATTATCAATCTCTCCCATATAAGCAGGTCGTGGACTCGAGAAATATTTTCGAGCAACTGTCCGCACGAGTAACACACAGCGGTCATATAAATTCAACACGAAGGCACTTACTTGTAACAAATGCATACAATGTGAAAACACGTATGCATACAAGCGTTGAAAAATCATGAATGAAGAGCAACGTATAAAATGTTGGTACACTGTGTACGATTTTGTTTCGGATGCGTGCAAAGTCAAGCGAGAGTCAAGGCGATGAGCTTTCTTTTCGCCTTGCACCGTCGTCTATAAATATCTCGCAGAGGAGCTTCTCGTGCAAGCAGATGCACAAGATGCACATGCACAATGAGTTCTTCTTTTTCTTTGAGACATCGCGCGAGTTTTTTTTCTTTTTTCTCTCTTCTTTCTTCTTTCTTCTTTTTTCTTTTGCTTTTGCATTTAAATTTAACTCTTTTATTTCGCAGTCGCGCTGACGAATAAAATTCAATTTTGGTTAAAACATGCGAGAGTTAAGGGAATATAGGAGCGGCTCCGTTTGATACTTTCGATGATAATTCAGATACTACGAGATCGATTAAATAGGATTTCAGATAATGCCAGTGGAAACATGGGACTGGAAGAAATATTGCATTCATTTTGAGATATACGACTTTCAAAAGGAATTAACACACTTTATTCGAGAGCCTTCGCAAACACTTGATATAATATCTGAAATAATGTAAAAAATTTGTCAAATAAATTGCTTCTTTAACTTTTTACCCGTCACTGTGCTCGATGGGTAATAGCTTATTCAACGACGACTTCTACTCAATTTCCCATGAAAATGAAAGAGGATTTTTTTACACTTCAAAGTATTTATAAATGTTAAAAGAATTGCCAGCACATTAACTATCGCGCGACTTTTCCCAATTGCAATGTATTATCTTAGGGAATCCTAACATATCGCGGCACTTTGTGTTCCTTTTACGAAGCTAATAAATCGTTGGTTTTAAATAAATTCGGGGACTGGCATATCCATAAATTTATGCATACTATAATGTTTCCTCGTAAATTCAATGTAAAATGTGTCTTGTGTTGGCTCCGAAGTGTTAGAGGCGCGAAGTTGGAAGACAGACTCTGTTTTGAGAATTGTCGTCCACCCCGGCAATCCATTAAAAGTATTTCGAAAGAAACCCTCGTTGAACGGCATTGGGTTGAAAAGCGAAAAATCCATGCATTACTCAGTTCGTTAGTCTTTTTAATGATATTGAACATCGCACACTGCCGCGCGCGTCCCATTGCAAAACAAAAACGAAAATTTCATCGAGCTTTCATTTATGATTAATAACGCTTGAATCGATGCAGCAACAACAACAACAAGGAAGTTCAACCGAGTTAAGAGTCCAAGGCATGCGTTGCCGCGTTTAGCTCGTAACGTCAACAAAACGTTAGATTTCACGCGTTCGTTCACGGTACAAAACTTTCCTCCAAGTGTCTGCGCTCCTAAGCTCTAATGCGCGTGCGCGCTCGTTATAACTTTAATGAAATAATTATCAGCTCGTAAACAGTCGTCTCTTAGGGTCCACATTGCTCTCTCGGAAATAACGCGTTTAATTCAAAGTCCCGTCTCCCTTTCTCAAATGTCATATTTGAAGAAGCAAAAAATAACGAAGAAAAAAAAGAAGATCTACGGGAGAGCTCGAAAGCCGCGACAACTTGGAGGCGCCTCGCGTCATTAATCCGTTAAACCGTCGTCGATACGAACGCATTCCTGCAGGCGCAAGAGGGTTCGAATGCCCGGAAGATTCCTTCGTTGTCGACACGTCGCAACGACACCCCCTTCAATTACCATTGAGCGCATAAAGAGAGATGGCGGTGCGGAAGCTTTTCCTTCGGAGATCGAGTCTCTTTAGTCGACATTCCTCCTCTTCTTTTAACCAATTTCGAAGAAGCTTTTCTTTACCTCCGGCTTATGTTCCCGCTCATAGCCTCGCGGCTTTCCTCAATTCGACGTATTTATCCTTTTATCCGTAATAATATTCCTTTCATTTCCCCTCTCTTCGTTGCATGCATCGTTCGTTGAATTAGTTGCATCCGCGTGTATCGGGGATGTTCTTGCATCAAATGTCAAAGATGCTCGTTCGAAGGTGGGAACTTTTTAAATTAATTAATCCCTTGCATTGTGAATTTGAACAATTCAAGTGCATAGACACCGGTTTTTTCAACTACTCTTTAATTAATAGCGCCTTAACGGTACACCTTCTAGAAGCACTTACCTAAATGTGTGTACACTTCGCGTGCAGGTTGTTTCGCGTGAATTCCTGCAATTTTCTCGTGCAATTTTCTTCTAATTATTTTTAACTTCGATATTCATATCGCGCTCGACCAGCGAGCATCAAACTCCACCTTACTTGTGATTTATCTTTTTTTTCCTTTAGGGCAAACGAGACTTTTGCACTGCGACTTGATGAGTCGGTAATGAGCGATACTCCGTTCTCTTTTCTTAACTGTACATTTCGATGAACTAATTCGGTAATAAGTACTCACTAAGTGTTCATTCATGAGACTCTTGCTGGTACACTTGCTGGCAATTAATTATTTGTTATTCAATCTGGAGCTTTCGTGATTTTACATTTTGTGATTGTACAATAATAATATTGTACAAAATACTTTTCGTCAAATAAGAAGACAAGAGGATATAAAAAATATCAATTTTTGTTTCTCTCATTTTTCATTCTCAGATAAAAGTAATATACCGTGAATGCGGTTTACAAATAACTCGATAGTAATAGCGCTACATTATTAAATGCGTGATGAAATGTATAATTTAAGAAAAAGTATTATCGAAAGATAGGTCTGTGATTTTTATGCCGATGAGAATAAGTAAAATATGTACTTACGATTTGACTCTTGCGTACTATGTTTTTAAAAGTTATCCACGCATAACGCCACATGGATCGCTAAAAGTACGTTGATCTGTATTTTTCCTTCGCGAATATTTATGTTGTTATTCGCATAATGGATTCGTAATTTTAGCTTGCGAACTTAGTATTTCCATACGTGTTACATGATTTCGACTCCCAAAATGCCCAAAATGCCCAAAATGCCCAAAATGCCCAAAAGAACCGTCAATGATATAATTGTTAGAAACAACTTTATAATTTTAACAAGCAGTCTAATAAAAAGTTTTTGCTCAAAGTTACAACCTTGTAAATCTTATTCCATTTAGAATTAACGGTCCAACCGTTAAATTTTTTATAATTCGCATGTTAATTTGATTTTATTAGTATCAACTTTTAACGTAAAGAATACGCCGTAAAATATAAATTGATGAGACTTGTAAATATTGTAATTTTCCGATTCTTTATTTAATACGCTTTATCATTTCATGTTGAGCGGTATTTGACGTTGTAGACCTAACGAACAGCTCAACTGACTGCGAGTATTTACTCGTCCCTTGTGCTTCTCACTTTCCGTCTCGTCCTTTATTACCTTTCCTGATTTCTGCTTTCAGTCGCATCGTTGTGTTATTTCCCTAGTGAATGGAGAAAGGGAAAAAGGGAAAAAGGGACGGTAAATCCTTTGTTGCACCGTGCTCGTAGTATTTAACGAGAAGAGTAAGGGTAGAACCAAGTTAGAGCCTTTAATTAGTATAAAGATGAAAATAACGTGAGTGAGTTATTTATGCTGAGAAACCAATGGAAGATAATATAATTCCATTTATTTCGCTATATAACATTAAGAGGTTGTACAACACCGTACACGTAAAATTACAATTTATATCAAATGTACGCACGTACACCAAAAGAAATGGTTTTTTTTTTTTTTTTTTCCCCACAATAATCGTAACGAAGTCAAGACTTATAATCACAGCAAATAATTTCAAGTTTCATGGATTAAAGAATTGGATTTATTTGAAGCAAATATCATTTTCCATGTATGATCCAAACAATTTCAAGACAAGTACTTTTCTTATAACCTAAGATTATTAAAATCAATATTTATTTTTTTATATGAAGATAAAAATAAAATTAACTTATAAATTAATAAGGTGTGTGCAGACACAAATGTTAGATTTAATATTATTAGACATTTCTGAATTCAACGATGCCGAGTATTTTCCACTAATTAAAATTTTTCAGAATCCTTGTAGTTTTATAGGTTATACGAAAATATGTCGTACTCATGGTACTTCAAAAACTTATTACCATTCAATTATGAAACACTTAATCTCAATAAGTTGATAGAGTTTAGGTAAAGATATTTTTAAATTAGAAACACAGCATTTGGAAATATACTTAAAAATGATACTAAATCTCATGAAATTAATGCGAATCAAATGGATTTATCGTTAATAACTTCGAGGAATTCCTTACGGAATCCGAATCCAGAATCGCACATACAACCTCTACAAAATGAACGTCTTCCCATTTAATCAACGAAGCAGGTTTCATCACAGTGAAAATACCACAAATTTGATCATCCGTAATGGAAAACTCGCCAACGAAGAAAATCGAAATAGAAAAACACTTGTAGCGGATCGAACAAGCTTTGAATGTTGAATATTTTCGTCCCGAGTAGAATAACGCCAAAGTTACACAGAGGAACTATATTTCCCTGAAATGTCTTCGACCTGTACGCAGTAATAGTGTAATGCCTTATACCGATATCTTCACATTCCAACCCTTTCGTTAAAATTACCGACAGGTTACATAATTAATGCACAGTTATACAAGCCGAAGTCACCTGAAGTCTCGGGACGTCTGGTATAGACAAAAAGGGATAGTAACGAAGTAGAAACGCAGTGAATGAGAGTCAGAGAGAGAGAGAGAGAGAGAGAGAGAGAGAGAGAGAGAGATTGTAAGGTTAAGATCGCGTGGCAGAAGGGGGAGAGTAATAGACAGAGAAGCCATTTAGTCAATTCAAAGACTTTGCGCTGCCACTCTTCCAGTGCTAGACATTCTTATCTATGTGTATGTGCTTCCGCGGTTTCCTTATCTTTCCAAACTCCAAATTATTAATCATCTTTTAAAAAGAATAGTATCAGCAGTATTTTTCGATGGTATGCCAAGACAATTTATCATGTTTTCTCAAAATTTGTTTTTTTTCTTTTCTTTTATTTTTTTCTTTTTTTTTAGAAGTAACAACGAAAAATAATTAAGGGCCACAATTATTTCGGAAAATTTGAAAATATTTTAACTCGTACAAGATTATGCAAAGTACTCGATTATCTCGTAGTTCATATGTATCTAATTAAATTTTTTCTTTATATTGCAGGTTAGTCGCATAGAAAATATCGCCATTCAAGCTTTTACGTCATGTAAGTTTAATTATACTTTATTTTAATTATGGAATACTAAGTAGAATTATTTATATTGTAAAATATTACAATCAGCCACTTGTTTCGGATTGTACAGGTTATAAACTTCATGAGCTAAAAGTTAAACGTATTAAGTTGTTTATTTAAAAGTTCAATTTTTAAGACTCGAATAGCATTGAAACGAGCTCAATTCAATTTAACATAGTATACTGTTCTATTTGTTGCGCATTCCTTCGATAATTTTTAAAGGTTTTTTTATGTAAAGTTAAGAGGTTTTAAGTGAATAGCAGAACAATAATAACTTGCAGTGTATTTTTACCTAATATTTTATTGGATAATTATCGTTTGGAAACTTTTGAAATGCCTACCGTTTCGTCCAGGTTATGATACTTTAATTACAAGGGTGACTTTTTGCGAAGGAATTCGCAGTAATAAAACTTGGTCAGCTAATGAATTTGGATGAATTTAACACTGAAATTATACCTGGAATTCGCGAGCTATATCTACTTCCACTAACAATAAGTAATATCGTAGCACTGGCTTAGTATCGACCGTTACTTTGCCAAACGATCCCTCGTGAATTGCGAAAGTAGTCGTAAATGGGTCGCACAAGTCATTTGCTGTGTGTACACAAGAAATAAATACACGTTTTAGCATCTTTTTATTTTTGAACTCAGGGTAATCTTAACAGTTGTAAATAAGTTAGCGGACAATGGTAATTTTGTATCACGCTTTGTCTGTACGCAAGTGCACGTCCAGGCGATTTGGCTAAATGATTTACAATCTACTAGGAAAGTTCAAGTTTAAATTTTCACTTTGCGGTTATAATAGTGCAAAACAAATAAATTAAAGCTTACTTATACTCGATCTAAATTGTGCATCCATAATACGTATATGTGTATTTTTGCGCCAGTGTATGCATCCACACGATTAAAGCGAATGATAAATCATTCGTACTTGTTTATCTTTGTTATTTCTTAAAATTTTCGTTCGCTTCATGGATGTCAGGCAGACGTTTTTCTTTTACAGTTTAATAAGAAGAAAGAAAAACTATCGCAGCTCGAGATCTATTTGCATTGGACTTTTACATTCGTGAAAATCTTCTTTCGATGTAAGTTCATCTGCATTGAAAAGCAATTGTACTTTCAGAATATACTACCTTCGAACTTTGATGCAATCTCATTTTATCTCTTATCTAGCTTCTAATGTTCAATACTCTTTCTTTTTCCTTTCATTCAAATACTAAGAGAAGCGAGTAGTTTTATTTGATTGTTATATTCGATGAGTAGGTAAAGTATAAATACGAACATCTTTGCTTTTCTCGTTTACTTTTGTCATCCTACGGCTTCCGATTGATTCAAGAACAACCTAGATGCAAATAGATAACGGGTAAAAAAGTATAGCGCGTTCTCCTTCCGATACCAAGCTTATCGATCACGAATAAACTGTCAATTCCAATCAATGCACAACTACACAATAAAGTATAAAATCTGTTCGATTTTTATGTCGTAATCGTCCTTTTATCCTTTTCCACTTGCCTCTATTTACCAATACAAGTGCGCGCTACAGTGCGTCGCATTTCCAAAGTCGATGAAAGCTCGAGCTTTGTTTCTTAATGAATTCGCGATGCCACTTGATTCTTGTAGAACGCGTGACTTTACGATGGGCTCGGTGTCCCATATCGGGCAGCTTCAATCAGTCCGCAGGCTTTCGGCCGTAAAAAGACTCGTGGTAGATGAAAGAGAACGTAAAGGAAAAGGAGTTGCGGATTGGTTCGTTCCCTTGTTCCGTCCTGGCGTTGTTCGCGCCATAACGGATATTCTCTAGGATCGCGTCGGGATCGGCGTTGTTCGCGCCCGGCTCCATCGGCTAGGAAGTGGAGAGACAAAAGAGAACCTCGGGAACTACGTGTACGTGTGTACGGGCGCGCAGAAGAAGAAGAGAACGTGAACGCGTCCACGTCTTCTTGCGGTACCGCTGCTGTAGCTCCGGAGGAATTACCATTAGCAAGTGCACTCGCGAACTCTTCCGCTTCGCTTTACTCTCTTGGCTTCCTTTTCTTTTGCTTCTTTCCTCTCTTTATCTTTCTCTCTAGTCGCACTGTCTATAGCGAATACACACGCGAACGTTTAAATTGCCTGAAATTTCCCTCTCGCAGCCTCTCCGTTACTCTCGTTTTTTATTTATTTAACAGTGGTACTTGGAGCTTTTTAAGATGGGTGGTAGTGAGGTTACGGATGGCTTTGATTGAAATGCGACTTTTGAGAGTTAGTTCACGGATTTGTTGTTTCTCTTTGAAACTGGCAAATTCAGATTTTGCTTTGGTTACGTTGGTATGTACTTAAAGCACCGATTTCAAATCATACACCTTGATGAGCTTCTTGCTCTACTCTGTCAGTCCTGATGTACAAGAGAAATGCTTTTTTAATTATTAGTTGTGTTGATAAATTTTCACGAGCAATGTATTTTTACTCTCCTTTGCGTTGCATGTGCTACATAGGAAGCTCACATTTTTATCAGAATATTTATACATTTGTAAATGGAGAAATGGAATTTAATTCTGGAATCGCCGAAACTCTCCATCCTGAAAAAACATTTTAGCCGAGAGGCAGAATTACGTGTAAGTAATCAACATCTCCATATGCTGGACATCGTTTGATCGTTTACTCATTCGGAGATAGACATTGAACGTACAATATTTTTACTCTTCGACTTTTATTTTTAATTCTGTTTCTTTCGCTTTGCTCACGCGTTAAAGTGCATTTACGCACATACGCCACTTACTCTTGGCTTTCTTATACACAGCAGAGTATATCTAATTAATGCTCGCATGAAGTTATTTAGAATTATGGAGCAAAACCATTCTACAAAAGAGAGTTGGCGAGACAGAATGAGCCTTTTAAAATAAATATCATGGATTTAAGCAGTTTTGCTGTTACTATCGCCGAGCAGGTATTACGTAATTAAGATTTTCCAGATATGAAATAAACTTCGAAAACAAGTGTAGGCTTATAAGTAAGCATGATGAGCGAGAATATTTTCTCAATATTTGCTTTGCTGCTAAAAGTTACGCACGCATACATGAAATGGAAAATACGACACAGATTTTATATTTGTATCGAACCAAATTGTAGTTAATATTAATTGGACGAAGCGAGAATACCAGAATCGAAACTAAGAACTTTCTAAGTTGTGCATAGAATTTGCATTATTATACAACATTTGAAATTCGAAAATTCTGAAATTTTTTTTAAAAGAAATTTACTATTAAAACTTAGTGAAAAATATGTTTACTTGTTCCCAACCGTATTATTAAAGTTCTGAGTAATGAAACTGCTTATACAAAAACGATTCCGTACAGTTGCAGTTTTAGCTAAAGAGTTCTTTCGAACAGAGTATAATTAAATCTCACAACGTACAAAAGTGTCGAGGTTGTTTGTTTTCGTAAAGCGCAGTTAAAGTAGTAACGGGTAGCCTGCAAGCATTGAATGAATTCTCGATAGTAGTACTTTTCTTCAACGTGTTTCCATTAAAGTTTTTAGTGCAGCAGTCGCCACGCGCTCAAATCCGCTTCGAATTTTCATGAACTGCACGAGGAGCGAAAAAATAGGAGGCAAACTTTTACCAATTCCTATTAAATCATATCGTACTTTACGGATTAGGAAGGGCAAAAACGTAGAGCAGAGCTCAGCGGCTGTTGTTCACTATTCAAAAGAGTTTTCGGAATAGCTGAGAAAAAAGAACGACAAACGCACTCTGTAAATTTAAATTTTAGTGCTCTGTAATGAAAAATCTATAATGTAAAATGACATAATAAAAATACATGCTGCCTCTTTGGAAATTAGTTTCATTGCATTGAACAGCTTTAACAATACGTTACTTTACGTTTTGGTTAATAAAACGTAAGGAATCCTTATGTTATTTATTATTGTATCCTCCATGACTCTAGGCTTTCGAACATTTCCGGTATTTAACAAATAAATATCTTAGAATAATATCGCATATTCTTTAACTTAAATTAGTTTATGTGATAACTTTAAACTGCTTAAAAAGTAATAGCATTAACAATTTTGCTGAGGGCAGGAATGTTTTTTTCGGACTATCATTCCGGATGTAAAGCCAAGTAAAAGCACTATAATTTCAATACTAATATCGTTGCGGAACATCGTCAAATTCGTTGTTAAATAAAGAAAAATTCGTTTATATGCGCGTTTGTACTGCGGGTCATTGTTAATAAGCAACAAATAACAAGCACAATTACGGCATTAAACAAAATTTTATTTTGTTCATTTTCTAAGAGGGTCGTAAAAACTTAGATAACACAAGCACCCAATTTCGTACAGTATCACTTTTGTGATAAATGATCTTATTTTATCATTTATCGCGAAGCTTACACAGTTTTGCATTTAACTGGATATTCTGTGAATCAAAGATCCTCGGAAAATATTTTAATTTTTTTTTTTTTTTTTCAATCTTTTTCTTATTTTTCCACTCTTATGTTTATCCTCCACTTCACATACACTATCAGTATTTGAATTAAAGTATAAGTCAAAGTTATAAATGTCTTCCTTGACTTCTTTTATTATTCTTCAAATTATATTTATTTTTATTTAGACTATTTTTACTGTCTCTTGCTTTTAAATATCCTTCAACTAGTCACATTTAAATGCCTTGTTTCAATATTTTATTTACTTTTCGTTGCTTTGAATATGTTGCAACTAGTCGAATCATTTTTCTTCGTTAATATATTTTCTTTTATTAATTATTTCTTCAAGGACTGTTCACAATGACATTCTTTTCATGACCAATAAACATTAAAATAAGCTGAAAATTTCGTTACTTTCGCGGAAAAATGGATTACAGCTACAAGTTTTTTGTGTTATTTTTTCATACAGTAGTACTGACCTCACTGTGACACAACCATTATACATAATATATATGTATATATGCAAAATGAATTAAAAATCATATTATTGAAAAAATATAAGTTAAATTTGATTTTACATAGGGAACGATATAACGGAATAAAATTTTGTTGAATGTCGTAATTGTGCTTGTTTTTTATTGCTTATTAACAATAACCCGCATATAAATGAATTTTTCTGTATTTAACAACGGATTTGTCAGTGTTTCGCAACGATATTAGTATTGAAATTATAGTGCTTTTACTTGGCTTTACATCCGGAATGATAATTCGAAAAAATATTTCTGCCCTAAGGAAATTTGTTGATGTTATAAACATTTTAATAAACTCCACGTAAAGTAATTGATTCGCACATTATTTTGTTTAACAGTGTATAAAACATTGCGGATAGATTTTTGACGTTAAATTTAGTGTATATAAATAGCGTACTTTGAAGAGTCTGAAGTTTCCAACGCTGAAACTCCAACAAAAAATGAAATTTCTTCGAAAAAAACTACGTAAACCATAAAACTATGATACAATATTAACAATAGAAACGATAAAACCCCGAAAAACGACCCTTATTAGGGGATGAAAAATTTAAAATTTTCACTAACTATCGTTAACGACGAACATTATCAACCACCAAAAAAAATAAAAAAAAAAAACATTTTTATTGCACAAGTTTACGAAGTTGCGACGTGTAAATGTACTTGGAGACAAGCGCCTCGTACAATAGTCTATAAGTACGAAAATTATTAATATTTTAACAAAAAATGCGTCTGCCACATAATTGTTTAAGAAAATCATGATATTAGGAATCAACAATCAACAAATAAACACATTTAAAAAAAAAATCAGAATCTCGTTATAGATAAAACATTGTTTAAATGACTCCGTACGTATATGTATACCGTGCAACCCAGCAGTTTATTGTTAATAAAAATGCGTTTCAGCGGCTTTCAAGAGCTTCTTATTAATGAATATCGTTGATCATATGAAAAGCAACAAAATCTGGAGATCTCGTCGTCATAGTTCTCAACAAAGTTAAACAATTCCACCGCCTATGCTCACGCAGTATAAGTATTCCTAAGCCGCGACACTTAATTGTTAATCAACTTATGTCCCCGAGGCATGTTTATATGTTTGCATCGTTTGTTCTAATCGTTCACATTTTTCGTAGGGTATAGTAGACTCTACGTTAATTTGAATTGCATACATTGTAAACGCAATGCGGTGTTGCCGCGTCGAAACGCCCTGGAGTTACGTTTTCGACTCGACAAAATCGTAAATCTATGATCTTCGCTGATTCGGACGTCGTACGTATGCAAATGTGTGAATACATGCGTGTACTCGATGGCTTGCAGTGTTTTACTCGGAAATTTCTTTAGCGTACCGCACGAAATTTATATGTACATATTTTAATGTTTGAAAAATTAATCTCATAAATTCTTATTAATGATTTCGTTTTCATATTTATTACGAATATTCACTTAATTCATTTCATTTGTAAAATAGAAAAGTAATCAGAGATAAAAATTGTTTATAAGATAATTTTTTCAAGCACATCACTAAAATATAAATTTTCACTTCGTTCACAAAGCTGCAAACACTTTAATGTGTTATGTGCAGATTTTTATTTCTGTAATATATTTTTGTATAATTATAACAAAAAACATGATTCAGGCAAATTCGTTAGTTTAATAATCTTCATAAACTGTTTTCTTATGAAATTGATTACTGTTCTTTACTAACTTATAATTCATGGATTCATTTTTAGAAGATAAAAAAATTTAACGTCGTTTATTATATAAATAATTTTTTTATCAATTATGTTATATATATTGCACATTTTACAATTCAATATTTTTGCGTATTTTTTGGTTTTAGCTTTAACTATTTCTTTTCTAACAAATTTGTAACGTTTGTTATAAAGAAACATACTTTATTTATAATCATAAATCCAATTGTTGTGTTTATAGCATATTTTTTGCTATTTTAATATTTATGCTTGTGAAATAAATACATTAAAAATTAATGTATTTATTTACTACATTCTTCTTTCATTTTTTTATATTCAATACACAGTTTACAAGCAACGATTTCAATATTTTTATATTCATTTCTTCATCGTTCGTTTCTTTTTGTACGGAAGTGTCTTCGTTATCGCTGTTTATGTCCGATTTGACTAAACAACTTTTATGACATTGTCCGTCATATAATATGCACTTTATCTCAGTTTTTCTTATATTTTTAAAACAATAAAGGCATATGCTTGACATATTTCCAGATTTTGTTATCAAAATTTTTGCAATTTCCAAGCGATACTCCGGTGGTTTGCAACTTTTTTCAAACGGTGTATTATTCCCTATGCGATATAAATAATGCATTATATAAACGCCAACAGCTATCACCGTTATTTATACGCTAATACGGTCTTTTGTTGATTTCTATATTTTTCCAATTTATTTCGGATAACTTTATCCAACGATATATTTCCGAATACTTAAGAAAGTTTTTGAATGTTGCAAACACACGGATTTTATCAAACTAATCTTTGTATGGATGGAATAGTGTTATTATTTTATCATTACTAATACTTTACCGTTTATTTCATCATTTATGTTGCAAATTTTTCTTTTCTTATTCAGTCTTTTACCACTATAATCACCTATGATCATAGAAGTTATATCCGTTGGGGATGTATATTGAATTTTGCCATTCGTTAATATAAGTGGCAGCAAATGCATCGATAACTAAACCATTTATCCATCTATTTTCATGGAGAGATGCGAATTCTTTAGTTGTCGCGTTTCTGTACGGTAACGTCCTACAGTTACATGATTTTCAATTCATGTAATAACTGACATCATTGATCAAGCCATTAGGTAATTTCAAAGCTGTCAAACCTTGTACTATTTTTAATTGATTGTCTTCAAAAACATGTCCAGATGATGTATCATTTTTTCCCGGTAAAGTACGTTTTATGTTACACAAATCACTTTTACTTTCATTTATAAAATTCTCATTTTGAAAATATATTATTTTAATCATTTTTTTTTTTAAATTGGGCTTTTATAATGTCCCATATGTTGTTTATGTTGTTTATTTTCTACGCGTAGCTTCTTCCACCTTCACTCAAAAACGGATTTGAATCCGTTTCAGGATATTTCGGTTTCTTCTGTGATGTTTTCGCTCCTTTTATATTCACGGTAAGACAAATTTTCGCTACAGTTGGTTGCTGTTCCATTTCTAATTCCCTAATTCTATCTCCAATAGATGAGTTAGTTATTCTTTTAAGAACATTATCTATCATCACTTTATGGGAATTTTTTACGTATGCGTTGCTGAGCCAATTAGTTCTAAATCCATTGAAGTCCAGAAAACTGCATACGGTAACCATTTAATCAACGTATGGTCGATAAAATCTGGTGCGTATAAGCCTCTTTATTTTCCTCGGAATGAAGTATTCGATGATTCGTCGTCGCCACAATTTCGTTAAATTTACGATAAAATGGCGATTGCCGATAAATAATATTACCTTCCTCAGCATATGAGAACAAATCTGTATTATTATTATTTTTTCTTTTTCAGATACATTATTTAAGTGATTTTTTTTATCTAAAAATGATCGAATTTATTAAGTAGCATTTTAAGGCTTTGGTCAGTCTGTTTTTTTTTTTTTTTTTTTTTTTTTTTTTACTTTCGGATAACAGTACTTGACATACGTATTTAAAAATTTCTTCGAATTCATTTATTGTTCGACTCAAACATAAGTGAACCATAAATTCCAAAATTAAATTTTTACTTTCTTTAATTTTTGTGTCAAACACATATATAGGTCTTTCAAGTATTTTTTTATATTAATCGTGTTCCAACTTTGCATAAACGAATTTATTCAAAAAAAAAAAAAAAAAAACCACGACCAGTCAACCACAACTACATCGATCAAAGGCCATTTTTTATAAATCTTATGCACGAAATTTTTATACGTATTTAGCATATTGATAATTGATGCGATATCCTGTTCACGTGTTATCATATGAAATAGTCTTAAAGCTCCGACATCCAGTTTCACTAACCGACAATAATAAAATATTCGTCTACACAGAATATTTTCGGGTTTACGAATGATCGAACCTGCATTATAATTGTCTTTACACTGTCAATTACCACATGTAGATCTTCTTTAAACACGAAATGGATCCCTTTTTTCGTTCTGCTCGATATTTATAATTGATAAAGGTCAGAAATATCGCATGACTGCGAATTCAAACGATCCTTTAATTAATTCTCGGATTTTGCCGTATACGAAACATCTATATTTCGTAAATTTTGCATATTTCCGTCCGAAGTTAGTTCAGCACTTGAACTTCAAAACGTTCACGTGCTCTAAGTATTCTGAAATTTTTCATTTTCAGATTGTCATTGTGGCGATTTATTATTTTACTGGTACTGGTAACATGCATTTTAGCAATCTATTCATTTCTATTTTCTGTTATGGAGCGAAAATTTTGATTATGAGTACCTTCTCTTGCACCTGTCGTATGCAGTTACGTATCGCTCATTATAATGGATAGATCCATAGAAACTTGGGTAGCATTTGCATTGCACCTCTTCTATCATCACCACTTCAATAAATGTCCTTAATTTCTCCTTACTGTTACAACCATAAATGTCTTTTAATAAAATAATAGGGGACTCGACAGTACCGATATCATCGGTAAATTCTGTTTTTTTCCTTCTCAATTCTTGTAAAATCAGAAGCATTATAACTGTCTGAATCATAATCCTTGTGTGAATCGAAATCATATACATCTTTTTTTATTAATTTTATGATTGTATATTGTTTATTTAAATTAATTGTGTTTGAGCTTTCTTCTGTAGGATCCTTTGATTTTTAGAAAGTACTTATACATTTGTCTTTCGAACGGACATTATTACTTTCATTTTCAAAATTAATATATTATTTATTTTTATCGTAATGTACTTTACATTATAGAATGACCCAATGCCCGCTTCGTTCACTTCCTACGAACGTTAAATTACTAATTTCGGTAAGTTTAGTATCAGGCATTGAATTAAAAATTTCAATAATTTCTTTATTACCACGTTATTGAAAAGCTTTTATTGGTATTTTGTATAATTTTACGAAAATACTCAATTCAAAATCAGTTCCGTATTCACCAACAGATCCCATGATCTGTTCGTACTGTTTTGCATTATCATATATTCTTTCAACACAAAACTAGCACGAAGAATCTCAAATTCTTCATTTCAATTGTTTGTAGTATACAATACTATTTGTCGTCTTATCTCGGAATGATAAATTTCATAACTGAAAATTATATATGCAAAATATCTAAATAAACAACATATTATATATGTATAATATAAATAACAATATAAACAGTATGCCACATATATGTACATATAAATTTCGTGCGGTACGCTAAAGAAATTTCCGAGTAAAACACTGCAAGCCATCGAGTACACGCATGTATTCACACATTTGCATACGTACGACGTCCGAATCAGCGAAGATCATAGATTTACGATTTTGTCGAGTCGAAAACGTAACTCCAGGGCGTTTCGACGCGGCAACACCGCATTGCGTTTACAATGTATGCAATTCAAATTAACGTAGAGTCTACTATACCCTACGAAAAATGTGAACGATTAGAACAAACGATGCAAACATATAAACATGCCTCGGGGACATAAGTTGATTAACAATTAAGTGTCGCGGCTTAGGAATACTTATACTGCGTGAGCATAGGCGGTGGAATTGTTTAACTTTGTTGAGAACTATGACGACGAGATCTCCAGATTTTGTTGCTTTTCATATGATCAACGATATTCATTAATAAGAAGTAGTCGAATGCCCCGGGAACATATGTCAATTAACATTTAAGGGTTACAACGCATATGCTTATCGATAGCGAATTGGACGTGTTATTTGCGGATATTTTTGGCAATATTGCTAATTATTTGTTGAAGATTTTTTTTTTTTTTTTTTGTTATTCCTATCTTTGGTTCTTGGGCAATAGATTTTTTTTTTTTTTTTTTTTTTTTTTTTTTTTTTTTTTTTTTTTTTTTTTTTTTTTTTTTTGTCAAAATATTAATAATTTTCGTATTTATAGCCTATTGAAGGAGGTGGTCTTGTGCGAGAACTTTTATTTGTTTATATTAAGTTTCTATGCGCGATAAAAATGTCTTTTTATTCTTCTGGTGGTTGATAATGATTGTTGTTTATGATTTAGTTAGTGAAAGTATGAAATTTTTCAATTTTTCATCCCCTAATAAGGGTCGTTTATCGGGGTGTTTTTGGGGTTATATCGTTTCTTTTGTTAATATTGTATCACAGTTATATGGTTTACGTAGTTTTTTCGAAGAAATTTCATTTTTTGTTGGAGTTCCAGCGGTGTAATGAGAAACGGCGATGTACATTAATTTAGTAATTAATATGTTGCAGATGTGCTGTTACGCGCATAATAATTGATGCATTTATAGAATCGTTGCGTACCGTTTGTAATGTCGTTAAAAACAATGTGCCGCATGTATTTTTAATTCGAAATATTATTTACCTATAGTTTTGTAGGTCGAAAATAGTTAATCGAAAATAAAATGTTTGGTCATCCTAATAATTTGGGACTTGTGATTTTTTGAATTGTTCAACATCCTGTGGGGGTGGTTTTAAGGTTGGTAGTGCTTTTTTGTTGTATAATTGGTTATTTTTATGACACGATTAAGCGTTTCCAATTGATTTTGTGAAAAAATATTCATTTTTTGTCGAAACCTAACCGGTTGAAACTTCAGACACGTTTTATTTAAAAAATCCATATTTGAGAGAAGTTTTTGGATGCAAAACTAAATGAATTTACCCTTTGTTTCGAAATTTTAAAACTATCGTTACCTAAGGAACTCCCGTCTCTGGATAGTCTTTATCACGTTTTTAACATCATATATAAGAATTTTACTTACCGATAATTTTGTTCTTTTTAAAAGAATTAGTTAAAATATATTATCAGCAGACTAATGTAAAAAGATAACAAAATTTTCGTATACAAATTTCCATATAAAAATAAACCAAATTAAAAGAGATTACTAAGTGTTATTTTATTTTTTTTTTTTAAGTAAAATACGTAAATACTGTTGTTTTCATGATCAAATTCATTATATTGTGAAATAAATATCAATATTAAATTGACATTTAACATTCCTATTATCGTCGATTTAGCTGTTGGTTTGCTACTCATACGCATTTGAAATTATTAGTTCCTTGAATTTTATTATTGTTTATTACAGCTACTTTATATTGCTTTTACTATTTAATCGTGACTTTCCGAGAAAATAAAGTTCACTTAAGTAGAAGTTTGGCGTACTTCAATGTGAGCAACGAATGAGACTATTTCTTTATTATGATTTACATTTCCGCACAACGATCACTATTGTATAATATCAATTAATAATATACGTTTGTGCACTTCCAAATATATATTCAATTTTAATTCGTTTCATATTGTTATTGACGTTTAGATATTTATGTATTAAATATTTCATTATACAGAGGAATTCTCGATTGGAATGATTGAGCTTTTAATAATTTATAATTTGATTGATTTAATATTGATGAAAAATCGAACAATAAATTTAAGCGATTCAGCGTGATTTTGAATATGGAATAAATGAATAAATGTGGAACGTTATTAACTGCACTT
The DNA here is from genome assembly GCA_018907045.1 of Wiebesia pumilae. Classification (NCBI taxonomy): domain Eukaryota; kingdom Metazoa; phylum Arthropoda; class Insecta; order Hymenoptera; family Agaonidae; genus Wiebesia; species Wiebesia pumilae. The sequence goes on from JACCHZ010000127.1 coordinate 8,439,975, forward strand.
AGGAAATTAAAATTCAATAAGAGGATATAATAATGAGATCCATATTTCTACGAATCGATATACTAAAGGTTCACAATTTAAATTCAGTTGAGTGGAAAATATAATTTAAAAGTCCCAGAGGACATATTTGCATATTTATAATATAAAATACAAAACATTTTGCATCGTCGTATTTACAAGTATTTTCGTACTTATAAATAATGAGACGAATACAAGAAAATGAACTGAAATTAGAGGGATTTTGACTTATCGAACTCTATTTTACCGTTACTGTCTAATTCTTCAATTTAAATATGGAAATTTTAAACTTGTCAAGAATATTCATAGTTTCTTAAAAATTTTTTTATAATTTCTTATAATTTCTTTATTGAATTTTGTAAGGAATTTAAAATTTTACTTAATTATGCTGAAAATTTAAATAGTTTTAAATTGTAGAAAACATGATTTGCTTGTACTTGATTAATTTCATTGAAATGCTTCGCGCATGCTTAGCAAATAATTATGTTGTCGTACCAAAGATACGAATCTTCGAACTTTATGCGACGAAGAAAGTGTTGGGATATTATGAAAAATTCATAGATTTGGAACGGTGAAAAAATTTTACTCGTTGATACAAAGTAGAAAAAAATTCAGCAATTCTTTAAAGTTGATATAAGATGTTGTTACAGTCATCAGATCTATGAATTAAGTTTATAATGTTGCTAGACTTTTCTCATTAAAGGACATCATGAGAAAGGTAAAGAACTCAAACCGCTTAATCGCCGTGACAGATTGAACGTAAACGTGGGCGGATTATAGGGATTTCGGTACCGTAGTTACAAAAGTAAAAGTAAAGCGAAACCGCAACAAATTATCATCATGCATAAACGGAACCGACTTTTCCCCGTTGAGTTTTCTTTTCTTGCGTTGTCACTCGGGAGATATACACGGTAAAGAGTCGTTAATAAGGTTAACTTTGCAAATACTTAATTTCTTTAAAGGACATATTTGTTTATTTTTTATTAAAGCTACTCGAACGCATGTTCTATAAATACAACATAATTTTTTTTCTCAAGCTTTAGAATAAAAAATAAGGGGATATTATTTAGGTAATAAATCGTAAATAGTGTTGGGCAAATAAAATAGAACTAGGATTTTTAAAGAGAATACTTGGTTGATTTTAAGCTTGTACATTATAATGTACTATTTTTGCAGGGTACGATAAATGGCTTATAAAAGTATGTATGTACATCGATAGGTTATTTTCAAGAAAATTAATAATTCAATAGAAAGTTCATTAAAGTTACAAATACCTGATATTATAGTGAATATTTAGCAAGTACCCATAGGTACATATTTTTAATTTAATTGAAAAAAAATTATTCCGAGAATTTTCTCTCAAACAGCGTGATAACAAGAACGAGATCGTAAATATAAACGAAATTGACGGGGGCCTTTGAGGACCTCCTACTTTTTTGAGATACGCGCGTGCGTGCGTAATTGAAAGTGACAGTATTCTCATAAAATTTAAGTCGTGCCCTTATCAAGTGCATACGCGATTCTTAACGTTAAATTTAGATCTTTATCTTGGATTTATAACGTTCTTGGCCTTTTTTAATTAACTACGCATTCAAGCAGTTTGTCCGTGAATCTTGTACGTGTAATTACGGTCGGCTTTGTTATCGCCATTGGCAAGGTGCGCTTGTACCGAAACGTGCGTTTCTACCTATTTTTCTCTTATCGCATTTTATTATACCTTATTGTACACATACGCATATATACATATACGCGCACGCGTGTATAATTTTATTTTATTTATTGGAAAAATATATTTTCTAATTTGTTGTTCGACGTCTGGAATGTTACATTCTTGGTCCAGTATTCAGTGAAAATTGATGATAACCACTTGACTCGACACTTCGGTTTCGATTCCGATCCAAAACTATAAAAGTTAAATTATTTTATCGATCAATTTATTATCAAAAAAAAAAAAAAATTTTCTTAATTATAGCTCGGAAGAAATGGGAACATAAAGTAACGTGAATTTGTTTACTAATGAACAAAACGTTCTTTCTAAATTAGCAGTTTCTCTTTCAGTGTAGTTACAAAGTTTTATACGAAACCTTATTTCTAATCCACCATGAGAATATATTAAAAAATCATTAAAAAACTCATGCGTGTTATCGGAAAGATTTAATTATTCGCGTATATACGTTATAAACGTCACTTTTAATTCTAATACGCATTAAAAGTAACCTAAAAACATGCTTAATGAAAAAGCATTCCAATTCATGTATTTTAGATTACTCGATTGTTTTATTCAATACTTTCCAAGGTGCTTAATAATTAAGAAACAATATGATCACTCTCGTACTATTTTCAGATCAAGGATAAAAAAAACTCCACAAATTAGATCGAAAATTGATAAATCTTAGTTTTACGGTGTTTCAACGTTTTCTAATGACACTTTCAATCGATTTTTCTTTCATCTCTAAAAACGGCAGAGGTTTCGATAGCTTTCTATTACGACGCGAGCGATCGATACAATCGCGCCTATAAAAGAAGCGCCAAAAAGTACGTCGGCCAGTTTGGCGGAACCGAGCGCAATCGTAAAAACAAACGATTTCGATACTCGCGGAGAGGATCGCGATGCATTTCCATCCAACATTCAATCCTGGCAAGCCAGGAGACAGAACGGCATGTCTGCCTTCATCTACAACGACGCGACAAGAGAGGGCGTATTCTCTCGATTTTCGCTATTCCGATGGAAGGCGATGGGCAGGCGTCAGATATTTATGTTGCGCTCGTGAAGGCGTCTCTCTTTAATCGATGCTTTTGGCTGTGCGCAAGGAGACGTTCATTCCGAGCGACAGGATAAATGCCTCGATGAGCCCGGCTGTACCTTTCCGTAATTTTGAACAATTAGCGGTGGTATAGCGCGCGACAGGAGGAAGGACCATCTTTCAAAAGGCGCGAAGTTAATTCGGTTATTAGGATTGGATCTCTCGTACGTTCTGGATGAAAAATGTACGGCTTTCGCATTTATTCGATAAATATTGTTCTCGTAAAAATCACGGAATGATCAAAATTTATTTCTCTTCCGAATGATTATGACGCGAACGATATTTTATACAACTTTAAAGAACATGTTAGATTACAGGATAGAAAATTGGACATTTGATCGATCTTCCTTTTGCGCGCTCGTACGTCTCAACGAAGAAATATCAATCGATTCGGGACGAAAGGTCTTCGATATTTTTGTGATAAATAGCGCGCACAGGTAGTCATTCGACGAATAAAATTGACGCGTATTCGCGAAGCACTGAATATTATTTAAAAAGATCGACGGACGAAAACTATATTTAAGTGGTTCTTTTAAGCATTGGTCATCGCTCCATTCGATCACTCGATTTGATCACTCGATCGAGCGTAATGGATCGCGCGCTTGAGTCAACGAATGTGATATATAAATTTAATTCATTTCCACGTTCGCGTTAAATCTACTTAAAATGGTAACTCGCGTCGGAAGTACGTGGCAGCAGACGCACGAACCGGAGAAGATCGAAAGCCAGCCAGAGAGAGAGAGAGAGCGAGAGAGAGAGAGAGGAAGAGCAAGTACGCGTTCGAGCGCAAGGGAACGAGAAAAAAAAGGAGAAAAGAGGAATCGCCAGCGAACGTGGACGACGACAGGTCAATCGATCGGACAGCCTTTGATCGCTCTCGTGAATCAATCGATTCACGTCGATCGAGGCGCGCGCGTCTTTGTACTCTTTAAATCAAGGCCAACGCCACCGCGCACTCGGCACTGCTGCTACTGGATTGATCGATGATTGCTTTATTGTCGCCCGTAAAAGGCTAATTGAAATTATTTTCAATAATTTCGAGCGTACGGTCGGACGCTACCGGTTTGCCGAATGGTCGACCGCGTTTACTTTTCGCGTACATCGCACTGTCGTGTCGAGCCTCGGCTTTACAGTTTACTCGTGATATACGTCGAGTGATTCCGATCGAATTTAAATTCTGGCACATTTGCAAAAATGGATGATTTGTAAAGGAACTGACGTACCTTTGGTACCTTTGGTAACTTTGATCAAAATCAGCAAATCGGCATACCGCCATCGTAATGCACCGCATCCGCTTTGAAATTCTAATTTAAATAACGTGGACAAACGCGAAAAATAACTGCTAATTAATAAAACGCCGGAAAAAGGGTTGCCAATTTCGTTACGTACGAAAGGGAGAAGCGTCTTCGCTCTCAATTAGACTAGCAAACCTTTGATGTTGGAAACGCGAGACTTGGTGCGACTGTGCCGAGATAACGCAAAGCGTCTGTGATCCACGATGCCGAACAGTCGTGCTTCGTTCGTTCATCGAGGGAGTTGGTAATTAACGCGTCTGTTGCTTGTAAGTAAAAAGGAGGCCCCGAAGAAAGTCGAAAGAGAAGAATTCGCGCAAATGATTGGTTTTGATTTTTAAAACGATCATCGCTTCATCGCGTTGCTGATCGATTTTTTGTTCAAATGGAATGCACGGTAAAATGTAAATGAAAACTTATAATAAGACACGCTTTTGTAAAAGAGCCAAGTAAAAGGATTTATCTTGTAATTTGTTTTCAATGTTGTGGCGAAAAAAAAATCAGACGATCGTTTGTCGTTAATCCTTGTGAAATATCGTGTCACCTATTCGATCGCCTTCCCTTCGTCGGCGGTCGGCGGTCGGCGGTCGACAGTTATTAGTTTCAAATTTCTTTCGAAATGACCGAAAGTATAATTACGATAATACAACGATTACACGACCGGCTTTGTTCGTCGACTCGCTTCCGAGCTCGTATTTTTGTTCAATTTTAAAGAAAACTGCGAACGCCCCTCTACGTTCTTCCATAAATTCATTTCAATAGACATTCATTTGCTCGCAAGATATATGTTCCATCTTTTAAACTGCCGGTTAGATTTGCAATTTCAAACGGTTTGCGAGTGTTCTTCCGAAGAAGAAAACGTAATATAAAAAGTGAACTAAAGGAGAATCTTGTTGCGTACTGCGAGCACTTGAATAAAAGGAAATTGTTCCTACAATAGTTTGGCAAACGCATTAACCTCGTTTATGAAGCAAGTTATTGAGCGAAAATGGTGAAGCGAGTACCATTTCGGTAAGAACTAACTTTTCGTCTCAATTATAGAAATACACGAAAGGCCAGCGCACTCGCGTTATCGGGATATCCGTATTTCTTATTTTAAAGAAAACGTGATCCTTAAACGACGCGCAAAACGAGCATAAGGAAATATTTCCTTAATACAAAAATAGCCAAATAAAATTATTAATCTAAGTAATATTGCTACACGGAGACGTGGAGCAAGTATTGATCGAACTCGTTAGGAGTAATTTTTCTTCTTAATTTCTTTATGCGCATCTGTGCTGCTCGGTATAATCATAGTATTTCTTACGCGTGAGCGATATTTCTACGTATCCACGTTTTTTTTTATTTCTCGCGACTTTTTCAACGTTAACCAAATGTAATAACGCAGCACTTTCGCTCGCTTAATTTCTCGAAAGGAGGAAGAATCTTGAAATAGAGCCTGAATTCGCAATCCTTGTTGCAATGCATCTTCTTATGCACATGTGGTGCGCACCTCCCCAATAACCGCACGATCGATTCTCCGTACGGGAACGCGTACGTCTCGTGCATACGTAAAATAATCCGCCATCGCTCGGGACATTTTAGAATCGCTAGCCGCATTCGATGGCACGCGGCTACCATCTTTGTAAATTGCGATCGATGTGGAGGGTGATCGACGAGATTCCCCGTCGTCCGACGAGTCGCTCTTTCTTATCCGCCAGTCGAGTCTGATTGCACGAGCTCGATTTCATCCACCGGCTCTTCGTTCGAGATGAAGTTGAACTTTTCGCCGCTGTCGTTTCCGTCGAATCCTCAAGTTTGCTTGGCTCCTGACGCAAAAAAGCCTCTGCGCATAAAGTGTATTTTCAGCTAAGGAATTTCGCCCTTTTTTCGCACTTTTTCCGGCCATTCAGGCTTTAAATAAGGCTCTAACCGTAAGTTGAATACGGTTAGAGAATAACAAGCCACATCTTTTCTATGCAACTCTTTGACTGCTCTATTTATATCGCGAAATATTTGTATCTGATAAATATTAACTTTCAAGGACTTACTACATCAAGACTAAATCAAGATTAAATAAATTATTTCAAAAATGAATCCCTAATTTATTTAATTGAACAACTTTTCTAAAGTCTTTTCTGTGTGGAATTCATCGTGTATAAAGTATATTTTTAATTTTATTTTAAATTGAAGTGTCTTTCATCCATCGCCGACTTTTTTTAGATGTATTCTGACAGCAGTACGTACAAAAGCTGATACGTAATTTGCCTGGGATAAAAAAATAAAAAATTCACGGTATCCTCATACCAAGGACTGAAAATAAACTGGATCTTTAAGATATTACATTAAAAATAATAATAACAATAATAATAATAATAATAATAAATAAATAAATAAATAAAAAACAAACAAACAAACAAACAAACAAACAAAAAACAACGGAGCTATATAAGCTAATATAGATTCACAGTGCTATTTTTTAGTTCGGATCCGCAATATCAGTGGTATCATAAATAATAAAAGTATACTTTACATAATTAAATTAAAAGTTGGCTGAATAAGGGCCTATATAAGTGAAACGAATGATTCGACATGTACTCGCATCGAATATTCAAACGAACCCACAAAAGCTTTTTCGACTAATGGTTAAAAATAATGAAGTATAAAATATTGGAAATAATTTAAATTACATTTTAAAAATGTACTTATGCATCGAATCAAGATGTGTGTATCAATTTATTCGATTTAAAATGTAACTTTTCGCTGAAATTGCTTTTAATCTTTTAAATGACGTTAGCATAATAAACGTATATTTCGTATTGAAATGAATAACATACAAATAAATACATGAAAAAGAACCGATGTACTTAACGAGATAAACGCAAGGGAAACGGAATACAAGAAACAAGTAGCAATACTAACAAAACTATGGTAAAAGCCATCTAAATATCTCGATCAGCATGGGAGTTGCGAAATAAAATTATCGCCAACGTAATCGTGGAGTGTATAAATGGTAACAGTAATTGAAATAAAAAAAGTAATGACACAGAGAAGTTCAACGATTAAGTAAATTTTTCAAATAGTGCACAAGTTAGGAAGAAATAGGAAAACTAAAAAATTGGAGAATGGAATGTATAGCAAAAAACGGCATTGGGCGGAACACCAGAATATAGAAGAAAAAGAAAGAGGTTAAAGAGTTTAGAAAGGTGTATTCAGTGGATGAGAGATACGGGGATATTAATAGACGTAAAATAAGCTGAGTCAAGGAAAGAAAACCTCCTAGAGTAGCGATAATCAAGGCAAAGCGAAATAACTATTATTTCGTTTATTATTTAAAATCTGGAGTATTATTACAAAATTAATTGCTTTTCAAAATTCGAAAATTTGGAATATCAATATTATGAGCTGCGAATCATTTGAAAAATAATTAATCGTATATTCCGTAACAGACGACGTGTAAATACATTCAAATACTAAGAAAACGTATAAAATCATTATAATTAAAATCAGAATATTCGCGAACAATAACAGTTGACGGTATTTGTGTATTGTAATCGTTAATAGACGGAACGTATAATGCAGTTAATTTTTATATTTTAAACAATTACATTAGGCGCGTATGATTTACGTTTCTATAAATAGATACTACCATTGTAAATTAAGCAACCATCTCTTTCACTGTGCAACTGACGTTTCAATTTCAACAAATTTTATTATTCTGCCGTGAAAAGAACAAAAAAGGTTAAAGTACGCGGATAATGAAGATAAAAAAGGAGAAGGACGATAAGGCAAGAAGACAAAAGTAGATAGATGGAGAGATAAATAGATAAAAAGGTGGGTGGACAGTTAACGTAGGTAGATAGATAGGTTGGTAAATCAGTGTGCGCGCACACACGCATACACACACACGTGGCTATAGCAAGAGTAAGGAGATAGCGAAGATTTTTTGCGCAACTCGAGCACATGCACGACAGCAACAGACCGTTGCATTTGGAGGGTGACGTCTTTATTAGCCTCCGTGAAACAAGTACCAGGCTTCGTTGTTTTATTGATTTCCCATGAATAAATGACTTTACACGCGCTAGCTTGGTTCGCTTTGAAAGCAACGCGCTCATTAATAAGCAAAAGTCTCGATGATCTGTGGACTTTATTTAATGCAACAATAAGAGCCAAGGTGGAGGTGGTGGTGGCGGTGGCGGTGATTGGGGGGGGGAGGAGCAAAGGAGAGCAAAGGAGAGCAAAGGAAAAAGCCGCGGTGACTCGTTTCGTCGAAACCTACGAATTCTTATGTCACTCCTAGAAGATAATATCTGACGATTTGATTTATATTACGATTGTAAAAAAAGAATTGGTTGGTCCTCGAGGAGGTTATTTAAATGACTCGATTGATATTCAGAACGTTCGTGAATTATCGTCATCAAAGCAACGGATAAAATGTATCAGAGTTTAACGATTGCCCGGTGTAATTTTGGAATTAGGCATTCGAGAATAATCCCTTTGGACGTTGATCTATTTTGTATTTATATCTAGCAGTGACGGTAGCAATTGAAATAATTCTCCAGGTCGTTAAAACTGCTGGCTTGATTTTGATATTGTAATGCACGTGGAGCCGATGCAAGAGGCTTGCAATAATTCACAATTACGGTAACACGTGCACGATTCTTCCGCGAGACGCCAAAGAAAAGAAAGCTGCGAAGTAAGAGAAAAATATTAATGGACGATAAAGCTCCGGGCTTTTGATTTATTCCTTAAAGCCGTGTGTACGTTTTGCCGATGAAATCGTATTCCCTTTTGGAATGAAAACATAACCAAGGATAATCGACTCCACTTTTCTCAACGGCCGGCAATTAATCCTGCGTACACTGAAAACGAGGCCCAGTTAAAATCGATGGACGTACACTTGGCCGAGCACACGTATTTATCAAAAGGAAACAGTGCGCAATATCGATCTCGGCCGATTTCGAGGAACGCCCACAGGATGTTACGTCTTGGACGCGCACCGCACGACTCCTGCGTATTGCTATTACCAGTCTCTCCCCGAGCTGCGAATTATTCGGATAAACCCGTGCCACGCCAAATTTATTCCGAATAGGCGCCACCCTTCGCCAGCCTTTTATATTTATCGCGCGCCCCGATCGAGAGTGCAAACAGATGAGAAGGGGTTGATCGACTCTTCGCCGATTAGCTAACCTTTCTCCTTTCGATCGATCGATTTAACGGAGCGAAGGATGCTTCACTGCTTATGAAACTCCTTGAAAACTTTCGAGGATGGCTTATTTCGAAAAATTTTAGCTTTCAAACGCTTTGAAAGCTAAATCGGTTTCATCGGTTTTAGTTCAACTGTCGTGACTATCAAAAATATCACGGATACAGTCAGTTTTATCAAAAACATTGTACCAAATTTTGTTCTGGGATTCTGATCTTTACGTTACTTGGAAATCTCGAATTTCTATTCACCGATTTCTTTACTTCATATTCTAGTTAGATACCTTATGTAACTCAAGCTGCATAACTTCATTACTCTTAGAATATATTAAGCGCGCGCGCGCGCGCGTGTGTGTAAACTGTTTTTGTGGGCACTTTAGTTTCAGGTTTATTTATAAATGAATAGTTTAAATATCTTTTTAGTCATACAAAACTGATGATAAGTTATTATTTTATAAGGTTTAACTTTCAAACTGCGTGATAAATCTTAAGATTATAGTAGCTTTCTACTTGTCTTTTTTACAGTCTTCTTCTACTCTTGTCCTTTATCTTCTTTTATTTATTTATTTTTTTGTATTATTTGTGCGAAAGTATTTCAATTCATCTCTTTTAGTAGAGCTTTTATTAAAAGCTTTTAGATTGGCATTTTCATTATGTCATTATATGTTGTCACACAATTCCTCTTTTACGCTTACACTTTAAAACTTTTCCTTTTCTTGCTTTGAATAGAAATTTTACAATTTAACATTTTACCATTACTTCCGTGTTTATAAACCAGTATCTGAATCATACAATTCTCTGTTATTTTTGAATTACTCTTGTTTGAATCTGATAATGCACTTTTAAAAAATAAACTGAAATTAGAAAGGTAATATATCGAAGTTTGTTCTAATCTACCCAAGATCTCGAATAGTTCTGACAAATTATTTGCTGCTCGTATTTTATCGTGATTGACATGACAAAATATTTGTATCATTTTAGTTAAGTACTGTCGACTTTCTAATTACAAGACAAGCTATGCTCGTTTAAAATGTAATTAAAAAATTGATATACATAGTAAAACCTCAGTGGCGAATTTTGTTTATAAAACTAAAATTAAATTCACTCCGGTAGCAATAAGTTCTAGCTACAATTTTTGTATATTCGTCAAAGTATGATGTCCATACCTTTTTATTATATTGGAGAATTGAAAACAGGAAAAGTTACTTAAACAGTTACAAAGTGTAGCATCTAAATAAAAAATCCTTTGCTTATTATCTATTCTTTTTGCATTCAAAGCATTTGAAATAAATGCTAATAGAAATTCCAAAAAATGATTGCGTTCGTATTTTTAATTACACCAAAAAATATTTAATAAGTTAAACTCTAACAAGTTTTTCATTGAAAATGTTATTTTTTGCGAATAAATTTTTTACTCTCAAAAATATGTAAACTAATTGTAAATTTTTAACTTTTGATCAGAAAAGCAGAACGGAAACTACACTAATATATCACAGTAGCTGGTAACTACAACTTCAGCAACTTTATATTCCAATCATTCTAGATACAATATGTTAGCTGTCACAACTACTTCGTCGTTACCGTTAAGAGAAATTTTAATCATTAAAGTTGCAACACTAATAAAACTAGTTAACAAATTTTCTCTTGTTTACAATTTTTAGTTGAAAACGAAAGATCCATGAGCTAAGTATATTAAATAATTATTATATTGTAGTAGAATAATAATTTTCTACAATTGAAGTTTCGAAAATTTTTACCTTATATTTCCTTTTCAATTTTCAACGCTACACGTGTGCAATATTAAAAGCATTTGCTTCCGATAGAAACATACCAAATAAATTTCCCTATTTTAATATTTGAAGTTTATAGAGCATCGTAATAAAAAAAAAAAAAAAAAAAACGAGAGCAAGCGTGCAAAAAGTAGTAATACGGAATTAAATTCATCTCTCGTTTAAATTTTGCGCTATTTCTTCTAGTACTTATTTCAATTTCCCGACACACATTTCTATCCATAAAATTATTCTTTTCCTGTCTATATATATGACGTCCATCATATTATCAACAGAACATTTTCTATGTCGCTTTATATCGCACGTATTTGCACCTTAAACGGCAATGTTACTTTAGACAGGAAATTAGGCTAATTTAGATTTTAATTTTGTGTAATATAATTACTTCTTATTATTTATATACCTTGGTTATTGTGTTGTAAGTATAGTTATGATCATACATACCGTAATATAATAAATATAAAATGACATGGAAATACAGAAAATACAAAATAGTGCTTTGTTAATTTAATTAGAAGCTTAATTGGAGAAACTTTCAAATCTTATTGTGATATCGTAGTGAATGCTCGTATGATAATTGCGAGGCAAAAAATTCTAAAATACTTTTTAGAATAATTTAAAATAACTTCACAATAATTCGAATTTAATTCTGAAAGTGCATTAGCGAATTAGCTCATTTAGAAAAGTATAATGAATTGTGTATGTGTAGTTTCGTAAACAATATTTAATTTATGCGCATGCTATAAGCATCTATTTAAATAATTCAATTCAAATTTTTATAAGTTGATGACTTCAAGTTATATGAGGTTATTGCGCAGGCGCTCACTCTTAAATACACGACAGTTCGATTGTACACAAATACGTGCTAAAGTTTTATTACGAAATCATACGTTGAAAAATTGTTTGCAGAATTATATTGCAGAGTGATAACGATTTTATAAATAAAATGTACTTATTGAAATTGTATCAGTGGGTATTGTTTGGAGAGATTCTGTATGTTATTCTGCAAGGTTCGCATAACTCCCGCTTCGTATCAAATTGAGAAACTACAAGTTCACGATCAGAAGAAATAAATAATAGTACACTTTGGATAAGACCACATCCATCTGATACCGATTAACGGTTGTGTTCTCTCTCTTTTACTGCTTGAAATAATTATTTTCACTTAGATTTGTCACATAAATCAATCGTTTACTCGCATTCTTCGTAAATAACTGCTTAAAGAAATGAGAAAAAAGTTTGTGTCAACCTAGGGACCAGAGGAGATAAAAAGGTCCCTTAAGCTTTTCGCAATAAGCTTAGGAAGGGAAAAGGATCAATCGCTTATGAACGTATACCGTGGTTTCACCATTTTCCATTTCCGATGCCTTATCGGACGCGTTGTTGAGACTTCGACCTCGCCTTTCTTGGTCCAGCGTCTGTACGAGCGTCGTGGGTGGTATATCGTGCGTGCGTGCGTGCGTGCGCGCGTGCGCGTGCGCGTGTTGGGCGACGGTTTGAAGCCGTCCCAAGGAACAAGTGGGCAACGGCTGTCGGGATGTATCCATGGGGCGACACTTTGCCCTGGTCAATTCGCAAAGGTCCTTAAGAGGTCGAGGCCGCGCATAAGCTGGTGAGCTTTCGTCGTTCCAAGGTAGTTGGTATCAGCTTCAAGTAGAACATATATAAATAAGTGTCTTTTTATTTATATACTTGAAGATTCTTCTATCACCGTAATTACTAAGTTCGTTAAGATAATTAATTTGTATCCGCAGTATTAAACTCACGACTCCTTTTATTCTTTTTATTTTCGTTATTAAGAACACGTGTTAGGTGGAAGTAGCACTAACAGGTACATTCTGCTTAAAAATTGAACGCATAGTATTGCATATAAAATTATGCTTGCTTGTTCAGTGTTATCTTAGGCTCGGTAAACGTGAGACTAGAGCTAAACTTGAGATTCCAGTAAAGACAAAAGTTTATCGAACATACGAAAGTGAGAAAAAAAAGCATTAATCAGCACGTTTCGTTACATACAATGATACATAATCTAGTTATTTGGATAAAAAATAATAACTGGGTTTCATAAATCGGTTTTCCCAGAAATTATACGGTATAAAAAATGTGTGGTAAAGTAGATAAATATACAACGTTTGATATAATTTGTCATAGCGAGAACTACAGTGACTTTGCCTTCGCCTACTGTTGATATTGTTAAATGATGCGGTAAAACAGTTAAAAGCGGTTTTTCCACAAATCTGATTTATTTTTCAAATTTTTCCCACTCGAATGACATAATTTTTATAAGTAATAACCTGCACTGAATTTAAGGCTTGGTTATACGAGTTATAGATTAGATTATACTGTTAAGTAAAAAGAACGATATTGAAGCTTTGATTTTTAATTAGATAATGTGCATTTTTAATGATAGAAACACCCAAGGTATCTTTTGAACTGTTGTAGTGCCTTAAGAGCTTTTTAATATGAACAGAAACGTAATTAATACTCATTTCATCAAAACATCTCATTTAGTGATCGTACGAGATATTATCATTTACAGCTTTTTTTTTTTTTTTTTATTTTATTTTATTTTATTTTATTTTATTTTATTTTATTTTACTGATAAGTGAGTGTAAATAGAACATAATATCGTGAATTTTTGTTGTTCATCGATAGTTGATACAGTAAGACGTTCAGTTCTCTTATCGATTTAATGTCACAATGACCTTGAATGTGTTTGTCAGATTAATGAACCTTTGGTTTCGACCGAGTGACTTCGTTAGACGCTGTTTTTGAAATTTGCGTAATTTTATTGCTGTTCGTCAGTTTTAATATAACCGTCTGTTGTTAAAAACAAATAATAACCGAGAGTTACGAAATGCGTCCCGTTAACTCGACTATCATGGACAACTTACGCGCAAGAGGAGTTAATGCAAGAATAAGGTGATCTCGATGAAATTACAGAATTACTTTTTTTCTACAAAATTTTTAGTCCTTAAGAATCTTCAATACTTAAAATTTATAGAAGTGTCATTATTAACTGACAATTCAAAGTTCCTCCTCTTCCTTCCTTTACTCGACAATTCAAGTTTCTGGAAGCTTATTATACTAAACGCTTGTTTTTAATTTTTCTAACGTACCGTTTTTTCCCATCACTTTTTAACATTATATAAACGTGAAGAGTTTTTCCGCTTTAGCGACATACAAAACCACGATGTAAGTATATTGAAAGAAAAATATTTTATTAAGGCGCTGTATTATCATTCTCATTCCCATTCCCATTCCCATTCCCATTCCCATTCCCATTCTCTCAACATCATAACGTTAAAGTCATAATGCCTTCGTTATCGCCGAATCGGCGACGCTGACGGCGCTTGAGAACGTCTCTCGTTCTCTCCTTTTTCATCTGTACGCCACACATGTGCACAAGGATACGTAGGCAAAGGCTCGGTCGTCACTCCTGAAACGTAATATTCGTTTCGAGCCACAACTGCAAACAAATGCCGTCAGCTAAACAGATAGACGGATACGTGGAGGACCGCCATCGACGGTTGACGCGACGTATCGTACGCAACGGGAATGAGCTCATTCGGTCCTTTGACGCAACAGTGAGAGGGTTCCTTTTTCCATGTCCAGTCGAGCCCAGTGGTAGCTGTTCCCGTCGAATCCGAGAAGCAGTCATCACTCCTGGAATCCGTGCTAAGTTTGAGTGTTTATTCGCTTCGGCTGTTCCTAGTGCTACGATTCTTAAGCAGTTCAGTCTTTGTTTTTTTTCATTGTGTTTTACCAAGTAGTAGCCGAGGTGTACTGTACCGACACGAGTATTTCAGCTTTATTTTCATTTTACTGACATTGATAATGCAATCCGTAAGCTATTTATGTCGTTTTATAACGCTATCGCGCGCGTTCGTCATCTGCATGTTAAAACGATATACTTTTTTCTCGGCTTACGCGTACGAACAATGATGTTGTTAAATATTTTTCTCAACGAATTGCAAGAAAGCAGTCGTTTGTACATTTTCATCAATGGTATTGCACGCTTTTCCTCGTATCCCTTACACGACTTCCATATTATAAAAATCCAATTTTGTAGTGGTGCAGTTCAATTCATTTTCGTTACGCTGCGTGCATGGATATCTTGAATAATTTTAAAGTAACTTCGGGTAAATGAGTTGGATCGGAGTGCCGATAATTGCATAACATCGTAAAGAAATTTTCTTTGCCCAACATCATCGTCGTGAAAATATTTTATAATTTTCGGAAAGATTCAAGAATTATTCTCGAAAGATCATAATTTGTGTTCTTACGTGTAAAATAAAACATTTTTTAATTTCTAAACGTTTTATTTATAACGCCATATCCGTAAGTAATTCGCCGCGCTTATGTTTTGTACGAATCATAACTTTTAAGTTAAACACTCAAACTAGCATCGATGTTGAAGGATAACTAAATTGACTGTTAAATACCAAAGTTCGGAGTATTGGCACATTGCAGCAGATAAGTCTTTCTTTTCTTTCACTTCTCTTTGGATTTGTCATTTTATCGAGATAAATGGTTTCGAAAATAATTTTTCATTTTTATGTGCAAAACCACGGCTGACTTACGGGAAGCAAAATGATTTAAATGATCGCGTTAATAGAGCTCTAGAAGTAATTGCGAAATATAAATGTATAAATTTAGAAAGTCAAGGAACATTTCACATATACGTTTGCATGTGTAACAATTCTACCAAAGTCATGCATGCTTGCGCATTCGAACTCGAGAAATTTCACATCTGTTCGATTATAGCTCTGCGCTAATTGTTAATATTAAAATCTTGCAAGTAACAATTACATGAAACGTGAGAGTTTTGAAATATACTTCAGAAGCATCCAATTTTTTTACGCGTCGATGGTTTGCCGGATAAGCGTTGACTAGCGTGCGTTGACTAGATAAAGTAATTGGAATTTGTAACTAATATAATAAATGTAATAAATCATTTTTTATTGGCTTAGATTTT
The DNA here is from genome assembly GCA_018907045.1 of Wiebesia pumilae. Lineage (NCBI taxonomy): Eukaryota > Metazoa > Arthropoda > Insecta > Hymenoptera > Agaonidae > Wiebesia > Wiebesia pumilae. The sequence continues at coordinate 8,456,041 of JACCHZ010000127.1, forward strand.
GGATTTATTTTTAAAAATTTGTTTGGCGCACAATAAAATTAATACCATTGAATAGTGCTCGAAAACTTCAAAGCAACCTGTGCCTTTTAATCTTTATGCCAGCTTCATACTTTTTGTTAAATACATAGCTTTTCTTACGCTTCCACGATATTTTCGCTCGCCTGACGTTTTAAGCATTGGCTGCTTTTTCTCTTCTTTGCTGTCGTGCTTGCTTACAGCTTATTTATTTCTCTTTTCTACATACTCGTATAATTTTAGTAAAACTAAACCCCTTCGGATGGTTTTAAGTGGGTTGTGCCTCAAAAACCTGTATCTTAAAAAAAAATTACAAATTCTCATAAACATTTTCATCTGCGACGTAAACGAAATCCTTAATAACAAACGCATCTCCAGGAATATAAATAAATGGTAAAGTAAAAAACAACGACGCATTGAAAATCGATCGAACCAATTCTCTTTATTCAAGCGAATACCCGCACGAGCGAAAAAACGAAATCTCAGAATAAATACCGAATTGAGATTGAATTTCAAAAAGCAGGATTGAACGCACTATTGTGTAACGGACGAGTCGACCGAACGAAATAAACAAAATGTTCACGTACGCTGAATCGAAGCTATTAACTCCCAGCTTAAGCCTCTCGGCAGAACGAACGATTAATCATCTTCTCAACGCAGATTTGCCCGATAAAATTCGGGCTCAGGTGTAGTCGAGCGGCGGGATCTCGATATTCGTAATTTTGAGATTCGCCGGTAGCGGCTTGTGCCTGAATCATCGCCGAGACGCGCGGGTAACTCGAGCCCCAGGATCGATTCACGCGTTTAATTGCGCGAGGCGTCATCGAACTTGTCGGCGTCGCTCCTTCGGCGATTTAACGCTCCTCGTTATGATAATGCGCCTCCGGATTTTTCGAGCGTTTCGCAAAACTGTTCTTCGATCCCTTCGATCCTCGCGGATCGAGCCTGTACTCTTAAGCGCGCACACGCGGAAGTATCTCGAGCATGTCGGAGAAACTATTAAAACTCATGACTCGTACGTTTATCGGAAATCTCGACGTTGCTTTGGTCCTACCGAGCGAATTAACTGATTATTTTGGAGCTACTTTCTTGGCTCGATATACGTTTTTTATATCGAGCGAATGCAACGCCAGTGTAATATTACTTTTGCGACGTTTCGGAGAAAGCAACGACAACGACAACGAAAATAGAAGATGAAAGAGGCTATTCAACGCGATGATTCCGGTTGAAACGGTTAGTACTCCTTTGGAGCTTGGAAGCGTAATGTACGAAGTAACGAAAAGGTTTGGAAAATCGAAAGGGAATAAACAGCTGAAAGTTGGTAAAAGTTTCTGTTTGGCCGCGATACGAAACGTAAACTTGTAGTAAAATAAAGTCACGTCTGCGATTAGACCGACAATTAGACCGAATTCGGTGACTTACATGCTTATTCGATAGTACTTAAATAAGCCATCATAATTTTTACGAAATTTCGTCAAATCCATGGATTTTCTTACGTTAAAGTTCATCGATCGACGGTGTGAATTAAATTGCCAATTTAATCAGAATTTAGATTTTCAAATTTGAAATTACAAATTCATAAAAGTAAATCGAAAGTTTTACGTAGTTTGTTGGGCGCGCTTGTAATCCTCTACGGTGACTGGAAATAATTAAAGTACGTATGAAACTCAATATCGAATATTAAATCGAGTAGAAACAAAACCACCGATGCACCATAAAACATCAAATAAAGCAAGCATAACGTTATTGCAAAAGGTGTAGCGAGTAACACTTGCCTGCTTGGGAAATGCGATCAAGGAGTTATTAAATTTAGTGCATAAACGTACAGGCTCGAGTGTTAAATATCTAATTAGCTCTTAACCAACTCGGATCCCAGCCATTAAAATTTCCCATTCAAGTTCGAAGGGGATGACGCGCATACAAACATTGTCTCTGTATGTCGCTGGCTAAAATCAGAACGTAAGCGACGGGCACCAACTCCTTTTGCCTTGACTTCGTCGTTTGCTCTTTTCCCCGAACCTGCCCGGACCTGCCCGGACCTGCCCGGTGGATTTATTAAATAATATTAAAAATTCCAGTACCTTACGTACGGCGGCGTTGCTGTTCTACCTTAGAATGGTGAACAATTTTCGGACGATTGCCCCCGGTGTGTAGGAAGAGCTTGGGTTGCTCTTTCTGTAGTTCGTTTTAGCCGATAATATTTATTTAATAAATTTAATATTTGCTTTACCCTTTGAATTTTGATGGAAGCGGTATCTTGATGTATGGGATCCTTGGACGATATACTGTTATTATCATTATTATTATTATCTCCAAGATAATAAATTCCCCAGATCCAAGCGGTAATTTTAAATCGACTGGATTCTCCGTGTCGTTTCTTTAAGCTTAGAAAATATTTCACGTTCAATTGGATAAATGATAAGAATAAATGATAGTGTTGATGAAAATTTCATCGACGTAGTGCTCGCACTTAAATGTACAGGCCAATGAGCATAAAAGCAATGGACACTTGCAACATTTGCAAACTCGCGTGATTCGGACGTGATTCTTTTATTTTCTATGAGCATGAAAGCTTAGAAACAATATTGATATTCACGCTTTTTCACTATTTACTCGAATCGAATCAATAATTGCATTGTAGGAGCTTTTCAGATTGATATTTTTGATTTCTTCGTTAAACGTAGAATTACGAAACTGCCCAAGGAATATCCTTTGAAATCTAAATTGAATAATGTATTTCAAATTAAAGAATAAACTGTTTCAGAGCTTCAAATCGGAAAACAGATTTCACGTAAATGTACATAACGTATATTGTCGATGATTTGCTTTTTACCCTAGAAATATTTCTATTGGTTTTCAAATTATGATATACGTGTAAAAAAATTCCATTCTTCTAATTCGGTGATGTTTTTCTTATCGGTCTACGTGAAGAATTATCAAAAGGATAAATATTACACGGGAACGTAATGTCTATTATTAATTTGAAACAATTAAACGAAGCTTTGAATCGTTAAATGTTTGGTATAAATGATTTTAATTCATCAAGCTCAACACCTATTGATAAAAATACTAGAGGGGCTCCTTTCGTAGTTACGCATTTAATCTGATTTAAGCCAGACAAAGTAAATTTGTTTTAATGCTTTTAACTGCCTTTAATTTAGTAATTTAAAACTCCATGAACGTAGAATGGGGGAGGGGGGCCTACTGAATTTTCCATCGGAGCGAACTCAGTTTCCCTTCTAGATTGATAGAGAGATCTAGTTAAATCGATAAAATAATGGGCAAGGACAGATTTCACAAGCTCCTTGAAACGTGGGCGAGTTGATCGACGGTTCTCATACCGATTTACATTTTTTATTCAACTCGACTGCTCGGAGCTCCGATTACCGAGTCTCAGTGTTGCTGGATTACTTGGAATATATATATATATAACTTTTCTTCTTTGAGTTCTCGACATCTACTGTCGAGTATTTTTTTTATTTCACTATACAAACAGTATTTCTATCGCAAATAATGTGAAAGTTATCTGAATTTATGTAACAGTGTACGTTTCTGTAAGTCTAAGATTTTGGGATTGATGGATGAGGTCGAAAGGAGCGATCTAAATCTTAAAAATCATATTATTTCAACGTCACCAATTAATTTTCTGCTAAAATCATGTCATTTAATATTACAGCTTACTACAGAAATTTGCAATTCAAATGTAATTGGTGTACTTAAAGTTAACATTATTAATGATTAGCTAATCATACGTACGTACACACACACACACACACACACACAAAAGGCAAAACGTATTTCTAATGCAAATTAAAAGTAAAATAATAAATTAATAAAGAGGCAAAAGTGTAAAAAATAAACGTTCCGCAATATTTGAAAAAAAAATCTAAAAATGGTTTTTAGTTACATTGAGATTATTGTTGTATTAAGTAGAATATTTTTGTGGCTATAGTGGCCAAAAGAAAATATAAACTTGAAGGTTTGTTTTAAATAAGTTAGTTAATATTATCTTTATGTATGCGCGAAGATATTTTTTAAGGCGTGTAGGAGTTAATGTTGTAATTATTTCGTCAAAGGCACGAGATAGTTAGAAATGTTAGGAATTGTATTATAAAACAGGAAACATATTAATCTTTATTAACTTAAATCTGCATACGTTAACTACACCGTTCTATTTTGAAAAAAATTTCACTAAATCTTGCAAACAAATTTAATAAATTTTTCAGTAACACAACACATTTTTGTCTTAACATTTATACTTATGTTTCATTCAAAATCTGAAAGATCAAAATTTTTCGGGCGTCCGAAGTTTGCAACGTCGTTGTCGCAACGAAAATCGAATAATTTCTTCAAAAAGATATCAAAAAGTATTAATTATTGCACCAAATATGCAATAAGATTTATTGCACAAAATATGCACATACCCACATACAGACGTGTATAATATTTAATAAAAACTTTTATAAAAACATTTTATATAATCCATTTTCATTACAGTGTCTCATTATATATCACATGCACATAAAAAGTTTTCTTTCGAAATTCGAAGCGGGACTTGAGTTTTAATGCATTTACATGCATATGCAGTCTTATACATATATGTATAGGAGGAGGTATATATTAGTTAATAACAACTCTCACAGAAACATTGCACAAAATCTTTGAATGCTAATGTTATTATTTTTATTTAAATATTCAATATTAGTAGTATTAATAAAATAAGGCTTCTATAAACATACGTATGATAATGCATTATTATGACCAAACTTAATTATTCTTTTAGTTTAAGTTATTTTATTTTACTTATATCTTATAATAAAATAATTGGATAGTATAGGTAATTAAATTTTAGCATTTTTAATGTAGAATACTAGTTCAACAATATATATTTAATGAAACTTCTATCTTTGCTTTTTTAATATAGTAATGAAGATTTTGCACAAAACTGAATAAATTATATTTTTATATAAAATATAAAATAAAGTTGAGAATTAATTACACAACTAATGGGTATAGAACAAATATTTTTTTGTTTATGCTTATGCGGTTCTTTTATTAATATATTCTATTAATTATTAAATAATTCTATTAATATATGATTCTATAGTTAAGAATCCTACATAAGTATATGGAAATAATTTATTTTACCAAAGAGGAATTAAGAATTTTGTTATATATAGTATTTGGCGTGATTTATTACTCGTTAACATAAAATTAATTACTTGTAGAAATATAATTTGCTGTTTAATGAAAAATTGTATTCATTTGATTTTGGACTGATCTTTCTTAAAATGGCTAATGTACAACATTCACACATATGTAGCACACATAGACAGGCCTTGCAAAGCCATTTGAACTTAGTAAGATTCGTGGGCTCGAAGATTTTTACGAGTCGATACTTATTTTTCTAAACGAACGTCACAATTTCACTACATGTTCATTATACCACGAAAAAGCTTAATCATCGTATTAATAAACTGATATAAATACTAATACTGATATGTAAGAATTATAATTTGATATTTTTCCTCATTTCTCTCTCGTTAAACCACCGAGAGATGATCTAAACATTAACTCATATGTTCTTTTATTTGTCGCATAAGAAATCAATATCAATACATAATAATTATTGTAATTTCTTTTCTTTAAAAATCAATTTCTTTTATTTTTTCTTGCGCGAGCAACGTAAATCATTAATATTGAATTAAATTGAGGGATGATTTCCTATTATTAACCGCTTTTTTATTACAACGTTTAGCGAAGTGCTCACCAATCCAAAGGGATGATGAAGTAAGAATTTTGTGTTTATCATAAATTAAATAAAATAGATTAAATAATGAAATTATATGTCTATTACATAAAGTTATTACAATGAAGGAAACAAGTGATCCAAAATTCCTTCGACCGTTAAAATATTTTGAAAAGATGTTTTGCATGTGTAAACTTAAATATAAACACATTCATACACGCGAGAGAGAATAGATGAATTTATAGTTATAAATACCTAGCAATATTGTAAAAATGTTTAAAAATATTATGATTATAGAAAATATGTAATTTTTTGAAATATTATATGAATAATTCAAGTTAGTAAATTTTATGTAAAATATCTAATTATAAGGCAAAGGTACTCAAATTAACTACGTAAATAAAATAATAAGATTTTCAGTGTGTATACAATATTAATAAATTATAAATTTATAAGAACTTGTTGAAATAAATTTACTTTTTGAAAAACTGGAAGTAGCCACTTAAATACTACAAAAATATCCCGTAAAAAAAGATACAATTCTTAAATTATTAATTTACCAAATATATCTCTTATTTACGGAAGTTAGAGATTATTATTATTATTGTTAATTAATAGAAGTTGAATAAAAATAATACAAAAATGTAATAATATTATACTGTGATAAAAGTTTCCAAATTATGGAAAATAGAAGTTTAATTAACGATTTCCATTTACGTATCCGTAAAAGTTATTGTCAAATATTAATAATAAATCAAAATATCAGAACAACGTTGAATGCATATTAGATAAATTTGTATTTAAGAATCGTACGAGTGTTTCGGCCCCAAAGTTTTTGGCCGATCTGTTTCAAGTGGCAACACACATACACACATGAATAGCACACATAGAAAGGTTTACAAGCGCAGTCAAACACCGCAAGACTAGTGGACTCGAAGATTTTCATCTGTACTTCTCTATTTTGCATCGGGGCAACGACGATTATTTTCTAAACAAACAACTCAAATTTACTTCGAATCATTATACCGCAAAAAAGTTTAATCATAGTATTTCAACACTCATCTTAGCAAAATCGTCTATGCACGCTAATCCTCAAAAACATGTTTGATTAATATAAATGATAATCAAGATGAATTGTTTATTTTTTTAATAATAATTTAGTAATTAGTTTCGTGACATTAGTAATAATAATAATATGAACTAATATTCTCAGTTTTTATCGAGTCAATACACGTTTTAAGAAATACAAAATACGTAAAAGGCTTTGGAATAGTTGTATTATATGTTAATGTAAATGAAACCAAGTAATTATATTTCAAAAATGCATTTATGACACATTTATACGTTAACTTTGCACGTGTTCGTTCAAATAATTTTATTTACTTATCAAAGGTCCTGATAACGTATTAAATTTTCAGTACAGAAATAAAAGAATTAGTTTTGACTGATAATCTACATCAATAGACATACAATTTTTATCTACAGCACCTTAAAAACATTGTACCTACTTTCACATTAAAAAAGGCAGTAACTATAACTCAAGTGCATAAATATGTCGGTCGATGTTTCTGTGAGAGTTGTTATTAACAAATATACGGCTCCCCTTACAGACACGTGTGGAAGAGTTACATGCATTCAAGTGCAACGATAGTTTCACTACGATTTTCGAAATGAAACTTTGTGTGTCTGTTTGTTGTATGAAAAGACATCGGAATGTGGAAAAATATTTTATGCAATGTTTGTGTAAAGGTTTTTATTAAATATTATTTTATTATATTATACACGCCTGTACGTGAGCATGTGTCTTTTAGTATATTAAACGGTTTTCTAAAAAGAAATTGTGTGCAATAATTAATACTTTTTGATTTCTTTTTGAAGAAATATTCGATTTTAAAATTTTCATTTTTCGTTGCGACAATGACGTTGCAAACTTCAGACTCCTTTTTCGACATTTCAAAATATGCACGATAAAAGCATAAGACCGCATTTGATAAAGGAAACATAAACGTTATTTACTTATAGGTGCAGCCATAAAGTTGCGAGAAATCGTTGTTGAAATCAGCAACTGCAAATATAGACGATCCGTGGCTAAACGACGTTCGATACCGTTACCCTATTCAATGAGAAATACAAAGTAAATCATCTTCGGTATACGGAAGAAAATAAACTCATGCGTTCGGTTAGAAGAAAATAAACTAACCAGTTTGTTTGCGTCCATTCTGTCGTAGAGCAGAACCAAGTCCACCAGAAAAAAGTCACTTGCGTCGGTCTAATTAAAGTTTAGTCCGTGTCTATCCGTATCATTCGTTGTCTTTTTCCTATTTTTTTCATGGCTAATCATTATCTACGGCTAGATTGTCTTCTCGCGCCTCTCACTCCAACGCATTTATCCAGTGACGTAAGGAGGATTAAAAGTATCACGGGATATCGATTGGTTTCTTGAATTTTCTTTTTGTCTTTCTATTTCGTATTGCGATCGAAACTTAAGAATTTTCTCGCCGTGAAAAGTTGACGTTTAACATTAATTTTTAAAAGCCTTCTTTCCAAGCTTTCTCGCCATATTTTCTCGCCATTGATACGTGGATTGTATTTATCCGACAAAAGACGTATTTCTTCATGGGTAATTTATTTTCAAGAAAGTAGTGAAAATCTTTAGCTCCATCGATCGTTATGAATTAATGGTTCAACAGCGTTATTCAGTAACTCGGACTAATTTCGAATTATTATTTAAATTTTATGAAATTTTACTTTTTAACTACGTCGAGCAGCGAATATTAAATGGATAAACTGAACTCTATCTTTAAGTACATAGGTATTAACGTATCACATTATCCTAGCTTATTAAATTTTGATATCGCATGTCGTGGACGCTTAAAAACTTCAAATAAATTGGAAATAAACACCTTGAAAAAATAAATAATTAAAAGGCCTCCGCAAGAACAAAACAAATGTACTTCGTATAATATTTTAATTTATTTATTTGACCCTTTATTCGTTATGTCTTCCTTTTTTCAAGTATGTTCCGTAGTGCTCTAATTTGGTATAGGAAATGTTGAATAATAATAATAATATTCAACTGTTTAAAAGGAAAATTACGTTTGTCTCCGTTAGTTGCGAATTATTTCGTCTTTTTAAGTACACGTTGCGATGTATCGTTCCCTATCGTAAATGTAGAAAATCATTCGTTATTGTAATAAGCGGCCCTATTAATTTGCAAAAATAAAATTTTTCCGAATTCCATGGATGCCTTTTAAGAAGAAGTATCAATTAGCATAATTATTAGCGATACCAAGTTCGTATCCGACGGAACGTGAAAATCGGCATCGCTGCGATTAATATTTTCGCTCTCGCTAATGTTATATTTCGTTGAATTTACAGGAACAATTGTCGTTCGATGTGATCAAAAAAAAAAAAAAAAAAAAAAAAAAAAACTCGTTACGCTTAATTTTACAATGCTTTAAGATGTTAAGTGTTGGTTTCTTCAATATTTCATGGTTTCTCGCGATAAGTTAGCTTGTCAGGTAGAATATTAATGCACGTAATTTTTTGTTTTTATATAGGAATTAAAAATTATTTATTATAATTATTAATAATGGTCACTTCCAGCCATATTTGTAATCCCTCGCATTTGCATTTGATAAGTTAAAAAATACTTTTTGTCATTATTGAAAAATTTTTTCAGTGCAGGTTAATGATGTAATTTCTTTGAAACGTAATACTGTTAGTATGGTTTGCAATATCCGTTCTTAAAACGATAACTCGTAAGATGCGTCTAACATCGGATCAACATCGTAATGACAGTTAGGGTTAATTTCTAGCTGGTCATTTATTCATATTAGAATTCGTAATGCTCACCGTACATTTTCAAACACTGTTTTAAGTATGTTTTAAGTACCAATAAAATTATATTTGTCTTACGGTAAGGAAACATAACTGAGCAAAGTAACTGTGCCAAAATTAAGATTGCGCATTTACCAGTGATTGCAGTCAATTGCGGTGTAACCTCGATATGAGTAATCCTGATATATTTAGTGATTAAAGGACGCCAATATAAATAGCGTAGATTATATTTTTTTAATTATGGTTACAGCTCTTATGAAAGTAATCAGTACAACTTTACTTACGCTGGGCTTATTAAAGCGCTTAATTAAGTTGGAAATGTAAACACAAGAGCGCTAATTTTTAATTCTAAAGAATTTCATGTCCGATGAAATTAACAAATAAAAACATTCGCGCTCACTTGAGTTTGGGCTTAAATTATTTTTTATTGAAATTCAAAATATTTATTATCCGTGGATGTTTTCGTAAATAACAAGAAATAACTTTGGTCTGCTTTTCATATTACAGTGTTTGATTTTATGCAAAATGCAGGTGTATATACGTGTATTCGGTATCAAACGTAGTGTATACTGGCAACTCAAGCTCTTACGAATGCATTGTACCCGATAGTTTATCATTGACGAACGTAATAATTTCATCATTGACCTTGTGGTATAATTTCCTTGTTTTTCGAAGCATTAAAAATTCGACCAATGCAGTTTTTTCTTTGCATTTTCGTCTGCTCTTATACTTCCACGAAATTCTAATAGATACTTTGTTTATAATTTCATTTTTTGCGATAGATACTTAACTGCTGACCTTGAAAGAACAGTGCACTGGCTGTGTTCAATTTATCTCAAGTTTTATTTGCAATTACTATCAATATTTTACGATGTGCACAATGCAATTTTCCGAGTATCATTATTAGAATGAACGTAATTATTTTTTGCTATTTTTCAACTCATTTACGTTGAAACGAATGACGCTTAAACGGTAGAAACATCCTACATAAGTTACGTAAGCTTTTGTAAGTCGCAGTAACGTTGGAACAAAAATGTAGTTCTACAAATCCTAGATGAGTTTCGTATTATTTTCCTGTCGAAACAATTTTTTCGCGTACCTCATATTCTCCATAAAAGTTTCGATTAATTCGATTTACAAATTCTCCGAGAGTCTAATTTGCGTAATATTCTCCATCACCTCACACAACGATACCTCATTTGTATCTTAAGAGATGACACGAGAAAGGACCAGAAACATGACGACGTGATAATAGCGCCGTTGACGAAGTGCAGATGAGCTGTGCAATTGTTTCTGTTCGTAAGTCTCGAAATAAGTTTTTAAATAATTTCCTCGGTATGTGACGAAATTCGTTTTTTTTTTTTTTTTTTTTTCTTCCTTTTCTTTTTTTCTCTTTTCATAGTTACGCATCCGTGGCGGGTTGACAGTTTGATAACATGGCGCAAATGTAACAGCGGAAGTAATAGAGATGAATATCTACCGCACAGTGATAAATTAAGTTTACCGGAAGTGATGTTACTTTTCGCCGGGTAATACTTTACACAGAACTCGTTCTGATTTAATTGCAAAACAATAAAAAATTCGTGTACTCGCGTATAAGTTGTTTTTTTTTTTTTTATTTTTTATTTTTTATTTTTTATTTCTTGGGTTATATGACTTTCCGACGGACTTTATAAGATTTTCACATTCATGTGCTAAGTTTTATGCTTTAAAAAGCATCATTAACGTTTCTGTGACTTAAAAGTAAAGAGTTCCTGATGACTTAATTAGTATTCGATAAAATTCAGCAAATAATTACATGTTCACTTAACCGTACATTCTATAACTTCTATATTCTGATTCCATAACCTACTTCAATTTATTAATTATCCGAGGAATTTTTATTGTCATTAGGAATTTTTTTTCTTTATTTATCGGATTTTTGATATCACATAGTCCCACTGATGCAGACTTCCTAACGATTAGTGGATATCTTAATTATGTATTTAATTGATATCTAACCAGCGTAATGAAAATATTGATATTTAAAACACGATAGCTATGAAATAAATAACCTAATTAATTGAAAATCCTTTTTCAGTGCTCTTATATTTGTTAGTCCTTAATGACTGATTTAGATGGAACAGTGAACATTTATTACAATTACGAGGCTCCTTTAATGTGCAAATAATATTGCGATTAGTTGGGTAATCGAATTAAATCGGTACAGCGTGAAAGAGAAAGGACAAAAAAGAAATTACGAACAAAAAAGACGAGCGCGTGTGTTCTTGTGTACTTAAACATTGGGAAATATGTGCGGGAGCAGCTTGCATTATTGATGTTCGTATTAAGTTTCGCGAGCATGTTCTTTATAAAGAAGCTTCCACGAAGGGAGTATTTTTTCTCTCTGGACAATAGTGCTTTTGCTTGTTTTTGCTTCGCGATGTTAAAGATGTAAAGCGAACTGAATAATGGGGCACATAACGTCAAAATCTTATATGCACGACAAAGAAATATTTATACGGTTTTATCGCAGGATCAGTATTATAAGTTGTTGAACTATTTACAGTTTTTTTTTTTTTTTTTTTTTTTTTTTTTTTTTTTTTTTTAATTTGACCTTGAACATTAAATAACTTATTCCTTTATTTGTGCTCTTCACTTTCTATTTATTTAACTTTATAATTTCATACTGTTTTGAAGTTTCATTTTGTTAATATACATTATTGTTTCAATTTACATTAAATGTATTAAAAATCGTAATTTGTAGATTTTGAGTAGTTCTGTATGTAATAAGACAGTCAAGTTAATTATTAATGATTACAAAAGATCATCTATTGGTAGATACTAAGAACACCATCTTTATCTGGAGAAAATATAAATTGTTAATTTTTCGTTCTTTTGGAAATAATATATAAACTATATTAAGAGAAACAAGAAGAAATGAAAGTATCAGTTTTCATTTTTAATTCAAATGCATACTTCTAGAACCTTCAGACTGTTTACGGTATTTTCAATACTTAAGGAATAATACTAAAATACTCAATTGCTCTTTGCAATCCAAATTAATTAATTTAATATCTACTCCGATGATTAGCTACTATAAAGCAGAGTACGTGGCTCAAAATTATTTTCCAATTCATGAATATTCGTGCATTAACCAAATCCTAACTGAATTAAAACTACGTATGAATACTAGAAATACAAAAGAAACTCACGCCTTCGGATACTTAATCCTGGTTAAATTGGAACAGTTCAAACAAATATTTTAATAAGTAGGAGTCTTTCGAGTTCCAGTTGTCGCGCTTTCGATTGAAGAAAAACGATAACAAAAAAGGTAGTCTTAGTAATTTGCACGCGGAAAATCAGATGCATTATTGCGTTGAATGCACGCGCAATTGGGGTGTGCACATTAATGCATAGCGGGCGTTAACGTGTCCGGACTTTCGAATTACATGTGCAGCAGTTAACTGTACGTGTGTTTTTAGCTTTGCTTCTTTTTACACCCGGTTTTCTCTTTTTCGAAGGATCGTTGAGTTAGGTTGCGAGAATATTGTCTTGTAGATCAACTCCTGCCTATCGCGTACGGATTGCATTGTCGTGCCTGTAGATGCAAATAGTGCCAAGGACAAGCTCGATATTTCGTTTTTCTTTGTGGTTCTTCGTTGCAGTGTTGCGTTGATACCAGGATACGGGTTTTTAAGCAAATGTTTTCTTTTTAAATATTTCGATTTTAGCGCATTCTGGTGTGCGCTATTTACATTTAAAGAAATATTTTAATTTTACACTTTGGACATATTAGTGGCAGGATAGTAGATAGTTAAATTTGCCCGTAAACATTGAAGTCGGTGGGTTGCGTCTATTTGTATGTAAATTTAGAGATAATATTCGAAAGTTACTTTAAAAAAAAAAAAAAAAAAAAAAAAAAACGACGTATTTTCAGTAGTACTAATGACAAAATTACTTTGTCAGTTATATAAACAACAGATTAAAAAATAAAAAATTCTAATTCGAAGTATAAAATACACAGGGGAATTTGAGCGATTCGCAATTGAATTGACTAATTGAAAACTAATAAACTTGTTCTGTGAGCGAGTTCTAAAAGTAGATTCATAAATAATTCAAGCAAATTGGTACTCGCAAATATCTGTGTGTTTGGAAAGCAATTAAGAAAACGCGTCGCCTAACTCATTCGCTCGAACGAAAACATTAAAGGACAACCAATAAATTCGAGTAGGACTAAGGCAGGGAATCATCCTTTAACACTCTACAATTATTTCCTTCTGCTCTGGCAACATCGTTCCACCACAATCATTCCATGCGCACAAAATCTCTTAACTCGTGCTTAATGTCGGCATTCGGTGTATCGCATAAAGCAAGTACCTCGCTTCGGCAATATCAGCGACAAATAATCAAGTATACCTATTTACCAATGAAACTCCTGTATTAACCCAATATAGTTAAGCACCGTCCATCAGATGCACGCGTGTGCGCGTCGTGGTTCGTTGCGGGTTTCTTCTCGAGTCACTCCTCGATCCCGAGGTCGAATTTTTCTTTCCAGTGCCGCGCTCGCGCTCTTTCCTCGCTCTTTCCTCGCTCTTTCCTCGCTCTTTCCTCGCTCTTTCCTCGCTCTTTCCTCGCTCTTTCCTCGCTCTTTCCTCGCTCTTTCCTCGATGCCGCTCGAGAGGAGTAATTGGGGGAAAGAAGAAGCGGGTTGGAAGAGGATTCAGCGTCCCGTTCCATCAGGGCATTCCGCACTCCCTCGAGACGCGCACGTCCGAAGTCTGCGCGCGGCTCCGCTGTCATTAGGTTCTTAATTAGCTCCGAGTCGTCGCGACTTCCTGAATCCCACAGGTACCAACCGTCCAGGTGACCGCGCGCGTACGGCATCCGCAAAATCGTTAATCCGCGAGCGGGTTAGAACGCAAGTGCTGACGCGAGTCACGCGCTCGAGCTCAAATCCACGATGATATTACGATTCTTCCGGTCAATTGTTGGAATTCTTAAGAAGAAGGGGAGACGGTTATTTCTCTTCGAGTGAGAAGTCGTTGGCTGCGCGATCAGAGCGAAATGTCACTTGACACCAGAGCGAGAAAACTGAGACGTAATATCAGTCTTAACTCTACGTTTTATCTGTAGTCGCACGTTCTCCACGCGGTTCCTACCGATTATTATTTTTTTCTTCTTTCAATCTAGGTCGTAAATTGTAAATGCTTACAAATCACAATTGTTCCTGGAATGTGTAAGGCAAGTAAGTTGGCTTCCCGCTGATAAAGGCTTACACGAGTCTGCAATTTCGTTTGTAGAGGTACAAATTCATTGGATTTTCTCTTGCAAGCTTTCCAATGGAAATTTTAATAAATTATAAAGTTGAAGAACTTTTTCTGGAAAAGTGTAGGAGGCTCCATTTTTAGTACGACGCGTTTTGTTCGCTATTGAAATAAAAAATTTACGCATCAAAATACTTTCCGTAATTTGGATAACATCGTTATTTGTAGTAGCTAGAGAGATTTATCAATTGAATACGTTAAGGGAATTCGATCGATAACAATCGCACGATTGAAATAAATGGTATCGAAATTACTTTAAACGCGAATGAAAATAAATACTCGATTGCGCTGAAAGTCCAAGCGTATATTGTCTGCATAAATTTAGTATTTCACGGATTTCACGTTACGATTCTAATTAATGCACAACCTGCAATATTAAATTATTATTCATCAAGTTTATATCTTACACCGAAGTGTTAAACAACTTAGCGAATAAACCCGAAGCATAAATAATAATAAGCACGTGAGCGTAATACAGAATTGAATAGAAGAAGCGCAAATGAAATAAGCTTACGCTTGCGGCAATCAATGCGACCTTTCCAAGAACACCGAGAAACGGTACACGACAAAGAATTTAATCAGGTTTTTGGCCCTCGAGTTCTCGAGTGTTTTTGTGGGCTTTCCGCGTACTTAGGACCTTCTTTGTCTTATCATGCTCCGCTCTTCTTTCGTCGAAAAAAGAAAATATTTTTCAATGCTGTAGCTTTATTCTCCGTGTGAATTTATATTCTTGGCGCAGGCAATTTCCTTTTATGGCTCGCTTTAAGTAAATGAATATTATGCGGAAAATTGTACGCGTTTCCATTTCCTTTACGTGACTGCCATTAGAAACTGAGTAAATAAAAATTCAAGAAATTTTCCGAAATTGAAATCGAACAGTTCATATTTTGATGTAAATGACAAGTCATTGTGTTTTAAGGAGAAAATTAACTTCCATTAGTTTCATTAAAACTTGAAATACTAATTAATTAGATACATATTTTACTAACAAGTGGGTAGTCTCTTCTTCGTATTAATATTATATTGACCCGTAAGATAGTAAGGGAATCGAAAATAGAATTGAAAACTTACCTGCAAATTAAACAAGTAATTAACATTTGTGAAGCTGTTAATTATTTTACTGGAAATGTTCTCGATTCATTTTTCATGATAATAAATCGACTGCTATTTTGTTCGTCAAAACTTTGTTTCGGATTAATTTTATATCCTACATATATACCAAATGTCAAAGCCGTATTTTCATTTTAACGTTTATTACTAAAAAATTGGTAATATAAGTTTCGCAAAATAATATTAAAATTCTACTCTAATTGATTGAAGTTAATTTTTAGACGAAGATAATATTGAAAGTCTTGAAACTTTGGAATTTTAAGAAGTAATTAACTTGGTAATTAATGAATAATCTTATGCGTATTATAACAAACTTGCAAATATCATTTAATTAGGTAAATTTTAAACTTAATTATAGCGTGTCATCGTAAACGCTTGTAAAGTTTCATATTATATACGCCATAAAGAACTTAATATTTTTTAAGAATATTATTTTTCATAAGTGTACAAGAACTTTAGGTATTCGTAATATATTCAAGAATTTATTTCATTAACTGGCATTGGTTTATTTTACATAAATATTGATAAGTTGTGTTGAGACGTGCATTGTACTTTATTGATTTAGAATGTCACATATTTTGAAAAAAATTTTTTGTTAATATAAAATCGTATATTTAATATTTCTTCGTGAAATTTTGCTCTTACTTTTCAAAGTATAAACAAATGTATTTAAGAGTGGAAAATGAAAAAATTCTATTGAATTGTTGTTGGAAGTGAATATTGTAGCAGAATATTGTTGAATGACACTGAAGTTGATCTGAAAAATACATAAATATACAACAAATTAACATTGTTATAATTACCATTTGCATAATCATAAAAATAGTTCGTAAGCAGATTTGTTAAAAATAAAAAATAAACTCATAAACCATATAACTATGATACAATATGAACGAAAGAAATGATATAACCCCAAAAACACCCCGAAAAACGACCCTTATTAGGGGATGAAAAATTGAAAAATTTCATACTTTCACTAACTATCGTAAACAACAATCATTATCAACCACCAAAAAAATAAAAAAAAAAACATTTTAATTGCACAAGTTGAACGAAGTTGCGACGTGTAAGTGTACTTGGAGACGAGCGCCTCGTCTCCAATTGTTAATATTTTAACAAAAAATGTGCATAATCATAGTGTCCAAAGATCGGAGTAACAAAATAAATTACCATAAATAAAGATGTCGTATACCATAGGTGTACGCATTTGCGTTTCCACAATTGTTTTTTGATGAATATATTACTGATATAATTAGTCACAAATAGACAAATGTTCAAGAAGAAATGAAATTCTCGTCCTAATTGAAACATTATTTAAATAACCCCGTATGTATACCGCACAGCATAGCAGTTTATTGTTAATAAAAATGTAAAGTCTTGGGGATCCTGTTGCCGAGGTTCGATCTCCTTGCTGCTCCTGCCGCTTCTATCCCGAGGACTCCGATCCTCCTCTCTTTCACCCGACGGTTTATTGTCAATTAATACATGTTCCCCAGGTATTCCACAACTTTTTATTACTGAATATCGTTGACTATATCAAAATGAACTAATAACCCCAATAGCAACAAATTTGGAGATTCCCGACATAGTTATCAACAACGTTAAGCAAATTCGGGTTATTTGTTGAAACACATTTTTATTAACAATAAACTGCTGGGTTGCACGGTATACATATACGTACGGAGTCATTTAAACAATGTTTTTTATCTATAAGGAGATTCTGATTTTTTTTGAAAATGTGTTTATTTATTGATCGTTGAGTCCTAATATCATGATTTTCTTAAACAATTATGTGCTTATCGGTAGCATATTCCACGTCTTTGCTGATGTTTTTCTCAATATTGCTAAATACTTTTGGGTGATTTTTTTTTTTTTTTTTTTTTTTTTTTTTTTTTTTATTCCAATTTTTGGTATTAGGACACTATAATTATGCATATTTTTTGTTAAAATACTAATAATTTTCGTATTTATGAACTACTGTACGAGATCGTTTGAAAATGTTAGAAAAGCGACAAATTAAGAATAATATTTGTTCTGTTTTAATGATACCAATTAATGCAATGAAGACATTTAAAAATATTCGAAAAAATATTTAATCAACTATAAAATATTTTTCAGTATGAATGTACATATGCAACGACATAATTTGCAGAAAATATGTTAATAGCATCTTTATTACTAAGTAAAAATCTTGGTTAAAGAAACGGGTAATACTTTAGAAAGTATTAGAAAGAAATGCTGATTTACAAATAAAAAAGAAGCATTCCGTTTTTTTCTGTAACATTATATAAAAATTTAATTCTGTTCAATATCGCTGTGATAAATCGTTGTATGCATTTAGTCTATTTTAAATTAATAAAAGAGTAATTAAATTAGTTACGTACAATATTATCGGTCACTAGTTAAAGTACTTTACACAGGTTTTCTAAAAAGCACAGACAGGATCTTGATACTCGGAAATATTCACAGTGAAGTTACATGAAATTGTAGAGTTTGTTCAAACGTTGAATGTAGAATCGTTGTTAAATGCGGCGTGTATGTATTCATATCAAATATATAACTGTAAATGATTTCAAATCTAATTTCTAACAATTATTTGTGTCTTTAAATTTCAGTTTATTGTATTAATTCGATACAAATAACATAACTAGGTAACTTATTTTCATACTAATGTGAGTCACTGATGGCGATTTGTCACTCAGCGCTCACAATTACATAAATTATCCGACGATATGCACTGAAAGCGTTTATCCACAACGGAGTGGTCAGTTTTATGACGCCGCAATTACGATTAGAGAAACTTGGTCGTGCAGCACTTTTGATCAATGCTTTACAAAGTTTCGAAGATTTATAAGGAATTGCAATTTCCCTTTATAGGTTAGTTAATAAGTATTCGAGAACAAAATATAATCGGAAAAGACGCGTTTACGTTTGAACGTGGCACGAACATTGTATTTTATTTCATTTTATTTAACAATTGCCTGTTCGTTCATCCAGAGACTAACAAAAACACATCCTTTAGGAACATAAATTTAGAGCACAATTGTTTTGTCCGTCCTGGTTGAGATTAAAATAGGAAAACTTGGAGGTATCCGAATACGCTAATACTTAATAGACGCGCAAACATAAAAGCCTGTATGGCGTAAATTCCAAAGTTTGGTGTACCTCCTTACTTGCATTAGTCGCAGTGCGTTCGCAGAGAGCGACGCACGAAACGACGCAACATCATTCTGAATTCGTTTACGCCAAAGAAAGTCGACCAAACGTAATGATTCTCTCCTCGAGTCGCGACTCATCTCAATCATCTCAATAACGATGCGAACAAACATTGTTGCTGCTGATGCCGGACGAGCGATAACCCAACGCGATAGCGGTATCTCGCAACAATGTCTGTTTCATTGCCGAGTGCGAGCAACGCGGCGATCGTGTACCGTTGCAGAAATTATCCAAAGAAGAAAGGCCCAATCACATACATCAAGCATTAGATAATAATTTAGCAAAAGTAAATTATCACCCTTTCACTCCCTCGCAGGCTTTTGTTCCGCTCGTACCCTCGGGCCTCGACACGGTACGGCGACCTTGCGAGCGATCTCACGGTTTCGTAGACCGAGGAGAAGTTTTCACTTGTTAATCGCGCCGGTGGTGACGCTGATTTACAACGCGGCCGTTCGTAAATATTTATAAACTGTAAATCGCGAAATTTACAGGCGACTTTTAGGACGGAATATGAAGAGAATACGCACCGCGCGTTTTCTCCTCGAGAAAACGAGAGAAACACTGCCCGCGCATCAAGGAGGTCACGTTTTAACGGGGCTTGAAGGGAGGGAAAAGCGGAAAATTCATTGCTCTTTAAATGGTGGTGTGTTAGTGTTACGCTTAGCTTAAGCTGATTCTTTTACTTTTGTAACAGACCCAGAAGTATCGCCGGTACCTTCTTTCCTTTGTTACTCGCAATGTGCTTGTTTCTCTCTCTCTCTCTCTCTCTCTCTCTCTCTCTCTCTCTCTCTCTCTCTCTCTCTCTTGATCTCGATTTTCTCGAAGTAGAACTTGGAAATGATTGTTATTGAAAATCCCGGATGAAAAGTAAATTCATGTTTGTAAACGTCGAGAAATCAAGGGTTCGCCAAGCTTTCAATTTCGTGGACTCTGTAATTTAAATATTCCACGTTAAAATAAAATATAAAATACCTTTTTACTGGATGGTGACGCAGTATAACTGCAGCTTAAACATTGGAAATTTTCGATGTGGTAAATCGATAAAGTTGACCCAAGTTCAACCAAGTTGAAACAAAATTTTTAACAAAAATTCTTAAGCCGTTCTTTATCGCTGTTCATTGAGGTTCTCTTCAAATATTTACAAATTGATAGCCTGTAATAATACATACGTTCAATTTTCATTTGATAAAAAGAAACGTTTGCGTTTGATAAAAAAAAATTATTATCAAACCATTCTTCGTTTGACAATCCATTTACAAACCGCCATTTTGCAATTAAAGTAAAACGCAATTAAGAAATTATCGGCTTAATAATTTATCGATATATTTTTATGTTGATTTATATTCACTCGTAAGTATGTTACAAGTTTAATGAACTATACTTTAAAATGCTTAAAAACGCGTAGGGGTTTTCGAGTGTCATTAAACAAAACGAAGATTTATTGAATTTTAGTTTCTAGAATCGTCGCGACTCCAGTAGAACTTGGATAAGTTCAGATCCACAAAAGCTCTGATATATTTTTTAATTTTACCCAAAGTTACGAGGAGTCTGAAGTGTCCGCAACGTTGGAATTGCATTGAAATCGATTTCCTTTTTCGAAAAAAACTCTAACGTGTTATCACTTGCGACTCAAAATGATAGAATAAATGATCTGACATAAATTCCACCCTCAGAGGCCACCCTCACGAGGTGGTGGAAACCCTCGCAAACCACCCTTACGAGAATTTCATTATTCTAACAAATATCATCGATCAGAATGATGGTTTATATAAAAAACAACCGTCAAAGTCAAAAAACGGTACGCAATATGACTTTTCAGTACGTGAGTAATGAACACAAACCGTAAACTATTGTACAAAAAACGATAAAACACGAATAATTTTATTATTGACAATCATTTTCAATACATAATATCGTTAATAACAAATTTCCCTAAGGCATTTCACTAAATTCAGTTTTTGCTTTAAATTTATTTAAATTGTAGTTATAGATGTTTTCTTATATAATCGTATATTATTTGTCCGAAAACGGTGTTAATTGTAAATAAATTTATAAATTTTGTTTTGGAATATTGGAATATTAATGCTTCCTAAAAGAATGTAATAATAATAGAAAGAATAAATTTAGGTAGCAAAAGTGAGAGAAAGAAGGGGTTCCTTTTATTAGTGGTAACCGCATTAAATGAAGTTGTCGTATATAAAAAACGACGAAAATGCGTTTAAAAATGAAGAAGTTACGATATGGAATCGTCAAAATGTCAAAGTCGTCGAATCGGTCCGTCACTCGGGCTTCTAGAGTGCATTACTCGTACATATATATGTATTCGGAATAAGTACAAACCCATATGTACTTACGGATTAAAGCAACGTTGTTTTTATAAGTGACTACCGACCGATATATATCGCATTATAATATGCAACAAAATTTTTCTTTTTCATTTTGTCATTGGTCTTTAGTTTTTCAAATCTTGAAGTATGTAATGAATAAACTAAGTATAAAATAAATAAACTAAAGCTCAACAAATAAGAATATTTTGTTTTTTAAAAATTCTGTTTATCTAAAAATGAATTATTTTTCATTATCGCTCACGCTGCTGGATTAACAATTTATGGAGAATAATAGTTTAGAAATAAACAGACTGAGTAGTAAGCATGATAAAATAGAGGGACAGAGTAACGAATGAAAGAAACTTATTGTAATGTGCATTTGTGTGTGGGTGTATTATGTATCGTATGTGTATATATATCTTCGTAAATTGAAAGGAATCAAAAAATATGTAGTAATACATCCGATGCCTTCGGCTATCGCAAATTCGGTATGTTTGTATGTGTCGTTTGTTTTTAAAATCTCGGGTTGCACTATGCATTTGGAAGTTTGTTGAGAAAAACAAAAGAGCGACGTTACGGAGCGCTAAGTACCTCGTAGTTACGGGGACGAATCGACAAAATTCTAGATTCGAGCTTTGAATCTGACCGTCGTATTAGGTTTATATTTTGGCAGAATACGTATGAATACGTTTTTATTCACTCTCTTGTAGTAGTGTGACTGAAATTTCGGGCTCGCCGACTGATATATACGCAATAATAATTATAACTCAAATTTTATAATATACAGATCTTAATAAATAATTTGCTTATCTTTTTATTAATATTCAATTGTTTTACAAATATCAAAAAATGCTAATATCTCATCCGGAAAATTATTATATTTTAAAACAAATCTTTTCGGTAATACTCGAAACTTGCATCGCGCAATCTTTTACTGTACAAATTACAGATGCACTCAAACACTTTTTTTGCACATTCTATTACACATTGTACATGAAAATCAAATAAATTGCAAATACAAACAACAATCGAATTCGATTGTTAAACCGGATGGTGTTTATAGACGTAACTTTTAAGAAATCACTACATCCGTGACCACTCGAATTAAAATAAAAGAATTTAATATTTTTGTTTAATCTGTAAATTTCTACCTACATTTTGAATTTTCGAATTGTTAATTATATTCTTATGTTATAAAATGTTTCAATATCTAGATTAAAAAGATCAATTATAGTCATCAATGCGTAACTTGAGTTTATTCAATAGATATAAATTATAGCGAATAAAAAATTTACAACACATTTACATGAGTTTCATAAAAACAGAATTCGCTATAGATTCTGTGACATATAAACTCAATATAACAAAAGCACAAACATTTATAAAATTATAAGTACGAATATAACTAAAAAAAGTTTCATATCCGGAACATTATTTTTAACACTTTATTCCTAACGCCAAGATTCTATAAACATATAACAACTCTTATGCGCCTATCAAAACATCTAACACACTTTAATTGTTATCTAAATGTATGCCTCAACATTTTATTGCTAAATATTAGGATTCGAACAAATACAATTTATATAGACATTTTTCCAAACAAATAAATATTTGAATATAATGTTTCTAACGTTGAAACTCTATCAAAAAAATTAATTTTTTGAACATCGAATTTTTCTTTCAAAAACCTTTAAAATTATACAATTATGATATAAAAATAATAAAAACGTAATTTTGTCTTTGAGCAACCGCGAAAACAACCATAATTATAGGATAAAAAATAAAAAAATTTATAACTTGAGAAATCCTTCGTTCTACAAACGATTATTTATAATAATTATTTAACACTTCTAGATAAAAACATGTTATACGAACAAAAACCTTAAATTTCTTGCTTTACTGTTTGTACAAAATTGCGACACGTCCGAGTTCATGTACTCGGACATATCGTGCACCAACATCAATCGTCAACGACACGAATTATTGATATTTTACACTCAAAATTATAAAAATTTCCAGTTAAAAAAGAAATTTAAGTAAATAGCAAAGTTTATTTCGGGAATATCGTTGGGTTCCGATATTGTGGGAAGGCATTTGATGTACACACATTGAAAATTTATAGATTACTATATACGATACTCATAAACGGTATAACGTGTATAACAGATAGTTTATAACAAATGCTTCATAGACATTCCACAATATTTGCGAGGGGCCTAATAAAAGAAAGAAACAGAATAACAATATAGATACAAAAAATGAGCGAGAGAAAACAAAATAGAAAAATATTAAGAAATGATTCTTACAATTACACATGAATTTGTATTTATAGATCTGCGTAAAATTATGTAAATTACCTTCTTTGAGTCTTACAAAAAATGAGACAGTAAATAATTATATTCTTATCTGCATCTTAAATTTAAAATTATACTTTTCCATGGGGTAGTGGACACGAAGTGATATAGGGATGCTTGTTTGAAAGAAAGCGACGTTACCGCGTCACAAAGTCGATGAGATACAGATTGACTTGTGAAAATCTTCGAATCCAACAATTTGTAGGTAACATAATCGTAGAACAAAGTTTCCAATCGAAGCAAATCATATTCCAGAAAAAATATAGCGGAATGTCGTAGGGAAATTTGTTATCAACGGTATTCGTCGTACTTTATACTCACGCGTATAAGACTGCGAGTGCATTAAAGTGCAGCTAACACCTCGTTCCAGACCGATATTGATAAAAAAGTTTTCGTATGCCTTTGTAATTTAGAACTAAGCGATGTTCGCGAATAAAATTCTTTTGAATGCCTTAGGGAAATTTGTTATTAACAATATTATGTGGCCCGTATGCGTGTGCACGTATGCGAGTGCACGTGCATTCCAATAATAAAATTATTCGTGTTTTATCGTTTTTTGTACAATAGTTTACGGTTTGTGTTCATTACACACGTACTGAAAAGTCATATTGCGTACCGTTTTTTTGACTTTGACGGTTGTTTTTTATATAAACCATCATTCTGATCGATGATATTTGTTAGAATAATGAAATTCTCGTAAGGGTGGTTTGCGAGGGTTTCCACCACCTCGTGAGGGTGGCCTCTGAGGGTGGAATTTATGTCAGATCATTTATTCTATCATTTTGAGTCGCAAGTGATAACACGTTAGAGTTTTTTTCGAAAAAGGAAATCGATTTCAATGCAATTCCAACGTTGCGGTCACTTCAGACTCCTTGGTTGAGTCTGTTCGTAAAAATGTTAATCGCGCAAATTTGGGGTTGCGAACTGTCGAATTTGCGAACGGTCGAATTACTGAAATCTCACTGCCATTGGCGAACGTGCATCACCATTCGATAACGAGTTTCCTGGTCGGTGAATATTTATTAAGTGCAGTGAAAGTTCTGCGAATTAGCTTCGGAAGGCCAACCGGACAACGGCTTGCGTTAATAAAAGCTTGAAAATTGTTCGATAATCGATGGTCTTTTACCAACTTGAGCAGTTTCAAAATGCAGCATTTCCTCAAAGCGACAACATAACGAATATTCAGACGCGTCCACCGGATACGACGCGACACTCGCCAAGCCAAAAGAGATGGCGAAACGTCGAGCGAGGGAGAGGAGACGAAGATGAGTAGCGTCTGATCGCTAGGAGGCGCCTCAACCGGTCCAGTCGTTGTCGAGTATTATAACGGTGCCAATGGTTATCGCGATGCCAGGAGCGGCGACAGCGTAGCCTCGCAACTTTTTCATCTCCGTCTCTCTCTCTCTCTCTCTCTCTCGGTTTGTCTTCTCCCGCTTCCTCCTCGTATCCGCTATTCCTCGAAAGGAGGATACCTTTGTAGGACCTTATATTGTACCTTTGAAACAGCTTCTCATCCTCGCGATAATCTCGATTTTTCGTTTTCGGAGATCCTAGTGCGCCCCGTCATCGTCGACGCTTCTCTTATCGGTTTTTCTCCTTCGAGGACTCTCGACTGTTCAGCCCGGACGTTGTTTAGATTTGTTGTCTCGGAATCTCGAAATATAAGAGTACATATCGTTCATTTTTTCACTCACCGGTACTGTAACCCGTAAAACATACGTGCCTTTGAATTACGCATGGAAATCCCTTCGCGTTTGTAGTACCGTCAGCGTAATTTCTTCTTTCGGTTTTCAAATGAAATTTGAATTCGAATCCTTAATACCAATAACGTGCAAACTGTAAATCAATATTTATCGGTAATCACGAATCGATATTAGATTTTCGTTAATATTACGTCCATGCATGATTGAGTCGTCTTATTTAGAGGTATTTGAAAAAAATTATAAAGTAAAAATATGTTATCGCGATAAGAAAAAGTGAAAGTAGAAAATGATTCGAGGCTCGCGTACGTTGCTTTGAATAATTACTAGCCGAGAATCACTTGTAATTCCGTTTAACCGAGTTCCATTTAACTTTAAGTCAAATGCGGTGCATTTGAGTGAAAAGAAAGCAATTCTTAAATAATAAACGTCTTTGTATTACTTTCGTGAAATGGTTTATCAGTCACGTTAAGTTAAAAAGGTGAAGGTGATCGATTTTATCGATGAGAGAGTAGGAATTATCGCACGTGCGATATTTCGTTGATCTCGTTCGGTAAGTAAGTATTCGGTGAAATATTCGCAGTAAACCACTTTTGTTTCGAAACAATTGATAAATTAAATAATGATTAATTCTCTCGATTGTCTTTCTTCCCTCTTTGTAACGCGTGGAATCTGCGAAAGCGAGAAATATTGGAATGATGAACCTCGGAGTAATCACTTTCTACCGGGTTATCGAGAATATAAAAGGACGGAAGCTTTGCGATCCTCGCAAATGTGCGCTTCACCCCCAGCATCGAGCTTCGGTAAAAAATCATCCGCGATTCGAGCAAAAAGAGAGGAAAGCCTTTTAACCGACATATTCGTCGGATTCAGCGGGATTCAGCGCCATTTGTTCTTTGCAGATTACGAAGGCGCAAGCGTTCCGGTGGTGGCGCTCTTCCGCCTTAGGACGACTACGCCTGAGGTGGGACGACCCGTTTTTTTTTACAAAGAAAACGTTTGTAGAAACGTCGCTGCTACGTAATTACGAAGAATTACACGAGCAAAAGGCGCATTTCTCTAAACGTCTCTCACGCTCGGCGCGCTTGGGAAAAAGCCCGAGAAGTCGCGAATACCGGCCCACGTAACCCAACGCTCTATCGGCATTATTAATTAGAATTAGGGCCGACCGTACGATTTTGCACTTTCACTCGACGAAGGCCGGATACGATACGATGCGTGCGGTGTTCTTGTTTCCGCCCCTGGAAGCTTTTCGCGTTGGTGGTTGTTGTTGCATGTTCATCGACGAGTGCAGTAGTGGGTTAAGTGTTTGGATACCGTGGATTGACATTGCGCAGAAGCGAGTTATTAACGCGAGTTTCGGGACTATGGATCACAGATTTTCGCGAGGGGCCTCTCGCTCGACAAGGAGTGAACTGTTAGTAACTGTTAGCGATACCCTGTTACGAATTTACCGATTGTCGAATACGCGAAAAGTCTTTCTTGCTCGCGGCGCTCTCGCAGGCTCGAAATAAATGCAGAATTAAAGTGGATCGAGAGATCGTAATAACTCTGCAAGTTAATGCCGTTCGTATAAAGCGCTTCAGCGAGTCAATTGGAACCGCAAAGGAGAAGATTTGTAAAATAATAGAGTCTTATTTCATTGGAAGTTTAGGCCTGAATAGAATTTGTTGTCGTAGCGCGCTTTACGAAACATGGAGGAACGGTAAGATAAATGTTATCGTGGTTGAATCATTGATAGGAAAGGCTATTATTAAATTGAACTTGTTTCGTGAGCGATATTCGCGTTATTTTATGTCGATTGCAACCCAATGTAATATACTAAGATAATAATTTTCATTATTGAAAGAATGCAAATTTTCAAATTTATTATAACATCCAACTACTTATTAAACTTGAAATTTAAGTTATTCTTGATTACGTGAGTTATTTAAGAAGATTACGCGTTTAATTTTGATAGCTTTTATTGGGCATTACGGTCGATTCGATACGTCCAACGACACGTATTTCATTGGATATTTGGTAAATTATTTTTTAAAAATATTAATGGTTTTCGATATTAATAAGGGATCTTCGTCGATGGACGCAGCTAAGATGGTGATATGAAATTGATTTAATTTGTTATTTATTTTCAATAATGGGTTGAAATTTCACAAAGTGAATGTTCGATTCGCTTCAACCTAAATATCAATTAACGTAAATACTATAGTTTTCGGGAAGCCGTTTTACGGTATCTTGTTCTATTTGTTTTATCTTTTGTAAAATTCAGTATTTCGCTAATTAAATTCAATAATCGCACGTGCAAATGAAGTTCAAGTATTTTATATATTTGTAAAAATGCTCGGTGATTCTTGTGGACTTTAACTTAAGCCTTTAAAATCCTTTTAACCGCTTATACTCTTTCAAGATGTATTGTAACGTAATACCAGTTTTCGTGTTCCGCGCCTTCCATTTGTTTTATTCGTATTAAATGTGCATTCAACAGACCGATAATTTCCTTCGGCCCATTAAAACTATTTTGTTCGAATGCGTATAAATAATGTACAATTTATTTTGATATTCTCGTGTAATCATTGTATTTATCGTGCTCGCATGCAGTTGGCTTACGCCTTTAAAGTAAAGTCGTCATTTGTCTAAATTAAACGTGATTTAAATCGTGAAAAGTTAATCGGATTTATTCGGTATAAATTAATTATTTTTGTACGTACACCAACAGCGGTTTGGTGTTGGTGTACGTAAAATCTAGGAATTTATTTGACATACTTGTGCTTCGCAACATCGTTAATCGTAAGCTTTTAAAGTAAAATTATAAATAAATTATAACATAGATATGAGTTGCTCAGCTGCTGGTTTGTAATTGTGAATTAATATTTTGGTGTTGTTGTTGTTACGCATACACGGCAATCGATAACTTTACCGCTTATTTGTGCCGAAAGTTCCCATTACACTTTATTTTTTATTAATCTTTTTAAAATTACATTTACGCTAACGAACATTCTTCGGCTATAACAACTGTATTTCACCGCTGAATAAATGTGCGTTAGTTTTCATTCGTTATTGAAAGAAAAACAGAGTAATATTTATTGTTTCCATAAGCAGTTTTAGCGATCGACTCGACATCTCGCACAAAGAGTACGCGTATGATGCGAGTGCACAAGGCATGAGAAATCGACAGAGATAAAGATCGGATATTATAATAACTAGAGTTGCGCAATGATGATGTTCTTTTCCGCCTGATCGTTTTTCTTTCTCATCGGTCACGATCTTGCTTCCGGCTTCTCATCCCGCTTACTCTGTCTCATTGTCGCGATTCCTCTTGGGAACTATTTGTCATCCGAAAACAACAACACCTCCGTCGCTTTTTTACTTCTACTGCACGGGCTTTCCTTTCCGCTCTGTCGATAACAAAAGTGCGCTTGCAATTCACCTTTCCGAGGGGAAAACCGCCCGATTATCGTTACAATTTTTATGCGACGAGCATAACTCGTAACGAGCATAACCATGCAGAGCTCCAGTTAAATAGCATCACCTGCTATTTAACTGCATTTTCATTTTGGAAAAGTGGATTTCAACTCGCCGTACAAGGAGCGCAGTTATACAACTTGGTTTCGTATCCCATTCGAGGATTATCACGCGGCGCGTGCAAACTATTGTTCTATTTTACGATTTTAGAAAGGTGGCGTAGGTTACACATTTTGTTCTCAGGATCACGAGTCGTCCTGGCACGATCGCTGGCATCATAAATACTCCTTTCCGGCGTGGATTTTCGGATGGTATTGCCGCAAATGAATAGCTGCCGAGGCCGACTGTTACAGCTTTTGTAACGTCGTTGCCCTTTATCGATCGGTGAGATCTGGTAACGTTTGCTTTCTTATAAAGCCATTATTGTAACTTATCCGAGTAGTCGAGCGATTTTGAACGGAGTCTACTAGATTTCCTCGAATTTCCAAATCTAACGTAACACGTATCCAAGGGACATTGGCAATTTCGTGGCTTCAAGACAAAATCGAGGTTATCTCGTATTTCGGTTGCACAAATGGAGCATTTTTTTGCAACAAATGCAATCAGCGGTGCACCGGTAATTACGCTAGACCAAAAGCTTCGAAAAGCTTCGAAAAGCTTCGAAAAGCTTCGCGAAAGGAAGCGAACGTTGTTGGAAAAAACGCTCGTGATTCCACCGAAGCATGCAAGTTGAATTTCGTCTTTGGGCTCCCCGTCCCTCTCGTGCAGTATCGAAAGTGCCGGAGAGTTCCGAGGCGGAAGTGTTGCAGAGGCGTCGCAAAGAATGTCGCTGTCCAGGTGAATCTCGTAAACTTCGGCGCAGGATCTGCCACTACAACGCAGTATCACCCGGTGGTAATCGGTGCGTCGACGCCGGGGCCCGAGTGGCCGCGGGTCCGGGCCCCGACGGACTCGCGCGGTGTGATGTGCTGTAATGGTACTTCCTGCGGCGAGCGAACATCGCTTCCGGTCTCCCGATTCACGGACACGGGCCCCAGGAGTCGCGCTCGCGCCTCGCCGGGCTTGCACTGAGCCGCCGCGAGGACCTTTGCGCAACAGACATCGAGCGGCTCTCTGCGAGCACGACGGAGCGCCCGTCGCACGTCCTGGCACCTAGTGGCCACCTCCTACTTGTCGCCCAAGGATCGGAGGATCGCCTCGTGCCTCTCCTCGCTGGTGTTCCGCTTATCGGGCGCTTCGGAACCGCCGAAGAACTCCGTCGAAGAATGATACCTCGGCTTGTTATTCGGCTGATCAGACTCTCAGCTGTTTTGGTCGTTACCGAAGGATAGTGCCAGGAAAAGTCGGAGAGTTCCGACTTTTGCCGCCTGGAGACATTTATTACGGATATACGCGGCCTCGGACAACGAATTGTCAAACACAGCCAAAGGGCACAACGACATAAATAATAACTCTGTCGTTATATTTTGGCTTTTATCTTTCGTAAGTTTTTTCGTTTAGTGGAATTGAAAACTATTGAAAGTTGTTTGCGCTAAGCGCTGATAACGATATGTAAGAAAAGCTTATCCGACACGGACTTGTCGGATAAGCTTAAGTTTTTATCACTCTAGCTGTGTTCAAGACGTAATTAATTGTAATGTAGCTAATTCGTAGCGGACACATTTTCATTATTACATGTTGCTAATAAGCAAAATTATTGCAGACGCGTAATTGCCTTGGTCCTTATGATCGAAGACAGTTTGAATTTTATCACTAGGAAATGCGGAAGTAAAACAGTAATCTATCATTTTATTGGACCAATATTTATCCCAATATTATCAGGTATTTGCGATTCCATTAAAATATTTAAAATTATTTAGCATTTGAGCTGTTAAGCAACGTATTTGTTTTTATCGTTATTTGAAAATCGATAGTTAAAACTGTTATGAAAGTTTTTTATATGTAAATCTTAGAATTGAAGATACGAAGCTGATACTTATTAATGCTCTTTTTAACGAGTACCGTAAATCACGTAAAATGTTGTAACTTGAAGGTTCCAGATTTTCTTTTCAATACATACATTATATTTCATCGTCTTGTAACCTTATTCATTCACTGAAAGAAACCCTTTTGGTAAAAGTTTTTGAATTTCCACTTAATGCGATATTGCTTCATTAAATGAATAATATTCCATTTAAAAGTATATATTTTATAAATAATACCCTGAAAAGTTTTATTAATAACATCGCGTTTTTCATAATTTTTTAAATTATTCGACAAAGTTTTTGTCGTTCCACTCTTATAAAAACGCCGATTACACAAACATTTTTAATTACCGCGTCGTATTATAAAGATTATTAGGTATTAATTATTCCAATATTATTATTATTATTATTGTTGTTGTTGTTGTTGTTGTTGTTATTATTATTAATGCTATTATTGAGTTATTACTAGGTATCTGTGTAATTATTATTTTCACGTGTATGTAATAACGTTGAAAAACATAATATTCCTGTAATAAATTATTTTAATTAATAGAGTAAAATTTACGCAACTGCTTAACCTTTCCGAAAAATGTAGTATATTTTATCGATAGTTTAACGACTAAAAATATATAAATAATAAATTTTTATGAATTTTCAAATACGTATATTTTTCAAAACATATCATCACTGATTTGAATTTCAATGTATAAACTGGAAATCCTTAATAAATATTTTTGAATTCCGTAAAAAGACTTTTTAATTAAATGAAACATATTTGAGTTATTTTGAAATGCTTGAATGTTATTTCCTACTTTCATTACGCATGTGTATGTGCTAATTACCGTAAACTACTTCATAAGCAGTACAACAAGTGGTTTTTAAATGTAATGAAAATATTCTGACGGTTACAAGTTGAGTACAAGATTTAAATATTGAAAAATTTAATGCCGTAAAACAAAACGTACACATGATAATTGTTTATAATTGAACATGCCAATTACATAGTTTTACTTTTACGAAGCAAATTTACAAAATAATTGGCTTCCGATTTATACGCAGCAGTTTTTCGTGGGTACCTAATTATATTTACTGCTAATAAATTGTTATTTATTCTATTTTTCAACAACAGATTATAATATTAATTTAAAGGTATGTATATAATGCTTTCTAAGCCATAATTATGATGTTAGCTTCTTGCGTAAAATTGTACGAAATGAAGTAATATTGATTTAAAGAATTTAAAAGGATAATTAATAGCTTCGAAGGGAGCAGAAGGGAGTAAATTATTTGTTTAAATTCATGAGCGTTCTGTTGTAAGACAAGTGATAGAGATGAGTAGAAATCTTCACGTCTATCCATGTTAGCTTTGTAGTTAAATTATTTTTGCGAGAGTTTAATCTTTTAAAGGTAAGTAGACTTACAATATTTTCCATAATACCTTAATTTACGTTAAATAAAAATTTAATTACTTATCAAATGAACCACGAGTGCTTATACCGTACCATTACATTTGTTTATTAATCGTTGAATCGTTATGGCGTCAAGTTTTTTATTCCACAATTGTATTTGAAAGGTTTAAAAGTACGTTGTTATAAGTAAAACAACATTATGAAATAATTTATATTTATATCAGAGACTTATCATCTCGACATGGTTTCGTCAACGTTCGCGTATAATATACTCGTTAAAGGTTTGTATTCGTTCGAAAAATATTTTTGCAATTTTTCTTACCGACAGTAATGTATCATAGACAGTGAGTAGTAAATAACTTGGTCGTCGATATAATAAACTCCGTTGGTGTACTCTTAAATTTACCAGAAAATTGTCGGAGTTATTTTCTTCATTTACATTCCTTGTACTTTTTTTTTGTAAACGTAAAATAGAATTTATTTTTTGTCACCTAAAATATTTATGGGTCTTTATTTTTAATAATTTCTTTTCCTCAAATCAAATTGCTTAATGCACAAACCAAAATGTAATTAAAATGTAATCCTAATACAAGCGCCAAAAGAAGCAAATTCTTTTTTTCATCTGAAAAATTTGCTGTCGACGGATAGATATTTATAAAGAACGATAAGAAAGATTTAAGGGCCAAAAGTGCTCGAACGAGAACCTTAATTTGATTTTAGAAAGACGAAATTCTTGGAAGAATTTCCATCGTAATACCAACAAATAGCCAATTACCAGCGAATAATGGCTCAGCCCTCGTAATTGAGACACTCGAGCAAAGCTGTCTCTCCCTGCTGTTCTATTTCCCCGATCGCGACGAGGATGCGCAAACAGTAAACAATGCGAGCGAAGCTCCCGCGATCAGCGTAACTGTAAAAAAATGGCAGACCTTGGAACAGAATGGAGACAATAACTTTGCTGAACTCGGGGAGTGAGATGGAAAGAGGAGTGTGCTTGGTGCACTCAAATCCGCTACGCTCTCTCTCTCTCTCTCTCTCTCTCTCACTCACTCACGCGTAGCTCTACTTTACCGTTAGACCACGAAGTTAACGTAGCGTTAGTTTACACTGCAAGCGTTAAAACTCAAGGTTGTCCGTTGCTGTCCTCGTAGATGGCTGTGCATTCACGCGACGAGGGGTGAGCACACATAATTCTCCTTAGAGCCTCGCCTGGTTCTTGTTATTTTTTTGATACCGGCATCTAAGCTTTAAGGAATCGACGTTTGTAACATTTTTCTGGGTATTTCAGATATTTAGTAGAAATCGAACTAATTAAATAAAGTATCTGCTTCATTCGTGGAAGATATGAATTTATATTCAATCAGTAGCACTGATTCTTTTAGTGGGGTAAAAAGTAAAAAGATTTCTATGGGTTACGGGTAGTTTGCAATTTAAATTAGAAAAGTATATATACTATTATTAACATTTAGCGATGTAATAATAATCGATATTATTAATTTTAATCAACTTAATTAGCGTAATAATTTCATCGATAGACCTTTTACTCAAATAGGTTTTTGAAAAGTTTTCTCAATCGTTTTTTGAAAAATAATGATCGAGTGTTACGCGTAACTGCCGTAGTTTAAGAATTTATTTTCCGTTTTATTTCTCACTCTTCGATTTACTCGGTAGCATTTCTTGTTCATCCGAGCCTACCGAAATTACTTGGTTAATTCACAAGTGTAAGAATACGTAACCACTTCCGATAATGTTCTCACCTTGTTATTACTAAAAAGCAAACGTAAAGAAGAAAGGCAGGTGTATTGCTTTATCGTTCTGATGACTCACGACGACAATGTGAAATTGGCTACCCTTGGTGCTGTTTAATACCAAGTAAACAATTTTTCCATTTCACCCAAATACAAATATAAAATTAGACAATTAATAGATGTTAATAGGCGTCCATCGAGTCTACCTAGTTTGATAAATGCACACATATGCTGTATCTATCCACGAAAGATTTATCACTTTTAGACCAGAGGAATATACTTGCTTAATATTATAAATCTTCGAACTCTCAAAATGTCACATCAGTCTTATTGCACCTATGTATTACATTAGAAATTATAGCTTTCGAAAAGGTGAATTTATGCTTATAACTTTACAAAATAATTTACTACTCTATTGTTCACAGATTTTAATGCAAATGTTAATACTTTATTCCATACATTCGCTCTCAAAGGTATTTTAATTTTGAATAAATAAATAAGCGAGCGTATGGCTTGTATGTAGGTCAAATGATTTCGATAAACATTCGACATAAATATCACGTGCTACATAAACGCTACGGTGAAGTATCGTAATTTTATTGGTTATGCTCAATCAGCTGATATTGCTGGCTTACCATTTGCACTTTGTATTCTGTGGATAAAGTTCGTTCTTCGATGACTTATATATCATGATTCTAGAAAACATAATTTATAGTAATATGCTTCATAGCGTAGATAATTCCTACTTTGAAAAGCTTGCGAAATATCTCGCGGCGCTAGATGTTACAAAATATTATATCACAATCTGTTCAACAAACTAGGTAACAACCGTAGAACGTGGAAGAAAAATTCCATACCCTCGAACACAAGATCTATCAAAAGTTTAAGGCCAGATTTGTTGAAATTTTACAATTAATACGATTTCAAAAGTTCTACGTCTAATATGCCGTTCTTTGTATCCTTAAAATAACAGGGAAAACGATCACATATTATTTTTAAATCGCTAATCAGTACATAACTAAATGTGTAGTACTGACTTTTACGGAATCCAATTGAAAAGTATTTATGCGATATCTTACGGCCCAAGTGGGAAAAATATTTTTCCCACTTGATCTTCAAAGTGAAAAATAAATTATTCCTTGAGCGTTGGCTTTTCCAGGATTCGCCAACTCATTTTATGGGTACAATATTTTTATTAAAAGTATCGAATTAAAGCCAGAGTGCATTGTTATAATATCAACAATTACGAGTTGCGTCCGTTGAAATAGAAGTTTCATTATTATCGGGGGAAAAACGGGGATCCAGCATCTAACGATGCAAGGATAGATAACTATCGAGTTTTTCATCTCAATAAGAAAGCGGCTTACGTTTAAAATAGTATCGGAGCTACGGTGGAAAATAGTAATAGAATGACGGATAGCTTCCGATCGATATCGCTTTAAATTATTCCTTATGAATAGTTACGCAAAGAAATCCCAAATGTGAAAGTATTGATAATACGGAGAGAGAAACACATATTTATTACTCGCTCGACTATTATTTCATAATGTATTTTATTAATAAGAAGAGCATATAACGAAAATTTATCAGTTACAAATGACTGTCTACTAAGCAGTATATGTTTCGTAAAACACCATTTGAATTGCCTCGTTAGATTCGAGTACAAAGTTTCTCACGTCCAATGGTAAATCGTTGTATTTCGCAGTTTCGCACAATAATCGTTGTATTTCGCAGTTTCGCACAATAATTGTTGTCAGGGGGGGTTGAATCGTCAGCTGAACGCATATTCGAATGATACCAAGAGCAGGACTGTAAAAACACGTTGTAAAAACGCTCGCGTTCCTACCATTTTTCCCAACAGCGGTCATAATTATTATTTACTCTAGATTATTCGAACATATTCCAGATAACATGCACATTTTCACTCGCGGTATTATCTCGAGCGATTGATACGCGATTCGAAAGAATCTAATTCGAGTTGTTGCTGCTGTATCGCTCGACGCCAGAGTTCGCTTCAGTCGAATAAGCTTTCATCCGAGCAAACACTTCGCTAAATCACCAAGCGAATGCTAAGGTAAAGTGTTAATAATGTGCGTGTCGCTTGTGCCAATGGATTTAAATACCAGGAAGTCGCGTAACGACCAGCATTGCGCTCCGATGGCGTCGCAAGGCTCATTACCTCCAGTCAGGCTCACGCGCTGCTCCTCTAATTCCTAGCTCACGAAGATCGACGTCCATGAATTCTCGGATAACCCGAGCTAACCGAGACACCTGCGCCTTTCAGAAAAGCTGCTTCGATTGTCCGTCGGAGTTCCTCTACCGAACCGCGGGTGCGGCGGATAATCGAAAGTGCGCGCGTATTTGCGCCGAGAGACGCTACGTGCACGTCGACCTTTGCGTCCCTGTTTCCCGGGAGATTATCCCAGTATCCCAGGTCGGCTTTCTTTATTATGGCCTTTCTTTATTGCGCGCCTGGAATCTTGCATTGCTCGAGGACCTCGGCTTATTCTTCAAGACGTCGCAACAATTGTCGCCGCACCGAGATATAAAAGGCGAACGTAGCGTACGATGCACGGGGGAAACGCGGTTAGCAAAAGCTGGAGTTATAAAATTCGGCACGCGAGTTTCTGCCAAGTCGTAAAGCGACGGTACGCCCTAAGTGTACTAGTACCCGCGCAAGTACCATAGATTTTCATCGGTTGTTCTTGCGTCGACGACGCAATTTCCCTTTACTTTTACTTTCGATGAAACGCGTGTTCTATTCATGTTCTTATCATCGTGCGACAGGAACCATCCTTCGTAACATATTTCGATGTTAAAGTTTTATTAGTATTTTGCATCTGGCATTTAAGTCACGACACGGGATACGGTATTGTATTTTCTCCCATTTGTCGCGGGCATTGAAGTTGCGCGTCAAATCGAAACTTGAACTGCGTCTTTCTCCAGTGACAAATTTATACCAAATTTATACCAAATTTATACCAAATTTACACCAAATTTATACCAAATTTATACCAAATTTATACCAAATTTATACCAAATTTATACTTTCTATAAGAATAACGTCGATTAAGTAGGTAGCCGGTCGTTTTCACCTGCCCAAACGCGCACGGTATTTCGATCGGAAGAGAACGAACGAAAGAGAATTTGGAAATCCTAAAAATAACGAACCTCCAGGACCTTCCGCACTCACCGACGAGGTCTCGAATTTACCATCGCACCCAGGCTTCCAAGCAGATGCTAACGTCGTTAAATTTGCAAAGCGCCACTATCAGGACTAGGAGTTACCGAACGCAAGAAAAGAAAAGACGAGCACAATCGGAATCTCGAGCGGCATTCCCGTACAATGGCGTGGACTTCCGCGAGTCGGACGGGCAATTCGTAACTAGACGCGTGAGAGAGAGAGAGAGAGGAGGAGGAGGAGGAGGAGGAGGAGGAGGAGGAGGAGGAGGAGGAGTTTCATCGTTTGCACCGTAAGAGCCGTTCTCGCTCTCGACGTGCACAAAGCGATATCGCGGTTCCCGTCGCGCTCCGGTGGCCTGAGATTTTTTGGCCTCCCGGCGAAGCGAGCCTTAGTCGTTGGATCGCGCTCGTGAGCCCCCATGGGTTCGATTCGCCGTTTGCTCGGGGTGACCTTGCGCTTTTCTCCCGTCGAGTGTCGGCTGCAGTGGTAGCTGCAATCGGTGCGGACTTTGGAAATGGAAATGCACGAAAGCGGAAGTGGCGGTTGCGAGGACGGAAAACCTGTAACCTTCGAGTGTGAGTCGCTGCGTTTGAAAATCGCCGAGTGGATAATTTTTTTAGTTCACTATCGATCGCTATCGATCGCTATCGGTAGTCCTTTGATCAAGATTCCGACGATACGATTCATCATAACTAAACGAATGCGATTGTTCCGCTTGCACAAGCGTCGCGAACGTGGTGGAAACCCCACCAAGTACTTACTGGTTTTCCTTTGATTAATCGCGATCCTCGTTTCTATCGTTCGACTTGGATTCTATTTGCGCGCGAGTCGACTTACGGAAAGAATTTCGATGAGTTATTAAATCGTAAATAAGCGCGGATATGCTGCACGTGTACGCAGCCTGCAGTTAAAACCAGATGATGGGCTTGGATTAAGTGGAGTAGACAGTTTGGTATCATCGGAGAAACAATTTTGATGCACCGTTATGCATTTATTAATACAAACTGAAATAGAGAATGACGCTACCGACGAGAACGAGCACTACTGAGCTTTATACGGAGTAACCTACTTTTCGCCAAGTACTTCTTGCGCTAACGCAAAATGTCTGCAAAATCCCAAGGATCGACGTACTACGAGTTAAATTAATTAAGGCCAGAGAAGCAACGTCGTTCGCCTCGCGTCGTCGAGTAAAGCGTGTACGAGAGCGTGGATTAATCCTGGTCGGATTCATTTTTAAAAGGAACTTTTTGAGTCGCGAAACTAGTGTCGCTCTCGGGGGAGCGTTTGAAGTTCCGTTGGGACGAGCGAAGTTCGCGCGTGTGTGCTGTGCAGACGCGTTCGTTCTCGGCGAGAAAAGGATCCCCCAGCCGCGACTGATTTGGGAGGATCGTCAGGGGGCAGGGCAAGAGGATAACCGAGCGTCCTTAGGATAAAGTCGGGGAAGAAGAACAGGAGCGACGTCTTGGGTCGCGACGTTACCATCATCCGCGCGGATAATCGTGGACATCGTGGATAATCCTTCATTTCGAGGATGTTCCGACGCACTTTGTAATTACGCGAGCCGGACACGGACTCGACCAGTGAGTTATGCGTCTACGTACGCAGGTGCGACGGGCGAAAAGGACTCTAATGAACGCGGTGGTGGTGCGGCCTGATTTTATGGGAACTAGATTGCGGCTCGACGTCCAGGGACTTCGAGCGCGCTCCTAGGAATGTCAGGAAGCTTATTATTTCGCGCAGAAATGTTTGCGCCGTCTGCATTTTTCTTCTCTCCGCTTGTCTACCTCGCGATGCCGAAAGTTAATCGAGTTTATCGGGCAATAATTCGTTGGACAGGTGAAACGAGGAATTAGCGAGTCAGCGTCGGGGGATGCAAACTTGTTTGCTGTTGGTTTTAGGGGTTTTCTTCCGTGATGCGCTTGGGAATGCAGTTTTTGTCTCGTTAACCACGCGTATTTTATGCGCTCGACTCGTACTCGTAATTTTCATTCTCATCCGAACTTCTTACTATTTTATTTCAATTTGATTACTTCGGTTTTAGAACCAACTGCGCCGTAACAGCTACAACTCTTTCAAAAGGACGGTAACGTACGGTTTGCGATGACGAGTGGGGGGAACCCCGACACGTTTTCTAATGAGCTTCTGCAATCTTGCATAATCTTAAAAGATAAAAAAGAACTCACCCTCGAAAAGAAAAAAACCACACTCGCGTCGAGGGCACTGGGCAGAAGAGCAGATGTCGAACATCGCGGGAGTTGGCGAGGACAGCGATAGCCGCCGATAAAGGGATTTTAGCGGAGAATTTAGCGTGGAAATGCGCGAGGAAGGGGTCGACAAAACCGAGGCAAAGTTCGCGAGTGCAGCGCACCGCGCGGAATGTCCTCGGAGCAGCGTCGTCACGTAGACGCTCCCTAAGAAAGGGTACGCGAGCGCGTTTGCGTCGAGCCTCCGGGAGGCAGCGGATCGCCTCCCCTTCCTCGATTTCCGAGACCCGACCACCCACGAGCTCGCGAGTCCCGTGCTTGGACGCCGCTGCCCTCCTCCTCCTCCTCCTCCTCCTCCTCCTCCTCCTCCTCCTCCACATCCTCCTCCTCATCCTCCTACTCCTCCTCCTCCTCCACATCCTCCACATCCTCCTCCTCATCCCGCTCCGCACGTCGAGGAGTCCCAACCGCCGAGGTCCTCGAGAGCTGCTTTGCCTCGCGAGCGTTAACGGCTAAGTAGACCCGATGGCGATTGACGTCACGGCTCGGTAACTTAGGTTCCTGATGCTCGTGCGTCCAGGGATTCGCTGCCGCTGCCACAAGGTCTGCACAGTTTTTCGGAATCGACTCCTCCGGGAGCGTGGCAAAGGCTTTCAAACGAATTCGATCCGTTATAAACATTCGGTTTCCTTACCAGCGTCTACGATAAACCTTTGCATAGCTTTACGTAATAGAGTCTGTATGGTGTACGTAATACAAATAATTCTTTAAACGTTTTAATGCGAGTTTTTGTCGAAATAAAAAATTACCGGTAATTTTCCTCTTGGACCGAGGAAATTCTTTTATTTTTTTTGATATTCCTATTATAACGAAGTATATTCAAATGCGTATATTATATAAGATGCGTTGTATATTTAAATCCATGGTGCATGTGCGATTCGCTCGGAGTAGAAACTCGGTTCGCTCGGAACGAACGACGCTGAAGTAACGTTGAAAGTTTGAAGTGAATTTTTGTGGTTTTATAAGGAACGAAACACCAATAACGATTATTCGATCGAATGATTAACCGCGGCTAACAAGTATTCGATGTATTCTTTGCAATATTTTATTTGTACTTACGAAGCGTCTGCTATTTGCGATAATTAACGTCGCAAATTACTTTAATAATGCGAATGAATATTCGCATTCCAAGAAAAAGATAATCTTTGTTTTTATTTTTGCACATTGAATAAAAGATAGGAAAAGAAGGTTAAAGGTAGTTTTATTCAAGAGCGTTGTCGTAATTTTTGAAATTGGTACTTGTAGTAGTTATGTGGTGATACATTCGTTGTTTTTCTTTGAATACATTGCGATATACGTATTAAAAAAGAAAATGTGATTCATCGATGATCACTGGGTACTCGTGCACAATGAGATTTGTGTTTCTTTGC
The DNA here is from genome assembly GCA_018907045.1 of Wiebesia pumilae. Classification (NCBI taxonomy): domain Eukaryota; kingdom Metazoa; phylum Arthropoda; class Insecta; order Hymenoptera; family Agaonidae; genus Wiebesia; species Wiebesia pumilae. The sequence continues at coordinate 8,497,062 of JACCHZ010000127.1, forward strand.
AATTTTAAGTTTACTTATATGTGACTTGAATAATTTGCATTAATGCTTGATTAAACGTAAATTTGTAATCTTTTAATTTTGTTTTCCAGGTAAGCTTTTCTGGACGACTGGATTAAATTTCGTTACAATTGCAATTGCGAATGTTGATGTAGAGATACGGCTTCTCGTACATTCAAAGCATTTTCCACAAGTTGATTCAAGTTTCAAGGTTTTCATTCGGAACTACGCATCCCGTGATCCTGGATAACTTGGCTTCAGCTCCAACAAGTAATATCATGTACGTTCAAAACCGTTTAAAATCTGATTTAACGTAATACGTAATATCGGGTGCAAGTAAGAGCTCGAGTAACCGCAATTGCGCTCATATTTATTAATCTCCGATAAATCAAAGTGTAAACAAGGGGCAGTAATTCTTCGTTGGGACTTGGAGATAAGACGCAAAAACGGTACGAATAAGGGGTGATGGGATGGAAAGTGGCCGCTCGCGTGCTTAATATGCGAGCCCCGGAGATTCGCGCGGCGGGACACGCGTGCGCTAGTGCGCACGCGCGCACGCGCGCACGCCAGATTGAGCCGTAGGAGTTCGAGGATAGCGTGGGCTCTCGAATGCGTGCGCGCGTGCGCAACAGGCGAACGATCGCTTCCTTGGTGCGTCGTTGGTCACGCGCTCCTCGCGAGTCCGCGTATCAACATCGTTCCCGTATGACGCCGACATTACGTGTTCTCCCTTTTTATACGTCACAGCTCTGACGAGCGCACCGTTGTTACTCCATTTCCTTGGGCCTGGCAGCGTTCTGGACTTTTCATACGCGAAATAGATTACTTCTTCTTCTCCTTTCGGAAAGACAGCTGACTTACTTCCCGTGGACACTTAACTTTCTTCTTGGAGAACATTGCCGAATAAACTCGGAGGGGAACTTTTTCGTTACGCGCGACACTGTTTCCTTGTTACTTACTTATAAAATTGGTTATTTTTCAAATGGTTACGTTCGCGTAGATACGCGTAGATACGCGTATTTGATAATAAAGCCTTATTATCGATAATTTTTATTAAATATTACAAGTATGTTGTTGCGAGATCATCTAAATCGAAATCGTAATCTTTGACCAAGGAAAGATTGGCACTCCAACGAGCGTATACTGTACCTTCGGTTGAATCGTCGTGATAAGTTCTTCTGTTACGCCAAAGAATGTAAATTTATACACTTGAACGTCACATAAATAAAATTTGCAACAGTATAAATTGCACATGAATAAATTGCTCGCATTTTGAAACGTATTTACGACGCTTATGCGATAGATTTTGAAAGCATTTTCTTAACAGCGATTGATTTATAATCTCATTACAGATGAACATCGTAGACGATAAATGTCGAAAGAAATCGACAGTTAAACGTGTCACACATGACAGTTACACGATCGGTAATTAGTAAAAAATCGATATGGTAAAAACGCGCATCACTGCTGATGCTATTCTTCTTGCGAGAATAATTGCGATAAATGAAAAAACTTATCGCTGCCCCACGGCTAATGAAGAAATGTACCGACCGTTACCGTTTAACGCAACTGTGAAACGCTAAGTCCATGCGGTAACTCTCACTCTTGACAATTTTCAGACAACCTTCCGGTTTACGATACGCCGGCGGAATATTTGGAATTCACTTTTTCTACGATTCACCCTCGAGATAGAATGTGGCGCATACCGTTCTATCTCACGGTCTTATCGAGCGCAGCATCCACGAAGGCGATCGACCCATCGCTCGCCGCAAAATGTGGGCGACGACAAAAACGATGGCACGTAGATTCGGCGAGAGCGTGTAATTTGTCGCGCATACGACGGTACTACGAGTTGCCGTAGGCAAATCACTCGCTCGCGGTAATGACAAAGCGCAATCCGATTAGAATGAAATACGACGGGAGGAGTCGTACGCGAGCGTCGTGCGATCGCGGAAAGCCGCGGCGACAAGGACGAGCACAAAAGGAACGAACGCGAGGGCGATGCCGATCTTCTCCACGACAACCAGCCTGATTTATCTTCCGAGCTCTTACTTTCCCTCGGCCTTTCCACGAGAAACGAGAAACGAGACTGCGTTGTATCGCCACGTTTTGATAAGCCGCGCGAGAAGCTGTCATTGAGTGGTAAGAAAGAAACCGATAAGTTTAGCTTGGCGTCTTTTTGAAATCAGTTTAGAATTAAGAAGAATTTCTGGTTGAACGGATTACGGAAATAGCTGATTTAGGGGCTTCTTTTTCAATGGCTTGCTCTGGGTAATAAACCCGTGTTTTACATTTGTTTTGACAGATTTCAAGGGGCATGGGATGTCGTTGTTGTTTTTAGCTTTTAAAAGAAATTTTAGCTAAGCCCGAATCGAACGGCTTAGTTTATATCAAATAACCCAAATAACCTAAAAAGCACATGAATTTCGTAATATAAATGACGAACATTAACGATTAGCCAAAGTCATCATAAATAGAAGTTATGAATTAATGATTTTTCTTGTCCAGGAGCTTCGATTAAAATCAATTCCGAAGGAGTTTTTGGATTCGGTTGATGCTAACAGTTTTGAGGAAATGTGTAAAAATGTTCAACTTAATTAAATGCGTACATTTGTCGTGGTCAAGCGAATGCATCCAAGCCATTGAAAAATAACGGAAGAGCAGAACCAAAGAAGAAAAGTACGTTTTTCTCTTAATATTTCCACGAGCAAAGGTTCACGAGCTGTCGATTGCTTGACACGACAAACTCTCAAATAACATCTATACTTACTATGATATTCATTTTATATTTTGCAAAAATCTGCTAAATTTCTTTCCACTATGTTTTATTTACCGCTTCAATATCACAAAGTTGTGGTACGTGCATTCGTTTAGAGCACAACATTTGCACAACGGGTTTTTGACCGAACGAGAGAGACCTATAACCATAAAATTTGTCGGCGACATTTAATTTACCAACTTTCTATATGTAAAAAGAGTTCGCTTACAATTACGTTGAGCATTGTAAAGTCGTGAAAGAGCTTTTATACGTCAATTCTTCGGTTTATCGGTGGCAAATGAAAGTAGAAAGTACTACGAAGTTTAATTGAAAAATTCGAAAAAGTCGAGTACTCGATGTTTTTAAACGTCGTTGCGTTGGAAAACTAATGGAAAATTTCGTGATTCTGACAATAATGTCAGAATCGTTGAACGTACGTTTTCGTTTGTAATGCATATCTAGAGACAAAGCACACGCGTACCGCCATAAAGCGCCGTGAATACGTGTTAGTCGAGAGCGATGTTCTTACTTACCGTTATTACTAGGTAGTTGGCTTAATTAGCCTCACACGGAGCGTTAACTTAGTGTAGCGATAATCCGGTATTTCGAGCACACGTTTCCTATCTCGTGAAGCAACTTTAAATTCTGATGATGCACCCGCGTGCTTTTTAACTTTTACCCCAAACTCCGCGACTCGTTAGACTTCTTGTCGACTTTTAGATTCGTTGTTTACAAAGTTATTCGCGAGACCAATGTTCTAGATTAAATTATTGCGAATTTTTTCGTTGATTTACCAATTAAGCAAATAAACCGACGTTCTCCCTTTAGGCTCTTTTGTTTGCACTTGAATCGGCGCTTTGTCTTACGTATTTACAAGAAATTTACAAGAAATAATTAGCTCAAGATCCCCGGTGAAAGAAAGCTAATTTAATTTACAAAGTACGCGAACGTGGAAAAGCACGCGCGCAGAAACTGCTTCCGCAAAGTAACGAATCCGGAGAAAAAGCGGAAAAGACCAACAGGAGGAAGAATTCTCTGTTGCGCTATACGGGTAAATCAAAGTTGCCTCCCCCCTGCGCCCCGGAAGTGCCGATTTCGTGCTCGTGCTCAAGATGCCGCGGGACAGATGCGCGCGTCGAAGCACAGCCGAGGGTCGATCGATAAGTTGTATCGACCCGCGAGATCGAGACGGACAAATTGACGCTCACCGACAGCTCGAAACTACATTCGAGGAGAAATTCCTCCGATCTCCGCCCGAGTGACAATCGGCTTGCGGAATGTTTACCTTTTTCGCGTGTTCCTCCTTTCATTGAATCGTCGTTCGCGCTCTGAAGAGAAAGAGGCTTAGAGACAGGCTTAGGCAGCGACAGACGGAGAGATTCTTATCTTACCGGAAGGTCCATTCGGTGTTAGTGTTGCCGTGCACCAGCTTATCTTGCAATTTTCGATCTTGATGGATCTATTTTATACGGCTGCCGATAAGTGAGTGATTGGGGCTTGCCAGAGACTCGGATAAATTTGGCCTTGACCGTGTCTATTTTAACGGCTTCCGTTAATTATCTTCGCAAGAATAGTGTCTATTTCGTGTGATAATTTCCAAGTTGAGGGCCCAGTCGCTTAGCTGTGAAAGCTGTTTCTGGTATTCTGTGCCTAAATTCAAGGAATAATAAAGGTTCTCAAGGATCTCTCTGCCTCGTTGGAGAAAGGAGGGCGAAACCGATGGTGTTGCGCGCGAACCTTCGACATCGCGAAAGTTCGCAAAGTTGAGGCTTTGCATTGACGAGAAGGAAAATACCGGGACCCGTGAAACCCGTAAAACCCGTAAATACGCACGCGAACGTAATTCAAAGGCTAATAAAGCAGGAAATCTTTCAATACGTTATTTTACATTGGCTTATTTATCTTGGCTTATTAAACAGTGACGAATGTAATCCCGGGTTATTAAGCGCTTGGGAAACGAGCAGTAAGTAGCGATGTAAAACGTGTTTCGTAAGATGATGCAGGAGAAAAACGTACGAATGTCCGTGGGCATCCACCCGGTGTGTACGAAATCGCGACCAAGTGGCCTTTTAATTAGCGATCGATCTCCTGCGTTCGTTCGCTCGATCGTCGACACCACCCGATGCTTTTGCAAATCAATTCTCTCGCGTCGAGCGCTTTGTTCACTCTTGATTTACAACGTTTTTTAATGAAAACTTTCAGGCTGCTTTTACGTGGTGTCGCATCGGAGTCGACCGGAACGAATCTACTTGTGTCGTTGTTCAATTTGAGTAACTTCCTTTTCGTGTCGACGCACGAGAGGCTCGGTTCCATCGGAAGAAACCTTGCATTTCGTACAATCTAATTAATGGGTAAAATGGCGAAAGGAACGTTGATACGGTAGAATATTCGATAGTTCGAAACTGTAGTAACTTACGCAACTTGAGATATAACGATCCTTTATACGTTGCATACGTATCCGTGTAGTTGTGGAGATTTTGAAAAGTGCGGGGTGATAGGTTGCAAGAAATTGCGTGTGGCGACTTTGACTTGGTGAGAGATAATTTTGTTTCCAGGACGTAATATTGAATGTCTTACAAGTCGAAAGCAAATTATCGCGGGAAACTTATATTTAGCGCGGTACTTTGCGTCAAAGCTTGCAGCTTGAATCTTAATGCGGGATATTATTTTCACACGCGAGATGTACCAGCCGACTTTGTTCGTTGAAAATTCGGGTTTAAAATTGAATCGAAAGCGAAAAGAATAACCCACGTTTGAGGTGATTATCTTGGATTCGTGTGAATTGAGAAACCGTGGGCAAAATGAGTGGCTACTGCTGCGCGTACGAAGTACGAATGATGAATCGGCCATTTTGCCGGATGATCGATGTTCGCGGGGAAAGGAAGTCGATGACATCTGAGCGTGACAAGCGCTGGTTAAAGCATCGAAAACCTTATGGGCAAAGTGCGCGTATCAATTGACCGAAATTAAAGTAAGTAAGTTCAACGGTGGAGTGTGAAAATGCGACATTGCCGGAGGAGGAATGGACATCTGGAGCTTTTACTTTCAGCCCAATTACGGAATGTTAAAGAAACTTAACCGTTAAACTGTCAAAAGGTTGGGCTTTAAAAATTACGCGATTATCGAGTTGTAAAGAACTGCCAACTACCAACTACCAACTACCAACTGCCAACGGGGTTTCACTCTCTTTTTCGCACGTTTTAACACTCGTGATTTAAGACTTTTTTCACCTCTTTTTCACTTTTCGCGGAGGTGCTTTTTAGCAAAAAGTAGGTTGAGCTGTTATCGAAGTTATTGGTTTTTTTTTTTTTTTTTTTTTTTTTTTTTTTTTTTTTTTTTTTTTTTTTTTTTTTTTTTTTTTACGGCCGAAGAAATTCTTAGGAACTGCACGAACGCTACCGGCCCCGTAGTAAAATTTAAAATTGTGTGCGAAATGTTCGATTCGATGGATGATGAAAGTTTAAGGCGTTACCGACTTCGATCGCACTCGATGATATCTTTTTCAATAACTGCTGAGCGATGTTACGAGACACGACGTTTTTCCTTTTTAAACCAACTTTTAATTTCTTTAAAGCAATTTAAATTGAAAATACAACTTTTATTCTCGTTTGCGTAGGTCGCTCGCGCAACTTTCTCCGTGAAATGGAATGACTGATTTTTAAAATGACTTTTGATACGTAATCGTTATGCCGCTTCATAAGTTATTTTCTTTCACCGATAATTATCTCGGAATTTGATCTAAATCCATAATATACATCGATAATTTAAAATGTAAAAAAGTTGTGTCCGCTGGCGCGTATCATTAAATGTAATCATATCCATTGGGTATCTAAAAATAGGTGTACGTTCATTTATAATCAAGTACGTTAATGGAAGATCGTATCGTAATATAAAAAATCGTCTATGAATTTTGTCTCCAGCTCATTACAAATTGCACCAAACGACCATACGTAATTCATGCACAATAACAAATAATTTTATTGTCTCCGGAGAAGCGGAATAATGAAAGTCTCGCGGTAATAAATTGTCGAAAAGTTTGAGGAATTTATTTAAAATGTGAAAATTTCGTTTGGTATAAATCGTTAAAGTCGCTACTTACGCCTTTACCTGTGCTATTATTGCTTGTGCTGTTGCTTCTACGTACAAGCCAATTGTATTACCGATTTCTCAACGGCCAAAGAAACGAATATAACCGAAGCCAAACTATCGTAAAATTTAAATATTTAGTCAGAATTATATTTAACTTCGCTCCATCGTGCTTTATTTCTTCGACTTTTATATATGCACATCGGTCATAAATGTGCACATTTACATTTTAATGCACCAGGTGCCTTCGTAATAAGTTACAAATAAAAATCAGAATACGAATTAAGGGCAAATCAGTTTAACCTCGTAAATTTTAAAAATGCCCGATATTATTGAGCGAACTGTACAAGTACTTAAAGAATAAAAATGCTATATCTGTATATAAAATATAAGTGCGATATTAACTCGGGTAATACTTGTTAATTTTTTCCGATATTCGTAAGTACCCTGTAATGCGTGTGTTTAAGAATATTGAATAATTTAAATTCCTTGACGTAACAGGAAGGTTCGGTTAATGGCACAAAAAATTCCCTTTGTAAAAATTTACAAAGCCAAACCATCTTATGCTCGTAATATTTATGTCTTCATTATCTTTTTCAAGGATTATAATATTCATATTTAACTCTTCCTTCGCAATTTAATAATATCATTTCGTGTTTCTACTTTAATAACGCATTTATAACTTTACCTTTTTCATCTTTACCTTACATTGTATCCTTATAAAGTTCTCGGAATCCCTTTCATTAATGCTATATGTTTAACCAATTTTTTAAGCTGTCGTTGCCATCCTCGTCACTGAGTTTTCAGTTTATTGAATTAAGTGCAGGCTATTGCGTCCGAGAATATTCCACTGATTTCGAAGATTACATCTGCGCCAAGACGCGATGGACTCGACGACGCGATTATACTTGCGCGATCGAGGAAGAAGCTACGCGTTGCACCAGCTTCCCTCCAAGGGAAAACGATACCCCCAAACCAAAGGGATCGGGGTGGTCGACAGGGCGATCGCGAGCAAGATCGGAGCCGAGGACAATTGCAATGGCCGACGATGCACTTGGTCTAATGGCGAGGAGCGCACGACTCGACGGACATCAAGTGCGCCGAGGTCACGTGCTCCACTTGCCCCTGAACTTACGACGTGGTTATCCTCGTGGCGAAAGAAGCTACCGGCCCACTTCTGTTGTCGCTTCTTCGAAATAATGCTTTTACGAGGCTCAGAGCTCCTGCTCGCAACTACCAAGTCGCAACTTAGATCCTTCGAGTTCTTGCTCTACTCCATTTGGCTCTACGCCATTTAACGAGGAGTTGCCGTTGTTGTCCGCTGTTTGCTCCGTGAAAGGTCGGACTTGATGATTCGATTTTTAGCTTTGTTGAGCTTTACACTTTGCGGATCTCCATTTCATTCCATTTGTCGATGTCTTTGAAATTTCTTTTTTAAATGATAAAAATACAACACCTAGAATGTACAAAGAAAGAACCTTTGGAAAAAGATGGACACGGTATTTTACGGTGCTAAAATTATTGTTTCCTTTTTTACAGGTCGGCACCCAAGGTATATTTGTATCATAAATATCTCTTTAAATTTAATATTCTTCGGTAATGCAAATGGTACTCAAAGATAACTGTTATTATTCGGTCTACGGGTTATGGTAATTTAGTTAAATGTATAATACTTCGACTTATACTCGTAATAAGTATTGTTACGTGTAATAGGTAACTCAATGAACAATTCGGGCCCAGAGAAAAATGCGACGTTACAGCTTGTAATGGATCTCGGAACTGGAGACAGTAAATACGCAATATGGGCAATGAAAAGTATTTGCTGCGGATGCAATACAGATTTCAGGTGAAAATATTCACTACGAGAAAGCTGTACAATGTACAAAAGAAGCGCGATTATATTTATTCACTCGAATTACCTTTATTCGAATCAGGTTTATAAAATCAGATGAAAAAAAGCAAAAAGAAAAAAAGAAAAAAAGAACCTCTCAAGTTGCTTTTTAATAAACACCATTTATTCGCTACTTACCGGGCGAAACTGTCCCAAGTGCACGTTTTATCTCATTTTCTTTCTTCGTGAAAAATTAAGCGAAACACTTTATCGTTGGCAAACCTCGTTCCTGTAACTTATTCCTCTTTTTATCCAATGTGAGCTGTCCTTCTTGACGTGACGGCGAATTTTAAAGATCTTGGCTTGAAACGGACGGAACGAGAACACTCATGACGCCTCGGGAGAATTGAATTCTTATGCCGTTACACGCGATTTGCACTTATGGAACTTTTTGAATACAATCGCATATTTATGTTTTGCCACGTGCGAAGCATCCGAATGCAGTCGCAATATTACCGCTGATCGTGGCTTTAAGTTTTCTTCATCGTTGATGAATGCGTTTTATTCGAAAAGAGCTCGTTACACATCGTAACGAACTTTTATTGGCACACCGACGTTCAGTACGTAAAAATCCATGTGCGTAACGCAACTGACAATTCATAGAAACTAGGCAATTTAATAGGAGAAAAGCTATTGAGCAGGTTAACAATCAAGTCTGCAGTGCTATCACATTTTAGTGTTTGCAGTCGAAAAAAATACGTTGAATCGAAGCTTCCGCAATTAAATAATTTACGCTATATTTTTAACGAGATATTTACGTAGTTGTGAGCAAAATGAATGAAAATGTCAACTATCGGATACGTTTATTCAAGTATATATTTATTCGCTATATCATAAATCAGTTTCATTTTCATTTTTTTATACAGAGAAACATTGTGAAACTGTCAAATCTGAGTACGTGCATAATGAGTATAGAAGAGCCTCCATGTATCTGCTTTTGAATTAATTAATACGATAATACTGTGCTTTATAGCATGTTAATTTTTAATTTTAAATTAATAGTTTTACAGACGCGCGCGCGCGCGCGCGTGTGTGTGAATATACGTATATTGATAGACAAGAGTTTTTATAAATTCAATAAAATTATCTAAGTATGTAATAAATTTCACTCCTCATTAATTTTAACGTAACTCCAATGGCATATGTACGGACATGTGTGGTATTTAATTAAAATATATTTTTTTTTTTGTACTGATAATCCACTAAATGTAATAATTATGAAATCCTAGATCTTACGTAGATTATGTGTAAAATATTTCGGTTCGATATTTCATAATTAGTGAAATATTAAAACTTGTTAAATATAAAATAATACGTATATTAGATAGAAAAGTTTTTAATAATATATTTTATATTTTTGAATACCAATAATAATGCTATTTTTATTCGTCCGTCTGACAAAGTTACAATGATTCGATATCTCTAATAAATTATAGATGTTATTACGTAAGAAACATTTTGGTATAAACGTTGACTTGATTGTATCTTAGATAAAGCGATATTTAAATATTTTCTACGATGACAGAGTTTCGATGAATTATTATTAATAATTAGTAAATTAATAATCGCAGGTGAAGCTAGTCGTTATTTCCAGGTACATACAGGATACCGAGTTCTTACACGAAACTATTATGCTACATAGAAATAGTTCTTATATTGATATAATATTTCTTACATCTGATGTCTATTATTTATCATCATTTCAATGATCAATGTTAATACAAAAGATCCGAAGGAATGTCATTAAATTTTTTTAGCACTCATTGTTAACCGATAATTCCAAACATTTCCTACGAACTAATTAGCTTATAGTCAAAGATAAACGAGAAAACTGTTCAACCTACGAACTTATAATAAATTATAATATTTATTGTACAACAGAGACATATAATTTTAGTCGAGGAATTATTCAAATGTCAAATAACGCAATATTTAAACTGTTGATAGAATGTGCTACTGGTTTTAATCTTTGCATCGGTTAATTCTAGCCTTCCTGTATTCCAATTTAACGTTTCTTTTATTTTACTATAATGCTACTGATTCGTAGACAAATGGTTAAATGATTCTCTTCGCATTAGTTGCTCGACAACTTTCTGACCTGTTTAATTCTATTTCCATACAGAATAACAGCAAACCCGTTTAATGTTATTTTCCATATAATTTTTCTCAAAAGAGAATATTTAACGTTGTCGAGGCGAATAACAAAACAAGTGCTGCTAAATTTAAACTTGAATCGATTGCGAAACATCTGTGTTGGAAAATTTGTTCTCACGACATCTAATTTCCCAAGTGCTATCGAACACTCTTTGACAGATCTTTCCAATTCCACCGTATATTCATTCGTCATTCTTCAGCTGTCCGGAGTGAAGTCTGTGTTCGTCTGTGTTCGTCTGCGTTCGTCTGCGTTCGCCTGCGTTCGTCTGCGTTCGCCTGCGTTCGTCTGCGTTCGTCTGCGAGGTAAACGAGCGTTGGCTTAGAGAGAGAGAGAGAGAGAGAGAGAGAGAGAGAGAGAGAGAGAGCAATCGCATCGAAATGCAATTTGTTACGATTTTCATTAAGTAGTGCTCTAGAACATCGTTCAAAGATGCACGAGCGAGTTTAGCTGTTGCATCTTTCGTATTCAGATGCATGAATCGTGGCGAAAGAAAGAGAAAAAGGGGACTAGAGAAGAAAACCTGTTTCCTTTTCTTATTCTTTATACCGGATGAAACATCCCGCGCGATGAACCAGTGATGAGGACACAACAATATGCATGTACGTGTGGCCCAACTAAATGTTAAGCTAAAGTATTCTCGTGACGATGAAAAAGTTTAATTAGTACGATTGTTAAGAGTAATAATGGTATCAAGGCTCAATGAACTCGTGTGACTAGTCACTATAGTCATAGAAGAATATGTAACTTAATTGTTTATTCTCCGACTAGAGTATTAAAAAGCGAAGGTAAGAGTTCGCAAGCGATGAAAATGTAGAAAAACATTATTAAATTGTACGGTGTATATCACTTATCGAATCGTAATTTAAGCAAACGTCATAAAACATAAGCGTATCGTAAAACCTAATGAAACGGCATTAGTAGCCTAACGTATGTTTGTAAAAACTACTTGTATGGAAGACAAGTTTCATTGCAATTAGTCGAAACACGCTCGCATGCGCAACGAAGAGATGAAAATTTGTATCGAGTTGCACTTACCAAATGACATAACTGATAAATAATCAAGGTACAAGCTTAGTCAGCGTACAACAGAGACTCATGACTATGAACGTATAGCAGGGAGGTGCGATTCTAGGTATTTCCTTATTCAAACATCCGAGCATTTCCTCGCTCCTCCGTAAGGAAGGCATAAGGAAAAGACCCCGAAGGAAAGAATTACCTTATCTAGGTCTTAACGCTCGTCACTCGGTTGCGCTGTTGCATCACATTGTGTGCAAAAAGCCGGAAGTACGAGTGCTAGTTCGTCCGAGTTGTAATTACTCTTTTTGCGAGGGAGCGCGAAGATTATACGGCCACACGTATGTTCTCGACCTGCACCTCGACTCCTCCCCTTGTATCTTCTTCTCCGTCGGTTTCACTTTCTTTTTATTGTCCATTTTGTGCGAAACATCAAAAGCTTGTCAGAACAATTAGCATTGCTGATACTCGAACGGATAATGTTCGCTGCAGGAAGAAGCGTCCCTGTGCAGTATGAAAAAAAATAAAATCATTTATTACAAACTGCTTACTTAAATGGAATATCTCTGTGTGGGTTGAAAAATAAAAATGGCTTTTTAAGAGGAAGGTTCAAATATATATTTGAAGGAGCACTTGAGTTATAAACGTTTATATTTTGAATAATTAATGCAGGACATTCGTTAAATGCCCCATAGTCTGCCTTTTGAAATATATATTTTTATATCGCAGTAACATGCTGTAAAGTTTGTGTGTTATGTGTCACTTACGTGACTGAATGAATAAAAAAATTACGATTTTTATGCTTCGGAAAAATGCAAACAAATTAAATCAGAAAAATGCGTAAAAGAAAAAAAGCGAGTTGAATTAATAAGCATTTTTGCATATATTGAGAATAAAAATGTCTCATCAGACGTTATATTTTAAAATAAATGCAGGTTTTTTCAATTAAAATATTTATTTAATTAAAAAGAGTATTAAAGTCTTATAGAGTTATAAAATATTATGGCATTATAACGTTCATATACTAACAAGCATTTTATACAAACAAAATAACAATTTTGATATAATAGAGATAAAGTCAAACGACTCATTATGTTCTGGTTTAATGATACCAAATAAGAAAGTAATATACAGGGCAACTATTAATTTTCTTTACAAAAACGATTCGTTTTTCACTGGCACAACATCGTCTCTCTTAATGTTACTTTTGTCTTTTTTTCACACATTCACGTAATGTACCGTAGGTGTTCAATCTTCTCCACTGCAACTCGCTTTACTATTCCTACGAGTTTCCTCGTTAGTTTCTCGCACGGCTCCCTCGTAACTCCCTTATCTTCATCTCCTTTTCTCTCTACCCATTATTCCATCCGTCCTCTCTCTCTCTCTCTCTCTCTCTCTCTCTCTCTATTATTTCCATCCTTCAACTTTGCGGTGCTCAGCCGTTCCTTTTCTCTAGGCTCCTTTTATTCTTCAGTCTCTGTTGGACATTAAGCAAATCCTACAAAAGCAAAAGTCTTGTCTATTTCTATATCGACTTATTATTTTATCTTAAGTTTTCCAGGGTAACGCGCGTTATTTAATGTCTATTGTTGTACAAATTAGACTCGAATGTGCTTGTTGCGGATCCCTATGAATCTCATTGCGTCTGTTTAGCGTAATGATTTTTTAACGAGGCTTTGCAAATACGAGCAAAGTGTGATTTTGCGCGTGTACGCAAACTCTTCTGTTCACTTTATTATTCAATTGCGCAGAGGAGGTCTTTTTCTAAACGATGGTCCTCTAAATTATTCTGTTCAATTGCCGCTACTTGATTCGATCGCTTTAATTTTTTTTTTTTTTTTTTTATTTTTTTTATTACTACATATTATCCGTTACGTAGATTCTTGAAAGTGACCAAAGTTGCGAATGAATTTAGTCAATGGAATAGCAACTACCGAAATGCCTTTAATAAATCAACATAAGGACTTTGATAAAGAACAATTACTTACACAACAAAGCTTTTGAAAAATATTCCATAAATTTTAGGGATGAAAATGAAGAAGAGCCTTTTCTTAAGGTCAATGATTTTAGGATACTATCGGTGTACACATCGGAGATCAAACTCTCGCAACACCAGTCGCAAACACTCGCGGTCTAGTCGAACGCGCGACTGCGCATTTCCACAATCGGAGCGATTAACATTTTTTAAACCAAGAGTCAATACCGGCTTTGCTCGCGGTATCCATGGAATCCATTGGCTCGCTAATAGAACAAATTAAAATTCCCGCGTGGCCCATAAATCTTACTGAGCCCCGTGTACTACGCGGTTGCGCTTCGGGCTCCTAAATCTCAATATTGTCGAAAAAACAAATTCACCCATAGTTTAAGAAAATTACTTTTCCCCTTGTAAAACTAGTTGCACGCTATAATTTATACTGGTTTCGCAGTCGCACGCGTCCTCTCTCTCTCTCTCTCTCTCTCTCACTCGCACTCTCACTCTCTCTGCTGGTCGGGAGCGATCGGGCAGACTCGAAAGCCGTGGTAGTGTACGTCGTAGGATCAGTGGACCGCGCGGACTTTATCCTTCTCCCTTTCTTTTTTCGCTTCGTCGGGGTGCGTGTCTCGCGTCCTACGCACTTTATCCGGACGACGGTGCGCTCGGCCCACACTCGTTCTCGCACTCCTGGGCAACGAGCGCGAACGGTCCCTCTTACGCTTTTCCCCCGCACGAAGACTGTCCTCGACGCGCGCCTTTCTCTCTTTGTTTTCCGCGATTTGAACGCAAGTTGCGCGTGTGTGCGCGAGCGATTTACGAGCTCGGACTCGTTTGCCAATGCACGCGAGAGGCCGATGATTAGCGAGGATAATAGGATTCGGCTCGCTGACTTTGGTCAAGATCGTCGACGGGGGGTTCGAGTTTTTCAACACGGGCACAATTACAATTTGTCGGAGCCACGAGCGCTTCAAATGCGTGTGGATATTATTTACAGTTGAAGAAACGGTGCACGACGCCATTGACATCGCTGAAAAAGAAAATTTCGAACGAGAGTTGTTTCGAACGATAGAGAGGAGGTTAGGAAGTATGAAATCGAGCGGACGTTTGAAAGGTTCATATATTACGTTCATATATTAAAAGAAAATTTGGCAGGTCGTTTAAAGCGAAGAAAAAGTCGCGAACGACAAAAATCCCTGTTTCTCGTTTCCTTCTTATAAAACCCAATAATGATTCAATTAAAAAAATGAAGATAAACTTCTCGACGTTCCCGCTTCTTTGATCGAATAAAAGAAATACCGTAGCTTTTCGATAAGCCGTCAGAATTCTTAAGAAAATACTTGAATTTATGGAGTTGGAAATGTTAAGAGACGTTATCTCGTAAAAATAAACGGCTGGCACTCGTCCATAACTTTGACGGGCGCTTGTTTCGCGCGCGCGCACGCGCACATAGTCCCATAAAATGGATAAGCACTCGCTCGTCGATCCGATAATGAAAATTTCGGCTGTCGCGAATACCAACGCGTCTCTTAATCATGTATTTAATCGACCTGCTTATTCGACGTACGCTCCGCGAGTCCTCGAGTTCTTCTCGTTCGAGCGATGGCAGGAGTCGCGAGAAATTAGCCCCGCCAGGTCGAGAGCTACAACCACGGCGAGAAACTACTGCTGGCCGACCAGGATTTATGGCTCGGCGCGATTATTGAATTCGATAAGTGTTGCCGCGACGCATTATTTATCGCGCCTCATTGTGCCCCAACGCTCGGCCCATTTACGGAGTCCGTCCGCAAAAGGCGCACGCGCTTACACCCGAGATACGTAATTTTCACCTATGCACTTTATAACGATCTAAAGCCTCCTAAGCGATAATAGGATGTTAAAGGCCGGGACCATTGAGGGCTCGAGGCGCTCTGGTTTCGCTGTTGCGTCATGGGACCACGAGCCTTGACAAATCGAGGACCATTAGACCCGCGAACCCGCGAACCCGCGAACCCGCGGGGAAAAGGAGGTTTCGTTAAATGTATTCGCGACACGTCGACCGCGAGTTATCTCGAACCATTCGATGCGAAGCGGATTCGAGAAAACCTTCCTCCTAGAGTACGGGTATGTCTCTATCGTAAACGAGTTTGCTTTAAAGTGCTTTTCGAAGAAGGTGTAACATTCAGAGGCCGTCGCTGGCGAGTCGTGAAGTTGTATTCGAAAAACTCGACTCGTACTCGCGGATAAATTTAGTTGACAAGGACGCGGCGAATAAAGGTTATTCCACGTGTTCTCTGCCAAAATACTTTTTTCTATGGCGTCTTTTACGGGAGAGATCGTCGTAAATGTTAATAGCACATTAAACAACATTCTGTAAAACAGAGTTTATTTTATATTGTACAGGACTATCTTTACGTCGATGCCATGAATGTTATACAGCAAGAATCCTGCTTCTTCCGTCGAAGCATCGCCAACAGCATCGTCTCCGAATGCTTTTTTCCAAAGTGCAACTACATTTTTCATCGCTCAATGACGTACATGATTTTCAAAATTTTGAATTCCGTAATGATTGAGTATTGTATTTTTTATTTAAATATATAGACGTGTCAACGTTTCCTTGCCTTGAAACGTTTGATTTATTACTCTTTTATCATAAACTTTTTGGTTATTTCATTCGTAAATGTTCTTCCTGGATTTCGGACGTTGACAAGCGTAAATGCTTTGACTTTTCTTCGTTGTCGTTGCAAGAGATGGTGATTGTCTAACAATTCGTTGATTGAGCAAACGAGTACCAAGATTTTAATAAAGTATATGCAACAAAATTTTCTGAAACAATTGTAGCATGTGTATAAAAGCAAAAGTGAATTCAATTAATCATCCGAATAATTGCCTTTGCTCCATTGAAACCGGCTACAAATCGTTTCATGATATTCAGGGGATTCTTTTATGCACAATTGGCCCTGAACTCTAGGTACTCCGTAGTTGATCTACGGAGGTTACATTTATTACATCGTTACGTGATAAAATTTATGGCAACATAATGGAGGGAGGATAAGCAATTATAAAAGCATTAAAAAAGCACTTTGATCATCAAGATACTAATTATTTAAGCAACTGATCTTATACAAATCATCGAAAACAAAGAGACTATGTACACAAAATGTGTCTCATGTACTCAAAACGGGTTTTAAATCTAAACGAATAAATCTTTTTAAAAAATATTGGCTTGATTTGGGAAAATTTGAACATTATGTATAGGGATTATTCCTCCATTTCGTATCCTTTACGCTACTTTCATACACATTTACTAATCGAAAAACAATAAAAAAGCAGAACATTGGGTTACGGTCTTGAAATCTATTCCAAAGAAAACTAAAACCGATTGATCAGCGGGAAAAATGACGGTTACTGGTCTCCAAGGCATCCTCAGTATAATAATTATGAAGTTTCTTAAAAAGGTTAAAACTAGGACTAGTCAATTTTTTGCGTTTCTTCTGAATCATTTAAAAGAGGAAATGAAGAATTAATGACTACATTTTACGAAATAAAAGATTTTCTCTTTAACAAATAGCAGATTATTTCAGTTTCATTTAATAAGGACAATAACGGTTCTGATTACATTGCGAATGTTATATGATAAATTTTCTTTTGACATAAGTTTACATCATAAAATTAACTCATATATAAAGAAGTACAACATTATTGTACTAAATGCATAAATTAAATTCCAATTTTTTCTGAAAAATTAAATTGAAAAAAAATAATGCGTGAAATTTATTATTCCACAAACTTCATACATCAAGACAATTATCTGTATAAATATATCAACACGAAAAAATTCATAAGACAAATCGACACCAAACATCGTCTTTGATATATTGCCAGGATGTATGTATAAACGCGTATAATACATTAAACGATGTAAAATTTAATACTTACAAAATGTAAAAGAACAGTGCAGAATTGGCCGTTGCATCATTTGGAATTCAAATGCTCTTGTGTGTGTATGTGTTTTATGACACGAAAGTGACATACTTTTGATAATAGAAATATCAAAATAATAATGCTATTCTTAATATTACATCGAGAAAATTACGTAATCGTGATCGTGTCGTGACACATTTTCTGTGACATGAGTTTGCGTCATAAAACTTACTTCGACTTAAAGAAGTTCAACATTATTGTACCAAATGCACATATTTAATTCAACATTTTTCTGAAAAATACAAAAGTTAGTATTTTTCAAAGACCTTCCATTAAAAATTATTAAATAATATATTATCTCGCGAAAGCCTTGAAGCACAAAAAGTGTCCTTTTCCAAATTCCGTTGGAAATCCAGTTGCGATATAAAAAACTTTTTATAATAATGTGACATTAACAAATATTTAAGTGAATGAATTTCGTTAATCACATCTTCCAACGTTTCCGTAATAACGATGAAAATAGATCGATTCGATTCCTCAAAATTCGCGAATTCGTCGGTTATTTTATGAGGTTATAATAGGAGTAGATATATAAATGTTACCGTATTGTTCGGAGTTGCACTGTTTTTGAACGACTTAAGTCGTCTATTATCGAAATTTATCTAGAATATTTCCGCTCTTCGTGTGCCACATTTAGGTTATAAAGCGTTTCGCAAAATGAAAAAGTCGTTGCGTCGATTCTTCGAAATGTTGTACAAAATTGTAGAGTCGAGGAGCCTCGACGAATGTGTGCGTCGGTGTGTAAGCCCTTTACGTATGGGTGCGTGAATACGTGTGCAGCCATCGAACGTTTGCTAGAAACTTCGTACCAAATTGTACCAAATTCTGCAGCCTCGTACATTCGTGTATTCGCTAATTTTCGAAAACATAAATGTTGCAACTGTTATTTGCCAAATCCGTATGGATTCGCTTGTGCATTTGTGGATAATATTTTTCAAAAAGCATTGAAGTCGGGAGCGAATGGGTATTCAGACAGATTTCGTGGAAATGCGAAGAAAAGCAAGTCGATTGTTGTTTGTTGCTTCGCGCAACAGACGAATCCCAACGGTTTTCTCGTCATTCGTTTCGAACAATCAGACTATTTTAGCCGATGCATTTTATATCACAGACTGTTACTTTATTAAAAACGAACTTCATTGTTCAATAACCTATTGAAGTATCCGAATACATTTTCGATATTTTTAGTGCGCGCACTCACACAGATGTATCGACTAATTCAAAGCAATAGCGATAGGTGGCTATTTTTAACTTCTGAAAAAGCGTCAAAATGTTTTATTTATAAAGTTGTCGGAGAAATCTCATAGTCACGATAAAAAGTTAATACAATTATCTCAATTAAGTATTTATTAATGTCAGATTTTTATGAAAACTTTCGTTTTAATAATGAATTTATGAATATTTCAGTTATCCGTTAAAGCAACTTTTAGATTATTTCTATTATCAAAAGTAAATTCGACTAATGTAGAGAAGATACGCTTGTAAAACGTTCGTGTCATAAAACATACGCACACACAAGAACATTTGAATTCCAAATGAATTCCAAATGATGCAACGGCCAATTCTTCACTGTTCTTTTATATTTTGTAAGTATTAAATTTTACATCGTTTAATGTATTATACGCGTATATATATACGTCCTGGCAATATATCAAAGACGATGTTTGGTGTCGATTTGTCTTATTAATTTTTTCGTGTTGATATTAATTTATACATTCATAAATAATAAAGTTATTTCTATCATGAATTGTTGATAATATACTGATTAGTATAGTAAATTAATAACTTTTTCCTCGTTATGAATTTTGGAAACTAATGAATTCCCTCTAAAGGTAACATTTAATGGAGAAATTCTAGGAAAATATAATGTTGAAATCTATTTCTTACTATTTATACAAGTGATTTAATGCGATATGTTTCATAACATTTTAAATAATTGTATTACGTGGCATGAATTATGCTAATGAGCTACGCATTTAGTTGATGAAATAAATAAAAGTGTTTGATAATTTGCATGGATTTTATTACGTTACAGGAAATCATGATTAAAGGATCGTTAGAAAAAAGGGCCAAAATGTCTGTCTATCGACGCTCGGATAAAATTCTAACAAAAAGTGCTCGACCAATTAGGAAAAAATAATTGAATAAAAGGGTTCGAAAGTGACGCATAGGTAATGACACCTAATGATGTCTGCAATTAGTGTATTCTGCATTTTAATAATGGACCTTTTCCTGCTGATTCAACGAAGAGGTTTTTTGCGAAGGTTAATATTTTAAGTACCCAGTACACGTAATATTTTAAACTTGATATAGATGAAGTTGTAATAAAGCAAGAGAATAGATATAAGTTTTAAAAAACTACATCCATTCAAATACTTAATTTTTAATAATTTTGGCTATAATTAGTTAGATTTATGGTTTTGATAAATTTCGAATTTTATTGCAATCCAGTGATGCAGATTTGAGAATCATGATTAAAAATACCTTAACTTATAATATTGTTTGGAAAATTTACCGCTAGTTTTTTTTTACGTATACCAATAATACGTTTTTAGACTGCATTGTTTATGATTTTAAATATGTAAAAATGCTAAAAACTTTGAATTTTTATTTTGAAATAGTGTGTTGAACCGTAGACACAAATTATTATTTTCGAATTTTCAGGTATTTCAGGAATAATTTTAACAGTTAATTTAGTGTAATTTCATTAAATTTTCAATACAATTTCAACAGTAATAAAATTTTAAAAACAAATTATAACGAATAATTTCACTACTTTATAGTCATTCCAGGTGAGAAGATGAATAACTGCCGCATTTGTATAGAACAGCATATATTTTTCAAACATAAATATAAATTCTAGATATAAAATGAATTTTATTAGTATTGTACATACAGATGCACTGATAGGTCAGCTACATTTTATCAGTGAGATATGTCGTTATTATTGATAACAATATTGGAGAAACCATAAATAAGGTGTGTTTTTCTAAAAACATAAAATAATGTAACAAGTATTTTATTACATATGTACGAGTTTACTTTTTAATGTTCATGAATAAAAAATATTTATCAGGAGGAATGAATTACTTTGTTAATATTTTATATTTTAATATGTTTTGAATTCATGTAAAAATTAAGATATGAAACGTGATATAAAAATTGCAGGGAAGGATGTATTAAAATTAATTGAACGTCCTAGATTATGAATTGTAAAAAATGATCAAATTTATTCATTATCGCTACATAATCTTTGGTTTGCTGCTTTGTTTGCTATAGTTTTTTTGTGTCCTACGATACAAGGACGATACGAAATGAAAGCAAACGATAGAATCTTTTCGTGGAATTTACAAATACATTTTAATATTTAAAATTTTTAGAGACTCAATTTTAAGCAATTGAAGATCAAGATTCAGAATTTAAGATCTATACATTGAAAAATAATGAAATAATACTGAACTATTCTTAAGAGTTGAGTACTCGAATCATAACGAATAACTACAATTTCTTAAGAAAGTGATGTGTCATTATTTATGGGCGAAAAATTGTTTACTAAAAGAATGCACAATCAATTTTGTACGTAATTTTCTTTATGTTGTATTCGGACCTAAATTTTTATCTCGAATTTCTAGGGTTTTGGACGAGTATTACAAGTTTCATTTTACTCATATTTATTGTTACAGGATTATATATATATATATATTCGAAATTATTCCTGCTAAATTTGTTTTTAAATGCGGTAACTACTTTTGTTCATGAAGATTTTGAGAAAAGATAACGCATTTTGAAAAGTTGACGAAACCGTTAAATTTAAAGGAGCTCATTTTTCCAAACTGCACTCATCCACCTTTATCTAAATTATCCTGAATCCGAAAGATTCCTCAAACTTTTTTTCACTTATGCACCTAAATTTTATGGACATTTTGTAAATATGAAGATGAAATTTAAGCTTAGTAAATAAGTAAGAATCCATTTTTCAGCTTTACAATTCTTTGAATATTCAAGGAGATGAAAGTCGGACTAGAAATACTAAAATTTATTGTTTGCTATTAAAGAGTATGCCTGTGAACTATAGCTACTTATTTACTACGAGATAGGAAAATATTGTTTCACGTTGGAAAATATTATTCATGTATAATAGGATAGCAATTGTTTATTCGTATGTAATATATAATTCACTCGAAAATAGATAAGACAACGAGTAATTTTCAGTGACAATAGTGGCAATGCGTACTTCGTCCATATGTAGTTCATAGATGTTAATTAGTATCACGTAAATGCTTGGGATATGTAGACGCAATTGATGGTTTTTTACAGTCAACTTTAAATCGAATTTGAATGCAGGCGGAACTTCATTACCAAAGAATAAGCGATTTATTTCATATTGAAAAAATTAAAAAGATTGAATGCTACTGTTGAACCTGTACTGTAGAAAATTGCTTTTAGTATTTGTAATCGAAAAGCTTTTGTAGTAATCCATAAATATTTCATATTTTAAATCAATTTTATTTCTACGTTATGCAATAAAAGTTTTATTTGATTCAACGAGATGAAGCATACAAATGTATACTACCTTCATACGTTAAACTCTTAAGATTGTAATTGTAATTAGATAAATGAATAAAATACTTCATTTTCGCAAATGCCGGAGCCTTAAGCGACAATAATATAAAATCCATACATTTTCTAAAAGATAATATTTAGACAATTGTTTGCCGAATCGTAAAAAACGTTACATTGAAAGATTTTTGCAAATTATTAATAGTCATACGTTCCACTTTTTGCTTATTATTCCCTGAATTTAGACAACTGCAATTTTATATGTACATTAAAGGTTGAAAATTTTAACTTTGAAACAATTTTGTTAAGCAATATTATATTATCACTGCACATACTTGTAAATAAATTGATTTTTCACTTGTAATGCATTGACTTGTTTACACACACGCGTCATCGTCATCGTCATCATCGTTGCGTCATTCTAAATTTAAGAAACTAATAAAAGGAAGTAATTCTCTCAAAATGCAGCGTAAGATTTTACGTCTTTGAATACGTAACGAAATAAGCGAAAATTCGACGTTCATACATGATTTGCTATTCGTACAATTTCCTACTTAAATAGCACGAAGAAGTTTGTTTAATGGTGGATAAATTTTTCCGTGCAGCGTAATGAAATTTAGTGCGTCATAGTTAGTATCACGTAAATGACACAACCTGCCATCTTAAGTATTCATACAAAACATTTTTATCACGAATTTGACGTTGATTTTTTGAAGATAACTTTTTCATTTGAAATATTATAGGTTGTCATAATTATATTATACGCGGATATTTTATTATTATCGAATGACTTTGTCATTATGTTTATACTTAATTTTTATACACTTTATAACTGGGAACGTACACAATAAAGCTTAAGCGACTTTTCCGTCAGTATTTTTTATTCCTCGTTTAAGGATGCATCAGTGTCACAAAGTAACGCGCCATATACATTATTCGAAGATCAAAAGATATAACGTGGCTGTCGGTGCTGAGGAATTTTCAACAAAATACAACGATTTGTATACGATAACGCCGTAAGAATTACACATGCAGATGCACTGGAACAGTGAGACAGTGAGACAGAGAGAGAGAGAGAGAGAGAGAGAGAGAGAGAGAGAGAGAGGGAGAGACTGCAATACAAACTGGTCTCTGAGATTTCGAATCAAGCAAAATAAGGAAGTAGAAAATAACGGTATATTTAATAGCGTAAAGGCATCCACGGTGCAAATGTTTTGGCACTGGTAAAGAAAGGGAGAAGGATATTACTTTCCGAAAGGGAATTTTCAACATCAGTTTCTTTGCGAATGGTCTAAAATTGCGAGATAGAAGATAAAATTTAATCTTTGAGCCGCAGAGAAATTTTGAGAGAAGTACGTCCAGTAGAAGGTCACGAGACAACGGAGGTAGAATATCTTGATGTCCGTAACAACTCTGGTCGGATATTACGCTTAACTAGTACTGCCACGTGTCTACCGCGTATTTACTAACCGGCTTCATTAGATGACGACTGCATATTTTCAAGATATGGCATATTAATTAAGAGTAAAGTTAACGAATTAATTTTTGAAATTTTGAATTGTCGTATCAGACCAACAACGAACTCGGTTGATGGCTGGAATAATATTCCTAACTTTCTTAAAGCGTTTTGCAAGATGTAAGATAATGTTGGCTTATTATTATTCTAGATCATACACCTCTCTGATATTACCAGATTATAAGCAGAAAAGTGAACTAACGTATTATTCGTCGAAAAAGAATTTTACTCTCGTTAAACATAGTCATTCGTTCTTTAGAATTTTAAAATCATTTAAGAGAAATGCATAAAATTGACTAGTCCTCGTTCATTAAACGACTTAGCGTTATGATTATATGACAATTTTTAAAATCCTTCGCAAGTTTATTGTCATGTATTAAATGATATTTCTGAAGTTTTACACATTCGTATTGCCTCTTTGCATTTTCAGTATCCTATCCCATTTTCATAGTTCATTATCAACCCGTAAAATTGTTTCGCTTTAATTTTTATAAATAAAGCGCGTTAAATATTTATTAAAGTACAAATACCGAACACAAGTATCAGAGTATAAACTTTCGGTACATCGTGACGTTAACGTTAGTTGAGTAAAAAATCTAAGCTAATTCTTAAAGGGTAAATGGGCTTCAAAAGAACTCTGCTAGTTTACGTTATACGTTTACGTAATACGTTAAAAAACGCGGGTATAAATCGTCATTAGCAATTAACGGAATGTCTCTGAGAATAAATTTTCCGTCTCGGTTTTTATGTTTGTATAACTTAAAGAATTCCATAGAAAATAAGCGCGGCGCAGAAAAAAAGTGCGCGTTGCTAAAGCTCGCGCGTTAAAACCAAAGTGGAAAAATTTCATATTTTTCGCGCTAGCGAAATGTTTGAAAGCGAGCTATTAATTATCGTAGGACAACTACACGAGATACTTTAAGCGAGATTCCCTTTCGGTGTAGTAATTGACATTTGAATATGTTGGCGCTGAGGGTACGTCTTTCTCTCGCTAGCCAACCTGCGCGTATAAATAGAAGTGAATCGCTCAGCATCGTATGATTCATCGATCGTGCAAAATGATCACGATGCCTTATTATCCAACCTTAATTAAGTTCTCGGACTCGCACAGCGATACAAAGTTTTTTCACTCGCGCGTTCGCATGCACGGGAGACACCCGTGGAGTCCATCGGAGAAATCCAAGTAAAATAGCACTTTTCCTGTTACATAATTAAACGAATTTAACGTAGAGCGAGCGAGCGAGGGTGCATTTCTTCCTCTTCGTCGCTGGAACGACAGAAAAGAACGACGGCGTGGCGAAGGGGGAGGAGGAGACCAGCGCTGACAAAAAAGTTAAAAGATAGTCGCGGGCGAAAGGAGAAAAGCTCGCCCGCGGCTTCGCGGTCTTATCGTCCGGTTCCTTTTCTCCTTTTCTCCTTTTCTCCTTTTCTCCTTTTTCTGCTTTCCACGGCGCACACGCTGCTCGCGTCCTCTTCCTCGTCCTGCGATTTTATCGGCGGCGACCGGACGACCATCGCCGGAAGATTTTGCCGCATACGGGCGCACCGGCAAGAATGTCATTGCGTTATAACGAATACCGATTCCCCGGGGAGATTATTAAGATTCAGTAGAGAGAGAGAGAGAGAGAGAGAGAGAGAGAGAGAGAGAGAGGCTTACGAGTGGCTGGCGAATCTTTCTCACTTCGGTCGCAACTTCTTCTGCACTTGTGTTTCTTGCCTTGGATCGTTCGCAAGAGAGTCCGAGAGCAGCTTGCGTTATTATTGGCCTTGGTTTACATTCGTAACTTTGGGATTGCGAACGAGTCCTTTAGCACTCTTTGCGTTTAATTGCAACGATAATTGCGTTCGGAATTGTCAGAGTCGCACGAAATGTTGCGGGTTAAGAACGCGACGAAAGATACTTAAGCAAGAGATACTTTTCCTTTTAAATTTCAATTAGTTCGACTAATTCCTTAAAATTACGTTTGGCTTTAGTAGCATTGGAGTTTCTTGAACTGTAAACTTGTACGTTGACGATTAAATTTGCACCTCCACGAGATGCAAATATATTTCGGAATGGTTTATTTTGTCCCGGAATTATGATGTCGTGATGCATCACGAATCGAGCGAAATTTAAGTGGAAAAAGTGGTGAAATCTTAATTAGATCCGATGATTCTCAATGTTCATAAGTATGTATATGCGTAACCACTGCTTTCCTTAATGACTGGTTAGAAACCTATTTTTTACGTTCGTGTAAGTTGTTCGCAATCGCCATCAGGCTACGGTAATGCCAAGTCACTTCTACAACATGCAAATATATTGTATTTATTTATCGTATGAAATATATGATATTTGGCAATTTGATAAAAATAGGATCTTGTAAGATTTAGCGAACCGGTTAATGCACCGTCTTGTTTCCACTAATGTTTGCGATATAATTTCTTCTTCGAATAAACGTATCGAAATTGCGGTATTAAAACTTCTACAACTTCATCCTCGAGATATTTCAAAATAATCCCAAGATTACACTCGCATTATGAAAAATCATATTTTCTGTCTTTGCACTTGTTCACTTAAGCCCTGCAATCATTATTATTTACCAAATGCAACGATAGTGTCGCACAATTGCGTACTTATTAAATTTGACGTAATACTCCGAGGAGCGCGTTTAGTTGACATTCTTAGCAAAAGAATAACGAATCAAATCTAGTTAAAAGTAGCCCGAGAACATTCCGCTGCGAGATACGCAGCCACAATTGCCTCGCTTAATTTCTCCAAAACTCTCCGAGGAAAGTCGAAGTGAATCTCGACCTTCGGAGGCCACCGAACCGCTCGGGCGTGAGTCCCACCTTCCGCGACCTCAGCGCTGTCCAGCTTCCATTTCCCGGGCGAGGGGGAGCGAGGCGGCCTCGTGTATCGCATTATCGCCGGGCCCGAGAGGACGCGCGCGGGTTGGGGAAGCCTCGCGGAAGAGAGTCGAGGAGATTCCCCGCGTGTACACGGGGGGGGGGGCGGACGGCGGGAGGGAGGAGGGAGGAGGTCGCGGCCCAACGCGGTGAACGTTCTTTCCGTGAGAGTGCGAGCGCCATTGAAAGCGAACGCCACCGCCGCAGGATTTATCGATTGGACCCGCGACTGTTTGCGCAAGACTCCTTTCGATCTCCTTTTTATTTTGCCTCTTCCTCGCTCGAGAGCCTCGACTCGGACGCATTTTCGCGTTCTTCTCGCGTGTAAGACGCGAGGATCGCGAAGACGAGGAACGTGTGCTCACGGGATGCGGGAGATGGTGCGCGTGCGATAGCGGGATTAGGAGAGAGCCGATGGAAACTGGAGATGTTTCGGAGAATTTAATTGTTGAGTAATTTATTGTTAGCCGAGCGATAACCTGCGCCCGTTCGGATGCGCTTGTACGCGTGCGTGTAGATTCGCGATTATTTACGTGTAAACGTATTTGAAGTTAGAAAGGGAGACACGCGGAAGGGTCGGATGCTGCATGTTCCAATGTTGATTGCCCTTTTTAAGACGACGCCTGGGGGCTGGGCTGGGGCGGGGCGGGGCGGGGGCGGGGGGGGGGGTTCCGGGAGGCGCTCGGTTCGTTCGAAATAATTTTCCTTACAAAAGAATTCCGTGGACTAGGTTACTCCAAACCCGATAAATTCAGCGGACATGTTCTCGGATCGAAGTTATTTTTTTAGTTTATCGATCGCGTATCGCGCGCGACAAAGTTAAACTATTTATGCACTGACAGATTACGATTAGATAATGATTTCAAAGCGTTTTATAGTTTATATTTATATAAACGGATACTTTTTCAGGTCTAGTGAAATGCCGTGTTTGATGAAAATGAAATGTTTGCACTCGGTAGATAAAAAGTTTTTCCGATTCGAAACTCGAGTGCTCGTTATTCACCGTAGGATTTTAGAAGTACTTGGTAATTGGATGAATTTTTTATCTAATGTATCATTTTACGTTAGTAGAGGTATTTTATTGAAAATGCTTTACGATAACATTCCTTTATATTTCAAAGAGTACAAAAATTTCGATAAAGTTTATTGCTCCATTTATTTTCTGCACCGATTGCGAGTTTATTATTTAAAATTCTGTTGCAATAGATGGCAGAATTTAAATTGGCATTAATTATAAAATATTAAATACTTCTTGCTACATTTTATGTCTTGTAATGATTGTAAAGGCATTGATTGAAATTATTTAAAACAAATTGCCTACGAAATAAAAAAAGAGTATAGCGAGGTGCTACGTCGATGTGATGAATTCATCATTGCGTAACAGTGTTTTAACAACAACAACAACGTACTAAATATAATCCTTTGTTTTAGGTGAGTTTCGTCATCGTCGTCTCGACAACGTCATTAAAAAAACACATCGACGGTAATCCTAATATAAAAGTAAGTAGATCGTTATTTCTATTGAATATTCGTGCAGCCATGTTAAAATGGCTTCTGTTTTTATGTTCTCCTTGTAAAAACGGCAAATTCCAAAGCATTACTTGCAATTATGAGTCGAAACACCGGAAAAACGAATTTACAATTTCTTAGACAAGCTGAATTTGCATCATTGCCTGTTAGTCCTAACCAAATTCAAGATATGATGGTTATAATAATTTTATAATAAGCCCTAATGTAGAATCTTGACTTTAAAATTAAAACCAATTTCCATCGACCTTTCGGAGAAACGGACAGTTAATCAAAAGAGGAATTAAATGACGCGCGTTCTTCCTAAAAAATTGGTAATCATGCCCTACTACTACGTACGATTACGTCGGAGAGCGGATTATTACCAACGGGGAGAGGTTCACGAAAGTCGCATCGTACACTCAATTTGTCACGGAAAAGCTTCGATGAGAGTCGTTTTCCATCCGAGCGAAGCTCTCGAGTGCGCCCAGTTTGCTCCATGAATTCCGCTCAATAAAGCGTGTCGACGGGACAATTTCTCTTTCTCTCTCTCTTTGTACGTTGGTCGTTCATCGGCACGTCGACGCGGCATCGAATCTGTCATTACCCCCGACGTCGTCCAGGCCTCACCGCGCGCTCCTTTTATCCTCCACCGCCGCCGCGAACCGGACGCTGGACCGTATATAACAATCACGTCGGATTCCATTATCTAACGGCGGGTGTGGGGGGCGGCGTCGGCCGCACGCGAGTCGCGGGACGTCATTTCTCTCTTTCTCTCTCTCTCTCTCTCTCTCTCTCTCTCTCTCTCTCTCTCTCTCTCTCTCTGGGAAAGTGTTGGTGCGAGCCGCGCAATCGCAAGAGGCCAAGTGGACATCGATATTCAATCCGGCGATGTTTTCATTTTCATGTTTATTGCGATGTGTCGGATAAGAGGATTTCAGAGCATCCGCTCGATCAAACAGGCGCTTTTTTAGTTAATTCCCTAGTACGGGGAAAGTTTAATTATACGGGCAGAAAAGTGTAGCGGTACTGAAGTAGCCAACCAGAAAACGGAGAAATTCTTCCAAGTCCAGAACTTGAATTTTCGGGTTAAAGTTTGATAATGTTTAGTTCCCAACCAAACGTTCAATCAGCGTTGAATCATGCAAGATAAAGTTTAGATAAGTTGAGCAGAGTTTGTGCAGGTGTCGATGGCTATAATTAAAGTTTAAGCGATGCCGAATAAACTCGATATCAAGCAATATCTTCGGTCTAGCAAAAATTTGAAAAGAAACTAAAGGATCCATGGATTCTCTAATGATCGAAATCTCATAGAGTTAGAGAGCCATTGCTCGAGATACGTAATTCAACGGGGAAGATCTTGTTAAAAGTTAGAAATTAACCGTCTTTGAATTTCTTGAATTATATTTCGAGCATTTTTTTTTTTTTTTTTTTTTTTTTTTTTTTTTTTTTTTTTTCTCCCAAAGTCGTATCATATTTTAAATACCAAAGGAATTTACCAAACGAATTTAAAACGGGTAAGATCAAAATTGATAATACATCTTGGGGTATGACAATTTATCCTTAAAATCCAAACTGGTTTATTGAGAACCAAGTAAATCAGGTTTGTGAGTCACGACATTTACTCGTACGTCGTCTATTACATTACCTGCTCTTACGACATTCTTATTTTTTTAATATTCAAACGTAGTTATGTATATAGCGCGTGCTATTCATACCTAACCGCAACAGGATAAACGGTGCGTGTGCACATCATCTCTTCGCGTATGCATTGATTTAATGTATCATAAGGCATTACAAATTTCAAAAGTTATTTCAATTGATCTCTTTTCTAAGTTAACGAAGTCTCCAATAAATTAATCTGCTAATTATGAAATTGTAGAATGTGTATTTATAATTATTTATAATGCGATTGTATTGTCAAGTACTTGAAGAGAAAACTGACATTCAAAGTCGAAATAATTTCACGTAACCAGAGTATATTTTCAGTATGTTAGAGCTCTGGTTAAGATCTATATGCGTATATATGTAATACATACATTGACCATATTGTTTCGTGAACTGTAACCATACTTTTCTAAACTTTCTCCAGATTAAAGAGAATAATTTTTTTTCTGAACGTTCTAGTGCTTTATGCGGTTCCCGATAGCATGAGTTTTGATAATCTACGTGAATTGAGTCAGATTTTTGAAGGATCAATAGTTGTTGAAACGTACTTTTAAACTAATTAACGTACACTGATAGCCAATTAAATAAATTGCAACGCTAAGAATTGAGCAATTATATCAATTGTATTAGTTCGAAGATTCCGATGATAATCGTGAATAAAAATTAATGTACAATTTTACGGTTTCGCAATAACATTTTTTTTTAATCACTACTGACTTTTCGATTGTATTTTAAAATAAAAAAAAAAAAAATAGTCCGTCTCAAGGTTAGAATGTTAATATAATTTCTATAGATAAGCGAGTATAAAATTGCGATAAAAGTAATCGAAATGTTAACTGACGTGTATTAAAAATTTAATTGTAAGAAACATCATCTTGTGGCAATCATTCCGTTATAGATCTACAAATATAAATTATACAGTTTCGATTAGAATTATGTGCAGCTTGTACAATGAAAAATAATTATTCTTATACTTGTTAATTTTTTCGTAAATAAGTTTTTTTGTTAAGTGGCTTATTTCTATTAGTCAATTAACATACTTATTTTGAAAAAACTACTGCATCGTTTGGTCACTTCTATCGGGTGTTAATGCTTATCGAGAACAGAAAATTTATTTACCAAATTCGTATTGATTCTTCACGGTTCATTTCCTTCCAACAATACTTCATCTTTAATTGACGTATAGTGTTAATTTTAGCTCCAATGTATTTCCTGTAAATCATTCATTGCATTTTTAATTTATAAAATGAGAGATAAAAATAAAAGAAAGAAGGGCAGGAAAAGCTAGAGTCAAATTTCTACAGGAAACTCCAGCAATGTACAGAGAGAGAGAGAGAGAGAGAGAGAGAGAGAGAGAGAGAGAGAGAGAGAGAGTGAGAGAGAGTGAGAGAGAGAGAGAGAGAGAGAGAGAGAGTGAGAGAGAGTGAGAGAGTGAGGGGGGGGGGTAAGAAGATGACAGAGGGAAAAAAGTGAGAAGTAAAAGTTGCATGTCATTATCTGACGGTCTTGTGATCACGTGTTCGCCTTTAGAATAGGGCCGTTGGGTCTCGCGATAAATCTCAATTATCGATCTTTCTTTATCGATTGTCGCAGTCGTTTGCAAGACACGACAAGAAAGATAGAGACGGAGACGGCAAAACCTTTTTCCGGTTCGCTGCAGCTGCAGTTGTGATATTATAGTAATTCTCTCAATTATCCAGCAACAGTTGATATAGAAATACTTGGTACATTCGTGCTATTGTACAAACAACATTGAGCGAATCTTGTCGAATCGCTGATACGCTCATACTTTTACATTTTGCTATTATAATTGAATAGCATTAACCAGCAGATCGTTTTTTATTATTAATTTAAATTTAACAGATAAGTATATTTTTCTAGTAGTATTCACGTTGCTTTTATATAAATATGAATGTTAACCAATGATTCCTCGGAAATAAGAAAATGCGACTCGCATCAAGTATAATATCGACTTTCTCGAAACGCATTATCGTGTTATCAAAGTGGACGAGGAACGAATAAATTTTCTTTTCCAAATCGATACTCCTTAATAAAATTTGATTAATGCACAACTGTACTCGCGCTTCTATTCGAACCGATTAAATGAATTTTTACAAAAGATTATTATAACTTTTTAATACCATAATATGAATGATACAATAGACGTAAATGTAATTCTTACAGTTTGACGTAATAAATGTTTTTGTTACAAATGAAGCGCGGTAGGTTTTATGAAATAATATATATCGTATCTGATATGAAATTTGTAGGAAATATCTCGCACGTATTATTACGTATTATATACCGTGAATGATTCGCTTCTTTATCGAAGAATATTTCAGTTATTGAATAATTTTCCTGAAAAACAGCGAGACGAGGATTTTAAATTGGAGAATAAGTTTGGTAGAGTACAACTCACCACCCCATATTACGCAATAGTCCCATGTTTCGATGTTATTCCATGTATTTTTGGATAAAAAATATTGAAATTAATATTGTTCTGAATTTCAGAGATGATTTTACTTGTAGAGGCGTAACAACTAGTTGCACGTTTTTGAGCAAGAGAGCAACAAACTTTCTCATCGCGGGTCGACTTAAAAAGGCTTAAAAATCATGGGAAGTCGTTTATTTTCTAAAATTTGAAATTCACTACCTAGATAATTTATGTAACGTAACGTCAGACCTGTAAGCGCGTTGTACGTCCGCTTATGGATACTTTCATTCGATGTTCGCTGCCGTTTGTGCACGAGCTCGGCGCTTGTTTCCTTCGAGAAACACGAAACAAGATCAAAGTCTTAAGCTCGGCCACTCGTCGTCACGTTGGCAGTAGTAAGTCCTCTAGTAATGCGATAGTGAAAGTCCATTGTGCGACGAGTAACGTAATCGCCATCGAAAAGCGTTGGTCGATGCGATCGCGATTCTGTTCGCACGTGTGCTTTCCTATGGGAATTCCTGGCGAATCTCCAGGCTGCGGCATCTGGTGCGCCACCCGGGAGAGGACGAGGAACAAGAGGCGCACCTAGCCAACCACCTTCGCCTCGATGACCCACTGAGAGGACGAGCATCGTACGTAGTTCGTCGAGCGCGCGCTTCCGACAAGGAAGGACACGGGGATGCGCACCATTATTTATTGCGTACGTGTGATCGTACGCGCGATCGTAAGCGCGTTCGTAAGCGCGATCTCGATGTCCGCTTGTTGCCGGGAAATCGATGTTTCCCGATAGCCGACCTAAAAAAGGAAAAATCACGCACGCTATAAGAAAAAAAACACAACTTTACAAACGCAAATTCGCTCCGCCGCGCGTAGCGTGACTCGATAGTTGGGCAGTCGAACTGCGTTGTACTTTTTACTTGAAACTTTTTTCACAGTGTACACAGATCGCGTCGTTAGACACGCGCTTGTTGTGCTTATCGCGTATTAATAGTAATGTTCTCTGGTGCAGGATGTAGGATTACGCGTACACGGACGGATTAGATTGTGCTTTTAGGCGAATAGGGTGACGTCTATCGTTATTTGACGTTATTAATGCTGCTGCATTTGCAAAGTAGACGTAATTAGGTTGTCGGTGAGAGTCGCGCGTATTAGAAGCGGCCAAATGTTAATACGAGTACGTTATCGATACTGTACTTACATTATGCAAAATAAGAATGCCAACCAATATGAAAGTTTGAGGATCGAAGGTATTGGGAAATGGCCACTCGATTTTCCTGCAAAATTTTCCTTGCTTTTACGATTTCTTATTTATGACCGCTACTTAAAACCTGATTGTTAATGTTAAGCATGTATTTAATTAGCGTTGCTTGGTGATAAGTTACCTATACGAGAAACTTTTACGTGTAATTAAATTGAACTAATATTGTATCTTTGGTATAATACCGACAACTTACAAAACTAAGATTTATGAAAATTTATAAACACTATTCACTTGGTAGGTGAAATGTCAGAATAATATATATTTTGCGTCCTTTCATTTTCCTTGAATACTGCACATCGCTCTAATCCACGGTAATCGGGAAATCCCACGGTACTCGAGTGCACGCTTTGTATAATATTTGGCAATACCACCGCCTATAATTTCATGGCAGTCGATGCTAATAGAAATGCGATAAAGATCTAGAGCAAATGGAAAAGAATTTGGAAAACTAGCGAATGGCTAGCGAAAGATTTTCTTTCGCGTTCATCCGATACATACCGATTAGATTGCAAGATTGAAAGGAAGTCCTGTTTGTTTCGCGAAAGTAGCTCATCGATAAATGTCAAGAGGTGCATCAGAGAGTCTTGCGTTAAAATTAAATGCCGATACGGATTAAGATTAATCGTCAATTTCGTCGTGATCTAATAATGACTTTGCAATTGAGTATACGAATGACCAGATATTTTTTTTTTTTCATCCTTTCTGAATTCTTCGAATCCTCGGACTCGCTTGTTACTCTTATTTCAATTAATATTATTTAGTAATTAAAGTCGGAGAAGTACGTTCTGAAAAAACCTTCAGTTTCTTTATACGCAATGACGTGTATCGAGATTAACTGTATTAAGATCATTTAATGATTGTCACGAATGTTCATTAGTAATCATTAGCGGCACTTAACCTCTGAAATATTTGAATCATTTTTGTGGGTTATAATGCGAATCGAACGAAATTGTGCAGTTTTTGAGTCGAATGCTAGATTATTTAAAGGAAAACACCGAATCGGACCGAAATAAGTAAACATATAAACGACCTAAAATACATGAAGATATTAATTAGTTGTGTACACTTGTAGATCGGATGTGCGATTTGCGTGCCTAGAGGTATCATCGCTTGCTTCTAACTATTGGAATTTCAAAATTACAATACGAAATGCATAACGTGTGCATTCCTCATACCGATCGATCATCGATTGACATATCAGTGACAAAAATAAAAATAAAAATCACTTGGTCGCTAAAAGAGAGATAGGATTAAAATCACAAGTCGCCGTTGCTCGTTTTTGCACGTAAAACTCTCTCACGAAGATAAATGGATAAAATAGTCCCCAAAATGCTATTAAAAGAAAAATGGAAAAAGTCTCTCATTCCACGGTTTCTTTCACGTAGATACTAAATAAATTGCGCGCATGACTCAGAAACGACGACCGCTTTCATTTTCGTACTTCGAGATAATCAATATTCTCTCATTTAACGGATCATTAATTAACAATGGACTTTTAAGTCAAAATCGATTTATTTGCGGATATGCATTTATATGCGCGTATTTTTTAAACCCCAATTTATCACTTTAAGTTCATCGGTATGTAAAATATTTATCTATATTCAGAGTTTTAAATTATTATTACGGCGCAACTACAGCGCAATTATTCTATTTAATTAACTGGATTTCCATAATGCAACTAGGCTGAATCAGGTAAGCAATTTTAACACTAATGATTAAAAACGGGGATCATCTTATTTTCAAGTGCGCTTTAATTTCATTTAATTATTGGTAATAAATGGGTGAATTTTTTGTAGACTGGAATGAGCTGGTTACTAAAGAAAACGCATTCGCGGGCATCTGATTTCAGTCAGTCTAGCACTATTAAGCAAATTTTAGTATGCAATGGATGACGACATTAAGCAATTGAGCAACATTAAGCTTCGTATATTATCGGTATCCAGATTTGGAAATGGGAAAAAGGAAAAAGTGGAAAATCTATTGCAAGTGGCTGCACCTGCAATAACTTCCGACCTACTAGACTCGCATAGATCGTCTAGTAGGCGCACTACTACCTATTTGCGTATGAGTGACGTAAGCTTTTCGAAAATCCGTGAATTCGTACGTGGACGTGTTTGCGTGAGCGCACGTCATGGGCAGGAGAGGCATCTAAGAGACGTGATCTTCGTGATCCACCCACCGTCCGTTCTTTGACGCTTGCAAAGGAAGCGGATGCTGATCTCTAGTGATATCCGCAATGGTTGTGTCCACGTTCGCCATCCAAGGTGTTGCTTTTTTTATATCGCGAGTTGCTCTGTCGATGGATGCGCAATAGCCCGATAATATTAGGCGAGATGTTTTCGATCGGTTGTCAAGCGGATGTACATTTTACGTTCACGTTTGTGCTTGATATTATCTTAACGTCGCTTGGCGACTCTCGAGTATTCGAATTGATGTAATAAACCCCTTTATTTGAATATTGATCTGTGATCGCTGTGAGTGAGATCGCACTACGCTGAAAAGTTTCAAGTATATTTCAAGTCAAAAAATATTCGAACTATTAGAGTGTTCATATTAATTAGTAAGTCAACTGACAAACTCGTGTCATACATTGAAGTTTCGTACGCGTATTAAACGATGCTGGGCTCTCTCCGTTATCTTGGATTATTATAAATGAGTTACATAACCATACTTACGATTACACTTTGCGTGCATGAAAATTCATTCTTTAAAGAACCTTCTCCTGACCTTTTTCTGACCTCTTTCTGACCTCTTTCTTCTACGTTGCAGTCAATTTAATGATCTCTTTCAAAAGAATAAATGAAATTATCCAGAACAGCTTGCACAATAAGATAGAGTTAAAGAATATAAAATAATTACAATTACGGGATCTTACGTTACTCGCGTTGTGTTGTGTTTTAATGTCAGTGCCTCGACTATCGCTCGAGTTGTGTTCGAGATACAATTTATCAAAATGTC
Organism: Wiebesia pumilae; assembly: GCA_018907045.1. Classification (NCBI taxonomy): domain Eukaryota; kingdom Metazoa; phylum Arthropoda; class Insecta; order Hymenoptera; family Agaonidae; genus Wiebesia; species Wiebesia pumilae. The sequence continues at coordinate 8,533,684 of JACCHZ010000127.1, forward strand.
GTCGTAGACTCGAGAAAAAGTCAAGCCTGCAAATTTTCCGTTATTGTTGCCGATAAAAAAGTTTCTTATGAAGAAAATACAGATCGTAATCTCGTTCAAGCAAGAGCAGAACATTGTTACAAATACACATATTGACGTTTCTCTCCAAATAAGGATGAGGAGGACAAAGGGAACCCTCGTGTTACGACATACACGCACGAATACATATCAAATCGAATAAAAAATATTAAATTGTTAAAATTTGATTTGACCCGCGCATAGAAAACTAAAATAATATACTTTTATGGTTTTGCAAGAACGCTGTTATTTTTTGCTGGAAGATTCAATCGCGAGTAAAATTAGAATTCTTTTTTTCCTGCTGTTCGCGAGCTCGAGGGATTGATAAGTGACTTTATCCAATGTTCAAACGTTTTATCGAATAATAATTGTCAATAGCGCCTAAGTAGAGCTTATCTGAAATAAGGCAAGGTATAAGATTGAAGTTGTTAGTTGTAGCAAACTACACCGGTGAATTGCGTAATCGGTGAAATGAAAATCTGCCTTCGCTGCGATTTCAAAGGAATTGAAAAAATAACTTTCCGATATTTTTTCTTTAAATCCAAACGTTGGCTTAATCGTCAATAAGTGCGTCTACTCTGTACTCTCCCGTCTTTTTAGCTGTAGATTTTCTCAAGCACGGCAAAATTTCAACATTTTTAAATGTTTGAAGTTCGAATCGATGTAGAGCGCGCGCGCGTGTGTGCTGTAGCTTATTTGAAATTAAAATTTCTTCCAGGTTTCTCATGAAAGTGCCAGTGTTAACCTACAACGGACACTCGATCAGAAGGTACGTAACAACGAAGTTCGAAGCGCCTTCCTAAACTTCGCGTATCCACCGAATACTCAAAGTTATCTTTAAATTAAATCGAAGCCGCCCTCCGCTGGAAGTACAAGGAACCTTCGAAAATGACCCCGCCTCGTGCCTTTTCCTCGGTGCGAATCCTGCGAATCCTGCGAATCCTGCGAATCCTGCGAATCCTGCCGATAGCCTTTGAATTCGAAAGGCTAATATTTGCGGCGCCGAGCGCAGCGCAATTTTTTCCAGTACCACAAACTCGTACTTCTCGAGGCCCACGAATCGATATGCCTCAGGGCCTAAGACACTTTATCCCTGTCAGTCGCGCTTAAACCCCTCCTTAAGCGCGAAGCGGAATTTCGTCTTTGATATCTGCGTGGGTGATATTTTTCATGCCCTGGGGAACGGTTTACACTTTAGTTTTGCTTTTTTATTGTACGTACTAACTGTGCGTAAAAGTGTGATAACTCGGACTGTGGGATACTGGTAACGACGATTTCCAAAGACGCCATTGGTCCATAAGCGAGCGGTAAGCCCTTTACGAAGAAAATCAGACTCGATGGAAGGTGCGATCCTAATGAGAAAATTCCCTGCGTTAACGCGCCCAACAATTCTTGCACATTCCTTTGAAGCGCTTGAGAGATCACGAGATCACGAGATCGCTCGAGATCGCTCGAGACCAGTTGGTTTTTGGCAATAATGAAACGAATCGATGAGATTGAAACTAGTCACTGATTCGTAACATCCCCAAGTTTTCAGTTCGTTAGCAATTCGATTCGTTGGAAAGCAATGGAAACGGAAAATTGTAGACACTGATTTATCAGTTTGAGCAGGGTTGTTGTCGTAGTCGGCGTACAATAAAACAGTGCAGTAAAATGAAAAATCATCACGAGAGATTATTTGTCGAAGCGTTTCCACACGCGCGATGAAAGCTTTCGAAGCTTCCGACAGCATCTCCACGGATTCTCAACACCCTCATGGATTTTGGAGCTCGATTCTAGAGAGAAAAAAATGAAAGCATCCAAAATATGAATAGCGTTGAAGCACGGCAGAGAATTTGCTCGGTATGCATCAGTCGATTGCCGAACAACAATTTCTCCGAACCCCCATCGACGACTCGGATGTTCAACCATGCGCGTCATCTCCGTCTTTGCTTTCTCGCACGTACGAACGCGTACACTACAACCAGACGTCGCTCAAGCCCCGAGAAATTCGCTTTCTTCCATTGTCTCTTTAAGGCTCTTTTCGTGCGGGAGGGACGCGTGTTTTTTCTGTACATTTCATCGTTCTTTTTACCACGCTGTCTAAGGATATCGAGGCCTTATCGATGTTAGAATCCCAGTTGGTTTATCATTGGAGACGTACTTTGAGCCTCGATTTAAAACTAATAACTAGGACTCGTTTCGTGCGTGAATTCGCTGTTGCGAATGTTATCGGATATTTGGAAAAAGATTTGCTGGTAACGATGTTTCGTACGTAGATTGGTTCGTTCGTTTGTTTTTTTTTTTATTTTTTTATTTTTATATACAGTACTAAAACACTAATTAAGGAATAAAAATCAGTCCTTCTGATATCGCAGGATTGACATCGTTCGCGATAATTTTTACGAAGAAAGCTATGCTGCTATTACAACAATTTCGTGATATTTAAATTGAACCAGTTCCTCTGAAAAATAGATCAAATTGGAGTTTAATGCGTAATGAATAGCTACAATTTTTCACTTTGAGCTTGTATTGATTAATAAGCCCGAGTGTCGTGTATAGCTTATACCAACATCGGATTCAAGGTTTCGCAAGATGAACAATATTTTTATTGCAATTCGTGTAGTGAACTCGCTGTTGTAAAAGACTTCGCTGTATTATTACGCGTTTGCTTATCGATCATTCGCAATTAGTTTTCTCGTATATGAGATTAGTCGATCGCGTGCAACGCACAAGGTATTTCACACGGAAAAGGTGCATACGTGTAGATTCTTTATAGATGAATTTTTTGTTTCGTAATTCCAAGTCGAGCGGGGATGATTCATAGTCGGTTGGCATCTTCCTTTCGATGGCTCGTATTGTTCTTTCTTTGGTGTATCGCGAAACGAGGAACGAAATGAAAAAAAATGGTTATTCTCGCGATGGCGAAGAATTAGGTTCCTCACCGGAAATTCGATGCGTACTCCTACTATCGGGAAAAAGTTACGTAACATCCCGATAAAAATATCTGTTTCTCGTTGTACACTTGCTCGACACTATTCTTAACATTTTCATCCAACCTTTCGTTTGGTTAAGGTACGTTTATACACCAAGGGAGTATTATATCATTTAACAAAACAAACAGAGTTAATTTAATTAATTTATGAAATGTACTTATAAAGTATTTCGGTAAACTCTAGAGTTTATTTAGATTTTAGTTCGTTTTTAATACACACGAAGGGATATTATATATAAAATGTCCGACGTAATTGATCGTTCGAGAGCGGTTGTACGAGAATGAGAATAGAATGAGAGTCGGTAAATCGTGAATTCGTGTCGTCTCTTTCTATTTACAAATTAAACATTTTTCAAGGCAATGAAGAAAGGGAATCATGCCGCTTAGTGGGTTGCAATAATTGCCTTAATTATTGCATTGCAGTATGACGTAACGTCTCTAAGGCTGGAATATTAACATTAGGCGTCAGTCCATATTAATTCAAATCGCGTTCTACAAATTACAGGTAATTATACACGAATAACGAATAAATGGCATTTATTTAAATTACAAGTCTAGTTTTCGTGAAAAAGAAAATGAAAATTATTTAATATCTAGTTGTCATTCGCATCAGCGTAATTTTTCCAACGTAATAAAGATCAAGTTCAACATTTCAATTCTCAAATAATTAAAAGTCATTGTTAATAATATTTTCTGTCGGTGTTTAAGCTCTATTTGGACTCTAAATCAGTGTCACCGACGTTCAAAACCTGCGAGTAGTCACGTTACTACTCCTACAGTGCAACAAAACCATTCTTGCCATTAAATCGCAATAAGCAAGAAATAATGCATTCCTCCTGTAATACTGCGCTAATTCTTCCCCTTACGTACGTTTTCATGAAATGTGTTTTTCATCATAAGCATCGCGATCGCGTGTGTTCTCTTGAAGTAAGCCTCTCTCTCTCTCTCTCTCTCTCTCTCTGTGTGTGTGTGTGTGTGTGTGTGTGTGTGTGAAACTTCGTTATTTTATCTTATAATTTCAAAAAGTAAAACAATAATACAAAAATTTTACATCAAGTCAGAAACACTTTGAAAGATCGAGCGACTTAGTAATCTTTAATTACGTATTCCCGAAAAAAATTGCGCAGAGTTCGTTTAATTGATGAATAAAACGGGAAACTTTGTAAGGATTATTTAAATCACGTAAGCAGAACGTACCATTTGAAGGCGCTTCACTCTCATAATTTAATACGCAATCTAATATTTCATATTATAATATGTAGTGTAGAGAAACCTCATGGCCATGATTATAACGTGAGTTACGTGAATATATCTACATATGTTAGGTGCCGTAAAAGAAAATTTGTCTTCTAGAAAAGAAAAAAATTTACGTCTAGAATTATGCTATCAAAGCTTTACCAGAAAACATAAGCTTATAATTTTGCCATAACCTTAAAAAATACGATCGCAATAATTACAATATCTTCTTCATCGTAAAAAGGATATTACGGCAAGTCGAAGTAAAAGTTACTCAGAGCAAATTTCACAATGATTTCAAATGACGTTACGATGATCAGAAGATAACGTAGAAATAAGGGGTTAAACTAGCGTTCGCTTGGAACTACTGGAGAATCTTTCCGGGGTGGAGTTCTCCCACATCCACGTGAACGACCAACTAATGAATTCTAAGTGCATTAATATTAATGCAGGCTGATCTAATGTATTAAGAAGAGAGAGAGATCACTCTCGGCCGAATCGATTTTTCTTCTCTCCCGTTACATTGTCAATGTGATTATGTTCGTAAACGTAACGGATCCGTAAAATATCCATGTGCACAATAGCGAACCAATTACGTGCGGCGCATGCGCATAAAACGAGAGAAGGGCACACCATAAGTTTGGTTGGCCGTACGCTCGCGATTAATCAGCAATGAAAATTAATGACGTAACGAATTTTATTTAACGAAATTTATAACACGAGTCTTCGTTTGGGTTTCGATTTGGCGAATCGCTTCATCGATCATCGGAGTTTTCCGCTTTCTTTCTGATTGCATCGCGTTAAATATTACGAAAGAAATGCGTTCACCTCGATGTGGGATTATTGTAAAAGCAATCTTGTTCTTAATTTGCGAGCGGAAGTTTTATTTGATAACTGTTTTATTAGTACTTTGCAATTACACTTGTACATAAGGTGCATTATTTCAAGGCCTTACGCCAGGCATGCTAATAACGATAAATTATAATTGAAGCGTGGGAAATAATTAATAAGTAAATTTAGCTACGCCGACGATTTGTAAATATCATATTTAACAATTATTAGCGTAGATCTGCAGGCAAATAGTTTCCCGGCTGATTCACACGAAATAGTTAAAGTTCTATAAAAACTCATTCCGTAAGATTATTTCTTAATAACTTGCAGTTTGGTCCACTCGACGAAGTCGAGAAGAGAGTTTATTAAAGAATTTATCGCTGCCTACAAAGGGACTCTCGCACATACCGACCGAACGATCGATCGAATAAGAAACGTCGAAACATCCGGAATACGTGTTCAGTCTCGATAAGAAGGACGTGGAGGATCCGAACTGGTGGACTTTCGGTTAGTTCGACTTATCGTCGAATTAATTGCGCTTATGGCACACGGGGCAATTAGAAGCCGTTACTCGGCGGATATTCTCGTAGCCCTGATCGCAAGCGAGTAAAGAGGGAAAGGCGAAGGTAAATCCTTTTCACCCCCTCCTTGGCCCTCCTTCGCCCTCCTTCGCCCTCCTTTGATCTTGACTCGCCATCGATGTCACGCTTCATAAATCTTCTTACCGTTTTCAATCGTCTAGGCTTCAGCACTTTATGCCTTCATCGGTTATTCTACGTTGATGCTTTTCCTCCAGGGGAACGAATCGATCTCCATACGCGGATTAATTTCGTATTTTGTTTTTCAATGGCGCTACGAATACGTAACATTTCACGAATTTGAAGCCTACCAGTGTTTCGGGAATTGATGTTTTTCAGATTCTGTCTTTTTGATAAATCCGTGTACGTCATGCATGTAATACCATCGTTTGAGTGTCCAAGATTTATTCTTATCCGATATAAAAATTTACATTAATTAATCTTGACATTATCGTTATATCGCTGTTTTACATTTTCGATCGATAGAAATATTTAACGCGATCATTTCCTTTCGACTGTTCTACACGCTACATTTGCCGATAATGAATTGAGTTACGCGCAAGTGGGACTTTTCAACTTATTCGATACGTCCATTTGATTGCCTACCTATGAATTCTTAATCGTTCGCGATCGAGACTGGTAACGTTGTTCAAGCTCGAGAGACGAATTTGCGCAAACAAAATTCAAGTATAAAAAATAAGCAATGAGTTAAAAGAATTTGGAATGAAAAATTGTACTTGCGTTGATCGATTGCTAGACCGACTACTAATATTTTAAACGTAATTCGAATCGTAACCCTGTATTACTGTTTACACCGACAGCCGGATTTCTCATTGTACAGATGCATTGGTGGTTAATGGACTTGACGTTTAATTAGGCGAGACAGATGAGCCGTCGTAAGAGCGGCAAATTCAGAGATCAAAAGCACGAAGCACCCGGTGCTTCGCATTATTCCTGCACTCTCTGATGTGAATCTATAAGTGATGTATTGGAAAAGCGGGAATTCTTGTATGTGCGCGTTAGGTGAGGATCTATTGACCGAGGAGCGAAGAAAAGACAAAAGCGGATAGCTTTAAGCTCATTAAGCTATCATAAGTAAAAATAGTTATGCTAGCCGTAAATGTATCCCTGTCTCCGTGCATAAGTAGTGGACAAAAAGTAGTGGACGCGCGCATACGCGAGAGCTCATTACCAAAGAACACTTCTTGTACACCTGGATTGAGATTCGTGACTCGAGCCACGAGCCACGAGCCACGAGCCACGAGCCACGAGCCACGAGCCACGAGTCACGAGTCACGAATCCTCTCTCGAGGAAGTTTTAGATCGACACGACGAGCTCTCAGTCCCAAATTCCTGCATTTATCAAAATCGCGTTGCTATCATTCTCACGTGACGAGAATGATAGTCGGCTCCAGCGACTCGATCGCATAAATAACCGCGCACTCGCGGCAAGGAAGAGCGATGGAAAAGAACGAGCAATGGTCATAAAAGTTCCTCGCGTAAGCGGCGGCAGTCCCAGGACTCCCGGTTGCTGGCGTGCCGAGGAATGTTCTGGGTCACGTTTCTCGTGTGCGGCCGGCAAAACGGTCGGTATTATCGAGGTCCTGAGTCGTTATTGATACATCAGCCGCATACATTGGCTGGATAAAGAAATCCTTGACCCCCGACCGAATTTTGCGCACCTACGCCAACGATTGCGCCTGTTTTTATGCTCTCCGAGCGATCCCGAGACCATTTGCACACGCGAGGAGCGAGCGCAATCACTGCCTCTCTCCATGTGCTCCGGTGCTTGACAATGAAGAATAATCGCACTTTGAATAGTTGGCTGACTACTCGAACGCGGGAAAACTAATAGCCAGGACGCATTCCGTGGCTTTTGGGGCAGCTTTTGTAGAGGATGTCGACGCGAGGCTCGATAATCTCCAGTAGAATTTCGTTTTGAAATTTGCGAAGCAGGAACATTCGCCTTCTCGAGTTGATGCTATAAAGGAGACTTTTATTTTCCTCATACGGTAGATAATATTGTCGGTGAAAATTGTACAATGTTTAGGAAGAACTTCTTTTGCCGAAAGAATTGGGATGTACGAGTTAGATTTTATTTCCAAACGCAAATGCGCTGATTTATATATTTTTTTTATAAATTATTTTGTTCGAAGCGTAATCTTCTTTACTTTACTCGAGAGTTTATAATTCATAATGGGAATTGAGCCGTTGAAAATGAGAATCTAATTTATAGATATAAATTAGATGTAAATAAAAAACAGCGATTGAAGTACTTCGTAAAAGCACACAAGTTTATAGTATAGAAGAAACAAGATATTTCGTAAGATAACGTGGAATATATCTCTGCTTTACCTACAGTGTTTATTCGTTTTTAATCGTTATATTCTACATTCGGTAATTCCAAGTAATTATTTTAATGAAAATGGCGTATAATTTTTTTAAATTTTAGTACTCTCTTTAACGCGGTAAGGTACAAATAATTATAACGTTGATGTACTTTGAATAATACTCGTATTAAAATACTTGACATAATGATAAATTATAGACTGCTTTAATATTTTTACGTACTGAGAAATATTTTGCTCTTACAATTACAATATGAATTGTAGGAAAGTCCTAATAATCGTACGAACGTAAATGCACAAGTTACAAGTGGTATTTTTAACTATCGGTAAATATACCAATAATGAGTTTTGAGAATTCAGTTTACTATTAATTCGAAACTTGTGTATTGTAACAAAAGCAATTGTTCAAAATAGTTTATTAAGAGCGTTATTACATAACGCTTTGTAGGTGTTGCAGTTCTTATACACGTTGAGAATATTAAGTATTCGACATATGTTACAATTTTGAAAAAGATCTTACGTAGAAAAATATTATGGTAAATATTATGGAAATTGTGGAAATTATTATTCATTAAACTAAATTTTATATGTGTTTTTTGTGTGTTTTTTTCTACTTTCCCGCAGCGTATTTATAATGAAAATTCTAAATGTATAGATCATTAATCAACGATAACGGTATTGGTCATTTAAAGCGATTCCAATTCAAGAATTAAATTAAATGTGAAAATAATTATAAGTTTCGCTTCTGCCGTATCAAATATTAAATCCAAGTTTATGCATTAGTAATTTAACATAACGCGTTTCGAGTAGAAGAATTATGCCCATACGCACGTACGGGCATGTTTACGTCATCGCGAAAGAGTCAACTTCATTTGGAACGCCTCGGAAAAACGTTATTTATTCCTTGGCCAAATTAATTTAACAGCACCGAGTTACGTAAGGGTAGCGTTTTTCTTCGAATTGCCATCGAAAAAAAAGCTCGTACACAAATCATTTGAAATTGTCGGCATTCGGTAGGACTGCAAAAAGTGCCGGTGAAATACCTTAAACGTACCCCAATATTTGTATCGGAACCTATAGGTTCATAATAAAAAATAAAAAAAAAATAAAAAATAAAAAAAAAAACGGAGAAAAAAATACGACACGAGAGTCGACGCCATTCGTCTGCATCTCAACACGAACTCTTAGTCCCATTCCCTTCTCTTTTTATCCACGTGCACATGCACGCTTGCACACAACCTGGGATTACTCTCTCGACTTGGCCTATACACGTATAATTTGCACGCTCTCCCATGGGTATTTGTACGAGTTTACCCAGATCTCGAATACAAGCGGCCGCGGCCGATAGGTCAGTCACAAGTACGCGTTAGAGAGAGTGAGAGAGAGAGAGAGAGGGGGGGAGTAGTATCGATTGCCGTGAGTGCCATTACGAACAACTTCCCTGGTACCATATTGCTATTTATGCGCGAGACTACTCACTCTCTCTCTCTCTCTCTCTCTCTCTCTCTCTCTCTCTCTCCGAATGCGCTCGCGCGCGCTTACATGAGAGTCTCGCGTCTTCGCGCGTCGATAAATTCATGCATCGATGTATAAACGCGTCCCGTTGCTGCCCGTCCCCGCTTGTCTCGTGTACAACGGCCACGGGATTACGAATTATGGGCTTTCGCGCGGATTCATTATTTATCGACAGCGCGTTTTTGCGTCCGGACGGGGACGGAGGTCACGGAGCGGCAACAGGTGAATTTCACTCGCACGAAAATGTGCTTCGGGTGCCGAGTTTCGGAGAGGAGGATCCCATTTTTTCGATGTCTTTCCAGTTCTCCTCTTTCTTCTCTCTCCCACCCCCCGCTCTTGTAAAATCTTGATTCTCGTTGTACTCGAGCGCACTGGCCGCAGACAACGAAGTGCGCGTGATTTTAAGCGTGACCTTCTCTTTTCCCTTCAAATTACACCGTTGAGTTTCGGAGGCGTGTTGCTGCCGTAACGCAAGGATTTAAGAAGAGGTTTGCTTTAACTCTTTCAATTTTGCGATGTTGATGCTGCATTTAAGTTGAAGAGGAGCGCGTTTAAAAACGAACAGATACGTACGGATTACGTACGTAGGTGAACCAAAATTAAGGACCTTTTAACTAGCTTCGATCTTCGGTAAAAAGAAGCCAAGAAGAGGAGAACGCTAGCGTAGATTTTTGCCGGAGGTTTTATTTTTTCGAGAAAAGAAAAACCCAAGTAAAACTTTGCCCTGTAGCAACGACTCTTAATATTTTAATGAAAATCGTTGACTGTGCAATGAACTGCGGAAACGGGCTTTATCATTTCAATTAGAGTATACCCCGAGATAATAATTAAAATTTCATTCGAATTCAGGGATCCGTAAGGTTAAAGCTGTTGAGAACCGTGGAGGATAAAATTGTGTATCGAGAAGCAGTTGAGTTGTAGTGCGCTAAAGCGAAAAAAAAAAGAAAAAAAAACGTTATTAATTCGAGCACCGAAGCTCAAGCTCTAAGTAGTCTATATTTATCCCTCGAATACCTGTATCATTTGTACTCGTAAGCGGTACCCACTAAGAGATATATCTTAGCACTCGGCAGCGTCATTAAGAGCTCCACACAAAGATAATCACACGCTCGCTCTCGCATCTGCTAAGCGTCTCAGTTTGCGATATTACGCTTTAACGGTACATGCGCGTGCTGCACTCGGTATGTACGAGTTACGCAGGATCGAATGAAGTTTACGAGGTGGCAATGTTGGGGGCACGTTTGGTGAATCGGTTCCGGGCGCGAGAGATCGAGAGATCCTCGGATGGACAGTCGTGGAGTCGAGGAAAAATTGATTCTCGGTCGTTTGCAAGCTGGGCTTTCCCACTAGAAAATCTGAATTCCCGTAATGAACCGCAGTTTTGGAGATTTCTTTGGAGATTCGTGTGTTTACGACGTTTGCGATAATATTTGACTATTAAATACGTATAAAACGTTATTGACAAATATCCAAGTATTGCGTCACAAAACCTCAGAGTTTACGATATTCCTATGTGTCAACTCTAAGTCCGTACAAAATATTTGCCTGAATATTTCGCTCGTATTGTGGAATGTTTTCCAACGATTGAGACATTTGTTTATCTAATTGGAATTAAATTCCATTATATTCTCCCTATAAATCGTACATACGTCAATATTTTTTGAACGAATTATCGCACGTGCACAGATGCTAAAAGCATAAAATCGTAAGTATAAGTGACACATCTTTTATGTTGCCTCTTATCTTATCTTAAAGAAATCTCGGAACACTTTTGTTCTATAGTTGGTTTAGGAAACACACAGTGCCACTACGGCATTATTTCATCAGTTTTCTTGTTTAATTAAAGAGAGCCGAATACTGCATGTGTACAAAAAGCTGTTATCAATTTCTCAATTTATTGCTTTACCTCTACCTTTACCTCCTTTTTATATTTACAAATTTAGAATCTTATATAAGTCTTATTTAATTGGAATAACTTGACAAGATTAATAGTTTACAACGTATTTTTTTCCATTTATATAACGAATTATAGTATCGCGTTCAATCAGTCAAATAAGTTATTTGCATAAAGTAAAAATTCAGCAAATAGTAAAGACGACCTATTTTTTAAAAGCATTGTGCACGAGTTGAGGTTAACTAATTAGATGCAAACTTTTGATGTTTTATTTGAATGCACCAACGTAGTTGGTTGATATGTTATGTGTTAGTTTACGCGCGCGCGCGCGCGTGTGTGTGTGTGTGTGTGTGTGTGTATAAACTGGTCTCTATGAAATGTAAAAGTTACGTTGTAACGTAACGTAATAACGTTAAAATATAGTCCGTGATGACTAATATTTGCAGGTGTAAATCTATACGTAAATTAAAAAGAGGTCGCAAATTAACAATATCCATATTTTTAAAGCGAAATTTATAAATATAAAATTAACATGTACAAATTTGTTTGCTAATTATTACATTATATATTTGCATTTAAAAATTTGTTCGAAAATCGAATTGTTCGAAGACTAATGCTTAATAGTTTAGGAATTATTATCGATAAATAATTTTGACGGAATGTATAGAATAATAGAGAATAATGTTCTAAACTTCAAAATTATCTTCCGTAAATGTTTGCATTTTTATTTAAATCAATCCGTTCAAGTACGTATTTTTTTAATTATTCTTAAATTAGTTTTCGCTGTGTTCATGGCTAGTCATCCTCTCTAGTATTAAGTAATTTTAGATAATTTAAAAAAGCCAGTCTAGATAACATTTTTTCACGTCGAAATTATGATTTCAGTGTAAATGAGCAAAGGTTCGCGACGGTTAATTATGTCATAGAACTTACAGCGTGAATTAAAAGCGATAAATTAGTTTCTACAATCGTTATTAGATATAAAGTTTTTCTCTGCGTACCGGAATGGCAATTTCATAATGTTGCTTGAGATTCTTTAAGAATCATTTAAATTCTGACTTACTGCTTTCTGAAATAAAAAGGAACATCTGGAGTTTCTTTTAATTTTTTTCTCAAAATGTAAATAATAACATTGACTTTTATTGTAAATTCCTTTGCTCGTATATATTCTGATATTTATAAAATATTCGACCTTTGTTCGTTTGCTATTGCATCACAATTATGGTAAATTAAATACGGTCGGTAATCTATCGATCAGCGGGGCGGGGGGTGGGAGGGTTTTTTTAAAAATGATGAGAATTATATAGTATAATAAAAAATATTAATTATAAATGGATGACTGGATTAATTTACTTCTAAATTCAGTATAGATAACAAAAGCGCAATAAAATGAAAATAAAATTAGTTTTAAATGTGATTCCTGATGAAATTACAAGTGGCGATAAAAGTATATTAAATGGATAAGATTAAGATGGGGCCGAACCAACGTTCATAAATGAAGCAATTATTCAATTTGGAAGGTCAAATTAAACGAAAGCGAGAGCTCATTTATTAATTAAATTAAGAAAAAATCAAGTAACACAAAAGGAATAACTAACGAAAATTAAGAAAAAAATGGTTGATAACAAAAATTAGTACATGCCTTACAATCTTAAATCTTAAATCTTATCTGCGAGAGATTTTACCGTTAAAAGCTTGTTACAATACATATTTACAATACATTTAATGATATCCGTATAGTAGTTATTATGAAAATTATCATAAACGCAAGTAATACAAAGTTTTAGCGACTAGTGTTAGATTCCTTATGACAATAAGGTAGGGTTTCTTTTACTAATAAATCTTTGTTTATCGAATTAAATAAATGAATCAGCTTGATTAGAGAGTGGAAGAGATTTCAAATAACAGAAGTAGCTTGAAAAATGAATTAGTCAAACTTAAACTATTCAGTGGGTTATGAATATTGATTTATTTTCTCTGTCGCGTGTTAAATATATTTGTTAAATACCATAAATTTTATATTTTGTCTGATAAAATATAGCAATACTAGAAGAAGTATTGTTACTAAGAAAAATAAGGAATTTCTTTGCAAACGTGTTGATATAAGCCTCGAGTAATTTTCTTCAAAAACCTTCGGAATAAAAAGTCCATCGGTAACCAATTCTATTATATTTCATTGTTATTACACTTTGATACGCACAAAAAAGGATAACTTTTTTACAAGGCGTGCACAATTTGGAACAACTTTGGCGACTCACAAAACTCCTAGGAAATAAAATCAAACGAACAACATAATTTTATATTGCGAACTTATGTAAAGTTTATACATCACAACTCAGGCTGTGTAGTTTTCTCAGGAATTTCGTCTTACATCCATCCCTAAATAGTAATTAACCATTTGCGAATATCTCTCTCCTTATGAGGATTCTCGTTTTTTCTTAAATGCTCTCTTAAATAATTACCTATCTGTATCTTTAATCCATCTATTTATTTTTCTTTTCTTTTTTCCTTTGCTTATCTGACTTTATCTATATTCTTCTTTCTCGAGGACCACATGTCGTGACAATTTTCTTCTTGTAACGCTTTTACCACTGTCGTTATCTTTGATCGACATTCTTACGCAGTAGTATCTACGTATCTTTCTCATTTATTACGTTTGGTTTGACGGCATTGACGTAATTAAATTTAAGTGACTTCTTTTCGATGGCGTGTCGTTTACTATTTAGTTAGCTCGAGTTCCTGATTAATAAGTCAAATGCACTGGACATTCTAATTCTCTTTTCGACGTGCATTTGACAAATTAAACAAGAAAAAAGAGATTAAAACAAGCTCAACAATAATTACACATTAATTACACAGATATCTTATAATTTCTAACAAAATAAGTTAAAAATTACTATTTAATGCAATTTAAAAGCACTTAAACTACACATTTCTCTGTAACAATTTGCAATTATTATGTTATTATTGCTCATAAAAAAAAAAGGTTATGAGGTTCTGAAGCTTTATACGTAGTAAAAAAATACATCGTCGTCTAAGTACTTTAAAACTTATATTTATATTCGGACAAACCTTTGTCCAAAAGGCATTTACAAAATGAAAGAAATGAAACGGGTAAACAATCTCTTAATCGGTAATCGGTAAGTAAAGATACTTTAAAAAATCTAAAATCTTTAGTCATGCCTAGATTGTTTATCGGTACTTGATAGAATAATAGTTGCAATTCTAATACGATAGCTCTCGTAATCACAATTACGATCTTATCCGTTTGGTCAAGATTCTAATCAATGCTGAATTCTTATTTATTTTCGTTTTTTACCGAGGTACTTTCAAAGGGTCAAAGGGTCCAAGTGTTTCGTAAAGTAATAAAATCGGATAAATTAATCGTATTATATACCTTCGTAATTCCAATAATATATTACAGCGAATTGTAATATTTGCAACATATACATAGTACAGCTAACGTACAAGTATATTGGCTGATCATGTTAATGAAATTCACAAGCGCGCGCGCGCGCACACACACACACAGAGAGAGAGAGAGAGAGAGAGAGAGAGAGAGGGGTCATTATCTCGTATTACGGTTTTTAGTCTACTCTAACGAAGCAGATTTGAATCTAGAAAGTACACGTATTAACATACTTTGTTCATACGGATAACTACGTTTGAAATAGTATATTATCAATATTTAATAATTAAGTCTCGCTCAACGGTTGCGCTCGCGCGCGCACACCCACACCCACACGTGCATATCTACGATACCGTAAATTATGGTAATTCTCTTATAAATTGTTTTTCCCAGGCAGTGATGCAGTATCTCGTGCGATCCCATGCGGACTCTCTAATCTAAGCAATCATGAAACTCACTTAAGGTCGTATCATCCGCTAATGCTTGCGTCGTTGTAAACGCGCCTTAACGACTGGGGCGTAGATTAGAGTGAACCCCTCTCGACCTCGCGGACGCATTTGCGCGGGTTCGTTTCATTGCAGGTACGGGTAATGCACCTAGGTTATGGAATGGATCAACCTTATCCACCTCCTCTTTCTTTCTCTTTCCTTCGGTGCTCTCTCTCTCTCTCTCTCTCTCTCTCTCTCTCTCTCTCTCTCTCACGGTTGTTCATACCTTTTGCATTCTTTTATTATCTGTGTGGTTGTTTTCATCGGTTTTGTTTACATTCGCATCTTCTTGGGTGGAATTCAAAAACTGGATCACGAACGCAACCGATAACGACGACCCGCTTTCCAATGTCTCACTTTAAGATTATGAATTTATACGTGGATTCCATACCTATTACACGGATCCTCGATTATGCAATAAACGCACTTGGAACAATTTACAGCAGTCATTTGGTGTCTATATAAAAATGAATTGAAAAGTGAAGGTTATAGCTGTGATTCCTTCAATGTATCAAGAATATACATCGCATATATATATATATATATGAACGTGCTCGTTTGTCTGTTATCAAACTATTAAAATACAATATAAGACGTCGCAACATAATGTAGATTGTTTGTTATGTAACTTCAAAAGGGTGAAGTGCGGCTATTCTACGTGATTTACGTACTTAATAAGCTTAGAATGCGTAGTAAGCTTTGTATAGTATATACTTAGCCGTTATGTTGACTGTTAGTTTCGTGTGAATATGCTTTTTCACAACAAGTGTTGTGAAGTATGCCAAGCAAGTTTGTAATATACTTGCTTCAATGCTCATACGGATTAAATATGTGTGATAAGACTGCGTCTGCTCTAGATTTTTAAAATAAATATAAGGCTATTATGGGGGAGGGTAATTTAAAAGCAGTTTCTTTCTTTCCTAGTAGTTTCATTCCGTTTAAATGTTCGCATCGGATCAAAGCTTACATATGAATATACTTTTAAAAGCTGTGTTATTTACTGCTTTCTTTTATTAACCGCTAATTTCAAATGAATAGATTTGCCCAGAAAAAGAATCTAGCTGAAATTAATAACGAAACTAACGATATTACAATGAAATGGCAAATTTAGAAGAATCATGACTTGAATATCTCAGTATCCTTTGTATTCAATGGAAAGTGAAAAATAGCGCAGTGGATAGGCCAGTACTATTACTGGGTGTGAATTTAATACGAAGTTCAAGCTCAGGAGAAAGTCGGTCTTCGAGCAATTGTCGACTACGATTCGAAAGCTGTAGCGCTTTCTAGCTCGTGAATAGGCAGAATAACCGGCCGAAAGCATGACATAAAGGTGTCAGGTAATTATTGATAGTAAAGGTGACTGGAACAACTATCAAGTACTTGCGAAATACCGCTTTAAATTTAGCATAAGGTATATAAAACCGTTTTATTGTGCGTTATATATTCACGAGATATTGTTGTACCCAATGTTATGGAGTTAGCTGCACGCACTACAAGACAAATAGTAACTAATATTAAATTATCTCATTATACGCGAACTTAAGCACTCCAAGTTCTAAAGTCTTTACATGGAGACACAAAACCAATTCATTCCAATAGATGAATGATTAAAAAATTTAAGAAGTAATAAATTAGAAATATGAAATTAAGATTAATTAAAATAACAAATAACAAATTTTTTAATCATCGACAATTAGGGCGTCGTTTGATATACCAATACCGACCGCTTGCTTACAAAACTTTTCTTTGAAATCTAGAATCACTATATTTTCATTCCATTTGGAATATTAATTAACAGGATTCAACTCTTATCGGAAAAAATTCAGTCACTGGTATAACGTAATAGTATAACTTAATAAGCGAATGAAGTAATCGATAGGTTTATATCTCGATCACGATGCACGATATTTTATTGCAAGTATAAAATACAAGTAACAAGTTCGAGGTTAACAATAGACAAACGCGTAATACGAAAGTCCAACACTGACATTGCAATGCGATGCGGTTGAAGCGTTATCGATTTGTAGAGGCCTACTTGTGTGTCGTTCATCGCCTTCTACCGTTGTCGTAGTCTTGTAATAAGATGTTCCATGGACGTTGCCTATACTTTACCGTACGTAACGCTAACACTTAGCTTCTCTTTCTGTCTCTTTAATTAACCTTTTTCATGTAAGTGGTTAACCGGCCTAATCAATCGTTAGGATGGCCTCTGCTTTCCGATCGTTTTTCACTGGTAGGTACAGGTACTGTAAAGCATATTGTACCGAAGCCTATTGAATTCGCTCATCATATATTCAAAACATCATTCGATAATACTTATTTAAATTATATTAACCTTTACTGGCAAATATCATTTTGGATCCGTTGTTTCCGGAAAGATATGTAAATCCGAGAAAGATCTTGTATAAAAATTAACAAGTTTCCCTTCCTTGGCCACCATCGAAATACCAAATGAAATGGTTTGTCAGTGTTCTGCATTCGGGCTGAAAAGAAACTCGTTATAATTGATTATAATAAATACTCAATATAGCATCTAGCTGCATAATAATATTACAAAGATTAAAACCTTTTTACTTGTCGTTTACATATTTTTCTCTCATCTTCGCTTAAAATTTATTATTTTAAATATATCAGTCGTCGTCGGCTGATATCAGTTCCTGTAAAAACTTTGTCTGTTCAATCGTCAGTGATGTGAGCATCATTAAATACGGTTCCTACCTCGATTCAAATTTCATAAATAATACTTAAGTCGTGAAATTAAATTCCGAACTATTGTCAAAATAATAAGGTAAAAAAGTGCCTATACAATTTCTTACACAAGTCGATGACCATTGCGTTGCCATGTGTGAAAGCACATAAATACAGTACTCGGTATTCATAAAAAATCGAAGAATTGTATCCGATAAATAATTTTCAGTAGATAATTAACTCTCCGCGGGAATTCTTCTTCGGTGCTTATATTTCCTGGTATTAAGGTTAGCGAATGATTTCTTGAAAGTGTCGCTACATTCATTTGCAAGTAACTTACACTACAAATAATGTTTTATTAATACTGATGATGTTTGCATCTTTTTCATAATACGCTATTGTGCTTTTCCCTAACACGTTTAATTGCAGTGACTCTTTTATCTATTAAGCAAAAATTCAATTATTAGTATTTTAATTGGTGCGTTATGTGCGACAATTTAGAGCCCAATTTGGTTTCCATTTACAATTCACTTTTGAAAATAAAAAAATACAGATGCTTCTCAGATATTGTTGGAAGGCGTTGCGCAACTTAATGCAAAGCCTAATGGGAATTTATTAGATCAGAAATTATTTCGAAGACTGTCAAGGTTACTTCGCTTGGAATGAACGATAATACTTTATACTCTTGCAAAGTATGACGCAAAATCAACCGAGGAGATAAATTTTAACGGTAACGAATGCTCACTCTAGGAAACAAGTTGGCTATATTTTAATTCGCGAATGGAGCGACAAGTCACTCCAAGTCGCTGATTTCACAGAGACGGTCACGCGTCGCCTCGTTTCCTCTTCTCATAATCCCACCGTTTGACAAAAGTTCAGCAGCGGTAAGTAATGTGCCGTTCACCTCGGATCTACAGTTGCAGCTTTTTCATCAGTCGCACGCCGCAGAATGAAAAAAATGTTGCTGCATGTCTTGTTGCTCGTGTTGTTTCTCTCCGAGGCGCGTGTCACGTAATGCCATTCCGATGATCATTGTTGCACTTCTGGCTACCGCTTGGAGAAGTAACGAGAAACGCGAAAAGTGCATTTTTTTTTTTCATCTACAAATCTGAAAGAGGGAAAAATTTTCAACTGGATTTTGAAGATTAACTATAAACGAGCGAGTGAACGATTGTTATCCTTGTACTTTCTGCCTTGACAAAAATTATACCTAGTTCTTAATATTTTTAAGAACTGCTAAAATAAATATATAATTCACTATTAATACAAGCGAATATCATTGATAACCGTTTTAATCAAGAGACAACGAAACTAATGTATATTTGCTCTTTGTTTTATTTTATTTTGAAATAAATGAAGAGTATACTTATAATTTAATAATTCACTTTAATTTGTATAAGTATTGAATTAGTAAGAGTACTGGTAAATAAATCAATGTCTGCTGCTATTGCTTAACCGTAAGTGTCGATCAATTCTGTAAGATTGTAATGCTTTGCTTGTAATGCTTCATCGACTTTTTAAATTTAGTTTATCAAATCTATGCTTCATGTATTTGTCAAAGTTTCAAATACATTGTATTTGAGCTTGTTGACATTATCTTTAGTACGTTAAGTAAACTGTAATACTAATGTATTTTGTAAATAAATCATATTGAAAACTGTATTATGCAATATTCAGTTATGGTAGCGCGGTTAAATGGAATTTACTCTTTTTGTTTCGGTAAATAAAATGTAAGAACATCTTAATCGAATGATGTTTAAATACGAGACTTTACCAATCCGAAGTTCTTCTTCCTACACGACACGATATTACATTGAGGTATCGAGACCTTATAAAAGTTGGTACTTTCAGAACAACCGTAAGGGAACTAAGCTTTATCCGAGTTTTCAGTTTCATAAATAAATATCGTGCGATTACGTTTGTGCTTACTTTTAACTTATTACAATGACATTTCCCAAAAATAAACCAAAGAGCTGTTTTCATAATATCCAGCATACATTGCTTAGACATTATAAAAGTTACAGTGCACAGAAAAGCAGTAATAAGTAGTAATAATAAGCGCAAAAAGTATCGATACAGAACCGAGCGCACATAAATGTGACTTGTAAAGCAAACTGCAACAAACGAAATTACAATCGCCGTAGTCCTCGTTACAATTCGTAACCAAACGATTCCGTGCAAGCGTGCGCTTATAAACGGTTCCAGGAGCCCAAAACTACTCGTGCCTTTCCCTCTTTGCGCGTAAATCTCAGTACTCGCACCCGCAAAATTTAATAGCCGTTCGCTTCCACAGGCACGAGTCGGACGCAAATTGAGACGCGGTACTTGCATTGCTCGAAACGATTGTCGAAACGATTCTCGAAACGGTACCCCGCCAAACGAGTTATGAGCAGAGCAAAATCCAAGTCGGTAAAAATACTTTTGCACGTGCAAATGACCGACTGATTTTTCGGAAACAAATGCACTTGCCGGCTGACTAATTGTCTCTGGTCCATTGTGGAATTAAAATTCATCGATTCTAATGGAATGGAAATTCATCGTTAGAGTCTGAAATTCAGAAAACCGTGTACTGGTAAGACGTAACCTTTAGTGTGAAAAGGGAAATCCATCGAGCAATTAGTAATAATAGCTTATAGTTGCTAGTGATCGGAGTGTCTCCATTCTCCGTAAATACTCAACCACAATTAAAAACAATAATACGTGCACGTGCAATATCATATGGAGACGATTTACGTACACATTTACGTGCACCGCTAATATTCACTCACGTCAAATTACCGATGCAAAGAAAGAAATTCTAGTCTTTTTAACTTTCATGAGAAGCGCGCACGTAGAGAACTCACAGATGTTCGCAAAAACTTGTCCGAAGAAAGTGCTTTCGAGAGCCTCTCGTTTATGGAAGCGACGAGTTGGTGATGAAACGCTCCAAATAAGCCACAGTCTATGAAGTGGACTTAAACTTAATTTTTTCGGAACACGCCTATTATAGGTTCCCTTTTATTGTCCATCAAAAAGTTCCACGAAGCACATAACTCGAGGAAGAATTTGAAGTATAAAAAATTTAGGCTTGAAAACTTTACTTCTCTATTTAACCTCTCCCACTGCAACTGTCGATTATTCTGCTTCTTAAAATGTGTTCCACTAGAGTATTTACTTATTATTAATAAGAAAGAGTACGTCGTAAATTGTAAATCGCACGCAACTAATTGAATAATAATTGCATTCGCCGAATAATGGTATCATACGAATTTTGAACGTAAGCTTTCTTCTTTTTTCCAATGTTTGGACAATGTGAATGTCGAATAACACGAGGATAACGCTCGAATGACACGTAATACCATTCGTGTAATTAATTAAAAGTTGCTCGACTACGACGATCCTTAATATTGAGGGGAAAAGGCCGACATAATTGTCCTGTTACGATTCGTAAATACGTTGCAAATATTGCACATCAGCCGTAATTTTACTAATTAAGTTACGAGAACATCGTGTTGTATGCTTCACGAGGTCATGATGTGAGAAGCTTGTATGTACGCAGGCAATCGGTTAGCAGTTGAAGCAGCTTTCGTGAGCAATTAACGAATGGCGCTCTCACATTGATATTCGAGGGTTTCTTATTGGGTGTGTTTGGTGCAGCGGCGCACGATTGAGCGCGTAAATCAAAAGTTAGATCCGCTGTTCATGAACCGCTGCCAATTTAATTGGAAATCTCTGCACGCGGCGCGACTGTTTGCGTTTAATCGCATTTGATCGTTCATTTGTTCTGTCTCTCTCTCTCTCTCTCTCTCTCTCTCTCTCTCTCTCTCTCTCTCTCTCTTCTCTACGCTTACTCTGACTCCCTCTTTCTTTTCCCGGCGATAGGCAATATTTTGATTAAAATAAATTATCCGGTTGTTCCCTCCCCTTCTTATTCCTTTTTGCTTTCTTCGTGTTTTTCAGCGAAAAGGATTGACGAACGAAAATAAAAAGGATTGTTATTAATGAGCCTTTCATTGTCTTAAGTAATAAAAAACGGCCAGAATTAAATGTTGCAGTGGCTAAAACGATCGATAATTTTCGTGAATGATTTTGAGTAATAGAGTGATTACCAGGCACCGAAATAATTAAATTCATTATTTGATAGACGATTTTTTTAACTTATTCGTATTCTTATTTTTTCACCCAGTTAATGAAAATAAGTTTCACGTAGCGTATTGCAATCTACACGATCGTAACGCGTATATATCCATCGTTACAAATAGTTACTTGCGTATCTTTAGATAACCTATAAATATAGTACAAGAGACTAATTTACATCAATTTTATGTCAATTATATTTGGAATTCTGTTTTCTTATTTATCTTAATTATAAATCAAATTTTATAATCCACAAGTTTTTCAAATTCAGTTTTATTCGTCTAAATAGTTTATACATTCTCGTTTAATAAAATCCTTATGTAACTCTTATTTTTTATTCCAGCTAAATGATCATCTTAATTTACATATTTTAATTACTTTTATAATATTACGTAAACTGGAAAGATCTTCTGGATTATATAATTTCGAATTACTTACGTAAATTATTACATTTCATAATGTCAATGTCTTATCCTCCACAAAAATATTGTCCAATCAGATTATATACAACGATTTCAAATCGTTTTGAAAATTTAAAAAAAAAACTTCCGATTTATGATAAACATAGAGTCAGAATATCCAACAGACTACGAGTAATCATACTTTCACACGTTTTATTAAATTACTTCAAAATATTTATATCGAATATTTTCATAATCGCATTTTAATTTATTTCACCTGTTCTTTTAGAATATACTAATATTTCACTTTGATATACAGGAATTATTAGTTTCAAATATTCTCATAAATATTATCCACTTTTTTCACATCGACTGAGCCTCCATTAGATGTTACAATATAAACGTGAAGGAAATTAGGTTACTAAAATTTACAGAAATTGAAGTTTTCTTCCAAAGAATCAGGAACTTATAGACAGGAAGATTGAGTTATAGACCTAAACATTATTCGAGTTTTTGCACTCACAAAATCCACTCTTACAAGGTTGAAATTTTCAAAAATTCATATCAGCGTAAATTTCGATATTCCACTAATTTTTGTTAATCAAGTGTCTATATAAATAAATATCAATACTCAAAAGATATAAAGAAATTGTACGTACCCATATACGTATACGTAGATGCATGTGGGTATCGGAATGCACTATACCATATAATCTAGTATTTGCAAATGTAAAAGAACAGTGTAGAATCGATCATTGCATCATTTGGAATTCAAATGCCGTTGTGTGTGCATATGTTTTATGACACGAAAGTGACATACTTTTGATAATAGAAATATCAAAATAATAATGCTATTCTTAATATTACATCGAGAAAATTACGTAATCGTGATCGTGACGTGACACATTTTCTGTGACAGGAGTTTGCGTCATAAAACTAACTTCGACTTAAAGAAGTTCAACATTATTGTACCAAATGCACATATTTAATTCAACATTTTTCTGAAAAATACAAAAGTTAGTATTTTTCAAAGACCTTCCATTAAAAATTATTAAATAATATATTATCTCGCGAAAGCCTTGAAGCACAAAAAGTGTCCTTTTCCAAATTCCGTTGGAAATCCAGTTGCGATATAAAAAACTTTTTATAATAATGTGACATTAACAAATATTTAAGTGAATGAATTTCGTTAATCACATCTTCCAACGTTTCCGTAATAACGATGAAAATAGATCGATTCGATTCCTCAAAATTCGCGAATTCGTCGGTTATTTTATGAGGTTATAATAGGAGTAGATATATAAATGTTACCGTATTGTTCGGAGTTGCACTGTTTTTGAACGACTTAAGTCGTCTATTATCGAAATTTATCTAGAATATTTCCGCTCTTCGTGTGCCACATTTAGGTTATAAAGCGTTTCGCAAAATGAAAAAGTCGTTGCGTCGATTCTTCGAAATGTTGTACAAAATTGTAGAGTCGAGGAGCCTCGACGAATGTGTGCGTCGGTGTGTAAGCCCTTTACGTATGGGTGCGTGAATACGTGTGCAGCCATCGAACGTTTGCTAGAAACTTCGTACCAAATTGTACCAAATTCTGCAGCCTCGTACATTCGTGTATTCGCTAATTTTCGAAAACATAAATGTTGCAACTGTTATTTGCCAAATCCGTATGGATTCGCTTGTGCATTTGTGGATAATATTTTTCAAAAAGCATTGAAGTCGGGAGCGAATGGGTATTCAGACAGATTTCGTGGAAATGCGAAGAAAAGCAAGTCGATTGTTGTTTGTTGCTTCGCGCAACAGACGAATCCCAACGGTTTTCTCGTCATTCGTTTCGAACAATCAGACTATTATCGCTAAAGTACTTGTTGATATTTCACATTGCTACTTTAGTGAAAATGAGCATCATTCTTCAAGTTCAACCTACTGAAGTTTTTATTTCTTTTATTTCTTATTGCGTTAGTATTGTTGAAAGTGTGTTTGCATTTTATATGCAGTATGTATCCAACAATTATTAAATTTAGCTTGGAGAAATCATTGTTTTGTTTTCATGTTCTTCTTCGAAGTGAGAAGTATTCACAAATATGCAAATGTTTGCGAAATATATTGTCACGTGTAATAATAATTGAGACTGTATCATGGATATTATAAGTTTTCTATTTTCTAAGAAACTTTCCCCCTAAGTTAGTCTAATTTTCTTTCACATAAAGTAAAATATGACTACTTCTTGTTATTTGATCTTCGTTGACTATTTCGTTTTGAAAATAACGAGAAGTTAAGGCCATGCATGCCTTTACAATTTATAACTTTTGAAGACACTTATTGTCAAGAGAGCGCGAATATTTTACGTGGCTATTTTATATGTTTTTATTCATCCATGAATTCTGTCGAGTTGTTACTTACCGATGATGCGAACGTGACATTATTTTAGATTTGGAATATTTTACTCGAGAGGGTAGTACTTGTGTCGACCGTCTAAATGACTAATTTACGATTGTAAACTCTTCGCGCATGTGTTCTTATTGAGTTGGCTGTGTTCATTTGCATATATGGAACTACACTTTATACTCTTCAAAGTGCGTTTTATTTTTCGTTTTACCTGCAGTTTGTTTATTGGAACCTGGTATTTGTTGAATTAACATTATCTTATGCAGGAAAAACCCATATTTTTTAAAGGACATCGGTAGGGATTTGAAAGAGCATAAATAAATTATTTATTATTGAGCAGTGTTTTAAGAACGTTTAGCGAAAGTAAGTGTAAGTTTCGAGGAATCGAAGAAATAATTTTACACTCGTTACAAGCAATAGTAGATTTTAACGGAATGCAATTTCTATGCGTTTTGTCAACAAAATAACAGGTTTCGAAATTATTTTGAATCTGTTAAAATAATGGCAAAATCACCGAACACGATGAAAAATACAGAAGTACTTTTATCGGACAATAAGAGTTTCTTATCAGACAGGAAGATTTGAAAGTAATATAACAAGTTATATTAAATATTGCAGCCTACGAACTCTTTGACACTTCGTCGAGCTATTGAACGCTGATTCGAACGTCGGTGCAAAGTATCCGTTTCGAAATATTAGAATTCGTGAGAAGTTCGAGTGATTGGCGCAAGGATGAAATTAGCTGGTGATAATAACATTAACGCGTTCTCACGCGTGAATCACAATGAAATACATTTGTTTTCACGTTCGGAATTCATCGGCGGAGAATCATACTTCCATCTGTTCGCCGTCCACCATGAGCTGCTGCAATTTCCAAAGTATTTAAAAACGACAATAACATTCGGCCCATTAGCCGCGTAATTAATATTCGAGTAAATCGTAAAAGAATGAAGCACGTAAAGAACGCCGTGATGTTCGACAGCGAATGCCACGAGCTCGTGGAAAATGGCCTCGACACGCGCTCGTTACGCATCCCCATTATGTTAGGATCCTTGGGAGGCGCCCACGCACCCAAACGAGAATCCGTTGTCCGAGATAAAAGGGCCAACGACTACGAGCAAGTGCACGTGTCCGAAGGATTGCGTTGCCCTGGGGACGGTGCGAACGGGGACGAACGCTCGATATGGTTAGCCGGTGTGCAAACGACGACTGGTATCACCACCGTAAATAGAACTGTCGTGGCTCCGAGGGAAAATGTGGGCTTCCGATCGGCGTTGCTCTCCTTCTCCTCTTTTTTGCGCAAGAACGTCTCGATTGTCGAACGGACAAAGGCGAGGCGCGGCGCCTCGGGCGAGCGCATGTGATATTACAACGTGGGCCGTACTCTCTCTCTCTCTCTCTCTCTCTCTCTCTCTCTCTCTCACTCGCTCACTCGCTCACTCGCTCACTCACTCACTGAGGCTCGCGAACGATTAAAAGGGCGGGGACGCGCACCGGCAATCGATGCTCGTGGGACGGATCGACTCCGTCACCCAGGAATGTACCGGATCGATTTTAGGGAAGAACTTATTCGATCTCCTCCTCGATTGCGTAACGAAAGATAACGAAAGATAACGAAAGATCCCTAGTAGACGGTCGAGTACTCGAATGCTCGAGAGGTTGCTTTATAGTGCACGAATCGCCATGTGACGGATAAGCGAACGCTCCAGAGCTTTGCGAAACGAATTCGGTCAATACTAACTAGGGAAAGACCAGAAGCAGATAATTCGAATAATACTCTCTACGAGAAGTATTGCAACCATTTTTTTTCATTTTGTAATGTCATTTTTTGTGCTTCTTCGAAGAAACATTTCTCCGTTCCGTCCTTTTGGTTGAACATTTTAGGAAATTTGGAGGAGTGAAACGACGCAAGAGAATCATTCTCTCTATCAGTCGTTTTAGACAGGATAACCCACGAAAAGAAAAATTTGAGCGAAACGGCAACGGGACCATTTTTCTGCGCGGAATAAAATGTTTAACGTGTGTGTCCGTCGTATGTGTCCTTCCTTCTCTTATGCGTAATAGCTATTCACGCATATCTGCAATTACTCATCTTTGACGAATCGATGTTGAACGCCAAAATTTGAAGTTTCTTAAGTAAAGCGCCGTTTATCATTTTCACGCGACGATGGTTGCGTGTACTGATATCGCGGTATAACGAATAATTATACTCATTCGAAACTCTTCGTTGTGCAAACAATTGTTGCGCTATTGAAGAAATGTATTTTATAGATTAGAAAAACTACAATTAGCGACAAAGTAATATTTGTGAGCGCTATTTTATAATTGCAACAAAAATAAGAATGCCGCGATGAAGATCTCGCGAAATGACTTAAATGACGGAAAATCTGTATAAAAATGTCAAATACACGTTTTAACTTTATATCCTCATATCCTCCTCCGTACGTTGTTTAGTGCTTTTGCAAGTGCGTCTCGTTGTGATTATTATTTTGTCTTATGGGTATATAAACGTGAAGTAAAATACGTTTCCTCCCGTTTAAAAGTTTACATCCGTATTATTATGACAAAACTTAAAAGCTGGGAAATTTTCTTTAATAAAGTTTTCCCTGAAAAATGTGTGCGTGTGTGAATTGGCGTGATAAAATGCGTCCGATAGTTAGCACATGGAGTATTTATTTTTTTTAGTTTACCGTCGTTAACTCGTACCTCTGTTCCTTCCGATCCTCGTTTGATCATAGCACGTAGGCAACGAATAACCAGTAATGGAAATTTATACTTCTGAACGGACGGAAAATCTGGAAATTTATGTCACACAAGCCTTATTTTCAAACGATTATTCTTACGTTCAATTATTCCGCATTTTTCTAAATTGTGCAATAACTGGTAACGTACGAATCTCATGCTCAGGCATAAAAAGCACGGATAAAAGTGAGCCCTTACTTGAAATGTAGCCATATTATTTCTTCGAGCAAATATTAAAATCATCGAGAAATAAACATCGAATGAATTTCCCTTGAAGTATCGGAATAGAAGCCTAGAAGCCTTATTAATTTTTCCATTGTCGACCTAATGAGGGAGAGGATGGGTTTAAATTTATAGTGGAACGATTATCAACGGTTCGAAGACGAATGTAAAAAACGATATAAATAATTAGTCGAAGAAAAAAAGTGAGCAATGGCCTATAAAGAGCCGACATAAATTTTACGTTTAGTACGTTTCAAGCGCGGACAACATCAGCGATCTTCGTTATTAACCGCTTTTAACACGCGGTGTTTCGAAAAAATATTTCGAGTATAATAAATCCTGAGACTCTCTCCTGTCGCACCGATAGAATAATTTATGTCAATTGTAAACTCTTTTTCAGCTTTATACTACAATATTGAAAATTTTTTACGAAGTAATTATTTACGTGCTGCCGTAGGCGGTATCATCAGCCCACGCTTTGCAGTCGTAAATACCATAATGGTCTTTCTCAATACTTTCTAATGGTCTAGTTTTGTTTAAATTTAATATATATATATATATATATATATATATGTATGTATGTATATTCGTATTTTTAGTACGTCATTAGAAATTTACTAAAAGCTTCAATTGGCCCGACTTTTATTGCGCTTACGCATACCAGTAGACTTTTAATATGCATTGTCTACGGATGATTTCTTTTAAAACGGTAGATAATCCGAACGTAATTGCTGTCGAATGAGCTAAATAAATGTGTGATAGGTCCTTGAATCGTTTTGTTTACCTTGTTAATTCATTTAAAAGTGATTTATCTACATTTATAGGGGATCACAGCACTTCGTGTATCCCCCAACAGTTCACAAAGGATGATAAGAAACGTTAACCTACATAAACACAATTAACACGCAATAAAGCATAAAGTACAAAGCGCTGTTGTAAGTAAGCAATTTTCTAAAATACGTCATTCAGTTCTGTTAAATCTGTTAAAACTCATGGTGTCGATTGAATTTGAAAAGCAAAGCATTCGATCTGTAAATAAATCAACTCAAAATCTTACTTTCGATGATCCCAAGGATGTACGGGCAAATTTATGACTTCAGGATCAGCTGCAAGATCCTAGAGCCACCGAACTTTGCACTTTCGAATACTACGGCTACGACTACGATTGACGACGGTCAAACGTAGCTCCGGGCATTTGTCTATTTGTACACCCGCATTCCCGTCTGTTTGTCTTATCTGTTGGTCTTCGTTCTGGACCTTTAA
The DNA here is from genome assembly GCA_018907045.1 of Wiebesia pumilae. Lineage (NCBI taxonomy): Eukaryota > Metazoa > Arthropoda > Insecta > Hymenoptera > Agaonidae > Wiebesia > Wiebesia pumilae. Next base: position 8,562,834 of record JACCHZ010000127.1, read on the forward strand.
TTGCCCTTTACAATTTCATTTTGCGTTAAACCGTGATTGTGCAGTTTAACACGATAGTGTTTAGAATGGCGCTAACAACGAAGGAAATGTATTTGCAGTTCAAGTTTCCATCCGATAACCAACACTAAGGGCGGTGCATGTCAAAATTCAAGTTTAATGGAGTAATGACTGAGGTATATCGCCTTTTAATGTATCATTAAATTCAGGCTTGTAAAACTGATTGCCGCACCCACGATTGATTTGCTTACTTGTATTAAATTACTTGCTTCTAAATACAGAATATTTTATGGTTTTTTCAAGCCCAAGCGTATCCCACTTTCAAGGGAATGATCGAGAAAAACGTAAAAGGTAAAGTTAAAGCCGGATAAAACTTGCCGAATGCGCACAAATTTTATTACTTTGAGGAAAGATCGCGCTCTGCTATTGAAAACTACAGTAGAAGGGAAATTAAAATTTTTTATGGGACTGTACTCATTTAAAAATATAAAAAAAAAAAAAAAAAAAAAAAAAAGAGAAAAAAAATAAAAGAAAAGAAAAGAAAACGCGAATTTTGTACGAAAAAAATGAATGTCGTGAGATTAATCAGCTGACGTTAAAAAATTGAACGAGCCTAGCGTTCCTAAATCGTAATTTAGATAAGCATACTTGCACATAAACGTAATCACGGACCATGATAAATCATTTGCTTATTGAGTTAAATGCATTCGAATGCGCAAAGGAATAATGCCAGTAAACTGAAAATATTGCAACTATTGCAACGAAACGTGATTCCTTGCACACTATTGTATTTTTTCTTACCTATTCGAGAATTTTAATTTAATGACATTGAATTTTATATCAATTTGAAATAAAAGAAATCCTCCTCTTCTTATCGTAGTCAATCGAATGTTTCCATGACTTTTTCTCGTAAACGTAGATGAAAATCGTGCCACTAAACGTAACAAGACACATCGAGCATGATTACCAAGTCGTGAAATTCGTGTTTTTTCTGCGTGTTATACATAAAGAAGAACGTTTGAAAAGAACGTTCTCTTACAAATCTCTTTGAAAACGACATCCGTACCACGGCTGGAGTTTTTTGCTTGCAAGCGTCTATTTCATATTTTTCTTTATCAGCAATGCGCGTCTATGTAATAGAATCCTGGCGGAGAAAAAGCATCGTTAAATTTCAGAGTCGTTTGTAATATTCACGAATATAGGCGTGCTGCACACGTTCAAGGAAAGCGGAAGAAGGTCAAAGAAACAGGGAAGGATTTTTCAACAGAAGTGGACGTGAAGTAACGATATGCAATTTCCTGAAATCAAGAAGCAGTAGAGCGAATGCGAAACAGAAATCGAATAAACGACGGAAAAACATATTCTTTGATAATTCAATTTTTTCACCGTCGCCTCATACGGTTTTTAAAAGTCTTCGCGATTGTGAATTAATGATGAACGACAAAAGTTCACCGTCGATATTAAACGGAAGAAAATACGATAATTATTTCACAATTATTTCACAATTATTTCACAATTATTTCACAATTATTTATTAACCATAAAGTATGCGCGTTAACCTACCTATAAAGGTAAAATAGAATGAAGTTTTGCGTCAAACTGACAATTGGTTAATATTGTTTTTCGAGAGGCAGCGTATTTATGTGATTAAAATACTTTGTTAGCCAGTTCTTTGCGGTACTTGAATTACAGTTATTTATTAGCAATTTAATCAATACGTAGCTTGAAAACAACAACTCGTTCGGTTTTTCATTAAATATGTAGGTCTCACAAGCAGGTAACGAATCATGTAAAGTCTTGATTTGATAATCGACTTGTAATTTCTTTCTTTATGTCATTCAGCGAATCTACTCGGAAGAGTTAGCAAACAATTATACGAACGATCTACGGTAGAATCAGAGAAGCCATTAGACCTAATAAATGTATTAAAACAGAGGAAGAAGTACGCGTGAAGGATAAGCGCGTCTCGCATCGCCCAAGGGTTACCGATCGATAGCGCTAATCGATAACGTTTGGCAAGTGTCTATTGATCGAGCGTCCGAGTCTATGATCGATCGCCATTATCGGGCAAATGGAAGACGCGCCTAACGTGTGTGTCGTCCTGAAAATTCAGGCGCGATCGGACGCCGGTTCGCTCGAATTTCCCGTGGCCAATCAAATCTCGATCCTGGAGTCGTACCGATTATTTATCAGTCCGGGGCCGATAGTCATCTCGCTCTCTCGCTCTCTCGCTCTCTCGCTCTCTCGCTCCCTTTCTCCGTGTGTGCCCCTTTATTCCCCGGCTTCCTTTACTCTATTTCTTCTTTATCGGCTTGCCTTTGTCTCGTGATCTATCCCTCTGTCGATCGCGCGGACCTTTGCTGTTTCCTCTTCCTCTTGTCTTCTCGCTCGCACTCGTGACTTTGTCACCTTTCGAGGCATTTGAGGAAACAAGCGTGAAACGACTTGAGATAACGAAAATGAAAACACAGCCTTACTTTAATTTTCTTTTATTTTTCTCAGTCTGAAATAAAAAAATATCAATGGTAAATCGGGTATTTATCATACGCTTACACGATGAAAGTAGTCCTGAATAACGTATTACATATATTAAATATTGTACGCCTGTCGTATATTTGCTTGGTGTTTTAGAACAGGTTACGTATGTAATTTTTAATCCACTGTTTTTGCGATGTTCACGAGAACTGATTCGTTCTATCGATCGATTATATTAATTACAAAACTAGGGTCAGCAATTCTGATCATTCGCACACCATAATTAACGATAAAATACCTAACAAGCAGCTATTTGCTTTACATTCATTTAGTTCTAGAACTATACTGGTAACGGTTAACTTTCAAACTGTCCGATTTTCCGAAATCGGAAAATCTGCAGCAAAATCTACGGTACCGGTAATATATTAAGTTCAAGGCCACACGAGTTTTTTATTTAAGAATTAAGGCAACCGATGGGAATTAAAAGAATGGCACCGAAGTTTTAAAATATTCAAAAGAAACAACTTGCATTCCTTGAAATTCATCATTTTCCAGTGAAAAGATTTTAGAGAAAATTTTGGTACACGAGCAACATAAAATTTCTTTTACAAAATGTTGATTGTGCTAAAACCGCAAAAATTTAAGAATTTTAAAGGGAATATTTTAATAATTGCAGCTGCCAATTTGACGTTGAAACTTTTCAAAAAGGCTTTCGCCATTCGAAGCCTTAAAACTCATTTCGTTAACACAATTGCGAGCTATGAAATTCAGCGTTTCATTTTGCTTTTTTATTCTCGAGATAATATACTTTTTGATTTTCTACTTTTTATCTTGAAGCATCTTTGAGAATTTAAATTTGTTTTAGAAGAACGAACGAATGATCCGGTTCTTCTGACTCCTTTATCGAATAAAGCCGTTATTATATACTTATGGAATATGAACATTTTCTCTTACTTTTCTCAGATAGAATAGCTCTTGTCTGCGGTATTTCTTATTTTTCATAATGAAAAATTATCAGTACTTGACCGTGTGGGAAGTAGCGTCGAATATCAATAAAGAATAATATCGATACGTAAAAGGGCGTAAGCATTCGAAGACGAAAGGAAAGACACCATCGGAGGAATACTCGGAAGTTTAAAAAAAAGTGAAAACACGAAGGCAGACACACCGCAAATATCAAAGAATGAAGCTAAATTTCACCGAAGAAAAACACAGAAGAAGAATAAGAAGAAGAGGAAGAAATAAAGAGACGTAGAAAGAGAGAAAGCGTTCATTACCAGTTGCGCACGCAGCGAATGGCAAGGCGTTAAAATTCGCACTAATTCATCGTGGCTTTGTACTCGCTTTTGCCCTGCTGCTGTTGCAGTTAAAAGGAAGAAACCCACCAAGTTATATGCACCTCGAACTGCGCGGCGTGTGTAAGCGAAACGAATAAAGCGCGCAATTTATCCTGCTACTTTTCGCTTTATTCTACGCGCAGAGTGAGAAAAAGGAGGGTGAAAGAAGCCGTGAAAGACCGAGAGAGAGATAGAGAGAGAGAGAGAGAGAGAGAGAGAGAGAGAGAGAGAAGCTCGGAATAACATTATTAATGTTGCTAGCCGTTATCATTCGGCGCCTTGAAGAAATATCGGAAAAAGCTTCGTTCGACTTAATATCGGAAATGTTTATCGGCTGGTTTTGCAATAATCGCATTTTTTTAAGAGCTTTTGATGTGCGAGACTCGAGTTCGATGTTCGCCTTGTCATTTACCTCGGACCATTCTAATACAAATTTTTTCCCCCGCAATATGCATTTTTACCTTGATATTGTTTCCCGTTTTTGCCCTAATCGTGCGGTTTTCTGTTTCAGGTGAGTGTTCCGTCTTCTCGCATGCAGGAGTTTTGTCATTGAAGATGATCGTTCACCAAGCACTTCCGACGTGTCCTTATTTTCCCCCGTACTTTGAAAGTCCTTCGAAATTGTACGTAATCTAGTTATGAGTTTATGCACCATTATAAAATTAATTAGCAAAGGAATAAGTCAGGATACTTTTTAGCATCGCGATAGTTAGTTGTTATGTGTAAATAAGAATCTGTTATTTCTTACTGATTACTGTAAAATTTTACGGGCACAGTTGTCGGATTATTTTCTGATTTGATTCGCGTACGCGCTTGAAGAATCTCGGGGTTAAGGACAAAATCGCACTCACTTAATGAGCAGAAAAAAAGTTTTCGGAGAAAGTCTTGGGCGATTCAAGGGTCCAATTAATTTAATATTCCGTTCAGAATATAAACTCGGCCTAATAAGCCTGACGATACGAAAGGAAAAATGCTGCTTCGAAGTAAACAATTGGCGCTGTTGCCTAAGATTCTTCCTGAATTTCACGAATCCGTTTAACCAGTGCAGAATGCAACTGCGCTATATTGCATTGTCACCGCTGGACGGTGCGCGACGTTTCTTTCGTAAGAAATATCACGGGCTCTCGACCATCGGCAAAGGAATCATGTACAGAGAGATAAATTTTTTTCCCGGTCGAACCCAAGGCTGCTCGCTTCTCACCCTACGACTGTTGGCTCATGCGCGGAACAACCGCAACAACAATACACCATGCGTCATAAAGAAATTTACAACCGTCGAGCCCCTTTCCTCTCGCTCTCTCTTGCTCTCGAGTGGAGCAGAGAGAGCACACACACGGGACAACAATCGCTGCAGATAAATTCAACTCTCTCTCTCTCTCTCTCTCTCTCTCTCTCTCTCTCTCTCTCTCTCAGCTCTCGGCTGTTGCTTATTTTCTTGTTTCTCGAGGCGTTGCAGCAGCAGCAGCGGCGGCGGTCCACGGTTTGGAGAATGCAGATACCGGTAACGGTGAATTGACAAAAAACGACCCGTACACCAGAACTGAATTGCGCTCATTGACTGTGTGGCCCGTCCGCCTCGTATAATTACGCGAACGCGAGTTATTGTATTTACCGATATGCGATAATTGCGGGCTACGGTCACCTTCGGTCTCGTTTAAATCTTCGCTCGGCCGCAGGAAAGACCTTCGAGACTTTCCTCCCGTATATTCTATTTCGTTGCTTCGTTGCTTCGTTGCTTCGTTGCTTCGTTGCTTCGTGGCTTCGTTGCTTCGTTGCTTCGTTGCTTCGTGGCTTCGTTGCTGTTGTTGCTGTTGTTGCTGTTGTTGCTGTTGTTGCTGACACCTCGATTTCTACGGGCGATGGAATTTTACCACTAGGCCTGTATTTTTTTCTTCTTGCGGTTTTCTGTTATAAGTGCCAGTGATTCCTTGCGTTTTTCTTTACGTACTTCATGGAGTGCAAATGATATTTTCTTCGATCTTCCGATAGAAAGTAGAGGTGTGGATGAAGAATGTGCGTGTTCGAACGAGATTGCATTACCGTATATGGTTCGCCTTGGTTTTTTTCCTAACTTTAGCTTTTCTTGTAAAAATGTTCAAAGCTGAGGAAATAAAGGAGAGTAAGAGCACCGAGTGGTAAACAATATTCCATGAATTTACATTCGCATGATTCTTAATGGGATGTACTTAATTGTGATTGTTATTATTGTCGTTGTTATCGAGCGGGGAAAACTTTTGCGTTCGCAATACTTCTCTTGTTGGCTTCTTTACTGCGCGCTTTTAATTAATACTTTTATTTTTTTTACAATACTCGGGCCAAGGAATGGCATTAACATATAACTGTTAAATTGAATGCGTATGCTGTAGGATCGTAAAATTAAAATATAAATTACGTTTTGTAGAACAGCGATAGAAATAAGATTTTCGAAAATTGATTAATTCAAGTGATCTTTATCTCGATCTTAGATCATCCTCCTCTTTAATACATCTATACGCACGCGTGAAGAGGAAAGCGAACTCTTGCCGTATGATGTAGGTAGCATTAATTATAATTATTACCATTCGTTACTGGCATGTATCATTGGTAAAATTGGCCGTGAAATATCTCGTACATTCGTCCGTACAAATACTTAGCCCACTTAACCTTACGACCGAAATTCACTCAAGTTCCAAAGTAACTTAATATTCGGATTAATTATTTTGATTACCTTATCACGAACTACAGCGAGACCTTTGTCTCGGACTTTTTTGCAAAAATAATTAATTCTCATCGGTTAATACTCTTACTCTTAAGGCTGCATTATGTGCGAACGAATAGTTAAAGCAAATTCACAAAAGCACCGATAATATTATAAGCCTAGAAATAGCAATGGTACGCTTATTACGATTGGGTCGCGCCCATTGGTCGCCGTGATCGCTGTGATCGCTGTGATCGCCGCAAAATTAATGACAATGTATTCACAAGGACTGGAATCTTGTCGACAGTGGCAGAGTTGCGTTCCCAGGATTTGGTGCGGGAGCTTCGCGGTTAAATTCTCGCGAGGTCGATTTTCTCCAAATTCACGATCGGTCGCAGCTTCTCGGCGAAGAGCCGCACTTCGTCGGCGTCAATGGTCTGCCCGGTCGGAGCCATGATACCCGCCTCCACCAAATAGCTGCGGGTCAGGGCCTCCAGAGTCGGTTCGCAGCACTTCTTACTGTACTTCAGATTGAATATCTTGATGACGCTTATCTTGATCATACCCTTCCTGAACATGTAGCCCCGCGCGATGAAGTCGTAATCCATTTTGAAGCCCATCAGCGTGATGAATTCGACGACGTTGTTCGATACCGCGACGTCGATGCACGAGCGGATGGACGTCGGATTGCTCTCGCTGATCTCCGGCTTGCCGACGTACCGAAGCATGTACGGCATCGTCGGGCTGTCAAGGGCGTGCCGAACTCGAAGCGACAGTACGGGATGATCAGATTTCTCGGGACTGCAAGCAAATATGGACGTACCGATTAAGTGTACCTACTTTGAGCCTTCAGCAGCCGCTTAGCTATTTTAAACAGCACTTTGGTCGTCAGTTTTAAATCATTTTTGATCGCGCTAGTGTGCTTATTACGCAATTAGGATCAATTTGGTATTGTTTATTAACTCGTACTCGTACTCGACGATTAGTGGATCGAATTCAATAAAGATATTTCAAAAACAATCGAACGTAAAGACTTTTGAATTTCGTAGACCGAATGGATTAACACAGAGACACCTGTGTAAATGCATCGAACATGTTTTACGTCTGCAGTGGTACGTAATATTGACATTCCAAACGAATTTTTATAAATATTTACGTTCGTTATGCTCTCGCTCTACAGAAGCGCAATTGTTACAATGTGGTAATGACATTTAACGGAGTACAGTTGCTTACCGGGCTATTACTATTTATTTACACACGAAATACTGACGTGTAATTAATAATTTGATCATTTCATAATCTACCCGACAGCCAATTTTTAATGCTTTTATTTGTAAATAGATTTTTAATATCGTGAGCGAATATTGTAATCGATGCAAACGAGAGAAAATTGATCGAATTTGTTAAAAGTTTTGGATATGATATCGAATTGAAACATAAAAATTTTACAATTATATAGTTGCGATATATATTGTCGGTTATATTTATAAGGATTGTTTTATTATTATCCTTAAAAGAAACTTATTATGATATAACTTGAACGCGAAAGTTATTTCACTTCGATAATCATTCTCATGAATTTCCCATACACGGACGCGCGTTTAACTAAGTTGTCGCACGATAATTGTTCACGTGATTTTAAACTTTTCGCCCGAGAAAATTGAATTTTAAAAGATAACTTTATATTAAATGATACAAGTTCTGCATAAATATTACAGGAGCTCGACTACATATTTACGTAAAAACACCAGGCATATCGAAAGGAACTTGATAATTAATAATATTATTAATAACATTAGTTTTGTGTGAGAAGCAGTAATTTTCATTCGGCAACCAATCGGGCTTTCATGGAACTGAATCAATTTAAGGCATTATCATTTTAAATAATAATACATTTTAATTTTATAGGTTTCGATACGAATGCATTAGGAAGAGAAACAAACGCGTACCGCTGTAGTGTAAATTTTCATACGATTTTTATTAGAGAGAATTCTATTATCAGTATCCCTTTGTACTTCTAGGGATTTCTTTACGAAAGAACCGTCGTCAAATTGTATTACAAAATTCTTAAAACGACAACGAAAAGTACCCGAGCTTTAAAGCATTTTGAAAAGAGACAGACTTACCTTGCAATGCTGAAGCACATTTCATGGTCATCAAAAGTTTCTGGGACTGTTTCGGGATTGTCGCATAATCCACGCAACCGTTGTAACAGTAATTCTATAGAGTCATCGAGCACAGAGCCTTGTAAATAATATTCCTGATTCGGTACAGAGTTCGCCTTTAATATTGCATTTAATTGATCTTGCGTGGTGGTGGTGGTGGCGGTGGTGGTGGTGCTGCTGCTGCTACTAATACCAGCAGTGATATTAGACGCTTCGGCCATATTTGATTTTAAATAATGTAAATACAAATTTTTATAAAAGAAATGTATAAATAATTAAGTTTTCGTAATTAAATTATTATTGCTTATACGCCCATTAATAAACAAATAATCAGCATATTCTGTAATCTTAAATGCAATGGGCTCAGAGATTTGCAAATGTAAATATTTATATACCTTCGTATAAGATTATTCATACTATTTGTTTCCAAGAATTGACAGATATTAGCAGTAAAGAGTAGTAAATACCTTTTATTTGCAATATTACGCGATGTTGTAGCACCGATTAGGTTCCTTTGCAATCAAGTAGGTGAATTCGTGAAGGTCCGTGAATTCGTTTAAAATTTACATTCGAAATAATTTCGTTACTTGCTTAGGCGCGCGTACCTTTTCATTTCCCTGAATATGATTTCACACTCGAGGAAACCAACATCTTTATAAATAAGACAAATTATAAATTTGACAAATTCACGCGTGTGAATTTAATTCACACATTAAATTTTTCAATTGGCATTGGATTTCGAGCGAATAGGCTTTTATGGATATTAATTTTGAAATATGAAAAATCCGAAGGTCATTCGACGAATGAGAAACCATTTTTATACAATTCTACGCGAACGTGCTATTATTTGAAAATAGCATTTGCGTCAAATTTGAAATGAATTTGAAAATACAACGATCGCTGTCACAGCAGCAACAACAGCAACCGCTTTAAATGTTCAAGCCGTCAATTTACAGTTTGTGCTTGTGATATTTTTTAAAGTCCTGTAAGGTAGTTTAGTGATTAAGGTAGTAGTGTACATCAACGCTTTAGTATTTTAGCGTAAAATAATTGATTTTCTTACGTTTAATTTCCGTCTCTTTTATTTCTGTAGAATGTTCAACCGGTTCAAGCATAAAGCAAGAAAAGTACTCGACAAAGGAAAGGCTTTTTATTTCCGTTGACTACGTTCAGTGCGAGAAATTTCTTTTTTCTCGTGCACTCCTTATTCTCCGATAAGGGACCCGATAAAAAATAGAGTAGAAAAGGCAGGAACGTACGTCCAGCGAGGCTTAGTTCGAGGCTTTATGTCGTCGGGAGGATTTTATCGGCCTGAAAAATGTATACCTGGAGGAATGGACGATCGCGGCATTTTTTTCTCCCATCGTAATTGATGTTGAAAGATATCCTGTGATTTATTTTATAACTCACGTGGTATTATAATAGTTGCTTAAGCCTATAATGGTGATCGAAGGCTTTCCTTCACCACTTCTAAGCTTATTTACAAACAAAATATTAGTCAAACGACAGCGTTAGAGTCAAAGTATCCAATCTTGATTTCATTGAGGATCTACCTCAAAGAGTTTGTTGGCTGCTTTGATTTTCTTAATTATTTCTTAATCATGCGGAATCGTAACGGCAAAAGAAATTATTTAAAATCGAGGAACACGAAGCCTTGCAGTTTATATTGGGAAACACGACTTCTAACGATAGATGTAACAATTATCGCTTTATTGGAAACTAAGTACAATTTATATTGCTTTTAAATTCGAGGCTTTAGCATGTATGCTTAGTAGTCTAGCAGTCTAGCATGCATTGGTAGTAATAAATTTTAAACGTTAAATATTTAAAATGGATCTCTCATGTCAGATAAAGTTATTTGAAATTTGAAAGTTTCTTCTGAATAAATATTAGCTCGCATATTATCTCGGCGAAACCACTAGAAAATTATTCTTCACTTGAATTGGTTTCTCAATAATTGCTTCACTCGTTTACTCTTTCCCATTCAATTTCATCTTGTCTCTTAATCTTAGACAGTCTTTAAGAAACGAGGACATATTTTCTTTTTGGAAGACGGCATTCGTGGTTATGAATGATCGTTTTTCAATTTCTTCATACTCAGACCTTCTTCTGTTAGCACGTGCTTTTAATTTCATGCGATGAAGCACACGTGACAAAAAATCTGCATTATTCTATCGAAATCAGTAATTAAAAATAACCCTTTGTACCACTCAAAACGGTAGCAATCTTAAGCGAGTGTTTCTCGATTGGGTACTTATCTCAATTACAGCTAGATAAGCGTTAAAAGTAGACGCTCCGATCATAGCGTGGCACTTTTGATTTCTTGGAAAAAGATGCAAACACCCTTTTTGTAGGCACTATTGATAACGTGCGGTTGCCTAGCGACCTGCGACACATCCGGTCTCCGTGTCAAAGTTCTTGCGTACCACCGGTTACGTGACCTTACATCTCTTTGCTAATAGTGTAGCGCTCAGAATTAATTAATTAATTAATAACCAGCTCGCTTTTTCTGTAATTTTTCAGATGTGAGGACAAGCAGGTAACGAATCATTTGCTTATCTCTGGTGTACTGTCGATACTTATACTAATTGATGAAAAGCAAATTATTGACACATGTGCCGTTCGTATTGTCAATGCAATTAGATGGATATAATTTGATTTAGCATTTTATCTGTAAATACGCCATACTCGAGTTCCGTGTCTAGTTGTAAATGCTCTTAACACGCGCACGCACGCATTTATTAGTTCATAAAAACTTCAAAAAAAAAACAAGATTGACAATATACTTATAAATATCAGGGATTAAAAGCATTTTAAAAACTAATAAACTACTGTAAACAAATATGAAAAAATGATCGAAAGTAATTTTAGAATATTTTCAATCGATTTACGTAATTACTAAATATAACATTGCATTATAACATTTGCATCTGAGTATAGAAATGACAGAAATTGTTAATTCTCGATAAATAACAGAAGATTTTGGAGGCATAAATTAGTATCAACGCGTAAGTAAGTGCAATAGCTTCTCATTCACAGATCTTTCAGGAGTTTGAAGTTTGCAACGTCGTTGTCGCAACGAAAATTGAAAAATTTTAAAATCGAATAATTTCTTTCAAAAACAATCAAAAAGTATCACACAAAACGATAAAATAACGAGTTCCACAAAAATTCTACCCTTTTAAGCCACCCTTATTGAGGGTGGAAATTTTCAAAAATTCATACAAGAGTAAATATTAATATTGCACAAAATTTCTTTTTAGAAAATCGTTAAATACATTAAAAGACACTCGAAAAAAAAATCGATGCGGAACTTTGACTTTAGTGCATTTATACATCATGCATATTCACTACTATGCACATACCCACGTACAGGCGTGTATAATATTTAATAAAAACCTTTACACAAACATTGCATAAAATATTTTTCCACATTCCGATGTCTTTTCATACAACAAACAGACACACAAAGTTTCATGTCGAAAATCGTAGTGAAACTATCGTTGCACTTGAATGCATGTAACTCTTCCACACGTGTCTGTCAGGGGAGCCGTATATTTGTTAATAACAACTCTCACAGAAACATCGACCGACATATTTATGCACTTGAGTTATAGTTACTGCCTTTTTTAATGTGAAAGTAGGTACAATGTTTTTAAGGTGCTGTAGATAAAAATTGTATGTCTATTGATGTAGATTATCAGTCAAAACTAATTCTTTTATTTCTGTACTGAAAATTTAATACGTTATCAGGACCTTTGATAAGTAAATAAAATTATTTGAACGAACACGTGCAAAGTTAACGTATAAATGTGTCATAAATGCATTTTTGAAATATAATTACTTGGTTTCATTTACATTAACATATAATACAACTATTCCAAAGCCTTTTACGTATTTTGTATTTCTTAAAACGTGTATTGACTCGATAAAAACTGAGAATATTAGTTCATATTATTATTATTACTAATGTCACGAAACTAATTACTAAATTATTATTAAAAAAATAAACAATTCATCTTGATTATCATTTATATTAATCAAACATGTTTTTGAGGATTAGCGTGCATAGACGATTTTGCTAAGATGAGTGTTGTAATACTATGATTAAACTTATTCGTGGTGTAGTGACATGAAGTGAAATTAAAGCGTTTGCATAGAAAAATAAGTAACGTTATCGCGTCCCAAAATAGAGGCTGAACTTATCGACTCGTAAAAATCTTCGTAAAAGTTCGACCGACGCTTGTAAGTTATGTCTGCGTGTGTGCTACATATGTGCGAATGTTTGTGTAATAGCCATTTGAAACAGGATCGTTCGAAAATTAAATGAATACAATTTTTCATTAAACAGCAAATTATATTTCTACAAGTAATTAATTTTATGTTAACGAATAGTAAAGCTAACCTAAAACTATATTTTAAAATGTTTTTTAATTCCCCTTTAGTAAAACTTTAATGTTCTATGCTCATTAGTTGCGTAATTATATTTTTCAAACTTATATTTTCTACGTATACACCGAGTTTATTCATTTAATATGAAAAATCTTAATTACTATATTAAATAATATTCAGAACGAAGTTTTATTAAATACATTTTATCGAAATAATATTCAAAATTACAAATGCTAGTATTTAATTACCTGTACCAGACAAGTATATCATTATAATATATTAGTTATATCAAATCAAAACTAAAAAAGTTTGGTCGCAATAGTGTATCATCCTTTAAATTTTCATAGAAGCTAAAATCGATTAATATTACTAACATTGAATGTTTAAACAAAAATAGTAACATTAGCATTTAAAGTAAGGAATGATTTTAGACTTATTTTCTAGCTAAACTGTTATATTTAATATTATTATTTATATTCGAATGTACATAGGCTTACATTCAGGTGGTTATTATTAAAACAGTTTTATGTCACACCGTCATATTAGAATCGCTGAAAAAGTTTGATACATCACAGACTCAGCCGGAGAACCCAAGCGAATTTTAAGGACGTGTTAACCTGATTATTCCTATATTAATGTTACATAACATTTGTACGTCTATGCACACGCAGACCTAAAACAATTCATATATACGGCCCCCGTATGCACATATGTATAAGAGTACATAAGTATTACAGAGCAACGAGCATATAGTCTCACTCCGATTTTCGAAATGAAACTTTGTGTGTGTGTTTGTAAAAATACACCGGAAAGTGAAAAGAGATTTTGGGCAATTTTTTGTGAGAGTTGTTATTAGCAAATATATACGTCCTCCTATACCCATATGTATAAGTCTGCACATGCATATAAATGCATTAAAACTCAAGTTCATCATCGAATTTCGAAATGAAACTTTATGTCTGCATTTGGTATATAATGATACGTCGGAATCTGAAAACGGATTTTGTAAAATGTTTTTATAAAAGTTCTTATTAAATATTATACACGCCTGTACGTGAGTATGTGCATAGTGGTGAATATACACTAATGAGTGTCTTTTAGTATATTAAACGGTTTTCTAAAAAGAAATTTTGTGCAATAATTAATACTTTTTGAAGTTTGAAGTTATTCGATTTTAAAATAGTTCAATTTCCTTGCGACAATGACGTTGCAAAATTCAGACTCCTGATCCTTGACTGGTTACTTGTCGTATCACGAACATCCGTTTATTAATTCAGATTTCTGATTGAAACTGACAGAAAAATGACACTGTGCGTTAAATTTAAGGAAAATAGCATATAGAGACAAATTATCAAGCATTTTATTTCTTATTTTTGGACGCGAGCTTATTAGCTATATTGGCATCTCCCAAGAAATATTTCGAAAAATGTATTCTATATGATTTTTAAAGATTTTTTAGTTGACCTGTTGGAAAATGAAGCTTCTTGATTGTATAAACATATAGAAAAAATTATACAAAATTAATATCCTTAGGTAAATTTACCTTAGAACACCGAATATACGAACAATTATACGAATTGTTCGTAACGTGTCTTTCAATACCATTAGGTTATATTGAAAAATTTATTAGCAAGCGAGGAACATATTTAAATTTGGTCATTTTATTTTCATAAAACTATTTTTTACGAATTTTCTATCATGGGAATTAGACAGACGTTCTTGTTGAAAAAAGTAACTTCTTTATAAATTAATTATAAGAAACTAAATCAAGTACAGACGCACCATTTTACGTACTCCTAATACTAGCCACATATATGTCGTAATACTTACACAGAGCGACGGTAATCATCTTGAATCAGTGTCTGTTTACACCTTCAATGTTGTATAAAATTGAAAAATTAATATATACATTTGTTTTTTCGATGTTCTCTTCTATCTGTAATAAGAGAAAAAGAACACGAATGAAAATGATGAAATTGCGACCAAAATTGGCGAAATTTTACAAGCTTATCAGAGCTTTACCAAATGAAAATATAAGTTTTATGCGTTTTCAAATTTTTTATCAAGTAACCACCGTTTAAAATGTTAAAATAAAGGAAAGAAACTTTGAGAAAGACATTTGCTCTTGAAATATGCAATAAAAAATCTATTTTTCGACTTTCAGTTCCCTTCCAAATAATCATGCATAAATTATTTATTTATATTTTTTTTATCAACAGTGAATTTAATCTGATGTAAATAATGTAATTATGTAATTTCGAAAAGTCTCCGTTCTAATCTTTGATTTAAATCTGTACCTTGAAATATTAAATTAAGAGCAGTGCGAGTACCTTGTTTTATTATAATTAATCATGGATATTGAATGTTTCAACAAGTTCGTTTTCAACAAACGAACATTATTTCATATTTGTTTATATAAGTTATAATTTTTAGTACTACCAATAGACTAATTTTAATGACCCCAATGAATATATAACTATAAATAGTAATACTTTGTAAAATGGCCATTAATTGTTGAGGAGCAATTTAGTTACAAATTGATCTTGGTCATTAGGATAATTTTTTGTAAGTATGTTTTGTCATTAAGATATTACGTAGAACTGTACAATTCTTTATTAATTGTAAATGTCTAAAATTACGGCACTTTAATATATTTTACGTAGCTACGTTGATATGCCTGATATGAAAAATAATTTTCTTAATTTTAGACACACATGCTCCTCTTTTGCACTTAATTAAGTGAATTATTCGAGTTACTCAAACTCTGAACTTCCTTTTTTCCTAATTTGTTAATAACAATAATTACTTATTTCAATGACAGGTTTTATATGTTGCTCGTTGATGTGAAGTATGTCATATACTAATTTAGTCTTATATTCCTGATGTTTAATAGGTTCTCTAAATAGGTTGTCCATCTGCAAAGCAGACCACTAGCACCAATTATTAATTTATTGTTCGTATCTAATATTAGATTCAAAAACTACTATTCCGTTTAATAAAAGTTATATTCTTTTTCTTAATTTAGAGTTCTGTATTTTAAGTACTCGAGTTTATTCTTTATTATTATGATATTTATGGAATCATTCTGTTGAACTTAGTATTATTCATTCTTGGATTGTAGATGGGGTTTAATTAAATTTCTTTGATATTTTTACTTTAATTATCTTTATTATACGTTATATTGTTAGTCATAATATCGTTTTATATATATAAATCCAATTTCTACATCGCTAAAGTTGCAATAAACTTCGAAATTGAACAAAATTGAATAACATTTTCAAAAGAACGTATAATGTGATTGATAATAGCATTAAATGATAAAATTTTGAGTTTTTCAAAGGGTTGAACATTATAACGGGGTACATTTTATTATTTCATTAATTTCTTAAAACAAGATTATTGCTTGTTTTGATATTATCAACATGAAAAAACCTATTTGAAAAAACGATGCAAACCCGTACATTTAATACATTTTTCAATGCAAATGTATTCATACATAGAAACATACGGGCCATGTATAAACAAAATTTTCTAAAGCAATTTCTATAAATATTAATGTTATCAATTATTTATTTTCAATACCATCTTACTAATTCATTATTAATGATGGATTTTATGAAAAGATTAGAAAGGAATATAATAGTACTTGCCATTAAACGATTATATACAGTATAATTAGAAAAGTGAAAATTTATTATAAAATTTATTCCATGCAGTAATTCATGTTTCAGTTTTACCGATTCCAAATTAAATTCTAAAATATAATTATTCTTTTATTCAGATTATTCCAAGAAAATTTTAAAAAATTCTAATTAAGTGAACTATGTACATAGAATTTTCATTTCGTGGCACTAATAGTACAAATTTGATATGTATTTATTTCGTAATACTTATTGAAGAAAGAACTTTACAAATATTTGAATATTTGTAGTACAGGTCGCAACCTACAAATTTGTAGGTACGATTCGGTGACTTTGAAGGAAGTTTCTAGCAAACGTTCGATGGCTGCACACGTATTCACGCACCCATACGTAAAGGGCTTACACACCGACGCACACATTCGTCGAGGCTCCTCGACTCTACAATTTTGTACAACATTTCGAAGAATCGACGCAACGACTTTTTCATTTTGCGAAACGCTTTATAACCTAAATGTGGCACACGAAGAGCGGAAATATTCTAGATAAATTTCGATAATAGACGACTTAAGTCGTTCAAAAACAGTGCAACTCCGAACAATACGGTAACATTTATATATCTACTCCTATTATAACCTCATAAAATAACCGACGAATTCGCGAATTTTGAGGAATCGAATCGATCTATTTTCATCGTTATTACGGAAACGTTGGAAGATGTGATTAACGAAATTCATTCACTTAAATATTTGTTAATGTCACATTATTATAAAAAGTTTTTTATATCGCAACTGGATTTCCAACGGAATTTGGAAAAGGATACTTTTTGTGCTTCAAGGCTTTCGCGAGATAATATATTATTTAATAATTTTTAATGGAAGGTCTTTGAAAAATACTAACTTTTGTATTTTTCAGAAAAATGTTGAATTAATTATGTGCATTTGGTACAATAATGTTGTACTTCTTAAGTCGAAGTTAGTTTTATGACGTAAACTCGTGACACGAGATATGTGTCACGTCTCGATCATGAATACGTAATTTTCTCGATGTAATATTAAGAATAGTATTATTATTTTGATATTTCTATTGTCAAAAGTAATCTAGACTAATGTAGAGAAGATACGCTTGTGAAACGTTCGATTTAACGGCCGATTCTACACTGTTCTTTTACATTTTGTAAGTATTAAATTTTACATCGTTTAATGTATTATACGCGTTTATACATACATCCTGGCAATATATCAAATACGATGTTTGCTGTCGATTTGTCTTATTAATTTTTTCGCGTTTATACAGATATATATATTTATACAGATAATTGTGTCTTGATTTATGAAGGTTAGTGGAATAATAAAATTCACCTTATTGTTTTTTTTTGTATTACATCATTTATCATTTTGAACATTAAATTAAATGTTTTCCTGGCTTTTTGAAAGAAAAAATTGATTTTCAAATTCTACATTTATATACGATGTATAGTAATAACTGTGGTCATGCGATGCCCTCAAATAAAATGAAACCATTTCATGTTTTTTTACTTTTGTAGTATTCGACTTTATCGATTTATCTATTATACATAACTCTGCCATTACGAATTGACTTTAAACTCGAAATCCGTCGGTTTCCAATTTCGTTTTAAAATGTTGGTTGAACAAGCTGATCACTAATATCAAACAGTAGACCGTTGAATTACTCGTTATAATTTATGTCTATATTACTAATCAGATAAAGAATTAATTATGAAGCATCTGACATCTTTTCCAATCAGAATACTGGAGCAATTGAAAACAAATGTTGGAAGTAAGATAGAAAAAATTGAGTATTTTATATATTTTGACAATAAATGGTATGTACAGAAGCCACGTTGATTGATATATAAATTAATACTCTTACAAATTACTTAAATTATTGCTATGTATACAGTTTGAAAATTTAATAATATTTTTTCTCATTTGTTAATATTATTTTTATCGTTATTACTGAGATCAAATTCAAAGTACTACGTAGTAATTGAATTGTTGAGACAGATTATTGTTATAATAAGTGACTTTAGTAGTCGTAATGCCTTTCTTTATAAAAATAAAGCCAACTCAAGTGGAAAACGCACAGAGAATACACATTGTCTATTTGGAACCCAGAAAACACGGTAATCTCCTGGCATATGGGTAATGCATTCGTACCAACACAGGCTGCCTAATTGTCGGTCCAGTGTTATTTTCGTATAGAAGGATTAAAGTACCACTCCAAGAAATTGCGACACTATCATCCAATTAGATGTGCGTGTAGTTAATTTTTGTTTGAATTCGGTAAAAAATAAGTTGACCGCAACGTAAATGAAATAATTTGTTGTAAGCTATTGTTGTAAAATGATTCTGGTATCACAACATTATAATGATAATGTAATTACCATTTTTATTTAAGGAGTAAAGCGTTGTAGTTTAAATTAGAACAGAATCTGCTATTAAAGTAACGCAGTGATATCTTTTTTAATATGTCATATTAAATATATATCACTATTTGTAAATTCAGGTGATATAACTATCACGCGTAACTATAAATTCATAATAATAACACGTAAATTTGTCTTATTAAAGCCCAATGATATTTGAAATGTATATCGTTGGGTCAGTTTTCTTTAAAAAAGCAACGCATAGATCTAATTCATCTCATCGCTAAAGAACTGGTATATTACTCTTGACAAGTGATCGTAGTTGAGAGTGATGGGAAAATGAGTCTAAAAATTTTACCTGTTACCATGAACGGAGCGTTGAATAATCATAATCCCTACACATACATAATAATTTACCACCAAGAAATTCGTATATTACAGGACATTTGGAAAAATAATAAATAATAAGTTATGGCATGGCTTATAAAATAAAATACTTATGTTACTTAATGTACAACTATGCGGCTCACGTCAAATAATCGGGTATATTCACGGTAGTGTGATTACGAGTTGTCAATGAAAGTGGATGCACATAACAAGAAAGTGATACGAGTGGTAATGATTTGAGTGCAATAGATGTATAAAAAGTTAATATTTAACACGTTGAATTTCACTTCCGCTAATACTTAGTTTTCTCCACGTCTTGCGTACAGTTATTATACAATCCAATATGCGATTATTATATTTGTAAGCAAAACGAATAAAATGAAAGAAGTTGGTAAAATAATTAACTCACGCTTTCAAGTTTTGATGTGCTAATATAATCGAGCGTATAAATGATAGGCATTTTGTCGAGTTAAACTTGTTAATTGTACCCTCGGAATATTTACACGTTCACGCGGTGAAAATGACATTTGAAAGAAATACGCAACATCCTTAATTTTCCGCACTCCTGAAGCTCCAATGAACCAATATTTATGTATTTCAGTGTTTCCGTCCAAGTAAAATCAAAAGGTCGAACCAATTTCGAAGGCGTGACAACGCCTCTCGTTATTAGCGACAGTCGTTGCATATCCGCGTTAGTGGACAAAGCGGAGTAGCCACGACGACGACGACGGCGATTTACCAAGGAGGAACGTGTAGGGGACGCTCCAGGAGAAATCGCACTAGGCTTACGGTAAATCGTGTCAAATGCCATAGCGAGCGCGCAACTACGACCGCAAATTACAGGGCGAGTGTGATACATCGCGATCCTGATTTACCGTTATAATGCCACTTGCCACCGCGTCAATGGCCTTTATGGCTACGACGATTGCCAAGGACGTTCCAGCAGCTTTTCTTTGCCATCGAGCCAGACGAACCACGAGCCTTGTTCCATCCAGCTCCGATCCTTTCCTCCGAGCGTGTTCTTTTTGCTTATTCCCAGCGTCCCACTGTTTTTAGGACAACTCGCGCGATAAAGCGAATATTCGTTTCATGGGGTTGTGGAAAATGTGGAAAATGTGGAAAATGTGGAAAATGTGGAAAATGTGGAAAATGTGGAAAATACCAGCTGCTCCTCCATACAATGTTGCATTCGATACGATTCTGCTTATGTTAATCTAAAGTTTGAAATTTATTACGCGGTTACTGGTTATTTGTTGCTTTCCCGATTGCTGCTTAATTAGTCGAATGCTTGGATCCGATCGCGCGTGTGCGTCTAATATTACGAATTGAATTGTTTTCAGTATAAGCAATCAATCGTGCCTTTTTTTATATCTTCTTTACATTACTTTTTACGATTTATTAATAGCGCGTCATTAAAGGATTAATGCGGTGTGTAAGATTCCATTTGGTTGGTACGCCGCCGAATGTAATTTATCCAGTTTGTGTCTGTACGCTTTATCGACGTTCACTTGGAACAGCCTTGTCCAGTATTTTTGTTTTCTTTTTCTTATTATGGGGTTTCAAGACGGCAAGCGGGTGAATAATGGAACTTCTCCTTTGATAATTAAACCGTTGAACAATTATTTGGAGTCACTCGGTCGTTCTTCGAATAAACTTTCTTTTGCTCGCATTAAGAATGTCGCCTCAAATTTTAATTACTCACGATTTTGTAAATATCCTTTGCATTTGATATTTCCTTTTTAATACTCAAATGCAGATGTAGAATTTGTGTGAATGCCTCGTTGCTTTTTAAAATCCGAATAAATACGCGTTTATCGTTCTGTCGGGTTAACGACTTTTCCAAACGATATTGTTTCGTTAAAGTACGATTTGTTCGTTACGAAGCGATATTCTCTGGTATAAAGTAAATTTCACGCGCGTTATAAAATCCGTAAGTCCTTATTTTACAAGTAATCCTCTGACCGAATAAAATGTTTGTCATTGGCTTTGGGCGAAATCACGTTTCGATCGATCCATCGTTTATACTCCATCTTTATTACGCAAGAATATTGTCGTACTCGTGATGTTCTTGAAACATTTAGTGTCGGTCTAAATCAATATTTCTTACCGTCGAGAAATCTGGACACTTTGAATTTCAGCGGCCTAATTATTCTATCGTGTCGCAATTTATGAGAAATATTTATTCTATTCCATTCTATTACAACCATCGTGATTTTATACGCGATACCTCGCATTGAGAGTCAATATCCGAGCAGTAATTTTGTGCCCAGACGAATGGGTTGACCTTTTAAGTTGAATGTTAAAAATGTATACATGTATAATTTGCGCGTTTTGCATCGAAAACCAGCATCGCGAGGATAATTGTATTACTGTCCCGTAAACATCAATCACCGGTAAAATATTTATAGCCGATTCTGAATTTTAAGAACAATGTTCGAGATTTATTGCCCGGTATTTTCGAGAGTTGAGTTTCGAGTTTCGATATTAATTTTTCACAAATGCATTAGTCTAAATTAAGAGTAGCAGTGTGGGTGAGAAGTAAAATAGCAAAATCGTAGTGGTGTATAATAATTTTTTCAGAAACATTAATCTTTGCATTGGCTGGGTGTTGTTGCGTAAACCTAAGACTCGCGTTATCTGCTCCTGACAGTGTAAAATACTACTATACAATTTAACGACCATTGATGTTCTTGATGCATGTCCGAGAATGTGGGAAATTGCACGGGCTCGTGCATCACGCCGAGAGAAAAAATCGAGCCCAATCCCAATTATGATTGGAAACGATATCTCGCTCGGTACATTTCCGCAAGCAAAAGATCGCCGAGTTTCATTAAAACCTCTCGCACCTCGGCGCATCCTCGGGATCCAGAGTCGCGGAGCGGCTCGAATCGTCTCGGCGTCCTCCTTAAGGGCGTTAGTTGTGCCGCCGAGTTGTGACAGCGTTTGTTAGGCCGTCGAGGGTCGGCGGGAGGAGGACGAGGGTAGGATTAGCCGCGTGTAGGTGCGCGCGTTATTCTCCGTCGATCGCGCGTGTGCGCCTACGCGACCTTCCGCGAAATCGCCGGGAATAATCGCGGTTCGGAAACCGTAGGAGGAAAAAAGGGCGCCTGGAAGGTGTCGGAGGTGCGGGAAAAGGGTCGTGGGGCACAGGCGGCCGCTCGTAATGCTTCTTCTATCGGTTCCCCGGCATCTTTTCAATTAAAAGGCCGCGCGCGCGAGCACGAGAACTAGTTTGTCGTTGCGCGTGCGCGTCACGATGCGCCATTATTGTGCGGATTCCTGGGGGATTCCCCCCGTGGACGACAAGCGCACGCCGCTCAAATTATAAACGAAAGGGAAGAGGTTTTTTGCTGCGCTCGAGTCGCAGTTACGGATGCACTTTTATTTTGCTTTGCACGCGCAGCTGTGAAAGTGAAAAGTGAAAAAGCTGCTTTCGAAAGCGTTGCGACTTCATTTTCGGCGCAGCGCTTCTTCCACATTATGGGAAGCTCGAGTTCACAGGGCATGGCTTTTCCGATTACTTTACTGGGATAACAATGATGAATTTGTGAAATGATGAAATGCGCCTCGTGGGGTCCGCGCGATTGGATAAGTCAATACGGGAAGTAAAACCTTTGGCCAATTGCGTCCATTGTAGGTTTCCGTAATTTTGAGAAGCAGTTGCGAAATTAATTTGAACGAATTCAAAGTCCATTTGCAAAGTGAAATAAAGTCTCGCAAAACATCTTTTGTCTGCATCGAGTTATGCGATTTTACTCGGATAAATCTTCATTTGGCTGAATTTAACTAGAATTTTCGGCAACAGCTACGTTGGTACGTGGTATGTCGTTTCGTCAGTTTACAATATAAATTTGTTCAGCGATAGATTTTTATTGTACTAATTTACTGTGACGCTAAGTCAACGATACGTACTGGAAACGAAAATCAATTTTTCAGCTGTCCAGTTTAATTGCTTAAATTATGCAAAAACTGTGGAAAAACTGTGGCCTGATTGCGCATCGAAGAAGATGCGTCGAAGAGTTCCTACGCAAAAAGGAAAATTGAGGAAAGGAAGGTGATGCGCAACATTTGAATGACGTATGCGCTTAAAAACTATTTTTTATGATTTTGATGTACTCGAACGTCTCCCACCAGATTTGCTATTGCGCTACGTACGCTACGTACGCTAGGTACGCTACGTACGCTACGTACGCGAAACCATCTCGGAGCTAAATTACAAATACATTTCAATCGAACGCACTTGGTCAAGTTGCCACTAAAACTTAAAACGCCTCTTCTTCTAACGGCAAAAACAAAAAGATGCCAACGGAAAATCCTGATCTCTCTCTAATCGTAGATGAAGTACAAGTACGCGAAACCGGTCTTAAAATAACAAAAACGTTGTTTCTTCAATCCACCAGTCCGTGCAATATAGACGCCCCGTGCGAACAACAAAGGCACGCCGAGTTATTCAGCGCGTATGACGGTAGCGTTGCTTTGCGCCAGTTGGTTTTTCCCGAGAGCTAATAGAAGGTGAGCGCGCGAGCGAAAAATATTAAAATTTCCCAGAGAAAGCAAAAGGAGTGCGTCCGTGGAAGGCGAAACGCCCCGAGAGCGAGAGAGAGAGAGAGAGAGAGAGACGGTATCTAATGCAGTCCGCCGTGAGCATACGCTAAAAGCTTTACCGCGTTCGTTTACTATGAGAAAGAGGGAAGGAGAGAGGGAGAGAGAGAGAGAGAGAGAGAGAGAGAGAGAGAGAGAGAGAGAGAGAGAGACGAATAGCAAGAGCGAACATGCAAATTGCAGTTGCCCCTGGACACGAATTCCTAACGAGTCGCGCATGCGCAGCCTACCAGGGGTTCATAAACTCTCCGTACACCGGGAGAATTATCTCCGAACAGATTTGGATGCGGTATCGCTGATTTCACTGCACTTCTACACTTTCCGTAAATTGTGTTTTATTTTTTCTCCGCTCGAGTTTTCTCTACTCGACCAGCAAAATCAGAACGCATTATTTTTCTCCTCTTAAAGTACAAAGCTGGAGATTTTATCCCTTCGAGATCGGACATTCGTTACTAACCGAAAGCAAGTCCGTTATTTCGGTATATTTGGTGCTTACCAAAGTCTCTCGGTATAATATATTTTATACACAAAATCTAGGATACGTCGATTTGTTATTCGTTTATTTGTTATACGTCCTACGAATTTCTTCAGGAAAGATTGGAATTGGAATCTCGTGAGGCGTGTACCAGCGATAAAGAAGGGCAGTCGTACGAATATAAATAAGTCGTAAAAATATTCCGTCAAACGGTTTAAATGTCGTTACATTCATTTTCAGACGCGAAAAGACAACTGTCTTCTAACTAAACTAACGAGTTTAAGTACAATTCGGTTATTCGAAGCGTGTTGTAGTAAATTAGCGAGTTTACAGTACGCGCGGAAAACAGGCTGCTCGACAATTTCAATACTTCGAACGTTTAAACACTGATCAACTTCAAGTATAAGATATGCCGCTCGTAGACCAGCTTAATGTTTCGAATAATAAATTATTGCATTAAATTTCATTGGAATCTCGTTCTCGAGCTACTCGAGCCAGCTATTCTTGCTCTATCGAAGTAATCTCGATTCACTTTGAATAATCATTTATCATAATACTTTCGATGCATATTCTTCGTAGCTTTTCCTTTTAGCTCAAGCGAAACGAGTTTGCTCGATAGTTTTCTTAATTTTCTTGCATTCTTATTCCTTTGAGATAAACGTGACCAATAAACGTCCCGTGCACTCCGTGTCACTTGTATTCGCATTTGAGAAATGCTGCACTCCTTCGGCATTCTTCCTCCCATTAGATCGCGCGAAATAGACAACAGTGCTCTTTAAAATGCTTGGGTTATTTTCACTAATCGTAGGGGTACTTTAGCCCCGTTTCATTTGCTCGGGATCCGTGCACGTTTTACGTACTTCCTTGGCCATAACGTTTCCACCGTAGTTGATAATACAGGTTCTACCAGTAAGTCTATTAGCCAGTTGATTCTATTAGCCTTTCCTATGGTTTTATTTCGAAATGTAAAAGCCACGCGACATACGCGACGCCCAAAACATTTTAGCACGTAACGAATTGCATCGGTGTGAAGTCTGCACTCTTCCCCGTTTAAAACGGGGGGAATATGCAGAAATGCAGAAGCTTTAGAAAATATAGAGGGACAAGTCGCTTGGAACAAGGCGCGACAGTCGAGGATGAAAAATACAAGTCCACAAAAGGCTCCTGGCACGCGGACTCGCTAAAGGAAACTTAAAAAAGCGTTAGTGCTAAAAGGAAGCGGAAAAGACGACGAAGCTTTTTTCATCTCTTGTAAAAACGTCCGTTCGTGCAGCTTCACGCGCATTGTCGCATCTCTGCGCGTGTGTCGACGTCGTTATTACGAGTCTCGGTTGTCCGACCAGTTGATATTGACTCCGTATGTGTCTATAATGACGTTGCTATTATAGCTAACAAGGATATTTGCCTGATGGGGGTAAAACTGTACCGATATATCCATTTTATCCCGACTTACTTTAATCGAATCATTTTCTTGTAAGTCAATGAAAGAGTTCGATGAGATTCGACCAGGTGAAGTAGGATTATTCGTGAGAAACGTATTACGTGTACTTTCTTTTTCTTTTTATCTCGGTGACGACGTTTCGTCAAGATTTTCGTCAAGATTTTCGACAAGATTTTCGACAAGATTTTCGACAAGATTTTCGACAAGATTCTTCTATTCCAAGACTGAATCGCTGCGCGGACCCTGAATAATTAATGTTAAATCTTTCCAAATTGTCTTAGATTTAAAACACAATTAGTATAATCACGCGTTGATGCGGTGGACGGTTCAAATTTTCAAGCCCGTATAATTGCCCTTTTTCGCCTACCGACCTCGGAACCTCCTCTCGATCTCTTGGGGGAGACTCTCTGTCCCCCTTTAATCGACAATTCGTTACTTCCTCGAACGGACGGACAAAGTGCGAGTTGCGTTTCCTCGGCGAGTCTCCGCCGAGTTCACCCTATCGCGCGGCATCGGGTGCAAAAGTCCTTCGCTTCGCTTCGCCATCGGACATCGACGCGTTTCCTCGATCGGGCTCCGCGAGGTCGCCGCGGAAATTCGCACGTCCGTGGCGCATGCGCGAAATGTGAATTTCTAAGTGGCCCGAGCTCGTGTGCGCGCGTGCGTGCGTGCGTGCGTGCGTGCGTGCGTGCGTGTGCGAGCCACCCGAAAAACCGGTCCCTCATAATTGCGGGGGCTTCGCTCCTCCGTTGCCCTCGTCTCTCAATGCGTGTGCGCGCGTGTGTGCGCGCGTGTGTGCGCGTGTGTGCGAGCGCACCCCGCCTCCCGCCGCCTCCTATATATAAAAGCACACCGACCACCCGAGACGATGTCTGCTCGACTGTTTCTTCAACTACCGAACGTGTAACGTCGACACCTCTTCTCTCTCTCTCTCTCTCTCTCTCGCGCGCGCGCACGCGTGCTTTGCTTTCTTCTTTCGCGTCTTCTCGCTTTCGTTTTGCCCGAGTTTTTGGCGCTGCCGCTCTCGGAAATCGTTCAGTTACTCGTGGACGTTCTCATCGACGGCCGCCGAACCAATGATTAGAGAGATAGAGAAAGTGGGAAAGAGAGGAACGAGGGACGATTGGGCGGTGCTTTCGGGCTTCTCTACTCCTGCATCTCTACTGTAAACTTTACTCGAGGACTACTTCGTATGATACTTTTTCGTATGATTCGCTTTTCGCTATTTTTTCGTACTTTCGTTGAAGATACTACACTTATCCTTATTTATTCATGTTTTATAGGCAGTACCGGTTATTAGAGCAAGCGTTCCTGTTCCAATAAAAGCAATGTTTGATTTGTTTTAGGCTGTATTGTAACGGAAAGAACTCCAAGTATGCAATCTGACTCAAAAGCATTAAAGAATATTTTAAACCGAGAGGTTACTTTACAGTGATTGCTATTGAATACAGTGGTTATTGACGACGGATCAGTGATCGTTTGCATTATTCACGAGAGTCCAGGAATTACTTAAATTTGACATTTTATTACTGTTAGATTTGATACAAAAAGCACGAATTTTACCAAAGAACGGAGATTAAAGGATAATCAGCGCGAAGCTGATCCATCGGATTTACACGATAAAGGCACACCGTTTGCTCACCTTTCACCTGTACATGCAGCACTGTGATTCTGTATGTACGCAATGTTAATTCAGCCGTCAAATTCTTCTTGTCGTGTTTTCGTTCTGTTTCTCATCGCTTTGAATTGTTTTTCACTCGCGTTTGGTAGAATTAGGGGACACTTTAAAGCGGTACTCATCCCTTCTCAAAAAAAATTCTCGGTTAGAGTATGAGAAAAGACGAGCAATATGGAGAAAACTAGGGGAAGAAGGAGATGAAGATAAGAATGAAAATATTAAGTGCCTCGATGGAAGGTTGTAGAATTGGATTTATTAGGAATGATAATTTATTAGAAAACATACCCACTGTTGAATGTAATAAGGCTGCGTAATTTGCTTTCAATGATGATCATTGCGCCTTGTGATTTTGTGAAAATGATCGACACGAGTTTTCATAAACTCTTCGGATTACATTGATGCAAACCATTAACGAATTAATCAACTCTCGGTTAAGTACAGACTAAAATTATAGTTCTTGTAAGATTCGTCAAGAAGTTAATGTATAACCGGAAACTTTTAATCCTGTACTTTGGTGCATTTCGCTGCTAAATTATTTTTCAGTCGAATTTATGCATCAGTTTGAATGACTAAAGCGACGGTACATTTTCCTCGTTACAGATCAGACGTTTTTCAGATCGCATAAAATAAGTTCTACAAAAATGCCAATGTAATAATCATCAATTGGCGATGGGACAATTGAAGTTCGTGCCTCGCTTAAAATTTCTATTCTTTACATATTGACTGCTGATTTTGATTCTTCGATAAGTATCATGCGTATTTTCAACAATACTTGAGCAATGTAAGTAACGTGCAACTTTTAAGTCATTGCGATGATCAGATATTCGGTATGTATGATTAGCGTATTAGCCTCGGACGGTAAGAAATTGAGAAATAAGGTGCTCACGAAGCTTGTAACTCTTGGAGATACTTTTTACCGCGTCTAAGGTACGAAATGTTATCGCGCAAAAACTTTTGCGACAGTCGTGTGGCGTCAAGGAAGTTCTTGCAAAAACTCCGATAGCGGGACAATAGTTTTTTGTAACGTGTAAAGAGATATCGTAAATTCTATTTAATCCTTAAAGGTTTTAGTTAACGAGAAAGAAATTTATGTCGAAAGTTTCTCACGCAGATTTTTCAACGCGACAATTGTAAATTATCTACCCGTGCTACTACGAATTACAGGCGTTAGCTTAAACCAAAGGATTCGTCTGCACCACCGCAAGAGAAGATTTATTTTTAATACATCATATTTACAAATATTAATTAGGGTTAATATTTAATATACGATCCAATAATAATTATTTTATAAAATGAGTATAGTGTAAATTATATTTTATTTTTAATGAGTCATATTTACAAATATTAATTAGGGTTAATATTTAATATTCGATCCTAGTTGGCAACAACGCTAGCAGAGTTACCAAATTCATTCAAATAACGTACATTTCCTTAAAAACTCGATAACTGCATTTGGATCATAAGATTGAGCAGAGATAAATTCGTTCGCCTCTATCGAAACGAGTTTTTCTATCGGAAAAATATAAATAGCCTATCAAAGAAGTTGGGATCTACATTCGGACTCGGATCTTCTTTCCCATTCGCGAAAAAAGATGGCAAGCGGTCGTCACCAGAAAATTTAACCGCGTTCGCGCTAATCTGCGCGAATAATCGGAGTTTCGCTTACTTCGGGCCGCTCGAAGTTCTCGGCCTCTTCTGCTGCGCCTCCATCATTTTCGTTCGCGAAGCCCGTCCCGAGCCTTCGTTCGCGTCTAAACGCGCATCAGCTGCGTTTATCTCGATCAGGGCCGCGACGCGCACAAAGCGCTTCATGGGGTGATCGGCCGAGCCTTAAATTTCGCGAACGGTATTCCCTTCAACCGCCCTCTAAAATACCGAGACCGCGCTCTAATTTATCATCGCCCGTAAAAATTCCTGGGCGCGGAGCGAGAGACCCGCGATAAGTCCGCGAAGGAAAAGAAGAGGAAAGAGTCGAGAGAGCGAATTGCCGCGGGTGGTGGGACGAGGGGCGATGGGGCTTTCGGGGTGGCGGCGGTGGTGGAGGAGGAGGAGGAGGAGGAGAGGCAGGCACGTACGCGAAAATCGCGGAGGGGATAAATACCGAGAGCAAGACTCGCGGCTTTTTGAGATGGTTACAGCGCGACAACCCACCTCGAAAGTTAAGGAACGGCTCGGCTGTTTTTATCCGGCTTTTCGAGTATAGAGGCAAATTTATAAATCTCGACGAATAATTATGAAATGCGATTGTTTTTGTTTTCACCGTACACAAGCCGATGAATGTCGAGTAATTTTATCGAAGTGATAATTTCCACGATAATGGCCGGACTTTTGAGACTACTTTTTTCATACGCGAACATTATTCCAAACCAAATGTTTCTAGGGGTGCTCCGTAGTGGGGGGGGGGGGTAATGCGCAAAAGTAACGTTTACGCTGGAACCGTATCAGCCCTTGAGTTTCAAATAATATTTCCAATAATTTATTTCCTCTTTGCTGAGTTTTTGTCCAAGTTTACACCGATCAGAAGTCGTGCGAAAGTCTTAGCTGTGCAATATTACCGCTCCGACGTACAGTTGAAGCAATAGTTGAAGTACAGTGCAATGCACAAAAAGACGAATGTTATGTGAAATGACTAAAGTTGCATCGTAACTTCACTTTTAAGTTCACATGTCGTAAAAACATCGCGGAGAATATTAAATTCTCCAAACACTTCGACGAAACGTACCCCTGATTTTTTAACAAGACTGTACTCGCATTTAAAATTACGGCTTTATACTTGCAATAGCTTTTTTAAGAAGCTGAAAAGGATACGCACTTTGATATTGCATTGGTTTACAACATTTTTCGAGCATTTCGTGCAACGAGTAGAATTTTTACGTTGACAATAATAACGTTTGATTCGCAGCTATTGAATCTCGAATACGTCGTTGGCCTATATAAATTTCGATCAAAGTTATTAATTAAAGCTTACGTGGACTTTTTAAACGAGTTATTTTATTCGAAATGAAAGTTTCTCTACTGGGGAAGATATTTTTGGACGCGAGCCTACAAAATTGACTTAAGGGAAAAGTATTTATCAATCTTTGCAGTCAAAGTGAGAAGTTTATTTTCGGTGAATCGTACAGATACACGATGCATGACGCGTTAAAATTTGTCTCCAAAAAGCCGGAGTTGATTGTTTTTTTTTTTATTTTATTTTTTTAATTTTTTTTTTTTTTCATTTCGAGTGGTAATACGCAGAGGAACATCTTCCTTTCCTCGAAGCATTCATTTGAATTAATAAAACAAAGGCGCCACTGTCCTAAACGAAAGAAAAGAAGCTGAAAATCATAGGCAAGTTACTCCGCAAGAGCAAAGAAAAGAATCGTGAAAATCAGATAATTACTTAGATAATCTCGACTGGCCTTGGATGAACGTGCAAAATACATACATAATGCATAAGTGTGCGCGCAAAGCTTCATCTCTCTCTCTCTCTCTCTCTCTCTCTCTCTCTCTCTCCCTCTCCCTCAGGTCGGACATGCACGCTGTGTATATATGTGCACGCTGTCGCGGAATTCAGAGGCTCTCCTTTCTTTTCTCTCCTCTCTTTTTTTCGTTCGCTTTCTCTCAACTCCTCTCGCTCACTCCTCCGCGGCTTCGTCGCCTCTTTGTCTCGGACTCTTTTTTGCGCACTTTTTCAGAACGTCCGTGGAAGCCTCGTCTTCTCTCTCTCTCTCTCTCTCTCTCTCTCTCTCTCTCTCGTTTGCTCGCACGACCGTGCGCTGTTTACTTGGTCGTGACCCGCCAGCCCTTTGCATATACTCCTTGTAACAGAGGCTGAGGCTGCGGACGTCTCGCTCCGGTGTGTGTTGCGCATGCGTTTACCGTCCTGCCGTTCCTCTGCAACGCCGTTTCTATACGACGGCCGGGATATCGTACCGAACCGACGCTAAAGCGAGGACTCGTACATCTAGGCTCGCGTCTGGACATCGAGAGAGAGAGAGAGAGAGAGAGAGAGAGAGAGATGGTGGACTAGTAACTGCAGAAGTTAAGAATGGTTTCTATTTAACTTATGAAAAAATCTCGAAGCTTCGCGAGGTCGGTGTAACGATAACGTAATCGATGGTATCATTTTAATTAGTAAATAATGGAGAATTTCGAATGAGGGGCATTAGAATAATACAAATTTTCGATACTCTGATTATTTGAGAAAACTTTCCTTCTTATTCCTTTCATTCTTCAACTGACCTACAAGTCCAAACAGATTAAGTCAACAATTTTCTACAATTCTTCGACAATTTTCTACAGCCAGTATCATTACGACGTAGAAAAATCATTATCGAAACGCGATCGCGGAAGCGTCACTTTTGCAAATCTATCACACGTAGGGTGTTATGATATACAGCCAGAACACCGCCTGATTATATAGCGCCGAGACGATTTTCTCAGACCGAACAGCAGCAGCTCTAAGTAATAGACCCTGGATCGAAGTCAAAATCCTCGGGTTGAACACCACTTATTAGTTATTATTAAGGACCTCCGCCGCTATTTAATCCATGATTTTCGTCCCGCTGCCTCATTAAGTCCAGCGGCCTTATTTTTCTTTTTCATACCTGTGCCTTTCAGCTTCTTTTTTTTCTCCGATAAAAGTTCTTTTCGATGAAATTGATAGGATTAGTTTCCTTTCGATTGATCGGACGCAAATTTTGGGGATCTAGGTTTTATAGCAGTCGGTGCGAGAGTCGTTCGAAATTAGCCAAAATTTGAAAACTACACTTTCTTACACGGTTTAATTGATCTTTCTCGCGTAAAATATTATGAATTTAGTCTTGCAGACGATATGTATTTAATACTGAGAATGCACGTGGTTAATTGATTTTTATTTGTACAATAATAATATATAAATAATAAATAACAGGCTTGTTTTGTCCGTGGATCAAAAGTTCTTCGTTACGTTTAAGAAGAAACTTACGTAAATGAAAGACTATTCATTTTGTATTCCAAAAGTATGGACGCTTTTTTTAGTTTTTAAAAAAATCAGAGTTTTTGAAATTTTAAGTTGCCTGCTATTCTGTTAAACTGAAAAAGAAAAAATTCAAAATTGTGTAATTTATTTTGCGTACGCTTAACCTTGATTGTTACTTACGGACACGTAGGCATTCCAATTTTTATGTTTTATTCAATTAATCTTCTTTGTGGTCGCAAAGAAGATGAGAAATTAGGAATAGCGAAGTAGTAAAGTAATGAACATCTAGTCTTTAATCTTAAAATATAATTAGTCTACTTGATTCTGGTTAACAGTTATTCATAATGGCCACTAAATCTATCGCAGTAATTCTTTATCGTCACCAGTATTAAGAAATGAGGTTTTTTAATTTACCAAAATCCGCAATTTTTCGTATCATCATCGTCATCATCGTCATTTAGGATAGAAATATGTTTAATTGCGACAAATGCTCTTGGAACATCACGATTTGGTATCTACGTTAATATTCGCAATGAAGAAAAATAAAAATAAAATTTCATTTCGCTGTAGTATTATAAGAATAGCGGTGCAGGTATCATCGATCCAACATTACAACGTAAGTATTCATCTGAAATATTTCCTTGATCAGTTGAATGAGATAAACAAAAATCAAGCCTTCCATGTGCATTTATACTCCTCCGCGTAAATAATTCTCACGGAGTCGTCGGACCTAGAGAATTCTGACCTGATCACTTTTACATAATGTTTAAACATGAAGTTATTCCGCATGCGGAATAACGTGAGTTCTATTACCTTGTTATGTCACTGATACCAACGGCAGCAGTCAACGACTTTCGTTGCTCCGTGTGACTCAGTTTCTGAGCTCTAGAGTTTTCAAATAAGGCAGAATTAGAGGATTCTTTTTGTTACTTTTTTCAAGTACAGGTTTTGATTTTAATCGCGGATAGGAAAACAAAAGTGTGAATAAGATGTTGAGTACATTAGTTGTAATGTGTACGGAAATTTACCGGCGAATGAACGAGCGTTTACGTTTGTTTGAAAATTTGTTTTTTCTATCAGAGATTCCTTCCATTTCTACGCGTAAAGTCTTTATTTTGTCGAATAATCGTGGAGGAAAAAGAAGGAACAAAGAGAGAATTCCACTTTAATTAGAGCAAAACAATAGATTGGACCATTGCGTATAAAAGTATTATGTGATCTCACGCATGCAGCATGTTAAAATTAATACGATATACTTGCCGATAAGATCTTCTTACTACGTAAGATACATAAGCAAATTATAGGATTTTGTTCAATAATTTATTAACGTTTTTATAGATTTTAATGGTCCGATATGCTCTCTTCCCTTCAAGTTTCATCGTTCACATTTTACGACGGGCAATTCTATTATCATCTCTCGCCGACAAATCAATATCGCTTTAAGGTTGAAAGCAACGTCGGGCGGAACTCTGGTTGTAGTTATAAAACTTCAAAAGGTTTTCTAATCTTTCGCAAAAGTTTGCAGGTCTCCATTCAGCGCAGTTTATTTATCAGCGTCAACGTGTTGAATCTTCCCATCTTTTAATCCGAGCGTTGATACGACTTTTACTTCCGTGCATCCTTATTCATAAAAAATTGTGCTTTATGTAATACTATATAAAGCTGAGTACCAATTATATATTTATCTTACGTATTCCTCGACGTATCAATTTATATTACAGGATTAACGAGCTATATTTCTGGAATGTACCTTGAATTTTATGCAAGCTTTCTTTTTTTTATCACAAAGCTTTTAATCTAAATCCGTTGCATAATAAATAATTTTGGATTTGTATTATTTTTTGTATTAACTAATGTTTCCGAAAAGATTAAATTTCTGGGAATGATGAAAGCGCTAAAGGGGATAACCAAACAGAAAACTACTTTGAATAGAGAATAAATAATCAAATGCTAGAATCTGCTTAATTCAAAATTACTTCAATGTAAAAGTTAATACTTCAGTTTGTTTGCGTTTATGTAACTAATGCAGTGCGTATTAAATTATACTCACGTGATGTCAATATTTGGAATTTATTTAGACTGGTTTGTTTCTTCGATGTAAAATTAGGTCCGTTGATAATGTCTTACAGTAAAATCTCACTGATAATTAATCGCCAATTAAGGAAAAACTTTGGTCGAAAAAATTCACACCAATAAAATATCTTTGCAATATTCCCTTTTATCGTCTTATTCTTCGCTATACGCACTTTTGATAACATTTATCGTTTAATTGTCGCGAGAGGTATTCTGTTGTTGTTACAACATTTATCGACACTTATTAACATCTTATGCCTTACCGATTAATTTACGAAATATACTTTATAAATTGGATAAAAATGGAAATGGAAAGACCAAGTTGGACGTGTTGTGCCCATGATAAGTGCTTTATGTTTTGGAAAATCCAAGCTTGTTCCAAAGTACAAAAGACTGGGTTAATCATCGGCGCGCAAAACTGAAGTTTCTATTTACACGAGAGTCTTGACTAAATGTCGTTCTGAAATTTTCTCAAAAATGGGTTTATTATTGGATAAAAGCAGCGAAGCGCAAAATCACGTTATAATGTGGGTAATATTTATTACAAAGATATTTTCTCAAATTAAGATGAAACTTAATTTATGAAACTTCAGGATGCGAGTGCCTGGCTTACATTTTAAAAGTAGAGCACGGGTCAGTGTAATTACCCATAATTATCCATATTACTGCGCATTACTGCGCATTACCTCGTAACCTCTGCTCTACTTTGCACACAAAACGGCAATTAACCGTGGCAGGCAGAGTTAACGCTTTATCTGCTACGCATACCGAACAATGGCTGCAATGAGAGCGTGGGAGGTCAGAGAGGGCGAGGCACGAGTAGCAGTGACTTCGGTATCAGGTGCCGAGTGTTGCGGCCTTGTCCTTTAGAAGCTTCTCTTACAATGCCGAGAGCTACGGTCACGGACGCAAGGCTCGACGACACTCCTCTTCTTCTCGGCAGCGCCTGCCAATGTCCGAGCCAAGCGATTAAGTAGGCAAACGTACGTGTGCGCGCTGCTTTTATCACGTCACCGATAGTTTTATCGCTATGGCGGCCCTGAGCTCGTATCGCTGCTCATCTTATCCTCCAGATCTATCGAGATGCATTTTTTTTCGTTTCGACGATCTCAAATTGAAGGACATTTTATTCGACGCAACTAGAATTCTATTTCTTACGAAAGCATAGTAATCGAACGAACGTCTTTAAATGAGATCCAGTGAATTATCGTCTGTACGTGCGAGAAGATGCTCAAAGCTCAAATATGTATTTCGACAGAAGCAACACCGTGCAAATGAAATATATTCCCGTAAATCATAAGTATACATACCTCAGCCGTGCGATAATAAATCAATGTACTCGTTGACTAATGGGGAGAAGGTGATTTTTTTAACGCACCTTAACAGACGCTATTTAAAGAAATATGGGTTCTAACTTGCGTTATCATTAAATTTTCTTTATTTAAACTGGAGATAGGAAAATGGAAGTATCCATCTCCGGTTCGAGTATAGTAATTTGTTTGGAAAACCTCAAAGTGAATCGCCTCTCGCGCGTTTCGTCTTGCTTTCCTTCTGTTAAAGACAGCTGAACAGTCGCAATCGGACCGTCAATTATTACTTTTGATGGTGGTCTTGAGCCAATGTTAAGCAGCAACGGAGAACAGATATTCGCCAAAGTGTCTTGTTCGTTGTCACCGTGCGTTAAATTGTAAAAATTTCGAAATGAAAGTGGAGACAAGAGTCCGAGATCGAGGGCTCTACACGTTGTTTATGTTTGTAGGAAGGAGCGAGAGGAATGAGGGCCGCATGCGTGCGGTGCGCTTAATTAGCTTGGCCTACGCGCCAATTAATCGAGAGCAGCTCCTCTCGGGTTAATATTGGCCGTTAATACGGACCGACGCGCCTATTATTTGTCGGGCGCAGACGACCGTTGCAGCCCAGCGAGAGACGCGACCTTTGAACAATGCACGGATGCTACGCAGACGGCGTTCACGAGGTGCATCGTCGACTCGAACGCGGATCCGCGAGGAATTCCGCGCGCGAACTTTGTTTCGTCGCGATTAATGCGAGGCGCGGGAGCCTCGACGTTCCGTCAAAAAGGAAACGATCGCGATCGTAGAGAGTATTTATGCGAAAGAGTATTTATGTTTGGTACTGGCTGCTCGACCTAGTTCATCTGCTTTCCATATCGGTGTGCACAGACGTGGAAATTGTACGAAGTTGTAGGAAAGTTTAACTGCGTATTTATTATAATTTAATCCGAGACGGCGGTCAGTTTATAACGAGTTGGGTTACTCCGTGGTAATTGCAAATTCTACTCGTGCGCGCGCTCTTTCATCTGAATAATTGCAATATTTACAATATTTACGCGTGAAATGCACATTTGAACGATTAGATAAACGGATAATAGAAAGTGAATTATCTTGAATTCGTTTAATCGTGTAATTGTAGAATTGGCAATACTCGCAATTGATAATCCAAACATATAATACAAGTATGAGGGGGGAAAGTTTATCTCGTTTACAAAGGCAATGAAACAATTGTGCCGGCTAAAAGTACTTCATTAAATATTTCCATCCTCAGCTGAGATCATTTACATACAATTGCTAGTTGGTACAATTTTTTTCCGTTTGCACCTAGTCAATCGGTTGTAACTTTTTGTAGAACAGAGAGTCAAATTGCGGCATACATTTTAGTTTGCGTACCGTCGCCAT
Organism: Wiebesia pumilae; assembly: GCA_018907045.1. Lineage (NCBI taxonomy): Eukaryota > Metazoa > Arthropoda > Insecta > Hymenoptera > Agaonidae > Wiebesia > Wiebesia pumilae. The sequence continues at coordinate 8,600,195 of JACCHZ010000127.1, forward strand.
TATGCAATAATTTTTCAAAATATCGCCCTACAAATTCACTTCAATGCCTCAGCTCTTGAAAAATGGTGAATTTCGTAATGTTTTTGAAGCACTCGAAAGTAATGAAATCATTCGTCTACTTCTTGGGCTTAACAGGATGTAAAAAAGGTAGCATTTGAAAACATCTAAATATGTCCTTCGTTATTATCTTGAAATTTTGCAGATAATATTGTCCTCTTAAGAACTACGTGAGCTTAGATTTGACGCGTTAAATGTTTTGTTATAATTATGTAAGTATGTAATTTCAGCAAACTTACGTTTAGTGTGGCTCGCGAATGGTGAAATAGTTTAAATTGATTTTTATTATCTAAATTCAAATTTTACACAAAGATATTGTAAAGCAGTCTTGTACTCGGAGTTAAGCGCAAGATTATTCTACACGATTTTATTCACGTATGAAGGTGTATTTTTGTTTAATGCTCTTAAACTTTGAACGTGTAGTTATTTAAATCGCGTGTACCTTCTTTTACAATTTTTAGTTTCGTATGTACTTATGTAGTAAATATCTTCGCATATATGATAATCCCTGAATTTATCAACATTATTACATAAAAAAAACCTGATTCTGCGTCTTAGATTTCAAATATATTATCCCCGAGTTCCCGCATCCTTTTTAAGTGTTCTTTGAGTATTCGGTTTGGAATTCCTTCGCAGGATAAGAGCGTAAGCTAAACGTTGAAAATTCGCATCGCGCCAATAGGATGTCCTTGCGCAAAGAGAAAGGGGAAGAGAGGAGAGAGAGAGAGAGAGAGAGAGAGAGAGAGAGAGATGTCACTGGGGGAACCAAACAATTTCAACTCAAGGAGTAAGAAGTTGAATCCGCAAGCGCAAAAGGACATACACTTAACGATAAATCCCGTTGGGCTCGGCGCGATAACCGGTAATAGACGTCACGTAACAGTAAACAGTAACAGTATTAAATTGACCTTTTCTAAGCTACTCTATAGATACATCGAGTCTTGCGTGCCCGTACTTTTTGCTCTTTATGGAGTAATTTATCTCGACACCCCTGAATGAAGAAGTCGCCGCCCTTTGTACGAATTTACCGCTACCGAGTACCACGCGAATATGTCATTCAGCGCTACAAATACTTTCGCGGTTGTTCTCTTAATTTCTATACAGTTTTTTTACATCTGTACTTTTTGCCCAGTTACGATTAATCGGGTATTAATCGGGTAGAAAATGTTACTTTTTCCCGATATTGTTACTAATTTAACATTATGTAGTGAAACTGGACGAGTTGAATGTTACTTTGCGTGTTCGCATATTGTATTTTAGTTACTTCGTGAGACGCCATTACTGAGATTTTTTTTCTCCAAAAAGTTGTTCGCGTTATAATATTCGTTTAAACGGTGATCGTTGTTTTATGAAAATTACATACCCTCTGCGTGCAATAAGATAAATACAGATGAAATCCATGTCTCATTCGGCCAGTAAATTCTTCACTTTATTATTTTATAATCAGTTATTTCTCGTTTTTTTCCCCCTCGTAGATTCTTTTACTGTTAAAATTGCTTTGTACCAATTCTTTTTAAATTGCTTCATTTATAAATGTATTACTTACAAGTACACGCGTGTCAGTATTATCATTCTGATTACGTAACGACAGTGACGAGATAATCGCTGAGAAATCGGTCTAAAATAAATGAAAATTTCACGTAGTACGTGCGCGGTAATTTCTTTTTTCTTTTTTTTTTCTTTTTTTTTTTTCCCCCAAACAAAGAACATTAAGAATATCCGAATAATAGATGAAATTCCAAAAAGTTGCATTAATATCGAAATTATATGACTGGCGTTATTTTGTCGTTTATTAGCACAATACCGATGTATTTCTTATTTACTCGTAGCATACGTAATTGGTAAATCGAAATTAATTTGGTGTTCGATTAAAGTACCGTCACAGAGATCTATTTAACAAGGTTGTCAGTGCATTAAGAATGTGAACATTACGTTAACCAATAGATCTCGGACTGTTGAGATCTCAAAATGTCGTGGCTCGCGTTAACAGGAATAATATACTGGACTACAATCGCATCGTTAAGGCTTTGTAGCAGTAGCGAGCAGAAAATGTAAACACAGGAATTACAACGTCATTCTAGTTCTTCAAAAAAAGATTGCACGTATAAGGCAAAAGCAATCCGTGATAAGTGCCACTAGCGAATCGCAAATGGTATACACAATTTGCTCCGAAAAGCGTCTTAAAAACGTAATAATCTAACGAGAGACTTGAGAAGGAATATCTCAAGTGCATTACAATCGCGCGATCGTATTACAAATGCGATCGCTCCTACGCTCGAGTGTCGTATACACACATGTGCAGCTCGTATACTGCTCGTACGCTGCTCGTATGCTGCTCGTATGCTGCTCGTACGCTGCTCGTATGCTGCTCGTATGCTGCTCGTATGCTGCTCGTATGCTGCTCGTATGCTGCTCGTACATGAGCGGTATGAATCTTCCAGGGCGCGGATTTATCATCATATCCAATTCGCGCTACTGTAGCTGCTACTGTAACGTCCATCACGCTCGATACATGTGCGTCGCCATGATCGCCATGTTCAACGCGCTGGTGTGCGTGAGCTTTTATGCGTGCACAAGGCATTTGGCAAGTCGCGGATCGTGCGAGAACGCGACGAACGCGAATAAGATTTCGACACGTCCGTGGAAATAATTATTCTACCGACACACGTCGTGTCGCCGCCGCCATTGTAACGTGCGGGGAGTTTCCCTTCCATTCGACGATCGTCGGACCCTCGGAATTCTAGGCCGAAATTTTCTTCGCACGATTCTACAAGCACGCCTTACGTAACGAAATGATTACGCGATATTTTTCGAGCATTATGCTGCGAGTGTGTACTTGGTAATGGATGAAAATAGACGGGCGCTGCTGGCCGACGGCGATTTTTTTATTAAAAGGGTTATTAACTGGCATGAATGTAATTTTAGAGTGACGTCGACAGTTTTAATAGTTCGCGTAAAGATTCTTACCGCTTTCAACAGTTTCTCTTTGTGTTTCGGTTACTTTCTCATCGAAACAATCAAATGTGTGTTATTGGATCATTGGAGTTAATTAATACTGTATCATTATATATTTATACCGAGTATAGTGATAAAATTCAAATCATATTTTTTATATAAAATAGTCTGAAAGTATCGGTAAAACGAATTTAATTAGTTAAAATCGCTTGGAAGTAGTTGCACGTAAACTCCGTCCACAAAATGTTGATGTTACGTGACATTTATGTAATAATTTTTCACAACCGATGCGTACATTAAAATACCACGAATGAAATTCACTTCAAACATTTTTACGCGTAAATTTCTTTTCACTCGTCTTATGAAATAATTTCATTCGTAGATAATTCATTTGAATCCTTACGAATAGTGTCATATGTAAGTGAAGACACCATATATCAAATCCCCGTGGACTATTGAAATGTAAATTACGATCGTAAGCTTTCTTACCTGTATTTACTTAGAAATACCAATTATTTTCTAACTTTCTTCTTATTATAATCACTTAATTCCTTTCGAGATTTTAAAGCAAATTTCCAAGAGATATGCGTGGAAATATATTCGTCATTTTTCAATCGACGAATGGAAAAAGTAGTTTACGAAAAATTATTAATGTGCGTTAGGTAACGTCGAAGAGTTAAGAATTTTCAATTGTATTTTTTAAATAATTGTTATAATAACAATTAAGCTTGACCCTTCGAGAAGATTTTTAAAGAAATTCTCATTATTTGGGAGAATATTTAATTTGCTGGCCATAAATTTAAAAAAATCTCTTGTAATATCTCCGTTGTAATATCGAATCACCAGCGTTCTAATTCATTTAATCGATTCTAGTTTCTGATGTATTTGTTTGGTCGAGTAAAATAGGTGTGAAATATTCTACGTAGTACAAAATTTTGCAGTATAATAAATAAACACGTTACGGGAGAAATTAAAGCGAGAAAAGGTAGAATAAATTTAGATGTCCAAAGGCGCGTATGAAAAACTTTAATTAATTTTTATTAAACAACGACGACGACAACGACAACGACAACAACAACAACAACAACAACAACAACAACAACAACAACAAGAAGAAGAAGAAGAGTTAAGCCCAATTGAATTGGATTTAACTTTTATAACGTTAACTTATTATCATGGTAAATCGATGTAACTCGTTTTGTTTTGTACAATTTTTTGAACATTACTGAGAATATTTAGTAGGATAATCAGCTCTTAGCGTTGTTATATATTTTGAAAGTCATATTTATAATGAAATGATCTTAGAAATTATACCTAAATAGCATAAATTATTGATTTAATCACCGAGTGAAATAGTATTTCAATTTTATTACAAAAACATATAAACTTACGATTTCTTAAAAAATTCCTCAATTATTATAGATTATTGATTTCAATTCCTTTATCTTGTTTCGGGTAAATGGACTTGCTGCACAATATAATTGAAATTTCGTAATTCTTTAGTGGTACTGCTCGACATCAGTGGTACTGCTGTGTATGATTATGGCACAGTTAACCGTTTGACTTAGTATCGCAATAGAATAGATTTCCTTTTAAAACGCACCATATCAATAATTTTTTAAACCGTCGTGGTTAAATTGAAAATACTGAACCTGTTAGATTCGGTTAAATCTGCCCCAGCTTGTATAACATATGAATCGATAACACTGAAGGTCAAATGGAGAATTGCATTAGAAGGATAGAGAAGATGCTTTATAAATCTTACGTAATAAGCAGTTCGTCGCACGCTCATCTCATCTCGATTAACTCGTTCGGGGTTAACCGTTCCTTTTAAAGCCAATTCGATTAATTGGTTTTTCGAAAAATTTGTCGTTAAAAATGGACATTTAAAAAGTTCTCCCGAGAATGCAAACAAAGATAAATAAATAATAAAACGGTAGCCCGCAGCAGCTGCCACGCAGTGCAGAAACCGCGAGCCGGAAGTACTTCATAGGTGCAGCTCGGATCACTTGTACAGCTTATATATACTCTTTTCTCTTCTATACAAAATACGTCCCCCTTAATTTCCCTCTGTCTTATTCAATTCTCCTCCTCGGTTTCTTTGTGTCTTGGAGCGATTTCGCTCGTGGATAGTCGGTTGATCAACCGGACGCTAATGCCGGCGCATTATGTATACCCGAGCTGTGTACCGAGATAAAGACGGAGATGGAGCTCACACGTGTAGGACTCGCTTATGTGTTTACCTGTAGACGCTATTCGCGGGCTCGTTCGCGGATCCAAGTTTATTTAGTCATTACACGCGCGTCGTATCTCGGTTGATTGCGGCCTGCCACACGCCCTCCCCCGCCATTTATTTTTTTCATTTAATTCTCCTCCTCGTACCGCTTCATCTCCACCCGCCGCGCGCTTGCATTTAAAGAGGGAAACTGATTTCTTTGTTTTTCTCGAGCGGCGAGAAACGGAGGGGGTTAACTTTGCAAGCACGCTGCAACGCTGCTGCTGCTCTTTCATTCTCGATGTTTGACGACGTTTGACCAGTATATCATTTGTGTGATTGGGATTGGGAAATTAGTTGGAAAGTTATGCCCAATCTTAGGATGCAATTGAACGAGGTGATATCCTCCGCGAAGTGTACTTTTAATCTGTAATCTTGTATCTTGTATCTTGTATCTTGTATCTTGCATCTTGCATTTCGCAATGAGCTTCGTGAGGGAAATTTTCATATTTATACGTTGATTTGCTTTGATTTGTTTGATCTGCGAATTTCTTGAAGCTGCTTCCCTCGAGTATCCCGCCGCGTAATTACTTTTTTCGCATTAGCTCGGAATATTAATTTTAATGCATTTGTTGGGATATTCGTGTGCGTATTCAATTTCAAGTTATTGTAATGTTGTTATGAGCTATTGAAGTTACAGAAAACGTTAGGAAGCGGTAAGGACTCGGAGATTAAATCGTGATGCACCCTGTAATTTGTAAATCAAAGGATCTCTTGTGCTTTGTGTAACAGATTGTTATTGTCGTTCATATCGAAATTACCGTAAAAGATTATGGGTGTAATTTATCATCTAGATGTAATTATTACTCTTTGAAAATCTCGTTCATTAATCGTTTGATGAAAGAAAAAGAGTATGTAAATTGTGTTTGCGAATGGAATTTGAAAAACGTGTAAGCTGTACTAGTAACTTACTCGATTACTAATTTACTGATATACTCGATTTAAGCTAAACCAATGGACTTATATTTTTCGACGAAAATATTACTTCGGTACTTTTGTTAATACATTTTCTATTTTCTAATAATTTTTTTGGAATATCAACAACGACAACAACAATAATGATTTCTTTTACAGAATGTATCTTCTACAATTTGTATATTCTTCAAAAGTGGAAAAAGAGAATTAGTTCGTTTTGAAATTAATGATAATCCCGGTTATTATTGTTAAAAAGTGCACCCAATATTTACACAATACTTTCTCGTGAACTACTTTATTAAAAATATAATTTCATGTTGTTTTTTCATCTTGATCTGTCTCAAGCACATTTACTTTCAATTTCTTTTATCTTAAATTCTCTTTCTTACGTACTTCGCCCATCATAATTTACCTTTTACAGTTAATCTTCAAAAATATTAAGCGAAGCACAGAGCTCTGTTATCTCATGATTGTACGTACGTCTTGTTCTATATTTTGCATTTTCTCAGTGTTACTCTATTTCCAATATTTTACTAATCATTTTCATTGTCGTATTCAAAATTCGTGTTACTTATATTGTCTTGCGAGGTGTATTGAATCTGTTTGTACTTGAAATAATATTAAGAATAATATAAACTAATGTTACAGCTTCATAATTAATAAATTCAAGTAACTTTTTCCTATTTGTTTTTAAAACAATGATGAATTTTCGTAGCACTATATGCCTTGAATAAGATTATTATTTGATTTGAACTCTATTGTAATCTTTACGGACGTAATTTTGACCCGTACAACACTTTAAAACCCTTTCCCATAGCTCGATTACTGTTAATGTAAATCAAATGATAATTTTATTGTTAATAAAGAAATTATTAAAATCCATGATCTACATCGTACCTGCTACAATATTTCGGATGTTTATTTCGCAATTTTCTAATGTTTAAAAAAGGTCATTTTACTTAGGGGTTTTGAGAGTATAATTATTTCGATGTTAAAATACACTCTTACATTAATAAAATGTTTAGATAAATATAAATTTCTGCATTCTGTTACTCGGAAATCTTCGTATTCTAATCTTACTCGATAGATGTTTTTCGCTTTTAATTTTTAAATACATTATCGTAACATATATGAGTGATGTAATCATTAGTTGGGTTGATTAAAAATCCATTTCTTATTTCATTATATTAATGTTTCATTTATAAATATTATTTTAAGATTTATTTCCTCTACAACCATAAAACGACTTCTGTTATTGATAATCTTGACCTCTTTGATCGATGGCATTGTTTTTATTTTCATTACGAAGCCTTTTCCTAAGCTGATTTGTTTCATCATAAAAGAAAGTACAGTTACCCGAAGTTATTTCCCCCTCCCTTGATTATCCCGTTTCCTGAATTGCTACTAGTAAGTGATATCATGACTATTTACGTTATAATTTCTCTAAACGTACCCATTTTAAAAAGAACATGCACATTCCGTGACGCTACCTTTATATCGTTACGTTTTCATTAATTATAATAACAGCGGTATGAAAGCATTAGCTGATATTCACAAAATTTAAATATATTGAGCTATTTTTAATTTAAATACACTTAGTAACTCTGACGTACGTGAAACTATTCGAAATAAAATCATCCTGATATGCTTATTAACGGAGTAACCGATACATTTTCGTTTAATAATTCTTGAAATTAAGCTAGATATCAAACGATGCAAAAATAAAAATCTCTACCGCTTGAGTTTCGATAAAAATAACAATAAAAACAACCGAGGAAGCTGACACTTGCGATCCACTATCTTTTACTCTTGTCTGTCTTTACCGGCAATTCATGATACAAATCTCGTTTCTCCGCAGTGAATGCACTGTTTTCAAAAGACGATGAGAGAGTTCAGTGCTCAAAGGAGGAAATGTTAACAAAAATTGCCATTTACATTCAAGGAAGCGAATTTTATGCTATGATTGTGCGCAGTCAGATAAACAAATGGATAACGAGGAGAAATTTGTTAGATAGTCTGTCGAATCATTTTACGAGACAATGACGATTACAACCACAAAATCGTTCACTGACATTTTTACGTTTAAATGGAAATACTTTAAGTAATTTAATTAAACGTAATTTCCAAATGAAAAATCATCTAGTTCAAGTTGAAATTTACTTCTGAATATTTTCAGAAGATGTATTGCATAAATATTGTAGGTAATAAAAAATAATTATCACGCGCCATTTCCTTTTTCATATTAATTAATGAATATTTATTATATTTAAGTAATACTACTTAGAACTTTCTTAATTTAGATAGTTTTCGTTGCCATTTATTTTTCTTTTTATTATCTTCGAGGAATGCGCGGTACAAGAAAAAATTATTAAACCTTCAATCTTAATATTATATTAGTGCACTGTAAGGAACATTCGATAAAGACACAACTTGAATGTGTGCAATACTGTTTTTAAATAATATGATTGAATGGAAAGCTCTAATTTTTTCTACCAATTAATTCATTATTTTATTTCTTCTTCGTCTTATTTTATATTTCATGAACTTGTGCTGCACATTAACAATAACTTCTTCTCTCTTCTTTCTTCAGTTAATTCTAAAATTACTTATTCTTCTTTCTTCTAAGTTATCCATTTCGTAATTCTTTATCCTGATATCTTTATGTCTGGTTATTACGTATGATGTTAAATCTTTTGTTTTTCTCTTCTTTCCATTTTAATACAGAAATTATTAAATGCTTTATATTTACTCGAAGTACTTATCAATTCTCGTAGTGAAACAAGCCATTTTTTCGTTTTGTGCTTCTTTTAAGTAAACCCTTTGATTATTTACAATAATACAAATCCACGGTCTCTATTTCACCACATTCACATTTGTCTGTGTTTGATAATCCAAACTTTTTGAATTTGAATTAAAATCTCCGTGACCAGAAAGGAACTGGGCCGTGTAATAATTTATTTCTGCATACGTTTGTTTTAATCTTTGATTTATATTTTGGAAGAATTTGTTGTCCTTCCTTTATTGCTAAGTTCCCACCTATCTTGCCATTTCTGCATAAAAGAGTCTTTAATTTTTTGTATTACAATTAAAGCATCCACATCATTATGGTATTGCAATCCATCTATATTAAATTATATCTTTTTTTTTTACTTCATAAAGATTACATCTTTCTCATGCTTCCGTAGAGATAGTATTATAAGCCTTTGTAATACGTATAAGTATATAACTTTGTACTTTCTTAATTAGATTTTGTTTCGTATTTTTTTCTAGATTCCCATACACTGGCAGCATACAAGATGATAGGTAATATCACAGTTCTATAAATGCGTTTTCGATAATTGTACCGCCCACGTGGGGTGACCGAGCCCGCGAGGGAGGTTGCCGATAGCAACCAAAACTTGATGGGCCATCAGGTGCCGTGGACGGAGGTCGCTTAGAAGAGACGGTCACATTTATACCATAGATTTATTAACTGGTCAGTATACGCCAGGACGCCATTAAAAAATACCAGTAGCCCACTTTGATCTCGGCTTCCACCGGCCGTGACTCGTGTCTGGATAGTTGTCAACCAGCAAACCAGTACGCGTTTACCGTTCCCCTGCGGGGGTAGATAGGGACGGTTATTGTAATGTCTCGTACGTGAGTTCTTGTAACAAGAGGTTTATCCTCGACAACCGCATATGTTAAATGTAAATCTGTCTACCTCCGTTAAAACCATCACATAGTGAACAAGTATGGAAAAACACCACCCTATTGACAAGTCGAAAACCGGTGAGTTGGTCTTCCAGATGTTGTTGGAAGAGACTCTCTTAGTCTTCAAATCCAGATTATGCAGAAAGATGTAAGGCTAGGACTTAATGTTGCACAGCGAGAACGACGTGGAGAAGGTGGTGTCGCCGCTTCGAAGAGCAAGACCATTTGTATTGGCCAAGTCTCTTCGGTTTTTCCTTTAAGATTAATTTCTTCCTTTCCACTTGCCAAGTTATTCCATCTTATTGAACAATTTTTATAATCTGTTATCTCCATATGTAATACTCTTCACTATCGTATATTTATTATATGCGTTGTTATTTCTTCTCTCCCACAAATGCATTTATGTAGTTTTTAATTTAAAGTTGCTTAATTTGCAATTAAAATTACCGGATCCAATTAGAAACTGCATGGCATAGTGTTCCATCTTAATATATTTACATTTTTATCTTTTAGACACAGTCTTAAAGTATTGTTTTGTTTCACTTTCTTCGTTTGTTTCTCTCCATTTTGTTTTCCATTTGTCCAAAACGTATTTTTGCAACGTTTTTACGGCTTTGCTCTTTCTCAAATTCTATATTTTTTCTTATTTTGTACTTATAAATTCCTTCTAGAATTTTAAATTTAATCGATAGTGTACCAGCTATTATTTGTAAGGCACTTATTCATGTTGTGTTACAGGCCTTTGTAATACAAATTAATACGTTTCTCTGTATTTCGTGCGTCAGTACATGGTTAGCTTTATTACTCCATGCACCAACTGCATAGAGAACTATTGGTTGGTATACCGTTTTGTATATCAAGAGGCTATAGTCCTGTTCCCCCAAATTATCGCAGTAATTCTACATAGCCTTTGCATTATTTCGTTAAGATTTTAATCAAGAGTAACACTCGGATATTTCGTGGACTTGATGTGTTTGATATTTTGCTATCAATTTTGATGTAAAAATTTCAGACGTCTCCTTTTTTGTCTGATTTAAGTGAGCTTCTTATGCTTCCCTTCGTTATTCCTCTTTTCCATCCTCTACTTTTATTACTTTTCTTGGGCTTTTGTTTCAATTTACCTTCTGCTCATTCGACTATAATTATTATGTCGTCAGCATAAGCTGTTACTATTGCCTGCTTTTCTTCTAATTCAATTAGAAGTCCTTCCAAGCACAGGATTCACATCTCTGGTCCCAGTATTGAACTTTGTGGACAGCCTTTGTTTACTACTTTTTTTACTTTATCATATTTTTCTTTCAGTTTTACGCTTCTATTGCAGATGTAACTTTTATGATTTGATGTGTTTTTGGCACATCCTCTTGTGGTGTTAGTTCATTTAATTACGATATTGCACGTTGTAGATTGTCAAAGGCACCACTTATGTGAAAGAGGATTGCAACTACAATGTTTTTACTCTCATTGCTATGTTTCATTACTTCAGAAATTGCGTCCTCCGTACTTTCTAACTTTTGTAACAAAATTGCCTTTTAGAGCAATAGATGTTATTATTCATTAGACAGCTCGGTCTATTCTTAATTAGTTTTTCGAGAACTTTGTTCACTATGTTTAGTAAGCATACTGGTCTATAGGATTTTGGATCTTATTCATCCTTTTCTTCTGATTTCAGAATTAACTTTATAATGCTTGTCTTCCAATAATCAGGATATTACTCTATTCTTAGGCATTTGTTATTGATTTTCTGTAACGCGTTTACGAAACTGGTTTTCACTAGTACTTTGAGCGTACTAACTTCAATAAGGTCTTTACCTGGGGCCTTATTACTCTTGGTTTCTTTATTGCAGATTTAGTTTCACTTATGGTCCAAGTATTGTCCAATCTCTCATTTGGTCTGAGCACAAGGGTCATTACTTTTGCATCATTCATCATTCATCATTTTTAAACATCGTATCTAATATTTCTTAGCTATTTGGCTCCATTGTAGTATCTCTGTATTATCTTTCATAATACCATTGTAGATTGTTTTACTAATCATTTTATTGCACACGATTAAATGTCTTTTGCAAGCTTATTTGTGGTTACATTTTAATGTTTCGTTGCCCTTTTTTGTAAGTGCAAATATGATTCGGTTTATTTAAGACTAGAAGATTGTAATATGAAATTTTCCAATAGTTGTCCCAGCTGATTGGACATTTCAGTTTTATGGCACCAAATGGGCGAGACAACATTGCAAGTCAATTCTAATAATAACTTTCTCATTTCTTAGTTTATTTAGGATTCTTTATAGTTCTAGAATGAAAGGTTGCATTTGTTTAGAGAACTGACAGTACATAGAGACTATGTAAATATTTTCATGTTGATTTTTAATGAGTGCTTTGTTTTATTTTTGTTAATTTTTTTGTTTGAGTGTTTATTTTCATTGGCATACAGTTGTCTTTAAGTATTACTATGGCGGTCCAAATTTGTTAGTGTCGCAGACGGATGTGATAATTCAATTCGAGTATTTTCCAATACCAATCACCTTTTCATTGTAGAAGTAGGGCTCTTGTAGTATTAGTATGTCCGTATGCAGTTCTTGTGCAGTCCTCATGATTTCTGTAGAGGCTATTTTACATCTTGCTAGATTACATTGCAAGTTATGTTCTTTTTAATTTTTCTATTTTTGCTAATCATAGTCTATGCGACTCTTGATCTCTTGGATTTTGAACTTGTAAGATGCACAATTTTTATCACTTTTATAGTCATATTTTCTCTTGTACTTCTTGCAGAGAGCACATTTGTGTCTTTTTGCTAGGCTTTTGTACTTTTAATTTTGTGACCATTTTCAGCACAGTGTGCACATGAATTCTCAGTGTCAGTGTATGTTTCAGCTATGTGTCCATATTTTTGGCGCTTATAGCATTTGCTGAGATACTTATAGTCTAACACTCTACATTTTCTCTCTGCTATATATAGTTTGCCAGTATGCATTAGGTGTTTTCTTATTTTGGGGTCTACTTCACATACTGCGTTTTAGTGTCCTCATTTCTACTCCCAGTTTTGAATCTGATCTTTAAGAGATCGTCAATTGTTTTGTCCTGAAAAATTTCGGTATCAAAGAAACTCTCATTTTGCTCTTTGATTGCTTTAATGATGTCATTATCTTGTAATTAATTTTGTACATCAGATATAATAATCTTGGGCACTTTTTAAATGCCTCATTTACATCATAACCATCCATAATCAATTTGCAATTGCTTTTGATCTTTTTTGTCTTCATCTTTTTCAGCTTCTATAGCCATATATCTGCTTTTTGATATTCTGATGTTGTTAATTTGGAATTTATCTCTTATTCGATTTATGGCTTTTATCAGCTTTTTTCTCTATTTTCGCTATGTTCTCATTTTTGAGCTTTATGTATATCTCATGCTTTTATTGTACTCTTATCATCATTTGAGATTTACTTTTTTTGGATTGACAGGCTCCTTAACTGCCTTAGCATGCGTCCTTTGCTCACTGATTTTGTTTTCTCTAATTTATACATCAAGAGACTATAGTCCTGTTTCCCCATTATTAATTTTTCTAGTTTTAATTTAATTCGCTTCTCTGAGTTTCCATTTCTTCAATTTTTTTCTTTCAACTGGCCGTTTCTTATCATAAGCTTGTGTGTTTGACAAGATTTTATTCAATCCCTCATTCACCAGTTCTTTATCACCAATTTTGTGATTGTGTCTTTATACCAGCTCCTTGTGGTATTAACCTCGGCGATATTTTGTTCTCTCGAGAAGGCGTCAGCTGATTCATTCTCGACGCCAAGGCGCCAAGTACTTGACCTCGAAGTCCCACTGGCTTTTTTCGATGGCCCAGCAGGTCAGTCGACCAGAGGAATTATCGATTTTTGCTAACCAATTGACGGCTTGATAGTCGGTCATCACAGTAAAGTGGTAACCTTCGAGGTAGTCCCGCATCTTGCAAATCCCCCATTGTATTGCAAAACATTCCTTCTCTGTGGTGATATAATTTCTCTCGGCCTTATTTAAAGTCCGGCTTGAATATGCGAAGATCCTTTCGCGTTTACCTTGTTTCCGGGACAGCACGCCCCTAATCCCTCGTTACTGGGATATGTTTCCAACGTGAATTAACGCAGCTCCTTAATGTTTTGCGGCGGGGTTAAGGCCAAGATGGTGGTTACCTTATCGGGATCCGTGTGGATTCCTTGTTCGGTGTTGCGATGCCCAAGGTAGGTGAGCTCGTTTCGTCTAAACTGGCATTTCTGCCAATCTGGTTACAGCTTTGCCTCTCGTAGCCATCGTAGTATTTTTTTTTCACAAGCTTTTGATGGTGTTTGAAATAGACCGTTACTATCACTATGTCATTCAAGTAGCAGAACACGTTTTGTTCTTGTGACGGCGTGACAACTCGATCTACGAGGCGTTGGAATGCGGCAGGGGCAGAGTGCAAACCGAATGGGAGAACTCGGAATTGCACGAGTCCCCTACCCGGTAAAGGCTGTTAGAGATTTGCTGCTTTATGTCAGAGGTATTTGCCAGTACCCGTTGCTCAAGTCAATGGTAGACAGATAACGCGCTCCCCGCAATTTATCTAGGGTGACGTTGATCTGCGGCAAAGGGTAGACATCTCTTTCGATGACGGCGTTAAGTCAGCGGTAATCAAAGCAGAATCGGTATACACCGTTCGATTTTACCAACGTGCTCGCTGATTACTTGCTTGTTACATGGCGGGATTTCGGGACCAGTAGCGCTGCTTAATTGGTCTCGAGTCTAGAAGGCGGATTTTGTAATCTATAAGGTGCATGGATCCTTTTATGTAGGCCAATAGTTGTTTCTCCTCGCATATTACTTGAACTAGTTTCTGCCTTTTCTCGTCCTCTAACGCCATTAGTTCCATTGGACAGATAGCGATGGTTGGCGGAAAGATCCTTTTTTCAGAAAGGATTAGTTGCAGGCCGATCTGGCTCAGCATATCCATCCAGAAATGTTGCGGTTATGTCGCGGTCCTTTATATTAATGGGCTCAGTAATAACTTCGGTGACCTCTTTGTTGGTGGCATCCGCTAGTGTAGTTATGTAGTGGGCTGGGATTTGTTCTTCAGCCCTGCCGGCGGCACTAATCCGTTGTGTCGCTCCCTACGAGCGACTTGATGGTCCCGGTGTCGATTTGGGCCTGGATATGCCGATTGCGGCTGTTGATGGGAATAAAACATCGTCCGTTCCGATGTTGCTAGGTCAACCCATGTGGACAAACCATCCCTCCCGTTTTCCTGTGTTAGGGGGTGGCAATCTCTGGTTAGGACTCCATCATTTCCGCAGATCGAGCAGAAGACCTTAAAAGAGTTTTGGCAGTCGGTGCAGTTGTGTCCCCGCTGTTTACATCTCCAGCAGTACAGGAAACAGTCGTAGGGCGCGGCATTGCAGTATCGACGGACGTTCTCCCCGAATTTTCCGTAACTTGCCATCTATCACATCAACCTGACGTACCAAGTTGCCGAGATTCTTTATTTCCTCTGGAAGATAGATGGACAGTTCCAGTCGCATATTTTCATGCATTCTTCTAATCCGTTCTTCGGCGGAGAATCCCCATATCGATGGTCGGTGGTTTTGAAAGCACGTTATGTTTGCTTGCGCAATGCTTTAGCCGAGGCTTGATGTGTAGTCTCCCGTTCTCACTCTTTCTCACTTCATTGTCATACGTACTTTCGCCGAAGCGTCCCGCATGTGTAGGCTTTCATTTTTTACGCACGCTGTCACGCACAAACACTTAGCTACACAAACACTAAGTTCGCGACGGACTTTTCCGTCGCATCTTTTATAGATAGAAATTATCCAAGTCATAAAATGATGTTTGTTTTTTTCAACTGTCTGAGTAGGAAAGTGAAACTAGAAAAATAAAACAGTTTTATAATACACAGCATAATAATAATTTCCTTTTTTACAATTCCAGACATGCGTTGAAAAGCCTTGATTGATTTTACTAATAAATCTGTAAGAAAGTCTGAATATTTGTCATGAATATATGCATAAATGTAGAGTTGATCGAAGCGTAACGATCTGACACCTTTAACTACGGAATTTCTATATTGATGGAATATATGTATGCAAATTAGAAATTTTTAAATGATTGACAAATAATCGTTAATTTGTATAACGTGCAAAACGTATTCTTGTAAATTAAACGCGTAGCGTTGTTTCAAATAAAACTTGAATATTACACTGATATTTGTAGAACAGTGGTGTAATAAGCTTGTATAAAAAATTAAAATAGTTGCTTTTTCACATAACGTTTCTTCACGAAGTGAAAAGTAAAGTGATTGGATCACTACGCTTTAGACTTTTAATTTTAACGTGACGTTTGCGGCTTGTTTTATTTGGTGTTAGTTATACGTATGCATGAAATTTATTAATATACAATATAGTTTAAATTAAAAACAAACAAGTAGAAAAAATTTAAAAACTTATATTTAAGATTATTAATAAAACTATAATAATAAACTATAATTTTTATCTGTTTATTCACCTATAACAAATTAATATATTTAGCTAGTAATGTATGAATATTACTAGCCTGATATGCTTTCAATTTTCTTCGCTTCGTATATAAGTATCTCCGTATTGAGTGTGTGTTAAACGAACCCAATATATATTAAATTTATACGAAAAAGGCCACAATTTATCCAGGGATAGTAATTTTAATTTAATTTAATCTAATTTAATTTAATTTAATCTTTAATCTAAAGTTAGTTCGTGAACTGTTAAAAAGTTTAAACAGTCAAGACTATTTTCAGTAAATTGAAAAGTATTTTTGAAATTTTAATTCTATTCGGTAAATTTTTTTTAAATCATTAAACTGTGCTATAAACGTTCATCAAATTATTTATATGTATTAATATTACATATATTTGTCGATATTATAGGTCATTAACTAAAAGGAAGAAATAAAATGAAATTTAGCAACGGATCAACTAAAAGCGTAACTTTCAACGCAACATTTCAAAAATTATTTTTCAATAGAAAATTTCATAACATTAATTTGCATTTATTGATCATGTTGATTTATTGGTAGTATCAACCGAATTGAAAATGTTTTACACAGATGTCATCTCACAATAGAGACTCGACTCGTAAATCTCTCCATTCGAAAATAAATCCGTTACGACAATGATCATAGAAGCATGATAATAACTTTTTACGAATCCACCTGTAACGCAATTTTTCCTTGTCCTCGGAAAAGGAAAGATGCATTGGTGTTCTCCTCTAATATATTTTATCAAATTGAAACGTTGAAATGAGGATATAATACATACGACAAATAATAAATTTAGGTCCACGCGAGGCGTGAAGGTAGGCAGGCGGCGTAGATCAAAAGCGACAGGACGTAATGAAACGGTACAGATTTCGGAGATCGGCTGTTTATATGATCCAATTACTGACAATGACACGCGTTTTTATATACGAACATTTATAATACACAAGGTCTTTACTCCTTGATGTGTAAATATAGGTCAATATCAAATGTTCTGATAATACAGCATCACTAATGCTAGTTGTTATTAAGACTAGTCGACGTACGAGGATCGGTAATTTCTTAAGATTGTAATGCAATGACACGAATAGATGTATAGAATGTGCATCAAATAGAACGCGTACTCGCAGACTATTTCTGATACTTTTCAAAGACTCAGGAATAACGAAAGAAATAGTAACTTTTTTATCAAAGAATAAGTTGGAAATATATAAATTCTGTGATTGGAATCCCCTGGGTGCGAGGTACTAGTTGAATCATTTATCCACCATGAAAGGAACGGCGTGTACGTGACGTGTTTGAATTACGGTTACGGATGACACAACCGTATTGCACGTCCTGTATTTGCCCTCGTAGGTGGCCGCTGTATATTTCGTACGCGTATTTTTCATAGCTTCCAAGAAAAGTTAAGCGTCCTTCATTACTTATGTCGTATTAAATTAAAATTCAATTAAAAGTTGTTTGTTCAATTCGTTAA
This sequence comes from Wiebesia pumilae, assembly GCA_018907045.1. Classification (NCBI taxonomy): domain Eukaryota; kingdom Metazoa; phylum Arthropoda; class Insecta; order Hymenoptera; family Agaonidae; genus Wiebesia; species Wiebesia pumilae. The sequence continues at coordinate 8,618,085 of JACCHZ010000127.1, forward strand.
TACGATAAGAAGGAAATCGATTTGAATTTACGATATCGTTTTCGAATAAGCATTGATCGTTCACTGTCGAGAAAAGTTCGATCGAGTAGAAAACAATTTTAATTTCATTCTCAACCGCTCAACTTGCGGCGAAAAATGGATTTTGTTTCAAAGCTGTAATTAAACAAAGTTTACACGTTACACTTCGCACGAGATAAACATACTCGTTTTGGCGGAAATTGATATTTTTACACAGAGTACAGTTTTCGATTCGTTTTAAATCCTTCCGAGTATTTTTAGTGCGATCTTTAGCGAAAATGAAGCTTTTCGAGTGACCCAAATCCGCCAGCCACGAGTAAGAACGTCTTGACGATCTCGTGCAATTACTGGGGATTTGCGAAAGAATCGGCGCCATTGCGAGTTAAGCCTAAAATTGCGATTTAGGTGCCCTACATGTGCATCTTACACGAGAATGACAAGTACTTTCAGTTGACATAAAACTTTACGACACTTGACGTTACCCGGGAACATTTTCTTGCTCTTCAAAACTTACTCCGTGCAATATTTTTTGCACGGAGATGAGACAGGAAAAATTGGTAAGGGCAACAGACCGTAAAGTTTAAGTACCGAAGTCATTGAAGTTTAAGGTGAAAAAAGCGCCTGAGTGAAGTCATTGAAGATTGGTTTGTTGCTTGAAAGTTCGGAATTAAAGTCATGAATTTTATCTAATTTTATCGGACGCGTAGTTACGGTATTCAGATGGAATAGATGTAAAGGAAATCACTTTCAGGCTTGAGAACTGGTGCAGACAGCGCCAATAATAAGGTTGTCCAAAATTCAACTAAAATTATACAACCTCGTCAGTTGCTACAGATAATTATGGTGTTCTTATAATTAATAAATGTTCGATATTCCTCTCTGAACGTTCCCCGATCTAAATACATGAAATACACGAAAAAGTTCATTTTATATTCGTGTTAGCGTTTATTAATAAAAATGCACTTTTTTCCGTTGTCCATTTACGACACTCTTACTTATTTAACTAATTTAAGAAAGGAAAGTCTTCATACGGCGAAGGAAACTGTCGCCGGTCCCATTTTCCGAAAAATGTTCTCCGAGAATCGCGCGCAACGGTTTCCAGGACACCCGGATGAGCTCCAACGTTCCTCCGCGAGGTTCATCTCCGGTGAAAATCTTTGCCGGCAACCCGGAAACACGCTCGTAGGTGTGCGGCACAAGAAGCAGGAGAGCGGCAAACAACAAAAAGAGGAAGGAGAAGAAGTGTACGAAGCGTGAGAGAAAATGAAAGATAATTCAGGGAGGGATGGAGGCCGGCGAGCGCGATTGATTGATTGATTGATTAATGGATTTATTGCGAATGCTTGCGAGAGCGTAATGGGCGTATAAGTTAGACTCGTGTGCATTATGCAACGAACGACGTAACGAGCGTGTGTGTAAGTAAAGTAGAAGGTGGTATTTTGTACTTGTGAATGTGTGGTCGGTTATGGCTCTGAAATAAGTATTCACGAAGAATGCTGGGGGATTTTAGGTATTTATGCGATTATCTAAGATGCGATGGACAAATGCCGTGCTATTCATAAAATTGATTCAAGGATTAAGTTAAAACGCCCGGTCGATATTTTGATTTTTCTCAAATTTTATTCAACATTTTATTCATCGTATTTATGTGAGATATATATTGGAGAATTGCAAAGCAAACATTCCTTCGTTTTTAATTTAACAAAGTTACCTACGTACTAAATGGCTCGTGTTAACATAGTCATTAAATAAATATAATTATTAATTATTATAATTATTTTGGCTATCGACGGTACACGCCGAGTTCACATTTCCATACTTCACTTTAATTGCTGAAGTTCCGTCCGGTAATTGTCGATCGTAGCTGATTGAAACAAAATTTACTTTCACGTAAAATTTTACGAGTTTGAAGATATTTGTTGGCTAAGGTTTTCAAGACCTTTATTACTTTATTATGTTATATTTTATTATATATAGGCGACGTATGCAGGCAGCAAAGATCAATAAAATGTTTCGGTAATCTTATACATTCTCATAAATACTCGGCAAGTTTAGTACTCGTTTAACTATACTCTGCTTTTAATATTATTCTCTTTGTGTGCGTGCGTGCGTGCGTGCGTGTGTGCGTGGGTGTGTGGGTGTGTGTGTGTGTGCGCGCGCGCGCGCGCGCGCATTGTAAAATTGGGACGTAGGTTTTAGTTTCTTATAGCGAAGCAACAACTCGTCGTCCTTTCAAAGCGTCTTTTACAGCACTAAATTGGCATTCCTGATTATACGTTCTACGTTCTTTACTTTATGATTGGAAATTTAAATCAACTCTACAAAATTTGATAACTTCAAGTTTTATAATAGTATTCATTTTTGCGCAATGCTCTGTAAAATGTTGATGGAAAAAAGAGTTTCGCTTGTATGATAAACATCAAAGTTCTACACAATACTATACGAGGAAAGGAAAATAGTTTGATGTTTTATCTTCAATCGATTATTGATATTGCGTTGGAAAACGCAAAACCAAGCACTCGAGAGGAGCGTAAAGCACTGCAGGTTATTTAATAGCACCTAAAAAATTAGAGAGACAGAAAGTTATTAGAAAAGAGTGGGCAGATGAAAAAGTAGACGAAGCGGAGTGTACGGCTGCTGATCGTGGTTATTACGGACTCCTGGCACTTTTATACGGATCAGTTGAAGCACTAATTGAAAGTGCACGCTGATGCCGCTATGCTGTGTACCAATGCGCCCGGATTACACGCGGGCGGTGCGATGGACTGCCTCGTAATGCTCGACGTTGTCGGAGCTTGTTATATTTATTACATAACGTTACTTTCTATTCCTAAAAATCCACTCCCTTCTTCGTATGCGTTCTCTTTCCCTCCCCCTCTGCCCCTATCTATCTATCTATCTCTTCGTACGCGCATTTTTTTAATGCATAGTGGTTCTCTTCGGAATTCGCTTGATTCATTGCCGATAAAGCAGGAATCGCGGAAACTTTATTGAAAATTCGCTTAATGGTATAATTTTATAAATAGATGAAAATTATCGAAAACTGCTAGATAAATTTATCGTGAAATATTTTTCAACGTTTCATTACCTCGTGTAAATGTAATCGTGCAAATGCAACACCACTGTCCGGATTATGGTTAAAAAGTTTGCTTTAAACTCTAGAATTAACTCGAAGACGTTCGTACTGATACATTAAATTCCGAGGAACTATCTTTTACCTCCTAATATTATAATCCTACATATGCATACATCTATGAAATTTTCATTCTGATTCGCTCGTCCAATATCTTCTTTTTCTTCTTATCATTTCTTACTTACGTAGCGTTCAGCTTTTTACAAATTTCCATTTTAATTCATGAGTCTATCGGCGAGCAGCACTTTGTTGGCTTTTATCAATAAGTGCTGCAAATGGCATCAACGTTAAGTCCAGAGATTGAAAATTCGCTTATTTAAAACATAAAGGAGAAACGAATTGTGTCGTAAATTTCATATACAACGCTGCCACTGCGTCATCATCTTCATCTTCAAAAGACTGTCGTCAGTTCTGTAGAACCGCTCGGTCAATCTAAGAACTACGCAGACTAGACTGTATTTGCATGACCCTGTTATTATTCGGTATTCTCCCCTACCATTCATAATACCTTAAACGTTATTTATAATTTGAATTTCATTTGGTTTAAAGAATTCGCAGACCGCAACTCTTACAAATCTTTATAAAAACAGGGAACAAGATTGTGGAGTAAAAGCCGATAGCCGTATTTTTAAATACATGCCGCGTATTTTCCAATTTGTAAGATGATCAATAACCGAGCGCGTATTAACAAGAGAGAGATGTACTACAAAGTCTAAAGTTTATTTAACGTAAAAAGAACGATATTGGATGAAAATTAGGTAAGTTAAATCGATGTAACAGTTTAGTAAAATAGTATCTTGCAAATGTATCAAAAACTGGTTAAACAATTTCACGTCTTTTTTATCAACGTTCTAAGGGTAAAAGTGTTGTGTTTTTGACGTTTCACTTAGCCGCGTCAAAGCCATAGGTATGAAGTTTCGTTTCTCGTTAAGTGTGGACGTAGGATAACGTATCACAACAAGGAATACTAAAATAATTAATTTTTTACGACTATACATTATGTAATTCAACTATTAAAAAGCCAGCTAATAAGCAAGCCACACGAACGCATTATTGGTACACTATGCTCGTATTTTATTGTAATTCCCATGCACCTGGTAATAATAGTTACGAATGCTTTACGAATTAGTTTCCGGAGGTGCACATCGAATTTGCCACAACAATTAATAAAGTCCAATAATTACTTTACGTACTTTGTGTAAATGCTGCTTGAAAATACGTTTGCAAATATTTAATAAAGAAACGGTTTCAGTTCACTCAAATGAAAATTATAATCCACGATATTTATAAATACCATCTCGAATATCTTTGTAAAATTTACTTATCCCCAGAGCTCCCGTTGTTTAAAATTCGCTCATTTGTTCGAATGAACGTCATTACAAACGTATAGTCCACTTTGACGTAAGAAAGTGAAAAAGGCAATACAAGGTATTAGAATTAACGAACGAAAAACGGAAATGTAAACGGAAATGTTGCGGCGTAGCGAAGGTTAAATTGATAGAGCATAAAGGAGTTGGTAATGCCTCCAAATGCCTCCAAATGCCTCCTGCTCACCTATCAAATCCCAACCACAAAGAGCCCACATTGCACGCTCCCTGTGCAAAATTTGCCCAAATACCTGTCGTACTCAATGAAAGCCCTAAAACCAGAAGAGCCACCCTTTCCCGTCTTTTTTCTAAACTCGCGTTGCATAAGCCTTCCACTCGCTTAACAGCTCATCTTTCAAATCGGATTACGAGTCGAGCGCCGCAGCTCTCGGCAAATAAATTGTCGAGTGAATTATCAAAGCCCATTGGCATTAATGCGAGGACACGTTACTTTATCCGTTTTACAGCGATCGGTAAGATCGCTTGTTGATCGCCTGTTGATCGCCTGTTGATCGCCTGTTGATCGCCTGTTGATCGCCTGTTGATCGCCTGTTGATCGCCTGTTGATCGATGCGCCACTTCCGTGTACGATCCTTTTCTACGCGTGGCCTACTACGACCCTTGCCCGCAAATCGTCGGTTATTGCGCGACGGTGGATTCGCACTTGTGATACGCACTTTTCCGGATATCGCTCGACGATATCGCAAGGATCTCGTCGACGAAGCAGCTGTAGAGCTCCTTTTTCAAACGCAGTTGGACACTGGCCGATCGCGGTGATTGCGCACTTCCATCTGACTTTTTACGAGAGGATTTCTCTACCTTTTCTCTGCCTTTTATCCACCTTTGTCCGCGGTGCGCTTGCTCGAACGTCCCTGGACTCCCGGGGGTACACCTCCGCGGGTGATTCGCCGAAAATCCGTCGATAAAATGTCCTTTATATTCCTTTAACCGCTGGCACTTTTCTCGGCGCACGCACGTCATCCAAATTTATCTTGGACGATTCGGTCTAATGATCGAGGATAGATAGTGGGTACCGACATTGGGATCTTACACTGGAAAAAGGGCATTAGATCTATGATTACGAGTATTCTCCGAGTATAATCTCATCGAGAGCGAGTTACAGGGAAATTAATAGTTTTTACAGTTTGTGACTCATCCCCCAGAGGCTTTTCTACTTAATATGTGCTACAATTGAAAATCCGATGGTTATGGTTATAATGTAACCGAAATACATTTGTGGTATATTGTGAACATCGATGATAATAATGTTAAGTACGTTTATCGAAATTCATAATTAGAATTATTTGTAAAAGCATGCTGGTATTGTGGTACGTAATGAAATTGGCTGTGCAACTTTTTCTCACAGTTTTGTGAAAAAAGTACTTAATTTTTGTACAACGATTTAAATAACATCATTAAAAGATTAGTGCTCTGCTAAGTTGACAATCAGATTTCTAATTACCATCGAAGAGACTAACGGTAGTAAAAATTGTATTATTCATAAGAAAATTAGAAGAGAAGGAAAATTTCATACTTTAGTACAACTCTGAGGCTATGAATCGCAAGTACCGTAGTCTGTGATTACAACAGTTCTTAAAAGAGTGGATTTATCGTATAATTAACAAGCAATATCCAAATAAAAGTATATCGTTAAATTTGCTCTGTTTCTCTTCTTCTGCATCGTCTACGTCTCGTTCCGTCCTGCCGCTCTGATCCTCTCTCTCTCTCTCTCTCTCTCTCTCTCTCTCTCTCTCTCTCACTGTCGCCATCTCGTTACTAGGTCTTACGCCGGCAGCTTGTTTCGTTGGATCAATAGTGTGGTCCGGAGCGGCAGCACCATCGGAACCGGTGGCTGCTGCCAGTGCCATCATTCACATTTACAGGCTGCAAACGTCGACGAGAAGAAAAAAATGGTGGGTGGATGAGAAGAGCGCGAGAGAGAGAGAGAGAGAGAGAGAGAGAGAGAGGGTGAGCGAGCGAGCGGAATAGAGGGGGAAGGAGGTTGTCGCGACATCGAGGGAACGATGAATTTTCATTAGCGATGAATAGGTCACTTCAATGACGCTTCAACATTATGATGTCGGAGTTTTATTGGCGAAGAGGACATGTTCGTAGAACGCATTGCGTTCGATGAATACGAACAACTGAAATTGTATCGTTGTAGACTAATTTCGGTTTTCCCATGATCATAATAATAATCAGTGATATATACCAATGATTGCTTGCCCTACTTTTGAATCAACTTTAAGTAACTTTGATCTCGACGATTTTTATTAAGTATCAGCTTTACAGCGATTAAATAACTTTTCGTCATTTGTTTCCGAATGAAGCAATCTAAAGTTCATCTTAGATGTAAGCTTCCATCCAGAGCTTTTTCTCCACGATTCGATCTTGCAATAATTATCTTACAATCACAAAAGTTAAATATAATCGGACGATTATTTGCGCATTGATTTCTCTCGAGTAATGTAGAATTTTTGTTTACCCAAAAGAGTAACCAAGTGACGCATTTAGCTAATTTTTTAAATCACAATTAAATCCTTGGAGAGAAAAGATGACTTTGTCTCTGGAGGAAAGTCCAAGTAAAGTTATCCGATCGAATAAAACCGAAAGAAAATACTTTTAACGTGCGGGAACATTTATACAGCGATCCAAAGCGCAAGATACGCGCAACGACATTAATCAATACTCTTCATAATATTGTTGTGTTTATTAATAAGCAAATTCTGTAGCTACGAAGGCTGAAAAACACAATGTTCAATTAATTACGATAAAGTGACAATTATCATTATCGAGTTCCTCGCATCTTCGTCTCCGAGTGGTATTTTTCTATTGCGCAAGCCGCTGACAAAAGGGATATTTTTTTACGCCAACAAAAAGTCAAGGGTAAAAGAAAGAGCAAAGGCTCATCTGGGATCGCATCGGCACACATGCGAGAAGTCGATCTATTAGGGAGTAGATTTATTAACAGGGAGCCAATGATCATCCGAGGAATCGAGGTACACCTCGCACGCGCCTCCTGCGGACATGCCGTTATTAATCACCGCGCCAACCGACGGCACGCGCACACACACACACACGCGCGCACACACACACACACACATTGACAAGCTCGGTAGCAAAGCCTCTGTACTTTCTCTTCGAGCTTGTATCCACCCTCGCGATTTTAGTCGCGAGGGTTGCAGTCGGAAGCAAACTTTGCGGACGAGTTGTTGACGGAATAGGGAAACGCTGAGATCTCTACGCGTTGAGAAATGTGGTGCGTTGGAGATTTTTTCTTTGACACTGAGTTAACGCTATCGATTGACCGAGTTCAATTCGGTCGCGTGAAATCGATTTTATTTCACCTGTCCACTCTTTGCTTTGCGATCACTTTCATCTGGAAAAATTCTTTAAGAAAAATTAATTCTTTAATTTATACACGCATAAAAGTGATAATAAGTATCAATGATACGATGACCTCGTTTGGAATGAACAAAGGAGCGAAATGGTATCGTTGCGTTGTGCACCCCATGCGTCACGGATTTTCGCCGTAGGACTACTCGTAAGCGGTAGAGTAACATAAATATGGAAATTAAATGAGTCGGAGGTTTAGAATTATGAAGGAGCGGTTTATGGCATTTGTGCACGTGCGTGTGCTTTTAATGAGAAATTTAAGAAACGTTGCTTATAACACAGTTGCGTTTGTTGTTTAATTACTCAGAGTTGATGTCATTAAACTCCAACGAAATTAGATATCGTTATCGCGTTGATCTACGTGATCTATCGACCCGACGATTATCTCATTAACATTACGATTGATTTTTTAAGATAGTAGCGCGTAACAGAGGTGGCTTTCAACGTATTTGCCCATTTTCTACGAACCCGCGATCATATTTCAAAAGTACTCCGAGTACCGCTCAAAGTAGAATAACATAAGACTGTAATTTTTGTAGCATTGGTTATCAGAAAATATGAAATTAATCTCCGATGGTTACCGTTAATTAATACATTTAGTTGCACGCACATCTTTCGAGTAGAAATGGCACTGTCCAACTGCCAGGTGAAAATAAAGGAGAAAATACATAAGTTAGAATAAAGCTCTTCCGTCGTCTTTATCATCCTTGAATAATAATTCCCACGAAAGGAAATCTTTTCTAGATTTTTATCCAGTCGCTTAGATGTCGGTTACTTATTAAAAGCGACGCTTATCAACTTTAAAGAAGAAAGTCGGAGAATTGTCCGTTAGTCGCGACTTTTACTCGACTGATATTGATCAATTTAATTCGGGCAGGGACCGTACTAAGATAGAATTTCATGCACTTCTATGATTACCGAGGACATCGGATGAATGTTTGTTACAATTATATGAATAACGTCAGTCTTTGAGTAATCGCGAATGAGAATTTGCAGATTTCTTCTCTTTATGCGTGTAACGAAGTCTTCGAAATTAGAGACTCGTGGTTATTCAAAATTTACGATAGACGGCGGCTGATCATAAATGAACGCCAAACAACGAGGTAGCAAGTGAGTATTGAAGATGCCGCACAATACGACTGCACAATTCTTTGCGTAGATGGATAATTATGTTATTAGCATTTCGCCCGTAACCTACGGTTCAATAAAACAAGTATAATTCGTTGATAAAGTGTTATAAATTTAAACTCGTGATTTTTTGTTAAGAAAGTCGTGTCACCGACCGTAGATTACCGACTGAGCTCGATACTTAAGCTGATACGTTTAGCCCGTGTCACTCGACGTAAGTTAATTGTTTGTAATGCGCTTCTCGACGAATAATTTTCATATTTTGTACAAAGATCAAGCGCTCAGTGACCAGTTCCTTAGAAAAAATTCCATTCGACGTTCGTTGATATTACTGTTCGAAGTAATACATCTACTTGATGTTTTTTAATTAAACGTGAACCTAATCATTTCGAAGAAGAATATTGAATTTGATTTTGTGCGTATAATATTCAGACTATTATTGTGATTTTGTATTGCGCGTGATTAGGGTGATCCTCGCGATCTCCACTCTTCTACGTATGTTTCGCGTAAGCGCGCAAAACTGCGTGATTTATAAGTTGTGTAACGCGCTAACGATTTTAACGGCTTACACGAAGATTCACGATCACGAGTTGTTTTCATTTTAATTAATTTCACGCGTTGCGCGATTGACACGCGCGCAGCTTTTTGTTTGTCGCGTAAATCATACTTTAGAGTTCGTAGGATTTTATTACAGGCAGCATTATTACAAAGTTCTACTAATAGAATATCCGAAATCGGTTCGAAAAAAGTAATAAATCGAAGCAGTTTCTTCTTCGACGAGCGTGTCAGACGATTATAATTTTCAAATAATAGCAGGCCGAGGAAAACGAACGGGATTTATAAATTTTACGAAAAAGTGGAATTCAGAACTCACGTCATTCCCTGCTTCACGAGATTACTTACTCGGAGGTTAGCCGACGTTACTAGTCACTAGTAACTTACACCAGCGATGTAAAATAGATAACTAAGAGTCAGAGATCGTCATTGCGTTGGTTGGAGGATATGCCAAACAAAGTCGTAGTCGAACATTATCTCGGTGCATTGCATTCTCACGAACATCTTCCTTCGTCCGGCAAAAACGCATTGCTCCGGTTCGTTTGGTATCGAGGAAAAGCAGCAAAGACAAACCAAACAAACCAAACAAACCAGTAGCACACGCGGCCTACTTCTCTTTCTTCTTTTTCATCCTCGAGGAATAAAGCGCACTCGCGCGTGCGCATAAAGACCGCAGCGATAAACGGGTTGAAACATTAATTACTCTCTTCTCTCGACCTTTTTACTTGCACGAACTGCGAGCTGGAGCAAGAAGAGACGCAGATAGACCGAAAAGGTTATATAAACGCTTGCTAATTACTCTCCGTACTTCGTTCTTACGTGTGATAATAGTCCTTTGTAGTACTGTGACAGTACTTTTTCGATATATCATGACTTTTCGTACACTGCACTGCTGAATTGTTACGCTTTATTAAGGTATTAAGAGGGTCTCGATTTTCGAACAGCCCAATGAATAAACACATTTTTTTTTTTTACTTAAACGCATTGTTTTCGCTTTACACGTTACTCTTACCAAGATTATCCATTTATTATCCAATTAGATTTTACGAATAGTAACGTATTAAAACAATTACGTCTTCACGGCACAATCATTCATTTTTCTAAAAAAATGTTGTTTCTAATACTCGTAATAATAATCTTGATGTATTATTTATTGTATTGATTTCAATCCACCAAGAGTGACAGTAATATTTAAATAAATTATACGTACATTCATCTAAAACTATAAATCTAATTTCATTAAAAATGTTCCAAATTTACTTATATTTCTGTTATATACGCTTTCGAGTTTATATGTATATTTTTAACTCATGCGCGTTCTCATAACCTACTTCTTTTTATCTCTCACAATCAATTTACCGATAATTGTACATCATCGATATCGTTGATTAAAATAGCTCGTGGACTGCTTTTACAAATTTAATTTTAAATCCATAAAAAAATGGCCCTATTGGTATATCGAGTAAGGGGTTTTAAAATACACTTTTGGAGTTAAAGAAATGACAACGATACAATTCAAAAGTAAATTTAAAGGACAATTTTTTGAAGAAATTGAGGGATTTATTAAGCTAGCTGACTTAAATTTTAACATTGAAAAGCTTCAAGTACATGATTGTATAATATAATCATCATTAATATTCTTGATAAAAGAAGTTTTTCCACGAAAAAAGAAAATAAATAAATGCCTTCGATATACTTATGCATTGACATATACATAGAACAAGGAATGAAAAAAATTACAAATATCGAGAATTAGGCCATGACTAATGAAATGAGGTCTAAATTAAAATATCATTTTTTTGAGAAATATATTTTTTGTCTCATGATATTGCACGTTTCAATATATTAAGGTTAAAACGTAATTAAAGAAACATTACGAAGTTATTCTAATCAAGGAGTGATAGTAATAAAATTAATATCTCTAATGTAATAGAGAGGCAGAGAAAAAGAAAGAGAAGCAGGTAAGTAAAAGAACAGGATCAAATAAGCGCCTACATAATTAGAACAATGTTTACGTACACGTACATTCGTAAAATACATGTATCACACGTATTAATTAATTTATTTTTACGTTTTAGTTGAAAAAAATTTATTGTTCTTTAATAAAAACTTGTTTATATTATATTGATTGTTTGTTTGAAAAATTGTGAGCAAAAGATATTTCTATAGAAAAATCAAACATTCGGGGTGCATTTTTAGATTTCCAGCACATGCATATACATGTATATACCTACAGGAATTATGTGAGCATAAATGTATACCAAAAGATTCATTTTATAAATTGGCAAGGAAGTCCCGTTGCACGTTTTTAATCACACGTGCACTTTAAGAAACTCTACGAACAAGGAACGCATTTGAAAGTTAATAACAAATTTTTCATAATTTCTCTGTAGTGCTTAGAATTTGTCCAATATTAAAGGATCTCTAGAGAGCGTATATAGATGCATATGTGAAAAGTATATAAAAGAATAGTTGAAAAGGGCATATATATATATATATATATACACGTTAATGTTCCATTCAATCAATAAATATAATATATTCTTGCCTCAATACTTGTTTATAAACCCCTAATTTAATTCATTTTACTCCGTAGATATTTAGGTATTAAACACATAGCATTGCAAACTATGAAAGCATGTTTTTAATATTTGCGGACTAAACTCTAATAGAATGTAATTTGTACTTATAATGATGCTCATTTTCACTAAAGTAGCAATGTGAAATATCAACAAGTACTTTAGCGATAATAGTCTGATTGTTCGAAACGAATGACGAGAAAACCGTTGGGATTCGTCTGTTGCGCGAAGCAACAAACAACAATCGACTTGCTTTTCTTCGCATTTCCACGAAATCTGTCTGAATACCCATTCGCTCCCGACTTCAATGCTTTTTGAAAAATATTATCCACAAATGCACAAGCGAATCCATACGGATTTGGCAAATAACAGTTGCAACATTTATGTTTTCGAAAATTAGCGAATACACGAATGTACGAGGCTGCAGAATTTGGTACAATTTGGTACGAAGTTTCTAGCAAACGTTCGATGGCTGCACACGTATTCACGCACCCATACGTAAAGGGCTTACACACCGACGCACACATTCGTCGAGGCTCCTCGACTCTACAATTTTGTACAACATTTCGAAGAATCGACGCAACGACTTTTTCATTTTGCGAAACGCTTTATAACCTAAATGTGGCACACGAAGAGCGGAAATATTCTAGATAAATTTCGATAATAGACGACTTAAGTCGTTCAAAAACAGTGCAACTCCGAACAATACGGTAACATTTATATATCTACTCCTATTATAACCTCATAAAATAACCGACGAATTCGCGAATTTTGAGGAATCGAATCGATCTATTTTCATCGTTATTACGGAAACGTTGGAAGATGTGATTAACGAAATTCATTCACTTAAATATTTGTTAATGTCACATTATTATAAAAAGTTTTTTATATCGCAACTGGATTTCCAACGGAATTTGGAAAAGGACACTTTTTGTGCTTCAAGGCTTTCGCGAGATAATATATTATTTAATAATTTTTAATGGAAGGTCTTTGAAAAATACTAACTTTTGTATTTTTCAGAAAAATGTTGAATTAAATATGTGCATTTGGTACAATAATGTTGAACTTCTTTAAGTCGAAGTAAGTTTTATGACGCAAACTCATGTCACAGAAAATGTGTCACGTACACGATCACGATTACGTAATTTTCTCGATGTAATATTAAGAATAGCATTATTATTTTGTTATTTCTATTGTCAAAAGTAATTTCGACTAATGTAGAGAAGATACGCTTGTAAAACGTTCGTGTCATAAAACATACGCACACACAACAACATTTGAATTCCAAATGATGCAACGGTCGATTCTGTTCCGTTTTTTGTTTTATTTCATGAACGCTAGATTACGTAATCAGGCGTTGAGAATACACCAAAAATAATGTAAATTTAATAAAATGAATTTGATCAGATGTTTCAAAATTGTTCAGCCACTTTTAGATCGATTTACGGAGGTCCAATTAAGAAGAAATTCAATATCTCATGAAAATATTTATCATTTTGGGCTGTAATTGATTGCACTTTATGACTTTTTGAAATAAAAATTCGACGTGTAAGTGCTTGAATTTTGTTGCAACTTCAATGCTGCAGACACGAGTCTCATAAGAGGATTATGCTCCATAAAACGAATACGTTGATTTATAATTTTACCTGCAGTAGGTATACACAGACCATGAGAAAAAACCTACTCGTATGAAGATTTCTTTGGAAATACGTTCAGCCTCATAAATTCTTGAACTCGATCTACAATTTTTCAACGACAGATCCTTTCTTTTGTTCTAGATCGTTCGCTCGGGACTTTTAAGGCGTTTATTCAATAAAGCTCTCTTACCGACGAAATTGGAGAAAAGAAGAGGGAAAGCAAATAAACCGAAGGAACGCACTACTGCCAAGCCTCTATGCACCAGAGTCACGTTCGATTTCAAAGGCGCGCGTCGGGATTCACCTTCCGGATACTGTCGCAGTGTACTGTCCGAAACTCAAATCGATCCCCCATTTCAAAGGCGCATCTTCGACTCGCCCCATTCGCTTGTCCGGAATGTCGTTATTTTCGCTTTATCCTCCCCGTTCGATGCTTTGCCGGCTCGCTTCAACGACGCTTCTCATTTCGCTCTTTTATTACGGTCTCGCTTTTGAGACTCGCGTTATCGAGTTAATCGCGTCGCCTGGTGCCTTCGCGAAAATGAAAGCCGAGTCGTATGTTTTGCATACACGGGCTTCCGAGCCTGCGGAAGAAACCCGTAGTTCCCGTGCGCGTATTTTTATTCTCGCCACGCAGCCGAAAGTGATAATACCCGTGTCCTTGTGTAAACGTCGAATGCTGATTCAGGTCCCCGACGCGTGTGTGAGTGCGGATGAGTTAGACTCTTATCTCCTGGGAGAACTCGAAGGGTTCGTAGAGATTGAGCCGTAGGCTGCAAGCACAAAGGTGTTGATGCCTTGGTGATAAAGTTCTTTCAATAACTGTTCCTTTGAACGCGTATATTTTGTCGAGGTATATACACCGTGAGAATTAATTTTCGAATGAACACTCGAAATTCGATAAAAGTCAGCTTAAAATAGGATTCCACAAGTTGGATTCCAAAAATACATTCTTAAATTAATATAATTAGTTTTGTATTTTGATAAGTAAGTTTCTTATTATTATTATGATCATCTGAATTCTTTTTTGGGCACCTAATTGAGTTTACTCGGAATATAAGATAATTTGATATAACCGAGGCTATTTTTAACGATGAATTATAAAGTTCAAACGGATACAAATGATCAGTTTTTAAATTTGTACGGTTTAAAGTTATATTTTGAATAATTACAGTTCGCTCTTATTTAATACAGAAAGAAGAGTTATATTTCGTTAAAATTAAAGTTATAAAGTGAAGTGATAAAATCTTATATTTATTCTTTGTACTTTATAAGCGAGAATATAAATAATGTAATTAAAGTCAATAAGGGCTTCGTAACGTTACATTACGCTATTAACAAATAAATTCGAATAATTATTTAATTTTTATGTCCGAGAAGGCGATTTCTTACTTAAAATTGATGAGATATTTTTCTTTAACCAGTACAAAATGTTTTCCATATATATATATACACATATGAAGCACGCTTATTAAGTGCGCGCGCTAACGCGTATATGTGCATTAAACGTGACCTGTAATTGATTTCTCCTTAAGTAATTATGCATGTTATTGAATATGAGACTGGTGGACATTTTTTCTGACTTAATTGTCAAGCGCACTCTCTTATTTTGTAAGTAAATTTTAACAATTCAATCGAAATTTAACGTTATTAGGATACGGATTGCGACGTAGATTAAGCAATTATTACCGTACAAAATTTAATCGGCATAAACGATCACGTAAGGTAATTAATAATCCATCAATCGCGTTTTTATGCCTCGAGTTTCACTTCTTTAATTCTTCCTAATGAATAGCACGTTCAAAAGTTTGCTTTCATGTCCGCCGAATTTTTTCTCTTGAGCTCGTGTAAATTTTTCTTCGCCCTCTTAATGCCCCCATTGTCTCTTTTTATTTTCCTTTTCTTTCCTTTTCTTTCCTTTTCTTTCCTTTTTTTTCTTTTTCTCACCGTTTAATCTCAGCACATTGCTCGGAGACTAATTTTTTCTGGTGCGCCGCTAACCCTTGAAAGTTGATTCTCGCGTTTGATGCTCGTTTTCTCTTTTTATCGAGTGAGCATGAACTTGACTCGAGGTATCCGATAGTTCGAGAGTCAATGATAGCGAAAATCATTTCACCTGAGAATCTGTGCTCTGCGTTCTTCGAAGAAAAAGCGAAAAAGGTAACTCGCGACGGTGACTCGCCGTCGGGTTGAGTAGTCTCGGGTCCTTTTCACCTGATAAACCTTGAGGTATTATTCAGGAAGTTTCTTAATCACGTGCGATTTTCTCACCTTCTGACTCTTCCAAAATAAGGAAGTCTGCAAGAGTTTGAAATTGTATTAACTTCTTCTTTATGAGCAAATACTATTGCGATTGAGGTTAGTAAAGTCATATTTTGATATTGATTAGTTCTTTCAGCCTTTGGGAGTAAACGCGATTTATAACTTCTTTTTCTTTTATAAATAAGAAATGTCAAGAAATTGAAAATGTAACATTTTTCAAAGTTTATTTAAAAAGAGAGTTCGAATATCTTAACGTTGCAAAGTTTTTAAACTTTACAATGTTGCAGTTGAAAGGATCTCTTTTGAATAATGACTCGCTTTACTCTGTCTGTACGTACCGAGTAGGATGATCATTTTATTCGCACAAAATAAAATTTAAATTAATGCATTCTTTCTATACGGTGTTTTTCTCAATATTAATGCTTTTTTATTTTTGGCTATGTATATGTTCCGCAGGTACTTTTCCATATCTTTTATCCCATTCCACAGCGTAGAAGATTAATTTTTAATCAATATAAGAATAATCGTTGAAAAATGTTTTTTCTTTTCTTCGCATTTTATTTTATTCAGTATTGTAGACGAAAATTCGATTTATACAATAATTTTCTTTATCCGTATTCGTATGCTTAGGCAAAAGTATATAAAGAAAAGATAAACACGATGAAATGTACGAGTAGAAGTACGAGTAGCTCAGCAGAAAGAAACTTAATATTTTCCTCTTATGAAAGTAGATAGCGTTAGTAATTATTTCTCTAACTTCACCACAAAAATATTTTTATTCGATAAATTCAATATTTATACATTATTGTGAAAAAGAAAACGAAATACGTGCATATTATAAAATTGATTACACGTTTGAATTATGGATACAATTTTTTTTTTATACGATTTTAATCTTAATCGAACTCTAACATCATTGGCCGAAATATCATTGCAATAGATAAATAGAATAGCCGGCGTTTATTTTTTAATCCATCTGAACTTTGAACGAGATTATCATTTTGATGTCGAAATGTTCTTTTAACTTTATGTAATTACCGAGATTTGCATGTTTGTGATTATTATTTTTAAAAGATCAATCAGTTGTTTTAATTTAACATAATTATGCGAACTTGTGTATTACTATTAAATGATTACATTAATATTGAACAAATTCAATATTATAATGTTTTAAAATTAGCTATTATAAATGTAGGTTGTGTTTCGGTATCGTACGTGTATAATAGAATAACGTAGTGTACCGCAAGCGTATAATCGTATATGAAAAGTCGTATACGCATTCCCTCAACTTTCTTACCGTATGTTCGAAACATTTTCGTCAGCGTAATTCCTTTAAAAAATTCTCTTTTATAATTCAACATAACTTGACGAAAAGTCCATTACTATTTGTGACAAGTACAAAGCAAACTACCAAACAACGAGCGTCGAATGGAATGAGCGGCGGCGGGGGGGGGGAATTTATTTGAAACGCTCAACGTTATCTCGACGTTAATTCGCAAGATGGAGTGAACGCGATGTTCGCTGAATTTAACAAAAGCCACGGTTGAGGTATCGTGATATTAATTAATTGCGCAAACTTTATTTTCCGGGATCAAACGTAACGCGGTAGTTCTTCTCTAACTATCGTTACTTCTCTCTTCTATTATATCCTGCAAAAAACTACCGTAGCTCTGATGTCGCGACCATGTGAAGCGAAAACTCATCCGTTTAAAAAAACCAATACAGAAAAATATGTTGACGGTAAAGAGGCTTTGGAAAACCTTTTACTTTCAAATGAATGATGGCTAAGAGATCTGTTTTTTAGATAAAAAAAAACATTCGTATTTCAATTGGTCAAATGAAAATATAGCTACGCACGACTAAATCTTTCTGACAATTTATCGAAGTCACGTATTGTAATTTTTATTGTTATTTTTTTAAAATAACGATGAACGTATGCAGCGCTCTTTATGCATTTACGAACGTAATTAAATCTCGATGTTAAAGTATTATTTTAACATTTAAATTGATTTTCATCTTCAACCGCATCATTTTGTACAATGTCTCATCTTTTAAAATTAATAAAGGTATTAATATAATAAATGTTTAATGAGGTCTAGGATTTATTTCAAACGCGTACATTTATGATTTTCAACTCTAATAGAATATAAATGGAGTCAGTAAAATTCATTTTTATGTTACAGTAACTATACCGGTGTTGTTAACATATATATTAAGCGGAATTATTAGCGTTGCAAGTTTTTCTGAGGTTCGTCTCAAGTCTTTCATTCTGTCTACTTGTTAAGGCATAAATAATACATACATAATTGTACATGTATGAATACATTCACGATTAAATATTAGTTGAACAGAAGTGCACAGTTAAATATTTAGCGTGCGTTTATGCTTTTACGATAATGTTTAAAAATACATTATTAACAGTTTCAAACGTGTAAGAGTAGAGTGTAAGAAAGGAAAAGACGTAAGACGATATTCTTTCGTATCATGCAAGTAGGCATATTGAAATGTAAACATTGGTTTAATAGACAATCCAATCCGTATATTAGATACTCTCATACCGTTTTCTTCTAAATGAATCACAATCAATTTATCTGCAAATGATAAGTCGACAAATTATAAGAATTTTTTTAAACGTTATACTTATTAAAATTTAAAATGATTTTTAAAAATAAATATAAGCACATCTTAGGTGATCCTTTATTAAATTATCGTAACATATAAAGCGACATTAATAATTATTATAAATCAAACGTGGACGTCAAACGTTCAACTCCTTATTCTAAATCAGCAATTGCTAATAGATTTGACTTTACCGCCACCCCCTGCTTTTATGTTTATTATTGTAATGTCAAAATTCTTAAACGAGTAGAAAAATAAAACCAAAATACGTGTCTGAAGTTACATAATTGGATATCAAATATTTTTTTCACAAAATCAATTGGAAACGCTTAATCATGTCGTAAAATTAACCAATTATACGACAAAATAACACTACCAACCTTAAAACCACCCCCACGGGGCGACCAAACATTTTATTTTCGATTAATTATTTTCAACCCTCGAAACTATAGGTGAAACAATTTTCAAATTAAAAATACACATTGTTTTTAACGACATTATTAAAAACGGTACGCAACGATTCTGTAAATGCACCAATTATTATGCGCGTAACAGCACATCTGCAACATATTAATTACTAAATTAATGTACATCGCCGTTTCTCATTACAACGTATCGTGACTCATACAAAGTACAAAATGTAAACAAATTTTTATGATGAAATCGATGAACAACAATGTCTTACACACTGCTAAACAAAATCATACGCGAATCAGTGACTTCACACTCAAGTAGTTTACTAAAATATTTATAACATTAACAGTTTTGCTTAGGACAGAAATGTTTATTCAGATTATCATTCTCGATATAAAGCCAAGCAAAAAACCAGTGTAATTTCAATTTTAAAATCGAATCCGGAATATTGACAAATTCGTTGTTAAATAAAGAGAAAATCGTGTTACAGTTTTGGGGTTCTACAACATTATTCCATAGCTTCTAGTGTCTTATTACATAACAAACGGACACACAAAATTTCATTCGGTGCTCGTTGCATTTGAATACTTTTCCATTCTTATACACATGTACATACAGATATATATTGTTTTAGCCGTATATATATTGTTTTAGGCGTGCAAGGCTTATTATTTTTATAATCGCATATTAAGGTTAATTTTCTCTCCAAATTCGCTTGGGTTCTCCAGATGAATGTGTGATGAATCAAACTTTTTCAGCCCTTCTACTTTGACGGTGTGACGTTAATACTGTTTTAATAACAGCCATTTGAATGTAAGTCGACGTTCATTCGAATATAAATAATAATATTAATTATTACAGTTTAGCTAGAAAATAAGTCTAAAATCATTCCTTACTTTAAATGCTAATGTTACTATTTTTGTTTAAACATTCAATGTTAGTAATATTAATCGATTTTAGCTTCTATGAAAATTTAAAGGATGATACACTATTGCGACCAAACTTTTTTTAGTTTTGATTTGATATAACTAATATATTATAATGATATACTTGTCTGGTACAGGTAATTAAATACTAGCATTTGTAATTTTGAATATTATTTCGATAAAATGTATTTAATAAAACTTCGTTCTGAATATTATTTAATATAGTAATTAAGATTTTTCATATTAAATGAATAAACTCGGTGTATACGTAGAAAATATAAGTTTGAAAAATATAATTACGCAACTAATGAGCATAGAACATTAAAGTTTTACTAAAGGGGAATTAAAAAACATTTTAAAATATAGTTTTAGGTTAGCTTTACTATTCGTTAACATAAAATTAATTACTTGTAGAAATATAATTTGCTGTTTAATGAAAAATTGTATTCATTTAATTTTCGAACGATCCTGTTTCAAATGGCTATTACACAAACATTCGCACATATGTAGCACACACGCAGACATAACTTACAAGCGTCGGTCGAACTTTTACGAAGATTTTTACGAGTCGATAAGTTCAGCCTCTATTTTGGGACGCGATAACGTTACTTATTTTTCTATGCAAACGCTTTAATTTCACTTCATGTCACTACACCACGAATTAGTATAATCATAGTTTAAGTATACGGATATAAATACTCTCTAATATTCAAAGAGTCAAAAAACTAAGAAATTTTTCGAATTTGTTGTTAAATATTGATTATATTACAAATGTACGAATTTTTATTTGACATATTTTCTCATTTCTCTCTCTCTCTCTCTCTCTCTCTCTCTTTCTCATTTGTCTCTCATTAAACCACTGACAAATCATCTAAACATTAACTCATATGTACTTTAATTTGTCGTACAAGAAATCAATATCAATACATAATAATTATTGTAATTATAAATAAATATTCAAAACGTACACAAATAAAATTATTAACAAATATAAAGTTTATAAATCATACCGTTTCATTATAAGAGTTATAAGTTCATTAGAAAGAAATTAATTATAAGGATACGATTTTAAACATTTATGTTGATAATATATTTAACATTATGATGTATATGCGATAATAAGCACGATTAACTATTAATGATCACGAAACATTATCTTTTCTTTAAAAATCAATTTCTTTTATTTTTTCTTGCGCGAGCAACGTAAATCATTAATATTGAATTAAATTGAGGGATGATTTCCTATTATTAACCGCTTTTTTATTACAACGTTTAGCGAAGTGCTCACCAATCCAAAGGGATGATGAAGTAAGAATTTTGTGTTTATCATAAATTAAATAAAATAGATTAAATAATGAAATTATATGTCTATTACATAAAGTTATTACAATGAAGGAAACAAGTGATCCAAAATTCCTTCGACCGTTAAAATATTTTGAAAAGATGTTTTGCATGTGTAAACTTAAATATAAACACATTCATACACGCGAGAGAGAATAGATGAATTTATAGTTATAAATACCTAGCAATATTGTAAAAATGTTTAAAAATATTATGATTATAGAAAATATGTAATTTTTTGAAATATTATATGAATAATTCAAGTTAGTAAATTTTATGTAAAATATCTAATTATAAGGCAAAGGTACTCAAATTAACTACGTAAATAAAATAATAAGATTTTCAGTATGTATACAATATTAACTATTAAAAAGAAATTTGACTATAAATAATTATAAATTTATAAGAACTTGTTTAAATAATTTACTTTTTGATAAACTGGAAGTAGCCACTTAAATACTACAAAAATATCCCGTAAAAAAAGATACAATTCTTAAATTATTAATTTATCAAATATATCTCTTATGTAAGTTCATAAAATTTACGGAAGTTAGATATTATTATTATTATTATTATTGTTAATTAATAGAAGTAGAATAAAAATAATACAAAAATGTAATAAAATTATACTGTGATAAAAGTTTCCAAATTATGGAAAATAGAAGTTTAACTTACGATTTTTTGTCACTTCTACATCCGTAAAAGTTATTCTCAAATATTAATAATAAATCAAAATATAAGAGCTGCGTTACATGCGTATTAGATACATTTGGTATTTAAAAATCTAAAAGTTTTTGGCCGATATTATTGCAAGTGTCAGTATTCACGTATTTCACACATATTACGCACTCATCGAAAGACTTTAATAGAGCGACATTAGAATTCCGCAAGCTCGTAGACTCTAAAATTTTCAAGAGTCGATCCATAAATTGTACATTTTTCGGCACGGCAACGTCGCTTATTTTTATAAATAAACGACTCAAATTTACTTTGAGACCACTAGACATGGAAAAAAGTAATCATAGATCTAAAATACCGTTATTAAAACTATAGTCTATTCCCTATAATATTTAAAGACAACATGAATTGAAAATGAGACGAATATGTTTACAATAAGAAATAATGTAACAACGATACCAATTACAACTTATCTTTTTTCTTCCCGGTTTCTTCTACCTTTCTTGCGTACGATACTTCTCTCTCTCTCTCTCTCTCTCACTCACTACACCATTGTCAAATAATATGTACATGTGTTTGTCAAAGGCCAAACAACGCTCGTACATAACAAATATTGTAAATATAGAAACATTAAAATATACATAAATTAAATTATTAACAGCAATAAAGTTTACAGTTATTGTAAACCTGACAGTGTATATAAATATATAAATTACTATTTTAAATAATAACTATTGCAATATAACATCCATAATATTATAACATAAATTAAATGTGAATATGACATATTTAAACATTAAAATGAACATTTATTTATAACAATTATGTGAATGTCACGTACTAGTATTTGTATATATATATATATATGCATAAATACTCATTTCAATAGACTATTAACTATCAACAGAAATTGTGTTTATTAGAAAAAAAAATCAACAGTAAATTATATAATAACACGATTTTCTCTTTATTTAACAACGAATTTGTCAATATTCCGGATTCGATTTTAAAATTGAAATTACACTGGTTTTTTGCTTGGCTTTATATCGAGAATGATAATCTGAATAAACATTTCTGTCCTAAGCAAAACTGTTAATGTTATAAATATTTTAGTAAACTACTTGAGTGTGAAGTCACTGATTCGCGTATGATTTTGTTTAGCAGTGTGTAAGACATTGTTGTTCATCGATTTCATCATAAAAATTTGTTTACATTTTGTACTTTGTATGAGTCACGATACGTTGTAATGAGAAACGGCGATGTACATTAATTTAGTAATTAATATGTTGCAGATGTGCTGTTACGCGCATAATAATTGGTGCATTTACAGAATCGTTGCGTACCGTTTTTAATAATGTCGTTAAAAACAATGTGTATTTTTAATTTGAAAATTGTTTCACCTATAGTTTCGAGGGTTGAAAATAATTAATCGAAAATAAAATGTTTGGTCGCCCCGTGGGGGTGGTTTTAAGGTTGGTAGTGTTATTTTGTCGTATAATTGGTTAATTTTACGACATGATTAAGCGTTTCCAATTAATTTCGTAAAAAACTTCATTTTTGGTCGAGACCTAAAAAATTAGAGGCTGAGACCGAAGTTGGTACTTTGCTAAACATTAGTCGACAAGTTTCCTTCTGGCTTAATTAAAAAGCGGGATCGATTTTCCATCAAGTTTCGCTTTTCTTTTCCTACCTCGATTCTCCGGTTAGTGGTATTAAAGGGATTTTGCGTAGTCGTCATCAACGCGTGGTCGAGGAATGGTGGAATAGGTAAAGGGCACTGCGTAAAAGGAACGGGGGCAGTTACAGGACGAGGAGGACGGGGATGCATGGAAAAAATGAGGAAGAATTACGGAGGTTCGGTGGAGACGTAAAAAAAGGCGAAGCGAAAATTAATGAAAGCAACTCGGCGCCAGCGCTTTTTGTTTTAATCATTGTTATGAACGGTTAATTGGAATTTTCGAACATCTGTTATTTTCTCGTTTATTCAATGGGATTTGTGAAGCAATCGCGACGGGTTACTTGGTTCTTTCGGAGCAATGCAATCCGGACGATTCAATGCTTTATCAATGATTTAGGATTTATTGGAAATTGTATTTACGCAAATTAACATAATCTCAATAGATGCTTATTCGTGTTTAAATTTATTTTTTGGTGTTTTTCATTTATATATATAAATATATGTATGACAATCGATCCATCGTCAGCTGCATTTATAGACTAAAAGATTGTGACGAACATTAAAATAATTCAATTTGTTGTCCATTTATAATTTTTCTATGAATTCTATATGTATGTTTAATTTTTGTCAAAAGTAAGAATTTTGTGTTAAGTTCACGAACGAATAAATGGATAAAATAATAATATCAAATGTTAAGTGAATGATATATAATATATTTTAATCGAATCAATGCTAATATTAGGTGGAAATAGAACAAACTGTACGAATACTTTCATTTTTATCTTTAAGTATTGCATGAAATGAACTGTTTTATATTGTACTTTTTTTATTAGATGAGACAATGAGATTAAGCCTCTAACGATTAAATCAATCGTTAAACTTTGAATTTTTATCGAAGTAACGATAGTGATCTTTCAAGTGAAAAAAGCTTCAGCTTTTCTTAATCTATGTAGCATTGTTAAATTGACTTCATCAACTATTAATCGGAATCTAAAAATTCTTAATAATTATTTAAGAAATAGAATGCGAAAAATTTATAGTATTGAAGAATTTAATAAATTATAATGTAATTTCAATTGACCAGTGCAGATATTAGTAAGAATGCTGCCAGCAGGTATAATTAATTAGCCAACAGACGTTCAATAGCATTACTATCTTTTCTATTCGCTAAAATTTAACATCAATCGATCATACTTTGTAATAGAAATAATAAATTTGAAATAAAGAGAGTCATTTACGTAAAAATACTCACCGAAGGAATAAAAGTACGGGAATTAATTTAATACCGAAATGTCATTATTACTAAAGAAAACGAGCAAACGATTGTCGCAGTTTTTTCAGGCCCGTGTAATAAACATCAAATTTGCCAGGGTGTATTTGTTAAATTTTATTCAGCAGTCGTAATTAAATTTCTAAACGAAAAGTAGATCTCCACGGTACATCTGCAATCTAATGAAAATCATTAAACAGTCTTATTCGATTCTTTAAAAGGTACGCGCTGGCCGAACGCGAACAGGCGAACACGCGAACATTAAAATACGAAACGATAATCAAACAATGTAATTAAAATCGCAGCGATCAATGGGTCAATCGCTCGAGTTGCGCTCTTAACGAAAAGAGAGATTAAAAAGCAGTCATAAGGAAAAATAAAAATGCAGCCGCAGAACTATCGTGAAAAAACGGGGGCAGCGCAGTCACGATGAGAAAGAGAGTAAATAAAACGACAAGGGTGCGGCTCTCGCGAAAACATCGCCGGGAGTAGAGGTAAGACTCCGGGATCCGCGAAATGAAGGAGGCGGCGGCCACCGGAGCAACCGACCAAGCCGAAGGATCGGAACCGGAGCAAAGGAGAGTCAGGTCGTGAGATTAAAGGATATCGAAAGAGCACTATTTAAGCGCCGCCGTAGTTGTTCTTGTTCTCGGTGCACGCGTAACGAGGTCCGTTAACACCGTAAACATCGTTGGTGCCGAAGGCGCTCCTCTTTTCCATTCGATAACTCGCTCTTTTGGGCTTCGGTTTTTTTATCGACATTTTCGCGCTCTACTTTGATACTTAATTCTTCGAGAGATTAATTCTCGAGACACTCTCGAGAGACTCTCGAGAGTCTCTCGAGAGTCTAACCGCGTAACCGGAGAGAAGGTAAATTTTTTCATTTGATCTTTACGATTGACGGGCTCTTCTGGGTATTGTTATATATACACTCTCTTACCGATACTCTCTTTAATAAAATTCATACTTTCGAACGATTTGTAAAATAAAGTTAGTCGTTCTATAATATTCGAAAGTTCTCGAGCGCTTTGACGAATATTTTACGAACGGGGCATCTACTTGTGTGTGTTTTTACGTACATGTGTCGCGTTTTGTGTATTATAATTGTTGGAGTAACGGGGTTGTACAAAATTCAAAATTAAAATCTTGTTGATAAACTTTGACGATTTCTAATACGTTTAATGT
Source organism: Wiebesia pumilae (assembly GCA_018907045.1). Classification (NCBI taxonomy): domain Eukaryota; kingdom Metazoa; phylum Arthropoda; class Insecta; order Hymenoptera; family Agaonidae; genus Wiebesia; species Wiebesia pumilae. Next base: position 8,644,271 of record JACCHZ010000127.1, read on the forward strand.
AAAAAATCATTAACAAATTTTTATTCTCACGAGTACGTAAGTACGCGAGTACATAAGAGGAAGGAGAAACACCCAGAGAATTATCGGGTAGTTGAAGGATAAATGAGAGATAGATAAGGCCTTTTGAATATATTGCACAGCTGTGTATTTAAACGCTTAAATGTAGCATATACGCAAGGAGTAATCGTAAGAGAACAAATAAATCAGAGAAATTTGAGCGAACGTGCTCTTAATCGATGTGCCTGCACGCACATTTCCCCAGTGTACCAATAACAAAAGTAACCGATACGTTTAATTCGGAATTGGCATAGTAAAGTGAAGATGGTAAGAGTAATAATAAAGGAGATTTGTTAAATCCTTGAAAAAGTATTTGTAAATTGTAGAATCGGCGAAGGAACAAATAGACGATAACGTAATTGCATTACAAAAACAAAGCCTTGTATACTTCCACGTTCGAAGATTTAATGTTGTTTGACGAAAGGAATTTTAATGAGCATTGCATTGTTTGATTGTGTTTTTTTAAATTTGGTTGAGCATTAAAAGCATCGTGAACTTTATTATCACCGAAAAGACTTCTGAGAAAAGTTTCTCAGAAGTGAGCGAAGGTGCCATTGGCGGAAAACGTTTTTTAACGGAACGAAATATCACGTTTTCCCAAGTACTCGGTGAAATTTCTTTGGTCGAACGACATTGAACTTACACGCGCCCGAGGTAATGATGGTTCAACTTCGGTTGTGCGAGGTAATGAAAACTAGCGCCAAAAATATAACTTATCGACTCGAAATTTATTCCATTATTAAAGAGAGATGTTTCATTCGATTAGAGTTTTCAGTCTGTTAGAAATATCAGCTGACAAAATTTGTACAACAGTTACTACGTACGATGATAATGTATTTTCAATTTTCCACGAACGTGTTTTTCAAGAAGAAATTGACTTCGCATAAGCGATTATTAGTAAGTATTCCATTTAGATTCGTTATAAAATCTAATAAACGGGTAAAAAATAAGTTAGATTGATAATTTCCTCTGTAGTAGATAAAATAATATTTGGCATAATTCGGTTTGGTCTTTTGGCACGTTTATTGGACTAAACTATTTCTTGCAGTATTTAACAATAGAAATTTATACAGATGCAGCTTGAACTCGAGTCTTCGGTTCCATGATGACTTTCCGTCAAATTAATTCATTAATCGTTCCCTCAGGTAGAAACGAAGCAAATGTTGCTCGAGTACGTAACGAGTAACGAAATTCAAAATGTGGGTTTCGATCGATCGAACGGGATTTGAAATTACACGAACATTTTTATTATTCATTCAAAAAGCTTTTGAAGCGTTTTCTCTTGCGAAATCTCGGAAATAGCTTCCACCTGATGACCTGATTATGAACTTTCTCTCCTCTGCCATCGATTTCTCACGCACTATCCGCCCGCGTTCACTTGCGGTCGCCCGCAATTCGAGTTCGCGCCCTAATCCGCGCCCTAATCCGCGCCCTAATCCGCGCCTGTTGCCTTGTTTTCTCGTTGCACACTTACACGTTCGAAGCATTCGTTACAAGGACAAGCGAGAAACATTTCGCGATCAGCCTCGCGCGCGTTTGCGTACCAGGAGATTTTCGCTGCAGATTTAGCTGCTATTCCGATGCTACTGCTGCTGCTGTTGCTGTGAAACTTATGGCTGAGAGGAGTGTGCACTAAATCTTGGCTGGAGGATATCTTGAGAGTATATCAGAGTCAGTATGGCAGCGGGGTGTCCCAAGATTCTCTCCTCTCGATGCTCTTTTCCTTTTTCCATCGAGCTTCAGCCTTATGATCCATCCTTCCCATCTCTCTCTCTCAATCTCTCTCCCTCTCCCTCTTTATCTCTATCTCCTACAGCTCTATCTTTTATGCTAACTAGTTTTCTTTCCCTTTTTTTTTTTAGAGAGCCGAGAGGATTCTGCCTTGCCGACACTAGCTGCTTCTCTTATTTCATCCTTTCCTTTTCTTTACTTGGCGCTTTGCGTGCACGCGGATAACTACCGCTGCTCAAACAAATTCACCGTCGGTTTAGTATATCTTTGAGAGATGCACGGCCCGTAATTATCTCTGTGAGTTGGAATGTTTTAGAAAAAAAAAACTTAATTCTGCACGTGTAGTACAAATGAATAAATTATTTCGTATAAAATGTTTGCATACGCCTCGAGCGTTTCTCAAAGTCCACAAATTGAAATGTCTACGTGATGTCTAAGGGTCAAAATCGTACGTAATTTTCTAATGTTGTTTTTATGAATGCGAAGGGAGAATTATAGTCACTTAACTGCATTTGTAACTATTTATTCATTCCTGTCGTAATAAATTCATAAGCGCTGCCGTTTTGAAAATCGGGAATCCTTGAATTCTTGAGTATTGCGCGAATTCTTAATTGCGCTCTTTATCACACTAATATATCACGTACATCTGATGTGAAATTTAGGAGGAATATATTTCGCCTAGTTAGACCAAATTAGCGTTTCTAGGTAAATAGTATAAAATTATTTTATCGCACATTTCAGGTAAATTTCACGTAAATTTCACGTAAATTTCACGTAAAATTGATCCTTTTTCCAAAATAAAGGAGGAACAAAAATGCGAAAAAATTACAACCATTACTGTACGTACGTACACGCCATAAAAAAAGAGAAAACAAGGCATCTTCGCAATTTTATAAACGATGGTTTTGTACCCGACCTCGAGTGTACTTTGTGTTACACTGATTAAAGGTTCGTTCGCTTACTCTTCGGTTTTTTTTCTTTTCCCTTTCTTTTTTTTCCCAACAATTTGAGCGTACACAAAGGCAACGTCTTGCATGTATCAAAATTACCGTAGAAGGCAACGGAAGTCCCTCGAGACATTGTATTGCATGCTCTTTCTGATTCCTCAATAAGGTTACTCGATCTCTAAGGTTGTGCGTCTTTATTACTTAGGCGGTCGCAGTCGTGCATAGGTTGCGATGATTTTTGATTCGAAAATTTCATTCAAAAATTTCATTCAAATTTCATATTTTTGCATCCCGTTTAAATTACGCGCGAGAGGTTTTCCTGCTCCTCTTTCCTACTTTTTACAAACATTAAAGAATGTAAGACCACGTTCTTTTTAAAATTTAACTTTGGCCATTTACAAGCTCTTAGTTGGCAATCATGGTTGTACTTCATGTCTCATTTAAAAAGCACGAGCGAGTACTAATTACGATGCCCTTATCCTTGTTCACGTTATAAAACCGAAACTCGATATCCTTCGTCTATACCTATTCCATCACCTTTATCACCTCGATCTCCACTTTCTTCTCATTCGCGTTGTTTTTACACGGGTATTCGATTTTACTTTTATTCGCTATCTTCACGCGAGTGCTCTTCGTTATTTTTTCGCCCTCACGAGTGCAATGTGTATGCACGATTCGCTGTAACGAATTCAAACGAAAAAGTGAAAACCTCGAGTACAAAAATTGCTTTTCCATTTTAAGCCACTTGTCAGTTAGAATCCGCGTAAATTTACCTCTGCTTCGTCGATAAATCCTTGCGCGAACTTACGATCCTTCCGTTCTCTCGCGGTTTCTTTCTTTGGCTTGTAAAATGTTTCGTGACTTTAAGTCGACTTGACTCACTGTCCTGCACTCGCTTATCGCATCTCTTCTGCTAATCTCTATTTTCATTTTATTATACAAATTTTACGTATATCGATGGTAAATAATTAAGTCGAAATTGATTTTTCTCAGTAGAGAAGGGCCAGTGGACAACAAATTAGATATTTTAATCGATAAGAATATAAAGATGTTTATATGAAATCGATACCAAGTGAAACGTATCCGCGCCTGAAGCTCGTCGATGGTAATTAAATTATAAGATCGTACAAGTGGTATGATTCGTGAAAACGTAGAAATGCGAACGTTGAATTTTGCTTTACAAGTTTTATTATACGCGGCTGCTATGCTATACTCGAATGTAAGAAGAATCAGGTGGCAACGCGCTTAATGGTATTTTCAGTATTGTAATGCATATGATCTAATGAGAAATTTAACGGTAAGATTTAAAAATAGAAATTTGTACGTTTTCAGCAGTTCAGTTTAATCGCGAGGTGATTAATAAAAGACCGTGGCCATTCGTGAAATATAATTAGATCGTGTAAAATAAGGAAAGTTACGATCCTCGTATGAAAATAGTTAGAATTTACTTTAGTATGCGAACTTTCTCTTTTCATGGAAAATTTTTAATTTGTCATACAGCGTTAAATGAAAATAATAAAATTATAAAGAATCAAGTACGCCGCTTTTATTCAAATGGCAACAAATTTTTAAACAGACGCAACTGAAATTGACGTAATTATTTAATCGTACAAAATATTTTCAGCAATTTTTGATTCACGCTGTACCTCGTATGTTTAAAAAGAAAATGGAAACGTAGGTAAAGGTACTACTTTGCAGTCGATGTATTTAGTAAATGTATTACAATTACTTACCGCCAAAGTTTTTTAAAGCTTTTGCCGTCCTTCGCATTCTTTTTCACTTTTCGATCTTTTTATTTTTGATTATTTGTTTTCCCTTTCTCCTTCCCTTTTCTACATACATACATTCTCGAATAGCGACTGCAAAGTAAAGATATTTCCTCCATCTTCATGGGAAATTTCGTTCCCCTGGATCTTTTATTCATAATCGCCACGATGAATGAATTATTTACTCGCGAAAATACATTAGGCATGAATGAAAGACTCGATCCGAAGAGAAGGAAAATTATTGCGAATTCATCGGAGCGATCGCTCGCGACTTCATGTTTCGCGTTTGTGTCGTTGTCTTTCTGCTCATTCGTTGTTCATACGCGTAGGAGAAATGCGACAGTGTTGTTCGAAAATATCTGGATCTCCCTTGGCGAGGATCACTGTGTGCACTCGCTTTATCGATGGATCTCTACACTGGCATGCGTAGGAATTTAAAAAATGTGCGTTTACTTCGCACTACAATATAAAAGTAGTCAACGAGAATGAAGCTGATGTTTAAAGACATTCCTTTGCTCGTCTACATGAGAGTATTATTTCTTCAAAGGGGAAACACGAACAACCATATGTACTTTTAGAATACATTTTTAATTTAACAGTGGAATTTCTTTTTATATTAATTTTTCACCTACCTGCGTAATAAAACTCGCAACTTTATTATCCCAGATATTTGCATTTCAATGCAGTTAACGTATTTTTACCGCACAACGTATGCATCGAAAAGAAGATAAAACATAACTTACTTCAACTATGCTTCTAATGCAATATCTAAAGTCATGAGAAAAAAGTGTCGTAGTCAAGCGACCTTATAACAAAATATACTTATAACATAAGTATAACCTCGCGATGATAAATTTAATAAATTTCCCTCGTATCTAGACGCGGAAGGTTCGTAGTCGAAAGCTTTGAATAAATAAATAGCGGATGAGAGACATTGTATCTTATTAACTGATTCTGATATTCATTTTGTATCCCAACATTATTCCCTTAAGATTAGAACGAAAACGCACTAGTGCGCGCGTGTGCGTAGCGTATGGGGGAAAATGGTTAAATCCCCATGTAATTAAGAAAAACCGATTATGTATCACGAAGCCAAATCCAACGTATTCCCGGATGAATCACGCACGAATTACGATATCCACGTGGAGCATCAGTTGTGTGCAGCCAAATGTCCCCGGGAATGCGACTACCACACTCAGGATTCCCCGAAAACTTTCGACCTTCACGCGCGTTAGCAATTGGATGTATTACGGGCTGATTTATGAGGCGTTCGTTACCCTCTACGTCGCGATCGCCTCCTCGGGGGTCGAGGGTCGGAATCCGCAGTGGGAACGATTGCATCCACGAAGGCCTTCCCCTCGAAATCGGCAAATACGAGGCGAACGGGTCCTTCGCGGTCCTCTTGCGCGCCTGCGATGTGGATTTATTACGCGTATTTATTTGCACCGAGCAGATCTCATCTGGCTTAGGCAGAGGTCTCGCAATATGTGTTGCGTTGTGCTCTAAGTGCGCGTTTGCTTTGCACGATCGCGCGAGGCCTGTTACATTCAAGGGCTCGTCGATGTTTGCGTAGGTGCAGGAGGAAGTCAAGGAGAAAGCAGATTGAGTCGAATGCTTTGAGGTGTTTGTGACTTTTTGCTACAGGACTCACGTACGAAGTATTTTATTGCGCGGTCTGCGTGTTTTCTTTCATTTTGGATTAGGAAGGAAATATGTAATCCAAAGTTTGGAATCGCTTCGAGGGCGCAAAATTGTACATTTTGATGATTAGTAGCTTAAAACAATTGCTTTCGTTGTTTTCTCTTACGAAAGCTTATTATTATTCGCTAAATTTATGAGGCTATCATTAACGAATGTGCATGTGATTTCGAAGATGTTACTCAACGAATGTAAATACATTTATTTTGCATGTGCTTCTGTATTAAAATAATTATAATGGAGTTAAGATGAGATTATATTTTCTAGTAATTATAATTATACTATAATTATACTACTGCTACAGGATTATAAATTTGTACAGAAATTCAGAATTTGCATATGCAAGGTCGACGCTAAGTGAATTAAGTAAAAAGTAGCAATTTCGTTATTTATTCTAAGTAAAATAGTAGTTAACTCTACTAGGTTTTGGAAGCCCTTCGACCAGTCATACTTTACTGCTGCGCTAACTATTCATTTATTAAAATGTACTGAAACGCTTTGTTTCTGGAATTTCAATTTAAAAGCTTGTCAAGTGTCTTGTAGTACCGAACAACAAAGTCTACTGGGTAGTCAATATTATTCTATTAGTGTATTAATAACGGTGTATTTATGAAATTATATCTTAAAATTGTAAATTTTTTGAAGTTTACGCGAAGTTTACGCGAAGTTTACGCGAAGTTTACGGTTATTTTTATTTCTGGACAGCATTTATTCCAACAGTCGTATGAATTTTCACATTTTAACTGTTCTAAATAACTTGTTTTTGATCGATATGAGTATTTACATTGTTTGCGGATATTTTTTTTTACAACATTCGTACATAAATTTATCAAAGATCATATATATGCAATGGTCGTTCTTAGCACGAAGTTTTGGATGTGGCATGGAATATAGTTAACGAAATGCAAGTGAAAATGTGTACAGTTCTACGATACTTGCGATGAAAAATATAGTACCGAAGTTACAAAACAAAAGTAAAAAATTTAAAGATAATATGTGCAGGGTGTCAAAAATTAGAAAGAAAATTATTTAGTGTTAGAGTTGTTTATTTTATGCAAACTAGTGTATTAATGAATTAAGTTTTATCAAAGTATTCGTTCTCTTTATTGAATAGAATTTCTGAATTAACAGAATATAAAACGTCTATTCTTGAAAAAGAAGTACATTTTGAAACCATTCCAAACTCATATAAATGTGCGTCTATTGCGTAACGAAAACTTATTTTTAAATTGTAAATTCAACAGCATTTTGATCTATTTATTTATTATTCATTTATTGTTCATGTATTTCCGTTTTCTCAAAGATTAATTCTTGTGTCTTAAATTAGTTCTTGCGCGTAAATTTGTATATTTTAAGGTTCATGTTTTCAAATATCTCCTTTCTACACTTTCTCTCTTTTTCACCGAATTCCTCGTACCTCGTATTCTTTCTTTCGCACGACATTATAATATCATGCTTATGAACGATAATTATATTATTCTAGATTCATTTCACCTAACCTCCTAGAGAGAAGAACAAAGCTGAACATTCGTAAATAATATTTAGGGCTCTCTAATATTACGATTAGAGCTAAAAATGACTTGCTGCTACAGGTGATTGCAATTATTTCAATGCGAACATTTCTTATGTTTCACTGAATTTGAACCTTTCATCGGAAATAAAAAATAAATCTTACCGAAATGTGAGATTGATAAAATGAGCGATGTGAGATAAAATGAATATAAGAAAAAAAGACTTGAGAAAAATGTAACTCATGACTTTAAACGCAGATCCATTATAAATGTGCTTCTTAATTCCAATATTTTATTTTAGTATGAAAGTAATATAAATTGTACTTGATTCATAAAGTTGTACAGTAAAATTTATTTGTAAATGCACATATAACCATCGATTCGTGAAATATTTCAGTTAATAAATGATATTTGAAATTAAATTATAATCACCAATAGCGTAGCTTTTCTTTCAAAGAATTAATACTTCAAAGATATGTAATATTTTGAATAACAAAATTAGTTTTCTTTTAGTTTACTAACATTCCTGCTTCACTATTAGCTGGACTATTTTCTTGAACTAAGTTCAGCTTCAAATTTTAATCAATTAAAATTTATCGAGAATTACCAACACTCGTATTTCAATAAAGCATCACGACATCCTCGCACGCGAACGAGCACAACAAACCGATTGCTCAAATGCATTTCGATGATAAAAGGCGCCATGTCGTTTAATCGACCGTCGCGCAGACTAAACAGGATGAAACGAGAAGGAGGGAATTATGTGCGAGGGACGTTGTGTAATGCTTCGAAAAATGCTTTTGGAGGAGGAGGACACAGGAATAGGGAAGAGACACGCAAAACGTAAAGCGAGGAGAAAATACGCGTGAAAATACGCGTGAAAAAGCAGGAGGAAAATGTAATGTAATAGAAAAATAGAAATCCTTTGTTATGGATTTCAAATGCTACTTTACAAATCACATATTCAATTTTATTATGATCCTCAGTGTCCACGAGTAGTGGGTCCATAAATAGTTACCGTGTTTGTTACGCAAACGAAAAATCATCTAATATATTATATATCTTTTTAAAACTTTAAAGAAAGAATACGTTTAATTTAAAAAAAAAAAAATAAAAAAAAAAAAAAAAAATAAAAAAACTAACGTATTCATTTAACGTTGATTTTATTTTCATAAATTCCTGCTCGTAACCGCAGTTCAATTTAAGCTTCTACTTCTCGTACTTTTGTATTTAATATTATGTAATGGCGATTCATCGTCAGCTATCGTACTGTATACTGTACATGTACGTATATTACAGCTCGGATACATTAAATTATACAGCAAAAAATGTTTTAACGCCAAAAACCGCAGAATCGAGGTTGTACGTTTATCGTTTCGAGGATTAAGGTTGAAATTGTTAAATCAATAAATCCCATCTGTGTAAATAGCAATAAATTGTACGTCACAATTGTAGTAAAGATAAATTGCGACTACATCTGACTGGAAAATTTTTTTATCTGGTTACCTTAGTAAATCCCGATTAATATTAAAATGTAAATTTAATATAATGGTTTTGCATACATACATTGTCACTCGTTAATTTTATTGATAATCATATCGGGAAAATTATTGTAGTATAGATTGCAACATCGTACCCTTGCAATTTTTTCATTTTATTACAGGTAAACGTGGTATTCGTTCGGTTAATGTTTTTTGATTAATTACTGTTATACTTATCAGTGTACATGCTTATTATATAGTAAATACGATAATAATTAATGAAACGCCCCAATCTATATGACTGTTTATAGAAAACGTTTTTTTTTTTTAAAAAGATCCTCTTATTTAATATAATACTCGAATGCTAGTTTACCAAGAAAGTTACATCATAAGCATAATTAATATTTGAACTTACCATTCGATTCGATCTAATATTTACAAAATGTGCAAGTAACCAAGATGTATTTGTTGCGAATTGCAGAATGTTTCACTAGAATGCAATGAAATTAGCGAAAACAGTTTTCATATGAAAGATCGCTGCATTTACTAATAAATCATTATTCTCGCTCACGTGGTCTCACTCAAGTAAGAGAGACAAATCGATGAACATCAAATAGATGCAAATGATTGCGTTTCCAAAAAGCACTTTCAAGTAAACCTTTCATGTGAATTTCAGTGCCATTTGTTAATTTTTTTAATTTTTTTATATTTGACACTTAATTACGTTTATTATTCAGGTACTTTATTTATTCCACAGTCTATGTGGTTATAAATAGATAATAATGATATCCTTGTCAATGATCATGTCCTTATTAAGTAAGAGAAATAATAAAATATAAGTTATTAGTTTTGGATCTATGTCTCATTATCATTGATAATTATTCTTATTTTAGTCTAGTTAACGAATAAAAAATGATTCCTTAGAATTATAGCTTATTTTACATGTAAGTACGTATTTTATTTCAATTTTTTATTTTATGTTGCAGGTTAGTGATTAAACTTATTTCATTGTGAAGTTTTGATCTTCGTGTAAGTATAAACTCAATAGTTAATGTAATAGTCGTACGTTTACTATTAATAAACATTAATTTAATTAAGTAAATATTGCACTCGATACACTCGCGCGCGCGCGCGCACACGCACACACACATCATTAAAATCAGATAATAAGAATCGATAAAATTATCTAAATAGATGAGAAGAATGTAGCATTACAAGATGTGCTATTTTAAAATCTCGTATAAGTTAGACTACGAATCAGTAAAATTTATTATATATTTAAATGAAATCGACGTTTGAATTTAAAATTCGATCGAAGTGGCTGATCGAGGCTGTTTCGTCATCAAGAAATGCACGTTCGTTTAAATTTAGTATTTATTTTTCAAAATTCATGCACGAACACAGTGCTTTGATAATTTAAGATGACTTGGCCTCTGACAAGCAACGAGAGATAATAAACAGAGGCTGACTATGCGATTGGCATCAATAGCCATGCGGATAATTTCTCGCAGAGCCAAGTACACCAGTGCACTCATTACTTTTGTCGACTCGTTAATTATTCAGTATCGAGCTTCCGGATATCCGCATTAACTTTTGGTGCCTCTTTTAGCAGTGCTAATTTGGATTGGTATTTTCTAAAGTCTTCTTGAAATTGTAAATTATATATTAAAATTAAGCGTTAATTAAGCGTTAGGAATATTTGAAGAATGGCCCCTAAGTATAATATCGATCGGATTTTTAACACTCGGAGTACCTTCAACTCGACGAAAATTACGGACTCTCGTAGTAATTCACAAAATCATACCGAGTGTGCACTCGAGGAAAGGTGTCTTTCGAAAAATTCATAAGATGCACAAAACAAAATCCATATTGGTACTCTTGCAACGACTCTATGAATGAAATATATATCAGCTCTTGTAGCGGTATAGCAAAAAGTTAAACGGGCACGTACATGACGTATAATTACATTTAAAATTTTAAAATATCTCCTCGACGGCATTTCGTGCAATTTTTATCCACATCAAATATCATAAAAACCGAGGACTTATGTTAGTCCGAACCCAAGCTGCCCATACGTTTACCAGAAGCACGGCATTAAAGAAAACTAAGTTAGCGTGTTTAGCTTGCATTAACGAGCCCTTTCCACTTTGTAATATACCTATCAACTCAACTCGCATGCGTTCCTCCATTTGCCGCGTACGCCGTACTCGCTCACTCGGCCCAGTCTCCTTCCACATGCAAAAAAAAAAAAAAAAAAAAAAAAAAAGAAAAGAAAAGAAAGAAAGAAAAAAAGAAAAAAGAAAAAGAAAAAAGAAAAAACATTAAAGGCTCCAGCTTCCTTCGTCCATCTACTCTTTACTCTCAAAGTAAGATGCTCTTGCCGAGGATATTTACAACTTTGATAGCCTCGCTGAGTAGCAGTCATTTCTCAGCGCAGTAGCAGGTACTGAGCACCTTTCTCGAATTGTTCGTTGTATCAGTCGTGTGCTTATCTTTCTTTTTCTGCTCCTTTGATTTTGCGCATTGTCGCGAGGCGCAATCCGTCATTGGGGCTTTTACTCGGAGTCCACACCCTCTTCTTTACGCACAGAACGTTGAATTATCACGCGCGCGAAGAGAATGCGCGAATGGCTAGGAACGTTTAACGAGTACGCATGCGCGACTTTCGAGGGAAGGAATTCGCGAGGGAACAAAGTGCGTCTGAAAATGGAGAGCGGACACTTGGGGAATAACGAATGTTTAGGCGCGTTGATTGATTATTCATACGATAAAGCTCTCGATTAGAAAAGTTTTGAGTGCTCTTCGCTCTTTGCGCGTCAACGTTGTTGGCAATTTACATTGTTTATGGTGCTTTAACGTCGTGTAACGAACGTCTCTCTTGTATTGAAAAAGTACAAAGCTGATCCCGAAACTCGATGGACCTGTGGTATAAAATGAATTGCGGTATAAACGTTTATGAACTGTGCTTGTATGGGCGCGTAGAAATTACTCTCGTAGAAATTGACGCGTTTAGATTTTACATAACCGCGTATACCGACAAGGCGTGCAATTTCGGCTCAAACATCTTGTAGTAAAATAAGCGTATCCATTTACCGAATTAGTTGCCAGAAAATTGATTCTTCCCATTACTCGTTACCTCGTTACCAAAGCCGCTGCCTCGACTAGTACGACTTGAACTATTTTCAAAATATAACGCGACTTTTATAGTTCACCATCCGGCTAAATTACTTCCTTTTTAAAACCGAAGTACTTCCTGCTTTTGTGCGCTTTAATTTCTCCACTTGATCGCTAATTTGTAAAAGTAACATTTCCGTGCTATTAATCGCGCGGTAAATTTTACACTGCTGTTACGCAGGTACGAACCGTATTAGTTGCATTGGATTGTAATTGTTTGTAAAGAAAATGACGACCCCCTTACGGATGGATTGCCCGATAAAGAAAGTCGTCTCAAGGCCTCCCTTGGATAAGTCTAGTGTGAAGTTAAAGCGCAACTATCCACCCCTTAATTATATTTGATCGATTAGCCCTAGGCTCTCTCATGACGTCTCGTCAGCAGTCGGGCAGTTAAGAACTTATCCATAATAAGGTCTCGTGCACAAGGCATATGATGGTTTCCACGCTTCGGCTCCAGAGGCGACTCCTCGACGTCGTGCTGGAAAACTCCGTGGAAAATCGAGGAGCACCGATCCATCGCCGGGAAGATAACGAGAGGACGGACGCACGAAAGGGGCAAAATAATTTTGGAAGATCGGTTTGGAAGTTTGAAAGTCTTCGACTGTGGAAATCGAGACGCTTTTCCTCGTTCTCTTGAAAATACCGTGGCACGCAAATTAATCGGAGAATTTAACACGATATTTCTTTGCGAATGAATGTTGGGGTGAGTCTTAGGTAAGAGTTATGGGCAGTCCATTATGTTTCGGCTGGAGATTCTTTACTGAATGATCTTATAATTTAAAAAGTCGCAAGGCATATCAAAGCAACGAAAAATTCTGTCTCTTGATGTAATAAGGAATATAAATTAAGGAACAATTTAAAAACACCGTTAATTTCTCGCGTTACATTCTATTATAGTAGTTATGTAGCAAAGTTTCGAGAGTATAAGTGTGCTGCTCTTGAAAACCAAAGGATATTTATAGCTGTTGTTTCAAAATTCTGCTCCTGAGGCGGCTATCACTATCCGGAATATCTGCACGTGATTAAGTGTAGTACTTCGTGATCGACGGCATCTTTTAATTATTTCTTGATCTATGATTTATTACCCGAATCACAATGGTTTAGGAGGCATTTTTGTTATGCTGTATTCTTGGCTAACGAGACACCACGAGTAATAATAGAACGGTACTTCGATAACATTTCTTAGACACGCTCGATATATACCACAGGTGCACTACCCCTTTAAAATTTTCCTTTAAAATTAAAGGAAAAGGAACGGTGTAAAGTACATAAATTACTTAGCGACCCGCATCCCTGTAATCTAGTCGATGCATTATTTCTCCGCCTCGAATTCGTATTACCCACGAAGCTAAATATGGAGAATCTGTTTTCTGCACGCCAAAAATCTTCCAATAATCTTCCAATCAGGAGCTCTTTACTGTGTTCTCGCTTTTCTATTCGTATGTGATTCGTACGACATCATTACCGTACAAAATACTCGAGGCTTTCAGAATAGAAAGCTCTTTTTGGTAAAGAATGACTCGTTAACGTTCGTAATTAATAGAGTGTTGCTTGTGTCGTATCCTAATCCGGCAAATTCGTTAAATCCTTTGATGTACGCCTATCAAGAAAGTTCGACCTTTCGTACGCGTCGATTGAAATTTTCTTTTTAATTTTCAGGGTTTTTTCACGTTCAAATTCTGCTTAAAAAAACTACCGGCAAGTATTTTTATAAAGCAACGTCGATGAATGGCTCGATCGATATCTCGTGAAAGCATAAGTAACGATAGAATGTATCAAAATCACATTTAAATAAACTCATTTTTTTATCAAAAGATTGGTAATATACGTTCGAAATAATTAATTTTGATGGCTATTTGAACAATGACTAGGTAAGGATAGTCTGTGATACATTCACTAGAATATCAATCAGTCAAATTCGACTGATAGGATTATTTTTTTTTTCATTATTATATTTTATAAATTGTTTTCAGAATTAAATTCAGTAATGGATAAACGCACTTTGACATCTTCTGTAATTAAAACTATTCAATTAGTTCACAGTAATTGAGTTCGATTTAATTTAGTTTGGCTTAATAATAATAAAAAATCGCACTTTGCACATGAGTTACGCACACGTACACGTGGATTTAATTTGCTTTTTAAGAAATTCTATTCAAATCTGAGTATCATAATTACAAAAAGTGAAATTGAAAACGCTAGGTGCTTCGCATAATCGTTTAAAAACTGTTCATTACATTAACATACCATTGTGCAGGCAACTTTCACTCTACTTAAACATAAACGTTATAATAAAATCACGGAAAAGTTTACAGTATACATTGTAAAATATTTGGTCTACTTGATTACAGCTATTCCGAAACGCGAGACTGTGCTAGGAAAAGCTATAAAAGTTCTTATAAGCAACAAGTTTGTTACATAATAAACTTTTCAAATATTTATCCCTATCGGTTCGATTGCTCCAGGAGAAAGAAAGTAGAGTTATCCTATGGAAGCTAGAAACGTTGATAAAAAATTCTAATAAGAAGAAAGAATATAAATATATCAAAGAAAAAGGGGAAATGTTAAAAAATATTTTCACTCATCGTCATAATTTATGTACCTTACGCAGTTGTCAATAGTTTTATTAATTTCTAACAGACAGATAGATAGTTGAAAGTATTGTACGATAAAGGTATAATTATTACTTTGTTGGAGAATTTCAAATTAAACGTTTAAATTGTTGTATCTTCTATTGAATTACTCACGTTAATTCAATTACGTTAATGTTGCTGTTTATTAACAATGCATAATAACTTGTTGTTGCAATATAAATGTTAAAATAGATGTCAGATACATGTAACGTACGTAACATTTGCTTATGTGTTAATGGCTTAAAATTAATTAGATATACGCGTTTTACTTAAACTTTCATTTTTACAATAATTTTAGCCGTAATTTCTATCTCACCATACTTTGATACTTTCGATATTTTGAATTCAATGTGCACGTATTTCAAGTACTAAAATGTAAGAGCATCGATGTTATTTTTATAAAAATTGAGTACGAAAAGTGAGTCTTCGTACACGAGTCTGAGAAATATCGGTTTACTTTTGTAAGTATTAAAATAAATAGATGGGTAAATGAGGACTGAGACGAACGAGAAAAAAAAAAGTACTATTTACAGATCAAAAATAGAGAAACAATCTATCAAAGCGTCTATCCCGTTCCGACATTCCCAACGGTTTCCGTCCCGCGGTTAAAGAGATCGAGAGAAAAGTAACATTCTTCTTTTCCTCTTATCTTCATTTGTAGAAATGGAAGAGACGAACGGCTGACACTTAGCGCTTGATATTTCTTTACTTGGTACGTTGCCAGCTACGTGATGAGAATAAGGTTATACGTAAACGTACGGGCAAGGAGGCGTCGAGGGTTCGAAAGCCGTGCATTAGCGCGACTCCGATGAGAATACGCCCAAGAGGACGAGCTCGATGATACGCACATACGCACATACGCACATACGACCCTGGCTGCCTTTCGTTCCTTCTTGCGCGTATTCTGACTTTTGACGCCCGAGACTTAAACCACTTCACCATGCATAGATATTTGCCAAACTCTCATCTTCCGTTACCGAGGATTTGATCTAGGATCGAGTTTTCGAAATGATGGACGCGCTTGTGATTTATTCCCAAGCTGGATTCTCCCTGTTCTTTTAGTTATCCGCAGCTCTTTTGTCATTTATTTGTCAGATTAGTCTTAGCGCGAGCGTTGGACCGTACATAAATCCACTAGTAACACCGACAGTATTACGACAGCTACTACGAGAGCTATACTTTTGAGAAAATCCAAATACTTAGCACTTGAGAATGTGAAATTATTGCCTAATTCTCGCCTATTTGAATTAATTTTCAAGGAAATTAGCTGTACGAACAAAATGTAGCTGTTACATCGAACATTGGATTGGGAGTACTGGGAGTGAATTGGCTGCAATTACGAAGAAATGACGCGATCGAACTGCTTAAAATTCGTAGTTTACCACACAAACGGTGCCAAGTGCTCGAGAACTGCGGAGCGACTAATTTCCGCGAGGATGCAAACGAAACGCGCGCGAAATTACGTAAAAGTCCACCTCCGTTGCCACCTCCACGTCATCGGGTTCCAGCTCGCGACTCGTGCGCCGAGTTCAGCGTCTAAAGCGAACGCGAGCCATTGAAAGGTGGTAACCTCTTTCGTTGCCTACGGAGGTAGAAAACGCCTGCGGTCGTCCAAGGGGCGCGGCACTTTCTTCACGAGGTCGGCGATGCGAGGAATTCCTCGTGTCTTGAGCCGGTGTCGCTTGGTGAACGGAGAAGCGTTGTGGAAGGTTCCATTAGGCGTCACTTCTGTCTTCCTCCTTACGTTCCTACTTCTGTTACGTTCCTACTTCACAAAAGAATCCATCCTTTGTGCCGCGTATCGTACTCTAGGACGATTCCCTTGAGATATTCTGTATTTGGACTCGAGCTGTGTTCTTCAAAGTCATCGGCATTCCATTCTTTTCGTCGATTTCACCAAACTTCACCTTCGTTGACTTGTTTATTCAGAAATTCGGATTTAATATTTAACGATTGACGAATTCCCGTCGTTTAAATTAGCCGTTTAAATTATTTACACGACATGCACCTCTTTAAATTGCTCGTCGCTCGGGAACCTCAGATCTTCTCACATTCGTCGATGAGGTAAGCTTAAAGCCCACAAAGTGCAAAGCCCAAAAAGTGTTGGCTAAATTTCCCAGAGGTCAGCGAGCCACCGCGGAAGGGGCAGGGGGCGGGGGGGGGGGCGGGGGCGGGGGCGGTGGTATATATATAAAGTCTGGCTTGGAATTGAATTGGACCGGCTCTGTCCCTCGCGACGTCAACGATCGTCAGAATCCGGGAACAAGTACGCACACAGGCACGTGTGCATTGAAAGTAGTGCGATGGTCAGAGGCAAGAGTCCCGGGCCGGTTTCGACGCTTTTCGTACGGCGCAATAAACTTGCTCGGGGATCGCACTTTTATTCGACCCAGACGTGCGCCTCGCGCTTCGAGAATTTTATGTTTATGAGGCTTTATTATTGTTTCTCGACCGGGAATTTACGGCGGGGTATCGATTTATTGTGGAGCGCGCGAGGCGATAAATCCTCTCGCTCGCTATATACTCGCTATATACTCGCTATATACTCGCTATATACTCGCTATATACTCGCTGTATACTCGCTATATACTCGCTATATACTACTCGCGGCCTTTGCCGAAGAAAAAAGGACGCGAGTGACCCGCTCTCGAGCAACGGCATTTTCAGTGTTGAACGCTTTGTCGTTTGAGCTTAGGGACGAACTTGTCGGCATTCGTGAAATCTCGCTCGACCGCAGCTGATACGAAGTTGTTTGTCCAATGACGCGTTTTTTTCGTCGAAAGACGAAAGAAATTGCTCTGAAATTGCTCTGAAATTGCTCTGAAATTGCTTATCGTTCATTTATCATTGTTCCTGTTCCGTAAATTAGCGTACCAACTATCGTCAAGTGCGATTGGTGTCGTAGTAATTGTTGGTCGTGCGATTGGGAACGAACTACCGGGATCGAGAGCCAATCTCTCGCAAGTTTTAAGTTGTACGCACGAATGCGTGCACTGCAAAGCTGCAAAGTAGTTCAAGCGAATAAAAGCGAATAAGCGAATAAAATTAGTCGTAGGCAGAGAAATTTTACAGAATGACTTTAATGCTACAAATTTCTCCTATTGAATTCCGATCGGCTTCCGCGATGGTACGCGAAGAATACGTATGAACGTGATAATTATCACGCTGATAGTCCTACGTTTCAAGTAATAATCCGATAAACGCGTTACCAAGGAGTAATTTAAAAGTACGCGAAACGACGTATTTCGAAACTGTAGCTCGTTTTATAAATTCGTTTTCGGATTGTAGTTTTGGTAGCGAAAAGCGACGTTCGGCGTCGGTGTATCGATGCACTAGGAATAATTCGATACCGCGAGCTTTACTCAGCGCTATCGTGCAATTACAATTGCAGCGCATTAACTTTCGGGAGTATAATGCGTTTTCGTTGCGAAATTTGTCGACGCCCGCTGCTGCATACAGTGAACGTGTGCCAACTCTTGCGACTAGCTTACGTTTTTCCTCCTGTCGAGCCCAAGTGTCTCGCAATTGCGATTTATCGAGCACTTGTTTTATCGAATCGCTATTGGCGCTTATTAAACGTTACGCTCACTGTTTCCTTTGCATCCGCGGCCTTTACCGACGCTTCGACGTTTTTATGATTTTATTAGGAAATCGTCGATGCGCTTGTCCAACGGCTCCTCTCTTTTATTCCCGAAATTCCGTGCGACGAAGAATATCGAATTATTATGCTCTTTTCATAGAGAGTATCGTATGTTCTTCAAGTTTGTTACGATGAGGAGATAACCGCTGGAAAAGGATTCAAAGGGCCCGACCCTTCAGTTTTCCAATTTAAATATTTTACCGAGAAAATGACTCGAGAATGACTCGGGAATGACTCGAGAATGACTCGAGAATGACTCGAGAATGACGAGGCGGGCGATTAATTTACTTGAAACACGTGGATTTCATCGTTACTCAAACCCAATGGAGTTGAGCCACTGCCCTTGGACTACTACGATACCTGCGCGAGAGAAAATGTAATATTTTACAAGCGTTTGAATTTTAATAATGACGTAATTGGATTGGTGTAAGGAGATGAAGAGAATTATTGTAAATTATTGTAAAAGTGAGTAAACCGTGAAAAGAAATGTTTGTATTGAACGTTAAAGGGGCATCCCTTGGAATGGGATCGATTTGTAAGTAAGCAGTAGTTGCTGCAAAAGCCTTACGGTAAGTGTAAGCAGGTTACAGGTAAGAGTTGAGAGAGTTGAGAGGCCTATTAATCGATGTTGTTCGTGGAATAGTTCTCTGGTCCGGAGCCGTAGATCATAATTCGTGTTGTGTGCCACCCGGTCGGGCTTTCCATTATGATAAATTATTTTGAGAAACGCTTAACAAGCTTTAATTGAATGACTCCTCTACGGCGCTATTAATCGCAATGTCCCTATTTTTTTGTAGGCGAAGTCCGCGGGACTGCCTCGTTCATCATCGGATGAAAAAAGTCCGCCATCTCGCTAGGTATCCTCTCGTCATTTTTCTCGCCTAGGACGGTAAATTATCAATTTCGGGGGGTCGAGGCGCGGAATTTCACGATACTCTCCCCTGTGCGCGAGATGAAAGCGTGCGGGCTGTAAGCCCAGGGCACCGACCATATATTCGCAGAGTCCTTTGCGATCCCCACAGAATCCTTGGGGCCTTCTCCGTCTGTCGCTCTTTTTATTCGTTGGTTTTTTCTCTGCAGCGCTTCGCCTGCCGCTTGTTAAGCCGAATTAGTTACGCGTATAATTCCAAGTGTGTGTTTCTCGATGCATCACGGATATCAAAGGCGAATTTCTCTATTGCTGTAGCTATTGGGAGAGCGCGATATTACGAATATAATCACCGTTAGTTTAGTGTCGAGGCTGTTTGATATTTCGGTCTGGTTTCTGCACGCGACATTTCAATGAAACTTACGACATCGTGTACGTTGGCGTCGTTTGAATTTTCAAAATGTTACGCCCGCTTCGTTGAAATACACTCTTCGTCATAAAATCGTTAGAATTATGTAAATATCCCAAAATGAGTAATTGTATTATTGTTTTACACCGGTACAAATTTCACCGGTTGAGATACTATGACTGACAAATCGTCAAGGGCTTACTTTTTAATTTTTTATCGAGATAGCGAAGAACTCAGTTTTTTATACAACGGAATGTTCGATATAAATGTAAATGGGTAAAAACGATTAACATTAGTGAAGAATGATGGAAGTGTGGGGGGCTCGAGGACCCCACCCATTTGTCAGACTTGCGATTCGGCAAAAAGTCATTTAGCTAACTACGCGTGCAATTAAAGAGCGAACACATCGATTTCTGCATGAATTTAAATATAAATGATTTTTGTTTCGTAAATTTTCATTATTACTCGCAAACTTTCCAATTCCTTTCATGGGCGGCGGCGTACCTAGTCGGCGTACCCGATAGAAAAACGCAGTAATCGCTCGCTTTTTCGCTTCAAAGCTACGAAAACTCCAATTATTCCGCTTAATTTATTCGATAAAAAATGAGTCGTGCTCCATATAAGCGCTAAAAAGACGCGAGTGGTAAGGTAGTTTTTCGTGCTATAAATCAAGGGAAACGGATTCCTGCGGCCTTGAGTATCGCAAAGTGTCGAAGACGAGTGACTGGCGAACGGGAAAAAAGTCTTATGCTCGGGAAAAGATAATAATGCCCGTAAAGAGAGGAACGAGACCGCGAGTTGTCTCGAAGAAAGACTTCTTTTTCTTTTTCTTTTTCTTTTTCTTTTTCTTTTTCTTTTTCTTTTTCTTTTTCTTCGTCGTTTCGCTCACGCGCGTCTCTGCGGCAAAACTCCTCCACGGCTGCTCAATTATCTCCAACGAATTATAGACAAAATTCTCAGTGGTTGTTATCTTTCAGCTAGTAAAACAAACTTTAGTGACTTTCTTTATTAGTTGTAAGGGGTTTTCCATTTTATTCAACTAATCGCCGTAATATAGCTAAAGATAGGACTATCATTAGCATTTGCAATTGTAATTTCAAATCTGGTAAGAAATTGAATAATTTCGCTTTGAGCAATATATGAATTCGCAGAATTAATTTTGAGTAAATATCCGCTCTAATTAGAAATTCTGTTAGGCTTCTTACGCTTGTTCAAACTTTTTAACGCGATGGACAAGAAAGAAGAGAAATACACCTGAATATGTGCAACATTTTTATCGCACTTTGTGAACGTTCCTATTCTTAATAGTGAGTTTTTGGTTGTTGGGGGGTTTACGTTGGTCTACAAAATACTCAACGATGTTTTCAAAATATCCTCTTTCGTCTTGTTGGTTATTGCGCCGATGTGCTAAAATTTACCACCGTTCGGAGTAGCGGAATTGATCGCTTCCAGTTTACCATTTAATTTTTGTAACTTTGCTTTATCTCTCGCGATTAAAGTCAATACTCGTCGCAAAGGATGCAGAAAAAATGCACTATTTTTTCAATTAATCAATCGTATTTCAAGGATATTTCGCTCAAATTTTAAGAAAGAAATAAATTATAAACGCGTGTCTTATCGAGCCGTTGCGCATCGCGTGAAAAATGATCAATTTCACGGCAAGAATGATCGCGCTTATCTCTACCACGAACAAGTAGCAATATTCGCATGACCACGTGAATTAACGTCGAAAGACGCACCCAACCTTCTGATTTTCTGTAGAAAAGTTTAGAGCACGCAATGAAGGTGTCGGCGAAAGTGCGATAACTCGGTCACCGCATCAGTGAAAGTTTCTTAAAATCGAGTACATCGGGAAAAAGAGAAAAATCTCGTGAAATTCTAAAATCTCAATCGGCTCGCGATATGAAAACGTGACGAGCATTCGATTATCTGGTGCAGCACCGACTGATTATACGCGTACGTACTCGGTGAAAGAAACCTGGGCACAACGGTTAACGAATCCAACGGTTCTAAACTATTTAAACTTTCGACGTCGCCTTTTATTTAAACTTGAACGATCAGAAAGTCTAATCCTCGGTATTGCTTACACCACGATTAATCACGTGAAAATATGCACGTTGATTCTGTAATGAGATATATTGTATAGGTTTGGCTTTAAAATTGCCCGCAAGATTACGTGCGTACGCGTAACCTTGCGCACAGTGATTTCATCCATTGTATTCTTTTAATTGAAATCGCATTTACCATTTCTCCGGATGAAGTTATAAAGCTTACGTTTCCATTTAAATGGTACTTTGATTAATTTTCCTCGTAAGGCCTTGGTTAAGCTAAGTTAAAAACTGTTTTTTCCTAACCTTATGACGAATGCACTTATTCTTATCGTTTATTCTTCCGTTGTCCAAGATCAGCCATCATCATCATCATCATCATCATCATCATCATCATCATCATCATCATCATCATCATCATCATCATCGAGAGGTTATTCGATTTAGCGAGACTTGTCTTCTTATTTCGTCAGAAATTAATTTTGACAACAACAAAAGGTGCTTGCTAATAAGTTTCAAGCTTGTTGATAATCCATTGGAAATCTGGGTTTGATAAGTGGCTAAGAATATTTTAATACATTTTAAAACCGATTTCATGCGTGTACGTGTATACGCGTTTATATCGAGTACTGAGTAGACAAGCTCGAAATCTACGAAAATAAATTGACTATCTAAGAGAATAATGTGGGTTCCGTAAGATTTTAAAATAGTCGTATTTATTGTCTTATTTTATTTGTTACATTTCCAAATTATACGGTCTATGGTGTATCTTCATTACACTAATCTTCATCAAGATATGCCGCGAATTCAATTTCGCTCAAGGCTTAATATTACGCTTTCTCGTGTTTTACAAGCTTTCCCATCAACGAGCATATCGTAGGTTTAATATATTTAATCGATACACTAACGCGATACAATACAAATTAAATAGAGAAGCCTTAGAGGCCGTCGTGAGCTTTCGACGTTCGTTCGTCCGTTTCGATCGACGCTCGAACTAGAAAGCCATAAAAGATGGAAATTGAGATCCGGCGAGCAGCGGGGGAAGAGTAAGAGAGAGAGAGAGAGAGAGAGAGAGAGAGAGAGAGAGAGAGAGAGAGAAAGAGAAAGTGCATCCACGATGTCCGCATTTTGTTCAACAGCAGCGCAAAAGATGAATCTCCCCCGCAAGCTCGTGAGTCGCGTTGCGCTTCCTGAATCGAGCCAACGAACGGATAAGAGAATAGGCGTGAGTGAACGACGAAGACGAGCGAACGGATCTCCGTCTTCCTCGTTGTTTTTAAGGCTTTGCACGAGTCCAGGATACTGCGGGTGTCGGGCTAACGCTTGCCAGACAAGCGCCCAAGTGCGCGGTAGACATTTTCGCGTGCTTGTGTTACTCGAGCGCGCAAAACTGTAACGATATGCGCTTCCCACGGAAATGGGCATCGATTACAATTGTATTTCGACTTTTATTGCTTCGGTGAATTGACGTGGCGCTGCTGTCACACGAGCGCTAACAAAAATTTGTCAATCTAAAATTACGTAATTATTCCGTTTTGGCGAACAAATGTTTCCTTATTTTTTCCGCTTATCGAGGTGAGAAGTAAATGTACGCGCGAGAAAATCTTACGTGGATCGTCGGAAATGGGCGTTTCAAAGCGAGCCATTGCGCGATGACGTTCGCATTTCGGAATAATTGCGTATTTAAGAAAGTTAATTCTGAATCCGAATGCGCCTATCGGTCGAAACTACAATAAACCTTTTAGCCGTCCTCGAAGCGCGAATACAAATCGGATATTTCTATCGATTTCCTCGAGCGACTCGCGCGAATAATATGAAAACAAATTCCCACCGCGGCATAAACATCCACGACGTCGCTTTTTCGTCCAAGTAACAGTTTAAGCGAGACTCTGTGCGCGTATCGGCAAGGAGGCGAAATCCCGTTGCAGGTCTCTCTCGGAGGCAAGGAAATCGTGATTTAGGAGTCCGTACGATGGTGGTGACTCCGTCGAGTGCAAAAGGCAGCTCTGCCGTGCATCGGACTAATGATGAGAAAACGCTGGTAGTTGCTGTTGGCTTTAAGCGAGGCTCTCTCTCTCCTCCCCCCTTCCGCCCCACCCCTCCCGCAACCACCCGCCTCCCCCCGCCGACGATCGACCCTCATTGCTACTCGTTTTTCAGTAGCTTTCCGGCATACCTTTCGATCTCGTGCATTCCTTCTCGGTCGCGCTCTTTGACGACTCTTGTTATTTGAGCGTAGATTCCTAGAAAAATTGAAGAATAGATCCCTCGTTCGGATAGTACCGGCGATTCTCGCTAGATGGATGCTATTATTTCAGTTGTAAACCGATTTCGATGATAATTACGTCACGCATTCCGACTTGGATGCATAACCTTATTAAAACTCCTTTTTAAAGATGCGAAGTCAATCGGTTAACCGTGAAAGCTCGAGGCATCTGCAAAAGTCATTTTTCATTATTTCGAATTCCGCTGAAATTACCGACACCGACGATTTTCGAACTGGATATCATCATAAATTGGACTAAATCCAAGTCCAATGTCACGGTTGTTGCCCGTGATTTCCTATTGGGGTGCGGTGGGGTGTGTGTGTGTGTGTGTGTGTGTGGGGGGGGAGGGCATAGCTTTGGAGGAAACCCTTGCCGAATGATTTAAGGGTGAAATTTTTCTTTGATTCGTAGATCGCTGCATCCGACTGGCAATGCTACCCTGGATGAGTCGACGTAAAGCTCATCATCCGATCGCGGCATTTTCCTTCTCGTTTTCATTCTGCCCATTAGCAGCGAGGCCTTTTCGAGCTCCTCCGTTTTCTACGGATACATCAAATGTACATCAAGGTTCATCGTAATTTAACGCTAGCTCTCAACTTTACGGGAATACGGCCGAGAAGTTTCATGGGCTTTTAACGTTAAGATCGATGTGGCACTTATACTTGTTGAATGATTTTCAATGCACAAAGTACATTAACCGTGAGCGAGGAAACTTTTTTACGCGGTCGAAAGATATTTCATTCGACTCGATTAAACGTTAACGCATTGAAAAAAAGAGTTGGCGAATATCGGTAAAGTCGACAAAAATCGATAGGTCATCCGGCAGGAAGAAGACGACGAGTAAACTACAAGTCGTTACATCGAACGTTACTTCGCTCATTCGAACAAAAACTCTCGGAAATGTAAAAAAAAAGAAAGCGAAGCCTCGCGAGAAACTCCTATCCAGATGATCGCTTTTCTCTCGGATTCGCGACCGTACTTTTTCCATTATTTTGCAGCTGTCCTCTCGCACCCTCCCCCGCTATCGCCAACCGAATGAATACGGGAAATGAAAATTCCTCTTCCACTTTGGGTGCGGCGCCAAGAGCGTCTAGACGCGTTCATAACCTTGCCGAGGACGATGCTGCAACTTGTGCGAATTTTGCGTCGCCGCCTCTCCTCGCTCTTCCGTCGCTTCCGTTGGAAATCTTTTACGCGCTAAGCAGCTGCTAAGCTTGCAGACGCGGATAATTGATTAGATGATTAAGTGCGATTCTTTGCGAGCGTTAATGCAGCCGCGAGAGGTTATTCGGTTGCACCGACTCGAGTACATTAAATCTCGAACCGAGCTTGGCCATGGGGGAGGCGTTACCGTAACGATTTGTCAGTCCTAATTATACCGAATAAATGCTCTCCCTTATTTATCAATAATCTTCATTACTTTCATTCGCAATTGTTATTCTCTGTACTGTGTATAAGCGATCGGCGATGTTGTTGATCGATAAGGAATATTCCGCTGCGCACAAAGACGATGACTAACGTGAAAAATTGACTCTTTTTCTAGAAACGGAGGCGTACCTGTACAAACGTGGGTATTTGCGTGGCTGGATATGCAATTGGAACGTAAGATAAACGAATGGAAGTGTAAATTAAATGGTGAATTAAAATACGTGGCTGCATTGTACTGTACCGGAGAAAACTACTTAGAATTTTCGGATCAAGCTAATGCGTTAAGTTGGAACACAAATAATCAAAACACCCTTTACCTTCGACCGATTTAATTTGAAAAGAAAAATGAATAAAAGAGCATAGACGACCCTTTTTATATTTCGGTACGTGCACGCATACGGATTGCTTTTTTGCCTAAAAATTACGATACGCTAACGAAATTCGAGCGAAGCTGTAGCGCCAGTATTTGTTTACCTCGTAAAGCCGTAAAATTGATATTTACGCGATCGGGCGGACAATCGAAATAAATGGATGCTCGAAGCGACTAAATGACGAGCAGCGATAAATGTCCTAGGATTTTCAGCGAGGCGTTTTCGCACGGCTTCCTGCAACGGACGCAGCTAAAGTTCCTCCTCCCGTTTCCAGTCGAGGCAACGAGGCAACGAGGCAACGAGGCAACGAGGCAACGCCGTTAGATATACCACGTGTATAGTTGCGTAAAGCCTTAAATTGGACGAGACGGAGTGGCAATCGCACGCATAATTGCAAGGGCTCCATCGTTGGAGTGCGTCACTGTTCGCTCCCCGCGCTTTTAATAATGCCGAGTCCTCGACCGAGCGAACGATATTTTCCCCTCCTTATCGTGTGTACACGCGGTGATACGTGCATGCGAACCTCGAGGCCTTAACCTCGATCGAGTTTACTTGCCTGCGTAGGGAGAAAAGAAATTGCGCAGCAGTCGCTAGAGGACGTCCGTTGAATTCCGAGGAATGCGTGCGATTTCTCTTCGAGCTTTTTCATAGATGTCAGAGAGTTGAGAAATCCATTTAATGTACACTTTTCGAATTATACTCGCACGTTGCATCATTTAATATTCAAAGGGGTTCTTGTCCAGAGGCGTGCTTACTTTTCTAGAACCCCGATGTCTTACGCGAAAGGAAGATGCGAAGAGGATGTTAAAAATACAAAGACGTGCGATGCGTTTATATGGCTTTCGAAGCTGAGAGTTTAATGAGAGTCGCTATTAAATGTCCATCTTCGTGAAGATTTGATCGTGAAAAAGTTGTTTGTTTTTAAAATTGAATTATAAGTTCAAACTAGTTATGTACTAGTTATAAGACGGTTGTAAAATAAAGCGAGAGATCGAACTCGAGAGAATTGAAGTGCGAATTTAGTATAGACTGTGTGAGAAGATTGTTAGGCTAACGGAAATAAGTTTCCTTCATCTGAAGCTGTTGCGACATCGAAATTCCGATTCCAAAATTCGGACTTTGTTCGGTTATCGGTGAATTGGCAGCCGTTAAGATTCAATCTCTAATCATTGATTGCGCGAGTACTGAAGATGGGCGGGGGGGGGAGGGGTACCGACGAGTTCCGATCCGCTTGTTCTACAAGTCGTCGTAAACTACTTTCTTCTTGCTTTGGACATTGTGTAACGAGTTCAAAATTATGGTGCAAATACTCGTTGTCAAAAATCAATACCAAAACTTGTAGAAAGTTGATATTTAGAGGGAGAAGAGAAACTTTTACTCAATACGCGTAATCGAATAACAAGACTATCAACAATCGTACAATAATCATAAAAAGAGTTTGAAACTTGTCGAGACTATTCTCGAAGAGTCAAACTTCTTCGGGAAACTGTAAAAGATTACCTCTCGTGTTCAGCGCAATATAATCTCATTCCCGTATATGCGTGAACAATTTGTATTGTCTGCCAAAGTATAATCGTAATTTGACATTTTCTTTCGTAATAAATTACGTAAAATTGTGTAAAAACATTGAGAATGTAATCGGAGTTTGTATACATTTTTCGTGGATTTCTCGTTATTATTTACAACGAATTTGTTAAAAAGCGATAGTTGATTTTTTACGTTAGACAATCGATTCATGTTCGAGTATATTATTTCGTATAATTAAAACGCGGAAATAATTTGTCGAAAATAAAAATGAAAGTACGTTTCATGCTTGTTATAAGGACGCTCGTGGATACGCAGTTTTATAATTGAGAAATTATGAGTAGTTGAAGTAGTTATTTGCAATTTATACAATTGCGGGCATATGCAAATAACTTAATTCGGTATATACGTGGAAGGTTGGGGTTAATTTTTACTCAATTTATTTTATTAAAAAATCACGAACTTTATGCATTTTGTAAAGATCGATATTAGAGAACATGAGACATATTCTCTACTGTAATCTCGATGCCTTTTTAAAATACTTAAAATACCATTCGTGGCTTTCTCTCGGTGAAAGGAAATGATTAGAAGCGAGATATATTTTAATACGTATATGTACGTATAAACACATTAATGCGAATACGTGTCGCAAAATTCTAATTATAAATGAAGAGTATTTAATATTGAAATATATATATATATATATGTGAAGAAATTTGCTGTTAATGTGGTATTGTATAATAGTTACAGTCCGTGATTCACGTTCATTCATAAATCAACGATTCTCCAATTTTTATTATATCACTTGTATGTGCATATACTTTATATAACCACTTTTTATATTTAATTTTTCGACTTACACACTTTTCCCTTAACTCGAGGCAAATTCAAAGAAATGACAGTAATGTTCAATGAAATAACAGTACATTAATCTTATTACGCCTCTACAGCCGAATGCAATTTCGTAGACTTTCGATTAATTCTAGCGGAGAATTATGAAGATTTTTTTCCCGAAGAATTCGCTGGACGCGACCGTACGTTGCACGTGAAGCGATTAATTTTATATCCACTTTATAGGAACGCAAAAAACATACGTGAAAACGTAAGTATAAGCTTACGATTATCGGTTTCTATCCGAAACTTTATTCGCGCTGATAAAAAAGCTCCCGAGATACACAAATTCCGGCATTCCTTTAGCGATGACGTACCGCGGGAAAAACGTTTAGAGATATTCAGAGCTTACGTGTACAGCCGAATACTCATCGAACGTTCATTACACATCGCGAAAGATTAATTCTTCCCAATGACTATCGCACAGCGAAATACATAATAACTGAAGGATTAATATCGGAATTAGACGTGTACCACCGCTGTCAATATTTATGTAAAGATCAATAACGCAAACCACATTGTAGCCGGAAAACGACGGCGCAATCCAAAGTGGCCGTAAAAATACGTCAATAAGACTCGCTCGCACGAGTCGATTCGACGTCTTTCGCGCAACCCTCTCCCCCTCCCCCCTCCCACTTACCGAAGCTGACTTATTAATTTATGAGAGCAGTCGAAGCGAAACTGCGAAGGCAAAAATGGACCCCGACGTATATTTGACGTCGGAACGATCGATCACTCGCTCGGCTCTTTTCCTCTCTGACTTGCTTTGGGGACTCTGGGCTATTCGTTTGTCATTGCTGCTTGGCGCGACGTCACTCTCACTCTCTCTCCCTCTCACCCTCTCTCTCTCTCTCTCTCTCTCTCTGCCTGCTGGCATTCGTCGGAAAAGAGATGGACGGAAGACGCGCGTACGCGAGGAGCTTCGCGTGAAATTTATCATGTTCCGTCCCGACATCCGATGCCGATGAGTCGATGAAAGCCACCCGAGCGCACGGAAATTCAGTTTAAAGATAAGCTTTTATCGTTAAAGCGCAGTCCTAAGTACTTAATGATCGTGGGCAGTTCTGATTCCAATGGTGGTCGAAGCCACGTTTGATTCAAGTACTAAAAATGCGTTGTGGACTGTCGTCGGATATTAGGAAATAACGTTTATCGAGATAAAGCCTAATTGCGTACAATGCGATATCCAAAACGATTCTCTACTTATCGGTTGTGAAACTTCCCCATTGGGTTTTTCGTTACGCGAGGCTAGACTTGAAAAATCGATATATTAAAGAACAATAAAGAATTATCTAGCAACGAAATAGGTATATAATGTTGTATACGCACAAGTCCTTTTTAACGCGTCAAGTTAATAAGGAAAATATAATTTGACGTTGCTTACGTAAATACGATAATGTCGGTAGGCACTCGAACCTTCCAACTTTTTCCAACCTTTTCCAACTTTTTCCAACCTTTTCCAACTTTTTCCAACCTTTTCCAACTTTTTCCAACCTTTTCCAACTTTTTCCAACCTTTTCCAACTTTTTCCAACCTTTTCCAACTTTTTCCAACCTTTTCCAACTTTTTCGAATGCTACGATCAAAGGAGCATTTCGTAACGAACGGAAAGATTATCTCACACATACGAGAACCATCGATTTCTCGGATGAAGCGACGATAACGCCGTCGGCAAACGTGAATTCCGTATCCCCGTCACACGCCTCGGACAGTCGGAAAATTCGCGAAATCGGATAACTCTTCCTCTACCTCGACACCTTCCTCTCTCTCTCTCTCTCTCTATCTATCACTCTCGTCGCTTTACGGCCCCTCTATTCCCGACTAAATGGTTCCTGTTTAGCGCTCCATAAACCTCCTCGTCTTCGTACGTATACCCACGCTGAGGTTATCGCCGAGGGTCAGCCGACCAAGTGTCACATCCCGTGTGAAGCGGAGCTCGGGGGACCAATGGATGCTGCAATCCTGCGGCAAATGGAGGTCAGATTCCGGGATGCTGCGAGCGACCGACGGAAGCGGTCGTTCACGCTTTTTGTTTCGCGGTTCGCTGAGCTTCTAGACCCAAGTTTACGTCGCTGTTCCTTTCAGTTTCTGCGTTTCTTTTTCTCGTTGTTTTTTCCGAGCTTTTTTGCAACCGATATCGAGATAACCCCAACGGTTATCGAGCGGGTGTAACGATGTCGGGTATGCGTGACGTACGTCTTGATCGCGCACCGCTCCTATTAAAGTAATATTTGTAGGAAGGCCTTGTGCATAAGTGGAGCATTCGGTAGGATGATGAACACTCGCGCCTATAGAGATCAGCTAATCGTATCTCATTTTGATAAGATAAGCGGCAAACGTTTTCTAACTGGATAGTTGTACTCGCGATTAATTTATTAGAATTGTTATTGTGACTTGTTTCAAACGTTTTTCTCCGACAAAGAGAGCGTCAAATCTAAATTCCAAAAGCATCATTCTCATTCTTACGTAATCAACTGCAACTTTCAAAATATCAGAGAAGCTTTTCTTCCTCGTAGACGCCTGTAAGCAAACAGCGTATTATGTATCCGGCACATGTGTTATTTGAAATCTGTGTATTCGATAGAAAGGATTTGATATAATGTGATAAGACAAGCGTACGATTATCATCCTTCAAAATCAAGTGCCTTTTTAATAACGAAAATAAATAAATTTTTGTTATTATCAACTTTTGGCAAATAGTACTTTGTGCAAATTTCTTTTTTTCTTTTTTTATACTTTAATAATAGTCCGAAACAATGATTACTCTTGGAGTGTTGTGGTTGTGATTTCACTTTGAAGCTGCACTTTCATTTTCTTCGTTAAAAGTACGCATTCCATCTTTAGGTGAAACTTATATTCATGGGAAATAATCTGTCAATAAATAAAATACGAATACAAGCATACATTTTTTATTTTTATGGCGTTATGTGTAACTTTAAAGCTGAAGAAAGAGGCGAGAAAGAAAGAAGAAAAAATTCCGAATCTTATGTTACAACTTGTTATACTTAACTATTAATCTTTGGTATTAAAAGTTTTTTAAATTACGATAAAATAGTAAAAATACAATATCGCCTACTTCCACGAGAGTAAGAAAATTGACCCAAACTTTAGAAGAAGTTAAAGCTTGGAAATATTAAAAATACTTCGTGTATTAGAAAGCCGAAAACATATCCTACAGCTCGTTGAGAGTGAATTGATCGAATGAAAGTGTAATAATAGCTTTTGAACAAGCGAGGATCCAAACTTTCTGAGTGAGCAACAAGGAATAAGTTTACTTGGCTCTTGTTTGCGACTAAACTACGTTTACGTATGGGTATAAATAAAATTGGTAAAAACTTACACGCAAACGTTTGTGGCTCTACGAGAAGAATAATTAACGCCTTAAACTTCTGGATTTCAAATGAGTGAAGGCGTGTTTTAAATTGCCATAAAATTACGATTCGTTGGACGCTTGAGCTCGAATTCGAAAGGAGATATGAAATTTCTTTCGTTTGTAAACTTTCCTCATTACTGACAATTAAAACGAACATTCTTGGGAAATAGATTTAAATCCCTACATGCTACACTTGAATATTTTAATTTCGTTTCACTTTTATCGTCC
The DNA here is from genome assembly GCA_018907045.1 of Wiebesia pumilae. Taxonomy (NCBI): domain Eukaryota; kingdom Metazoa; phylum Arthropoda; class Insecta; order Hymenoptera; family Agaonidae; genus Wiebesia; species Wiebesia pumilae. The sequence continues at coordinate 8,676,315 of JACCHZ010000127.1, forward strand.
TTCGTTTATTTTTTCATTCGATCCAATGCTCAAGATGTCGATAATGACATTGAGTTTCGAGACCGTAAGGGTAAGAAACATTACAATACACGTATAAGCATTTATGTGTAAAAATGTTATTTGAAGCAAATTCAATATGGATAATCGCTAATTTCAATTATTAAAAATTCCTACTCTACCCTTATCACAGTCTAAAAATATACGAATACTCGAATCAAATGATTACAATTCTTTATCGTTTCAAAGGAATATACTTGGCAATTTACACTTATCGCTAGTCATTTAAATCATTTAGCATTTAGTTTTTCATTTATTATATTTTCATCAGTAATGTTACTAATTCATTATTTAATGAAATAATCTACGGAGAGTTTAGAAAAATTTAATTAAAAATTAATTGCTATTTTTATCAAGAGCGTTATTAATTCGAAATTAAATATTTTTATTTATGTTTACTTCATTTCGTATTTTGAAGGAGAATTCTAAATAATTGCGGTCGATAAAAGTACAAATATGAATTTAGAACTTGGGTGGATAGTCATTTGTGCGGAACTTAATAGCTAATAGCTAAGTAAATAAATAAATAAATAAGTAAGTAAGAGCTTTAAAGTGCATAAAAAAAGTGTGTGCAGAAAATATAACCTGCATACGTATCAATCGGGGTAACCTTCGTGGAAATTTTCGAGCAAACACTGCTTTAGGCGCGCGGTACACGTGTATTCACACGCATTGGACACACGTGTGCGAAGGGCTTAAAACGACGGCTCGACTTGACGAGGCTCATTAACTCTAGAACTTGACGATTTAACGCATTAATTCCATCGCTTTGGTTCGCGGCAACGTTGCTTTTACTTTTTCATAAAGAAACTTCTGAAACTCGGGTAGTCATACATGCACATGTGAATTATAATTTACTTTTCTCATTCTCTTTCCTATCGCTCGCTCCCTCTCTTTTCTCTGGCTTTTTCAAGCTGCATAGCCTTCTGAAAATGTAAATATTGCACAAAAGTGGCACCAATTTTCAAAACGATTCTTTTAATATACGATATCTTTTAATATCGCGATAAGACGCAACGTTGCGCTATAAAATGTAATGAGATATCTCGAGTAAATTTATTATTAACTATTATGCACGGCGTACTTGCAGTTGCGAAAGGGGGAGATGTATTTAATCTTACCCAAGTTTTCAAGTTCCATTATTGTATTCATTGGAGTAGCAGCAACGTACACTTAATTTTATTGGTATTAGTTGTACGGCTATGCATACAACTGTAGCTTTCATTATTCGTAGTTTTTATAAAGGCAACAATCTTCGCCCGTGACATTCGGTGAAATAATCAAATTTACCAGATATTATTTGTCGAAATGTTGCCCCCGCCCCCCGCCCCTATTAGTTTGATTTTCAACCGTGGAGTTCTGGAGAAACGTAGCACTCAATCGTTTCGATTATTAACAACGTTTTACATCGTTTGAATGAAACATTTGAATTTTGTTGCAATTCCAGCGACGTAAATTATTTACATCATTGTAATTGACGCTACATCAGCAAATTTACGAAAATGTCACGGGCAACTGAATTATTATTAATACGAAAATTTTCACGTACCGAGCAAATATTGAATAAATCATTCGGCTGAATGTTTTTTTTTCTTTTTCATGCTTCTATCGGTAAAGATTTGCACTTTTCTGCGTAATATAATCACACTTAACAATAAAAGAAATATTATTTTTACATAAAATCGTGATCACAACTATAAAAGTACTTGATAGTAATTGAATAAAAAGCAGTTACGCGTTCTACAATTTTACGAGCGCACGGTTGATACCTATTAATGATTATCACTAGTAATTAAAATTTCAATTAAAGAGGAATATATTAAAAATTGATAGTGTTATCGTACATATATCTCGGAAAATGTTACTCGTTGTATCGGAACATATTGTTTATCGTCATTCGCGTCATACGCTCCCGCTATATTTTACCAATGCAAATAATGCAGCAATATGCAGCTCGTATAAATATTGGCTCATACCTCTCATCCCGAGATTAATGATTTTCAATCGAGACTTCAATTTAGACTCGCGAAATTTTATCTCCACGAACGAAGTTTCCTTTCGAATGAAAATAACTCTTTTAATGCTTTTTTAAAGGTATCCGCTGAGAATACAGGAAGCACATTTAAAATTCAATTGAACGAGAATTTCAATGCTGCATTAATATTTCGCACAATTATACTTCATTGAATTATATCAATTGCGAATGTTTAAAGTTATAATCAAGCTACATTGCAAACTTATTGAAAACGTGAAAATTTCCTTTCGCGAATGAATGACAGTGGATTGGCATACTGAAACTTAAGTAGCGTCTCTATTATAAATCTGCGTGAATGCATCCCGAAAATACGGAATGTATCGATTCATCGGTCAGCTCACCAGGTAATTGTACTCTAAATTTTAGCGCAACCGCGAAAGTAGTCTACCTGTCTACCTTGCAAAAGGAAAAACGGATGCCGAGTTCGTCTAGTGGGTAAAAGTGATATTCGCAGGTGAAATCCAAGTATTAATCGGAACACGAGCTCGAAATACCTCTGACCTTCGTCTCGGCACCCTTCGCCTCGTGGAGGACGATCGGTCAAGCTATTGAGAGAGAGACATCCATCCTCGGTCTTGGCTCGAGCTTCGGAGCGAATGCTCGGAATGAATTATGTCGGGGAGTCATCGAGCTAAGACTTGCCCGTGAATTCTCTGCCTAACGCACGAACTCGCGTCGTGCTCTTCACCCTCCTGGTGAATCTGCGGAATCTGCGAGGATTACGACGTCACGTAGATGCGTCACTTGGATTGGTTCGGCCGAAACTTGGCGATAGTTTCACGGGGCCACGGATTTTGCGCGCTTCCCCTCCGATGGTTTCGTTCGCCACGAAAATGGCATCCTGGCTCTCCTGGCTCTCGGTGCTTGGAATACGCTGCTGGTGGTGGTGGTGGCGGCGGTGGGCGGTGGGCGGTGGGGGGTTGGGGTGGGGTGGGATGAGGGATGCCTTGGAACTAAGATGGGTTGATTTATTACCGCGAGCGCTTGTAAAGTACGCGCGTTATTCGAGGCACGTAGGCCGATGAAAGTATGCAGCGAGTGGAAGATTTCGAAGGGAGCTTTTTATTGAAAGAGTTGGAATCGTAACTGCGACTCGCTTGGGATCATTCATTTTGCGCGTCGAATGTTTTTTTATCCAATGATTATATCTCGAGCGCCACGTAGTAGTTATGCCGTAGTATTATATCTAGGGTTAGAAAACGGAGCTGTTAACGTGTCGCTAATTTGTGCACCTTTTAAGCTCATCATGGAAAAGTACGTAAGCTGGTTTATAGTTTAGTACGTCCTTCCAGTAATCCTTCCAGGTGCCATAACGATTACATTCGTTTAAATACTGAGAGAGCAAATAGCTGTCCACGTTGAAATGAGTTCGCGCGTATATTCCATCGATATATTCAGATCGTTGAACTTTTTTAAGTTATTTGACCGTCTACGAGCACGCGATATATAGACGTGGACAAAATATTGAGAAATTCCGACCTGTTATTTTTGTGACTCTTTGCCTTTGAGTTAAGAAGAAGTATAGATTAACGTATCAATCGTCGTAGATTGATCATTGGAGCTTATTACAATAACAGCTACACGTATAACTTTTTGTATAAAATTTTCTACGTGCTTGGATAATAGAGAAAATGACGCGAATGAAGAACGAACTCGAGCGCCCATTTGCGTGATTTTCCATTTTCCATTTTCGAAAATTCGTCTGCCGCATCTCCATCGGCCCGGTAACGCTTACACTCCGGCTTGTCCTTCCTGCAATTTCGCTCGCTTCAACAGCTTCCCTTAATCCTGCTTTTATTCGTCAACGGAACGTCGACTTTCCGAGTAAATGCACAATTGCACGAGAGCGGGTTCCGTTTGACGGCTAAATACCGATCACCGGCTAAATACCGAGATACCGAGGCTGATCAACGAGGCTGATGAGAGGAGGGGAGAACGTTGACTATTTGTTCATTTATCGCGCCGAAGCGGCCTTTTGATGTACGTCCCGTAGTACGAGAAAAGTCTCGAGCATCTAAAGCGATTGATACTTTTTTTTTCAACTCTTTTCACGATTCCGTATTTACGAAGATCTCGATGCATTTTCTCGACGAAGGATTATTTTGAATGCTATCGTACGTTTTTTAGTAGCTCTTATTTTTTTAACTATGAACTTTGAAGTACGAAACGTCATTGAGGAACACTTTGATAAATTACGCGTTTGAAAATTTAAATAATACCCTCGAATCAGGTCTCGAGGTATGCGCGGGTATTTGTTTGTTAGGTTAAAAGAAAACGTGACACGCAAAAGAAAAAGCACGCGTGAAAGGAAAAAGGAAAATGTTTTTTCGGCTGATCAATTATCTCCGGCGCTTAAGACTTAAGGTGTTGTGCTACGAATGATTCGGTATTAGATGGAAGTAAGAAAAATACCTTGCATTTTTGTAAAATTGATTTTTAAAAGTCTACTTATTCAATTCTGTATCCCGTCTTAATAAGTTTATGTAGGTTCTTCTGTAATGTAATTTCTATTCTAAAAGTCTGATGATTCGTCTGCTGGGAAGAAGAAAAGAATTGAAGAAAGGGAGGGTTTAATTTAATTAACGAGACAGCTGAGTACAAATAAAAATTGAAGGTATTTATTACGGTATTTCAGGATTTCGGATAAATATTTCATAAATATCGACCTTCTCATCGTGTGCAATAATATTCAAAGTACGTTATTAGCTCGAGTGAATGCCCGCGATTTAATAATATCAATGAATTATATATCTTTCAAAAGCCGGACACATTGGCATGGATTTTTAAAAATGTGTGTCATAAATTGAGTGTGCAATATTGCAATATTTCTGTTTTTACGAGCCCGTGCACAACGTCGCTTCTTCTCCGAATAATAGTTTCTCTTCTCCACATATTCGTTATTTAAATTATTGAAATTCAGAATTTAGTTTGAATGCATAATGGAAACTCTCGAGGTGCTTTGACCAGCCGTTCGTCCACGAGCAAAATTGGCTTTCGTGCATCAGCTCGTAAGGGAGACACGCATTACCAGTACTAAACAGTTGTATCTATAGTCATTGCGCAAACTTCACTCTCTAGCAGCTTCTCCGAAGTTAAAAATTGCCCGTGACGTTACAGCGCTAAGACGACAGCAACGAGGGTCGAGAGTGTATGAAGTTTTATGTGCTTAGTGACTTCTCTCTCTCTCTCTCTCTCTCTCTCTCTCTCTCTCTCTCTCTCTTCCAGCGCTCCTTTTCTCCCTGTTTCATCGACTTTCGCACACATGCTCACAAGGAATATTTCCATCTCGTGAAAAATTTGCGTGGATCTCGTTAGGTTGGTGATGACATCTTTTCATTTTCGTATTATGGCTTGAGCTGACATTTTTCTTTTATTTTCTTTGTTTTCTACAGGCACGCACCGAGTTCTGAAAGGATGTCGTTAGCTGAAAGATATTCAAATGTTCGTTAGAAAAGCCGAGGCATCGTAAAGTTCAAATTTTTAATTTCAAATTCTTCACGCCTTTCCGAAAATGTTTCTTCTATTAAAAATCAAATTACATTTGATATTGAGTTTGCATTACTTCAATTTCTCTCTCTCTCTCTCTCTCTCTCTCTCTCTCTCTCTCTCTAACTTTTAACCAATTAATTAAGATGTAATTAAGATGTCACGGAATTGAACGTCTATTTGCAATAAAGTAAATATTATCTTGGGTAGTTTTTTAAGCAGAATAGAATAGTTAAGTCACGGCTTTTAAAATTTCCTATTTGAATTGTTTGCATAGTTTATAATTTTGAATGAACTATGTAATTATTCCGCTTGTATAATGCTTGATGTACCTTTTATGTCACTAATACCGAAATAAAAAGATTGCGTGTAAAAATGAACGTGCACTTTTATTCTACAAGTAATAACTCTAGTTGAATTGATATAACGTGCGCAGACTGTCCTGCATTTGTAAGTAAATATCATTTGCGTGATTTTTTGCCGTGACATATTCGTGTGAATAGGATTTACATAAACAAGACTAATAAAGCTAATGACTCCGTACGCGGTCGAACACGATCGTGTACAGGATAAAAGAGTTAGAGGTCGTAGTGCGAGCGGGTATCGGTTGGTAACGAGTTCACTGAGCTAATTATTACAGATGAAGTTCCACGCTTCCTTCATTATCTCCATTAATTTCGCGAAATTTTAACTTTATGTCCCGTCTTATTGTCCAGCTTGACGATGGGAATGTGGAACGAATCGTTAATTCGCCGTTACATGCATCGGATAATCGAAAGGTGCTTTCGCAGCAACATCGCGCGGAAGATTCTTGGGGTGAAGTGTCCACGAGATTCCCTTCCCCTCGTGCGACTCCACGCGCCAGGACTGATCAATCAAACGCCCCTGATAGGGACGACGTAGGTGTCTCCTCGAGGGTCGGTGGGTGGAGGGAGTAGTACAGACTACGCGATTGCGCTAATTGGCCAATCGGCGCAATTAAGAGCTTTGATACACGAAGGAATTAAAAGGGAGATGGTACAGGGCGGTACGTTGTTAACGTAATTTCACCGACTGATTCTCTTCGTCTTTTGAATTTCCTCCGCTTTCTTCGCGTTTGATGCGTGTACTTCTCGTTTTGCAGGATTATTACCGATCGTGTCACTGATTGAAGTACGGCGACGAATGGAGGAAATGTCCTCGAGAATTGCACGCAACGGTGATGTGCGATTGCTCAAAACTTTTCAATCGTCGACTTTTTTTTTTGCTATCTTTGGTACGATAAGTGTTTTTCGAATACAAGAGGACGCCACTTTTAGTTAGGAAAATAATGCGCTAGAAATATTTCAATAAATTTTCATAAGGTCTGGATAGAATTTAGCAATCGGGTGTAAAATTTCGGTAAATTGGACTCGACTACAATTGCACGGATTTATTGAATTTTCATAGATAATTCTTTTAACTCTGCTGCCAAACTCTGGTAAATAGATAATGAACGTTATCGAATTGAAAGTAATATCGTTTTAATGTTCCAATAGTATTGTAATTAGAGAGTATAAAAAGTTGTTGGAAAGCAACGGTCAACGATAGAAATAGTCAAACAAACTCTCGATAATGATTTTATAAAAATTCGGTATTTGCAATAATGTTAATTGTTAACCGTCACCGATGTATTTTCAGGATTAAGAGGCATAACGAGAGAGTGTATCGACGAAAATATTTAGGACATCAGAATTGTGTGTAGCAACCGAATTCCGTGTGAACATTTACCAAAAATTCACAAATTCAAATTTCCATACAGGCATTGCGCCATGGCTTTGAAAATGTAATGTAGTCAAAAGCACTTTACCGGTACGTCGAGTGCAGTCGCAATTTCAGCGTGAATTTACCCTCCCCAGAAGTTGATGTACGTGTGTCTACCAACGTGTGCCGGACGTCGACGCCCGAACGCGAATGTGGGGCTTCCGGAATCACTCTAACGTCGCGCTTCTTTTTTCCTCCAGAATTTTTCATTCGTCGAGAGAGGAATCGCATCTATTGCTTGGCAATTGAGCGGCGTGCACCTTTTATCCTTCTGTAAAAAATTCCTTTGATCCGCGTGGTAGAAGATTTCTAAATATTTTTCAGATAGGAGAGGGTTGTATCTGGAAGTTGTACGATTCTAAACAGTCAATCGAAGGTGTTCAAACGAGTCGAACCCCAATCACCTTTTATTGTCATTTTTATTTCCGATCATTCTTTCGCCGAAAAGACTCACACGTGTACGTATTTTTCAAACTAAATCATCAAATTTCTAAAACAACAATTTAAATGTTACATAACCGAAAACTCGAGTACTTAAATATTTAACGCGATATTAAATTCATCGAATAAACATTGAATTATTGCCTATGCTGTATAATGAACAATATGTATGTACGCAAACGAAGAATTTTAATTGTAGTTATTTTACGTCAATATAGTTTCGCGAGAGACATAAAACCAATGCATTTTGAAATTCTCAGAGGTAACTTTTCCTCATTAGTCTAGAAAGTAGATTTTCAAATATACTTAATTTTCATGTTCGTATATTCATGTCGAATAAACGAATACCCGAAGCAGGTATCAAGCCAAAGTTATAATAACAAATTTCTTCGAATATTACACGAATTAACGCGACGTTCTTGAACAATATCGATCACCGAAGAAGTGAGAATATTATTAGTGAGAATATACTTTTCTTTTAATAAATAAGTTTTAACGCAATGGACAATCAATCGCTCGCGCAATTAAATAGGCGTACGAAATGTGATTATTTGCAATAGGTAATTGCAATTGCCTTTCACGCGACTTTCACATTCCATCATTCCGGTTTTAGCTCGTATCGCTTTTCGTTCCATCTTTCGACGATAATCGAGAATACAATTATCGCGAACCTCCTATTTTGGCGAGCCTCCGAATTGCAAAAGTTCGGGTTAGATAAATATTATTGCAATTACCGATCGAAAGCGTACGAGGGGCATAAGTAACGCTTTGAAGCTTTACACGCGCAAGATATCGCATTGATATCGCATCGATATCGCATCGATATCTTATTCGATGAAAAGGTTTCTCAAACGAAGGATCAATCTTATCGCTAATATTCTACTTGGAAATTCAGTTCAATGTTACATTTCAATTAATTCGTATTTATCATAATTATTTCATAGAAGGAGTTTTGAAATATCGCGTTTGGGAATTCTGTTCATAAGCAGGTTTACGTTTCATGGCGATTTAACAGCACGCGATGCCTGAAAACGAAAGAAATCCTTTTTCAAAAAGTAATTTCATTCATTTCATTTTCAATGATATTCCTTAGATAAATAAGGGCGGGGGGGAACACTGTTCAGAAAGGATCTCTCTACCAAAAGGTGCTAGAGTTCGACTTTTGTACATTTAACGAGGAACACGAAGAGAAGGTCGATAGCCGGAGGGTAACACACGTATCGAAAACATCGATCTCGCGATAACGTCGTCTTTTTATTTTGCCAATAGCGTAACACGAGGTATGCCAGCCAATTCAAGGCGACCTATTATTCCAAATAATACGTCGCCTGTCGCTTGCGATCTATTTACCTTTTTCAACTCGGGCATATCGGCGTCGTCGTTGATTCTTATGAAAAGCGCAAACCTCGATTAGACCCTCGTCAATCGAGCAAAGCGGTACAGTCGGGCGTATCTCGTTAAACGAAACAAACGCTCGCTATCACCGTCCGACTTCTGGCCGCGCAATTCCCGGTTAATTCGCTATTTTCTGCCTTCGAGTGGTGCCGACTTCCTCGGCGGAACGAATTACGCGGAAAACCAGAGCTCCGTGTAATTCCAGGGAGGAACGAGAGAAATTTCACCGGTGAACCGGACTCGTCCAGCCGGCATTTCCATATCGGCGCCCGGGCGACACCGGAATCGCGCACAACGGCAAACGAGCTGAAAAAATCCCAGCGTTCCAAAGGACGTTGCACCGAGGCTCGGGAATAATTGACCGACTCGGCCGAAGGATTTAAATGCCAACCGACGCTTCAAAGAGACGCAAATTTCCCGAGCTGCTTTTATTACTATTGGATGGATTGTCAAAGTCAGCGGGACGACTGGAATATCCCCCGGATAAATCGAAATGAGTAGCGGATATTTGAAACGAGATCGTTCGAATTCACTCGGTTATAATGCGTTAAAGGGGGAACCTCCGACTACGTGGGTAACTGTCCGTTACTCACGGTTGAGACAGCGTACATTTCTCAAAGGTGCAGGGTGCAATCGCGTAAGAAGTGCGGTGATGCCCCCGTTACAGACGCGAATGCTCGGATGGGGAAACAAATCGCCCATTGCGCGATGGAGAGAAATTGCACGAGTGGTGGTGACGAGGCACAAGTTCGAGAAGCCGTACAACAAACGCGACTCGGCAAGCATAGGAGGAATGGCCTCGTGGGAGCCGGTCTTTCGCACATGCGCAGAGACGCGCGACCATTTGGACCAAATTGCTCGAATTCGGCAATATGGAAATGCCCGTTTGCCACCGGTGGTGACTCTTCTTTCACGACAACCTCCCGATGCGGTTTCGACGAGCAGTCGATGCACAATAACTGGATTAGTCTCGTAGACTTGACTATCGAATCTCTTTTCGTTCGCGTGTCGCCAGCCTTGTTTGCCATTGAAAGGATTCGGGTGCGTTTGGAAAGAAAATTAGTTTCGCCGACATTCGATTACTATCCACGTATTATCCACGTATTATCCACGTATTATCCACGTATTATCCACGTATTATCTACGTTTCTAAATGCTCGGCGAGCATTTACTATTTTAAACATTTTGCTAGCGATTTCGTTTACAATGCCATTTGCGCTATCGCGGCAAACCTTTCGATCCATTCGAGTGCAAATACACTGTATATTTGGATGAAGGTTTATTGATTTAGGCGCGAGGGGGAGGCTGATGTGATAATGCAGTCGCTTATTTAAGCGCAAGCACTTTAATGGGTAATAAATTACTTTCACCTTTACTCGAGAACTTGATAATTTAGCGTGATTATGGCTCTTCACGCGCGGGGAAAGGTTTTGCCGATTTATTTTGTTTCCGATGAGTACGGACGCTTTCCACGATCAAAGGATACGAATCCACGGTGTAAACCTAACGACGAGAAGAGTAAACAGCGAATGACATAAGAAGGTTCTTCAAAGGATAAAACCTCGTCGGCCTCTAGTAACGCGCGGGTACTTTCGGGCGATATCGGCGGCGGCGGCGGCGGCGGCGGTAAGCTTTGCTCTCGATAAAAGTCGAGAGCGAGAGAGAAGTCGTTTAAAGGAGAGTCCCGAGGACAGATCGGAGGTAACTTCATTCGTCATCGGCCGTTCGATCGAGGAGATGGAAGGAAGAGCGGCGGCATATCCGTCGGCTTATCCGTCGTCGACGTATTTCAAAGGAGACGGAAGGGAGCGTCCGCGATGTTTTCGCGCCTCCGAGGTTTACGTCGGGTCTGAGAGTCGGCGCTGATCCCCGTCCACCCCCCGCCGCGCGCGACGACCGCGACGCCACGTCGGCGCCGCGCAGTCTCGCATCCAAGCCACGCCGACAGTCCTCGGGTCGCTCCTAGGGATCGGCACGTCGATAAAATGACCCGTGTTATTTTTGCACTTTCCTTCGACGTTTTTTCGTTCCGCTTGCGTGTTCTACGTTAAGGGTGATCCACTATTTAGATTGCGTTCTACCTTTCGCACTATCACTTCTCTTACATGGGAGTAATTTTTTTTTCTCGACCGCTCACGACGACTCGTGACTCGATGCTGGGAAACGCGTAAAAGGCATTTAGTCATTCTCTCGCTGTCTTTTTATTCCCGTCGATGCATAATTGGGCTTTGCGTGATGAAGGGTGCGCGCGTACTCAATACTCGATCCGAAGAAAGACACAAGTATAAATTAAAAATGTTGGAGATTTTACACTAATTTTTAATTGATGCACGATTGAAGAATCCTAGTTAAAGAAAATTTATTTATTTATACGTGATGTAAATTCATAATAAAAATCGTATTATATTTCAAGGATCTCAGCAGGTGCTCTTAGAAAAATTATCCATTTTTAATACATTACTCGAATAAGTTGCAAGATTATAAATGCGATTGATTCTGGTGCAATTGACAAATTGTTCGAAATTACTTATAAATTTTCAAATAAAATACGGCACGATAAACGTACACGTAATTATACGAATTATACGAATTATACGTTAATTATACGAAAACGGGGGGACAACTGATTTATAGACTTATATCCACGAGTGATAAGCATTTCTAATCCATTACTCGTGTGATACAGTGCGAGTATTATAATATTGCGCACTGTTCTAACCGTTGTGTTGGTTATACTCCAAAGATTACCGCACTGTTTAAAGCAGTTTGAAAGTTAAAGATATTAAAATTCGATGGCATGTATAAATCGAGGTAACGTCAACTTCAAACGATGAGTTCAAACTTTTAAAACGTACCCTGATAAATTAAAATAATTTGCTAATCACTGGACTTTCAGGAAATAATGTAGTATTTCGTTCGGAATTAGGGGTCGTTAGTTTATTAATATACAAAAGAAGAGTTATGAATTGAAAGTATAATTGCTTCGAGAAAGAGTTAACGTAGAGGGCCATTTTTTAAATTATATTATCATAAATCGAGGAAAGCTTTGTCGAAACGAGAATGAAGTTCAAAAGGTTAACTCCGTTGAACGGAAAGGTGACGTAACGCAATGGTTTTATACGGACAATGTGCGTTGATTTGACAATATTTTCGCGACAATAGTGCGCAAAATTACACAAAATTACTGTTTTATAAAAACAACGAACCAAGGCTTTTAATTGATTCTATTGAAAAAACGGGAAGTAACGATGGCAAAATGGTTGCCATATTTTTCATCGAAACAAAGTAACATTGCCTCTTCCTTTCCGCAGATAATAAATAGCAGACCTCGGATATCATCCGCGTATGGGATAATTTAATAAACGCAACGTAGGTCAGTTTGCTCATTTGTACTATTTTCAAGCGAATGAAAATAGAACGAAGCGGAACACGCCGGCGGAGGGGGGGGGTGTGTGTGGGTGTGTGTGTGTGTTTGTGCATATACGCGTGTGTACAAAGCTAAATAATTTCGAAATAAAACGCACTTGTTGTCGCAGTGTTACGGGGATGATGTGATGGAGGAGTTGTCGGGCGAGAAATCGCAGTGAAACTGCGAAGGCCGAGAGAGTCGTAAAAAAAATGAAAGAGAAAAGATCGCGATGTAACTAGGCATAAGCCGCAGAGATCAAGAAGGAAGGAAGGAAGCGCATCTCGCACTCCCTTTTCCCCTCTTTTCATTTCTCGACGCAGGTACGCAGGACGCGACTGCACCTGCAGCCTCAGCAGTGACAACGCGCGACAACGCGCGACAACGCGCGACAACGCGCGACAACGAGTGACAACGGTTTTTTCGGATCGTAAATTCGCGCAGTCGTCGATAACCGGGGTGGTGCAGTGGGGGAGGATGAGCTCGTCGGGAGAAACGCGCGCCTCTCACCGTCCACCCGAGAGCGCGAGAAGCGTCCGCTCGAGCCCCGCGCCCGGCTCGAGGTCGGAAGCCACCCTCGCTCTCGGAGGGTCGGCCGACTTCCTCGGTCGATCTCCCGCCGTTGCCCAGGTAACCGCATCCTCCCCCACTCGCGGGCGGGCCCCCACCCCGTCGCCGCCCCTCCCGACCCGGGCTTAGGAGTGGGGCGTCGTCGTCGTCGTCGGCGGCGGCGGCGGCGGCGGCGGCGAACGCGCGCCGGTCGTCCGTGTACCGGGACGCCATCTAACCGGTGGAGTGCAGTAGCGGGATGCGCCCTGCGGAGGACTGATCGGCTTCGTCTGTCCGCGCGGACGCGTTCGTTCGCGAGGTCCGCAGGCCCCGGCGCAGAGCCTCTTCTCGCCCTTCTCTCGCCCTTCTCTCGCCCTTCTCTCGCCCTTCTCTCGTCCTTCTCCGGCTCCCGCGCAGGCGCGAGTCCAGTGCGGTCCCCGGTCGGTGCGGTGTGCTGTCCGTCCCCGGGTGCGAGGAGTGCGACGACCACGACGACGCGAGGTGACTCCCGGGTCTCCGATACTGGTGCGTTCTTCTCTAAGTGGGTGTTGCGCTGTGGTTGGTGCCGCGGAGTGAGTGACTCGTTACCGGGGGAGAGTTACTTTAGGAGTCGCCGGCCCCGGATGAATGGAACTGCTGGGACAGCGCTACGGGGAGGCGGTTGAACGCCGCTGCCTAAGGAACTGCGAGGTAAATTCGGGTGGTCAACGCGGCGGTTAATTTGCCCCACCGATTCCGAGCGGAGCGGAGATCGATGCGTGACCCACAAAAAAGTCCCCCTGGCGATCGCGGATTACGAACTCGAGTTACGAAAGCCTCCTGGAGCCGTGGGATGGGAAATCTACTGAAACATTTACGGTCGATCGATGTCGAGATAAGGAACGTGTAAAATGCATCGGCCCGAGTCGAGGAGATCCGTTTTCGTTGGGATACGTAGCGACGATCGCTTTGTCGTGGCTGTAAAGCGAGACTATTTTCACGAGAAAAGGTACGTGCGCGCGTTGCGGGGAAGTTCAGGTGGTGGTGGTGGTGGGTTCGCGCACGGTAAGCGCGACACCCCTGGACAACGGGGAAGGAAAATCTTTCGTCGAGTGTGGGTTTTCGGGCGTAAGCGTCAACCTGTGCGTGGACGCTCACGAATGAAAATCGATTTTAGGTGAAGCGCTTGTAGACGAGGGTAGTAGACCTTGGAGGCCTCGAATTTAGCGGCAAGAAAGTCCGAGAGCGGAGTTGCCGTTCGTTAAAAACTATTTCCGCGCCCCGCGTAGCTAAATAAAGGAGGACGCGAAGAAACTGTTGTCGCGGGTTGACTTGGTAAAGGCGAGATCGCGGCGGCGGCGGCGGCGGAGGAGGAGGAGGAGGAGGAACCCTCGGAGAAAAAGTTGAGGATGCGATCGACCTCCGGTAGGGAAAACATCGTGACTCGGGGGGGGGGGGGCGCAGTCGACCCCAGTCGGAGAGTTCACTAGCAAATGAGACGCATCGCGCTTTGCCTTCGCTCTAAGGCGCGGTTGGTGCCTTAGGACGGGGGTGGACTTGGTGCACGAGTCACGAAAAAGCCAATTTCCCGTGGATAAATTCCTGCGGGGCTGCGTTTAAGGGGGATGACCGACGTACATTGCCTCCCTCGCTCGCTCTCTTTATTCCTAGCTGGAACGCGACCCTTGAAGCAGGCGCGAAGGGGAGGGTTAACTGCGATCGTCGGAAAGGTCGTTTTATGTTCGCTCCGTGGTATACGGCTGGTGTATTCCCTTTGCTTATCGGAAACATGCGAGAGCTTACGCTTCGAATGCCTCGAGTGAATGCGCGTTTCTTTTGGTTCACTCGTGTGTATTGATGCGCGCATGCGTTCGCGGAAGACGGATCAACCGACCGAGGAATTTATTATTATTATTATTATTATTATTATTTTTGTTTTTTTCCCCCTATTTGACGACGCGTTGACAGCGTGTCGCACGGCAACGTAATGCCTGCAAATAATGGAGTCTATTGAAGGTTGCGTACGAGTATGTAGAATTCGTTGAAATCGTTGGAATCGTTGGAATCGTTGGAATTCAAACGCTGTCTTTACGATTGTTCGCTTTTTTTTTCATTTAATAGGCTTCGGATTTTAGTTATTACTTGTCACGCGAATTTTCATATCAATCTTTCAAAGTCTACAAACTTGCCGTTTTATAAAGATAAAATGGTTTAGCCACTGCTGGTTTCATAAATTTCTATATTGTATATTTAATGGTAAATATTGCATTTCAAACGAGTCATTTACGTTATTTTTTTTCTCGTCTTTATAATTTATTACGTGCCCTGATAATCGTAGTTAATTAAGATATTACATATCATTCGAGTATCCAAAGAAAATTGTGAATTAGTTCCAAGCACGCTAAAAGAAGTTTAGGTGAACATTATGTCGCGGATTTAACTCGACAGGATTCACAATTTCAATTTATTTCAATATGTTTAGGAAATAGCAAAGCTTTCGATTATAATAATATTCTTTCGACGATACTACAATTATTAGAGATTGAAAATAATTTATATCATTGGCCGAATTAGGTTCGGATACTTAAATCTTGTTTCGTGGTAATTCGATAGAAATTTGCTCCGCGAGTTTGACCAACAATCTTTACGTATTATTTCTACTTAAAATGCGTCTTTAATACTCCGCATAAGTATCGAATTAAAAAGAAAGATGGAAGCATTTTCACGTCAATATCCAAATTTTTATTTACAAATTTGATTACGGAATCACGTAAGTTTTCCGAGAAAAGTATTCATCTCGTGCTTTTTATTCCGATTGCACATAAATCTCTAAAGTTACCTTTTAAATACTTTTTTCTCCTAATAGTCCAAATGGTTTAAATAGAAAATTCTCCATTGAAAGACATTTTGCATTCGACGAATGTACTACTTCGCAATAAATTGCACATTCTTAGTAATTAAATCCTAATGGGAATTAAGCCCAACGAAATGTTCAGGGCGAATGTATACGTTTAAAGACTCCGTGATATCTTGCTTTTTTACGATGAGCTTCATTACAGATAACGTTTTTAATTATATGTACGCGTTGGTAATGCATTATTTCACAACCGCCATTGGAACAGCCGCGCCATTGTTTCTATTTAAAATGGAATTTCCTCAGACTATTCAGAAAATGTAGATCAGTACCACGTCGACTGATTAAAGAATTGCTTTTCTTCAATTCGTGAAAACAGGAATTCTAACTGTGAGTCGTAGAAAAAACTCAGCTAACGGAGTCATTATTTTTCGACTGTGAATATGCTTGCTCTTGTGCTTTTCGGTCTCGCTACGGGCGACTTCAGAAAACGCACTCACGCACGCGCGCACCCACGCACCCACGCACGCGCGCACTCGCGCACTCGCGATCACTCCGCGACGACGCTCTTACAATATGGCCCTTGAGTATTTTCTCTCCCTCCTTTCGAAAAGCCACCGCCGCGTAATGCTTTCTCGCGTGCGCACGCATCGTAAGTGCGCTTATCGCTCGGTTCCATGAGTTCGCGCGGGCATCTGGGCTCTGGGTGGTTTTGCACTTTCTTGCAGGTGCATGTGGTTCTAACGTGTGCTTTCGTTGCGACTCGCGATACTGCGGAAAGAAAGCTCGGGCGGCGCGGGGGTGAGAATAAACGAGGAAATGAAAACGAGGGGACGACGCTGCTATTTTCCATCCTGGAAAATTGGTAGGTTTTCGTTTAAACGATAGTTGCATTTTTATAAAAAGATGCGAGCTACATTTGCGTTGGTATTTCAAAGAATATTCGTTAACTCGTAAGGACGTTATTACGCGGTCATTTTGTAATCGAGGCCGCTCTAGTAGAAGGCTATTCGAGCATTAACCGTTATTTTATAAATCGAATGAACATTATACTTACCCTCCTCCTATACTATTTCAGAGGTTCCCAATGCATTCTTTGCACTCTGCTTGATATTAGAGAGCGAACCGGATCGCTTAAGTGCGTACACATTTTTTTCTTGCTTACTATACGTAATATTGCCGCGTGTACATTATCCAACACTATTTGCACATGGGAAATATCCGATAAATTGATAAATTTCCGTATCACTTGAGTTCGGCAACGTTCTCGAGTGTCGTAACGTAACGGCTGGTAATACGTTACATTCTTCTCGTTCGTTTACCAAAGCGTGTAAATATTTGTAAACGTAAATTAAGGTAAAAGAGTGGAGAGTGACCGTCTGTTATCGGTAAAGAAGGCGTTGCTAGAAGCGCAGGTGACCAGCGTAGTTTTTATTTGGATTACAGTGACTTACGAGTTAAATGGGGTAAATGTAAAAAGATCCTTGCCTCAACTTAATCGCGCGGGACTTTCGCGCTTTTACTCGTTGACTAATGCAAAAAGAACTGGTTCAGCGGTAAATCTTCCCGGGAATCGTTATCCGCGCCAGTGTTACGGTCACGGACATTATTTTCAGCTATTTCCACAAGTTCAAGTATAAATAGAGGCGGCATCGAACGCCGGCATTTGTTTAAAATGGTAGTAACATTTTACATTGTACGGCTAGAGTTAGAATCCGTGACCACACGAGCATACGCATTAAACTGTAACCCATTGCTGCAGCTTTGCCTGCAGACTCGCGCACCTCGCGCACCTCACGCGAGTCCCTTCGCACACGCACGCACAGGCTCACGCACGTACGGAAGCACACGAAGAAGGCTGTCCTTGTCGGCCGTTCGCTCGGGTGCCAGCACTTTTATCTCCTTTCCTCGAGTGACTCTCCGTCGCCCTCCGGCGCTCGTCTCAGTGGCCTTGCTCTTTGTCTACGAGCGACGCGGGGGAGACGAGGCACAGCGGAATTCGTTAGTCGCGACCGACACACGCGCCCTCGAGGAGCCACGGGGGTGGGGGGACCGAATGGGGCGGATGCGCCTTGCCGACTCCCGTGCAACCCGAGGGGGTGAACGAACTGCGTTTCGGTGGCGCGGACGACGGACGACGGACGCCACTGATCTTTCACCTTTTTCAATTTCAACGATCAATTTATCGTGGGCTTCAATTTACGCGGGGGACCAAGACAACGCCGCGCGACTCTGGAGATCGCGCGACAGATTCTTGGCACTCGATCTCGGTGGGACCGGTTTTTCTTTTTCTTTTTTTTTTCCTTTCATTTTTTCTTTCATTTTTTTACTCGAAGCGAGAGCTTACGTCGACAACGAGGGGCAATTACGTAACTACCGATCGTGAACCTTCGTGGAAGGTCCGAGAGGTGCGCGGAGGAAAGGCGCTTTTTTCCGGGCTTCGAGAAGGGCATCGAGTTCTGCTCGAGCGATGATGAATCGATAAGTAAATAGCTTGGCGAGAGTAGTTGAGATAACCCATTTGGGATTAGAGATTTGGTCTTATTACAGTCGGGTTTTTTCGTTCTCGTACGTGCGTGTGCACCTCTTTCTTATCACTTGGGCCTTTTTTGTAGGTCACGTTTGCTCATAAAAACAACGCTTATCTAACTCCAGGACCCAATGTTATTTTATCCTTGGCTCTCGAGCGAATTATATGACGATTAGAACGAAAGAAATAACACTTTATTAACTTTCTATTTACTCTCGAGTGTAATTTCTTTTTTTAGTTTACTTTTTAAGCTACGCTTGATAAAGCGGTACTCGTCGATTTCGCTCTTATCGGACGCCGATATCAAATTCTCTAACCTTTTGACAACATAAGGAGAGCGATTATTTTTAACGCTTTTTCGTAATAGTCGATCAAAGAATATGGTCAAAGATTTCTGTATTTAGCATTTTAATGGCTCTTAAAATAGATACTATCAAATTTCCCTTTCTTATGCTTAGTAATGCGTTATGTAAAAAGTGCCCCAAGAATATAAATGTGTTTAAAGTGGTCCACCCTTGAAGGATTTTTATCTATACACTTTAGCAGCGGTAAGAATTTTAATATTTTGGCTCTTGTTGTTAAAATTTGTAGAAATAAAAAAATAAGGTTTACCTTAAATGCACTACGTTACTCGAATATACCTTGTTAGAAATTTTTATCCTAGAATTGCGCGAAACATCCAACTTTTTTAAAAGGCACATCCACACGCGCGCGTGACGGTGTAGGATATTAAGTAGTCGCGGGGTAGCTCGATAGAAATGTTTTTCATAAATCTTGTCTGTAAACATTTGCAGGCCTGAAGATACCGAAAACCGGAATTGAATTATAATTTCGAATGGTGAAATATTTGAGAATATCGTACCAGACTCGAACGAAAAGATCAAATAAGCCCACGGCACTTTTCTCATATATATTTGCTTACGCGAAGGAATGTTTTGAAAACTTCGACGTGTTTTGACGTACTTGAGGTAATCTTCAAATTCACATGTCATTAAATGATGGTGTATTTCACAGAGATCATGGAAATTGTCAAATTACAATTAGCCGATATACTGAAACCAAAGCAATGAAGTGTGTATTTCAAGTTATTCGATGACGAATGAAATATAAAAAGAAGAAGAAGGAGAAAATGTAATATATGCGTAGCATTACGTGTATCAGCGGGCAAATCTCAAAGAAAGCATCGGCACGGAAATAAGAAGCACGGAAACTGCGTGTAAAGCGCGAAAACAAACTCGAGCTACTTTGCAACTCCGTAACTCGGGGATCCAGGACCGGAGTATAGAAGCGCACAGAACTGCGGAATAAAGGTGTAGGTAATGAGTTCAGGGGTAAGAGGAGGATCGGATGTAGTCGGTGTAAGAGACGACTTTTTTCCCACTCCATCCCACATCGAGCCGAAGGAATTAAAGACACGCGTTGAACGGGTGAATTTCAGTTTGCTTGCCTCGCGCACTGTTCGTGTCGCGTGTTTGTGTGGGTTTTGTCTATGAGCTATGTTAATTTTTCTCGCGTGGTCTATATGGAGCGTTCGTTGTTGAGCTAAGCCACGAACGTGTAACGTAAATTGCTGGAATACTGGCTTCGAGAGTATAATCTTGGACGAGGGAATATTAACTTTGCATTATTAACGTTCATTTTTTCATTCGTTGAGCTTAGGGGCATTTAACACATTTAACCGGTTTTCTAATTCGTAGAGTAATTCTTTTCGTAATGAGCTCTGCCATTATTATCCTACGTATTATCATAATTGTTTGAAAAACAAATTTAGCTCTCTAGATTGTCATTGAGCAATATGTTAAGTTAATCGTTGCTGCACTTATTAAAACTTGCTACTTCTTGAGAATTCCTTGAGAATGTGAAATAGCATTCAATTTCAACGTAAACGTCGTCTTATTTTAATAGAACAATTATAATATGTTATTTCGTAATCTCTTAATACCTTGTTCTGGAAAGAAAATAATTTTCTTTTACAAAGCTTTTCCACGCGTATTCGTTATCGTCCGATATGTGTTCCAAATGTATCCCTGAAAATGTTGGTTTTTCCA
Organism: Wiebesia pumilae; assembly: GCA_018907045.1. NCBI lineage: Eukaryota > Metazoa > Arthropoda > Insecta > Hymenoptera > Agaonidae > Wiebesia > Wiebesia pumilae. The sequence continues at coordinate 8,696,877 of JACCHZ010000127.1, forward strand.
TCGCTATAATAATAAACATCTTAAGCCATTTTAACGTTGCGTGCTTAATAGTTCTTATCCTTTAAATATTACAACGTGGGAATAATTAATTTTTAGTTGAGATCGCATTGATAACTTCTGCCCTAGGACTTTTAAGAAAACGAAAAATTATCGCACAGTCAACTCGCGTAAAATCCTAATAAAATAATAAAAATTGCATAGATTTCCTACGTTCGGACTTGCGTGGAATAACGTGCATTACTTACTACATTAATATATTATGTTATGTACGTATAATTACGTAGATTAAGATGAGCTGGATGTGTAACTGGAATAAGAATTAATGGAATAGTACATTGGATTTCACTAGGAGAATGTGAAAATAAAAACACTCTAAAGTAGACAAAGATAAAGCTAGGCAGATAATATTAAATTTGACTCAAGAGAAATACGGTATGACCAAGTGCGTTAATAAAATAATAATAAAATAACCTGGTTGTGTTTTTTGACATGGATTGCTCCGTGCATTTGCAAAATAATTCTTGCTTATCCGTTTTAAAGGCATACACACGTGATAGGACGAGTAAAGCAAGGATGAGAGGGAGAGAGAGCGAGAGAGACAAGAGGAGGAAGAAGAGATGCAGGTAGGGATCCTTTAATATGCGCGATATGTGTACTCACGCTCGCATTTTCTCTCTTCGTATCATAAACCTGCATTCCATCCAGGATGTGTATGCACGGGCATACACGTACGTTTCTTTCTTCGTTCCTCCTTCGTTTATGTTTTCTCTCTCGTTCTCTACTTCTGCTATCTTTGTACTATCTTTCTGTCTATGATGTAGGCGAGTGCACTGCTACACACTTTCCATTTGCTCAAAACCTAGAGAGAATGACTGTACCGTATTAAGGTGTTTTATGCGTTTAAATAAAATCCTACGAATGATCGCGGAATTCTAGAGTAATAATTATTAATATAAGGATTGGAAATAAATTCGAGGCAATTTCTTATTTAGGAATATTATTCAATATTTTGTCTCGCCCCCTCCCCTCCCCCGCCCACACGCCTTCTCTGCGACTTCCAAATGACAAAAACAGTTTCAAAAATGCTCTAAATAATAATTCTTCGAACTGTCACAGGCGCATTAAAATTTTACATTCTAAATCCTGGTATTATGCTCGAATAACAGTTAGAATAACACTTATGGCAGAATCGATAGAAATGTTTTTATTCCCGGTATTCGATTAATTGTAAATTTCGTTTTTCATCGAATATTCATATTAATTACGAATGCATACATTCTTTTAATACCGTGACACGTCCAACACCAACGATAAAAGGTTTAACATTTTAAACCTTTATTAAATTACATTATTTTATAAATTTGTAGATACAATCGATATAAATTCTTGTGTTGCGTAATTTTTAAAAAGAACTTTGAAAAAAATGCGTTGATACTTTCACTGGTTGTAAAGTTCAAGATGCGGTGCTGACATTGTGTGCAGAAATCTAAAAGCCTTTTGACGTTGTGATTTTGTAATGCAAATTTAAGAAACTAAAGCGAAGTAACTGTTGTCAATAATAATTTTAACAGCATTAAAAATAAGCCTTAGTTTGCGTAATATTAATTCTCCTGGTTGAATATTGCTCTCGAGTAAACCTATACACGGAAAAATTAATTAAAAAATTTCCGTTAAATTTGAAGTAATTAATAAAATTACTATTTCATTTATTTACCAATCTACTGCGTTCCGTGTTAAGTGTCCGCTCAATACCAAAGCTAATTTTCATCTTTATCTAATTTCATTTTTATCATTTAATATTGTTTAAATAGCTTCTCTATAATAATATAATTTAAATATTACATTAAACGTGGCTTTAACGATTTTATTTAATATTTATTTACTTAATATACTTAATATAGAGAGAAGTATAGTTGTACTCGATCAGGCAATACGCATAATTCAATGTAATTGTTTACGTAAAATCACAAGAGTGTAGAGTCAAAAGATGGTTGTAAAGAAAGTTTGTCTACTATTATTATCTAAGAAAAAGAAGAAATAATATCAATTATAATTGGAAGTACAAAGGAGCTTCGTACAAAGTCATGGCCTCTGTCGTGACATTAGTGAACATGCACCACTTACACGTGTAGGGGAGTGAATATCTTTACACCGTGAAAATAATGAAACGGCGGAAGGTTGATTTACGGGCGAAAGCTGCGCCAAAAATTCATCCGGACAATAGTGGGTAACGATAACTGCGTTAGAAACACACATGCGTTCATTGCGCATGCGTAGCCTTAGTGCCTGCGAGGGTATTAATAAGGGGCGCAAGCAATGATTCACGGTTGATTTATTCGAATCGACCATTCCAACAGGTTCTAATCCTGTGAACCATAAGCGACAGGTTCTGCCTTGCTTATCCAATATTTCAAGCGTCGAGATATTCCATGCCTGCATTCAACTCCTGCACACAGGACCTTAATGTAACAGACGCGTCTCTCTCCTCTTTCTTTATCGCGCGTTTGTAAACGATGGGGGGTGGGGGGGGGGCGCGCGTTCCGTTGCTGGCTTTTTAATTTTTAATTTAAATAATAAAAATTTGCCCCATTAACGGATCGTTCTTTATCGGTTTTTTTGTTTTTGTTTTTTTGTTTGTTTGTTTTTGTTTGTTTGTTTTTGTTTGTTTGTTTGTTTTTTTTTTGTTTTTTAATTTCTCCGAAGAGACCTCGCAAATAGTGTACGCAAATAAGGTCGTCATGAGTACGTTTTCTGACTCATTCTCAATGGAACGAGGCATGTGTATTAACGGCGTTACGAATGTTTATCTCCGCGGTGCAGGACAATGCTACGCCTCCTGTAGCGATCAGTTTCTGATGACGATTGGCAGACGCCAGCAAGCTCTGATCATTGGTAACTATTATCGTAGTTACCTGCTGCAGTTAGTGGTTGTTAGTGGCACGTCTTCATCGTAATATCCTGGTTTTCTAATTCCCAGTACGTCAACTCGATAGCCTAAGCACTTGCGCAATATCCGTAGTACGTGGAGTATCCTTAGAAGGGCTGAAAGGCGTTCTTTGGCCGATTGTTATATCATCATGAGAGGACGGTGGTGTAAGCCGAAGGATCGTGACTTGTCAACGAGGTTTCTCGTGGCAGCCCGTTGAACTATCAGGTGATTCTCGATATGAATATTCTCGCGAAGAAGTTCGAGTTCATGACCTTCGGTCTTCGATTTTAGAACGGAGAGAGCAAAACAACTTAGAGGGGGTTATCGTGTAGGAGCGAGAGATTAACCACGTGATTAACTACAATATTAAGCTATTGAGTTTGATACTGGTTATTGGGCAATATTGGCGAGAAAAATTCGTCGATTATCCGAGCTTGAATACCTCGATATAAAAATTGTTGATCCTTCGACGAAAATCAGTGCCACCCTCGATGAACCGTCCGAGGCGAAGAAAGGAGATTAGCTTTTAATCGCATTGCAGTGTCAAAGCAGAACTTCGATTTGGATGTTCGTTGTCGTATTTGGAAATTTCAGTATGTAGAGGACGTAGAAGATTACAGCTACCGAGACAGTAAGATGACTTTTTCCAAGTATCTTTAGTAATAGCGAAGAACTCGTCGATACGGGAGCGAATGAAATATGCGATTCCCCAATCGTCGGTCACCTTGGGATAGCTGAAACTAGACTAGTTACGGATTGCCATTGGCTAAATTTGTATCGGAAATCGGATAATTGCATGCGCAGTTGCTAACTACGTCGAGGATTCGACAATTTGCACAGTGACAATCTCCCGTAGGAATCATTCCCGCTACCAAAGTTAAGAGACCAAGGGATACGATCTTACTGCACTCGTGGGATCTAAATTCGCTTTTGAAAAGCACTGACTCCTCTAGGAGGTGAGACTGTCGCACAGTTAATAAAGACGGTCCCACGTAAGGTATCTCTTATTTTATTTTAACTTTCATTCTTTTCACTTTCAAAAGCATGAAAATTGTTTTCAATTATAAATACGTGCTAATAATTTGATGATTATTATAAAATATAATCAAGTAGAATAATTTCGTGGATGGTGCAAAACGATGGTGCACCAAGAATGATAATTTGTGTTTGCAACCGTTCGAAACTTTACAGCCACAAAGTTATTAAAAAAAAAAAAAAAAAAAAAAAAAAAAAAAAAAAAAAAAAAAAAAAAAAAAAAAAAAAAAAGTATTGAAAATGTGACATATTTTATCATGTCTTACATCTTTATGCTTCATTAAATTATGGTGGTAAATAAACTTTGGGTTTTAAGTTTAATTGCAAAGTGAAAGATCGTCTAAGAACCTCTAATCATAAGATACGAACGGCGTATAAATTTCCTTTCTAGGCTCTGTCGCGAATAATGACCAATTATAATAAAGTTACGTGATATTTGCGCGAACTTTGATATTCCGCGTACATACTAGAAAGCAATGGCTGAACTCTGTGGTATTGTAGAACATCAAAGAAATACTTCCTTACCAAAATCTGGACAGCCTAACATCGGCAAAACATTTAATTATTAGTATAATCATTAGTCGCTTCGTCAGTATCAAGTTTACCTGATACATTTCGTGTAAAATGTGTTCTTTAAAGACAACTTCTAATTACGCGCTTAATAATCTCGCGCGGTGGATATCGTTGGAAGTTTGAAAGAGGTGTAAGATTTTGGGGAAAGTGTTGCGGCAAATGCTGCTGCGCGTCTCACGATGACTTCAACGAATGAATTTAGAAAAGGCTCGATCATTACTCACCCTCTTGTATAACGGGCTTTGAAGGAAGAACAATTTAACTTGGTAATTCAATGTACTTGGCTTGATGCGCCTACAGCAGGCTATTTGTGCTCGGCTATTTCGCGGTGAAAAGCTTAATTTTAATCATGCAGAACCACACTAAAGCGGCGGCTATGAAAAAGTTTCGAAACAGAAAGATGAGAAAGTCCTGTCGCGAGTGGCGCGATCGCGAGCGATTGCTCGACGAGTCCAAGGGGTGCATTCTGTCCCTCCTGTTCTGCCATTCGCTTGGATATATTTTTTTTTTCCGACCATAAAGAGCGTCGGCTCTCGTAGCGAGAGCCGACGCCCACGCAATGGCAAGAGTAGAGATTCCGCTCTCGCAAGGTGCTGCCGACAACTGCGCTAAAAAATAAAAAGAGAGGAAAGGAATAACAAAGGGAAAGGGAGAAAAGAAGCGCACGTGCATAAAGAGTCTGCTGCTGTTGCTGTTGCTGTTGCTGCTGCTGCTGCTGCTGCTGCTGCTGCTGCTGCGGTCTCGGCCGTAAAACTATGATTTACCGCTTGTCACTGATGTCTACCATCTTTCGTTCGTTCCTTCGTTCGTCCGTCTGTCTTTTCCAAGGATTACAAGCATCCTCTTGAATCTTCATTCTACTTCCCATATTCCTTGTGCTGCTTTTTTTCTTCTTCTTCTTCTTCTTCTTCTTCTTCTGTTATTCTCTTTTTTGCGCTTCTTGTTTTCGAGCCGAACGAAAATTGAGTTTTTGTTGGCTCGATTTGCCCCTCTCTCGACTCATTTTATTTGTTGCATCGAATGACTTCGGTATGAGGAAATAATAATAAGAAAGTTGAAAAAGAGATGCGCTTTTGTTGTGGGCGATCCTGCGTTTTAGTACGGTACTTTTATTGTATTTGCCGAGGATTAAAAGGATGGGCGTAGTGAAAAGCTTTATTCTACCCGTAATTAATACGAGAGAAGTTTCTTTGCAGGACGGGCTTTACTCGAACTTTTAGATTAGCTTATGTTTCATTTTGAGTCTTGTAAGGCACTTTATGAATTCCTCGAATTAAAATAGTGACCGAGCTGCTGCATAGCACTGCTGCATTGCGAGTCCGAAGTTGAAGCTTCTTTCAACTTTGGCTGGAAAGCCCCAACGCTACTTAAGAGTTACTTATTGCGCGAGTGCAATAATAACGAAATTCATTTGCTATTATTTCACTTACACTCGTCACATAAATTAACGGCTAATTTATGAGCAGGTTACGTTAGCTGGAATGTAATTGCGAAGCGCGCCCCCTTTGATAAACATTTCAATTCGATGCTCCGGAAAAGTAGTTATGAAAATTCGAATAAATGCAATTTTCACTGACACAACATTGGAATCGTTAAATACATTATTGACAGTACTTAAATGCAGCACGCCATCAACTTTTAATCTGGACAATAAAGTGGCGATAGTAATCTTCGCTCAAATTGACTAATTTTCACGCTCTAATCAGCCTTCGGACGAAGAGAGAAAGTGGAAATTGCTCGACGAGACATAATGGAATCGCGTTCGCACTTGAATCGTATCGCCGTCGTGTTCGCCCTCGAACGAGGTCGATAACTATAGTTGGGTATACAGAAACGTGCACCTCGTGCGGTCAGTGGGTTATTCAGGGATTCTTCAAGTTTCTGGCTCACGAGCTTATCACCTTTCAAAGATCTCTGGATGATACAATCATCGGAATATTACAGCTAACGCCATTCGTGAAAACTGCATCTGTAGTTTCATTACCCCCTCCCCCAGCTATGTTCACAATTTAATCGCTTCATCCAAACATTTTTGACAACGATCTCGAGCGCTTGCGCATATTTAAACCGATGACTAAGTTATGCGTTGAAAAAACGTTCTACGACGTCGCAGTTTGTTAATGGGACTTGGACTCCAGCCTTCGATTTTTACTTTTACGCGTTAATCGTCACCGAACCACGTAAACTTTCTTACGAATCCATTTTCTTATTTCTAATATAAAGATATAAAATCTCGTGCACTAAATTTCATAGAGTGGTATTACCAGTTTATAACTTGGCCACGTCCTTTGGAATAGAAACCCATTTGGCTTTTCTCGCAAGTTGCACTCGAGGAGCGTAGGCAGCCCATCTGGATAATTTTTTATCCATTATTCTTAAAAACTTGGACACGTGTAGCACTTGGTGCATACGCGCGACACTTTTTGGCATGTGCCTGGTTTTAAATAAAAATCGCGTCTGCCTCCAAATAATCGTTGAAACTTACGCTTGAATGCTTGGCGGTGCAACCGGTTCTCTACCTTATGCAAAAATATCGTAACAAAAGGACCATTCAAGAGATTACATAACTAAAGTTAATACACCTCTAAATATCTTCCGTTTCGAATATTTTTGCCCGCTGCTGGAGTACCATAAATACATAAAACAATAAATTATCGGATTAAAGTGTGCACGTGCTATCACGCGAGGAGAATTCAAATCATCCGAGACACCATTTGAATCCCATTTGAATCCCATTTGAATCCCATTTGAATCCCATTTGAATCTCAGCCCATCTCGTACATCCTCCACTAAAACTCCCAATGTATTCGTTAATTTTCTTTCTTCGAGCGTCCGCTTCGTAAATACTTGTCGTGTTTATTCCCAGTCGACACTCGCGAGTGGGGAGTCCCGATTATTATCGCGTTTATGCACCCGAAACGCAATTAAAAAACGCTAAGAAATCAGGCAGTCCTCGCCTCCTCGGCAAAACGGCCAATGGAATTGGAACCCAGGCTAAGGACAAGACGGACAATACGAAGAACAATAATAATTAAGTGTTCTCTCATTTCGGGCTCATCAGAAAATTAGGATCATCGATCGCGACTCTCGGTGCCAAGCAATGGATTCGATCGATCTTCTCCGGCTCGTGTGTAATCATTGGCCTCCTTCCGTCTCTGCACTAACCTTAGCCTCGTCCATTAATCAACCTAATGGGGCCTCCGAGGTTATCTCTATCTCCATCTCTCTTATTTCTCGCGAGCAGCAAAGCGAGCAATGCGCGCCGCTGCAATTCGCGAAATGCAGCAGCGGCGGCGGCGGCGTCGGCGCGGCGGGGAGGGGGAGGGTGAGGGTGTGTGGGGGGTGGCGCAGAGGGACGGGGGGGGGGTATTCGCTGGGCCACAATATCGCATTGACTAGGTCGTTGCTTGCGGTGATGAAGGAAGCGCCACCAGCAGTCAGCGACGCACTTTTACGCGCTGGTGTCAAGGATAGGCAATTAGCGAGCGCATGCGCGCGTACAGTCCTCGAATGGTCGTTTCATTAATAATATCCACGTATTTCGGTTAATTTATCCGTTGTCGTTGTTAGCCTCTCGCAATCGGACAAAATCGAAGGGAGTTGTTTAGCTTTTTAGATTTAGTTTCAGGATTACGACGATGGAAACATACGCCGCAATGCCGATTAAAATTTGGCCCACGCAAATCGAGTTTCATGTTTTATTCGCATAAAGTATGTTATACAATTTTTGGAGCTGTAATCACGTGTATTACACGCATCGCATATTATACTTATACACGGTGTTATATTTTTGAATTCATAATGAAAGAAGAAAAGCGCTCTAAGCACAATAAGCACGTACGCAAAGCACCACGGATATTATTTTCCTCACAATTACGACGCAATTTTCGTTTATCAATTGGCTTTATTTACAATTATCAACAAATGGACCATCGGTAAATCGGTAAATGCTTAAGGAATAGCGAAGTAAAGTTAATATTAAATTTATATTCACTTTGAACAAGTGAAAAATTTTATAATACTTCCGTTATAAAATACGTACGATATGTTAATTATGTCACCTATGATAAATTTTTTATTTCGCGTTGCATCTGAAATTTGATTTAAAAAGCACATGTTTTTAATTAGTCAAAGTGAAATTTTCGTTTATCATCGATGCTTGACCTGTTCGATTTAGTTTCTCGTTTTTTCTCGTCGACACAGCGTCCCATTATCGTAATGCTTTCAGTCCGATATTGCTAAAAAAAAGTACGCTACCTGTTCAAGCTTTCTTTTTATAAGCTTAATTAGCTGTATTGAAATCCTCCGCGATTGCTACCGAGCGCAACTCATTTAAATTGTAATTAAAATAATAGACTTTTTAATTAGAAAATTAACTAACAATGAAAAACTAAATAATTTTCTTCTAATTTATTGTAACGCGAATTATTCTAAATATTAAGATTGTACTTCGGATGTTCTAACATCTCTGTCGCCTAAATACTCTATGTGATTTTATAATTGATCAAATTCCAATGAATCATACTTAGCCTGAATTATATTCTAGATTTGGGTGATTGGTAAATTTTATATCTTACGATGATTATTTTACGTACGCCTGAGAAATGTACGACCACGAATACGAAATTCGTGGTCGTACACCCAATCATTTTAATTTCACTTTAATTTCACTCTGCATGATCCAGTTTTCCAAATAAATTGTAGTTTTTGGAAACGTTACACGTGATACTGCTCGTACTTGATTAAATTTTATCACGTTATTTAATTCGTACGAGTTCAACCTCTGAGTCTTTTGCCTTTTTTACATCGTACAGATTTAACAATATATACGAATAATAAATACACGGTAAAGAAGAAGTCCAATACCTAGAGTTCAAATGTCAAAAGTATCTGCGTCATATAACTCTTATTTACATTTTAGAAAGAATTTTTTATTCGATCACTTACCGTAATATTAATTGATCAAATTGTAGGTAAAGAATGAAAGATACAAAGTAGTACTGTCTCGGTACGCCAACGAGTCGAGTAAAATATAAAATGGTTATTGATTTGTACTCTCTCTTGGAAAGGTCAAAAGAAATAAAATTGAAACGTAAAAGTTAATATATCTTTAATGAAGTATACGTTATATTTATTATAGAAGTTGGATAAATCATGGCGCATTTTCACTTAGCGTAATGTACTCGTGATTTTTCTTTTTATAATTTCACTCGCGCCAATTGCACACGCGAATTTCTCGATCGCAAGATTTTAGTTTACGTCTTTTCTCCTTTTTCTTTCGGCTTGTATTTATTACCGAATTATTTACTTCGAGGAATTAAATGCGAATGAGAAGAAAAGCGTAGGGACTGATATTAGGAAGAATTGTGATTTTTTAAATACAAAATTACGCACCACTGAAAATTACAACAATTGCTACAATCGTTGTTATTATCGTGGAAAGATACTTTACAATCAGATTACTCGGGTTTAGCCAATAACGACTACGTATCCATAAAACACTTTCATTTGTTTCGCGAGGCAAATGACGCGATTGTCAAATGCGTGGATTTGGACGTTTTGTAAAAGGCTGAAAGGATCGAGAGTAGTACTTGACTTCTAAATCACAAGATGGCAGTGTTAGTCGATAAAAATGCAAACGAATGATGCACGCTATAGCTGAGCCTTAAACAAATAAATATGAAAAGAGTCGCAGTCGAGAAAGTGCACCACCCACCCATACCTTCAGTACCAAACTGCCAATGACGCAACGCACGTTTTAATGCGTGTGACGTGCACCAAGACGACGAGGATCATCGTCTTCTCGCGCGGCAACGATGAACTCGATAGCTCGTTATTATACGAGTCCGAGGGACTTTCCTCGCTTCACTTTCCAGTGAAAGTGCAACATCGAGGAGCGTGAGTTATTGTTGGCAATGGCTTGTAGGCTCGGGGCCGAGAAGACGGGGATAAGGCATTAAAAAGCCGTGTGATTGATTGATTCGTACTGTTTATTTATATTGTGGATCAGCTATTTGTATAGCGAGCTGCAAATGGAATTACAAGCTGCGAAGAAGTTTCAGGTCGAGAGAGATGAGTTTCAATAATAATGTAATGGGAATTTATTATTCCGGAGAGCTAATTTTATTTTCGAAAGCGTAGTCGAACGTCTTACGCGTTTTACTGGACTAATTACCGCGAGAAAAGAAAGAAACCAAATAAATAAATAAATAAATAAATAAATAAATAAATAAATAAATAAATAAATCTAGCTCGAGCCTGTAAACGGAGTTCAAGTTCACGATTAATATTATAATTATACCGTATTGTTTAATATTAATTACTTAAATACTACGACATCAAGTTCCGAGGATAAGATCTGCTTTTCAATATATTGAATTATTAACACGTTCTCGATATCTCGTAATTACATCTCGCTTATAGATACAATCGCGCGAATTTCATAATGTCATTAGACTTTTGTCGAACGGTGATAAATGAAATCATTACTTTTTAGTACCCAGCGGAAATTGCCTCCTCGTTCGTACAACAATGTGTAACTAAATTTCTTAAAATCCTAAATTTCTTAAAAATGACTGCTACGTGTAAAAATGATAGACGCCTGAATTAGTACTCCTCAATAAAAGAGGAGCGCAGCACCTGTTCGATGAAAATCATGTCGTCGGATATGGAAAAGAGGAAGAGCGAATAAAATCCCCCGGTAATTTCTCAATAATTGCAATATTAATTCAGCACAGGGGCGAGGGGGAGGGGGTGTGGAAGGTAAAAAAAACTACCCTCGCAAAAATGAGGCGCCAGATCGTATCTCGCGCTTAATAATAAACCATCCTTCCCGAGACGAATCCTCGCGCATCGAGTGGCGAATCCTCGCTGCTCGTAAATCCAAAATCCTTGCCAGAGGCGAGGCGCGATGGAGGGCTGGAGAAGGAATGGTTGGTGGTAGTGGTTGGTCCGTGGTTTTTCGGTCGACCTCCTCAACCTCTTCCTCTACTCGCCCCGTGATATTTCGCTTGTTAGGTGGTTCATTCGGGAACCCTTTTTTGGCTCGGCTTTTTATCTCTTCGTCTTATCTCGAATGTTCTTTTGCTGGCTTTTTCAAAGATATTCTGCACTCGTGAGAGGTAATTTTGTTGTTTTCGAGGACATTAGGCTTGATAAGCATTCCCTTTATTGTCCTAATATTTTAATCAATATTTTCGATCGCAGCACTATTACTGTCAACGGCTGATTTGTAATACGAGAAAAGCAAACTGTTTCCCAAAGATTTTTATACGAAATTACGAAAGCGCATACTTGAAAGAAAAAGTACGAACATTACATTCAGTGGTGATATAGTAAAAGAAGAATGCTTTCAACATTTCACGTCATTTATTATTACGTTTTACTTCTCTGTATTCGGACGTTGACCTCGGGAATACTGAAATTCATTAAAATTCTTACCTTCGATGTGCATATAATGTGCAACGTGTACAACGTTGCGCTATATTTTCGACTACATTTTCACGAATTAATTATTCAAAAAATAAAAAGATTTTCTTATTTTACCAACAATATCATCGTTGGAAAGTTAGTTGCAAGTTGTAGAAAAGAAAATTGCGAAGGACCGCGTTTTAATTGTTATTTATTTCAACTACTGTGATCCTTTTAGAAATTATTTTTCTAAACAATAATTAAGGGCCATTCCGTTATGCAATGTATTTTTAGCGAATTATTTTTGGCGCTAGCTTCGTTTGTCTAAACGATTGCTGTCTCATACTTTACATTCAGTTCGATTTGTTTGACTTTTTAAAATGTTAGTTTACAGTTCCACGCGTACATCGTAAGTCAACAAATAGATTTTTAAAATTATAGACTAACAATTATGTCTTGGTAGAAAAAATTAAATGCTGTCTATTTTCTTCGACTGTTTGATATTTCAATAATTCAGAATTAAAAATAATGTTTCAAATATAAAAATCGTACTTTTTCTTCGCGATGGCGGTATATATTAAAATTGATGTTGCCGTTTTCCTCTATTTTTCTTTTTTCAATCATTACAAAAGTTAGCTTTATTAGCTATAGAAGGCAGCAACAAAACTTTTTCATTGGTTTAAACCAAAATGCTCTTTCACTTTAAGAGATGCCGGAGTATTTTTGCTTTTCTAAGGGCGTTTTTTCAGTACCGCGCCTGATGTTAAGTATTATTTGTAGACGAACGTTAAAGTGCACTCTTCATATTTATAAGCGATACTCCACAACGAAAATATATCAAATGGTAATTATTAAGGTAATGTTCGCGTAAAAAAAAATTTACAACATCAAATCTAATAAAGGCTTTAAATTGCTCGTAAGTGTTATTTACCGTATTTTATTGCACTTCGTCAGACTGCTTATGCGAATAAAGTTAATAAATTGTATTAGAATCCGCCCTCAACCCCCCCCCCCCACCCCACCCCACCCCACCCACCCACCTGTATTATATCGCTACACCCGGACGAAGCCTCGAATCCTCGCAAGTATAATCTGATCAATTTGAAAAAGAGATAAGGGTATAAGATTATTTATGTATTTAGTAAAGTATCATTTAGTTTTTATTGAAAAAGATCTCGGTAGAAGTCATTGCTCCGACTGACATTCGTGCAACAACAGCCTCGATGTATAATTATAACTATAATTATAACGAAAAAAAGTAGCGTCTCCTCTTCAACATTATTGGGCTTCGCGGAGAACCTCTTCAAGAGGGGCGGGGCGGGGCGGGGGGGGGGGAAACACCTGTACGTAAGAGGACTGCGGTGCAGGCAAAAAGAAAAAGGGAACAAACAGTCGCACTGCAACGAAAATGAACGAAAGCGAGTCTTACGCGAGTACCGAGCGGCTCTTTTGACTGCGCATGCGAGAGTCTCTTTTATTTTATTTTCCGATGAACGAGCTGATCCGAAATTACTTGTTCTGCCACCTCGTATCTCGGACTGGCGCCATCATCATCATCGTCGTCGTGGTCGTCGTCGTCGTCGTCGTGGTCGTGGTCGTGGTCGTGGTCGTGGTCGTGGTCGTGGTCGTTGTTCTCGGGGTTTTTGGCCTCGCGCGCCTACATTTACATACCCGCATGCATACCTTCGAGAGTGGAAGATTTTTTCTTCATGTGCGGCCTTTGCGTCGAGTACTTTAAACGAGGATTTAAAGCGAGCTGTTGCGTAATGTTCGATGGGAAATGAAGGCATCCTTACCTTCCCTTCGTTTTACACACTGATTTTCCCCGCGTTTTCGCATCTTAATTGATGCTTTTCACTACATTAATTATTTTAACCACCTGCTAACAAAAAATTCCGGGGAGAGGGAGTATTAATATTATCGGTAAATTACTGTAATTTCTCAATTTCTCGTTTCTCGGTTTCAGGTAGAAGCGCTTAGCATATCCTTGGGCTCAATATAATTAATAGATTTTTATTTCTAGGGAAAATTCTATTGCTCCCAAAAATTCACGTAACGGCACTCTGTGAGAATAGTTTTATCGAGTTGCATATTTTTTATCGTTAAATGAAATAATGTACTCTTCGTTTGTAAAGCGCGTTGAAAGAAAAACAATAACGAGTCGCAGATTTTTTTCCAACTTGTAATCGGTAAATATACGTGTAATATTGGATGTCATCAGGGTTCACTTAAATTGTTAAAAATGAACGAGTCGAAATGAAATTGCATTTATTCTCGGAAAAATATGAATTCCTCGGGACGTAATAATGGGACGTAACGTTTGTTTGTTAATCTTAATAGACAAGCGAATGTAAATGCGATAGTAGTTTTATAGAGGGAAGAGGGCAAATTGTTATACCGGGCTGATATTTGTCATTCGAAGAAAAAGAAATTACCAGGATAAATCCATGCATAAATCAATTACGCAAATGCGGCATGGCGTGCATTTTGAGAGGCAAAGTACATGTTTGCCATCTGCCTTCGGTAGCTGTCAAAGTCGGCGTTTTGACCGCAGAGCGGCGGACATTGAGATGCATTATGATAATGTCTCCTCGATTTCCATGGTTTCAATGCTCGGGGCATTAGTAGTGGCAGCAAGGGGTGTCGCATCGGGAAAAAGTCGATAAGCCGTTGTAACGCGAATGAACGCAATAAATAGATGAAGATCGGCTGCTCTTGTGGAATTAACAAGCGACTGCGCTCACAAATGACATTCCTTTTAGGCACCGAGCGAGACAGAGAAAATCGGCGCGCGAATGTAAAATCTTTACGAGCCCTAAAAAACGTGCGCACCGCGAGAAATCATTTCCGCATCGGTATAGGAGCGATAAAACTAATTTACAGCCCTTATTTTAATGTCGAGTGCGAAATCGGAGACATCATATACGCACATGTGTATGACTATTTTCTTTTGTCGTATTTTTCCTTTAGTTCCAAAGCGTCGAAGATATAATGAGAGTGACGCAAATGACGCTGTTAAAATTACGAAAATTTATCCTTATATTCGCGTGACACCGGCTAGGAATGACGTTAACTTCGTCCCTCGCACCGCGTCTATACTACGGAAATGTAGCCGTGCCTTTCGTTACTTTCGTTTCTTCATTATCCTAGGAAAATAAAGTGGAATCGTCCTAGAAATACGTCGAGCAATTCTTTTGTACAATTCGTTTGGACATTTCGCGTTGATCGCGCGAGAGGAAAATTTAAGTTAAGTTAAGAAGGAGTAATTGCGGCCAATAAACGAGCTCAGCGGCGGCAATAGCTGCAACATGATTATATACTGTACAGTTCCTTCTAATTTTGCGAATAAAAATTTTCTTTATTCGGAATAGGGCTGTTGAAAGTGTTTTTTAAATGTTTTTCACTCTCATTTTCTGCAACTGGACACACTTTCGGAGTTTTTCTTTTCTTCTTCTTCTTCTTCTTCTTCTTCTTCTTCTTCTTCTTCTTTTCTTTTTTGTAATTATTATCAATCTCGAGGGTAACATCATTTCTGGATGTTGGTCGACAGCATTAAAGTGGTAAAAAGTGCGCGATTAGTCGTTCTGTGGAATTTTAAGAAATCAAAAAGGAGCATCACTTCTGCTGTTTTTCCAACGAAATTATTTCAGGTGGTTAGTGGTTTTACGGTATGTTTAACGTGTCCGTCTCTAATAATAAGTAAACTCGCATGTAACTATTTCTTTATTAAGAAACAGTTACCCTTCGTAATAATTGATGCAAAATGGTGATTTTTTTGCTGGAACGCGATGTGAAATCGCGATGCTATAACTTGGCTAAGTACTGCTCGTTCAACTTTAGAAATTACCAACCGTTAAGTATAAAAAGTACTGTCCTAACTCCGAATGCGTTTTATTTATTCCCTAGACTAATTTATCCAAAGCAATCGCTTGATTAAAAGTAGAGTAAAGTACAACGAGGGCGGAAATAAAATTATTCGAATTTAGATGATTAGGCAGTAATGAAATTTGAATTTGTTTGAAAGTTTAATCGTGTCTTTTCTCGTGCGATACGGTAGAAGGAGCATCGAAACGGTGCTTCTATTTTTTTATTTCGGTATTTGTTGAAATTCGTGACGTAATAGTTACTGCTATTATCAGATTGTATTGGAAATTTTTAATATGATACTTTTTAAAGCCTTACTTTATGATGTGCTCACATCCTCAGTCCGGAGATTAGTTGATGATTATTAGTTGCCCGTTAAGAAAGAAAAAATCTTTAATTGAATTCTTTTCTTTTTGATACCGCATATCTTTATATTCGGCCTATCTAAATCGCGTAATTATACTCGTGGCGTTGTAAGTATGTACTCAGGATTATGTCATTTCTTAGATTTCCCGTCCGTCTTATTCCATTTCGTTTGAAATATTTTTTTAGTACGCTATTTTCGTACACTCTGGATGTTTTTTTCTCGAGGTAAGAACATCCTATAATCTGAGCTTAGTTTGTCACGTGGCATAGACCTTTTTTCGACTTACGCTATGTTAAATTGTTCCCTGTTTACTGTAATACGAGCTTTGCATTTTGAATTATTATCATCATCTTTCATTGTTCGTAAAATTTGAACGAGACAGGAAAAAGGGACACCTGCATCGATTAAACGTAACCGTTACCAATCAATGTCGTTTTAAGAAGGAGGTATTAGGAGCGCGTAACAACGTATCCAACTGCTTCTTCAATTATCGAGTAAACCATTTGCTAATTGGAGGAGAATTCGCCACTCAGTGTACACAGGTTTTGCAGGCGTTTTTTAAGATCTTGTTTTTTTCCCCCTATTTTCCCTATTTTCCATCATTTTCATCCGAGTACGTACTTTTGCGTTTATTCGTCTCCCAACGGTATTCTGATTTCTGTCCTCAAATCGTTGCATTTCGTACTTAATTTCACTTTACTTTTATAAGAATGTTGGAGGCTCTCGTGGACACTATAAAATCCTCCTCGATACGCGGAAGGCCAGATTAGTGCTGATTAGTGCTCTAGAGCGGTTGGCGTTAATTCTACGCAATAAAACGATTTATATTTATCGACATCTTTCATTTATTGTGTATACGCTCTTGGCCTCGGAAGAGACGCGTTGTTACCTGTACGCGGCTTAAGATAATCCACCCTCATCGAGGTGGACAACAAACACCTCGGTATGATTTTAAAAAGGGCAGTTCCAGTCGAACCGTCCGTCCGGACGGAAAGTAGTTACTCCGGGCGAACATTTTTCTATCGCGGCAATTTTTTTAAATACATTTTAAAAATTGACAAAACGAACGGAATTTGAAAGCTTTTCCATCCTATCGCAGCCACGGGGGTGCCTTTCTTGCTGCGTACGTTACTCGTTCAACTAAGTGCAGCGCTCCTCGTTGTTGTTGTTGTTGTTGTTGCAGACGTGATGTCGCACTGAAAGGGAGAGCTGCTAGTGGGTCCGCTACAAAATGGAGGCGGGACCTAAGCAGGCGGTGGCGCAGATCCCGGGCGGCCAGCAGCAGCTCCCGGAGGACTCGCCTTCGGAGACCGGTCCCGTGGACGATGGCATAATTCTTGCCCGTGTCCACGTGCCCGAGCTCTGCGTCAGCAAGTGTCTGCAGTTCCCCAAGGATCAGCTCGTCTGGGATGTCAAGCAGCAGTGTCTCGCATCTCTACCGAAGGTGAGTTCTCTGACCGCGAGCGTTGGCTCATTGCCGTTTTCCTATCGTGAAGCACTGCAGAGCTGAATCCACGAAAGGGAATAATACTGGCACCTCAGGATATCACTAGCATCATCTTAACATTGCAACAGTCAGCATTTGCGTGCTTTCGAGTCATCGGAGTCACAATTTACAGCTGATTCGATGAAAGTGCACTCGTAAGCATAATCGTGAGAATACAGTACTGCAGCGGTTTTAATACCGAAGTTTAAAATTTCTTTAATATCAAATTTCGCAACTATTTACAGATTTATGCTTTATACTCAAAGAAAGCGATGATATCTCGTGCGCAACATTTTACTTAGATTCGAGTACATTGATTCTACTGATGTTCGCGTAACAGTAACCAATGTTAGATCATTCACGAGTAATACGAGTTTTTATTTTCCAATATAGATAAATTGTGTAATAAATTGATTTTCAAGTCTTTTTAATCGGCGGCGGGGGAGGGGGCGAGAGGGGGGGGGAATTAATTATCCGTTAGCAGTGAAAAGAGCGAGTTGTTTATGGCAAAGTGCAAATTAACCGAGCAGCTACTTGAGTTGTGTCGTTGTATTTGTCTTTTTTCAGATTTCAAGTAAATCACTAGAAATACATGATATTCTAGCTACTAGTGCGCTTTCAACGATCGCAATATTTAACTTAGAAGCACGATTAAAAGTGATAAATCTCACGGACAAATGCTGACACTAGCAGCGTGGATTATGTCGATCGGTACATTTGTCTTCCTTACCGACCTCAATCTCATTAAATCCTACGCTCTATTTTTTCTCACACGGCTCCGTTCTTATTTTACTCCCAATTCTTTTACATCCATCATTTTCGTTTATCTCAGTACGATGTGTGTGCCTGCTGATCTCCGACTACTACTTCTCCATCCATTCCGAACTATTCTTACTTCGGTTTTCCGGATTTGCCTTCGAGTGAATAGCTATCGCGAGTTCATTCGTTGTGTGGGCGCGATTTCTAAACTCGATTTCCTTGCTGTTCGCCCGGGTGACGTGGTGGCGATTACATTCTTGGAGGAGATGCTTTGACTCGTGGATGATAATTTTACGAGTCATCGTCCTCGTGACATACAAGGGGACTAGAAACGGGTGGTGATTTTACGTTGGCACCTGCTACTGGCTTTAAATCGAGCAGACATTCGTAAAAGCCGTAGATTTAATTCAATTAAACGAGCGTTAAAATTGAGTAAAATTAATAAAAATTAATAAGATGTTCTTAATTTTTGCATTAGGTTAATTGATTAATTGCGAAGGTGGATCAGAAACGGTCTCGAATCACCAAAAGTGTATTCTTGAGAAAAATAACGTACAATGTCTTTTTTTGTATCGGTATTATGTAAAATATAACGGAAATCGGACTTGAGACTTGTAAGTAGTCGAAACAGCGGAACGTTGAAAGGTGGAAAGAAAGGAAGAAACGTTTTACGTTTTTAATCTGGATAAATTGGTTTTATTTGATACGAGTTTGTAAAAAATTTTATTTTACGAACGTGAGGTTTTCGATACAGGTAATTACTTCAACTCCTTTATTCGTATTTTTTGCACACGGTATATTTTAAATATTTATAATATAATATGTATAAGCAACAATTTCCTGACTCGTCGTACTGATAATCTTAGACTCAAAGGTAAAGATTGGCAATAACGCGAGTGTCGATAGTAAGGTTTTGTCTCAAATATAAAAGATGGGATTTTATTATTATGATATTCTATTATTCGTCGAATAGCATCCACTTGACAAAAATAAAGTCATTATACAGTTTGTAATGGAGTTGCCCGAGTGAATCGATTTATTTAAACTAAATACATAATTTACGATAATTTTTCTAGATTTTTGAAAACTCGATAATTCGATAGTTCGACAACAATTGTTGCATTAAAATAATTTGTAAAGCACGTGATTATTATAGGAGTAGCTCGTATTAAATAATCCAACAGCAATGAGATCGTAGACGGGCAAACGAGAACAAGGCAAATTTCCTTGGCGATCGCGTGGAATGGAGTTACCTGTAACGAGTTCCCGTGCGAAGGGGTTAATCAGAGCCTGAAAGTGAGGAATGCGTTAGTTTTAATGCAGGAAATATGACCAGCAATCTTTGCTTAGGAGCGATGTAGTAGATCTCTTTTATTACATCGTAGATGTAACTTATCTTAGCCGACGATCGTGATTGAATTTTAAAGGCAATTTATGCTCTGACACAATGAACTAACTCTTGGCGTTTCGCGTTTTACGAGAAAACGAATGGAACAAATTTGTATTTAGCGTCTTTAATTGAAATAATTCTTTACTTTTACTAAGACGGCAATTACCGAATAAAAGTTTTAGTAGATCGAATGCAAATAAATCGAACATTCATTTTTAAGGCCAATATTGTAGCTCACTCGCGCCTATACTAATGCAAAAAAAAAAAAAAACAACGCAAGCGTTGCGAACGTAGTCGACGGTGTTAACCTATACTTTGACACAATAGCGCGAGTGAAATTTTGAGCATCGAAAAAATCCTGACAATGTGAGTAGTGGTACCTCAAAGTCCGCATTAGTACACGATTAACACGTTCGTAAGTTAGACTAGCATTATGGGCAGTTAAACGAAATTAAAAGAAATCCCGATGGATCGTTGGAAAAAGAGAAAAAGGAAAGTTTTTCCGTTTAGCACAAGAAGGTATATGGAAAAATTATCGAGTTCAAATTGCACTCGGCGAACTAAGAAAGGACGGCACAGGGCGACGCGCTCGTTAAAATCTTCACCAAGGCTCGGGTCGTCGCTTATACGAAATGTGCGGCGAGGGTTAAAAGGCACGACGGATATATCGCCATTATCGTAGATCAAAAGGGGAATCGTGTACGATCTCGCGCGTAATCGGACGCCGCCGCAACGCGCGATTCTTTCGCTCGGACTGAATTATACAGCGTCACGACGCCGGTGATAAACCTTTCGCGCTCGTTCCTCTCTTTTCTCTCTTCCTTTTTCCGTGTGTAAGTCGCGTGTGTGGCTGTCGCGTATCCTCTCTCTCTCTCTCTCTCTCTCTCTCTCTCTCTCTCTCTCTGTCTCTCTCGTTACGCGCACAGGGTTGCGACCTTGACTGAGTCGACGCTCGCAGGCTTTCAGAATGTAATTTCATGTAGATTTTTTAAGTATTCAAAGATATTCCACAGATATTATGTATATTTATCAAATATGAAAGGCTTTTTCAAAGTTCCGAATACGAAAATAAATAAACTACCACCTTGTGATATATTTTATAAACGAATCGCATATCCAGTGGAATCAACTCTTATGACACGAAAAAGTGTATTTTTATTGTGCAATTAAGCATAAAGTCAACTGATTTAAATTCAGCCGAGTTGAAGAATATCTTTTAAGCGATGAAACAGTTTATGGTGCGTTCGATGATGTTTCAAGTGTTTCATGCTGGAAAAATATTCTGATTTCCATGATGAACGTCATGGCTACTTAATAGTACAGTTTTAAAAGAGGCACAATACATATTATAGAGAGATTAATGTGTACCGCGATTCGTCGATAATCAAATTACAACATTTCGTACCTGAGCACTTTTTGGTATTGTAATGGCTTTTTTTCAGGTCCGTTAGTTTAGTTAACCTATGTATAATATTGAATACTTTTTTTCGGCTTCCAAATGAATATGCTTTAAATACAAGTTGAATTCTATTTTCCTCCGTGGCGAATCTGAAGGAAACTTGATTTTTTGCTAAAAATTAATTTGACGTACTCGAAGTGATTTTTTTGTATTAGGAAAGGCAATTACTTTTTCAAAAATCATTATTTAACACCGAGCTTACGTAAGAGGAACGTTTTTTCACTCAATCGTATTTACGAGTGTTGTTCGGCACAATTACAATTACGAGAAGTTAACGAATTTTACGCGAGTTCGGTGACCGTGCTTCCGAAGAATATTTTAATAATTCCCGTAAGATCACGCGTCGTAATTACAAACGTAGTAATTACAAAGTTACGTTATGATTAAAAGAGCGTAAATTGATATAGTAATGTATAGGTTTATACGAGAAGAACATTAAGTAGTCAATGTGCAGCTTACTGCTTAAATACACGAGGCGCGCTCTTTGTCATCAATGTTATAAAAAATTATTTTTCTTCTGTTGACTTTTCTGTAATCACGCAACAAGATTTTCACGCGTGTCGTCTCTTTTTTTTTGTCCAACATGCTTGCCTTCCATGGAACACAGGAGGTACAGCACATACAAGAAAGCAAATTACACGCTTAATGTTTAAAATTATAGCATCTCTCAATAAAAGGGCGATTTATTTGCTTCAAGAGAATATTATCACGATTAATCTTAGCTTTGGCAATCAATTGAAGATTCAAATGAAAACGTTACATCGAGTTATCTTGCTTCCATACGATACGCAAGCGTGCATTTCACTTTTCACTTTTCACTTTTCACTACGGTAGAATGACATATATTAATCGATGTCTTACATTCGGAATAATTCACTTGAAGGAAGTAAAAAGTCTCAACCCCACGTAGAAAGCATCAAAAGCACTGAAAATGTTTTCTTAAATTTCCCGCAATTTTCCATCCGTTTGCACGTCCTATTACAATAACACGGTGATTCTCGATGAGAAATAGATCTCTTCGGTGTAAGTCGGTAATTTTCTAGATATTATTATAAAGCATTGAGTTGTTGTAAAAATAACATCTGAAATATAATGTAATCTTAATCTTTACATACGCTGCGCTTAGCAATTCAAAATTTAAATATTTTTAATAATGTATTTGTCGAGATGTATATACCGAAGAAATCAGTCACGAACGTCATAATTGCGTAAAAGTCTAGCCTTCACCTGCACCATTTTTATTTCATGCGTAGGTGGGTAAGTTCTGTGATAATTTGGTACCTCTAACGGATATTGGCAGACCAATGCCAATTGTGATGACCATCTGCGTTGAAAAAATTTCACGCAGTAATGCACGAGATATCGGTTGAACGAGCGACGGCCTTTTTATGCCATACTTATAAGAGTCTAACGGAGGTAAAAGTAAGCAAAGTATTGAAAGCTGTCGAGGCAACGGGCGAATTAACAACGAAGAAAAGCGAACCTGAAGCACGATTTACGTGCTTCGATTATAATTTTATCAAAAACTTATTAGTCTGTGAAAGGGCAGCAAGTCCATTCGCATTTCTAGAACGGTATATCGAAGTCAAAAGCAAGCAGTGGCTAACAAAAGCGAACACGACGATGAAAACAACAGCCTTTTAGCAGTCAATGCAAACAATAAAAAACAGTAAAAAGCAAAGCCCTACCACAGGTACACAAATAAATCCTCGGAATTCATTTTAATCAGACTCGACGATCTGCGCACGCGCGCACTCACTCGCATTCCGCGTTTCAGATCATATTGATCTGCCATTGATAATCCGCCCCCCGGTCCGTTAATTATCCCGCGGGCAAGGGACGTCAATTAGCCATTAAAAGAGCGGCGATAAAGCTCGTCGGGTCTATGTGCAAGAGCTTATCGAGGTCGGAAGGCCGTTTCTCGGCGCGTCAGCGGTAAATGAAGACGCGAGTAAACGTGCTTTTGTCTCTTTAATGTGCCACGAAGGTCGTCCTGTCGTCCTGTCGTCCTGCTATCCTGTTATCCTTCTGAAACCGAAAGAAGAAACACAGGGGCTTAGAATTTATTGATTCCTTAAGGGGGAGTGTTTAACGTTTAATTCCCAAAGCTCTCGACCAATATTTCATAGACGATTTGAATCCTCCTTTTGTCGATAAAATGCAATGCAAAGAATGCGAGTTACCTCGTAGGTATTCGATTATAACGTTATTAGAGAAAACAAGTATAAAAATTCTCAATTGGATTAATATTTTTTGGAGGAAATTTTAACGCCATTCACCAAGAATTCATTTGTCTTAATTTTGCTAAGCCTTGTTGAACGTTACAAGTTGTACAAATTTAATTTCCAAGAACATTGAAAAGCAAACTATAAATTTTGTTACAATTCAATGACTCGGCATATACGTAATATATTATACAGTTGCACACGCGTTGAAACGTAAATCACAATAAACAAGAATATTTCAATGAAAACGATCGCCGTAATTGAATCGACGATACAAGAAAAACTATATAATAACTTGGGTTGTTAACGCACACCACTTTCAGAGATATAGAAAGCAGAGAAACAGATATCGGTAGAAAGAGATAAAGTTAGGAACGAACCTCGTAAAATGAAAATTTTTATATCGCCCGTGAAAAAGCACATTATGAAAGAGCCGTGTGTGTTGTCTTGCAATGCAGCTTTCACCAATGGCTGTTGTTTTTTTGCCTCGGGCACACGGATATATCTTCTTTTGTCGAATCGGTAGTCAAAAATAGTTGGGGAAGAAGAAAAAGAAAAGAGGAAGAAAAAGAAAAAGAAGAAGAAGAAGAAGAAGAAAAAAAGAAAGAAAAAAACAAACAAAGTAAGAATAAAAATGGTTACCCGAGTTTCTTGAACCGTGATCTATTATAATGCGCGAACAAACGTAAGCGCATTTATTCACTGATTTAAACAGCATAGCGGCGAGTAAAGTAAGAGTAAACGAGATAAGAGGCCTTTACCCAAAACGTAAAAAGTGGGGAAATATAAATAATATTCAAATCCTAGCGATATTATTATATTATTCCTTTACGCGCTATCGATGTTGAAACCTTTACCTAGAATATACGAGTGAAAATCAAGCCTTTTTAAAGTGAAAGATTTTTATTCTCGTTAGCGTGTGAAATTTATAATAAACTTTTATTATAAAAAAATTATTCAAAGATACTTCGAAGGCTATAAATTAATGCGCGTACTCTCTTTTATCGATAAAATTTTATGGACTAGCATCGAGCTTTCAGAGCACATTCAACGTTGCATAATAAAAAGAAATAAACGAAGTTTCGAATATTAAACCTCGTGTTTTGTTTTTCAATAATAGTTAAACACATATTTGTATACCATGGATTTTCCGTAAAAATCTACGCTCAACGAACACGATGCTGCGTACGTTTTTAAACGCGCGTTATAAAGATTGTTCACGAGTAAACGTCGCCCAAGTGAAATATTCTTTTAGTTTTACGAATATTGGCATTGAATCTTGACTTTGTTCGAACAAACGGAATTGGCGACATTATTGTAAATCATGAAAACTCGTCAAATAGATTATTGTCGGATTGAAAAAATTGTCGCACACAGGCCCGTAGGATACGAAGAATTTTATTTTTCAACGACGACGCGATCGCAATGCATTTCATATTTTTCCCGCGTGTCCGTGTTTCTACGAAGGGTTTGGCGAATATAAATCCATCCGCTTTAAGTTCTAAAAATATGACCCGACCGAACGCTTATTTTAGAGATGGGAAAGTCTAAAGAAACAAGTAACGGACCCAAGTAGTGTCGCGTGTTTGTAATGCTATATTGTAACGAGGCGTTACGCTGTATTCCGTATCGCGCTCGATTAAACTCACAGAATTCTGTCGATTTCCAATTCTATTTATTTAGACCAAAAAAGACGTTGGATTTTGTATTTTTGTGGAGTTCGCTTTCGCGTGGTCTTACCCCTTGTAACTAATTCAACAGTCGTTACGGAGAGTTTTATTGGATAGTGTCCGACTTTATCCAATCCGTTAAATTTGCCCTCGATTTGGGAAACTTAGCTTTAGGGAAAAGAGCAGTGCGATGTACTCGGGCGGAATTAATATCTTAGTTCTAATTAGTATCTTCTTAAAAATACTTTGTAAAATAAATAACGTTATAAAACTCGTTATTATTCATCGCTCGTTTAACGCGCTAAAACGAATTAAATACGTTAAAAATATACGACTAGGTTTGCGTTGGACTTTTCATTCTCGTCACGGTTTACGTGTTTTAACCAGTATTGTAAATAATAATAATAATAATAATAATAATAATAATAATAATAATAATAATAATAATAATAATAATAATAATAATAATAATAATAATAATAATAATAATAATTAGATCGTAAAGTGTTTAAATCAGAGCCAGTCACATCTGTTGCGTCACAATTTTGTGTATTTTATATAATAACTTTAACTATAAAAGAATCAACGTAAAAAATAGATAGCGGGGATATAAATGTACGTATAAGGCGATAAAACCCAAGTATTTTACGAAAAATTCTCACTCTGTGTTTTTCTTCGAAACATCTTCATATAATTAATAAGAAATAAATTCTTGTTTATTTTCGATGATCAACGTTATTATTATCGTTATTATTTGCAAATCGTTCGCTGGTCTCGTTGGTTACGTTAGTTACGTTAGTTACGTTAGTTTGCAACTCTTTGCAACTATTTGTTAATTTACTTTCACTTCGTTTGAAAAATATAGAGATTTTGCATTATTCAATCAGGCGTAGGAGTTACCTTCCTGATTTGTGTTGGTTTAAGGATTTTTTATTTTGACAACGTGACATTGTTGAACTTTATGACCGTAATTTTGTCGGCGCAGATCGCACAACGTATTTTCACGTTTTTCTTAATAAAATTAAACGGTGTTTTATGCAAAAAGGGAAAATGAACGCATACTTTTCCGACCGTTGTACGAAGCGCGAAGACACACTTTAATATGTGATAGAGATGCCAGGCAATTTTCAAGCGATGTAATTCCACTCCCGATCATTACTCGATTAGCGCTCTCCATCTCCATTTTTACGAGACACGATTTGACTGCCACTTCGTATTTAGTCAGCATCAATGAAATTCTCTTTTCCCCTCTTTTTCCTTCTCGTTCCGTCTCTCTTCATCTCGTAATTTCACGGTTGATTTTAATTGCGACTCTCGAAACATAATCGGG
Organism: Wiebesia pumilae; assembly: GCA_018907045.1. Lineage (NCBI taxonomy): Eukaryota > Metazoa > Arthropoda > Insecta > Hymenoptera > Agaonidae > Wiebesia > Wiebesia pumilae. Next base: position 8,723,374 of record JACCHZ010000127.1, read on the forward strand.
ACAAGATGAAGTCGTAAATATGATCCATGCGAGAGCTGAACATAATTCATAGCGGTAACTTACGTAGAAGTTATGGACTCGTTGCCTTTCTCTCTCTCTCTCTCTCTCTCTCACTCTGTCTTCCTCTTTAAAAATTTCTAACACGGTTAACTACCTACCGGTCGATTAATTTTTCTTTCTCGAGTGTTTGGAATTTTTTCTACTCCTGGGAATGGCGCGATGAGACCGATTTTTCTTTGTAGCGCAAGAAGTTAAGGATTATTGATTGACGTTGACTAGGTTATATGACTGGCGTCCTTATAACGAGACTCGTTGGCTTTTATTTTGTTTATTTATTTGTTCATTTTTTGTTGTCGTAGGTGCATTAGGTGGAATCAATTTGAAGAAAGCACCCAGAGCAAGAAACCTAATGAACAAAGTATTCAATGACAAGGTTCAATGTTCTATTACCATAAATTTTATGACTTAATGTATTTATATTCGAAAGAAATTCACGTATGAAACCTAATATGTAATTCAAAGTATAAGATGTTGTGCCATTTATACAAATAAGGGTTGGAATGGTAAAATATTCATAAAACGTCATATTTGTACCTTTTACATCTTATTGCGAGTACTCGAATCGCGCGATTAGCTAGGATAATAAAAAATACCTTGCTTACTTTTGCCTCAACAACAGCGATAAATTGCTCGTATTTGTATAAGAAATTGATGCATCGTTTACCGCATTGAGTTCAACCTAATAATTCGGTTGAAAGTAACTGAAAAGTCCTAAACTATAAAAGCCCTAAACTATAAAAGCTCCATTAGCTCGAAACTCTTCTTTTATCAACATTTACGTTCTCTAGCGCCTGCTTTCAACAAATACCACACGAAGCCTTTACAGTTTTGTATTTTATATTTTATATTGCCAATAATGAAGCACGTTTCGCGTAACTTTTCAGTCGTTCGATAACGGACTGCTAATATTTTTATGCAACTGCGTAACGAACGTCTACGTATTGACGTTTGACTTGAAGTACAGTCTCCATTGCTGAAGTAATTGCCGAAAGGAAGATGTCGATTCGAGCTCGTCAAACTCGTCAAACTCGTCAACTACTCGAAAGAACCGGATGATGCACGCACGTGTGCAGGTGAAAAAGAAATTCGTTCTCTCGAAAAAGAAAAAGTTCGCGCCACGCGAAATAATCGTTGAAAACAATGCGCGTGCGTACGCCTCTTTTTCTCGATCCCTTCCAAAACAGGCCGCTGCAAATATTCATCGCCAGCAACGAGAAGCGCGGGAATTTCGTAATCGCTCGTGCCACGCCGACAAAAGGATATTTTCGAGTGCGTTGAGCGTGCCACAGGACCCGACAGAGAGTAATCGCGATAAAAGAAGAGTTTCGCGCTCGCCAAGATATCGCGATTAATAAATAACCGAGACCCGAGAGACCCGAGAGACCCGAGACTTTTCTCTTTTTATTAATGCCGAGGACTTTATTACAAGAAAAGGCAATTTGTAAAGTGTCCGGGGATAACTCGCCACCCATCGAACTCGCCCACTGCCGCACATCACAGCTTTCTCTCTCTCTCTCTCTCTCTCTCTCTCTCTCTCTCTCCCCCCGCCCCTCTTCTTTAACTTGGCTCCCTCCGCCGCCCCTCCCCCGACATCACCGTAATTTTATAATCTGCACCATTGCAAGAAGCGCACCACCGACTCGAGGGTGAAAAAAAATGCGAAAGGGTTTTATCTGGGTATAAATAGAACGTATCGACAGGCGAGAGTCAGCGAATTATTTATGGCCGGGGGGATGAGGCGCCTCGACGGAAAAAGTTTTTCCTGATGCATGGCCCCCCTCCTTTGGATTGATAACACCGTGTAGTTGGTCGTTTTGATGGATTTTAATTACTTGAAAATTGTAGTGTTGAGTAATGACCGAAATTAAAGGAGTAATATTGATCGCCGGAATCGCGATGCCTGCGGATGATTGCAATGGTAAATACAGGAATGCGAATTGGTCTCAAAAATATATTTCAAATATTTCCGAAAGGCTAGGACGGGGGGCGGGGGTGGGTGGGTAGTCGCGAATATTTTCATTAAAGCAGTGCTTAGAATTCATGCTCCGGTATTAATGCATCTGTGACTTGAAAAGTCGATAACATCGGCGTACCTTTGAATTTGCGTAAAGTAGTAGTACGCGAAATTACGCGTTGATAGAAAATTACGCAAAGTAAGAAAACGAGTAATTGTACTTTTCGCGATGAAAACGTTCAAATTCGAATTCGTTCGCCACTGATTGAGCATTTCTTCGCACAGATTCGAGTCGTAACTGCTTTCGTACTTGTGCGTAAGTTATATCAACCTAGAGAAAATGCTTTCGTACCTTTTTTTTACTATAGTGTCACATCGTCTCTCCATGCTGTAAGAAATTTTTGTTATTAAGTGATTACTACTGAGGAACGTCGGTCGTTAAAGTTTTAAATTATTATTAATTTAAAGTATGAAAAATTATTGGACGGCAAAATCGAGATCCATTTCCCTATCGCTTTAGATCATTGATTTGTTCAGTCATTTACTTGCGCATTCTTTAGAAATGTAGCGATAATCCCGTTGTTTGTATTTCAGAAAAGATCCTTCGTTTACCTTTCCTCTTTCTTATGTTCTGCAGCAAAATTGTAAAAATGCGCCATTAAATGCGTAATCGTAAGCTTCTTTACATACAAGTCAAGCTTGTATCAGCTCATCGATATTGCCGTTTAATAATTTTGCCGCATACCGAGAGGACCGTTGCCTTGATAAAAAACTTTTTTACAGTGACGCCCCTCACGCCCTTTGCCCTCCTAATATCCTCACTGCGTCACCGGCACTTGTTTATCTCGTGTGTTCTTGTTTGTTTATGCTCCTCAAATTCACCCGACGCAAAACGCAAAATGTATTTTTGCAAAAAACAACGACAACGACGGCGACGACGACGACGACGGCGACGACGACGACGACGACGACGACGACGACCACCACCACCACCACCACCACCACCACCACAACGGCAACGACTTAAACTAAAAAACGCATACGAAATAACGTGAAAAAAACGACACGGCGTCCCACCACCGACCGTCGACCAACTGCCAACGTGCATCCGTCGTCTTCTGCTCTTCACCGCCTATGTATCGCCTCTGTCTGCGTGTGATTCCTTTTGTGGGCACTTGGTAGGTGGCCACTTGGTACAGGGTACGTTTACACTTCACTAATAGCATGCTTCCGCTGCACGAGGGGCTTTCGACGCCCGACGCATGTACGTCCGTAAAAGTCTGGTGGCACGCATGCGTGTGCTTGCACTTGCGTAGGATCGCAAACGCGATAAGCGCGACCCACTGGGTCGGACTCGATGGGAGGCTTCGATTCGCGTTGAGTCGCTTTTGACGATGATTCACGGATCGAGGTTCTTCTCCGAATAATCGCCGAGCGCTTCCTCGCTCGATCCTCCGAACTCGGTTCTTTCGTTCGTAACAACTCGGGATGGAGTTCGTAGGGCCGAAGGCGGAGGCTCGATCGTTGCATGCGTTACTTTTGTCCATGATAACGTAAGGAGGGCGAAGCTTATTTTCATAACCTTTCATAACCTGCGTTATGAAAGGCTGACGTTAAATGTGTCAGCTGATTTACACGAACCGAGTGACTAACGTTGACTTTCGATTGTCATTATTTGTTAAGTACGAGCACTCTGACTTCTGTTAATTATACTTTTATTCCGCGCAATAAATTATTCTCAGTGGTTAATTGTATATTCTCTTATTGAAGAAAGTTAATGAATACGTAATTTATTGCTGACCTTAATCTTATGATAATGCTGGACTACATTGGGATTATTTCAATGCTTGAACTTGAATAAATGCCATAGGGATTTTTCCTAGCATTTTCACAACCAAGTTATCCTTTTTCCAGAAGAGAATGTGGAAAAATTTAGAGGAAAAATGCAAATTACGTATAAATTATTCTTACTCTAATGATTTAATTAGAACTGCCCAACTTCAATTTAAATTAGAAACCTAACTTTTACATCGCACTGTACATTTGTCGTTAAAAGTTTTGGTTTGAATCGTTAGCCGAAACGAAACGCCTTGCACCCTTTACCACGTTGTAAAATTATTTGTTATAACGCGGAAGACGTTATGTTTCTGCTGGAAGGAAAATTGGTTACTTACGCGGTGAGGTTCAATAATTTAATCAATAACACGGTTAGATCGAGCAGTCCGTTAATGAATTGGGATTACCTCGTATGATTTCATTGTTATCGATCAAACGGTATTCGATACTATTTTTCTTTGGTAAATTTCGGTACAAAGTAGGATCTTTTATTTTGTAAATCATAATTGCAATCGTACGTTTCGCAACATATCGATAGCCTACACGTTCATTTTCTTATTTTCACGAGCAGCAAACGAACGTTACCGTTATGAAACAATATATATTTATAAATGAATATGTGTATTTATTTACGTACCTAGAGCTTTAATAGCAATTCTTAGAATGTAGTTGTACCTCGCTTAGACGCGTGTATTTATCTTATATTTGGCGTTAATAGTACCCAGTGCTGCACATTCGCTTTTTATATAATTTTTTATATAATTTTTTGCTTTTTACATTTTACGTATAAATATTGTAGTTAGAGCTTTGCGCTTCCGTATGAGAAAATGATGTGGATTATTGCGAGCGAGTATGTTTACACGTACGTATTTATTAACAGCGACGTTATATTTCCAGATTTATTAACATTATTATGTGTTTTTTATTTGCTGTAATATTATCATTACATTTCAGGCTTACGATCAGACCGACTAAAGAAATGACTAACCCGTGTAAGAGGCGTGTTCCCTGATAATAAACACGCGTTCTTTTGCGACAAACGTGGAGAATAAAAACGCCCCTCCAACGCTAGGATGCATCTTCCCATTTAACCTTCGCCACGAAAAGAAAGAAAAAGCACGTGACGCGATCCCTCGGAGTTCCTCTTCTGGCGGAGTTTTCTGGCGTTTAATGGAAGCCGGTGATTCAGCGCGAGTCGTTGACGTTGTTTTTCAATAAGCCAGCGATCGCCAGAAAACGAGTCGCTCGCTTGGACCATCGTTTCCTTCGACTCCGAATACTCGCCCAGACGACGATGAGTCGGGCTGGATGGTATCGACGGCGATGACTTTCGTTTTCGCGACCACGAAACTACATCGCGTGTGCGCCCGGAATACACGGACGCGAGACGATCGATTGCTCCCGAGCTTTTTTTATTTCTCTCTCGGTTCCTGTCCCTTTTTTTTTTTTTTTTTTTTTTTTTGCCGCTGTTTGCTTGTCGCTTCTTCGAACAACTTCATAAGCATCGTATACCCGAAGCAACTCTGCTCCTATCAAGAATCGGATTTATGTAATTTACGCATGAGGTACTTGCACGTATTTCGAGGATTACGAGATCCTGAGTTTTATCCGAGGGAGGAAAGAAAGGTCAAGGCGACGTCAAACTTTCGATAAGCCAAGTAACGTTGTACGGCTTTTCAAAGACGTTTGAAACTTTGTTTTACTTGTCACCCGGAAATTCCAGAAGTTACGCGAAAGTTTATAGGGATTCCCGTAAATATTACTTTACCTTGGGACCGTTTGACCGAGATTTGCGAATATTATTTCGAAATTTTAAGAAAATTCTTTGCATTAAAGATTCGTTCGCATAATATAAGAGTCAGGTCTTTATTGATCGTTGAGTGAATTTGGAGCGGCACTTTAAGTTTTTATAAATTTAGTGTGTATGAGATAATTGCAACGAGCGATCAGTTGAATTTACGTACACCGATCCTTTAATGTCCCTAAAGCATGAAATGCGTTAATCATGAACGCAACGAATCGCTGAAGTTTGACGAGTACTCTTACAAGTGCATCGTGATATCGAACGAGTATGATCCTAGAGAACGCAGCAACGTATCGCTAATTTCTTTATTAAAAATAAAAGCTTTAACAAGTTTCGCGTGTTAATGCGAATAGTCCCAGACGAGTATCGGTGTGTGTCCTAAATGCACTTGCACAGTCAAAAACAAGTTCGTGTGTACGCGTAACGTCTGCGCATGATTGTGTGCACATCGCGTCTCGTTACGATCGATTCTCTCTCCTCGGCGTGTTGGGTCAAAGATACGATGTCCGCAATTCTGATCTCTCTCACTCTCTCTCTCTCTCTCTCTCTCTCTCTCTCTCTCTGTCTCTGTCTCTGTCTCTCGATATAGGACTCGGGAAGGCGTGTTAGAACTCCGTGCGGCTCATTCGTCATTTAGAGGGGGCACCGATAAAGCGAAAGACGTCGCTTTTGAAGACGGAGAAGCGAATCGAGCTCGAGGAATCAAGACGTCGAGCGTCTTGATCTTGCACCGAGATTACGATCCCGAGGAACGTTTTATTTTCGTGGTTGGTGCGATATGTCTTTTTCACTAGCTTTATAGAAATGTGGGCGAGCGCTTTATTCGCGGCAGGTGAACTCGAGCGAAGGTCGTGAAAGTTTTTGTACGTATGAGCTTCTCACCGACTCGACGCTACCCTTTACTGGATTTTATTTCAAAAGACGGATGTCGCTTTCTTTTCTTCTCGCGTTAAACAAAAGTTTATTATCAGAGCATTGATAACGTGTACAAGTATTTCTATAAGTCATTGATCAACAATTTTAGTAGGGAATGGCGCATCAAATGTAGTTTAGCCTTCAATTACAAAAAATTATGTTTCTTTATAATGATGAGCAAAATTATGATCTACGTATCACTGTTTTTTTTTTTTTTATACGAAAAAACATACGAACCTTATTCTTTAAATTAACATTGTATAAAAACGTATGCAATATTATGTGCCTAATTCACCATTTAAAGAGATATTATTAATTTAATATAAAAATTTAGTTATTGTTATTGCAGAATGCGTATATACTATCAAGGTTCACGTTTAAATTCTCGAAATCAATACTTAAAGGTATCGAATAACGATAAAAACTATAATTAAGCATAAATATACTATTCGTATTTGTTACACATGCCTTATATTAGGTCAACAATATATTTTTGTAATAATTATTAAAAGGACGTTGTAACAAATTAAACAATTAAATGTTGCAGTTTTGATAACATGCAATTTTCAGCAAAATGTATCGGTGGTTTTAATGTTATAAAATGATCGTTCCTACGCGAAAATTTTTAAGGCACGACGTTATCTTTTGTATTCAGAAATTATGTCGATTTGATTATTGGAAGTTTAGTCATTTAAAATACATAAAAAGGAGAAAATCGAATCTACTTTACTTTAATAACATACTTTTTTGCGCGAAGGAAAATGACTCGCTTTAAATTACTATATTTTTGACTGACGCGTAAGTAGATATAAAAAAAAAAAAAAAAAAAAAAAAAACGCGAAAAGAAACACGCTTATATTTTTCATTATTAATATATCTACAATTATGGCACATACTTTATTTATATTTTTTCCATTTTTATTAAATTTTAACTCCTTCAATGGCCTCAAATCTATAGTAACTTATTTTGAAATATTTATTATGGAAATGATAAATTTTGTGAACGTATACGTCTTATTACTCTTTCCATTCGTATCGAGGTACTTAATCATCCATTAGAAAATAAATTATTTGATAATTACTCTTTTTAAATCTAGAAAAATTATTCTTATTTATCATTTCGACAATATAAACGCCTCGATTAAAAAAGAATAATATACGTACTAATTGAGCGAAGTTGAGTCATTTTAAACGAAAAGAAAAATTTCAAGACATTAATAATAATAATACTTATTGTCCATGTACAATCAACGGTGTCCCCTCGTCCAAGAATGGAAAATGTAAATTATAAGTTAGGTATTGGAATTGCATCTCCGTATGCCAATTCGTACAGCAGGTAAATATCTAAGGAGAAGAGGCGTCGAAAGAATTGCAGCGTGAAAACACTGCGAAGATGAAAAGAAATTTCATAAAAGCTTCGTGTACTATTTCGTACATTGCGTGCTTACGGGCAACTCGTGTTCGTTTACTTATTATCGATGGAACTAATGAAAAATAAATGATATAAACCTTTTTATCGATAAATAAATTAAAAAAAAAAAAAAAAAAAAAAAAAAAAAAAAAAAAAACAAGTTTTACCAAGCTTCTACGTTTCATGAATTAATGAATTCGGATAATATAACTAATTTCCCATGAATATTCTTATGCGATTATTATTCAATAAATATTTATGTAATATTTGCAAAATCTCATAAAATTTCTTTACTTTTAGCTGTGTAATTCGGAATTAAAAATTCCACTTATTCGGAAGCTCAATAGATTTTTTAAGAATAAATTTATCTTAATTTTTTTTTTTCCTACGGTTTCTTGATTTAAAAAGAATTTTATATTTCTCTATTCGGCTAAAAATTTATACCATAACATTATAAGAAGAATTATACCTGGACATTTAGCATTAATAAAGAAAAGATTTTTTAATCATTTCTTTGTGATAAATGAAACAATTTGTCCACGTATAATTACAGAATTTGTCGGTAATTTTGAATAAAATTTTGCAAATCGGGCGGTAGAAATTAAAACAGTTTTGTTACATTCTTTTTGTTCGTGTAAATCCTCTGTAAGATGTATGTACTACGATTAATGAAAACGAATCGTTTTATCGTTTGCTCGTATGCAACCAAGATAAGTGTATTTATTTAGATCTTCGTGTCAACTAATCAATAATTTACATTACGTAAGAATAACTTGCGATTCCATTATGATGGTGCTTACGATGTTATTTTGTAAAAATAGATATACAGTGTTAATTTCATTTTCAATCATTGATTATTTGAACTTTCCGGCTTTTTATCAACGAAAAAGCAAATTTCTCTATTGCGCAGCTACTTCCTGTAATTATTCATCGAACCAGAATACAAAATTTGGACTTTTACATCCCATTGTGTTACATGATATTCTCTTTGAAAGTTGTTGATAATTATATCAGAATCAGAACAGCGATTTTGCAGAAAAGTAGTTTTAATGTTTCACAAATTATAATATTTATTTTTGACAATAAACGCCGTAGAAATGAGTTCGATGTTATGAAAAGTGGAACTTCTAGCCTTATGTGGTTTTTCCTCGGACGATCATTTATTATCCTTTCGAAAAATATCGATTTATCGACCGTTTTGAAGATTGAGCGTTGAATGTTAAATAAATGAGAAGAAAGCAGCTATTTAATTTAAATTTAATCTAATTCAAAGTTTTCGCTTTAACGATAAACGTATTGCGTTTAAATCTTTCAGCTTCCGCAATTTAAGTTTTCTGAATTTTATGTATTTAACGATATGCCGATATAATTTATTTAAGAGCATCGTAAGTGCTTGAGCACTTATCATATTTTGCAGGACGATAAAAGGCGCCAAGTATGCTACAATGCACAAAAACTCGCGTCTAAACATAAGGCAAACATCGCGCACAATTTCGCTGAAATTTACGATTGGGTTATTCCGCGTGCGCCTGACAGCTTAATTTCCACATTTAGCATTAATTTTGAAATAAGCAACGCAACAAAAGCATAAATTCCCCTAGTTACGATGCCTACGTTTTCGCTTTCACTGCAACACCAGCGCGCATCCGATAATCTTGAAAATAATCCAGGGAAAAAACACGCGCAGACGCGAGATAATGCAAAGGCCGAGTCGAATCGAAAGGAAAACTTTCTATCGACGACAGATGCCTCGCTGAAGTTCCGAAACATTCGAGTGTTCCGCCCCTAAACAGATGCGCGTATTTTCGCCAAGTCCGTCTTCCTATCACGGATGCATTTTCAACGAGCTCGACACATGTCTCTCGGCACAATAATAGATCGCTTATGCAAATGAGGTCTATCTATAATGATAATGATACGTTCCGTTCTCGAATAAGCCGCTTGAGAGTGACGGGAAGAGTGCTTTTGCGAAACCGTTATCATTGTGTGCGTTCGCGATAGAAACGCAATGTTTTCAGCGGATGACTTCGTAATGGCAAGTTCCCTTTTTTTTTTGTTCTTTTTTTTTCTTTTTTTCTTTTTTTTTGTTTTTGTTTTACGACAATGAGTTATTTTTAATCGTGCTCCGACTCTTGGGAAAAGTACGCGTACCAAGGCTGATGTACGCGAATTAGGAATTAACGCGGAGAATTTAAATCGTGAATTTACCGAGTTGGCGATGAATAATCATTTTTCTATCATGTCGCGATACTTTTTTTTAAATGAAATCGTCGAGAAGTTAACGAGGTTAATCATGCGCGCAATGTCGCTCCTTCGTAGTTCGTAGAAATATTCGTTTTAAACGCCGCGTCAAAAGCAAGAAATATAAAGTGCGATATCGTAACGAGCGCACAAATCTAAACTATAATTGTGTAGCGAGTTCAGAAGTCAATTAAAATGTGATATAAGAGCCGCGATAGAAATGCAAATCCGTTGTAAAATGATTACAGCGTAATTAATATTCGAACTTCTTCATTGATAGTCCGTTATAAAAGTCCTTTTTTCTTCGCTTGATCATTTAATTATTTAATCAAGATAATTGCGCAATCATTTTGCGATTGTATTAAAATATTATCGCTCTTCCTTATCGCTGTGACGTGGGATCGCAAATGAAATTCAAGCAAACGTTCGAATCCTTCGAAAAGTTTATTCGAACGATCCTTCGTTGTTCATACAAATTATTATTTAACAATACTGCGCGATACAAAATGTTCAACCGCGCGTTTGAGATTATCGACAACAACGAATGTATCGTTAGAAAGTGCGCAATTATATTCAAATTTTCATCGATGGTTACGTGCTTTTACTCCGAACTGTGATAAATCTTGCTATTGTACACCCTTCCAATGCGAGTTACAAATGTAGTTTTCGAAATGGCACATGCTTTATCATGCTTAAACCTTTCCCATTGTACGTATTATTTAAATTAAGTTTCTTTAATTATTAAGAGTCTCGTTGATTGCCATTTCCAAGTACGTCGCTACAGAGAAAGTTAACAAAAAGGAAACAAAAAGGAAACAAAAAACAAACAGAAATTCATCTCATGAATACCAATGAAAATCGAGTCGCTCGATGTATTTGCTACTTTCAATCTATTCACGCGTGAAATGATCGGTATTTTACTTTTGAGATTCAGGTGATATTACATGCATTTGATCTTAACGACATGAAAATCTAATACCTAGAAGCTAAGGTAATACAAGGTAATACAACAAGCGCAGCATTTTAAAAATTAATTATCGCATGCTCGGTTGCGATATAACTAATAATTTGAATGGATGACTCGAAAAGTAGCGCAATAATTTGAGTTTGCTCGCGTTAAGGTATGCGTAAACGTGCTTAAATAGAGTCACATCGTGATCGATAGAAGAAAGGTAGGTCTGCGAAAGTCGAGCGACGCGTAGTCGCAGGACGACGACGTCGTCCCGTAGGTCGACAAGACGCTTTTTGGCCACCAGCGGCGGAGAGCTTTGATTCGAGCTGATCGTTGTTCGAGCAACAACTGCGTAAGCAATCGGGATCGATATTTTATAGGACCAACTCGCGTATCATCTGTTCCGCGCCTTTCGCATGATCCTCGCGCAGGTTGGTAATCAAATTATTTTTCTCAGTGTCCAAACATTTGCCGATTAAGATTCTACGTATTCTACGTGTCTCCTTCTACGTTTACGTATTTGGGAATGTGCTATTAACGCACAATTAACACACGTCTCTTGGAAATTTAAAGTTCCAGCATTGTTCGGAATATTTGCAAATCTTGTATTTGCGTCGGAATAAACGTAGTGCCAGCGCGAACGAAAGAGAATATTAATATTCATATTTGAAAGTATGCAGCAGAGTTGGTATAAAATTGTGGGTAATTACGTTTGATACCAAACCCAAGGAAGTTCATAAAGTTAATGTACAGCCCAAAGGATGTTAAATTGTACATAATCGTGGCTAAATCGCGTGCCTGTTAACGAAGAGAAATCTGCGAGTACCACGACGAGCAACAACCGTTCACGACGATAACAAACTCGCCATAAATATTGTTTTACTCGAAAGAATTTTCGACTCGTTGCAACAACGCTTCTTACATCACCGAGAGGCGTATAACTAGTCGCAGCATTTAGTAGAAAATTCGTGGACGCGCGGGACTTTCTCTAGGAATAAAGTAACGATCAACCCCCAATAGCGAGCTAACGTCGAGAGCAGCTCAGAGATATCGGCAAAAGAAAATTCGTTTATACGGAGAAAAACAAGTCCGAACGAGCAAAGGATTCGTAGATACTTTGTACGCGAAAAATTCATAAAACAGTATTAGCCTTTGAATATTTTGCATCCGCATTAGCGCCTCAAAGTTATTCCGTAATTGCCGCGCGCTCCTTTCAGACTTCTTACACTGTTTTAAGCTTGATAAACCACATTCGGTTATTGGCATTAAGGGTACGAGACGCTGGTGGACTTTAATAAGCGAGCAGCAGCAGCAGCAGCAGAGTGTGTCCGCGCCTGTATCCTTGCGCAAGGATCATTATTGCCTCCGCGAGGCAGTCAAGACAGTCGGCAGCGTCGCAGTGATAAAAGCCTTCCTCATTATGCACATATTCGAATTTGCAGGCAAATTGTTCGACATCTCGCGATTATTAGGCAGAGTTATTCAAAAATAAAAGGCACGCGCGAAAAGAGCCCCCCCGTGTTAAAGGGCAGCGCTAAACGTGCGCGGTATAAAATATAAAACATAAGGCAAGTAACGAGTGGCAAAGTAATGCGTTTACCGGGCTCGTTAGTTTAATGAGACGAGCCGACGTCCTGTCGGTAGAATGGCTCAATCGAGCAAACAAGCTCTCGAGTATGTATTTTCTACTTTATATTTTAGACGTTTTCCGTTTTTATCGATGCGCGCGCGCGTGAACATTAAAACTTATACGTTCTTACCGATTATCCTCGTTTGCTGGCGGAGAAAAGTATTTTCAAATTAAGCTGTACCGGTTAATACTAACCTCGTTCTCGACTATTGTGTATACATATTTTTTTCGGAGATGAGCGAAATTTCTCGTTGATAACGAAATCACTTCTCAGAACTAACAGTTATATTTACAATGTCCCTTGACATGTGACAGAGATGTCTCCGTCGAATCTTTAGTATTCCAACGAAGTTGTTTAAAACGTAAAGTTTCTTGCGAAAATTTTTCCGATTCTCCTATAAGATTCTCTCGAGTCATTCGAAATCGAGATTTTGAATTTAAATGGCAAATAATAACTGGGGGGGGGTGGTGGGTGCGGATTCTGTCGGAAGCGAAGGATGATCCAAACTCTTAATCGTGTATTACAATGATTTTACGCCTACGCCAAGTTCATTCTCAAGTATTTCTGTTTTCCCCCCCCCCCTTTCTTTCCTTCACTCGCCGTTTCGTGCGTTTAGCCCCCCCCCCACCCCTCACTCACACACTCTCTCTCTCTCTCTCTCTCTCTCTCTCTCTCTCTTAATATTATGGTTTTTCTCGATCTCTCGTCGATCAACTTAACCAGACTTAACAATCGCAAAACATCTACGCTTACAAAATAAGGACATTCGAACGCACGTATTTTGTTTTTTAAACTCGATTCTTCCACTAATAACGCGATATAAAAGCTAATAAATCCGAATAATCTTAACTAGTAGAAGCGCAAAAATAATGCTCGGTTCACGTGTATATAAAACTTGTACGAATTGACAAGGTTTTAGAAATATACAATGAAGAAGATAAGAGGTTACTATTACGAAAGAAGAGAAAAATAACTTTTGAAATACATAGACTAAGATGCGCGTGTACGGATATTTTACGGATATTTTACGGATATTTTACGGATATTTTTTAGAATCTTAATTCAACGCAGACATGAATTTATGAATATGAGAAAATTCTTATGGATATACTCCGAGTCATTGGGGAAAAAAGCCAAAAAGCTTGTTTTATACAAGATTATGAAATAATTCTAGGTATTTTAATTCATTTAACTGTGCACGAGTACGATAAATGTGCGAAGGAACGCGAAGGGTTTAGGACGATACGAAGAAAAAAAGTTTCACGTAAAAGAGTAATAATTTTGTTTGCACACGATTGTTCTGTAAATAATGGTACATTTTTCTTTCGTAAAAAATTAGGTTTTTTTCAATATCAGTAGCGGCGCAACGTTTCCTCGTCCAGTGTCAGAAATATCATCATTTTTATATCGGCCTTATTCCGAAAAACGGATGAAATTCCTTTCATTTTTGTACGTGACAATTGCTCTCCTCCCGCTATCTCTGTCCCCCTTCCTCAGTCCCACGAGTATATCTCTGTCCAACACGCGCGCACTTGGACATAACGATGAATTTAATCCACGCGGCGGATCGTTGCACTCGCATACGCGGCCGCGCTATTAGCCGCTCACGAGCGATAGAAAGAGACAGCAGTGGGTAGGTTGATAGATGGATGGTTAGAGGGAAAGAGATGGAGCGAAATGGGGGGGCTACGAGCTCGCTCGGCTTGGTACAATGACCGCCGATGAAAACCTGCTCGTGACTACGCGGTGCGAGGGAGAGAGAGTGAGTGAGAGAGAGAGAGAGAGAGAGAGAGAGAGAGAGAGAGAGAGACCGGAACTAGAGCTCGCGCGCGCGCTGCCGTATCGTGCACCCCACGACGATTGAAATGTACCAGCTACAAGGACCTCATCCTATCTCACACCCTCCGAGTTTTTCCGCGGAGAACAAGCGAACTTTTTTCACGTCGGAGATGCCCGCGTGATCGCATTTTTCGAGAAGGGTGTTGTCTGCTTAATTGCGTGATATACGCTGGTGGTGCACTGTATGTCGATGTGTCGTCAACTTGCTTTCGTTACTCGTGGACTAAGAGTCCGAATTGATCAGTGGACGACTGTTTAATTAAACTAGCTACTTTGCTCGAAAAATCATCATTATTTGCATTAAAAATAAAAGTACGTATTATTATACTCGAATGCAGTACGCATGTGGTTCACGCGATACGGAATTTATGATTAGTAAGTGTAATTATTCTTGCACACGAAACCAATATAACAAAAAACGAGCAATGAAATTATTATTGAATCTTTCCAAATAGTTTCAAACGGTTATTTTAGGCCTATTATGTCAATGTCGCTGTCGTCGTCGTCGTCGTCGTCGTCGTCATCGTCATCATCATCATAATTTACGTTTGAGCCTCGGATGATAAATGTCGCTGCGGGCGCTGCTGAGTATTTTACTTAGTTCCTTGTGCCTTGATTACACGAGTACAATAATAAAACTATAAGTTCGTAAAGGTCGCGAGTGGAAAAATGTTGGCTACGAAAAATGTCCCGGTCGATGTACTAGTTGGGGACGTCGCCAAAGCCGCGGTAATTTCATCAGCCGAGAGGGCGGTGTAGGTGGGGGAGGGGGAGGGGCCGCGTCCAACGCGATCTATAATTGCATACGGATAAAGTAGACATTGAGCTCTTTTGAAAGTGCACTCGCTCGGAATTCTCATTTTCGCGCACGCGTACTTTACTTTCCTACCGAGCGACGCACATTACGCACTGCGCGCCCATTGTGAAAAGGCGCGTTCGTTTACGCAGCGTTTCATTCTGGGAAAAGGAGACCGCGCTCGCGATTGCATAACAGAGATCTCGCTTAACGTAAAGCATGCGCCGCTCATATTTTTACCGGCTTACGTGATTTACTGCGGATCCGAGAGAAGGCGCGAAATCCCGGAAGAAAAAAAATCCACTGCCCACGCTTTATTTTCATACTTGTGCGTTATTATTGCCGTTCGTTCTTTTTGTTGTTTTTGTTGTTTTTGTTCGAGTGTACTTTACAAGGCAGTTTTCTAATTTATCGTCGAGGAAGGTGGATAATGGATCGCATTGGACGCGTGAATTGTTTGGTGACGTACGCACGTTACTACTCCGCGTGAGAATTCCGCTCGGAATTACGGCGTTACGAGACATGTTTTTTGCGCAGTTCTGTTGCCGTTGCCTTCTCGACACCTATTAATTATTCGAAACTTTAATGATTTCCTCTTGAGAACCGCGTATTAATTGTAAATCTTTACGTAAATCTCGATGCAGTGGTGCATTGCAAGTTGCACGTGGTGTTAACCTACTTGGATTAGCTTTTCATCATTTCGAGCAGAACTCGGTGCAACATCGGTGCAACATCGGTGCAACGTCGGTGCAACGTCGTCGAGGGCTCGTTAATAAGGAAATTATATTTCAAATCGATAAAAATTTTCAACGAGCGATGGGTTGTCGTTCTCAGAGATTAATAGCGGGAAGAGGAAACAAAGTATATTTTTTTTAGAAAAAGCAGCTCGTGCGAGACGTCGTTGTGGATTTTAATATTGGAAAGAAATTCATTGATCGTATTCGGTGATATAACGTTACGTCATTTCACTTTAATGATATCCGAAAATATCCCGTATACGTTTCACCGAATCTCCACTAATGCTCCTCTATTCCGAAAGCATTGACAATTTTGTTAAATAAGCGTTAGAACATAATATCGTCGAGTGATAGCTTTTTTCTGTATAATGCGCACACGTAACGGTCCATTAAATCGGCTCATTAGGACGTATTAATACCGTCGAATTAGTGCCAATCCAAGTAGAATGTACATAGGAGCGCGTTAAGAAACTTGGCTGTGTACCGCACCGCTGATGGAAGTCCAAACTCTCGCGTATCTCGCCTCTCACGCGTATCTCTGATCGGAAATAGAACGCGAAAAAGGTTCGCTAAACTCAGCTTAGAAGCCTTTAAAAAGAAATAATTAAGTAGATGTATACACGTCAACTATGCGTCATGCTTGTAACAGAATTCAGTACCCATTATTTAGCAACGTATTAATTATTTACTTTTGGGCTGTTATTATTGGAAGCGATGCATTCGAACGATCCTGAGGCCGAATTTCGATACGATTTGAAGGAGTGAAATTTTGTTAATTAGCTCAGGAGACACGTGAATCGACGCGATCGTAATTGCACCCAAAGGTCAATATTAGTTGACAACATTCTACAACGATACTCGTGCATCGACGAGGCAAAGAATAAATAAAAAAAAAAAAAAAAAAAAAAAAAAAAATACAGGCAATTTTCGGAAGAGTCGATAAATGTTGCGGAGAAACGACATTATCGCGAAACATAATTCTTTGATATACCGCCCGAATGTTTAGATGTTGATGCCGTTTGAGCAACACTTGTTTACACTTCGTAGACACTCGTTTACACTTTGCCGTTGAGTTTCGTCGTTAATTCTTTACCAGGGCTGTTTAATTCTCAGATAAACGAATGAAATTTGCATTTTACGTTCCAAGCACTTACAACGTACAAACGCTGAGTTTTGCGGATGGGAATCGAGGTATTATTTTAAAAAGCTATAAAAATGTAACATTTTGCGGCACCGGCAACATTGGCACTGACTCGAATGTTTTTCAATTTCACGGAGGCAAGGCCAGCGATGCAAGTGTGGACGCTCTAGCGCGTATAATAAGATACACAGTTGAAGAAAGTGTAGCGTCTGCTTATAAAGGCATAAATCATTACCGAGTCCTTCTTTATTTTTAAGCCAGCCAGCAAGCATTTACGCGACAGAGCAAACAGAGCAATCGAAGTAAACGACATCGGACGAATAGCATCGATATCTCCTTCGGAAAGTACTCGGCGATAATAACAAAAGCGGACGCAGCACGAAGCAAGCGAAATGAAAGAAGAGAGGTAACGTCGGTCTGGAGAGCAACAGAATATGATCGCGTCTCTGCTGCTGCTCTCGGGTTAATGCCTCGATAATGGCAGAGCCGTGCATCGCGCAGCCCGATCGAAACCAATACGAAGTTTTGAAAGAATTTTACGAACGCGTCGGATGGCGCGAAGAGGACGGCAAAGCGCGTGTGTGCGCGTAGGTTGCGACGAGTCCGCGGGGGTGGATAGCGACCACTTTCCACCCCCCCACCCGTCCATTCGAGTTTAACGATTTTTTTAAAAGCCGCGCGATCGCGATGGTCCCCCCACCTTCGGGCCTTAGCCCTTATTATTACTCTTCTTCTTGCACTGCAGGAGGCGCGGATGTAATTGCCAATCGAGCTTATGCAAGGGCAACGCTGTTTTTCGCATTTTCCCGCACGAATTCGCTCTTCGATATCTTATCGAGTTTCGCAAAGATAATTGCAGTGCATGGTCGTTCGGTTGACATTCGTTGGTGGTTACGAAGTTACGAAGATTTTCCTTCCTAAGACTTCCCAAAACGCCCGAGTGACTCGTGCTTTCGAGAAGATTTGCATAAGAAGATGAAACGCTGAGACGGAATCAGAGCCTGAAAAATCATTTGCCGTGATAATAAATGCGCGAGCGCGTAATCCACTCTAGAAACCGTTGCGATTACGAGGCGCATTCCAAAAGAATTTACAGGACTCAGAATTCCAATGCAGTGATTTCGCTCGTAAAGATTTTCGAAGACACCGCTTCTTCGTAATACATTCGGAACGCGTAAAATTGCATAATCGAATAAGAGCAGGACTTTCACGATAACCTTGCATCCACTCGATTGAGTATCCCGCGACAAAATTGTACTTTCAGAACCAAGAGTTATTACGCATTAGCTTAATGTCAGCATTTCATTTTTAAGTTGCACAAATATCGTAGGTATAAACCTACGATGGCTTAAATTCACCGGAATAATATCGTTCCAGTGTTACGTAAAAACATCGGTTCCCAATCTAAAGTAAACACCCCATCCCCACCCCCACCCGCCCCTCGCCTATTAAAAAATCACGACTCGCAAGCACCACCTCGACGCTCCCGCCACGAGTACAAGGAAAAATCAAAGGCATCGCACCTCCACCTACGAAACAGGTTTAGCGCTAAAGTTCACACGGACTCGCGGCAAAAGCGGTTCTCGACAAACGAATGTTGAAAAAAAGAATCGCGCGGATAATGACGACGGAGCGTAGACTAGTAGGACTAACAAACTGCGTTTAGGAAGCTCTTGGAGTTGCGCTTCTCTCTTTCTTTGAAACTTAAATTACAAATAGGAGTACGAGAACGGAAATTCTCAAAGGAAGGAGCTTTCAAAGAAGTTTCCGACGCGTACGAGTTGCGAAACTCGACGTTCGCCAACTTTGACTCGAAGTAAACAATGTACTTCGTTGGGAAAGGCCAAAGGCCAAATTTTATTTTTGGATCGTCGATGAAAACTTTTCAGCGACTTTCGAGCCTTGACTTTGCCTTCGCGCGATTACGGCTCGTTTAGCATGCGTCTAGTTTTTCCGATAATTCGACAAATTTTAAATTCTAAAATCACTAACGACTTGCTCCTTCGATACACTTGGAATGAATCGCAAAATACCTTTCGCACGAGTTCAATTCCTTCTGCTTTTAAACTCGTGTATCGTTCGGAGGAACGATCGAGCGATTTCGAGCCGCGATAAAGTGCAGTAAAATATTCAGCGGAATTCGAATTTTGATTAACGAGCCAGTGTGCCAATTTGCTAATTTTTTTTTGCGCAAGAACAACGCCATATGAGAATCCGCGCGAGGATTGATGCTTTTGTTCGAAGATCGCCGTGGTAGAGCAGAAAAATTCACGCCGAGCTCGAAGCGATGATTATGCTCACTAGTCTTACGCTCTCATGTTCTACTTACGCCACGAGCTAAGGGGTAATTTCATAAAATTAAGTAAGTGAGATTGTACGATGTAGGTAGCGATATTTTACAATTGCATAAATTGCATAAATTCGTTGGTAGTTGATGGTAGCGGTGAATACCGCACGTTTTTCTGCATCGGCTCGTTCCGCTGAGTATTTTCTGCACGAGGTGTTACAACGAGCAAATTCGTAGGCAGTTACTTATAGAAACGAAACACGCTCATGTCGTTTATCTTTTGCAGGAGAATAGCGAGCATAGTGGATGAGGCGAAATCCTGTCCGTATCCGAAAGTAAATTTGAGCAGCAAACGTGTGTAATTTTGATGTTTTACGACAATGGAAAACTACAGGTGATTGTCCGCGACGATTTGAGAGATATCAATTTCGTTTGTAACGTCACGTTGTTATGCTGTTTACTAAACCACCGAGAGTTGAGTCCTAAAATAATTAACGAAGTACAGAGTTTAAAAGTTTCTCTTAATTAAACAGGAGGTCTCGCTTTTGAAGGACAGCCGAACACTCTTT
The DNA here is from genome assembly GCA_018907045.1 of Wiebesia pumilae. Classification (NCBI taxonomy): domain Eukaryota; kingdom Metazoa; phylum Arthropoda; class Insecta; order Hymenoptera; family Agaonidae; genus Wiebesia; species Wiebesia pumilae. Next base: position 8,743,547 of record JACCHZ010000127.1, read on the forward strand.
TTTTTACACCATTCTCGCGTAGACCTATAAAAATGTTCATTTCTACGTCGAGACGAAAACTCGTAACTCCCGTCTCATGCAAATGCCAAAGCGTTTTACTGTCTCTCTTCCTTTGGCGTATATAGACGCTCTCGTGCAATTATGCATTGTATAGTTGGTGTTGGTGGTCGTCCTTTCATTCTCTTCTCTCTCCTTCTCTTAATCTCGTTCTCTCTCTCTCTCTCTCTCTCTCTCTCTCACTCACTCACTCACTCACTCACTCACTCACTCACTCTCACTCTCACTCTCACTCTCACTCTCGCCGTCTTTGTCTTTCTTTTTCTGTAGATCTCTTTCTCACTGTAAGATCGACACGGGAAAGACGTAAAACATTATAGCGCCACGTACACACGTGCACTCGTGTGTTAAAAACCACGTTCCAAGTGTCTGTATTTTGAATAGCAGTTTATATTTTTATCATTCAAAATTGGTTTGCCAATTTTTTTTTCTCCATCGAATTATTCAAATTGAGAAATTGTTCATTTTTCATTTTTCTTTTACGTTCGCACGTCTTGCATTTTTATTATAAATTTACGATCTCTATCACGTGATAATGCGTGGTACGATTTGATTTATTTACGATGGCAAGAAACAGATTTCGGAAATTTGAATTTAATGCAGCACCAGTCGTTTAATTTTACATACAAATAACTCTCGTCGACATTTAATTGATAAGATGTTTCAAGCGTGGTTGCAAAATTTTGCAAATTCAATTTGAAAGCAGTAATTCAAATGTAATTATGATCGAAGTTTATGATAAATAAATTAGAAGACAAAAAGTTAATTTACAACGCGCTTATTCATCGATACGGGCATTACTTTTTTAATACATTATAAGTTTAGTGCTCGTATCATATCATTAAAAGTATTTATAACATTGTAAATCAATTTGTTCCCATGTGTTCAATCTCCTAATATAAAAATGACATAAATTGAGTTTTGGTTTATTATCGTTTCGTTCGTAATTACATTGATCAAATTCACCTCGATAGAAGAGTATTAAACAGTCATCTTATTTAATGAAATTCTCCACTGTTTATTGAAACATTGCAGTGAGCTATTACGATAAAAAGTAGACGCTACATTCAAGTTCTTAGGAATTAAATCATATTTGTGGGGCATTACCGCACATGTGCATTCAAAGTAATTAAATTTGACCGGATATATTTTTAACTATGTGTAATTTTCTCAAATCTAATGCTCAGCCTCCGAGGCATTAAGCGTGATTATACTTTCTTTTTCGCTCTGATTGCAATGGAAATAAATAAGAACATTCACGTTAGACGAGCATATCATATACACTTCTCTTAAAGTTCTTAAAGAATCATAAAACTTAATTTATTGCATATTTTAGTTGCGAACTCGTATTACGGCATCGTAAATTCCTCTATTTCGTGGATTTATTTATTTGCAATGAATAAAAATCTGATATTATCTCTGCAGCATCTTCAGTTTTATTTCACACGAAGAAAGAGGGATAAAATGTGAAAAAGAATCGGATAATGGAGAGAAGGAGAGAAAGATAGGGAGGGTAAAAATAGACAATATAGATTGATTTGCGCATGGAACAAGTATTACGAAACCTCGTAATACCTTTTTGTAATACCTTTTTCCTTGACAATGGTATACGGGTTGTTTGAATCGGTACGTTGAATCGGTACAATCTTAATACGATAAGTAGACCACTTACGTTTCTCTAATACCTTTCTCGCGCTCTGAGCTATTAGACGAATATTTCATTTTTGTCTCGTTGCAGAACTTAACTAATCAGTTTTTCAGGAAAACCGATGAAATAGAAAAATTGCCAATTCGTTAAAAGTAGCTTCTTTTCGTAATAAAAAAAATGTGCGCAATAGCGTCGACATGGGAATACAATTATATTTTCGTACGTTGATCATCGTTACTACCCGTAGGACATTTTGCTGAATTAATTTATATTGTGTGGTTACACGGTATTATGAAAAGAATCGCTGTGAACCATTTCAAGTCCTTTCATTATATCGCAATTGCGTTTAGATAATAGCGTTTGCCAAATTATCTCAGGATAAACAAGTACACATAGCTATTCCCGGTAGAAATTATTGGCGAAACTTGAACTTTCGATTAGTATTCTTATCGACATTGACGATATTGTTTCGATAATTTATAAAAATAGAAATTATTTCGAAAGACAAAATCAAATTGCGTCGATAAAAATGTAGATTTTACATCTCAGCGCGTCAGTTCATGCACGTAATATATTTCTCGTTAATCATTTTACGTTACTTTTTCTCCTTTACTATGGGCACTCGAGCAAGTGTAATTTCTACAATAATGCATCATTACTCATTTGCGTTAATTTTTTCTTGATTGAAATTTGGTAGTTTTGTTGAAAGCTGTACGTAAGGATTGGAATAAGTACGGTTCCGTAGTTTCCGTCTAGCGCTTATAAATAATGTTCCGAAAGTTTACCGAAGAAAAATCGAGGAAAATCATTGGTACGCGTTAGTGGTATTATTAGGTACTTATTGGGCATAATCGCGTTGGAAGTAATAATTCACTTTGTAAATGGCAAAATGCTTTTAAAGAGAATTCAAGCGTGAGAATTACTCCCTTAAAGTCATATTTATGTTGATATACCACAAGTAGGTTTTATGAAATAATGCGCTCTTTGGCTTGTCTCGTGTGCGTCGGTATAACTGTGGAGTAACCGACAATGGAGTGATTACAAGTACGTACAAACCTTACGATAGCTTCGAAGAATCTATTTTAATAACGTAAGTTGGCACTTTATTTCTCGTCGAGCATACACGAATTCAACAACTTTACAAATACAACATTATAAGCAATGCGTATGTAAAAATGAAATCTTTCGATAATACTCGAGTAAAGCTCATACGGCGTTAAAACAATTGACAAATGATTATATTCGAAATTCTAGATTAGAGCCTTACAGTAGTTGGACTAATTCTTCGATAGCACCTAAGAAGAAAAATAGCGGAGAATCAAAGAAACGCCGGTTGTTAGTCGATCAATTGTCAAGTCAATCGTCAAATAATCGAAAAATGTCGCAATGTCGTTATTTCTGTTACAAGGTTAGATTGTTGTAAATGTAATTAAAATGAATACGGCATTGATCGGGAGGTATTCCGCGCTCTCGCGAATCCTCGATACGATGATAGGTAAGTGATATCATCGCAACTCCATTCGCCTTTTGGTATTTCCCATCTCGGCGATCAAAATAGCAAGTCCTCTCGTAATACGTATCATCTCCATAAATGCAAACGCAAACACGCACGGAACTGTTGGATCTTCTCTTTTATACCGAACCATACTCCTCTCGTGAGACACGATCGGGCCATTGTTCCAGGGAGTCGTGCACACGCGAGGGACGCGCACGTACACACGCACAATTCGCGGAATCAAAGAATCGATTCGCTGACTCCGGATATAGAGAGCTAAGGCGGCAACCTTGAGAGACACTGAACTCCATCTCTCTCCTCTCTTTCTCTTTTACACGTATCTTTCGTTCTTTAGGGCCTCCTGCATATCCCGTAATTGGCTGAAACGCAGACCCAAGATTCACTTTTCTGCTAATCTCTCAAACTGATCTACTTATAAGGGATTTTCCTTCAATTCTCGTTTGTATATGCTGCGTCGTATTCTTTGGGACGATTATCTTTTGATCGTTTCATGGGGACTCGCGGTATCCGAATATTTATGGGCATTTGGAAGTTGAATGCAACAGGAAGAGATACTTGTGTAGTCCATTCTTCTGGTCTTGTAATAGTTGCTTTGACCGAGTCTAATGAACGAAGTATAGGTAAGAGATTCGCGTAAATCATCAACATGCGGAAATGTATGAACCCCTCGATAAATGTTATTAGCCCGTAAGCTTCTGATCTTGTGTCTCTTCAAAATCCTTCGTTAAAATACGCGACAATAGCTATGGTTAATGTTCTAGATGAACCGGGTTTTTGCGCCTCGTACGAAAATACGCGGCGACGTCGCGATATTCAGCAATTATTATCACCGATCAACATCCGTACTTGAATTTTCGGCGTTGAACTCGTCATCGAGTTCATTCGAGTCATTCATTCGAGTCAGCCTTTCCTTGATCGCATTTTGTATACGCGGTATAGTAAATAAACGGTAGTCTTCTTTCTTCGATAATATTTCTTCAATAATGCCACCAATAGAATGACGATAACTGACGCCCTAACATTGAATTCCACGGACAAAAGTACCTTTCCAACGATTTTCAAAACCAACTAATCGTTTAATCGCGGATTAGCGACTAGTGAATTTCAAGTCGCTACCGTTTTTACTCTTGACCGATAGATAACTCGTGTTGCGAATAAGACGAAGGTCTCTCCATACGAATAATATCTTTGCTTGAAGAAATGGAGAACGACGCCACGCAAATTCCCAAGAGTTGGATCGTTCATTTTCATAAGAACTGGTTTTTAGCCAGATGTACGCAATGGAAAGTACGCAATTAGTTGTTCTTGGTCACATCGCGCGCGTAACTGGACCGACAATAAGGAAACACGTGGGGCGCAACGAGCATTGGAACGAGAAATCAACTGTTGATACTCGGAAGAAGAGTGTATGCGGACGCGACGGACACGTGGAAAAAGAAAGAGTCGAACATTTCCATTGAGGATGGAAATCGGGTTTCCTTATATACAAAATGGAAAATTCCGGTCCACGCGGACCATTAACGCGGCTGCGGACGGTCGATGATGCTGCTACTGCCGCACGGATCTGCGCCGCTGTTAAGGAGGAATTATCCCGGGGGAATTCGCTCCTTTATTTGCGCGAGCTGTTTAATGGCCACGTCGACGTCCTAGAGTCGCTTTTATGTTATATAATTCTGTAATGGGTGTGAGTGACGTTATGAATGGGAAACGGTTCTCTTTGGCTCTTGCATTTACGAGACTTATCTGTACGAGTTTCTTATACCGCTATTTTTTCTTCTTCCTTTGAATCCTCTGATGCCTTATTATTACACGGGTATCTCGGCTAACCGTTATCTTATGGCGTAGGCTATTTTGTTTGCTTATCGTGGACTTGGGGCAAGGGCCCATAGTTACATAAAATTTCAAAGGCTCTGAAAAGGGAAAAATGCACTAGTGCATTTTCTGCCTCTACCTTTAGCTCCTTATAAAGATTGCAGCAGCTGGTCACTCCGAGTCGAAAGAATCCTGCGCTTAAACTGTGGATAACTTGTCCCGTGACAAGTTATTGGTGAGAGGATCGCTCGGTTCTAATATCCCAATGCGGTGGCACAAATACTATCATAAAATCATCCGATTGGTCGCGCTGTCCATTCGAAAGAATCCACCAGCCGAAGAGCATCGAGCGCCATCGAGCGCCTCGAGTCCTTGCCAGTCTAGCAAATCATTTCTAACGAGTTGGCATCGCTTACTTATGAATCACCGAATGGGCAACCTCGTAAAACGCGCACGTAGTTATTTAAGTGTCGTTAATTCATTAGTCCACGCCAGGAGAGAGCACAAGCAGTTCCGAATTACAGTTCGTTACGTACGTCTACGTCTCCCGGTGTGGCTTCTAATATCATCCTCTCTTCCTCGAAGTCATAAGGTTTTCAAATTCTCGGAAGGAAATTAGGGCTCCGCTCCGAAAGTATCGATCATAAAAGCTACGAAGTGGGAACCGGGAAGGAGGTGGTGCATCCGCGTCGCCGTAAGTAAAAATTAGCGGAGCATGCGTTTGTGTGCCTGCGTTGTGCCGAGGACGTCCGCAGGAGGAGGTGGAGGATGTGGCGGAGGAGGAGGAGGAGAGGCTTTGGCGTTTGTGCGCGCGCGCGCACGCGTGACCACAGAAAGCAATTATGACTTTTGACTGCCGCCGCCACCTCGCCACGGGATAATCGCACTCGTGTGCTCTTTGCGATTTATCCGTGCGCCAAGCCCTGCTGCGGAGTTGACTCTCTTTCGTTCTTCTCTGGCCGAAGCGTCGAGTCGTTCCCCGAGTGACGTCGGCTTTAACCGAGTGAAAAAACGAAGGCTAAATATGAGAGAAGCAGACATATTATTAGAGTTCGCTTTAGCCCGCTTTCGTCCTCTTTGTACGAGCTCTTTGTCCTCTTTTGTTTTATCCTTTTGGTCTCATTGAAACCAACCGTGTTTACGTTGCATTAAAAAAATCAGCTTATAAGTGTTGTCGATAATGTACAGAGTATTATTAGACGAACGTTTTAAACAAAGTAAGAAGTGTTTCCTTTTGTTCGTGGTACTTCGTTTGACTTCGTACCATTAGTCATGAAGATTCGTATTATTTCTTTATAGTTAATAAGTGATGACTTTTGATATCCTCCAGTCTTGCTCCTCTTTTTCCGAGGGCTAAAAGACAAACTCACGCTTCTTAATAGTTCGGAAATTTTAATTTTAATCAAATGCAATTGTTAATAATACTGTAACTGAATCAATATAGTTACGGTATAAGAAAAAACCTAAAAAATCCTTGCACGAAGACGCTGGCTTTGCAAGAAGTATGTCATGAAAAATGGCTCGACGTCGTTACGTACTCTGATTAATAATGATAATAAAAGTTCGTTTATGCCAATCAAATCGAAATATAAATAAAAAATACCAAATACCAAATACCAAATACAAAATACAAAATACAAAATACAAAATACAAAATACAAAATACTAAATACAAAATACAAAATACAAAATACTAAATATTTTTCTTTCCCTCCACATCTTATTAATATTTCCTACGGCTTGTATTAATGTAAAATTAACGTGACTGTTTTTGCTCGTTAGAAGTTGTAGGCTTTTACGGCTTTAAAAGATTTCTTAAATAGTTTAAAATACGAGATACTATAAAATAAAAGCGCAAAGTTCAGTGCTTTTCACGTATATCTTCGTAATAAATAAAATATGCTTCCCCTTTGGAAAGGAATTTAGAAATAATTTCTTTGCCCATCAAGACAGAATTGCAATTACACGATGATATTGCAAATTGACTTACAAAATATGAAAGATGAAAGAAACAATATTTGTAAGTATCGTAAATATGTACAAATGTTATGATCTACTGTTTGTTTGTTTCTTTGTTTCTTCGTTTCTTCGTTTCTTCGTTTCTTTGTTTCTTTTTTCATTTTAAGCATAAAATTTGTGAGTCCTTTTGAACTATTTAAAATAGCTTAAAGTCGATGGTAAAAATGGCTTGACGTATTAAAACAACAAAAGAAAATGCAAGTGCAGAGTGCGACTTTTATTATTACTTACCAAACCGCGTTAACTCTTCTTTCACGGGACGAGCAATGTCTCACATTATTGTAATCATAATGAAAACGATTAACGATTGTTGTTATAATGCTTTAAAATTACATAAACACAGAGAGGTATATTTTATTAGAAAATTCGTCATTTACGGATAAAAGTTCCCGTTAGCGTTAAATTTATAATTTTATTATCGCAATTGTCGGTATCGTTGCCGGTGTAACGTTTGCATTACCTTAATCAGCATATATTTTTAACCACTCAACGAAATATACTCGAGTAATCACATTCCAAAATTTAATTGCAAATTTGCGACTCTATTAATTCTTGAGAAATTAAGAACGTTTAAGTCTATAAAACTCACGGGCATTTATGCACCATCTGTCATAACATGGCGCGTCAGATTACAGATAAGTTTATAAATACATAACTGAAAAAGTATGTAAATGATTTCCAATCGATATTCAACGCGAATTGATAAAAGAAGAACATTTTCCAATCATCGTGATTCCCTTTTTCATTTTCCTCGTTTCTCATCCCCCGTTTGTCCTTCCCGACAGCCTCTGGCTCTTATCTTTAGCCTCCCTCCAACGTTTTATCGAATTCCTCCCTTCCTCTCTAACATCCCACACCTCCTTCTCCCTCTTTCTGTTGCTTTCTCGACGCTCACAATATCCGTCGACGCGGATATGATTTTCCTTCGTCGTTTTAGTTGCGTGACCGTCTATGCTCTTCGTGATTGGAATTTCAGCGAGACATCGTCGTTGACTGAAGAGGAAAAGCTGAGGCTGATAATTTCCAGTTCGATTATCGCTTCGAAAATGACAACGACGTTCACTCGCCGTACTGTCTGTCTCTGTCTCTGTCTCTGTCTCTGTCTCTGTCTCTGTCTCTGTCTCTCTCTCTCTCTCGCTCTCCCTCTCCCTCTCTCTCCCTTTACCTCTCTCGCTCTACCTCGCGCTCGCTCGCTCTATCTATGTACACGTCTTTAAGCAATTTACTAACGATGCAGTTAACGATGAATTAAAGCAGGAAGCATTTCTACGTCGTCCTCTATCTCATTCATGAAACATTTACGTCTGCAAATGTGTATCTCTACTTCCCTATCACGTTGAACTCTGGACTAAAGTTAGGAAGGACATTGGCATATCGTTTCTTCCATATACGTAAAGAAATTTTACTTTTACTTTTACATTTTAATTCAAATCAATTACTTCTAATGAGTATTTTTGTTTTCAAGCAAAGTAATAAGCATTCTCAAAATTTACTTATCCAATGGAGGAAGAGATAATACCTATCTTTATCTTATTTTACAGTCATTAGAGAAAAGCAAGCATTTATAAATTGGTCCTGATTATATAGTCTACCGGCGGATACTTATTCCATTTTTTAGTCTTGTACTTTTTGCTCGAGTGTAAATGAAATATTAATAATAAACGTTAGTGTTTCCTCTCTGATCAGTCGGAAAATAATATGGACAATAAAATTTTAGTAATTAAGCTACTTCCCATTTTGAAAAATCAAAATGGAACAACAACGAGACTCACTGTGCCCTCCTTGTTATTACATCTTTTTTGAAATATTTTTATATTTCGTCTTACAGAATTATAACGATGCTCAATATCGTTCAAATCCATTTCGAGCAACGTCTTTTATCAAAAGGGAACTCGCTTGAATAACTTATTTTAAGAAGCCATTGAATTTACTTAATACATCTCCGAAGGGAACTGCGATAAAACGACGTGAAAAGCGTCAAAGCCTCTGCGTGATCGAGCACTCGAAACGGAATGTTCAACTCGTTTCCGCATCGCGCATACGCATCTACAGGCTAAAGTGTCAATTAGCGACAGTAATAATTAAGGATGTGTTCCATTTCCAATCATCGACTCGGTTGAGGCTCACCTTTGCCTACGTTTCACGACTATGAAATCGCGCTTCGCCCGATTTCGCCCACTACGTTTCGCTCGACACTCGGCGTTGCGTTAATCAATTTGAATCTTTAACGGGTCTCGATCGTCCAAGAGGAATTGCTCCGCATTAAACGAAATGTCACTAGATCGGCAATCGACGTTTGACTGCGATCCAAATATCTCGTCGAGATAATTTCACGCCCCGACTGAGTAAGTTTCGCCAGGACTAAGTTTTGTAAAAGTCACCGCGTCTACGATGGGCTTCACAATAGTAAGTCACAATTTCAGTCTCCAGACGCTAACATCGGAACAAAGTCCGTGAACCGTTCGATTAATATTCCACGTTGCTCTTGAAAGGAAGGCCCACGAACGCCTTCGCGCGCAATATTCATGCGTTCTTCCTGCAACAGCTGAGAGAGGACTTCACCGCGGACAGAGAGAGAGAGAGAGAGAGAGGGAGGAGAGTGCAAGGCTGGCCGTGGGCGAGCGGAAAGTATCAACGCGTCCAGGGTGAGGAAGCGACTAATAGCGCGGCGGCAGACGAGCCTCCGAGCGTCCGAGTGAAATTAATATCATTTTCGATTAGGCGACGAGGCAAGAGGAAGACGGACTGGAATTGCGTATTTCAGGAAAAACGCTGCCTGTTCAATTTCTCCTTTGGCCATCGGACATTTTAACGAGAGCTTCTAACGAGAGCGATGTATCGTGGACTTTAACATTATTTCATTGTTTTAAGGTAGGATGAGCAAATTTTCAATCAAACAAACGTTCAAATACAAACGTGTTTGATCATTCTTTTATGCATTTTCATTTCTTTAATCTTCAAGAAATTCTTACCCCTTAATTATAGAAATTTGTAGCCTCTTAATCCACGATAACAGTAATTCTACAGTGACAGTGGTTTTCTAGTATCGATGTACCAAGGTTTTCAAGTAGCTTCCTGATCCGGGTAATCGTCCAACGAGATGAAATTTCTTCAGGCAACAAGTGTCGTGACATTCCTCGAGCGAAAATAAGCTTAACGAACAACTTGTTTTCACATTCGTAGAATATCCTCGATTGTCGGTTGCCGAAGGTTATTCGTATACGGGTGATGATAAGATTGTTAATTAATTAAGATCGATAATAACGTACACCAATCGCGCACTTTTCACCCCTAACTACAACCTCTCGATATTTACCATTATTAATTTACTATTCCACCGCATAACTTCTCTGTTGTTCTTTTGCGCATTCAATTCCATCTTATCCGTCTTTCTTTGAACAACTATTACACATTTGCGTACTTAATATTCGTATTAACATTCCGTACTACATAGTTTTTACCTATTATTCTACTATGTACCGTGAATTTGGTGCTTAGTATTTTACAAGCAGTATTTTACAACGTCCTCTGATGTTCGCGTATCGGTTGTAGAATTATTTTTGTATATCGTTAACGAGCGAAATTACGCGAAAAGTTATTCTTGCAAATTTATATACTTTTTTGCACAGCTGGCGTTAATTTGTGTTAAGTATCTTACTACAATAAAATATCAATATTCCGTACAACGGAGTCGATAACAGTAATTTTCATGTTATAACATCGAATGGATTTTTGCCCTTTTAATTATCTTGTCATCGTGTACGCATTTCAATATTTTAAAAATTAATGCGCTCGTTTTGTATCGTGGGTAACGATGCGCGGTTACACGATTAGTACCGTATACATTGCGCGTACTGTTCACAAGGCATAAAAGTACATTATTCTTTTCCCACTTTCAAATATTCTCATTTTTCAAAGGCTTACGTACGTATGAAACAAAAATTTTTCTAAAAACCAGAAAATATATAAAAAAAAAAATATATATACATATAAGTAGAATTTCATTCAAGTATATCAGTTGTTCGTCAAAATTGTTGTACGAGATTAATAAAAACATTTTCGCACTTATTTTAAATACAAATTTAACAGTATAAACCGGCGGTTCAGATCGTGCGTCAGATATTTATATTTATAATATTTATATTACAATGTACAGTAAAGTAATAACGATTCACTTTATCACCAGGAAAAATCCTTAGGCTATAAATAACCTTGCAGGAGAATACTTGTGCAATTTACTCATTAAACTTCTTCGGAACTTGGTACATTTATTCAAAGTATGCTTTCAGTTCTCGCTTAAACAGAACTTCGTAATTTGGAGTAATTCCGAAGGTAACGTGAAAAAGAATTGAAAAAAACAACGGCATTATTAAGTTCAATTAGACACGCGACACAGAGACTTTTGTTGAATGCCGCGTGCATATATGTTGTCGTTTAACGGACAAGGCCGTCACTTTGTCGTCGTTGACATTAACCATGATGATACTTATAAACCGGTTTTATTAGGCATCGGTCGAAGGAATGCGTGAAAGCTAAGCGGTCGTGAAATACCAACACCTCTTTTGTCTTTTCGACACCACGTATTTAATTAAATTGTATGTGCGCACGCGCGATTCCTTGGTGCCAAAAAAGTGCTGCCAAACGCCGTTTTTCGACAAAAAGCCCAACGACGATAATATTTTCTTTTTAAATTCGTTAATCTCTTAATTTAATCAATGCGTCATTGGGAATGTGACATTTAAGTTTCCGCAGGTGTCAGCTAATGAGTACCGTCCAACCACACGAGAGTTACACTCTTTAGCATACAATTTAATAAAACATCAAATTTACACCAAGCATACACGATACACATGCAATACCAAGTGCAAACATATGTGAAATATATTTGTGATCACTGCAAGTAATAAAACTTTAGAGGACATTTAAATTATTCCTCTGGAACATAAGGAAGCAACGATACAACACTGAAAAAAGATGTCGGTTGCTTCTCTTAACGATGTACGAATATTGCGTAATTTTAATGTAGAGGTAATTTTTGTGATTAACGACACATGGTGGTTACCTAGCGGAACTAAATATTGATTGGATTTACTTTAATTAATTTGTAAAATATTCGGTAATTTCCTTTTACCCTCGAGTATTCAAGTTGAATACAAGTTGAATGAAGCATTAACTGTACATTTCAGCATCGAACGATATAAGAGACCTGTAATATGAAAAGTTCTCTCGGTACGCTCTAATTTATGCAAAATCTTGTATAAGGAATTTTGTCTGAATCAGCTACTTTTCTTCAAAACGGTCTCAATGTGATTTAATCGTTATTTATTAGATTCTTGTTAATTATCGCCTTATATTAAACTCGAAAATTAAGATCTACCGTCATAATTGATAAAAATATACAAATTGAAATTTCTTTCGTAAAAGTATTTGAAATGAGAAGGATATCATTGAATTCATTGTCCTTTTCTGTTATGTATCAAGTTTCTCGTAACGTAATAATCTCATGTACTGTAAGAAACACGAGAAGTCATACAATGATTTTATAAGTAAATCTAATTAAAATCACGCATTACAGCAATTATAATTCACGATTAAGCGTGATCGTGTACTAACCTACAATTTGCCGATACAACTGTGAAATTTCATTAAATACCATTCGCCATCTACCATTGTACGTGTACGCGTTGAATAGAGTGACAATTGAAACGACGCTACTAATGAACGTAGCATAGTGTCGTCTAGAAGAGGCATTAAAACGTTCTCATCTTTCTTAACTTGCAAATATTGCGTTGCGAGTTAAACTCATTTTGTTTCGCTGATCGTTATCGGGTAATTCTTCGGGCTTTTCTTTACATATTTACAAGTCCAGCGTTGTTAATAAGAAGAATCACCTCTTGCACTCGACGGATAATCGATCGGATATTTTTCCGATTTATAAAGTTTTACAAGTCCCACTCGTAAACGTTCTCGTGTCATTAACGAGTAATTCCGTAATGAGTGAGCTCGAGCAATCCAGTTGATCCAATGGAGTTGATCCACGCGCCACTGAATAACGAATTTCTAACCAGAATCGAAAGGAACTCGAGGCGTTGGTAATGCAAGAGCTGCACTTGACACTCTCCGGTCTTTTAGGAGGGGCGAAACAGCGTCGAGCCACGGCCATTGCCTCTGAAAATAAGTTTTCAGCTCCCCGAGCGTCGCAAGGGGACGAAGTAACGCGATGATAAACGGGCGCCGTCCCTTACGAAGAGCTGTTCTAGATTATTCTCGGCACGCGTACGGGGAAGCGCGCGATGATCTTGCTTCGAGATCGAGCCTTGAACCTTGAACTCTCGGCTCGCTGCTCCCGTACTCTGGAGGATATTCGGGTAAGTTGTGTATTTTGAAAAGGGCGAAGGGCGCGGGGTGGTGCACGAGGCAGAGCTTTAATCGTCGCTAGCTATGTTTCATTTCGCCTTTAGACTCGCTACTATCGTACCCTGATAGTCTCTCGACGAGCTTCTTCTAGGATGCAGCATTAACGTTGAAATTCACTTTTAGCTTGATTTATGAAATTGAAGCTCTAACCGGTAATGTCGTATACGACGGTATACTGCTAGAGGCGAAAAAGAATTTAATGTATGCGTTTTCGGATTCGTTCTCTTTTCGTGAAGCCCCCCCCCACCACTCGGAGTGTGCAAGTTTACGTCGCTGAGGTACGATGCGTTCAAATATCATTTTTCAAGATCACGCGTTTTAATAGCACTCGCGAACTGCATACCGAACTGCATCGAGCTACTCGTGCACATCGGAAAGTACAGCGATGGAATTGGATTATCGATTTTTTGGAGGAAAAAAATAAAACCGTTCGAAGTACTTGTCTCGTGTGCACTTATTGCACGAACGATGCAAACGCCAAACTCGCAATAATTCAATAATCGTTCGTACTCGATTTATCTTTAACTTTCTATACTTCTGTAAGCTACGTGATTATCCGTAATTTTTCCTTATTTTTGTGCAAGTGGGTAGATGGTATAATTTGTTTCGTAAATACGTAGTTGTCGAAAGGAATGATAAAATAATGACGCGCTAATTTAAATCGTATTTAAATTGCAAGCTGGGAACTCGTTATTAACGTAGGCTTGTTCAACGAATGTCGAAGCATTTGTTGAACAATCAGGTTTGTATTATGTTACGTAGGTATGTCCGTTTCTTTAAGTCATTCTAATACCTAAATAATGCTGTACTAGCTCCACTAGGCCGAACGCGCTATAATGACAATGTAATATACCGACAATGTACTGGATACCGTGCGGTTATTTCAACGTTAAGAAAATAACGCGATATATTAATATTCAGGGTACATTAAGGAAGGAGAGCAGCAGTCGCTTACGATTACTTTATCGAACGTGCGGCAAAAATGTCGATCAATTCGCCACTAGCTTCAACCAAATTACTACCAAATTACCACCAAATTACCACCAAATTACCACCAAATTACCACCAAATTACCACCAAATTACCACCAAATTACCACCAAATTACCACCAAATTACTACCAAATTACTACAAAATTACAACCAAATTACTGAAAAAATAATCGATACTTTTGTGTAGCCCTAGAGGGGACAAAATATCAACGTCATTAGATATCCGTTTGTACAACGAACTCAGCCCTCGTAATTTTAACGCATTAAACCGAACGAAGCGGCTGCGCAACATCTCCGCCTCTAGACCACGTTTATTGACACTAAAACAGCACGTGGCTTGGTAGCATCACCAATGCAAATCATACGGAGCACCCAAGTCCAAGGGAAGAAATACACGCACGCGAAACGATGATTTCCGAGGGAGCGCGAGTATTATCCGCGCATGCGCCGTTCGGCCGGGGGCGAGGAAACATTCACACATGTGCTCGAGGGCTGCGTGTAAGCGTGATTACGCGCGGCAGGAAACGCGTCCCTGACGGATGAAAATCCTTCTCGAGACCGTACGTCTGCTGCATTATCTGCAAAAAGTACCTAGAAATCGTATTAAAAAGAGCTGCTTCGAAGCAGCTAATTTCCATGCGCCTGGATCCAATTATATTCGTCGATCTCTTGCAGCGTTTAAAACGAAATTTTATATTTCCGTTTAATCTGTCGCGCTCGGTCGTCATTTTTGGGAAGAGACTGGGATTCGGCTGCGATTTACAATCGCAGTAGTCTTCCATGTCATTAGCTGTGAAAGTGAATTCTCGTCCTTAATAAGATTTAGACGTACGGTTGTATGTAAGTACGCGATCAGTACCGGGTGTAGAGTAAGATCGATAGATCCAAGGACTCGCTGTTGTTCCTACATTTGCGCCACTACAACACCGGTTTACACCGACTTCCGACAACTTTTGTGCGATTGTCGCTTCCAGGGAAGCTGAAGATATTTGCACGGGCCGTCGATTTTAGCTTTTAACCGACGGCGTCCGCCCGCGATAACGTATTTACTCCTCGAGTGCGTGTCCCGAGGGCGTGAAACCGACGACGTATCTTTTCCGCTTTTCCGCTCGAAGATGCCGCACGGCATTCCAACGTCGTGTACGAGCAACGTCGAAGACCAAAATTCGCGGAATTCCGCAAGATGATGCGGGATGGACTTACAAGTGCGGTTACGACACCCTCGAGGTACGTACCGGATAATTAGGTAATACCCAATGTGGCACGTGCTCTCGGGGCGAAGAGATTATTTTAAGACGCAAAATAGTTGTAACGCGTACTTATTGCCCGCTTTACCAAGTCAATCCCTTTTTCCTTTCCTTTATTTACCAAGGAGTTTGAACTTGCAAGCAGAGGTTCGTGCTCGCCCGAGTCCCAGGACGACGACGATCTTACGACTCGGACGCGCATCCCTCGGCAACGGAGGATCGGGGATCGCCATTATCCCCTTGCACGCGGACGCTGGGGGCGCAGCGCTTCCGGGTAGGAATTCATTCGCCTCCTGGGCTCGGGGATATTAGATGTGATTTTCCCTAGGTTTTCGCGCCGATGAGCCGAGGCGCGCGATGCACGACGGGGTAACGTACGCCAACGTACTCAGCAGCAGCTTACCGCGCTTTTTTCTCCTTCCTACTCTCGTCATCTCCGAGTAATTTATTAACAGATGGACGCACTTTACTTTGGAGTTTTGGGAAAAACTGAGAGTCCTGGGAGACACTCGTATCGAGAAGTTGACAAACAAGCGTACAGACAAGTGTACCGAGGGCACTTGGTTTATGGCTATCGACATTTTTCAACCCGCCTGCGGGATAATTCGGGTGGTCCCTCTTGTTTCTATGCGTTTGCGCATTAGCAATTACCGCGAATAGGGTCGTGTACGTATTCGTTCACATCGCCACTTTGCTATTCGGTTCTCCTCGTTCCTACGAAAAAGAGCAGCGGCAGCGTTGGACGCGAAAGCTGTTATTTCAGTTTCATTGTGACTCGAACGAGAACGAGAAAGGTATCGTGATCGCATTACGTAAGTTTGCGATTTACGTAAATTCCAATTCAGGAATACGCAATTCGTTGCGTATCTCTTTATAGAGATGCATCCCGTGAAATTACATAGTTACGTATAATGAGCGACGAAAGAATCGAGAAGAGCAACTAAATTTCCATCTATTTGCGTAATCTAACTGGAGAGAAGCGCGTGTAGCTATTGTCCGAGTACAGTGGGCTTTACTTCTTCTCTGCCTCCCAGCCCTCGTTCCCCCGTACCCTCCCTGATACCGACGCAGCGCGAAATGTAAATTGAGCGGCGGAAGCGAAACCGCGAATTTACCCAACGTATGCGCACGTATTCGATCTGCCTAACCAGCCGAGATCGTGTTTATTTGCGCTTATTCACGCTCGAAGCCGCCGGCGCTCGATCCTCCAGCCGGATCCTCCAGTCGGATCCTCCAGTCGGATCCTCCGGCCGGACTTTCAAGATTAGCCGCCACGCCGAGGATCCTTTAGAGTCCGAGTGTGGTAGGCTGCGCGCGCCCCAGACTTCTTCTCTCGGTCTTTGGTCCTTTGGCGAAGGAGGCGCGCGCGATCCAGAACTCGACGGCGGAAACCAATACGAAGAAAGAAAATGACTTGGTGGTACTGAGGTATGGCGCTGCTCGCGAGTTACAGCCGAAGGGTTGATACGCGATTCTATTAGTTTGCTTCACTTTTTCACCTTTTCACCTTTGGCTGTTTATAAAGCCGTCTTTGAACGGTCTTGAACGGTCTTGAACGGTCTTGAACGGTCTTGAACGGTTCGTTTTAATAAATCTTTCAAAGCAATTTATTTTTCAATGGCGTAATATCGTATGCTATATAAAGCCGTAGGATCTTTTCCTTTTGGTTTTGAAGGGGCGTTTCGTTTTCTTCGATTGCCCGAATAAGTTGATATTTGAAAAGGAATCTCAAGATCGTAGGCAAATCATCGTTTGTTCGTATTGAGCCGAATGACAGGCAGTATCGTAATCATTTATAATTGTATTTGTAAATTTAAAAGCGAATTGGAGGCACCGTTTTATTGCAACATCCGACCCTGTCCAAGCCCAACGGAATGTTCCAACGACAGCTTACTTTTTCATAATCAAAGTCGAATTAACTCTTTGAAAAAGAAATGAAAACGCCTTCACTTTTCAATATTTATAATGACGTATCGCTTTCGAGATTACACTTAGTAAATAGTTTTTGCGCAATCGCGCACTTACGTCCGATAATAAATATTAATAGATTACGAAATATTGTAGCCGTGGTTCTTAGTGTGACTTTAAAAAAAGTCATTAGCCATGGTTAACGCTGTTTCGTAACAGACGCGTACTTTTACAGCGATATATTTAAATCTGTGCTACATACTTTCTAGATAATTATTGGTAATTGTCAATACCTTGTCTAGAAAATTGTTTAAAACTAATGTGGTTTACTTTACTTACTCATCGAGTAATTTTGCAATGCACTCGAGTCGTAATCAAATTATACGTAGGTTCAGTGATTCGCAAATTATTTACAAATGCATAAGGTCTGCTGTGCCCGTTATAATTCACTATAAAGTGCACTATAATAATCTGAAATTCAGTGACAATAATTTTGCGATGAAATAACTTTAATCCTTTTTATTCGAGTAGAAATCAATACGGCGTCTTTATCATTTTAATTAAAGTGCACAATTGCCCAGAAATGTTGCGCATGATCTGCAAGCGTGACTTACGCAGATTGGTTCTCATTTTCTGCATAATTTATGGCATCTTTCAAACATGATGGCCACAAAAGTGTAAATCTTGATGAGCTGTCGAATGTTCTTTCATAACATCGAAATTTATATCTGCCCTTGTAAAACGTAGTAATGAGTTCGGTTTTTCTGTAAATCGCCTCACTGTTTTTAATAATGTTCGCATATTTCTAGTGCGACACACGCGCGCGCGCGCGCGTATGCACACGTATGTACGTACGTATGTACGTATGTATGCATGTATGTATGCATATCTGACAATGTTTACAAAGTTAGACGAAAATTAATGGAATCATTGTAAAATTTTGACGATTAGTGAAATTGAGAATGTTTCTGCGATGCAGTGATACGACGATTACAGTTTATTGGTTTTCCTTTTCGGTTGAGATTTGACGTTATTAGTATCTGAAAGCCAGTCAAGCTTGAATTTGTATCCAGTTAATTAGTAAATTTCCAAAAGACTGATAGAATGAAAATATCGTTCGTAAAAGTAATTGCTGTGATTTTACGTGAACAAGATTAAAGCTGCTTCCCGTTGAATTTCACTCGGAAGCAAATTGAATCATCGGATTTTATCGGTGTACCGTACGATGAAATTCGATTTTTAAAGAATATCTGCAATGTTAATCTACAACGTGGACTAGTCACAAATCTATCGCTAACAAACGGAAGTCTTGCACTTGTACAGCAGCTACGTAACTTCGTTGTGAGTGTAGCTCCATTGGAAATGATTAATTCGCTCTTTTGAGATACAAATCTTGAGAAAAAAATCATTAACGAGCTAAAAGAAGAAAAGAAGAAAAAAAGAAAAGGAAAAAGCCGAGGCTCGTGTGACTTATCGAATCTAGTCCGGTGTCGTTGATTTCTCGTTCTCGTTGGTCCCGATGTCAACGATGACTGGCGACAGTGCGCCAGATGCTCTTCTTCCTTCGTCGGTGCATTCCAGTCGTGCTGCGTGATGCGATCGCATTTCTCCCATTGTGCTCGACAATTGGCACGCGTGTACGTTGTGTACGAGGGGTAATAGCTTCATCTTACCGAGACCTATACCCGCTACATAATGGCGGAACGAAAAAGCGCGTTGAATTACGATGGCAGGTAGGCGGTTCAATTTGGACGATTTGCCGAGTCACGTGGACACGTACAGGACATGCAGTGATCGTACTCGAGGTTTTGTAAAGTGATTTTTTACATTGCGCATTCTGAAAAAATGTCTGTCATTGAGGTCGTTGAAATCCGTCTGCCCATAGAAGACGTCCGAAATATAATTTAAACTTTGGCTTGAATTCGAATTTAAATCCTCTCGAGAAATGTCGAATTGAAAAACTAATTTTTTCACAGGAGCATGTAATCTGATAAACAAATCTAAGAATACCCCGTTGCACTGACGTAAGAAATTCAGAATATTTGCTTGAACTCTACGTCGGTGAAATCAATTTTTATATCATTTTCAATTTGCCTATGAAAATATTGCTAATATTGCTAGTAAATTTATTTCCGATCGCATCCGTGTGTATCTCTAATCAAGTAGCGAGATTTCCCATCGATTAATTCAATTATTCGATTAATTCTCAATTAATTCTAATTCCATATTATACCGTGGCTACAATATATCGTAATCTATTAATATTCATCATCGGACGTAAACGCGCGATTGCGCAAAAACTATTTACTAAGTGTAATCTCGAAAGCGATACGTCATTATAAATATTGAAAAGTGAAGGCGTTTTCATTTCTTTTTCAAAGAGTTAATTCGACTTTGATTATGAAAAAGTAAGCTGTCGTTGGAACATTCCGTTGGGCTTGGACAGGGTCGGATGTTGCAATAAAACGGTGCCTCCAATTCGCTTTTAACTGTATTTGAATAGTCAGTTGCAGTATATCTATACCTCCGACTAAATCGGAATTATCCGAACGAATTGTTGTTTTTCTCTTGTTTTTCTTTTGCTCCGAGGGAGCAAGCAAAACATACGGGAAATTCAAAAGGAGTAAGCGCTTACATTTGATTTACATTTCAAGATGAATGTAAAATAAAGTACTTGAGAAGCACTCTATTCGTGACTTTGGTGTTCCATCGAAACTAGCAACTTTAGCATACCGCGATAAGTTAGGCTTGCAATGGTCGTTAATAGGATTTACGTCCAGTAGTAGCGTCCAGAGTTTATCTCTTCGCTAATCGATCCACCAAAATATAACGAACGACGGAATTGCCGTGAAGCCATTAATTAATATTACCGGCTTGATAGCGAAACAATCACTCGATGTATTTAAAATTCCTCGAGCGACGACATATTCTCGCTAAATTCACTGGCCACTTGACGCAGCTAAATAAATGGCGAACAATGTAAATGTGCGGCCGTGCAACCGAGCACAAGGAAGTCCAGCCGAGCAGGTATCATCGATCAGCTCTCGCATGCTCATCATTGCTCGGCTTAATGAAGCTCGTCGTAATACGGTGTCCCGTGTCGCGATATTATAAACGCCGGCACGAGTGATTATAAACAGCCGTTCGTCGGCGAACTGCTGTTGCAGTACCGTCGTGTATTGTTTTACAGGTCTCCGCTTTCACCACGAGCTCTTCTTGGACTTCCCTTGCGAAACGTTCCTCCCTTTTTCCGCGAATACTGATTCTCGTTGCTCGTTTCCCGGAATGCTTACCTCGCCCTCTGAGAAAATACCGTGGAGGACTTTAGGGAACGATTGCTTTGACAACTGGATCTCAGGCGCGATAAAAGGCCAAGGCGAGAGCTTCGTTAGGGTTCTTTGGCGTTTGCGCTTCCGTTTTACCTGATTTATTGTCTCATTGCGCCATTACGATAAAGTGACAAGCTAGTGCTTATACGAGACGATACGTTTGTACGAGCTCGATGCACCGATGTTTAATGGATGCGAATTATTCGGTTTAAGGCGTCGCCGCACACCGCTGATATTGTATTTCAGCGAACGCGAGCAACAATTGAATTTAACAACCTCTAATCCCTCTCGTGCTGCGAAAAATTCAACGTACATTTAAATTCATACTTATCTCGGAGTGCCTAATGAAATGCTGCATCTTGTTTTGAGGAGAGGTATCGCGTACCGAACGAAAGTAGCGTAAATCAGTAAAGTAGTAAATTCGTTACATTTATTTCCACGCGTAATTACTGCGCTGCATTCAGATACGCGTCTTTGTGTTCGCTCTGGATTATTTCCAACGTTTCGCAGTCTACTGTTACGAGGTAATGAAACGGCAGCCTTCGTCACTTCGTTATTATAATGAAAGATCTTTAAATCTACTCGCATCGCGAAACCGCTTCACTCGATAACTCTTCGCTTTATTCCTCGGTAATAATTTTCATTTCAACGTCTTTTTCATCTCTTTTGCCCTGGCAAGCTTTTCGTATTCTCGATCTTTCGAGATTGACTGTTAGCTCGATGAAAAAACTATCGTAATTATTCGATAAATTGTTGTGTAATACAAATATTTATGGTTTACTTGTTATCCCTTTATCCCCGTTATCAGGGGCTCGCAATCTGCACCTTACAGGAAATTATATGGCATTATCGCTTCGTTGACTTCTATGCCACTGCATCCACCCTCCCCTCCCCTCCCCTCCCCACCCCCCCCGCGTCCTTCTCGATGCGAAATCCCGGTGTCGACTTCAGTTAGCAAAAGTGGGCGTGAGCGGAAAAAAAGAGATATAGTAGCGCTTGGAGCTCTTCAGACTCGTAATTCAAGAGCTACACGCGCGCTTTCAAACGCGCTTTCATTCGACAAACGTTCGCGGGACGACGACGATACACAAGCCGGGAAACGTAAGAAGTGAGGCCGACGTTGATGTCGGCATCGTAAATTCATTTCTCCTCTTTTTCCCTTCATCCTTCTCTCTTTAACTTCAAACGCCCGGGAGTATCGCGCGCGATAATTGTCCGCACGCGATGTAGCCTTTTAACACTGATACATTATATTGATCTTTAATGTAGAAAACTTTATTCCCTGTATATATTTCACTGCTTATTGATACTTTTGTTTGGAAAGCTTGTCCCTTCGATCTTCGCTCGTTTAATCTATCGCCGGTAGATGTATCCAGTGGCTTTGT
Source organism: Wiebesia pumilae (assembly GCA_018907045.1). Lineage (NCBI taxonomy): Eukaryota > Metazoa > Arthropoda > Insecta > Hymenoptera > Agaonidae > Wiebesia > Wiebesia pumilae. The sequence continues at coordinate 8,765,877 of JACCHZ010000127.1, forward strand.
AAACTGACTTCGTTAGATCGTTATTTTTCTTTTCTTTTCTTTCTTTTTTTCTTCTTTTTTTTTTTCTTTTTTTTCTTTTCTTTTCTTTTTTTTTTTTTTTTTTTTTTTTTGGAAATACTCCATACCAGCCTCTTACATTTGACAAAAATACTCGGACCCGTACGCGCTATTCCGCCTTAGCTGATTAGTTTTCCTTCTCGCTCGACGCATTGCTCGACTTTCTGTAGGGTACACTTTTACGCTTGGCTGCTCAGGTGTTAATAATATGCTCGCTCAATCGTACAATTCTAAAGACGACACTTTACACCGAAGCATAAATTAAGAAGGGGAAAAAGCGAGCCTCGCGTAAGTGTACTCGTATGTATAAATAGCTTTAAGCGTAACCTTAATGTAAAAATAAGGTGACGGCTTCAAACAAAGTTTATGGTTGTGCACGCTATCGCGATTAAATATGATAATTAAATTTAAATGTAGCTAAATCAAAGCCGACGACCACGAATAGTTAACAAACGTACCACTTTTTTACGATTATCGTTTTAAGTAATCGCTCTTCTCTAGTAGCTCGGCTAATTACCGTACAAAGTAAGTATCCGTGTATGCCGAAGACTCGTTGCGAACGCGTGCCGACGACACGAACAAATATCCTATTCCCAAATAATGTATTGTCAATTCATAGATCAATGATCGTCGTATACGAATGCCGTAATGATTCATGTGGTATTAATATCTTAATGATGTTTCAATTGCTCATTCGTAACGAGAATTAATCTATAATCGGATCTTTCCATCTGTGCCAAGTTGGCAAATTTTATCGATTGTTGCTTTAACATTTTCGTACGACAAACAAATATTCTTCATAAGCATATAACGTACTGCTAAATATTACGAGTAGAAGCGTCGAAAAGAATAGTGAAATTATTCAAAACATACGAATAATCGATTTAACACAGGAGGTATTCATCGGTATTTACAATAGCTTGACCGTTTTAAGAATCTACAGAAAACTAAGACGAGTAAAGCTGGCAAAGACTAATTTTTCTCGGTTTACGCGCAACTTGTGCTTTACAGTTGCACTTTTGTACGCTCGCTAGCAGTACTAAAAAAAAAATTGGTGCACGCAATTCTCTCGCGGTCGTTTTCGAATTATCCGATCGTCCGTAATGATAAAGCGCAACCTACGAATTTCGCGTAAACGGACGCTTTTCTAAAAAGACGAAATTAGAAATTTAAATTTACGTTCTTTCTCAGTTTATCATCTCCTTCGGATAGTTTTTTCATTTCTCGAAGGAGCGCTGATAACGCTATTTCGATACTCGCAAAGTACATTAGCGTAATGAGACGTTCTCCTTCGTATTCGACGTGCTTAACGAAAATTATATTCTCCCGTTTTAAATGGCTCGAATGATTTCGTATTCGTTGGTTAAATTTTCGAAGCAGATATAATAATAACATTGTTCTGTAAAACTGCTAAATTCGTTGTTTTTACCACGAATACGTAATTATTACGATAAAGAAAGGTTAAAAGAAGTACCACGCGAGCTTTTCATTATTGCATATTTTTTATCGCGTATTTAAATCTCCGATTCAAATTACCGCGTGTACCTATTTTTATTCGTATTTCTCGGTATTTTTACAAGTCAAGCCAATTAGTTTAATATTAAAGTAAGAGAGGAGGGTACACGTCAAACTGTCATTATTGCTCTTCTCCGAGTTAATTGAAATAAACTAGCAATTACGTACGTAACGTCAATTTTGATTCTTATAGTCTGACAGTAGCTTAGTTATGAAAGTAAACTCTTTGACTGAATAAGTGATTGCTATACCGATTTTATCATGTCTTACGCAATAATGTGTATGTTATACAATAATAAGCGAAATATGTAATGCCTTACAGGTAATCGAAGAAGTTTGTTTAATTTAGTTTACGATGATAGTGAAGTTTCTCGTATAACTCGTTGTGAGAAAAAGTAAGAAGGTAATGAAATACGCGATTTTTAACAATTATAAATTATAATTCACGTAGGTGAAAGTGAAGCGAAATGGACAAATTGAATTTTAATTGAAACAAGTTATGATAATCGCCCCAAAGAAGAATACAAAAATGTTAATGCCCGTTCCGCTCCTTAAGCAGTAAACCTTTTACACCTCATGGTTGAGTTGTTATAGATATTTAATGTACTTTAAAGAATAGTACTTTATCAGCTGTTAATATTTTAGTACTTATAAAAGGGCTAAACGCAATTTATTAAATAACAAAACTTAATCAAACGATTTAAGTAGACTTAAAATATGAAGTGTTTATTCTTTTCCAAGTGCGATGTGCGCGTGTGTATAGATTTGTATCGATGGATATGGAAATTTATCTTTAGTAAGTTACGAACTTTATATCGGAATTAATTCTTCAATATTCACGGTTTCTTCTGCTGACAATCCGAACGGAACGTCATACGCCATTTTACAGTGTACATTTTAACGAAGAACTTGTTACGAATTTTATTCTTTGACATTTTTGTTTCATAATAAAGAAGAAACGTAGACGCGTTTTTTCAAATTAACAACGCGTACTAATTATTTTCTGAGAGTGACTGCAATTTCTGATTTTTGTACTAAATTCAAACTCTTTTATATAAATCACATTTTTTAATGTGAACCAAGTAAGCCAAGTAAGCCAAGTAAGCCAAGTAAGCCAAGTAAGCTGTTCAAATTTGTTGTAAATGAAAAACTTTTTAACGTTATCGATAATTGACGTTAAAATATTTTAACATACATTTTTCACTCCGATTATGAGCGTTAATTTTAAATTCAATTTCAAGTAACAGAAAAATTTTCCCTCTACCAATAGTAACATTTTTTGTCATGCCGTGCGCACAATCAGCACAAGAGGAACAAAATTATTAAAGTAACTAAACGTGTACATCCTCTGAGAAAACCACGATATGAATCCTCCACACGATTTTAGGCGCACGACCATCCGTCGAAAGAAGACCGTAGAAAGCAGGAAATAAGATTTCCGAAGTCGAGCCTCTAGTGCGTAATCTAAGTAAGTCGCTTTTCATTACAATCAGCCAATTCGCCAATGACTTTATTATGCAGCAGGCCATTAACGGAGCTCGTGTATTTCGTTGCTAAGGCATGGAAAAATTAACGATCGATATCACTACTCCTACACGGCCGACATTAAATGGTAACGAGAGCTCCGGCTTTAGCATTCAACTAACAGGAAATGATAGGAGTGATGAACGAGGGTGATTGAGATAGGGACAGATTGAAGTTAAGGGTTGCGATGCTTATAGCGCAAGATGTTTTTATTATGGAGGGAGGGGCTACAGCTTTTGATCGTGTATTTACGCGAACGTCGGTTACGTGTCCAAGAGTTTGATGTCGATTGTCCATTTAAATGTCGGACGTTTCGGAAATAAACTAACGGTTAACTGACTTTCGAAGACTGGATTTTTGAAGCTTGGATTTTTGAGGAATTAAATATAATTTAACTATTTTCGTTTCTAACTGGCTGAATATATTTTTATTTATAGCTTCCACAGCTTCTGTACAAGGAATTTAAAAAGTGAATGCGCGATATCGGATTATTATCTGATCTAAATAACGAACGTTGGAAGTATTTAAGTGTCTTGTTTCTTATAGAGTACCAGCAAATGTATGCAGTCTTAATGTCGTTGTAAATGCACATGCACGTATACTTGTGTAAAATTTTCACCAAGATCTGTTAATCAGATTACATGCTTTCCGGCACTATATATATATATATATATATATATATATATATATATCTAACGATATATGAAATTCTTTAAAATTCTGAAAATTGTCACTGCATCGAGGTAAAGCATATTTAAGCTTCAAAAGTTATTTTCGTTGCTTTGGGCCACAATGTAAAGTTGAGACACGGTTGGATCATTATTCTTGACCTCCTCTTGTTGATAAAACAACCTCATTCGCATATTTTCTAACTTGTTGAAGATTTTACGCTGCGGCTCGAATGTAATTGTTTTTACAATAAGGACTGATAAATGTTGCTGGCCAGTAAAATCATATTATTTTTCTAACGAGCAGTCAATTTCGTCTGGCAAAACCTTGAATCTCAGCATCACTGATCGAAACAATGACAAATGATGTAAGTATTTGCTCTACAGGAGATTAAGTACGTGTCTTTGAATTTCTAGCAGTCACGCGGTGATTTTTCCATAAATGTCGCATTCTTTACCGTGTATTTCTGTTTATTTCTGTGAAAGTCCTTATCATTATTGGCGTTGCTGGAAGGTGTTTTTCGGTTAGATATAAGTTGCATCACTAAATTGATCCTATTTCAAAAAAACTCCAAAGTATATCCAGGTTGTGGCATCAGCCACGTTTTGTGAATCCAGAATTTCCTTTTTCTATGGAGGCATGTCTATATTTAGAATTTTAGAATCTAAAATTAATTTACATTAAATTGACTTTCAGAATCTGTCTAAACGATCGTTAATAAATAAATTTATCAGTTTAGAAGTACCTTTGACCCGTTCGATATAACTAATCGTCTACTTCAGTGTACGGTGTACGATCTCTATCAAATGTATAATTATTCGTACATTCATAATTTAATTTAAGAGTATTATCTCACTCAATTCTTTTAGATTAGTCAGCCTTATAATAGACATCAAAACCCACATATTTCGCTTCGAAAGTCGCAATTCATAATTCAATTCATAATTCCGTATAAATAAATTACATTCAGTCATATGTGTAATAAAATTTAACTTTGAAGATTAATTCTTATGAATCTAATTTTGTTATTTATCCGTTTATTGGCATTTTAGGAGGGAACGATTTGTTATTTTCATTCCGATTCACCCACGAACACTAAGAACTTTTGTTTTACAAACAAACTCCCGTTAAATTACTTTTAAAATAAAAATCAACTCAAGTGCAAGATAATTAGAATTTTGAACCCATTCTTCGTCATCTACGCACTATCATTCGGCTATAAAAATCAGTTACACCACGAAATTCGTAGACTCTTTGTTTTGTTTTGTTTTGTTTTGTTTTGTTTTTTTATCACCGATGGGATGCTTAATTCGTAGATAGATATTACTCGATGTAACAACGAGTGACGGAAGTGTCTCACGATTGGTTCTTGCAAATCACATTATTCAAGGTCAACTCGAAGTCAGGGAAGCATCCATTTCTCATTCCCATAGCTCTTTTGTAATGCTATTACGTTGTTCCGCTAATCAAAAAGAGCAAAAATTTTTAACTATACCGATAGAGTTAGAATCGTGACTTTGCAAAATTGCTGTTTTCTATTAACGGATAAGAGGAACAAAATCTCCAGCTAAATGAGATATTTCTGAAATTTGTTTTAGTTTATTTTATGAAAGGGTATAAAATTTAATACGAGATTGCAAGGGATTAATTGGTAGAAAGTAATAACCACACGTGTGTTTTATAAAGTAAGTATCGCTCATTTGCCTGTGCACTATTGTCGAATAACGATAACAAATGCGGGATAATGCAATATTTATTCGATATAGAATCCTAGAAAGAGAAGAAAATAAAAAACCCATTTTTCAAACGAAGAATCCGAATGCATTGTAATTTTGATGTGTTCGTCAATATTTTTCATTAATGAATCGTTGTAAAAAATTGTCGTTTTACTACTTCTTTTAAAATATCGCTTTCGCGTGTTATTTTAATTGAGACTAGTTTCGACTTTAAAAAGAAATTGCGGCCTCTTATCTTCGATCACCTGTATCGAGTTTTGTAAAAGTTATTTAGATTAGAGATAAGTTCAAATACTTGGGAATATTTCAGAGGGAAAAATTTCACAATTTTTAATCAAATTTAATCATTTATGTTTCAATAAAATCATGCATAACATTGATCATATTACGTATCGGTAAACAAGATGGTTTTTGTCTTAGGAAAAGATTTCGAATGAGTTTAAAATTAATATTTAAAATTATTAATATAATCGTACGTTATATCCGTTGGGTACGTATAATGATGATGTTATATATAATGAGGGTACAAATTAGAAATAGAATTTTCGTATAAACTTCATTGAAGTAGATAATGTTAGATTAAAGTTCAGAGATAAAGTCAAATCTTCAGATTTATATTATTAATCAATTGAATCTTGTTATCACTTAATGATCATTGTGTTTTCACCTATTTATAATGCTGTTACTTAAGAAAAAATATTTAATGACTTGTATTGAATACAACATAATTATAAACGTTTAAAAATCGGTAAAAGTGAATTAGTTTCCGTTCAATCGTAATAGTTTTGACATTGATATAGAATTTTTCACTCGTATCGCGAAATAAAATCAGAAACTTTTACTATCTGCATCAATAACAAGAGGAAAATAATTAATACTTACTTGGTACTAAATATTGTGTAACTACCTACGAAAGATGCAGTATACGAGTATCAAAAAGGCACAATTTACGTTTCTCGCGGTAATTTTAAAAGAATAGAACGAATACGTTCATCTGTATGTACTTTATTGAATTTCGATGCAATAATTTCTCTAAGCAAAGGATTTCGCAGCAATTGATGATTATTTAGAATTTTCAATTCATTGCGCATAAACAGTACTTACAAAATGGTCGAGAACATTCCCCCATTCCCCTAGGGACGAAATAAATCGTCACGACAAGAAATGGACTATATTATTTGTGGTCATAGGTAAATAAATAATAAAATACATAACCATACATATTTTCCCTATAAAATTAAAATAAAATTATCGTTTTAGGATCTTTATTTATCGTTACGATTGCAGAAGAAGAGCAACATCCGCTATTATCGTTAAGCAATTTTTAGGAGATATTCGTGCATTAATTATTATATATATATATATTTTTTTTTTTTTTTTTTGCTACATAGAACAAATACGTGACTATCATTTTTAATAAGCAGTAAAATAATGTGTAATTTTAATGGATTCCTCCGTTTAATACGCAAAATGTAAATAAAATATTCTATACGTGCTACATATAACACACGCTAGCAAAAGCAACATCACCATAGAAAACTGATATAGAATGTATATTACATAATTCAAAATGGTAAAAAAAAGGAAACTTGTATTTATAACGCATGATAAATGCGGTTCCGTTGATGATTTCCAAAATGTTGCAATCTCCATTCCTTTTTACCGAATTTACAAGACATTCATCCATATCCATATCCATATCCATATCCATTTGCGCCCGAATAATAAATATCCGTACACATCCGGTGCGCTTTAATTCTTCTTTAATTCTTCTTTAATTCTCCTTTAATTCGTCGCAAGTCGTAACTAATAGCGTTCGACCTGTGCATACGGCGCGAACACAAAGTTGCGTTGCGGGGCCTTTTATATTTATTTTATATCATCGCCGTAACGACCGTCGGAGGCCCTCCAAGTCCAATAAATTTCGCTCTTACTGCCGCTCGTATTGGAAATTCATCGGCGACTCGTAAAACCCGGAGGAGGAAAAAAAGGCGCGTGCGTTTTTCGCGTGATCGTGACGGCAAAACCGCTGCCGGTCGACTGATCTCGAAAATGCCCGGAATTATAATGGTCGCGACGACATGGGATTCCTTCGGCTGGTGACGCGTTAACGGCTGCTTAAACAAATGTCGCTCCTCGGACTTGCACAAGGCTGGAGCGATAACTTTTTTTCCTCCCGTAAGGATGCTTTAATGGGTGTTACGCTTTTAAGGAAATTCTCCGTAAGGAGCGCGGTTTCTAAATGCTTCTCAATGGGATGTAAGTTTTTCTTTTGTATTTTCGTAACAATTCTGCGTATGGATTTTCCACCTTTATCATAAAAGAATTGACCGCAATTTCAAACTTATAGAAATTTAGGCATACTTATTTAGTTTGTCGTTTAAAAGTATCAAAGTGTATCGCTTTATAAAGTTTGAAAAGGAGAGACTTTTCGACATCTCCGGTAATTATTATTCGTTGCATCCCGTATTCTATTGCCGGTGAATCGAGCATTTTGCCGATTATTGATAAATTCGTATTTTCGTTAGAAGATAGATGAGACAAATATTCACGGGTCCTAAGTACATTTGCATTCCTCCTACTCGCTCTTTTATTCCACATCTACATTTATATTTTATTATTTCCGTAGCCGTAGCCTAATAAAATACCGTTTGCCTCGCGATGAAAGTTTGCTTTACAAGTTTCTTACGCAACGAATAACCTTAGAATATGCCTTAAGTCCGTAACGCGCACAAGTTTATTGGCGCGAAGAAGATAAAAAATGTGCACACGGTCAATGTCGGTGGATAAGCGCGTAAAAACGGTATAACGCAGCGTGCAAACTACCCATAAAGCTGCCGTTAAAAAGGAAAAGAAGGGAAAAGAAGGGAAAAGAAGGGAAAAAATGGAGGAAAAAAGGACAACCACCGAAATCGTATTCGTCGCTTCGATCGGCGCAAAAAGCAAATAGTAGAACAGTGTATACCGAGTTATATTCGCCAAGACGCCGATCGCGCAATAACAGCTACGCGCGTTGTATATTCTTAGAGTAGAGGAGGAAAAAACGGAGGCGTCCACGCGAGCGCACGACTTTCACTCCAAAAACGAGAGCTGCGATCGGGACACGATGCGTCGGGGAGCGCCTCCCAGGGAAACTTCTTAAGTCGGATTCCGCGGCGAGGCGCGACAACGTGCCGCCCCCTCACCCTCCCCCCCCGGGCCTCATCCCTCTCGCGGCGGTAATTGAATGCGATCTTTTTTTGCGCGATTCTTCACGTGCGGGAATGTCGTTTGGCCCAGCAGTGAGAATTACAACGAATTGCACGAATGTTTTTCTAATCGCTCATTTCGCCGCTTTGCGCTAAGCCGAACGTTGCCAATTCATTTACTTGGAGTTTTGCGCGAGAACGAGCAAAACGTTTTTTTTTTTCCCCCGTTAATTCCATTCGCAGGTTTGGTACATCACCGAAGAGAACACCGAGATCGAATTGACATGTATAGGCCGTTATGAAGTTGGCCCTTAAGGGAGCGTACCAGAGTCGAAGGCATTCGGTGAAGCTTTCAGAATTAACAATTACACGAGGATACATTTAACGTATTTAACGAGTCCCTTTGCAGAGTCCCGAAGCAGCTTTGTCGGTTGAAATTTGTTAAAACGTACGCGACAACAAATACTTTAGCCTCAACTCTAATGGGACTTAAAATCTTATTCATAGATGTCATTTATTGCCACGTAAATGTCACATAAATGACAAAAATAGATTAATTGCTAAAATTTAAATTCCTAAGATGTCTAGTAACTCTTGTAGTAGTATCCGTAATGATTTTAACGCAGTACATTACAAAGGAATTTCTTGCGCTCGTGCAGTTTCCACAAATAAGTGATACTATTTCTCGGTGGTAAATTTTTATTCGCAAACTTTCTTGTTAGTGTTTTATTTCAACGGTCATTTAGTTAAATGCAATCCATAATCGAGTGCTTTAATATCATCAACTTGCAGTTTACAACTTGTATTTCGCGTTTATATTTTATATTTTGTACCTTTGTATTTCAAAGTAAAAGTTTCCTGTGAAGTGGTGATCTGTTTCATTCGCGCTTGCTCCTTTCGTTACCGGCTTCTCTTGTGCGTATTTTTACGCTAATGTAACTTATTGCCTGCAATTATCAAAACAAGTATTTTTCAATATTTTATGGTAGTTATGCGATGGGTATCGCAAAAGTTGTCGTTGCAAGAGGTCGTCGGAGTAGCTGTAAAGTAAAAAAATCATAGACCTATTGAAAAAAGTGTGAATGTCAATTTATATTTTTGTACATCTCGTATTACTTAGAATGCCATTTTATAGTCGCGTCTTACGAGATTTTTATTCGTACTCTTCGCGTTATTTGTGCAATTAAAATATAAAAGTAATAATTATCTAGAAAGGCAATGATTATCGAATAAAATGAATAAAAACAGAAATACTTCGTTTTGAAGCGCGTTCGATAAGTATTGACCATCGCTAACCTCGGTCAATACTTTTTTAATTTATTATCGACTATTCATCGACACAATATAATTATACATAAATTATTTTTTTTTTTTTTTTTTTTTTTTTTTTTTTTTTTTAAATTCCCCTCGAGTGGCAAGGAATTTGAAAAATAATTGAAAATTTGCAGCGCGTCAAGCGACGTTAACGAGAAATTTCGACCGTTTAGCTTTTTCGACCCCTTCCTCTCGCCATCCTTTGACAAAAACGGAAAATAAACGGTAGCAAGAACAAGAGTGAGATACGACGAATCGCGTATTCATCGTCCTGCCTCACAGACGTATATGCCATGCGCAACTCTAATTTATTTGTCTGCGGAGGGTCGAACGTCGTCGTGTTACCTTTTTGCGGGCGATCGTTCCATTTTTACGTCTATTTTACTCGGCTGCTTTAATGCATATTGATGTAATGCTCCGGCCTGTGTGCTTACGTTGCGTCTAATTATTTGTCCCTCGTACGAGATGTACGAGAGGTACTATAATTTTAAGTCCTAGATTTATTTGGAAATTTATGTTTTTGAAAGTATCGATAAGCTGCAACGGTGAGCAACTCCTTTTATTTGGTCATGAGCAAATAATCGGATATTGTCAAATCGTTGCTATGAAATTAATTTTTTTCCTATTACTTTCATAGTAAAAGTTAATCCATCCAAGATTCGGAATCACGCGAATAATCGTGTATTTCAATTTTATCAAAGAAGGAAAGGCAAATTAGAATTTGGTTCGACGAAGAAGACTACATCAATAGATTATTATTATTGTTGTTGTTGTTGTTGTTGTTGTTATGAATATCTCAAGTGATTCAAAATTCACGGAACAAAAGTATAATTTCTTTTCATTCGCACGTAATATTTGGACTCGATAATGTCACATAGATTAATGTTTAATCAATAGCTTTCATTTCGCAAGTATTTCGATGTATTCGAGGATATATTCATTGTTGATTTGGCACACACAATAATAATACGTGCATATACAATCACGCATTTTTAAAAGAACTCTAAAATCCAATTACAGTAGAAATGACTATTTGCGTAAAATTTAAATTTTAGAACGTTTTATAATTTTTTGCTTAAGGCCAAGTTACATTTTATCTGAGCGAATAATGAAAATTCGTTGATGATGTACGTTGAATTGAACGCCTATTTGCTGATTAGCAACTCTTACCAGAATACCCTAAATATGAAACAATTAAAATGTAATAATTATAAAAGACAATTCTACGATCGTAAATTGTTCAATCTATCTTATGGATGTACTTTCCTCGTACAAATGTTCCTTCGTTCTTCGCAGGTTCTAACTTTCATTATCCATTTTTAGCGCCAATAAGTTAGCCCTTTATTTTCAATTCACCTTTCTTTCTTTCTTTCTTTCTTTCTTTCTTTCTTTCTTTCTTTCTTTCTACGGTCTGTTTGCACTTGCCCCAAAGTTTCTTTGCCTCGAACAATAGAGTAGCAATAGGTCGTTTGATGTGCCGATGAGCTTGGCGTTGTAAATATTGAAAGCTTTTAGAGTACTAGAAAAAAAGGCCAAGAGATCACCATTGGTTCTGCTCTGTAAAGTAACATTGTTGCAACAAGTTTGCTGACTTTTTTTCACTTTTTACCACTTCGCGAGGTTTTTTACACAAGTTCCTCTCACATTTCACTATTACGATATATCCACTCCCGTCAACGACAGATGAACCAGATTTGAGATTTGAGAGGATTTCTGATTTGAATACTTAACTTTAGTTTTTCAAATATTTTGAAAAAGAAAATATCTAGTTTCCAGAAATTATTAGGTTGCAGAGTGAACGATTTTGCGGATGCAAATCTTTAGCAGAATATAAAACAAGTACGTAACTGCTATAGGTTTTAAAAAGTTATTAATCAAAGTATCGATTAAACTATACTTTGCTGAGTCTAATTATAAAGTAAGTTGTAGAGACTTTAATCAGCTAGTTTGCTGATATATTCATTTATTTTTCACGGTTTCTAAAGAACTTCCTTATAAAAGAAACGTATTTAACATTTTTATTGTATTTATATTTAGTTTGAAATTATATAAGAAACTAACATTTGATATTCCTACCGTCATTCATGGAGATATATAGTGCTTTTTCAACGGTTGAGTTCTAGTTGGGCAAATGATAGATACTCCAAACATACGGTACATAAAGTTCACACTTTCCTGAAATTTGACTTTATTGTTCTACACTACTTCACAAAAAGTATTTGTATTTGAATTTTATTTTTATTCACAAGAATTAAAATAAATTACACCATACCAAATCAAGAGAGTATAATCGGTGAAACGTATGTATAACGTAGTTCATGTACATCATCGACTCAACGTTTCCAATTATAGTACATTATTGTTGTTTAGTGATTATCGTTCGGATGTACTTATTATTATTATCATTATCAATGAAATGTAGCGGTATGAAAGCAGAAAGAGTTCATTCGTTATTTTTATCTGTGGCTGCTAAAAACCATGCCAAAAACCACGCTAGAAACCATAATATTTCTTAACAAAGAAAGAAAAATGTTTCTCGAAAAATAAAACAATTAGCATAGGAATGCTTATCTTAGAGTTTTTCATAACATATAATTCGCGAGTACTTTATATTCCTTCTTATTTCCAATTTTCAGACTAAATAATACTTAACCTCATTTTATAATCGTGAACAATTTCACGGCAGTCCGTGCTCTTCTTAATAGAAAAATTCACATTGCATTCTCTCTTTTCCCTCGAAGCCCTAAGTCGTGCTGTTCATACAACTGAATCGACGCTAAACAAGTTTTCAAGTCTGCGAAAAGTTTTTAATTTAACTCTCTTTTGTTTCCGATGATATGTGCATTCATATTGGATGTAAGTATATTAGCAGCTCATTTGAATAACCAGATAAATGACTAATTGTATTGTAAAATTTTTTATTCTAATACAATAATTCATCCAAAAATAAAGTTTCCGCTACATACGATCGATCATTATTTTTAGTTAAATTGAGATTGAAATTTGTTATTAATATGAAATTGTATTATGTCGAGTTTTATATTAGAAACTTAACCAGATTGTGTTTGCAATGGCAAGAAGAAGTAGCTTAAAATTGAAGATTGGCTTTACTCTTAAAAATGTATTTCCCCATATCTGCTGTGTCATACCAACACATACGTACGATCCGTTCCGTGCATCCTTTGTATAGCCGTTAAAGTGATTGAAGATCTCATCTTGGAGAATGAAAATGTCCCCGGTTTCGAAAGTACACGACAGGCGCCCATAATCCCAAAATAAAGCGCGTGTACGCGCGAACACGAATAAAATTAGCAAATAGGCTTACTGCATCCGCAACCACTTAATATATATATGTATGTATATGTATGTATACACACACATACATACATACATACATACATACATACATATCTTGATCATTCCTTGCTTCAACGAAAGATTGTATCACAAGAACGTCTTGAATAATGTCATTGTTATTTACGATTATATCGCGAGCAGGGGAAACGTTATATCTGCATAAAATAACATGTACATAGCGAAATTTAATGAAGCAAAGTGAGACATTAACGTTCTCACGAGTGCTAATTAAAAGATCCGATAGAGGACTCATTTTTTATCCGAACGTGAACTTAACCGAGCAGTTCACTGGATGAAATTTGTATTAAATTTTGTTGATTCGAATGTATAATTGAATACAAATATTTATATAACAAACGTGCTTGAGTAGAGTCGAAAAGAGAGCACGATAAGCGTTTCTCGTAAGTAAAATATTTTCACAATAATTTGAAGAACTTAAATGAGTGCTTTTATATCATTTAGATTGTATGACAAAGATAGATATTTCAATATTCAATATTTCAGTCGTAATAGATTACCTCGAAGCGATAACTACAGAGAATGTTTGTACATACACCAACTAAAAAGAGAGTCGGGTACTAAATTTGGATGAAACGCGTAAAATTAGATATTCACCTCTTTTTAACGAGATAAGAATGATTTCTGCATTGATCGTGATTCAACGGAGTCTAATAATCCTTACTCTCTCCCTCTAAATTTCTTGCTATAAGCTTTTATTTATAAAATAGATGCGTGGAAAATTTTCACGTCTATTTGCAAACGTACCACTATCTCTCCATCTTCCTTATATTCGAAAAGAGTCCTAAAAGTTATTCTATAATATGAAACGGAAGAACCATAAATGCTATCGTTTATTTCGGTAAAAGCTAGAATTTCGAATAGAGTAATCTAAGTAATATTAAAGATGATAATAAAACTAGCGTAAAGCAACATATCTATATTAACTTAGCTTTCAAAATGTTAATATCAATGGTCGAACTCGTCAAGATTTCGCTTATCGTATTTTACTCTCTCCTTCGTTTATTCAATTCACTCTACAAGTATTTATTTCTCTTCCTTTTACCGCATTTTTATTCATTCTTCAACTTGCTTTACGTTCCGCCTTCTCGCTTACGCATTGCTTTCCTTTCGGAAAGCGCAACATGTTGTGACTTTTGACTTCGAACCGCATTTGGAAAATAAAATTTCGAGCTCGATTTATATCACTGCAAGAAGATTCTTGGTAGTTGAGTTCATTTTACAAAGCATGCAGCAGGAGGGTTCACCTTCGTTTTAATTACGTACGATTGTTTAAGTAACATTCAAGTATTCATAAGCATATTGGATTTCTTTTATTTCTTAAATGATCAAAATGTTGATGTCGTTTTCAAATAATAAGATGAAAGAGCAAAATGTTGTCGCAAAGATGCCACAGATAATTAATTAGGCGCTTAAAAATTCTTTTTTAACTCTTTAGCATTAAAATCAACTCGACATTACGGTAGACGGGAGACGTAACGTGGCAGTTTACGTATGTAAATTCGCCTTATCTTCGTCATTAAAAGTATCGATTATTGGCGACTGAGATTCCATACTGTGGAACCTCGATGAAAGTCGTGAGAAGTTAAAATTTCTTACCGAAATGGCGTGGGAGGGGGAGGAGGGGGGGGGGTTATCCATCAAATGTTTAATATCGCGATGCAGGCCACTGCCCTTCGGCATCTTAAAAATAACGACATCCGTTTTCACTTTCGCTCAACGATCATTTTGCTCAGAAGGAATTTCACGTATGAGTTTCTCGTCGGCTCTGCCGATGATCGAAAATCTGTTTTACGGCACAACTACCAGCGAAAGACCGACTCCTCGTCATTTGGCGAAGAACGGCAAACGGAGACAATTTTGCCAAACCGCTCATTCCGCTGCCGAAAGGGGCTCGAAAATGTCTCGAGTCCCCCTCGAAGCGCGGCAAAAGACGCCGATCGATCCCTTCTGACCATAAGCGGTGGTGCATACGAAAGAGCGAGACCGATAATAAGGGCGACGCGCACGGCAACAATAGCCGAGAGTCGAACACGTGGCAAATTAAAGGGCTGCCAGTGCGATGGGCCGCATAAAATAAACGGGGCCCGTTTAAAGGGTCGTGGCGCGCTCGCGGTGTGGTGGGGGCGGGGGCTGGGGGAGGGGTCGGGGGAGGGGAACAAAGAGGGACAGGAGTTAAGTGGCGTAGGCGTGGCTGGGAATGGACTAAAGGAGGTAGTGCGCGAGGGGCCCCCTACGTAATAAAGTGAAATTGCGAGCCTCTGCAGACGGCGAGTTGCATCGGCCGTCGTCCGCAACCTGGACCGCCACTGAGGCACGCGGAAAACACTGAGCAGGAAAAAGGCTTCGTTCAGCTTACAAATTACTTTGTAAAGTTTCCGTCCGACTTTATTGCCATTATTTTCGCAGGAGCCTTTCTTAGCTTTTCCCCTGCGTCCGATGAACGACCTTCGAGCGCCATCGGAATATTCATACCGAAACTTATCGCAACCGATTCCGTAATTGAGACTTTGCCTCAAAATTATCTGAAAACGAGAAGAGGCGTTTTTCACGCTCTTTCTTCCGATCGCGTACGCGAATCAAAGCTGAAAGAAGGCAATCCTTTTCGTTCCGTTTGTGGATTACGCCGATGTACAATAAAATAATATTCTTCCGCGCATAACTGTGATTTACAATTTGAAAAATCATCGATTATTCATTACGAATCTCTCCGACCCTCTTAAATAATCTCAATTACTATTTCAATGATAAACCCGGACAAATCTTAAATATTCAATTTTTAAATGGTATTTTGAATCGAATTTAAGTTTCCATTTATTGGAAATTGGAAACTGAACTCGAGGAAATGTTGAGCGTGATGTGCGCCGATCAAAAGCGGCTAATAAACAAAATTAGCGACTGGCCGCCTTATTCATACGCCTTGTTACGTAAAAATTGGCGAGCTGTGCAATTGACGTGTTGTAAATAGCAGGAGTGAAAATGCCCGTCATCGCTGGTTATCGGTGATTTGACGCAGCGAACTAAAGCTCCGATAGAGTTAGAACAAATCCAAAATCGAATACCGTCACGCATCGTGGAATTGAACGGGGAACCGGTTAGTCGCGGTGTTCGGCGTTACAACCGCTACAACCGCTACAACCGCTTGCGGTTGTACTAATGATCCGGTTAATTAACGCTGGCTCGTCCACTCCGCGGTGTTAAGCTTTTTCTTCGGAGCCATCGTCGATTGGTCGCGCGGGGTTTGTTGACTCGCCCGAGGTTCCAGGCGATCGTTTTATTCTTCCGCCAATATTTATCCGGGTTTTTGTCGACTCCGCTTAAAAGTCGATCACTTAGGATTTTTCGTGACGCGTCGACGGCTTCATTTTCTTCTGACCCACGGGGATGCTTTTAAATTTACCGTCAGTGATCGGTGTGTCCGTTGGAAGGCTGGAAAAACAGTTCGTACTACTCGGTTATGAATAATGAAAATGTACGTTGTCGTAGGTGTAAATGCAGTATTTCGTAACGACGATGGATTTGAAATGAAGATAGATTTATATTCATATTCATATTTATATTCATATCATATAAATGATATGAAGATGAAAGCGAGTTCCTTTGAATTATTGTCATTAATCGAACGTTTGCGCTGATTCTATTTACACGTTGAATTTCATGAAACGAGCAACGTGTAACGAGAAACATAAACAGCATTGTCAGAACCGTCGATTTGATAAATAGATCAAATATAATTATCTATGTTACAAATTCCAACGTTACTCTGATCGTAAGTTTAAAAGTTGCATGACGTGTGCAGTTATAGAATGTATTAAAAGTGCATGTTAGGTAATTTGCTTTTTTTTTATGTTTGTATTTGATTGCTCTATGAATATGATTCTTAAGGTCTTTTCCATGTCGAATACTTGTAAAAGAAATATCATATTGTTAATCGAATAATTTTTGTCAATTTATAATAAAAGGGCCGTAGTAGTTAATAATTTTTAGTCCGTTGTTATTTATATATATATATATATATATATTATTCGAATTATAACGTAAATCATTTGAATTGCTTAAAGAATAGCGAAAAGAATAAATTTCAAGCAGAATATTGGGATTGTATCTAAAAAGATTTTCTCCGCGCAGTAAAAATTCGTTAAAAAAACATTAACACCGAGACTGCTTGAAGCTAATATCAAAGTACCAAAAGTACCTTGTAAGATGTAAATGTACATCGAAAAGAGAGTTATTGGAACTTCATTGTTGGTTTCGCGAGCGGATTTCCAATTCCGTTGGTGCGCACCAAATGCGAATACAAATATTCGACGTGAACTGACGAAAAGAAAAAGGCCTTTGAAAGGAAGAAAGAAAATTTTCTCCATTTCCTATCCGCATGAAAGATACACGCGTAAACACACAGGCACGTGCTCGTAAGGCACATGTACGCAGCCTGCACACGCGCAACTCAATCCGTGTTACCCTGAGCTTCGTTACTGCACGAGCTCGCGTGTTTGCCTCTTGTGTTTGTGTACTTGAAAGTAGATAGAGAAACGTAGCAACGGCCTGCGACCTGCGAGCTTTTCCGCCCTGTTTAATTTTGATTCTGTGCCTTGCAGGAGTTGAAGGAGAGCTTCAATTATGGTCTCTTCTATCCGCCGGTGAACGGAAAGGCTGGCAAATTCTTGGACGAGGAGCGCCGACTCGGGGATTATCCCTTCAATGGACGCGTCGGTTATCTCGAGGTAGGTCTTGGCTCTTTCTTTTCGATTGCTTCCAGTTGCGATCGAATGCGTCATCGAGGTTAGAGTAAGCTGTGACTTCGTCAAGCATTCACAAAATGGATGTTCGATGATGTTTCATCGAGTTTACTTTGACCGAGGGAGAAAAACGGATTCGTCCAATTAAGCTCTTAGCCTGGATGATTAATAAATAATTCGATTCAAAGAGCGATGAGTTTGCGCGTACTGTGAACGTCGCGAAAATGTGCCGCGTGACATTTTTTATTTCGATGAATTTCAAAAGAATTTAACGTAAAATTCATGCCGCAAACTAGTAACGGCAATGTTGTAGCTTCCATGTCTTTCTATAAATCCAGTAACCAATGGAAGAAACATTTAACGCCTGCGTTTTGGATATCGAGTGTAAATTAGGTGAGCAATAAATTAGGTGCGCCTTTATTTGCGAGAGGTTACTTGACATAACTCTGAGAAATTGCTCTCGAAGAGATTCCAATTACCATTAGCGTTACTTGTTAACAACTTGCCTATAATTCGGATGCAACGCAAGATTCGAAAGCTACAAAAGCAAAGCAGTCGTGTTTTAACCCAATTCAAAGAGTTATCCTATCGTTTTGCAGATAGATGCGAACGTAAACGCGTAACGCTTTGAGATTGAAAACGTTTCTGGGCAAAAGCAATACGAGACTTTTGTGAGTTCATGATCATCGACGCAAATCCGCAAATCCGCAAATCCGTAAATCCGTAAAAGAGTAAAAGACGTACGTATGCGTCCGCGACGCCCATCGCGTTTCACGTCGGACGGGACAGAATTCGATTGTCATTTACAAGCCCCGGTGCGTTGCAAAATTCAAGAGTCCGCGCATCGACAAAAAGCTCGTCTCCCAACGAATCTTTGAATAGTTCGAAAGGTCGCCATCGTTCTGGTGGCGATAGACGCCAGAGGCTCGCGCATTTTTATTTACGCGTCCGGTCGGGGGAGGGTGAGGACTTTGAATGTCGAGGGGGTTGCTGCACGAGGCCGAGGTCAAGGAGACGTGTCTTGTACGTCGCAAGACCGTAAGATGAACTTAAGAAACTTTCGTGCACTAGCTCGCGCATGTCCTTATCTTTTTGTCGCCGCCAGTCGCTCGCGTGTCCTACACCTGATTTAGATACATTCGATATAGCTTTCCATTATTCGACGTTTCGCCAGTGTTATTTTGCTTATGTTGCGTTAGTTTAGTATTCGTATTGGCACAAATTACGGTAGAACATTCAGCAGTAAATCAGCGGCTGACGACTTTTCAACGCAAACGTACACCGCTTCGTCGAAGTTACGCGTAAAATGTGTACGATGCGCAATTTTTGTTTCTTTGACGCTTTACCGAATAGTAGTAGTAGTAGTAGTAGTAGTAGTAGTAGTAGCAGCAGCAGCAGCAGCAGCTGAGTTTGTCGTAGTGTCACCGAATGACTTACTTATTTTACGTGCTTATGCATTACGCGTGGATTAAGTTAAACCATAAAGGATAGGCACGAATGAGATTTTCGACAGTATCGGAGACAAACGGTTTAAGCAAACCACTGAGAAAAAGGTTTAAGGATATCGGGGAGTATTTTTCGATCGGTATTATTAATCGGTGGACGAAGAAAGAAGAGAGAAGCATCGGGCTGAAATATTGCAATGGATGTATACTTGGCTTCCTTCGCGTGTGCATTTTGCGGCATAATACGCATATAAATGGCAACGATTCGACGTATCTCGCGTGATTATCTTATAGAAACACAGACGAGTGCTGATTCCCACCCTTTAGATCCATTATTTTCAATTGCCCCTCTTACGCTGCCTCCGTTTCGCTCTTGGCTCGCGCGGATAAGAAAAACTTGAGCGCGCATACGCATCTCCGGCAACATAACGAGTTCTAGATGCGGTTCCCGGGTTTCTTGCGTAATTGAAACCACTTCCGTCGTCTTTCATCTCGCTAGAGCAAAAGAAATATGATTGCTCCGTATATCGATTCTCCTCTGTAATACGCGTCATTTAGAAAATGAAGAAGAGACGCGAACCAATTGAGCCGACTTTGTTTATTGTCAATTGCTCAAATGCGTATGTAAATAAATCATATTTTGCCAAGCAACCGGTATATAAAGTATACATAAAGTATACCGGTTGCTTAATTATACAGAATAATTGAAATGTTTCGAGACTTTGCCCTCGTTAATTACTGCGCATTATTGGATTATCTTTGGATCATCGCACTTTTTTTAACCTTTTTTACCGACAGGGTGAATGTTACCAAACGCGTAAAAACAAGAAATACTTACATTTCACGCGTTAGCTAATAAAAATGTATCTCCTCGTGAGACAATAATTTTTTTTTTTATCTTCAACCATGTATAAAGTTCGTTTTTTTATTCGTTATTTGTCATTTTCTTTGATTCTCAAATCGACATTGTACATCGCAACGTCGACCTTTATTATCGGTTATTCCAACTGCTGAAAATATTTCTTACGTTTTACGTTCACACTGTCGACATGCCTTTGTATTTGATTTTCTTTTTAGTTAAAATATTCTCTTCCAAGTATTTCAATAAACTACCGAGAAAACTACCGAGCGTCGAACTCTGGCGCTTGCACTCGATGTTTCAGTAAGCGGTCGCTTATAAAGTAGCGAGATAAAAATTGCAGTACGTAAGCTACGGAAGCTGGATAAGCCACAAACAGACAGAGGCCCACGTTAGTTAATATAAAAAATGACGCAGAACGTTTCGGAGTGAATTCTTGTGAGGTTGCTCTCGGTGGCGATGGTGTATGTAGCCTTGAATCAACTATGATCGTTCGCATCGATTTCCTCATTCCTGAGGCGACAATTGCAGAATCTCCCCGACACCCGCGGCTGTCATTTTACGTCGCGCTCCAATCGACCGGTTCACTTGCATTCTAGCAGACTTTTTGCGGCTGTATGTGGAATACCTCGTTACGCGCAAAGCAGTAAGAAGGCAACAGTGAGAGAGAGAGAGAGAGAGAGAGAGAGAGAGAGAGAGAGAGTGAGTGAGTGAGAACGAACGAAGTGGAGGACTCTCGAGAACAAAGGCATCGTGTGAATTGGGTATGCGTAAATTTCCTTCTGGTTTGCTCGTTTTCTGAGTGTTTGGCTTACATCGCTATGAGGAATATCTAAAAACGCAACGAAACGTGAAATAAATTACGTGCCATTTTTAATATCTTTTGATATACGACATATATGAATTGAACGCACAGTAATACTGACATTTGAAATTGTAGTCAAACTTGAAAAGATCGCGTTGCTCGTCGTCTGACTCGAGACAGAACCGTACTACTGATAACTCGTTCAACTTTTATTTTTCTCGATACTAGTTTATAGAACATAAACAATATACTACTTTATTGTCAAATTAGATTTCATACGGTCCAGTAAGGTCGACGTGTGATTCAATAGTCAGATTTTTATGAATTCGTAAAAAGTGAAAAATCTTGCATTACGAAACGAAAATATTGATTGGCGCTGTTGCATGGTTTGCGGTAATCACCTTAATTATATGTGTATATATATGTGTGTGTATATTTGTATACTAATTGTCTACAATAAATGTACATGTTTTGAAGAATATACCGTTCTCGGTCCGAAATAAAATGATAATTTGTTACGATCAAATGATTTATTTGGCCATGAATAGATTTTTACCTTTTATATTTAGTCATCATAAAAACAGCATAACAAAATATTAAACAAGATTGCGAATTCTTCATTTCTGCAACGGTTAGGACGGGCAGTAAACGTGTTGCATAATTTCTTTAAAATATGGTACACTTGCCTGGCTACGTACGAAACAAAGTAATTTTGCGAATTTTATATGTAAATATTTATGACTTACTATTTTACACAACGCTTTTTTGTCTTATTACGAATGCTTGAAACTTGCAAAAAAAGAAAGAAATTTTAAAGAATATATAATGCGCTTGAACAAAGATAAATGTTTCTATTAATTTAAAGTGTAGCACATGTTTTGGTAAATAGAATTATCGGTAATCATTTCAAAATAAAATATTTATATTCTATTTTTTATACAGTCAAGTTAATGACAGTTATAACGGATCGTGATGGTAATAGTCGTTAATTCGTGCACTTAAAAATCATTGAAAAATTGAAAAATTCCCAAGACAAGCCTTATTTGTAACTGTGTTTTTTACACAGTTTATTAGGATTTATCTAAGTCACGTATCGCATTGCGATCTTCATATATGTGCGAAGATAAAGAAGTGTATTAACTCTTTTAATGTTTCGAAGTCGTTAGCATTAGTCGAAAATATATGTAGAGCAAGTACACGTAATTGAAATACAATCTATATCGTCGAAGTTGGTGAATTAAACGAAATTGATTGTTATAAATTTCGTGGGTAATTAAATTAAACGAAAGATTTCTTCGTATTTTAAAGTTTGATAACGTTTAAAAGTAATAGAATTAAATTATATCCTATTTTGTAAAATAAATAAGTATCCATAGAGGCTGTGTACTTGCACTTTACCATTAATCATGCATTATCATAAAAATGAAGCGTATTTCGAAAAAGAGACAGTACTTGGTACAAATGTTAAAGCTAAAGATAAATGGTAAAGCTCGATTATGTTTCACCGTACGAGAAATAGAAAGTTGTTGAATTACATTAAACGATGATAAAGTAGATGATACTAGTGGAATCTCATTAAGAGACATTAGCTCGGCTAAGAGAATAGAGAACTGTTATATTTTTCTAAAAGCGATGTAGTCTCACTTTAAACTACACGACTGCAGTTGATCTAAATTGCGCGTACTCAGAAAAGTTGGCGTACCTCGATAAAAAGAGCGAAAACAAAGAAAAGTAGAGAAAAAAGTGATAGAAGACGACGGGTAGGATCGTGGGGGCATTGTACGCGGGAATCGAAAGGCGACTGCAGCAAGAGCGCCGATGGAGGAAATCGTTGTGGTCGTTCTCTCTCTCTCTCTCTCTCTCTCTCTCTCTCTCTCTCTCTCTCTCTCTCTGTGTTCTCATGGTCCATTCCATCGCACAGTGGCGGCGACGGCGATGGCGGGGGTCGAGGGACTACTAGGCGTTTTCTGTAACGGTCCCGACGCGCTCCTCTTGCTACGGTTTCAACGCGAGCGAGCGCGTAACGAGTGGCAAACCTATAATACTATACATCGCTCTCCCTTCATTTCCCTTTTTCCGCCACTTAGTCCTTCTGCTCTTTCTATCCGTGTATTTCGCTCTCTGTCGCCTTTGCCGTGTGGCTCGGCACCGCGAAGTAGACGGACGATAGACTCGAATGCGTCGGCTGGCTAAAAGTGGTAATTTAATGTCTATCAGCGTCAATTACGCTCCTCCTCCTCCTCCTCCTCCTCCTCCTCCTCCTCCTCCTCCTCAAGAATATGAATTTTTCGAATTTTTCGCGGCTAGAGACGACGTCGTCGTAAATGTATTCCCAAATGAGTACCTGCGGATGCACAGTTGAAAATAAATGGCAAATAGTGCAGTTGTATTATGCAGATGCCCGAAGCAATCATTAGAGTGCAGCCTGTTTGTGATAAAATACAATCTTTCTCCCGAAAGATATACGAGCATTGAAAATGTACGGTCTATTGGGTGCGCGAGTCCGTCGCTTTTTACGCATTCAGATTTATAGCAGATTCACTAATAAGCGATCGACGTAAATGTCAAAGCGCCTTATCAGTTTTATTCTTTTTTACTCTTTTGCCAGTGAAATTAATTTTCAAAGGTATCCACTTTTGAAGGAATGTCATCGACGATTATTTCAACGAGAGCGACAAAGAGTCGTTGGGCACAATTGTACGCAGTGGTAATGAAAACTGCGCGAATAAAAGACGACTGGATAAAACGATGATAATGTATGTGGGGGCGCGATTGGGTATTTTATATAGCGAAGCCACGTGCTTTCTTCGAATCAGCGCAGCGCGATAACATCGCCTCGGTCGTTCCTTCATAACGCGGAATATAACACGCGCAAATGTCGCTCACGTACACACGCCTGCGTTTAAATCCTCGAGTCGCGCGCTCCACTGGCTTCCTTTATATCGTTCGCACACGCGACGCACGCGTATAAGGCTTGGGTTAGAGAGGCAGTTAAGGCTCTTGCTGGGACTATTATTGTCATTGTTGTCGGCGTTGTCGGCGTTGTCGATGCATTCCGACAGATAAGCTCTGCGAGTTGACGGGAGAGAGGGTAGGCTTGGGGCCTGAATTCCTGGATAACGAACTTTTTTTTTCGACTCCAATTGAATAATGCCGAGCATTTCTTTTTACGAGCTCTGCTATACCGGAAAGTACATTATCGATGGATCTGTTCAAAATGAACGCTATTTTGTTCGATAGAATTAGAGCGCGAGGCTCGAAAAGCTGTTTGCTGCTGCACTTTCTACCGCGTTTCTTAATTTATATCTTGTCTGCCGGTGTAATAAGAGAGAACAGGAACGAGTGCTTTGAGATCGTATTTGGTCGTAAACGAACACTCGTGGCCATTATTTTGGACCTGTAGCGGTATTATTGAAAAAAATATTTTGTATTCACGATTACTGACAAAAAATTCGATAACATTGTTTAATGCAATGGAATAGAGCTATAAATTAAACACAATTTTAGCAGAGTTTTATTGCGATATCGTTCTTGTTTTCGCATAAATTGATGTGCTTATGTTACTTCGATTTCGTATTTCAATCGTGGTGTTGCACAGATTTCGCACAGATTTCGCACAGATTTCGCACAGATTTCGCACAGATATAAAGGAATCCATTTCTTTTTGAACAGCGATGTATTTCATAGGTCTGCACGTAAAATGAGTACGTACGAAGTAAAACAGTAGTTACGATATCATTCGGCCAGATCCATTGAGTAATCAATTTTCTATTTGTTACATTATATTTAAATAATTTTAAGGGACAATTTAAAGTCATTGCGTGCGCAGTGGTATCGATTAAAGTATAATGTTTTTAAATGTGAGTACCACTAATCACTGCTACGGTTAAGAATAGTAGCGTTTCTTTCTTGCCAAATTTTGAAAATTTTGAAAATTTTGCCAATATTGACTGAAAATTGCTGATTTTCGCATCTAAATGACTAACTACCGATGTGCGTTAGGTATTGTAAAAAATACACCGGGTAATATTTCATACAAGTTTGTAACATTCGTGCGTTATTCGTATTTTTACGACTCTTGGTACTTTCTCACTTTCTGCTCTTTTTATTACGCTTTAATCTCCGAAGAAGCGAGTACACGATGTAACTTTAAGAGAAATACAGGGAGATACAAACGTTGAATTTAGCAATACATATTTACCGTTTCAATAGACTTTCTTTCTAAGGTGCTTTAATACAATCAAGCGCATCAGTTGTTAAATTATCCATTAAATATTTTATCGTTTATATATTGCATTTAATAAATGTCGTTGTTTGTCGGTGAGTGAAATTTCAAATTATAGGTGAATGCACGTTAAAATTGTTGAAAAAAAATATATATTCTAGCTAAAAACAAAACGCGTAAGAGTGAAGCGAATAAAACATAAGCGATAACGACTGATAAACGTAAAGTGACCCCGTATGTTTAAAGGAGTCGGATAAACTATGAAAGTGAGTTATTATGAGCTTAATACAGAAAACGCGGGTGTTTTCCCTTCAACACTCTTCAAAACTCTGGTACTTGATATCCTTGATTTGATTTAATGCCAATATAATGGCGCTCATCTCCTTACGCCCGACGCGTATTTCCAAGTACAGCGACGCAATTAACTCCCTCATTTGCACACCTGCGTGACCGATTGCAAGATCTTTTATGACCGTCCACACAAATCGCCGACATCTATTGTAAATTGTTCAAACATCCGAAACGTCCGAAAGTAATAAATTAAAAGTAATCTTTATTAATGCGAATCCGCTGTAACTGGGAGGATATATAATTTCGTTATCCATTAATGAATAAGACTGACAAAATCTAAACGATGGATTTTGTTTACTAATAAATGCGAAGTTAACACGTTTGAACGTAACAAGTATCGCAATTCCAAGACCTTTCAACGCAATTGCAACATTAAACTATCCTTGATGTTCTATAATCTCTACATTAGATTTCTATTTCTGTAAGAAATGCTAGTATATGCTAGTATTATATTTACCGAACAGATCGCTCAGATACGCGACGAAACCTACATATTGTCAAGCGCATGAATATCTTAATCTCTTAATAAAGCAAACGCGTACGTTCTTACACAAAAATTTGTAATAAATAATCAGGCATAAATAATGACCCGCAACTAATGGCCTCAACCTTTTTCGAACGTACATAAAACAAAGATACTTAACAATCGCATCAATCCTCGAGTCGATAAAGGTCGCACGTGTTTTTTTATCTGTCTTCGCAAAAGTCCATCGGTTCTGCGTCCGTTCGTACCTCGACACAAAAGACCTTGCGATATGCAAGAAAGGGAGGACGAAATAAAGAATACAAGAAAGCTCGCGATGGTTAAATCTTTTATGGTGAACATTTATGTTTATGGGCGAAATATTTTTATGGATCTTGACGAGCCCGTTTGAAGGGTGATTTTTCTCAGAGGCTTACTGGAAATTTTGTCCGCTGAATATTTTTTAAAAATCTTAATTGCAATTTATTCCGCTGGTCCGGTCATTCTAAATTCACGTTCTAATAAGACATCGGGCAATTGCAATTTAAGAGTTGATGGATTTTACATTTAAAAATATTGAACTCGAACGATCTCCGATACAGATCGCCAGTACATCTCTCTCTGTGTGTCCGCGTTGCAATTGAACTCCTTTGTTTTTGTCGCGCAGCTCAAGTATAAGCGGCGGGTGTACAAAATGCTGCACGTTGACGAGAAGCAGCTGAAAGCGATGCACACGAGAACGAATCTTCGGCGTCTGCTCGACTACGTGACCAATAGCCAAGTTGAGAAGATCGCCAAGATGTGCGGTAAGGGCCTGGACCCGAACTTTCACTGTCAAGACACTGGAGGTGAGTTACGTAATTTATTTTTTATGGCCAAGCGAAAAGTGAGTTGTGATCCCCTCGTGGTGAAAGTATTGCATTACTTTTTGTTTTACGCGCAACGTCACTGCTTGTTATTTTAAAGGGACGTATAATATTTGTAATAACCTTGCATTTGTATCCTAATGATGCTTTTACTTAAGTGTATTAGTTGCTTAATCATCGTTTGGTTGGAGGGCATTAATAATTAGATATTGATCGACAAATAATTGAGATCGCTGTGCAAGAAATCGTTAAAAATCTAGTAGATTCTCAAAATTCTCTTCTATTTATGTAATTCGATGATTGGCTTATGACAGGCTAAAGAAACAACTTAACAACTTGAGATCTTAATTCGTTATTTAAAAATATGCAGTCGTTTATTAAGGAATTTGATGTTTTTCTACTTCGCTGTATACGTTCGTTTTTAATTCTCCTTTTATTTCGAAGCCTCGCACATATTATGTGCGTATGTAAACCACTATAAACTATTTGAAAATAAGTATTCAAAGGAATATGCTGCAGTTATTATGAACAAGCAAGGTTTTCAATTTTTATCAGAATTTTCTGCCCATAATAAACGTGTTAAAACATAATCATTTGCAAACGAAGAGTTTTAATTAACATTTTATTTTGTTACTGCGAATGCGGATTAATTACTTATTATAAACAATAAATAACTTTTTTACATTAGAAGAGTACACGCCATATTTTTGTTAAAGTCTTAAGTTCTGAAAAGACTCCTTCGACTTCGCTTTACTAGTTAAGCCTTGCGAAATTTGATATACTGCCGCAATAAAGTTATTAAAAAAAAAGATACCGATACCACAAAATTGCTCGATAATAATGAAGTTACTCGAAATCGAAGAATCGAGGTAGATAAATAAGGAATCTATCGATAATGGGTAAGCTCAAGGAAACGAACGAATCATGTTCGTACTTGTTTTCATTTACAGAATTTGCTCTGTAAATGAACATGTACTCAGCTCACGTGTTAATAACACCCAAACGACATTTCTTTAAGCTTTCTAACAAATAACGAAGTGCACCAATCTCTGTAACTTAGAGACTTTAAAACGTTAGAACTGCAAGCTAGTCCTAAGCTACCGATCAAATTTTGTTTAGAAACTTCGCGGGGAAGCACATTACTTCCATAAAATTCAATAATTGCATCAACTCTTTTATTTAAACAAAGTTAAAGTATCATTAAATGGCTGGGTGAGCGGATTAATTAGTGAGTTGATTTTCAATTTAATTTTGGTGGTAGAGAAAAATTTAAGTACTTTCGCTCTAATGAAAGAGGAGTACAGGAGTACTATTATGTCTTACGTCACTAGTGCGTAAGATCTGCAATTGTGCCGTATAATAGATACACACTACCTTCGATCAAAGAGTAAATAACTTATAAGCACGATGAAGATCGGTTCAAATGACAATTCACGGATGATCCGTAACGATCGGTCATAGAAAATGAGAAAATGAGAAAATCCTTTGCGCAACTAAGAATGCGTAGGACACGGAGTAGGAAACGTAGATTTCGTTGGTCGCGCAAGTGACGGCCCTCGTTAAGACCTCGTTAAGATGCTCGTTCGTTTAGGCACGGGGCCTTGTAACAGTATTGGTCGTCGGAAAAGTAAGCGAGCGATCGTAGGTGACGAAATTCCAGTGGACGTCGGCGACCCCCTGCGCGTAATATTCAGCGCTCGAGTCGCATGCATCGCTGCTCGTCGTCGCCAATGCCTCGAGGAAAAAAGGGAGCAACGGCTCGCGAGGAAACTCGTTTTCTCTCGGTTGCGATGGGCGTGTGTGCCGACCGTTACTCGAGCTCGTCGTGCGCCGCGCTATTTCCGAGCCGCCCGGGAGAAGCTTCCTGGTCGGCCGCGCGGGAAACTCGTCCTTGTTCGCGCGCTCGAGCGACGATAGATAAGGAAATGAGCCGCTGACCAAGGTCGTATCTGCGCGAGGACGATGCACTTATAGGAAAGTTATCTCTACTTTTTCGATCGGCGGGTCGCTTTTCAGAGCTCGAGCGTGTGATCGAGTGTGATCTCGCGAAGGGGTATTTAGATCGGAGATCTAATTTAATTGAGTACGGTCTATTGATTGATTTTCAACGCTGAGAAGCTAACGCGACTGCGCTTATTTTCTTAAGCGGCTTTTCTATATAAAGTTTCAACACCGCGTACTTCACGCACTTTCCTAATCTTCTAGAAAATATGGAGGCGGTGTTTCAACGTTTGACATTATATATTTACTTTTCTAATTTCCTTCTGAAATGTCATGATCAAGCGTCTGCCCGAGATTCTTTCTATGCAAGATTATTACAGAAATATAATTAAAGTACACGTGATGTGTGAATTACATTTCCAGAAAATGTCATCTACTTTAAGGAATTTTAAATTCTGAAATTATTATTAGAAAAAAGTTATTAATATTGTAAACAATATTGCACAATTCCAACGTTATTTACATCGTTGATACCGCGTTTTAGTGGTATTAATAATAACACAAATAGTTTAATGTGTTTTGGCAAATTTGAAAAACTTAAATATTTAAGATGATAAACGTGAATACAGTGTTTCGTCCTGGAATCCTTTGTTTTTCTTTTAATACACAACTTTTGTCAAATGAATTTTGCCTATAAATTGCCTTGAAAATTGCAAATCCTGACAAAACTTTCATGATCCAAAAACAGAGACACCGTTGACTCTAGCGACAACTCTAAAGAAGTCATCGAAGCTAATAATAGCGCTGGTGAATGGAGGCGCCCTCCTGGATTACAGGACAAAGGAAGGCCTTACGGCGATGCATCGCGCGGTCGAGCGCAACAATCTTGAGGCTGTGAAAACCCTCCTGGAGCTTGGTGCTAGCCCGAACTATAAGGACACGAAGGGTCTCACGCCACTGTACTACAGCGTCATCTACAAGACCGATCCGATGTTGTGCGAGACGCTGTTGCACGATCATGCAACCATCGGCGCTCAGGATCTGCAGGGCTGGCAGGAGGTTCACCAGGTGAGAATTCCAAGCTCCCATACTTCGTGTCACGCACACAACAAACATTTCTAGTCGATACATATTTCAATGCATTGATATTCCTTTAGTAACAAACTTGTACTAAAATATTTGATCATCGATTAGTAATTTCCCACCAACTGTTCCTGCTCGTAAGATAATTATGAATTAACGACTCGTTATCCGAAACTTACAGTTACGCAAAAAACTTGATAAGAAAACGGGTGTACAAATAAGTCTAATCGTTCAGCTTAAGAAAATTACATTTAATTATAATTAAAATCTTTTAATTGTAAAAGTTCGAGAGGCTGGATGCGTTTCTCACTCCAGCCGAGAGGTTCTGTATCTTACAAAATACGTTTGATTAGTTTCTGAAACCATGGAAGTCCATTTTTAAAAGCTGATCTATCAATTTCAATAAAAAAAATCTCTTTTTTTTTCTATTAAAATAGGTGATCGTTATGAGCAACCTCACTAGTAGTATGCATTGCTTTCGACTAGGCACGAAAAAGTCAGATGGATTCAGCTGCACTAGTTTAAATAACGAACTTATTCAATTACACAAGAGCAACGTTATTATTATTATCCAATGTACCACTTTTTCTAAAGAAATTACCTTATTATGTGCAAGGTGGCATTATTTATAATCTGATAAAGAAGACTCGGATTAGAAACAACACTCAAGACTAACCTTTCTATAAAATGTCGATCTGTACTGATTAAATTCTGCATGACGAACCCGTTCGTAAACGGATTTCCAAGGGCATAAAATAAATCATCTTATTTAATTTTGTAGCTCAAAGTTACGGAAGCCTAGAAGGTTTTATTAGTTGAATTTATTTCCAATAGCTATGCAAGATTAATGAAAAAGCATAGCTACTCAACTGTTTAATAGCAATTAAGTTGTCTCCTCTAACTTGATTATTAGTAAACGAAATTTGGAGGAACGAGAATAGAAGGCGAATGTCTCCTATTCGTTGGGATAGGTTCCAGTGGTCTTATTTATTAAATTACAGTAATAGGATCCATTCCCTGCGCCATAGAACCTCACTTTTATGGATTAACGTCGGTTTTTCTAATAATAATTGGTGCAACTCACTCAAGTCATTATGAGATTCGGACATACCGAAGACCACTTTGTCGCGCTTCCCGATTATGACTCTGATATGACCAGATTTCTCTCTATGTCAACAGTACGTCTTGCCAGAATCGATAGAAACATAAAATTGCTAATTTATACTATTCTGTCGACCTATTATACTTTAGATCAACATTTATTAGACGTTTTTTCCAACTTCGTACATTTTCTCTTTAGTCAGTGTATACTTCTTGCTGGCATAAATCAATTTGAAGTCAATCGCTTTACCGCTGATGGTGCTTACCTCTACATTTGCTACTTACCTTAGCTGATTACAGGTAATAAATAAAACGGGATGTACTTAATTTATAGTACAAATATTATGAAAGGCCAATTCAGGTAATTGGAGAGCCAACTTTATATCATGGAGTCTATCCCAAATTACATAGGGAATCTTCGCTTTTATGGCATCATGTGGAACATAGTTAGTTCTCGTCTTTTCTCGTAAAACCTCCGTAGATAACACGTTTACTATTCTTTTCCTCTTATGAAGAAAGTTGTCTACATTTATTCTTACTGTATATTTAGCTAGCAATTTTTCAAAAGTCATCGATATATCATATATTATTGATGTTAATCGAAAGTCTGTCTTTGTTAGACATTACAATAAAATCTAATACATTATATCGTATTACACTCACTTAAGACGTACTATGGTACTATCACATACGCGTTTATCATGCCATGAAACTCGGATATTTCCTAGAAGTTTTTAATTTTAGAAGTCTCAAATATTTAATCCAGAAACTTGTTTCCATTAGAGTGTACTTAAATATTTCTAAGTATACGAGTGTTTAATTGATACTTAATCTGTATAAATATTTTTAATTCAACCAATATCACTAAAAGTGCATAACCATATTTGTATCATTGTAAAATTCTAGTTGTAATTAAAATTTATTTCGATATTTCTTGCTAATTCAAGAGTACAAATACTCATTTCGTAACGTTAATGCGCCTTTATACTTTGCGAGCACTGATAAAGCTATTCGAAGAAAAACAATTACATAAGAGAATGCGATTCGTATACCGAATTAACAAAGAATAAGAATACAGTATAGCAGAATAAGCGAGTACAAGGATGAATCCTTGTAGGTTTCTTTAAAGCGTGCGAGCACAACAACAGTTTCGCATTTGGTAAGGTGGACAATTCGTGATGGAATCGAGAGACAGAAGGGAAGATGTCGTAATATTTTGCGGCAAGCTCGATAAAAAAAAAAAAAAAAAAAAAAAAAAAACGAGGACAAAAGACCGTTTGAGTTCGAGAAACTTCAAAATTTACGATCGTTTTCGCGTTGTACGATTATTATACCAACAGAACGAAAGAATTTGTAGTCGATAATAATAAACGCAACCAATACATTATTTCCTAAAGGACAATGCAGACTTTCGCATAAATGTTTACCTTTAAGAATGATCGTTTTTTCTACAAAAAACAAATATCTACTTTGAATTTTGTTTATCGTGTAGGCTTGTCGCAACAACTTGGTCCAGCACCTGGACCACCTCCTATTTTACGGCGCCGACATGAATGCCCGCAACGCGTCCGGGAATACGCCACTGCACGTCTGCGCGGTGAATAACACCGACTCCTCGTGCATCAGGCAGCTTCTGTTTCGGGGTGCCCAGAAGGACGCCCTTAACTACGCGAATCAAACTCCTTATCAAGTCGCGGTAATAGCCGGCAATATGGAACTTGCCGATGTCATTAAGAATTATCAGCCCGATGAAGTCGGTAAGTTTTAGTACTTAATGGAAGATTTTTCCTTTACTTATTCATAAATTTCTTTTTCACTTTTTATTTTCTCTCATCGTTAAGTGCTAGTTTATTATTTTCTTGATACATTTATTACGCCACGGTTTTATTTGAAGTTTTATTAAATGCACGTACTACTTGGATCTCTTTTCGTGAAGAGACATGCAATAGATCACTGACGGAGACAAGTTGACCAATACTAACACTTTAAAATGGAAAGAAGACCAGTTTGAGGAGATCGCTATGTATTATTATTACTCTCTCTTTCTTTTACTTGCTTTCCAAGATATATAATTAGCAGCGTCGCTTTGGAATATTCTTATTAATTAATTAAGTGTATTAAAATACGTGAATATATCAATGTGTATAAACATCCGTTTATGTAAAATTTATTGTATGTTTGAGTATATCTTTCTTTTTTCTTTTTTTCTTTATAAGTATCATAAAATTTATTATTTTTTCATGAAGCACTAGATGCGAAGATTAATCAACTTAAGAAAAGCTATATAAATTTGAATACATTGATACCTCTTTTAACGCATACTACATATTAAATAGTTTTGTATTCCAGTGTTCGTGAACTAAAAAAACAATAATGTTTTATTAACTATAATTTATACAACCAGTAGAACTTTGAAATGAAAAATAATAAAAATTACAAATTATTACTTTACAAATGTAATTAGCGTCAAAAATTTACGTTTAAAAAGACAATTCGATACCTAAAGATACTTCTTTAGGTATATAGTAAAAATTAAATGTGTTATTTTGGTAATTGGAAGGTAAAGAAGTACATATTCATAGGTTATTATGATTTCATTTTTATAATTGCTGATATATTTAGAAAACATGATTTTGAATTTTCAAATGAATAAAAATTGATATTGGCAAAAGTTTTAATTTCTGCCCCATAAAAACATAACAATCTTAAATATGGAATCTGACTGAGAAAAAGTGATATGTACGTTTTATTGTAATAGCTTATAAATATTTATTGTTCTTTTGAAGTATACATTAATTTATAAAAATAAATCACAAACTACCTATTACTTTAAAAGTAGCGCGTTACACGTTAATAGTCAAGTTAAAAACTTTATTAAATGAAATCCAAATAATTTACCAATATACACAATGACCAGTTTTTAAATACAATGTCTTAAAATTTTTGTATGAACTATAAGTAAAAATAGTAGAATGAAAAAATAACAGTAAAATTCAACGCACCTTCTCATGAATTAGTAAGTCAAAAAGTCAAGTGTATAATTACGCAGTTGAAAGACATTAAAAAATAAGTCGTTTCAAAATTGAAAAATAATTTTTTATCAAATTTAAATTCCGCTTATTGACACTACTCATTTTACAAATTTAAAAGTATTAATTTTGCTGTATTAATAGTATACACAAAAATTGATATACTCTTACTTTAATGGTATTAACGGTATTAACGGTATCTCGGGAAGTAAACTTACATAGAAAAAAAATGAACGAGAGAGAGAGAGAGAGAGAGAGAGAGAGAGAGACACGTATTTCCTACGGTTACGCATTCTAAAAGCAGTTGTACATTTCAATAGCTGTACATTTCTCTACGGCTGCTAAAAAATTACAAATGATAAATGTCACTGGTGAACAGAAAAAGAAGGAGGGAGAATATTTGAAAGTCGGTAATCAATCGCGTAGGAGGATTTGCATCTAATTCGATGCCTGCATGCCGCTATTCCTATTCTCGGCTTATGGGTTTTGTGCATGAAAGCGCACGTTTGCATCCACGCACGTAGCATACCAAATTAGATGCTCGTTAGGATTTTCGTTATGTATATATATACCTACACACACAGACACACCGGAGTATGCATACACGTAGTTAGTGCAGAGCAGTTATACGAGGTACCTCACATGCGTGCACAACTTGACTTTGACAAAGTATACCGTAGAGTAAATACATAAGTAAATACACGCGTGTACGCATCTGCGCATTCATACGCGAAAGGATTCACACGCGTAAATTGTTGCTCTTGTATAGGCCTGGTGGTGATGGTCGCGTACCTGTATTAGTAGATTTACATATGCGACTGTCTATTCGAGTCCTTAATATGCCCTTTCAGCTTTTTCTCGAGTCTCGATCTTATAATTCTTTATTCCAATGTGAATAAGAGTGCGATGCTTCGATTATTCGCAATTATATCATTAGATAAGCTCTCAGTCAATCATAAGATCAACTTATTAAATATTATGTTACAAATTATGTTTGGAAAATCCTATAACTTAATTTCTAAAAGTCATTATCGTTTATCACATTATAGAACGTTATCTGCTCTTATTGCAACTAAAATAAAATACAGTGCAAAATCACGGTATATTTTAAGAATTAAGTAAGTAAATTTTGAAAAGAAATCATTGGTTGTCAAATTTGATTTGAAATGCCTAAAAAGATGTTATGCAGATTTCTTTCAATATTGAAGATTTTTTACTTTTAATGTAACTCGACTTTCATTGTTACAATAAGGTTACAATATTATGCTGCATTTATTCGATTATGCGAACTAAAGCAAATAGTTTATACATATGATTAAATTTGATTTTATTGACTGAAAGTATTTTTTTTTCCACGTATTAAAAATCATTTTTTAATATTCCTTAAAATAGAATTTTCTATACGTAAGTCTATGTATGAAGAAATTATATAATATCAATGCCGTATATTTGGAAACTGTATCAATTGAGTATTGTAAACGTATTTAATTTAGTTAGTAGTTTCATTTGTATTTTCTGATATTCAAACTGCAGATAAGATCTATGTTAAAAGTCCAATTTTTAGAAAGCTGTTTATGAGAGAAACTCTTATCTTATCTTTTAAAATCATAGTAATAAATGAAGCATTCGTAAATATTATGAATGCACAAGTGCACACTTAAATTTCATTCCTTAAAAATTTCATGTTTTTCAAATATTTTCATCTCAATCGATAATAAAAGCCGATGTATTAGAAAATTCTGCAATTCTCGTTATTAAACGAAATAAATTGTTTTCTCAACTTACGATTACGTATAATGTTTTGCAATTGGACAATTGATTATAGATTATATCCAAAGACTGTGCCTCATCTGTATAATTGTACTTAAATATGTATCTCGTATTTGTACATAAAAATGTAATGTTGTAACTATTGCATACTGAACAAAAAACGAAAGGAGTAAATAAAACAGTGAACGAAACGCACGAACGTACGACAGTTATAAAAATTTAGAAGCGATGTCTAACGTCATTTATGTCAAACGCATCTGCATCGTATTAAAGTGAACGAGTAAAAAAGAACAGAACGAACGAACGAAAGGACAAAATGAATGATTACAGACACGAACGAATGATTGATTGATTTTATTTGATTGTATGTGCTTTTAACGCTTCGTAATAAGAAAGCACGTATACTAATTATTATACGGTCAGTCATGGGCAATAGAATTACGTGTACGAGGTGATTTTTCATTTACGAATGAGTTGACTAAACGTATGCGTATTTTTTGCTTATTATTTTTTTTAAATCAATGTGAATTTTTATTGATCGGTATACAATAAACTTCTTGAAATAAAACTGCTTAGTCATGTTGTGCTAAACATACATTACGAAATACCGTATAATGTGAACACTCGTTGATATACTCGATATTATTGCGTTTTCATAAAGAAAATGTACCTGTGTTTATATTACATTTATATTAGATTACTCATTTTTGTAAAGATATACTTAATTAATATTACAATCGTATCCATTTGTATAAAATGACATTTTTATTTATTTCTAATTGAGTATAGTTGATTAAAGTACCGTTATTGTCTTATCGTAAAAGTAACAGAAAATGATTAACACGCTTCATGTATGGAAAATCCTTTCGTACATGTATACGTAAAAAGAAAAAAAAAAAATGCCCATGCTGTTGATGACGACGTATGAAGTGCATTTGTCTCGAAGTACATGATTGCGCCCTTGTAATATTCATGCGTGTCAAGGTGCAAGCTTGTAAAATATAATTTTACTAACACGGCTTTTTCTTTACATATATGTACTTGCATAAGTACACAAACGTCTTGAAAACTTGCCTAATTAAAGACACAAGCAAGTCCGTCTTTTGTTTTTTGCAAGGTTGGTTTGTGAGTGAAGAAATTATTGCACATTTGGATTTTATCGCGTTTACAAGATTTAATGGATGATTGGATGTAATTTGTTATTGACTCATCATAAGACAAATTAGACAAAAATATTTTGTGTTTATGTAATTATTTCTTTAAGATATTTCCATACATACGAAGTACCGTGTAATAGAATTCCACTTAAAATACTTTTGAAAAAATGTGCATTTCCATAATATTACTAATAATTAAAAAGCTCCTTATATTTATTTCCTTTATGATATAAGATAATAAGCTGGCATATAAAATATAAAATGTTTTACACGTAAAATAAAAAAGAGTGTGCAAATATTTAAAATTTATATGCAAGTTCATATCATTTTGAAATAGTATATTAATAAGTAAAGATTTATAATATGAAACTTTTCGTTTAGGAATTTTGCAAAATCTACTATCACTGTTTTCAAACGCAAATCTCAATATCAATAATCTATATTAATTCGATAAGTTTCATGCACAGTAACTGCCTCTTGGCTAGTTTTTCAAACTAATAATTATTTTAATTCAGAATTAGATATAATTGAAATTACGCTATGATCAATCGAATTTGATTGAATTCAATTAATACTTTAAACATACCAACCTCAAGATTAACATTCGTACATAATGGTAGATAAAATATTTTCAACGTTAAAAATACGAAAAATACGAGATAGAATCTAAAAAAATTTTTGTATTTGTATTTAATGATAAAATCTACATTGTTTTAGAAGATAAACTTTAATCCAACGAACTTACATTATTGGAAACTTAGAGTTGCGAGATACTAAGAAAACGACATTTTTCATTTTTCTAAAAAGGTAATTTTGTCGATTTCAATCTAATTCCCAGCAGTTCTCAATATTGATATTGATATCAATACTAATAATCGATAACATTCTGCATAAGTGTGATACGAAGACAGTTTCGAATTGGAGCACAAATAAAAATTGAAATTTCCTGCAAAATCCAATCATCCTTTAATCTTCGATTATTATCCCCCAGCAAAAGAAAGAATTTCATGTAGAGCGCTAAAAAAGTGTAGTAAAGAAACGAACGAGAGGGAAAGGTAAAAATGAAAAAATGATCGAAACCAGATGTTCCGAAAAATCACCAACATCAACAACAACAAAAAAAAAAAAAAAAAAAAAAAAAAAAAAAAAAAAAAAAAAAAAAATGACGAGAACCAATCCCGACTCTGCGGGTACGGTGATGACTTTCCAGTGCCGTTCAAGGGGCCTCCACGCTACAACCCTAAGAGGCGCTCGGTGGCCTTCGGCAGCCTCTCGACGAGCTGCTCCGCGGGCAACCTTGGCACCCTCACCAGGCTACCGTCCAGTACCTCCGACTATCACCAACCCCTCACACCCTCGTCGCCCGTCGGAACGTCGACGTCGCTACTGTCGACCTCGAACTCGACGAGCAATACCCTCACTCGTGCCGAGCACTTCGGGAGCAGCAATCCTAGTCGAGTAGTGTCCTCGGCCGACGCCTACCTGGCCTCGGGCAGTTTAGGTCGGGGGGTCTCCACCTCCGCGACGACGACGCCCACGACGGCCGAGCACCAGCTTCAGCACCATCACGGTACCATGCCCAGGGCAGAGTCGCACCACGGGTGCCTCAACAGAGTAGTGCCGTCCATCGAGCAGCAACAGCATCAAAGACAACAGGGGAGTGGCGCTGTTGTTGCGACGAGTATAAGCGCGAGTACCATCCATAGAATTCCGTCCGAACAGCAACAGTTGCAGCAGCATCAGCAACAGCAACAGCAACAGCAACAGCAACAGAGATTGGGCTCGGATTATCAAAGTCCTGCGCAGCTCAGAGATCACGCTGCGAGGTAAGCATAAACTGTCTTTGCCGTAGGGAGAGATTGAGTTCGCCGGTATACTTCTTCGTATGAGAAGCATGAAGAGGAAGCCAAGCTTAAACTGGTCGATTGTCATTAATGATCTGGTTCCTGAAATCCTAGCTGAAATTCTAGTTAAAGGTCCAGTGATAAATCACTAAAAGAGAGGTATACAAGGTATCATACCCTGTACTCTTTAATAGGCTCGATATATATTTTGAGAAGAGATGAAATACCAACGGTATACATGTACGCACACTCTATGTCTAAACTTTCATAATTTTCATAAAAATTGTTGTATTACTTTTTTTAAATCGACTTATCCAAAATACTTACTTGAAAGAAATTATTTTTTTTTTTTTTTTTTTTTTTTTTATAAAATTTTTGTAATAATTTGCTCGTATGATAACTTATACTGTGAACTGTTGTGAAAAACAATTTTAACTTGAGAATCTATTTTTTGTTTACCGTTTACTTAGATGTTTAAAATAAGTATTGTGAGAGAAGGATTGGAATAAAACTTCTATTCGATTCGAAAAATTCCTGATTTCTATGATTCAAAACAAACATTTTAACAATTATTTGCAACTATCTAATGAGCCTGTTTTTCACAACGGTTATACCGTATCAACATTGATATTTTGATATTTTCATCTATATCTTTAAATATATAACGCGAAAATAACTTTTACCATGCAACTGAAATATCCATTGTTTTAAATATAATGAAATTGAACGAAAGTTAATAAGCGTAACATTTTAATACACTATGAGTTTTTTCAAACGATTAAGATATATTAATAGACTGTAATATATATTATACTATAATATACAGGTATTTTGGCCTTTTCAAAATATTGTCATTAAATACGGTGCGCCAGGAACGTACGTAATATATTATTCGCATCTACATTTGCTATAAATTCTTTTTCAGCCTATTAGTAATAAAGAATTCTCAAGAAAAGTAACTTAATCCTTATTAATACGTTAGTATTAATATTTACTTTGATGATATATATATTATTGATAGTATGTAAATTGCAAAAAGCATTTTATTGCTTATGGGAACTAAAAATGATGAGAATTGACAAGTTTAATTAGCAATTTAATTCTATCTCTCTCTACATCGCGACTGTAACAGAACAGTTCCTTTTTCCTTTCTACTCATTTTCTTTACTATCATCTGCTTTTTCTTATTTCGCTATAAAAAGAGATTTGTGCATTATTTAAACATCTTTCTTTTCCATTTAGCTTTTTTATAAATTTAAATTTTCTATTAAGACTTACATTTTGAAGATTCAGAGCTTCCTTTGATGTTTTATCTACTATTTTGCATATGTTTCTTAAACAATATTTTGTTACCCGATTAAAGGAGAAAAATAGAAGCATATTGAAAAATCTAGGAGAAAGCAAGTTTTTCATTTTTGAATAAATTTAAAACGATATTTAAGTCAAAGAAATGATTTAAAAGTGACAAAAAAATTTGTATTTTCAAGTAAGGTTATTTTAGTAATTATTCGGGAATCTGGCTTCTTATATTGATAGCTGCTATATTTTATTTAATATATTTAAACAATTTTTAAATGTATTGGTTCCATATGCAAATTATACTGAAAGCAAAAGTTGTAGGCTTAATACTTGACAAGCTTTTATTACTTGTTTGTTACTTCTTTTATTCGATCGACACTCGTAATGCAAAATGCATATTTTATTATATATTATTATATTTAATTAGGTTGATAACTACATACAAATATTATGTAAAAATC
Organism: Wiebesia pumilae; assembly: GCA_018907045.1. NCBI lineage: Eukaryota > Metazoa > Arthropoda > Insecta > Hymenoptera > Agaonidae > Wiebesia > Wiebesia pumilae. The sequence goes on from JACCHZ010000127.1 coordinate 8,806,693, forward strand.
GCAGTGAAAATTAGTTCAGTTTTTCGCGCTAGATTTCATTGTGTCGCAATATCGAAGTCTTATTTAATTATTATACGAAAAATTTTATCGTCGTTTGATACAAGAAATTGCGTAGTCGATATTGTACGATTGTGTTTTTTTTTTCTTCTTCAAATTTTGTTAATCGCAAAAAGATATTATAAAGTAATGAAATTTTTTTACACATAAGATGATATAACATCGTGAACGGCGAAGGTGCCACTGACGGAAAAAATTTTTAAGCAGAACGAAATAACACATTTCCAAATTCTCGCTGAAATTTCTTTGGTCAGACGACATTAATTACATTTTAATAATGCGAAGCGACGACAACTAGCGTCGAAAAAGGAAGAAACTTTTGCATCAACCCAATGAATATATAATAAAATATGTTACTGATAATTAACTCTCGATCCTTAACAAGTATTTCTTTCATTCGCAAAAAATGTTTACTTCATTTTGCGCTTAAAACAATTTTTGTAATTAATACGAAAAGTTCTAATTCTTATTAACGATAAATGAGGAATTTATACGGAGATTTAAGTAATTACAGATTTAATTTTATAATCCGTAGGTGCGATATTTTGTAATTTATTTGATTTAATTATTTAGTTGAATAGGGAATAAATAGTCGTTCGCTATGGTTAATGAAACAAAGCCTTGATCTATATTATTTCATTGCATTTGTATCATAATGTCATTATATTCATAACATTACGCAAAATCCTTCGCAGTGCTCAATCCTCAAATGCCTTCCTAAAATCCTAATTAGAACTGCAATCGCGGTTGCAAAGACAATTTACGCCTACCTCCAACTAAAAGATAATATCCCTATAATTCGGTCTTAACCCTTAGCTTTATTTCTAAATTATTTTTTTGCGACGAATAAATTTTGGTTGTCGAGAAAAATTTGAGTGAATTATTGAACAAAGTGATTCGTCTTGATTTTTCAATGTTGTGACCGAATAACGAAGAAAATGTAAAATTCAATTCTCAGGCTAGAATTTGTCTCGTTTGTATTTGATGATTATGCCAGGATATAAAAATTGAAATTACGGAAAAAGTAAACACTTTCCATGTATGTGTTTGGTCGTGAGTGAGTGCAAGCTCTAGCGTGCAGATTTACTTTTGCATATTTTTCTGCCACAAAGCGGTAAAAGTAAGAACTCGCATTACAAAATATGAAAACACTAACTAGTCGAATGTGAAATGACTAAGAGTGCAAGTCGTTAAGACCGAAAACCGAAAATCGAAAATCGAAACGAATGACCGACAGCGATCGAGATATAGTAGAATCCTGATGTAAATGCGTGCGCGTACGCAAAAATCCTTTAAAGATTACCGAGCGGCGAGCACTATCAGAACGTGCGGGTAGAAGGCCTAACGAGGCTACAGGAGCACCGGATCGAGCTCCAGCATCGACTCGAGATACATGCCGGAGGCGCGGGCGGTGTCCCCGGTCTCAGGCCGATCGAGATGCCGCCCTCGCCGTCGCCGAGCAGCCGGAGTCTAGCGCCCTTCAGCTCGGCGAGTTCCAGCCTCTCCGAGGGAAGCAATCAGCCTTCCGGCGAGGACACGGCCAGTATTGTCACAGGTACATGCATCGCATTTCGCTCTCTCTCTCTCTCTCTCTCTCTCTCTCCCTCTCACTCTCTCCCTCTCCCTCTCTCTCTCTCTCTCTCTCTATCTATCTATCTACCTCCCACCGCCCCCTGTTTTTTCAATTTTATTTTCCCTAGAGGCAGGAAAAGAAGGTACACACATCGAGTCTCGATCTTAAAATTAAACCGAAATATCACTTTCTCCAATTTCATCACATCATTCAGCATGTATATCTATACGATATTTATATTTCATTCTAAAAGCATTCAATTAATTAACAGTACTTTACAAATTCATTACGTTTAATGTTATTATTCACCAGTGTTCATTACTTAGCTTTGATAAAATTGCGATCAAATTTTTACTCTTAATTGAAAAGAAATTATGTCCATCTCGTATATTTTACCAGTCATCATTTTTATGTTATTTACATAATTAGAATTTTACGTGTTATATAAAAGTACAGTACACTTTGAGAAAATTTAATTATATACGATATGTTTGTTCTTCTTTCGTCTTGTATCAAATCTTTCCTACTTGTCTCAATTCTCCTCTACTATCTCTTTTATCTAAAAAGTCCGGAGAGGAAGAGTATGACATCTTCTACTTAGATACGTGACATCACCATCAGGAAACTCGTGCATCAATGCTCGAGAAAAATTTTTTCTTACACGAGGTAGTGATTTTGCCTTACGTATAAAATGAGGAATGTCCTTTTTGCAGTCCCGATAGAAGAATCATTATTATTAAGCTTTGTTGTGCAAAAATGAAAACTTACTAAATTCCTCGATAGATTATGTATTTCTTTGCATTAGTCATTTTATTATATATAAAAATCGTATTTCTTTTATTAAAATCTTATTTTTGAAATATATATAGCTTTGTAAGTGTAGTGTTTTTTTAATAAAATTATAATCATTATAGATGTCATGATTTTATTTAATTATTTTTAGAACTAGAATATTTTTTATAAATTCTTTATCGCTATTTTTCATTCACATCTAATAAATATTCATCGTTCAGTAATCGCATTCATTTATTCGTTCGAATGTTATGTATAAGAACTTTTAATAATAATAATAATAATAATAATAATAATAATAATAATAATAATAATAATAATAATACAAGATTTTTTACACAGATGTTGCATTTAAGATGTTTCCAATTAGTAATTCAATATTTATGTTTTCAATACACCAACAAATTACTTACTGTTTTTTTTCTCTTTCACATTAATTATACGTTGAAACTACAATCACCGTTAACAAATATTATATAAATTAGAGTTTAGACGTTTATTTTATTTATTTTAAAGACACAGTATTAAATTATTAATAAAACAAATAAAATAAATATTTACCCGTAATTAATATATCATTTTCAAATATAAAAATGAGTATTAGGAGCAAAAAGTCAAGCTACGTTTTAAGCCTCTGTCATATTAACGAAAAACATTGAAAAAAGTACCGAGTTAATTCGAGCATTCTTATTTAGTAATTCTGTCTTGTTTATAATGTCGGCAAGCGTTCGCAGAATTGCTATCGAAGTTATATCGATAGCAAAATATATCTCTCTTTAAAAGAATATCATATATGAAAATATTTCATTCTGCCGTATATTTTCCTTATTTTTATAAATATCGGTACTATTTTCTTCTATTTACCTCTGTTTGCGTCTATCGGCGAGAGAATATTCTCGACCAGCCACGTAAAATAATAAGAAGGAACTTCCGAATGAGCAATATTAAAAACAAAGCGAGATAAAAAAGTTTGTGCTCGTTATCGCTTATCGATTGACATTAAGTATGCCTTGCAACTCAGCTTGATAAGCCGCAAGCCATTGATAAATGTAGATCCAATACTCTTCCATAATCGTGAAATGCCTGTATCGGTATCACCTGATATGGCCTAGTATACGACGCCGACCTAATCCGATTTTCACGTCAATGCGCGCGTAAAAATATGAAATAACGTTTGTGTACGTATTGACAACGATAGCGGTCCACTATTCATTCTTCGACGGGCTTTAACGAAACATTTTACGTTTTTTTAGGTATAAAGATGTATTGTATTGTGTAAAAAAAGCAAAAGTATTCGAGAGTAAAGAGTAGTATATTTTGCGTATATTGATAAAATATGAAATTTTTTTAGATCTGGTCTTAAGGCCTTTTAAAAACAGAATTCGTTTGTTATCGATGAAGGTTTTACATTTGTTGATTAATCGAATGATAAAAATAATCTTAATTTTAAGTCTTCTTAATTTTAAGCGATTTCGAAGCCACAATGTAAATATTAAAGAAGCTCTTGGGAGAGAAAAACCAACAGTAAAAAGTGATATTACAAAATTGAATACGTCTCAAGAATAAATATTGCAACTAGATTTATCTCCGACACGCGTTCGAGGTTCATGCGTAATACCGAATTTTTTATTACCGCGAAATGCCACGTCGGAAAGCTTAAGCCTATCATTATCACGAAAAGGAATACCTTACGTAGAAAAAAAGTTATCATCGGTCGGTACAAATAGTCATCGCTCATCCACGAGGAATAACTCTTCTTAAGAGAGGAGAGAAAAAACAAAGAAAAACCAAAGGAAAAAAAAAGCACACGCACGCATTGTAAAAGAGGTCGAAGGAAAGAGGATAGAAAAAAAAAAAAAAAAAAAAAAAAAAAAAAAAGAGGCTGCTGGCGGTGATCCCAGTCGCAGGTCGGTAATTCCGCGGCACGCCGAGATCCGCAAACCTCCTCGTTATCAACGCTCGTCGAGCCTTGAGCTAAGAAAGTCAGAAGGCGGCGGCGAGACGAGCGATAAAAGAGAAAAAGGTTGAAGGAATCGTCGCACGCGCGGAAAAAAATGGAGACGTGTCTGACGCCGCGCGTCACTGGCTCGCGCCCGTTTGTTACAGACAAGAGCCTCGGTGACACGGCCTCGGACGTCATCAGCGACAGCTCGGGCGTCGGCACCTCCCAGTCGGACACGACCAACAACTCCCTCTCGATACCCGGCACGACCGTCGTCTGCGTCGAGGGATATGCCAGCGGTATACCCGGACACCTGGCCATCAACCAGGGCGACATACTCGAAGGTCAGTATTATCGCGTGCTCGTTATCAGGTGCGAAAGGTAAATATTTTTACGCTCGTCGGATGAAAATGGGAGTTCGATTTCGCTCGGGCGACATTCATTAGAGTGCAATAGACGATCGAGGAGGAGGATGTACGGTTATCGTTGACTTCAGATAATAATGTTGAGCAGTTTTCTTTAATTTTGAGCTCGGATTTTCGATCGAGTAATGCCGCAATGTAACGCATAGTTCTTCGAGCGATTTAATTGTAGATATTGCAAGATGTATTCGAGTCTGTGAAAAATAGGCTTCTCTGTGTGTTCTACTATATTTTTCCAGATAAGACGGTCTTTTATCCGAACGTGAAACTTTGTACTATTGACGTTTGGAAGGAGAGTGTCATATCTACAACGCTAATCAAACTACGCGAAATGTTTTATAGTTACCAAAAGTCAAATACGATATCTCCGCTTTTATCGTACGTTACTTTATACGTGTAAAACGTGGACCACTTGTAGTAAAATTTTGAACTTTGCAAGTGTTTGGGTGTTTCTCGGGAAATAGAAATAGAAATGGAAAGTAAAAATAACGATTGCTAACACTCGCCTACGTTCATTCGAGAATACATCATTGTAGGGAAATTCAAAATTCTATTAAGCGATAGCGTTGTTTTTCCCGTTAACTTTTCCCCGTTAATTGTAAAAATGAATTTTTCGCGATTTCACTCTACCAATGATATATAAGCATGTAAATAAGACCGGCAGATGCGAGTAGCAATTAAAAAATGTATAGGCTAATCATTAGTTTTATCTTTTTCATGGATATAATGGGTACCATGGTTTTTCATAGAACGTTGTATACAAAGTCAATGTGTATCGATTTAATGTCAGAATTTTAATTGCGATTTTAATTAAGTTCGCGAGTGAGGAGATATAATTTAAGAGAAAGCGCCCAGGGTCTAAAGTGTGCTCACCTCGCAAGTTCAATTATTAAGTCTGTTCCATTATTCAAAATAACTTTCGATGCTCTAATTATCGTACGTTCGACGTGTCATCCCAATATTCTTTTCGAGCGTTATAGACGAAGGCGCCAGACTCCGAATACGCGACAAGTGTGACAAGTTGCGCATCCGATTGGACTCGATCGAGTGACATAATAACAACAATAACAACAACAACAACAACGACGACAACAACAACGACAACAACAACGACAACGATAATGATAATGATAATAATTGTTTTGTCAAGCAGTGACCGGAGCGACGGACTGCGGTTTGCTCGAGGGGGTGCTGAGAGGCCAGGGCACGGGTCTGTTCCCGGCGCATTGTGTCCAGGAGGTCAGACTGCGCCACACGACGACGATACCGCTGGGACCGCAGGCGGTGGCGAGGGAGGCGGCGAACAGGAATCGGGTGCTGGGACGCCGGGAGTCGCAGCACAAGTACTTTGCCACTGCTCCTAGATTAAAGAAATCGTGAGAACACACGTATAAACTACGGAGAAGCTCGTTTTATTCAGATTGGCTCTTCTTTCAACAAGTTTTTATTGTTTGCTATTTGGTAGATAGCAGTACCAACTCTTTGGAAAAGTGGACGTTTTTTTATCGTACGGTTCTCGTTTCAATGTTTATCAACGTTTTAATAATAATGAGCATTATTGTACGTGGCCTTTAAGTTCGATACTTTTTTTTTTCAGATGCGAATCAATTTTTCGCGTGTTTTTATAAAATGTCATTAAAAGTACTTTTTACGAAAAATCATTTAAGACTCGCCGATCAACTTTTGTTATTGTTAATTTTACAAGTACTGCGCAAAAATTGCTATGTTTATTTGCCTAACTTTAGAGTCGCGATTAATTTATAAATAGTTATTAGTACTGGATTTAATTAATTTCTCTTATTACAATGTAATATTTTCTAAATTCTGTTGTCAGTCTCATTTTAAATGTTATATATAATATTACTATTATCGATCTCGTTGAATACTTGATTAGTCTAATATTCTAAATACGATAAGTACGAAATTTCCATTTAAAAATCTCTTAATACTGTATATAGTATCACTGCGAGCATCTTTCTGTAGACGTTGAGCATGTATCTTTATTTTAATATGTAACCCTTTACTTTTGTGCTTACATTTTTATACGTTTTATCACTGTGAATTATTATTTATAATTAAGTATTTTAATTATAAACTATTAAGAAGCTCGTACTATTCGTATTGAAATTAACCAGCTATAAAGATATGTAAAGGGTTACATATTGAGACGGAGCAATCTTGGTTTTGGGATTAAATATTATTTATACCTGAATAAATATTTTAAGTAGATGTTAATTTGACTTTTTAGATAGTTTAAAATAGTTAGTACAATAGACTATGTAGGTAATTAATTTTTTAATAATTTTAATACTTTAAAAACGTGCGTATTGTTAGTGTAAAGAACTTTTGCGAAATAAAAAAGTAACAAAATATTGTTTAAAGATGGATGTTAAAGCTAAGTACCGAAGCAAATATAGCTAATTAATAATATTATTAACTAAAATAGATGTTTTAGAATGGTGTGCTTTACGTACGGGTATCATTGCGCTCTGCTTTCGATGTATCGCTTTTTTTTGCCCAAAAACGTAAAAGATGGGAGTATATCCAGTTTCATATAAATCATTATTATCTTTAATAACCGCTGTTAGCTTCGGTAACAAAACATGACTATTGTCGTGTTTACAGTACAAAACCGTTTTTATAAAAAGGACTACTACGTAAAAATGATTGTATGCGTTATGTGCATTACGCGATTGTCGATTAAAATGTGAGATTCCTCGATGAATTTATCTTTTGCTTTTCTCGGTAACAAGCTCCTGCGCTCAAATCAGTCCTAAAAGATAAATGCTTTTCCTTGCCTAAGGATAGTAAAAGAATACTCCCATCGTAAATATTACATAAGAGTGAATTAACGATTCGCAGTTTCCAACCGTTTGATTCTAGGATAACGACGGAGCCGCGTACAGTCGTGCTTCATCGCTCTCGGAAAGGTTTTGGCTTTGTTTTGCGTGGGGCAAAGTCGACGACAAATCTCACGGAGATGACGCTGTCGGCCAGGTATCCGGCTCTTCAATATCTCGATGACGTCGACGAGGGCGGTGTCGCCGATCTTGCAGGATTACGCAAGGGAGATTTTCTTATTCAGGTATGCCGCCGATGATCATCGAGCTTATACGCGAATGTTCTTTGAGACAATCATTAAGCTTTTTTGATGTGCTCCAATGACTAATAGATAAATGGGGAGGATGTGACGACGGCTCTGCACGAGCACGTGGTCGACCTGATCAGGAAGTCGGGCGAACTGGTGCGAATGACTGTGGTGTCGCCAGTCGTTAGTCTTCCGAATTCGCAATCGGCAGCCGCCCTGCAGACTAGTCAGCCGATTCAGAGGCAATATGCGACGCTGCCCCGCAAGACCAACAACAGCGTAGCCATAGGCGGGACCCTCGGCAGATCACCTGCCCCCATGCCACCACGTAGAGATCCAAAGACTACCCTCAGTGTTGGTCGCGCTAGAGCTCGGTCGATGGTTGCGGGTCTAGGTAATGTGTCCGTTTCATGTAAAATCGAGTGGAAAATCGCGTAGGCTTCTAGAGTCAATTGCGCTTGCTGTTTTAATATCGTTTGTGAGATCTTCCGAGTTGTACGGAAGATTTACTTCAATCCGATGTCGCATATTTGACTAAATTAAGATTTAAGGTCGCTCAAATAAACGCGGATTTGGTATTTCAGTTCAATTTATCCTGCGCTCCAATAATATTTCTTATTGATGTATTAAAAAACTACGCACTCTTAGTCAATTGTATATTCGACGACATGTTTTAAATTGTTTGAACGCTTGCTTTCCTCTTACTTTCCTCTTGCTACCTGATACACCTTGGTATTTTCTATTTTGTGGAAAGCCAAACATTATGAAGCATCTGTAAAAAAAATTATTTTGGTTATTATTAATTTTTGATAATATTCTCAAATCATGTTAGAAGGTGGCGGCGAAAAGGACGAGCGCGATGAGATATCCTCGAGTTGTGCGAAATCGAACAGCTCCGAGTCTCTTCATCCGAGCCAACAAACCTCGGCGGGTCCCAGTACTGGACAAAATTCTCAATCTCAGCCAAGGACGGCGAGCATCCGCTCGAGGCCGACGTCCAGTCGTATTACCACCGCTGAGCTCGAGGTAAGTGCGCACATTTGTCGGCAACAAAGTTAGATATATCTGGAAGGAAATCTTTTCAAGTACGCAAGCAGCCTTTTTGGTTACCAATGACTAAACGTTAAAGAGGAACGAGAACGAATGGAACCGTTCGAATGACGGTTACTGCGCTCAATTAGCCATTGAATGTATGTTATGAGCTCGAAACAATCGAGTTCATAAACTTTAACTCACGTACGTTATGTATAGAACACGGCAAAAAGCTCGTTATAATATTCTTTTCGTGCATTATTCTTATCGTTATTCTGATTTCATTTATTTCATTATTACTATTTTTATTTATTAAGTATCGATATCCATCCTCCTTGCATGAGGTGCACGATGAACGCACTCAGAGAATGAAATAGTTGAAGCATTATTAACCTGAAGTAAATGCCGAGTGACGATGCGACGGAAAAATGGGTTTCATGTATTTTACTATTGAATATTGAGCCACAAAAACGTTTTTTGTTTCAATGCCTTTGTCGTATTCATTTTATGTGCTATATTTTGCAACGTCGGTTTTTATTAATAAGCCAGAAACGATTACTCGTCGCTACTCAATTACCGTATTTTTGTATTAAAGAAGATTTTTACGGATATTATTACACCAACGTTATAATTACATAATCGCTATTACATAAAGCGTGTAATCATTATTTCAAAATATGTATTAAGTTATTATAATTATGCAACCATTCGACTAATAAAGTTTTGTGACTCAGTCTTCTTTAAAAATATTATCGAAAATAAAGTAACGAGCACAAAATTAGTGTCCTGAGTTAGGACAACTATAAATTTAGTTCATACAATCACAATACATTATTATACATTTTAAAACACAACATTTCAAAAAGTACTTTTATTTAATTCTTCTTTCACTTCCAAACGCTCGCGTAATGTTTAAAGCGTGATATTAGCGACACTTTAAATTGAGTAGTCAATAAAAACATAATGGAATGTAATTAATGTACGTAACATATAGTTTCATGACATTACTTTTGTTTAGAAATTAGTTTTTTTTTTTTTTTTTTTTTTTTTTTTTAAGTTTTCATCATTAAGAATCGTACTGTAGCTATTAGATGGAGATGAAACTTTGTGAACATCTGCATTATAATTTTCATAATCGTTGTAGCCCTAGAGTAAATAGATGTAATTAAAGTAAAATGTCATCTCATTCTACATGAATTATAAACAAAAGTCTATGACACAACCAGCTTTTTATACTTTCGACAGTAAAGAAATGGCACTTCTAATATCTAGTACACTCGTGTACTACGAACACGACAAATGATCCTTTACATCCACTACCAATCAATCAAGCACCTTATTATGTGCAATAAATGGCTAAAAGTATAGTTGCTCTAATGAAGATGAGGCGGTGAAACAAAAGAAAGTCGAAAGACGTCTCTGAGTGCGTAATGTGAACGGCTTCAGCATCGTCCGTTCTCCTTTTCTTTTCAGGAGCTCTTTCAGCGCCAGCAGGGCGCCAATGGCGGTAGCATGACTGTCGTTACACCCGCCCACTACGGTTCGACGATGCAGATGAGCACGAGCTCGAACTTTCAGAGTGGCACGATTAGCACGAAGTCGCACTCGTCTTCGCCGGCTAAGTCCGGGCGGGTCTACGCCAGTGTTGCCGAGATGAAGCGCAAGGGAAAAGTAAGGACGCCCTCGAGGCGAGAGCCTGCGCGTGTATATATAATTATCTAAAGAGGATTCAATCTTTGATGGCTACGTCGCTTTGAAAGGACTGTCGATAAAATGCTGTATTACGTGCTGGATGCACCGCAAAAATGTTATTTCATGGTTATCCGATTAAGAGGTTCGCGCGTATGCACCTGTGCTAATTGTAAAATAGCAACTGGATTACGAAATGTTTATATTCCAAGCGCGCAATACGAAATTTGTACGCGCATGTTTTAAGTATTACGTAGCATCGCGTAAAACTGAATTAAGGATGACAAGTACCTCGCTACAAGTTACAAAGCTCGAGAGTATTAAAAGAATACAAATATAATTCATTCGTGAATTACATATTGTACTCTTTGTGCATCCATTTTACAATTGCTATTGAATGTCAATTTATTAATTATTATTAATTTAACGTTATTTTGTACAAAGATGTGCTTTTACTAATTGATTTCCATTACAAGCGGTAAGCTAAAACTAACTTAATGAATATAGGTCGAGAAGATCTTAAATATTAAATATTCTATGTACAATTGATTAAGATAAAATAAAAATAAAAGTTTTTGTTTTAATTTTTGAACACATATTTTTCAAATAATAAGAAAAATTACAATTGCAATTTCGAAGCTACGTACGTACGTTTAATAATGGATTTTTATAATGAAAAAATCTTATAAATAACGTTCAAATTATAAATGTTCATGCTTGCAGGTACAGTTATGTACATGAAATACTTTTTAAAACGTATTAAAATAAGTGTCAGCATACCTATTAAAGATTTAAGAATATTTAAACCTAAACAGAAATGTTTACTACGAAGTTCAAGTTTTATAAACAGTTCTTTCAATCGTAGTTTTTTCTGGTTATTTTTCTTGGATATCCGGGGCTATTTAACTTTTATATTGTGCCACTACTAGTTCTGCACGGTCTCACTTTTTCGACTTTTATAATTAATATTTATTATCGACTATTTTCATTAGTGGAACCCAGCAATTGCAACTCCCAAAATTTCCTAATTTATTCGTAGGAATCTTTAAAGAATGCGTAAAAACAAAGCATGAGCTATTTAATTTTTTTCGGTTAATGGTGGATATGATTGCATGTTGTTTGTTATAGTTAACTTTGAACAAATCCAAGAATAATCGTGGATCATTCAATGGATTATACAACGAAGAGGACTACTTGTATTAATGAGCCATTGCAACGATGTACCCGTACATTTAGCAGATACGATTTTTATTTCATAAATTTATACCGATCAAAATATCTATTTCGTGCCTTTAGGCATTTCATATTTTATTTACATATTTTGTTATTAATGTTAATTTCTGTAACGAAAGTAAATATCATTATGAAAAGCGGTAAAGTTTATGTATTGTACATTTACTTGTATGCGGTATGAGATAAGAATCTTTGATTAATTATTAAATTAGAGCTTCTTTTTACATACAAGGAAACCTATTTGTTTATTCTATAATATATGCATAACTTTTTTATTTTATTTCTATTTATAGTATAGCATATTTAATAACAGATTCGTGTTATACCGTCGACGAGATTGTAGTCTTATTATTTTTAAGGCTTAATTAATTCGATGTATGCTTTCGTACGAATACATTTTTAATTTATGACTTTTAGAATAAGACCAGTATCAAAATTTCAATAAATTTTGATTCAAATAAATTTATGATTAATCGCATCCAATAGTACTTTTTTTACTAGCATGTATGGCATTTTTTGCATGATGTTCCGCTGCCTACTCAGGTGATTAAAGCTCGACTTTCAAACAAATTTTCTTCTTTTTTTTATTTATGTTACTTCTTTTTTGCTTTATATAATTTTTACTGAATATCATTTCAGGATTTCAAGCTTTTTTGTCGTGTTTTATCCAGTTTGATTTGCAATTTATTTTTTGTTTCTTATATCATTTAAATGAATATAATCGATTAACTGCAACTTAATATATACTTTCTAAGAGTTTGCATCACTATCGCGACAGTCCTAGGATAATTGTTAACTTTTTTAAAAATTCAACATTAACAATAGCTAATGATACGTAAAAGTTTCGACTTATATTTTCATTGAACATATTAAAATATAAATTTAGACAAGTTGTTATTTGTTATTTCAAGAAAAATACATCTTGTCAGCTTCCACATTTTCTAAAAACAAGTATTTTATTTGAAAAATAATTCTAGAGGCGAGAGGTAGATTGTTTCGATAATTTCCAACTCGATAGAAGGTCAAAAAACATTGATACGTATTTTTTTCTTTGTGTGGATCCTCATTTTTTATTATTGAAAATCACGATACAATTATGGAAATGCACATTTTATACAATAAACGAACAAAGCTTGAAATAATGTGTCGACCTTTTTCTAGATGTACAGATATATATAAAAAAAAAATAGAAGATAAATATTTCTTATTTTAGGCAAAGAATTTAACAGGACATTTGGCATTAATATTTTTATTGTCTGCAATTTTCTTCACTTTTTACTACACTTTCTAATAGCACATTCTCAAATAAAATGTTTGACAAAATTATTACTTTCAGTGCAGCTAGTACCTTATCGTTTTCTAGGGATCATATAATGGAAATCTTCGCTAATTCTTTATTACCTTTATACGTAAATAGTTAAAATCTATGCGAAATTATTATTATTGATTATTCTACATTTAATTATTTGGTGATGCTTTTTTTTTTAAGTAAAATTGTTTCGATAACTACGTAATTTATTTACCTATTGGAGGTAACAATGGTTAATTCTTTTGTTAAATTAATTGTAGATAATAAATGTGAAATAAATTCTTACATTAATCAAATGAAATAATTTAATTTAATTTAATTACAGACACAGATTATTGGTACATAAGTCATTATTTTTGTAATAATATCAACTTTTGCCTTTGTTTCAAGTACTTGATTAATTGCCGAATGCGATGTAATTTAATTTTGAAAATGTAAAAGCTCTTCCGAGAAATACGCGTGGTAAATGTTAAATATGAATTATCGAATTCTTTAAAATTTTTATAAATACAATAGTTGTTAGTTGTCTTTCGAAATATTTTAATTAATTATTTAATTAAAAGCAATACAAATTTACGAAATATTCTCGTTTTAAATATGCAGTATATCATTAAACACGCACATTTATAAAAATACTAACGAAAATAGTTGAACACGAAATAAACAAATACTTAAATATTTCTAAGCACCCACTACAATAAAACGAACGTAAAATTCCTCATAAAAATGATATATATTAGCAAATAATTACGCTAATATCCGCATAAGGAATTTTATTTTAAAATTTTTCTTCTAAAGTACGTACATGTTAATCGAGAACAATAACAATCAAATACTCAGAATAAAACTGTGCTGCACGAATCTATTCTCTTCGAATGGCCAAATGTTAAGAAACCTTACGTATTAGCATCTATCAGGGGTTGGCCATCTATCCACTGTACCAAGATACTTTAAACGCTGAGTTTGCCACAAATGCGAATAACTCGGACTCGATGCATTAGATAATTCATAACAACTCCATCCATGTCCTCGAATCCATCCACACCGAACATAGGTTACTTCTTGATTACCCGGGGCTTTGTCTCTCTCTGTTCGTCGTTGCAGTCGTCGCGAGTGCGCTTCTTCGGAGGTCTTGGTGGTGGTTCCGACCTGCACCGCGACTTTCACAGCACGCCGGATCTGAACGTGCAGGCGCAAGGCTCATCAGGCCTGGCGCCAAAGGGTCACCGCAGCCAAGAAGACGTGAACGCGGCTCTCGGGAGGAATGGCCTTCCGCCACCTAATCATCCACCACCTCCCCCACCCGTCGGTCAAGTCGTCAAGGTCACCGTGGGAGCTCCCGTTCCCGACGTTGTCACACCAGCTTCCGTCTACGATAACATGGCTCATATACAGCAGGTCAAAGGTAAGCTACAGTAATAACTTATGTGCATCGAAATATAGAGTTTTTAATTCGAGCTTCTTTCCCTCGAATGGGTGTTATTTTAAATTCATGACATTGCATACGTACCAAAATATTCGGAAATTTGTTTTTTATAAGTGCTTTAAATAGGATAATAAGACATCTGGAATTTAATCAGTGTATCAGATTTGATTAAAAGTCATTTGTTGAACATAAACTTCTTTCTCAACAGAGTATTAAATTCTCATATACAAGTATAATACTGTACATTTTCTGTCAAAAGTAAGTGAAAGAATTGCAAATGTTAAAACTTTGACGTAACTGAAGACTTGATCGTTCGAGGTGCAACAAAATTTGTAATCTGAAATTGATTAATTTTCTTTAAAAAAATTATACAATTGACCAATTATAGCACAAAATGATAATTATTAAATAAATATTAAATACCTAAGGAAGGTAAATGTTTCGAAGAATTATAGCGGGAAACTCTTAGGGTAAAAAAGTCAGTGCAGATCTCATTTTTGCACGTTTTTAAATACAAATCACGCGTGTGCGTATATATATAGGTCGCGCATAATAGATAATACCAAATTTTTCAAAACATTCCAGTAACTTTTACATTTAAATTACAGTCCAGTAGTTTTACATTTTATAACAATCTTAATACACCCAAGAAGTTTCATTAAATATCACAAATGCACTTATGCACATAATTATATTGGATGTGTAGAATAATAAATAAAGTTTTCACCAAAGATATTTCATTCAATTTTATTCTACATTATAAAATCATAAAACAAATAAAAACATACAAAAGGTTTCAATATGAACTTCGGCGTTGAACTTCATGTTCCACACATCGATAAGTCGCGTCCAAACGACTTCCGAACTATTCAAACAAAGTATCTCTTGTCGCATGCCTCGCGCAAACACGCTATCTTCCTCATTCCTACGTACACACCCTTACAATAATTTCTAACAAATTATCGACGGATATTGAACAAATGTCTATCTCTCAATAAACAAAAAACATATAAGAAGTTTGGCTTTTGTTACTCCTTTCGAAATTTCACCGTTGCACGATTTGAAATTCACACGTCGTTGCTCAATTGCTCTCCAAGTAATTTTTCTTTTATGACACAAAACCGAACCCATATTTACGAACTCCTATACCATTGAAGTACTGCACGTCCCACAGACAGTCATTAACTTGGAGAATTTTCTCGGTCTTGAGCCGTTCGCCCCGTCATCGACTTGGTGACGACAATCCGACTCTTTTTCACCGAAACGGTTCGATAAACGCGATCCATTTTCACCGGTATTTTTACGTCGCCAATTTCCCTTTTCAGATGGGAAAAAGGAAAAAACCACCGACTCGGGGACGCTGCTCAAGGACAACTGCTGCATCCCTTCGGTCGTTGCGCCGCGGACATCGAACAAATCTGTCGATCGAAATATTAGTAAATCCGTGAAATATTTAATAGGCAAAACGCACAGTAAGCATATTTTTAAAGGAAAATTATTTTTTGGCTTTACCGCGACGCGGGATTTCTTTTTCTCAATTTCGACATTTTTAAAGTAGCTACTCTGCAATAATTATAATTTATAAACGTCGATACCACTACTCTGCAACGAAAGGAAAAAGTTTTTTCTAGAAAAGCACAAGGATTAATTCTAGAGTCGATGAGCCTCGACGAATTTCTGCGTCCGTGTGAAATCTTTGCACACGCGTGCACTCCTAACCCTTAACCAATTATACTTGAAAACTTCTTTTCAAGCCCACCAACTTTTATACATACATATAATTTTCATGCACTCTCATCTTATGGTACGCACTCATTTATTTATCATTTATTTATTCATACTTATCCGATTTTTTACCGATCGAAAAAAGGTATACGCGGAACAAATTTAAGACTTTCTATTCAAGACCTTTCAAATAAGGTCGACTAAACCGAAATTTATAAATCGTTAAAACGATTTATAACATTCGATTATTCGAAAATTTTTTCATTATAAAAAATAACGTATTTTCCATTATTGATCATCTCGTGCTGCATATATAACCTAGGCTGTAGTCGATGCTTGGAAATTTTACACATTCAAGTGCTTCAAAAAAGCACTCATCATTGAGATTTCTGATTATTATCAATTGGTATCAAGGGTCGCTATTTCTGGATGTCGGTGATTATCACCTGATTTTTAAAACGTGTGCTTGCGATTAGAAAATAGCGACGCTGTCGATCGCAAAGTGACAAAATGGCGCTTATAATTCTTCGAAATTTTCATGTCACACGTGCTCGACACTTGGAGCAGAGTTCGTTCGAAAGTGTAATATTTCTTTGCACGTCTGCGAATGAACATCTACTGTATCGAAGAATATTTTATATTTCGAAGAATATTTTATATAAGAAATTTTATTTCTCTGACTTGTAACTCGAAATGTTCCACCGAACGAACTTTCAACTTCGTCTTAACGCGATTTATATAGAAATATTTCTTCAAAAGGGATATATTTGGTGAAACAAATATATCCCTGTCTCAAACATTATTCGGGTTAAAATGATACTTTACGTAGTGTCATTAATGTGTAACTTTACATGGCTAATTTTACGTCACTATTTTGTTCCAACCAAACATCAACACGTAACTACTGATATATTAGTAATAATATTAGAGTTTAGATATTAAAGTTCATTTTGTTAATATCGTAACAACGTTTAACAGTTTCACAATAGTAATTATATTTTTAATGTTTTAATTTTTGATGAACAATAATTAAATTTTTAAAATATTAAGATAACAAAATGTAGCGAAATAATAAAATTTATCGCTAATGATTTTTCATACTTTTCAATATTTCCCAAGAGTATTTTAATTTAAAATTTAAAACTTAATATTTTATCATTTTGAGCTGTAATTAATCGCTTTTTATAATGTGCTGAAAGAAACATTTAAGTTTGATAAATTTCAAATTTTGTTTCAACTCCAACGCTGCTGATTTTAGCCTTAAAATATGACGTTAAAATGTTGTATACAAATAGAGAATAACGTTATCAATGAATAGCGAGCGAATATTAGAAAAAGCTCATTCGCCTTAACTTTCTTAAAATTACTTCACTAATTTTTTTACTTCTTATAGTTCATTGTTGTAAAATCCATTTTTAAATCCATGTTCTAAGAAGCTCTTCCTCGAATCTCTATTAAATTAACGGTGAAATTCGCGGAGGATTCTGTGCTCCAGATCAGATGATTTAACAAAAGAGAAAGACTCGCTTAAAGAGTCAAGTTTAGATACATATGACCCCGAACTGTCGTTCCTTCCGTTCTCTTTTGAAATCGCATCCGTCGCAATCGTAAACTACACATACATTGAGTCATGATTATAAAATCTGCCCACTCGTGCAAATTGTCGAGGCGAAATTCGTCATCGAAATATGTCCGCCTGAACAGAGCTCGCAGCTGCGACGGCGGAAAACAATTATGGAGTGATGTCGAGCTTCCGGCCGTGCAACAGCGCTAAACTCTACGCCTCCCCCGAGGACATGAAGACCGTCGGGTACCGGTCGCTCAGTTTGCCGAGTCACTCGACGCGTTCCCAGCTGCGCAAGTCCCACAGCCTGCGAACCCCAAACGGCGCCGTGGGTGCGACCTTCAAGCCCGGACCCGGGCCCCAACTCGCCAACGGGGGCTCAGGCGCCCTCCTGACAATGGGACAAACCAACGGGGTCGCGCCAACCGGGGCCAACGGGAGCAACCAGTACGCGCAACCGCTGAAGAACGGCAGAAGCCACAGCACCGCGGGCATCGTCAGGGAGAGGAAAAAGAAGACGAGTATGGCCACGAGCACGTCCACTTCCAATTTGTCCGGAGGTGTGTCCGGAGGTAGGAAAAGATGTTTTTGCGTCGATGAGTCGACGATGAGTGTGCGATCAGTAATCGTTATTTTTATATTGGTTGTAAAAGGTATTGGAAAATTATTCACTTTGGGTAGTTTGCTTCGAATGATTGGAAAATATAATTTCCATATTTTCACTTGGAACTTTGTACAATGATTTAATAATTTACCGTAACGACGAATAAAATTTGATTATCTTAAGAGAAGTATGTTTTTATCATTCAGTATTGAAAATTAAATTCGAAATTTTACATTTATTAGAGACTTTGGTACTGTAATGGTAATGTTTAAAAAAATCTTCAATTACTTAACCGCCTGCCTTAATGTATTTTAAAGCTGCAAGAAATTCAATTCATGAATATGACTTTCGCGACTTTCATAAGCTTCCATTGCAGTTTAAACCCTTTTGTCGTTTTTCTTTTTTAAAAAATATCACGAGAACGATGATCAAGATATTATTTTGTAAAAAAGTATTTCTATAATGAAAATAACTGTCAAACATATTATAAGGCGAGTGAGTCCATCTTTCGAATTTAATGAAAAAGTGCGATAGAATGGTCACAATTCATTTTTTTAATTTGTACTCGCGAAAAAATATCTGAATTATAATTTTCTAAAAGTCAGTCTTTCGCGTATTGAGACAATAATCATTTGGCACGCTATCGGAACCCTCAGCTGAGACAATTACTAAAAGGTGAATAAGGTTCGAAGGCGTACCTCCGCGCGATGCAAATTCATTGGATTGCATAATGAATCGCATTGTTTGAACTTCGCAGGAGGTAACAACGCGAATATCGGCGGCTCGTCAGCACCGCCGATACCGGAGCCTGACTACAGCCTGAGCGAGTCGGAGAACGACGAGGAGGACCTGACGGACGAGGGTGACGTGTCGGAGATCGCCAAGGAGCTGGAGAAGGCTGCTGCGAGGGAGAAGCTCGAGTCGACGCGCGAGACCTCCGGTAACTCGAATGCCTCCGCTGGCAGCGGCACCAGCAGCAACTCCTCGGGTTCCAGCTCACTGCCGCATTCCTTTAGCGTCGAGGAGATCCAGAATGTCCGGAAGCAATTAAAGGTATGTGTACTCTCTTGATATTGTTATGCCACTCGACTGAGTTGCAAATTCGACTTGGAAAACGAAGAAGCTTATTTGTCATTCTAATTTATTTATGTATACGTACATAAATTAATCAGGAGAATCAGCCATTTAGATTTTAATTATCAATTCCAGTTCCAGTTCCAAAAATGAAAGATAGGCTCTCGTTTACTGGTTTGTCGGTTTCTTCTTGGTTTTCAACTTCAACGGACTTAACGAGCCATAGCAAACACAAGAAATTGATAAGCTTTTTGTATTATAATTAAATTGTGTTCTGAGACAATACGCGATCAAATAAGATATAAAGTGTATGTAAGAAAAACGCGCAATACAATTATAAATACGTAGAGCCTGAAAAATAACGTACTTTGCGTGCAGTTAAATCAAGATCTAACGAACGTCTAATTCATCGATACACAATAGAAGCTTAAGAATTCAAAGCCCTTGTCTTTAAAAGTTTTCGCGTATTAAACTCATTAGAATTATTTACGATTATTTACGTTCGATCTAAGCTCTTAAGAGTTAACAAAAGATCAAACATTATTTTGTTAAATAAATAGGCTACTTTTATGACTCGCACGACAGACCGACAATTATCACTCTTTTAAATATCATTCTTATAAAAGGAATTACGATTTCTAGACGCAACAATCTCTCGTGGAAGACGGGGATAATAGTTCTAGCGGTGTAAGTTCTGATCAGGATGTGCCTGTGGGTCCTCCTACGGGCTTCGACGATACGCAAGCTCGTAACGAGGCCAATCATCATCAACAACTTGCACACCAACAAGGTTACTACGGAACTACTATTAAACTAACAAACGTATCTATCGCAAATCTAGAAAAATCAAGAAATATTTCATTTTTATAATTAAGATATTTTTTGTTGTAAAAAATATGAATCCATAAATCTCGTAAACTTAATTTATCAGCAATTTATCATTTATAATTAAAATCGAGATTAAGTGATCAAGTTTTTTAATATCTTAAGGTAGCAAGCAGAATAGTTAATTTCAAACAACTAAATCGGACGTCTACGTTGTTGTTCAAACGTATTCAAATTCTCCACCTAAAATAATATTTTGATGCTTAAGGCCCGTCGAAAGTGAAATAATTATTTTACTTTCTGTTTAAATTTAAGATAAAATATAATATCTGGGGGGGGGGTATTCTTCTAAATGGAAAAAGCCACTTCGCAACTTGACTTGGAATTCATTTGGAAACGGAAACATTTCTTTATCCGCGTATTTCACTTTGCTCGCAGAGTACGAGCTTCGCTACGATGTCAAGCTTAGCTAAAATAACTCCTCTCGATTCTAGGGCACTCCGAGAAGGAGAACAGCAGCACCGTTGTAGGGATGGGCAGCTGCCCGCAGAAGAGGCCGTCGAGCTACGGGGGCAGTGGGATGTTGACGAGGCACGCGGTAAGTCTGGCTCAATTACCGCCACCGATCGAAGCGGATGCCGAGGAGCAGAGCGGCGATCTGTTTGTTCCACCGCCACCCGAGTTCAATGCCGACGGCAGCCCCGCGTCAAATGCCACCGTTGGACCCGACGAGCTCGTCTTCGCCCCGCCTCCGCAGTTCTGTGACGGGAGTCGCGCACAGCAGCAACACCAGCAGCAAAGAGTCAAGATCATCGGAGCGATACCGAAGGCGGCGAACAACAACAATCAGATCAAGCCACCAAGCGGACGCCTCCACAGCCAGTGAAACATCGAGCAACTGGCGGCGACGCTTCGTCTGCAGGAGGAGCTCCGACGGTCCTCGAGGATGAATTTCTGAAGTCAAAAGTCCCGTGAAGCTTGACGTTTGATTTGACCGCACTCTGGAGAATCTTCCGAGATCGAAAATAATGAGCAGGCAACACCGATGTCGACAAATGATCATGAATTTGGACGTCTTTGTTTTTCGCATAAGTGCTAGGCTTGTACAGAGCGAGGAATGGTTTAGCAAAAATTACTGTGATTTTTACTGGAACTCTGTTTATTTTTTAATACTTAGCTCATTATATAGTTAATAAAGTTATCAATTTTATTGTAACGAAGGGGATGTTGCTAAGTTTATATTATTTGTAGTGTAATTTTTGCTGGAAAGTTTCTCCCCGTGCAAAAAACTGATTTTAAGATCGATACCCAATTAATTGAGGTTAAAGAATTAAAGGAAGCTCAATTTTTTGGAAGGATCTGTCACAACTATACACTGTTAAACATTTAAATCTGACTGAAATCTTGGATGAACCTCCAGTGCATCAATCAGAAATGATGTGTGTAAGGATCGAAATTGTAAATTGAAACGAAACAATTATATAAATAACAACTGAGTCTCAAATACGTAATTTCGTTTATTTAATGAATTTTTTAAGTCCTATAATATTCGATAAAATTAATTTTGCTAAACATATCTCAAAATTTCTTTTCGAGTAGTCGTATTAATTTTACTCGTTAAAAAGATCTAAGATATTAATTTACCTTAAAAGTCCTTAAGTAATTAATTAAAAAAGTCATATTTATTCACATTTTTATTCTACAATATTTGATTAAAATAATATCTTGCCTCGTGTTACTATAACAGATACATTATAATAACTGCAAATTCATTCTTGATGAATTGAATAGGAACCTTTTTAAATAAAAGGATTTTATTCTCTAAGAAACATGTTACAATGGTTACTAATTTCTCAATTAATGTTTGTTTGAAAACAAACTTATGTTTTATTTATGGTTGTTATTGATTCAAAATCTATAAATCGTTAAAAATAATAATTATATTTTTAGCTTATTTTGAAAATTTTGTGTGTTTCGTTTCGATTAGCAATTAAAAAAACAAAGAAAAGATAAAGATACTCGTGCCGACATATCTAATAAAATTGTTCAATTAAATGTAGTACACTGTTAGTTTTAATGCACACCATTATTCAAAATCATATGCCTGTTTAATTATAAAATGACCATTAGCACTAGTCCTACATACTGAGAAAAACGTCATTAACAACATTCTATGACTTAAATAAAAATATTTACATAGATATTCATTGAAGATTTTTTCCACTATAGCGTTTCGTTACTATTTATATTTTATTACTACTATATAAAAAGATAGTCAACAATGCTTTAAGAAATATTGTAGTTATATTTATGTTTTCTTTTAAATTCATAAATGTGTTATGTGTACTTTTTTCTCAAATATAGTAGGTTTTGAGATAGACTATTACAAGAGGCATTTCACACGAGTTTATACTTGTGAAACCTGTAGTGAGTAAGTGCGTACAAATTAAACTCCATAGATTTAAAATCTGTCACGAAACAATTATTAATGGGGATTCGATTCTACATTTATAAAGAACTGCACCTTCAGCGTAACGTCTATTTGTTGTACATTATAATAAATGAAATGTACAACCAATTTTGTTAACATACAATTGTTAACAATATTATGAAAAAATCCTTTTTTATTTATACACTACCAACATCTATACAAAATATCGAGCTTACTTCGTTGAAATTTTAAATTTAAATATTGATTTCAATCATTTTTACAATTATGGAAACAAAACAGATAATCATCATATTGCTTATGTTAATAGGAATTTTGAATATATAAAAATAGAAAATTAGGTAAAATTATTTATTTAATATTATCAATGGCAATTTATCATGCTTTTTTCTTATCAATTTAAAATAAAGTTATCAAACGGTTCAACAAATTAAACACAAAGTTTTCTCAATAAAGTCAATATTTTTAATTCATTTTAGTTCTTACGTATCTATTTAATAAATCTTCGCTGACACATATTATTTCTCTGTAAACAATTTAACTTTTATCTTCGTTCTGCTAATGTAATACTTATCAGTATGTGTCACATAAAGGGACCCACTTTTTAACAAATAAACTGAATGTTTTTATTCATAAAAGTTGCTATTCGACTTATTTGCATAAAAATAAGAATAAGTGAATGTTTCTCGTAAAATTGATGAAGCGAATTATAATAATTCGAGCTTTGCTAAAGACTAGAATCGAGTATTTAAACATCAGTTGTAGAATCGAACCTATATTAGTGGAGTATTTGTAATCAAGAACAAACAAGTGTGAAAAGAGTTTTTATAGCGATTGCAGAGGCCTAACGAGGCACGCATTTTTCTGATACGATAATTTAAAAAAAATATATATCCGTATGCATGGCGATAATTCCGAGTATCGTAAACTTTAATAATTCTAAGTCAGATAAATTGTGTTGAGAAAAATATGTAAAACATAAAGAAGCTGGAGTAGTGTATGCGTGAAAAAGAAGAATACGTGAGAGACGCGATGCGATGTTTGATTTTTCATACGATTTATATCAATATTAAAGCGTGTGTTTAATACTTTTTCAACGTAAAATAAAAGTTATAGAAAATAATAATTGTAATAAATAATGATGTGCCAACAGTGGCCATGTTATGTCTCCTAAACGCGTAATTTTCACACTGGATAATTAAAGGACAAAAAATAAAAAAAAAGTAGATGAACAACGAACTCGGATTTATACGTTTTACTATGTGTGCAAATTATTTCCTCCAACACGTACGTATACGTAGTGAAAAGAAATTTTTAGATGATAATGTTATAAACGATTAAATAAGTAACAAAAGAAAAAATACCATGTGTACTCTGCAGACCTTCCTTTTTCGATCTAAATAGTTCATATTATCTGCATTCATCACTGTTTTAGCGTTAGATGTTTTTGCAAGCCTAATAAGAAGATTTAATTACAGAAATAATTAAAAGACTATTGAAAAAGAGAAATACTTGTTTATCAGTATAAATTTAATATCTGATTCAAGACATTATTTAATTATTGAAGAATTAAAATATATAAATATTCAGTATAATATGTCATTTCTCATTCATATTTACGCGACAGAAGAATCGACTAAAAAATGGAATCTGTATATTGTTTAACGTGACTCGAAGCTTTTATAAAATCACAATATGGAAGTTAATTAGTAATATTAATAATATTATGTATTATCAATATTAATATTATTATATATTATTAATTTTACAGATATTAATTGAAGTATTTGAAATAAAAAGTTCTTATATGATTCCAGGTGGAGAACCTACGTATTTGAACATAATACGGGCATATATGTCTAATTTCACGTATAAAGAATTATAAACTAGACCATGTTGAAGTTCGTCTTAGTTATAAATCTATATATTTGTGCAGATTCGATGCGATTAAATTTAGATTTAGCAAAACTTTTAACCAGGTAAATTAAAAAAATTATCTACATTAAGAGTTTCCGTTTATAAAAATGACTTATAAAACTCTGGAGAATCAAATACTTATTCTCTTTTTAACTTATAAAATTAGTTTAATTTTAAAATAATAGTAAACAAAAGGAATGGAGGGTATATGTATATGTAAAGGTATACGACACGATGTCGACGTCGAAGATGAAAATGGGGTGGAATATATTTGCGAATTCTGTTTCAAGAAACGAATGTCTTCAATTGTCAGATTTTTATTGTGCATATTATTATTACCGAGAGATATATACATACACGTATAATTTAGTTCTTTCTTATTACGCATCAATAGATAATTAAAATGCGATATTCAAGCGCCTAAATAATTGGGCATACCGCCGAGAATTACAAAGTCATTAGATTCATTTTTTTAGTTCGTAATATTTCAAAATATGATGTAACACAAGTATGTAAAGGATAAGAGGAAAACCAACGTTTTATAATCGAAATATAAGTTTCATATAAAAAAGATACATAGTTCGAAAAATTGATGAAACGTGCTTCTTTAAAATGCTATGTATATTACATACAGGCACACGTAATGAATAGATAAATACTTACACGCTCGAACATACAATAGCATTATTTTTACTTGGCTTTGTAAGATAGGTCGTATACGAATTTGCGAAATAATATTGATGTTGTATCCTTTTCTTCTTTTTCCTTTGAGTTAGAGAGAAGATAAAGAAAAGAGAGCGAATGATCAATATTTTTTATTATTCTCTACATTTTTCGTTTTATGTTTTCGAGTTCTTGCTCGAAAAAATTATTCCAAGGGGATTCGAGAATGTTGAGAGAAACAATGCAGATAAAAGGGGATAAAAGATGAAGAAGATATGTAATAATTATTTCTTGTTGTATATAAAATATAAACGTAATCTTCCTTTTTTCGAAGATCATTCGTGCAATCGGTAAAAAAGAAAGTTGAGTCCACACACCTCAAAATAAATGGCTCGCGACAATGCTATATTATATTGTATATATTGAATAACATTACTATACGTTAATAAAGAATTACGATGGTGATTAATTCTATGTTTATATAATTACTATTATTGACATTATTATTATTATTATTATTATTATCATCATTATTATCATTATTATCATTATATTATTATTAATAAATCTTATTATTACTACTGTCATTATTATTATAAAATTGGTATGATTATAAAAGTAATATTTAAGAAACTCCGTGTAAAATCTTGCGTCTTTCGTGAGAGAAAGATAAAGAGATGACGATTGTTTTACTTTGGCGCTATCGATCGATCGAAAAATGCAAAGCATAGTATTATAATAAATGGAATGGCTGAGTTTCAAAGAAAAAATAGAGAGAAATGAGGCACCTCCGATGTTCTGATGTTTTCCTTTTGTAGCAAGTAAAGCTTTGTTAATTTACAGACGCTGATTTTTGCTTGAACTTTTTTTAACAAACATCTTTCAAGTGATTAGCAATAGTAACGTTATATAATATAATATATAACACACAATACTCTTTTGCTTTTATCTTATTGTACCTTTATTTGTAACAAGTTTTTCTACGAAATATGGCCGAGTATTTTTCTAATACATTTTTTAATAGATTAAAAATGTATAGTTTTTTTTATAATTTACATCAATTCAAAATATTTTTTAAATTAATAAATAGCGAGCGAATGATTTAGTTATTTTTAATCAATGAAAGATGAATAATTTTTTTCAAATTCAGTATTGCTTGAGCAGATGATCCGCGTCTGTATAATCTAAGCTTGCTCGCATATTTGTTTATTCAATGCTCGATAAATAAAAAAATGATTGAACATAATGAAACGAAAAAGAAATAATAGTTGAGATATTTCGAGCTCTGCTTATTCTTTACGGCCTTTGCGTTCCAATTAATCCGTCAGTGCAATTTTACCAGCCAGTTTATATATATATATATATATATACACACATATATGCGTATGTGTGTGTATACATATGTATGATGTACATATATATAGCGCAACAAGCGTGTGCTTAACTTGACGAGCGTATATTATTACATGTAATAAAGAATATTATATAAATTATACGAAGAAACAAGAAAAAGTAAAATATATATGGAATTAAAATATTTTCAAATGTCCGAAATTAAAAAATACCTTCGCAGTTATGAGTAAAAATATAATTCTTAAGTTCGAGGTATGAAATACAATCGGATTTATAAATAATGAATATGGATAATAAAGCATTTCGAGTCTGTTGCTTCGTATGTTACAGGTACGTCCGATTAGCTTGATTAAAGAAAGAGCTAACCTTAAACAGACGATATTTTATAATTAAAGACATTCCTGCCAAAACATAGTGTAATATAAAGTGAATATCCAAATTTATTGAAGAGTTGAAGAGAAAAATAAGAGAAATACAAGATAGAAAGAGAGAAAAAGTGCGTGAACGTGTATATGATTAAAAAAATAAATAACTTCGTTAACAGCTACCCATAACTGTTTCGATTATTTGTATTGTACGCGTTCGACGGCTCCATTTACATACAATGTACAACAGTGCACGCCCAATGTACTCGACAGTTTAGTAGCTCTGTATCTTCGATATTGCGAAAAAAAAAATCTGAAATTTACAATTACGTTGTTTCGTGTGTTTTCTAAATAGAACCTCACTTAAGAATTTTATTTATGAAATATTTGATTTTTTCTTTAAAGTCATGTATTATGATTAATCTTTTATTATATTTAAATCATCTTTTAATATTATTTATCCCATCTTTTTTGTAATTGCTATTACTATTTAAAATATTAAGATTATTTTCTGGTGTTAATATTTTTAGTTCTTATAATAATTATCTTATATAAATATCTGTTATAAATATTAAACTCAAAATATACTTTCAAATATTACAATAAGAATAAGATAAGAACAAAGAACATGTTTTACCCAGTGTAATTTTTATGAAGAATTAGACAAAAATGATAAAGGAATACTTTTTTAAATTTAAATTTAAATTTGATAAATTAAAAAGTTTATTTGTATTTTTTGCAATTATTATTTAAAATTTTGTTATTAAACAATCTATTTACTTATTAAGGTGTAAAGTAAGTTTGATTTTCAATAAAAGAAGGTATGCATCTATTTTAATTATCCTCTTAATAATAAAAATAATCAAGCAATCATAATAAGTACTCTAAATGATTGTGAATCACAATTTTTTTTAATTTTAGAAAATCTCAGTTTCATAAATTATATATTTCTATGAATAAGTTGATAATGTAGAAGAGAGCAAAGTAGCATTTCAAATAGATGAATTTTAATTGAATAAAAAATTTTTTATTCTATTTTAGTACTATTTTATTTTTAACGAAAATTTAAAGGAAGTATAAAAGCTAATTAGTTACTTGACACATACTTTTATTTTTTGTTCTTAAAAAATTTATTCTATTACGGGAGTAAATTTGTTCTTTATTTATTTTATAGAGCCTATCAAGCACTATCACGAATTTGGATGTTACTTTTAAATTATATG
This sequence comes from Wiebesia pumilae, assembly GCA_018907045.1. NCBI lineage: Eukaryota > Metazoa > Arthropoda > Insecta > Hymenoptera > Agaonidae > Wiebesia > Wiebesia pumilae. The sequence goes on from JACCHZ010000127.1 coordinate 8,835,018, forward strand.
ATGTCGTCGTCGTGCGTATGAGTTGTGACCGGTTCACATTTCTTTTTGAAAACTTTAAAATTCAAATAGACGTATCGGGCATTATTTGTTTTAGGAACGTTCATTAATATAATAAAGATATACAATGCATTGTATAAGGAATACGCTACAAAGGAATACGCTTCTGCGTCAATTTCACAAATGGTAATTTTATATTTGCATTTTAGAAGTATTACTTGTAGGTGAGAGGTTATATAACCTTACTTTCTTATTTGTTATTTTCAACAACAAAATAGATTCATTTTATTTGTTTAAATTCAAATTTTATTGTAAAAATTATTTATAATTATAATTAGTTCTACTATTACCATTAAATATTAAATACGGGCATTATCACATTACTACTCGTTTTCACCTTTTTTTATTTATATAAGAATTTAAAGTTACCTTTAAATTCTTAAAGAAAAATTTGTGTTTTAATGATTATTCGTAATATAATTTAGTAGAAATGTCGAGACTCGCTTTTAGAATAATTACTAATATTTTTTCTAATCAAATAGTGTTTTACACAAGCAAGCAACAGAAGCAGTTGCAAGTGAAATACCAGAAAAATTAACAATTCCAGTTCCGGAAGGAGTTCCCAAACCAGTTAGTCCAAAAATTGATCACATAGCACAACAAATTACTTCTCTTAATCTAATCGAAGTAGCAGAACTTAGCGATTTATTGAAAACACGACTCAATTTACCCGATGCTCCAGTAATGCCCATTGCACAGATAGCTAAAGTAGAAGTAAGTAATTTCTGCTTTTTAGGACTTTTCAAGAATGTTGAGTCATTTTCTAAAATTGTTAAATAACCCAATTAATATAAATAGTTAGCGTGTGAAACGTATATAAATATTTATTTTTATACATTATAAAAAGTGTAATCCTCTAATTTTAAATTCTTAAATATGATTTCTATGATAATGCTTTCAGGAAGAGGTGGTACCCAAGGTTGTTCAAACCTTATTTACAGTTAAGTTGACAAAGTATGATGAAAATAAAAAGGTTGCATTAATTAAAGAAATAAAGAATACTATGACAGGATTAAATTTAGTTCAAGCTAAGAAGTTTATTGAAAGTGTACCCCAAGTTATAAAGTCTGAATTATCCAAAGAGGAGGCAGAAGCTTTAAAAGCTTCTTTGGTAAAAGTTGGAGCAGAAATCACCATTGAATAAATTGGATATTAGTTAATAAATGTATTTATACTCGGATTTTAATTGATTATAATTTTGGATAATGATTGTATTTGCATTTATTGACCAATATGTTAAAACTAATTTTTATCTAGATTTATTATTAAAAATAAATGTAAAATAATTTGTAAAATAAAATTTGATGTCAGGAGGACTCGTTAATTTTATGAAGTATATTTATCGTTATAACATTATTTAATTTTTACAGGACAAAACATTTATAGCAATATTTATAATAATCAACTTTACCTTTATATATATATATATATATATATATATATATAGAATATTAATAAACATTCCTATGGAATGAAACTTGAAATCTAAAAATGCATTTGAAAAATATTTTTGATCACAAGATATTTTGTATTCTATATCATTTAAATCGTATGATATTTTAATCGTTAATTTGTCGAGATTAAATGTATTAGCAAGTATTTAAAATTAGTTCTTTAAATTTCACGTTTTCTCAAATTTTGTCAATAAAATATGTTCAAGTATTTGAAAAATCTTTAAAATATATTACAAAATATACAACAAAAGCAGACGACATTTCGAGTTTAACAGAAAATAGTTACGGTACTGATCATCACGCCCGCGACCTCCACGACACTACATCCAGTAGTAAATTACGGAACGGTACTTTGTAGTTGATTAGCACAGACTGTTACATCGCTGGGCGCTGCAACTGCTATAGTTTATGCTAGTACTGCGTACGTGTGTTGCCACGATGGCCGAAGAGGCTGAGACAAACGACAAAGCTACAATGGAAACAATAACTCAGAACAACGTTCCGGAGGTTCGTATGGAAATCAATTCTTTATTAATACTTGACGACAGCCTTAGAAAACGATTTCTTTAAATGAATATGTTAAAAGTATGTATTTGTAATATAACATGGACAACGATGCACGTAGCGTGTTCACTGATGAAAACAAAAAATTAAAGAAAAATAATTTGACAGATTGACGTCGGTACCGGAACTGTTGTGCCAGCGAATGGCCTGATAAAAAAAAAGAAATAGCACTTTCAATAATAGTGAAAGTCTTGCTTTTGTTAAGTGTTACTGGTTTAATCACGACTCATGCATTTTTCGAATTTAACTGCTTCTTGTGATGAGAAGTTCTAAAAATATTTGATTGCCTCATTTAGATTAAAATTTCTGTTCCTTTAATTGATTTATTAAATTTTTTAATAATATCTGAGAATGTTACATCGTTTACATTTTAACCGAGTACAATCAATTACAATTCATTTTGTAAGAATGCTATCTTTAAATTTCCATTATTTCTTTATATTTGATGAGCATTTTAGCTTGTTAACACCGATAAAATAATTTAATCATTTTTATTGAAGCATTAACTTGATCAACAGACAAGTTTTAATCAATGATTTCTAATTATATTCAAATTCATAAGAACAAACGTTTTACTCAGGATCAACCAGAGAATGCGCTTAAAATAATGGAATTACAAGCTTCTCAAATAATATCAAGACTTGAAAAGTCCATTGAAAAAGGAACAGAGGCAGAAGGTAGCACGTGGGACAATCCTTCTGGCTTTCTATCACATCCCAAAACATCCGAAGAAATTTTTAATTTAATACAGGTACGAGAGTATATACTATATTTAATTTGATTTTTATGCGTTTCCTCTTTAGAACAATTTAGATCTATTAACTTAAGAAGTGCGATAAAATAGTTGAAATTTTAAGATGACTCATAAAATTTCATAAATGACTCATATCTCTAATGAATCCTAATAACATACTTATTAGATAAAAATTACTTTTTTTATACAGGATCTGATCGTCTATGAAGATGCTCCTCAGGTTGTCGAGGGTGGAAAAACAGAACCAAGTCAATTCACAAGCTTGCCACCCCTTTCGGATGCTGCCAAGTTGGCTTTAATTTCTCATTCGGTATCAGCTTACGCGATGTCATTACCTAGATCACACGCACAAAGGTTAGCTGGTCGTTTAGCCGCTGATACTACAAGATGGCTTAGTCATATCTTTCGATTTGTTGATTGTGCTTCATCTTTTCACGAAGATCCACTGGAGGGTTTTGTAAGGGTTACTCGGTTGGCGCTACATAGAAAATATCCTAGATATATAGATGAGGGCTTTACAGCACTGGCAAGTTCGCTTCCCTTGATTTATAGTTCTGCTGCTGCACCTCTTGGTTTAGTCCAACATTTATGTAAACAAGTAAGATGCGATTGAAATCTAATATTATTTCAAATTTAATTTTTCTTCTTTTTTCCACTTTCATATACAGTGGGAAATTCAAATGTTTAACTATTATTGTTTTAATTTTTTTTGTAATATACACCCATATTAATATTAAGTACAACTAATAGAAAATGACAGTCAAACTTCAATTTCTGAATTATTGTAAAATTATTTTTTTTAAATATCAAGATTTTTATTACATATTCATTATTGATAATGATTAAAATGTTGGCTGAAAGAACTTTGATTATTTACAAAAATATATTTTTTTTGCAGATAAATCTATTATAAAGCCATTTGTTTTTTTCTTTTCAGCTTTCATTACCATTACATTGCGTAAGGCCCATTCCGCATAATACTATGTTTGGATCTCGACATTGTATGGATATCTCAGTACTGGAAAAACGTTTAGCCGAGGATTCTCAATCAAATACTGTAACTCCTCTATTATTATTGGCAGAGGCAGGATCTGTACTTACGGGTCATTGTGATAATATAAGTAGGCTACGTGAAATATGTGATAAATACAGTGTTTGGTTACATCTACGGGGTGATTCTTTAGCAGCATTAGCTTTAAATAATTCAACAAAAGATCTGGTAAAGATAAAAATGTCGACTAGTTTTAAGTTATGTGCCATTTCTTCATTCGTATAACTAATCAATTTATTTTTCTTTTCAGTCTTCGAAAATTGCAGATAGTATTACATTACCCCTTGGAGTTTGGCTAGGCATACCTTCTTTACCAGTAGTTGTATCCTTTAATAAATTAAGAAGTAAATATTTAGTTACAAATAAATACATTCAACCTTTGTTCTAAATATATTTTCATCCACGCTGTTGTTTATTTTAATGAACCAACTACTAGCACTGTAAAAGTTGATGAAAAAGAAAAAAAAACGATTCACGAAGATACAAGCAATATTAAAGTCTGTAAATATAATTTTTATAAAAACAGGTTTGAGAATAGTTTAACTTATTTCAACTTAAAAACATTATATTAATCATCTTTAATAAAATTACATGTATTATATATATATATATATATATATATATATATATATATATATATATATACAAGTAAAACAAGAATTTTGAAATAAAATAAATGTCAGTACATTTTATATTATACTGACATTCAATCTATGATATTCAAGTCAAGCCATTTAGCACTTTATATCGTTACTACTTATATTCCTTGACTTCATCTTTTTTGTTGATACGAATAGACATTGTACAGATTAACAGATACGAGAGGTGCACGTCCAACCTCCAGGGACACGACATTGTCATTAATATCTGGTTTAATGACAGACTCGCTTTCAAGACGATTGCCGACTTTGCCTCTTTGGACGGCATTACAGGTTTTATGTCGCGATGGCATTATTAATCGTTTTAAGCAGTGTTTTTTGGTCGTAGAGGAGCTGTATAGTAAAATTAAGAAATTCAATTGCATTAGATTACTAGTAAGTGAAAAAATGTGCACATTTAATAGAAATTTCTTATTAGTATTTCAATGATTTACGTTAGATTCTTCTTATTCCATATATACATAAATAAAGTTTATACATTAAGTCTATATAAGTAAAATTATGAATAAAATAATACTTATCTTCGATATACGATTTGCTAGAATCACACATTTAAAGAATGTCAATTTTTTTTTTTTATGAAATATTTTTTGTTTTCTGTAAAATTTTCATTACAGTATAAAGTACTAATTTTATACTCAATTAATGTTCTTTTCGGTTAACTTTTTGAAACTAATTGTCATTACTTTTAACAAATTGAAAAAGGTAAAAGTTAAACTTGAATGTCTCAGAGTCAAGAGCCCGGAGGTGAATCAGGCGCTTACACTATAAATGAGCTGCTTATGAATCCGTTAAATGGATCGCAATTGTTGGAAGTCGTGGCAAGCGCCCTTGTCTTTCAATTTATACCACCGGATGCGGACGCTCTGGAGTTACAACGAGTACCGTCGTACTATGATAAATTGAATTCATGGCTGGGACAAATCCTACAGCGGGATATCGAGAACGTCGACATTGAACTGTGCGAGATTGAACAGTACGGCATCGCGATAAGGATCTGTCCTCTTGAGAGCTCCGAGAACCCACCCAATAGTGATGATATCGACAACGTCGTTGCATGTTTAGAACAGCAAATTGTAAGTTACCTATATCAACCATTTGCTCCGATTCTTTGGTCGAGACGATATATATATATATATATATATATATATATATATATATATATGAAGTTTTAACATTTTAGTATTTCCTTGCACAACTTTTTACATCAACATCATTAGCTTTGGATGAGATCAAAAATAAAGCGTAGTTATGCTTATTTATTTAAATTTTTAATATAAATACACGTTTACCGTATTTAGGCATTTTTCTAGAAATGCCGAGACATTTGCTGTGATGCAAATTCATTTCTAAAACCTTGATCCCGACCGTCCGTATAGAGCCATTATCTTTATTTTACTTTGTTTTTTCCATCTTGTCCGTTGTTATATTTTAACGAAGGTAATTTTCTTATCTGTAGCTCCGTGTTTGAACTATCCATTGTTATCTTTATTTCGTCAGAAAGAGCCGTTTTGAACGGTTACTCGAAAAACGAATTACAGGTTTCGTGTTTTCGGTGTTCGTGGTCAATCTGTGACTAATGACATTTCAATGAAGTAGTGTGTGTGTGTGTGTGTGTGTGTGTGTGTGTGTGTAAAGATTGTTTACGATGTATTCTTTTCATGTTACAACCACCCCTTTTACTCACCTCCATTATTGTGCCCACACAAATATAAATTTACAGTTATAATTTATATATTCTGTAAATCCACACGTCGGCATTAGTAAATATTTTACATTGGCGTAGAAGTATTAACATTATACAGACAGTATTGAATATTCTTTAACTTTCAACTTTCTTACTTTGTAGGAAATTCTACTAGCAACCGTTCATCATAAAGAAACGTTTGTGAAATTAGTAACGGACAACGATTCATTACATTTGGTTGAGATGCCGGGCTGGGCTGGCTTAGGTGGTGTTAGATATGCACCACCCACATGGATTCACGTGATGACGGATCAAGCAAAGGAGGAACTCAATAATTTAAATACGCATTTAGTGGAGACGCTGCGAAGCACCGACGCCGCATTTTCGCTTGGCGAAGGCGCTGATGGTTTAGCTTGCGTTCGATTCGGAATGGTTACTCACGATACAGGTATGTTTGTACGATAAAATGCCCAATTACCTCATTAGAAATAACTGAAAAGGATTAGATTTTATATTCAACCTTAAATTATCGTTTCAATCAATAATTCATGACATTCATTACGTACTTTTTATACAGATATTAAAGTAAATACTATTTTGTTGCAGATGTAGCCGAATTACTGTCTCTTGTTCTTCAAGTTGGCCAAGAGGTAGAAGCAAGTTCCAAATTATTAGATACTATGTCGGAGGTTGTGAAGCGGGGTATAGAAGCCGCTCAGACGGATTTGGAACGTGAGAATGCCGAGAAATTGTGGCAAGAGGGAATCCTTCGTCACGTTCCAGTTGTCGGCACTTTCGTCAATTGGTGGAGTCCTCCGTCAAAGGAGAGTGGAGTTCGAGGACGTAGCTTAAATCTACAAGCGGGTAAATCTTCTATCGGTTTTCTTACATTATTCATAAGTTACTAATGAATATGCGAAGTAGCTTTAAGTTGACCATAAAATCCAACTATTACTACAAACTGGACAAACTAATGAAGGCTAAACTAAAAGTATTGTTGCATCAAAGGCATTTTTAAAATGCAAAATTTAGATAAAAATGATGTCATCACAGAAGTATCGATTGTTTTATTAATTATATTTATAGTGTCGCATACATAAAGAAAATCCAAGTGTCCGTTGAAAAATTATTCACCGTGAGAACACAAGATTCCAGATTCAATTATTGGCCGAGTAAAATTACGTGCTGCTCGTTTTTACACGTTTTCTACTTTTATGATCGATCTGTCAGTAATTTTTATCGTCATCGATCATTGCTATTACTTTGCGCAATAATCCACTCATGCATTCATATTTCTTTAATAGCGTAATATTCATTTACTTATTAGACTGCACAGATTTTAATGTACCAATGTAGAAAATCATAATCCCTGGTAATTCTTAATGTGACTAATAATTACTGAATTTAATGTATAAGAAGACATCGATAAAAATAAAATTAGGAATAAGCAAATTGTTACTTTTTAGGAGTCGTTGAGAGCACGGAGAATATTTACAAGTATCACATGCAATTACAACCAAATTCAACGACGAGTAATGGATCCGGAGCGCGAACTCCACCTCAACCATTAGTTCAAACACCAGTAGGAGCTGGTAGTCAAAGTCATAGTCGATCTTCTAGCCATTCCAGTTTACAAAGTGGTAAAAATCTGCAGAGCACAAATTCCACAATTCAACCGCCTGCGAAAGACAAGCCGAATGAATTAAAATCGTAGTGAAGTTTATTAAATTTTTTAAAATAAAAATGTACTTGTTAAATTATTTATACATACGGCAATTAGTCGAGCTTGAAACACAAAAAATTCCTAGCAAGCAGCAAGCAATCACTACTATCCTTTCATCAATTTATTTGTAAGATAATAAGTTTAGTTCCTTTTGTTTTATTGTAAAAATTATTGTTTTATGAAAAAAACTATATAGGTAAAAATTGAGTTTTTAAATTAAAAACTAATATAGGCGAATTTTAATATTCTAGGATTTTCTTTTAATTATTCTAAATATTAACTTTTCTTATTGTACTGTCGCTCTGAATTTGTCAGCTCATAAGGTCAAGGCTTGTGTACTTATCAATTGTCTTGTAAATATCAGTATATATAAAAAGAAATATTCTTTATAAAAACTTTCTTGAAATTGTATTTCTGGCTTAAACTGATTTTTGATTACAAATCATTATTTAACAGAAATTCACATTTATTGATAAATTAATGTGATATGAAATCGATACCGAATATGGATCTCTCGTTTATCTTATTTGTGTAAATTTTTAAATAATTGTTAAAAGAAGATAAAGATAAAAGCAAAAACAATTGTAATGATAAAAAATTTACCAAAGATTTTTCACGAATGGATTTTTATATACTTCAAAAAATTATCTAAGAATCTTTAAGTACAATTTCTATTTTAATTATAAAAAGCAATACTTTAAATACACGCTCATAAATAACATTTTGATAAATATCATTTTTTCAATAATTTAATCACAGCAAAGAAGTATTATACTCTCGGACTAATTCTAAGTGAAAAAAAAAATATGAATTCAAATATACATTAACAAATTGTTGATACCTAAGCCAATAGAAAATTGAACTTTTATGTATATTTATATACAAAAACTGTTGTAATACATTATTGCTACTTAAATAAATAATTATTAAAATAAAAGTGTGAATTATATCAATATTGTTCATCGTTTATTTGAAATATTTTAATTTTTTCTTTACCGTTTTATAGTTTTTATTCAATAGAAATATTTTTATATGCTTTTCATCAGATATTTTCTATAACGCATTACAGACTATATTCAATCATCTTCATTAGTTATCAATAAAACAGTATATATCCTTATTTTATTAACTGATCTCCAAAGAAAGCCTGCAGATTACAGTAATAATTTGAATAACTAATTTTTAAACAAGTATGTTTCAAATAATATTCCTTAAAATAATAAATAATAAAAGATTGTTTACATTTAAATTTGAATTTGTGTTTTTTCGATTTTGTATTTTATATGATACTAAACATGATTTTTATAAATACTCTGTATAATCTCATTTTATTACCAATAAAAATACAAATGGATTTAGTGAAAAATTCAGATATTAAAAGGTTTTGCTAGATTGTAACAAGTGTTAATCCATTTCTTACGCAGTTTTTACACTTATACGAAGTAATGTAATTAGAATAAAATTATCGAATTCATGCAAATATGACACGGACTGTTTTACCAACTGACGCTACAATGTCGTATTGGACTTCATAATTATACGATTTGATATTTTTGTAAATACCTGTTTTATTTTATTATAAGTGTATAACGTAAATCGTGGCTCATATTTTCATCTCATCTTAAATCACTAATTTTATACGATCTATCAGAAGCAATTCGAAATTCCTCCTGTTGACTTTCAGTACGTATAAGAAAAACTTGTTTCCAAGAATTCAAATTCATTTTAAAATTTCATTTATGGCCCTTACAATCACAGTCGCCATAGCGTGACAATGAAACGACAAGAAAAAAATATACATCATCTTACTTTCTAAGTAAGATTGCATAATTAGAACTCTCAATTTAACCCCTTTGATAGCTAATCTTTTTTTGACGCAATTAATACTGACATTGTATAAAGACACGTTTATTCGATACATCTTCGATAAAAAAAACTTATGAAAAAGAAATAGCAACCTCGACTCTGTAAGTATATATCTGATATTTATAAATATTATTATTGAAAGAATAACTAGATCACTCTTTCCAACTTTGATTAAATTCAGTGTAATAAAGAAAGCGCAAGAGTACTTAAACAGTTTAATACTGTCAATGATAGGCAAGTGAGAAGTTATGTTAAGCTGAGGTATATATTAAAGAAGTTAATATAACTTTAAGTATAACAAGAACATTGTTAATAATATATTTGTAAAGTGAGGAGCGAGTGAAACGCAATTTGCAGTTACAAATTGTAACATTACGAATTACATTTTAAGAAAATATTTTAAAGTACATAAAAAATGTGAAGGCATTCAAAAGTATACGAGTGATATTTTTGACAAAATATTTGTAACACTGTTGCTAGAATATTTATAAACCTATGTATTTATTTTTTTCATTTATAAAAAATGAAAACAGGAATTTTAATTTGAACAATTTTAATGAAAACAGGAAAAGTTAATTTACACTAGTACAAAATGAGAAAATTTTGTGAAACAAAAGAGTGAAATAATGAAATAAGACCATCACGATTCTAACGTCATCATACAAATTAAACAATTCAACAATTAACATTCGTCTGCGTAACAACATAATCTTCATGCGTCATACAAACTTTCAAGAACTTCTATTTAATATAGAAAATTGTGTTTTAAAAAATTAGTTTTTATTCTATTGCAATATTTATTTTACTTTCAAAGAGGCATAGTTATTTATATAGTTTTCTATTTTTACAATAGAATTTATTTAACTTGTTAAAACGACATAAAAGAGAGCTTCAATTAAAATGTGTGCTAATACTTTTATACGATTTTATTACGATTTTATTACTATACAATTTTTTTACAAATATGTAGTCTATATCTATACATTGCATATTTTCTGTATTATACTTATTAAGGACTTAGTCGTATAGTATACAGTAGTATATAGTACATACTAGTAATGTAGTATTATTTTATTTATTCTTAAATAACACGCTGTACATAATGAAGCATTTATAATAATATTTTTTCAGTATTTGGTTATATTTCTGAACCGTATTGCTTTGTTACTTGGCTCATTCAATTAAATTTTGTACGCTGTTTTTCGTGATCGTGAATAATAATCTTTTTCCATTTTTTGAATTTAAAAAAAGTTTAACATCGTTTAAAGTAAAATCTACCGAATACGGTAAAATATTTCAAATAAACTGTAAAATTTGTATGCTTTACTAGTAGTCTTTACTATATCTTGTGTGTTTCCTTTTTATTTATATATTTTATTTTCATCAAGGTAATTTTTTTTGTATGTTAATTAGATTTATATAAGTATATCGATAATTATGAGTATCTTTGACACTTTAATAAGCTCTATTAAATTACATTACGAAAGACAAGTGTTTTTATTCGTTTAATTATATTGTTTACAAGGTTAACAGTTAATTCAAATTTTATTCAGGAGCGTACAAACTTGTAGGTATAATAATGTGCATTTAAATTGCACAAGTTGCGCATGCAAATACATAAAGTATATCTACACTTGCGTTCGCAAATGCGCATGTACAAGCATATGTATACTCGCACACAAAATATATAGGCACAAAAGAATAACGAGCGAGCATAATTATGATCAAGTGGTAAAGTGGTAAAGCAAAATATATCCTTTGTAAAGAATGTAGTAAATGTCAATTAGACGTATTCAGTAAACATAGGAATGAAGATGTATTAGTAATAATATTTGAGGAGAGATTCTATGCTGAGTTACGTAGAATGGCTAAAGGAATTTTTAATAATAATTGTAAATTAATAATTTATTATGGATTATTTGTACGCGTCTTGCCGTCCATATTAAGAATATGTTTATATATGAAATAATATGAATTGTATATGATTCCTTTTTGTTTATAAAAAGTTTCCTCGTATTACAAATTAAAAATATGTTGTGTACATTGAAAGAAAATTTTTAAAAATGACTTCATGCACATATTGCACTAATTTCCTAAGAACATTTAGTGCAATATTCTGTGTATGCGATGTAAATATTGTTAACAACTTTTTGTAATAATATTGTCGCTTTTCTAAACATATTCCTATTATTTAATATTTTGGAATACTATTTAGTACATCGTAAGTATCATACAAATTGTAAGTGTTATTACATGTGATAAATTTATCGCAATCAGCTTTATCATTATGAAACAGGAAAAAATAAAAAAGGTATTCGAGATTTTACTTACCACTATAATCTAATTATTGCCTATCGCGTTAAAATTGTTTCGCTACGTTGTTGATACTCTTGTCGCGAAATTTAATATTCATGACTGTCAGGTTACAGATTGATGAAACAATGTAGTGAATGCAAAGCATTTTTTTCTAAGACTTCGATACGCGTAAATACCACCTATCAATATCAAAGGCACTTGTACTAACGTATATTTTCGACTTTCTAATGATTTAGATGTTGCATGTCTTCTTTGGATTTCAAGCTAAGAATTCATATTGAATTCTCTGTATTATAATAATTAATTCATTGCGAAGCTTTAGTTTTTAAGTTTTAAGTATGGATCTACGTCCGTAGTCGCAAAAATGGACGCTTTGGAATGTGTCGATATCATGTTTAAAATAAATAACCCTTGTTATGTACTGTAATATATCATAATGACGATATTTTAGAAACCGTTACTTCGCACCGATACTTAACTCGATAATTTCCGACAAATATCTTTGAAATATTATATAGAAAAATTTTACAGTATAATATTACATGATTATATGACAACAATTCTAAGATGTGATATTTGATAACGTAAAATGACCACCATAATAATTTTATATTGATGGAACATCACTGTGACATTCAAATATGATTCATTGTAAGTTCATTCATTCTAATCAACTTATAGCAGAAAAATACGATTTTTTACACTTTAATTTCACCGGAGATAGATTGTAACTTTAGCGTTAACGAGACATAAATTTATATTATAAAGCGAATAAATTATTTTTAATACATTGTATTGTGATAAATAAATAAATCAATAAACAATATAATATGTCAATATTATGCATACATATATTTTTATGACACATATTCTCCATAATAATAGTGTTATTAAAGAGCGAGGGAAAAAAGGATGCGGAATAAAAAACGAAAATAATAGCGTAACAAATAAACCGAGAAAATAACAAAGAATGAACAGTTATTAGCGCGAAGGACAATCGAATAATTATAGAATACATGATCTGAAACAAGTACGAAGTAATTTATTAATTCTAAACATATTCAATAAATAAAAATTGACAAACGAGCGCTTATGTAAACAAAGAAAGCTGCTATTGATCGAGGAGAGTAAGTATAAATAATAAAAAATAGCAAAAAACCAAATAAAAAGAATGAGAAAGCAAGATGTATCATACATACGTAGATTTAAATAGATTATAGGGGTGTAGTAGTTTTGATGGAGAGAGGGAAAGCGAGTGTACGCGCGAAAGAATGCGTGTGTCATGTGTGTGTGCGTGAGAGAAAACGAGAGAGAGAGAGAGAGAGAGAGAGAGAGCGCCTTAGCCATCACAGATGCAGCGATTGCAGCAGTAGCAAGCAGTAGTGGTCAGTTTAGTCGAATTAGAGGGAATTGCGATTTTCGGTGTCGAGTCGAGTTACAACGAGTTCAGCCAGTAAAAGTAGATTAAAGACGATAATAGCTCAACAGATCAGCTAATGACATTCGCCTGTACAGCTTGGTGAGATGCTAAAATAAAATAATGGGCGGTATTTATCTAATTGGAAAAGTAGGTACGTGGGAACGGAAGAAGTTCCTATAAGGTCAGACATCTCCCGAAAATAGAAAATGATCGCTTACCGTTGCCACTGACGACATAACCTCTGAAAAAAAAAAAAGAAAGAATACGCCTATATTCGTTGTCGAGAGCGAGAGGAGACGAGATAAAAGTAGTCTTGTGTGGAGGGAACGCGCGCGGAAAGCAAAGCGAAGAAGCAAAGTCCTTTTCCTCCGTTCTCGATGAAGCGCGAGATCAGAGATCACTATGGAGGTGCTCAAGACGAACCAGGAGATCGTACACGAAGGATGGCTCATCAAGTCACCGCCCACAAAACTTTGGAGAGCGGTACGTAACTTTACATCGGTACTTTTTTCTCCGCTTGTCGTCTGTTGCGTTTATTTCGACGATGCTCGTTCTTTGCAACCAGTTTTTTTTATCAACCTCATGGAATATATGCGTTTTTTGACATTTGAGATTTTCATTATCAGTGCGAGCCTTGACTTGCTTCATCTTTTTCTTCAAATTACCGTTACAGCTAATTTTTGCCCATTACTTTCGTCCTCTGTCATCTTTCGTCTATTTGTTTACGTATGGATATAATTTTTTTCTTCGTGCACATCCTGCTTTTTTCGGATTGTAAGCGTGCTTTGAATTATTTTTTAAAGTTTTCGCAATTTGTATTTGTTATTTTTGTACTTTTATCATCATAACATCTAAATATTATGGTGGACAGATGAATCTCGTTAAGTTCTTATCCGTGTACTTTCAATTTGTACGTCTCTTTTAGCGAGGAATGGAGCAAGGACGGTTAAAAAAATGCGGCGATCGTTACTTGTTGAATGACTGAGTGTTTTCCATTTACGCGATACAAACACAAATTGTTCTTTTAGGTTAGATCTGATTTCGTTAAAAGATGCGTCGAAAGAAATCGGTCATAGGAGTTGAAATAAATATCGATAGGTTGTACACTATTTAGAATCGTGTATATCGTTAAAAAAAATGAATTTCTCCGTAGTACTAAATGAGTATTAACTTGACTGTAGATGAAAATGTAAAAGAAAAAATGTTTTAAAAATAAATGGCGAACAAAAGTTTGCAAGAATTAGATATTTTAAGATGAATATATAATGCTCAACTGTGAGAATTGTTAATTAAGTTCATTTAGTGGTAAATAATTTCTGAGAATACGCTGGAATTATTTTTGAAGTATTTGGAAGCTGATGTTAATATTATAAAATTTATTAATGTTATTAGATTCGTAAGTTTTTTTGTTTACACAATTTATATGTGGATATTTATTTGCAATAGTATTCATTTCACGTAGAATAGTGCAGAAAAATTTCTGTTTAAATTTGATGCTATATTTAATTATTAAATAATTATTTTTCATTAAAAAATGTATAAAGATTAATATTTTATTTTAATGTTTTTCAAAATGATTTTTAATATGTAAGAAAATTTTGTACAATTATAGCTTTGTTTTATTTGATTTGGTAAACAAAGAAATAAACCTTGCATTAGTCATGAAGTTGTATCATTTACTGATAAAGTGCTCCATAAAAGAAATATAAAATATCCATAATAACAAAATTCTAAATATATCTTGTAATATATTATTTTAATTTTTATTACAGTAAAAGATTTAGAATATATTTTAAATATTATATTTTAATTACATTTTTCAGAGATGGAGAGAAAGGTGGTTTACACTTCGACACAGTGGAGAGTTGCCTGGTCAATATTTTCTGGAATATTATACAGATAAGAAATGTAGAAAGTTAAAAGGAAAAATTGATCTTGATCAATGCGAACAGGTAATAAAAGCTTTATTTTACATTATTTTACATAGTAAATTGCAAAAAATTTTTATTCTATTTATTTAATATAGGTGGATGCTGGTCTAAGATTTGAAAATCGAAAACAGAAGTATCAATTTATGTTTAATGTAAAGACACCAAAAAGAACATATTATCTTGTAGCTGAAAATGAGGCTGATATGAATAAATGGGTCGATGCAGTTTGTCAAGTTTGTGGATTGAAGGCGCAAGATGATGAACAACAATGTCAATGTCAGTAATTTTTTCATTGCATTTTTGCTATTTGACAAGACTTTTCAAAAGTGAAAAACCTTTAGTACATTTGTATTTTTAAAATGTTTTCTTGATTGTGTGAATTATTTATTTAAATTATTTAACAATGAAATAATATTTTACATAGTATGAAAATACTATTCTAATTTTATATAACGTTTCTACCATATTTTCTATTAAACTGCATTGATTATTGAAAGTACGGTGTATCAACTGTTCATCGATTAAAAAATAATTTTTTCCTTTACTTTTTTATTTACATGCATGTAGATGCTTATAAATGTTTAGTTACATTTTATTTTCAATCATTTATACACTAAATGTTATTGTAAATATTTTGTAATATTTTCAATTAATAGTGTTTCCATTTGAGACACAAGAATCGCCACCTATTTCACCAGCGAGTACAATTTCTGGTCCTTACATTCCTATAAGCGAGTGTATAACTGGTCGAAGTCTTAACGATACAAGTTCCCTCAGTTCAACTCTTGGCCAAGATTTGGAACATTATGATGCTCCAAGGAGACTGGCTCCATCTCCACCAAGATCGCCTACAACAACAGATGCAGAAAGTGTTTTCACCGATGATGAATGGACTGCTCCAGTGCCAAGTGTTAACTGGGAAACTTTTCCACTATCCGGTAAATTCGCCGATTAAAAATATTTTGAATACATTCCAGTACAAACAAAAGTTACATTTATAAAAATGAAATTCATTTAAAATCTTAGAAGAATTACAAATTATTTTGTATTAGATTTACATTTGTTGTTTTTTTAGTCAATATTTATAAAAGATTTTTGTCACAGGTGATTCAAAGTCATCTAATACTACCAATGATGCTGAAATAGGTTCATGGAGTGTATGTAAGAGATTTGGAAAGCTGAGAATAGTTGATTCAGCATTACCATCACCTGTTGAGGAGATTCCAGCACCGCCGAGACCACCAAAGCCTGCGCACATGTTATTGGAAAACCCAGGGCATAACTATTTGAATCTCGATGGAGCTACAGAGAGTTCAAAACCAGTTACACCGGCAACACCAGCACCATCAACCCCAATGTCAACTATAATAACGGATGAAACTTATGATTTTCCAAGATCTCATCAGCCTGGTACAGTGGATAGTGGTACTCTAGGCAGACAGCCACAAACAAGACACTGCTACACCAATGCTGCTCCAACAAATACTTCTGGTATGTAAATATTGTCATGTTAAATTAAATTGATATGTGTAATTTATAAAAATATTTTATACCGTCCTACATAAACGTATGAACTTATATGTAATTTTCAAATAAATTGTGATTAAAAATATATTCTACATACGGTTACTTATGTGAAAATGAATATGCTACAATGAATAAATAATACTTGTGTAAATTTAAAATAAAGAACAGCATATTTATAAAATCGAGGAATTTATAAAATATTTTATAATTTTAATGTAATTTAATTGTTGTGTATAATATTATTTAAACTATGTGTACTTAATGATAACATGACAATTGGGTAAGAGTAATAATATAAAATGATTTATATATTATTCTGTAGGAGTAGTTATGTTAAAGGAAAATAAATCGATAGATAGAAAAATGTTTGAAAAAATATTCCTCTATGTTTAATATTCTGTGTTTAATTTAAAAATATTTGTTTACGATTAAAGTAATAGAAGAAACGAATGCCTTTACTCATTTGCAATATTAATTATGCATTAGGAACGGATGACCGCGTTTTCCGATACGATTTTCATGACGACGAGCCGTCAAGTCCCCGCTCAGAATCTTCGACGACGGCGACTTACTCTAATTTGCCGAGTCCGCTAATAAAATCCGACGTAAGCGTTGGGGCCACTTCCAGTTCGCAGTCACAGCTTTTAACAACCTCAACATCTACGCCGACAATAACGACAACTACGACAACGGCGGCAATGACACCGTCGGCACCACCTCCAGTCGTTTATCGAGAACTTAAACCAGGTAGAAAGACGAGTGATACGTTGTCGATAATTAGCAACGAGCCATCGCCTGGATCGACGGGGATTGTGTCGACGACGGCGGAGGTGAGCTCAGCTGAACACTCGCCCGCTGAACCTCCCAGTATCAACCGTAAGCTTAAGCCACCTCTAAATAAGCCTTCTCACGAAAGTACAGGTAATACATAAATTCAGATATTTGCTAGATTATTTACAAGTTTAAGAAGAATAATTTAACACAATAAGGTTTATATAATACTAATACTTTGTATTTTAATGCCCAAGTTTTTTAGTTCGATCAAATATCTTGAATTTTAGATAAGTTTCATAATGGTCCAGTGCTCAGTTATGCTATAAAATTTAATTGAATGATATTTTATAGAATTATGTGCGCATTCAAAGTGTCGTTTTTATATATACTATTTTCTATACCGATATATACGTGTAAAGGGAAGTTTATTGTAATAATATAATGACCAGTAATCTAGTTATTAGTAAATTATTATAAATTAGAATCTCCTGAAACATTAAAGGAGATTCAATTGAAATTGAAATGCTCGTTATCAAAGCGAGAAGGGTTAAATAATAAGAGAAACAACAGTAGTTTGCTATTACAATACTTTCCTTTTAGAAAATCATTGAAGAAACAATATTTTTACAAATACTGCTTATGAAATTTAATATTTTCATTCATACAATTGATTCATAATCATACAAATCATTCATAAAATTTTTTTATAAAAAATAACTACAATATTAAAAATCTTTCAAAATTGAAATTAAAATTTTACAGCAATAATATTTCTTTTTATTACGAATAAAAAAAGCCTACGAATTTTTCCTATTGCAAAAAAATCGTATTGCTCAAAGTATCTTTATTTGTAACTATGATAATTATGTTTAATATTTTTATCTGATAAATGACTGAATACACATTTTAAATAAATAAAAAACGTTCGAAAATATAGCCTTTATTTTCTCATTAAACAGCTTTCATTGCAATTTTAAAGAATTTAGTAAATATTTATAATTTTTTGGATCTTAATTAAAAATTTCACACACATATGAATGAACGAATTTGTAATACTTATAAACAATTGATAATTTATGCAAAAAGTTTCCGATACTGCTATGTCAAAATATATGAAAAGATCGAAATATTAAATATGGATTGTATATAGCTATACACAACCACTCTTACTGGAAGAAATGAATTTAATAAAAGTGATAAATTACATACGAATGATAAAACTACGGACACAAATATTTATTTTAAGTGAATATATTATATCTTCAAATTAAAAACATGCAGCTAATAAATATATTCATTTTATTTTATGTTAAGGGCCTTTACAATTAGCTTCGCCACCAGGACGTGGGCGAATAAGAGCTGCTCCTAGTCCTACTCCTCCAAGTGCACATTCAAATAGGCATCAATCGACGTCCGATGAGGATAACAACATACTAGAAGATAAAGAAGAAGTATGATTTTATCACTTCCTATAAATATACTTATACATGTTTTCTTATTTAATATAAGCCAAGTTAATAAATTTTAGTTATTAAATTCAAAATGAATAAATGCCATACTATATTTCAGAGTATTTGAAACCGATTTATACCTCCTCAGTAGATGTCATTGCTTTTTTTATTATAATTGCATATTACGGTTCCACATTTAAAAATGAAATAATTAATATATTTACTTTCATTTACTTGAGTTTTTAATTAATTAACGATGATTATGTCGTAGAATTAACAAGTTATCAGATGGCTGCTAATCTTGACTAAAATAGAGAATACATATTATATGTAGGAGAAATTGTCAATACTTAGATTCTTTTCATGATTTTAAATACAATGTACTAATTGGTTTATCCTTAGCATATTTTTTCGAGATATTAAGGCTTAAATATAATGTTATGTTCATTTAATTAAGTTGATACAGTAAGTTTCGTTATTTTACAGATTTACTACTTTCAGGATCACAACAGTTTTATTCCGGTATCTCGAAAATTCGTCGATCTTCAGTATCTTGATCTTGATTTGGGAACGTCGGAAAGTTTTAATATATCTTCCTTACCACCTGTGCAATCGCCACCCAGTTCAACAGTGTATAAAACCGTAGACTTTCTTAAGACAGAAGCTTTTAATCGCACAAGGCAAAGAGTTGAAGAAGAAAGAAAACAATGTACAGATAGTTTAACTTAGTTATTTAAATATTTTATATTTATTATATAGAATAAGTGATGTAAAATCGATTATTGGAGACTATTTTAAAAACGATTTTTCGGATGAGGTTTAATATAAGAATTAAAAAATTCTATTTATATAAATATGTATTAAAATTAATAGAAAGATTTGCATTAAAAAGTGCATTTTATCTTTCGGTATAAAATAAACTTCTAATTTTTTCCCTAATTTTTTATAACATTGATAATGGAAGGTGTATCGCTATATTGACAAGTACTGTTTGCCAAAATAAATATTGACATACATTTATTGTAAATGATAATGATAGTTTTAATAACTCTAGGAGCACTTGAAAAAATGCTAATGAATTTGTACACATATGTATATTTAAAAAATTTACCCAATCATACGAAGGTGCATTTAATTTTCAATTCTATTGAATTGAGAAAAGTATTATAAAACAAGTAGATCATGCAAACTTACATATTTTTCTAGACAATCATACTGAACGTGTCACGTTCAAAATTTTTTGTAAAATTATCAAATTTTAAATGTATGTGAATGCACAAATAACAATGTTCAAATGGACCAAAAATGTTACATTACTGTTAAGAATTGTATCATATGTGATTTTTATCAATTATAAAACTTAGTTCTATAAGTGTTATTTTATTACGATTACTTGAATTGTAAAATACGAAAGAAAATAATCTACACATCATTAGGCACAATGTAAGATAGAACTAAATGAAATACTAATTTATTCGATATGAGAATTATCATGAATATAAGTAATATGTAATATTATAGAATGTACTTGAAGCATAAGCTTATGTATTTACTTGAATTACGTTTGATACATGCATTTATATTTCGTTACCTTATATTTCCAATATTTACAGTACAATATGCTGTATTGTAAATATTTGATCCAAATATTGATAGATCACAATAAATATATAAAATTATTGCAATTAATAGTACAATTGAACTGTATTTCTATGCATGGGTGTTTTCTTACTTTATAAGTTTCAGTATATTCTATTGTTCTCAAAAATATACTGATAATTTAAGATAGTTTTAAGAATTAAGGTAGCGCTACGATGATGTCGCGAACGATGGAATTCTAGTAGGGACATTTGTAGCATGCGCCAGACCAAAGCGGAATCATCGTGTTTAAGTTACACGTAGGCAAATGTAGTTCGACTTGGGTTAAATTTTCTTGGTTCTTCTCATTTGGTATAATTTGATTGTTATTATTTATTCCCGGCGAATAATATGGTTTGGTCTTTTCTTTCACACTCTAATTTTTTAACATTAATGACTAATCAGGAGATTTTGTGCTGAAATTTTTCCCTTTATCTCCCTTAATCCTCTTTCCTTTATCAGCTCTATTGAGCCTATAGCTTTTATATTGGATAATTCGAGTACCTACTCTTTAAGGAGTATTTCTTCCATGATGTTCTTGGTGATTCATGAACAATGGCTACAATTGTTTCCTTACGAAGTACAAGGGTGTCAGATGCTGGAGGACGAAAAGGGGTTATGCTCTAATCATTTCTACTACAATATCTTATTATCTGGTCTAGAAGAAAAAATGGATTATGTATTCTTTCCGATTTTGTTAATTTATTTTTTGGTAGTGTCTATTTTTAATAATTAGAGCACGAGTTCAAAATTCTCATCTACTCCTTCTCTTACTTTAATATTAACCGATAACTAAGTTATAATTAGGTTTAATGTAGTTCATATCTTGAAAGTCGTCAAAGTATCTTGATAATCTAGGCGTTTATTACCAGTAAGATATGAAGCACTGCCATGCCAACGGTCTGGAATTTGTAATATATGGTGATAAATGATGAAGTTATTCATATTAATGGCTAAAATAATCTTGAGGATCCTAGGATATAATTTTACGGGAAAATGCTCTAAGAAGGAAAAGCAAAAAATGCATATTGTTGCAAAATAGAACAAGAACAATTCAATTTTCATTCTTAAAATATTGCTTACAATTTTCTTTTAATTTAATTTTTTAATAATTTTTTACCTTCATTCAAACGACATAAAACACCAAGTTATTAAATTAAGATATTTAAAAGGTAAAATTGATTTGTTAAATAACACGAAATACGTTTCCATGTGCAACAATATCAAGGATGCTTATATGGATTTAAGGATATGTAAAATCGTATAAAATTGTATAGCAATCCAGTCATTTGTGAACCTAGTATTTTTTTCAATCATTTAATGACACATTAAAATTCGGCTTATCGATATAGCCAAGGCCTGCCTAAGACCATAAATAACAAGATTATTTTAATTAGTGAAATTAGTATATGGTACGTCAATTATTTCGCTTATGAGCATTTGCAAATTTTTAAAAATAAAATTAAACCTATAGATCAAACATTAATAATGAATGTGTTTAGTAACCGAGGTATTAGGTTTTATTTAAATTTTAATATTAAAGCGCCGAGTGTGTTTAAATGATGTATTTAAGTTGCACACGATTTAGTTCGTGTAAATGTGATATAACGATCGATAAAAGTAAAAATACTATGATGTAATGAACGATTACTGTTAAAAATTAGTATTTTTCCCATGATAATTGTCGCAAATCATAAGCGTAGTACGTAAAGAATAAGTGAATAAGAAATTAGTTATATGACTACTGATTTCAGTCATTAATCAATCAATTTATTATGTTTTTTTATAGCAAATATAAAATTTGACTTATTTTTTATTACTTCGGTTCTATTATCTCTCAGCCTTTATATATTGCCAATAAAGTTAATTAATTGAATTCTCATATTCAATCAACGAAACTACTTTTTAGAGAAGAAAATGAATGCTAAAATTAATTCAAGCTATCAGGTTATTAATGTATTCACGTTATCGTATTCAGCCTCCGGATTTCTTGTAATTCTTGTAGTCTTTAAGCATGATAAGAGCTACCTTGGAGATTTATTTTAAACTGAGATAAGCTTATTTGTACAATCTTAAGAAAAAAATTCTTATTTTCTCATATATAATGAGATATGGTTTTTATATAAGATAAAATCGTGAACATTCAAAATTAGATGTATGATTCGAAAAGTAGTTTTTCTCTGTTAATTTGTAATACAGATTTGTCTACCTTGTTATTTTTATGTTTGGTAACTTCAATATAAAAGAACTAATAAAATTGTGAAGCTACAGATTTGTAGGTAATTATTACAGTATCATTTTACAAACTATTAAATTTGTAATGAAGGTATAAATTGAAAATAATTTTTATGAATAAGTTAATATCGACAACTTCTATAAAAATGTGAGCTTATAAATAATACAACTACGTAGAGTTGAAAAATTTTTCCAAATATTATTTTTGTTCATATTTGTCCATAAAATTTATCACTGAACTGAAAATTTGTATCATTTAATATGAAATAAATATTTAGAAATTCGTTTATTGTAGAATGTATTTTTATCGTAATTTAATACAATTTTCTTTTAATTTTCAATTTTTTAATTAACTTTTGACATCGGAATTATTTATTATCGGACAACACCTTAAATTATTAAAATAAAATTGCACGACTGTACAAAGATGTATTGAAACTTAATTATTTGGAAATGTTAATTGAAAAATTCTGCTAACGTACTCTAATAATTACTCTTAATAATTAACGTACTTTGATAATTACTAATAATTGAGGTACTTTACATTTTAATATGTTTTAGATTAACAGTAAAATAATAATTTTTTTCTACATTTTTATAATAATGTACATGGGAGTAATATTTTAATTGTTAGACACCGTGAAAGTGTAATATTTAATTCGATTAAGTTAATTTTTGAATAAATATTTTTTGATGAATATTGAAGATATAGCAACGGCATATCTATGTCAAAGTTATGCATACAAAGAAGGTAAGTTACTTATTATTAATTCGTAAATTAACTAATTTTGTATTTGCTTGTCCATAGTAAAAGACTTATTATTTTTCATAAAATACTATGGTTACAATTTCTTTTTAAATACTGACCTACAATAGAAGCTTTAATGTCAAAAGTATATTTGTCGTTTTAAAATATATTATATAGTAAAAATACGTATACGAGGAAGTAAAAAATAATAAAATTAAATTGTCAGAATATGATATTTTCGGAAGCATGTTTTATTAGTTAGAAATAACATTACGAAAGATTTAGGAATTCCCATTAAAGTCTTGATTATATAGTTAATGATGTTAATATTATCTGTTGATAATAGAGATAAAATGCAAAATTTATTATATATCAAATTAATTTGTCATACCAAGTAAATATTTTATCAGTGACTAATAAGTATTTGTTTTCTAAAATAACGAAATAAAGTATATTTAATGAGATTTTGCTTATCAAACCAATAATTTTATAAAAACTAGCTAATAGCTTTGTATAATAATGTACCATTTGATATTTTACAAGAATTTATGGACATTAATCGCCATTTAATAATTCCAGAAAAAGAGAATCCCCATTAAAGGCAGGACTCGAAATACATTTGATTTTTTTAATTAGTTTCGTTATTATAACTCGGTTACTTATTTGTTTACTAAATAGTAAGCTCTATCCATAATGAAAAGCAGCTGCAGGAGGTAGTTTTTATCTTATATAAACAATTTACTTGTTTACTTGTTTTATTTGTTGACTTTGCAGTTCTGAAGGTGAAATGAACGTAAGGAATAAAAAAATAAAAAAAAAGTTATTCGTACTAGCAATTAAAACAATTTGCTGCCAAATGAGAGTAAAAATTTATTTTAATGTTTTGTAAATACAGGACAATAATTACTTTATCATCAATTATAAAATAAAATTTAATGACAAAAAACAAATTTATTCAAATAATTTTATATTATATGGTTTAGAAATAGAATGTAGTTTTTATAATAAGTTAAAAAATTACAAACTAAAATATTTTTATATGATATATGAAGAATATGAAATCTGAAGCAGTATGCTTTTGAAATATTATAATTTATACTTTTAAGACTATTTATAATAACCGCATGTTTATGTTAATAACCTTGTTTTTAACTTTGTAAAACAAAATTATTTAAATAAATGTTTAATTCCGGTATACACGTATAACACTTTTTTTTATATTACAAAATTCCTATTCGTAAAAATTTGTTTGAACAACAATGAAATATATTTGTTTAATTAGCTTTGAATCAGTGTATGAATCGGTTATTTCAATTTTCCTATTTGTAAAATATATTAAAAATATATCGTTTAAAAATTAAAATGAATATATACCTTATCAACTCTAATTATTACTTAAAAATTTGTTTGTTATTTTAATAGATTTTTAATTATTAGTTGAATAATGGTATTTGAACTACAATATATTGAAAACTTTAAGGAAAATCTATATGTACGTCGAAGATTTTCACATCAAAACTTAAAAATAAAAACTAATAAATTTACTTTTATTGAGTAAGTAAAGTTAAGTGCGATAATTTAAATGTTGCAAAAATTTTATTTAATTTTGAGATTAAAATATATAATTAAAATTTAGTCCATGAAATCTTTCCTTGCTTAAATATAATTATACTCTTTTAAAATTATTTCAATTAAGTAAATGAATGAACATAAAATCTTTCAATTATAACATGGCTATATAATACGACAAAAAGAATTGGTAATATTTTAATTTAATAATTTAGTTTTTCTTGTTTAGCTGTATCACTTTATCGCGGTAGTTTATGCATAACGAATCGAAAACACTTCTTTTTCTATCATTTTTAATGATCAATAAAACTTAAATAACAAAGTCTAACAGTACCATTTTTTTTTTCAAATACTCGCTGAAATTTGCTTTTAATCTAATACTATAATATTAAAGCAGTGCTACACTCTTTTATATGTGATGATGAATATTTAATTATACATGTATTGTACAGGCAACGTTTAATCGTTTATATAAAACAATAAAATGAAGAAAAATGCTCAAAGAATGTGAATTAAAAAATATATCATCAGAAAGACTTTTTTTTTATGATTCGTTGATGGAAGATGATTTGAGTTTAGAAAAAGATTAGCCTCGGTAATATTACTGAATATTTCATAATTTTTAACATCGTAGTTTTAATCAACATGACAAATAAATGGTATTAATGCCTCAAGTAATAATTATCATGGTATCAATGAGAAATATCTCTGTCTCATTAACTTTCAACTTGATCCAATCAACTTTCGTAGGCACTCATGGCTTTGAAATTTCTAATTACGATAATTTCTGAATTTTTATTAGGATTTGTGTTATGTGGTATTGTGACATTCGCCAGATATTTCAGATAAATATTAAAAATATGTCTGTGTCAATAGCTAATCTGATTGTTATTATTTTTGCATTCGAAATAATAAAATTTCATAAAAATATGATAAAAATTAATAAACTTCACGTGTTTTGATTATTCTGGAAAGAACTCGTTAAAATGATTACTACTGTAATTATATATAATATAATATATATAAATATTATTCATGAATTTATTATTAGTTTAAGATGTTGAAAGTGAAATCGTGAAATTTTATAAAATCAAACTGTGAATATTAAAATACTTATTCATAAAGTTGAGAAATATTCAGATATATGTAATAAAAATAATTAAAAACTATAAGGTTATAGTAGTGTATATTTTAATCATAATATCTATAAAAGATATTATGATAATTCACGTTCTAGGGCAAGTATGATTGACATTGTCAATTATTATTTAGGGATTCTTCTAATTGAAATTTATATAAAATAATGACATTCTTTAATTTATATTAGTTTACGTATATATATATATATATATATATAATTTTGTAGTATAATATATAATTTAAAAACTATATATGAAAAAGTCAACTGTATGAAATCGAGTTAAAACATTAACGTCTTGTTTTCAGTATTTTTAAATTCAATAACATACTTAAGAACAAAGTTTGTTATTACTAGTTATTATTTCAAATGCAAATAATAACGCTCTTGCATTTATAACGTATACTATAAACTAGTTATTAA
Source organism: Wiebesia pumilae (assembly GCA_018907045.1). NCBI lineage: Eukaryota > Metazoa > Arthropoda > Insecta > Hymenoptera > Agaonidae > Wiebesia > Wiebesia pumilae. Next base: position 8,862,003 of record JACCHZ010000127.1, read on the forward strand.
TTTTACATCTTAAAATGTTTTCTACATTTTTTTCTTATTTAATAAAAGTTTCACTTAACATTCTAAGAGAAGAAAGTTTGTTTTTTTTTTATAACGGTTACGTCCTATGTTATTGTAGAAACCAATTTTTATATACAAAAAAGCTATCGTTTATATTAATAACAGATTTTATTATCAGTGAACTTTTTTTGAAGCGAAAACCATCTCATTTGGTGAAAGGATTGAAGAGTCCTTGAGCAGTGACTCAGAAGTTAGTAGAAAATGAAGATAGACTTCTCAAGTTATCTTTATTATTTGAGCAATTATTTGCAATAAAAATTATTACATTTAGTTAATTTGCAAAAATAAAATGTGCCGTAAATGACAATATTTTGAGGAAATAGATTTTGTTTAATTTAAAATTGTTTACTTTAAAAATAAAATGTGCCGTAAATGACAATACTTTGAGGAAATAGATTTTGTTTAATATAGTCAGTTTATCAATGTCATATAAAGAAAACTAATAGCCTATAATTTGTTTATAATATGAGTGATTTAATAAATATTATTTCTTAAAATTATAATTTGGCGATAACTTAAATTTAATTTAAGATGAAGATGGAGATTGTACTTGGTAGTTTATAAAAGAAAATCTGATATTAACGATTAAATGCGATCAATTTCTACTTATTCTCTGAAGACTACCTTCTGTAAATGAAAGATTTATAACGCACGTAACACAGAAAGATTTTCTAAAGTGAATCCTTCGCCTTATATTATCTGTTTGTTCAGTTTTTCATGATTCATCGTAAATATACTTGGTGGATAAAAAAGTGCAAATACATAGTCCGTAAGGGAATCAAATGGTGGTTAATTTTTTTGTAATCCGCTATCGTTATTTTTTCTTCTTATCACTGCTAAGCAAGATTTATAGTGTTTGTAAGTTAAGAATTGTAATTAATACAAATGAAAAAACATATGTAAGTGGATACATTAATGTTTTCATCATTATGTAAAGTCATTTAAAATGAATCAGTATCTGTCATACGATGTAATAATATTTTCCATTTAAAAGTGATGAAAGACAAAGTTTCAGTTAGGATTGATTGATTATTGTTAAAAATCATGTGAAAAAATGATTGATAATTTATGAGTAAGAATCGACCACAGTATAGCACAGCTAGATATTCAAAATGAATAAGTTCAATATTTTGTAGTGTAAATATAGATTTATTTTACATATCGTTAAGTTATAAGGTAAAGCATAGTGCAGTTCACACAAATATTATTTTGTTCGTTTTTGGGTACTTGTTGTATTATATGCTTGTTATTTTATTCCGGAAACAAAATTTGAAGTTAGCAGCTTAAAGTACGCATACTTTTTAAACATGCTATCAATTGAAAACATTTTAAACTTTAATTCTATCAGTAATATTTTTCAGTTAATAAAATTATGATTTTGTGACAGTCTATTAACTTATTTTCCGAAATATTAACTCGGTTGTAGTATTGTTAATGAATTTGTAAGTATACAATAAATCTTATACGAACATTATAAGAATACAATGCAATAAAATATTTCACATAATTATTATAATATTTATATTTGAACGACTTAATATCTTTTAATTTTACGTATTAATAATTTAGCTTATTAATTTAGCTATAAATGCAAACCGATGCTATCGTTATTGAATTTTATGCTCTAATCCCTCGCGTCGGGTGTCATGCATCAATAAGTTGCTCTTTCTCCTTTTATCTTTCTTGATATACTTTTAAGAGTAAGATATTGCGTCAATTCTGACGAAAGAACATATTTTTCTACTCTAAATCGAGCTTTTAAGAATATTTTAATGTCGTTAGAGTATGAGTTATGAGTTGCTTCGCAATAAGTAATGAACAATATTCCTGAGGAAGAAAACTAGAGTAGTATTAAAATAATAATTAAATATTTATATCAGAAATAAGTAAGTAATTATAAGCAATCATAAATTTTAATGGTTAATAATAATTTTATTGTTGTTTTTATAATATTAAGCTAAAACTTGCGTTAAAAATTAAAGCTAGGATTTTCGATTTAAGAAATATAATCCACCTGATATACGGTATTGTATAAAATGTTTTATTTTTTATTTTATATATATATATATATATATATATATATATATATATAGTAAAATTAATAACAGCTGTCAATTCTAAGTTTTCGGTAGAAGATACTCAACTAAGCTTCGTAAGTTTTTTTAAAGATTTTTGTATTCATTGATCCGTTACCTTTTCTTTCATTTCGATATCACTGTATGCTTATACATATATATACATATATATACATATATATACATATATATATATATATGTATAAAACATTGAAATAATTTAGTTTATAAACTCTAAAAATAAATATAATCTTTTACTTCTACGATATGTGCAACACTATATATACGTCATGCATGCAATTAGAGCTTACGTATTCAGATATGTTTGCTTCTGTATGTACGATACATGACCTTATTAATTTTCCTCCCGCATTTAACAAATATTAAATTCACATCACATTTTCTAAGATACTTGTTATGTAATGATTTCTCTAAAACTTTTCTTTTCAATAAATCTTTCATGAAAGTGAAAGATCAACATTAATTAAAAGTAAAATATTCTCAAAATATTGACAATACTGATAAAAAAGAACCCAAAACGACTATTATTCTTTGGTCATTGCATCACTGATTTTTACCGATTTCTAATTAATCAAAACATCTGAAAGAGATTTAATGTTACAATCTTTGATTTACAAATTAAATACATTGATCGCTTAATAATTTAAAAAGTTTCAGTATCTTCATATAAGTGCAATTATATTTATTGCAATCATCTTCAACTCAATAAACAAATCTTCATTAAGATTCAAAGTTGAACTAAATTTTAGAAAAACGTTTGTAACTATCACTAAATTACTAATTTTAAAGCAATTAACTTATACTCTTTTTATACTTTGTATGCTGATTGGATAAATGTTTTCCAATGATGTAAACCGAGAGTTCAATTATTTCATTACTTGAAAACCTTTTAACAAATGTAAATTTTTTATATTGAATATTAAAAATAATTTTATATTAATATGGTAAGATAAACAAATTCTAAGTACAAAATATTTCATTAGAAAAATATTTGTTTATAGGGATTCCAGAGTAGCTCTACTCGAATGATCAAAACGTAACTAGTTTTTGTTTAAAGTCATGATCACAAATTTTAAACTGTTTTCTTATCTTATCATTAAAGAACAAACATTATAACAAGTAAAATGTGCTCACATTAGAATGAAGAATTAATCTACTTAGGTATTGCAAGAAGGTCTCGTACTATTCATTCTGTACATCATCGAGATGATTCTTTTAGCAAAATTTGTCAAACGGATCAAGAAGATATACCCACAAGTTGTTGCAGCTTTTGCAGGTAAGTTTATCTTTATTATTCTACGAATGCAATAAATAATTATGTAATGGAATAGCATAGTCGTAATCGTACATTATGTAATTTTTAATACATTTATTTAGTAACCACTTTCATTGACTTTTATTTTATAAAATAAAATGTTTTCTTTTGTAAGGTGATTTGTACAAAGTCAGTAAAATTTTATAAATTAACACCATAAAGCTAATTAAACATTTTTTGTGGATTGTTTATTAGAAATCTCAAATAAATTTATCCTTCATCGAGTTTTGAAAATATATTCATAATATATAATTCATTGGCATTTTTTGAATACTCAAGCGGGAGATCATGAAACATAAAACTATATTTCATGTTGTTGTTTTGTAAATTTATTTTAACCATCATAAAACTTCCTTTACGAGTAAAAAAATTAAAATGAGGTCAATAATTAAGTTTCTAAAATAATCGGATAAAAACGTTTAAAATTAAAATTCTCAATTCTGTAAGTTAGAGCGGAGAGAAAAATTTCTTGTTAATAAATATTAAGTTGAACGTCGTTGAAGCTTATATTCTTATCTTTTTTACATGATCTACTTCTTCAAAATTGATAGACATTTTGAAATTACAACAAACAAAAAGAACTTACAAAAAGCTGGCGTGTTAGTTTATTTAAAGAAACCTTTTTTTCAACCATATTTGGTTTTAAACTTTCTTGTTCGTATAATCTACTAAAGATATACAATATTTAATTTTCCTTAAGACAATTAATGATCATGGTAAAAATAGAGTACATCTATTTTGATAAACGTTTTCAGTCTGACACGTGGTTTAATCTTATTAGTGACGTATCTAAATTTCATTTATTTTTAATATATGTCACAGAAACTACCCGAGATGTTATGAAAATAGTTTAAAATCGTAGTTATGAGACGAACTCATTTGTATTTTTAATTAACTGTACTTAAAAGTGACACTCATTTTACGGATGATTTTTTTATTTAAAATTTTAGAGAAAATTCTTTTTTCATGATCAAGTTCTGTCGCAATAAATTCGACCACAAAGTTTTTTTAAAGTTACGTTGTTACTTGTATTTTATCTTTGAAAAAATAATACTCGATCATTATGTGCTATTCCTTTCATCACTTACACAGGCATTAATAACCATGAAAGAAAGTGTGAAATTTTGATGTACGCTTTCGTAAGGGCATCGAAAACTATAAATGGCCTTGACATTGTACGATAGACACTATCTTTTAACTTCAATCTATTTAATTGCGCGTACACAGTCATATGAAATGCTCATTCGTTTCAAGTTCAAAAATTAATAATGAAAATGTGTACATCAATTTTAAGAGTAATTATTCAAAAAGAAAAGAAAATTAATTAACTCAATATCATTGTACATTAAAATGTACATACACTTGAAAAAAACAAATATGAGAAAGACACTTTATTCTTAATATTTTTTAGTGAAATTTTTACAGTTAAAGTTTATTATACTGTGTAAATTTTGGAGGATAAAATTTCGTTGATGCTGTGAAATATATGTATATGTGTGTGTATATATATATATATATATATTAAATATATCAAAAATTAATTAGAAGTAATATTTGCTTAAGTTTTAATCAACAATCAGATTTTTTATTACATCTCTTTCTATCCAATGTAGAGGTACAGGATTAAAAAAATAACAACAAACGTGACAATAACGTATGAATAACAAAATCTTGCCCGTACGTCACTAGTACATTTACGATTTTAAGATGCTAATGTATATGCGTAAGTCTAGTCTTAAATCAAATAAATCTGAAAGAATAAAAATAGATATGTACTAGAGAATACAACTAAACAGGATTTTGAAAATATGATTATCGTCAATTTTGTTCGGTAATGAATGTATTCGATATTATTTGATATTTTAACAAAAATGTAACTCATCTCATTAATGTAAAAAGTTGATTTCACGGACTGTTGAGATTAACGAATAAAACTAAAACATACATCTAATACTGCGGTTTTCAGTATGGATAATAACAGCAGAAATAGGAGTAATGTGTGGTTGGAGTTCACCTTATTTGGCTAAGTTAACCGTTCCGAATTCGATTTTACCGCTGACGCTAGTAGAGGGATCCTGGGTGGCATCTTTGCTATATTTTGGAAGATTCATCGGTGCTATTTTGGGTTCAATTTCTGTTAATTTATTCGGCAGTAAGAAAACGACCCTTATAACTGCTATACCTATAGCACTTGGATGGATTTTAACGATTTCTGCAAACTCTTCGGTCTGGTTGTACGCTGCCCGCATCAGTTTGGGTGTTGGTTTTGGCTTTGCTTATAGTTGTTTTACGCTATATTTGGGTGAGGTGGCTTCTACAGAGATTAGGTAAATTTTTCATAAATATTGTTATTATTTTATCTTATATAAATATTATGTAAGATCGTTGAAAGTTTGTTGTTCGGTAAAATTGATTAAAGTATCATGGCTTCGAATAAGTTCGCGTAATAGTGTTGATTTTTGGTAGAAAAAGTTGACCACCATAACTGATAGATTTCAGTAAATCAACCTAAGAGTACTGATCAAATCCATCATATTATTTCTAAATAAAGTAAAGAAAATCGATTTGAAAAAGATACATAAAAAATTCAGGACTTGTATGGAATCGTTTATAAATTAATATTAAACTTGTAATATTTATTTGGTTTGCAAATATTCCTAAGATATTATCTGAAACATTTTTTTCTACTAGAACACCGAATATAAGAAATTATAATTGAAAGATAAAAGAACGATTTTGTTATGTTGCTTTTAGAAACATTTTCACCGGTTTGGGCAAACTAAATGCCCCAAAGGTGCGATAAATATCTTATAACTAATATAAAATTTTCTTATATGTAATAACGAATACTTTTTCACTCGTTTAATTAGGGGCTCTTTAGTTTCATTTGCTATCATGGGAGCGCCATTTGGTAATCTTTTGGCGAGTGTCACAGGATCAAATATGAGTTTACGTACTTCCAGTATTACATATTTTATTCCGTGTATTGTTCTTATTTTTATACTCATTCTATTACCCGATTCTCCTCACCACTTAGTAAAATTTGGAAATATCGAGGAAGCGAGAAAGTCTATCAAGTGGTATAATAGTGGTGAGAAAGTTGAGGAGGAACTTGAAGAAGTCATCAAATTTATTAAATCTACCGCCGCCACTAGTTTTCTCGATACATTAGGTAAATGTTGACATTTTATTATAATATTTGATATATTTTTAAGTCAATACTTTTTAATTTAAAAATTTAAAAATTAAAAAATTTTCCTTTGAAAACAGTGAAACAAAATTGTCAATTGTAAACAACGTCTATTGGAAGTTTTATGAATTACATATAAATTTGTATTACATAATACTAAATACCGCAATAAATTGTGTAATTGGGAGTAAACACGTGTTTTTATATAAATAATAAGTTTTCAGAAAACTTACATACTTTTTTTACCTTAACCTCAATTAAATTAAATTAATTAAATTGAAATTTAAGAGCACTCATAGTTTACTGCAATATAGCACTATGACATTACCGTGAATAAAGGACACAAATAATTCACTTAAGTTTTACATCTAAATTATAACTTCAATATAGCATAAGCATAAAAAATAATAGCGTAAATAGAATAAAAAATATTGTTTCGTATTAGCTCTTATAGCACAATTATAAATGATAAAATTTTAAGAATTCTTTTATAAAGCTTTATATATTACTATGACACGTGCTAGTAAATTTACCTCGACATTTGATACTTGGTTCGCAAATAATTCGAAACGAATGATTTTTATTAAATGAATCCATATTAAAACATCTAAAATGAAACTAATGGATTTAGAAGTAACAATAATTATTCAACTAGAGAAAAAGATACTGCATCTAATCTAAAAATGGCTGAATAAATTATTCAGATTTCTATCTTATCGTTAGCTAATACAATTTGATAAAAATTCGTACATAAATGTAAATGTAAAATACAAAATTTGTTACGTATCTTGGCGTAAGTCGGCAAACATAATTATTAGATATCATTTGTGATTGTAAAACAATCATAATGCGAACTTATTATTTATCAAAGTATTGAGAAGTGAACTTTTTTTCGAGTTGTGAACTAATTTATGATAATTTATGATAATTTATGATAATTTATGATAATTTATGATAATTTATGATAATTTATGATAATTTATGATAATTTATGATAATTTATGATAATTTATGATAATTTATGATAATTTATGATAATTTATGATAATAAAAGGTAATAATTTATTTGTTGGATAATTATTCTATAACCTGTGTTATCAGCTGATTTCAGACTCAAGCACGTGAGAAAGGCAACGATTCTGGTGATGATGTTATTCATATTTATGCAGCTCTCTGGCCTCAACAACGTTCTCTTTTACATGGAGATTATTCTCATACGCAGTCGTTCCAACATTATTCATCCATCTTCTGCAGTTTCCTACATACTTGCTTGCTCGGTCATAGCCTCGATTTTATGTATAGGCTTATATGATAAATGTGGCAGGCGTACTCTTTGGATCTGGTCGAGTCTCGGAGTGTCAATTGCCCTTGCAGCCCTAGGAACACATTTCGCACTGATGGAAGCCGGAATTGAATGGGCAGGATCCGAGTGGCTCCCACTAATCTCGCTCTTTGTGTTTATTATTTTCTTCGTGCTTGGTCTCGCTTCGATTCCCAGCATAGTTTCAAGCGAGGCTTATGCGGCAAACGTCAAAGCCGTGGCAAGTTGCATAGCTAATCTTACGGCTGCTGGTGCAGCTTTTTTCGCCTCAAAATCTTATCAGCCATTCGTTAATTTATTTGGCGAGGCCTACGTCTTCTATGGTCATGCAATCATCACATTTATGGCTGTTCCTTATGCGTTCTTCTGTATGCCAGAAACCAAAGGAAAGTCACTACAGCGGATACAGGATGATCTAATTAGGAAGTCATAAGCTCTCATGTGCATATTACTTCACCTTAAATTTTCTAACGATGAACATTGAATTGTTATCAACGAAACGTAAGGTATTATTCAACAAAGTGTATGCTAGTATAGATTATTTTATTGGTAACCAAATCCATTACAAATATTTTTACCACCTATTAGTCAACCATATTTGTGCATTATATACTTCAAGATTAAATTGAGAGGTGATACTGAAACATATGATAAAAGTGTAACATTAATGCAAAATATATTTTTTCTGGCATTTCTAGCTGAATTGTTAGATGAACTAACAATTTATGTATATTACACGTGTATAAAATGTAAATTGTACGTTAATTAACTCTACATTGTCTTATTCTTAATAAGTAGCGTAATTTTCTGAGATTATTTTTTATAATAGATCTTAAAAATAATTATTATGTAAGTTTTTTTGATAAAAGTACGGTGCTTTTTATTTTACGAATGCAAGACTTTATTTTAAGCACAATTCAACTACGAATGCTTTAGAGAATTTGGAAAGTGTATACGTTTAATTCTTATTATAGATTTTATGCGATATAAGTAAATATTGTTATGATTCACGATGAAAATGAAAAAGACAATTTCTTTAGAATTATATCCATAACATTTGTATGAATTGTACAAGTTATAAATATTTTACACGAATGTAAAATATTTCATTTGCATGAATAAAATTATAATTATTAATAAGTCATACTTATTTTTTAAATTAGCTAGTATTACTGTATAGTAATAATAAAATAACGAGCAACGAGAATTGTATATAAACAAGAAAATTAAAAATTTACGAATATTTTAAAGAGACTTGCAATACTGCGTTTATATTATAAAAACAGTATTTCTCATTGATATTTAACATAAGTGTAAGATTTTATTATTATGCAAATTTCATCTCGATGTACAAAATGTTTATAAAGTACAGTATCATTATTATTTATCAATTTTAGGATAATATATTTCTTAACAATGTTAAGTTAAAAGGTACATTGTCCATTAGATCATTAGGGAAGCTTTCATTAATTATCACGTATGACGACTAGGCTATTCGTTATTATTTTAGGATACTTGACGCCGCGATCATCTATCCCACACACCAAAACGCGTTACCTGCAACATTACCAATTACAACATAAGAATTTACAATTACGCAAACAATACTGAGCCAAAGCCAAAGTTATAAATTCGTGAAGTAAGAAGCGCAAAAGTCAACCAGCTGACAAATTAGATAAGCGGGACACCGTGGCAATTATTGCTGCGAAACCTCTTCGAAAAGATAAATAAGTTATATAAATAAGAGATAAATAAGAGGTGTGAGAGCTTGAGGTCGAGTTATTTACTCACTCAGGTGGATGAGCGCTCCGTCATCCACCGGGGATAGGGATACAACAAGATAAGACTAAGAAGAAGATTTGGAGCAAAAAGGAGAGAAACCGATCGACCGGACAAAACGTTAGACTATCAACCCGGGGAGAGAGACGGACAACGTACCTTAACTAAGGGCAAAGGGCAAGACAATGGCGACCATTAACACACTGAACCGCTTTATATGTAGAACTATCGCGCATTTCAATAAACTAAAGAATTATTTCGATTTTAAAACCACGTTCAATTATTTAACCCGAACCTCGTATGACATATATTTATATAAATATTCAATCTAATTCTTATTTTACACTTCGAAAGAACAATAAATTAGAATAAGTAAATTATGAATCACTTTCAAATAGATTTTACATATTATACTTGTAATTCTTATTTATAAAACTTGTGTATTTATTATCTTTATTCATTTTTGTTTTCATCCTTTAAACTTTTAATATAATTTAACAATTTTCTTCGGTACTTGTTTTTCTACCTTTTCTTATCACATACGTTAATATATTTCGCAAACTTATTATTTCTTATTATTTTAATATTTTGTTGATCGAAGCTCAGGTTATTGCTTCTTTTCCAGTAAGTATATTGATTTTCGTGTTTTTACAATAATTTTATGTACATTATTGTATTTTCCTACTATTCTAAGTTATACGATTTCTCTTTCTTTTATTTCAATTATAATTTTTCTTTATTTCCTCTGTTCTTCAACGTATTTATTTGTTCAATTCTGTTAGTTCGGTTTAAACATTCCTTCACTTAAATACTTTATTCAAATACTTTATTAGTTTTTAATGCATTATTTATTGCTTTAACATTTTTCTTATTTCCAGCAACAATCTCTTGTTTTTCTCGCAGGCCGAAGTTTTATGCCTGCGTAAATGTCAACCCTTAATTAAAATTGTATTTATTGTCATTATTTTTATGTTATTCTTCGATTTATAACGTTCTTCTTGTCTTCCTAGTTTTACTTTTTTTGAAACTAAAATATATTTTCAACGTGATATTTATTTTCTTTTTTCTAATATTAATCTATTCTTTTTTTACCTTCCCTTTACCAATATTTCAAGTAAATATTCCATTTTAATTTCTCGTCAAAAATATTACTCCTTTCAAAAACCTTGTACTGTTATAAATATTAAAGTTTTTGCGCGACGGATACTGCGTTTGTCGAATGATACTTAAACGTTCGGTTTGATCTTTATAGGTAAGGTAGTTGAGGGCATGAATACGAATCTTTGACAAATCATAGTATTTTAGGTAATATTGAGCAAAGTGAACGCTAGTATGAGTGATGGAACGGAAAGTCTTCAGAAAAAAAACGCAAAATTCATCTCTGATTGCTGCTGCTGCTGCTGCTGCTGCTGCTGCTGCTGCTGCTGCTACTACTACTACTACTACTACTACTACTACTACTACTACTACTACTACTACTACTACTACTACTACTACTACTACTACTACTACTACTACTACTACTACTACTACTACTACTACTACTACTGCTAAATTCTGTATTTACTGTATGTATCCGATTTAATATATATAAAAGAATCCTTAAAAATATTTTATTATTTGTGATAATCAACCATAAACCTCTGAATACAAAATATTATTTTATATTTTTATACTTCTTGTACATAGTAATTTCACTACTTCTTCTTAGATAATTATAAATTTTTATTTTACAAGCCTCTTAAAGCGTTTGTAAAAGCACGTAAACTCATTTGTACACGTATCTTGATATATTTATTTATTCATGTTCACTTTAATATCCGTTTTTGTCTAAAAAATATTTTACAGATTTTTGTTTGTGTTTTATCATTAATTTGTATTGTTATTTAAAATACTACACTTGTTAATACGAACTCGAAGACAAATTGTTACTAGGTATCACCATGAGAGAGAACCTAAAAGAAATTTAACATCCGATTAATAGTATTGTACCCTTACAAAATGCATTGTACAAGTTTGAGTGATAGCTCGATTTAAATTGACATTATCTTTGACAGACTGAATTTCCTTAAGGAAAAATATTCAAGTCGTGAAGAAATACTGAATATACGTAACTTGAATTTTTCATATTATAGAAGTATAAAATTGCAATACACATGCAAAGTAAGCGAATACTTTATATGAAATAATCAATGTACTTCAGTTTTAATGAGATTAAGACAAACTATTGTTTTATAAACTCTTAATAAACGTAATTTTCACGCACTATGTAAACAAAGTTAAGCTATTTAATAACAAACTTTTTGCAGTAACGTTATTTTTGCCAACGGTCGCCAAATAGTCTTCCAAAGTTCCGTCGCGAGTCTCAACTTTCTAGTGCATTCTTACTCCACAGCTACAAGCATCTACGGGAACGCGGTTGTTATCGAGGATAGAATGATCCGATCGCGGAATGTGTGAATAAATGCGTCGTTCTTCGATCCAAAGAATAATACTTGTATTTCACGCATTGTAGGCAAAAGAAATACGCGCCAAGTGCAAACAAAATGGCCGATCGTATTAATAATAACCGCGATAGAGAGAGAAAAAAATACACAACTTACCACTTCTTATGAAGTCTGCGCTCTCCATTTCTCTCTTTCACACACTTCCTGGTTCCTTCTATACCTTCCAATGATTTTTCTCCTGCGTCATAACTCTTGATTTCCTCGATACGCTTTCATTCTCAAAAACTTTTTCTTTATTTTGCATTTTCGCATTCTTGTTCTCTCCACATTTTTCATTTCGCCAGTCTCGCATTTCAATGACCCGGACAAAACTATTCTTCTGATACCCTCTCTTTTTTTATATCCTGCTCCTTCTTCCTCTGGTTGATGCTTGGCAATTCGGCTGTTGTCGCGTGTCGACGCGATGCATCGGGTGATTCTCGCTTCCGCGAAATTCCGCTGTTGTACAACACATGACACGCCGTGTGTCATGATGTTGTTCTTATTGAACTATACTCCATAATTACACTTGCGATATTAACGAATTTAATATAACATGTACAAAAATATTCACGATATTAATGCATAATATGTACATTTTAATAAATGCAACAGTTGAAAATTTTAACTAAATTAGCTGTAAAATTATTTATTGCCACCTATTTCAGAAAATTATTACAATACATAAATTAAAGAGTTTAAAGTAACGTTGTATATACATCGATGTATTTCCAAAAAGTATACATACGCGCAGAAAAATTGTAGCAAAGCATACTGTTAATCGTTAAATTTAATAAAAGGTTTTTAAGTTTTATCAAGTTGACAGACTTATGTTATGTTGGTTAAAAAAATTAATCATTAATTTATTAATTAATTAATAAAATTGAAATTAATTATTAATTAAATATATATTAATTATACATTCAAGCGAATGTGTTGCAGAACAGATTTATTAATGATGTCAAAAAACTGATCAATACCACTATCAATACCTTATTTTTATTAGATCACATAAGGTTAACGTAAGTAAACTGTACACCGATTATCATTATTAATGACCAAACATTAACGCTGGTGTACAAGAGCATCGATATATAATTATATGTCTCTGTACAGTAAAAGCTGATTTTTTTTCAGGATTTTTAAGTACAATGGAGATGAGAAAATTTGAATTTTGAATTTCACAAGGTGGGCTTCTTCTTTCATTCTTTTTTAATGTTTAGCTTATGCTATTAGGAGGTTCAAATATGCCTAATGTACATGTACGTACGATCTCATCCGACGGCAAGCAGAAACGACCAGAAACAGAGAAGGCGAAATACCCACTATTACTTATACTTAACTTAATCATTGTCGTTAACTAGCAATAAAACAGCTTTTGATGTATGGTAATTTGTACGTGTTTAACGCAATCTCCAACGTACGTAACGGATTTTGTCATTTTAACCCGAATAATGTTTGAGACAGGGATATATTTGTTTCACCAAATATATCCCTTTTGAAGAAATATTTCTATATAAATCGCGTTAAGACGAAGTTGAAAGTTCGTTCGGTGGAACATTTCGAGTTACAAGTCAGAGAAATAAAATTTCTTATATAAAATATTCTTCGAAATATAAAATATTCTTCGATACAGTAGATGTTCATTCGCAGACGTGCAAAGAAATATTACACTTTCGAACGAACTCTGCTCCAAGTGTCGAGCACGTGTGACATGAAAATTTCGAAGAATTATAAGCGCCATTTTGTCACTTTGCGATCGACAGCGTCGCTATTTTCTAATCGCAAGCACACGTTTTAAAAATCAGGTGATAATCACCGACATCCAGAAATAGCGACCCTTGATACCAATTGATAATAATCAGAAATCTCAATGATGAGTGCTTTTTTGAAGCACTTGAATGTGTAAAATTTCCAAGCATCGACTACAGCCTAGGTTATATATGCAGCACGAGATGATCAATAATGGAAAATACGTTATTTTTTATAATGAAAAAATTTTCGAATAATCGAATGTTATAAATCGTTTTAACGATTTATAAATTTCGGTTTAGTCGACCTTATTTGAAAGGTCTTGAATAGAAAGTCTTAAATTTGTTCCGCGTATACCTTTTTTCGATCGGTAAAAAATCGGATAAGTATGAATAAATAAATGATAAATAAATGAGTGCGTACCATAAGATGAGAGTGCATGAAAATTATATGTATGTATAAAAGTTGGTGGGCTTGAAAAGAAGTTTTCAAGTATAATTGGTTAAGGGTTAGGAGTGCACGCGTGTGCAAAGATTTCACACGGACGCAGAAATTCGTCGAGGCTCATCGACTCTAGAATTAATCCTTGTGCTTTTCTAGAAAAAACTTTTTCCTTTCGTTGCAGAGTAGTGGTATCGACGTTTATAAATTATAATTATTGCAGAGTAGCTACTTTAAAAATGTCGAAATTGAGAAAAAGAAATCCCGCGTCGCGGTAAAGCCAAAAAATAATTTTCCTTTAAAAATATGCTTACTGTGCGTTTTGCCTATTAAATATTTCACGGATTTACTAATATTTCGATCGACAGATTTGTTCGATGTCCGCGGCGCAACGACCGAAGGGATGCAGCAGTTGTCCTTGAGCAGCGTCCCCGAGTCGGTGGTTTTTTCCTTTTTCCCATCTGAAAAGGGAAATTGGCGACGTAAAAATACCGGTGAAAATGGATCGCGTTTATCGAACCGTTTCGGTGAAAAAGAGTCGGATTGTCGTCACCAAGTCGATGACGGGGCGAACGGCTCAAGACCGAGAAAATTCTCCAAGTTAATGACTGTCTGTGGGACGTGCAGTACTTCAATGGTATAGGAGTTCGTAAATATGGGTTCGGTTTTGTGTCATAAAAGAAAAATTACTTGGAGAGCAATTGAGCAACGACGTGTGAATTTCAAATCGTGCAACGGTGAAATTTCGAAAGGAGTAACAAAAACCAAACTTTTCTAAATATTTTCCGTTGATTATAGAGTGTATGTGCAGTTAAATAAAGTTCTGTGCTAATTTTTTAGTTGAAACTTCTTATGTGCATTCATTTTGTTATAAAATTCATAATCAGGAAATAAAATTCCATAATTTTATTTATAAAAGTGGAATTTTTTTTTTAGAAAATTTGATATTCACTATTATTCGAGCCTCATGTGCGTATGTGTAGTATGAGTGATTTGCATTGGAAGACTTGGAACGGTGAGTTTCGCAATGATTTTTTAACATTTTACTATTTTGGACTCTACGGCTCTAGTGTATGTCTATACGTGTATAGACAATAATAAATTATATGACAAATGAAATTGATTAATAAAATGCCCGTTATATATTCTTGAATTATACAACACCTTTGAAACTAATCTTTAAATTTATTAAAATTATTTTGCGAGTGTTTGAATTTTTTTGCATTTTCAACGATACAGCTTATGTTACAAAAATATTCCTTTGTCATGTTTTGGCCTAATAGTTAAGGAATTTATGTTAAAATTCATTGAAAAATACAACTTTAATTCGTTATAATCCATTGTAAGCAATTTCAAGTAAATTTCGGAAAATCTATTGTGTTTTATTAATGCTTCAATTTGAGGAATTAATTAATGTTGCTTATGTTAGCCAATGGATATTTTTGAATGTTAAGAGTACGAAAAATATATGTTGCTATAATATCGAAACTAATAGTCCAAACCAATCTAGTTTTTTAAATCATTAACGATTCAAAAATATTAAATATCAGATTTAATGACATTAATTTTATGAATGCTTATATATTTCTGCTGAATAGATTTTGTTTAATAATACTTCAATTTGTATAAAAATTAAAAATACAACGCATAGAGTTAAAAAATATGTTAAATATTTGTAAATATTTGATAATTTTGATAGTTTTTAATAGCATGTAATAAATCCATAGTTTTGACACTTATGTTTTAGTCAAAATTATAAATAATTAATTATGCAATTGATTACAGATTAATTGTATAATTTTCACTTTCAAGATATTTTGATCTACTTAATGTCATTATATAATATGGCACTAAATAATATTGAAAAAGTAATAAAGTGGTGTTCAAACTAAAAATGTTCTAATATGGAAATTTAAATTATCTAATAAATATATGATTTCAATAAAAATTTTTTTTTTAAATTAATATTAAATTTTCATACATTTAGAAAAATACTAATGTTCTTATTTCTTTTTCACGTATTTCATGAAATTGATTTAAATAGATAATTAAAATAAAAATTTTTTAAAGTAAATTAAATTTTTATTATTAAAATAATAATAATTAAAAAAAATAATAATGTGTTTGAATTTTTAGACGAACGATAGATAAATGTAAATAAACGTTGTAAAGCAATAATTGCAGCACATACTTTTAATGACCTGTATCATTTGTTTTCCGTAGGCAAAGTAGATATTAATTTAAGTTTAAGGAATTTGAAGATGAATCAAATCTTTAATAGCTCAACAAATACTAAATATAATTTTTTTGTAGAAATCCTTTAACTAAAGTGACTCTTTAATTATTTTAAGTTAGTGATATTTTATAATTTTTCAAATAAAATATGGATATTACTATAAGATGAGAAAGATTTTTATATCAGATTAAAGTAAAATTAATAACTCATTTTTTACATACATAAATTTTAAATAAGTGCGAAAAAATTAATTATTACACATGTTTATTTGTTGTTATATCATTTTTGATTTATTTCTTTTCTTTTGATGGAAGTTTATGTAATAGTTCACTCATATATTTTTAGTAATGTATTATTGGTTTTAATTCAATGGCATTTTTTTAAGTAGCACCTTACAATGAATATTAAATGACAATTATTTAATAACTAATAGTGATTATTACATTATAATTTTATATTCAAAATTAATTTTTTCAGTGTCATTTTAATGACATTCTATGCAATAAATCAAATTTACCTTTCAAGGGAATCTAAATTATAGTAAATATGAGTTGTAATAAAGCTAAAAGTCATAATAAATACAAGTAAATAAAAGGTATTTTAAATACAGTTGATTAAAATTAAGAATCTCTATTAATAAAATATTTGAAAATTACAATATTTAAAATTTTGAAATAATATTTGAACAGATTTATAGACAAAATGATTTCTTATAACAACTAAATGGTTATTATTGACATATTTTATCAAGATGTCATTAAAAATGCATCAGAACGTGATATTTTATAATTACTATATTATGTTGAGTCACTAAAATCTAAATTTTCTCAAAAATATTTGTCAAAGTCATCGATTTTTAGTAATTTATTGTATATTTAAGGTGAGGGTGAGAAATGAATGGCAATATAGATAATACATCTATATTTAAATATCATAAATATTTCAATGTTTTAAAAAAAAATTAATGTATTATAGGTAGAGAAGAAAAAGTATTAAAAAAAATATTCATAATTGTCATAAAAGACGTATAAATTTATGATTTTCATGTTTATAAAAAAAATAATTTTGTTTTTCTTGTTTTGAGTATAGAATCAAAATTTTTGATACAATTCTAAAGGTGGTACACATTTTTTTAAGTATGTAATAAAATTGAAATTAACCGTTCATAATTGTATACACTGGAATAATAATGAGAATATACAAATGTAGTAAAAGTTTTTCATATTTTTATTAATATATACAAATAATTAATAAAATCCCTATTTCTTTTGTAGATATCTATTTCTATCATATAATATTTAAATAATATACAGGTTAGATGTGTCTAAAATTAAATTTGGCATCCACATATATGAGGTCATTATTTATGTATGTCATACGTATTGAAGTTTTGAATTCTACATTTCAAATATATTTATCGTTTGATTATTAGATATTGAAAATTATAGAATACCCGATTGGCACAGCTATTTCTACTATAAGAATAAATTTAAAATTTTTGTGAATTGACGCCAAGTCATTAAAGTTAGAGCATTTTTTTATACTTCACTGTGTATGAACTAGTACATGACCATGTATGCATTGTAAAAGACTATACTTTAAGCGATGATAAAAAGTTATGGCACCTGAGATAACTACTTGGGTATCCATGATTTTATAGATTGATATACCAAATCTAATGTTACCCAATAATAGACGTAGCAACTTAATTAAGTATTATAAATGTATTATAATACGGAGTGAAGTAGTATAAAAAGCTAGTGGAAGAGAATGAAGGAGAGAGAGAGAGAGAAGGAGTGAATGTTGGAGATGTATAGAAATGAGTATTGTTTATTAATGATAATAATTTATTTCTTTTCGTGACATTGATAATATTAAGTAATATTAAAGTGAAATAACAAACGTTTATAATCGTCTGCAAGATTATTTACATAAATAGCTTTGAAATATACGATGGACTTTTTACTTTTTAATATAACATACAATACAAAACAGAATTTTATTATCTCTACTCTTCTACATTAAAAGTATTCTAAACCTTCGTAGGAATAAATGAATATATTACAAATGTTTTAATTAATTTTATAGACAAAATACATTTTTAAATACTCTAATTTCAATATGTAATGTTTTATAAGATATAATATATGTCGTAATTGTACAAGATCACGGGTGTTATTATTGTTTTTTAAATCGTACCTTTTCAATTAAGCGACAATGACTGAATTTCAAAAGATCGTTCATACTATTAAAACATGTATTTTATAAACAATCTTATCTTAATTTTTCGTATTACTTCTTTTATTCTGTTTATTATTGCACTGAGATATTTTTCCTCCTTTTTTTACGGTATTTGAAAATGTAATATTTGATAATTGGCTTGCTTTATTACATTATTTTATCTCTTTGAACTGGGCATTTGAATCAGAATTTTATACCCCGAATAAAGTCGAAAATTTATTGAATCCTGAATTAGAATATTTACAAAATTTTTTGGAATGTGAAATACATAACAGACATTAAATTTCTATTACAAGAATATAACGAATAAGATAATATCTATGTATAAATGCATAGAATTATTTGAAAATCAGAACTGGAGTGGATATAAATGTAATGTAAGGTTGCATCCAGCTAAATTAAAAAATAATATAATCTTACGCAATAATCCGTAGATATATAACGAAAATCCATAGATTAGTGCAGAAATAAGTAAATTCATTTATTAAAAATAAGAAAGTTCCTATAACCGCGGTTATAGGAAACAATACGAGGCCAATTATATATCCTGTATAATAATATAATTCAGTTTATATAGGATAATTCAGAAGATAAGGTTAGTATTATTTAGATTAGATTTTTTATCGAAAATTAAAAATAAATTTATATAATAAAAGTTTCAATTGATAGGAAAAATAGTTATCATTCTATTTATGAAGAAATTCTTAACCGGAAGTTATCTTTATCAACTGTATGGGGTGATGTGGTTTATTTGGAAAATATTACGAAAACTTAATCTAAGCCAATGTATTGTTTATTTGTTATTTTCCAATATAAGTCTTTTTTATACAAATGAGGAAATCCCATTAGCCCTATTGAGAATTAGAAATATGTTTCAAAAATAAAATGCGTAAACGTAAGTACTTGTTTAAGGGAATTGAAAATAATATTAGTTTCGTTTTGGAAGTGGTATACTCTATATTAAAAAAACGTTCAATTTTTTTTAAGAGAAACAGTATTTAATAATAGCTTAGAAGATTCTTATTAGAAGTGTAATTTTTGACTCACGCTTTTCAAAATAATGTCGCGCCATAAAGATTATTTGATGAAAGTGCAACGTAAACAAATATATAATAATTACAGTAAATTGTTAATTGAATTATATTTTTCTGGGCTTTTTTAGAGTTATTGTTGGCAGTTAAGTATTGCTCGTTTTATAGACATGTATTGATGGCAAACAAAATGAAAATCATTTAGCCTTAGAAACGTACACTTCATTATTTTTCGATAGATTTAATTAAATTATTACAAAAATGTTGAGTGTATACATTTTGATAAAGTTTTTTCTGCATGATTTACAATTTTTTCAAAAACCATACTAGATTAAAAAATATTTAGTTAAATAGTTTCATTATCTAAATGCTGATTAAATTTAATGTATTATAGTTAAAACGTTATTACTTTCGAAAACTTAGATACTTTATAAAAACATCTTTGGATGTATAAGAATGAAATATACAAGGTAGCCAGAGTTAATTGTGAATAACTGTAGGTGAGTAATATTTACTGAAAGATATTACAATCTATTACGTAAGTATAATAAAATTATTAGTTTTATTTATGTTTCATTGTGTTTAAAAATATATTGCTCATTGTAATATTTAATTCAATATACCGTAATGGATGATATTTTATTAATCGAACAGCAAAAATCTTACGTAATTTATTTGAATAATAATGAAATAAGCGTCTGCAAAGTGAATGAGAAGATCTCTGTATTCATATGTTTATTATTACCGACAACAAATTAAAAATTTAAATATATCTATGTCAGGCTTTTCTTTCTCTAATGTAGCTAGAGATAGAGTTTAAAATATAGTGTGTAATGCTTGTATAATAAAATAACTGATGATGGTATGGCAAGATTTAGTGTTAAGTGTAATGTTGGTCTTGACACGTGAAATTATGTTCGTATTTATATTCGTATAAATTAAATTTATATTTATGAACTAATAACCTAATAGATTATATTCAACAGTTTCCTAAATTAGAAAAAATTTATGCATACATCGAAGACTCAATTCAACGAATTGAATTAATAAAACGAAACTTTCATATGTAATTTAAAAAAAATTAATAATGTCATTGGCTAACCGCAAAAAGAGCATTTTAAAATTTTTGTCATTTCCCTTTATTTTTTCCGGCAATTGATTGCAAATCGAACGTATCAGATCACCTGTATCTTTATTCAATACATTAATTATACAAGTATATAAATTTTACAAGTAGAATAACACGAAAAATATTATGAGTTGTATACTGCATGCATTTTGTGTACGAATGTGTTAAAATTGCGTTATTGCAAATTTGGCTCGAATTCTGCACGCATATGGATCTTTTGTTTATGTTTTTTTTTTACATTCTTGGACGACGACATTACAAATGAACTTTAGTTGAAATGAATTATAGAGAAGGAAAAGTATTTAGTGTGGGGAAAAGAATGATTCAGAGTCAACACTAATCGTGGATAATTACACAAATTACACGTGGTATTGCGGACAGAAACTTATTTTTCGTAAAAGTGTACGGTCTTGTTAACATCATTCCGACTTTTATGTAAAAATATTGATTTCACATTTGATTTATTGAAAAGAAAGAATTACTTCTAAATTTGAAAAATTAAAATGACAATAACGTTAATTAGTGGACAGTTTCGCGAATCATGTGTTAAATGTAGGACGTCATAAGTGATATAAATTAAGCACAAGGAGTGTCGTAGGTAACGTGATGATGCTTAGATTCTCGCATCTAAGAATTAAATAGAAGCGAAATTTATAATGTAAGTATATTCACATTGTCATAATTTAGATATTTGTACGTATTAAATATCTTTATATAAATAATAATCGATATAATATTTGATAATATATCAAATTTACGCATAAGAGGAAATATGAATGTACAATTGTTTTTTAATTATTTTATCCGAAAGACTTTATGTGGTAAATGGTGAATGGTAAATGTGGTATTTTTTGATTCTTAATGAATTTAAACACGATTTATATGTTAATTTTTTAAATAAAATTACAATGTATTGGCAGTTATTTGAATATTGAATTCAAATAAAGGGGTAATAATAAATAATAAATGTAATACAGCATAAAATGTTTTTTTATTTAAAATCATTTATCAGTTCTATCGCAATAATTTTCATTGCTTCTTGCCTGCGGGCAAAAAAGAAGATAATTAGTTAATGTATAAAAAGTTTTATAGACTCATGAATAATAAAATACTCTCATATAATTTATTCGAAAAACTTTCTGTTTTTAAACATATTAGATTAATTACCTTAGAAATTCTATTATTGTTTTTAAAATTTTGCTATAGTATTAATCAATATACAATCTGTACCGATAAATAATAAAAATACTAATTTAAAAATACTGTAAGACATTATTTAAAAAATATGATTCATATTACAGAATAAGGTGTCAAAATAGAGTAAAGAATGATTTAAGTGGTTCATAAATTCCAATATTATGCAATTTTAATTGTATAAAAAAATATTTATTTTGAAGATAAATGTTTGTTAAGAAAAGTTTTGTTTCTAAAGTAAAGAAAAAATTAATTTAGATACATTGTTTTATTTAATTAAAGAAGCTTAAGAAATCAAAGCGATTATTACAAATATCATTCACCTGTTATTTATCTGTATCTTTCAATCATTACTGTACACAATAATTTTTAATTTCATCGCTGATATGTTTTTATTAGCACACAAATAAAAAAACAATTAAATTTTATTTAAATAGTATTTAGAAAATTAGAATGTTTTATATACTACCAATAATTTGAACATGAATCTTAACAATTGAAAACAATTGAAAACAAGATTATCAATTCAATAATTTCCGAGGATTAGAGAACTATAAAAATACTTTTATCAGGTGTTCAAAAGCTGCATTATTTTAGAAAAACCGTATGAAATAGTTATACATATTTAAGAATAAACGCTATTCTAAGTTGAAAGTAATATTGGTATAAATGGTAGTTAAGATAATGAAGACAGTTATGCTTATATAATCAACATTTTTGTTAATTTTCTGTGAGTAAAAATTTTTAATTCATTTTTAATGAAGTATTATAATATTAACGTTGTATTTTTAAATATTTACTTATTTTCAATTTTATGAAATGCTTAACACTCTTAAATATACGTATAAAATAAAGATAGATTTAATCGTTTAAAGTGAAAAATGATGTAATTATATGTATATTAAAGTTAAAACTGAAATACATTTTTTACAAACATATAATATCCCGCATGTATTAAGTGTCGCAATGAAAACTCTTTGTTATGTTGTGATTTCAATAAAAAATTTTTTAATACTATTTTATTTACATATTTACAATTATATTTTAAATATTACTATTATATTGTACAATTTTTACAAATTACAGTATTTGTTTTTCAAAATGGAATAAACTCAGACACTAAATCTTTGATGAAATATAAGGAATATAATCTGAATGTTTGATGTATTAGCGTACAAGAATTTTCGTCGGATCCTTGTAATAAAATTTTTTTTACTTATATTTACGTATAAATTTGAATTCTATTGTTTACAATAACTTACATTTGACTATTTTTTTGATAAAAGACTATTCTTTTATAAGATTTTAATAATAGATATAAATTATCTGTCATCCGAAAATTTACAAAGTATTTTATAACGAGAAGTGGATTGTTTGAAAATTTCGTATCTTATCGAATCCGATAATACAGGAAAATTCATAACTACACATATTGCAATATAACTTTATATACAATTGAGTTTATAAAAGTTGATAGTAGAATTTTTAAATTTATATTATTTTCTACAGAAGTACGAGTTGATAAAGAACAAAAATAATTTGATATCTATTTTTATCTTTAAAATATAACAACAGATTTTTTAGAACACGTTTTTGATCATTAGTCTTTATTTTCATATAAAATGGCTGTATTTGATAATGTAAAGCTGTTGTTGGATTGAATGGGAATTAATTCACTATTACTGAATGCGTTATAATAAAATTAAGCAAACATAGTTTACGACTACGTTTACTATTTTAAGACTAATAATTCTTAACGAAATAAAAGTTTTATAATAATGGTTGTACTTTGATTTAAAAATTTTTACTTAAAAATTGAGTGATGATGTTATTAAATGTTATAGGATCGATAAGTTTTTTTTTTATGCTTCGCTACATTTTCTAAAATATTCCTTCATATTTTATTTTTCTTAATTTGAATATAGTACTACTTTTCTATTTTTACTATATTATCACTGAAAGACTAACTTTCTAGATTTTTGTAAAATTTTATATTTTTATCTACTAGACTTTAATCATTTATTGTTCCTTATTTTTGCATTAAATTTTTCTAATAACGTTTTTCATAATTTAGTTACTTATGTATAATGGACAGTTTTTTTTATTATGATTGTATAATTTTATATATTTTTCTTCCGTATTATCTTCCATATTTGTATAACGAGTTCCTCCTTAATAAACTAAATTTATTTTCTTTACATATTAAAGGCTCTATATGTAACATTTACATAGAGTTTTAGTAGTTATAATTATTTCATAAATTTAAACATACAAATAAATAGAGAACAAGTTCGAACTTTATAGCATTTTGTTCAAGTTATACTATTTATTAGTATATAAGATTAAAAATTTTAATTTATCATTATCGTAAATGCCATAACAGAAACATTAAAGTTAGCCTTCAGCTATAGGTGATCTTATAAATTCAAATATAAATCATAGTATTTTTTATTTATTATTTACTTTTACGTACAAAATTTAAAGTTAAATCTTGAATGTTTGTGAAGCTTCGTTATTTTGAAGGTTTGCAGTTATGCTTTTAAATATAATTATACAAATTTTGAATTTATAAGAAATATTGTTATCTCGTAGAAGAGTTAAACAAAAATCAGTTGTGTATAACAGCCTTTAGATTTTTCCCTTTTACAGAAAAAACGATTAAGATTTTTGTATTTACTTTGATTGTTAGTTGTATACAAAAATAATAAGTTGACGATTCAAGTACTGTTCCTGAGCACATGATCGATGTTGCAACATACGTTACCTTATTTACGTAATAACGAATAGATTGTAAGAAAAAGTAAATTAGAAAACATGCTCATTCTAAGTTTTAGTATATAGCTTAACGGAATTGGGTATAATACTTTTTAACAATACTGGAGCAATTGAAAAAAAGGAAACTTGAGTAATTGAAAGAATAGAATTTTAAACGAATTTCTATACGTTTATTTTTCCTTAAATAATTAAAATAAAAAATAAATTTTCACTTAGATTATTGGTAAATTCCAATTTCTTCATATTGAATATTTTAGTAGCATAGCTTAAATTTGTCAAATTTATCAGACACTTATTTGTCAATATAATGTTAGAAAATTCATAATAAGCAATAAGTGGACACAAATGAAAAAATCAATACATCGATTGATCAGTAAGTTTTTTAAGCGAATACGATCGGTTATGCTCAACAATATTTAATTTTTCTAAAGAGGAATGGATCAAGTGGTAATAAAATTAGAGTTTAAGTAACACTGATTGTTCTTTAGTTGGAACCGAGACGAGCGACCGGAAGCAATAGAGCTGGTGATAGAATCCATTTTTTGTACAAACGTGAAGACTACATGTGAACGTATTACGAAGATGACTCAAAAGTCAGTGAAAACATTAAATTTACGGAAATATTTCCCACAAGTTATAGCCGGCTTTGGTGGTGAGTGTTAACAATTTCTTTCATTGCATAATACACGCGCGCGCGCACACACACCAACACACACGCTTATCTGCACTTAATTTGTTAATATTTAAATAATTAAATCAATTATATTAATTTTAGCTTTATTTCGGAAAAGTGGATATTTAAGTTATTAAGTTACACACCTATGAATCTCCGACAGTTATAAGAGTTTCAAATACATTTTCGAAATAAAATTAAAAAATTTATATCTGAATATTTTATCGTATATTTATTTTATATGAAATAAAATATTTCACGTGAAAATATTTATTAAATTATAATCGATTCAAGTATAATAAAATGCGACTATTAAATAAAGTCGTAGTTTTTGCACAAAAAGTAATTGGTATGTTTTGCATCTATATTTATGAATCAATTTTAATAGCTAACAATAAATAGACTTCAGAAAATCAAGAAAAAGTCATAGTAATTCTAATATCTAATTTACTTAGTTTTTTTCAATATAAAATAATATCATATAATAAATAAATAAATTAATTTTATTTTTTTACTCGTAAGCAGGATTTAATACGTGAATAATTTTTAATCAAAATTTTCATTTTTGTTTCGGAAATTATATTTTCTTGCCTAAATATGTATAAAAAATAGAAAATTTAACTTTTCATTATCTTAAAAATATCTTATATGTATAGAAGTTTTAATTATATAAAAACTTAATTATCTTTGTGAAAAATCGTTAGGGATTGTTGTTTTTGATTCAGATGTCTTTTTGTTATTCATATTTTAACTAATTATATTTTTACTCTTCTATAATACTAATTGATAAAAGCATTGAGTTTAGATTACAATTATTGATAACGCAGTTTTCATAATTCAATTGGTAGAAAAGCAATTTCATATAAGAACAGTATAGAATTTTACAAAATAGCTTAAATGTAATTACCAATTTATCAAATAAGATATTAATTCTAAATAAATTAAAAACAATATTTGGTAGATAGTTGGTTTATAATAATTTGAATCTAAAGAAAAGAATCAATTTTAATGTTATTCTTTTAAGTATATTTTATTCGGTAAAATACTATTTTAATTATCAGTTACTGAGTAATGTGTTGTAAAAAATATTTTCATTTTAGTATTTTATTACTTTTAATTTATTTACATTTATATATTTTGAATAAAGTACTTTTCCAGTATTATTTATGCATTTATGTAAACTTTCGTTAGATATTCGAGACGAAGATTAAGAATAATATATAAATTAAGTTAGTAAATAAGAAAAGTAGCAAATGAAACTTTTGAATTGGATGCGTTGAGTACATGCATTTGTTATTGCATTTCTTACCATTGATAATGGTAATGGATAATGGTAACCGATAATGGTTTTAATAACGGTTTTTATTTTAATACGTAATGTTAGCTATTACTATGTACTCTTACGTAAGATAAATTTATTACACAGCCTTTGCTACATTCTTTAATATAATATATTTGAGCATGAAGCTTCAATTAATGATCAAACAAAGTTCTCTAATACTTTAACGAGGTCATCAAAAATTTTTTTATGTCGATACACGTTTAATATTATTTAATTAGAAATAATACCATTATTATTAAATACTGAAAATTGTAAAATATTTCAATATATAATTTTTATTCTTAACAATAGTCTATGTAGATTTTTCGATCATGTTGAAAATATATTGGGAGTTTATAATTTAAA
The DNA here is from genome assembly GCA_018907045.1 of Wiebesia pumilae. Taxonomy (NCBI): domain Eukaryota; kingdom Metazoa; phylum Arthropoda; class Insecta; order Hymenoptera; family Agaonidae; genus Wiebesia; species Wiebesia pumilae. Next base: position 8,889,409 of record JACCHZ010000127.1, read on the forward strand.
ATAACATTTTATCAATCACCTTTTGACTGAGTTTTTAATTTTCCTTCAAATCGTTATATATACTAGATATAGAAGTACCTTATTCTAATTATTTCAGTTTCTCAAATAAGTTCAACAATTAAATTTGTATTGTTAGAAATTTAAAATTCAATTCTTAATTTTTCTCTTAACTAATATAACAATTAATATCATATGTTTATTGCGTTTGATTTATTATAGCTGTTTAAATTATAACTATAATGGAATTTAAAATTATATTTGCCAATAAAAATAATTTAACGTTTGTTAAAAGAATTCAAGAATTTGAGATTTGGTTAAAAAGTTCATACATTTTTTACCATTCTACGTAATATTATAATTGTTACACTTGGAACAAAAGATATTCTACAAGACTGCAAATTCATAATTTTTTCGTATTATTTTGATATCATGATTTATTTAATATATGCTCTACAATGATTTAGCTCTGCATTTGATAAAGATACGTTGCTTTTCTAAGAAACAAATTGTTTGATAATATCGTTTATATGAATAAATGAAGAGAAACGACATTTTTTTGAGGAGAAGTCCTTGGTTCTTTTCCGTGAAGTGACATTTTCAAAATGACTTTCAATCAACATCTTTCTTTGCACATTGTTTTATATATCCGATTAGTAATACTACGAATATGTGTATATGCATTCTATCAATTATAAGCACATTTAATCTCAAGTATATACACATTGTATTCAATGTATTTTATTTTGGAATATTTAAATTTTTTTTTTTCAAAAACAAACATTTTGTGCTTATTCATTGAGAAAACTTAATTACACATTGTAATCTTTTATCTTTTCGGGCATTGTTATTTTTGAATCTTCTGATATACTTTCGTTATTCATAGAATACTTATATGTATTGTATAAGTTACTGGAAAAGTCAAGGCTTATCGAAATAATGCTACTAATTAATACGTAACCAATCTTCAAATTATTATTTGAAATTATCAGACTGAAAATACTTCTTTATTTCACTTACACGAGTAGCATTTAATTTAAAAATTTAATTTTATGGACAAATCAAAAGATGTTAAGTAATTTCTTACTTTATGATATTAGTATAAATAGGTAGTTTGTTATGTGCAATATTATGATTTGTTCATTCGTGCTTAATCAGGAGAAGAGTGTATTCATATTCTACATAGTTAAAAAATATTTATTAATTGATCAGTGCTTTTTCAAAGAATGTAACAAAATTGGCACATGCAAATTTTAACACACTTCAAAAATTATACGTTAAAATTATATTTCATTGCATACTTTTGTAAATTCATGTATGAAGAGAAATAGATTAATAGATAGTTTTGTTTATACATTAGTATCTGTATTTATATAACGATATATTTAACAGTTTAGTGAAATCAAGAAATATTTTGTTCAATATTTTTCATTGATAAATTTGACATTTCCAATGAACAGGTCTTATTATATGTCTTAATATAATTAAGTAGATATCATTAATAAATATTTTATTTTAGGTTTAGAAATTAGGTATTATAATTTGCTAAAATGCATTTACAAATTCGTATTATGAAATGTAACAGTTTCAACAAAGTATGACGAATAAGAAGAAAAATATTTCTGGAGTAAAATTGCAATTATTTAAAATACATCGAAGGGAATTTAGAAAACAACATTTCAAAGACTATTATTGTTAAAGTGGCTCTGACTTATTTAAAGATTTTAAAGAAATTGTTTTAATATTTATTTTAAGTTGTTTAAAATGAGTAAAATGTTTTAGATATCTTTCAGATACGTCAGAATGGTGCGTAATCATTAGTCAGATAATCATTAGTTATACATTGAAAGATAAATTGATTTATAAATCCTTGCTCTGCGTATTCTGAATACATGGTTTTTCGTACATAAGTAAACTATCGTTCCGTTAATTTATACGTAATTAACAAAATTAATTTATAATTTTCACGACTCTTTGCAATGATTTACATCCAATCATTTTAGAGATAAGCACAAAATGTTACCTATTAAATAATTATTAAATAATAATTATAATTTTATCAGAAAGATTACATTTTATATGCTTATAGATAAATAAAAAAACTCCCTTTTCCTCCCAGATATTGAAATAAATATAAATGTTGTGCGATTACTCATGCCGTTTTCTATATTTTGAACTTTCGAGTTATCTTTATTTTCATACGGATGTTTGCACTAGTCCTTCCTTGTACGTGCAGATAATTTATCAAGTACAAAACATTGCAGAACATTTTGTTGTATTTTGCCATTTTTCAATTTGCTGTACTTACCGCAGTATTAAGTCGTATTTAAAATTAAAAACATGTAAAATGCCTACGTCTACTGTTAACCGCAATGAAATACGAAATACGTCAACTGTTTTAAATATAAAATTTCTCAATTTTTCAGTGACTATGGTTCTGGTTCAACTCGGCATATTGAGCGGATGGTCCTCGCCATATCTCGCACGCCTCACTATGTCGAATTCCACGTTACCTTTGACCTTAAGCGAAGCCTCATGGGTTGCATCTTTGTTAAATCTCGGCAGATTCGTCGGTGCCGCGGCAGGTGCTACCGCAGTTAGTTATTTAGGCAGTAAATGTACGATACTTTGCACGCTAGTGCCCATAAGCTTGTGTTGGATTTTAACGTGTTTGGCAAATTGTGCCGAGTGGTTGTACGCGGCTCGCTTTTTCGGTGGCTTAGGTCTAGGTATGACCTACAGTTCGTTTCCGCTCTACATAGGCGAGGTCGCATTGCCGAAAATCAGGGGTGCACTAGTGTCACTAGCTGCATGTGGAGGAACTTTCGGTGTGATGTTCAGTAATATCATTGGAAGTTACCTTCCTCTGGATATATCTGCTATCATATATTTGGTACCCTGTATCGCTCTTATGGCGCTATTCATCTGGTTGCCCGAATCACCGCATCATCTCGTTAAAGGTACATTTCTCAGATTATACATAAATTCTGCGATAATGAGACCACAATGTATACTTTATCAAGTCTTCCGGAGCATAGATTTGAAATTAACATATTGCTTGAATTTTTATAAAGCGCCTCTATCATAAATATATTACATAAAAAACACCTTTCTTGTTTACAAAGTGTATTTCCAAAGTAAGCGGCAACATTCAGAAATTATCTACCTCGTTAAAAATCAGTTAATAGCTGTAGCACTATTTAACAATTGCGGTACTTATTTTGCATTCTTGAGTTTTTTTCTTTTATTTTTACCGAAAATGTACAGTAAATATTTTTATTTGAATGTACGTAGTGATATTTAAATAGACAAAGTGAAGAGAAAGGTTCGTTATTTATTGTCGAGTAAATATTTCAAACTTATTGCGGTAGAATCGCGTATTTACCACTCTTTTGAGTAAATTTATTTTTCGATACAATAACGAGGTCAGAGTAAAATCATCAACAAAGATTCCTGAAATTTTTCTTGCCGATCAATTATGTTTCATTCTTTTTAAAACGTTTATGAAAAAACATAATGCTCGTTGTTGGTCTAGATTGTGAAAATGGAAAAAAGAATTAATTTTAAATGGCTTGCGTAACTCATTTGTAAATAAAGTATATGTTGTTTTCGTAGTGAGTAAAGTTGACGAGGCTAAGAAATCGATCAGCTGGTATCGCGCTGGTTACCAAATTGAGGAGGAGTTCGATCTTGTTAAAAAATTCGTTTCCAATACGAATTCACAATTATTTAGCGAAAAGCTCAAGGAGTTCCGCAGACCGGCGATTACGCGTGCAATCATATTGGTGATCACGCTATGGGCATTCATGCAGATCTCCGGCTTCAATAGTATTCTTTTCTACATGGAAATTATACTTATTCAGGGCAAATCGTATATATTTGAACCTAAAGTCGTGGTTATATACGTCAGTGCCTCGGGATTGATTGCTTCAATTTTTTCAATTGTCATGATTGACAGATGCGGCAGGTAATTAATTTTTTTATGAATATAATATTAAGTCACCGCTGTAAAATTAGTAAAAGTAAATTGATGCACAAATAATAATTATAACAATATACATATAGTTAGTTAAAATCATAGTATATGAAAAATTCTCGGGCACTTAAATTATACGCTCGGTTTACGTCAATTGTAACTCGACATCATTTTATCTTTGAGAAATCAAAAACGCACACTCGTATTCCTATTTTTAAATGTCAAACTATGCTTGTAGCTTATTCGAAGCTCTTCGTGTAATTACATATCTAGTAATACTATAATGGATTCACACTTTTATTTTTTTGTATCGCTAATATTTTGCATTTTCTAATGCAATGTTGAGTTGATCTTTCGGCTTATAAAATGCATATTTACTGCAAGATACAACGAAAACTCAAGGAAGTACGATAGTGACTCATAAATGTAAGATTACTGTCATTTTATATTTCTGGAATTGGTTGGTGCATTTTTGTTAGCGTGACGAAGGATATTCTTTTAGTTTTTAAATGTTATTTTTTACACTTTCATAAGTTAATTACTTCTTGAAAATTGTTATTTTGTATAAATTGTTAAAAATTAAAACGTTTCTTTGTTTTTCAGACGACTGCTTTTGGTTGCCTCGAGTTTTGGAGTGTCGATTTCTATGGCTGGCCTCGGCATACATTTTCTGCTACTGGATAAAGGTTACGACGCTACCCAAAGTCTTCAATGGTTCCCCATCGCCTCTATCTTCCTTTTTGATATGGCCTTCTTCGTCGGCCTCATGTGCGTACCCAGCACTATTCTAAGTGAGCTCTTTCCGACTAACGTCAAATGCATCGCCGCCTGTTTTGCTAGTCTTACTGGCGCTATTTTTGCTTTTGTTGCGACTAAGTCTTATCAGCCCCTGATCGAATTGATCGGACAGAGCAATGTATATTTTCTACACTCGATACTCACTCTACTCATTGTGCCATATGCACTTATATGCATGCCTGAGACTAAAGGCAAAACGCTGCAGCAAATACAGGATGATCTGGTGAAACGTTGATACGTCTGGTTACACGAACATTGGTTATTTCTATTTCACGTCGCTTGTGATTAAAATTATTAGCGATTAAAATTATACTTTGAAGAAATTTTGTAATGTATTTCACAATACTTTATACGAACAATGAAAAGTAGATTTTATTGATGATTTATATAATACTGCTTTTTATATGATATTTCAGGATACATTTTTGACCATTAGAAGAATAAACAACGAATTTATTCATATTTATTATTTTAATAATTCGAAGGGATTAGTTATATTGTCCATTTATTTATATAAATATCTTCGGATATATATAATAACTAATACTTTCTCGTGTAAAATATTATAAATATATTATTTAGGATTAAATTTTGAACATAAAGAAGCTACGTTTAGTATATTTATATAGTTGCATTCAAATTATGATGTTCGCTTATCTAGTACATCAATTTTACTTTCACATATTCAATCAATATAATTCTCAAAAATTTGAATGAGATTACATTCATTTTTAATTATCATCAATTAATAAATTAATATTGTTTATTTAATTTAAGAACATAAATTTTTTAAATAAAATTTGTAAGAATTTTGTTATGCGATTTAATCATTAATTGATGGTTTTCGTATTAAATTTAAGATCTTTTTTGTTATTTCTTGCGAATTAATTCGTCTGATGTTAAAGTACATTTGTGCAAGAACATTGTAAGATAAATTGACAAATCGACTGTAATCTGCGTTTTGGTTGACTTAGTTTTATTTTTATTTGCTATGAATACGAACTAATTAGTGTATACATTTATTAAGGCTTAAAAATCTTTTATTATCGATACAAAAGTCCTGTTTTGATAAGAATTTTAGTTAATAAAAAGGCTAATAATAATAAGCTTAACGAAACGATTTAAGTGTATATTGTAAAATACTTGCTACTAAGATTTGTTCATTTTCAAATGTGATGACGATACCTTTTATTTTCGAATCACTCTCTGTGGGTAAAGCAAATGATAATTTATCTAATGATCTTTATAGCATTGACTTTTTTAAAAATTATTTTAATGATTATAGTAGTAAATTATATAGCTATTAAATATTTTTAAATATTTAACATAGATTATTTTCAATTTTTAATATAGTGAAAAATTTAATTGAAAATATCAAGTTTCATTTGTATGTAATTTGTAAAGTCTTAAATATAATGTAATCGATTCCATCTGCAAATGAAAAGATAATACATTCTTACGGAAAGTTAAATTACAGTAAGTCATGTAGTGCATTATAATAGATAATTCTTTTATTTCGATTCAAATTCATTTTTTTTTTTGTTAAATTTATTTTATTTTAAATGAAATTGTAGTAAGTTTCCTATACTTTGTAAGGTATTTCTCATTGTTGAAATAATTTTCTTTTCAAGAAGATCGTAGTTTGAGCCCTATAACATAACTATGCATTTTTGAATTTAAAATAAATATAATAAAATAATAAATAAATAAAATAATTTTTACTCGTGGAGGATTTAAAAACTACAAAATATTTAATATTTTTGTAAATCATTAGCGTTATAAATTCTTTATTTAATAATTACACGTGTTTAAGTTTTAATAAGCTCTTGTGTAAGATTTTGAGTCGATAAAACTGGTGTTTGAACGAATGACTGAAGTGTAATCTCAGTATTTTTCTTGTGCTAAAATGTATATGGTAAAGTAAACATAAAATAGAATTTAAAAAGTCTCTTCAAAGATTTTATTCTCTCTATCTCTTTCCTGTGCATTCAACTTTTTTAAACTAAGAAAGGCAAAAGTCACGCAATATTATGGAAAAATAACAGAATAAATAATAATATTAAGGTTTATTGAGAACACTAAAAATCTTGATGGTATTACAGATGATAACGAAATTAGTGATAATAAAAAAAAAGGAAAAATATAAAAACGATCCTGTAGCCAGTGAGTACAACAATGAAAGCCAGAGTTATTAAAAACAAATGTTTAAACTCTTAAAATTTCTTATGTAAAAGCATAAAAAAGAAGAGTATAATTCAAAGCATAAGAGTAAGAAAAACACAAAAATCTGTTTTTATAGATTTATATCCACGCGTTTATGAATACCATTCAATATTATTTCTTAGTAAATAAAATTTTAACTAAACTAAAAATTGAATAGAATTACGCTTTATATGGTGTGAAAATGTTATACCTATTGACGAATTTATGTTTAATTTACTTTTATAGCTTTTTCGATATAAAACTTATATTTTTTCTGTGTTCTAATATATATTTTTATCCAAGTACCGAATAATTGGCAGATTTTTAATTGATTCCTAATGTATTATGAATTTTCTTGAGTTTATAAGTTCAGACTTTTTAAAATATAATTCACTGTTCAATATTATTTTGCGTAGTTTGATTTCGTCTCGAATTATAATTTATAAATTTTTTAAATTTAATAAAAGTAAAAGCATACAAGTATTGCTTATAATATATTTACAGTATTTCAAATTGTGTTTGGTATTTAAAGTCTTACGGTAAAAGTTATGTGAATAATAACTGACCTATTTTGTATGCATCGTAATGCAGTATTGTTATTGTCGTAATTATTGTCGTAATTTTACAGATTTGCAAGATATTTAACAATATTCCATATTATACAGTTTAGTTTCGTTTGTATTTTATTTGGTTTTTTCTTAAAATGAGATAAGGTGTTTATAGGCGTTTTAAATTCTACTTAACTTTATCGTTTCTGAATTTGCACAATATTTATCTTAAAACAATAATATTAAAATAAATTAAAATAAATAAAATTTATTATAATTTAATCACACACACACACACACACACACACACACACACACACACACACACACTCACACTCACACTCACATTATTATAACCATTAATCATATTTATTGAGACTTTCTTGTGATTGCAGACGGCATGCAGTCTGCATATAATATATATTGTTTATGCGATTACAAAAAAATATTTGTTTTTGATAAATAAGTGACAAGAAGTTGATATATTTTTCAACTAGATCAATGTTTACGTCTATTGATTTATATTGCTGATCTAATATTCAATTAGTTGTTTTTAATATAATATTTTATACCTTTATGTGATACCGTATTTAGTGAGCTACTAGAGTATGTATTGAGTCATCAGTTTGAATAGTAACAGTAAATAATTTTATCGATATAACTGCTTTTTCTTATGTACTGGATACAGTTTAGTTTTTTTATTGAACACCGTAATTTTTTTGTGTTTATCATGTTCCTATACTACGTAATGAAATTTCTATTTTTTCTCTGCTAGCTGTTAAGCTACGAATATTTGATCGGTTTGTCGATCTATTACAACGTAATCTAGATTAATGATTTGCATGACTATTTGACACGAATAAAAGTTTATATATTAGTTAGTGAAATTGACATTTTTACTCTAGTTGCTGCGTTGTACGAACATTTGATCGTATTGTGGACCTATTACGCTTTTATCTACGTTAAACATTTACGATAATATTTTCTGCTTATAAGGTAAGTCTTGATAGCACAATATTCGACAGACTTATAACTGTTGAGCAGTAGTGAAATATTTTTCTAATAATTGAAATTTGCTGCATCTGGTTCAGTGGTAAGAGGGATACGGATATATATTTGAAATGAGTAATCTTAATTTTCTTTTCTATTTTTGTGCTCATTTGTACTCAGAAAATAGTTTTAAAACAAGTCGTTCGTCTGTGCATTTTATATATGAATTTTATACGAATAAACTATGAATTTGCTCCTGAAGTCGAATAGCTTTTAGTACATTTAGTGTTATTACTTAGAATGTTATATGTTCTGTTTTTTTTTTTGTACTTAAGACTGTAATTCTTATTAGGAGTTGCATAAAGTTAAGAAAATCAAGACTACGTTAATTATGAACAAAGTACAAAAGAATTTTTCCTTTTGGCCCATCACAATGTCTGTTAGATGGCCTTGGTGCTTAAGATTTTTTGTAAATAATCGGTGACTCATTCAGCGTGATACTGACTTTTATAATTGTTCAATATTACTAAAACTTGAAAAGCCTAAAATTTTGCTTTTAATGTAAATGTAATGAAATGACCATAAAAACTGTTCGTTAATTGATTGATTTATCGTTTTTTTTTTATTCGAGCCCGCGCGATAATTTCATGCTTTCGTGTGTTAAACGCTCTCGTGCATTAACATGGAGTGACTCGGAGTACGTCATCCGTTGACTTCAAAAATAACTTCAAATCGTTTCATTGTTACGATGCGATATATAGCCAACAATAAAGGAAGATTTTAGTGAATTTGCATCACAAGAAGATAATTGAAAAATACATTTTCTTAATAATACGTTTATATCTTTACATTGTAATAAATATTGCAGAGACATTTTCAAACAAAAAATTTTATTTGACTAAATAAGATTATTTTTATAGTTATAAATTCATTTAATTAAAATTTCGAGAAGCTAAATAATACACACTTGCGGTTTAAGACGTATTTAATAATCTGGTAAGCTATTTTCATAATATAATGATTTTTTGCATTTGTTTGGTTAAAAAAAAAAAAAAAAAAAAAAAAAATAACAAGACTACGCAGATTAATATATAATTTAATTCTTTACTTGAATAAATATTTTATTATCACATATTCAAAAAAATGAAAAAAGTACATAGTAGAACATTAAAAAATTCGAAATATTTAGATTTTCCGTAAGATTTTAGTTATTTCATTTGTACACAAGAAGTTCGACTCGATTTCCAGCTCGTGTACAAAGTAAAAGAAGAGGAATGTTATCACATTGCCAAGGTACAGATGTAGTGTCAGCTAAAATGTTAATATGGGTCCTTCTCGGTGATCTAGAATATCTGCAAAATTACCAACAGAAGAGAACATTAAATTAATACTTTCTATTCTAGAATCGTAAAGTTAAAAAGTTATATTTTTAATAGATAATTTTAATTGATACGTTCGACATACATGTAATGTTGAATAGTACAAAACATATAAAACAATTTGCACCTTGATAAATCTCTTTAATCATTATTCAGTAATAAAATTTCAGACAAAAAAGTGGAAAAATTAATCAATTATCTATAAAAAACGAAACGTCATTGTATTTGCAATTGAAAACAAAATATCTAGGTATGTTGCTTTTTAAGAATATAAGAATATTTCATTAACAATTGAAAAAAATTAGGTACGCAATATTGTAACGTTGCGTTGAAAAGTAATAGTTAAATGTTAATATTCATATAGATGTTAATTATAGATTAACCATAATTAATCCATAAGATTAATCTTACAAATCTGGTGAAAAATAAAGATTGAACTAAGTTTCATAAATTTGCAAATCACGTTTATGGTTTAGATATAATAATGCTCGATGCTATTCGTTCTAAAAAATAAAAATAAAGTAATCGTCAAGAATAGCGAATTGATACGTTTTGAAAAATAAGTTTCATGTACAGGTGTGCATTCGTGTACGCGCAGAGTGCATGCAAATATGAATAATATTCATTGTAAACCGAATGTCTCAAAGCGATTTTTAAGTAAATTAAAACGTTGACGTATAGCTGTATCTAATTTTAGTTTGCGAAATATGCACCTTTTGCTATGCTCCACCACGGTAGCGTAATATAGGTGAGGAAGGCGTTGAGAGGGACGGATTGGGCTCTTTTCGTTTCCTTCCAGAAGTGAAAGGTTTGCGTGAACCCACGCATTGTCCATAGTGGGTTATACGCTCCGTCATCCAGTTCTAAAAAGAACATCAGCGGATAGAAAAACATTGCAAAATTAGCATAAAACTTTTTTATCACTTAGAGAAATATGTTAATGATTTAAGATAATAATACGGTGTGTACCAAGTTATCGATGTAACAGAAAATTCATTACAAATCGGTGTGCCTACTTTCTACGGTTTTCAGGGATCAGTTAAAAGTTAATTTTCGTTTCGAGACAAGCTTTCTTAATCGAGGAATAAAATTATTGAGATTATTTTTAGATTATTAACAAATTTCTCTTTTAGCGAATTCATTATCTTTACTTATTTGTCCTGGAGAATTAATTCCATGATTATGTTTATAATTCATGAAGATACTGTAATGTTGTACGAAGTTTATGTTTACTTTGTATTGAGAGAAAATTTGATGTAAAACCAATGTGTATGTTTCTTTTGGAATTTTTTCTAAGGATCACCGGGTTGTTGGAAGCAAGAGATTCGTAGCCATTGACACAGTTATATAGATATGAAAATTTGAAGTAATGAAATAGTGATAACACTTGTAAATCATGCCGCGTGTTCAAAAACAGAAATGTAAGCATATTTGATTAATTTAGATTCTTGTTTACCTAATTATTATTATTATTTATTACTACGAGGCTGCAGCGATATTTCAAAATATTATATAGTTTAAGTTTTCGACCTTTCGACGATACAGTAAGTACTTTAAGCTTAAAAAAAAGAACCGAAAGTTTTATCGAAAGCCGTTAATTTACTAGACATTTTAAATTAAATATTAACGTTAAATTATCGGTACTTCGTGAAACACTATGTAACTTATATCTATGGGCAAAACGGTACCTACAAATTACTAATGAGCTCTTTTCCTTTACAAATAAGGATTTTAAGATCACATTAATATTTTAATGATCTATAAAAATACAATTTCCCATATTTATAATTAAACTAAATTCAGCTAAAAGTTTGAATATGTGAAAAGAAAAAATTCACGTTTATCATAAGAATAACACAAACGGAATAAACTTGTTAATGGTGGAAGTATAAAATGTGTTTAATAATTTTAAAAATTGAGATTAATTTTAGGAAGATAAGAACGTATTCCAAATAATGTACAGATTTAATACCGTAACATCTAAATTTATGAATTCCTAAAGTACTTCTTTCGATAAGAATTAGCATTGATTCTTCAAACTAGCTTTTAAAATACTTTGTCGTATCTTGAGGAAGTAATCCAAGGGTATACAAGGTAAACTAATTATTTGTTTCGTATTGTGTGCTTGTAAGATATATATATATATACATACATACTTTGTGTTTCGCGATTTATTTTTGTGGGAGAGGTAAATACACCTCGAATAGACCCTTTATGTGGAATTCATCCTTTAAATTTTAATAATCACCGAGAACATTTAAATTCATCCAAACAATAAATTCCTTAAACAAAAAGCATAACAAATTCAAGGGCATACTATTTTTCTTCAGCAGGCAAATACGATTCATAAGAAACACGTGGAATTGAATTATAATAAGTTAATTTTATTTTTACACATAAATAATCGCAAATAACGTATACTTCCTTTACTATAACTAAAATGGTATATTTTCGTACATATCCGTAACGTTGACATTACAATCATGTCCAAGTCAGGCGTAATTAAAATGTAATTCACACATTAGCGGGTCGAAGATGTAAACATATGTAAATAGCACAATTCTATTCTACCCACTGAAGAGTTAGGGCTATCCGTTGTAGAAATGAAATTGATTTTGAAATTTGATCAGTGACTTGTTGAAATAGACTATTGTCTATTTCAATTTTTACCGACACTGCGAGTACGTCGACTACTATTACATATTTATTAGGTTTACGAGTCAACCAATGAGCATTCAGGTGTTGGCTATAAAACGAAAGTTAATTATGAAATTTATTTACGAAATTTATTTATGTATTGAATTCATTTGATTAAGCACGCATAGAATACGGTTATAATAATATAACGAGTATTTTATCCGCAATGCGAGCAATCGTAACTTTTTTAACACGTTAAGACGTCATCGAGATTGTAAGTATTCAGAGATACGTTACGCCTTATCAAATTGCGTATTCAAATACGATCACCATGCACTAGTTATAATAATAATAATAATAATAATAATAATAATAATAATAATAATATAATAATAATAATAATAATTTATGAATAGTCAACAGTGGCGCTAGTAAAGAAACTTGAATTCCATAAGGCAAAAAGGATCCATTCGAATTTAGTAGAATTCACCGACGGCAACTAGTGGTTGGTAACTGGTAACGTTGTTCGAAAGAACATTTACCCTGAGAGCCGGGACGTCGCGGTAGTTCACACCAATAGTAGATCGCGGTGCCGTCCGGGGTGACGCGATGTGGAGGTAGAAGACTGCCCGTTACACAACCCGAATAGGCCCTTCTCCTACGTCTTCTCGGCAGGGTGGCACTTCGTTCTGGATAATGAGTTCTTGTAAACTTGGCATTTGCGTTATTGTCCTTTGAGTTCGTATCAGTTTCAACTTCGTTCTCGTTTTCATTCCTCTCCAAATACAAGATATTCTTTTGGCTATTATTATCATCGTTTATTAATAACGTTGTAGTTGTCTTTTCATTCACGAGACTCCGCGATCTACCGCGTCGACGTTCATTAGAGCGAAGACTTTGGGGATGTTTAGGGTGATGATGATGATGAGGCGACGGTTCATTATTCTGGCAACAGATGAACGGTAATTCCTCCTTACCATGAACGAATATGGCACCTGAATCGAGCTTCTGGCGCACGTTATCATCGCTGGGTGAACAGCCCTTGGACAAGAGAATTTCACTACCTACTTCGATTGTTTGCTGCTGCTGTTCTTGCCGTTGCTCGTTTTCATCCGTAGACTCATGATTTTTATAACCTAAGGTGGATAGTTGTGAAGCATTAACGCAAGCACGAATTTTATAAATATTTTAAGTTTTTTTTTTACATTAGCCGACGAGTTTTTATATTTTAACAAACTTTACGGGCTTTTCTCTTTTTTCTGGTCCTTAACTGTCTTGGTCTTTAACAAACCCTTCTCCTCGTAGGATTTCATTTCTTTGAATTTATACAGCTTACGACGTTGTTTACTACTTGTTAACGATATAATTACATAAATTTCATCTTTTACATATTTGCCTCATTAATGTTTTACGCAAAATCGAGTTATTAAATTGAATTAAATTTATCGTTGAATTGAATTGAATATTTCAAACCAGGTGAAATATTATTATTTAATGCTTGAAATCATATAAATAAAAAAGTTGCCTTTTACATGCACAATTCATGTTTCAATCCTTGAATATTTGTTATGGGATTTATTTGCACGGTAAATAAACTAATCGCCAATGTTTATAAATTTCAATTCGGTTTCAGTTTGAGATGCTACATAATTTAACGTTTAAAACGATTAAAAACATTTACAAAGTTTGTTGATTTTTAGATATGCCGACTAGTTTTACAATACGTATTACAATAAAGAATTGTAAATTTAAATTTAAGAGTAAATTGCTGTATGTTAAATACGTAATTTTACTTACTTTTATGCACTAAATTAAGTTAGTTTAAATTTACAATGGATACGCTTATTTTAAGTTAAAGACAAAATACGTTTTTTATCGAATTTTTCACACGTCTCTTGAAAAAACTTTGGATTCAAAAACTATTCAAATTAACACGCGTTCGTTTAAAAATTATCGACATACGCGTATATTACTTTGGCTAACAATTATAGTACTTAGATATCGTTTCATTCGATGCGGACTCGTATTCGTATATTTCCGTATGATGATTGGGATGTAATACCCGTGGGTTAGAACTAATACGTTGCATCTGAAGTGACGGATGAAAACGCTGGAAGAGTATAAAAGCACACCATACGCGATAAGATTGGTTTTGAAAATTGGTCTGGCCGTTAAGTTCAGCAATGATTTTTATCGAGCCACTAGGAAAAAAGAGAAAATCAGCGCAAACGAAGATAGTAAAAAATATAATAATGGGAATAAGCCGATGGCTTGAGCCGACTTTTGATCGGCGATCTGAAATTATCATCGGTAATTATCATCAGTACAAGAAGCACATCCCTACACTCACGAGGGAACTAACAAGCATATTCGATCTCCGCTAATATCCGGTTGCGCGGTGTGAGTTCTCGTTCGTTATATTTGTCGTTTGCTCGTTGCGTTTGTGCTCACCGCGCGGCGGTTCAAGACCACTGGCTCGCTCCCTCGGCGACGCGGTCGTCGTCCTGATCGTGGGTCCACGGATGACGCGACCCATCAGCGGGGACCATCCGGGGATAAGCTGCGCGTGCTGGAGGCTCCTGCGCGCGGCGGCCGGCGACGATAACGACGACTGGGCCGACCGACGCGGACAGCATCCCCGATCTTCGTCATCCTGACTCTCGTCGCCTATCCGTACCCACCGCGACGCACAACGCCCGGAAAAAACAAAGCAAAGGGCCGTTCACTCAGAGCTCCGGCTATTCCCAGGTGCCGGTTATTTAGGTCGACTAGATATACTGGCTACTCTTTCTGCTTGGATCAGTTTTCTCTTATGGTTTTATCATTATCTCTCGTTTTATTCTTATAAGGAGAAGCCAGACTTGTGGAATTTAGCAATTTTATTGAAACTGTGAGAGGGCTTGCGCACCATTACACTGACCATTGGCATTTCAAGCGCATTTTATATAATAGTCAATTAATTCCGATCAGATGTAGCAAATTATCATGAGGTCGTTAGAGCAATGTATTTTACGTTTTAATAGCTAAATTGCAAAATATTCGTACGTGTAGTTTAGAAATTTCGAGGAGAAACCGACCATTTCCTGTTAAAATAAGTGGCGATATCGTAAAATACGTCGATGTCCCCTGGTCGAACTGTATTTATAAAAATAAAAATCGTACTCGCATCTTTCTTTAATATGATTCAATTATGAACGACTTAATCAAATACTGTTGCAATATTTGATTTATAACGTTTGTAGTGACATTAACTATTTTGGTCTCGAAAATATACATTTAAATATTTCACTTTGCAAATTTTAGGAAAGATGAAAATTTAAAAACCTACAGTCGAATTTGAATTATCCTTCGTAATCGGATTAATTTCATCGAATAATTTTGATATTCTGGCTTCTACTTATTGCGATGAAAGATTATAATGAGAGGTAGTAGTTGCATGAATTTAATGGGCGAAACGTTAACATTTTTTGCTCAGTGCTGCGTAATTCGTTTGAATTAAAGATTAGTGATTTTAGTAAAATTACCAATACTCAGAAAAATTTGTTAGTGATTGCTCTGAAACACTGTAAAATTATTCGGTAGGTATTTTTTCTTTATTATTTAGTGTTTTTTCTGCTCGTATAAAGCGTAATTTAAAAATGTTCCCATATTTTCTTGCCTTCTTTTAATATTTATTCATAATTTATATAATATTATAACGTGAATAGATACGAATGTAAAGTTTGAACCTAATGATTTGATGTCAAGTCTCCTCAATTAATAAGCACAAGATGTGTGGGTGGTGTCTACGCAATAAAATATATTTAAATTAATATAGCAAAATATTCTTTCAATGTTCTATATCGTTAATAACTGAAAGTTCTATGCAATTGATAATTTCTTCAATATTTTCCAACGTTTCGATTCATCACTATTCCTACATAAATAAAGTAAAAACATGTTTATTCATTTCTAATTTCAGGAAATAGAGAAAATTTATGTATTTTTACGTCAGTATTTATCGCACATTTCTAAGTGCCACATAAAGTTATCCTTCTTTTATAATATTAAAGAATGTAACATAATGTATAGGCATTCCAAATTTCTATCTGTATCATTCCAATTATATTATTGCCCTTTGATTATCATTAATCATCCTCCTCTTTATTTTTTCTACAAGTTTTCTTAATAAGACAAATTTTTTTTTTAGAAAAAGTGAGCATTGAAATGAATATTTACAACCGAATAAGTTTTATTTAATTTAAGTGTAGCAAGAATTTCCACCTATATGAAAAAAAAAAATTCATAATATTGCATGCGTAAATGTAAAGTATTCAGGCGACGATTAGGAGCCATGTACAAGTGATACGATCTGTGAAATGATAAAAGTGCCGTGTGATAAAATTATAAAGTCTGTTCGTCTTGAAAAGCTTAGAATTGTGCACTGCGTGTATATATTTAAGCTGTTTCATTATGAAACTATGAATTATTAGAAGTTAGCACATTCAGCATTCTGCGTTAAAAAAATAGTAGATTGGATCACTGGAGTTCAATTATTCAATAAATGTTCATAGATTTTTAATTTTTGCGTATTCGATAAACGGACACACGATTATACTTGCTCATGAGTTAAGGTTTAACATATCATGCGCTTTTTACTACATTCAGTGCTAGAGGTTACCAAAGAATTAGCAAAATATTTTCGTCTACATTTATGGATAAGGTTTTCCAGAAGGAATCGTAATTTCCATGAGCTTTATTACTTACAATTAAAACACTCACGATTAAAAGGTATCTTTCATCTTACTGTTTTATATTTAGAAATTTGTTTTTCTGTAAAACTGTACACTGACTAAATATTATCGCGGTTGCAAAATATTTTTGTAAAACTAATTATAAATGCCAAAAAGCAGAATAAAATAATGAAACTCACGTATTGCCGTGGCGATATTTGCCAGAATTAGCTGTGTAAACAACTGCATATATACATCGTAAAAAGATCAAAGCGAAGTAATTCGTTCAGTATCATCGAGCACTGAGAGCGTCGCTGTATCCTTATAGACAGTGTATAAAATATACGTTAGCGCGTCTTATTACCATCTCGAACGTCTCCTGCCTCTATCTCGTTGAACCCACTTGCTATCGAATCCAGGCCTTCGTTCTCCGATCTGGCTTTGGTTCCATTGCCCTCGGGTTTCGTGCGCCAACCGCCACGCACGAAATTATTTAGATTGGCGCTAGGATCGGATAATCTGCGTTGATGTCGGTACATAAACAATTCCTCGGCATCGTCCCAGTCGGCATCCCATAAAGCATCTGTAGCACAATAACCGGGTTCCGAGGTTGGGGTCTCGGCTCCTGAGCCCGTTGGCTTCGTCACAGCCATCTCCGCATGTCCTTTGCCTTCGAGAGCACATGTTTTTATAGCTTTCGTCCGAAACTCCATTTAGCGCTTAGGGATTAATGACTATTTACAATGGTACTTTATTAACAGTATGTATAAGCCGAATAAATTGCGCACGGATATCAATTGCTATAATTGTGACATTCACATCGGAATGTGCACCACGAGTAAGGAAATTTTACAAAAGGTGAAAATTGAACGTTGAAAACAGAAATGCCCTATTAAATTCTTTTTCTCTATCGGTAACTCGGATAACCTCAATTTCCCTGATATACAAAATTGCACAGAATCATTTGTCGTGTTATTGGCACTGCATTGAACGACTATAATTAAACATCAGCACATATTAACATTTTTTGTTTGCTATTGTTCGTGTATAAGGTGCCGAATGTAAGGCAGAAACGTCCAGACTAAGGTTTTCAACAAAAATTCTTTTAAGATTATTTAAAAATACTTTAGAAATCGAATTAGCTGGTCGAATGTGCAGAGCAATTTTTAAAAATAAATTTTATTAGAAATTTTATGATAATATACCTTGAGGTCCTTTCATTCGTACGAATTCAACTCTTTGGGATGTTGCCCCCGAGAATAGACCAAACGTCATACGTTGGGCCATTTTTGTACCGAGGCTTGACTAAAACAGAGAAACAGTTAACGCAACGATATATTAACGCGAATCTCACAATAATCGAAGACTCACTCTTGCATCATAAACTTTCTTGAGCGCATCGTATCTAATAGAACCAAGAAAAATCACTCCTTGAACTACTCCTTCTCTATCGGAGGCCACCAGTTCCACGCAGACCATCTCTCCGTCTCTGACTAGAATATCACAGAAAACCTCGTCGAAGTTATCCACCATGAAGCATATGTGTGGATACGTCATCTCTTCAAGATCGCCTTTTGCATCCATTCGTCGACGACTGGGACTAGCATACACTTTTTGAGAATGTCTCCGTAATACCTGCATTTACAATTCGATTTACTTTCAAAATACATTATGGGAATTGGATGGTCGACAGATGACAAATAGATGATTAAATTTCTATTTTATGCGTCACGGCATAGAATCTATTCGTGAAAATCTATTCATATAAATGAAAATAATTGCTTTCTGAATATGCATTGGTCGATGTTCAAGAAGAAATAGTTTTTTTTTTTTTTTTTTTTTTTTTTTCGTACATCCTGTACCATCAGCCAAAACGTTGCATCAATATTACAATATTTGTCGCGTTACATTATAAATTTAATCGTATAATCTTATTATTCTTATTACATTATAATGTAATTGTACGTGCATAGAAAATTCAATTGTATATTCTTTATAAGCGTGAAATAAGGTCAATTACAATTTCAATTTCAAATGTAATAGCTAATCCTTAGAAATGTGAAAGAGCAAGTTTTAAATAACGGCAAGTGTTGAAGAAATTAAACATAGTGACTAATGAGACTGCATCATTGTTTATATATATATATATATATATATATATATATATATATATATATATGTATATATATTTATAGCATCGGCAGATATTTCGTGTAATTGTGCTTTTGAAAGAAGACACGTAATATTCTTATTTTTCAATATTTCAGTTTTTTTATCATCTAAATATTTAAGAAACTATTGTTTTACAATAGCTGTAGAGTCTTACATGTTATTAATACTCGTACTAAATCAGAATGTCATTGACGCCATTATATCATGATGAATCAAAGTGTATTTTCTAAAAAGTGATTTTTTAAATTAAGTAAATGCAATTTAATATTTCATTGTGCTCTAAAGAACTCTTTTAGTACAAATTTTGTCCTTCGTCTTACTCGACAATAAAAAGTTTTTTTTTAAGAACGGATTTCTGGATTGAAGGAGAAACTTGGAGATATTTTATGTAACGGTGAGATGATTATTTAAGCCTTGAGTGCTGCTCTTAAATTTCGGAATGTCAAGATTTATTCACTCTGCGATTTACAGAGAAATAATTGTTTTTCTGAGAGTTGTTGTTTCTCATATGCTGCACTTGATTTATCGTACACTTCAGTTAGCGAATGATTTATCGAGACGAATGCATTGTACCAAATTCTAAATACTCACTTGTAATTCCTTAGGACTTGTCCTTGTACAGATGGCGAGCGTAAGCGTGTAATCGAATTGATGTACGACGAGATTTAGGTAAACTGTTTCCTCCCAATCGATATCCGGATCTCCGATGGGTAACTTTTTGCTATCTTTACGAAACACATCGACTTCCGTCTCGAATTTCGGCAAGTATCTCGAGGATGTCTTGACGTGTTTCTTGCGGACAAAAAATAGGAGATCGTCACCGTCTATCGTATGCTCAGCTTGAAATAGAAAATGTCGAACGAACAAATCGGTCCAGTAAGTCGTTCCTTGCAACATGACAAATCCTGAATCTGCATCAGTGAACATTACGGTTTAGGACCACGTACTTTTACATTATAATAAATTGAAAATATCTACGAGGCTTTCCGACTATTTAGTTATGACAATGATGACGTTTGAAATTTTCTCTCTATTCCTAAAAAGTAGACGTTATTTTTCTATAATTCCTCTAATTTCCATATTTGCATGCAAAATCATTATTTGTAATGATTTGTGAACATCAACTTTATTATTGAACTTTATTGAACTTCATTTGTATTTTTTACGTACTTTATGATTATCTTAACGTTGTAACATTTTTGTTATATCGCTTGTATCATTTATGATTTACAATACGATGGCATAACGTTAAAGTTTATTTAAAATCTTGTGACATTGTTATTAGTAATAATTCATCATTAAGCGTAAGTATTGTTTATCTAAAACTTTGGATCACTAAGGTAATAAATTAAAATATTAAAATATTTATGAGTAATGCGCTATAAAAAATTGAATGGAAATAGATTGATCATAATAATAGTAATGGTTGAATGTACATTATTTTAAAGAATAATGTACATTCTACTAAGAGAAAATAAGAATTTATTTTTAGGAACGAACGATATCTTTTTTGTTTTATAATATTTGTATTTTATTTTTCTTATAATTTTCAGTCACGCGTAAACATTGAGTCTTTCATTTATGCATTTTGTTTTATCGTTGAATAGCGCGTTAGTAGTGCAAGGTGTCAATGTCAATCAATCTTGCTTAATTTTCTATTGTATCAATCGTCTTTAATTTCATGAAAATGTGATTTTATTAAGAATATATTCAGTTAATTAAATTAGAAATTGTAGTATTCTTTTATACTTGATATAATAACTTTTACGAAGAGGAAAATAGTAAAAATTTGTAATTCTCATTTTTACAGTAAATCGATTGGTGCATGTAATCAAGATACGTATGAATAAGATCTACGACACGAACCGTTTAAAGACTTTCTAATATCTGTACGTTCGGAAACTTTTCTCTTTTATGACTTCGTACATTCATTGCCAAACGTCATAATACTAAGTTTTTGATGCAACAATGACCGTAAAACTTAAGACTGTAAAACCGACAACATCATAATTACGGCTTATAAAATTGAAAAAAATGTATTAATTAATTTTCTTCTCTTTGTTTAAAAAGATGGGGCTATAAATCAAATATTGCATTAATAAAATTACCCAATCTACAATTATACGAGTTATCATTTTTAACGAATTTCAATTTTAATAATTTTAATAATTTCCATTGAAAATAATTTAGTTTTTTTTATTATAGCGAGAAAGCTTGTACGCCAGTTCTCTACAATTTGTTAACGTGGCTATATGTACGTGAAAATTATGCACTATATATGTAGTTTCAATTAGTAGGTCACCACTTCAAATGCACATAATCTTGTATTCTTGCGTTCAACTTTATTTAAAGGAAAAAATCACGAAGAGAATCTGGAAACACTTGTGCCGTAAATTTACTATTTAAATAGATAATAATAAATTACTTTAAATAAGAATTGTGAACGGCACATTTAATAATTGTTTTAGCAGTGATTATTTATATAAGTAGAGTTCTACTTATGTAATTTGCTATATTATTAACAAGTATTGTCTTAACGGTAAAGATTAGAAATTGAAAGTATGACGTAATAATCATGACATTGAGTTCTCACTGTAAAAAAATATTGGCTTATGCTTTCCTTGGTCGATCGTTATCGGAATACTACAAGTGTTAGAAAGAGTTTAAACAGTTTTATAAACTTTCATGCACGAGGATACGAGAGCTAAATATTTCACAACTGCTTTAAGAACGATTTTCCAAACGATAAAAAAAACGACGAAAACGCCAAAAACTTGTTAAAGTTCAATTATAATAAGTAATTTAAATTTGGTTATTTACAATAACTGTTAAGCATAGTTAGCTTCCTTTTTACGAGATCTTAACTTGCCTAAGTACAATAGCGCCGATTTCGTTGTTTTGCAGATAAGATAAAAGTTCAATAGTAAGTGTATTGGCAACGTTCGTACATTTCTTTTTTATTTTCCATTTAAATTCGTGACGAATGCAGGCTCTTACGATAATTAATTGTAAAATAGAAATTTAATATCCCTTAAGCATACAATACATGTTTAATTAATTAGTCGTTGTATTATTCTTAATCGAACCAACTTGGAAGTCTTGATTGAAAATTATACAATGTAATTGTTAAACAAAGTTTTCATCTATCTCGAACTTTAATACATAATTTTGAGTAAAGATTTATATTTTACCTGTAAGTAGAAATTTTATAGAGAAATGTTATTAATTCGGCTTGTATTTTCTGGGTAAAAAAAAGATCGTTTAATGACATTCGATCACAGTAGCATATGTTATAGAACGAGCTGTACTCGTAAAACCGCTGTTTACGGCCCTGATTCGTCGGGGCGTTGTGGGCGGGGGGAGGGGGGGGGGTAGAGAGAATCAAGCGTTAATTGTAAGATCAGTGCTCCGAGTGCTGAAATCGACAGTTAAACGTTCTTCATTGTCCATTCTCCTCGCACTTCCCTTCGCGCAACAATGTGTAACGCACGTACGTAACGCTTAAGTAAGCACACACAGTCGCGCATAAGCAACGTACCGTCTTTGAGTAGCTGGCGCATCTCCTTTGTCCTTTGGAAATTGATCTCCTCGAGGAGTTGCTCGAGCATCGTCGGCGACCTGCCGATACCAGTCGAGCCTGCCGCCAAGCTCGCCATTTCCCACCTCGTCGTCGGTTTTATTTCCTCGACCACGTACCACGGGCACACATGCACGCGCGCGCGCGCAAACACGCGTGCACGCACATACACGCGCTTGTCACTTATCAATTCCCGACGCTTTCATCTCACCGCGACGAGATAGCGAATCACTATCCGTCTGATTCTTACTCCGCGATGTTTGCGAGTCACCGCAAAGCGAGACTCATCTTTCGCCTTTGTTTCCCTGGGTGGAGGCCCTCGATCGCGATCCTTCGTAGCAGCGATCCGAATCAGAGTCTACGATCAGCCTGCGCCGAGAGTAACACATTACGCATCGCCGGGACTTTGCCAAAACGCGTACACGATATATAGAAAAAGCGTCCGAGACGGCGGCCGAATGTCGGCGTTGATTGAAAGGAAACGAGGGCGTTAGGTTAAATCGATAATTTTGCGTCTGCGCATTTAAGTGGGCCAAAGCGGCGCGAATATTCGTACCCGGGCGTTTACTTTCAATTATCGAATGGACGTTATTTCGCTGACTATCTACAATTTAAGGATTGTTACTTTTAATAAATTGCCTATTTTACGAAGGAAATTTATTGCGTGCGAATTATCGTAAAATGACTGGCGGGCTGTTTGCCATTTTTATACACTTCTATATCGATCTATGCGATCGATATTTCAACGATGGAGAGATGTCTTACGAAAAATTAATTACGAATAATTCAATTTTTTAAGCCTAAATAATAAATTATCCCGGATCTATTACTCATTTCAAAGAGCTTAAATTATATTATACAGCAGTGTTATTTCTTAATGTCATTGCACTTTGATAAATAATTTTTATCTTCAATAATAATAGCAACATTGATAGCAACAACGGCTATACTTATATTAAATGTACATCTTTCTTCGGTATTAATAAGTAAAATTTATCGAAGGTTAGTACGTAATATGAGATTATATCCAGACATTTACCACATAAAATGTTTTTTAATTTAAATCTTTTTAAAATAATATAATTTTTTCCAGTCTTTTGAACAACTATTATTTAAACAATGCACGTGTTTATTGTCAATTATTGTTAATTTAAATTACATTAATACGCGCACATTTACAAAGTGATAGAAACATTAAATAACCGATAAACAGTCTATTGTATTTATATTTACTTAGGTACATTTTATTTTATTTATAAAGATATAATTTTAATAAAGGAGCTTCATATGCGCTATAAGAATGTTGATATTGAATCGACTATCAAGAGTAAATATGCATAAAACAAACAACGCTTAACGTTTCTTCAACCTCAATTTTATTCACTTTACTTATACCTGGACTTGATATACGTAATTGCTAACTATGAGAGAAAATCATTTACCCTACTTGTTAACAAAAATAAAATCTATTTATATTTCAATTTCTATATATTTTCGAGTCAGAGGCGTATTCGCGAGTAATGCATTATGTTTTATTGCAAGTCCATTAAATATAAAAACAAAAGTCTATTTATAAGTATAATCTAAACACATACACATACATAGGAGCGTACATTGTTTGGAGTAATTATTCTATTAACACTTGATTTCTAAGATAAGATAGAATTCAAATGTAGATACTAAATATTGTATAAAAATTAAAAACTAAACCAATATTAAAAATATTCATTGCAGTTATTTATTCAACTGTTTCAAAGTTAGTATTATTCGCTTCAGGATTCACTTTGAAGAATCTTTAACTTCACTCTTCGATTTTTATCGCTTGCTTCTTGCGTTTCTTTTACACTTTAAAGAATCAAGGATCCGACTGCTGAAGACACTTTTTTCTTAAGATTTCCTTTTATTTCACGGATCCTTCACATGGCAGTTTATAAAGAATCATGTTGAAGTCTCCAAAATCTCTAAAAATAAAGACCAACGAGCCGGATGCGGCTATCCAATACGATTTTCTATTAAAGGCTAGTTGTAATTATTTTTTAAAATTATTTTCATTATTGTCTCAATAATAATCTCTACATTTAACATCTTTTACCTTATATCAAAATATAAAGTACATTGTCTCACGTGCGTCTGCAGTAAATACAGGGTAAAGTTGGCACTTTTAATAGTGAAATAATGAAAATAATAAAATCACTCGATGTTCTTCGTATTTACAATATGAGGAGTTAATCTTTAAACTGGCTGTTTTTATTGCATTCCTCCTATTAGATGAATTGCAAGTTGATTATAGCATGTAGTTCTTAGGTAACTACATAAATCTTTGTTATTGTTTTGCCAACTTGATTTGGGTTGGGAAGAGAAACGAACAGTTTGCCCACAATCACGAATCTTATTTTTTGAATCACTATTTCTAAATCTAGTATATTAAGTCTTATAAATGATATATAACATGATCGTGACATATTCATGCTTTATTTATATCTTTTAATGTTGGTGATAGTGCTGAAATCATCAGGTTATCTGCCAAAGATAATATTTTTAGAACTTTCTATGTGTAAGATTTAATCGCATGAAATGCGCAGTATATAAGATTTTATTCAGTATTGATAGTTTCGTACTTTCATTGGGCGCTTCTTAATTTATTTCGTGACTGCTCTTCTTTTTATTGACCTACGTTTGACCGTTTTCAGTCTCGTTTTCATTTATAGAAGAAGTGATAGATATATTGGACTATATAAATATCATTTTCCCGCGGTTTTCATGATCCGAATTCGATTATATTTATAATAGATTTTGCTTTCCTATATCTGTACTATCTCTTGTCTTAGTTGTCATTAGCGTGTATTAATGATGATAGAAGAAATATATATGATTGTTTAAAAACAATTCGGTAACATTTATTATTACTTTTTTTTTATTGCACGCGCATAAAAGTTAATATAATAATGATGGATTTAATAAATAAATGTACTTGTTGGTATAAGTATTTTACCTTACTGTTAACGTGACAGATTTAATTTTGCTTTGAAGATGATTATTTCGTATATGTAATAGAAGCCACTGCTCGTAATTTGATGATTATTTTGGACATTGGTGTTAGAAGTTTAAGCGTACGTTTATATTCTTATTAAGTATTAAACATATTAACTATTTTCACGTTTGCACTTCTTAAGCTTGTACAATGTAAATTTTAATACTTTCTCTTAAGCATTCGACTTCGTAGACTAGCTTTAAATATACGATCGATTGTGGCTGAGTTTCTTTCTCATATATTCTTTATCTTTTCTGAAGATCTGTCAGCTACGAGATCTGCAGCTATTGGATCCTTTTAATGCTGTTTTAACTTATTCAGTTAAAATTCTCTTGAATGTTAAAAGTATTATCTGTGTTAATTATAAAGTCCGCAATTGAGTATCATTTACCCAATGATTTCTATTAACAATTTTCTACATTTTTATTATTTTTTTTTATAAATTTTGCATAAATAGATTATAGAAATTAAAAAACTATATATATATATATATATATATATATATATATATATATATATAAAAGAATTTTAAAGAAATACATATTTTTAAATTATTTTTAGTTAATTCTTTTCTTATTTTATATATTTTTAATAGAGTCACTATACTAAACATTATTAGCTGTATAAAATAATTTCGTATACGCTACGAAATGCTTAATGTAATAATTCTTAACGCGTATTTCACTTTGAAAAAAGAAGAGAACATTTATTTTAAATTAAAGAAAACAAGAAGTGAAGTATAAGTAACAATATTTTCTTTCAACTGTAATTTATATATGCAATATATAAATTAGATATTATAAAGAATAGAACATGTAGAATTATATTTAAATATATTTAAATATATTTAAATTAAATATTGAATTCGTATAGCATAGGCTATTCAAACGTTTAAAAAAAGTATAGACTTCTGTAGAAATAAAATATGTACAGTATACAAGAAATTAATGTCGTTTTCATTGTTAAAAATCGTGCTTATTTTGTACATTTATTGTTTGAGGATAAAGGAGTGTCTATAAAAAACTTAAGAGAACATTATTAAATAGATGCTTGATATTAAAAAAAATTGCTTCCCTTACATTTTAGCGTTACAGCATAATCTTAAATCGTTTTTATTTTTTTAACTTATTGTGTAAGCTTCAAGTTTCTATTACATATTGATGAAGTTAACAAGTATTTGGCTCACTTTTCCCTACATCGATATATTTTAATTTTCATTTTAAAGTATTGGTAGAATTAAATAATCCTTGGCAGTTAATTTGTAATTTAAGTTAAGAGAAAAGCATTACTTATGAAACTTTTTTAATTATTATCTGCAATTATTCTCATATCATGTATAACTACTTTGCAACATGTAGCATTTGTATGCATGTTAGTTTTTGAAAATGTAGCAGAATGAATATTAGGGGTCAATATCTACGGTAATGATTATAATGAAGGACGGAATGATTCCATTGAAGTGTATGACATATTTTCTGGTCTTCTTGAAAATCTTCCTATCGCACTTGTTGATACGAACGTACAACTTGCTTAGTATGTTAGTCATTACTCTCGTTGTAAAAGCAACAGTTTTTGGTAACACATGTAAAGGCGCATCTGTTCTACTTAAAAGTAATGTTATATAAGTAGATGTAAAAGTTGTTTTACTTATCTGCACACCATACACCAACGTAATTGCTCTCTCAGCTGCTTTGTATGGTTTAAACCATAATACACCTTAATTTTTCTTATTTGCGATGGAGTAAACGAGGAATAATCCTATGTTTTGATCATAATTAGCCCGGCGAGTAAAATTAATTTAGATCATATTCATCATTACGTTGTACATGTTTTTCAGAAATACTATCATTTTCCGTTGCATTATTTATATCAAAAACTGATTCTTGTGTAATCTAATTTAACGTCATAATACGTTGCTTAATCAATTTATCCATAAAGGAATGTAAATTGCCTTTAGCGAGTTTTTTCTTCAACAAATGGAACTTAGTACAATTATATCGAAGGTTTTTTTTGTAGCTTATGTAATCGTTATTTGTAGTCTGGATTTTTTCAGAAAAAGTACCGCATTGCGTAATCGTAATAAAAGCTCAATTTGGAATTAAAAATTCTATTGAATTATTACCGAAGAGCGTGGGTTAATCCAATAGGTTTAAAGTTTGAATACACCTACAATATCTCTGTTGATACATGTGATAACATTCACGGGATCACTTGATACGTGACCATATCTATAAGTATCCTTTTTCATAAAATATCAGTTGGAAGTCAACATGAAAGTAGGCGAATGATTTGTATACAATTATTTTTTTTTATTCGTTGATGTCGGAGATATGTTTGATCCTTTCAAACAGTTTACACGAGTAGTTGTTGTATCGTATCGGTGTCAATGCTCTCATATCGCACATTTATTCTCGCTTTACACTTCTTCACATCTTATCTTATATAAACGTTACTGTAACCGTATTTTGTAACCGTCTTTCACATATCCTTTTCATCGCGAGCTATCGTAGCCAAATTTCTGCATCTCTGCTTGGTTGATCCCATAATTTCCCGATAGAAGTTTGATTAATATCGATTATATTGAACTACTGGATAAAATTTAATATCTAAAAGTAACATCTTGTAATACAACGTCTTAGATTTATTCATCTTACGTTAATTTCTCGTTAACTTCATGAAGTATTCTAAATTTTTAAGCATATTGTAATGAACAATATTTTTCACTTATTTCGTAGATTATTTATTAATTCTCGTGTCAAGTACATTTACGTATTAATATACATATTTTTATAACGTACGCGTTAATGTTAAATAATAATTTTACAAAGTGTGCTAATGTTGCAACTAGAAGAGAGATATTAGTTCATTTACTTTGGCACGGTTAAGACATAAAACTACTCGATTGATATTGGAAAGAATTATGAAGTTATTAAAAGTCGTTCGATCAATGGATCTGTTATAATTTAATAATAAAAATTATGGAATATTCGACTGTATTCCTTGCAATCGCACGCGATAGGCATCGCGATAGGCAAAGAAAATGGAAGTCTGAAAAAATGGAGTTTAGTTACACAAGTTGATTTGGTTGAAATCATCAAAACATTTTCTTTCATAATGTTTGTACCAAAAGACATCAATTCAACTGCGAAGGAAAAAAAACACAAATGGAATATTTGTTGCGTGTGGTGGCCAGCGACATAAAAACCTGTAGTCGCGTGTGTGGCTTTGCGGAAACACGAGTCTCCCGAGTCCAGAGAGCAACGCGGTTCACCTGCTGTGTTTCGTACACCATCGCCATCTTTCCGTAAACACAACCTGAGAGGGATCGAGGTTTCCACGCTCTCACTCGTCCTTATAGCGCTCGCTTGTCACCGCTGTGACAATAAACAGTGGTTTAATCTTAAAAAAATACTCGTTTCGTTGTAAATTTCGTTTACAAATCCGCTCACGCAGATCCTTTTTACTCGTGAAAAATTCCTGGCTTGACTCGAGCTGTCGTCGGCAAGGGGAGAGAAAAGCGTGCGATCTTGCATTATAAATTTGCAATGTTTCTCAAAAACATTGCATTTATAATCGAATGGTAAAAACGGTATTGATTATTCGGTAATTACTCTTTAGGGATATTGCGAGAGAAATGGGGCCGTTGTTGCTCTTCTAATTTCATAATTAATTATTAATTTTCAAGTAGTAATGGCAGTTATTGTTTAAACTCGAATAAATCGATGAATCAAGATATATTTAACGTTTTCAACTTAGTTTAGTTATTATTCCTTGTTATTGCTGTAGTTTTTGTACGTATTTCTGTAGTTTGCTATTAAACATTGACATTTTAATTTCGTTTGAAAAGTACAAGAGCTCTTTAAAACATGAAATATGTATGAATAATAACCGTTTTTACCATTTTATTATTAACGTTAGCGGGTTTCCTGTAGATATCTAGATATTTTTAGCCTTACGTTTTACAAGGTCTTTTATTTAATGTAATGCTAATATATTCTGCAATACATCGTACGATCCATTGTTATTTTCATGTTATTTTCATTCCTTAAATCAGTATGCATTGTTAAACTTTAATAATTATACGAGTAATGACCTTGGAATTGTATAAATACTGAAATAACTTATCAACGATCGTTTACATTTATAAATGAAAAATTGCAAAGATCTCGAAAGTATCTAGTCTTGATAATGTAAACTACGTTTCTAACAGTTTTCCTTAGATTTTAAAGCTATTTTAACGATAAAAAAATTCAAGTTTTTACTCGATGTATTTGCTATTTAAAAGCAAAGTAATACTTGAACAGCAACTATTAATGTAGCGCAAATGATAGGCGATATAATTTCGAAAAAATTAAATTAGTACTCAGTCAGATTTTTATTAAAATTGACCGCATTTTAATAAATCGTTACATTTAACGGGAAGATTAAAAAATTAGAAAATAATTAAAAAATTAATACTCGATTGTCAGAAAAATCATGTTTACTTGCGGATAAAAAACCATTGATTAATAAAGTTTTAAGAAAATTATTCGATCTCATCGATTACCTCGATGTCTAGTTTTATTATTTCTTACAAAAGCCACATTCCAAGGAAGACAAAAAACCGTTGAATTACTTTAATTTCATTTATATAACTAATTCTAGGAAAAAGTTGTTCAATCGTGCGAGTAAGACTTATCTTGAGAACGTTAAAGAAAGAGATAGGACATGACCCGACGTTGACTTTATAGATTTTCGTATCTGTTTCATACCGTATATCAATACCATGTATCAATAAAAAATATTACTCAAGTATAAAATGATCTAATATTAAATGTGCACCAACGCTTAAAACTTAAAACTTTTCTTCATTACAGGAACTTGGTAAACTTTATAAAATTATAGACGGTCGGTATAAAATTGCAATGATCAATGATTTGCTCGATGTACGTGGCGATCTCGGTGAACTACATTTGATTTTATAAATGTGAGTCTGGTGTTACATAACACTACTAAGGAGTGTGTAACATTTGTTACGGTTAATAAAAATCAACCATGTCTCGAGACTCGGCTGTGCCTTGAATGCGTGAAAATGTTGTCGGTTATAAAGTAACGAAAGAAAAAGAGTTTAACGCTTTGGCTCTACTTCGTAGAAAAGAGATTCCGTACAATTATTTTGACTGTAAAAATGTCAGCTTAAATTTTAATAAGCTTGAAGCCGAGAAGATAATTTATTTAAAAGTTATGCAAATATAAAACAGGCTTTGCGTTACATGAATAATTCAGTATTGTATTTAGTAGAATTTTATCTTAATTTTTTGTTTAATTTACTGTAACCTATAATCTACAGGAACGCGTGTATCACGATTTAAGCGTTCTTTTTCTAAACTGCGGATGATTTGGGAAATTATGTTTCAGTTTATTCAACTGAAATTCGGATTTGAAGACAAATATAAAATACTTAACTATTAATTCATCCATCCGCAGTACAGTACAGATGCTTCTTCGTCTTCTTGACCAAACGTCACGGCGTCTTTGTATTCTCTCGTATCAGCGTGCATTAATTAAAGTTTTACAAAAGTCTTTGCTACAATGTTCACGATCTCTCGCTACACGTGGATGTTGCTGAAATGAATTGCGATGTTTTGAGCAAACTTAAATAAAAAAAATTACTCATTTAAATATTACGGTTGATACTTGATACTTGGTATCCAATTGAAACAATTACCATAGGAAGTCTACTTCAGTGCGGTAATTAACTGGTTTAATTAACTGAGTATAATCCCGTCGAGGATAAATAACGATCGTTATATATTATTTTCAATGCTAGGCGTATTATGGCTCGTAAAGCCGGTTAATCTTACGGTCAATTAGCTTACTTGAATTCTAGAACTAATATTTATGCGATGTCCCCTTAATCTTAGACCGAGTTTCTGAAATATCTTGCGAATTTTTCAGAAACTGCCGATTATTCATAAGCGTACGAGACACCGCAGATATACGTATAACTGTTTACGTTCGTTGTGATATCGAAGATCGATCGATCGATACGGCTGATACGGCTTACGCATTGCATGCCTGAACGACGAAGTCGAACATTATGACCGACCACCGCGAGCATAATCATGCAGAAAAGCGAAATCTGTGTCAATACAGAGAAAACCGAAATTGTTGCTACTTCTCATGAGTCTTGGCGTCCCCGCTGACTGCAAACTTTCCCGATCTGTAACGAGCTCCCGGACGGGTTCGTTATCTCGTAAAGCGGTGCGCGTGTGTATGGCTCTGCTCGTCTCAACGCGCCAGTCTCTTTCTCGCTTTCCATACGAAAACGCCGAAAGCCCGAGCTCAGACATAAACGCGTTACACCTTACACACGTTACACACGTTCAGAAACCGGTGAGTCTAGGACTTTTTGTCCGAGTCAAGCTTTTCGGGAGCTTTTTATTATACGTTGCGCAAGGACGCTCGTTGTGATCAGGTGATTCGACTAAGTGAGAAATTACGTGTTCTGCGTATTCGTTGTCCGTTACATGGGGAACATGGGGAAGTGAAATGTATTTCAGAATTGATTCGTGGCTACGTATTTGTTTGGCCGCACAAGTGTGCATCGAAAGAAAGAAAGAAAGAAAGAAAGAAAGGAAAAAAAAAAAAAAAAAAAAAAAAAAGAGTGGACACGAATAGCTTTCGATGGATCTGTCAGAATTTACTTTCCCCCGTTTATATTCGCAAACAAATGCTTTTGAAATGCCGATAAATTGCGATATGTTTCATTTAGATCTTTGGCCAGTTCGTATTAATTAACGTCGAAGACAATTTTCGTTTAAACGTACTTATTTATCTAGTGCGGATATGCCGAGAGTTTTTCTAGCAAGTATTTAAATCCAGTCATGGAAATAAAATCTATCGCTGAAAACTTAATGATTATTCGTAAAGAATTTACCACGTAGAAGCAGTGACGAGATAATTTTAAAGCTCATGTTTAGCTGCTCATAATTTTAAAGCTCTAACCATCGTATTCGGATTATAATAAGTTTCAGTAAGCATTATGTTGAACGTAATAAATGTTTTAACTTTTTCCTTTGAGCACGTTTAAATGTAACAAGAAAATACTTTATATCTTTATACATATCGACCGTTCGAATATCTGATTTATCTCATTACGGCAAATTCCATTAATTGTACAGATTAAGAATATTCTCAAACATCTTACGACCGATTGACGTTATTATTGTACTACTACTTGGTTTTAATTCAATTTAATCGTAGAGTGTGATTTTAAACTATGATATCGAATTTTGGACAAACAATGTTCGGTTACAGTATGTTTACGTTATCGGAATAATTACCTTATACCAAAATATCGATCACTCTTAGTAATTAGAATATAGAGCTCTGGTGGAACGCCAAAGTACGGTCTATCATATGTTTAGTATTCGATTTTAAATTAAATTAACGAATTCGACTGTTATAAATACAAGCTTTTCAAATTTTATACATTCCTTTTCTTTATACATTTTCTTATTTTTCGATAAAAATTCTTACTGTGTGCATCTTTAGCATAACGAGCATCTTATTTGATAAAAACTCATTTGTGCCTGCAAAAATATAACAGCATGCCATAATTCAATAATTTCACTGTATTATTTTAAGGCTGAGAATCAACTGCTATTGTATATATTATTATATCACATTATTTTACTTTCGAATATTGTTAAGAATTTTTATTTCAAGGACACGCCATTACGTAACTTCAGTTACTGAAAGAACCTTCGTTACTGTATTAATATTCAAGAAATATTGCTTCATATGGACATCGATTTAATAATATCTTATTAATAATGGAGAATCGGTTACTTTAATCTTAAAAATGTATACTATCTGTCAATCCATTTTTTAAAATATTATATTATTCTTTTTCGTGAATTTATTTAAAATATAACGTTAATTTTGGTAAACTTTAAATAATTTAGTCAGAGAAATACTTGTGCGTATAATATTTAAAATGAAAGATATAAATATTTTTTGCAGAACCACGACAAATTAATATTCCCTCGCTACCATTTGAACTTCTTTTAGATTAAAAATGTTGAGTTTTACAAATATGTATATTTATGTATTGTTGTTTTTAACATGTTATTTTTTAGCATCGTTTAGACATTGATATTTGTAGATCAAGTATTCTGTACCCTAACTTTTCAATCAAGTTGACATATATTCAAAAGAGTTCTAGGATACAGATGCGTGGAAAAAAGTTATTTGTAGTGAATATTTAATGGGAGATTGTAATAAGTTTCAAATATTATTGGCTAATGATAACCCGACTAAAATTATCGACGCATAGATTGTCGTTTGCCAAGAAATGTTGTAGAGACTAATATTAATAAATTTGTAAATAACCAGCTTATCTGAGTTTTATGTGATATATTTCTAATGTTTCAAAGTCATGTGCAGTAGAATACATGTTATTAACTAATCGCATTTAACTTATTTCATACATAAAATATCAGAAACACCTGGGAATTGCATTACCCACATTTACAAGACATTAACAGATTTATTATTCAAACGAATCATTGTCGCGCTTAAAGTATGATAGGATACGCGCTATGGAACTAGTTTACATGCACGTAAACAAGTCATTATTCATTATGCACCATCTGATACGATCGGATACTTTTTACTATTTTGAAGTAGTACTACGATATAATCATATAGTTTATTAAGAATGGATATTACATGAAATTACTTTAAGCCTTGATAAATTGAGGTGCCAGATGAGTATATATCAAATATCATGATCAAAACAGTTAAATCAAAATGTACTAAAATTAATTGTTTAAAAAAGAGAAATTACTACAATATAAAAGTATAAAAAAGTAAAAGCATTCATTTAATGATATAGCAGAAATTAATTGATTTTAGATTAATTCGAAAATTAAATACTTTAAATTTTCTCTGTTATTGTCCGATTTTTAGCAATAAATTTAATCACAGTTCGTTATTAATCCTAGATAATGCATTTCATAAGATATATAATAATAATAGTCAGCAGAAAATTTAAATAAACGTATTTTGTTGGCAAGTGCGACATTACACAATAGTTTATTAATAATAATTTGGAAAGACAGATATTCGATATTATTGCAAACGTAATGTATACAATATTTTATTATTTTACGCGTCTAAAGCATGAAATAAGTATTATAAAATGAGTTTCTCGGCGACTTCACGTGTACATGCTTTCTTTATTGAGCCGATGTTTTGTTCCAGTTACGATTTTCTGCACCTACGTTTCTCAGAGATCCGTTAACGAATCATTATAGCTGCCGGCAAAAGTGTCGACCCCGTTTTGTTGGATTTGATTTGCGCTTATTTCGAACGGAGCAAGCTCGTATTTTCGCAAACTCTTACAAATATGCTAATAAATAATTACAAATTTTGCTGTTTTTCATTACTGCATTATCCACGTTCGGTTAGACGCGAACCTGCGCCAAGTCGAAAAGGTCGATAAAAATTTGCTCTTACTTATTGTCTTTGTGGATCTTCTAATAATAAGGTATTACATGAAAGTTACTACAAATAATTGAGCACTTTAAAAATGCATTCCTGAAAGAATAGGAATGTATTATTTTTACGCCAGATGCTTGATATGGGGACGAACGACGATAATTCATTTTGAAAGACTATTCTTAAATAAAATATACCGCTGAAACATTTTCATTACAAAAAAAAAAAAAAAAAAACGAATTCTTCTATCTGCAATTGTTAGAATTTCAATAAAGGCTTTATTGAATCGGTGAAGTGTGCGAGAATGAAGATTAATAATATGATAATTTCAGTAGAAGCCCTATTATACTATCACTGATCAATAGGGATTATTTCACTTAGTTTAGAATATTTATTCAACACGCGTGATTAAAGCGTACGCGATATTCAGCTTCGATACTCATCGATGAGGCTACTGTTAATTTTCATAAAATGTACCACGTTGCGATATTTTGTTCTCACTTAAGACGAATGCAAAAAGTAGTTGCTTTAATTTAAAACTTGTAATTTCAATACTTGTTATCGTTATTTCGGGAGAGCGTGCAATTGAAATTCTTCGTATTATTCGTAAACAATTAGTTAGATATTTTCCTAAATTCCAAGCAGTAATGACATTTTTATGACGCTTTAATGCGCAATTAAAAATAAAAGCGCGTACACCACCTTAACCTACAAGTATTCAGAAGCTCGAAGACGATTTTTCATGTATTTTACCAAGAGATCGTTATTGCGCACACTGACGAATCTAATATCTCATTACAAAATAAGCAAACTCGTCGTTATGCTTGGCTGAAGTGACACAGCATACATCACTCGGTGCAGAAGTTAACTCTTGCGAAATATTAGTTTCGCGGGAAACGTGCAGATATTTCAGAATGGTGTCTTCGATCCGTAAACAAGTACAAGAGCTGACGTCTTGCACGTGGAAAAGAATCGTTATTTCTTCTGATTAATTTCATTCTTTCATTATTCCAAGCATATTTCATCCGAGAATAATACGCAGTCATAATTAATAATTTTCTGCAATCGCGTTAAGTACAACACCAGCTACAAGCTCCTAAAGAAGATTCGCCGCTAAAAGTGCATAATCGTAAAAACGAAGAAATAGATGGAATTTACATAGTGGCATTCGGAATGAGGTCATCTGGATGTCCCGTTTCTGTATAATTATTCCGCGTTTAAATGTTTAAACTAATCCAACAAGTGGAAAAAAATTTTTAATTATTTTTAATACAAATTAACGTGAATATTGTTATAGAGGGATATGGACCGGATATGCACATAAATCGCCGAATACAACGTAGCATTTAAAGTGCAGATCGACAGGTATATAACTTATTCATGTGCACCTTTGCAGATGCGATGTTTATTTCAATTTGCGAGCAATAATAGATATTTTGTAAATAATTTCAAATCAACGCAAAGAAGAATTTTCTAGGAATTTGGAAAAGTATGTCATTCTTGAGAAAAGAAAAATAATTTCAGTCTTCCTAATTAAAAAACTCGATTAAAATTCCATCCTCGCTTATAAAAATGGATACTGCTGAATGGGTGAAGTAAAAGTTTATCGGGAGTTTCTTTTTTTCTTTACCATTGACGAACTTGTTAAATTAGCGATTAAAAACAGTTTTTTTTCTAGTCATTTCCCCTGCCTATGTATAATGAAACGGATTTTATAAACTGAAAATTAAGTACGTACGGTATTATAAATATCTGCAATAAATATTTTTTCAACAATTTCAGAATTCATGTTATTGATTTTGTTATTGAAATGATGTATTCTGCTGATGATTAAAAACTCTTACGTCTAAAATATGATTTAGTGCACGCAGATAGACGAATGAGCTCTGTTTGATCATAAAATATATTGTAACATAGCAGTTTATAGAGTTTCTCAGTATTATATTAAATTAAATTTTTCACGCGTAAGAGGTTTATTATTCTTGGATGTAATAATGGCAACTTAATCGTAAATTATACAACGTTATAAATGGTGAGAAATGTATTAAAAGAAGGAATTTTATATAATACGAAGAAAAATATTTAAAGTTACAATTATAGACGCCATGATCGTTATACGGTTATAATAGATAAACATTATAAATAAATAAGTAGAAATTATTATTTAAAATATGAAGAATATTTGGCCAAGAGTTCAATGTCATTGTTGAATTTCTTATTGACACTTACAGTGTCATGAATGCCACTACATGAATACTACATTAGATTTTTCGTATTTATGAGAATTTAAGATGTGAAGTATTAAATAGAAATCAAGTAGCGAAGTCGTATCTATCTGCGGCAATTCAAATAATAAAAATGATCGAATTTATCGAATATGACATGTAAGTAAGCGTTGTTTACTGGTTAAATTAATTGATATTTGTTAACTAGCGTTTCTCACATTTCTATTAATGGGTACAAGTTGTTTTTATTACCACTTACAGTCGATTTATTTTACGTTGGAATAAAATTTCTTTTCTACGCTTATTCTCTAATAATTGGGCTAATTCGTTTAACTGATTCTCAGAGTCTACCGTTCAACAAGTACCATCAATTGACTAGTTCACTTGAGCGTGCAGTAATTTTCTATCGTAATCTTATCGTAATTACGATAAATTCATTTATGATCTTGATGCAGATTATCGTTCAACTGAAACTGCTCGATGTATTATTATTTGAAATGTTTCATAACTAAAAATAGAGTTTATTATCCTGGTAAGGTCGATTATGCTTGTGACTATTTTACGAGTTGAGGAAGAAAATTGGTTAAAGATCGGAAATTTTTAGTTTTATCGTGTACCTACATTATATACCTACATTATATATACAATCATTCTTTAATTTTGAAAACTCTAAAAAATCTATGTTTACCACTTGTCGAGAAGGCGATGCTGCGTTTTTTCATCGCTGCGTGGTTCATTGCCACTGTACATGCGGGATGTCCGCTCTCGCCTACGTCCGATCAAACATCTGCCACGCGACTTCCTGGGGACGGCGGATATAGGATACTCATCAGCGGTGATTACGATAAGTACATCCCGAATGCAGTCTATACTATCAGCCTTCAAGGTACCAATGTCATTTCGTGTTAATTTTTATTCAATCAGATTTGATTGTTTTTAACAAAAAGTATTTTATTTTAAAATGCGTTACGTCATCGTGTCGCGTAAGGAATGCACACTTCGATTTTTTCAAACACATTGAATTGGACAACCCAAGTCACTAAACTAGCTATCCTCGGGGAATTACATAAAAGTATTAATTTCAGCTTAACCAATGTAACCGTGATCTTTGGATTCTAATGAAACGTACATTTTCGTCGAGACTTACGACAATCTCTTGCATTTTATTCGTTATTTTGGCGTTACTATACATTTCAGTAGATGAAAATAATCAGGGAATTAAAAGTAACCGTTGAACAAAGTTATGCAAAAAATATATACCCGTGTTTATGAAATTCTACGGAATCAAATAATAAAATAGCGATCTCGTGCCGTGTGCTTTTACTTAAATTCAATTGCCTTATTACATTGAAATTGCAATTTCCCAATTTTCGAGTCTTGTATTATTATAATGCAAACGAAAAGCAATATTCCCGGCCTCGTGAAATTTCGCGCCACGCTGAAATATAAAATGTAAAAGTGATTAAATTATTAGAAAGTGTACACTTCTTCGATTCCTAATAACCATTTACGCATTTATACAATTACAATAATTTTCTTCGTAAGGTCCGAGTATCTACGAAGACTCGAAGGAATTTTCTCGCTTCACACTATCGGTGGACTCGCAGCATGTTCCATTTAGTCCGACGGCACGAGTTGGTTTTTTCCAAATCTTCCCGGACTCGTTGACGCAGTTCAATGAAGATTGCATTAACACTGTATCCGAAGTATCGGATTATCCAAAATCTGAGGTGAAAAATTATATTTTAATATTTGCTACTTTTTGCTACTATTTGCTACTTTTTGCTACTTTACTATAAAGTTGCCGCTTTAACGTTTAACCAGATCGATAATGCATTATCAGGCATATCTGAGTTGGCCGATAGATAATTGATATGTACAAGCATCAACTTTCTTTTTCCCAATATTCATGTACTTTCTTCTAATTAGTGATATAATGGTCAATGAAGCGAATCTGTCGAGGAGCGAAACGTTAGGTTGTAAAAAATAATTTCACGTTCAGTGGATGAAATCGTTGATCAAAGAGCCGCTTAGATATCAAATGTTAATTTCTTTTATTTAACTCAATGCTGAATACAAGCTTCAATTTTGTACTTTCAGTACTTCTTCTTGCCAATATAATAATAATACGAATAAGTTTCGTATTAATTCGAAATAATTCGCAGTTATTAAATACAAAGGTAAAATAAATAAGGGGTACAAATAGCGTATCGTAATCGGGATGTTTACGTATTATTGTATTTAAAAAGAGAAGAATAAAAGATACAGATACATCGAGGCATAAGGAAAGAGTTAATTTTCTAATTTAGCAACAATTCACGTAGCCGACTCTGTAATTCACTCTGTAATATTAACTTTTATATTCCGCGTATAATACATAATTGCCAGTCTAGATACTCTATAGAAAAAATATTCATAGTTAGTGAAATGCGTTAGCTCGCTGCAGGTAGACTTGAGACATTAACGTTTATCTCGGCACGAGAAAGTACGAGCAACAAGTAGAAGAAAATGAAATAGCCGAAAGTCTGGTCTGGAAAAACATAATTAAAATTGTTGGGAACGTGCAGGTACAAGCGATGTGGCGAGCACCGCCCGCAGGTTCTGGGTGCGTCGTTTTTACTGCCATGGTGATGGAGAGTCCAACTCGCTGGTTCGCCGAGGAGGGCAAGCTTATGAAGACTTTTTGCGAGATGAGTGCTAAGGAGACGGAGTTGTTGGACGAGTTACGTTGTTGCGCCTGTGACGAAGCTAAGTATAAAGTTCGTGATGCAAGAGTTTTTTTCTTAGCTTATATTTATTTTTTTTTTAACGCGCCCTTTATTTGCTTTGACGCGTTCGCTGAATTTACTCTGTAAATTCAGCAATACGGTACATATAGAGCGACGTTTACAGGCATAGCAGGAATATTTACTTTGGTGAAATTTTCCAAGCCAAACGATGTTTATGATATAGTATGAAATGTATTTTATCGTTCCGTGGTTAAGTCGCATCTTTTATCGTCCGTTATAAATGTAGTATATAAAATGTAGTATTTGGCTTTTAAAGTAATTCCTATTTAAATCATTAGTGTTTGCAACATTTCATTCGAAATAAATAAAATATAACAAATTTGTAATTCGTATCTCGTTCGTGTTGAAGAAACGAAATACGATTCAGAAATATCGTTCGGTCAACGTGATTTCCTTCGTTAAACAATTGTTTCGTTAAACAATTGTTTCAAAAGCGACTTTCACTTTAAATTGTAAATGTTAGTACGATTAATTAAAGTTTATAAATTAAAGTTTACAAAATCTCGACATCTCGTTCGTACAAAATGCGCTGTCTTCGTTATTATACAGCATTCGAATCTCTTTAGGATTATTAATATCTAACTTCTTGAAAGTTTCAACTGATATTTTCTTCTCATTTATACGTCACTTTTTACTTATCATTTGTTTCATTAAAATTCTGAAATACATTATTTCGCTTTCTATCACATTTACATAACTACGTCATCGTCATCGTCATCGGCATCGTCATCGTCATCGTCATCGTCATCGTCATCATCATTTCGTCATTGCAATTCTTACTGCAATTTCAAATTTGTATTTTGTAACTATCGTCATTAAAACTTAATCTCTTTGAATGGATAGGTACTTTTATTTATAAGGGTTCAGATGAAGTTGAGGTTCGAATGAGTAACTGAAGAAGTCGACATTGAGTTTCATCCTGTATACCTTTGTCCTGTAACAGCTCTTTTGTTGCGAATTCACAATTTATATTTTAATAATTTATGACACATTAGAGGAAAAGTAACATTATTTATTTAAAAGCCAAGTCCAATTGATATATTTATAATATATTTTCTAATATATATCTTTATATTTTAGTAAGTAATATAAACAAAGTTTGTTACTTGCACTTTCGGATGATTTTATTATTAAAAGTTTCTCCTACCGATATTTGTTTTATGTCATCGATAAAGCTCGGCTATTATAATAACACGAGGATGTCGATCACGAGTAAATTATAAGTATAATTACAGGTTGATCGTTTTGGCCTCTTATAAATAAGTTAGGTGAATATTAGTACAATTACATACACCAATAATTAGTTTGTAAAATTAGACAATCGAATTTAAATATACGTATCTCAAATCTGTCAATGCCACTTTGCAGTACTCGGATGAAACGTAAGAAAGTAAAGCTCTCGATAGTACACCAATATTACGAAAAGTCATAGCTTATGATAAACATATGTCTATACATGGACATTTGTATAGTGATATTGAAGAGACCCGTGTAATTCTCTGAAGTGAGTGATGAGTACAGTTAAACCAACTAAATGACAACTGAATGCATTTAAAATTATATAACAATCATTATGTTTATGAAACATAATGTTGTACTTTATTCTGCTAAATTTTCGCAACGTTTTTGCTTATACGATATACTTTTACAATTTATGTAATTAAACTTTCTTCGGTAATCGTAAGTACTGGTAAAGAAATTTTATTCGACGCGATCAACTTGAATCCAAGCGCGTAAGTATTACCGGATATTCTCAATGCATCGCTGCTTCACGTAACTCGTTTAAAAATGTATTTTCTTGTAAATGAAGCGTATCTAAATAGAACACGGTAACTTTTTTTTAATTGAACACGGAGAAAACATAATTGAAAAATAGAGGTGAAAAATTCAGGTCTTCGGAGGAACTGAACCTTGAGTGGACATTAAAAATTCGGAAATTATGCATGCAATATTATATCGAATTTACAAAATAGAGTCTCAGAGTCTCAACTTAATCGATGTACACGAATAACCATAGTTTCCTCGTTTTTCTCAATTTCATTTGTAGAGAAAAAACATAGGATATTGATTAACCGAGGAGAGGAAACATTAGCTTATTTTAAAATTAACTTTAAAATTCACGGCATACGAAGTAATAGTTACTCTAAGTCAAATAAATATGTTTTTATAAATATTCGAAAGTTTCGGTGGGAAAACTTGTAAATTTTCTTTTATAATATTTAAAAATATTAAATATATTTAATACTAATTGGAAACAGGTCGGTAATCACTTTTATGCTTCGAGAATCAAATGTTGCACATCTTTATGCTTAAATATAGACGCGTGTCAAGAAATAAAAATCTCTGCTTTCGTGACAATTTTTAATATCTCAATAGTTGCTGCGTATGAGATAAATTGCTAATAAAGTATTTACTCAACTTGAATTTTTTCTCAAATAATATTTGATATCGCTTGTTTTGGTCACCGTGAGAAATGAAAAATTCTAATTTCAGTTGGTGATGGAAGGACTCTGGTCGCAGACGACGCATCCAAAGAATTTCCCAGAGTCCGTGTGGTTAACTCATTTTAGCGATGTCGTGGGTGCCTCGCACGAGACAAATTTTTCATTTTGGGGTCGCAATCATTTAGCGACGGACGGCTTTCGTCAATTGGCCGAATGGGGCTCGGCTTCTGGTCTCGAAGCGGAGTTGCGCACTAATGCAAAATATCTCAGAACGTACATCAAGGCCCCCGGGCTTTGGTATCCCAATGTAAACAGCAAAACGTCTGCAAATTTCAAGTAATTACTTTGGAAATGCATTTCTTACAAAAGCTCTATATTTATAAGCGAAGTTTTCATTATCATAAATATGTGTAAATTTCAACTGTTGAGGCTTTTTTAAATATCCAAAGGAAAACTAAAGTATGCGAATTTAAAACTTTTGAAACTTGGCACTGAGATGTACAGTTGGAGAAAATTAGTAGTAGAGCTTGAAAGCCACAGGATCAAA
This sequence comes from Wiebesia pumilae, assembly GCA_018907045.1. Classification (NCBI taxonomy): domain Eukaryota; kingdom Metazoa; phylum Arthropoda; class Insecta; order Hymenoptera; family Agaonidae; genus Wiebesia; species Wiebesia pumilae. The sequence continues at coordinate 8,932,919 of JACCHZ010000127.1, forward strand.
ATGACACGATCTAAAAATGACACGAACGCTAATCGAATGATACATTTGTCGATATTCAGCGTTGACCGTAAGCATCCGCTACTATCGGTAGCCTCGATGTTGGGTCCATCTCCCGATTGGGTCGTGGGAGTAAGCAAGTTGAACCTCTGTCAGCGCGACTGCAGTTGGATCAAAGGCATGGCCATTGACTTGTATCCGTGGGATGCTGGCACCGACAGCGGAATTAGTTACATGTCGCCGAACGCGGAGACGAACCCTCGCGAGTACATGAAGCCCATAACCACCATGTATCCCGAGGATCCGCGCTCACCCTTTTACGATCCCACTGGCAAGCCCATGCTACCGCTGGCAAGACTGTACATAGATCGAGAAGAAATTAAAAAGGGCAGCTGCAACGATCGCGACTTGGAAGATAAGGTAGCGGAATTCAACGTCGTTGAGAATACAGCGGATACTGAAAAGCGTGAGTTTTCAAGGACGCTCTTGAGTACTAACCTTAGAGCATAGATTCGCACTTACATATTCCGAGGATTTTTCATATTATTTTCATGAATTTATTTTTCAATTTATTCTTCAATTTATTCTTCAATTTATTCTTCAATTTATTCTTCAATTTATTTTTCAATTTATTTTTCAATTTATTTTTCGTAAATCCAGTACAATAATACTTAAAACCCTCACTAATATCGTTTGTAAATTATAATACAAAGCAATGTATCATGTTACAAAAGTTATCGCATTAATTGCGATCGGAAAATGTCTGTAATAATAACGTACGTCAAAAAAAGAATACTTTTCAACTTTCGGCGTACTTATTCTTACATAGAATCTGCTGAATTTAAAAGAAATTTATAATCGAATTCTATTGTTATTCATAATTAATATTAATATTAAAAAATCTGAATACTGAAGCACACCTTTGCGCTTCAGTATCGACACTCATATATTCGTACAAGACAAGCCTTTGAATTCGTTCGATTCTCATAGGTATTTTTGTTTAATAGCGGAATGTATGACGACCGAATACTCAGAGTGGACCGCGTGTTCGGTGACTTGTGGTAAAGGTTTGCGAATGCGAACGCGAGGTTACAGGATACCGGAAAAGGCAGCCATGATGGGGTGTAACCGACAACTGATATCAAAGGAGATGTGCCTTGCTGCTGCTGGTGAATGCTCGTACGTTAATTTGTTCAGTAATCGTTTTTCCGCTGGATGATCCTATTAGAAGCTATTAAAAATTCTTAATTTAGAAATTACGAGATCAAGTGGCGCGTTGGATTTGGAAGATGGTGGTTAATTTGCAAAAGATCGTAACACGTCTCGTTTCATAAGATGCGTCTCAAAATTCAGAGACAAAAAAACAATTAAGCAATAATTAAGCGATCTTCTCATTTCGATAAATTATTGCACAATAAGTTTAGAGTTTCAGAGAATTTAATGTAAAATTTATGAAATGTTGCACGTAATTCCACAAGACACTCACATTTTGAAATAAATTAAGAGCTCAAGTAATTAGAATCAACAGCACTTTTTCATTCTTTTAATTATTTTTGTAAATTAACCATGTATTTTAAAGGAAAAAGAATAATCGGAATTAAGTCTTCCCTAATTATATTTTAGCCGAGTTTAATTATAAAAGACTGTGTCTTTCTAAAGGTAATTTAAAAAATTAAATTTGTATCAGAGGTGGACAGGCGGTCGTTGAGAATCCATTCCCTGGTTTCAACGAGAGCTTGTGTCAAGCGACCGATTGGGAAGATTGGTCAGAATGCGGTTCCTCCTGTGGTGCTGGTTTCAAAACACGTCGACGTAGACTCTTGAGTCCTGAAAATCGCAAAAAGTGTAACCACGTGAAACTTTACGAGAGGGAACGGTGTGTACATGAAGTTTGTGTTCCTAAACCCGCAGGACAGGAAGACAACTGTACGGTACGTTCCAATTTTAAAAGATGATCGATCACTCTTCCTCTTTTATGATGCAATAATTTTCATTCATACATACGATTTCTTTTATACATATAATTAAATATAGTTTTTACATACATTACATACAGTTTTACACATGGTTTTTCGTAAGCACGCGTTTGAGAGCTTCAACAGCAGCTTTTTAATTATTTTTGTTTTTTAATTTTAGACCTATGAAATCTGAGTACGTATCTTCCGAAAAAAGCAATTTTTTCCCCAATAAATATCTTCCATACAGCTTCCGTTAATTTTCATTTATTTTATGTATTTGCTGCTTATTTATAAAGTGCAGTTGGGTGTTAATGATTCCGTAGGTTTGAATTTATACACCATGTACGATAATATTCTGCGAATTTCGTATTATATAATTTTGACCAATCGACGAAATGCTGTATTGAAAATATATTAAAATCCACTCGAGAGTAAAAGTATCGTGTAATTCTGTTTGAAGGTCACAGAGTGGTCTGATTGGTCGCCTTGTAGCAAGACTTGTGGTCAAGGGCTCAGAACGCGTACGAGATTATTAATTGGTTCATTTGAAGAACAAGCAGAATGTTCGAAAAAAATCAAACTTTCTGAACAACGTTCTTGCGTCATTCAGCCAGATTGTACCGTTGACCTTGCTACTGCTAAAGGTATATGCAATCCCTTATACATTTCGAATAAACAATTGAGTTTCTTCGAATCCTAACGAATTTCTTCGTCTTTTCATTAAACCTTACTTTACGAAGCGAAGTTTCATTAAACTTACTTTTCGAGAATTACAGAGTACGATTTTGTGGTAGGATTATTAAAAGCGATATTTATCAGCTAAAATGTTTATTTATAGTTATCTGTATGCAGAAACCCAGTAAAGGACCTTGTCGTGGATATTTCGAGCACTGGGCCTTTGACCCGGAGAAACTCAAGTGTGTGACGTTCATTTATGGAGGTTGTCGTGGCAATAAAAACAATTTTGAATCGTTGGAGGAATGCTCAAAAACATGCAATGCCGTAAGTCTCTTCCTTTAATTAGGCTTATTCACTTAATAATATTTAAAACTGCCGTGTGCTAACGACCTAATTTAAAGTACATTATAAATTGTAATTAACTTCCTTATAATGATTAATTTCAAACACGTAAGGATAAGTGCAGTATGAGTTTTAAATTTAAAAAGTGTTATGTGTATTATACTCAATTTTAAAAGGCAATGATATAATGTACAAAGAAAACTAGAAGTTATTCTACATGCAGCTTTCGTGAGAGTTATTCTTTATTAATTAACATTTAATATTAACTAAGACAAAATAATTTTTATACATTGGTATTTATAAAAAAGTAAACATATCTGTATTTTAAAGAAAAAGACATGGATAGTTGAAAGGTCTTATACGTTATTGGAGAACATGACAGAAAATTACAGCAATGATAGTGGAATCAGAATAACAGATGATTCGTCATCCGGAAATCCGGTTGACTGTGAAGTTTCAAATTGGTCTCCTTGGACTTCTTGTAACGTTACCTGCGGGGTCGGACGAGTCCTTAGTTATCGTTATATCACGGTAATGTACTTAAATGTTTTTAAAAGTTTTCGTAAAACTCATTTGGTAAAAATTAAATTTTAAAAATTAATATCTCAAGCGTATATTATATAAATTTTATGAAACGAATATGATTATCTAAGGGAAAAGAGTAATATTATTAATGAATCGAAATTTGATTCTTTCGTTAAAGTAGACCCAACGAAGAGGGAAATATCAAATTACTTTACTCTAAAAGCGTTTATAGGCAGAAATTCAAAAAACATACATTTAAAATGACTCTAAATGAAGTTTTTCTACTGTTTTACATCAGAGATAATTTGTTCATTGAGTCAGTTTTTCATGTTTTTTATGTGTTCAACAATGAGACAGATGTTGAAAGAGTAGTATTGAAAATAAATTCCATTATATTTTCTACACATATTTTCTTTAAATAACAATATACTTATTTCAATTTAATATTTATATCCAATAAGTATTGTCCAATAAATCTAATAAACAAGGATTCTACTTGGTAAATTTATTTGATTATTAAAAGTATTTTTTAATTACATCCAATATAGGAAAATTGTAATAGTTCGCAAATAAATGTAATAAGTTATTTTATTTTATAGAGGCAACCAAAAAATGGAGGAAAGCAGTGTCCAAAACGCTTGCAACGACGCGCCAAATGTTACCACGGACGCTGTTTAAACTTGACAACATGATTTCTGGTTATAATTGACACTTAAGTGATTACTTTTTAGATAAAAATCGCATTACTAAAATTTAATCATTATGTAAAAAAAGTTTTTATAATAGAATTTTTCATGATTTAATTGTAAGCGATTTATGAAATGTATAGACTAGAATAGTTATCTTTCTAATGATAATTATCGTAGTCTGTAATTTGCAATTTGCATGAAGATTTTCATTTTACACTAATATCATCACTGTTTGAATACATTCGAAATTGTGCAAGAATATGGAAAAACTTAAAGAATTGATTATTCGAATAATACTTAATTGCCATGTAGCGTCACTATTATTTATGGTTTTTAAAGAAACGACAATCACATAATCATATGCAATTGCATAAAATTAATTATACTCGTCTTTTTAAAATAATTTCAAAACTTATACGTGGTTTTAAGCATCATTGTATTCTTTGCTTTTTAATCTCTAATTAGCGGTCGTTGTTTTTACACGTAATGATGGAATTCTATATATATAAGGTTTATATCATAAGTAACTTTTATAAGTAAGATAAAAATTTTTATTATTTATGACAAAAATAAAATAAACTGAAGTTTCAGAATAAACGGGACTTTATTAAGTATCATTTTTACCAAGAATATTTCACCAATAAAATTCCTCTTCATTCTTATTTTAATTCTTTTGTGTAAGTGTAAACTCATGCGAGAGATTTTGATTGCAAGAAGACGTAACTTTTCCACGATCCTAATTATTCTTTTGATTTCCAGATCCCGTATTCTTCAGCTCTTGATTTAACTATAACTTTCACTGTTCTATGGAAGAATGTACACAAATCGCGTTCGCTTATACACCATTCATAAACGATACAATTATTATTTTCAATATTAATAAGAATTATTTATGTACTTAAGCGCCTAGATTCGCGATCAACACGAATTTTTCATTCCTTATATCTATTTTTATTCTCTTATTTTCATTTAATTACATAAAGTGAAAACATTCGAAAGGTATTAAGCCTAAGATAAACAGTTCATTTATAACATTTTCTTATAAAATTCACATTGAAAAATGACTTGCTGTTTTATAAAATGTACGTGATAAACTAAAAATAATGCTTGTTATACATCGCTTGCAACGTTTATGAATTTTAGTTTTAAATTTACATAAAGTGTTACATAATTAAAAATTAACATTACTTTTGTGTTGAATTAAAATGATGAATATGTTATCTCATTAGTAAAAGATTTGAGTCCGACACTGATCACCTGTGCAATATAAATTTAATATCGTTTTTTATAGAATAATCCGTTTATTTGCTTTCAATTCAAGATCGTAGACAGTCTATTTAATATTTTATATTATTACAGATATATTCTTGAATATGCACTAAAAAATATAACGGTAAATTATTCACATTCTAAAATAAATTGTTTTAGTGATTTTAAATAAATAAATATGTATACATATACATACACATATACATATACGTATGTATATATACATACATATGTATAAAATGTTATTTTTATTATAGATTTAATACTTTATTAAACCAATGAAATATAAAATAAATACTATGTACATATATAGGTAGATCTAGAAAAAGACTTATTTGTATTATAAATAACAACGATTTGTAATTTATTTGTTATTAATTTGAAGTTTTAAAGTATTTTTATTCTGAATTTTGCAATATTCGCACGTAAAAATCTGGACCAATAATAATTATAATAAATTATATATTATATAAATTATGATATTTATATGAATTTAGGCTAGATAATGAATTTCTAACTCTTAAATTTCATTGAAGTTACATAAAATACATATTTTTCATGAATATATTCTATTTGAAATATTTAATATTATTTTGCTCATATTAACATTTTACAGTTAATAAAAAAAAAACTTATTTCTTTAGTAATATATTTATCAATTAATTGTAGAAATAATTAATTCGGAAAATTTTGTTGGACGTCTATATGAAAATCCTTTACTTTATAATCTCGTACATACAAATATATTTCGTTTTTTGATAATTTGTAATCCTCTCTATTATTTACTCACGATTAGTTATCACTTTTATTCATCCATATATAATAATAATAACATAATATCTACGTAGTTATATTAAGCTACCAAATTTTTCCTGTAACATTGTCTTATCCAGTTGGAAAAATTTCATTTCCTTATTTGTATCCCATATTTACTATTTACTGCGCTAATTTTTATCATTTTAATTGATTAGAATCATTTTTCGCTTCAAAAGAAAATATTCTTTGTTCGAAGAGAGACGAAAGAAATTTCTCCATTGGTCAAAATTTACTTGAATGTTATTTGACATTATGTCATAATATACGTACATCCTTTTGGTCAATAAAATACGTCCTTTTTTAACATCATACAATCAGAGCACATTCTTTTTCTTATATTTTCTTCATTTTAAGTTAATCTAACAAGTTCATTATTACGAGATCAAAATAGAAACGATTTCGAAAGCTATTAAAAACGGAATAAAAGTGACACATTAATTCGTATGGTACGATCAACTATTTATAACAATTATTCACAAACAAAGTTAATAATTGCACCTAACACTGCAGAAAATAATTTCTTATTCATAATTCATTTCTTTCGTACATTTTTCTTTTTTTCTTCATTTTCGATCAATATTCCTTCTCAATATGAGATATCCAAGTTCTTTGTTAGATTTATGTAAGGAGCAGTAGTTTCGGAGAATAATTATCCATGTTTTTTTAAGGAGGTTGGATATAAGTCGCAGGTAGACTTAATATTAAGAAGAGCCTTTTTCTCTATACAAGTTTAAAGAAGAATGGCTATCCAAAAAATAGAATGATAAAATCCTTTGACGTTTCACTGGTTATTATTAACATGTGTGTAAACTTTAACAATATTATACGACGTTCAGATGGACGTGTAGTAAAAAGAATTTAATAAGTCTTAAAAGCGAAAAATATAAAGCGAAATGTGCATTAAAAATTTCTCAGTTCTCCTCGAATCGATGCAAGTTTGTTGATATTATTTAAAAATGAAAATATTATAATTTAAAAGTTGACTTTATTAATATACAACGATATAGTGTACAATTATTAATACAAATAATATAATACAAAGGATTATATTAGAACTGTTAAAAGAATTCGCAGAAGAATTCATGGAACGTAAATTTTAGCATCAATATCTTTTGATTTAGATATTACAAGTCTACTAAAATTACTTAAGAGTACAAATAAAAGCACATTTACTTAAAAAATATTTCAATTTTTATATTTGAAAAGGATAAGTATTTCGCACTGTAGGCTTATGAAAAATATAAGCATAAATCATGTTTAATAACTTCTTGAATTCACGTAATTTACTATTTGCATGTAAATTAGTAGTTTGTGCAATATTTTCTTCAAATTTAAATTAACTTCTCAACCTCCTCAAAAAACAAGGCGAAAATAATTTAAAATCTTTAACATTAATATATCTGGGCTGTATATTTATTATATTAAAAAAAGGACTTGTTCGGTATATGTTTTCTCTTTCAGCTGCAGAAAATTGTACCATTCTTAGTAAAGTATTGATGACTTACTTTTTTAATGATATTTGAGCAAAATCATTACCCTTGCTCAGCGTTATTTTAAGACAAAAATATTTATTAATATTAAAAAATGTGTTTTGTACGTTTGCGTTTTACCTCATTATACTATAATTACTATTGAAAAATTAGCATAGTGTTTTTATCATATTATACGAGAGTACCTTAACATATGTATTCAACATTTTGTATGAACAGAAACTGCATTTTTTCTTATATAAATATTAGACATTTTTATTTATAACTTAGCTCATATTATAATGTACGTTATTTTCTAAAATAACGAAGTTTGAATATTCTTTGTATTTTTCAAAATTATGAAAAGAATTTACCAGTATTATCTCTTTTCTTATTTCGATTAATTTATTAGTTTTAGTCGATCTACAAATTATTTCCAATTTGGCAGTATTGGTGGTGTATTATTGAACCTTTTATAAATTATCTGGATAGATTTAATTTATGAAAGCATATATTTTGCGAAGGAGCGAAAGTGATTTCTTTATCTACAGTTCCATTTAACAATACTCGTTTTCTAAAATGACGTTACCTTTCATTATGATCAAGAATTATTGAAATGTGATTTGAAGTATTATTTTATTTATGGTATTTGAAACATCATTCAAACTTCGATGAGGTTATAAAAACTGCAAAGAGAGTAATTGATTATTTAAGAATTACAGATTACCGCCATTACAAACAATTAACGCAAATCTAAAGATCCGATCCGCATATCGGATATGAATTGAAAACAGGACTTTATCGTATCATGGATAGTTTGTTCGGGAAATCACTTTTGCAAGTTCGTATTCATTTCGTTCGTATATAACAAATTTGATTATGGTGCTTTTTATAGCTAATCGATAATAGTAAATAATATAAAAAAAAGAAATGGTTAACTTTTGTACTCTCTATGAACGAAACTCTCTAGTAGCGTTTGGATAAAGGTAGAGCGATTTTTCTCTATCAACTTTTATATCTGCATGTTTGAATAAGTAGATTAGTGGTTACCCAAGAGAAAACTGATATGAATTACAAAGAACCTTCTGTCCGTCCTATACGAGTTATCCTTGAATATGTAATAATAATTTTCCTTCGCGGTCTTTTCAATTCTCTCTTTATATTTCCTCTTTTTCAAGGGTCGTTGGATTAGCAGATATAAAATATGCGGAGAATTTGAGAATGAAGGCAAGGCATCATTGTGCGTCAACTGACGAGGAAAATGCAATTCATCTCATAGTTTCCTCAGCTGTGTCGTTTGCTCGATCCAAGCGAGAAGAAGAAGAAGAAGAAGAAGAAGAAGAAGAAGAAGAAGAAGTAGACGCTTCTCAAAGCCAACCAGTAGAAGCTGTTCCATCGTGTCCTGTTATAGGCTCGATACCCGGTGGCAGCTTCTGAAGCTGATTTGCTGAACCGTTGCGTTTGATCGTGACTGCAGTACTGGCACTCAAGACGCTCTCCTCGGTCGTTGATGGCGTCAGGTCGATCCCTGAGCTTGTCACCGCAGTCGTGCAACCTGGAATACGTTTGCACACTCTAGTGTTGCAAGTGTACATGGAAGGCTCCAGGGAAAAGTATCGTTGTTTTCCTTATTTTCACAATTTTATGACACTCACAAAATGTTTCTTTTACATCTTTCACACCTCATTCATTTCTGTTCTCTAAAGAAAAGAATCGTCTTACAGTAGATTCTCGCTAAGTTGTGTATAAATAATCCGCAGTGGCGATTTGTGTACATTAGCGTGTAATAATAGTAGGCTGATTCAACAATAGATAGGCTCTGTTGTGATCAATTGTCATCAATTTTCGGGAGTGCAATATCACTTTATTTGTTGATTAATAGATGGTTCATTACGGTTATTTTACGAATTAATTAATGGCAAATTAATTTCTGTTAAGAAACATTGGAACAAGGAGAATCTTGTAGCTCTCCCATAAAATATTGCATTAACTTTTAGAAAATGAGCAGAGAATTAGTAATGGTCGATAAAACAGGAGCTCCAATCATTATATCGATCGATAAGAGCTCAAGATGTCAATAATTTATAATGAAAGATAATTAAAAGAATAGCATTATTAGTAATAGCAAAGTAAAGTGTTGCGACGTAAGTATTTAATGGAATATTAAAAGAATAATTTAAATTGCTCTTGCACGTTACACGGCCAATCTCAAACTTTTATAAAATTACATATATTCGTATAAAAATGTATTATCACATGCGTATGAAATTCAAGTTTAGTCTTTTATATAACTATGTGAGTCGTTATTACTTCGTATATCTATGTGAATGGAAATTTATAGATTTTAATGATATTAGATTTACAGTGGAAGAATTGAATTGTTTTTATATACTGTTATGCCCATAAGTTTACTGGGCAATAATGTAAATTTTGCAACACTAATATCACTAATGAAAGATTAGAATTCAATTAATGTTCAAACTCACTATTGCAGAAGCAAGTATCGTCATTCTTCTTGCATTCTTCGTGCAGAAAAGTACTTATTATTAGCAAGACGATGGCGAAAATCGTGAAGTCAGTATTGATATTTCGTTTGTCCGTTAAATGCTCAGCTCTCCGATTCAAAGCGATTTCAGCTCGATCAAGTTAGTTTGCACATTTCTTGGCAAGTCTGACGTTCGTCCAATAGTTAGCGCTCGGTTGTTAAATTTTTGTTGTACAGCACTACAGTACAAGCCAGAAGATTATTACTTTCCCTCTTTTAGCAAGAGTCTACTGTATTAGCAATAGAAAACATCTTTAACTCTTCTAGATTAAAGATGATAATAGAAGAAATCAGATTTCCTTTTTCCAAGTGAATTTTTGAATTTGTACAACGATGAAATTTTTGTGAGTGTCTGTGGCCTTTCTTACTACTTCTCTTTTTTATTTGTTATAATAGTTTTCTTTGTTAAGCTCGGCTAACCTTGGTCCTTGGCATCGTTGTTAGAGGGCATATCATCGATGCTGGGCTGTTGGCTCTGGGTCACTTCATGGCGTCTAGGTGGTACCACTTGGTGTAGAGTTGGGTCTGGGCTACGCGTTGGCACACTGCTTGCCCGTTGAAGTTGCTTCTTGCTCACGCGTGAGACAAGAGCTGAGGCGATCGGTTTCACCATATTTTCAATAGGAAGAGTTGTCGAGGTACAGGTGCTGTTGTTACCACTGCTCATAGTCATAGCGGGTGTAGAGGCGCGCGATGCAGAGAATTTTTTACGCTTTCTACGAAGCGCTGCTAATGCAGGACCAAGAGCGTAGCTGAAGACATGGTGACTTTCGTGTTGCTGCTGCTGCTGCTGCTGCTGCTGCTGCTGCTGTTGCTGCTGCTGCTGCTGCTGTTGCTGCTGCTGCTGCTGCTGCTGCTGCTGCTGCTGCTGTTGCTGCTGATATTGGGTCTGTTGATGGTGGTGATGTTGTTGAGATGAGTGGGAATGGTGAGTGTGATGATGGGGATGGTGCGAATGAGAGTCCTGTGACGGCATATCCAAGGAAGACTTGGAATCTGTCGATCCCTCTGAGTGCGATCCACCATCTTCCGAGGCTGGAGAGTACACCGAGTCTTCGGAACGAGATCGACCTGTCAAAAGAATATAAAGTTCTGGTAAAATGCAGAGTTATGTAAAAGCATATATGCACGAGTAATCAGTTCAAATTGTATGTACGTGGAAATAAAAATAAGATTAATGTAGATTATAAAACAAAAGATACGAAATGTTTATTAATATCAGATGAATATTAATGAATCCTTATACGCGAAGAGAATACATGAAATACAAGGGAATAGTATTGGGAATAGTTTTTCTCAACTACACGAATTTCTTATCTTACTAAGTTACAAAAAATTTCATTATATGCATTATTATCCTTCTCACCAATAAGTCTGGATACCCTGCCGGTTTTGGCTGCCTCAATTAGTGTACCCCATCTTCGTTTTCTTGAGCTGTCCCTCGATTCTCTGGATTGTCTTTGACAGGAAGCCAATCCAGGTACACTGTTCGTGCTTATGTGATGAGGATTTCTCTTTGGAGTTGTTCCAGGCCCGAATATACCACTTAGAGTGCTACCGAAAATTTCATGGTGATGATGATGATGATGATGGTGATGACCCCCTTGATCGTCGGGCGTTTGCTGATGTTGATCACGTAGACTAGCTATGAATTCAGCTACCGGTGGAAGGGTTCCGCTGCCGCTCGGTTGAGGTGCGATGTTGAAGCCTTTCATCAACCGACGCTCCTTCTGACGATTCTTCTTGCCGCCCACACCTACGGACAACTCTTTCACGCTACCGTCTAGGGCATACAAAGAACAAAACCGACAGGCGGACACTTAGGGAGCATGCTGCTACATAATGAAACAATGAAACATAAATCTTTCAGATCTACTCTGTGATATACAAATGTTATGCGTTTTCAATTGAGAAGCTTACTTTATCTAAAGCATAAATGCCAACTGTTTGTTTCTACTTATTTATTACGAATTTTTATTTGTAAGCGTCTTTATTGAAAAACTAGAGTAAAATTAACCCTCTAATTAATAACCCTCTAATAACCCAATAACGCACGAGCAGCAAAATATAGTATATGCAACGTTTGAAAATCTTTTAGCTAAAAGTTGCGCCTATGAGTATGAGGAAGAAAGTTGTGAAATCATTAATTCATTGAAATTACAATATCTTCCTATTAAATATTTTTTATTATGCTGCATATAGTAGCAAGGAAATATATATTTTGAATAATTCTATTATTTTAATAGTACATGTTACCGTGAAAAAACTAAAAAATCATCTAATTTTATCCGAAGTTTTACTGACTAATGTAACAATATGTAAGTGATATTATAGCGTCATATTTCAATTTATTCGTTGTAATTATATAAATGTTTTGGAAACATTTTTTAAAATCATATTAACGAATATATTTGGAATTTACAAAGAATATTGTTTAAGAATGAAGATTTCGATAGGTAACTGTATCAACTGCATGAAACGATTTTTTAAATTCAGCACGACCTTAGCAATTATCAAAAAAGATTTCAATTTGCTTTTAACGTAGATTAATTTTAATTATTAAACTAACTTAAGAGTTCACAAATTCTACTGAATTTTTGATCAATGAAAAACTAATAAGAGTTCATTGTAGTTCTTATTATCATATGCAATTGTTGAAGGTTATTTTGTTTATTTGTAAAGTTTATTCATAAATTTACGATATCCAAGATATATATGAAAATTCGTTGAAAAAAATGTTAGTTAAATGTGTTTCTCGTTCTCTTTACATTTAAAAAAACTTTTTTATTTGTGATTTATTATTTTATTTATTATTAGACGACTTATTCAATTACATTCTTATAAATCATTCCATTTTTTTAAATGAAAAAATTTTCTTAAAATTTGCATAATAGTTTAAACGTGTCGTTAAAATTTGTTGACTTTTAATCCTTTACAGATTATTGGAAGCCATCATTTTGTAAACATTGAAATTGATTTCTTAACGAAAGTCTTGTCATTGCATGCATATAAGGCATATGTTCACTATCTATCACTGTCCATCATTCCACTGGCCATTACACAAATGTACGTAGCACAGAAAAGTTAACATGGTTTATATCTCTTTGTATTTAAGTATAATATAAACGAGAATAGCATATGGCTATAAATAAAATATAGGTAATAAAATTTCGCAAAAGTATTACTGTTTTTACGAATTGATATTCTGTACTTTATTTAAATGTATATTGAATATTGGTGCACTCGTTTATATTAAAATAAATAATATTACTATTTTATTACGCTAAGGTTAAATATATATTTTAAATTTATTCGTTCCAGTCATGCGTTTGTAATAACAATAAAATCGAGAAAATAGAGAAAATAGCTTCAAACATTTTTATATCAAAGAAATCTATTTAAAATTAGTTGCTGTAAAATAAGAATAAACATAATTAATGTTTATATTAAAATTTATAATTGAAATCAATACTGTACATTACTGCAATTAATCTCGAGCTTGATAGAAGGAAATAAATAAATAATTCACTTACGTTTTAAATTAAAGTATAAAGTTTAATCGTTTACAAAATAATCGAGTGATTTATGTTGCTTTTATTGCAAATGAAAATGTCTTAAAGTATTTATATCGTCGTATATTTTATAGTAAAAAGAAATTTTCTATTAGTTTATAAGTTGGACTTGTACTTTATGTACATACATTGTAAATCAATTATTTGCAAGTATTTGATTTTTAAAGTTATCGAAAATTCCAAACAGTATTAAGTTGCCAGATATTTCATGCCTGGATAGCGCTCGCGTAAATCCGATTATTCTTATTTTTAATTCATAAGATTTGCAACATATTATTCAAATTAGTGAAACATTTAGTATAAATGCATATTAGATCATTTCGATAACATCCTTCTTACTTCTACAAATTATTCTGGTTTCATTGATCACAAATAATTTAATTTGATGTTTTTGAGTATACAATTAATTTTAATACACAGATATATAAATTTGTCGTTTATTATTCATATGTAACTATTTATGTTATATATTTCATTTAAAAAAGGAAAAAAATGTTTTAAGCTAAAATATATTGCATGCCAATACTTTAATAAAAAACCTACGTAATTATGGATGACTATGCATAATAAATGAAAAATTATTAAAAATTTTCAATTGAAATTCTAATTCTTTTAAGTTTCAATAAAGTGCTATAAAGTTTTCGTCATTAAATTTGATTAATATGAATCTCGATGCAAAGTATAGTTCAAATGAAAGTCTATTGAGCGAAACTTGCATTTGTAAAATAAAAGTACAGTTTATAAATCAAAATTTTCAGTGACAGAATTCGATTATGATTACGGCTTAATAATAAGAATTTTTTTCAAGACAATATATTTTTACGGAATAATGTCAATAAAATTACTCTAAAAATTCATCATAAGGGAAGAATGTTACAGTATTAAATTTTCATGAAAGATAAGGTTTCTTATATATTATCAATTCATAGATGAACTATGCATTATGAATAAATTCGTATTCATATCATTTATTTAAAAAAAAATTAAATTTAGTTATGAATATTAGTATAATTGCACGTCGTTTTAATATGAGATAATTTTTAGTGAAATACCGTTATAATTGAGTCATCATTTGTTATCAACCATTCAAATAGAATACGTGTTTTCAAAATTTAATATCCAATACCAAAAAAACCAAATGCACAATCTTTAATCGATATCTGAAATCTTTAAATGTTTAATTTTTAATTTTCAGTACAGTGATTTAATTTTATAAGTAATCATTTTAATATTTTATGAAAAAATCTATGAAATCGGTGAACGCTCGTACCTGTAGTAGTCAAATAAAGCGCTAAGTACACTAACGTGTTTAGCTTAATACTGGAGAACAAAATAAAAAATGTTACTTATACAAATCAAAGTAAATGTTAACATTAATATATTATTGTACGTGATCTTAGAATTCGTTTTAATGTAAAATTGCATAAAATTTATGTTTATTGGCAATTTGAATAAATTCAACGAGATCCCGTATTGTTTAAAGAAATGATGATTCAATTGAAATCAATTCTCTTATCATCGTAGAGAGGCCATACTCCATTAGAACTAATTACTTGATGTACTTGGTAAATACTATGGTAAATACTTTTTGAAATCACAATTTCGTACGCATTATTTATAATCAGTTTGAAAAACTAATATTCGCGGCTTAATCTATTACAGTGATAACGATAATTCGCAGTGGCATATGACCTCCCCAATAAAATCCCTACCAGATATATAAAAATATACTTATGCACATATAAATACATTTACAAATAACTTGAGACAGAGATGATGATAAAGAGAGAAAGACTCGCGATCGAGGCTCTATGAGTTCCTCGAAAGAACGTTCTACTCTCACCGGTACCCGTTCCGGAGGTGTGTTCCGTTGCCATGCCGGACTTCTGCAGGATATTAATGAGCTCGCAGCGAAAGGCGCTGATGTCCTGTTTGATCTCGTTCACGTCGTCCTCGGTCACGCCCTCATTCTCCGTTTTGCGCTGCTCCACCGTTACATACCGACGCACGAGGTTGCGCATTATACCCTGATAGCGAAAGTCCCGTTCCGATGCTTGTTTTACTTTCCTCTACGAACAAATAAAAAAGATGGCTAATGTAGGGTGAAATCGATAGAGGTGGAACATTATTTATGCTGTCCCCCATATGTGCTCTTGTCATTACTGATTATGCGTTGGCCCTTTGTTATCGCTAAATTTGAGTACAACTTGAATTGTTAATGGTAACAAGCAAGTTCGATATATTATTTAAATATGACTCGTACAAAGAACCAGATTGTACTAATAACACTTATTGAGAATAAAATTTTACCTTTTGATGAATTATTCGGAGCTTCTATTATTTTAAGATTGTTAGAAGGAGTTACACCTTCGGTTCTTTACAGAAGTTTTGAAACATAAACCGTGGTAAAGTTTAAGAACTTGGTAGTTTCTGGCTAGATAAGCTATTTATTACAGATAATTAGTACAGATAATTTCAGAAACTTTGCCGAAAGTACAAATACAATAATAGCAGTCATGAAATTAAGTTTTAGAACTATATTTATCTTATTATAATATTGTGAAGAATATTTTTGAATGAATACAATAGAGCTGTCGAATAATAATTTTATATTTAAATAATTTATGATTATTATTGTTATGTGCAGGTTTTAAGCTGGAACAAGCAAGCCGTAATCATTAATCGCAATTAAGCGTATAAATCGCTCAATCGAATTAAGATTTACGGTTGTGTCGTATAAACCCATAATCGACATCACATTAATCTTTTAAAAAAATTATGTATTATTATTTGCCTGGATAATGATAGGAATCAACGTTTCAATTTAATATTTTATATAATCAAAAATTATAAATGTAAGTTTTTTATAAAAATTTAATAAAAATAAATAACCACGTAACAAATTTATAAATTTATTTTTAAGTTTATTTTTATTTAAGATATTAAGAAAAAATTCGCCTATTTAATATTCATACTTTTACTTTTATAACCGTTATACCAAAGAATACTTCAGAATCGTAGAAGTAAGAAGTAATTTTACAATAGTTTATTGAAAAATAATGAGCATTTTATGTTGATACTTAATCACTTTGGATAATAACATTTGCTTATGAAAAAATATTTTCAGCAAGTTATAGCGATATCATAATTATGTGTTACATTACTTTCTGTAGTAATACAATTTGTAACTACTGAAGTTGAATAAAAGATTTTTGTCTGCACATTTATGCAAACTTATACATGCATACACACACACACACACACACACACACACACACACACATATATATATAATTAGAAATATACGTATATTCTGAAGAAGCTCGGAATAATGGAGATTTGTTGGTTCAATATTTTATAGCAAGAGCAATGACATACTTTTACACGTGAAAATTACATAATATAAAATGTGTGAAAATTTATATAAGTATATGATCGTAAATACTAGTCAGCGCTCTTATAAAATGTATTGAAATAAGCAGATTTGCAACTTCTATCGATGCATTATTTTACTTTATTTAAATTCTCGTTTTACATATTGCAGTCAGCTTTTCTTTAAATAATGTTGAAATATAAGATATTATTCGGTCATCTAAATCTTTTGGTAAAGTTTTGTAAAAGAAAAATATTCTCTTAATGATTAAACGTAACATCGTGAAAATCTTTATGATTGTATTTAGATTATATAGTTAGAGGAGTATTGGAATTTCTCTACATTATTTATTAATTTAAGATAAAGATAAAAAAATTTTATTACGTAAGAGTACTTTTATTCGAATCGATACTTAAGTTGCAGGAATTTTTAGAATCGATTTAAACTTCTCCACCCTTTCAAAGTTTCTTCCCATTAAAGTCCTAATTGCTTCGACGCGTATTTGAGGGTATTTTCGGATCAACCAATGTCACTCTTTCTCTTTCTCTCGCGCGCGCGCGCGTGCACACACACACACGCGCGCGCGGATACCCAAGCCCGAGGAGTTAGGTTTCGTAAAGTTGAGGAACGAGGAGGAAAAGCATCGGGATTACTAAATTCAGAACTTACTCGTATGGTGCGCATGTGCTCTTTTTTAGCAGCACGGCTGTGACCGCAGAGCTTTCTGTAAATCCACTGACCAACGTACCAAGCGCTTTTCGGCGTGGGGATGATGTTGAACGGAGGCGGCACAGTACCGCCTTCTTCGAAGTAGCTTATCCATAATTTGCTGCGTGCGAATTTCCATTCGATGTCGGCGCGCTCCTGCGGGAAATCGTAATCGAACGTGCACGAACTCGCATTGCGCGTGTATTGTTTCCGATCGATATTTCGGCATAATATCTTTGTGCTTTCAACGAAGAAACGTATGCCGATTCTTGCGGTTTACTTAAGAGGTGCATCCTGATCAATCATCCGGATCTCGATTTCATTTTTCATGTTTCAGAGGAACACGATATACATTGTCAATTGGAATCTTTAATTTTTAATAAAGAGTAATTGGCTACTTTACCGATGCGAGTCGTCTGCGACGATTTTCGCGAGGCAATTTATTAAGCAATACTCACATACGTTTCACTTACTTTTTGATATCGTTAATGAATTAATAATGTACTTGTCGTGTAGCAAATTATCTCAAGCCTACTTGGATTGTAATAAAGATAGTAGTTCTTATATAATTTTCTCAATGACAATTTTGCAACGGTTTACGTATATATGCTTTAATGCTTGCGTACGCTAGTCAACCTTTTTAATAGTAAAACTGAACTTACGAAACATTTATTTAGAAATTTTTCACCATTAAAATGTATTTTATTATATGACTTACAGAAATTAATTGATAGGAATGATTCATCATGGCAATGAGTAGATTTAACAAGACGACGATGTTTATCACCGAGTAAGTACCAAACATCAACATGCCCCAAAATCTTGTAAATACTTTGATTCCGTCTAATTCGAAGCTTTCGAGATCAACTAAGCCAAAGACTGCCCAGAAAAGTGTTTGCGTTGTTTCGAAAAGACTGTTCGAAAAGATCGTGAAAAGGATTTTTTAATTTTATTTCGCCGTTACTTCAACTTGATTATACTAAGAAAAAACAATTGGCAGTGTTTTATTCGTCTTGATCTTACGTGAATACTAGATTAACTAACCAAGCCAATCATCTTTTATTAGCGTATTTTAATAATCAGTTAATTACTTTGCAAATCTCCGCCAAACAATACAGGCATTAGGATCCATAGTAATGTTTGCGTTAGCTGACAAATGTGGCATCGCTGTAGGGCATCTCTTCTTCTCCATGTCAGCGTAATACCATAACAGCTGATTTAGACCTAAATTTAATTTAATGTAAACGATCGACGAGTTATGATGTTAATGAGCGAAATGTCGTTATAATTAGAATTTTTCGAGTTTTTGCGCAATTGTGAATTACAATGAGAAGAAATTTGAAAAGAATTACCGCAAGAAAAGGCAAAGAGCACGAGCACGTACAGGAAGAAGAATTTCATGATATCCATTACCATCCTGGAGAGGGATACTTGGAGTGGTCCAAGATGAGGATTCACGGAGAAAATATATACTAGTTTTAATGAACTGAAATTGCAAAATGAAAAGATGTTTCATGTGTCGAGTGTAAATTGAAATAAAATGGCTAGGAAAGTACTTTGGCTAAGATTTACATTCTACTAAGATTACGTCGTTGCTTTTAATTTTACTACTAAATATCATGTGCTTTAGTAAACAAAACACGATTTATATGTGTGTGCGCGTGTGCGTGTGTGTGCGCGCGCGCGCGCGCGCTACTTTGATCTCTGTAGAAAAAAAATGTAGCGTACATTATAGTCAAAAGCATCATAAATTATAATTGATAAAGATCATTCGGTCTTAGAAAATTATTTAAGCATTGCATCAACATTAATAAAATATGATGAAAAATATCATAGTACGGATACATGTACACGACTGCAGCTGTTTTTAATTACGACCGTGTGTATCTTTAATTCGGTACAACTAAATTTTCTTTGCAATTTTAACAATCCATTTTACAAATTATCACAGCCTATCGAATTCTAAATTTTATTTACAAATACAAAAACACAAAAAGAACACATGTAAACATGACAAAACGCTGAATCTCTAAAAAGAAATAGTAAAAGCGGGTTAAAAATAACGCATCAACTCGCGAAACATTATTATCAAAACTGTAATGAGGAAAATTCAGTTAATGATTCAGAAAATTCAAATACTATATGTTAATGAAAGCTGAAAATGATCCGCTAACGCTACGAATCGAACCTGAAAATATTAGCAGCAGAGAAGAGTCCCTCGGAAATAAGCATTGGGTCCCATGTGTCCCATTGCTCACGTTGCAGCTCGATTATTGTTCCGGGCACTTGACCCTCGTTTTCCTTTTGTACCCTGTAATAAGCCACGACCCTCAGTGCAACCGTCGCTACGTACAGAGAATTCGTGACGAAATCGATCACATTCCACATATCATTCACATATTCTTCTAGGCCCACGTCCCATAACTGCTTTACTTCTGACCAGATCAGTCCTGACACCCATGCCAAAATGAACCTAAGCACGAGAAAATGGTAAAGAAAGATACGTGTACATTCGCTTCGATATATTATAGATAATACTTCGACATGTGAAGAGGAGTTTCTCGTCAATTGGATTTTTATACAGCGAGCAGATTTCCAGGATTTTCCCGAGACACTCGTGAAATTGCCGATTTTCTTTAGCGAAGAGACTCGATTTATAAGGCTGATCTCGCAACGAGACGCCGTAATGCTACTTGCACTTTTTACCCTATTGGATATAGTATTTACGAGATTCTTCTCTTTGCCGTAAAAACTTTAATACATATTGTCTTTAATAATATTTTTTCATGTGCTTTAACGTATATGAAAGATAGCCGTATTCTTAAAGTGTAAAAATTAGATTTTTTATTGGTAATTTGAAACAAGAATGATACGCTGTTTAAAAATTACAACATTATTTTATTGCTCTGGCAATTCCACGTTAATTACTGCGAAAACATTCTGTACAACGTTAAGTGATTCGAAATAAGTTTATAAAGTAATTAAATTACCTACTAATTAAATACTATTTTCTGGACTGAACTTTCAATTTGATTTTTACAGTTTTATGGATTATAATATTTATTATAATATAATTACAAGTCGTTTAAAACCATTTGAGAGTTTGAAAAATATGAAATTTATTACTCTTAAAATTCAATGAACCGTTCTCATCATCAAAATCATTCATCATAAAACATATTTCTTTATTTACCATTCGACTATCGTTGGTGCGGCACCTCTTTTTGTCGGTTCGATCTCATGATCTGAAATATCATGACCAGTCCAGACACCAATTACGCTCTCTATCCTTTGACTTGCCAATATTAACATAACTGAAAAATAGTTATTCATGTTAGCGCGCATCGAAAAGAAATTCTTTTTGAAAATTCGTTTCGTAATTTTTTCAAACTTTCTAACAATTATTATAATAATAATCAATGTATATATAATATGGAAAAATCGGAATATCATTCTGATTTAAGTTATAATTTCATAAGTTATAATTCATTTATATACATATACATCGTATATCATGTACTATTATCAACAAGATATTTTCATACTTTTCAAATGTTGATAAATTTCAAAGTATAGGAAACATAGTTTTCATGCAATATATCAAATAAATACATAATAATACAAGAATTTTAATAACAATGCAAATGAAATAGATTATTCGAAATAATTCACGAAAATCAACAAAAATATACTAATTTTTTTTATAGATTCCTACTTTTCTTATTTTATACGGTTTTTGACTTTTGAAAATTCTAGTTTCTTTAGAGCGGGTAAACATTTTTAGTCAAGTTTTAGAAATTAATTAAAACGTCAATTCAACGTAGTAATATACTCTGATATAAGGTCTTTATAGCGTGTTTATGCTTGCATAGCATAAAGTAATTTGAGAGACAGTCTGTACAATCTCTTAGGGCATCGAGTAACTCGTTATCTTGCAGTCATCGTACCTAGGTTTCGAGGTAAGAGATTTCAGGCAACTTTTCTGCGCAAGATTAAAAAGCTTTGGTTTTTATATAGTTTTTAGAAATACGTGATAATCATACGTGTGAAAATCTTATAACTATTTTCATTTAGTTTATCCATCCATACTTTTATCTATTCAAATACGTATTTATTAATTTTAATTTTATTCTAGGTTTATATAAATAACAACAGGACTTTCAAGAATATTAAGAATATTAAGAACTTTTTGTAGTATTCACTGATAATATGAGTAAAAAACAAATTATTTGAAATTATAATTTTCGTTATATAATATTTAGATGACTGATTTATCCTTGTAATGTTAACTTTGAACGTTCGAAAACGAATTTTCGCACAATCTAAGGAGAATTACGAAAACCTCTCTTAGATTTAAGATAAAAAACTTTATACATTAATTAAAATTTCAATTAAAATTTAATTGAATGTATGAAAATTTGAAATTCATTTGTAAACAATTTAAGAAATATATGATGAATTTATTATAATTTTTAATTTTATATTTATTTTTTATTATAATATTATATGTTATACTAAATTATATTGGAAATATATAATTATATATATTTAACAGTTAAATAACATAAATATAATAAGCATAAGAATGTAATTACAGATATTTATTATTGGATTGGATTAATCATTTCGTAAGAACATAAAAAATGAAAGTATTTAAATTTACATAAAGTTGATTGTAACAAATACTAATTAATAAATACGAATTTCTTAACGTATCAAAGCATAAATTATATAATAATTCTGATTAGCACTGCAAATGATTCAATGTAATTGTTTTGATCGCTGCATTAAATATTATTGAGAAACGTTTCCTTGATTGTACAACAAATTTATACACTTAAATTACTTTTTAATTCCAGTATACAAAGATTCGATATAGAAAAGGAGATTTTTGATAACTTCTAAAACATTTAGATACGTTTCGACACTAAAAGCAGATAAGATTCAGTTATAACCTCAGTTGCTGCTCGTAAAATTGCACAGGATTGATCAATAGTGAGTTCTAAAGTCCATAATGCGACAAAATGAGTAATGCTGATCTGCCGAAACCATCAAAGACTCTAAAGAGATAACGACGTCATTTTGTAGCCTTTGAAAAAGTAGATTCGTCAGTCGTTGATTAACTCTTGATTACTTATGCAATTCATATTTGATACCTCCAACAATGAAAGACTGTTGAAGGTTCGCGATTAATTAATTTTTTGGGCAATCATCATTCATACATTAGCGCGTCGTTATTTATAGTTAAACGATAAATAAGGTAGATGCACTTGGTTGAGAACAATTGTTTATATTATATGAATACTTGGCTTGTAATTCAGCCAATGTTTCAGTTGAATTCGCTTTAAGAGGATGTAGTCCGTCAATTGTTAGGTAGCGAGGGAAAAACATAGTACGCCAAAATAAGATTGATACTTGAATAAAAGTAAGTCATCGGTTAAAGTCTGATGCCATAAGGTGGAACATTGCAGTAACATTGAATTCACAAATTTTCTTAAAGTTAGTAAAAGGTATAAATATCATTTCTATAATCTCCGTAAACAGTGTGAATATTTTTTCAGTATAAACAGGACAAGAATATTTGTTTAATTCACTGGATAATAATTTGAAATAGTTCATTAAAGAAGGTTGACCAATTACTACTAACAAGCAGTATTGAATTATCCAAGATAAAATTCCTTCATTTTTAAGAATATCGCAAATTGTTTTGAAATAATTTATAAATAAAAAGTGTGCTACACTATTAAATTAAAAATAATATCTTCCTTAATATAATGTCGGTTATAACATAATAATTAATTAATTTAAAAAACAATTTAAAGTTATTCGATAATCATTTCTTCAAGTAATGCTGGCTGCACATTGCATTAGAATATTGCTTGTAGCTTTTTAAGTAATATGTTTCTAAATACATAAAAGTACCAGTTTTCGTATGTACACATATTTTTGGTTAACCAAGAAAACGTTGATCATATATTTGCATATAAAATGAAAATGAGAATCACTTTGATAACGAAAGAAAATATGAAAAACAGTACGAGCGTTTGCCAAAAGAAGGGATTTAATTTTATTCTAATTAATGATTTACAGTGAATTATAAAGTTATCATATCTATCCTTGGGGAACTATAAGGACGAAATAGAGGAGTAAAACGCTCGAGGCTATAGACAGGCGCAATTTAATCTAGGATAGTCATTGAGGGACAATTTTATATAAAGTTAGCCGCATCATTTCATATTTCGATGAAGCGAAAAAAATTAAATAACCTTATGCATATATTCTTTGTAAATATATAACTTTGATAATTAAAAGGAATGGATGCCAAAACTCCATAACAATAATTATCTTGATAAAATTAAATAAATCCATATTTTTATACGATAACTCGGGTATTACGAAGGTGTAAAATTAATAACACATATACGAAAATTCTAATTTTAGTTATCCATGTAAATGCTTTTTCGCGCTTCATTAATTGAGAAAATTTAATGTGACGCTGAACGTAACACGGAAGATTTTCTTGTCCTCACTAGTCAAAATAATAATACTTATAGTGACGATAAAAATAACGATAAAAAACGAATTCATCTTCTAGATTTTATAATTTGATTTCTTTTTATGTAATTCTCTGAGAGTTACGGAGGTAAAATCTATTATTTTATATGCATTTTTTTATGATAAAAACTCACTCAGACTATTTGTTGCCGACTTTGTATCCAAATTATACGAATTGCCCATTTATCAGTAGGCAAAAACGCCTTGAAAAAACTTTAATCGCATACTCTTCTAAACTTATTTCTTCTTGTTTTAGCTTTGCAAAGATTGGCCTCAAGATTCAGATTGACTTGAAGGAATTTCTGAATAAGAAAGTACGTGTTATTCATCACTACCTCTGATATGGTTTGCGAAAGTTTGTGCTTTTCCTAAAAAATTCAAAAGCTGCGAACTTTTAAAACGGTACCTTTGAAATCTTATTTTTAATGAAAAAAACTACCATTTATTGCATACTGAATTTTCGCATACCAATTTTTTAATTTTATAAAAAGGCCAAACAAAAAATTTCGATACCACACGATGAATATCAAATAATTCTCTGGATATACAAACACGTCGTATTTTGCTTTAATATTTTTGTATAATTGAATAATTCATAAACTGATTTCTTATACGAAATTCTATTTAATTTCCTTGAATAAATATATTAAAATATTTTACGTGTGTATTAGTTTATTTATTAGTAAGAGTTCTTTATATTTTATAATTACACAAATACTTCAAGGCTATGTAAAGTTATTCTGAATAAAGTATATACACATGAAATTATGATTACGAAATATATCAGTTGTATCAATGAAATTCGAGTACTCGAGAACTTGTGTTAAACGCTTATCATAACAAGATTTAACACGAGCACGCGGCTGTGGTAATATAAATAAATATTCATCGTTCTTAAAGGGATTTCCATGCGCGTTACCTATTTATGATTAGCAAACTAATAGTTGACCACGTTTAAAGGCACTAAAAACAAAAGGTTTTTTTCTCATTTATTTACGTTTCTTTCTCTTATGATATCGTCTACCTTTTTCAGTCAAATAAGAATATTACTACAAATTACAATTGTCTGCAGTCGAGACAAGAGAAAATATACTAGTCACAAGAACTGTGAAAAACCGTAGCGATTAATATTGTATTTGAATTTGAATTTAAATGAAACGGTAAAAGCTGTAACTTCTCGTTACAGCTTTTACCCTCGAGAAAAACGCTCGTTCATCCGGAAAATTATAATCCTCGTTATTGTACTTTCCACAGTTATTTATACTAGCCCTACTGATTGGTAGTACAGCTATGATAGAAAGATTTGTCGAAAAGCTTAAATTAACCTAACGTTGTTCTTCAAAGTAATCGCGCGTAATCGAGTTTAAAAAAATACCATCAGTACTTGAGAAAGATGAGAGAAGCATTCCGGATTACCAACGAGCTTCAAGAGACCAAGATTCTAGATCTTTCAACTACGTATCGGTTCGAAATGCACGAATTTCTCACGAATACGAGAGTATTGGGCATTTTTAATGAAAAGTTTTCAGACCGCAATCTTGTGCATTTTATGCGTGGTATTTTCGACAATCCAGGCAAAATGCAACAATGCGAAGTAGAGATTTAACGAGTGTGAGAGAGCTCAACTTGGCAGTATGTGGTTCAAGTGAATCTTTTAGTAGGATTAATTATTTATTTGTTAAGACATTGATCTTGAACTGAATCTTTGAGCCGAGTATCCTGTGTTAGACTTTAATAAGAAAATGTCGAAAGATGATTCATATTGTGAAAGTATGGAATTTGAATTCGTATTTGTAGAATTATGTTTATTATATTTACTAACAATAACCATTATAGGCAACATCAATGTTCCTATTCACACACGCGTGTGTTATTTTCATATTAGTAAATTAAGGTCGTGCGATAATTCAAATAAATACGAGAGAACGATTATTTGTTGCATTTGCTTGAGGCATCGAAAGGGGAGGCGTGAGATTTAATGTACATTTTGTGAAATTTGCGCGGTCGTTGCTTATCTTTCTTCTTTTGTTTCATGCATGTATAGTTTCTGTTCGAAGATGTATACTACAAGCAGTAATAACGTCTCTTCTTGAGAACGGATGGGAAAGAGAGACTCTCGTCGACATTAATTTGAAAAACATCTCTATATCTATTATTACGTCAGCTTAAATCGTTAATAAAAAGAAATACATAATGGGGTTTCCTTAAGAGTGCCAAATCACTTAGTTTTTAAGTTTTTCCTTTAGATTCCATTCGCTAATGTAACTTGTTGAATTACTTCTGCTCTATATGGGTAACGACGATGTTGGTTAAGACGTCAACTTATCGATATAGTTTTAGTTCATTTCAATTTCAGAGAAATTTCTACAAAGTGGCATTCTTAAGAAACACGTATAAGCATACATTTACGTACCAAAATTATATTCAAACTACAAAATAGTAATTACCAGTAAATGATTTTATTTAGACTTTATTTATTTCGAAAGAAATTCAGAATGATAATTTAGTTCAAAAAGTGGTTGTTTAAAAATTTAAAAATGTTTAAAACGTAATCGTTCAAATGAAACCATATTTAAATACGCCGGTACACGCGTATTTGTATACACCGTACGTACTTGTACGGTGTATTTTCTGAAATTGTATGACGTTTTACTATATTCATCGAAATAAATATTTTTATTTCATATATTTATCCGAAGAAATTCATGTAGAATTCATTCTAGTTTTTATAGACGTAACGAGTATCCAATTATCAAGGTGGCGCTTGAATAATTTGCGTGATCACACTCGATGTTGCTGATTCACGAGAGGGTGGAATATAATTAGGCGAAGATAAGCCGTGGAAAATGTTAATCTGTTAATGTACAACTTGCTTAGTGATAAGAGAATTGGGGAATAGATATTGGTTTAAAATTACGGAAATTTAATATTTTTTTAATAGCCAGGTGTAAGAGTGCTTCGATGTTAAGTAGCATCACGTACAGAAAATTTATTGCGTACAGTTTTACAATTCACATATAAACTTATGTGATAGCCAGATATGTGAGTAACCAGAGAGTCAAATATGTTGAAGCAACTATTATATTTATTTTCAAGAAACTGAGACTAATAAAATTCATTATTTTACAGGTATAATATGTTTATTAAAATTAGCAATTTATTATAATTAAATAAAATACACTTGACTTCTTACTTTATTTTATTTTAACGTTAATTCCAAATTTAAGTACAATAGTTTCCATACAGCAGTAACATATAAAAAATCTATTACTTTATAAAACTTATATAAAATATAAGTTTTTTATACGCTCATATAAATAGACCTCGGTATTTGATTTAATCGATTATTGTTGCGATATACTTAAGTTTATTTCAATGTACCGATTATTTTTGAATTTGGGAGATCTGTCAGTACCAAAAGTTTATTCTGGACAATCTGGTGATTTTAAATATTATCAGACTGAGACGCGCAGATTCAAAGATAAAAATAAAGTACTTACATAAAAAGGTGAAGTACGAAGCGGAGTGACATATGAACTTGATAAAAGGTTTTCTCATCGTTTGGCCAATTACGCTATGGGGTGCTATGATGTAAGCTACACTGAAGAATGGAAAGAGTATACCGATTCGTACTATTTCCAGAGCTTGGAGCACCATGTTTTTACGACGGAAACCTGGAAGACCCTCGTACCAGATCGACGCCAGGAGCTGCTGGACATTCGGATGCGCTACAAACTGCAAATTTTCGTACAGCAAAATTTGCACTGTATTATTATTATTGTTATTATTAATGAAAATTTACATTACTTTTGTAGCACGCGTGATTAATTCAGGATTTTATTTAAATTATGGGCAACATTTTTGCTCCGATGTATTAATTAAAAAGAATAAGATCTTTATTCCATTTTCTAAACATACAGTCGGTTACGTGCTCTTCAGTTACGTTATTAAATGCAAATATCCAAGATATATAGACGATAGTTTAAGTGTGAAAATAATACAAATAGAAAAACTTATTGCGCAGAATTTCAATACACTTTTTATTGACACGCTGCGAATACATTAATACATAGGATATCCGTTCACAAAATCGTATAGAGCACCAGAATTTATATTATTTGGAAAATAAAAAAAAATAAATTTTTAACAAGCTTATAAAAGGATTCTCATGCTAATGCTATAATAAAATTTATACATTTACAGTTTATAAATACGTCATTCAATAATAGAATTATTTTATACTCCAGTGATAATTTTTTGTAAGAAAATCCTATAGTTTTACAATCGCTCTAGGACTCGAATAAAAATTATATTACAAATATACGTTTTTCCTAATTTAACATTCATCAACGGAAAGTCTTCCGTAATACGATAAGATCTACTTATTATATCCACTGCTATTAATTTTCACTTAATCATTGAGTGGTCGATCGTGATATTTGCATTACGGTATTAAACATTTTAAATAATAAGCTAAATTATCAATTTGGTGGAATTTAGAGGAATTTGAAATTTTAGATCATTATTTTTAAAAATAATTTCGAAAAAAAAAAAATAAAACCTTGCATAACTGCAGGTTATTGATTAATTTATGTTTTTAGACTATTATTTGGATTTATTGTTATTTAATACTATTTATTGTGTAGATAGCCATTTAATACTTTAAAATACTGATGTACAGAAATAATTTTCTTTTTACTTATAAATTAGTCTTCCAATATTTTCGTCTACTTATTCACTTATTTACGAATAAACTTAATCTTACATTGAACGTAGCATATCTCGAATCTTATGTTCTACTATACATATAGAAAATTTAAAAATTTAATTTAATTTAATTGGTCACTGAGGCTATTTTTATGTTCATTGCGTAATGCTAAACTGGAAAAGTATTTTCGAAATCGAAAGTGTATAATTTTATTTCTAAGAGTAAATAGAAGGAAAACTATATATGCGACTTTTAATTATTAGTTCTTTATTACTACTGTAAAGTTGGTGGAGAATAGAGGAACAAACATCCTACAGGAGAAAGTCATCACAAAAGGAAACCTTTTGCGTGATGATCTTAATGGCTGAGGAATTAATTTTATTGATCATAAACTCGTCAAAGGCATATAACTATCCAGGTGTACTTAAAATGTTGATAACAGGAATACGCTTTCATCGAATACTGATGGTATAATGCTTTTATAACCTAGTAAAGCTTATATTTAAGTTTATAGCAATGACGATAGTCAATGTAGAAATTTCAAAGACAGTTGATAATAGATCTAGATTTTGCAGTGAATTAGCATTAGGAATAATTAGTAAAAAGACAAAGAGCGGAACGATATCTACAACGTGATAATAATTAATTTAACGGAGAATGAGAGAAGCGAAATAATAAAATTTCTTTGGTTATGAATCGAGATTTTATAAGAACCTCATGCCATCATAATTTAAAAAATTACGTGTATTATAATTAAGATCGATCACTCGAGTATTTCTTTTGACAATTTCGTAATATACCTATTTGTAGGATATTTGAATTATTTAACATTTAATGAAATGTTAACAATAGTCAATAATGATCAACACAAATGATACAAAGGTAATTATATCATATATTATTATTTGCATTTTTAAGATTTATTCGATAATTTGCATTTCGAAACAGTTACAAATACAAATTTATATCTGTCGGCTATACAAATAATTTTTAACACAATATTGATATTTATAAAAAAAGACAAAAATACTATTTTGTAAATATTCTATAGTAGATTTTATAGTGTTTTTTTATAAGTATTGTAAAGTAACTGATAGTTACTTTGATGAAAGGAATTTAGTCTTGATTTAATAAAGTCAGTGGTGCTTTTTGAGTTCTTGAACAATTTTAATTCGTAATTATTCAACTATTGTATGTGTTCTAATCATTTGTACTCTTCCAATACTTTTAACCATTATTCTTTTCGAAGTATAGTACGAAAAGTACTTTAGTACTTTATATAGTACGAATTCATAATTAATTAATTATGAATTCGTACTATATAGGCAGCACCTATTTCGTAGGTAGAGAAATACAATTTAAAAGTATTGGTCAATTTTTCATTCACTGTAGCCTGTAACTTCAAAGATGTCTAGTATAATGTCAGATCATAGAATTACAAAACAAAAAAGTTGTTTCATTTAAATCGCAATGAGAAAGATACTGCAACTGAGTTTCTACATAAAGACTTATTGTTGAATGAGTGACGAATTTACTTAAGCTTCTTTAAGTGGAAAGAATAGCTTGTTGAAATACATGAAGATTGTAAGCAAGTTTTTATTGGTTACGATAAAGATTTTCCTAATACATTTGTTAGAATTTTTAACTCTTGAACTATCTTTGTATTCATAAGATTTTGTATTAATAAAAGTTAAATCATTCATTTAGAACAACTTCTTAAAACAATCGTTTGATATTTCGTGCAGAATTGTTTCCTTACCAAACATTTATAAATTTCTCTAAATAATTCAACTATTCTTGCATATATTTTAAATCGACAGAAGGAATAAATAGTTAATATAATGCAGACTCGTATATAATGTACGTGAAAGATTGAAAGCAGTATTACATAATTCAAAGAAAAATTTATTAAATAAAATTATGAAATTAAAAATTATCAAATTACATACAATTAAAAGATTTATCAGAAATATTTTTGTACGGAAGAAGCCAGAACTACTATTTATGAGCACGAAAATTATTATACATTTATTGCTGCTTAAAAATAAATATTGGTTATTTTTTTACAATGTCCGTCATTTCCCATAGTTTGTACAATAATTAAATAGTATATGTAAACATTTCCAAATTTTATTTCCAAATTTTTATACGGATATTTAGAAAAAAATTAAATTTTTTTATTTCCATACTTTGCTTGCAGTAGAGACTCAGTTTTCTTATGAGCGTCTAATCGTTGAATACGAGAGTGCGAATAAAGATTTTGTCGAAGAATCGGTGGGCGGCGGGAGGAGGGAGGAAGGAGCACACGAGTAATTAAGAGATGAGAACTTGGATGCGAGAAGAGATTGCAGAGCCTTGCGCGAAGTTTTGAAGTTGAGTGTAAAGTTTTAAAGGTAACGGAAGAACAAAAAAATTAAAAGTCCAATTACGTCCTATTCGTACGCAAATCTCCGTGACTTTATGCTTACTTTGTTTTTAACTAGTTGTTCTATGAGAGTTCATTAATAAACATTTAAGTAAATTTTCTCATTCGTTGAATAATCCTATGTACGCTTTTGTTCTTTTAATAAAGCTTTTTCCCAAATTCCCTGCAAAGCAATAACGTGAAAAACAACATCTTTACAATAAACGTTAAAAACGGCACAATACCATAGATTAAAGTAACGATAGCCGATTACTAGAGTTCATTTTTCATATTTTTATCAAAATACTATCCTAAATTTCTAAAGATTATTGAAATAAATTATGCTTTAAATTGAATGAAATATGGCCGGGACAAATTTTTCAAAATATTTATGCTCTGATAAATTGTGTAGCATACTGGTTTATTGATCATGACTCCATGTTCATATTTTTCAACAGGACCATCATCTTTGCAACTAAAAATATTGTAAAAATGTCTTTTAACTTCCTGAAACTTGATTTCTGCTTTAAAATATTGAAAGTAACATCAAAATTAAATGTACAAATTGGAATGGTAATAAATTCAATTACATGTGTATAAACAGTATTATGACCATATTGTAAAATAAAATCGACTTACAATTATTAAATGAACAGTGCTAAACTGCGTGATAAAATATTAAAATAAAAATAACACAGAGTGTATTAAGAAAGCACGAATTGTAACTTGAAAATAGCATTAAAGATTTGAAAATTATTCACATTAGTGCTTTTTAAAAGAAAATTATAATTTATTTATTTATAATTTATTTTATTTATAACGTAAATACTAAACCATCATACAGAATAGCATGTACATTGAGGGCTTAGAAAGAAATGTTGATTAGAATTTAAGGGATAACAAAAGTCGAGTGTACATAAAGTAAGCCAAAATATAAATGATAATTTATGATCAACATCTTCAAGTATGCGAAGGAATTTTTTTAGCCACATCAGTGATTAATCCAAATTTACATAAAACGAAAATGGTCTCGAAAATATAATGATATGTATTTGCATTGTTTGACTAGGAAGCTTATATTTGATAAATATTTATCAACTTGTAGAAGATAGTTTATTATACGCAATGCGTTATATATACTCGTATGTATGTAAATATATAAATGCGTAAACGATGCTTATAGCTTAAATAAAGTACAGCAAATTTAAATATTTTTTCGGGCATACCCAAAGCTAACGGATACTTTGCGCAAGGATGTGAGTTCGATATCTCCTTCCCAAGTCCAAAAGTAAATAAATTTCTTTTCGATTATATTCACTATCATGCGCAAAACTCATTGCATAAACTCACCTTCTTTTGTCGAAGTTTAACCGCAAGCTTGAGCCGATTGAGGTGCATACGTTCTCCGTGTTCGAAAGCTGGTCCTGTTGGATCGTGGTTTAGCAGCACTTCCAATTCGTACGAACTTCTTGTGTGATCTAGCAGAGCAGTAGCAAAATCCTGACACTGTCTGCGAAGCTCCTAGAGAACAAAATTACAATCTCGTAATACTTGTGTGACTCCGACTGCAAATAATATGAGAGACCTCTATTTGTATTATACAATATTATCATATCTGGACAACTCTAATGTAGTGGAAATTAAATTGACAAATGTTTTTATGATTTACATAAAAAATACGTAATGATGTATTAGTTTTTAGTTGTTAATAATACTGCAGTCATTCGAGTTTTTTTTTTTAAACCAATTAAACTGATCAAGCTTTTAGTGCATTATAATATTCAAAAATAATTCCATTAAAGAATTGAAAAATATCATTGAAATGTTTTTCATAAGCGATAACAACAATAAAAGTAAGTATTTATCAATTTAAAATTGAAGTAGAAGTGCTTCCAAAAATCCTTTCTTAAATATATCCTTAAGGCTTCAATTCATTCAAGTATTCTTTTATCACAATTATCACTTCGGAAATCCCGAGTAATTTAGTGTGTAATTTAGTGATTCTTGGGACTTAGGGTTAAGTATACTCTCACTAAAATCTGTGCAAGCACTCGTTTTACTTTTAATGGATGCACAAACGCCATGGAAATAAGAATTTGAAGTGCGGTAGTTTGATTGGCTGAATTTAATTCACAGGATCTCCCGGGAGAATTGTCTTTCTTTGTAATAAGAAATGGTCTTTTTACAACTTTCGAATCTTTTGACGATGATTCGAGAAGTCGATAGTAATAGGATCGGCGATATCATTATTTGCTTTAGTCATTAGTTACAAAGTATTTATGAATTTTTTGTATTTTTATAGTTATTGAAATATGAATATTTTTATGGGTGAAGATAGTTCGTGAAACTATCGTACAAGTATTTCTACAAATTGTAATATGATAAACGTGTTATGGTAACGTGAAAAAAAGAATTATTACTTTATCTTCCATCTTAAGTATATGTCTAAAAAGTGATTCATTATTTATTATTAAATTATGGTAACACGATGGTTATATCAATTAATATAATATATTTTTTTCTGTAGTGAAATTTCATTGTATCTCAGTCTTATAGGTATCTCTATGTTTACATAGTTGCGTTACTATAGAGTTACTGGGAATTATGAAAAAGTTCATTAGTTTACTTCATTTGCACGGTTCTTTTCCTATTTTTATGTATACAGTTTATTAACATTGTAGTGAATAAATTCTCTTCGTTAAGAGATAAGTTAGTAAGGGCTTTAAAAGGAACGAGATGATAAACTACTATATCCGTATCTAGTTTTTACTGAATATTTGGAAATGAGAAATTTATGATTTATTAATATGTATGCATGCATGTATGCATGTGTTAATAGTAATTACGAGTAATATGGATATGTTATTTTGTTGCAGTAAAGAAATGTACTTGAGACGAAATATTTTTCTGTTTCCACGTGGAAGAACGAAGAAATAAATCGCGTCTTTGCTCTATTCTGGCATTGTAAATAAGGCGAAAGCTGTAGCTGTGAATGCCTCTTTTAGATAAGTGAAAAGTCAATAAAGAAACGTCTTGTTTAACGAAAAAGCAAGTTGTTTCTCGAAGACGAACTCGTTAAGTCTGCAACACCCACTGGTGAGATAGAAAATCCTAGCGAAATTTCATATTCGCTCGAATCTCTGTATAAGCGAGAGCTCAGCCGGAGGCAGGATTCGATATTGCTGATTACAGATTTATTCACCGATGTAAATCAAAGTCGGGAGGAGCTCGCACAAAAGGGCTTTAAAGCTCGGATATGGTGAAGCGCATGAGGCAAAGACAGTTGGAGAGCAATGTTTTGTATAATTGAGATGCATGCGAATGGGAATTCAGACGCCAGCCGTTATTAACGAGAGCTGCACGCAAGTTTTACACATAATTCAAGATCTTTCTGTTCGCTTTCGTTTGAAAATTTATGTGCTAGTTTATAATTGATCCGAGCAAAGTTAATAGAGACACGAAAGCAGATGGAAAATTTGCTGTTTTTCAAATTGAAAACCAAAATTTTCGTAGAAATTTCTATAGAAGAGTGAATTAGGTAGTTTGAACGAAGATAAAATTCGGGAAACAAAAGAATGTAAAGAGTTATAAATTTTAACCTTTGAATGCATTAAAATGAAAAACCATAATTCTACCGAAACTAACAAAAAGTTCTTCGAGTTACGGAATTTCAAGACAAGATATAGTACGCATCAGTAATAGAATCCCGCAGGACCTTAGTACTTGAAGTACGTATTATTTTTGAAAAACTGTAGAGTATTTTATCAAGGTATAATAATTTAAGTTATAATACTTATACTTATAGCAAAAGATATACGATTGTTATTTCTACAAGTTTTTGAAGAAATATCGCGGAGAAAATTAAATGAAATGTAATTAAAAGCTTTCACCTATAAATATAAAAGAACCCTTTTCTTCGTTATTTATAACGATTAATACTTAAAAGTTTAGAGAGCATTTATTATTTATAACGTAGAATTTGTGACGATGTTACTGGAATTTTCAAAATCATATTGTAACCGTAGTGTAGCCGAAAATAACCAGGTAATTATTTGGGACAGAGTCCGTACTTGGTTTTGGTTAGAAAATGAAATTACTCGCGAATTTGCTTCTGAATGTATTACAGTCATAAAGAGTATGAGTCGTATAAAGTCTCTTTTGTGTTTACACGCGCTTCTCTTTTTCAACTAAAGTTACATCCAACTTACGTATATGAATATTTATGTATCGTTGTTAATATTCATACGAACTTGAAATGTATTTGATTTAATTATTTCAAGCTAAATATGCTTAACTAATCTCTCATCTAATGTGCTTAACGTGTTGAATATTTCTAAACAACATTTAGTTTCAATTATGACAACGCCAATTTATACAGACGCAATTAAAATTGAAAATTGCGTAACTCCCAAGAGTACGATGCACATTTAACTTTTGTTATTTCAATTAATATTTAAATCTTATATCCGTTACGTGAAATTTCTACATATCAAGTTTATACAAATATCTGCAGATGGTTAACTTTATTTTTTTCGCTTTTAAATGTTGCAATGAAATTAAAAATCCTTTACGAACTGTGAATTTTTAAGATATTCATTTTTTCAGTAAATTATGAAAAGTTCTACTTTTTTTTTTTAATAAAGCTAATTTCCACTGTAAAATTGTCAAACTAAGATTTAGTTGAAATCTTGAAATAATTTGATCTCTTTGAAGTAACTGAGCGTCGGTTATACAAAGAAAATTTTCAGGGAAATTAAAAAAAAATTTCTTTTTTATTTTTACACTGTATGAAACTTAAATGCTGCATTGGAATTTAAGATTTAAAACGAATTGAATTTGTTTCGAATGAAAAGTATTCAATCTATTAATGCGTACATATTATATTGTACACGTAATTAATACGCATCATTTTTAAATGGTCGATGTAGCAAAACTTATAAAAATTAGACGAAATTTTTTTATCATAATTACTAAATAAATAATTTTTAGACGTATTTACGTTTCCTATTCTTCTTAAAGATTAAAATCATATATTTATACACATATGTATATACATATCCGGTGCATTCGTTAATTGTTTTTTATAAAATGTTTTTTTATAATACATAGTTCGACTCAAAGTTCATAAAAGAAAGCTTTTACAAGAATCGATATTAAGCTATGAATTTTTCTTTTCTTTATTTTTATAATTTCATTATAGAAGCAGATTTTTGGACATTAAAATAAATTGCTCGGAAGGAAGATTAAACGAATTGACGTTTAAAATTGTCTTTCACACCTGAATCATAATTTCTATACATATGTAGGATTAAAGGTCGCTCTACATTCCATTTATGGCTGAACAAAAGACGAATGGTTGAGCGACATTTGGTAAATTATTTCTATAACAGAGGAAGTACTTTACTGCTACTTTTTGTTAAAAATTCATCGATTGAGGACTAGTATTGAGTGGATGGTATAACGCTTGGAATAAGGCACTTCACAAGTGTTTCATTCTCTATGAATAAGCTCGATTTATTTAATGCCAATGCTGAATTACAATGCTCATACATCTTTTATCACAATAAAATATGGGCCAATTAGAAGTATTCGAAAGCAATGGCATCGCGAGGCAAATCATCATATGCAGTAACGCAAGTAGTCTCCTTGAAATTCTTCAAAAACGTCAGTCTTACCTGGTATTCGCATTTGAATTCGTGCTCGAGGAAGGATAGACGTCGCAGCTCCCAGGAGAGTTCAAAGGCTGTGAGTATCGGATCTTTGGACGACAAAGCGATGAGGGAAGGCGAGGCCAAAGCTCTATAAGCATTTATACGACTCCTCGAGTGTCGTAGGGAATCCTCGAGGCGCGATGTTACACACTCGTCACATCTGCAACAGCGACAGTTATTGCCGTGAGATACATTTCACAAGGTAACCATTGCTACTTTAAATTAGTGTCCACTTGATCGAAACACGGATAAATTAAGAGAAGCTTTTCCAGAGAGAAAATATTTTCATGAAAATTGGATTCTCTAATAGTCATCTAGTAATTTTATCTTCTCGGTAAGTAATAATCAGCTTTATTTTTATGAATTAAAATTTTCATTCGAGAAATTTGTAAAAATTATTAGTAATTTAAGGCTTATTGGTAATTTTTGATGATTTTGTCATTTAAGCATAAAAGGAAAATAATTTCCTCCGCGAACGTTACTAAATTAAATTCAGAATTAACTTATATTATTATTAATTTCAATGATTGTATCATAATTGTTTGCGATATAAATATTTCTTTAATATTTATCTAGATATTATATTTTGCTAAATAGAATCGATTTAATAAGGCATTGGCTTTCTTAAGTTTTTTCAATAATTCTGAAAGGTATAGTTTCAAAAAAGTATAAAAAGTTCCAAATTCAATTTGTTAAACAAATCTGTTATCCGAAGTTTCGTTTACGTACACGTAATGAATCATGAGATATACCGTAACTGTAATTAAAATTTTGAAAGTTGTTTACATAAACTCATGCGTTTCAAAGGTATTTAGTGAAATGTATTGCTAGAGAGTCATTTTCTAAAGCTAATATATTTAAATTAAAACTATGTTTTTTTTATAAAATTACAAACAAATTAATTGAATTTTGTTTATATAGTACCGGAGACGTCTCTTTATTAACCAAATTTATTAGTTATCTCACCCGCAACGAACATCATGGGGCATAGGTAGTGTTGAGCCTCGATCCAGTAAGATTTTGATGATTTCATAGTTATCTCGATGTGCCGACAGAATAAGTGGTGTGATGTCCGGTGTGAATGTTGCTGTATCAGGTGGTAGAGCTTCCCAACTCTAAATTATTGCGTAACACATAGAGCACTTAAGGTAGGTGTAGTGTACTTACTCGAAGCCTCCTCGTGACATTTTTTTCGAAGTATCAAGTAATAATTAATGTTATGTATTTTTATTCAAACTTTATAAAAGATTTTTTAATAAGTGCAATATAAAATTTACAAATAGAATAGGGGCATGAAAATATTTCTAAAGATAAATTATAATTATTATTACATGAACGTTTTTAAATTACAGATACACTTTAAGCAACAAAGCTTTTGTAATTAATATAATTTTAATCATATTTGTCTTGTAAGCTGGTATTTCAATATTAAGCAAGGCGTGCAAACGACATTAGTTTTTTATTTACAATAAAAATACTTTCGTTTTTGAATGTGTTATGGTGGACAATAAGATTTTTCGTTTCTACTTTTTTATAGAGGCGAAAACACATTAAAGCTTTTATAAGCAAATTCCTTTTGTTCTTTTTCTAATGAGCATTCAAATGAAAAGCTTGAAAGCAAATGAAACGACGATTTCAGTTTTCCCTGCTTTAATATATTTTATTGCCTTCTTTAAATACTTGGTTTTACTAACGAAGTATTCAGCAATCAAGAGAATTGATTTCTTTTTCTGACAGTTTGTATTGATAGAGGAATTTACGTTCTTCAATGAAAATTAAATAGCTAAGTTACTAGTAATTTATATAAATACTGGAATAATTTTATGTAAATCAATGTAGAATAAATATCAAATCATAAGTGAAAAGACTTCGTTTTCATTTTCAATATTTAAATTTTGAAATTATTTAGAAAATTCTAGAAAATAATAATGAATAAATCTAGGAATATTTATATGTAGAATAACGATAATATTATGATTAAAATCTATTTTAAAACTTGTTCTTGATCAATATTATTTGAATTCTCTGCATTTGCGTTTAAATACACTTGATTGTACGTACATTTGATTTTTAATAATAAAATCTTAATAATCTAATGGTTTTAAATTAATTGTTTATAGTATAAACATATATTTTGCGTTTGCGTGAATTAGTACGTGACTAAAGTCAACATACAATATCTCAACTGAGTATAATTTTTTATTGTTTCTTTAGATAGAGAATAATATATGAAAAGTAAAATACATTTAATATATTTATACTAATTTTTACATGCTTACATTTATCTTTTTACATTAATATAATTTAGGTGATACTTTCAATGACTATCGTCACGATGAGACTAAGGCGAGTGGAAAACTATCGATCGATCGAATACAGATTTGAAAAATAAACATAAATTAAAAAATATACTTCTTTTAGCAGAAAATGTGTTCCTTTATATTATAAAAATGAAATTTACATTTAAAAAGAATAAAGACTCTAAAGATATTGTAATTCCTTATTTTCAACTTTCTTATGGGCAAGTTTAGTATTAGGTACATGAAATAGGTATCAGAACTGCTTAATTTAATTTAAATTAATGATTAGTCAAATATGATACGTTTAAAACTTTCTATTTTAGTGTACCAAGAGATGTGCGTATCATTGGTGCTTAATAAAATATCAAAAAACAATTTTATAGAGCTCGATAAAAATTCTTTATGTAGCGTTCCACTAAAAAATTACATAAAACGATCACATAATTTGAAACGCGATAAATTGTAATGATAAATAACCTAATATTGAGTTATATAAAATAAGCTGGTAATGATTTAAGCCTTTTCGAATGTTAGATATTCAGAATTTATACTTGGTTTTGTCGCTTTTTCAATATTCCTCGTGAACATAAAACTTGAGTAAACAGCAAGCATTTTATATTGCTAAATATTTTATTTTTTCCCCTAATTTCTTATTAAATCTATTTACAATGTTTACATTTGTTCGAGTATTCCGTGACAGAGACATGTTTAGTTATGACGAAGTCAGTCCGAAAACTGCGCTTAACGTAGGTATTTTTACGGAAAGACATAAAACAGATATTGTTATGCTTTTCAACGATAATAAAATGTAATAAAACGCTGAAAGTTTAGAATAAAAATTGAGAAGAAGAAAGAGTAAAATAGGTGCGAAATAATACGGTACGTAATAGGTTCGAGTACTGTTACGGTTACGATCGATCGACAGATCATGTTTTCCACCTCGTGTGGTGTAGTCGCTCTGGAAAGCAACTGCGAGCGATACGACATGGCTCAAGGATATTATACTCTACGAACAGGCATACGGCAAGCTGATGACACAGAGCTGCTTACGTGGGGCTCGCCGTTGCAGTGAAAGCTCTCCTCGTGATCGAGCAGCAGCTCCACCGCCTCGACGAACTCCTCGGATATAGCATGAAGGAGTGCGTCTTTGGTGTCGACTTTGAACTCGATCAGCAGGCCGACCATCTCCAGATTTTCGTTGTCGATCGCCATCAGAAGAGCCGATCTACCAAGTGGATCCACGCAATTGATATTTATCTTCTCGTGATTTATTTCCAGCATCCTAGTGAATTATAATGAATTTTGATAATCTCTGAGTGTTGCCATTAAAATCGGCGTGCTATTGGAAAACAAATGCAACTAATTGACGTTTGCCTTGTATGGAAATCACTTTATTTAAGAAATAATATTATCGCGGATATTTAAGAGCAAATGAAAAATATTAAGAAATTAGGATTCGTTAGAGTTGCTGATCAGCTTAAGAGTCAATCAAACAATAATCAAATAATGGACTACGAAGTTACAGCTCAACTTCTTATTACCGATAATATTGTGACGTTTTCTAAAAACAAGTTAGATCTCTACTTTACATAATTATACTTTCATTTCCAGAATCATAAATTTACATTGAATTATGAAAGAGTCATAACATACAAGGCCGATCAATTAACTGATATTCTGGATTATGCATGTATCATACCTAGTCTAACGCATTGTTTACGTGTCTTTTAAGAATTTTAACGCAACCTTGTAACTTACAGTTATTACATGATATTGACGTTCTATTATTTCGAATGCATTTATTATACTAAGTTCTACATTAAACGTAACAGCAATGTGCATTAATTCGTATGTAAAAAATCGTGCTGTTGGATTGATCTACGTGGAAACTGTGATCTTTTTTATTTTGATTTACATACATTAACTATTGTTTGACGAAGCTTTTCAAATTGGATAATGTGAAAATAAATCGCAACTGGTGATTGCTTATCACTTCAACGATCGTTTGAATATTGAGATTTACAAAAATTTGACAATTCTAACGTATTATTTAAAAATAGTGACCGGAATTGCGGATGTTTACATCATATTTAAAGAGTCATTTTTTTATTTTTTCACCACAAAGTCAATAATATTTCAAAACATTTTAGTTATTTTTCATACACTTAAGTTCTATTTTATTTTTTTTTTAAAGATTTTATACCGCGACAATATTTCAGTAGTACATACTGCGACATGTCAGCCGACACGTATGTACGCCATATGCTTTCTATTTGATGCATAGAATATTCCTACAGCACAAATGATTAGTTAGATGTTTATTAAGTTAATTTAACTTATTAATTACTTATTTATTTTTAAACATAGAAAGCTTTCATTGCAGCTGTTACAAGCGTTCTCGTTTACAATGCGATCTAAATGTAACATTTTTAAGCTATGAAAGTAAGATTATTTACATGAAAATATAAATGCAATATATTTTTCTTCAAATTATGTATATCTATTGTAAATAAGATACTCAATTTTTTGAAAATTTAATGCATAGTTTCTTAGTATTATTAAAATTAAATCCCTTCGAAATATATAATAAACGGGCTTATCTAATAATAACTAAATCTTTGCTATACTATCGATTTTAAACGCGTGTTATTATAATAGTTCACGAATTCGCTAGATCATAAATTACAAAAGATAAAAGAATTTTACTCTCGAAAGAATTAGGTCACCTTTTTCGAAAAATTAAACGAGATCGAAAGCTAACGTTTCACTCTAAATCTCTAGCGTAAATCTGGGAACAAAAGAACTATCAGGAAATGACTTACTTCCTTACTCCAGCTACATCGCCTCGTTCAACGGCCAGCAAGAACTTCTTGTCGTCCAGTGAGAGACTGGCCATCTCCTGGTGTGGCCTTATTACGTTTTCATCCTCCATCATCCCATGGATACTGTGCCTCTGTAATATAGAATTTTTTGCAATTGTTATATCTTGGATTTAAAGTGGATCGTATACGACATTAAGACATTATCATTATTCCAATTATCCAATTTGTGATTTATATGGAAAATTAATGATATTTAAGTTAGTAATATATATATTAGGCATTATTAAGAACTTTTTGTATATATATATATATATATATATATATATATATATATATATATATAAAGAGCTCAAAAAGTTCTTAATAATGCCTAATATAAATTAATAAAAAAAATTTAAACCAGGTGGAGGATCTGTAAAGTGTTAATAAGATAAAACTTATCTTAAATCAGGTGTATAGTTACATCCTACCGTAATATTTATATGCAACACTGTAAATAAAATAAATAAATTTTGTATAGAGAGAGTCAACGATTAAAATTTTTTTATCTATTTTATTTTATCTTTGATCTAAATGAACGCATCGTAACTAATTAGTGAATTTTACTTCTTTGATAATTGTTAACTTATAAATGTATTGCGATAAGAGCTTCATGAGCCTTTTGCTAAACATTAAATATTAACAAGCTGTTTGATTTTGTACAACCGTCGCTGATAATTTATCTGCTCACGTAGTTAGTGATGATACATGGAGAGGAACGTCATACAATAATTTTAGATGCATTTGATTACCGACTGTCGGTAATTAATTTCTATCATCTATTTTATAAAGGAATATATAGTAAAATACGTATACAGTTATAATGGAAACGAATATTCTGTAAACATTATTTAAAAAATACTTGAAATATTTACAAATTTCAAAAAAGTACATATCAATCTCTCATGCAAAGGCCAAATCTTATGTAACTCTTTTATAGAAGACATAAGAAGCTACTCAAATCAACTCAAACAAAAAAAAAATTACAAACAGGCTATGCTTGAAATGAAAAGCTTCAGCTATAAGAAATTGATTAATTTTCATAAATGCAGATAAAGTGATTTTTCATAGGAAATTTAAACTAAACATGTAAACTAAAATGAATAAAATATTGTACAGTTTAAAGAAATAGAATTATCGGGAAAAAGTATTTAGAAAAATATGTAGTATTAATCAAATTGAAAAATGGTGAGTTCACAAACTAAAGTTATTAGTCTATATTCGATGGAGTATTACATAAGTTATTCAAATGTAAAAAATAAAAGAGTCTACGTATACATGCTATTTGGAATGTTACATAAGCAAGTGTCGATGAAGTATTATTATTATGAAAAAATAACTTGGAAAATTCTGTACAGAGTAGAAAAAATAACACTTTTATGCAAAAGACTTATTAAACTTTCAAATTTTGAATATTATTTAATAATATAAAAACATGCATACCAGTTATCATTTATTATGTTAATCTAAGAAACATTTGAAACTAAACGAACATGTATCAATTCATAATTATATCGTTGATATTATTTTGGTATATTAAATCAATATTTTTTTAATAATATAATAAAATAGAGATACATAAACTAAGTAATTTTAAAGCATTTTCTTACGATTTCTAGACATACATTAATTTAATGTAAATGAGAAAGTGTAATTAAAAAATATAATAAAAAATATATAAGAAAAAAAGACTATGAATTTACATTGTAATGAG
The DNA here is from genome assembly GCA_018907045.1 of Wiebesia pumilae. NCBI lineage: Eukaryota > Metazoa > Arthropoda > Insecta > Hymenoptera > Agaonidae > Wiebesia > Wiebesia pumilae. Next base: position 8,977,113 of record JACCHZ010000127.1, read on the forward strand.
AATAATATTTAACCAATAATAAATTCATATATATTTTACTTATATTAATAATTAAATCAGTGTAAGAAAATTATTTATTATATATAATTAAAAACATAAATATATTTAAGTGTATTTGACTCTCATATCTTGAATATAATTGACATAACTTTTGTTTGCTTTGATGTTTAAAGATTAATAATCAGTAGAACAGGATTTTTCAAACAGCAGATTATTATTGAAGAAACTTTTGAAGGAAACTTTGTCATCTAATTCTGAATATATGATCGAGAAAAATGGAAATGTTCGGGATGGCTTAGGTTTCTATACAATATTTTGCAAGTGGATATTAAAATTCTTAAGGATTAAAACTTTATTGAATGTTGCTTTTGTAATATCAAAATTAACAACGATAACGTATCTTTTATTCTAAAAAATGAGATGCCATTTTAAAAATTCATTAACGGTAAGAAACGTCTCTTGATATTTTATCATCGTCTAGGGTCTACGTGTCTGACAACTTTCTCGTTATTCATATAAGTGACACGGCAAATGTACTTTGAACCTATAATGCCTGAGAAATATTTTGCGGTGCCACCTGTTGAAGCTATTATAACATATTATCAAATAGCCACTTCCACGAAGTTCTACCCTCTATAGCGATGAATTTCGGGAACCTTGCGATTATAACGTCAGGGTATACGCCCACTAGAGTTGTTGGAAGAATCGTGTATCATACGTGGAAAGAGACAGGGACATCATCGTATAGTGATAGACAACCTGTATGCTGAAGGCGTGGCGATTCACGTTCACGACAATTAGGGAGCGCCCCAACAAATACGCCACTTACCTTGAGTTTAGGAACTGCCTCGTGTAAATTTACGTATGTGTATAGTGGCGTACGTGTGCCGCAAGACTTTCCACGTTTTCACGAGCGTTCTTTACAAAGGGGGAAAAGAAAAAGTGATACAGGGATAGATAAAGAGATAGACAGAGAGCGAGAGAGAGACAGAGGAGAATGAAAGGGAAAAGAAAGAATAAAAAAGAAGTTGGGGAAAAGCTTCACCGAGAGAGCTAATAGACACGATAAACTTCCTCAAACTTTTTCTCTTCTTTAATGTTTCTTTTAAGTTTTATTATAAGAAAACATCCTACTGCACTTACTACAAATTGATGTTTTCAATGTGTAATTCGTCCGGTAAGATTAGACATTATTTTATAGAAATGTTTACTATCTTAAAAACACACACACGCACACACGCACGCACGCACGCTCGCACGCACGCACATATATTCGAAAAGTTTACCATTCATTCCAAAAATGTTTATTTTAAAACGAAAAGGAACGCCGAGCTCGTGTGAAATAAAAATTAATTATATGCATTCAATTTACTTGACATCCAACCCGTTTTAAATCTTAAAGCATCCATATTAGCCTAGCTGAGCTTGGTTTTATTTGTTGTTTCATCATCTTAAATTATATTAATATTCGTTCAGTGCTATTACTCATGCTTAAACGAAAGAACAACGTAGAATTATATTCTATCTAACAGAACGATTATTACGAAATTCCTAATATTTCTTGCTTTTTCTTGAAAGTATAATTTTACGAGTATAGCATAGTGCAATATATTTCCCTATACTTCAAGTGGATACTTATTAACTTTTAATACTTTTCAGATATCAAAGTGTATGATATTAAACATTCTTTTTGTATTTATGAAAATGCGCTTGCAAGAATATCTGAAACTATTATTTTTAAATTTTTCTACTTTGCCCAGAGTTATACAGGTCGAGATTTAGGCATGTCTTTGGGTAGTTGACCTATACTATGCTTCCTAACATACCTTAACAGTTGTGACAATTCTTACGAAAACGTATTTTCCTTTTCCATATTTCACGGTAAAATTACAAGCAGTTAACAATCATTTTATACTTTGAATTACCGTTTCAAGTAAAATTGACCATCCTTCTAATATGTATTTTAAATTGATAAGGATACATTACGGAGAAAAATTTTCGTGCTTTTTGATTCATTAAAAAATCTTTTTTCTCTAGAATTGACGTTGAGCTTGTAAAAACTTATATACATATATGATACAACTATCAAGTAATAATTCGTGTTTATGATAAAATAACCTTTCATTTCATAGGCTAATGAATATTTGAACTTACAAATTTATGTAGAGTACTCTCTTATAAAAATCATTTGAAGTTAATCATCTGCTTATAAGTAATATTGATTTCTTTCGCCGTAAAAGAAGAAGATATATTTATCTGACTATCTTGTTCTTTCGAACGCACCTACGTTAAAGTTAAAAAAACATTCCATGAGGCTGCTTTAGTCTGTTCCTCTTATTTTTGTATGTCATTTAATTATTATGCATTCAAAGTGTCACATTTATTATAAAATTCGTTTTAATAATAATATGAGCGTAAATATTTTGATTTACATTAGATTTGAGATTTATTATGTATTATGTAAACAATTACATTTTATATAAATAATTATTATTATAAAGTAATTTAAATCGATATATTATATCGTATAAAAATTTGGCTTTAGTAAATGCTAATATATGTAAAATTTCTTATGCACAAATCATCAAGCCTTTTTAAAAAAAATAATGTTTAAGGTACTTTATAGGTGAAGTATGGAATCTATTTCCATTTTTATTAATAGAACTTATATCTTCAAAGTAGATGAGTTAAAAATAAATGTTAACTACAGCTATTTTAAATAATTAAATTCCACGACTACATATGAATAGCTTTATCATTAGACTATTAATTAATAATATTATTATTAAATAATATTATTTAATAGGAGTTTTATTATCCAATAATCATACTTGAAACCATATATTTGTGATAGGTATAAGGCTGAAATTTATGCAACAATTAGTATATAATTTTTTTCAATTTTCATGTTCCGGTTGCTATAAATGCATCGTATAACTTCAAAACTTTCTTATAAATCATATTCATAATAAATAATTGTGTAAGTGATTCTAAGTTAGAGCCTCAAAAATGGTCTAAATAAATATAAAGGTGTAAATAAATGTTTTCTTTTTTTTTTGTTATTGGATTTAAAGCGTGTTTGAAGTCATTATTTAATTATATATTCAAGAGTGCGGATATTGGATAACGGCGTGACTTATTTTCCGTTATTCTTTAATGATAATAGAACTAAAATTATAAGCAGAAAATGAAGACTTGTATAGGCAGTGCTTAAAGGTATTGGAAATCTGTAGGTGCGTTCCGTTTTCTTTTCATCAATAAAATATACTACGTATTATATTTACTCATTGATAATTTCATTGTCAATTTTAGGCAATTTTTTTCTTAATTTCTGCTACATTTATATAAAAATATAAGGAGTTCGATATATTATTACATTTGTTATTATTTCTATCAACGATTGTTATTATTTCTTTCCTTGGCGTAATTCAATTATTATAGAATGTGCCCATTGAACAAGGAAAACTGTATAAAAATAGCTATAATCTTTTTTAAGTTACGGAATATATTTTAGAATTATTACAGGAGAAAGGATAAAAATATTTTTATTAACTAATAATACTGAAACAATCAATTACTTTTCATTTATTACTCTTATTGTTATTTCTATCAGTATGAGAATAATATGTTTATTTTGAAATGATTTTTAATAAAATTTCTAATCAATAACTTTCATCAATTAACGAAAAGCCATAGAGATTTGTACAATTGCTCAAAGTCAAGACATACAATGAAAGCTCAAATAAATTACAAATAGATTGGAAGGACGATCTACGCGAATACTCTAATAATGTAAAATAATTCTTATCGCTATTAATATTGCACATTAATTTAATATTACGAAAAAAATAATAATTAATAATATTTATTTAGTGGTAATAGTAAGTAATATTATTTTAAATATTAATAATAAGAACGATGTACTTTTATAAAAAGTAATTAAAAGTTCTGTTAATGCGCAGATTCAATATCTAATTAAACAGATGAGGAATGGAGGACGTAAATTCAATCACGTGAATTGAATTCCATAGTGGTCAATTGAATTTGAATATGAAATCGTCCCACGTCCGCTTCAACTTTTCCGTCTCATTTTTCTTTTCTTTATATTTCAGTCTACGTATGCGTACCTAGTAATCGATTATGGTTAAAATACATATCAAGGAGTCTTACATTCATACCTATTAATATATTCTGAGCAATGAAAAATACTTTTATAATAACTTTTTGTAACTCGCACTATTTAACTTTAAGGTTAAATTTCGATACCAAATTTACCATTTATTCCTTAAATTAAATTTAACGTATATTCCTTCATTGCAATATATTTCCTTCTAAAGAAACTGTAACAAATAAACTTGTAATTGCATAGAAGATGAAAATTGCATAAAACGAAGACGAAGATAATTGTAAATAATTGATTAAATTAAGTAGGAATAATAAATAGTTTTCTTAATGAATATTTATAATCATCAAAAGTTTTCAGATACATAGTTTCCTTTTTGTAGATATACGTATAAAAATTGAATCACGTTAGAATATAATAAAGTTAAATAATCTAAACAAAATACATATTCGCATTTATCTGCCCTACTGTAATAAAAATGATGTAATATTCAAGATTAATTGTTATAATAATAAATATCAATTGTAATAAATCGATTAAATGTAATAAAAAATAAATGTTAGCTTCTACATTTGTTTTAGCCAGAAAATATCGTACCAAATTCATTGCAAGTATCATTTCCATAATTCCTAGTTACCAGAAGTTTTATTTATAAATCTTACTTTAGGCAAGGCTACACACTTTTTTTTTATCGTATCGTTAAAGAACTTTGAGTTATTAAAAATTTGTTTAAAAAAATTGTCTTTTGTTCCTTTTAAATACTCAAAAAATTCTTCAACAATAATCGTTTAGCAAATTAAATAAAAAGTTGGATAAAAATGCAAGTGCAATGATGATTTGGCATGCTTTCAATGAAATAATTGTATGATAAGTGGTGGATGGCAGTTCTAGGATTTCTCTTTTTTCGTGCATATTTAAAATCTCAGAGCCCTATGAGAAATAAAGAAAATGCGAGGAATTACGAATTAATTCATTATTACTACTGAAGCATGATACTCACTTTTCATTCTTTCATATGATTAAAAGCATCGACTCTAATTAATATTTAAACATTGTTTAAATGAATAATACTGGACTTATTTTAAAGTACTATTTACAAAAAGGAACCAAACCTTGTACTGTATGTTTCTAGGATTGTGTTTAATTGGATCAATTGAGCTTCGTTTGTATTAAAAATAATGCGTATATTATTTAATATAATTTTAAAAAGTCCATAATACGTTTTAGTTGTTATCGGCCAAAATTATATCTAACATTAAACCTAATGTAATGTTTATTGAATTAAAACTACTTTCTTATTAAGTGCCCTTAATCGGTATGATTTTATGGATGAGAAACTATATAAATAAGTACACAACTTCTCGCTCTCGGAAAATCCAATATTGATGTCTTTCTCGACGATTCATTAGGAGCAACCTCTCTGATAGAAGAAAGTACAAACAGTCATACGGAAAAATGTAAAAATTGAAGAATTTTCTGACTCTCGCAACGAGATCTCGCATAAAGATCAAGCTACGTGGTAACGGAAGCATCTTAAGGGCATTTAACCGCATGTTATATTTGCCGACACGATGGCGCCTGACGACGAAATAAGAGACGTGCGTCATTAGGGGTGACTTTCGTTGTAGCATACAATTCCTTGAATGGCTGATTTTCTTCTACGAGGACGCCTTTGATATATATCAGGAATGTTGCAAATGGCATGCGTGCAAAGAAAGTCACATGCGTACATCATGTAGCGTATGGATTTCATTGCCTATGAGTTGAAAATATCAAGCTGACATCATTGAAATGAGGGATTATGTAAGATTTCATTCGAAAATATTAACTATTAAAGAAATCTGCAAGGAAATATGAGGACAATATGACGGCTATTAATATATTCCTTATTATATTCCTCTTATCTTATAAACAGAAAACTTAAAAAACGAGATTTTTCACTATCTTGCTTATATTTTCAAACATAAAATGTTTTTATTAACCATAAAGAAATACTGAATATCTGAAAGTTTGATATGAGACTGAATATGACAGTAAGAAGTTATAATCTATATTATTTCGTTTATTTTCGCATTTCGCTTAAGAATCCATTTTATTATTAACTGAAATAATTCATTAAAAACATTAAATCCATGTAAAAATAATGCATGAAAAATTGATGGAAAAATGGAAAAATTATTTAGCACAAATTGTTAAGTGATCCATATTCAGTGGTCCATGTGAACAAGTTCTTTCATATTTTGTTTAATTAATTGGTACAATTAATTGAATATATTTTACATTGATTGTTATTTTAATAATATTAATAAAATATTTATATATTAATAAAATATTTAATAATATTATTAAAATATTATTTTATTTACTATTTAAATAATGCATCTACGTAGAGATGTTATTGGACTATTGTAAAAATAAGAACTTCATAAACATTGAACATTAGTAGATGTAAATTTTTAAAAATTATAAAAAAAATACATGGTTAACGTTGTCAATGTTATTAAAAATTCAGAATTCGAAATATATTCATGTTCTATATAATTTTTAACAGTATACTATAAACTTTTACTATAAAATTTAACTTACAAAATATGATTTTCTGACATTTTATTTCAGAAATATCATAAAATATATTACTAAAGATTTCTGACGATAGACTTTCTATATCTATATTTTGCATGATACTGTTGAGTATGATTATATTTATGATTATGCATAAAAAAAATTTCTCTAGAGTCTAGAGTCAATTTTAATTTAATTGTAAAGCACCATTAACTGCACGTATAAATATATTTACTATATTATATTTTCATATATTTTGTATTTCGGTAAACATTTAAACAGTTATATATTTTATTTTTATATTTAAATTTCTCTATACAATTTAAAAAAGTATAAAATATAGCATATAAAAATAATTATTTTATGTGTAATAATTTTTCATATATAAATAATTATGTTTACGAATTAAGTTGAATTTGTAGGCGTTAAAATGATACATAAATTAATATTCGTCAGTGATTGCTACAGTATTTGCGCAGTGAGTGCAACAAGTATTTATTAAACATATAATAAGTGAGGAATATTGACTTTCTTTGGAAATTACTTGGAATGATATTTTATACTATTTATAATAGCCCCAGAATACAAAACAATTAAGAATAGTGACTTAAATTAAAAATAAATTTTTTCTCAAGATTAAAAATGTTTTCAAATATTGTATAGCTGATTATAATACACTCACACAAAATATTTAAATCAAACTATTTCTATTCAGAATATGTTTTTTAACGTATACTTTAAAAAATTATTTACCTCAAGAAAATACTTATCAATTTATACATTTCATAGAGTATTACTTAACGCTAAAAAATTTTTTTAGTTTTCTTCTTTTTATAATACAAATTCAATGTTTAACTACAAATAAAGAAAAACGAAGGAAAACATTTCATGGAAAATTATATATTGTCAATTGTGTAAATGAGCCTCTTGCATAGATATCTTCAATGATTTTTCATATATGTCTATGTAATTAATGCAATGCAATCATTATTTAGTTTTCTCGGACAGTCTTAATAATTATTCGAAATGTAAATTAGATTAAACGTTGAAAATATTTTTGATGCAAATTAACACACTTGAACCATCGTTGAATATTTATAAAAACCCATACAGGGTATTTGGATTTTTTATTTTGATATAAATTCACAAAATATAAAATATATAAAAACTTTAATAATAGAGAGAAATAATAGTCAGAGTTTATGTAATGTTTGATCTTCGATGCGCCGACATTTGATTAGATTTTTAATTCAATTTTGGAATGTAGTTTTCACAAAATCGTTGTAGTTTTTACAAAATCCAATGGCATTTAGTTTATAATATTAATTAAAATATATTATATACAATTTAAAAAGTTACAAATTATGAACTATAGTTTTATTAAAAAAATTAGAAAAAGTTTAAAATCAGAACTTTTAAGATTATTAATTTTTTCATGTCTGTACGTATCATCTAATTGTATGATTTTTATGATCGAAGTGTGAACAAAATATAAAATATTCAAGAGAATGTAAAGTTTGATCAAAATGGTAGAAGAAAGCAAATTGAGAATTGAATAATAGAAATGTTATTTAAAGAAAATTTACATGAGATATTGCTTTTCGAATTTTGTTACCGAATTCTTAAATTACATCACTTTCATACCAAATTTTATTATTTCGATATATTATTATACATAATTTGACTAATTTAAGCAAATTTAGCCAACCTACAGCTTACACAATAGAGCGACTATTATTTATTTTAGTTTAAAGTTAGTTAATAAGGGATATAAATGTCCACTTTTCCTTTTGATCTATATTCATATAATATAGAACAACAACAACTACTACAAATCTTTGTTTATTACTATTCATGAGATAATTAATGGTAGCAATTGATAGTAAAATATTCCATTGAAGTCCGAACTGATTTTGAATTTAAACGGAAAATCTCATAGGAATAAATATGAATGTTCTCAATTAAATTGAATTATTCAATCAAAGGATAAAAAATAGAAATAAATATAAAAAGTTTATCATAAACAAACAGTACGATTCTACTAAATTTGTAATACATTAAATATATATTTTGCAGAAGAAATTTTTCACAATATGTAATTTGAAATTCAATCGAATACAGTTTACAGAATATTTCTTAAGATTCAATTTTACCTTAGCCTCTTTCTTCAATATGTGTTTTAATGTTAAGTACGATTTAAAATTTGAAATTTAAATTTGGTAAGTCATTAAACAAATAATAGAATAATAATGATTTTCAGAAGTATGAGCTACTTGTGTAGTTATTATACAAGATTTTGACAGAAAAGATGAATCACGCTGACGCAAAAGCACATAGAAAACCAATCATCAGCTTTTTGTATTTTCATATTTTCTTGATAGTAGAATGACGTAGCTGGTGAAATCCGTAAACGATGGACAAAATTGATTGGTATCGTTAGTTGTGCTTGAAATAAGGAAAATACAGCTCGTAAGGAATGATGAATGTTTTTCTTTATACGTGATAGTCTGTTAAGAGACACTTGAGTGTATCGATGGTTTTCACTTTCCTACAGAAAAGACTAATATTTGGATTGATGCGAAGATTTTCTCTTCTTTACACGTGTAAGTAGATTCACATTTCAGTAACATACATCATTTCTTACCTAATACTCTACCTAATAATCGTGTATAGATTTAAATTAATCCTAAACCAAGATTTTATATTAAATTGTAGTAATATACTGCTATTTCATTTTCGGTACTTATTAAATAAATTTATCTCGCTAATATTTATATTATACCTGTATTTATTTACATTGTCAAAATTACATTTGTAAGACTTCTTTACATATAAGTTTTATAATTAGTTATATTAACTTTGTATATGAAATTGTATATTCGGAAGAAGAAAGTATTTAAACGTCTTACGTAACAAGTTAATTTTATAATTGTACAGTCTATGTGCAGTATTTGTTTAGGTAAATTAAAATTTTATTCATTTCTTGAAATGCTGACATTTCATATCTATTTCATTTTATTTTATTGATTATTAAAAGTAAATGAATACTAAATTTTTAAAAATATTTTTCAAAATTTGTATATTTATAAATCTTACAAAAATATTTTTTAATTCCTACGCTGTAAAATATTATAAATATTATAAATTAAGTAATTAAAGATATGTATACTTATTTTCACGGGCGATATAAAAACTTTACAGATTTTTCAAGAAATCGAAAATATGAAGTTTCAACATTTTTGAAATTTAAAGTTTTCATCAATTAGAAAAGTCTTTATTGTTTCACAAAGCAACAAAATTTCATTCTGCCAGATTATGAATGTACTCAAATTTATAAAACGGAATTCAAATTTGATAAATAATGTATATCGAGGCATTTATAATACAAATTGAAAGATATTTTGATTTCGTGTTATATGAAGCTTTACAAAAGTAAATTAAATCCGTAAATTTAAAAGAGAGCTTAAATAAATAAAGATAAATTATACAAATTTTGAAGAGTATTTAAAGACTTTATCGCGCTAGTTGATAATTTTTTAATACATTGTTAAATATCGTAATTGCATGATCTGAGGTTTTTAAGATCATACAAAACAAATCGAATTCATTATCAATTATACATGAGTATAAAATTTAAGTTACGTAAAAACTAGATGTGACGCTCAAGTTTTCAAATTCATAAAGTAAAGAAAAGATAATCATCATCATTTTATTGTTATATAAGATTTTAAATAATGAAATGTACTTTATAATGGTTATTAATCGAATAAATCAATGTAAAAGTAACCGTTTTGAAAGCTAATATTTGGATTTAAGAAGTTGCGTTATTTTCAAATTGATTTAAAAACTAAAATTTAATTCAGAAGCTATTGGAGTTTGAAGATATTATATTTTGAATATAAAACAAATTATATATATATGTGTGTGTGTGTGTATATACATAATTATTAAATATTATGATAGTAAAAATGCATATGAAATTAAAAAATGATCGAAGAGGAATAGACGTTTAAGTTCGTTTAACATTCTTATTAAATATATGAATTTTGAGTTTAAGGAGATAATGTTGTATATCCTTGGATCCAATTATTCCTTAAGAATTTTATTTCATGTAGTTTTTGCATTAGCACAGTTCATCCGAAGTGATATAAATCAATGACAATAATCGAATTTTATGAAAATTAATAGTACTACATAGTGTCATAGCCGGAAATGAGTATCAAATTTCAATACCTCCGTTATATGACCCTACAGTAAATTATCTGCAAGCTCTAGGTTTGAATATTTTCAAATCCCGACATGATGGATATATTTAAATAATGGATTGACTTTCAACGTGTACAACTTTTAATAATAGAAATTTTAATAATAATCAATACCCTAAATAAAACAGTAATTATGCACGTACATGCACATGCACATTTGCTTAGCAGTCAAAAGTTCTACAATTGAGGTATAAAATAGTATTTCCAATAATTCGGTTATGAACTAAATTTATTTTGTCGATGACTCGCGTAACGTATAAACTATTGAGCAATATTGATCGAAGACATTTAATAAAAAAATTGAATACAACATTTTGTATTTTGTAAATAACAAATTTGAATTAGATAATATCTAATAAATAAAATGACCGTTCACTTCTATCGATGAAAAGTTTAAAAATTCACATAGTTAAATTGGTGTTTCATCGATCATTATATTTTAAAAAGTTGCATTTATCATCTCATTAATAAGTCTTATTTCTTAAGAAAGATGATTGAAAATATGAAATGCGTACAACGTTCAATAAGATATTACACGTTCCTAGTAAGATAGTGCTGAATAAAGTGTGCGAAGTAGTAAATTTATTGTTTTTGTTCTTTCGGAGGATATACGTAGAGGATATATATATACAATTACATTAAAAAAATTACAATATATAAAATTCTAGTAGATTTAGAACTTTTAGAACTTTTAAAAGTGAAATACATCAATGCAGTTGTAATAGGCCCATTATAAATTCTAGATTTCATAGATAAGAATCTATATTAGAGTCGTACAGAGTCTAAAATTAGGAATGTTTCATAAGATGAAATTTTATTATAAGCATAAATAGTCTGGATTTTAAAGGTAGACCTTCTTAAAAAGCACATAGAAATTGCTTTTAAAAACAGTTTCTACAGCAAAAAGAAAAGTTTTTAAAATATGAATCAGAAAATTTTTAATCAGAGATTGAGTATTTATAAATACAAAGAGGACGTTAATTATAAGTCTTATTATATTTTATATATTAAGAAGTTTTGACCATCTAATGAAAACTACAATTAGCATTGTAAAATTTAATTGCTTTTTTGCAAAACTTTCAATTTTTGTATATTAGAATTAACGAGTAAGTAATGAATGTTGATTAACAGGAACCACGAGACAAAACGTTTATTTAACACTTATTTATGTCACAAAAATGACGAGATTACGTACTCCTTTGAAGCTTTTGTAATGTTAACGTTATTCATATTATTTCTGTATCCGCGAAAATGCTTCAAAGATATTACGATGAGGGTATTGACGAGGTTCACCAAATATGCAGCATATAAAAAAATATAGCGTCGCTTTCATTTTTTCATAAATGTTGAAAAAATGTGAGAAATAAAAATTTTCTCCTTTCAGGAATCTACCCAATTCTTCACGTGACAATTCTTAAGGTTTTATCGCTAATAACGGCGGATCAATTTAAAAATTATGCAAGTAGTTTGGAGAAACGACGTAGAGGACAAAGATGAAATTACGGAGGTGACTCACCTTGACCTTCTTGTCTATCTCGGGCTTCTCTAGTAGAGTCATCTGTTGGGTTGAGACGTAATGTTGCGCGTGTCCCGAGGTAGAGTCGAGCAACATCGTCGTCGTAGGGGTTGGCGGCGCCTCCGGATCGAAGTTAACATGAGCGTGTGGGATCGGATGACGCATTGCTCCGGATAGGAAGCCCCGGGAGCGCAAGTTCCCAGTCATCCTTAGATGCGTTGATTGTTCATGCGATACGACAGGTATTCCTGCTGCTGGTGGTGACTGAGTGCGTCCTTCGTCGGCACTTTCTCCACCGGGGGATCGCTCGCCCCTGTCAAACTGATCCTCATCTTCGCCCGCACTTTCTATAAACATGACGATGGATTCTTTAGTTCAAACTTACGTCTTCGTGATGTTTATAAAAATTTACAATTATTTCAAATCGATGCTTGCGATCATAAAACATAAAGGAAATTCTTGGTATTTTTCAAGTTATTTTTCAGCTTATTTCAATTTTATCAAACATTTTAACACTTATTCTGCAGTTAATATGTTACTCGTATATTGCTGTGTACCATCTGATTCAGTTTCTCTCACTTTAACGGCATTCTTTTGCCCACAAAATATTCTGTCAATGCTATTAAACGCAAGATGCGCAAAATTCTTAAAGATACTATAGGCAATAATATATTAAACCTCATTTGCAAAATGTAAGCTTACAAAACTCTCGTATAACTTCACGAATGTTCTGTTCTGTTCATATTTAAATAATTATCAAAAAGAAATGGAACAAGGACTGGTAAATAATAAAAAGGCGAATTTTCTTTTCGATGCGAAAGATCTTGATCATCGAGATCAAGAACAAGAGCTTGGCCTCCTATTGAAGAGGGTATCAACTTGATTTTCTCTGATATTCGGTTATTCTACAAGTAATACAAGTTTGTTTCAGCTCGCGTGGCAAGTATACTTTGACCGCAGGAAGTATGGCCGCATTCGATGACAAAATAAAAGCAAATATGACAGTGGATGGTAAAATAGGAGACTGCAGTTGTGCACTCTAAGATTTATTCGATAAAAAGAAAGAGGAAAAGAACAAAAATAGTAATTTAGCTTTAGACGTACTTATTAAAGTCGCGTGCACTTATGGAATAGCGTCGAAGAACATGAAAAAAAGATAAGACTCTTTGAGAGGAATACTTCAATGCTCACCAAGAAAAGAAAGGTAAACTTTTAAAATCGCTACGATTATTTTTATCGTCTATTTTTTATCCATCATTTTCTCGCTCTCTCTCTTAACATTCAACTGCTAATGAGTAAAGAGTGCGTAAGCGCGTGTGAACAACCTCGTACGTTGACGTAAAAATTAAAGGAAATCTGCTACATTTATTGCTACATTCTTTACTCGGGAAATGGTCGTATAGGCTGTTAGAAAAGGAAGTCAATGATTGTCCTTTGAACACATTTATCATAAGTGTCTGAAAAATATTTCAGGATATTAAAGTTTGTGGAAAAAGTCGACAACCAAATCCCCATTGTTAAAATAATCGATTCAATGCTTTTCTATACTTGCGTAATAGTACGTTTAAGCGAATTGCAAGTTGCATTGGAAAATTTAGCAAGACGCGATTTTTGTAAATACAATTTCTATTTTAGATATAATATAAATTGTATTAAATGGATGACAATTCTTTTCGTTTTATTGTTGTTATTATTTCGTAAAATATGTTGTATTGGCTCAGCTGTACACAATGACTTATTATTCTGTGATACACGTTTCATTATGGTAGCAAACGACAATGTGCACTTAAAATTTAAATTCTTAAGTAATGTGACCTTATTCAATAATCACATTTTTAAAGTAATAATTACGTTATTGCATTCTAAGAAGATTTCTAACTTAATTCATTTTCTTCTCGAACGATGGATATCCGAGAATTAATTTGTTATTCAGCAATATTTTAAGAAAAAATTGAAAAAAGATATGGAATAAGATGGAATTGTACAAGTGGTTAAAAGCTTTATCGTTGACCCACTTATTTTTCTTCCTCTACGAACTTTACTTTGTCACTGAGATTTTGTTAGGTTTTATAAATTAAATCCAAATACAGACTGTATAGTACTCAAGAATGCAGAAATGAAAAAGAAAATGAAAAAAAAATCAGACGCGAAGTTATAAATTATACTTCATATTATGTTAATTTTGTTGAAAATACATACTCTATCAAAAGAATCTAACACTGTATAATACTCGCTGTAACCACTGTAATTAACAGTCAATATAAAAATTAAATTCTTATATCTTTAAAAGTAATTTAAAATTAATATCAAGCTTTAATTAAAAAAAATTACGACTTAAAAGAAGTTAGTTGCATTAATTATAAGCCTGACTTATGTTTATATATTTTTAATAATAATAATAAGTATTTAAAAACAACTGAGAACTTAAAATTCACAGTATATCGTAGATATTTAATTGCGGCAGAAGTTAAGCTTCACGGGAACAGAAAAAATCTTATTTTCGTTTGAATAATTGTTGAATTCTTATTAAATTTTCATTAAATTTTTGTTTTTAACTTCTTTTTTAACGCAGCATGTTTGCAGATTTTATTTCTCAACTCATTTATCAGTGCAATTTATGTCGTTGGATAATGTAATATATTACGCACACCAAAAAGTACATAATATTAGAGAATTTTTACTACCACGGATAATTTTTCATAGGGATTTTTTTAACTATGCGATTGCGTATGCGCAATTATATTTCTAAAAGAGGCAAAAAATTCAGAAATGTATCTACCGTTAATAATACAAGTTATTTGTGCTATTTGCGCAGCACGAAAAATACAGGCGTCAATAGCACTAAAATAATCCCTAGCCAAAGCATTACTCCAGATAAATAGTTGAATTTCTTAAATGACTGAATGTAAATAGGAAGCACCCAAAACAATGGGGTGGTCGATGTCAAGCTCTATCAATCAGTTTACCCAAGAAAAAAGCAGTTATAATTAACAGACGAAGAGAGAATGGAGATGCAGAAAGCGAACCCTTAAGAGCAGAAAAATCAAAGCAGATATCGAAGCCCCAAATAGGTAGATATAGAGGACATGCTGGGGATTCGCGCGGTAGGCATTGTATCTCTCTCCCTCTCTCTCGTATCCTCATCGGACCAGCCACGAATTCAGTTATCCCCATGAGCTTGGGTAAGCGCGAGACCTCATCAATCTTTGGCAGACCAAGTGTTCGACTATGTATTCGCGTTTTATACGCTTCCTTCGACCCGACTACGCTACCTACGTTTCAATGCGGTGAATAACTCTTCGTCGTCGGCCCCTTTATAACGCTGCTGCTATTACACAACGCGATCGTTAAAGCGGAAGAATTACACGCGCTCTCTGTGTGGGTGCGAGTGGCTCTTATATGCATATATGTATGCAGAACAGGGTGACGCGCGAAATTATCGTTAGTTGGAGGTGCATATTTAAAGGCGCATATCTGCACCGTGCCATCGACACGGTAGCCTTTACTACCTCGATTAGGAACAGGCCAGGGGTCACAAGAGGTTAAGCATTTTGTTTTCGGTCTGTTGATGCGAAGATTTCATCTTTGCATGCAAGTTTTTAGTTATTCCAGCTGCTCGGGAAAGAGATTTCATATCTATTTCACTCGAATTTTTTATTAATTGTCAAATAAATTTTTAGAGCCAGTGTCGTGTTACTCGCGAAGACTTTTGGTACCGATAAGCTGACCGATAAGCTGACCGATAAGCCGAAATTCTACCTTATGTACGATCACAATTTTCGTTCGACGCACTATTTATGCATTCAGTTATGCCGTTCAATGTATTCGATGTGTGCCCTAAGCCAGATAATTACTTGTCTCGAATCGTGTAGAATTATAAAAGCAATATCTTGTTTCACTGAAGATTTGTTCCTTAAGAACAAATCTTTTATAACGGCACAATGATAACTCTCGTGTACCTCTGCTATCACTTAACAACGCAAAATACGACTTTCGATGTATGAATAAGCGAAAAATGTACAAAGACGTAGTCGTTAATCGTAGACGCGAAGTATCCGTAAATGTTATCACGCAAATAGAAAACAATTATAATTGTATATTCCTCGTCGGTAAAATGTGCTAGACCTAAAGGAATTCCTTATTTTGGTATTTGTAAGAACTCTACTTTAGAGAAATCATAAGCACAAATGTCAGATACGATCTTGATATATTATCGGTACATCGTAACGGACTGTCGAGAAAGCAGCTTTTCACTTCGTGTAACTTACCTTCATGGATCTAACGCATATTGCTTAAGTTTTCGTTTATTGTAGATTATTCTTTACACGTCGTGTTAAAAGTAAGTATAGTTGAATTTTTTGTAAAGAAAAGTCTATTGAGGTCAATTGTAATGGAGTTACTTATTATTTAAAGATTTTCAACGAAAAAGCCATTCAAATATTTATAACGGACAGCAAGTGACACTTGTAAAGAACATATTTGACCAAAGAATGTGCTTGGGAAATCAATATTTAATCTTCAAGAAAAAAAAAAAAAAAAATGGCAGATCTAATAAAGCTTAAAAGCAATAAACCATTTGTTGGCGTTAATGTCATAGAGGAGAATTTATATGTGCACTTTATTTACATAAAAAATTTGTTAGCACAAATTAGATTCAGTGAGAGTAATAAAAGAGTTACTTAAAAGCTTAAAAGAGTGATAGCTCGTTCATTTAAGGATCTTTCTGATATTATATTTTAGAGCAATCGATGTGGGTGAAATTTCCGAAATTACACATGCACAACCACAATTACAATTTCAGCCACATTTACAATTAGTATCTCGCTGAATGCAAATAAAGGTACAAGCTTTCCATACGTTAAGTGTAAAAGAAGTAAAGAAGTAACGTACATCAATTGAGTTTGAATATATATTTCTTGAGCTTGTAAAATACCCTTTTCTTTCTATGTATACGAGTACGAAAATGTTATTCGGTTATGAATTTTGGAACGTTCAAAGAACGTTGCGTCAGAATTTCTCATGGATGTAAGAAGTTCTCATTTGAATTTGTGACAGTTGTAAATTGATGTGTATCTGGCGTATTAATTTCGGGTAAAGTTTACCTATGCAGTTTCGCGTAGTTGTACGTGACATCTCCTTAAAGCTCGCGGAGGAACAAGAGAGAGCGCCAAGCACGAAGCTCGAGGGAATCAAAGGGTGAAATGAGATCACAAGGCAGAGATCCACTAGTGTCCATCTAAAAAGCACCGCAGACCGTAAGCATTCTCTTCAATTTCATCCATGCTAACACCTAGAGTACTGAACGTTTCCAACATTGGGTGTCAGAGCCATGCAAGTAGTATTTCTCTCGGTAACAACAGCGTAACATTACTCAGCGTCAACATTACTCAGTCATCTCCTTATTTCGTTTTACCAAAAATCCGTTTATTCTTGGGGAGAAGAACAAATTAGTCACTAAACTCGCAGAGCAAGAGTTTATTACAGAGTAAGAAATAATATTCGTCGATCTACTCCTGCTGATCGGCAATAATACGATACAGTCCTGTCGTACAATAAATTTCAATTATTAGAGGATTCTATTTATAAAAACGTTTTTTTCAACAGGAAGAAGTATAAGAGAATATATCAAATAGATCACTTTCCATTTCAAAAAAACGTTATTCAAACATTCATATATTAGCTCATTTAATAATGCAGCTTATAATTTCAATTATTTTTTGCTGATAGCACGATAGTTACCAGTAAATAAACTTTGAAAATTAGATTAGAGTATCAGATTAATCGATTATTTAGTAAGAATACTCTGTTAAATATTATAATACTCAAATTATTAAATAGTTAATTGCATGCTACTGTAAAATAAGTGTAAAGTCAAGATCAATGTGATTACTTAAGTTGAGTAGTACTTAACTTAAAAATACTTAAGTTAAGTTAAATACATGCAGATAAAATGTCTATATTTCGTCTACTTCTAAAAGAACAGGGTAATTTACCGGTTCGAATAATTCAGAATATTTTTATATTCAGTGAAGGGTACATTACACTGAATGTATGACTACTTCTCAAAGTTAAATAAGAGAAGTTCTTATATATTTCACCAGAGTATCGTGAAAGGTGCAGCATTTACAAAAAATTAAGATCTAATACTGCATTTTATGTTCTTGTGTCTTAAATTTTGAATTTCTAGTATTGATGTAAACAAGAGAAGTAAAACAATAGCCAAGCATACGAGAATTATAATACATAGACGTATATGTAATTGTAATTTCTATTGAACGTGAAATGTTATATGTTTTGAAAATGACATTAAATGATAAAATATTTTTGATTATTCTTGTACAAATATCGAGTAGATGCTACTCATGCAATTTATATGTATTAAACATTTTATTATAAAATATTTACAATTATAAGTTGAAATTATTAAATCCATACGAAATAAGGAGATTGTTTTCAATAGAAATTCGTTCTTCGGTACCGATGCATCGTAACTTCTATACAGAATAATTGTTAATTTTCAAATACTTTGTATAATAAATATTTGTTTAATTCATACGGACAGTTATACGATACTTCATTGCTTCGTATGCTTTTACTTATCCGTTTGGGAGATTTTAATTTTAACCATACCGTCAGTAAAATATGTATTATTGTACCATCTTGCGATGACTTTATTAGACATAAAACCAATACTCTCATAAAATAGAAATTAGATTTCGACAACTTCTCCTATATACGTACATTTGAAAACTTTCAAGCATGTAATCATTAATAGCATCAACGTGATAAACCTTATTTTTGAATAAAATGTAAAGTTGGCGATACATGAATGACATTCATGATACACACAATACTTGATGTACAATTTTTTAATGAATGCACCCAAAAAAAGTTCCATGGGAATACGTTGAATAATAAATCGAGTGTGGACAGTGTAGAATAATGACAAGGTTTCAGAACGTAGGCGAAAAAATTGACGTTCTTAGGAAAACAAGGCGGATGACCGAGCAAATTCTCTTTACGATCTGCGGTTAAGCGTCACTCACAATAGCTAGAACAAACAGAAGCATGTGGTTGATCGTACCATATGCCAAATTAGTTCCAGCATTGCGCGAACTCGTAACTCACTGCCACCCATCGTTCCTTATGTTTTTCGATTAATAAACTTTTTCTTAGCGATTCGATGGAAAGACTCAACGGAAGACATCCTTATAATTTGTCAATCGATGTCAGTTGCATCGGATCATTTGCATTGGACAGATTCAATCAAACATGCCTACTTTATTAGAGATGCTTCTTTTCATTTTTTATTGCTGTACACTGGCAATTTGCAGAAAGTAACGCAGGTGAATTTAAAAATAACGAAGTGAATTTTAAAAAATAGTGCACTCATCGGAACAACCATTTATAACTGATAACGAATTCTTTAGAAATCCAGATATGTATTTTACTTACAAGAGTGATTAATAAGAGTGATTAATCCAAAAGAAAGTAAAAGATTACGAAAAAAGAATAAGAAAAGAAAAATTAAAAAAAGAAAATGAAAGGCACTAGAATAGAACGAAGTAGATTCAGAATAATGAGAGAGAGAGAGAGAGAGAGAGTAAGAAGGCAAGTGAATTTACTTCACATTTTCTTCAGTGAGAAAAATAAAGAATGAAAGTAAATGTTACAAAAGAGTGAGAAAGAATAAATGAAAAAGAATAAATATCTTCGTCGTTAAGTAACAAATTTTTACATAGTTTATTACTCTTGACAATTATACAAAAAAGCAAGAAAAAGGAACACATATATAGCGAATCGTAAATTCCTCTTATGTTTTTGACATCTGGAATACGTTTTTAGTCATTCAAGCCTTATAGACTACAGTCTAATTTCTGCAAGTTTTACTTGCTTTCTTCGCAAAAAGTTAGTGTACAGAATAGTATTTCTGCTCACAAGTTTTATAATTCTTATATTAATGTAAATTTTTATAACAAATACATTATATATTGTACATATGTGTGTTATTATAAACTTTCAAAAAGCAGAAAGTTTATCTAATATTTGATTATTTATCTAATGAGCGTAGGTGAATTCGATTATGGAAAATTCAATAGTGACGATTATCTACTTTAATAATATTCTGAACGTGATCATAACATGAAGAAATTTCTTATTTACGAGTGGTAGTAAATCTTTTTTTAAAATAAATTTAATAGTTTAAAAGATTGGCAATTATTTCATTATGATTCATCGATTAAAATTATTATTATCTCATATACGATGAGGATTTGGTGTAATACGTAATAAGTTTATTTGCAAGGATTTAAAATTTTCTAAGGACGGGTAAGCGTCAGCATAATTTTCTTTTTAAAATTGCTATACAGTATGAAAACAAAGTATATATTTTCTCAAGAGAAAATGTTGTTTATCTACGAAAGTACGAAAACAACAGATTTAATTGTGGTTATACGATCTAATCTTGCACAGGTAGATTGACTTTTGATGTAAAAGAAAACAACGAGTAAAATAACTAGATATATTCATTGCTTCATTTTATCGCGAATTACGAGTGTTTGTCAATTACAGAACAGAACATTTGACTTCTATCAAAATAAGTCGAATGGCTTATACCAATATTTTCGAATGGCTCGACTGATCTCGCTTAGGGTGGATTTTAGTTTACCCCCATTCGTTTATAGAAGGATCATCGAATATGTTTTCATCAGTAGTGATGCAGTCTTGCATCGAAGCTACAACTGATCTTCCTTGGAGCCGAGGCTGGAGAAAAGCAAAGAAAGCGAATACTTCCTTCGCGGACTATCATCCTGCTTTCGATGTCCGAAGTCCTGATACCGACTGTTTTATTCCTTCAAGTAAAATCGCAGTGCACTAATCGTGTCTTTTCTCTCTTTGAGGATCTGTCGGCACTGTATCTCTCAACTCGTATATTATCGTACGTGGCGCACATATTAGGAAGGAAGATTTTAGCGAAAGCGCGGACTCCGTCGAGAGACCGGAAATGCAAGAGAGGAGAACAAAATAGACGTGCGTCAGAGTTTGATGTATGCGGTGCGCGTCTCCTCTACGTTATGCGTTTTAAAAGCAAAACAGTCAATAGTTAGGTGTTACAAATAAAAATTTTAATAAAATTATAATTGAATTTTGAATAAATAAAATTTCTTTTAATAATAATTGTCGGAACATTAAAAACTAAGGACTCTTCTTATAGAAATAAACAGTTAGAGATTTACGTTAATAAATTTATGTTTTCTTCATACTTAGTTATTATATCCGTTGTTATTATATGTTACATTATTTAAACAATATATGTGACTTCTTTAAGCGAGTCTAATAAATATTACATATTACTCTAGATGATGTAATGTGCGCAAAATAAGAATTTCTTATATTATACAATAGAAAAAATAGAGTTCAAATAAATTTGAAAGCATTTATATATTGACTTATTATACTAAGGATTTTCAATTATTTTACCGAAAATTTATTTATAAATTTTTATAGTTACCTAAAATACTGATAATATCATCGTTTATTAATTAACATATTTTTTCGAAACAAATTCAAAATAACACGAAGAAATTTAGTGTGATAAAAGGTAGCGACTCATATGAGTTGCTTAGACATTCAAAAATATTCTATAAGACCTAGAATATGTTTTCTTAAATGAATATTTGATCAAATATTCTAGTATAAATTTAAATATCATAATACAGTATATCTAAAGTTATATTTTTTGCATGCTTATACTTTGATACGCGGTATTTATTGTTCAAATAGAAGAGTATATTAATAAATAGTAAATATTTATTCATCTCTTTGCATTGGAAAAGGTTTTCACTATTTTTTCCAAATAATTACGCATCATGAAAACATGTTGTAGAGAAAAGATTAAGTTGGTTAAATGCTTGAATAATTACATTTGTAGAATATTTGAAAGGAAATATGTATATATAGTAGTTTCGTACAAGATATGTTCTATAGATAAGTATTCGAAGATGCATACATCGTTGGAAGCTATTTGACACTATTGTAAAGTTAAAGCTATTGCTGATGATTGTTTAATCAATTATTGTTTATTTTAATCGAGTACAAGTATTTATTAAATGGTGAGAATAACGTATGAGGAAAAAGGCGAATGAAACATTGACGTGTAGCTTTTATTATTTAGATTACTTGTCAAACAAAGCGTTTCATGGAACCTTATAAGCTTTTAAGCTTAAGAGATTTAGCTTTAGGTCTATGTACATGTTCAATAAAGAAATTCAGAAAACTTGTAAGATTTTCAAACCGAACAAAAATTAAGGACAAAGATTTATTCACACACATTCAACGTGCGGTATGTAGTTTTAAGCTTGTAAAGAATGTATTCAAGTAAAAGATGTAATAATAATTATGAGTCCGAATTTAGTATAATATTGAAGACTTAAGATAAATATTATTTAACTTTATCAGCCAATTAATAAAATAATAGTTACTAATTAAGTCATCTATAAGTGGAATTTTCTCAGTAAAATAAATCCAAGGCTATAATTATTTTCTTCCTGTTACAAAACAACATTAAAAAAGCATTCGTTTTGATTACTAGTAACTTATTACTAAAATTTCATATATTTTTAGTATACTTTGCTTTATTAGAATGATTTAAATTTTAGCACTGTCATTTGCAATTTACGTAATATTATATTTAGAATTATATTTATAAATTGAAGATAAATTTATCCAATTAATATTATTTTACATTTTCAACTTTCATGTGATCTGTACTTATTAAATATATTAGAGCAGCAATGTAATAGAAATATGTGTGTGTGTGTGTGTGTGTGTGTGTGTATAATATTTTGGAATAATTATTGACAATGACAAGAATGCCGTTTTATCTATCTATTATTAATTATTTAGTGCATACATATATATGAACTTAAGAGACGCCCAACAAAATTATCACGTGAAACTGAAGCTCACATGACTTTTCTATATAATTATTTGTAATATATATATAAACAGCTGTTCATAACAGCGAAAAACGTGATCCAAGTATGGAATAACATTTGATATTTATTACTAGAAATTTACCAAACTCAAACTAACTTGAATTTCGCACTTGAAAATGGATACGAAACACTCGAACTTATATTCCATTTTATTACATTTGAATTGTAGAATAACTTTACCGTGTCATTATCTCTATGTGAGTTGCATAAAGCATGGGTTCCATGTATTGTTCCGTTCACATAATAAACTTAATTTTGCATCAGATTATCTTATCCCAACTATAAACAAAATATTGTATAATACGAAGAGAATTATTTAGCGTTGCATTTTTTTTATAGTATACGGAAATATACTTATCTCATTTTTCAAGAAAATGAAAACAAAAAAGAACTTATTAAAATTCATTAAGTAAATAAACAATCGACGATCATTTTTTAATTTTAATAGAGAAAATAATGTGATGTTTTTACTATAACATAATGTAAATCTATGCGATAATTTTGAGTAAAAGTTGTAAAATTAGTCTTCGAATAGTAAGAATATAAAAAATTGTACGAATACTCTGTAACTTTATTAAAAGAATTTATGCGTCTTACGAATTACCAATTGAATTTCTTAGCTTAACTCACAAACTTGCAGATGAAATATTTATTTATAAAATTGAAGATAAAAAACTCTGTTACATAAAAGCATAAAAATATCGACATTTTATACTTTGAGCTTTTTTCTTTTTCGTTTCACTTTTACACTTTATTATAATTACATTTTATATCTGATTTACGTTTTTCGTTTTATTTTTCAATTTAACTTAAGTCTGATATATTCTTTATAAGTATGTGAGCTTTATAGTTTACACGAGCATATATAATAATAGCGTTACAAAAATTAGTAAATCTAAAAATTTTCTTAACAAATGTAAAAATAACATTACGT
The DNA here is from genome assembly GCA_018907045.1 of Wiebesia pumilae. Lineage (NCBI taxonomy): Eukaryota > Metazoa > Arthropoda > Insecta > Hymenoptera > Agaonidae > Wiebesia > Wiebesia pumilae. Next base: position 9,001,510 of record JACCHZ010000127.1, read on the forward strand.
AGTCTTTAGTTAATTTGCTTTTCCATGAGCATTTTCGCCTTTCGTCACTTTGAAGAATTATAAGTTCGCTCATTCAACGATGTATACTTTCGATTTGATTTCGATCGATTAAGACTCATTGGAACGCAAGTTTCTAAATATCCCCAAGGTCTTGCAGTAGGCAGAATCGTAACTAATGACTCATTTTTTAATTTGTAATATTCAAACAACTACAGTAATGTATTCTAAAGGTTTGTAACATACATAAGTATATTAATTTTGCTTGGATTTTATATTTTTAAATCTAGTAATATAATGGTAATTGAAAATGTTATAGTTTAATATCGTATAACATCATATAATATCAGTATTGCTCAAGTTATATAGTAATTATATATTATATAGTAATTGAGTATTTATGGATTACAAATATAATTATCATTAAATATAGAATTATAATGAAATATTATGAGGAATGAACGAAAACAAAATTGAGTATAGTAAAGTAAGAAAAATTTTGAAACGAAACGAAGAAATCATATGATAGATAGCATATACTGGATAAATAGTACAATATCAACATTAGAGGGTGTGAAAAACGTGAAGCCGATACGAAATTCAAACAAGTTCGTTTACACGTCATCACATCTTCAGGACAAGATTGTGAGCTTTGTGGAGTCGTAAAGACCTTGGCATTTCCCACCGATGAATTTCAACTGAAAATCATTGACTGGCGCCTGCATAAAATCGTAGTTCTAAGTTGCGCTTGTTATTTTATTAACTTTAAAATTCTTATTTTTAGTTTTATAATTTTTTTATTCTCTGGATATTATTTTTCATTTACACTTATGTATAAGTAGTACGTACAAGTGTCGATTAAATATAAAAAATAACTTACGTTTAAAATAAATACGTTTAAATTTATGGAGTACTCGGGACATAAAATGAAAAATTATTAATGATAATTTAGAAATTAGTACTTAATAAAACGAAAGTAATAATTTGCTTGTTTAAAGCTACAAATTCGGATATTTTATTTCAGCAAATTTCATGAATCTCTTTTTCTTTTCGTTCTATCATTTATCAAGCCTGGAAAAATATTATTTGTTATAACTGAAAATGTAATTATTCGTTTATTCCTAAAATTTGTTCTTATAATACAGTAACCGCATAATCATACGGTATTTTATACCGTATGTTAAATCCGATTATTTTACCATTAAATAACATACTTTACATCTCATCACTATTTTACATCTGACATAATCTCTGATCGGCTGAATCTATAATAGGTTTCTATTCCTCATCTTATTGATACTATCGGACTCTTAAACGTAAATCGGCTCTTAAACACATATATAACGACAACTTAAGAATATACGTACGCATATGCAAGTTATAAGAGCTACAAATTAAATGAAAGTATTGCATACTTTCATTCACTTGTATACTTTTAATTCATATTTAATTCTAAATTGTTTAAATATTAATGAATGATCTTGAGTCATTTATTTACGATCAATTGATACTGTAACATTTCTGCTTCTTGATATTGCCAATAAAATAATTTAATGTCTCATTATTCTTTTATACGCACAAGTAGATGAATCATAAATCAGATATTGACTACATTTTATTTATAAGCGACTCATAAAATTTGTCTATAGTGTCTATTCATAGACACTATAATACCTTCATTCGGAATAAGAACTTCCTAGTCATTTTGTCATTCTTTCGTTAAAATTTAAAAATCTATTAAGCTTGCATTTTCAATTGACAACTATGCATGGTTAACTGATATAAATATGAGAAATTGGAGGTAATTTAAACGAAATATCTTGTGAATTTATTTTATTACTGATTTTTCATTGAAACCGCGTAATCGACAAATTTATAAATAAATTCAAAATAAATTCAAATCTTACAGGCATATTTAAAGTACAAGTGAAAATTATAAGAAACTAAAGCTGCTAATAATATTTACGAGAGAAATTGAACGGGAAGAATGAAAGATATCCAAATATAAAACAATGAAGGAAGAAGGAAATAAAGTTAAAGTGAAAAAATGCATGACGTAGTTGAAAATGGTCGTAGCAACATATATTCGCATACCGGGCTGCTTTTACCTTCCACCGTGGATTTAATTTAACGCTTCGCCGAAGAGCGCAAACGAGTTTGTGTGACTAAAGCAATTGTGGAAAAAAGGCCGCAAGAGAAGCAGAGAGTGAAAGAGCTAGAGAGATTGAGAGAGCTTTGGAATAAGAGAGTGTTTTAAGTGTACAAAAAGAAACAAATTCGAAGTTTTGTTTCACTGATCGATCGTGAACTGTAAAATAATATACTTGGAAAAGGAGAAAATCACAGTAAAAGATACACGCTAGCTACATTTTTATTTATTGAAAAATTTGAATAAATCCCCATTCTGTTAAGGAATTCTCTTAAAGTCTATCAATATTCCGATGAAATTCATCTGCAACGTAAGATATTTAGATTTAGTATAGATATGCCATTTAATAGTTTCTATTTAGAGTTTTCTGGTACTCGCGTCCGAGTCAAGGCATAACTTTCTATCCTAATGTTATATTATTATTTTCTAAATGTAATCTTGAGGAATATCATATTCGATAATTTTTAATATTCAAATTACTTTAGATATACAAGAGATTTTGTAATATGATATGATATTTACTTTAATTGTAGTTAAAGTTATCTGATATTCTAATGTAAAGGACAGGTATTGATTTATGCTACTATGAAACGTTTAATGTAGTTTACAAGATTAATTTTGTAAATTCTAAATACAAATTGAAAAGTTTGAGCCGAAAGTTTGCGCGGATCATATTATAAATAGTAAAATATCGGCAGACATAAATATTTATATATAAATATTAAAGTGAAATTAACTCATAGGAATATAATAGGGAAATAATAGGGCATAAGGAAAAAGTATTAATTTAATAAGAATATTCTATTAGGAATTTTAAAACGGATAACTCGATCCATAAAATTATTAAATATTCTATAATACAAAATATATTAACTTGCATTTGACATGTATAATTTATTGCATAATTATCGAAAGCAAGTGAAACCACTTCATTATTGAATTATGGTTTAAAAAAATTCATTAATTAATGTTGCAAATTCGTATTCATTTCCTCGGTATATTTAATTGTATCTGTAAGTAAACGTATAAAAATATAATGTGTGATTATAGTTTACTGAGATTCAGTGTATGTATATATATACAATGTGAATATAGTATTGGAAAGTAAAAAGTTTGATCGCTAATACAAATTTCTTCGGTAAAATCTTAGCACATATTTATATGATTAATAATTTCAAGTTTAAATAATATATATGTCAAAGTTTTGAGAATGTTGATCGATTTTTAAATTTGGTATTATAAGGTTATAGGTGTGTTTCGCAAATAGAGATTATAATCCATAAAAAAAATAAACTAATTGAAATATATTTAGGGATAACCGATGATGATTTTAATCATGTTATATATAATTCAATACAATAACAAACTGTTTGGTTTTCAGACTTAGGGTACAGGCTTTCTCGAAAATTATGGAGACAACGTACGAGTATTCTGTATTTGTATGCGAAATAAACTCTTCGACTTTAGTCACGATTGTTTGAAAGCTTACAATACACCTTCGTTTCCTCTTCGGTTTAACTTAAATACGAACGTTGCATGGAAATTTAAGCTTACGATTATAAATAAATTCGTACACTTTTTCGAAGCATCATTTCGAATTAATTTTTTCTTTTACAAATTTCACAAGTTTTCTTATAATTAATCCTTGTTATAACTCCTTTTTGTTTATTACCTTATATTTATTTTATTTATTTTATTACAATTTTTTATTTGAAATGCGAAAGGAATTATACAGCCTCGAAAAGAGTACACTTTTTTAAAGAAATTTATTACATTTTAATTATATTATTACATTGGATCATTAATTCTCATTTATACGATAAATTTCGTTCTTCGAAAATAGAATTCCTTTTATTTTTATAACGATTATAAACTAGTTTTTATTTTAACATTTGATCTATGAGAACATCTCAATTAAATTTAAGTATCATGAAGCATATTACATGTACATTAATTCATTAATATCAAAATTCAATGAAAAAAAGGAAAGAATCAAATGTAAGTGTAAGTATAATAATAAAATTAGTTCTTAGTTTACTTTTTGTTGACTATTTCGTCGTCAAATAATACATTTTTTTAATAAACTGTATAAATTGAAAGAATGAGTGTATCTTTTTAACTAATTGATATTCACGTTATACAAAAATTAAAATAAAAAATGTCAAATGTTGTATGTATACAAACTAATACATAGAGTTATATTTATTATCTCCATTTCCTGTTAATGCTTTGCAAAATTAAAAAATTTATATCAAACTTTTTTATACTATTGTTTTTTACTTACTATTATTTTATAACATTATATCATACACTATTAAAAAAATTTTCTTCTCAAACTTTTATCTTGAAAAAACGTTTAAATTTCATAATTCTATAATCGTTGGACATTAACTATATTTAGATATCATTTAAAGTTCATGCGTAGTATCTTTTTTTTGTTCTTGATTCATTTTCGAAAAGATATGATCACTAATCACAAACAAGATTGTATTTACGTGTATGTAATGAAAGCCATGGCTAACGAAAAAATGATATGTTTCACTTGTAAAATTGACAATTTAAATCCTATCTGTTGAATCACTTTACTTATCTTAAATTCTTTTTAAAATTTTCGTAAAATTTAGTTGTGGGTATACGTGTTTTTTTTAACATACATTTCAGCGAGATGTAAATTATTTAAAAAGTGTATTGCAAATTTGAATATGACGAGATAATAAATTTTTAATTATCTTAGATATTAATGAATTAAAATACAAACTCTGTTCTAACTTTATTAGTTATGAACTCTAAAGAAGTTAAGCTTTGAATTAGCATAAAAAATACTTATATTACATTGTTCTATAAATTTCAATTCAGACATTTTTTAAAAATAATTTCTTTCCTTCCGTACACTTAATTGTAAATAGATACGAGCTGATAATGGCATTTTTGCTTGATATGACATAATTTAAAAAATGTAATATATATTACAATAACGTCGCGTTAATTTTACTTAACTTAACTAATCATAAAAATATGATTTGAATGTTTCTAAGTAAATTATTTTTATTACTTCAATAAATTTACATATATTTTTAGTAAATCTTTCTTTCAGCGCTGTTTGGGTACAAAGAATATAAAACGGTTTAGGTGATAGTCATGAAACTTTTAAGCTGAAATATTTTAAGCGTCTTGAGATGTGTCGGGAAATATGACTTACGAATCGAATAAATTTTAGTGCCAATTGAAAAGCTGCAGAGACATAAAATCACGAGATATTTGATTATGCAGCGTTTGTCAACGAATTCTGTCGGTTTATTAGTACCGTACCATCTGCTTTATATAAACCAAATTTTCTTATTCGATCGAAAATTGTCCTCTATTCACCGAACATAAACTAGCGGAATATTCATGAACAAAAACTTAAAAAGTAATAAAACAATATATGAAAGAGTTTTTGAAAAAAGTTTACTTTTTTTTCTACTTGATTTAGATACTAATCCGGGCATTTAACACTAAGCTATCTTTTATTATACGAGATTATTGTTTACATTTAATTAACTTTATAGAAGAAACAAGGAAACTATCAGTTACTGGATTTTCAATAGTTGATTGGTTTGTTTACATGGAAAAATGTGCATATAATATGAATATGTACATATATGTAAAAATATATACAAAAATATTATACTGTATTTTTACGATTACTAGCATAATTATTAATTCATTACGCATATTACCAATGTAGTAATATATATTTATATTCATTGATACGAATCTTATGTACGTATTCGTATATTGTAATTTAAAAATAATGCATAAAATTGCTGAAAAGAATAAATACATTAAAAAATATATGCTTGTTCTCACTTTTATTTTTCCTTTTATCGTTATATTTATCTTTCTCTGACGGACCCTCGATTTTTTTTTCCTTCTGAATCCTCTTGTGAGTTGTTAGGAAGCGAAAATATTCGATTTCTTATTGGTGTTTTCTTAACAGGCGATCGGAAGAGAGAAATAAAAATAAGTCTGAGAATGAAATTGTAAGATTTAGGATAAATAACTCAGGAGACCTAAATTTTGAGAAAAGTTACAATAGACTTGCAATCAAAAAATCAATGAATGGGTATGTATGATTTATTTAAACTAATAACATAGAGTTAATTAGATATAATATAGAAAAACCATTGATTATTACAATTAAGTAATTTTATGATTCTAAAATTCTTTATAATTATACTATATATATTGATTACGCGAATAAAAGATTCAAGGTGTTGAATTATCAGAATATCATTTTATCTAGATGTATAATTAATTTTATGTTATTGCAATAAGTCTTTGTATATAAATAAATAAAATAAAATAAAATAAAATACATATCTTATTGTATAAATTCATATCTCTCTTTATTATTTCATAAAACAAACATTAGCAGCTTTATTTAAGTGAAGCGTAAAATGCATCTGTAAATAACTCAGTACTGTAATTATCGACACTAGTTTTAAACAAGAGCCTTCTAAATTTCTTTATAATCTTCCGATTTTCAGCTTAGATTATTTTTATCTTATTTGCATCCAATTTTGTGTAACTGCATATTGTTTTGCGTTACGTGACGCAAATTAACATCGTTCTCTTTTGCTTTTTCTTTCTCTCTGCTTTCCTTGACACTTCTTTTTTTTTGAGAATATAAGCTTTGACAGGAAACATAGTAGTCTTTATCAAACAATTCAATTGACAAATAAATTATTGTAGGTGATTTTCTCAAATGGCACCGATCGCCGACAAAGGAAAAGCGATAGATTATGGACGCGATGTTGCGATTGAATAATCGAATCTTTGTTACAATTCAGAAAAATAGATGAGCTCGATGCGGATCTCTAATAGATCTTTTTATTTTGATTTTTTTTTACAAAAAATACGTAATTATCAATACTGAATAATTATCAATTTTCTACCTATAGGGTATGTGCCATGCGTGTCAGTTATTATTTTTCAAAAATAATTCTGAATAATTTTAATATTTTTATGAAGATTAGATTAGTGTGAATATTAGAATTAGAATTTTAAAGTTTAAACTTTGCATTATTTGTGCTAATTGATAGAACATTTTTTACAGATTTCTAAGTAAAGATGGATATACACAATCAATTTTACAATTATACAATTCAATTATTATATCGTGAAAGCTAATTTGTCTGTTTCGAGACTTTTAGTCTTCGATTTTTTGATTCATTAGAAAGCTAAGTTTTATCATTCACTAGACTTGTATATGCGTATTAAACTTATTATGTTCTATGTCAATTTATTTTCTAATTTCTCATGTAGACCTTCACGATATATTTTTCCGTTTCTTTTGTACCCTAACAGTTTTATGTTTTTCATAAAAATTTTTCTTATATATTATTATTCTATCGTTATTATTGGGGTATCAATGATTATAGCTGCAATTATTTATTTATATAAAATATGTTAGAATAGCCTGGAATAATATATATTTCTTTTACGTTTATTCGAAACTTTCTATTTTCAATTTTCTCTGTACAACTTCAATTGTTTTTATGTTTATCAGTATTTTTATTTCCTTCACTAGTTCTCGTGTTAGTTTCAATTTAATCGAAATTTTATATTCTTACATTTCTTTGTTTTTGCTTGATATTCTTTTAACACTTTATTTACTTTAAAATTTTATTTATTTGCAATTTTATTCTCTTTTCCACGTGAAAGTTTACATTTTATATTATCTCTGAATATTAATCTGTTTTGCATATTAATCGGTCTTTATTTTGCTTTGCAAAAGAGTTATTAAAAATAATGTGCTTGAATACATTTTGTATATTCGTAATTACCAATTTTTCATTGTTATTTTGATTTTGTTTTCGTAAATAGTCTTCGGTTCAAAATCATCGGAAGCTAATTCTAGTCCCGATTTTGATTTCTTTTCTCCTATAGACCTACTCTGATTAATAGTAACTCTTCCTCAACTATTTTTCTCTTTTGTTTCTTGCATTATTTATAACATTTTCCGCATCTTAATTTTTTCTCTATATTATTTCGGTTTTTACATAATTTTTTCTTTTCTTTACACACTTTTATTATATATTTACTTGTTACACTAATTCATTCCCGAAACTTATGTACTTTTGGAAGCTTGAGGTCATAGTCCGATTAAAGGAAAATGCTAATTTTTTATATTTTATGGCAAATATGTATTTTCAGGTGGTTTTATTGAGGTTTTTTGAAATACAATTTCATACACATTTATGGTGTTTTACTTGAAAATTTTTCATTTTGTGACCGGTTCATATAAAAGCTGTATATCTTTATCAACACAATCCCGTATTTAATTTCTGTAAATATAAACTACAGAGATTCTAATGATTCATTACTGTATAATTACTTAAATTTCTTATTTTTTCATTCTTTATTATCAAAAGAGCAGTTGTTTAAGTACGTATTTTTCACTCTTTCATCTCTTGATAGAATTAAAAGCATTTGTTTATATTCTTAATCATCTGATGTTTCCAGATATAGGCATAGGTCTATTAGAAAGAACATGCATTCTACATGCATATAAATATTATTGTTTTGGTATTTTACAAGTACTAATGAATGGATAACTCATATTTTGCTCTTATGAATGCTCTTTACTTCAATTTCTTTTAAGAATTTGGCGTCAGTCGATTTGGCCTCACCAGAAGTAAATGATTCGTGTACTTATTTTAATATAGAATTTTTTAAATAAAGTTCAGAATTAACTAAAAATATGTTTATAAGAAGTCTTATTGTTGAAAAACATGACAGAACTATCTATGTTTAACAAATTTAATAAAATACTGCTTGCTATTATATCATCATTTTTCATTTATTGCTAAAATTTTTAACACTAAGTTTTAAATAATCTGCTAAGCTTCATTTCGAATTCCAGAAGTTAGTTATATGCAGTTATTTGCAGTTAGTTATATCATATACTATATATATGTAACAATAATGTTCTGTTTAAAAATCTGTAATATTTTCATTAAGGGACCTGGAAAGTATTTAAATTAATTCAAATTTTAGGATTTGGAATTTTCATTGCACCAAAGTATTATCTATATAACTTAGAGAGTATCCGTATTGTGGAAAAAAAGTACGTGGAATAGTTACATCATATTGTAACTGTTTAATTTATTTTTAAATGGGACTTTCCGTTATAAATAAATATGGTAATAAAAAATGATTTAAGTATATCGTGGTACACATTAAAATAATTTTCTTTACGATACTTTTATGCGAAGCTCGTAAAGCTCACACACATGTGTGATCGTGATGTCTTTATTGTATGAAAAGCTCATAATTAATAACTTAGAATGTAATTAATAATAATTCATCGAGAAAGAAATGTTTTTGAAATTATAAAAATAACTTATGAAAATACAAATACAAACAACATGATCGTAGTAAGAATTTTCGTTCGAGTGAGTACAATTATAAGCAGAATATAGATATAAAAGAAAAGCAATATTTTTATATTGATCATCGAGTCTCTAAAATTTACTTTTGAATAATATTAGATAGATATAAATAAATTTAATTTTATTCCAGTTAATTTTTTCAATACATGACTAGAATACTTATATTTGAATATTTAGACGAGAAATTTTTTGTTATTTCTTATTTTTAAGGTTTAAATTAAAAAAATATTAAGTAATTTTTATGCTATAAATTATTATAAAACAAAAATTGTTTATTTACTTACATAAATATATTCAAATATATTCAGAGTTATGTACCGATTTAATTTACAAAATAAAAATTAATTATCAGATGTTATAGGATGTTTTATCAAAAAATATGTACTTGTATACATATATATTACATTTTATAACGATTAAGAGATGAAAAGTATAATTAAAATAAAACTACAATTCAAATTAATTTATTGTCATAGTGTTGAATAGTATTTGTCAGCTGAAAGTGATTCAAATCACTATTATTACCGACTAGGTTTAGAAAAAAATTAGTACATCATTTACATCACCAATTTTTTGTAAAGAATTAATTTATATAAAATATATATTTTATACTCACCTACACGTATTAGAACCATATATTTCATTTTTGGATATTCCCACTGCATCATGAATCATTTACAAATTTGTCACTGTAAAGCACAAGTTTTGTACAACTACTATTCACTTAAAATGTTCAAAAGACAGGAAGAGATTAAATTTTATTTGTTAAAGTGGTTCTCAGTTGATAAATTTATATAACGTAATCCGATTTAGAAAATTTAGTATTTATTACATTCATTTATTTACAAGCATTTTGAATAATTGAGAGTAAGGTTTTAATTGTAAAAGAATTTTGATTGTTAACAATTTGAGAAATCTGAAGCATCTTTAAAAAATATGTTCCACTTTTTAAAAATGATTCTTCGAATATACCTTGAAAAATACAACATGCCAATATGATTCAATATGCGTATGAATATAGATGTCGGACAAGATGCGGTGCAACGTCCATTATGAAAATAAATTTTAAGATAAATCTATATTGTAAAAGTTTTATTATAATGTCTATCTATTCGCTCATTCTCATTCTATAAAAGCGCGCGTGCGCACGATAACAATTTCTTTGCATGTAGGTTAATGTTTCGCGTAATAAATAAATATGATAAAAATAATCTTATCACGTGGATTGCATGTATCAATAGGAAAACGACGTGAAACGAATTTTATTTTCTACGCATCACATTGGACATAACATTTGTTTTAAACTTTTGACCAAACTAGAGATTCTTTTACGATACGATACGATAAATAATAAAACGTAAACTTGAATATGGAATGTAATTTTACGCATGAAATCGATCAACGACGCGAAATGTTCAATAGCTGGTGACTTTTAAGTCACAAATGATTTCACGCGCCCGAAAATACGAATTTATTCGTTTCAGCTCGTGAATGGAGGACCAGTGGTCTATATAGCATTTTTCGAGTATACGTACATCTAGGGAATCGCTAAATCGTTTTCTCAAACTAACAATTATACAAATGAGTTTACGATCGAACATTCCGCGCAAAGCGATTTCGCGACTTTAGACGTACCGAGTACTTCTCTCCTATTACCATCGACAAAAGATCACAAAACAGAGTTTCTTTCACTTGAAACGATTGGAAATAGTAATACAGCAGTTGTATGATAAAAGCACCGAAGCTCTTACATCCACGTCCTTCTCGTTAGACTACCCTCGACTTCTTCACGGTTCTTCTCGCGAGTTCTCTTGCTTTTTCAGCCGACGACTCGTTACGATACCTGCACACTACGTTCCCTTGTAGGCCAAGCGGCGCATTTAGAATCTAACCCGTTGAAAGGGAAGTGGTGCGAGGGCGTGATACCAAGGGGTGGGGTGGTGGAGAGCGAGAGCGAAACCGGTAGGTCAGAGAAAAGGAGGAGAAGAAGGAGGTTGGCTGGCGAACCGAGGGAGCAATGCACCAGCGTCGGCATGTCGTGCCTCGACAATGGAAGTTCGTTCTTCCAGCCCATGCTGGTGTAATTATCAGTTCCGTGCAGGTCGCTGGGTCGATCGAGTTGCTTTCAAAACGTCAGGTCGGCCGAGCACCTAAGAGCGAGTGGGACGGAGAAAGTGAGCACGAGCGAGCGCAGGTGAGGCAGTGGGAGTAAATTCTGCGGAAGCGAGAAAGCCATAGTTGCGTGGTCTGTGAAGTGAACCTTTGCACTGCTAGTGTGTGCGACTACTGTCGCGATTCTATCGACAAGAACTACTCGTCGAGTCGGCAAATAGAATGAGGACGGGCTTGGCTAGACGTCCCGCGATTTTACAGCGCAAGAGAGGAAGAGAGGAACATCCGACGTCCGGATTTCACCTCCACCACCAATTTTATCCCCTATTATATCAACCTCGACTCAGACCGGAGCTTTTATAATTAACGTTTACTACTAATTTTTCTTACTACAAGCTGAGAGTGTTCGCTTGTCTCTCTTTCAAATTTGCATTTATAATCCTACATCGTTTGATGCTAAGCGTGTTCTCGGGAGCTAATTAATCGCACGCGCGCCTCCATTTTATTAATACTGGGAAATTATTGTATTTTCGCTGTACAGCAATGGAACCAATTATTTTAATTCCCACTGACGCCCCCCTTGTTCAAATACTCCGAGCCACAAACGATTAAACTTTCCTGTCTTTTTTCAGATTAGTACAACTTATTAGTCTGACTTGTCTCTCAAAACTCCTTCGACCCCTGTTTATGCGGTTTATCGTAATTTTTAAGCCATTATCGCGTTAGTCCTTATCAATGATTAATTGAAACTGATAATTTGCCTACATTTCTGAGTATAAATATATACGTGTATTCGTTATACTGCCTGAATTTTATTCCACACTTTTATTACGTTTAAAAGCACGGACAATATTGTTACATCTTGTTTTCTATATTTTGTCGATAATTTGCGATTTATCGATTCCTCAAAACACAGTTTTTATTTTAAATGAAGTGTTTAAAGTTTATTTTTTTTTTTAAATGAAGGTTTTATTTCGAAAATTTATTTTTGAAGCTTAACGAATCTTAAGTTACATTAATTGAAAATAAAATGATACCCTATTATATACATATGCTAGATAGAATTATTTTACTCGTATTATTAATTGGGACAGTTATAAATAATTTGAAGAAGTGGAAAATTATAATACGTATACAATATCACGAACTTTAGATAACAAAAGCATAATTTGCGAGACGTTTTGAGTACTTTAACGACTGCCTAGAAGGGTATTAATACAAAAATTGATTTTCCAATTTATATTTATCGTATATTTATATTTATAAATAAACATTCGTTTAATTTATAGGCTAATTATGAATTTACTGAAAGATACGAAGAAAACAAACTGAAGTAAATGAGGAGAAATATCCCATTTATAAAAAAAATATATGTAACACTATATATATATATATATATATATGTAATATATAACACTAAGTGAAAATATTTCTTTATTTTTGAAAATACTGAAAAAATCGAAAAAAATTAGAACAAAGACGTTTAATGAAGAGTAATATTAATGGAAGCATTATTAATCAAATACATCTTATGGGCACTTATGTTTACTTTTCACAAGCGTATGACACTTCCTTGTATCCCTGGATTTTTTCTTTTTAGAATCTCATAGAATCGAATTCTGGAAACTGATCGAACCAGACAAGTGGCGGTCAGTTTCAATAACGTTAAGATCATCGCCACGCAACATTTACCTTACCACTTGGATTTGAAAATGATGAAGAAAATAGTGTGGGATACACGAAGCAAAGAGAAAGAGCAGATATTTATATTTCTCGTTCGATAAATAAGCATTTTAGTATAAAACAACAAACAAACGAAAAACATATCGTAATATAAATTATTTAATATGTATAGTTACTATCTAATAATGAAGATATAATGTATTTTTATGCGAGAAATGTAAACCAGAAAACTGACGATATTGATAGAAATTAAATTTAGAATTCCGAATAAAGAAAATTTTTCACAAGTATGAAAAATTAGTAAATGTGAAAAAATAAAAGAGAAGGGAGAAAAATATTAAAATGTAACAATGTATGGTGCAGGGAAAATTTGGATTATATGGTAGCGTTTTAAATTTTTCTCGTACATATCACCTTCATCATAATTTTGTATCCGTCCTTTGGTAATCGAAAAACATATGTCGTATGAACTCTTCACTTTCAGTCTTTTCTGTTACGCACAAACTCCACAGTTCATCATGTACATCAGTTCTAATTATATGCCACTATTATACAACAATTTTAACAGGTTGAACAGACTTTGCCGGTACTTGATATAAAAAATTAAAATATTTCATGATTTTGCGCTGCCCTCGTGGTTATATTATCTTATTCTAAAAACAAGCTTTGATAATTCTAAATTAATGGGCTTATAATCACTACAATACTTGGGAAATCAAATAAACTACCTCTGAATATATATATATATATATATATATATATATATATATTCTATATTAGGTTAAAACTAAGCAATCGAGATCGCAAGGAATATTATTGCAAAGGATCTGGTATTCAGAATTTAAAGATTAAATCGGTATATTTAATACTTCGTCCTAAAAGAGTTGTACTTCATTAGAATATAAAATCGCCATGTTGGTGAAATATCGAATATACTTAATAGAATTTTATGTAACCTTATAAACATTTATACATTAATACGGTTGTGTTACCAGAGTTTACAAGAGTTACCAGGTAACACAGTTTTTCGGTTTATAAATACCTTAACCCATATCGCTAAACCAATTTATAAAATTTTCAAAATTAACCTCGCATACGTTTTAATAAATTACAGCAATAAAATATTAATAACGCCAATATTAACATCGTTCTAAGTATTCCAATGCTAAATATATACCATTCGGCTAAATACTTCATTCGTAGTTGTGTGCGAGTACGTCTTAATTTTCAATTAAATAATTATATTATTTAGTTAAGGTTTTAGACATACATAGAAGACTTTCTTATATTTATAGTTATTTTTAAAGTTCCTATGGCATTGGTTTGCATTAAATTAGATTTTTGGCAATTATTAGTTCAAAAAAGTGCATTAATTTATTAGACTAATATTATTGTAAATATTAATTACTGCGAAGAAACATTTTAGTATTTATTTTTTCCCCTCTCCAATCTTATCAACCAGTTCGAAGAAAATACGATTTTGAATATCAAAGCCTAGCACCGCCTTCGCTTTATTTCATTTGGAAAATCTCCTACCAATACGCCAAAGTTTCTGTATTATATTATATAATTTATTCCGTTTTTGAAGCTAAATTCATTACGTTCTAATAGCAAATCTTGCTCGGATACAAAACACCTTCTACCTTTTTGAAATTTATAAATAATAATTCACATTCTTATTTTGAGTCACCAAGCGGACCAGTTAATTCATGATGTACTAGCGAAAGGTTTAAAAAAAAGCTGAAAATTTTAATGATGCCACCAATGGTATTGACGATAACAAATAAATAAATACGAAAATATCGGTGTATGTATGCGCGCACGCGCGTATACAGGGATGTAAATATACATCAAGTATTATGTCGCATCGAATATACGAAAGATGTAATATCCGTAGATGCATTAAAGGAAGGGATCGAGAAGGTTTTGAAAAGGGTATAACGAACAACAGAGCCATTAGCTATTGTTTGAATCTTGAGTTGACACTATCAGTAACCGAATTTTCCCTCCCTTACAAGAATAATAACAAGACCTTTATATTAATCGATTGTATTCTAATTTACTGATCTTAAATTACATTCAATGTAACTCTATAGACTGCAGTTTTATATAAACAGGGGGCGAACCCCTCGCTAATATATACAAGAACAATTGCGAATCTCTGTTATTTTTGTATATTTTTAGGATTTGTAAGTTTCGTTGTATTAATTTATCAATTATATCAGCAATATGATGCCGTTAAATTAAAAATATTGAAAAAAATGGTCTAACTTCATCTTCTTTATAATAAAAATGAAACAATTTAATTGCACATATGAACATACTGTCGTAAGCTTTCAACAAAATTTGAGAAATAGAAGATTGTGAGTAAAATATTATTATAGAATGAGTACGAAAAGTCAGTGTAATATACAAAATAATGTACTAATTATTTAGAATGAGTAATAATTGTTGTACCAGATTTCAGTTTCTGCAAAAATTAAACAACATTAGCGAAGTGGTACTTACAAGGTATAATCAGTTCTTTGATAGTGATTTAATATTTACCGTATACTAAAGATTATTTCAGAGATAAACATATTTTTTGTCTGTTTTAACATTAATTAGAATTTTCAACCATGAAATAATTGGATGGTTTTTTAAATAAAACTCAAACTGATTTAGTATCGCTGTGGAATATTATTGGTATAAAAGTAGATGCTTTATGGAAAATTGACAATACTGAAAATTAATGATTTTATAAAATTAATAAATTTACGACAAACATAAAAATGATATTAATTTTAATTTTCAAAAAGAATAGTCAAACTTTGTACATTAAATCTCAAAAATATTCTTTAATTACTCTAAGATATTAATTTATTCAAAATTATTTAAAGATTTTGGAAATTTAAGAAACTAAAAAAATTTCGACAACTTAATTTCACGCATATTTTTATTTCATACTGTATGAATCCTTACTGGCTCGTTTACTTATATTGAAAATAATTTTAGAAATTTATAAGTTAACGAATAACGAGTAAACGTCTCATTCTGCGTATTATATAACTTCTGGAAGGCTGTATGAAAACATAAGGGCAAATGTGTATTATCGAGTAGCATAAAAAGTTACCGCTAAAGGTAAGAAATTTTCATAAGTGAAAATTTTAAGGAATGTCTAATTTATTCTTACTATCGATGTCTTTAGAATGCGAAGTGTGAACTAGTTGAGAAAAAATTTTTTCTTCTTTTCAAAACATCGATTACGTAGTAACTTCAAATGCAAAGTCGATGGAACTGGCGTCCATTTTGTAAATTATCTCCGTCTGGACTTTCTTTCATCAAACGATAGTTTGTAACTAATTCCACCTGGATGTTTCAGCTCTCATTTCGATTTACTTTTCAACTTCTCACACAACTATATATGACTTTGAAAGAGCTTATAGAAAATATTTTTTTCTTCCTTAGCTGAAATAGATTTGTCACGCCTTTTTCTTTCATTACATAGCTAATAGTATTCAGAAACTTGAATAAAATTTTTCTTTTTCAACAGATTTTTCAAATATTTAATCTTACTTTAGAGAAATTTTATTAAAAGTTTGAATATATGAGTTTAGTTTCTTGATCTATTAGTTTTGAGTTTATGAATAAATAAATTACTAAATAATAAAAGTATTTCTTGTTTTGATATTTTAGTAGATTTTGCGAAAAACATTGATATACTTAAATACTCTTTATTATTAAGAAATGATTATTTAGGGGATTTCGAAGTAAATTAAGGGATATTATCTGATGAGGCTTCATTTGAAGTTATTTAGTGTACATTTACTCTGCACACGTCTTATGCCGTAATTGTATATTAAAGACCTTCGTCTACAATTAATCTGTCAAGTCAACTATTTTAAAATAAATATTTGTCTTTTACAAAGTTTCTGCTTCAAATACTTCGACGCGATCAATATCGATCAACTATTACTACACCAATTACTCAATATTTCATTGTTTTTCTAATGAATTTAATATCTCTTTACGTCTTTTACGTCTCCATTTTCATTTTATCCAATTTTACAAATACAGTTGGTTTTTAATTTTTTTTTTTGTATACCATTTTGTAGTATGAAGAATAAAGTTTATTCAAATTTTTCTTACTTTATTTGGTTTTCTTCAATGACGTATTATGACAGTGTGAACTTAAAGATTACATCGAATAACTAGATAATCCAATAGTATTTCTTCTTCAACGAATAAGAACTATTTATTTTCTATTGGTTAACTTACACAAAAATCTCGAAATTTTTCTTCTACTTAATGATTCTTAAAACGATTGTTTCGTGTACATTAAATGTTACATTCATTATAATTTTATATTGTCATATTTCAGTTTTATTAATAATATATTTTATTAATAAATATACTCAGTAATTATTTTGATAAATTTATTATACTTTTATTTTAATTATTTTTCAATAAAATATTGGTTATTAGAATTCAAATTCGTTACATAATTATATCATTTGTAAGTAAGGGTCGATGAAAATTTATTTTCAAACCATTTTCTATTTAATTCCTTTATTTAAAACATCACCAACGAGATTTCATTTCTAGTAAAAAATATTATAAAAAATTAATTCTCCTTTATAAATAAAATTGATTTTTTCGGCTAAATCTCTTATTTTAGGATAAATTCTTGTAAATCTTTAATCGTACAATGTAACAACAAAATTCGTTTATATTTTTATTTATTTATAGCCTATTTTCCTTTTGTCGATTTTAATAAAATGATCGTTCAATTTTAGTGTAATCATTAGATAAATTCAAATAATTGACGAATTAGAAATGTTGCGTCGATTATTGAAACAAATAGCCAGAACCACCAATATAAAGATTAATATAACAAAAATTAATGATAAATCTGATTAAATATATTTGTAAACTTGTATACATTTTTAATCCGCGCTTATAGTGAAAGTCACTATAAATTATTATTGCTTCTTACCGATATTTATAGTATAAAGGTAATACGAACGCTGTGTTTATTGAATGGGCAGAAAAATAAGCTAAGAACACGAGTTTCAACGTATCCGACAACTGAAATTTTGAATTATCCAAACTTATAAACTGCATTGTGAATTTTGTTGTATTGGTTTGAAATTATGGCTTTTTAAAAATTTTGGTAATTTCTGTGATATACAGTTCAGAATATATGGTTTATATTCTGCAACTCTTTTTCGATAAAGAAAAAATATGTTACGAAAGCTAGTTATGCTTCGGACGAGCAAAAGAAGGGAGTGGAGAACAAGAAGTCACTTATCTTATTTGGTGTCCAAAGAACTTCCATCTGATTTATTAGAACAAGTAATGTAAGGGTATTTCACCTAGTAATTCTACCTATTACATCTTTTTACTAGATCATATTCTAAATTACTACTGCATTCGATTTATTTTCATAGAAAATTAAAGCATGACGAAAAATGATATATAAATATATATTTCTGTATATCTATCTTTTTTGTACGCTAACATATGAATAGATGTTTAAAAAATTCTTGATTATTTACATTTTGGAAATACGTAAATCAGTAGAATTAATTCTACATATTTACCTTAAATAATCGCGTAAATGAGACGAAAGTGCTATTCAAGATACTTTGTATTTCTTATTTTTGAAATTTCTGTAATTATAATAGCAAAGCATTTCGATTATATATATGTAGGGGATTTATTAGTATATTTAGAAATGATTCGGGGGCTAGATGTTATAACGTTTCGTCCCGGGTCGAGGTACCGGAGTCGTCATTACGGCTGTTGTCGACCCACCCTTATACGCTCAGAAATACACGTAAAACTCGTTTAAATACTAATCCACATCCGCGCGGTGGTCAATCCCTACATTACTCCCCCTCGGTTACGTGAGCCATTTCATTCAATCACGCACACACTCTAAACCTCTTCTAACCGCTCCCGCACACACATGTAATATTTCTACACGTCCTATAGGAATTAAGTAAATAATACAAAACATGTTTATAAATCCTATAATAGAGAGTGAGTAAATAATATTTTTAATAAAATTGTAATTTTTAATTCACGTATTTTAACGGATTATCAATATGACATTAAATAGCTTACAATAAATTACACAGTGTATGAAAATGAAAGGAGATATAGATAGTTGCATATAGGAATTTTATAAGCTAAAGTGATAATATTTAACTTACCAATGAAATTGCGACTAAAAATTGAGCTTTTAATTTTATTCGGTATCTACACGTCGTATACAATAGAAGTTAATTAATTGTTGTTAAGATACTCACGCATACGCAGCTTAGACGATCCTTCATTATGTACAATTGTATAACTACTGTATACCAATAAATATAACTATTGTTATATTTTATTACTGTGTACTCATAATTACAGATAATATGACAAATATTTATTAACGATCCTATCACAATAATGGATGAGTTTTTTAAACTTTTACGAACCAAAGTAGTAATTAATTTCATCCGTCGTAAATGGTTAATACTGTCTTTAAACCAGAATTAAATCAAATTTACATCGGTATAAGTGAAAATAAATCAGCATAATTCAACATTCAACGGGTGTTTGGAAGAAGTTGGGAAAAATAATGAATTGTATAAGAATAGAAAAAAGTTATGTGCCAAATTATGAAAATGTAATTACACAGAGTAGTAAAATATTGAAACAGAAATTAAAAGGAAAATTACATGTTTAAACTAAGAATAGGCAAAGTAAGAAATTAGTAAATTTCGAAAGCTCTAAATCATGCGATTCATCAAATTTGCTTCAATGAAATTTAATCAGTTTCTACTATTTCCGCAAGCAATCTGACATTATAATATGAAACTTTAACTATAAGAGGAAAACGTAATGTTGATGATCAAATTCCAAATCACTTAATTAAATTATAACTATTACTTATTACAAAGAAATTCGATCAAGATTGTAATATGTATCCGCAATATCTCTTACAAAACAAAAGAAATTTGATTACGTTACCATAATTAATATGTTAACATCTTTCAATGCTTTTAGCATTTTGCAATCTTCTAACATTTTCTTTTTGTACTTTTATTTTTACAAGATCTTTCCAAAGTAGATTTATTTCTGTTAAAAGTTTGCATACATTAGAATAATTTCATATCTCTGATCGAAGGTGTATTTTTATTTAAATGCAAAACTTGTACAAGAAATATGCATTATTTTAGCAATATTATATCACTTTAAGATTGAAATTCTGCATGAAAATATTCGTAAAATTCATTGGAGGTTAATTAAAAAGAATTATTTTTAAAAATCATATTAATAAAATAATTTACTATCTACTTACAGTGATTGCACTAATATAAAATATTACGACGGACATTCTTCAACAATATTGCAACTAAATGTTTAACACCATTTGTTTGTATTATATATTGTACACATAATTAATGCAAATTCATTCGCTTAATGTTTTTATCTTAAGGTTTTTGATTTTATACCGAGATTCAAATATAAATGTACTCGTGAATTTTATTTTAGATAACTTGTGCGCAATAATCATTAATAATATTAATGATATCATTATAATTGCGGATTTTTATATACTTATGTATTTAGATAGATTGGCTATTTTAACGTAAAATATCCTGCAGAGAAATAGAATTTTCAAAGATAAACTTTAGACTTTTTAATGTCAGTTAAAAAAGAACATTTATACATATCTCTTGCTTAGAATTTTTTTATACGTGAAAACGTGAACGTGAATTTATGTTTTTTATAAAAAATTTATATTGTAAGAAATAAGATCTAGCCATAGTTCGATAGATCTTATGAATTACTGCAATAGTAGCAATAAAATTATGTAAATGTGAATACAAAAAGCTTTAGATTATGAGTGATCGTATATGATGATCATATACCTAAGAAATGTCATTATCTAATTTGTAGAGTTGACGAGTTTTATTTTAGAATTAAGACAAACATAATTCACAAAAGTTAATCAAAGCGCGTAATAGTGTATCAGTCACAGTATATAGATGCAGTTCTTATTTTTAAAAAATTAGGATTTATATATGCATATATATATTCGTAAAAGGTAAACAATACAAAGGTGTAATCTTCAAAACATGTTCTAAGGCCTCATGTTGACGGTGAAGTAACAGTTCTTGTCACTTATTTAAAACGCGATTTGGTGCAATAAAAGATAGTATTTAATGCTTTTGTCTTTTTATATAAACAGAAATTTATACATATTCGATAATATAAGTAATAAATATAATATAAAGATTCTTATAACAAATTTGTGGTTATAGTAGGCTTTAGTTCAATGAATCAAATAAAAATCTGAACAAATTTCTGGATCTTTAGGTCTTTTAAATGAATTCGGCATATTTTGTGTAATATTTCTGCTTACATCTACCTTGGTCATTATATGAGATTAATCGAATGCAACAGCACGTACGTATATCGAGATGATGCAAATTTATATCGATTTCATGCTTCGGGGCTCGAGGTATTTTGGTCCATCAATCATAAAGTCTCTACTCTAAAAAGTTTTTAAGCCATGTAAAGGAAAGATACAAGTACTACGAGTTGTTCTAATAAGTGTAATGAATCATTCAAATTTCTTTAGCTGAATTATCGTGGCTGTACTTGAAGACAGTGTCAAGCGTTCATATATTATACAGAGTAGAGTTTAATACCTATTTAGTCTTGGATTATGGAAACATTAAGATTATCTCGGTTTTATTACTCGTCATTACCAATTACGTAAGTGCTGAATAAACTGATAGAAGATTGTATTGAATTTAGGAAAAAAGTTAGTTATAAATAAATTCAATTTGTTTTACCAAGCCTTCGACTGTCAAAATAGTATTTAAATGATTGAAATGAAGTTGGTTCAAAATCCTAAGACCATCTACATCACGTGGCGAAAAATTGCTTCAAAAGTCAATTATAATACTAATCAACTTTCATCTACGTATAATAAGGAAAATATATCATATGAGATTGCTAACGTTGCGTGGTGATTCTAAGAATTATTTTAATTACATTTTAGTTTAATTAGTTTAGTTTAATTTTAAACAATTTTAAAGAAAATTGAAAAATTTTAATACATATTTAAATATAAGGGTTTTGAAAAGAATTATTATAAATTCAAATATTGCGTCAATATTTGATAATTTTTAAATAATTCTGTACAATTTTACACAAAAATGCATTTACTTTAAAAGTATCGCAACGTAGCATAGGACGAATAATAAAGCTGTAAGAATTTCGAAATTGCTGATTTACTTTTAAATAGTCGATTAAATGAGATTCTAGAACTATCTTTTACATACAAATCAGGTCTTTCTCATGTTTTTCGCGTACTTCTTTTGCTTTAGGAGACGTAATTAGGAAATTATGTTATTTTTGAAGTTTAATTACGGTTCAATCACGTGTTTTAAGTTATCTAAGTAATACTTAATGTACTGAATGTTCATCTAATTTGAATAATAAATATTAAAACTGTAATTAGTAGGAACTTATATTAGGTCAAATAATTATAGAACTGATAGACGATTAATGTAATAATTAAATAAACGGTACGAATGTATACATTCGAATGTTAGAAAATTCTTATATTATAAAAAAACCAAAATTGGTTATTTAAAAGTACGATATCGTCTATATTATTTTATACGATTAATTTTATACGATAGATGATGAATTTACTACACAATAAATGAGTCTTGACGAATATTCCTAACGATTTAGTGGATCTCAGTTTAACTGTTATTACAGTTCGATGATGAATGGAATGGTCTATTTATAAGCAGTGCTTATCTTCAAATGTATTTCAATTAGCAAAGTGAGTCAAACGATTAACGATGAACTTACCAGTTAAAAAAATGAATTTAATATTGTCCAATAATTTTTTTTTAAAGTACAAACGGATTCGTCAGGCGAGCGTTATAAGTTCATTTATATAGTCGACAAAAGACTAGCGCTACGATATTTAAAGATCCATTAATAGTTGCATCAATCTTCCAGTTTTAACAAAATTTCTCGAGACTTTTTAAGTTGTAATGAAATTCCAATAAATCAGCAATATTTCGTCGAACGAATATAACTTCAGATTTTCCATTTTGTTATCCCCGGATGAATATAAACAGCTTTTAATGTATGGTCGTTGTCACTGACAAACAAAAGCTGGTACGGATACCAGTATGGAAAACTTTATTACGCGTGAGAAGAAAGCAGTACTAAAGTGTGTAAACTTTTACGACAGAGCATGCGCGTCTTCAAAGTTGAATTCTACAAAGTTTGGTAAGGGGCGACAAAAGTATCGCTTTCTGGACCTGATCGCACGCGGATCGACCGGAAGTTTATGCACTAGACGTGGACGAGCTTTTTCTCCTGCGAATATGATGTTTTTCCGGGTTGTAAATGCAGCGGAGAGCCGCGGTAATAAAAACAGACTGCGATCGTTAACGACAAGAATCACCAGCTTCAAATACGATAGAGGCGAGCTTAAAGATTATTTCGTCCCCTCTTTTCCTCGAATCATATTTCAACGCATGTGCGTCGTTATTTCTTTTATCGTGGTAAATGAACGTTATTGTTCCAAGATGGATCGAGTTCTGTAGCGTGCGTAATTTACAGGTCATTCGAAGGAAAAAGAAGTCATAGTCGTCACTTTTGCTCGAAGAATGTTTAATTGTCGTTTCCTTAAGAAACGGATTATTTTACCGATTTTGTTGAACGAGATACTAGATTTTATTACAGTTGTAGAAAGCTTCGGAATGTGCTCAAGCCCTATTTGGACTTTAATGTAGTTCACGTGGTTAGATATGACCTTTCCTGTTACGTACTTATGGCTAATTGCTTGAAAATAATCTTTCGCTGCGTTATAAACTCGTCGAAAGATAATATTAATACATACATGTACTTAATACATTTTTATAATGCTCTTATGGTTGATATAAATAGTTTATTCTCATAATAATTATGAGTGAACATTTTTACAAAGTTTCTGTTACCACTATGAAATAGTATAGGTAAAAATATGCAGATAAAAAGTAATTACAACAATAATACACGAATGAAATATTTCTTGGATTTGAATGTATCAACCAATTGTTCATCTGACATATATCCAAGGAACTTATCATCAGATTTTTTATACATTTTTCATTTATTTTTTATTTCTAAAGGTAAATTTTTAAAAAACTATTTTCAAATTCAAAGAAAAAACTTTACGTATTGTAATGTTAATTGTAATGACAAGAAATATATAAGTTTTTACATTCCAAGAATAATAAAGATTCAGTTCATTGTGGTATCCAAAACAAATAATGTTATATAGAAAATATTGAATAATTTTTTAAAATTATGAAATAATATTATAAATTACTTTATAATGCAAGCAGATCTGATCTCTTGATACATATAGCATACTTTTTCTCTCAGCTTATTCATCATTTATTATTTCTATATTTAAGTATATTTGGAAAAATTGTATTTTCAAAGATTTAATTAGAAAAGATCTTAATGAAAACTAATGACTTTGATATAACATGTTCACATCTGCAATTATTGTAAAATACGGTATAAAAGCTTATTACTATTTTAATTAATAAGTATGATAAATTTATATTATAATGTAATTATTACAATTTATAGTATATGTAATATGATATTAAGGAATCGTTTTAATTAAGAAGCAGAATTTAGCCGTATAATTAATTCGTACAGATATTTTCAGATAAACAGATTGGATTTAAATGCATATAAATTGTATCTGTAATATACTATTTATGCTAGTATCTTTCATTTTATGAATAAATAATGAATGTTGCACGGCAATTCTAGTTTTAAAATATTAAAATTAACTCTAGTAAATACATACTATTTAAGTAAATTCATTATGAAATAAAATTCACAATGGTAATGGTTCATATTAAAATATGCGAACACTAATTACTATGTTAATTGCCCGAATAAAAGTTTGTTCCTATCGTAATAATTTTAGACGTAACAGAAAAATATTTATACATAATTGAAGCATCTAAGTAAATAGTTAAGAATCGTAATATAAAATAATAATAATTTTGTTTAAATTTTCTTAAATTTTTAATTTGTTCAATTATGATAATAATTTTTTAAGTATTAACAAATTTGCATTTTTATATACACTACTTGCAGGAGTAGAAATTACAGAAAGGTTGTTAATTGTTAATTACGGAGTCATAATTTAATTGTTTAATTAAATTTAAGAAAATGATAACGCAGGAACAAAAATACTGTAATTTGTGCAACTCATTTTTTAATAATCTCTTTTTAATAGGAAATGTGTGGCTTACGTTTAAAGTTGCAAATCATAACTTTGACGAAATTAAACTAGATCTATGAAAATGATTACATTTTAAATGAAGTGCTACAGTTAATTATTAGAATTACTATCAAAACTTTTTATGGCTGAACATGCGAGTACATTACAAACAAGTGTCTCATGATTTAAAAACTTTATAAAAATAATCAAGCGTATAGCAAGAACTTCTTATTAGTTCCTAATTCTTAAAATTATCTACTAATATTAGGTGTATAATTGCCAACATTATAGCGGTAATTCAGGTGCAAATATCATATTTTAAATATGATAACATATACCGTTAATAAAAATGGTAAATTCATTGTTATTCCTTCCTAAATCATTGCATTTTTAATAATAGCATTATTTAAGAAACACGTTAATGCATATTTTATTCGATTTTTGAACATACTTTTAATTATTATAGTCTATTAGGTATTAAAATACCATTCTTGTATTTCTGCAGTTTATCGGACCATTTCGGATAGATCTACACATAGTTTTTATGGAACCCTGTAAATTTTTTACTTTATTTTCATACGTTTAACAGTGATTTAATGCATAGATAAATAGAAATACTGAAATATATACATTTCTTATTCAAATTAAATATCGCGACATAAAATATATTTAACGAAAAACTGATTTTATAATTTGATTATAAATGCTGTACTACTATTTTATGTGTTACTTCGATCTAGAAATTTAATTTTTATATTATATATATTCACGTAATATGATTGTTTTTGGATATAAGTGGTCACTTTTAAATTTCCTTTAAAAGTCCATAAAAATAGATGAAATGATTTTGAAATATTGAAAGATATTTTCGGGAATTTTGCCATTAAAGGTAGAATCATTATTTCTGGATGAGTAAGTTCATGATAAAGTGTAGGCGCTCGTTTAAAGGCGAATGAGATAGTTACATCGGTTAGTTTGTGATGCTTACTTTTTAATGAACAGGTTTGATATGCGTCGATTGTATCTAATACAACCGCAATGTGTCTTTCGTGTCAACGTTCATATTAGCTACAAGGTCTATGTCAGTAATCCGCGTTCTTCAAGTGTATGGTATAAACATAATAATGCTAAAAAGATAGATAGATAGAGAGAGAGAGAGAGAGAGGGAGAGTAGAAGCGGAATAGATTGAAACTGTCGGAAATTAAGAAAATGTATAGAAACACTTCAATTCTGATGAAGGATATAAAAATGGGTGGAGAGGCGGGTGAAAACGATCTTTCACGGACAGAAATCCTTTCACATTTAAGAAAGAAAGGAGAGTTTTGCCCTTGTAAGAGTACACTAAAGTACGTTCGCGCATTGTTTATCCTCGGAGCTTCGACGTCGGATTCAACAAGAATCAACGGCAAATTGGTAACCTGCTGTTATTTGTTTATTTTTTCTTACTCTCTGCACCTTTTTTAGGATGAAAGATAAAATAACAGTCGTGCAAACCGCTAATATAACGGCGTTGAGGAATAAATTGACTCTCTAAAATACGAGCTTCGAATAAGTAGTCGCATAAACTACTTCCATTTATCTTGTGTATTAACGTATTTTACCGCCAGTGAAAAAATTGATACTAAATTTGAAATTTAAATAATGTAATATTACAACTTAAGTAGGGTTTTAAAATCTATTTGGAAAA
Source organism: Wiebesia pumilae (assembly GCA_018907045.1). Classification (NCBI taxonomy): domain Eukaryota; kingdom Metazoa; phylum Arthropoda; class Insecta; order Hymenoptera; family Agaonidae; genus Wiebesia; species Wiebesia pumilae. Next base: position 9,028,879 of record JACCHZ010000127.1, read on the forward strand.
AAGATTTCTTGCTGTGACTGAAAATAAAAGATATTCTAACAAAGACTGTCACGTAGTGATAAGGCAAAAATAAAAGGCAAACAAAGTATTTGTGCTTTGTGTCGGAAATGGTAAGCAACGTTATTTCTCACTCTGAGAAGAGTGATTTTTTGACAAATACTTTACTTTTGTATCGCGAGACGAAAAAATGTAGCAGTAAGCTTATTTAGGCCTGGACAATATAAATCATTAGTTCAAAGAAATAGTTGATCGAGTGTTCTTGGTGCATAATAGCACGATGTTAAGAAGAAAAAAAGCTCTCATGTACTGCTTTCCATTAGGTCTGCTACCACGAATCGAAAAATTCTAGTGGTATCATGGTATCATATTCTACGGGTCCTCATGTTTTAGTTGAAGATGATTCTAACAGTCGATGATACTCTTTTTTCTTACAGTACTCTTACATATTCATTGTGTTTCCTTGAGCGAAGTTAAAGTACTCATATTTTCGTGTTTCGCTAATCTCTTCTCTTTATTCAACCAAACCAAGATGGACTATTCGTGAACTATTAACTATGTGAACTGCGATCGAATCCAAGATCGAAACAAATGGAAATCTTTAATATAATCGAAATTATTAAGAATATCGGTTTGGCTTCATAAATAATTTCAGTTATTTTAATTGTCCTTTTAATGGATTTATACTTTTATAAATATATTATTAATAAGGAAAAAGTTGTTCATTTGTTTATATGTTTGCTCATATGTCGCCTTTTTCAGTAATTTTGTACGGTTTCGTACTCATCTTGCAGCTTGCAAGGACTTTAAAAGATGCACAAAAAAAAAAATAGTTATAAAATACAAATTTCACGATAGAGCTGTTAACTCCATAATACTCAAGGAAGGGTATCGATTAACACTTACATATTGTTCGAACTTATTAATACGCTATACGGCATGATATGTTATCGGATCTCCCGTTATCTTATAATATAGATATGCTTAATAGTTCAATCAAAGATAACGAGGGACAATTTTCAAAAACAAATAATTTAATTTTTATAAATTACTATTATGGTTTTTAAGTGAACAAATAAGAATGGATATTAATAGAATCTGAAACTATTGGCTGTCACTAATTTCTTCTTTATATTATTAGAAAAGATTTTGTAATAAGTACGTACTCGATGAATACTTCTTTACGCTGGTTATTTATGTACAACGATGTTGCCGTTTCCAAAAATACTTAAATTTTTCATTTTCTATTTTATTGCTTCTGTTTTTATTGTTTTAGATACTGTAGTTCTTTTATGAGTCATTAAAGCTTTATACAATCAATGGAGTAAAGTTTCTATAGTAAGAAACATTAGAATCTGAAATATCGCATAAAAATAAAAAAGTAAAACATTTAATTTTATGATATTTCGTTATTTATAATATTTCGTGTATTTTATTTAATACACGAAATACACGAAGAATATATATAATATATTGTATAATATCAAGCTCTCGGTAGTATCAACTTGCTGTATCAATTGTACATTCCAATAACAATTCTAGCTAATGAATTATTGAAATACACTCATTTATGTATATCTTTAGCAAAATCCATTAGTGAAATACAATTTTTTAAAAGTATTTTCATACCTTGGAATATGCTCATCTACCAATCACATAGGTATTTGTAGTATTAATATTTTATTATTTTGTGCTCCTGTAAGAAAAGTATTAATTTTTTCTTTTGTAAATGAGAAAAATTTCTGTTCGACAATACCTTTTTCGTAAATAACAAAAGAAATTAACAATAGCCAAATGTGCCTTTGAAAACTGTGTATTCGTGTAATTCGATAAAAAGTTTGACTACATTTATAATGATTACCGCCATAAATATAATTGATAAGCAAAGTAATGGATAAAATTTAGAATACAAACATCTATTAAATTGACAGATCATTCTTTTGAAAAATTTCATAAGTTTTTTTAATAACGATAGATTTGGATTCAGTTACCAAATATTATTAATAAATATTACATATTTTGGTAAAGTATTTGTACAGTTAAATGCTGATATAAAAGGTTGAAGCTTATGACTATAGTATTTTTAATATTAGTGAAATAGCGTATATCCACTTGTGAAGTTCTCTTATAAATATAATCAAATTTCTTTTTAAGAAATTCAGTTATAAAGCATGAGTTATGAATGTGCTTCATAAGTATTAGTTATCTACTTAATGATGTATCATTAAATAATTATCAAAGCTAACTAGCAATATCAGGTATTAAAATAAATTTCATATTTTTTTAAAATAAATATTAAACTTTTTATAACGTGATATTCTCGTATCGTAATAAATATCGTAATAAGGTGCTTTCCATTCGAAAAAACTTTCCAAGCATTTGTTTATCATTATTAGAGTTCATATTAATTAGAATAGAAATAGATTAATAGTGATTTTATGCGTAATCAACGTTATTTCATTTTAGAAGAAAGTATAAAAGAAGTACCTATAAATTATGTTCGAATAACGAAGGTGTACGATACGCGTACATTAATTAAATCTAAGAAATGGAAATAACTAAAATAAAATATTACTTCCATTCTACGGCTAATTAAACTTTGACAATTCCAGAGGAATTCATTAATCAGTGCGTAATTTCGCATTATTTTCGCGCAATAAACGACTTCAGCGATGTCTGGATTAGATTTGAATCCTTGGCTAAAAATAATAGGAGTACTTTCGTCAGATTTTAATTAGAGATGCATGATAATTTCGACATTTGAGATTAATACATTAAACATATATAATATGAGAATATATTGATATATTATTTGTTGAATTTCGGTTTATTTTCAAAGTATCTATTTAGTAATTGAATAACTACAATTATTAGAACGAAATATTGTACGAGTTGTCTTAAAAGTAGAAAATTTTAATTCTAGAATTAATTAACTCAAAAGTATTTTGAAATAAATATCAAGCGAAAGTATTACTCAATACCAAGTTCAATTTGACATCATTTTTTGTTGAAGATTGCATATATCTATTCTTTTAGATACAATAAAATATCTAAATTTTATTTACAACGATTTGAGAGAAATATCTGATCAATTTATATAGCCTTTTATGAATTCAGTTATGAAACTTCAGCATTAAGTATACGAGTTTTACGTACCCGAACATTCATCTAAAGGGAAAAGTAATTGGATGTAAATGTGAAGAAGAAGAACAGAGATATTGAACAAATGAAAATTTTGGTTAATCTCAATTTTTTAGAATTAAGTTATACATTACATTAAGACGTTTTATTATGAGAATTTTGCTGGACATTGAAAAAGTATCAGAGGACAGTACATACAATATTGAAATGACTGTAAAACATTACTCAATCATGTTGTACACTTGTAATGAAAACGTCCTTTTCATTCGCGTAATCAATGCTTTTGTCCACTTTGCAATGACGCAGTATGCAACGTAATACACGTACACGAACAGTTTCTTGAAGTGTCTCACGTATCCTAATCGTAATGCTAAACTATACATCTGCCTGTATATTAAATAAGCGACATATATCACCAACTCAACAGTTTCAAGTAGAAATAGAAATTAAATTTGGGTTTAATACCTAGTAATTAAGACTGGTGACAATTTGAGTGTAAAAAGACGAATAACAAGCCCGTTTCGTTAAAATTTTTTCGTAGCGTGTAAAAAAATAAAAATTACATTCAAGTCTACATGAATAATATCAGTCGCTACGAAACTAATTTTAAATTCAAGATTTATGTATTATAATTTATAAGAATTTATATTTATAAGAATGTTTACACATGCGTTACCTGATCTGTTTGCTGAAATAATATACAGAAATAATAACTGAACTACCATGCCTCAAGAAAGTCGAACAGCATATTATCGACAACGAAAGATAGCATAAGAGTTAGATGACTTTATCATAAATACTGAATCTCGTATACGAGCTGTCGATAAATCTGCTGGATTAAGAGATGTGTTGTCTTGTTAGGCAAGACTATACTATTATATCGATTGGTTGGAATCAGACGCAAACGACTATCATCTAGAGTAATGTCAGTTACTATTTCATTCTTTGATTGCTACGAGTAAATATACATTGTAGAACCTTCTAAATTATAGGAATTTAATATTTATCGTAGATTGATAAATAAAAACTTCTTCTCATGTCATTTACTTACGTAAGTCTTCTTCATTATAACGACTATTTTCATAAATGTTCAAAGTAGTGCATACTTCTCGTAGAATTGTAATGACGCATTTAATTAATATTTTTGTAACCGACGTTGAATACAAATCTTTGATGGATAAATCTCGTTGACAGAGTTCAGAAATTTTTCTCAAGTACGATCGAAGACAAAAAAAAGTGAAAAATGCGGAAGCACCGAAAGCGCTAAATGTTCTTACCGAGAGGAGCTAAGTAAAGGTAAGATGATAGTTGAGAGTATACAGAGTAAAAAGACACATTAGCAGGATGTCGAAAAAACGAATCAGGAGGGACTTTTACGAAGAATTGACGGAGATGAAGCAGGAGAAAATTTTGGAGAATCTCCGATGGTTAGAAATACGATAGTCATTCTCTTTATGATGTGAAAGAATCACAGGAGCTTCAAGATATAGTATCCGGTGCCAAGACGGCAGTTTTAAAAAATAAAATTTACCACTTACCAAAATACCTTTCATCCAACTAATTTTCTACAAAACAAATATTAATACTTTTTTTTTGTTAAATAATTTGAAGTGTAACTTATCCCTACATCTAACTGAAATATTTCGTATGTACTTTCTTCCATTCGTTTAGGCATCAAAGTGTCCTTTCAAATTCAGCTGTTATTACGATTAAATATTGAAATATATTTCCTCAAGGGGACAAGCAGTTGAAAAGTCGATACTCCAAATGCACTTTCTCAATAAAAGCTCTGAGTTGATAATCAATTTTTAAATTATTGATTTGGTAGCTAGAAAAATGAGTCTGTGCGCGGAATTTTAAACGCGTTTAAAAAACATTAAACGTCTTTTCCTTGAAGCCTATCTCTTCCTTATTTAAGTTAAGGATCGAATCCTCTTGAACAATTTGAACATGTGCGAAATAACTATCTCTTCTGATGAAATTTTGAAAAAAATCTATAAGGTTTGGCGTTGCTCTATATAAAATTGATGAGTTGTAAATTCTTGAAACTGCATCTTCAAGATTTCATTTTTATAAAAATATTTCTTTTTTTCATTTTACTGTATTAATAAATATTTATTAAATAATACGACATGAAATCATTTATGTACAAATTTTTAATTTTATGAAACTTCAAAACCAAGTGAAAATAATGAAATATTCAATAATGTCTATTGCATTTCTTCAATTTATATCAGGTATAAAATTCAGTTAGGAAAAACAGGACGATATTTCCCTTAATTTATTAAATATTGTATTATAATTAATGTATTCCATTCGGTAAAAACGGCTGCCTGATCCTTTTAAGGCAGTTATTTTTAAAGAACTCTAAAGTTATATTATTAACGAAGCATAGTGCGCCGTAGTTTTTGTTAAACTAGTTTTCAATTAAACTACTGTACTAGAAATCGTAAATAAAGTATAGATTTTAAAGGAACGTTATGTTTATACAATCAATTAAAAACTTTTTTCTCGATATCTTTTATTTCTCATTTCTCTACAAACTGTCATCGATTTCTTTTGATTGACTTCGGTATCTTTTTTTTATCATTTCAGTTTCCTAATACTCTCTTTACTTCTCCTTACAAGTTCATTTGCTTTTAACCTTTATCATCTTTCCTTGATAACTTTTCATTATTTGCTCCTAGTTTTCGTTCAACATTTTAGAAGAGATTTTAATAAATAACTGGACACTAATTTGATATTTATGTTACAATAATGTAACAAAAGTTTGGAAATATTCAATAAAGATTGTAAATGAAGCTTTAATCAGTTGGTTTCTATTTCTATTATTGTTAATAAAAGTTCTACTTTGGAGTAAGTATAAAAGACGAAAATCTGAGTTAGAATAAAATGAAAACATTTCGGAGTGCTTTTTTAACCAACAGTTAAAAGTATTCTACGTATTATTGTAATGATGTATTTACAACATATGATAGTCATGATATTATATTTAATTTATGAATGTATCGTATGGTTTATGTTATTATGCTTGATGTAAAAACGAGGTGTAAAAAAGAATGTGTCGCTTTGGATTAATTTTCTCGTTAATGTCTCATAGTGCAACAAAATTACGTCGTAAGGAATTTTGAAGGATAACGAGAGAATGAACTCACTTGCTAGATGAAATCGATGCGAATGAAAGGAGTCCATCCCTTTCGTTTGAAAAGTGGAGACAAATTTGCTACGGACTTGGAAAGGACGCGAGGGTTTTTACTCTGACATGAGCATGAGAATAGGATGTAAGGAACTGATATGCTGCAGGAAAGGTGATCGAAAGAGTGACGTGAACGAAGAGTGCCTCAGTGATCACTAGGAGAAGAGAGACTTATTTGAGACTCTCGGAGCAAGAACTATAAAGCGAGAGTGATGGTGCGGAAAGACTCGACGTACGAAGCGCAACGGAAGTCTTAGAATCTTTTACTTTATTACCGGTATTCGGTGAAAAATTCGTACCATTAATGGACGCAGATAGACGGCTTGGTATCGGGATACGCTGTTTTTCTCGCTTATCGTACCTAAATTTCGTACTAAAATTAGTATTTCCCTTTCTCCTCATATATCAGTCACAGAAAGTATAATAAGAATCGTCATTCGGCATGCATCCTAAGTTTTTTGTTATCAATGATAAATATATAAATATGTATATTTATATACATAATTAAACAATTAAAGATAATAGTTGATACTTTTTCTCAAACACTATCTTGTTATTTATTAACTCGAAGAATATAAATTTGTTCACTTTAGAGACAAACAGCATATACCACTTTTTAAGCATCTGTTTCTAAGACTAAAATTAAAGTAGATCAACCTGTGAAATACTATTGCTGTTTTATTTCACACTGATTTAATGGTTTTTATGTGTTTTAAGGTTCAAATAATTTAAATGTAAATTAACTTACTGTATTATTTTAATTTACTAAAGAAAAATTTCTATGTCGATACATATTAAGTTTATCAAAAAATAAAAATCATATTTAATAATAATCAACTATATCTCTTCTTATGTAACAATTATTTGATTCTCATAACCTTTTACTATTTTCTATTTCGTTGTGTATTTGCATTTAATGAAGTATTTTACGTTGAAGTTACATTTATTCATACTTTTATCAATATACTTCTTAATCAAATAATGAATCTTAATTATGTTTTAATGTATTTGAAAATATGGCGTTATTAAATATTTGTTTAATATAATTTACCTTGATTTAATTACATTACCTTACATTATTACATAAGAGATGGATCATAAACGCATGTATAAAATAAAAATACATTTACTGTAATATATTAATATTTATAAATAAAATGTTTATACGACAAAAGACAATTTGGATTCGAAGCCTTGAGATATTAACTTCAACGAAATTCATGTACTTGAAATTCATACTTTTTGTATCTTCGTTCTGTTATTGTTATGCATTGGCGCAATATATTTTTTGAAATCTAAAGTCAAAATAGATTGAATTACGCAAACTTTTTTTTATTTCTGCCATGAAATCTTATATTACCCATTTGTATGCGCACTCCTTATTATCAGTTGCAGATTACTGCCTTTATATGTTGATGTTTTCTTCTTGTAAAACTGATGACAAAACCTTGGATTTGAAGTAAAAACCGAGGAGGAAGTACAAGTAAGAAAATGCTTGTTTTTCATCCTCAAAAAGTAAAATGCCAATAAAATGTTAGAATATGTTTGTACTTTTTTATTTAATCTTTTTTCTTATTCTGTTAAAACAAAAAATTACATTTTTATTCATTATATTTATAATATACATTGTAATAAATAATAAATATTATTAATAAAAAATTTTGTAACAATATTATAATATATCAGTGAATGCAAGAAAATTCTGTATAATTTTCTCGTACTATTAGTTCGTTAACGAGTCAAAGCTAATAGATAATAAACTACATAGTATGTAAATTGGTTTTATCGATATGATATTTTCACCATATTGAAATAGTAAATGACACATTTAAATTGATATATCCTGAAGTAATCAAACTATTTAAAGTAAATTAAGTCCTTACAAAAGTTAATATAGTATTTAAAAATAGAAATACAAATACATATAACAAGAGAATATCAAAAATTCAATGTAAAAATATTTTGAATTATTTAGAAGAAATGATTTATGTCGATATATTTGACTACTTATATAACGTTAACCTGTATCACCAGTACTAAGGAGTAATGTAATGGCGAATAATTTTCAGAGTAGTTCTTTTTTTCAACAGGTACTTAAGTAACAAAGTAGTTGTTACAATAAATTATAGTGTAAACTGTTACTGGCAACATATACTAAGATCACAGTAAGTGCAGATCAGCAGAACAGTTCTGATTTTTTAAAAATATATTAAAAATTACTATTAAATATGATGTATTGTTTAGTTTATACTCTTAGAGAGTATAATTCTTTTGTGAGAAATACAATTTCTCATCTAGTATATGTACTATTTAGTTACTATTAGAAATTCTATGTAACTTTGGCACACTCATCTGAAAAATGGAATAGCATTTGTGATCTTGAAAAATATTCATACGTTCAATTGCACGCACGCACTCACACACACACACACACACACACACACGCACACACAAATTTGTTTACCTGCCATAATTAAAAAAAGTGTATTATACATAAATGTCATTAAATTATACAAGAATTTTGAAGATGTATTGAAAAAACTATAAGATTCTGCATGCGATGTTGAATGCAAATATCTGGAGACTTTAATGCCAAAGTCTCGAATGATAGCATGACTAGCGTAATTTTAAGGCTTAATGAGTTATAGAAAAGGTATTCAGAATTTGTATACTTGTCTTTAATAGCAGTTTGATTTTCATAGGATCTAGTCTTAGAGGGTAGATTTCACATGGAATCATTTATATCGTTTAAAGTAAATTACGAATACTACGAGGTCAAATAAGATATTTACCTTTTGGCGATCGAAGCTGTATATATTCGGAATCGCTATAACACTTTTTTTAAATAAAGAATGAAATTGTAACACTTGAATTAGATCTATTATTTTCTTGTGGAGCACATATAATTAAAATTTATTTGTAAGTTGACGAATTTATAAATAATTTATATTGTAGCTATTTTAATACTAAATAATGGTGGTCGTAATTAGCTTTATATTTTGTTTACCTGTTGAATTCATATAACAAGAGCTTGAATTTTTCTTATATTCTCTAAAATGTTCCACATATGATATCACAATTATGATCATATTTTAAAATTACATTAAAACTTTAAGCGAAATTGAAAAATAATACTCAAAACATAAGAATCGAGCAATATAATGAGGGAATATATAGGAATGTATATATGAAAACTTTAAAATATTAATTAGTAGAAGAAAATATTAGCTTTGCATCGACCAAAGAAAGTAAAGTTCTATGTAGTAATTAAATTTTTTATTTTTGTATAATATATATTTGATTAAATATACATTATGTACTGTGTTATTAAAATATACTATTAAAATATAATTATTAAATTAAATTATTATTATTAAATAATAATTATTAAAGTATTAAATTAAAATATATTATTAAAATATACTGTGTTTGTCTTTTCTCATTCAAAACTGTAATAATTATTTTATAATTTCGTATAACAAGTTGAATTTAAAAAATAATTACCAAATATTGAATATGATTAATAAAATTAGTATATAATTGCGTAACTGTTTAAGTGACATAAATAATAGTTATATAGTTGGATGCACACAATTCTAACATTTGGATTAATCTATGTTTCAAGCTCTTTAATATAGACGTGTGGTCATCAGAATTTAATTACCTTTCTAAATGGTAAACTTAGAGTTTACCATTTACAGACTTATATTCTTTAGTTTTCATAAATTAGTTTAAAGGTTGACTAGTAATTATCATATGATTAAGCTTCCTGTTTGTGTCAGAGTAAGAACTCAATGATTCTAAGAAATTCAGTACGTAGTCAGAATATGTAGAAAATAAAGTGAATTTGTTGGAGTTGTTTAAGCAACTGTTGAATTATTTTAAGAAGATGATCATTTATAATTATAAATTTATCATCGTCATTTATGAAAAATTCATAAACTAATAATATACTTTTAAGTACACCATTTATAAAAATTAGAATTTTATATTACATCTGTACTCACCGATATCCGAAATATTCTTGTCATAACCCTGTTGGTCTTTCTCCTGTAACAAATTAGTTATTACAAATTAGTTATTCGTCTAATCTAATCATTATCGTATTTGTAACGTAGTTTTTAATTTATTTATAAATTATTTACAAAAAATTTATAAACATTGTTCTAATGACATCATTTTTAGGTAAAGTTGTAGTATTATTTTTTAACAATTTTCGAAAACTTTTAATTACATATCGTAAATAAGATAATGAACACATTAGTTAATTATTCTTCAATGGAATTATTATTTATTTAATTGTTACCGTTTAGTATATAGCTTTTATAGTTTATGTCTTAATAAATCTTTGACGGTATCACAACATAATTCAATATGTCTTCTGATTTATGGAATTTAAAAATACAATATTTTATCAGCACTACTCATTAAAAAATTAGTATGAGATTTATTTGTAAAAAAGTACTAAGGGAAGAAATCAAATAAGGAATTAAGCGAGGAAGTCGGGCCTTAGAGTCCACGAATCTCAGTTCGTCTACAAATAGGAAATGTTGGATAATAAAGACAGAATACAATACGATCTAGTGCATATTTCTCTTTCTCTATTCCCTACTCTCTCTCTCTCTCTCTCTCTCTCTCTCTCTCTCGCAATATGAATTTCAATATAATAAATTATTAATTTGTCTAATTAATCAACTGACAAATATTTGGCTCATGTAATAAGTAGGTTGTTCAATTCTGAATTCTTCCATCCGATTTTTCGATTGTTTTGTAATTAATATGGACCTTTACTTGCAGAAATTTGATAGATATTTCATTTAAGATCCTTTTGTTTGAGATTTTTACGTTGAACTTTCAAAATAATCATATTTTATGATCGGTATTTCAATGACGGATTACATAATTTTATACCCGTATAACTGAAAAGTTAAGCAATAAGGAATGACTATAAATACGCATTTAAATATATGGAATAACTAATATTATATGTATGTGAAAAGCTCAAATAAATATTTTGCAATTTACAATAATTTGCAATTTAGAAACAGTAAAGAAATGTTAGAGTTGTAAAAGTTCATATAAACGGTAGTCGGTATTCAAAGAGAGAACGTATTATTCTATTATTCTAAACGTATTATTCTAAATGCCTTATTCTACGTATAATTAGATCCTCTAAGATAAGAAAAACAGATCAATCGAACTTACAAATAAAAAAATGTTATTATTAATGGCATGGAGTAATTTTCGTTTGTGCATTTTGTTACGTAGAAAAGCTTATTGGAATTAGGGCATGAAATCTCATGACGAATATAAAAATTAAATCGTAGTTAAATTTATGTCAGTAGAAGGTATCCTAATAATCATAGGAATATCATGAAGGTATCCTAGTTAACAAAAGAGAATAGTATACGTTTTTCTCTAAATAAAATATTAGGTAATATTATTAATTATTTAGGTCTTGGTTTCTTTTTTCTAGTATATATTTTTTTATAATGTATTATTTTTCAAAGTCTTGATGAACAGATTCATGATACTTATATTAAACTTCTGTTTTTATAGAAATTTTTATACAGGGATACTCATATCCTTATATATTTAGTAAAAATTGTGATAGACATAAGTATATTTAATGAAAATATAATAACTTTACAGGATATAAATCATAACAACGTTGGAATAAACGTACATATGTTAATAAACGAAAGTTGAATACAGAAACTTCTGTTGTGATTATTTTATTTATACTCAGAAAGCTAGAAAATTCTAATAAGTACGATTAGTTATGTATAAAAAATATTGCTAGAAGATCATTCAGATATTTACTACATACTAATATTTACGGTCTACGGATCAATTTATTAACTATAAAATAATGTTTGTTTATTAGTATTATAACCGACAGCGAATCTTGTTCATAATTTTGTAAACGGTCATTATAAGACGACTTGATCCCATTGGCATTGAAAAATCTTGTTACATGAGAAGAAGAAACGGATCAAGAAAAAAGGAAAAGTCATTAATTAAGATGCAATAGAAGAGTTTCGCGAATTATTTTTAGCAGAAATCTTAACAAGTTGATTTTAAATTCCGAGGTATAAATGCTAATACACACGTTTGCTTTTTATTTATCCTACTGTATTTGATATCAAGCACACTTTACTCGATAAAACTCCAAAGTTTCTAAGGATCATTGCTGGCAACATCTACTTTTCCTGTAATTTTCTAACATTGTAATTTCAGAAAATCAGAATCAGGCCCATAATTACTTTAAAACAGGCTTATCGCATTTCACTAGAATTCGGTTATCCTCGTGTGTACGAAAATTTAAAGCTTTTGCAAGAGCTCTGGATCGTAACAAAATTTCGGGAGTTATTTGATTATAAATCTTTGAACTTGAAATTACCCTGTTACGATGTACCGATTTATTATTCGAAAAAAGATCTCTTACTGAAGTTATCAGATGGTACATTATAGATTACTATGCAACTTTAGTGACAAAAATAATTATAGCTAAAACGTAATGTCTTATATCATGTCTTTTATCATTTAAAAATGTTATCATTAGCTGAATCTGTTTCTACATTTCAGTAGTAAATGACGCCGTATTACTTTTCCCTAATTTTTATATTTATTTCAATGAAAATGATGTTAAACGGTAGAAATTGGAAAAAAATGAAAACCAAATGTATGCATTTCCTAGTAAATGACTCACATAATTCAGAGATTATATTAATCTCATTTCAGTCCTAATAAATTGACAATAAAATTGAATATCTATAAAATAATTTTATGAACTAATATAATAAAGCTTTAAATAAATATATTGCAATTTTCTTTGTTATTTCCTAATTTAAATATGAAACTATTTTATGAGATGCGGAAATCCATAAAATATGTATGAATATTAATACGCATTAGTAGCATTCCCTACAACTAAATGATAAAAAGAATTACTTACACGATGTATCGGTGTGTAGATTTCTTGTAATACAAGTAAAAAGTTTAAGACCATTCTAGTTTTTTTTTTAGAATTCATTAGCGAAAATCGATTGATTGGACAAATAAGAATAGAAAAACTATGCATTTCCCTAGTGTATACAAAGCTATTGGCTCTAATGTATGACATTTCGGATTAACTGAATACATCAATCTTCAACAAATGCACGAAGAACATTTTCAGCTCAATCGGAAAATGGAGCGAAGTTATTTACTCTGAATTTTTTAGCTTCCCCTAATAGTTTGCAGCACAAAATTTGGAATAATTTGTTAATATACTGAATATAGACTTTCCCATATGTATGTTTATTTTACTTTGAATATAATTTCTTTCGCCAATATTTTCTACCTATTGTTACAGCAGTTTATTTTGAAGTTACATAATGGTTACATAAAATGCGAAATTCTATGACTACAAGTTTTTTACTTTAATTTTGAATCTTTTACATATCTCTTTGTAAATATCCGTGTACGTGGAAAAATTTATGGCTATCAAATCGATGAGGTTGACACGAAGATTGGAATAAAACTAGATTATTCAGAAAATATAAGAGAACATAATACTTCATTTGAATCTTTGACTTTCAAACTCAGTTGAATTAAAAAATTTCTATCGTACGTACTCAAAATCGCTATATATATACGTTTTACGTATTTTGGACAAAGCTATCACGCATATTTTTTTACAAGAAATGTACGTATTTATTTACATTAATATACTGTGTTATTTCAATAATAATAAAATAAACCAATATATATTTGAAAACAATACCGAACATGGATACAAAATATATTATAAACCATAGTTATTTATAACGCTACTGTATTATAAAATTTAGACATAGTACATGTTATGCTAGTAACAGTTGGGAAATTCCTTTTGAGAATATTAACATTCTATATATATTTCACATTCTTCTATGCAACGAAATAAATCGAATATTTAAAAATTATATTTCAAATTGATTGCAACTAAGAAAGTTTAAAATTACTTTTAATATTGGAATCTATGATATAATTCTTTCTAACTTTCAAAATATCTGAAAAAGGACAATTTCGTAACGGAGAAAAACCAATTTAAGTTAATTCCACGATAAGTTGTGCCTACAATTAAGAATATTTTATTTTCAAATAAACAAATTTAATAGCGGATAAATATATACTAAATGTGAATCTAACTGGGTATGCACTGTTGAAGTCACTACAACGCATATTGCCGACAAAATCGATATTATCGTTATAACAGATCAACGACTAAAGTACTCTAAGATTGCTGAGAAAATAGATATTTCAAATACAGAAGTGAACAATATCATGCACGAAAAAGTCTACGTATCAAAGCTGAAAATAAAATGCATTATTATAGAATTTAGTCGAAGCCGTACAAAAGAACTCTGAATAAGAAGATTACTTAGATCATTATGCTGATTACTTTTTCAGAATAAGAAAACTCTTTTTCATAAAGCCAAGAATAGATAAATTCTTTTTACTCATAATTTAGACATTAGCTCTTAACAAAATTCACTAAAAAATTAAGAATAAATCGATTATTCCGTTAGACTGAGCAAAAGATACTTTTACGAACAAATATATTTTACTAAATAAATAAATTCTGATGAATAGGAATTACTTCTAATAATATACTTTGATTTGTGTTTTATAGTAATCATAATAGGAATTATATATATTAGTGCGATTTCAATTACTCGCGTGAACTTCTATTATGAAAACCCCGTTGTGAACTGTGAAATATTAAAATTGACTGTATCTTTAACATTCTTATATATATTGCACAGCTTGGCCCTAATTAATTATAATAGGGAAGTAAAAAGAAATTAAGAGAATGTGTTTTAATTTTAGAAAACATTGTTGTATTATAGAATAAATTAATTTTCTAATTAATAATGAAAAATTACCAAAAAATACATCCCAAAAAATTATTGATCAATTTGCTAGAACCATTATATTTTTAAAAATAATATGTAGTAATTTTATATTCAAAATAATAAATTGTGTATTTAAAATACAGAAGATCTTTTGTCAGCATTGCTTTTTTTCAACTCTCACTATGTTTCACTTTTGTAATACGGAAACTATGCATTGGTTCAAATGTTTAATCATTTTTCACAGGTAATTCAATATAATTAATTAATAATGGCAAGTAATGCACGTGACAAAATATTAAATTGTTACACAGTACGTAGTATCTATTTTAGTTTAAAAGATTTAATCATATGTTGATAAAAATATGTTAAATACGTAAACCAATTCAAAATTTCCGATATTACTTCAATTAATTTTTATTTCAAAGTTACTTAACCTCATTTCTGAAATTTGTTTTTAGATATTAATAGTTTGTATCTTAAGAATATGTTGCAAACATTTAATATTTCTCGAATTAATGATATAACAAAACTTAAATCTACGAATTTAAACCTTGAAAAATTTCTTAAAACAACGACGATTTGTTGCTATACAACGTCTAAACTTTTTGTTTTACAATTGTAAACAATTGCAAAGAAAATATAGCGGTGTTAGTTTCGAATCGCGATCCAAAATAAAAACATTCATGTAGATTAACAAATGTTTTAAGCATTTCACCGTGTAAAATATTTACTTATTGCATTACACCAAAATTATTATCGTAATTGAAATAGAATAAAATTTTGTTAGGTTACGATGAAAACGTAACTCCTTAAGTTCCATTTATTCTTTTCCAATGTTCATCGATGATTATTTCAGAAAATCTTTTCGGAATATACGCAGTTTTAATTATAATTAAACACTGTTAATTATAAATGGTGTTAAGTAAATGCAATTGAAGATCATATATTGAAAAATAAATATTTCAATAGATATCAATTTGTAGGTAGTAATTGCTGTAAAAGAATGAAGTTATAGAATCGGCTTTACGTCAGCGATAGAATTTTGAAGAACGATTTTTCATTCTTGTACGTAAACAATAAGGAGATATATTTTTAGTTAATGATATAAAGTGACGTGGGAAAGATAAGAAGTAAGGTGAAGTAAATTGTTAATTTCAAATATTCTTAATTTATTTGAATGTGTTGTATTTCCTGTTGAGTTATATAATTATTAAAAAGTATATATACAAGTAATATATTAGAATTTATTAAGACTGTTAAGAAAAAAAAATTCTTTTCTTTCGCTGTAACAATGAAGGGCACAACGAAGCCACAAACTCACGTGCAAGCTCTGCATGCACAGACACATACAAGCCGTTGAATGCGCAAATGTATCTCGCCACTGAGTCACGTATCGGTTTTTGCCTCTGTTCCTGATAGCTGTGTACGCAGTTTTGGTATTCGTGTTACCGCACCGGTCGCAAATATATAAATTGTTACGGAATGAGAAAGTGTTTGGATGAGTAAGAATTGATGTCGTTCTTCAAAAAAATACCGCAATAAAAATGTAACCTCACATAGAGGAATTTATCAGCTTATTTAGTATTTGGTGTTCGCACGAAATAAAACACTTGGAATACAACCAAGGATATGTGCACAGCAGGTTATTTCCTAGCGGTCATTTTATCATTTCTGTTTGCAATTCTATCTCGAGCAAACGAAATCGTCATTTCATCCGTTCTCAAGAGCATACAACCCATCACCGGCCCAAAAATAATGAACATCTAATAGAAAAAATTTTACACGGGATCGTGTGCTTTCACGTGTACTTTTACTAAGGCATTCTCCTGCAAATCTATCCTTCCGTGGTAGCTTTAGATGTCAGCGTACGGACATAATAAATATGCTCGTATCTACGCAAGCACACGTATGAAATTGCACGAAAGGATCTCAGAGGATATCTAACTGCTACACCATATTTAAAAAAGTCGGTATGATGAGTTGCAAGAACGATTTGGATGAAAAACCAATAAGAACGCCCACATAAATATAAAAAAAGAAAATTTCCAATATTTCTATCGGAATATTTATGGATATATTCTTTTAGGTACAAGAAAAGATCAAGGCTACCAAATGTAATAATAATAAAAAGCGTAAATGTTGCTTATGTAGAACATTATTATTATAAATCTAATAAATTCTAATGAATTTCATATAAAATGTAATAATTATAACAATTTATATCGTGATCCTAACAACATTATTTCTTCGACAAAATTAAAAATAAACTATTCCTACAGTGTAAACTATTGTTATGTAAACTATTTTTATCTAAAAAAATTCCATTAAAATTATTGACTTCACTTACATGTTACATTTAATTTAATTACGTAGTATTTGAAAATAATCGAACAGTAACTGCGTATCTTTATTTAGTTGATGAAATTAAAGAGTAAAAACAGGCTTACGTTAGAAAAATTTGAAAATCTCTTTTTGATGTACCAAGCATTAACGCAAACATTAACGCAAAAATTAACGAAGAGTTGTGCATATGCAACGCACTTTACTCAAATAAAAAAATTGGAAAGTGATTGAGCCTAGAAAAATTTGAAGACTAAAGAAATAATCAAAAATATTTAATTATACAATAAAAATAATGTGTTTAACATAACTTCTCTTACCTGAGAATTTTGTCGTTTGAGTTTGCTTATGTTACAAACGCAGACATATTTATTACATGTGAATATTTCGCTTGACTTCATTAAATAATATAATTGAAAATATTAAATGTATCAAATTGAAAATAATTTGAAAAAATAAATCATACAGTTTCAGGAACTAGATACATGAGAAACTAAATGTACTTAATTCAAATATATTCATCGAGTATTGAAATGAAACGATTAACGTTTTTTACGTTGACGCTTGAATAAATTATGCTAGTGCAATACTTTGAAACTAATAAGCTTACCAGCTGACACCTAACTAATCCACATTCATGTTTTTTAGATTTTAATATGTAAGCTTCGGTTTGTATTCCTGAAAGATTTATTGCTTGATTAATTAAGCACTTGAACGATATTTTGGTATTATTTCTTCATTTCTTCATTATACGTATATAAAATTATATACGTATTTGAAAATACTTCTTTAAGAGCGTTAACTCTCAATGCTAATACTCTTGTTCACCATGAATCTACTCGAAGGGATCAGCGAATAGCTCTAAGAAGGGTGAATCCTTGTTGAAATTAGATAAAGAAGCAGAGTGTAAGAAAAGAAGGAAAAAACCGACTTGAATATCTGCTCGAGGTGGATGCAGTTTTGCACGAGGACGAGCGATATCCACTGATGTAAGAAGGGAGACAACGTTTTCAGCTCATTCGGAAGAAACGTTTTTTGAGATGGTGACTTTATTGATAGCGACCCCGGTGATAACGTCCAGGAACTGCGATGGCGACTTATCGGTATACAGTCATCAGATTTAGATAATTGGCTTTTACTTCTTTTCTTCCGAGTCTGTGTCGTTATCTTATATCTTCTCATAGTTTTTTTTTTCTGCGGGCCTGATGTGCCCTATTTTTATACCTCCGCAGAAAATATCGACACATAATTCTATGTATTTTATACTCTCTCTGTCTCTATTTTTATCTCACGCGGCCATCGAATCCAGCGTGTACCGTGTAAAATGATCTGTTTTGATAGTATAGATTCTGTGAAATGTCCTCAAACGCATGATATGAAAGGAGAAACTAATGTGCATCGTCATTATAGACGGCTCTTATCAAATTCTATTTCGCGATCAACAATAAAAAAGTCTTTCATAACAAAATTATTGTGGAACATATTCATCTAAATACAAAGTAGTTACATTAACTTATCAATTCATTTCTCTATTCTCCATGCACATTTCCTTTCTAATAAAGCAGGTGCATGTGCCCAATAAAATTCCAACAACCTTTACGTCCTTATCTTACTAAGAGTAGACTTTTTGCGATATAGAAACATTTATTTCACTTATTTGAATAACAAATCAATTACAATTTTGTAACATTATTTAGCTAGGTTTCCATGCTGGTCTACGTTCTTGGAAGAATTCTCGATTGTCCAGTTTGTATTAAAGATGAGTAAAAAAAAATAAATAACATGACATTCAAAGCTTTTCTCTTTCATAAAATTTAAGTAAAGTTTGTCATTTAGTAAGAGTATTAAATAAGTATGTCTACTGTAACAAAAATAAAAACTAATCTTGAATGTAATATAATTACTTCTGGTAGTTTTGTCTGGTTGCAATATATCAGTCGATCAAGCAAAAGAAATGAAAAATGGGAGAAATGGCAAGAAATATTCGCCGCATTCGGATTCATTCGACTGATAAACTAAGTGATCCATATTCCAATATGTACTTTATTTGTACACTTTGACGTATATTTTTGTTTGGATTAGTAACGCGTATTTAACAGCCTCATACTAGTTGAACGTAACACGCTATTCCGAATAAAAGTTGATTTCCAGCTGATTAATTTATTGAAACTTTGCAGTAACATTTTTCATTAAATTAAATCATTTATCGTCGCATAATATATAAATGAAAATGATTTACTTCCGATTGTAGTAGTGGATTTTAATAGTAAAATTTGTACTATATTCGTCTCAATACCATTGAGCAGTATTGAAATGAAAATTATATGTACAAAAAATTACTTTTTCTTTGAATATATGAAAATTTGATAATTTTAATCTAAGATATGGAAAAAGAAAATTCCAATGCACAATATCTAAGGATATGCAACTTTTATTCTTTATAGTCAAATAAAGCTATTAACGAAATTTACGTAAAAAGATGTATACCTTTTTATAATTTTTTTCTAATTTTATAACTTGCTTTTATTGTATATAAATTTATGATCAATGAATTATACAAATTTAAGTTTAATTCATGAGTAATATGAGAATGTTATAGCAGAGTAATCGATCAGCTTTATATATTTATAAATTTCTTAGTTCAGCAAAACTAAATAGTTTTATTTTGTTAATTTGTAATAAAAGAATATTCGATTTACATAAAATTATTAATTTGATAAAATTCAAGTAACTGTAATTGTAATTACATAGGCAAACGCATGCCATGAAAGTGGCAGAGTTTAAATAAATACAACATATTTTTAAGGAAATCGCTCAATGTAGTAAAATATAATTAATAATCAGTTGGATTATGTCACCACGTGACAAAATGAAATATTTTTTAAACGAGAATATTAATAAAATTCGTGAATGTAACGTAATTTACAAGATGTTAAAAGCACAAGATTTAGAATTTAAAAAGTTTGTCCGTGAAAACTGTAATTAATACTCAAAGAGAAAAAGCAACAATAATTATAATTTAAATTTATTTAATTTAAAATTTATTTCATAGGCATTTGTTACAGGAGCAAAAAGTATGATAAAATTTCCACTTTAACTTTGATTAAATTCCCTATACATAGAGCACGCGCTATTCAATTATATAACTCTTATAACTTAAAAAGTTATAAGGCACAAAAGGAAAGTAAATCTCGTATATACAGCGAAAATTTCTGACTGAGGGGTGCGAAGTGTCCATCGAGAATGACCGAAGCCGACACACTACCGGATCTCTCTTTTCATCTTTGTCGCTGTCTATTTTCTCAAGCCTCTCGCGTTTTATTGTTGCGGGATCTCCACAATGCTTTCACTCTTCCACTCGGAGAAAATAAACCCACGCGCTCGTGGCAAACACGGCCTTTAAATGTGTGTTAGTCGGGGTTGTGTAAAATAATTCTGTGGTACGGGAGAATTACGTCCCAGCTATACGTAAAGCGACGCAAACTGTGGAATTAAGAGTACTTGAGAGACACTTACTGCAATTTTTCCCGTCTCTTTTCGTAGTTTCGTTGTTACCTAATTTACGTTTTTCATTTTTGTAGACGCTTTTAACTAATTGGAATACAAGTTTCTTTCTGAAAATTACCTATCGTACGAATGGCAGAATCTGTTATTTTAATGAAAACATTAGTATCGACAAGTATTCATACAAATAATCTTATTCGAAAGTCCATCTAAGTAGATAAAAAAAGCTATGATAATTTTTATTGTTAATTTTGAGCGACATATCGATATACTTTACGAGGGCATTTATAATGTAAATTATTTTCGAAAAATATATCTATCAAACGTGTAAATGAATATTTCGCGTAATTTTGTAATGCACGTATTTCCAGTTACGAATAACATTTATGCATTGAATTGTATGAATTTTATTGTAACAGAATATATATATATATATACGTCTACTCTCGATTACGTATACTTTATTATCTTCAAAAGATTTTACCGTACAGATTGATGGAAAATATAATTTATAAAAGGATAGCTTTGTAATATATATCGTTTCAATAGAAATTTAGGAATTTCATTTTATACAATTTTATAAATGCACGTTACAGACTTTAAATAGCAATAGGTTAGGAGGTTAAAAATTATAAGACAAAATAAAAAATTATATGCATTTGCAGTAAGTAGCATATAATACAGTAAAATTATTCGATTAATGTATTAAGTTAATGCTGGCTTAAAATAAAACAACACATGTAACAGTATAATACGTATTGGTAAATATCAATTCAATACGTATACATTTAATTGATCAGAGTATCATTTGTGTATTATAAAAGAGAGTATTTTCAGGTAACAACTGCATGAAAATTCATAAATGAAATATTGCATGAAAATTATTAAATCTTTATTCAAGAAATCGGTAAAAAGTGCACAAAAATGCAATTTCCTTAAATCCTATATGATTTTAAATATTAAAAATTTAATAATATTTGGTATAATTTTATCCTGCATTTATTTATTTAATTTAAAGTAGTAATTAAATTTTCACGAAACTGACTATATTATCTTGAAATTCCGCATGCTTTTGATCAAAATTTCGCGTGACCTCTGGTGCAGCACTTCTAATTTATCGATCGTTAGAACGAATAACCACGTGGTCTCCGCGAACATTATGCTTATTATGTGTTCGCATCTGTCAGCTCGTTAGTGTATTATCTTGTGCGGCGTTTATTTGTTACCGAATGATCGTAAAAGTTTAATGTTTTTATTTATTTATCTATTTTATAACTGTTCTCGTGTTTGGATTGATATTTTTTTACAGTAATCGTTAAAAATCATGAAATATCACACATTAATCGAACTTTGTAACATAAATCAAGTGGATTTAAAATATAAATATGAATAACGGTTACTCTAAATGAAAATATATCTCTTTAAATAAATAAAAGAATGTTCTATCGATATTCATTGCGTATTCGTTTAATGTTATTATATGCCCATATTAATATCTTGACACTCCTAGTCGGTAGTGAACAGTGAATTATTGATTAAATTCAGAGATTTCATAGTCAGAAATATTTGAAATTATGAAGCAACAGGTAGCTCAGAATAAAAATTAAGTAATGTATTGCCATAATTATCATCGGTACATAGTGCGTTGATTTTGTATATCGAAAACATTTTAATAGTCATTAATTTAAATTTTATATTTTATAAGGATAATAGAAAATATGTTATTCACTATTTTATTGGAATATACCTAATATTAAAAGAGCTATATTTTCTTTATTTCAAATATATTTAATGATATTAAGTTGTGAATTTTATAATTTGTAATATGATTTACAAATTACAATCTGTAAATAATAGATTTCCTGTTAATTTGAGAAAAATAATGTATTCCATTCATTTTAATGATTATGAACTTTTTAAAGCTCATAGTTTTCGTATTCTAATGACGTTTATTGGAAATAAATTATTAATTTATGAAATTATTAATTAATTTGAGTAGAGAATTATTCAAGAAGTTACAAAGATAGATCTTTGATCATTGGAACTATTATTGAGTAAGAACTTTCTATTCTTTCCGCTACATATAAAAGTATTCCATTTTCGATAAAGGAATGAACTTATACCAGATTGAAAGTTTTCATAAACCTTTATACTCCTCCCGAAAAGAAAATCTCTCATTCGCTTTATTTTCTTGGATTGCAAAATTATTGCAGTCGTATAATTCACGTGAAACTTGAAAAGTACTTATATTCACAAATTATATATTTTTTTTATATTATCGATGAGAGAGAATTTTCAATATTGAAACATTGTAGAATATTCCAAGTCATCATAAATTTCTATAAAAGAATTTATGCAATGCAACTTCAAGAGTTTGTAATACCTTTTTGTAAATATTCAGTTTTCTTGCACATCTTAAGTTGAAATATCGATAGAAACTGTGAAACTACGACTTCTTTTATTGATCACTATAAATATTGGAATTAGTTTGAAAAATCTTACACTATAATCTAGAAATAATTTTATTAAATTTACAATGCAAAATAAAATACAAGTTTTCATTTTTATGTCATTTATATCTCACTCTATTGGTTACGAAATCATTTATTTATCGTTGAATCTTTCTGTATTGTTACAAAATCGAGAAGGTTCTCTACGTACGTCTATGTTTACATAAAGGTATCTGGATACCGATAGTATTACATTAAAATTTAATGGTAGAGATATTTTGCAAATGTAATAAATCTAATAATTACATTTGAAAACTGTGTTGTAACTATTATAAGTATTTTCTTTAACGATGTACCATTATTATTAGTATTTTATTCATATGGAAATGAGTTGACGAAGCTGGATAATTAGAAAGAATAGAGCCAAGATGTTTGGATAAGATACGTGGAACTTCAAAGAAATAGGTGGAACTTGGTGAAAAGAGGCTTTGCGAAATAATGTCTAAAAGAATGTCTACGGAAATATGATACAGAGAAAGACGAGTGGATTATTAAAGTATGGATGTACCCTTTGAGGTAACAGACTTGTTGTATACTTTTGTTTTGCGTGCAAAAATTTCTTTTGTGAAAGTACGTAATTCAACGGTATAATATTCATCGATTAACGTAATTCATCTATTATTTCTTCTTCTTTGCAAAGTTGATAAACACTCTCTTGCTCTTAATTTCGCAATCTTTCGAGGCACAGGCAATTGTACTTACCGTCATAAGTATGACAATGGGTACAGGATTGGCCAAGAGGAGCAAGTGGTACAGGGTTTGCGGTAGTTAACTAATCTGGAATAAGCTAAATTGCTGTGATTTGTATAAGAGGTGCACGGAAGTAGAAAATACAGGCTTCGTTACTTGACTAATTTCAATCGATTGCAAAGCGAAATATTTGGAAACAATATCTTGAAGAAATATTGATAGCTAATATGCGTTTCTTATTCATCGATCAGTCATTATTTATGAATACGAATTTCTTCCGTGAAGGGAAAAGTCACAATAGTTAGATGCATCGTTCAGTTTTTTATAATAGTAATTGACATTAATAACGAATAATTGCCATTGATAATTGAAACAATAAGTACGTAAGTTAATCTGAGAGTACGAGGTTAGGATTGTTTTAAATACGATAAATGTTTAATGGGGATTCGTTATACAATTTATAATAGTTTAAGGTACTGCTTGAAAGAAACTAAAGTTAACGACGGGACGAACGAAAGTAAGAAACGTAACGGGAATTTATGTGTGCGATTTCCTGCGACATTTGTGGTGCACAAGGTGTCCTGGCTTCAATTTGTATCAACGTGAAAATTGGCGAAGGAAAACTATTTGAGTACAGGCTCGCGTATAAGCTTTAAACGCTCTTATCTCCCTCGGTTCGCAAAATCTTCCCCGCAATCCGAGGGACAGAAGTCCAAATTTCAGCTTTATATAACTTGAGTAAATGCCTTTATATGTATTTTCCTTTTGAGGTTAACCAGCTATTTTGCTCGTGAAACACACTCGGTAAGTAAGCGGAGTAAAATAATAATTTGAATTCGGTTAAAACTGGATGAAACCTAGGAATTGTTTAATTGTTTTGACAATAAAGGGCAGTTAAGGGGCACTTTGGTTTACGACATTATGGCAAATGATAAGGAATTATTTAACATAAATAATATAGTTGGATAAGCGGCGTAGATAAGTATATATTCGCAGTGATGTATAGGAGATATTGATTGCTCGCATATCGCAAATCGTGACAGAAATTTCGCTACCTGACGCGATCAGAAGTTTAGATACCGCGTTTCAACCGAGTGCTATGCTTTGTCCTATCGCTCGAGTAACTGTTATCGATTAAAAAGTAGAATCACAAGTTTGCAGCTGTTTTTAACGGGCACCGGTAAGCCTTCGCTATACAAATTCTCTTTTCACACTGATTCATTTGTCACGAAGAATTTATTCGTTTACTCTCTCATCTCCCTTTACATCCCTTCTTGGTTGGCGTATCGACATTTTATTCTTGCAAATTCTCAGTCCGTGTTATATTTCAGTGACAATAATGAAAATTAGTCAAGTACTTGCATGGAATGTAAATAATTATTTATATATTTGTATGTTTAAAATTTGGCCAAATGCATCTAGAATTGATGTATTACATATTTTATTCATTTTTATTTTTTATTTGCGAAATTTTGATTTTAATTAGAATTTTATTCCATTTAATGCTATTCTTTTTGTTATGTGTAACGTAAATTACAAAAGAAAGTACGTGAATTAAATATTTCAAGAATACGTTTTCAACATTTATTGTACAGTGATAAATGCTGTGCTGAATAAATGTAGTAATCATTCGTATAATTAGTATTTTTGCTGCTTTGTTGAAGAATAAACATAAGGTAAATAGGAAGAAGTGAATTTATAACACCTCAACCAAATTTTATTTTATAAAATAAAAATGCATTTTCAAGATTATATATTTTTTCTATCAATTAGAATGACTTATTTAAGTCTAAAAGTCAAGTACTCTAGATACAATGACTGATGGCTATCATGAAGACACTTACAAATTGAGCCTTCTTCCCCTATTTCATTCTATTTTCCATTCTTCTTTTATTATATTATATCTTATTTGTCTCCATTATTTTATACCTCTCTCATTTCTTATCTAACCTGCAATATTTTATCTCTTTTATGACCTGCTTCTCCGTCATTAGTGTTCATACGAGTATTCGAGAAAGGGTAACCGAAAAAGGAAAGGATATAAGAAGATAAATTAAATGGTCAGAACGTCAAGATAAATCTGGGAACTAATGTAGGTTGATGCAGAAGAGTAAAAAATAAACTTTTTAAAATAATATTAACCAAAGCATGTAATAACCATATTATGATCTGATGCAGTAATAATCACATCTTTGAACGATCTGAAATTTACATTATCGTAGATGATTGTTAAATATCTCTTGCCATTTAAATTGATCAGACATCAGATTTAGTGCTTTTCTGAAGTCTTTTGGATAAATACGAAAGTAATTAACAAATTTCTGAAAAAAAAAACAGAGGTTTAGTAATTATCTCAGATACTAATAAAACATTCGAGAATGTTCTCATGGGATCGAATTTTTATAATACACTTTGTCAATGCTTAATTCGTTTATTAATAATAATTATAATTTTATAATAATAAAATCATAATCAAATTCTAGCTTCAAAATTATCCTGCTTATCAGATATCCGATATTTTGGCATTAAAATATAACAATAATTCAAATTTCCTGAGAAATCATTAACACAAACTTTATTATGGCGTATTTTATTTTAGATTCATAGGAATAACGTTCTGACGTTTGTTACGGGTTCTCCTAACCTTGTTTTCCTTCAAAAAAATTAAAAACAAACATTCATTATATCTTATAATTTTACATACTTCAAAGAGTTAAAGTGGAGGTCGAATTCGAAGTCTTCAAAGTGTAGAATAACTTTGTAGAATACTAGTGTAATTTTTAAATAGATGTAATTACTAAGAAGCAACTGTATCATCTACTTGTAAATTATCTAAAATAACTATTTTTTATTAATTGCAAATTAAAACATGTGTAAATATCTTAATTAGCATAAATGTAGAACTTACAGTTATACAAACGTATTCGCTATGTTGAAACATAAATTATTGCTATCAATGTTAGTTATCGATGATTATTGTGAATTTCGGTATTAGAAATTATATATAGTAACGATCATTATCAATAGTTATTCTTAATCCCAGTAAAAAAAATGTTTATTTAAAGTTTATGAGACACTTATTTTGAAAATAACAGCTTGTCAAAACAAAATGCTAAGGTCGCGAATCTCATAATAGTTAACTGCATCTATCAGAGTTTAAATATGTACCATCAAGAAATAATCATCGATTTCACTTAATAAACTGAAGATTTTTCTTTTAATGTTATCTAGGGATATGTTCTCTCCCATGTTTTTTCATTCTTTTCTTGTTCAATTATCTTCCATGTCTTTCATCGATAACATCCATTTCACTTGTTGCTCGTTAGTGCGGAAATTTCAATTGAATCATATGATTGACAGCTATCTTTTAACTCAATGATAAAGGGTTTATGTTTTCCATTTGTTGATCTTCATCATTTCTTCAGTATTTTATAGTTTGACTTTATCAAATGCTTAAATCGTCTGTGTAGTCGTGTAGGATAAACGAGGATGCAGTAAAAGAAAGAAGGAGAGAGAGAGAGAGAGAGTGAGTGAGACTGACCGAAGACAGATTGAGAGTAAAAAAAGTAAATAAAAACGGTCAAAAAGAAAGAAAAATGTGATGCAATAAAATATGGTTTTTCATGTACTTATTTCATGCGTACGCAACTGTTCAAATGGGTATTCTTTGTTACTTCTCTGACGTACTTGTAACATAGAAGGTATTGCTTTATGCGAGCTTATGTAAAGAAAGGCGTGGAAGATCGATGGTGTTCCAACCGCGTATTCAACTTTTTCCAATTTTATTGAATTGCAATCTGTATGGGGACTTTGTTCCTCATACGTAAGTAGATCTAGTAACGCGAATGGTAGAAATTTTAGTTTGTCAAGACTATTTGATAGATTATTTTTATATATTTTTTACCTGCATTCACCAAATTCTTTTGTATCCTTCTAAAATAATCCTAATAAATTTCATTGTTTTTAATTTGGTAAAAAACCTCTAATAAAGAATGACAGAAAAAATAAAGAGTTGAGTATGTTTTTTAATTGAAAATATTTTATGCAAAATAATGATCGATTCCAGTGTAGTTGGATATATTCTACATTTTATATTATATATTGTATATTCTACAGAATTCTTATATTTTCATGAAATTACTGTAAAAATTAATATTCTATAATGTTTTATTATAAATACCCTAGAAAATAGAGCTGAAATAATGCGTAATGTCACGATTGAGATAACGCATTGGTTTAAATTTTGTTTTTATAAATGATATTGTTTAATAAATGTAATACGTTCTTTATATAAAACTTATACGAAGAATTTTTAAATAATTAGAAGATCAGAAAGTGTCATTCAAGTCAAATACATAATTAATAAGTTGAAATTTACGTATAAGTACGTAGATATTTATGGGTATATACTACATAAGTATGTATATACCCATAATTAAGATAATCAATTTTAACAAGAATAAAAATTGACCACTTTCGATAAGAAATATTAAGATAATTTTAAATAAAATATGCTAAGATTAAAATAAAGAAAAATAATAGTTGCAGAAAAGAAAGAAAATGTTAATTGCAATTAAATTCTTGATGCTTCATTTTTCTTAAGAGAGTTGAATCAATATTGGGTTGTTGTATAGGTTCGTTCCATTTTTTACGCTGAATGACACTATATAGTATAACCGATGTGTCATATACATCGCACGAGTAAAGTTTAGATATCATTTGACAAAAAGAATTTTAGAAAGTGCTTTGAAAACGCTGTTTTATTTGGACGTGTTACAGAATATACAAAAACAAATAAATTTCAAAATAAATTTTCTTCGGAAAAAGATATTAAAAGCACCGCTTCTGTATTATATCCAATTCTTTTCTAATATTTTTCCAACAAAACTTTCAAGTGGTAGATTATCTTATCCTAAGATTACTGTAATGAACTTAAATATTATAATACACAAATTATATTATTCTCGTAAAACTAATTATATGCGATGTTTCTTACTTTATGATAATAATCGTTATAATTCACGTTCGATTAATGATTTTTTACAATCAATTGTCGTTCAAGGAATGATATATATGGGTACAGTAAATAAGTGGTGAAGATAAACTGAAGTTTAATTGTAGCTGAAGAATTTTTTATGAAGATTAATTAATATAAGTATTACATTATTTCTTTTGCAACATATTTTCATAAGTATTGAAAATACTTTTTACTTGTTATATCCAAAGAAATTAAATATTTCCATTATTATTCTTTTCTATATTTCATAATTTCCAGAAATGAGTTAATAATGTATCTAAAAAATTTTAATATAGAAATCATTAATAAAAATTCAAGTGTAGACGTTCTTATTTCTACCTTAAAAAATATAATTTCATATATTATATAAAATGCAAGACAGATAAAAAACTATAAAATGTGTAATATATGATAATACTATTTTATGTCAAACTACATCGATATTTCTTCTACACATAGATAAATTAACCTTAAACTTTTAATTCACCGGACAATTTCTATCGAAAAAAATGGCTACTTTACTTAAGAAATTAAATAAATAATAGTACTTTAAAAATAATAGCACAACAATTTTATTGATTTTTTAAATTATTTTAATATAAACTAAACATTAAGCTCATAAATATAGTATTTACGTATTTTGGTTTAAAATTTTAAATAATTTCTAGAAGGATAAAAATAATATGTAATAATATCATCTAACAAAAGAGAAACTGAATGGAATTCCTGGATTTCTTTATAAATACATATGAAACATAACTATTAAGTTTTATAATATAACTAACATAACTATTAACATTATTCGCATGAATTTACATTTTGCTTGCATAAATATAAATATATATGTAGATGTAGTATAAAGCTATACCATATATTTATAAGAGTTCAGAAGTTTCTAGATAATATAATTGTACAAAAAGTGCATGATACATTGCTTAATACAGTATTGTTGGAAAGCTAATATGCTTCTTTATATAATGCGCATACGCAAATAGACCAGATGTTTATAAAATGTGTGATATATCTGTAATATAAAATAAAAAAAAAGTAAAGTTTTAAAAATATATATATATATAAAGAGAGAGAGAGAGAGAGAGAGGGAGTGACGATTACAGAGTGAATAGCGGAAGGTGAGGTAAGAATTCCGTTTAGTAAAACAAATCTATTGCAGCACAATTAATTAATTTGTAGACAAATACATGTTTTCTATTAACAAGTACAAAGAATTTTTTTATTTACATTTTCAAATATTGTAAATTTTTCCATAAAATGTTTAATACTGCTTACTTAGTGAATTTTACTTTATTTTCATATATTCAAACTCTACATTGTTTCCTTCTCTAGGTTATTAATGTAATTTTCATTTCACACTTATTAATTTTAAATATACGCATTAATATCAAGTTAATATGGTAAATTTTTATATCATGTAAGAGCAAACTATATTAATTCACTAGAAGAGGGAACTATAAGTTGAGAATAACCTTTTTATTAAGGTAAATATATTTCTAATTTTCAATTTAATAATTAGAAATAAAAAATAGATACATATTAAGTTTTAAAGATTCATATTCTATATTGTTAAAAAGATATAAAAATGTTGTTCAATTCAACTAAATTTAAAATTTATGTAACAAAAAAATTATATAAAATAAGGGTTACTGTAATGATGATATACGATGATTATACGGAAAGTCTGTATATATCATTCATTCACAATTTATTCCACGTTCATAAGGTATCCATTAAATCAGAAAAACTTCAAAATTCCAATGCACACATGAGAATCTGTTTTGATATCATAATTAGGTAATTTTGTAATATACGTATTCTATGTAAGTTCGGATGAAATAAATAAAAATATATGTATTATTAGCGTATCACAGTAATAGTACTAAACAAAAATACTTGTTTAATAGCTGGATTTAGAGAAGAGAGACTGGTTATTATCAAACGAATGCCTTAATTAATTCTGCAATTACTAAAGCGAAATTCTTCGAATTATGTTAAGAATGAATCTTATTCATTCAATTGCACAAGAATCATTAAATTATATGAATAGAAACTGGCTGAATCAAAACTGTTTATCAGAGAATAAAATATTGGAAGATGGCATTAATAAATAAACTAAGTCGAATAGACTTGCATTTAAACCGAAAGACGAAAAATATAAAATGAAATAATTTTCATTTAAAAAAATGAAAAGGTAATATAAATTACATTAAAAAATTTAAGCACACGTATTGAGTGCAGTAAAGTATAAATAGAAATTGGCCTTTTTATTTTAAGAAAGTAACATAATTTCATAATTGTAATACTGATTAAACGATTGTAATTTATGTATTTAGACAGTGGAAATGCGTACCTTCCTTGTAATATACGCGTGTGATTAAGAAAACAACAAATTACGAGAAGAAAAAAACATTACGAAATAGAAGACCTGAACAACTAATATTATGATATATACGTTCAAAGTCTACGTTTTTCAAAGTCTTGCTTTTGGTATAATATAATATTAAACAAATACAAATTTATATGTTAAAATTATTTATAAATAATATAAAAAGATAATTCTATGTTTTATAGATTATTACTAATATAATTTAAAAAATGTTAAAATAAACTATTAGAAATTTCCTTCAATGGTTAAAATATTGTTTATTTATTGATCAGTGAACTCAAATTAGTAATATAATTTTTAAATTTACATTAATATCATACATGAATATCATTAATCTGTATATTATTATATAAACTATACTAATTATAAAATTTACGGATGTATTTGGGTTTAATAAAACTAATCAAATTTATAAATACAAAAAAGGATCGAACGTCAACCCTATTGTATAATAATTATATTTTATTAATATGCGATAATATTAATTTACTCTTATTTTGATGTACTACAATGCTTTTTATACTAATATCGAATTCAAAACTTAGAAATTATGACTATAATTTTATTTCCTTACTTTGTACATACGCATACGGATATTTTTAATATAAGTTAGGTACTTAATAATTTCAGCTTTAATTAAAAAGCACTTTAATTAAATCATCAAGGTGGAAATTTTGCTAAATTATTAAAATATAATTAAAACTCGTAATTATCTTCGTTTACACTACATTAATAATTATTACATAAAGCATTCTAAGTACAACAAAAGTAAAACATATTTAGTTTTTGATTTATATATTTGCTGAATGTCTACAAAAATGAAAGAGATGAGAATTTTTTTTGCGTACTGTAGACTTTCGTTTAAAAGAAATCAATAACTCATCTTAAAACTGATAGAATTAACGTCTAAATTGTTCAAATTTGATGTTTACTCAATTAATTTATGATTTATTTGTTTATTTATTTATTAGATATTTTTATTAAATTTTATGATTACTGAATCAGACGTAATATATTGTGTTCATAAAATGAGTTGTGTGTTGATAAGAATTCTAGCTTTCATAAATTTAATTTCATATTTATTATACCGAATTATTGTATTCTTGTTTGTTATTTTTGTTATTAATAATTTTTGTTATTCCAATTAAATTTCCACCAATAGAAAACTTATGTAAAATTTTATAATTCTTTCATATTAATCAATGTATTTAATCCTTTCAAATAATTAGTTCGTTTGTTTGAGATGCATTATTAATTAGAATATTCTTATATTTATAGTTATGAAATGTATATTATATTATGTAATACATTGTGTAACAAATATCGTAACTAAAATATTATACGGTATCTTCGAGTTAATGCTCGTTACTAAATGACTTATTTCAGTCCTCAATGGTACTATAAAAATTTCAATCTCCATGATTTTAAGATGTTGTGCAATGTTGATCATAATTATGATAAATTTAGAGACAAATTTACTAAAAATCTGGTCTTAATAGGTTCAAGTAAATTTTAATACTAATTTTCTAAGATAGTTAGTTATGCCCGCCCGTTGATACTATATATATATATATATAATGTAGTTTTGTACATTTATTAAACTTTTGTTCGTATATTTTTTTAAACTAGAATAGTGTGTCTTAGATAAAGTTGTATATATCCTAAAGGAATATCGATTTCTCTTATATTTAGGTTATAATTTTTATATATTTTACATGAATCTACAAATATATTATTTTGTGGCATTATTTGATACTTCATAACCGTAGTCTAAATGTGGAGATTTCGCTTTATTTTTATGTTTTATATTTGGTATTAAATTTATAATAATTTTGACTGCTTCTTCCAGAAATATGTTAAACTCTTATTTTATCTCACAAATTCCGTTCTCTTACATTACGAGTTATAAACTATGATTTGTACATATTCTATTTATTTGCAGAAATACCAGTGTTAATATTCTAATTACTAAATATTAAAATAATTTTTGTTCATAAAAAATATATAAAGATATATGTAAACTGTATATAAAGATGTTACAAATTTGATAACATTTATAAGTAGTTAACAAAAAGTTAATATAATAGTTGAAAAGTTCATTAAAATACAAGAAGTTTATAAATTGTAGTAGAATTATTTTATGGCTATTATATAGGAAATTAAAATTTTTACTATACTTTAATGAATACTTAAAATACTCATATAAATTATATCAGAGCTATACCTTAACAATTAAAAATATTTGCAGTAGGATATGTATTTAATTTATTTAAGCATTTTTCAATGCTTTTTGTGAATAACGTGGCTTACATTTGTTTTAAAAGTGTAGAAATTTTATCTACAATAATAAAACTTTCTTCTACAGTGAACTTCTTTCGTCAACGAGTACATAAGTAAATGTTCCATATATTTAATGCTTTACTTTATTTACGCTATGCCGCAACGTCTTCCTATTATCTCACAAATTAATGGATATTTGAAACTTATATACATCAATTGTATTTTCCAACTTCCTCATGTTGTAAATTGAATTATCGTTCACATATTTTTAATAATACAGAAATAGTCAATAGGGTATTGTTTCGTTTAAGATTTATTTATTTTCACAACAATTTATTTTAAAGGCTAAAAGGATGTTAATGGAAAGATAAATAAATTACCGCTTTGTCTAGTGACTAATAAAATTTGAATTGATGACTGATAAAAAGTGAATAATCTATCAATTTCAAAGTATTTTTAAATTTAAGAATATAATAATATAACAAACACTCCAATACCTATTTTTAACCTAAAAACTCTTTAATTTTATTGTCGTGTTATTTTACTCATAAAAATTAAACATTTATTTATTATATATATAATTTTTAATATAACAATTCGAGTTCAATAATTCGTGAATCTACATCTTCATATTCTATGTATTCTTAACTTATATATATAGTCTGTGTTGGTTTTAATATAGAAGTTAGCTTTATTTTCTGATACACTTAGATTTTTTCTTTTTTATTGAATATTTTAATGCTCGCATTTATGCTTGAATCATAAGAGTACATAATTTGAAATTATTGTTTTAAGTATTCATTATTCTGCAGAATGTTTGAAGTATATTAACGACAAAAATTCAGTTATAATACAATATGATGAGCTAGTTTGAAAAGCTATAATATTGAAAAATTTAGCGTGCTTGCACCAGTCACATTTACATATTATTAAATTTATTAAAATAATATAGCAAATGATAAAACTAAAAAGTCTTCGTAAATAACTATACACAAGAAGTGAAATAAATGTGAAAGGTTATTAAGTAAAATATAACTAATAATAATATAAAAATAATTCTGAGGAATAATTATTATAATTTGACTTAAAGTATTAAAGAATATTGAATATTTCTCAATATATATTCGCATTTGTACTAATAAAATAAAGTATAACAAGTTATATTTTATTCTAAGAAAACAATTCTATAGTTCTAAAATTGTAGTATTACTGAATTGTTTTTCTCGGAGTGTTCCTTCATTTCTATCTTTGATGTTCCCAATGTTACAGCTTATTTATCTTTCTTCAAATGTATGTTCACTATCACATTTTTATATTCTTTTGGGAAAAATGTATCTATTTATAGTAGAGAACTTAAATTTGTATAAAGAATATGTTCGCTGAAATTAAGTTAATATACGATATACAAAACTGCTATTTTTAATCGTATTTTTATAGCGGTATTTTTAAATTTAAGTGAATAATACTCGTCTTTTAAATATTTTTCAAGCTTCTATAATCAACATGTATTATATTTAATATGAATATTGGACTTTTTTTTAATGAAACAATGAAATTTAACTAACAATTTTTTAAATTTTTTAGTTTATTTTTTTCATTTTCTCTATGCATGTAATACATATGTATTTATATACATAGATTGAGAGTCCAAATAATGTGTATGTGTTTGTAATTTAGAAATGTGACGCTTTATTCTATTTATGAAAATGTTTCTGTATAATCACTTAAATTCAGTTTTAGAAAATTAATTTGCTCTCTTCGTCCAATTCATACTTACTTATATTATAAAAGAATGTTTAAAAGTTTTGAACTCACTATAATAGTTTACTTTAAAATCAGTAAACTTTCGTTTATCATTCGGTAAAATTTTTACTAAAAAGCTTTTTGAAAGAGAAAGTGTAAATCAGGATATTAAACTTACTTCACAAAGTATCGCGTTATAAACAAATATTAATAAAAGAACTGCAATAACAGAGTAAGAAGTAAAGAGAAATTCCTATGTTTTCCTGAATAAGCCATGCCCTAATTATTATCCCCTGATCGGAACATGTTGTAAGACATTTTTTTGAAGAACAAAATCTTCCCTCGAGAGTCTCTGCGGATACAGGGATTAGAACGTTTCACGACTAAAAGATTTCCTAGAAGTTACTTGCTACCTTAATACGATGAAGCACGAAGTAATAAAAAATCGAACTTCCTGCTTTTCTTATGCTGCTAATCTGCCGTAGTGAGTAAAACGTATTTCAGTTTTATTATATAATTTTACTTTTAATTCTGAGTTACAAACAATATTTGAATGCAAACAGTTTATACTGTATAATATTTTTTAACAGTTTTTCTTATGTTTCTTTCGGTTCATTTATTTCTTATAAATGTATACATATACATACGTATAATTTTATAATCTGAAGTTATTGAGTTAGGAACTAATTTTTGTATTTATATTAATTATAATAAAGTTCATTTTATTTAAAGTAATATCCTTTTAAATATTTTCTGATTATCGAGTAAGATGATCGTTCTTGTTAAAAAGAGAAATTTTATAGTAAATCGTAAGGCATGCAATTTTTGTTCGCGCTACCTAACCGTTTTCTATGATCCGTATATAAGGATAGATCTTCTTTCGAGTTTAGTGGTTAGATACTAGCGATCAAAGTTATATATACTAGAGTAACCGCAGAGAGAAGGTATTTACTGTCGCTCGATAGGTTTATCAAGTGTGCTCTCACTTTGGTTTCTTTTACAGATTACGCCTTAAGAATCTTTAAATTTCAACCGTAATTATAATAGAAATATTCGAATAAAGAATCTTCGAATGCAATCGCTTTAGAAAAAAATAATGCTGTGCTTTATAAATAGAAAATTTGAAATTATAAGTTTGCTATTAGAATCTTCGAATTATCTTACTTTTAATTTTAAAGATTGAATTTCTTTAATAACTACTTCAAACAGCAATATTTCTACATTAATCTTATAAAAAATGAATAGTTTCGCATATTTTTCTGATTCGATTGAGGAATGGATAACATTATTCTTTAAATTATTTTTATTTCATTATTTGTTTAAAGATTTAATGATAAATTAAGATTATTTTTCAAAGATTATATAAACATTAATATCATAAAACAGACAGTTTAAAAATAAATATCCATTTATATTATAAGTTAGATAAAAAAATGTACATTACCTCATTATAATGATATAACAGTACTAAAATATATCTTGAATAGATTAATTCATACAATTTTTACAGAAAATTATAAAATTTCCAAAGTTTTTAAAAATGGCTATAAATAGCGATGAATAGATGATGTCCTTATTATTCTGTATATTAGTGTGTTCAAATATTTTTATTATATGAGATATGTCTATGTCAGGTATAATAAAAAATTATTATACATTTTAATAGTGCAGGTTGTATATTATCACATACTTGATTTTATTCATACATGTTAGTATTCACAAAGGCATTTATATGAATTTCCATTCATGTACGATCCTTAATTCGTCCTATAATTGCAAATAAATAAAACGTAAACAGTGTGTTTGGGCATTTTTTTATATCAAAATGTGAAATGACTGTCTTAAAAACCGGAGCATATAAAGAAAACCTGACACTATTAAAAAAGACGTTTAAAGCGGCTCTATGCCATGACCAGGAGTTGTAAAACAAGTTGGGCAAACGAAAGTTGGTCAAACTGTGCGTGATACAAATGCTTTCAGGGAGGTCGAGATGACATCGGAGATGTCACAAGGTTTGGATACGTTTACCTATCCACCATTGATGTAATTCTGGGGAAAGTTCATGAGATAGCGCTAGCTAATGACAAAATTACTATTAAAATGGTTGTTGAAGTTAGGAATGGGTATGGCTGATCCCGAAGGAGTTTTTCTAAATTTTGGAATATGGAATGTATCGCAATCAAGCCAAATTAATTAAAAAACTATGGTAAATAAAAAAAGAAATGTATTGGGTAATGGTTGTTTTTAACAAAGCACAAGCACAATATTTTGATACCGCAAGTACCTTTCTCGTTAGACAATAAAATAATGCTAACATTGTAGATATCCAAAGGAATATTCCTTTGATGTTTTTTTTTAAATTAGAAGCGGTGCTCGTAAAATATATAACCTTAGAGAATAATTACTGTAAAAGGGGGAGGGATAAATATTGGAGATTGAATAAATAGTGTTCGAACCGACTATTTTGAAAATATTTTTAAAACATTCATTTTTTGAAATATTTCTTTTCATACGTATTTGTAATTTGTAGCTCTATAAATATTTTGTGCATATCATAATTTAGATATTTATGCTTGTAAATACATTTTTATAAATAATTTATTATTATCGTGATATTATTATCCTAGACGCTCAATTAAGATACCGTATAATTGATAAAATTCTATGCAAAATGTATAATAATTATATCGACTAACTAATTATATCGACCATTTGACAAATAAAATAATTTTATGTAATACTTAATGTTGAACTGCTATTAATATATTTTAGCTCTAAGTCGACAAATTCTGATTTTCTTTTTTCTTATAGAGATGTCATGTTGGCCGCTTATAATGTTTTTTACTTATTCAGTCGAACAAAGTTTTCTGTTTTTGTGACACTGAAGCAGTGTCATAATAAAAACGGAAACTTTTACTGAAACGCCTAGATCTGAAAATTTTAATTCAGTCATACTATATAATCTATTGAGGGACTTTTCGAATCTTTATATCCATTTTGCAGTGATAAAATTAGACTTCGTAGTGGAATGAACATGTTACGACTTCCTACGAAATTTCGAAAGATCACTTCTGATACATTAGACGACAGAATATTTGTGGGTTACTTAAATCTATCTATGTCTAATACTCTTTTACATTATAGTCATTAATTTTTTTATGTTTAATACAAGTATTTATAGTAATCGGAACTCGTAATAATAATAGATGAAGAAGAGCTGCTAATTACATATGATTACCGATGAGAGACATTTTATAATAATGTTTATCTTCTTAAATGAACGTTATTTTAAATTATAAGAATAAATAAAATTAAAATGAAAGCTCTAAATATAATTAATCATAAACGAATGGAATAAAATGTAATTGAAATGAATCATTAAATTTGGTAGTTATATGTTATTATAGAAACTGATACCGATAATGATAATAGATGAAGGAGAAGACAAAAGCACCTTAAATAGTTTAAATAACTTATAAATATATTATTGAGCATATTTAATGTGCGTAATTGCATATTCTGTTAAGAAGATCTTAAGATAGGATCATAAAAATTTAACAGAATGAATCACAAATGCATAGTCTCTTATAATTAATAATTATAAATAAAATAAACTTATGAATTATAATGCATAATTACGGATTTGAAAGTTAATGTAACGTGGAATTTTCGACTTGGCTACAGTTTACAAAATTGATCAAAACAGTTAAAGAATAAATTAAATATAAATAGATAAAAGTAAATAGTTACAATAGAAGAATAATGTGTTTCGTATTTGTTTTAGTGTAAGTCTCCTTTTATTTGATTATTATTTCATAATGAAAGCGGAAAGATTAAGTTATATTTAAGTTATTAGCCTGATGTGATGTTTCTCATTTGTTACATCCCGTATGGCAAGTGTGAATGAATCAAATATTAATATTTAAAATTGTCACATTTAATTAAATACTAATGATATTTAATAAGTGAAATATATTCTTGTAAAAAATATTAAAGTTTTTATATTTCTAATGTTTTTAAAAGTACTTAAAAATTAAACAAATAAAAGTATTTTTGATACCTGCAAAGCAGTAACATTTTCTATGCTTATAATTGAAAGGATATTTCAGTATTTTCTTATTTTAAATAAATTCAAATAATCGATAATTAAAATATTTCCGCCTTAATTCTATAAAAGATATGTCACTGATGCTCGAATCCCAATATAACAATATAATTTATAATCTAATTATATAACTATTGCCTTAGAAATTAATTTATGATGTATTATTAATAGAAAGCTTGAATCTTATAATCTCTTTACTTAAGTAATATATTATATCTTTAGAGCGATAAGCTGTATATATCTCATAAATTAGATTTTGTTCAATTTCAAAGAAAAATTACAGAAGGTGTAAAGTAACATCTTTTAAAATCCTTCAATCAAGCAAAATCTGAATGTGACAAATACTTTTTGATAAAGACTACTTACTTTCAGAGTCAATAAGAAAAATGCTCCATTTACTTAGAAATTAATCATAATCTAAGAGACTTCTAAAGTTCATGATCAATCTTGATATACGAGAAATATATAAAATTTTATCTCTAGTTAAATTAAATTTTATCAATTGAACTCATCGGAACAATAATAATTTTAATAACATTTTATTCATTGCATTCAACTTTACTTTCTAAATCATTACTAAATACGAATGTTTATGATTTATATAAATATAAGTTACATACTGATATGATAGAAATCTTGATCTGATTTGCAGTTCAAGGGAATATAAGACAAAATTTAGAGTAGTTTCTTATCTCAATACATAATAAATCTGACTAAGGAATTATAGAGTAGAAAGAGATTCATAAATAATACATGCCTGAATATATCCACTCAGCATATTATTATTTAATAAAATAATTATATTATTTACTAATACTTTAACAATTGAATGCACTTATTTTAAGATACTGCTTCATATTATTATAAGTTGTATTAATTTTAGTAATATCTTAGTATCAAAAGACATTAGTCTATATGAAAATATTCTTGATAAACCTGATAAAATTACATAAAATAAGATGATTAACACTTAAAATTAAAATCAACTACAATTACTTTCGCATATTTTTCAAACAAATATAATTAATTTTATTAAATAGTTAACAATAAATCTCTTATAAAAGGAATAGTTTTATCAATCATTTGATCATAAGAGTCAAAATTTAATTGACTATTTTTCTAGAGCTCTATAGTACTAGAAGTTACAATTGATTAATTGACTACTTAAACATATTTATGATCGATACAGTACTAATAAAACTTATTTAAAACTCTTTTATCTCTTATGTATTTTCTGATGGGTAGATAGTGTTAATTTTATATCCCTTTTAAAATTATGCTATTAAATTTTCTCTTAGGAAAAGCATATATAGTTATTATTTATTTATTTTAAAACTATAGAAAAAAAATTTATATAAAACTTTATTGACACTGCAATCATCAAAATAAATTTTTATGCATCTTTTGAAACTGTGTGCAAGAATAGAGTTAGATAAGGTTAAAATATTGCTCGAAGTGTGAACTCTATTGTTCGCAATATCTCGGTTATTTGCAATATTCTAAATCAAAGTTTCTGAAAAACCAAATGAAATAATCAAGGATTCAAACTTTCAGGTATGGTGCTAGAAAAAATACTGTAAATATACCATTCCAATTTAACATATTGCACTAATAATGGTTATTTTTATTCTGTTTTTTACCACAATTTTATCAAACATCCATTAAAAAAAGTTTGTGGCTTAATAATATTCAAAATTTATTACTTGATTTATATAGGATATACATTCAAATAAAAAATTTCTGTATATCAATATAGTTTACGGATTATATTTATAACGTCTTATACGTTTCTTTACATATGTATGTAGTATAAACGTTTTCGAGTAAAATAAGAAATAAAGTATGAAATATGATTCTTTAAGAAGATTTCTCTGCTTTTTGTTTCTAAAGTCACGTTTTTCAAATTTTATTACATTACATATCAACCAATGCGTATTCGTTCAAATATTTAGATTTATATCATCGATAAATAATTTAAAGAAACTGTATTTATGATTGTTTAC
The DNA here is from genome assembly GCA_018907045.1 of Wiebesia pumilae. Taxonomy (NCBI): domain Eukaryota; kingdom Metazoa; phylum Arthropoda; class Insecta; order Hymenoptera; family Agaonidae; genus Wiebesia; species Wiebesia pumilae. The sequence continues at coordinate 9,070,688 of JACCHZ010000127.1, forward strand.
ATTTAACCTGGAAGTTAGAAATCTCTTTATTTAGAGGCAGCAAGCAATTGACAGAATTATGATATTTTAATTTTATTGAAAGATATACCTGCAATTACAACGTATTCCTAAAAATTTTAATTCGAAAAATATTAAAAGAACTTCATCTACGATATTTCAATAATGTTTGCGTATAATTATTATTTTTTTCTCGCATATGTTTCAAATGAAATTAAAATTCCATGATAATTTAATTTACATTTACTTAAAAGAAATATTTAAATCAAATTAAAATATATTTGATTTATATTTTAATGAAATTAATATTGTAAATTTGAAATTATGATTGAAGGATTAATTTAATGTGAATAATCGAAACAAATAATATTGAAACAAAATTGAAGTATTTAGAATTGTTAAAAAATTTTAAAGTTTATCATATGATCAGTAATGTATACAATTACGTTTATAAAATGATCTTCTAGAAAAGCTAATAATATTTATTACCTTTTCTAAGTAATTAATAATTCTCATGATTTGTAATTTATTTAGATTGCCGATATAAAACATGTTTAAAAAATATTGGAATATTAGAAACGCATTTTAAATACAGTGAATCATGAAACAGTGCATTCTACTTAAAATAGTTAATTTATAAAGAAAAACAGTAAAGAGAAAATTCAAGAATCCGTTTGAAAAATAATAATATATTGACTAGTATAGTTGTATAATTATTATACAATTTGGATTTTTCCAGATATTAAAAACTTAAATAATCAAATTTTAAAATAAATTGTTGGAGATTATTTTATTATTAAATTATATCAAAAACTACGTTAAAGTTACAGTTATTTTTCAAATAAACAGGGAAATGAAATCTCTACTGGATTATGACAAATGATACTCTAACTCCATTACTATACGTACCTAGAACACTATCAGAAACGATACATTAGTGTATACATATATGATGTATATGTTATATGTTATAATGGGATTTATAAGCAGTAACTCATATTTATTACTACTGATTACAAATATTACTTTTCTCTGTTCAATTTTTATAGATTCTATGTATGTATTATTTCTAAACAAAAGTAATTAATAAATTTCTTCATCATTGAGTTCGTTTAATATTATAAAGTTAATTAGAAATATACTTAGTTAATACTAAAATTCAGATTTGGAGAAAATAAAAGGAAGAATAATATATTTCCCTGATACAATCAATTTCTATAATTATTTCAAAAAGAGATAAAATATTAATAAGATAAATACCAATATAATTTATATCTTATTTATAATAAATTAATATTATAAATTAATAATAAATATCTTGCGTAATTATAATATGTTTTAATTAAAAATATTATTTAAAAATATCATTTCAAAGGAAATTAATCAGTAAGTGGTTTGATAAATAAAATTTAGTAATTTCATTAAACGTATTAAAAACGATATCCCTACAATATTTTCCTTATTACTTTAAGGGACTATAAAAGAATCATTACAAAATGACAGAATTATTTTTTATAATTTACATTAAACATTGGCCTTTCTCATAATAATAATCTATCATTTTTAGGATGATAATATATAAACAATGGCTGTTGACAATTTGATAATATAGTTTTTATGTACGAAGTAACGTCGCGATTGAAAAGATAGCGAAAATAAGTTTGAACGTACTATAATTATTTGAATGTTATAATTGTCTTTTAATATAGCAATTAGAACATTAGGCGAGCAAGTGAGAATAAGTGGTACATAGAGAATAAGTGAGCGCGTCGAGATCGAATGGCATCAATTTATCGATTTTAGGTCGTATTTCTTTCAAAATCATGCAGGCAATAATTCGTAATGCAATACAATAGTACACTAGAAACAGCAGCAATAGTAACGGGATCACTTGCTCAGAAATAGAAATCGATTTGACGCCCATGGAATTTCGAGGGACTGACGCATCGCGTTTGCTCTCTTTCATAATAACTTTCTTTCTTTGCGTACGATACGACATGATCAATAGAAACTTCAAGGGATGGTAGCACTAATTCTCTATAGAAGTGGAGTTCTTATTTTACTTAATGGGCTATGTGTCTTAATTAGGAGGATATTATTAGCGATATAAAAAGAAAACGTTGAAAAGGATATTTTTCAATACAAAATGACAAAATCATTTATGATTGTTGCTTATAAAACGCGTCTTTTCTTTAAATTTCATTTTATTTTCTATAATGTCTTAAATATTCTATGTAAAATAATATCCTAATTGTAAGCGTATTTTAACATAAAAATAATTATTCTATGATAACATTAAGATAGGATTACGTTTGGTATATACACATCAAATTTTCTATTATTCAATTAACATTTATAGTTTTTCAATTATCATTTCTTCACAAGTAAATCACGAAATTAGTATCAAAATCTTATTTACTATAAAAGCAAAGGTTACACTGCTATTCTTTGCTATAAATTATGGATGACATTGAAAGTCTAAATGTAATAAAGTATATGGATGACATTATTGAAAGAGGGGTTGCTAAGTATTTTAAATCTTACTTTACAGATCGTAAATAATTGTATCTCATTGCATCCATTTTATGAAGAAACTAGTCAAGAAACGTAACAAATAACTTAAAATTATTATAAATTATCAATATTTCAATATAAACTTATATTTTTAAATCTTCTTAGATATTTCGACGTTTACAGTAGAAAATAGTTTTGTTAAATATATGCAAATATTTAAAAGTAATTACAGGAACATTAATTTATTTAATTAATTCTACTATAGATTATTAATTATCATTAATAATTATGGTCTTGACATCGAACTGGAGTATTTCTGTTTTCCTGCTGGATTCGCTATTTTTAACTGAGTTACCAATGCATACACGTTTATCTTTTAATGTCATCTTTATATCAGCGTGAACTCTGTGACAAAATGAGATAAAGATTATTTGTAAGTTAAAATGTCTATTAACTAAAAATTCCGTAAGATTTGTGTTAAATACAATATCCCTAAAATGAAAAAACAACAAATCATGAAGTAAAAGAATCTCAAAATATTAGAAAAATGATTATTCAATATTAAATTAAGAAATTTTTAAGGCGTTATCAACATTATTACTGGAAATAAGTTTGTCAATATTATAAATAAGAATATACAACTAAAAAATTTGAAAAATCCAATTGTATTGTGAATTTTATAGAAGAATGAAACTAAAAATTTTACGTTGTTTTCAACTGCTGTTAGAAAGTATGGATCCGGTTTTGCAAAAAATTAAATTAGCGCTACAACTGAACTACCGTAGGTAATAATAAAACTTAATTAAAAAATATCTACAGAAATTATTAGATAAAATAAAAAGAATGGAACGAGTTGTAAGACCAATCTAATAAGTACAAACTTCACCAGACAAAACCAAGTGCGTTAAATTAGAACTAATAAATAAAACTAATTAACAAAAAAAAATAAAATTAAGTACATACGATTAAGACTATTTCAGAGCAATGCACTGACAACTACTATCGTATCGAAAAACAATATAATTTAAAACAGTGTAAATACTAATCAGCACTTAATATATTCCGATGCAAAACTTAATTTTAGAATACGAGCGTTAAATCCATGAATTGAAAAGGAAGTAAAATACTCAACGATTTGATTAAATGTAATATTATGATTGAATTTAGAATGAAATCGAAAACTAATGCTTTAATATATTAAATTTGTGATTTGTGAATATATTTATACTAAATTAATTTTATAATTTTAAAATAGTATAATAAAAGAATATTCTAATGCTTTATTACTATTTGTACTTATTCATTATATTAAAGAGTTATGTATATTCCGTAAATGAAAGTAGTTAAACAATTTAGAGTTGATTAATTAGAAATATTAATACAAGTAATTATATATCAAGAGTATATTATTTAAACGAGCGTTAAAAATATCGATAAAGAAAAATATTTTATTTTGTATAGATATAAGTAAAAATAAAATAATAATGAATTAAAAAGAAGTTAAATAATGCAATGAAACGATGCAATTCTATTCTTTCTTTTCAAACTGGAGAAAAAAATATACATTTTTAGGCGAAATCCTCTTTTTCGAAATTCAATTCAATTGTAATAAAATTATTTACTTTAATAAATAATTTTTTTTAAAATTAGTTTCATTAAATTATGTAAATTCTTTTCCATGAATTTTTACATATATGTATATGTGTAATTAATTAAGATATCTAATAATAATACAAAATTTTTTTACAGAATTCTGTGAGATCTTACTAAGTTAAACAAAAATTAAGAATGATATACATAAACTTGATAAAAATATATGTTAATATTTATTTAATTCATTGTTTTGTATTTCAATTAATGTTAAACACGTACGTTTATAAATTGATACTTATATAATTGGTTCAATTTCTCTCTCTTTCTCTGCCTATTATACACCTACGCATGTATATACTTTTATAATAAAATGAATTCATTTTTATTACGTAGAATATTCTTCGGTATTTATTTCTTACATAATCTATTTATTATATTCATCTATATGAAAAATTTAAATATAGAATTCATACAATATTTATATGTAAATATATATAATTAAACATTTAATTGAAAACATTGAGAAAAAATAATTTGTCCATTTAAATTACCTACATTAGGTACATTGAAAAGTTAAAAATTGATTTTCTTTGCTATTATTTTAATAAAAATGAACGTACTATATTGTACAAATTTGTTATATTTTATAACATATTATATTCGTTGAATTCAATTTTTCTTAAATAAACTAAATATTTTACCTTTAAAAAATGTACTATAACATAAAATAAAATTTAAAAGAAGATTTATTACACTAAAAAAATATAGAATATACACTTTTTATTGACGTATGAAGTTTCGAATAAGTTTTCCGATTCTTATTCACATTATCTTAAATTATTTTCTATATTCTATATACATATTATTGGCTACGTATTAAGCATCAAATTTATATAAAAATGTCAAAAATAAATACTAAATATGGAAGCATACATCGATACCATTCACTGCTTCTTCTTTTCTCTTTTTAATAAGTCCAATTACTATAAAGATCGATGACATTTTCCAGAATCCATCCAATAAACTGACCTTTTCACTGCTTCGACTTTCTTCCATTCATTTCACTCTCCGTTCTTTTAATCTTGTGGTGCTATCTTGGAGCGTGTTTTATCTGTTCACAAGATTTATGATGTTTGCGCTTAAAGCTTTCTTTACATCCTGCATCGAGAAAGAAGTAGGAAAAAAAATAGTCTTGGAATGTTTATTTTTTCTAAGTGATGCGGATTATTTTATATTTGACTGGAATCCGTCGGAAGTGAAACTTTGCTTCCTTCTTTCTTTTGAAATTTTCCATTTCAATAATTAATTTTTAATGATTCAGAGGTTTTAAGTAATTTAAGATCTTTTACTTTAGTGCGGAAGCTTCTGAAAGTTCTCATAAATATATTATTAAACGATTTGATCAAGTAAAATAAAAAACAGATATAATTTCAGAAAATTATAATTATTCATATAAAAAACTGACGTCGAAGAAAATTCAAAGTAAAATATACGACGTTTTCCTGAAAAGTTTTCCTGATAGGAGTGTGACAGCATTAGACATTTTTGTATAAATAATTTTATATACAACAGCACTATACAAATGTCAACTATTATTCGGCCATTTCATATAAAAAATTAAACGTCGTGCTAAATCAAATATTCCTTTCAGAAATATTAAATATTGAATAAATTCACTGTTTATAATAAGCTCGTGTGGGCTATTAATTAAATACACATGATCCATTAATATTATATCTTCTCATACACTTGTTATGCATTTTCCAAATCTAAACTCTTACACTTTTTATCTATAATAGAAACTAAATATTCCTTCAGAATCATTATCTCGAATTATTTGCATGCACCTACATGTGCAAAAATATTAATAAAACGAAATACTTTTGAATTTTATTAACACTCGCAAACTAATTATATTTGATTATTATATTGTAAAATCCTCTTTAAAGGAAGTACCTAACATTTATCCAATATTCTTCTTCTATAATTAATTGACCTATTAGGTATTTACATAACGTAACTATTCACTATTGCTATTCTAATATTCTATGAGAAATTTGCTATGGAGGACTCTATACAGGAAATATGAATATAATAAGGCCATTATAATGTTCATTCAGAAAATTATCTTTTTTATGTAGAAATTATACCAGAAGTACCAAACAATTTAAACTTTTTACAAAGTTCACCCTACAAGAAACTTTACAATGAAGTTACCTAAATACTTTTATTAGTTTCAGTTTTTCGATTATCCGAGGTAAGTCACCGATGAATAAGTAAAATAGAATAACTACAATTATAAAATAGTATTCAAAAGTTTTGTTTTAATTCAAATAAATAAAAAATTTCAGTTCAAGCTTTCAGTTTAAGAAAGCTTGAAGTTAGCCGTAGTTACAAAATTTGTCTGTAGTAGTTGATAATAAAATAGAATATTATATTTGTCAATGGAAAAGTGAAAATATCCAAATTCATCAATATGTCATATTGATATTTTGCTAATAAACGACGAAAAACACATTCAAGTGAAGATTTATATGGAGTGTTCGAACAATTATAAAACTTAAGTATTATATTACTCCTTTACTACTTTTTGTTTTTTAAATGCACGTATAATATCAATAAGAAATATTTGAAATAATAGACGGTGAATAACTTAAAAGTATTTAATAAAACTTAAAAAGATTTCATCCTCTCGTTTTTATTGGGGTTTTCACATGATTACTTTCACGAAATAAAAACGTATGTATTATAATAAGTCATCGTTTTATAGTACAAAATTGTGTCGCACGACCGATACACAAAACTGATTTTATACTGAACTTTCCTTTTCTTTGGAAGTGAAAGAAAGGGCGCATTGGAAAAAGATGCGTCATAAATATTTATGTAATTCATAAAAGTAGCTCATAATTTTGTCATGTAGGAAATCGTATCATGCAAATGTGTATAAGTTGAAATTAATTTTAAGCTATTGTCGTTGATATAAAATACCTCGTTAGTAAACCTTATATTTTAACAGTATGAGTACAATAAAATTTTATATTACATTATTCGTTATTAAATGCAGGAAATCACAGTACATATATACACGCACACGCATATATAAAGTTCCTTCGGAAGTACTCGCTGAAATTTGTTCTGTTAAACAACGTCATAACTTCAGACATGCAAAGTGTAATGATAATTTTCTAGTTTTATGTTTTTTATTTAGTTGTTTTCATCACTCTTAATTTGCAATATAAAGCGTAGATTGCAAATTCCAAATTGTATACATTACAATGAATTTATCGCTATAAGTATAAATACTTTATTCAAGTAAAAATGTTTAGGCTTTTCGTGTTAGAATGTTATAAGCTTTGAATCCAGGAGTTTTTCTAAGTAGTGCTCCAAGTTTATAACGCGACTCGTGAAGCTTCTGCTTGCTTTGCTTCGGCTTGTTCCTTGATATCATGCGGCTTCTTATATTTGAAAAAAAGAAAAACAATAGCTTTAGTTTCCGTTCTTTCTCACACATACTTCTAACTTGTACTTAAGGCCAAAGCACTTTCTCGACGTCACAAGGCCCGCATGTTTTACTCTCGATCAAAACGTCGACATATCTCGATGACTATTAAGCCCTACTACTTGATCAGAATCTACTTTTAGAGCGATCCTCTAGATCACAATCGAATATTAAATGAAAGGTATTTAGGAATAGGAATTTAGGTTTTAATTTTTAGTATTATTAATAATTATATTTTTTCTATGTACAAACTCTCATGGCTACTAGCAATAGATATTTTTATCATTAATATTTTTAACTGAAGTAGGAGTTTAGTTTCCTTTGTTCTATAAAAATTTATTTTAGAAATACATTACTTTTGCACGTAAATTTTTATACTTTTCTGTTCTTTTAACTCTACATATCGGGTAATTTAAAACCCTATGAATGTATTGTATAGAAATATCCATTTGCTATTTGGAAAATATTGCCGTCCTAAAATTTTCTAAAACTTTGTATTTTCGGATTTTTGTCATTTTCTCTATCTTTAAAATAATTAAACAATAATTAATGCTGGTCATTATTAGTACGGAACTGCTTTCTCATACTAATAAATATGTCTTCTAAACTAAGTGAGTAATTTGTCGTATTCAAGTAGATATCTATTATTTATGATAAGCTTAATATTTAATTAAGATTATTTTACAATATGAGTATTTTACTAATTAACAAGTTTTTGAAACAGAACTGATCAATGAAAATTTTAAATTTATATTTCAAAGAATGTTTAACTTTCTCTTATTATCATTATTAAATTATCATTTTTAAGTTTTATACATTTATTTACTATACCGTTTATTATGTACTAAACGAACACAAATTTATTTTAAATCATGTGTTAGTTTTAGATTTTACAGAAGACTATTCATATTGAAATGATGTAATATTTTTGATCACCTATAATAACCTCTTCGTTAAATTAAAATATTAAATTTTTAATAATTATCATTGTCATTCATTTTCACTCACTTCATTATTACTAATGTAATCTAAAAATTCTTATCTTTACGTGATCTGAAAGAATATTTGTTTTCTCTTGATTTCCTTCTGGAATCCAAAACTATATTTTATCACATAAGAAAAATTTTCTTACAATTCGATAACTTTGTCAAAATCCTCCTTTCAGTGCATTTTTATTTTTATGTAAATGGTATTTTCTGGTAAATTAACAATAAAATATGTGTAAAGTAAAATAACTACCGCATTTGAGTACTATAAATATAATCTTAATTATAGCAAAACTAATTACCCGTACAGAATATTTTTCTTTTAATTATGACAGAATTTCAAAACTTTGAGCCTTTTCATTCAACGTCAAGGAAAACCGCAAACTTGACGTTAGTGCGAAAACCCTGGATCCTTTTAGAACTGATATGCGAACATAAAGTTCGTCGACTACCATAAATCGATGAAGAAAGAAAAATGTAAACTTTATCGCGACGTTCATTCGCGATCTTCTCCACTTCTGCGTTTAGATTTATTAGTTTTTCAATAAGAGAGAGAAAAGGAAAGTGAGAGAGAGAGAGAGAGAGAGAGAGAGAGAGAGAGAGAGGGAGAAGCTGCAACTGGAATCACACTGGTCATTATGAAAATAATATGCTATTGTTAGCACGAAGTAATGACTTCTACTATAACTTACAGTTTCTGTTGCGATAAAGTGCAAGAGTATTAAGAGAAGCAATTTTTATTATTGTTTCTTTTCTGATTTTCCAGGAAAGAGGTCACTTTTCTCCTAGATCTTGTTATAGCTGGCTTTTGTTATTATCTCACTTGATGGTTTGAATATTTTTATTAAAATATAAAATATAAAATTGTAACCATTTTCTGATTTAATCGTTGCTTAATTTTAGTTTTTGTTACAATGATAATTTTTTAATAACAATTGTATGAAATGAATTGTAGTCCTCGGTATATTTATCTTTCATCTAAATCATGTATATTAATTAACAACAGTGAACTGTTTAGCTACTCACATTTTCAACTATAAAATAAATATATACAAATTTTCTAATTTTTTATGCAGTCCAATAAACAACGCCGAATTTGTTAATTTTATTAACTACATCTATATACGGCGGTTTATCTGTAGAATGATTAAGCATAATTATGAATTTTAACTTTTACAGAGTAATAGATCTTAATTCTTAATTTTAATTCAATAGATAGTATTAACTTCTAAGCCTAGATTGTTGAACTGTATAACATATACGATCTACAGTCAATTTGCATCTTAAAAACGTCAACTGAATATTATCGATTATATCAAGATTATCTGCTAAAGTCACCCAAAGAAGTCCTTATCTTCGGAAAAAAGTTAAAGCATTATCTAATACTATTCTTCAAGAGTATAAAGATAGAATATTTGAGAAAATTAAAATGAGAGTACACAGATTTAAATTTAAAAGTAGTGTTTCGATTTATGCACTACTTTCAAAAATTTATTATTTCATCTTCCGATGTCTTTTCATTGAAGTTCATGACCTACAAAAGATCAAAGAACCTCTTATGACTTTGAGTTTTTAATTTTGGTCTCACCATTGTAACATTTAAAGAATTTTCTGTGAAAATATAAAGAAAATTAATGGAAAAATAATTATTCTAAATAGTAGTAGAAATAGGATTACAAATTTATTGTTACATTATTGTTACTTTTCTTCAAGTATAAATGTTTGAATATGTATTTAAGACTACTATTTCAAATCCTTTTTCAGGATAAGCTGAAATTTAATATTCGAGCTTTATTAATGTAACAGAAATTTTTCAAAGATAAATGACTCAATAATATATCTACTATGCTAATATTAATTGGCCATATCGTTACCTTATCAATAAATTGCATAACAACAGGGCTATTTAATTTCATTTTCAACTCGATAAACTATGAATTCGAATAAAAAATTTTATGACAAATCAAAATATCTGATCTGCAGAATGAGTATCGTAGGAAACTTGATTATGGGTGAGATTGAAATATACGGAGTTACAAAGCAAAAGACGTATAATGACAGAATAGAATCTACACAGATACTTTTGATCGTAAAGGGAAAAATGCTCGGTTTTTAAATCTTAATAGATAATAGTTCGAACATCCGCAGACATAATTATAATATCATATATCCTCGGATAATATCGATCTTGCTTAAATTAAAATCAAACTCTTTGTCTAGCTTCCTTCGAAAGACTCTTGATCCTCATCCATGAGATTTGTGACAGAGATTTGTTTTAGATTATTAAAAAGCATGGTCTTTTGAACAATTTTCCACTGCCATGAGAAGAAAGATGAATGTCTGCAGTATCATTAGGATGCTCCTTTTCCAAAGAAATTATAAACAAATGAATAACATAAGCGCGAATGAATTATTTACATGCCGGTAGCCGCATAGTTTTGGAATATTGAAGAAAAAAAATAAAGCTTATGGTACTCACAAATTTCTTTTTCTTTCAAATTCATTATTACCTGCAACAGAAAGATAATAATACCATTAGTAAATCGTGTACTTTATAAATAATAGTTTCATGAAGCATAATAAATGTACAAGCATTTCAATGTTAAAAATTTAATAAAAATGATTAAAAATCCTTTTGTTCAAACTACTATTTTTTATCATCATCTTAATTTATGTTAAAATTAGTTATCACATCTAACAATATCGCAAAATAATTCATATGAATTTAAAAAAAAAGCCTGCGCATAGACTTTGTTGTATAAATTTTCCATTTTTTAGAAAAGAAATGCTTTGTATCCCAAACATAATTATTTTAATTCTACGAAGATAGAGGAAGCAATTACTTTCAAACTATTTTCACGAAAGCACAATAAAATGCTACTATTTCCTTTGGAAATTCCATTTTTTATGTAAAATAAAAGAATCGTTGGCTTACGAATATAAGTACAAATTTGAATTTTACACATACATGGACTTCGAAGTGAAGTAACATTATTCAGTGATTATGTATAAATATTGTTTTATTATTCATATCAATTGGCAAGTGTAACTTTAGTTAAACATTCCTTATGTGATCTATAACGTATCTAGGGACTTATCATTTTTAAACGTTGGATACGATATTTTGTTTCTTCTAGACATTAAAATATCGAAAAAATTTAAATTAAATAACGTACACAACCTTAATAAACTTGTTTGAGAAATTAGAATAGAATACGGATTCTAGGTTTCAGAAAGAACAAGAAATTATGAAGAGCGCAGTATGTTAGGTGCTGGATGTAATTTCTTCTTTACACTCTATCCGGCCATTTCTATCGTTCCGTTTTCCTTTCAATAATTCTGCCTTTCATTCGCTTTTATCCTCGCGCCCTTTATGTATATATCTTTATTCTTTTCAAAAATTCTTAAGCGACTAAAATAAGTGCATTTTCTGCTGTTGAAAGTAGTACAATGAGCTGCGGTGTTTGATATTCGCGAAGAACAATCGACGTTAACGACATTGTAAGCTAACACGAGAACTCAATTTATTGATAAGAAATTCCCTTATATATTTTTTTGCATGCTATTCTCTTGTACAAGTAGAATAAAACTTAGTGATGAAAATAGATTGGAGTTTATATTTTTTAATAAAATTAACGATTTCATATTGTTTGTAGTATCTGCATTTTGCTAAACAGATATTTAATGTAAATTACTTGCATTGATATAATGAAAAGAATATGAAATTTTATATATCTTGTTTTATGAAAAGAAGTATCAAGCAGGTATTGTATTTGTACGATATGAATTTTTTTAATGTACGTAGAAAAAAATTATTTATAATATCGGCTATATTAATAACCAACAAATTGGTATTAAATTAGCTGGAAATTTAGGAATACAATTCCAAACTACTTATTAAGTATATTTACTGTAGCAATTACTTAAACATTGTACTGGCTATAAGAATTGTGAGATAATTGGAAATTAAGTCAAATAAGCATCATAAATGAAAATTAATAAATATTATATATCTAAGTAGAAGGTTTTCATCTTTCCGTTAATTTTTGTAAGAGTATATACTTATTATATTTTAGCTCTAAGTGATGAAGCTTTTTCGTAATATAATTAGTTTATAATTAACTGCGACATAATTAACTAAGAAAATAAATATAACCCAAATAAAATATGAACACGACAGCGAGTAAAACTATTAAGTGCAAATTTACGTTCCTTATTAAAAAAAATCAATGAGGTCACTTATTTTAATTATACTATTATGTAAGAAATTATTCGTATTTTACCTATTCCGTAAATTCAAAGGATAACTACATATTTTTTAGTGAAAAAAACAATAGGCAATGTAATGTTTCTATTAACTAACTTATTATTAATAATTGAATAAAATTAGTTATAAAAAACGTTACTACTTCCTGATTTAAATATATAAGTATATTTAGTTTCTAAATAGATCTACGTATCAGTATTTGCATCGGTAAGAAAATTGTAGGAAAAAATTTTCAAATCTAAGATGCCATTTAATGAAAAGATGTAACGCCAATTATTATTATTTTTTTATAAATACCATAAATGGCAAAATCCTTCAACTTAATATGAAGTATTAAACGGTCAATATATACATATGCTCATCTAATTTAATACACAAATTTAAAAATCTAGTACAATTCTAGTCACTATTACAATTCACAGAATTTTATACTAATAATAAAACCTTAATTTTATAAATGTTTCGTAGAAACAAGAAGAGATTTTGTATTAAAAAATTTTATTTACATAAATTTTAAAGCAATAGTTTAAAATTATGACATATTGGCTTCTAAAATGAATACTTTTGTGTAATATTTTAAAACGAAAGTGGTTTATTGAATCGACTAACAAAATTCGTGTTGAAGCTTTTCATTTCAGTGAAAAGAGTGCCCTATTAAATAGAAAAGTAAACAATTCTGATCCCAAGATTTCAAGATTTGCGGCACCAAGTTCACCTTCTATTTTTGAGAGATCACCGGAAAGTCAAGAGTACATATGCAAATCCGTAATTCACAAGGCCTTCAATATCTCTTTACACATGTATGGCTACGTGCGAGTATAGACAATGTGACAATGTCTGTCCAGTGCCAGTCTTTGTCTAAAAAACAAGAACGGCAAGCCTGACATTTGATGTTATGATTCACTACTCCAAGTAATTATTTCGATGTACGCATATATCGACATGTTTTTTATGATATCCCATGGTAATATTTCTTTAAATGAAATTCATATTTATAAAAATAATTCTATTTACAGCTATCATAATACCAATGATGGATTATTCTATTTATTTCTATGAATTGCGCAATGAATGCGAGTATCCCTTACGAATTTCCAAGAGCACAAGAAACTGGATGCATCTTTTCATTAATTACGATTAAGAAGAAGTTATTTTATTAATGTCGTTAAAAGAAATATCAGTTTTATTAGTTGATTAGTTTTACGGTAAGAAGCAATTTTAATTACGTGAGGCGTTCTTGCATTAATTTTGTATTATAAGATATATTTGCTATTACATCAACAATTTTCTTTAAACTTTTCTTTAAATGAGAAATAAGATCAGTTATTATTATTTGTCCAAATAATTCAAAATACTTCAAAGTACTTCCTTCTATTCTGCAGTGAAAAATAAAAGTTAGTAATTCATTATTTTTACAACAATAGATGTTTAATCAAATGTAATTTACATGAAATTTGCTTATAATTGTAAAATAATGATAAATATAGTGATTATTATAGTTTTATTTTTACCGGTGACTGATGCATTATCAAACAGAGATGTATAACTTAATTTTCTTATATTTGATTCTTGTTAAAATTACTTTAACAAAACATTAATTAATATTTCATAAGTGCACAATTCGTTTGTCAGTCGGATAAATGAAATTCTTTATCTATTTTATACACTTTTGGGAATCTATAAATTAATCATAATAAATTTACGAATATGTTTAATGCAAAAAATTGATTATTTTCTATCCCTTGACAGAATATTTATTCTTTACAGATCAAACTAATTTATCAATTCAAAATAGCACAGGTGTTTTTGGTAAATAAAAAAACTGATTAATATTTCATATCGAGAAAATGTACGACAAATCATTGTACTATTTTGCTTCTGAATTAAAAAGTTAATTCTAAATGTCGGAATGACCTTTTTGGAATGGTACTTTTCCATTTTGAATTGAGGTTTGGACATATTTTACATTTTAATGCTAAGAAAATGTCAGTTGAATTTTACATTTGTTTATCATACACATTGTATATAATTTATCGATTATTAAATCTGAAAACGAAGATGTAAAATAATATAAAATGAACTTCTTTCTCGAATCATAAAAAGAAAGAAAAGAAAAGTAACCTAAGAATAAAAATAAAATTTCTTTTATTTTTCCATTCCGTACGTGCTTTTCCTTAAATAATAAAAAAGTACGTTTGTTTTCTTCATCAAACCATCAAAAATATATAAAAAAAAAAACTCTTATCAAAGATTGGAATGCATAAAATTGATTTAGTTATTTGCAGATTTCATTTGTTGGCAAAAGTAATATTTGACTTAGTAGAAAATGTTATTCGAAAGTTGTACTTGAAGGTGATATTGTCATAGGACAATATTCATCGATATCAGTATATATACAATTTGTTCAAATTCATAAGGCTTACTGTGTGTACATATGTATACGAATATTTTTGCAGAATTTTTTTTTCACTCTGCACACACAAATGATCTAAATATTCTAAATTGTCACTCAATCTACCGATGAATACCCCAAGATGCACAGTGCTGAAGTAATACGACATTAGCTCTAATCCATACGATCATTGATTCTACTTGTTCTATGTAAATGTATGACCACCTAGTCTTATGTGGATCTGTTGGTGGTTACTTGTGCAGATGCTTTGTGAAAACACGTAGTAGAAGATATAGAAGTCGGACGGATAAAGATCCACTCGTTTTGTTTCCCTAGTAAATCACTCTGCCGTAAGGCAGAGAGCCAAAGAGGGTAAATTTTAGTCATTCACAGTCAGCACACGATCTGTCCCCGATTTAATATTCGTAAATGCATTTGTATATGCGGAGTATTTTGTGCTAAGTAGTATAGAAAGCGAGGATTATTCGAAAGGAAACAAGGTTTTTTTCGACTTTCAATATTATTTATTCCGATGTTAATTCAGATCAAAAATTAGCATACTTTTTCCTTTGAATTCAAATGTTTTACGCAATTTATATAATTCGTAAGCATATTCTCTTACTTTAAAAAATATATTTTTAATCTAAATTACTATTCTCAATTGACTCTTCTATTTTTATTTACAGAAATTAATGGTTACGCGAATCATGCGATTGACATCAAATTGATAAGGACAAGAGATTAACTTTACTTATACGATTAAGTATCAAATAAAAAAATAAATATTTAATATAGTAATTAGATATCAACATGCTGCTTCTGAAAATATATTGATATTCATCTCTTTCTAGATTTGCAAAATTTATATTACTGGTAATAAATAAATAAATAAATCAAATACAAGCATTTAGAAATTCTATCGAATATTTATGAAAGGAAAATCTTGTTATCGTAATTTGTTATCATAATCATAAACATTGCTACGTATAAAAAGCAGAGCTTCTTTAATAATTGTAGATAATGTGATATACAATGATGTACGATACGTGATATACAATGCAAAATTTGGAAACACGTAAATAATTTTCATACGCTTCATCTTACAGCTACTTCCGTAAGATATTAATTAATTATTATTATTAATAAAAAATTGTAGGAATGTATAATATGTAATGATTGTTTTTAAAAGATGAACTATCATCATCACTAATATCAGAATAATATCATCACTAAAAGAAGAACTTAAAAATGAATAAGAATTAACAAGAAAAACATCTAAGAATTTTTTCGTTAAGTACAATCTACTATTATTATATTATAAAATATTCTTAATTGAACAAATTTTTTAATTTACAAGTAATAAATTAAATATATATTCAAATTAGTTTCTTGGGTATGTACTTAATATCACTAATACACTCTTATTATTAGTAATTTCATTCTCACGAAAAGAATTAGCGACTAATAATTTTGTAAATGAAACTATCAATCAATAACCATAAGCAAAATAACATCTGTAGTAACAGAGATTATCCTTTTACTTATATTAGCATCAGATAATTTGCGTAATCATTTTATATTTTTATGAAAGATGAAATTAAAATTGTTACCTTTTAATACTTGTGGAGTAAATCAGATAACAAAATTATATACTACAATAGTATAATTATATCACAGCGTATAAAGACCTTTCTCATTTTATGAATTCACGAACGAAGAGGTAATTAGATTATGTTTTCACACATAAATTATCGTTCATCTAACTCCTAACTTTATTTTAAGATTTAGAAAAATAATTTATTGCCATTTTAAATGAAATTATCTTTCGTAAAATTGATAGAAAAATCAATTGATAATCAGAAATTTTTTTGTAAAATTCCTTAAGTACATCCACTTGAGCTAAGATTGACATCATACTTTAAGGGCATCGTAATAACATGCATATAAGTGAGTACAAAATTATACATACACTGATTTTGGGGAACCGTAATGCTTACATTTCCTGAACTACATACGTGCGAAGACTGTATATTCCTGGAAGGAAGGAAGACGGATTCTAAATTTCGAAACAGTACGCGAGGAATGTTATT
The DNA here is from genome assembly GCA_018907045.1 of Wiebesia pumilae. Lineage (NCBI taxonomy): Eukaryota > Metazoa > Arthropoda > Insecta > Hymenoptera > Agaonidae > Wiebesia > Wiebesia pumilae. The sequence goes on from JACCHZ010000127.1 coordinate 9,088,026, forward strand.
CAATTAGCAGGCCTATTAGATTGTATATCTGTTCAGTGGCATTATCTTCGACCCAGTTACTACGAATATTAATTTCAGCCTTTAATAGCCTGAATGTCAAGTATACATTCCACTCTTACTTGTGCTGCTTTACGATGATCAAAGTAAATAAAGTTTATTTTTTACAAAGAAAAGCGAACTCATTGAAAAAAATTGTATTGTTCGATATTCCGAGAGTAAGGGAATTTTTTTCCTTATTTTTCAAAACACAGTTTTTGTGATGAAGCAGTTTACAATTTCAGTTACCTTTTTCTTAAAATTATAAATACTTCTTAATTTATAATTATTCTATTATTCTAGAGAAAATCTCGAAAAGAAAATTCTTAAGTTTTTCTAAGACAATTAATTAATGTATCATTGTATATCATTTCCAATGAAAATGTGCTTACAGAAATACAAAGAATCTCGTTTTCCATATCATACTCCAATGTAATTTAAAAATATTCTTTTTTAAGATTAATTTATTTTATCAATGTACTAATAAACATATAATTGTTATTTTCAATAATCGACCTTTGAAATAATTCGTGCATAGAAACTTGTTTTCTGAGCAATTAAAATTACATTTTTCAATAATATTATAAAGTCAGTATAATGTCGGTGTTTTGCTACATTATATTCAAGATTAGACCATAAACGTATTCACGTTTTTCTAAATATGATTATCTATTCATTCTTCACGTAAATGTATTATTTCTTTCTTTTTTTAAATTTTAACACTGAATTTATTCTGTAAATTAATAAAGAAATCAAATGACATATTTAGATAGAACGTATATTCAAATGTGTTTTAAAATCTTTATTCAAAGATAAAAATGAAAAGATTTCAATGTTTTCGATACAGATTTTGAACGTTGTAAAGAAAAAATGTTAAGATTAAACAAAGTATTAAATTAGTTTTTTATTTAATAGCTGCGATCATAGAGCATTGTAGATGAATATTTTTTCATACGTTGAATTAAATTAGTTGTATTCTTAACACGAGGTAATGTTTAATTTAATTTGAACTGAAGTAATTTTCCTAATGCGTGTTTCCCTTGCTTTATATTTCAGAAGCAGTAATGTCGATTTTAAAATTCTAAGCATTATTTTTTCAATTACATATATTTCTTTATAAAAATGGTTAAGAATTCATCATTATGTACTTAGTCCATTGATTCTATAAATTTATATAAATTTTTTAAGCAATTAATCTTAAAGATGAGTTAATTTAATATTACCTTCTGAATACTACGAATGCACTGCCATTATTCAAATAAAATTATTTAAAAATGATTATTCAACTCAATATTCAATTAAGAGATTAAAATATGATCTAAAATTTATCAATTTAATCCGAAATTCTTTTTGAAAGGATATTCATTAACGCACGAAACAGCGTTATAATTCTTTCTCGTACGAACATTCGAACCAAAAAAACAAAGACATTAATTGGAAAATATAATTTTTATTTACAAAATTTCGTGCTAATTTGAAGCAAAACTTAATTGTAATCACAAAAGCAATTGGTTCATCTAATACGGGTAGGATAGGCTTATTTTTAATAAATAAGATTATCGTGAAATCTCGTAAGTGAGCAGAATAATATAAAAATTGAAAATACCTTAAAATTAGTAACTATCAAAATATTTTGCAATATCTTTATGAAAAAATTTAAATACAAAGTACTAAAAATACGAAAAAATTCAGTAACAGTTGCAACAGAAGAATAGTTGTAAAAAATAAAAGATATTAGATGATAATATAAGATTTTATCGGGAAAATCTTCCAGAGCTTAAGTATTCATGGAGAAGAAAAAAGTCAAGCTACGCCCACGATGACAAAAATAAACCATTTAAATTGAATGCAGAATAACCTAATTACTAAAATCATCTAAACAAATGTGATTTATAGAAAGCAGTCTTCTTCGTTCTACACATAAATGAGAACGTGATAAAATTAAACAAGTGTAAGATTTCCCCAGAAGAGTCATATACAAACTTATTGACTCATCCATAACAAAATTTAAATATTCGCCAGATTTTAGTTATTTCAAAGAAAGATAATATTTTTCTAATATCACGAGTAAAATTCTTTTACTCTTATTATCGCAGAATCCTCAAATTACGTTATTACGTTCGAAATCGAATCATTTGCTTCAATTTGAGGCAAATAATTTATCTAAATTAGAATAACATTTCTAGCTATTGTCAAGCATGCGATCGAGGCGTAATTTTGTAATTTCTCCCACGAATGCTCTTACGAATTTGGTATTTCGGCTTTATTATACGTGGATACGCGAGCGGATGGTACTTTGTTTGCGACCTAATTATAACGCAGGGTGTTGGAATACAGCAATGGCGTCGTAGTTTCATGTCGTGGATATGTTTGGAGCTGTTCTCTTGCCTTAACGATACGCTTGATGCTTAAGTTAAGTGTGCCCGCATTAAGTGAAACGCTAAGGGTGCGAGAGCAGTTCGAATAAGTGTGAACTTCCACGATAACCTTACCGTAAGATGTGCCAATAACCGGATAATAAAGAATTGGTTTTCAATTTAACGCGTTCGATGTATGATGAAATGAATGGGATGTAAAGCATTTGAATAATTCTTTAAACGTACTTAATTACGATACGTTATTTCACTGGATTCTTTAGTTTGATACAAGACGATGCTCCTATTGAAAATAGATAACAATTCTATTAAAGAAAATACTGCGAACAACTTTAAAACTTGATTTTACGCTTTATATATTACAATAGCTTATTAAATAATTTCCCATAATCGTTCGGTACAATTAATTCGTTTTAATACGCCATATTTTTTCTTATTTACATCGTGTTATCGATTACAAATATGAAAAGTTTTCTGTATGCATATTTTTATACAGCAGATTCTAAAAACATTGCAACAAGCATCACTACGACATGAAAAGTATTTTCCATAGTCGATGAAAATAATTTGATTTATACGATTTTCAATTGAATTTTAAGTTTCATATCATTAAAAACTAGTCCACGTAATTAATTATATATCTTGTATTAAGAAAAGCTAAGTTATATATACTTTAATGTTTATTATTATTAACAAGTTTGATAACTTTTTATTTTCGAACGAGAAATTTTATAAAACTCGTATGAATAAAAATATTTTTAAAAAATGTTTAATTGGTGCATTTCACTAAAATGGGTTAATTTGGGAGCATTAAAACTTATATTTCAACTTACATTTATATTTTTGAAATACCCTTATTAATAAACGATTTTTCAAAATACGCATAGTGTATTTTTATTAAATCAAAAAATTGTTTCATTACATAAATGCAATTTTTATACATATATATGGTATATAATCAGATGCGTTTCTTAATACGTGGGATTTGAATAATAATATCATTTATATATATTAATATTCCTGAACGTTCAAGCAGTACCTTCTAATAATTAGTTGCCATAGTCACTATATGTTTGATAGATAATAGTAAGTTATTATGGTAATACATTGCGATGGATAAAAACTAACGTATAATTCGTAGAAAATCGGAAATATCATTCTATAAGAATGGAGATTATTTCTATAATTTCTAAATTAGTTTATTAATGATCTTCGAAAACTTACATTTTTATATTCATTTTGTTAATTAAAGAAACATTCTATTTCATTGTCAATATTATGTTGAAGATAATTTTATCTTAAAAGCTTAGATCAATATAGTATGAAATTGTAAAACAGCAGTTCATCTTTATCACCTTAACCAATTTACTTTAAAAACATCATTTAAATACTTCAGAAATGACTTTTACACAAAGTTGTTTGCTAAAAGTGCAAAAATATTTCTAAATAATAAAATTTGAAGTTTACTTTTGACACGTGAAAATGAAAACTAAACCAAATATAAAATTATTTATTACTTGTTATATGCTAATTATAATATGAGAAAATTTGAAACGCAACTTCATATTTAACATTGTAAAATTAAGTTAAAATTTCCATAATAAATATTTCTGTGCCTAAATTATACAAAACATGTAGTTCTAAAGCAAGAATTAATAAAGTGGGAAAGAAATTATTATATGATATATCTTTAGATATTTAGAGATATTTATGTTTATATAAATATTTAGAAAATAATAATTAGTTTATGAATTTATGTTTACCGTAGAACTTCAGATCTATAATAGTCAAAGCAATCAATTAACAAGTCATAAATTCTTCCCATACACATTTTTTTCATATTTTATTTAACGAAGCGTAAAATAATTTATTACTAGTAAAAACATTCTATATAATCACTACGATATTTTTACATAAAAACGCATATAAAGACAAATCCATTTGCGATACACACTGATTCTTTTAAAATATTTATTGTCAAAGTTCAATTAAAGTATTTTAGTAACAAAAGAATGGAAATGAATTTTTTAATACAGTGAATTCTGTAATTCACTGTAAAAAGAGATATTTTATAATAACTTTCCACAACTTATTTATAAAATTTAACATTAAATTTTCAAGCTAACTTAAAACTACTGTTATTCCAATAGAAAATATACGAATTTTTATTATAAATTTGTTACAACAAAACATAAAGTATTTAAGACTGTTTGGACATTTTATTATATTTGTATATTTTTAAAAATGTTTATACTTATTTTTTATAAATATGACACTCGTGTATATCCATGTGAAATAATTGTTACAGAGTTTATACTTTCAATTATAAAAGTTTTGTCATGAAAACTATTATTCATTAGTTTGCTTATATGCAACATAAAATTAATTTTCTTAAAATTCTATATATCTGACCTTTATGTAAAATCAATACAACTGAAAAATTACTTTATAATTACTTTATATAAATATATAATATATAGTCATATAAATTGCTTCATAGCGTAAATAAATTTCGTGTGGTATATTTAACATATTATTTTTATGAATTATGCTAATGTAATTAAAATTCTTTTGGTATATTAATGCATTGCGATTGAATTAGACTTTCGGTAATTACGAATTTATGTCTGTAAAATTGAGAGCACAAAGTGAACATTTATATTATATTTTGTTATCATATTTTTATTCATTCTTTTAATGTTATTGCTATAAATATATTTTCATGTTACTATTGAACGATTATGAAACGAAATTCGAAAATATTGTTTTACGAATTTAAGCAATAAATTTGAAAATATTAAAAGTAGTATAAGGTATACTCAGATAAATTTCGGAATACGTTTTATAAAAATACATTTACAGTCTTTCTACTCTAGTAAAAATACTTAGAAAAAATTAATTAAGACAAGGTACAAAACTATAAAAATTATTTTAATTTCTTGAATTTTTTTTACAAAAAGCCATATAAATACTTAAAATTATTGCAAAGAATATTTACATCACGTGTGAATATTTGAACAAATCCAATGTTTCTAGGTTAGAAAGAGGAAACTAAAATAGTTATAGTTTGAGCTTTCAAGAAATTTTCGACAAACTTTCAAAATTTATTACATTTTCCTTGACATTAAAGCAAAGAATACTATTCATTTGTTTTCTTTTAATTTACATAATTTCATTTATTTTTTCTTTCATTGTAGTGTATGAGTTACTTAAAGTAATGTTATTAAAAGAGTATTTATTTTTAATTTCTTGCAATATTTTCTAGTTGAATTTACATTCAATACTTAAAGATTAGTATTTTAAAATAATCAGAGATATAAGACGATACTTATCTTATTAAATGTATTATTATAAGTATATTTGTAAAGAAAAATATATCGTAGTTTTAATGGAATTATGGAAAAGAATTTAATTAAATCAAATTGAAATATTATAAAGCATCTAAAAAATATATTCCGGTATAATAATATTTAAATTTATTCTCAATATTATATTAATGTTCGTTGTTGCAGAAGATAATTATCCTATATGGGCGACTTTATACTGACAGCCAGACAAATACTGAATGTCAAAGATGTGCGATAAAATATTTTTCTACTACCTATGTAACTCTTTCAAAAATTTTCAAACAAACTTCATTAGAATTATTAAAATATGATAGCGTTGGTGATTTAGCGTAATGTCATTAAATTTTAATATCATTCTCTTTTCTTCAATATAGAATATAAACAATATATTAATAAGACGAATGAAGATAAATATTTTTTTTTAATACGACTTTTAAAGGAACTAACAAATGCAGAAACAATATGTTTAAGAAGTTTGTAATAGTATACCAAAAGTTGAATATCCAACTTTAGTTTCGCGCCGAATACGTTTTGCTCATATTTATGCAGGTCGGCAATATTAAATTATCTTTTTCATTTCCTTTTCCGAGAAAAGAAGTTGTCATATTGTGTTTCTCATCTTGAAACATGCGCTACTACTCAGAAACAAGATAAATAACTAAACAGATCGTAGCAGAAAAAAAATCGCATGCGCGAACAAGAAATTCAGTTTGGATAAATTTAGGATAAGAAGGTTAAAAATATACCATATGTGATTGAATCTTTTATAAATCTTTGAAAATCGACTTGTTGCAATTTTTACATAAATTGCAAAAATTGGATGTAAAATACAAATTCGTTAAGTTTCAACAAAATATCGTTGAATAAAACAGTCTTTGAATATATAAACAGTTTTATATACTAAAAGCGTTCATATTATTATCTGTAGAGCGTAGAGCTGAAATATTATAAGAAAACTGAAATGATTCTTAGTTACAAAGATGAAAAATATTGAATTTAAACAACACCAAAAGTGATGACTTAGAATTGATAAATATTAAAATTTCGAGAAATTCCTTTTTTCAAAATTCATGTGAAAGGGTACGTAGTAGTGTAATTTACTCGTACATATAACAGAGACTGATTATCAACGGAATCATTTTTAAGGATTCGAAGGTATATGAACAAATTTAAAAATCCCTAGAATAAGAGAATTTAATCGAGATAGTTATTTAGAAACTACAATGAGACCACAATCAGCAATTCGTATTAGAGTATGAACCTCGTTAAACATGAAGTTGGAATTCCGAATCTGTTAAAAAATTTTATAGCCTAAATGATACTGAAAATAGTGAAAATAATGAAAAACTACAGATAAATATTTAAGAAAAGATCAAAGGAATTGCAACAACTATAATAGATTTTAGAAATCAACTAAAAATAAACGGAGGTTTCTCTAAGATGCCGGAAATGAATTGCGTAATAATTCAGCGACTCTGAAAAAGTAGCTGAAACGCTAAAATGAAATGATGTTTATAAACTATCATAGGGTTGAAAAACTTCCGGATACGTAGTCAAATCTAATAAACTCGAATACAAAAAGAAAGGAATATCCTCGATATCTGAAAGAACAATAAAATCACAACAGCCGTAAAGAACATGTGTATAAAAGCAAGATAAGGTTGTCAAGCCGTATTAAGTTTTCCGCTGATACTGTCAACTTAATAGCCCATATAAATTTATTTTACGAGTAATGAAATCATTTTATAAAAATGTTATAAACATTTATAAGTACTCCTCATGAGGAGAATATTATCAAGTTTACAATGTGAAACTCAATATAAAAAACCGAGCCTCGATACAGATAAATTATTTACGGTAGTATACATTTCCAAAGCTTAATTTATTACTATTATGTGATATAAAGGGATTATGCATAAAGAATGGAGAAAGTCAGATACAATTTGAATGTTTAAAAAGTGATAAAATATAGTATAATAAGTGTCAATGCATATGTGTTTATTACACTTGTCGCAAAATCCTCGTTACTTTATCGCTTCTAATGCTTAAGAAAAGACGAGAATGAATTGCGATACAAATGTCATTAAAGCAATAAAATAATCAATTGAAGATAGAAATGTCCCAAGGTAAGATGTCAATAATATTGATGCGAATTTAGTTGAAAGATTAAATATCAACCAAATCAATTGAATTCAATTAATTTTAATATATCTTTATAGCTAATGTACAAATAGTGCCTAATTTATTAATGTCGGTATCGATGAAAAAACTGACGTAGGGATGTTTTAGATTTAGATTATTCTTTTATCTATTACGATAGTAAGCTTACCATAACACGAACTCCTACAATGTTTTAGTGATTACTTAAATCATTATCAAATTGTAATATAATAATATAAAACACTTTTCAATTAATGATAAAACAATCAATATATTAAATCGACATTTTCAAATGTTTGAATTACACATTCGTGTTTATAAAAATAGTTTTATAGTGCATAGATTTTACCATATATAAATATTATAAATTTTTAGATACGTCTTCATTCTGGACCTCTAGATGCTCTTTAATCGATAATTATTATTACATCGTTAAGTTCGTTTTAAAAGACGTACAGAACTGTGCTTAAACTTGAGTGATCGAGACAGAACTAGAGAAAAATATAATGAAATTGAAGGTAGAAAAACTTGGCTCTAGGTTCTGCGAGTCACATCTGCATTCGAAATCAAATATTTTCGCTTTCTGTCCTAATCGACCCCGTTACGAAAAATCGATCCAGGTGAACTCTTAGTGATAACCAAACTAACGTAAGAGACAATAACAATTGTCTACGCTATGAGGTACAGAGGATCATTCAAACGAATCGTAGCTTAACTAATCTTTCTCTTTCTCTCTCTTTCGATGCTTACCTCGCAAGTACTTTTATTAGGGGAGCCTTTGATTTTTCCGGTCCTTTGTTAATAATAAATGTGAATTTCCATGACTGCGGAAATATAATTCTTTTAACGATCCTCGCCTACATTATTCCTTATTCTATTAACTTCTCCTCGAGAAATAATTAACTCAGCGTTTACGGAGGCTTTAGTCGACCTCGTCTTCCATTGTAATGATGTAACATTTGAAATAACGTCATATTCATTGAATATTTTTTTTAAATACTACGGAAGTAAAATAAAGTATAGTAATTTGTTGAAGATTGTAATTCCAGTTTACAAATACTATAATTAATATTTAGATAGAACAGAATAATTTATTAGTATGTTTAAGTCTGATACAAAAAGTATCACTTATATAAATTGACATTGGTATGTTATCATATTTTAAAACTTAAAAGTGAAATATAATCGAATGTTATTTGAAAAACTTTACAGTTAGGTATACTTTATAGAAATACTAAAAATTACTACTAAAAAATTCATAATAATCTGTTATATTACGTATAGGGCTAATAAAAACTTTGCTTAAAATTTTGATTGTAACTAATTAAAATAACATTAATAATTATTTTTATAATAAAAATAATTTATAAGTTTTTTTCCTCTCTGTGATCTGTTAATAGTCGAGTACATAGTTTCTATAATTCAATTTCGATTCAAGTACTTGTATTATCATTAAATAAATATGAAAAAAAATAATTTAATTCATAATCATAGTGATATTTATAATATATGTTTAGATTGATGAATTAATAATGAGAATATAAGTAAACTAAATAACTTAGAATTTTCTCTTTAAATCTGGCCGTTAAGTTTTGCGATTTATTTATTACTTTGAAGTATTTTCTTCGGTGAAAAAATTTATAAATTTGCGAACTATAAGCAAAATAAAACTGGAGTACTGCAGTAATATCAGTTCTACTGCACTTCGACATTTTCTATTTGAATTTTATATTCTAATAGATTATTTAGGTTGACTAGTACGAAGGAAAATTCTTTATTTTCAATTTTTCAATTTCTTACGCACAACGATTTATTTAAAATACTAATTTATTACATATATGCTGAAAATTATTTCAAATTCTTTTACACAAATATGATGCTTAAGATTAATGATAATTTTTGTAGTCAAATAGTGCCTAGTGCATAGTGAAAAAAATGTTCTATAAATTAATTAGAATTATGAAAAACACTTAATTACATTTCAGTTTTGCAATTGGCACTTGTAATAATTAATTTATTTAATAATTATAAATTTCAAAATATTTATTATCAGAACATGAAATCGAAATGAACAATAAGTAAAACGTAATTCAAAGAAAGAATACGTGTTAGACTTCTACAAATTTTAAAGTATTTATTTGGAATATACCAAGTTCCGAATGGCCTATATTTCAAATATAATTTATATTTTCTTAGTATTCGATGCATACTTAGCTGCTATAAATAATTTGAAACTTTATTACGTAAATCACGTATATTTTAATAAGAAACAATAATAAATTAATTAGAGTATAGGTATTTGCGTGTGCGCGTATGCCATACACACGTACTTACAAAAACATGCAATGTAAATAAACATTTCGGATTAATGTTTGTGCAATTTTAGTATACGTTCATATCGTCAACCGAATAAAAATTTATTGATAATACTTCATTTTAAACGTATACTTACAAATTTATATGTCTTGCTGAGTGAACGAAAGAAATTGGATAGTTCATTGATGTATACATTTTGCTGTTCTTTCAAAGACTTTGACTTCGTTAGGTTTTATTTGAATATCAATATTCTAAAATTTATTTCATGTAATGTTTTGATTTCGAATTATAGTGACGTAATTGGGCATTGATTGTCTAATTTGATTTTCCTTTTTTTAAGATGTAATTTATAATATTATTTTTTACAAAGTATACATCGGATACGTGTGAAAATATCGATCGTAAATGATATCACCTGTCACTATTTATTCATTCTTCTTTATCTTTATTTCGACCATAAACATTTTCATCCATGGATCACTTATAAGATATAATCTAGAATAAATATATTATTTCCGTATCATAATTTTATATTATTATATAGAAAAACATTACACATTTCATCCATTATTTGAATTCTTATCGTAAATAAGATATACTATAACATTTTAATATTACAAATTAAAATTCCTGGAAGAACTTTCAAAAAAGAAGGCCAAAAGTTTAGTTAAGCCAAGTTCTTTATCCATACTGCAATAGTAAACAGAGTAAAATAGTTTACGCGACTGCTAATGTATAACGTGATCCATCTTGGGTTATGTTAAAGTATTAACATTAAATAAATAAATTCTATGTTTAAAATACTAATATGAAAAAATGATATACAAAATTAAAAAATTCTTTTCCATAGTATCTTCATCTAAATAATATCATATATTAATTTATATTTCGCATAACAGTTTTTTTTATGATATTTTAACATTTTAAAATATTTTATTGTAGCATTAAGGGATTTATTTCTAAAATATTAAATTTCAACCCGATGTTCACGTATACAGTACCTCTTAACAATTGATTAAAAATATAAGTATTGAAATGATTTGATGATTTTATAGAATGAAAAGGCACTCGTACTAGAATTAATTTCAGAATTATATATAACTTTGATTTATTGGGTATTTTAGCTGAACTTTGAAAATGGCTTCTGTCAGTTATTATGCCCAAGTTTTGTTTTCCAAACGTTGACAGTTATCTTTTATTCTTTAAATATTGTGCAGTAAAAAATGTACATGCCTTTTTAATATTAAAGAACGCCAAGTGCATATATTACATATAATTTTTTCGGGAAATTCTTCGGATATATTATTTTCATATTCCGACTTTTCAGAAAAATGTACGAAAAGGTTGATGGAAAAGTTAAATTTTACAATGAAGATTATATTTATTACAAAGCAATACTTATTCTCGATTTTACGTTTGCGTTTATAGTGTCAGCTTTGTCACGATAGTGTATCTCTACTTGAGTTCTATTTTGAGCTCGTACTTTATATTTTTGAGTATATATTTTGAATGTGTCGTCAGCTTAATTTAGTCCATAACTAATTATTATTTAACTAATTTAACATTAATTATAATATTGAAACCATTCTTAGTTACTAGTATTTTTTACAAATTTTTGCAAATAAAAAGAAAATTGTGTCACGCGCTTTTACTATATTGTTTTTATCAAATATTCCACCTATGAATTTATTGTGTTTTACAATTTGAAAAAATGAAAGAGAATTGGGTAGTTTTATTAAGCATTAGTTCTCAAACTATATGCGATATTTGAAAACTTAAGCGGAATTAAAAAGATACGAAGTTACAATAGTTTGTAGGTTCTTTTAAACGTTTTTAAATATTCAAAATGGCCAATTCATTCTAAGTAAAATGTTATTTCGGAAAGGTTTTAGAAAATAGTAAAGAGACTACAACAAATAAATTAAATCGTGTGAGGTTTATGATACTAGATATCACAGAAAATTTAATATCTAAGATTTTGCATGGAAATTTTAAATGAAAATAAATACATGTATAAATTGGTATAATTTAGACAAATTTTTCCATTTTTTATGCTGATTAATAAAACATTAATTTCTTTTATTGAAAATAGTATCAAGAAGTAATGAGCTCCATTCGAAATATCCATTTCAAATAAGAAAATCATATAACTGTTGAAAAGGCGATAATTTTTCAGAATAAACATAATAAAGTCTATAACGATTTTATATGAAAGAATAAAACATAATAATAAAAAGCACAGTTCACTTCTCTACAATTGAAACAATAAAATTATTTGAGTCACGCTGTAAATTTTATTTATATTGTGTCTGTTTGCAAGATTTAATGTTAAAATTGTCATAAATTTTTCAATCAAGAAATGACTTACGACTTTATGTGACATTATAAAATTATGATATAATAGATCCCTTTTTTGAAGGTTAGTTAAATTACCCTACATATATTAGATGAAAATTTAATTCAGGTTATCTTGAAAACAATTTCTTTTTCTAAAAAATGGTGCCTTTTTTGGACTGAGTTTACTCTTTTGCATAGATTTTATTCGTAAAAATATTTCAAATATATATATATATATATATATATATATATATATATACGTGATATAATTGGTGATATAAAAATCTTAATTTTGCATGTTGTTCTATGGTTATTTTTAATTTAAACTACGTATTGAATGTAATAATGAACAAGTAATGAAACGTGTTATGAAGAAGTCATGGAAGGAAAAGGCACGCGGTTGTCACCTTCCCTAGAGACTCAACTAAACTTAGTTAAAGGTACCAACATTCAGAGTATTCAATCTTATTGGATCAGTGGAAGTACTACCTAACGATAGTCTCCTATCTCGAAAGATCTCTAGATATGCAAAGTATGGTATGAAACTTATTGCATTCGAAACCACGTTCTAGTATTCCCAGGTGAACTTCAAAGCTGAACTTCACTAGCACTCAAGCTAACGAATTTACTATTTGAAGTAGTTTTTCAACAGTTAGAATTGCGGTGAATAAAAAGAATATTTGAACGTAAATCTTCTGCTTAGAAGTGCAAGTGAAACAGCCAGTGTCAACACTGATCATTGGCGACTTTAAATCCACAAATACATGTAGTCTAAGCTATAGTCTACGCTATAGTCTACGCTATAGTCTATGCATTTCTCGAAACGGGCGTAGCGATTAACTTACGCGTATAAATATATAATTTAATTTTCAATTTACAGTGAAGCTATTCACAAAAAATATCATTACAGATTTTTACATACGTATTTACGAAATCTCGGTCTATGTTATCATACTCATATATATATTAAAGATTAACTTTAATTCAATCAGTAAAAACAAATTTTATACATTTTAACTCCATATTTTTAATAGTATAAAGGCCAACGCAATATTAAAAAAGCCATCTTGAAATCACCTAGATATATAAGAAACATATTTAGTTAAATATCACAATTTCATGTACCTTCGTACTAAATAAATTCAAAATAGAAGCATATATTAAAAAGACGATATTGGATGGATATCATAGATTTCCATATCATTCTATATAAAAAAAGAGAATGAAATCCACATAATGTATTTTAATTTTGTAAAAATGTTTCATGAATTTTTGCACGTAATAAAAAGTTTAAAGTAGGTTGACTCGAATTATTTTTAATACGTAGTAATGACTTAATAAATTTGACTTCGTGGATTAAAAATTCAAGGAATATTTTGATTCATCGTCTCATGAAAATTTGTATAGAAATATTATATATTTATAAAAAGTAAAATGAAATTAAGCGGGTGTTTTGCTACTAATTAATTTAGAAATTTTTAATACGAATTAATGTGATATTATAAAATGAATGCTTTTTAAATATTACTTACTATTTTCTTTGACTTGCCTTTAATCAACGAATTGAAAGAATTGAATATGAGAAAACAATACTTTTAAATCCTCATTTTTAATACGGAATATTCGCACATAGTTTCAAATTTAATTTACAATATATTGTAAATTAATACGAGTACTGCGGCCAACAACAATGTAAAGTATCAAATTTACTTGCTTCTCTCTGTCCCATTTACTTCGCTATCTCTCTCTCTCTCTCTCTCTCTCTCTCTCTCTCTCTCTCTCGCTCCCCCCCTCTCTCTCTCACTCTCTTTGTACTTCAAGTATCTATCTCTTGTTTTTGAGCGAGCAAATACTTCAACAGAAAGTCGTCCCTTGAAAAACTGGAGTCAGAGAGTAAAAACTGGAAAACGAAAGAAAAAGAAAAAGCAAGAAAAAATATATAGTAATCTAGAGAATAAGGAACAGCAAGAGAGTCTAAGAAAAAAAGACTGAAATTAATAGATCATTAAAAGTAGTAATTCGTCTCAGGTTTTACACATGTAGAAAATTATATTTATAATGAATCACCTCCTCTTCTATAGCGCTTGTAAAAGAACGAATTATTCAAAATAAAAATCGTAAAAGTATACTTTTTCACTCTAAATGAATACATATACGCGTAGGCATTATTTTGCTAGTACTTTAATTTATTTATAATTTTGTTTTCAAATGCATATCGTTGTGAGCGTAACAGCTGTCATGATCTAATTCATAATATAAATTGCAATTAGAAGGATATACAATAAATAATTAAATACATGTGGCTTATAAATTAAAATAAAATCAATGTCAAATTCAGACGTGTATGTATGAATTTAATCTAAATAAAATTATGCATAACTTAAATATAACAAATATTCATGAGAAATTTTTTATCTATATGTATGAAATATTGATATTTTGGAGTTATAAAAATATATAATATTATATCTAAAATATGAACAAATCAGAAGTATGAAGTACGTTCGGGATGAAGAATCTCGAAGTTCATGAGGTTTACTACATTATTATAATTACGAAGTACGGTATATAGTAGCATACGTACTTCTATTTAAGCCATTTCATCAAAGTAGATAATACAACATATACATATCAATAATATGAATATGTATTATGATTGAATTTTAAAATATCTGAAATGACATTGATAGTGCATTAATATTTTGTAGTAAAGATACATAGATTTTTCTAGTACCATTGAAGAGGTTCTTAAATGCTAAGCAAATGTTATTACGGTTCATTAAGCTCAATCCTTTATCATATACAAGTAAATTAAGTGAAAAATCGAAGTAAAAATTAATTTCAAAACAGCAATGTGCTACACTACTTCATTAATATAAAAATAATGTAATAATGGATTTTCTATTTGTGCTTACGATAAAGATAGATTCTATAATTTTGTATAGTTGAAACACTATATCTTAACAAATTATTATAGTTGATGGAATGAATAGTAGTTCTAATCTTCATGAAGTTTTTGAGCAATAAAAATAATAAGCGTTCTAAATACAAAGCGAAAGTATGCAGATTAATAAGTACAGATTAATAAGTTATAACGTAGAGTTGAGCAAAATTATTATATTCATGGTCAATATTTTCCGTGAATCAAATTAGGAAGAAAAAAAGAAAGACAAGAGAGGATTCGGACCGCGAATACTAAAAATTTATTTTTCAGTTATGTATATGAATTTGAATCAATACACCTAATTAGTATATTAATAAAATTTGAGATACTCAAATATAAAATTCAATGCTATTTACGTTAGGGGCTTTAAATATACTTTACATTATGTACAATTCTTTTCACTACAGAAACACTTGTATTGTTAAAGCTTTGCAAAGTTATTTTATTTACACTCATATTCTTCAATGATGTCCTACACTTGATAAAAGTTTCTCCTCGCGAGAACTCAGGTTGATGGAATAAAATGTGAAAAAATTACTGAAAATATTGTTACAGAGTAATGAAACTATAAAAATGCTAATCAAGATATCTTTCAAGTTGCAGATGCTAGTTAAAATATTACATAACTAGACTTGTTGAAATAAAAATTATTTTTAATTCTTCAATTAAAATACAACATAATATAAAACAATGTTTAAAAGCAATGGTATTGATCACTGAAATTCGTAATAAAAAAAATCTAAGAATCATAGTAATTATGGTACGAGAAATAGTTTTTGAAAAATTCTATTATGTGCTTCATTAGAAACATGTTAAGTTTCCAAAAAGTTTTAACTCTGCATAAATTTTCATGTTGCATGTAAGAAATTAAAATAGCTTTTTATTCTACTTTAAAAGATAAACGTAATAGCACAAGAATTGTAATAACACGAAGAAAAGGAATTTATTCAGGATCATTGATCTGAACTTAAATCAAATGTGATGCAAAGACAGATTTTCATTTTAACAACTGAAATTTTAATCTCTGAAATCGCTCTTCTTTTTGCCTTTACATGAAACCATATTCAATAGATGCACATTTACCTTTATTTAGTCATAAAGGAAATCGTACAATGTCCTCCTTTATATATAAAATATTTTAGAGTGAAAATAGGTTGTTAATAATACAAAAAGTCGATTAATTTAAATAATGTGTAATATGACTTATTAAATGGAAAGTATTAAATTGGAATAAATTTCTCTTCGATTCGAAAGTCGTCTTAGAACTCAATTATTTAAACTTATAATTTAATATAAAATTATTACACGCTTGACTGGATTGCATAGTTATGGAGTTGTAAACATGTTTACATTATACTTAGAAAATGTTGAAAAAACATATTGATTTAAATGCCTTTAAAGCATTATAATCTCTAATGAAACATTCCATGTTTCCTAACATATTATTACGAAGAAATCATATTATGAAAAATGACTTTTAACAATATTATAAATTTTATACAAGTTTTCATTTTATCCTTTAATTTTTTAATGCTATCCCTCAATCACTTTATTAAATTGTTATGGCCACTCAAGTTAAAATTGAAGCCAAGTTAATGTTTTCGGAGAATTTAAAAGAAAAAATCCAATTTAAGCTACAACTTTTCTTTACGATGTTTCATAAAAATTCTTTTGTAGTTTCATGACATAAATAAAATAGAACTTTCATATGTTAAAGAAGATATAAAGTCATATTATGAAAGTGTTTAAAAAGCTAAATATTTTTTTATATATGTATAGATAGGTAGATAAATACATACTCAATTTCCCCTCATTTAAGCATTATAGTAACAGAACAATAACATGATAAAAGGATTGTCTATGCAACATAACTTATATTTACCTTTAATTACTAAAGACGAATAAACTTCTCAATGACTGAAAAAACGGCCATTTATTTGAAATCTGTTATCGTTGATTAATTATATCTACACATTGCCTTTTATTTGATGTCTCACCCACGAAAATTTTTTCTTATATAACTGTAGGTATTATTCATTAATGATATAACAAGGGTGTTGAATATTTCAAAGAAATTCGTACTTTTAAATGTAAACAATAAATTTGCATCTACGTTTCACGTCCAAAAAACATTAAGAATGAAAATAATATGAAAATAAAATTGAAATGTTTTCTTTTTGATTTCATTGTAATTCATTTACTTTTTCAGATTAAAAATATTATCGATTCAATTTTATTTATGTTTTTAATGCAAGAAAATTGTTTTAATGCTTGTAATTATAATGTTTGTAGCTAATAATTCAGAATTTCTGATAAACCACAAGTTACATTTGTATGTTTTAGGGAGCAAGAAATTTCTTGTTACATTTTCATGTGTAGTATAAGTAATACCCATAAGTAATTATTCGAAAATTAAATACATATCATACTGCATATTTTAAATTTATCATAATTATAGTATTCGCAAAAATCTAACATTATAAGTATTAGATTCATATAACAATGTATCAAATTCAATTTAACAGATTTTTCACCACTGACTTTGAATACTATTAACTAGGAATACTTGAAAACAAAATCTCCCATCTAGAAAGAATACTGTTTTTATTATGCTTTATTTTACGAGACTGTTGAAGTTGAAGTTAAAATATGTATATGGCGCGAACCATCAGTAAAATAATAGGATAATTAATTTTGTAGTTTTGAAGAAAATTGAATTTTTTAAATTTAAAATTTAAGGTATTTTTAAACAGCTTATGAATATTTTAAATCTTGTATTTTATAATATATTTTATTATTAAATAGTTTTAAATTTTCGTCGACATTTAAACGACATTCATTACAGAGCTCGACATTTTTACAAACTAAGATGTCTTCTAACGTGCAAATATTTTTATAATTCGATAGCAGGGATTTAAAAAGAAAATCACATACATACGCGTGTGCGCACATATATATACATACAGAGGCACAGGCTCAATTATTTGTTGTGTGTTTAATCACTCAAATTGTATACCCAATGAAACAGAATCAGTCAAGCCGACGGGATGGATTTACATATTGTTTTTTACCTCAAAAACTAGGTATTGTAGCACCAAGACAGTGATTTACTTAAAGCTGTAGAAGAGCATAAATTATCTCTGAAATGTTTATGTGCAATAAATGGATAAGCGTACTATTTTATTGCGATGACGAAATGTATCATTATGTAGATAATGTTAATCAACTATTCTCATTATGGCATTTTCTCTCAACTCATCTTAACAGACTCTTCATTAATCCAAATGTATCATAAAAAATGAAACTTCAAAACTGCAATACAATTTTAATCTTAATTTAATCAAGATGTAAAAAAGAATAAATATGCTACTAAATTTAAAATACGATGATTCAAATGAAATAAGAGAAACCTGCCGTCTAATAATAAGTATTTGATAAAAAAATGACTAAATTCACAGATTTTGTATTATTTTAGGAAATGTGTGTAAAAGTAATACTATGCATTATCTTGTACGTAATTATTCACTTTTCAGTTACCTACAATAGCTGCACGTAGAATTTTAACTCGTGTTGATGTATGGAAAGTGGTCTATATCTCTTGTTAATTTTGACACAACTATAAATTATTATATACTAAACATATGTCGATAGAAATGTATATTATATTTTTTATATTCGATTACTTTTTATATTTTTATTACCTTATGTAAAGTTAATCCATTTTCTAAAACTACTTATATATTGAAAAATTTCCGTTAACTTTGTACTGTGCTATATAAGTAAAATAAAGATTTACAAATAATCTTATCAGTCATAAATGATCACCAAGTATAGTGATAGATAGTTTTAGGACTAGAGAAACCAAAAAATACCAAGGCAAATTAGCCGGAAGTAAGTTTGAAATTACGGGAATGTCGACAGCTGAACACCCAATATCTTTGACGTTGTGGAGAAGCCATAAACAAGAATACATAGTTTAAGAAGTTTAAATCATTCGATTTTTCCCTCAGTGACAGTTGACTTGACATTCTTTCAACCTTCAAATATATGTGTATGAATTGATTTTAATGCTTTTTGTTGTTCGATACCGGATTCTTATAGAAGAAGAACTTTTCTCAATGGCTACATTAATCATTTTAATAATAAAAAGAAAAAAATAATATTAACAAGAATGAATTAATATTAATTAATGCTCTTTATGAAAAAAGATATATATTTTTATGATACGTACTTATTAAGATTATGAATAAAATTTTTTAAAAATGTGTACATTCGCAGTTATAAATAATAAAATATATTATTTAACATTAAATCACAATTACTTACGAATAAATTTTGATGATTAATATTATAATATTAATAATATTTTAATAATAAATAAATATACAATATGCATAATGAAATACAATCGCTTATTATATTTAAAATTTGTCATTTAGAAATAATTATAAAGAATTACAAGTAGGGAAAGTTTATGGATCAGAAATGTTCTAGTTAAAGTTAAAAATTTGTCTCTAAAAGTCGAGGCTTATATTTTAAAAAATTACTTTAAAAAGCACCTTTTTATAAAAGCTTGGAAATAGGATATTTATGGAATTCTATACATAGAACAGTTTGTTGTGAAGCAGAATACGGTATTCCAAAAGATAAACCATTTGGTGATGGTGAGTGCGATGGGAATACATAAGAAATATGTCGGACAGTGTCCTAAGAATATCATAAACGTATTTACAATTGGATATTATAGAAACAATGTCTAATAACAAAACAAAAATTTCAAATGTAAACTGAACGTACATAAAATACGCCGAAATTTTATATGTCAAGTAAAAATATTATATTTAAACTGAACTATTCAACTGAAAAAAGTATATAATGAATGTTGTCCTTAAATATTAAAAAAGAGGTAACTGAATACTAATTTTTTATTTATTAAATTAATACTGTATTTTATGGAAAAATATTAAAATTTTATGCAAAAATGTTTGTTGCAGAAAGTTAAAGTAGAATTGAAATGAAGCGAATCAAAAGCAAATGTCCTGATACAGTGCTCTTATTCTGAGTGAGTTTAACAACAAAAATTTTATTCGCATGAATCATAAAGCCTATTAACCCGAATTAAGTTCCCGCTATTGTTCTGTGCTCGAAAAAAAATTATGCGCATTGAATATTTTTGGAATATGAAAAACATATAACTCAAGCTGTTACAAATTTTAAAGCAAATTTTAAAGAATAATTTTAATTTTATTGTGAATGTTTTGGATAATGGTAGGAGCAATATATCAAATTCAGGGTAAGAGCATTATTAAATAGACTGTATTATTTTTAAAAAATAATTGAAAAACAATTAAAAGTATTTATGGTGAATAAAATGTACAAATTTGTTATTTTTACATCATGCACGGAAATGTATTTATAATTTAAATTTTCATGCATAACCTCATTTTATTGAACGTGATTATTTTAATAAAATATTATAGCTAATATTTGATAATAATTTATAATAATAATAGATATGATAATTCAGAATTATCATAAGTTCATTGGAAAATCTGGATAAAAATGTGAAAAATATTTTCATTTTAAGACTTGCCGATTAAGATGTAAAGGTGTGCAGAAATTAACTGAAATAACGTTTATCATTTATCAGAAATAACAAAGAAATCTTCACGACCTAAAGCCAATTCTTGATGAAAAGAAAATTTGGTAAGAACTGAAAACTTTGGAACTTTGGAATATTGGAACTTGTAGAAATATTGGAATCCTTCGTATACACATGGAATGTAAAAATTCCAGCGCATATGATATATCGGTTAAGTTTCTTGCAAGGAATTTTTCATAGAAGTATTAACAAGTGTATATGTGCACGTATTGGAATGTTTCCACTTCCGGCTTTGAAATATTCTGCAGTAGCCACGAATATAACAAACTCCACAAATGCTCAAAGAGATGACCCGGATAATTAAGAGGCTCCGGTCACCGTTAACCCCAATTTTTAGGTGCCACTTTAATTTTTATTTGCTACTTCAGATAATAACATTTCAAAGAAAAACAAACATTTGCTTAATAATAAAAAACAGAGGAAAGTAGGATTACTTTTAATCTCTCGAGGGATCTCAAATAATTAAGGTTTTTTTTTTCTAACAGAAGTTTGATTTATAAAGTGTATAGATTCATTCTTATCATAACGCATATATTTATAAATAAATGCGAAAAAGACTTATTCAGATACATATGCAAATATTTGCAATATCAAATCTTTAAAATATCTTTTAAATACATCGTTGAAACATTAAATATATATAAATGTTATTTCATATCTTTACATGCTGTACGTAAATCGGATAGAATATTCAAAAAATTTATTTATCGAAAATCAACTATTCTTTTCTACTTTTTGCTAATTAAATTTAATGAATTTGTACATATTAAAAATCGTAGAATTTTCAATATATTTAATATTTTATTATTTTTAGGAATAAATTAGAATTAGACGCTTTAGATATTTAGTCATTTGTTTAATTCAAGTGAAGATAATATTGCACTGTATATAATAAATATGTGTACCTAAAAATATGATTGGCAAATATTTATTCTTAACTGATTTTAATTTTTCAATATGCAGATATATGATTGAGGGACGATGTATTACGCAGGTCATGTACATATATATACGTAGCGAAGAATCCAGAGTCTCGAATAAAAAAGAAGATGATGGAAAAATCAACCGATGAAGCGAAACAATGCTGACACCATCCCTTTTGGCAGACACCGCGAGGAAACCTAAGGATAAACGATTTGCCCTTTTCAGAGGAATAAGTTATTTGGTCCGAGCCCTAACGTAAACGCCGAACAGCCTTTTTCAAGCCGACCAGACCTGGAATAAACTCTCAACCAATAAAAAAATTGTAAGGGTTATAAATAATTGTTATCTCCTTTTTTTAAGAAAATAAACTGGCTAACATTAAATAGTCCATAAATTCACAAATTCTATGTATTTTCATAATAAATTATTCTTATCAATACCATCGATTGTTAATTATAATCGATATGCATAATCAAGGAATCAATGAATATATCTGAAATTTTATGCTGGATAATAGTTTTATTAATATTCGTGTACATGTTTATCTTATTTATCTTCATTATAATGAAATACTTTATGAATTAGAGGTATGATTAAATGTTATTAAAAGTCTGGTGCATTAACAAATGAATTAGTTTGTTAATTACATAATCATATTCTAAAACAAACAAATACACATTTTTATTGTTAAATTAGATTGCATATTGTATGATCTGATATTCGTAATTAATTCCTTTAATTCCTGTATCATAGAGACCTTTCACTGAAGTCTAAAATCAGTGGTTGAATTATTTAAAATGTTGAAAAACTTTGAGGCTAGTGACAAATGGTTACGGATATCACGAACAAAAGGTGAACATATAAAATTATATGCCAGTGAAGTTGATCACTCATGAGATCTTAATAAAATCCAGATACTATATATTATTAATCGGAATTTATAGGAATATCATACGTTATTTATCGCTACATATCGGCGTTCTTTAGCACATCGTCGTTACAGTTAAATTCCCTAATCACACATGTACATAAGCTTTTTTGCTATAATATAAATTTTCTTGCAACAACTATATTAAAATAATATAAGCAATTGAAATATGAAAAGTATTACAAACGAAAATTAAATATTAATTAATTTCATAAATTTTAAACAATAAATAAGTAAGGAAAAAGAAATAAATAAAATAATAATTAGAAGTTATTTTATAAATAGATTCTTAAGGAAATAAAGTAAAATGAAGAATTTGAAAAAATAGATAAATTTTACTAAATGTTGTCTATAATTGTAATTTCGATAAAAGAAATGATATTTAAAACGTTTGTCAAGAAAATCTTTATTTTACAAAATTTTTGAAAATTATAAATTAATTTTTTATGAACTTTTTTATTATATCATACTATTTATAAAAGTAGCGAAAATAAATTCTACAAATTAAAGACTTAAATAACATGAATGATTTGAAGCTTCAATAAATAGTCTAATTTTTGAACTGGTCACGAAGAATATAATTATTATATAATAAAGAAAATATCGTACCGAAAGTCCTTTGGAATTTGTTCTACCTACAGAGTAGGTAGAACATATCCTTTGGAAATCTGGTGATAGTTTTCAAAAAATCCGTTAAAAAGATTATTTATTTCTTTGTAAAAAAAAATAATTCGTTCATCAGTATGACCTAGATTGAAATAAAACTTAGAGTAAAGAAATCAAATATGTGAATCACTATTATTTGAGATATCTTTTTGATCCCATTTAATAACACAAACTTTCAGAGTAGCAATGATACTTTTTATTAATCCTCTAAATCTATGCAAATAAAGCATAAAATATATAAAACCAAATGCAATTATTTTCGGATCTTGTTATTATGACGCTCGTTATTATAACGTTATAGTGCAATACAAGTATTCAGTATTGAATTATATAATAATAATCTATAAAAACTAATTATTTTTATTTTGATACCTGATCTATTTGTAGATCAGGTCACAATAATAGGAAAAAGAATCACACCTATTCAAACATGACTAATATTAATAAATCACTAACTTACAGAAACGAAAATTTAATGTTTCTAATGAATTTTAATTTCATTTGTCTCTACAATTAATCAAAAATGTAGATAGCATGATATACAATAGTATACTATATAAAAAAAAAATTTAGTTGACAAAAAAATTGAAATATTTATTGATAATTATGTATATTTAAAATAACATAATGTGAAGAGTAAATGTAAAAGTGATCATGTGTAAATTCATGCCAAGTAAATGGAGTCACTATCTAACAAGACTTGATATTTATCTAATTGTATTTACGTGTTTATATTACTCATATAATTTTATGAATTCTTCTCAGCCTTCTTTTAACTCCTTTATGATTCAATATTTTTTACCAATAAAAGCTTTATTTTAATTTTAAAGAAATGATAAATTGTACCAAGTACCGTGAGCATTATTTTTTTTCATTTTAATTCTTAGTAGTTTGTATTCTAATAAAAAGTACAACGTGTAATGTTGTTTCGGATATTATTTGACCAGACATTTATAATAACAAATCAAATTTCAATCATGCGTATAATGCGTTATCCTATTTATATAAAAACATTCTATTTATAATCCCGTGATCAGTCATTTTTACTTTGAATTTTGAAACTTATCTTTAAAATATATTTTTTTACACAATATTTCCTACAAATAATTTTTATTAAATATAAATAAAATGTCTATAAACTCGTTATTAAAATAATTACAAGATTATTAATATTTTATAATTGATAAATATAAAACATCGAGTAAAACACGTATTTTTAATATTAATGTAACAAACTTTTATAAACGAATATAACTTTTAATATAGAAGTTTTCTCATTGAAAACATATTTAATTGAATAAAAAAATTGCTGAAAGATACTATAAATCAATTGCTTATTTTATCATCCAACAGCATTATACATTTATTTATATGTTCTATTTCTCACATTCTGTGTTTCCCAAAGGAATTAGCATTTCGCCATTACGACTAAATGAAACGCGGGTGACTACTTCTTTACTTAATTAAGAAACAGTCACACGTGTAAATACGATTTATAGCATTTTCTTCTACTCAAAAAGTCGTAACGGAAATAAAAACTCAATTAATTCAAAAACACTTACAGCATGTATTTTTAAAGTCAAAATAAGAGAAAATAATGAGTGTGGAAAAAGAAGGGAGAGGTTTAGGAAGGTTTAGGTTTAGGACATACAGTAAGTACGAGTGAACAATGATAAAAATACAATTAAGCGTAATTTTTCTGACTTATAATTTGGTGTGAAAAAGCCATGATAAATTATCTATATTGGTGATAATTATATATTCGTGTGACGTAAGATATTTAAAAATTCAAACTAATCAATATTTATTTACAGAATCCACTAAATATCATGTTCCACTTACAAATCCACCATTTTATAAGGATACACTTTTAAATTACAAAAAATATATAGCTAAAAAATTATTTTAGCGATCTTTGAGAAGTTATATCGTCAGTTAAAATTAATAAGCTTAACAAAACTACCAGTATAAGAAACACATAAATAATGATGGTTAAATTCGTGGCAGAGGGCCTTGAAGGCCAAAGTGCAAAATCCAAATGATAAATTAAATTTCATTTTTTAATTCTCATATTGCATCTATAATAAAACATATTTATAATTGAACTTCGAAAATGTTTATTTATAGTGATGCGCTCAGCATCGAGGTGACGATAATTCAACAACTCGTTATTACTACTTATTATAATTAAAAACTGAATTCATTAAGCTCTTTCTTATAAGAATTATAAAATAATAAAATTCTATTAAGATTTCATATATGCAGCTGCATCTACAGTCATTTTTATTTTTATTTAAATAATGAGACAATCGTATGATTTGAAAATTTGATAGAGACAGTCAACGATGACAAACATTATAACGACGATAACTATGAACCAAATAGATTATTCTTCGGGACAAATAAAATAAACCTTTCGTGCATTGGGTTTTCAATGCGCGAATAAATTGGAACGTACAGAAAAATGGACAAATTCTTCATTCGTGTCTGTATTACGCATGAAAAAACAAGAAAGGATGAACGTAACATATGCGCGCAAGTCGGTAAGGCGACTCAGTAACTTAGAAATAGTAGGTAATTACCAGAGTATGTCCCATAATTTATTACCCCACTAAAACTTTCCTTCTGTCACTTGCATAACCTTGATAGGCATGAAGGGTGAGTATCTTTCACTTCTGTTTATAAATACTAAGATATAATTGGGACCCTTACTTTTTAGCACTGAACATAACATTCGTTATTTTAATAATAACTGTAGTATTAACTTTTGCAATGTTTGATAATAGATAGATTTTTCTAGAAATTATAATATTTGATTAATTGAAGATTTTTAATCTTGGATAAATTCTGTTTTTTACAAATATGTATTACATAATGAACATTAATTCAAAACAGCAGTTTATCAGAAAAAATATTTCATATATTGTCCTTTAACTGTATAAAAACTAAATACATTATAATTAATACTTCTAAAGTGACGTAAGTAACACTCCTGTAAATGCATGAAAATTATTTATGTAGTTTAAAATTTAATTATACGTAGTATGAATTAAGTATAAGACAAGTCGTTGATATGCTGATATAGTTTCCTACGGAGACTTTCTATATTAAAGTATAAATGAATATGTTCTATGATAAAAATAAAAATTTTTTAACCTTTCAAAATTTCCTTTTTCTGAACTACCTGTTAAAAATGCAAATATTATCTAACTCTGAATAATTGACATAAGATAATTGATATTATAATTATATTTTGAAGACTGTAGCTGTTATGTGAACTCTATAGTGTACGTCACACATACATTCGAATAAATATATAAAAGGAAAAGTATAGGACGATTAAAATGTAATTGAACAATTATTAAAATAGAAGACACTCGTATAAAATGATATCTTATGATAAATATTTAAAAATAGGAAAATGTTATTTATAACGATTCAAATTATTTCACGAATATAGATTTCATACTATACAATACTTTATAATAATGTAAATCATAACATAATATATATTTAAAATATTAAAATTTATTATATCAGTATTGTATGTCATCTGAATTTAATTTACTAAAATTCCTTATTAATATTACAATCTTTATTTATATACATTATAAATTATTTGAGTAATGCATTCTTTTATCAACGTGTTTTTGGTAAATAATTATTATTACGGTGGCTCTATTATATGAAGTGAGTTGAAATGCGAATAGTATGCATATATTTAATCATACGAAATGTGCGTATAAATTTTTATCGCGTAACTGCTCTACAATGAAAAAAAAGATATTTCAGATATTGATTAGAAAATATCATGTTTTTGTACAGAAATTTTAATCATCGTTAATATATAAAAAACATAATTTTAAGAAAGACTTATTCTTTACAGAATGATCATTGAATGACCACAATTGGAATAACAAAAATGATAACAGCAGAATAATTAGTCCATTTTATTAAGTTTCGATACCTATAATTCAATATTTAATATGCCTAATACGCGTATACAGAATTTATGTAATTGAATGAAAATAATAATTATAGTTACATTTTGTATTAAAATGCATGATTACGTTTCATTGAATATATGTATTCTAAGACTTACCATTATAATGGACATACTATTTACGTTATTTAAATGTAATTATTTCTAATTTATTTCATTTTTTTTATAAAATATTTTATTTTTACAGAAAAATCAACAATAATTGTAGGATATATACACGTATATCTTTTCGTTAATATCATCGCAAATAAAGATATTATAAGACAACTAGGTGTTGACTAAATTTTTAAAATTTTTGTACAATTTAAGAAGTTACATGTCGCAATGCAGAAATTATAATTTTTGAGAATTGAAAAAAAACAGTAATAAGAAAAATATAAAAGAACTTTTATTTTTAATTAATTAATATTGATGATTAATATATGCGTTGTGTACATAACTATTTAACATCTTTCAAATGTTGAAATTACGAAAAATTAACCGTTATTGAATTTTTAAATACATTTTTCCCGAAAACTAATACTTACTTTACTATAATTATTTACTATTTATTGAATTATTGCGGCAGAAATAATTATTTTAGTTAAAATTTTATACCTTACGTTTGATACTTTTATATTGTCGTGCTTTTTACACTACTAATAGAACAATAATGTTTTATCTTGTATTATTTTCTTCTTGAATTACTCATTTTGAAATTGAATATTGGTTTAAATAAATTCATTAATATATATCTGTTATATTGATGGAGATATTGATGAAGAAAAAATCTTCAAGCGTCTTGAAATAAAAATAGACTCTTTTTGATATTTGAATGCAGATCTTAAGGACCTTGCAGCGTTCAGTTTAAAAGATCTGCACCATGAAGAGGTGAGAAAAAATACTTCATTCATTGAAAACAGAATAAATGTACTTTTTAAATATTATTTTCTATACTACATGCCAGCATAGCTATTATTGATCATTATATTCAGGTAAAAAGTCAGAGCAATATAAACTGACTATTAAATATTTTTTGTTAAATGTAATTTGACATTCATTTGGTTTCGTAATTGAAAGAATATATCTAAGCTCCAAAAGAATTCAAAATAATAAATTTAACTAAAGTATATAAATAAACTTTATAGATGTAGATAAAGCAGATTTCACAACATTAAAATAAGTTTAAAAAATCTCTTACTTTTTTGAATAAATAAAGGTGTATTAAAAATAATTGTACTAGACAATTTTGATCTATAAATAATAAAGAAAGATTCATCTTCTTTTAATCAGAATGTTGATATTAGATACAAACATTAATAAAATAAAAACGAATATTATTAATTTTTATAAAAAATTAATTAAAATCATTTTATGCAAAAGAATTAATTTTGTATACATAAAAGAATAAATAACGTTGTTCGTTATCTTCACGTGAGAAGCAGAAAATTTAAAAAGACATTTTGTATCTCAATGTCATTCACAATTTTGCACGTCAATTTTTTTTTGACAGCGACATTCTTTATCATTTTACTATAAGTAAGTTACGTTTCAGTAATGATTTGATTTGTTAGTTTTATTCGTCTAATTTGTGAATAAATCGTCAACTAGATTCGTTTTTCTTATTTGATAATTTTGTAATAACCTGTATTCTTTACAATCATTATTTATAACAGATTTCTAGCATTAACAATAATTTCTCTGAAGCAAGCTCATAACTATTTGATTAAATACAATTTTTCTCCTCCACTCTTTCTCATATATGTAATGAGTTGATCTTATTTTTTCTACTTATGATTGGATTTTCAAATAATAATGTTTACTATAGTCCCGTATATATATATTATAGAACTTTCTAATAAATATTTTATATTGAATACTTTTTAATTTAAAATTTAATTTCGAAATTACACATTCATTTATTAATGGAAGATCATGTAAATATGAACTGGCTTTCTAATACAGAAATAATTTTACTCGATGGACTTAAATGAACAAAGATGTAATTAATCAGAATGCGTTAGCTAGACAATTTTTTTAATTGCTTTAAAATAAAATTTTATGTTTGAGAAAGTAGAAGCTTCTTATATGTTTTTGTATGCACTAATAAAATGTGATCATAGTATTGGAGGACATACAATTGTATTAATACAGTACTTATTCGGTTTTCAACTCATACTTCGTTAAGGTATCTGTGTTTTTATTTACTCGTTTATTTATGTTTCACATAAATATGCAGTATAAGCTATTCAATATGTTAAATGAATTCATTGAAAGATAAATTTAATCTTTTTGAATATATTACATGTATTATTTATCAAAATTTCACAAAATTAAAATCTTATAAATTAAAAATATTTTTACATATTTTTATCATTTTATTTTCATAGTATTAAGACAAACGAAGTAGCTATCATTATGTAATTAAAAATATTCTTTATACTTCTGATGGTGCATTAATAGAGATAAATATATTTTTAGGTTAATAAGAATTATTTATATCTAATGTAAAAGCAAGTAGCTTGTTAAAATTGAATTTTATATAGATTCAACTTAGAATATATATATGTATATATATATATATATATATATATTGACTACCAATTATGAAAATTATAAAATAAATACTTACTACCTTCAACTCTAAATTAAAACTCTAAAGTTAATATTAAAAAGTATTATCAACAACATATTGATTATTATAGATTTGTTCATATCCTATAACATAAAAACAGTTCTACTCTATATAGAATTTTAGTACAGTTACTTCCAAGTCTAATAATGGAGTTCGGATACTTTATGGTGTTCATCAAGTTATTAACACTTGCTACCTTGTTTTAATAAGTCAGCAATAACAATAACTAGATATTATTTAGTTTTCTACTTGAGTCTGTATCTTTAATATCTACTTGCACGGTATCTGTAATTATTTATCCGTAGTATTAGTAATGGAGAAGTACTTTCAACAGTACTTTCGACGATAATATAAGACTTAGATAGCAACATTCATATAATCAAAACATCAATAAACTTTCCTATTTTAAGATTTGTCATATTATATTTTATTATTACTACAAACTTGAGAATATATTTATAAATAAAATGATATATTATTAAATATACAGAAATTTTAAATATTTCACATTTAAATGCAAGAAATTGTTATACATAGTTGAATATTAAAAGACATTTTACATTGTTAATTCTTCATGCGATTATTATTAAGTTCAGAAGAATTTATAAATATTTTAGAATATAGAAGATATTTAATATATTCAGTAAATTGTTTTATTTACAAATTTTTCACCTAACTTTCTTGTAAAAATTATGCTATGTTTTCCTTTTATCACGATACTATAAACTACATTTTTATTCGATAAATATTAAGTGTTAAATATAGCAATACGTTTTGATTATCTATTTCGATTTTTAACGTGCAAATAAACATTTATGCCCCAAACTTATTTCAAATGCTTGGAGAAAAATTATTTCTTACTAGTTTTAATAAACGTAAGATGAAAAAGTATTTTATCGAAATCCTCCACATTGATTTCATTGGGATTATACGACATAAGTAATCGCTTACACGATGCTTCAATAAGTACTTTTTATGTTAGCTAGATATTTTGATGCTACAATGAAATGTAACATAATATTTATCTATATTAATTAAAAAGATCAACAATAAACCAATAAAAGCATTCTGCACTCTTTAATTCTTAAGATACCCATTTTCTCAAACTAGATGTACCTACATACAATTAAAGTATATGTTAAAGAGTATAAGCCAAAATGCTAGTATCTTTTTTTTCAACAAGTTTTTGAAATAAGTTAATGAAGTACGTATTATTATTGACTCTTGAGAGATTTACTCTTTATTGCCAAATAGAATAAGCATTTACGAATAAGTAAAATGGTAATTAAATTTTTCTTCATTACGTTGAAATAAGTCCTAAATTAAAAATATATCAATCGAAGACGTATTGTAGTATTGAAATAATTAAAAAATGAAAACGTTAAAATGAGAAAATATTTGAAATTGCATCTTCAGTACCTTATAGATAACTCATATTCAGTGATTATTACTATTCGAAGTGTTTGAATTTGAATTAAATACACTCACAAGACTACGTTGTATCAAATCGTATGCTCGGTAACCGCTACTTTTCAGCTTCTGTTTTTCTTAAACATTATTTATAGAATCGATTCAATCATTTCTGCTCTCCTCTGTTCGCTCTGTCTGACTTTCTGTTACTCTCTCCTTCTCTCTCTCCCTCTCCCTCTCCCGCGCGCTCCCTCCCTCACTCGCTCACTCTCTATCTCTTTATATAATACACATATAACAATTGCTTAAAATAATAGATAATAGGCCTGAAACACGTTAAATACTTTTGTATTTAAAATTATTAAGTAAATAAAACATAAGTAGATTATGGACAGAAATGAATAAAAATTGATTGATATTTTGATTATATGAAAATTAATATCTAATTCTGAATAGTTTTAGAAAAATGATTATTTTTATTATTCAGTCTTATTCTTAATAATGATCTCGTGTAGTCAGATGTTCTGAATTTCAACTGACAATTATTAAATGGAGATACATAAGAAAGATTAAAATGATACATTAGAGTGAAAACTTGATAAAATATCAAATAATTGAAATTGGCATCGAAACATCATAATAAACATTCATGAGTACATGAAAATAACTTAAAATATTCGATATATTTTCTTAAATGCTCTGAGCAATAAATTACCTTTTTTTTCTCTTACAAACATCTTTTCGCAAACAAAAACTGTTAAATTAAAAGATGTTGAAATTTCGATGGCTTTTTTTAGATACTAATGCATAATATTAAATCTACCAAAAACGTGATAAATGTAAATCGTAATTTTACATTATATCTTTAAGGTATACCGACATTAAATATTATTCGTATAGGCATTTATAATTCAGTTGAATAATAAACGTAAATAAACTTATGAAGTTAAATTAAAAGTTATGGATTAGTTAATTTAATGAAAAATGTGCGATATTATACCAATGAATTAGAGATGTGTATTATGGTTTAGATAAAAGTACTAGTATTTCAAGTTTCTCTATTATTTTGCAAAGTTTTAAGTAATAATATTTTTGAAAATACGTAAATTAAAATTAGAATAAATACTTTACAATATTAATTTCCTTTTTATTCTTCATAGTAAAGGAAATTTCATCTTAAGG
Source organism: Wiebesia pumilae (assembly GCA_018907045.1). Classification (NCBI taxonomy): domain Eukaryota; kingdom Metazoa; phylum Arthropoda; class Insecta; order Hymenoptera; family Agaonidae; genus Wiebesia; species Wiebesia pumilae. The sequence continues at coordinate 9,120,930 of JACCHZ010000127.1, forward strand.
TTAAAAAGAAAATAGTATTAAAATTAACCATTCGCTGATAAATTTTAAATGTTATTGATTGCAAAATAAAACTGATCATGATATTTACTTATTATATAGTTTGCAAAAGTAGGAAATTTTTCTTCGTAGTTTCTCAATTTAGAAATTCTTAAACCAGTGAAAAAAAAATATCAAAGTCAGTATTGTATCAAGTATAAAATATAAAGTAAATATTTTAAACAAATTAGTTCAATTCTAATCCCAATAAATACTTACATATACGCGTATCGTTACATTGCATTGCATTGCATTACATTACATTACATTAAACTTCACTACATGAGATAAAACATCTAAAAAAGAATAATAATATATTTATCATTCGAAATTATTTTTATTGCTGACTTTTATATAATTTCTATTGTAAAATAATAGGTCTATTTCGAAAAGTAATAGAATATATTTATCGAGTGATAATAAAGGTTTATAATCAAATATAAGCAGCTTAGTGACAGAATTTATTCGTATATTGGCTTTAATTTATTCATGCATAAATTGTAGATTATTCTAGTAACGTTCGATTATACTGAATTTCAAAACGAAAGTGTCAAGTTCATCATGAATTAATAAATAATTTTTTTTAAAAAAATCAAAGAATTATACTATTAAAATATTTAATTATACTACTTGAAATAAGTCATCTGATAAACTAATTTTTGAATCATTATTTGAAGAAGATCAATAAACTCTAACTCATTTAAGTTAATAAAATATTATTTGCCACAAGTATCTGCAAACATTATCTAAAACATATAAATATAGTAAATACTCTAAATGTTTTAATTTAAAATATAAAATCGTACAATATTTACTTATAACCTGCATAGTTTCCTATGAACATGTTCTTGAGTAATTTGATAAAACATAAATGGATTTTATAAAGCATAAAAATAAAAGACATTTCATTAATACATAATCTATCTCGTTTTATAATTAAGAGAAGGATAGATTCCAGTGATAATAAAAGAAAAATAAAGTAACAGATGAAAGACTCAATGTAAATTTAAGATCGAATTTAATTTACGTATATTATTGTAAAATAAACACAATTGTTGTAAAATAAACATTTTGTGCCTATTTATCAATGCTTTATGCATAGAATATAAATCAAAGTATTTATTTTGATCGAGTAACATTATACAAGTGATTAAAAATGTTTCTAATAAAGAACATTGTAGTTTTTAGTATCTCAAGGTTATTTTAAAAGTCAAAAGATCAAAAGTAGGTTATGGGAGTAGCAGTTCTTATGTGAATAGATCGAAAAGTTCTGGTATGTAGCTGAGTGCTGTCACATTTTCAATATATGAGTGAATACGTAGATCTCTGGAAATTCAATATTCGACTAGAATCGAAAACTGATCCTTTAAAGCGAGTATTTTATAATATGCACAAGATTTATGCAGCTACAATAATATAACGTTTTTGTTCACGAAGCAACAAACACTTCTTAAACAAGTATAATCATCTGTAAATAACTATCTATTTTTGTTCGAATATGATTTTCTTTATACTAAATTATTTGAATATTTCAGTATAATTTTTATTTAAACCTATTGGAAATTGCCGTAATCGTAGCTTAAGACTCAGCACACTTAGTCTTATTCGCTCAAAATGTTTATATAACGACGGAATATATAGATTAAAACTAGGTCTACCGATATTTCGAGATCATTATATATTCCAAAAACTAAAATTTTAACGAATATTCAAACAAAAATTATATAATCAAGAGGAATCAGATAAAGACGCCTTTCAATGAATGTGTGACACACTGAAATTTGCTGAATATATAAATAACTTTTAAATCTAACGAATTAATTACTGTACAAGTGATCTCGATTTATTACTAAAATATTAATAACAGATTCCCTTACGCACTGATATTACAAAATCGTAAAGTAAAAACTGATAGATGAAAAAAATTCTTTAAGTGACATAAAGGTTTTACTCAAATTAACTTTTCCAGAATGTTAACGGATGAAGATAAAAATATCGTAAATATCTCGAACAGCATGGAAAATAAAAAGGGATCATAGATTCAGAACACTTTCATAGCTACATAGTCTAGTTTCCATTCCTAAAAGAGGCCTAAGCAAAAGGCCTGAAACTAGCTAAGCTTGGCTGAAAGAGGATTAATTGCTTCAAACGACTATATTATCTTGGAATTTTAGTTTTGAATATAGAATATAATGAATTAATTCTGCTAAAGACTTGCTACTTATGAATCTATCAAAATACTTCTTCTTCACAAGCGGTTTAGACTAATTTCCATTAATCGTATTCAGTCAGTTAATTAGTAACGATGCGTAAAATATCAAATGAGGATTCAATTTAATACCAATTATAGTTGAGAAGTTTCTGAAATTTCTGGACGTACTCAACTATATAAGTTCTCAATAAAAGAAAAATGTTTCAGAAAAATGCATTAGTGAATAACTACATAAGCCATTTAGCCATACAAATGAGAATTTTTTTAAAACTTTAGAGCGCACTTTATTATTACCTTAATAGACTTACAACTCTGGTAAATAGGAAAGAACATTATAATTTTGAATGCAGTAATATAATATTTATACTAAATTAAATTTTATTATCTGTATCAAGTTACTTAAACAAGCTGAATCGTGGTATGAGAGTTTACGAATAACATGAATGTCATACTTGAAACCATTATTTAAAAATTAACAAAATAGTGAAAAACGAATTATAAATCATGAGATCCATAACATTATTAGTTTATTAATTTAGTTGATAAGAAGGAACTTGTACTTAGCTTCAGAACTTTTATAAATGAAGAAGTCTCGTAGTATTATAGGACACAATCACTCAAATGGAAGGTCTATGAGATTATATACCATTGCTTATATAAAGTTTCCGAATGAATGAAATAAATGATCGAAAAGTTTGAGATAAGAAGAACGACACTTCTATTAATAGCGTAGAAATAATAAAAAAAGATTTTCGACAATACCGAATTGACATTAAATAATATAAAAAATCTTAAATATTTAGAGTATTGAAGAATTATAAAAATACGCAGAAGACAGAAGTAAACTCGAATGCAGTTTTATTAGCTTAAAATGGTTGATCCTTTTTAGTTGACTCGGTTTATTACTCACCAGCAAGTGGGGGGTCATTGGTTCTTTACTCTGAAAAGTGCGGATTTAGGCTGTGTATCTTATTCTTTAGTATTCTAACAAGGGCGAGTAATTTGTCTCTGTTGCCCTCAAAAATGCCGATGTTCGTAGAACGAATGTTGTTCCCTAGGTTCCTGAAAAAGGTTGAGCTCAAGCGGAACAGTGATTGCTTTTATTTGTCCCATAAAGGGTGTATTCGATGAACTAAAAGAGAAGTAATTTTAAGGAAACAAGAAATACAGACAAGTGCCCGTCGTATGATGATATTTCCATAGTAAATCATATTAATACGATGATGATAAATGATATTCAATATAATTATAATAAATGACTTTGACACGATGATAAATGATACTTCTGTTAATTAAAAATAGTCGTCATAAATGATAAAATTATATCAATACCGTTATTTTGATTATTTTTTCAACTGATTTTCTTTTTTTTTAATTGTAAAAATGTTAGATTACATAATAAAATAGTGATAAATTTACTATAATCTATTATGATTGGAAACAACTTAATTGAAGTGAATAAGCTCTTTTATAGTCGATTCAATTTTGGTCGCGTCCTGACACTTTCTATTTCGAAATGCGTTTTCTTCTTTTTATTTGAAATTAACTTCCGCTTTAGCAGAATCTATATTTTTGATTTGCACTTAAACCAAGTGATCTCGTATTAATGTAAATCTCTTCCTGTGCTAACAAATGGAAAAATTGATAAGCTACAAAATTTTGAAGATAAACTGATCATTAAAATTAATATTGGTATTCGATATGTGCAAATACATTATGCATAATTACTTCGCGGTTTAGCTAATAAAAATTTCTTTTCAATCTCAATTAATGTATATAAAATATATGGATCGCGCTACTTTAGTGCTTTTCAAATAAACTACTTGTAAATAAACTACTTGTATAATTTTTAAGCTATAAATATTTTAAATTACAATATAATAGTATAATAGTAACATTATTTAAATTGTGGAGTTTCAAAAATCAGTTTTAAAAATAATTTTATATGAAACAACAAGCGATTTCGTATTTTAGCCTTTCTTTACTAAATACATTAAAAGATATTTGCATGATTGAGCTGTAATTACCTTTCACATTTGCAAAAATAATTAGCTTTCATCTATAAAAATATCAACATCTTATAAAAAAAATTAAAAATTATTTTCTATTTTTAAATTTCATTTTTAATTTTATGTTAAATAAATGGATTTTTTCCCTAAGATAATTTTAATTAATTTAAAGTTACGTTAAGAAGATTTGAAATTCTATAAGTTCTAATTTTACAATACTATAATGTTATTAATTATTTAATTTAACATAATTTCCCATATTTATGCCTGTATTCTACTAAATAAAATGAAATTTATGGTGAAATGTCAATAAAACAACCTATCAACAAAATATAATTGAAAATATAAATTAACATAGATGTATATAGATTGATTTGATTGAAACTACGTTTGAAAATATTACACACATAATATTAGTACAATATCTTACGTATGTATAATTAATTTATACACATGCTTTTCACGTATTTGAGAATAATTAACAGCAAGGAAAATATAATACTTGAGTCTTATATACACGTACAAAGAAAATGATAAGAAAATACCACGGAGAGACTTACTTTCGAGTGAAATACTCAGCAGACTTTACCGATTCTTTCGTGATTTAAATCAACAACCAACGATCGCCAACGATATGAATACGGCCAAGACTATCAATACAAAAGTACAAGAGTGTAGGTAATAAATTTTCGAACGATAACAGTAACAAGAACGGTCGGTGAATAATGAATCTTTTTCAACAGAAAATTCATTGGAATAAACAAAATTTGACTTTTTGCTTAAAGCGAGCCAATCAGTTAATGTTAAATTTCATCGACTATGCATAAAAATTGTTATGTCTCTACGATTTTATCAACGCATTCTACTAATTAATTCAATTACTTCAGGCATCAATTTCTGGTTGGAAACACTAGTGTCGAATCAAATGGGCTATCTACCATTTACACAATTAAGCACTAAGTAAGAATCACACTACGTAGATGTTTGAACGAGTGAGTGTATGAATATATATATATATCTAAAGTATAGGGTAAAAGAACCGAGTTAACATGTGTATATATAAAATTTTTATATCTTTCTCTTTACATCTGATGATATAAAACCTCTTCCTTTTACTTAGTTATGAAGAGTACTCATTTTAACTCAATGAACCAGTTGTATTTACACCAACTGTCAATTACTTTGTTCACCCTTTTTTCGATCGCATTTTAAAATTTTCCAGCTTATCTTGCATCGTTATCGAATATACTATAAGTACAAATAAGTGTGCGATGAGAATATCATAGAAGTAAACTAATCTGAGCAATTTGACGAGTGACACGATAGAAAGGGTTAGAACGATTCCCTAACGCATATGAAACTAATTTTAAAGCAGTGAACTCTTTATTCTAATATTAAAATTAAATGAAATACTTTTTAAAGAGTTGATTTAAAAAATGTATAATTAAGTTATTTATTAATTTTTGTCATTTAAATTACTGCAGCGAAAGCAAGTACAAACTATTAATATTTATTACTTTAATTATATTTCAGAGCAAATTATTTTTCCCGTATATTCAGTAAAACAGACGACGTTTACAAATGTTTTATCATACTGTTTAAATCCAAGTATAGGGTATTTAAAGAATACATATGGCGAAATTATGTAAAACCTTGTTGCAGAATTAGTATGAAACTGGTTAAAATAGAGAAAAATACGAAAAATGTTGTATTAAATAAATTAAGAAATTCGAGGGAGATGTATCCTTCGATATACGTAATAATCGTTAAATCCTCGTAGCAATATATTAAACTCATTTTTATTGTTCAAATTTTTGCTCAGAGCTTCCATACCTTTAAAGTTTTTCTTTCTATTTTTCTTTTTCTTAAAGCAACGCGGATACATTGAAAATGCAGTCAGTGAAAATTGTATGTTCGTTGCTAATTTACGGGTCGAGTTAATCTTAAGTTTTTCAGCTGCGAAACTAGATCACCAAAAATCGAACTTCAACTTCTATACTATCGCTCATTGCACTGTTCTTGCTCAAAAATATAAGAGATAACTATTTATTTCTTCACGACTACCTTTTATTGAGTACTACTGAAATCTACACATTGTAGTTTCAGAGATTTCCATATTTTTCATTAAAATATAGAATAGAAAAATGATGAAAGTAAAAAGCAGAAAACCTTTCTTTCCAATAAAATTTATTAGCGACTTAACCAACAGTGGTTTGATTTATTCAATGAAACTATAAGAAATTAATAAATAAGAAATAATTAATAATTGTTAGTTACACAATATATATATCATTAAAAGTTTCATAGCATAAAGGTAGAGGACGTTTATTGATATTATTTCATGGTTAATTTTTATTATTAAATAATATTACGTTTTGTATACTAGAAACTACATTACTTATTACGCACATCAACAAATCTAAAGCATTTACGTAGCAACGTACAGTAGTCATACCGATAATTTATGAAAACTCGATTGTGTATTGAAGCTAATGCATATATATGACATTCACTTTTGAATAGTGATATACAGTTAATATTAATTACGATTAATCAAAATTGTAATAAATCTTGTTTCAGTTAATAATCGAAATAAAATAATTACTCGCTTTAGTTTTATTTGATTTTTTATAAGAATATGGTATAAATAAATTTGTTTCGCTTTTTATTGTAAATACTGTAATACATATTTCGATTCGCTTACTATCTTATTGTAAAATTGATATTTAATATTGTTGAGTAAAGTTTCGTCACTATAATTTATACTAAATTGATTTTTCTTTCAATATAAAAAGTCGAGCTTACAACGTGGTATCGATAAAATTAAAATAAAATTATTATTTAAAGCTTCTAATATATCAAACCGTTATCAGTTTATACAGTTATATATAAATTTTCTTTCGTACACTGTTTAGTTTCCAATAAAAGATTATATAAAGATATAATTTTCTAATTTATATGAAAGACTTGTATACTAGAATATACCGACTACTTTATATTCCAGGTTATACATGTATATATATATATTTTAACTATGTACTCATATTGAATTGAAAATACTTATTTAGTACATAATTATAATTAATTATTTAACATTATTCGAATTAAAAATTAATTATGTGAAAATAAAAGAAATTAATTGAGAAATTAATTAATGCTTTTACTAGTTGAATAAAATTTCAGATTAACAATTTTATAGAATAATTATAAAAAAAGTTTTTAATGAATGTAAAAAATATTTAAAACAATGTACGGTAATAATATATATATATATATATATATATATATATATAATATAAGTAGTTCATTTGAGAATAAGACATAGATTTTCATTTACTTTTATTTGTTGAGTTACAGGTCTAATACGTGTACATTTCGAATATTTTCTTTAGAAATCGAGATTTTTATATTTTAAAAAATAACTTTATACAAAGTTACATTTAAGGTTTTCTTATTTCAATATTATTTTTATAGCTGAATGAGAATTTTTCAATATACAACTACACTATATCACAAGTTTTATAGCTTAAAAATCTGTTACAGTTTTATCCGTCAGTAAAGTTAACAGTACTATTTTATAGGGAATTTTTTCATTTCTTAAAAATATTTCTTTATGCAAAAAAAATAAAATAAAAATAAGTATCGAATATTAGTTCAGCAGAATTAATAATACACTAATGTGAGCAATAAATAGGATCATGTTTCTCGAGTACAAATTTTATGGAATAACATTAAACTTATGGTCTAAGCTTCTGAATCCATTACACATACATAAAAAGCATGCATTGTAATACTGTTATAAAATAAAATCTTAAAGTTTCACCTTATGGTAAAATCTACTCAACTGATACGATTTAAATATTAAAAAAAGCTGATTTAAAAATTTAAATATTATATACAAAAAATTTTAAAATCAGTCAAGGCAACAGTGCAAAATTAATTATGATAATCATGATAATAACAACGATAATACTAATGCTACGTAGCTGTATTTAATACTATTTAATAAGAGCGAATTGAGAAATTGTGAAATTATAAGCATTTCTGAAAAGAATAAGATATTTTACGTCTAAAATTATTTAACGAACCTACCACGACTTGTGAATACTTTAAAATCTATAGACACATTTCATGATTCTAAGAAATTCATAAAAATGAGGAACCGAATTTATATCGCGTATCTAAATAAAAATATTGCGAACTTTTACAAACACCGCAAACTACTTCTTACAGTTAGCACCTTCTGTCAGTCCTTCTCTCAGTATTTCTATCACTTTTTCATTTGTTATTTTATTTTTAATTTTTGCATAAAAATTTTATGTTTCAAGAAATAAAAAAAGTTCCTCTCACAATGAAAGTACTTCTAGAATTCAATTAATACTTCAATTACTAATAAGAAATCCAATAACAGATAACACTGGATCTAATGAGCATTATTATGTAATTGTTCCCAAGTAACGGACAATAATTTTTAATCCTTTTTTTCACTAGCTACTATAATTTACAAGAAACATAGGTGCACTTGAATGTGATACCATTTCTTTTAATAATTCTTAAAAAGCAAATGGGAAATTTTTAATTAAAATGAGTAGGATTGCCGTGAAAAATCATCGTAAACTTAAAGGTAAACGATGGAAAATGAGGGAACGCTATAATAAATTAGTTACAACCTTGATTTGTCGGCATCTTCTGGCAGCGATAGATCTTGAGTGCCTTCTGAGTGCCTCCAGAGGAAACCGTCGAGCCTGTCTTGCTCAGCTTCCGGGCTTCTTTCCACCTCTCGTCACGAACTACTTTAGCACGGCCGCTGTGTCACCACCTCCGCTGTCAATACTATATCTCTATTCTCGTCGAATCTGGCAAAGATTCTTTCCCCTTATTCCTGAATTATGTTAATTTGTCACTTTGAATTTCCCGAGCACTATACTGCGAACGCATGTACAACGGTACCATATAAAGAAAAGTACGCGAATGTACGAAAAGCACCGTATTGGTGCTTGTATTTTGCAGTAGACTACAATAATTATTTTAAAATAATCGCAGGCTGCATTCAGTTTTACGAAACCTTTAATACCCTTTAATGCATTTGGATTTATAGTACTGAGAATTTTTCTTTCCTTGATAATTTCGCACGATAGTTGTTATTGAATTCTACTCGATTTCAAAGCTTATGAAAAAATTAAGGAAATAAATTATGTTAGTTTGTTACAACTACAAGAATAACGTATAGGGTTCTTAAACATTTAGGGCTTTACATTGTAAGGAAAAAATATCACCGATGGAATTTTAAGATTAATCATTTAATACACAATAACATTTTATAATTTTCTATCAATTAAAATTACCAATGAACAAAGCGTATTTAATAATATTTAATCGACGAGTTTGATAAGAAAAATTATTTCAAAAATCAGTAGAATAGTGTTATTAATTCCTTGCAATATAAATAATGTCAAAACCATTTATTATTTATATTATATTTCTATTTCATGGCTTATACTTTATACGTGCATGTTCTGAAATTTTTAATCTCCTCGGTGCACGAGTTTAAAGAATAAAGCGTATAATTTCGTTTGTATATAAAATTTCAAACAATATTTTCCGTATAATTTCCGTATGATCCCTGATGAATTGCATACATTCAAATGTTCGCACCCACAAAATATCACTTTTTGTAATATTATTTAAAATATATTTGAATGCAATTCAATTATAATGGGACGACTGTTATCGTATTAACTGCTTTAATTATTATAAAGGCAATTTATCGCTATGGTATAAGCGGCATCACGATACGTTATACATAGGATGTAAAAAATTGAGAGAGTCTATCGACAATTAATGGCTGATTATTACGACGAAATTTCTAAATTTTTCATTCGCTCGCTCGCTCGCTCGCTCGCTCTCTCTCTCTCTCTCTCTCTCTCTCTCTCTCTCCCTCTGTGTTATTATAATCTGGACCTGGACGTAAGAGTATTTCTCGAGGAATGAAATTTAAATTTCGCGCGCGCACTAACTTGAAAGGGATATCCCACTCGTTTCAAATTACACTACGGAGGAGGAGAGAAAAAGAAAAAAAAGTTACGGGCAACTGATCGGTATTGGGAGATTCTCTCGGTATATCACCAATTAAAGGAACATAAGTGAGTTTGCAGAGCTTTTCAGCGTACGCGTGTAAAAGAGAAAAAATACGTAGAATGAGAGAATTGCACGGAACGCGGCCTGGGCGGTGACTGAGGAGGTGCCTGGAGCATAGAGGCGACGTCGCGACGCTCGGCATCGCTCCCACCCCAGAGAAGACAAACGTTCTCGTGGGCGCTGCGCGATTCTCTCCTGTGGGGTATGTGAGTGCGTGTCGGCGCATTTATATGCTTATGCGCGTGGGCCTAAAAGGAAAATTTTCACGCACACCTGATAAATACTTACAGCTTACGTCCTAATAAATATAAATCAACTTCACTCCATTGGATCTGTTATTATGTTACCATCAGGTGTGCGTGAAAATTTATTATCCGCTAGTTATTATGATTAGAATTCATTTTTAATGGAAATGAAATAGAAGACGAAACATTCTTTCATCGGATATAGTTCTTGGAAATAAATTATTCGCACTCTCGAACGTTAAAAAGGAAATTTCAGACTAGGAAAGCCAAATTTTATTCTCATTGACAAGTTATAAGAAGTATTCCTTGTACTTTTTACATATTAAAGTAAAATTAAGATAATCGATGAGCACACGTGAGCACGAAAATACTTTCACTTTTTGAACACATTTTTGTGTTGCCTGTGCATGAATATCGCTATATTGTATTCATTTAGAACGATAGAAATATTTTGCCGAAATTCATGGGTTTCGTGTTATAAATTGTACATTTTCTAATGAGGAACCGTTGAATTAGTATGACTTTGATTTTAATGCTCAAGAATCAATACTTTAAGCAAATGTTTATAAAATAATCTAAGACATTACAAAAAGATTTTTAAATAATATAGAAGTATGGTCAAGGTTTCAATATTTGATTTTCCATTATTCGTAAGTTAGTATTCATCCTCCATATTAATTATAATAGAACTGATGTAACTTTTTATACTATTTCAGTTAGCGTTATTTTAATTTAATTTTTTCCAAAGTTGAAAATATATAATAAAATACTTGAAAACCATTAGTTAAACGAATATTTTCGTAGTTAAATACTTTGACAAATTTCTGTTTACCCGACAAAGAATGTATACGCGCATAATCGTTGATACAGATTTTTTGTGTACCCCTTAAAATTCATAAAAGTTGTATGATTTTTGTTGTTGATTTTTAATTGTCTATTGGTTGTACGTATGTTAAGAGTTATGCATACCGAAATGGTTGATAAAATAAAAAATTTGCAAATCAAGATAATTATAGAGAAAATTTCTCTCCGTTTACATAATACTTTATAAGAAATCAATAGAAATGCAAAAACAAATACTAAAAATAATAGTCAAAATTATTTATACACATTTAGATATGGTATAGAGATTATTCTTGAATATGTTAAATTAGTGGAAAAGACATATACTTTGGTCAGACAAATCATCGATCAACACTGAAGAAGAAAATATTTCATAATTTTTAGTTATATTTATAAACAAAATGATGCCTCACTTTAAAATTTGTTTAAATAAGATTAATACTGATGAAAACGAAATTGCATCTTAGCCTTAAAGTATCTAGCTTATGAGTAACAAAGGAATAATATAATATAATATAATATAATGCTGCAAAACATGCATATTTATATCACCAACAAATTTTGCTGTATTTATTCGAATACGCCAGTTAAGAGAGTACAATTTATGAGTTCCATAGAGAGATTCAATATTTTTGAAAGTTTATTCATGTATTTATGTAAATATTTTATATCTGTATGTATGCATCGCTAAATGGTAACAAACATAAATTGTTCTTTAAATTTATATTTCTTCTGCTATTGTGAATTACAAGGTATTTGCTATTATTCAGTATGAACTTGATAAAACTGAATTATATCGAATAAACGCGAGGAATTTTATTTACAAATATCTGCCCAAAATTTAGCTTTATGAGATGCATTTATAAATACGTACACATCCATTTACACTCAAACGGCCACACACGTGAACACAGTATAATAATTTAAAGTCAATTTTTATTCGTATGTAGTAGAATTCCGCACTTTACGAATATATCCAAAGTATTCGAATGGGTGTAAATTTATTTATAATACACGTGATTCCCAAAACAATGATGTTTGCAATTTCTAATTGCCCTTTTGCTAATTTTGCAAATTACGTACAAGCATTATACGTAGCTGTATAAATAATCAAAAGACTAAAAAATAGCTAGAATAGTAATATTCTGCTTATAGTGTTCCAAGAACTAGAACCGAATGATAGGGTGTGGCGCGTCAACACGTATCCTCTTTCTTTTCGATTTTAACAGTTGCAAAAAAGAATTTTTTAGATATATTCGCATTGATCGAGGTTGTAATAAAATACAAAAGATAATCCTTAGCACTCTTGGAATAAAACAGGAGTTAGTCTGAAAATTAATAATAATGCGCCTAAATATTTGATTCTTGCGAAAGTACTAAAAAATACTAAAATTTACGAGAAAATACATTTGTGGACGATTGAATAAAATTGAATAAAATAGATTCATTCTATTTATTTTAGAAGAAAACTCACGAAATATGTGTTATACAATCGCTGAGAATGTCACTATTCACGTGCATTTACAACAACTAGTACATTTAATAGAATTACCTAAAAGTTATATAAAAAAATATGTTCTTTTATGTATAAAAATTAAGTATACTTACGGAATGGAAATTCTCTTGAACTTAATGTAATTCTAAAAGCATCGACATCATTTTTAGCAAAGCTCACTTGTTTAAGTGAATTTTCACACATAAGGCGTGTTTCACTTTTAAACATTAAAGCTAGCATGATCAATTAACGCAACTCGCATTAGTATTTGGTAATATCAGAATTTTTATTAGAATTTTACTACTACAATAAATATGTATTATAAGCCTCAACTTTAATATTTAAACACTGTATTTTAACTAATGAATGGTCTTTTATAATTTGGCAATTTTCGAATTAAATTGTGGACGTATAAAAAGCAGTTGCTTTTCAAAATACACAATTGTAAGGCAATGTGTGATAAATTATCGTATTTAAAATTGGATAAATAAATATGCATTAAAAAATTTATTCATTATGTTTTAAAATCGAGAGAGAGAGAGCTGAGTATTATAAACATGAACTTCTTTTATCGTTCCAGAAAACATCTTGTGCTAATCTTAAGCGAGAATTGAACTCTGTAAGAAAATTGCGTGTTTTTTGCTTTTCACAATCCCTAAGTATTAATCGAGGGTTGAATGTCTAACATGATTTGCTACATCCACGTAAATCCAATAAGCTACGAAAAAGTCGTTGAAGTCTGAAAAATATGAGACATAGATAAAGCAGTGTTTTTGAATAACAGGTGTTACGCGAAGATTATTAGAAAACGCAAAAACCTTCGTGATTTCAGGTACAGTCAACTTATGGTTCGTAGAAACGATAGCTTTCTTTATTTTTGCAATTTATCAGAGAATATTTGTTTTGAATTATGTAATGTTGTATGAACTAGACTAATAGCATTTAGTATTCTTCGTGGAAAATCTTTATTCAAATATTTTTTGCTGTAACGTAACATATAAGTACTTGGTTTATTTATGTACCACAAAGTTAAAATTATTATTATTCAATTATTTTCATGTATCCGGTAATTTTGTGACTCCACTAACTTACTTCTCATTGCATTCTTTTAATATTACAACTCTAGATTTCCATAATTTAAAAATAATCTTATGTTCCCATAACTGACTTGATTGTTCGTACATGAATTTAATCTATTGAGAAGAAATTTAAAAACTTATTGCTATTAAAACTTGCGAGCTTCATATTTTACTTTTTATTGTATACAATTTTACATGAGTTTCTTTAATATTTATATAAGATTTTAATGCGATTTTGAATATCAATTAGAAAAGATTGGACGGCGAGAATAACTCACTTGATCTCGAATTTTAATTATTTCTCTGAAATCAACACCGCCATTCTCATGAATTTGTAACTTTCATCTTGTTACAAGAACCTCTACAAATTTGTCATCTTGATATATTTTAAAATCTTCCAAGACATCATCAGTTATAACGAGAATGACACAGTTTTATAAGTTTTCTTTTAATTCCTTCCGTGGGAATGATCCAAAAATAAAGTTCATTTCAATGCAACTGTATTGAATGAATCATATGGTTGAACCATATGGAATGAAGTGTATACCGTATATTCTTCATGAAGTTATTTAGAATTTTAGTTCTCTTCATTATGACTCTATATAACGTAATCATAAATCTACCTTTTGCATTTTTTCTTATTTTTAAAGTACGACGCTTTTAAATTCGTTACTCTATTAAGTTTTCTCTTTACTACACTTAGTTCAATTTAGTACGTAGTAGCCTAAATGTAGTATTACTAACTTCATTTAATCTCAGACATTACAATGAAATTAAGTCCTTTAATTCCATATATTCCATGTTATAGTATCAGTTATCTTTCGATAATTACTAAAAATTGTACCAGCTCTTAAGAAATCGTTAACATGGACTCAATAATTACTAATATCCATTAATATTTAAAGAGTTCCTTATACTCTGCTTTTTTTATGTTTATATACCTTTCAAGTTATACATGAATGTAGCTAAAGATGTAGATGGGTTTCGTATCTATGATTACATTTCAAAAAGATTTCCTACTTGGTTCTGTTAATGATAATGTGATAATATGGTGATGATAATGTTTCAACACAACTAACGTCCTTTAAAAATAAAAGACCAAGGAAGGTGAATGAGAAACACCTAATTAGATGCAAAAATATACAGTCAACGGAACTTCCATACACATTTACACAGTGTACGTATCGAAGTGTACGACTTGCTAAAGGCATCGAATCGAATTTCGTGGACACAAAATAAAAGGCTAGTAGTATCACAACTACAATTCTAGTTTTTGCATAGAGCATCCACTCATATTATCATTACTGGAATCAGAAAAGTCTTGCAAGATATTCTTTCAGAAGTGCGCGTGAGATTCTTGAGTTTTTTGAAAATAAAAATAACGTCAAACAAGTATTATCTTGTTAAAAGCACCTCTATTTTCATTTCTTTATTTCCTTTTTTACTTGAAAAATAAAATATTAATATTCTGATGTTAAAGTATTTCTATAAAAGATTGGACTTAATTTTGATCGATAAATATTTATGAAAATGTACATTTGCAAGTTTTATCATTAAATAAAACTCTTTGTTCCGTATTATTGTACTTACTAAAATTAATATTATTTTACCAAGAAATATCTATTATTTAATGATCATCACACTTTTTATTAAATGGAAAACATTAATATATATTTACTGATTTAAGTAGATAGGAAAATAATTAAATCATAATAAATTTATATTTAATGATATACTATTATATTTTTACTTATATATAATATGCGTATTAATAAAGTTCTATTTTTAAATGCTTTTTTCATTTTATTTATAGCATATTTTTGTTGGTTAGTCATGTAGTAGAAGCATGTTATGATTTTTGAACTTACAAATAAATGTAATTTATATATTATAATTCTAAATTTATATGAATGTATTTAATAAATCTTTTGATTAATCATTATGTTTATACGTAGTATGATATCATATAATGCTTTTTAGTTATATGTAACATTAATTATAATAATTTATTAAATGGTTGTTTACTAAATTGGTTATATAAATATATATATATATATATATATATAACTTATATACGATCTAAGAAATAGAAGATTATAAATTTATTTTTTTGCAATCTGAAAATTAAAAATAGTTTTCTATTTTAAAAAGTTAGACTACCTTGTAAAACGTTACACAAAACATTATTAGAAGTGAGAACTAAAGAGACATTTAATTGTTCCAATGTGTTTACTTTACTTTTAAATATTATTTTTTAAACTGATTCTTTCTATTGTTTTAATACAAACTTTTTTTACATATAATATATAGAATTAATTAAAAATATTAGTTATACTATTTCACAATTGATGAAACTATGAACTTGTCAATTTTTTTAGCCAAATTTTAATTTTGATACACAACTTTCATTCGTTATTTTATTCGTGTGTTTAGTATAATATATTTAAACTATTATTATAATCTTGTTTAATCATTTGCTATTATCATACCTTCATAATTATTCACTTGCGTGAACATTCTTTATCATTCTTTAACAGGTACAGATTACACATTTAGTCTAAAATTCAAAATCTAGTTTAGTATCTTTTAGTCATTTGATTTTTTTCTACATTTATGTATAGAATGTATTATAATTCTGATACCATTTTTATTATTTTCTAATTATCATAAATTTCAAATTATTTTAAATATTAATTTTTCTACTTTTATATTTCTTAAATTGCTCCACGATATTATAACTACTTTAATCGCTTCTCATTCCTCATCAAGTTTTGATTTTAGCTATTAAAAAATATTATTGTATTTGTTATGTATATTCCTAAAAGATATAACATTTATATACCTTTTATCATTAAAAGAATTATCTATCCTATTGCACATTTGAATAAGAGCTGGAGTAGACCAGATTTATTTATGTAGATATTTTGTTTGTAACACGTATTTTCAATAATAAAATTCTTAATTGTATCAAAACCTATTAATTAGATGTTATTTTTATTACCGATGATATGCAAATGTCATCAATTATTTCTGAAGCAATTTTTTCCAAATTTGTACATTAAAATGGTTTTAAGCGAATAACGTTATTTGCATAAAAAAAAAAATAATAATAAAATAGTTAATTGAAATTAGACCAATCGATTAAAAATTTAGAACTAAAGCTTAATTTGGTACTAGCTAATTAAATTACTTAATAATAATAAATCTTACAATAATTAAATTGTCTTGAACGATACAAGTATATTTGATATCAAAAAATTGTTCCCTTACGAGACGAAAAACGGACAAATTAAAATTGAGCGCCAAAGAAGTAGCGAATAAGCATAATTTGTAAAGGTTAGGTTAAACCGCTTAAATAAACAGCTGAAAACGTGAAAACTTGATTATTTGGTTATGTGTAAGTACAGAAAAGGTCTCTTTAGTATAAATATTTTATTATTGAATTTTAATATTTAATAATTATATTTATCACGAATATTAGTACGAAATTTCTTTTAGAATTACTGTGGGATATAAATAAACTTTTCACCAGAATTATGAATAGTATCCTAAAGAATTATGTTAATGGTAAGACTCGTGACATTTTATTAAAATTGAATTAATTCCAGTAAAATATAATTCATGTAAAAATAATTTCAATGGGAAATTTATATTTATTACAGTGAAAAAGTTGTGTCCCTATAAGGAAAAATGTTACAGGAAAAATCCGGTTCATTTCAATGAAATGTCTCATCCACACCGTAAGTTTAATTCAATTAAATTATTTTGTTATAAAAGTATAAGACTACTTTTATTGTTGACTAAATTAAGTGGTGTATATAATATTCAGTGATCAAAAGTCTAGGAATATCTATAAATTTACTTTATAAAATATGTTTTAGTGGAAAAGTTAATCATTAGTCAATTAGATGGACCTATTACAATACCAGAAGATGTAGGATTTGAATGTCATGATAAATTACAACTGTTGGATCAGCTTAAAGTCTTACAGATGGTTTTAAGAAAAAAGACAGACATAAAGAAAGAAAGTCTACCTGCAAAAGATAATTGTGATCTAATAAATAAAACTACTAATAATATTTCTTCTACAAATACTAAAGAAGTGCAAGATTTAAAAGATAAAATAGAAAAACATAAGCAAGCTGCATTACAAAGAAGAGAAAATAAACTAAAGGAAATGGATAATAAAGCTGTAAGACTTGATGATGAGTTTAAGCATGAAACAGATACATTAAAAAGAAAACCTGCTTCACCAAATATGTCAAACACTAAGTTATCTATCAAGAAGCCTAGAGATAAAGAGGTATCACAAACTAATTCAAGTTTGTTTGATATAGATTTACAAAGTTTGAGTTCTCAAAGTGTTACTCAAACTTCATCTTCAGAGAAATCATATATTGAAAATTTTGTTTCATCTAATGATAGAGCAAAGAGGGAAAAAATAAGAGATAATGCTATTGCGAAAATGAAACAAGCTGGATATAAAATTTCTTTACGTGAACCAGGAGAATTTGCACTAAAATATGCGTTATCAGCACCATATCATTATTTTTTAACCAAGGTAGAAAATTCGAAAGATACACACAATCAGGAATTTAGTGTATCCTTTACTGAATTATTGGATATTAGTTTAGGTGAAATAGTTGAAAGTCTTCATATAAATTTTATGGTAGAAATTGGATGGCTGTGCCTTCAGTACTTACTTGCAGCACAAAATCCAAAAATGACCATCTTCTGTGGTTCAATTTGTGATCCCCAAACTTCATTACCAGATAATATTAATGTAATTGTAGTTAATATGCCTACTGCATATGGATGTCATCATTCAAAAATATCAGTTTTTCAATATAGCAATAATGGAATTCGAATAGTTATTTCTACAGCTAATATTTATACGGATGATTGGGAAAACCGAACTCAGGGGTAAATTACATTGTTATTTACAATTATAAGCAATATTATTAATGTCATTAAACGTGGCTTTACTACATTAATTAAGTACATAGAAAATAAGTTTTATGAATAGCTCATTTTTTAATCGAAAAATTCAGATAAATTTCAAACTATTAATTAACTTATTTAACTTAAAGAATATGTTAAGTAATATGCTTTTTTTCTTAACAGCATGTGGATATCACCACATTTACCACAATTACCTGATTCAGCAAATCCAAGTGAAGGGGATTCTCCAACTAATTTTAAAAAACACTTTCGGGAATACTTAGGAGCCTATAATCATCCACAAATGATTAAATGGGAACACTTGATTAAAAGGGCTGATTTTTCTGATGTAAATGTATTTTTTCTTGCATCGGTTCCTGGAAGTCATAAGGGTTTGAATTTAAACTCCTGGGGTCATAGACGATTAGCAACTATACTTTCAGAACATGCAGTTCTACCTCCGGATGCACCTGAGTGGACATTACTCGCTCAGTGTTCTAGTATAGGAAGTTTAGGACCTAACTATGAAAGTTGGGTACTAACCAATATTGTGGCATCAATGTCAAAAGAAAAAAAAAAAGGTATCAAAAGTGATCCAGACTTTCAACTTATTTACCCATCGTTGAAAAATTATAAAGAGAGTTTCGATTGTGAAAGTGGCTCGTGCTGCCTACCATATTCTCAAAAAAATCATGAGAAACAGGAATGGCTAAAAAATTATTTATGGTATGAATACACATGATTACTAATATAAATTTGTATAGATTATTATGCGCACATCTATTTTTATATTGAAATCACGAAGCAAACAAGGTGATCTTAATATAAAAATAAATACAATTAGGGCAGGTATTGTATTGAATAAATAAAAAGATATTATTTTACTATACAGTCAATGGAAAGCAGAGGAAAATAATCGAACAAAAGCTATGCCTCATATAAAGACTTATACTCGCATTTCACCAGATCAAACGCAAATACCATGGTTTGTATTAACAAGTGCCAATTTAAGTAAAGGTGCTTGGGGTTCAACTGCTAAAACAGGAATTTCACATTACATTATGAATTATGAAGCAGGAGTTGTATTTATTCCAAAATTTATTGTGAGTAATAATTTTATAAGACATAGTCTGTATATTATAAAATATAAAATATAAAAAAACATTTTAATATTATATACAAGGGATAGCAAATAATTTATTTAAAATATCATCTACATTATTATTTTAATTATCATAATTTTGTTCATAAAATATGTAATGATAGATGAATATAGATTTTTATGCTAATAAAAAAATTTTTTATTATAGACAACCGAAACTGTGTTTCCAGTAAAGAAATCGAATTCACTAGACGTTCCAGTCTTTCGCCTTCCGTACGACCTTCCATTAACAAAATACCATACAAGTGATACTCCTTTTGTAATAGATTTTCTCAGTCGAGAATAATCACCATTATCAGTGAAACAATAATCTAAAAAAGCTGGTAGTATAATAATTATTGTAATTATGGAATTCAGTATATTTGCAGCACCGATAAAACCTGAAGTAAATTTGACACCACGAAGAAAATCTGTAAAAATTTCCATAAATATTTATTGTAAGGATTTATTTATATAACGAACATTTTTCGTGTGAATATTGAGAAATAGTTAAACCGTTCATTTGACTTTTAATTTGAACTAGCTTTTATACAATGTATTTTTTTTTTTAATATTTTATTAGTTATTAAAAAATTATTTATATTTAAAAGGATGTTTGTAAAATACATTAAGTTATATAAAACGTAATAATAAAAACTATATTTTTTACCTTTTAAGTTGAACAATATAAAGACTTAATATTCTTAATTACACAATGTTAAACAATTTAATCAATTACATGTCGTTTAACAATAATTATATTGAAATCCAATATTGATTTATACATATTTTATAATTTTCGATTAGAAAAATGACTTGGACATACTTATAAAAATATATTGAAATTTTATTGTGCAAACATACTTAGATTTATAAACCGAAAAAGATTCAGAAATGTAAAACTTGCAATTGTTCTTTCTTAAATTTATTTAATTAAATAAAAATATTCGACGATAAAAAGACAACTGCATTTTTTGCAAATTATGATATCTACTTTTATCGTCAATTATTGATTCTTTGATATTAATTCTTATTGAATTTTTTATGAAATACTTTAAATTATAAGACAGTACTTAAAGATTATATTTAATAATCGAATATCTAATATCCGTATACGAATCAGCTATGAAAAGGAATATCACCGATGAGTTAGACTGACTTTACCACAATTCATCCGAGCAATGCGTTGCTTTTGAAACAGCGCATAAGTGAAATAAAAATTAATAAGAGCAGGGAATTATGTGCGCGAACAAACTAAATGAAGAAATGCGTTTATGACAGTTTGAGCAAAATATAAAGTTCACACGGCAAATCGAAGACACGAATCGCTGATAATGTACTAAACACCGTTTATTCTAATATGAGTACGACAAATATGGCAACATTTGTCTTACATTTTATTTACATAGAAATAAACTTTTTAATTTATATCTCAAAAGCGAATGTGTTATTACTCTCCGTTATTATTGGGAAAAGAAGGGAAAATCGCGGGTAACTAACGAGGGAAGACGTAGTGGTAACTAAGCAGAAAGAGGGAATAGCGTTAAGCGAAATTTCGCTAGCATCGGGTGTTTTATCTTTGAATTCTACGTCTATATAATACGATAATACCATTATACGGTAACTGAAATGCGCAAAGTGACGTTCAGAGGTCAACATTCGGTTATATCCATCCTCTTTATATCCAGTATTTTTTTTTAAATTGGTTAAAAATTTTATAAAGTTAGAATCCATTATGGTTATAAAAGTTATTTTTCAATAAAAGATACATACTTTTATTGATTTATTGATGTCAATTTTAATCAGTGCGATATCACTCTTTCAGTAATTAGATTAATATGAAATAAACGAATGAAAACAGTAATTATAACACAATTCAAAAAAGTTGAAATGTACGATAACTCAAATTTTCTTCATAGATTAACAAAGCAACTTTTCCAGTAAAAGAATCAGAGTCTCCAGATGTGCCAGTATTTTTACTGCCTTATGATGTCCCATTAACTTCATACGAACCAGACGAAGAACCTTATTTAAGAGATGACATTGTTATATAAAAGAAAAATTAAATTTCGGATTCAAGAAGACTATCGAAGATAAAAAGATTTTCTCTACGTTTTTACAATTTTACTCATAAAACTAAAAACTGTATCGAAATGTAAATTTGTAAAATATTTTAAAAATTATATTCATCTAGCAATAACAAATCATATTTGTTTTTGAACAAATTCTACAATCTTTTATTATCTATAATGAATAAACGATAATTATAAAACAGGTTATATTTAAGGAAGGTTATATATAAGGGAGTGATTTAATAAAAAACTAAACTAGAAAAGAAATTGAAATAAGTCAATTTTGTGCCTTAGAACTAGGAAAGTTAAGATGTAATATTTATATTATTATGAACGTAATGTATTATATGTTATATATTATATTAAATGTATTTTAAGTAATATAATAAAATTATATATATTATTATGAATGTAATGTATTATAAGTTTTAGAAAATTGGACTAATGTCCATGGCAATATTTTTTGACATATTTAATTAACAGTTTATCTTTGGGTAATTCTATACACATGATGCCATCCTGAATAATATTTCGTATATTAATTATCGCCACCACTGCGGATTCACGAGGAATTAACCCTTTCTACTTCGATTGTACCTCGTGTCCGACTCTACTTTTAAATCTGTTTTATGTTAACTCACGCGTTTAAAATTTACCGTTTAATGTTATGCTACTTTCTTAGCCCCTAATTTGGTATAACTTACTTTAATATTTTGCGTTAGTGTGGATTAAACCGTTTGCGTACTCACTTTATTTTCTTGTATAAGTAATTCGTAGAATACATATGCATTTTTTATTCTCGAACTATTCATTTTACAAAAAATAAGAACTGGGAAAGAAACATAGCATGGGCGTTACAATTTAAAAGAATAAAGGGAAGTTCCATTTTAAACTTTCGTAAATTGAATTTTTAAATTTTGCTCATCAATATTGTTATTACAAAACGTATGAATTTCTTTTACTTCTGCGGTCTGTTTTATTTATTTAATTAGCATAATTTAAATTAATATAGTAATATGCAAATATAAATTTGAATATGATTTCAAAAAATGAGTAAAAAAATCTGAATCTTATAGATTATATTTTTACTTTTATAATTATAATTACTTTGTCGAATAGCAATAATCGGGTGTGGATGTTTTAATTAAATGTTGTAACGGAAATTAAACATAATATTTTCCATAATCTTATCATCCTTGATGCATGAAAAGCGATTTATGCTCTTAAATTTCTTTAGATGTCAATGAAAGCTGCTGAAAATTTTTGGAAAAAATTTAATCGAAGTTCTTGTTGTCGAAGGCAAATTTAGAAGCTATGCGATCGCGAACGTGAATTATTATTTTGTTTAGATAGCTTCATAATTTAACGAAAAACTTATGACGCGACAATTACTTTCATTCGATTTTAATTAAAATCGGAAGAAAAGAAAAAAATAATAAAAAATATTTTTAGAGGATTGCAAACAAAAGGCGCTCGTGTAAAATGATTATTTGTGTACAGGATCGCAGTAATAACAAATTATTTAAACTTTTTGACATCGGTTCAACCGTTCTTTTACGTTAAATAAAATACATTACAGCCTATGATTGGTTTAATTTTATAAATATTAGTTGGGCAGTTAAGATCACGCGATTCAATTTACTTTAACGACAAAAAATATAATTACTCAGGCATTTGCTTCAGGCATGGATTATTGGGTTGTTGGGTTCAATTTATCGAGCCATTTAACGGAAAGTTATTTATATTAAAATAGTTTTGAAAATATAAATGTGAAAATAGCTTCCCAACTGCTATCCTTCGAATGGCAAGTGCAATTAAACTGGCAAGTCCAAATCCGATTATATTAAACTCATTTGCTATTTGGAAAGCGTCAGCAAATTTCCTTGAAAAATTAGATTCAGTTATTGATACTTGTAATTCATATTTTTTTACGAGCGATTAATCGACAAAAACAACTCTTATAAAAAATAATCAAGGGATTCAGAATCTTTTAGAATGTCTTATTAAAAGGTAGTCTTATTAAAACGAGATTCATAAAAAATATTGAGTAGATTCAATACACGCTTCAAAATAATTGTCAAGATTATTTTTCTTTCAGTATTATAATGCGAGATAAGATGGATGGAATAATAAAAATCATTATATTTTCATCAAGGTGAATGTACATAAAATTACGATGAAGTAGTAATAACAAAAGAATGCAGAATAAAATGTTCTGTGAGTAACAACCGCTCAATAAGGCATTATTCGCGTCATGACAAAGACGCAATATAACAGGGAAGAAAACTTAAAAGGAATAAATTGCTTTTCAACACTATTGCATTATTCTAAGTCGATCACACGCACGAGCTCACCTAATTTGAAAATAAGACGCCAAAGGTCGATAAAATAAATGCGCTCCTGATTTCCTTCATTTTTGTGATATGTTTTTTTACAAAAAAAATTCGCTAAGTGTATTTGAGACAGTACAGCGATTTATTTAAAGTCATAAAATATCTAAAATAATCTATTAAAAATGTAATAACTCTTCTAATTTGCATAGAACAATTTACATTGCAAAACACACTAATTTGTTATTCTGCAGCGACGGTTGAAATTGTCAAGTGTCGACGAACGTTAACTTTTGAGCGGCAGGAAAACACGAGGTAAGGCGCGATCCTGAGCGCCGGGTTTTTGAACGCAAAAACGATGATGAATCGTCATTTTATTTGTCATTTTATTACGTACGACAGCAAGATTATTGAAGAGTTGTCGCTGCGGTGTATTTATTTGTGAAAGAATCTTTTGCCAAGTAATTGCGATTGTGTTTTTAATCTCTGGAAGACGTAGTGGTAACTAAGCAGAAAGAGGGAATAGCGTTAAGCGAAATTTCGCTAGCATCGGGTGTTTTATCTTTGAATTCTACGTCTATATAATACGATAATACCATTATACGGTAACTGAAATGCGCAAAGTGACGTTCAGAGGTCAACATTCGGTTATATCCATCCTCTTTATATTCAGTGTTTGCGACTTTGAGGTTGTTTACCGATAGTGGAGCACGTGATTCATATTTATTGGTTGAAAATAGAGCTTCTTTGTAGTTTATTTTATTTATTAGAGGTTTAAGACAGTAAAAAATTCTTTATCACATTATCTGTAAGGTATATCGTTAGATTGTTTAGTATATTCGTGATGAACCAAAAAATTATTAGTCTCGAGGACATAAAAATAGTTAGACATGAAAATATTGAAAGTAATGATAAAGAATTTTACAAAGACAGTTTGAATTTGAAAATATCTACCTGGATGAAATTTTATGCGAATTTGGAAACTCCAAATTCTAGAGCGAAAATGAGAGATGTTTGCATAAGTAGCGCAGAGGCTATTCGCAAAGACAAAGTTGTGGTGAGAGAACATGGAGCCTTTGCTTCTAAATTTACATCTTCTTATCCTTACTACTTTTTCTTATCAGTAGTTACTGAAATAGAAGATACACACGATCAGATTAATTCTGTAATTTTTCATGAAATAATAGATTATACTTTAGGAGAAATTGTTGATAGTTTTCACACGAATGAAAAGGTTGAGCTATCATGGATTGTCACAGAGTACATGCTCGCTGCTCAAATTCCAAAAATGACAATATTCTGTTCCGAATGCATCGATGCAGAAATTCAATACGATTTTCCATTTGATATAGATCTTGTAAATATTGATATGCCAGTTTCTGGGAGTCATAAATCAAAAGTATCAATTCTTAAATACAGCGACAATAAAATAAGAATCATTGTATCTACTGCTGATTCTACTTATTTGGATTGGAAGTATTATAGCCAAGGGTAACTATGATTTATATGCATTGAATTTTCTTAGAAGATTAGCGATCAGCTACTTGATTCAAATTTAAATGTTTGTAGGCTTTGGGTATCACCTTTATTACCTCCTCTTCCAGATAATGCAGATCCAAGCGATGGTGAATCTATTACAAATTTTAAAAATGATTTTATATCATATCTGAGTGAGTACAATCAGCCTGAAACATTTGGTTGGGAAGCTTTAGTGCAAAGAACAGACTGTTCAGCTATAAATGTTGTTTTTATTGCATCCGTTCCTGGAGAACACAAAGGTGTAGATTTAGATTTATGGGGACACACAAGACTTGGAAAAGTTTTATCAAACCATTTTACTGGGTCATCTGATTTACAAAATTGGCCAGTTGTTGCTCAGACAGTTGTTGTAGGCGTTTTTGGAAGCAGTTATAAAAAATGGGTGCAATCGAATATTGTTCTATCCATGTCTAAGGAAAAGAATAAGAGAGTCATATTGCTACCAGATTTTAAATTAATATATCCGACGCAAGAAAATTTTAATAAGAGTCCATGTAGTAGGACTAATCCCTATCTTATGCATTTGAAAAATAATTATTTGCAACAAAAGTGGACTAAAGACTATCTGTAGTAAGTATAACTTACGTAATACTTTGTTTATTTAAAATTGCCAAAGAACCATAAGAAAGTGTCCGTGTATGAGAATTTTTTAAAAAATTTGTAAGATATATTAAACAGAAAGGTATTGGTAATGATTTATTTCTAATATATTAATCTTAAGAATATTATAAGATATAAATTCAATTCATTTTTTTTATTGAAATACCTGTGTATATTGATTATACAAAAATCAATTAACGGAATAGTTTTTAAGAATTAATACATTATCTCTTTTCAGATATTAGTTTTGAAATCAGTTTTTAATTTTTTGCATAAATTTAATTAAAAAATTTATTACTTTTTAATCTATAAAAATTTAACTTCATTTTTTGAGTAGCCACTGGAAATCAGAGCAAAGAGGTCGAACTCTTGCTATGCCTCATACGAAAACTTATACAAGGCTTTCCCCCGATGGAACGGAAATTTCATGGTTTTTCTTAACTAGTTGTGATATTACCAGATATGGTTGGGGTAGGTTGTTAACAATTGATGAACAGTTAATCCTATCCATAGGTAATTATGAAGCAGGGGTTTTGTTTATCCCAGAATTAATAGTAAGTTAAACAGATATGATCTAATGATACTTTTTTTTAAAATTAGTTAAATATTTATAAAGTTAGAATCCATTATGGTTATAAAAGTTATTTTTCAATAAAAGATACATACTTTTATTGATTTATTGATGTCAATTTTAATCAGTGCGATATCACTCTTTCAGTAATTAGATTAATATGAAATAAACGAATGAAAACAGTAATTATAACACAATTCAAAAAAGTTGAAATGTACGATAACTCAAATTTTCTTCATAGATTAACAAAGCAACTTTTCCAGTAAAAGAATCAGAGTCTCCAGATGTGCCAGTATTTTTACTGCCTTATGATGTCCCATTAACTTCATACGAACCAGACGAAGAACCTTATTTAAGAGATGACATTGTTATATAAAAGAAAAATTAAATTTCGGATTCAAGAAGACTATCGAAGATAAAAAGATTTTCTCTACGTTTTTACAATTTTACTCATAAAACTAAAAACTGTATCGAAATGTAAATTTGTAAAATATTTTAAAAATTATATTCATCTAGCAATAACAAATCATATTTGTTTTTGAACAAATTCTACAATCTTTTATTATCTATAATGAATAAACGATAATTATAAAACAGGTTATATTTAAGGAAGGTTATATATAAGGGAGTGATTTAATAAAAAACTAAACTAGAAAAGAAATTGAAATAAGTCAATTTTGTGCCTTAGAACTAGGAAAGTTAAGATGTAATATTTATATTATTATGAACGTAGTGTTTTATATGTTTTATAAAATTGGACTAATTTTCATAGCGATATTGTTCTTCTACGTGTTTAATTAACAATGTATCTTTGAGCAGTTCTGTATGCATGAATCATCCAGAATAATGTTTCGGATTTATAGTGTTATATGTAGTTTGCAACTGTGCTTGTTAAAGGCTCTTTTTACATGTGCAAGCGATTTGTTAAGAGGAAATTTTCACTACTTTATTATCCTACTTCACTTATTTTAGATCATTACTTATTATTTTTTCACTCTCAGATACGCAGAGGAACAGTACGTAAGAAAAAATTTTTTCGTTAAGCAGCCCGAAATTTTAAATTATGACGTTAGGCGTTGAATTTAAATGTATTTCTAGTGTCTTTTATCTGTATTTAACAACAATATTTCAAGTTCAATATATATTCATAAGTACTTAACGAGTGAGGTGGTCGTGCGATCGTGTAATGATATTATTTTTAATGATTATGATAATGTGCCAGAAAAATCTTTTTTCAGTGTATGTGAAACACACCGGCGCATGGAAAGTCTTGTATATAATATTTCAATCAGAAGCATTTTTAATAGAATTACTTATGTTTGAAAAATATCCTTTATATTCTAGTCAATTATAATGAAAGACAGTTTCCTTCAATAAAATATGTGGGCTATATTCAAGGTTTTTTTTTGTTATATGTAATTTATTGTTTTGACAATCAATTAGAATCTATTAGTATACCTGTATTTTTGCTTGAGGATAATAGGATTATGAATTATGAAAGTAGCTACTATAAATAGTGTTAGAAGAACTTTGAATGATATGAGAGCTACTTGTATAATATACATTCTAGTTTTATGTAAGTTCTATATAAGTATTAAAGCTTGAAGTACTTGAATAAGTTTGTTTATATTTTGCACCTTACATTGCCTTGAATAAATTAGTGATAAATTAAATTGTAATATAAAAAAATTAAGGACCACTTTACTTGAGAAAATTCAATCGCGCATTTAAAATTGATTTTGTGATCGATTACAGTTACAATTTGCATCATGCGAAAGTGCCAATTTATGTTTATTAATTGAAATTACATTTTCCTTTACATAGTTTTCAGTGCAACAGAGCTCCATATCATATTAAATTAAGGCTGATAATAAAATCAGCATATCCTGTATTTTAGTAATGTAAAGAAAAAAAAAGTGTAAATCCAGTGTTGTGTACTTTATTTAGAAAATTTGTAAAAGAAATTCAATTATAAATTTAAAAAGTATAGATTTTGTAAAATATTTTATAATAAAAGTTATTTTTAGGTATACAAAAAATATAAATCTTGTGTATCTTTTTTAAGTACTGTCGTTTTAATAATATCGATGTTTTTTTTATACTGTAAAATATATTTTATTTTTAACTAACTTTTAAACTATCTTAAATTTCTTTACAGCATCTACACTGGTAGTATTAGTATATTTAAATATCTGATCGAAGTCTGTAAAATATCGTTACCCTAATAAAATGTCTCTTAGACGTCTTGTTCATAATGGTTTCATTACTAGTTAATAAAATTTTATAAAAATAAACCCGTGGAGTATCAAAACTGATCAAATTTACCAAATAATGTCTTTAAACAGACGTTAATTATCGAGAGTATTTCTGAAAAAATAAACTTAATAATTGTATTATCTGACAACTTAATTAATTTCTTTTATATTATAGAGTAAATAAATTTGTATTCGTTTATTTTAGAAAGAAATACGTAATATATGTAGAGTTTGCTATACGAAATAGACGTTGTAAAGTGTAAACTACTTCACAGTGAAGCGAAAGTGTGTCGGTGATGACACACAAGAGGGATGCCAGATGTTTGTATTGTTCAGGACGTTCAATGCTAGATTTGCAATCAGTAAACGGAGTATTTTAAATACGCACAACAAAAATTCCATATATGTTGAATATTTTTACCAATAAGAAAAAATAGAAACCTGAATAAAAAATTCAGGTGATTTAAGATTTATCGGGAGGAAAGATAATCAATTATTCTTACGTTATGAATTGAGAAATAAAAAAATAATGATTTTGAAGAAGATAATAATTTGTACACAAATTTGTTTATAACTTAATTATTTTCAAATGTATGTACGTTTTTTTTTTTTTTACTAAGATTCATCTCCTGCATAAAATATATTTAAGATGATAAATATAGATTATAATCTTATAAATACATAAAGTTTTCAACCTTTCTTTGTGTATTAATAATACAAACGAATACTAATTTATTAAATAATTAACATATTTAATAAATTTTATTTTACTTATCTACATGAATTTAGCGACGGATAAAAGAAAATGATGTGTCATTATTTTTTATTAAATTTAGTTCATGGACAGGCAGATTCTTTATCTAAAGCAAAAAATAAAATAAAATCAAGTGAAAAGCAACATATACGATCATGTAGGTTTTAGGCAATAAAAACCCCATAGTTCTGAAAAATATTTTTCAAAAGTAGACAATTCGAAAACTTGATGTAATAATAAACAGAACCAACGAGTTAATATTAGAATTCAAAGAAACATTATTTATTATAGAATATTTGTAGCATTGAAAAAAATAAAACTGCCTATTATTCTCATATAATTTAAAACTGAGTGTCGATGCATTTTTACAAAAAATATTTCTAATGAAATCCATACATTTAAGTATAAGCATGTAGTGGTAAAAATGTGAACGAAAATTCAACAGATAAAGAAAAAATATAATAAATGATATAATTATATGATTACCGAGCTATTCCATCGAATGTTAATAATATAACATGATAATATGATCAGTTGTCTGGTTTTATAGTTGCGTCAGTTTATTTAGTTATAGGAATTTTATTTGTCAACAAAAATAGAAAATTTGTGTTATGGTATCTGACATAAAAAAAATTACAAGTTACAAGTCAGATTTAGTTCAATGATAATTAAGGAGATTTAAACGAAGAGAAGAATTCTTTTAAGGCAATTGAATAACTTTACGAAAAAAATTTTACGGAAAATAAATTTATTAGAGAATTTATCTACTGCAATGACATGAACAATAAGGTAAAGATCCAGGAAATCTAACGAAAAATTGTCTAATATGTCATAAAAAAATATTTATGTCGCTAAAGCTGTGTACCTACTACAGCTTCTGCTACATCACCTTTTTACTCGTACTTTCTTCAATAACTATCGTAATAGAGTAAAGTAAGTTTAAATCAAGAACAAAGATATAGTGTACTAGTTAAGAAAATCATTTGAAGTCGTATACAGCTTGCTTACAAGTAGAATTGAATTAAGCTATTACTTTGATACTTTTAACATGCTTATGCTTTTTATGCAAACCAGATATCCCAATATTTTTCATAAATTTCATAATATAAAATACATTTCATAACTACGTTGTGATATATATATATATGTATGATGTCATAAGCAATAATTAATTTTTCTAGCACGAAATGGTCATTTTATTGATGTCAAAACATATTACATCAACATTTACTTTGTTTTTGAATTTGTTTCCTCGATAATTATCTTTACTAGATCATTTTTAATTCAGGTTATAACATCATCGATTATAACGATTCTTTATAGTTGGTGATATTCCATTGTATATGCACATTAAAATAGGCGAGCTTCAACTTATTCATATTATGGATTCAGTTTCATGTGTTCCAGTACTCTTGCATATTGTAATTTACAGCTTCTAATATTCACACACATCGATCGTTGATACTTTAAATAATTCAAGAATTTATTGTTCTAAACATAACCTTTACACGATAAAGCTAAGTAAGTACGCACACGTTTACGTGTAAGCTCATAATAAGAAATAAAAAAGAATTCAATTAGAATGAAATTTTCGAATCTTATACCATCTTATATTACTTCGGTTTTACTTCCAACAATGTCCATACTCGAACCATGAATCGTGCGTGCGCATCAGTCGTAAATAAGTCGCAAAGCAAGGTAACAGATATTTAATCCAAATATAAATATTAGGTCGATTATTCGTGAAAAAAGAAAAGCTCATTCGTTGAATTTATTAGAATAGAAAGTAGCTTAGAAAAGAACGCGCGCACGGATTAAAACTGTGTTTATCTCGAGGTTCGTAGGTTCGTAGGTGCACTCATCCTCACGGACTTGTGTTCTCCAACTCCCGCCCGGAAAGCTCGAACATCCTTTTGCGCTTGCGTCCTCGTACTTCGTGTACCAGGGCGCGCGCATCGACGTCGCGCTTCCCGAGGTGATCCGCTGCAATCCGTGGAAAGCCTCCTCAGTCGAGTGGCGGCGGTGCCGGTGAAAACGAAAGCGCAAGCGCAAGCCTCTTCGCCTCCTCTCTCTCTCGCTCTCTCTCTCTCTCTCTCTCTCGCTCGCTCTCTCTCTCGCTCTCTCTCTCTCTCTCTCTCTCTCGCTCTCTCTCGCTCTCGCTCTCGCTCTTTTTTCTTTTAATAGTTTTACAGCCCGTTGCAGGCGGTGGATCGATCGGATGTTCGGACATATTATTGCCACCGTTTGATCCAGGCGGTTATAGTATTTCGTCTCTTTCAATGATGCGTGAAAGCACAGTACCATAGGGTCTACATTGTATGCTGATTCGTAACGAAGCTCAAGCGCACTGATGTGGAACTCGTTTAGTGCAAAGAAAAGAAGGGAGAATCTTCCGCGGATGGAGTTTGGTGAGTTCTAATTCATTTCGATGCTATTAATGTTCGAATTTTTAAAGATTGATAAAAAGCAGAAATTTTCTTTAGAAACAATTCGGAATACATGTTATACGGCATTATCACTGTTTTACTAGGTTAAAAATATCTTTTCATATATACAATTCAAGAATTCTAAGCAAATTTTTACAATACTACATAATGCGTATTAAACTTAATCGCATTAGTGTCTTATTATTATTTATAAATAATTAAATTTCTGATTGAGATAATTGTCCAAAGTATTTCAATGCAATCGAACTTTTTAGAAATTAGACAAATTAAAATAATATTGTATGTAAAAGGGTAAATATGAGAAATCTCACTTGAGGAGAATTAATTCTTGAACTAATTCTTTTTCTGAACAGTAGTAAAGCTATTAATTACATTTACATTTGTGCATTAGATCATGAATATGAGAAACGAATATACTTATTACAGTATTCGTTAAATATGTTGAAAATCGAATAAATACTACCTTCTGAATTTTCATTTAATATAACGTAATTATAAAAAAAAAACGAGACTTAAGTAATATTAAACGATATCAGTTGATGAATTACAATTTTATTACTCTTAGAAAAATATATCTGTATTAATTTAATGGTCTCGAGAACATTTATTAGGTAGTGACGATTTTCTTTGATACTTGAACTAATAGTAAGGATAACGCGAACAGTTATCGTTTACTTGTTAATCTTGATTTTGCAAATTACATTTCGACTAGTTCGCTGAACTAATGACTTTAAAGTATTTCAATGCTAAAGCTCATCTTTATTATTATATCGGAATACTGGTTGGTTTTTTCAAATTTGAGAAATGCAATAATAGTCAGATGTTCATATTAGGAAATTCTTGAATAATTCATAGCTTATTGAAAATATCTACTGATTAAAACATGACTACGATGTTATGATTTACATTTCAATGAATTATTTTTTTGATAATTTACAAAGAAATAAAAATGTACGTATAAAATATTTTAGTATATTCAAGCAATACAAATTAATTCTAATTTATGAATATTGTAACTATTATAATGTTTAAGATACAGTATTGCGTTTAAAAAACCATACACGAAGTTTGTGTTTGTTAATTTTCCTAACATACTAATATTGTTAAAAGTAACATTTTTAAATTTTTAATTCATTTGAATCTACTTAAAATATTTATTCAATATTATGCACATGCAAATACGTTTATTTAAATTAAAAATCTTTAACGCTCAATATCTGTTCTATCTGTACCTTAACAGAAAAATAGGTTGAAAGAAATACATCAATGAAAGTTATTTAAATATAATTGTAATAAAATATGAATAATTTTGAACTATTTATTAGTAAATGTAAAAATAATCACATACTAAATAAGCATACCAAAGGTATTTTAACACACATATATACGTAAATGTACACCTAAGTTTAATTCTAATCATTGCATATCAAGTTCCAGAAAGAGTGTAAAAATATAAAAGGTATAAGAATAAAAAGTATTACGTTAGTTGCTTATATTATCAGTACTTGTTGGATCAGTTCTGATTTTTCTGAGAATGAAATTTGACAAAATCTATTTAGTTGGAAAGATAATTATAAAAAAATATTACATAAATATGCTTATGTTTCTTTAATCACTAACAAAAATGATTCTAATGATTTAATATCTATGTATAATAAAATGCGCAAATATTAAACATGCAGTTTATGCTCTTTATTAATACTGTTTTATCTGAAATTTGTCTGATTTAATATATTTTCTTTTAGTTATAACTATGAATTTTCCCGTGAATAGAGTAAGTGCAACAACTAATTAATAAGCTTGGAACTTTTAAAAAATATCTTGGGAATATATTTATGTATTAGAAAATTAAAAGTAAATAGATTTCAATCTTGATAAGATCTTACAGAATAATGTTGCGTTTACTTAATAGATAAAAAGTAATCTTTGATTTACCTTTTTAGTTATCTAGAAATATATTCAATGTTTTTATATGTTATATTAAAAGACAAATAACAATCGTCTTGAGCACCAATATTTTTATTTTAATCATTTTTTTACGCTTTGTTTCTTGTATTCAACGTTATAGTGTTTTATATTTTGTTCTCCTAATAAATGCCTTGTGTTGCACAAATTTAATATATTTCCACGCTAGTTTCACACTTGGTTAAGAATTCCATGGAAAATATAAAAAAATAGACGTACTCAACGTGTAAATTTATTCGCATCCAATAGTGCTTTACGTTTTACTTAATTTTCTTCTTGATGCAATTATTTCTGCAATATCATATACCTTATGTAACTGGTGCATTGTCAAGTGGATTGAATTATTTTAGCCAGTGAACAACGAAGCCATCGCTGATGCTGTGCACTTTTTGTTAATTATTTCTACTTCGTGCATTGCCCCTGATACAAATGACGCACGAATTTATAGGAGGTTATTGATGCGTCATTTTCTTAAGACTCAAACGCGGAAAAATATAACGAGCGAGATTCCGTAGTGCAGACTTACTTTTTTCCTCGGAGGTCATGTATTGCGCATATGCCCTAAGAAAATAATGGCGTGAGACCGGTGTTAGTAGTGCCGAAACCGGAATTTCTCAATGTGCACTGTTTTCGATTTCTATGTTCATGCGTACGTCTGTGCGATATTATACTTAGACGCGATCGCGACGCGCGACCCAGTGAACTTGTTAAAGTGTAAGACTAATCCAAGATTTGGTTAACAAGAATAATATACGGTTGCGAATTTTTCTATAAACATTTCGTTTCTCATAGGCTCTTCTTACGAGAAATTTAAAAGAGCAGATTTAAGAGAAGATTTTGCAGTGATTTCTGAATTACATAATTGTAAAATAATTTATCTTTTTTTTTCTTTTCCCTCGTTAACAAGAGGAAAATAATGCCGATTTTTAAAAGTTTTGAAAAGTGGTGTAAAAATCATAAATAAATTATGGAATTTCTATCTTACCTTAGTGTCATTGATCCAAACGTATAGTTTGAAGTTGAATAAATAAGTAAAGAGGTTGTTTTAGATTTCCTTGCGAAATAGTTTAAATTCAAAAAAAAAAAAAAAAAAAAAAAAAAAACGAAACTTATTTTAACTGTGATTGCACATGTACCAATTAATAATGCTTATAAATAGTTTGCAAGATTTGAAAACAACATCTTCATGAATCTTTCCTGAAGCTCTAAGTAAGTCTTATTGATGTTATTGTAATATGTATTTTCAATTTAATATTAAAGTGTTTTGTTCAATAAAGATTTTTCATTCTTCTTCTTCGAGTGAAATGCCCAGTTTTTTGTTCATCTACCTGAAAATATACAAAACATACGAAATTGTAAACAATAGTGACGTAAGGATGTTTTTTCACGTAAATTATCAATACTTTTAAGCCTGTTAATGAATAAAAAAGTTACAGTACGATTATATTTCATATTAACTATTAATTAAAGTATAAATAATTGCACCGACCTTGTTTTACTTCATTTTTTTAATAAGCAGTAATTCCTATTAATTTTAATTGAGCTGCTATTTTTAACTAAATAAATTTTATTAAATTCGGGTTTATATTTCAGAATTTCATATTTAATATATGATTGTAAATCTATTAATATAGAATTATTAGAAGGGTGGCTGAGATTCAGTCCGGCTACATCGATTCCTAACTTCGATGATTTTTTTCCTTACGAATATATTAATAGGATGAAGAATTTAGGTGCAAACGTAAATAAGTTTCACAAAACAATAGATTCTAAGTAAACTTTTTCTAACCAATAGTAATATTAGAAGGGATGAAGTTCGATATCCAGCTTCCGTATTTTTACGCATGATTATACTGACAAATACAATGATACTGTCAGGAGGAAGCGTTTACTTGATTGTATATTGTGTATGTTCATCGTCACAAAATAACTCCATCCTCGTTTTTCTTTTAGATGTGTTTCTTTTATGTGATTTTTTTATGATCCTTGTAGATCTGTGTTACGTACAATAATATTTCTCATTTTTTCTACAAGTTTTGTTTTCCGTAGCATTATTCATGAATTTTTAATCTAGATTACGTTAAACAATCTAGTAGTATTAAAAAATCTTCTGAATAACATTTTATTGAAGGGTAAAGAACAGCAAAACAGTATTTTTCAAAAATTAAAACTATACAAGAACAATATTCTTATTTGGATTCAATATATTCATAATCAAAACGTTTCCCATCTTTTTATAGTTGTAGAAAAAATAATTACGCAATTTTAGAAAAATGATTTAAAAGCATTTAAGTTTTCTAATTTACAATTTCCCTTGAATTTCAAATAAAATATACAGATTAAACTATATTTGACTGTAATACAAATTCATTGTTTTAAATAACTGATTCTAAATGCGAAAAATTGTGAGTAAATATTATTTAGGTTATATAATCTATGATTAGTGATGATTGCGATCTATCGTTAGGAACGCAAATCAATCAATTAATATTATTTCTCAATATTGTACTATTTCTCAGATATTTAAATTGCATCTTTAACTATTACGATATAAACATTTCCATGATAAATCATTAATTTTTAGTCTTATAAATCTTCGTCGCTATGTAAACTTATATAATTTCATATGTTTAATGATCTTGAGAAAAACTGATTTCTCGTAACGTAAATTCTGCATATTTATCATCCTCAATTATTATTTTATAAAACATTGTTAATGTAATTATTTGTGTACCTGGGTGTGTGTATGTGTTTACAGGTGTGTAATATGAACTAATAAAGTCATGAAATATTTTCGAATAAATTAATTATTAATGAGATTAGTGACTACAAGATTAAGTAATTATATTTAGAATATTATTTTTTTTAACGATTGTTTAATAAGTTGGTTTTCCAACTACTTCTAAATTATAAGCTGTTTAATAAAGTTTCTTGGACAATTATGCAACATTTTAAAATATTGTATGCGTACTGATTTCATTTTCCTTTATAATTACATTCAAAATGAAGTTATTCTTTTCAAAAATTTTGTTGTAGAATTAATATACTCAATAAATATTTAATATGTAACAGAATTATATTTACATTAAATTACGTGTAAAATTTATATAACATTATTTGACTATTTTAGGGAAGAAAAACATTGCTATTATACATTTTCATATTCAATTAAGAAAATCTTATATAAAAAGTAATGACAATAATAACCTAAATATGAATAAAAATTTCCTAATTCAAATAAAATAAATACAATATTGTAAATTAGTCTTAATATATCAAAGGTAAAAGTTGTAAATGTAATTTCAGGATGATTCTTTTAAATATTTGAATGACTATATGAGAATAAAGCAGATTCCTTTCTGACCAATATATTCGTAAAATTTATAACATTTCATTGAACTTTACATGGCTTTGAGTAATTTCACTTTTATGCACAGGCTTATTTTGTTAATTAAGTCACATAACATATTTATATAAAGATACATATAGTTAGATGAATTATAAATAAATACATTTTCATTTTATAATATTTATTTCAAGATAGGAAAATAATAATATAATTATAGTATAATACAAAATAAATATTATAGAACTTAACAGTATTAGGCTAAAATATTTGTCTTTTATTTACATATGGAAGTGTTTTTTCTCAGATTCTGACTCGAAAGATTCTAAGATACATCGTATTAAGCTGAACACAATAGACATTCACGCGCGCGCGCATTATAATTCTAATCAACAATTTCTTTATTCATTTATTATAGGGGTTACACTAATAAGTATACAATATTTATCTGCATATTTGCATTTTTTCCATTATATTATATTTGCTAGTGCAATCAATCATTAATCTCTAAATAAACTCTATGTTTGCATCATTTATCAATTTGTCATTCGCTAGGAACTATTGAATACGTTATTTTTAATAACGTAAAATTAGAAAATTTTATAATTTTACTAAGTACGATCAATAAAAATTTCATTATAATTTATAACTATTTGTCTTATATATTTGTATGTTTTGAAGCTTGCGAATATTTTGCATGAAGCAAAGAAAATTTTTCTTAAGATTTATATTCATCTCTGTTAAAGAAAAATATTTTCTTTCAAAACATATCTATATTATTGATATGCAATATGAAATTC
This sequence comes from Wiebesia pumilae, assembly GCA_018907045.1. Classification (NCBI taxonomy): domain Eukaryota; kingdom Metazoa; phylum Arthropoda; class Insecta; order Hymenoptera; family Agaonidae; genus Wiebesia; species Wiebesia pumilae. Next base: position 9,159,748 of record JACCHZ010000127.1, read on the forward strand.
GACAAAATATATTAAACTTTCATTTACATTTATAGATGACAATTCATGGAAAAAAGTTTTTATAAAATAAGTGTTTTCGAGCACTAATATATTACACAATTTGTTTTTAATAAATTTTCAAAATCCGTGTTTTTTCACAGAATAAAGATCTAAAGTTTTATTACTTTATATAACTTTCAAACTACAAACTATGTGCTTTTCATATTAAAAGAAATTTGCATTTCAAAGAATTATTTAAAAATCTGTTGTAAAGCAGCAATAAATTTTCAAATGCTAAATCCTATTGAATAAGTTCATCTATATCAATGTATATTGTCCCTGTACATCAAAGAATAATTAGTGTAAAATATGAAATATAAAAATATCACAGTTCTTGAGTTTCTTAAATGTTAATATTTCCCGAGTTGTACAACTTATATTTCACTACAGTTAGTCCACAAAAATCAAGTTTAATCAACACAAATAATACAAAATATAAGGTGCATTTATTAGTATAACGTTTTCAACTGAGCTCAAATGAAAGTTTCGCGAATGATTTTTATAAAATTATTTTACGTATTCTTTACCGTTTATAATGTAATTCACAAATTAATGTTTCGTCTTGGATACAATATTTTATATAATTACACGACCTAGACGAACACTGTAATTTGATAAAAGCACTCGTAATATTAGGTACGTAGATGATCTTAATATAGAAATAAATCGTTTTTATTCAACAAAATACGATTATTCCCATTTTCTATTGCCTCTTAAATATTTTAATATTGTATATTCTTTTACTGTTTATAGATCCAATCCATTTTATTCTCTTATTTTCGTACGTAAATACTCAGCACAGGGAAAAACAAATCTCTCAGAAGTAGAATGATGATTTCGTAATAATATCCCATCTCGGAAGAGTAAACACGAGCCGCAGGAAGAAGACGACCATTAACGAGGGCGTGTTTTCCAAGTGCAAAACGAGGCGTTGGTGGCCATTGAAAGGAGATCGTCGACCCGCGTCACCCTATCCACGATAAAATCCGAGTTTTGCCGAGAAAAGTAGCGAAGAAGCTCGTGGGCGCGCATACGATGACGAATCGTCGTGATCTTTCGTCGAAGAAGACGACGAAGACGATGACGACGACGACGACGACGAGCCGCTACTCCGGAGAACCCGCGGCTCTTACTTTGTTCGGTTTTTGGGAGTTTAGACGCTGAGCAGCAGTACAAAGGATAAGTTTTACAAGGGTCGTTCGTTTGAAATTTATTGGTCGATGCACCAATAAATTTGCGCAGCATCCTATGTAAGTTAATCCTTCGGTCTTTATTTCGTTATAAAGTTAACATTTATTCAATCTGTTACATCTAGTTTCTGACATATTTAAAATTGAAAATTAATTTGATTTATGGCATAAAAAAATTAATACTTGCCCTTTACGAAATAATACGTCATATTTTATACAAAAAATATATTTTCTTGCAAGTCCAAGATATTCAGAAGCTCCTTGATATCGGGTTCTATTCTTTATTTTCTTTATTCGTAAGTATAATTCAGTAGGGCATTTGAAAACTAAAGTTCTTTAAAATAAGATCATAGCGATTTAACGTTCGTTAAGATGTAAAAGTCATGTCTTAATGCTAAGAAATAAAAGAAATACCCATTCACCTTGTGGTAGGTAAGCAATACTCTACACCCCAAACAAGACTGAAACAAAAAAAAATATATATACATATATATAAATATTTTCTCTTGATTTTTCAAAATACTTGGTTAAATGATACAATGTGTTTATCGAACAATCCTATAAATTTTAATCGTAAATTTAATCTACAATCAGCAGAAATATTATATTTAAAAATATCAGTTCTCCGGTATATTTTTATTTAAGAAAAAAGCAGACCTAATATTAATTTTACTTAACAAAAATTTCTGCTTAGGTAACATGAAAAATGACTGATTATGACAGATTACGTAATTATTTTCTAAATAATATCACGACCAGAAACGTTAGAATCGAGAATGCATCGATTTGCAGAATTTTATTTGCAAAAGTATTTAAAAACACCGTCGATTTAAATAAGTGCAAGAATATATGGTCTGTAATTGAAGTAATAGTGAATATAATACAATAAACGACTGTTAGAAAATCCCTTTAAAAGTAATCTTATTTCTATTGCATCTTATTCTATTCAAAAAGTAACGGATATTCAAAATTAAGAAAAAAAAACGTTGATAGTTCCTGAAAAAATGGCAAGCTTAAGAAATGGACTTGGTCATACATTGAATCACATATCTCATTTTGCTTTTCCTCTTCCGCCCTCTCTTATGATTGCACTTACCTAGTCATTCACATATCTTAAAGTACATTTTCTTGTTCGTTGCTTTGTAGACCAGGTAAAGAGGAAAGCAAGTTTAAGGAGCAAAAAGTTCAAGAAAATACGTCCGATCCAAAGACAAAGAGTCATGATCACCTGCTGGATATTGGTTGGTGCCCTCGGGGTTTTGGTGCTCCTTCACGCACTTTTCGAGGTCCACTACTTTCTGCGAATGTTCATAACAGTCTTTCTTGCGCGGTTCTGCAGGAAGCGCGTACATATACTTGATGAGACTTCGGTTTACGGTGAGTCTTATCTGATAATTCTGGCTGCACAGATTCTTTCACTTTTAATCTAAAAAGAGACTGGATAAAGTTTTGCGATGCCTTTAATCAGTGTATGTTGTGCGAATCCTTGAAATTTTCAAGGAGTTCGTTAATTGTTCCATTATCGGTGGAATGAATATTATTGCACCGAACGAAGTGAATTATTGATTCGAATAATGTAATGTCGAAAATAATCACAGTAATGCTTTGCGTTTAAGTTAAAATTAGTATTAAAAGTATATACGCAAAAGTATTTTTGCATATGAGAATTTATTGGTAAATGGGTTAAAGATTGTTTGTAAGTAGATTGATACTGCAGAGTTAAAACAACGCAATGGTACTATTCAAATTCTAAATTAATTTTTTAAAAAGTAATCGAAGACGGCGATTATTAATGTTATGGGTATATGCAATCAATGTGTCTGATATGAGAAGGATTGCAAGGGAGTGGGGAGAATGAATTAAGTAGAAGGTCAGGGAAATGCGCGAAGTTCCGTTTGCTCTTGGAATTCATAGCAGAGCGTCAGATACGTCCTTCGACGCAAGTCAATAAAGTAATATGTCCACTCCATTGATTCAATTCAGTTTTGTCATATATATGTACGCTGGCACATGCAAATGCATTACTGATTCGAAATGGATTGTCTTAATCATCTGACGCGCATTTAAAATCGAGGGATTAATGTAATTGATCTTAATAGTAATTCTTTTTTCATTTTTTTTTATCCCGTGCAATTGTAGATTTTAGAAGCCTTCAAATATACATTTTATCTTCGAACAAAAATTTAACTTCATAGTTCATGTATTTTTATCATCATATATTTCAAATCTGGGAAACAGAATGATTTGAAGAGAATATGCAGAAATAAACAATACTTATTATGTCAGTTATTGTGTATAATCATAGAATATAACGTTCGTGTTCCTTACTATTATTAATAAAAGATATTAATAAAACTATTTTGTACGAGAATTTAAGTACTTTGAAGGCTATTATAAGAAAATTGTGAGATCTGATGAAATTTTTCTTTGAAAGATAATATTAAAATATTACAATTATCACTTAAATATAGGTTTTTAACTTTGTATAAAATTTTGATCAAATGAAATTTATTTTATTCGTGCGTCAAATTGGAGTAAAAGTTTTTGTAAACTATTTCTTTAGCGTAGAGACTCTGCATTTTTACAGTATTTAATATAGGTATTAATGATTGATTAGTTAGCTACAATGGAATAACTAGTATCAATATGATATCTTATGCAAACTCGGAGACCATCAACGTATAGTGTACATTTTCAGAATGATAAATACCTAATATCTGTATCATTTATACAGATAAGATTTTATATCTTGAAATAAACCAACTCAATAAGAATAACTTTATCAATATTAGTAAAGGAAACAAGAGGATCCATATAATTTTTATTCTTGAATAATATTGGATTATGTGCATATGTATGTCACTATATAGATAATACGTGTATGAAATATTTCATATTATGCTCGGCAATTCCTAAGTTTTGTTTAAGTAATTGTTCATTATCAATTCGTTAAATAAATAATATTGTGTATAATAAATTACATCAAGCTCAATGCCTTAGTTAAAATACCGGTTTATAGAAAAAGTGGGTCTCAAAATTTGATATTAGTACTATTATTATAATTACCGCTCTTTTTATTAATATTACTATTTTACTAAACTAATGTTATAAAGTTTATTCTCTTAACACAGAAGACCACAAGTCCAAGAATTTTCTCAACTTTCTTAACTTTAAATATTAAGTTTAATATTCTTTAATATTATATTTTAATTATATTTAAGTTTAATATTCTTTAATATTATATTTTAACTTTAATATTCTTAACTTTGAATATTAAGTTTTTACGCTTCATAATCGCAGATCAAGCTATATTTTAAAAACATTATCTTGATTGAATCCAACTATTTTTCCAAAAATTTGAAAAATTGAATCTGTTGGAGGTAATATTTATATGAGCCTCCTATTGATTGTAAACTGTTGGTAACCATATCAATTCTGGTTTTATTTACTTATTATTTTTAAATGTCGTTTCTCGTACTTTTATATTAAAAATAAACCGAAATAAAATAAACACCGAATAATTTTTACTTTTTTATTATCACGTTTATTACGATTGTCGTACGATCCTGTTTTTACTATAACCTTGAGCCCACAGTGTGTTCGATTTATTTGTTTCTTTATTCCCAATGAGGAATTTGAATATTTTTATAAATGTAGAGAATAAATTTTTTTATCCTATAAAAATTTTAACTTTTAAATATGTTCATTTGCATTTATTATAAAAGTAATCATTGTTAAGAGTGTTCTCTATATATATATATATATGTACATATAGACATTTGCATTAACGTTATTTCGAATCGATCATTATTATATGATTTAAAACATGAATTATGTATATTTTTATGCGCATGAGCGGAAACTTGATAATAAAAGGAAGGTGTTTTCAAATCAAATTACGCACATTTGTATATCATTAGCCTACGTGCTTTGGCTATTTACGTATTCAGTACTAATATATAAAGTGATATAAATAAATCAATTACAAAATAAACCTACTCATCCGCATTATTTATCATTTATTTTTTAGGCATCAAATAAGCGTTGTTCATTTCTGTATTTTGTAAAACTGAGTTTGAGTAATTTCTATACTTTAACGAATTAAATTTAAAAACGAGCTTGTCACGAAAGTCACATAATGTTTCTTACCTTTTTTTTTATAGAATAATTTATACTGTTAAGTATTCTAAATACTGATTCTAATATATATACATATATACGAATTTTGATCAATTAAATTTATCGATACAATTATTCACTATTTCTTTTAAAACTTAATGAAGTTACTAGTCTTTAAAAATACTTCATGTGATAATTTCTCTATTTAAATTTTTTACATTGAAATCATATAATACGCTAGTCTTAATTTCCAATCTAATATGTTCTGCAAAATGTTAACTCCTTCTTTTTATGTTTGAATATTTCAAAATAATTTAATTATTAGTTGCTGAATTTTTGTGGAAATTATTTATGATTTAATGAAAACATGCATTTCATTAAAATTACTTGTGGTTTTTATTATTTATCTGTTTTGCATTTTTGTATTCCTTAGAATGCGAAAAATATCTAAACAACTTATGAACAAAAATTCAGAAATATTTTTAGAATTACAGAGGAATATCTATAAATACTTGTGTGCCTCAAGTAGATAATGCAAATATTTATATTTTTTTTAGGTAAACAATTTTTTTTATTATTAACAAAACTGTTAACTTTGTTCGTGAACAATCTTTTTTTTTGTTATCTACACTATTTGGTAAAATATCCATTTTTTGAGAAATATCCATGCTAATTAAAGACAATTTTATAAAAAAGTTTCATCAAATTTACAAAAAAAATATCTTTCTTAAAATACGTGGTACCGTTTATCTATTCGTGATCACGCGTCTGTTGTTTTATCAAATATAGATACACTCTTATATGTACAGATATAGCGTTCAAAATATAGCGTTCCGCCTTGTCACTTATATACAATGTTATTACAATTAACATAGAAATAGGTATGATCGCATTGAACCTTTAGAAGATTAAAAGCCCATACATCCGCCTTTTAAACATTATTATCAAGTAAAAACGCGTAAAAAGTACTGAAGTTTATGGTCTTTTTGTTATTAAGTGGAATAACTCGATTTTGTGTGTGTCTGACTGTAATTGACGCGGAAGCTGATTTAATGGTTATTTTCATTACTCGTTATAATAATAGCTTCCAATTTTTTCTGACGAGAAATACCTGTTTTAGAGGAAAATATAATAAGCACATGTTATTATCTTATTAAGCGGAATAATATTAATAAGTTAATATTACTATCTTATTAATCACGATGATATCGAACGTTGTTATCTGTATATTTCCGGATACTGCTATACTGCTGACAATAACGATATCGCAACGTCAGCTTAACACATTCCGAAAATCCGAGAATCCGTACAAGACCAGCAAAGTTCTTTGTTCATGACCTTGACGTAGGCCACCCGCACATCCAACAGCTGAACATCTCGCGTGCAATTTATCGATTTTCACTCTACAGTCTAAGTACAAGCTGATTCTCGTACTATACGAGGCGATCTTCGTTTATTCGTAGGTCGCGTGTTTGCTTCTTTGGCTTAGATCCGTCATTGTCACAATCAAGTGCCTCTCGAGCAAGTACTTCAATTGTTTATGTTTCGTAACGTTTGGGCTGGGATTTCAGTCAATAGTATAAATAATAAGAATAAATAATTGAAAGTTTGCTATACCAAAAAGCAATAAGTTTAATACTTCTATTGATACTAGTATCAATCCGATGAAGCAATTTTTTATTGCATTAGAGATATGTACATTATTTACATTTAGGATTCATTTTTGCACGTGATTTACATTCACTCGATATATTTTCAGACTGTTGATAATTGAGGATAAAGAATAATAATAATAATAATGATAAAACAGATAATTATTCGAATAATGGATTAGAATTATTCAAAATGTCGATAAATTGCATCATATTGTCATCAGCGTTTATCGATCGAATAGCACGTATTAATAATTGATTCTTTATACATTCATTCTCAAATATTACGTTTTAATAATAATACTTATTGATATAATATTAATTTATTTAAGTATTACACTACCACGTTTACATACTCTCAGAGATAGATATTATCATTATTTTTAGGCTATTAGTATCGTTATCTTTAATTGAATAAGCAAAAAGTCAAAAAGCTACTCATTGTATACAAACGAATGTATAAGTTATCAGTAATGTTCTATATAGAAATTTGTATAATAATTAACTTACGATGATTAAGGATATAATTCATTTTACGGAATACAACATTTATCTGTTCCTCGTCGAATAGAAACGATCGCCAAGAAAAAGTATTTTTAAACTTTTGGACAGTAGTGCGAAAATGCAAAAAAGGATAAGAAAATGTTATGAATATTTTCAGTCGAATATTGACCATTAAACACGGACTTTCTTCGTAAAGTCTGCAATTGCAATTACAAGATTTAAACAGATATTATAAAATAGATGCTGCACACCATACGTATCCTTTTTGCGAGAAGAAATTCTTTTATTAAATATAAATGTACGCGTTAGCTTTGTAATTTTTTGCGTAATTTAAATGCGTATTTCAACCCTGCATACATTTCATCAAAATCAGAAGCTTTATCATGTACCAGGACGTGATATTAATATTAATTATCCCTTGGAAAATGAATTTAAATATGTAAAAATATAAATATCAATTTGAATACTAATGTCCGAATCGCGCCCCTTACTTTGCTATTATTTCTGTTAGGTCTGTGCACAACAACCGATATCGACTGGTTACTCTACCACATGAACAACGCACGTTATTTGCGCGAGCTTGACTTTGCTCGCGCTGACTTCTACGAGCGAACGAATCTCTATCGCGAAATTTGCTTGCAGGGATCAGGAGTTGTGCAAAGCGCCTCTACAATACGGTACAGGAGGTTTCTCAAACCTCTCTCAATTTTCAAGATCACCTCCAAGGTAAGCGGCCACGCTCAATTGACTGCGTTAATTGAAAATATTTGGATATCGATATTTTGGACAAATTTTTAAACGAATATTTCTTAAAAAAATTTCTTTCTTTCTTTTTTTTTTTTTCTTTCTTTTTTTTTTTTTTAAACTCTAAGGAGTTCTGGAACTCGTCGTTGCTAGATAAACGTACTCTGATATCTTAAACAAAGATATTATTTGTTACATTACAATTATTTATTGATTTCCTAAGTTATTTGATGTTTATTTACTCATTTACTTATCCGATGTTAAATTGGAATATAAAAAATATTTACATGTATTTGTCAGAGTACTCATTTAGACTGTTTCCAGAAATCATACGTTAATACTCAATAAAAACTAAGCATACGCTAAATTAGGTGACGTTATTCAGTAAGTCCTTTTATTTGAACCTCCAATGCTGGAGTACGAATAAAGTCTACAAAAGAGTACTACTAGCTTCTAATACGAATTAATGAAAGCTAATAATAATTAAACGCAGTGTAAAGCATGGTATTGCCGGTCGTAGTTTGATTTAATTTAATCATACATTTTTTTTTTTCATTTCTTTACAAACTCGTTGGAAATGTACATTACATACTGATTTTGCCACAAATTGATAATTTACCGAATATTTAAAATCTGTTCTTTCAAATAAGATAACGTTCATTTCAAATGTACATCTAGATTATGCATTTAATGCTACATTTATTTATATAAATTTAAATAAATGAATAATTACGATAGGCGCACAAACATAAGAATTTAACGATGTTGATTAAATGTCCAGTGTCGATCGAACAGTTCCTAATTGGTCCAAGTTCCATAAATTTGCATTAATTTAGCCTTGAGTATTCGTTGAAATATCGTTGGAAAGATTAAAAAATTCCTGTGTCATTAACGTTATTTTTCATTATTATTTCTCCTATTTGATTACAATTTCACGCGATCGAATTCTTTGGATTAAATTTAATTTCGCAAAGAGATACGTTACGCTTCAAGTATACGAATGAAGTGAAATTAACGACCGTTAAGAAAAAATTTTCCGCGCGGTAAAAAAGTACAAATTGATTTGAAATTGATTTGAAATTGATTTTGTAACATTCTCTGCTGGCCAGAGTGCAGTGATAATTTTCTTATAATAAAAGCATTTTTCTACAGAAGGGTGATTAGCGAGTGAGCATACAACAGTCGTATATCAGGAATAATAGTCAACAAGTTCATCAAACACATTGTTGACACGTCAGAACGGCAACGTACAAATTAACGAACCACCTATTAGATTCATTAAAATGATCAAAATTTTCTTAGTTACGCAAGAAGACGAGTGACTAATGAAAAGCCCACGAAAGTGTAACAATCCAGCCGCTAACGTGACTTATGGTTCTCTACAGATAATATACTGGGACGAGAAGACGATCTTTATGGAGCACCGTTTTGTAACGCCATCGGATGGTTTTGTCCGAGCGATTGCGATATGCCGACAACGTCTGCTTGATTGCAGTGCCGAGGCTGTGATGGATGGTCTTATCGATCGCGGTGTCAAGCAAAATGGGAATCTAGAGTCTGGCTTTACGCAGGTGCAAACGCCTTAAACGCTCTTTTACAACTTAATTCGCTGCTTCTTTGTCTTATTGGGAATTTATGGGCTCGGTAAAGCCGTCAATCTCGCACGCACTTCGAATCAAGTAACAAATTCGAGGCATCGATTTACCGATTAAAGACAAGTCTGCATTTTGAAATGCCATTGTGTTAATGACTCCTTCACGAAGGAGTCTCATTCATATACGAATGGCATACGTTTCTTAGAAATATTTCTTCATTCGACGTTTCGAATGAAAATATAAGTAAATATTATTTCGTCATTGTGCTATGGGTCGGTAGTTGCTAATCAATTATGAAGTTTTTTTTACAATTATGAATTTATAATACGTGTCGACGTCATTAATATTTTCGAGGAAACAACTTCTTAAGGCTTGAGTTAGTTAACATAATTGTGTAACGGTTCATTTTAATTTTTCATGTACATAGGAAATTAATAACGATAAATGAAAATATATTTATTATTATAAAAAGCAAAAAGTTCGGTAGCCTTTCTTCAAAAATATATTTCGAATATACATTGTTATTTATTCACGAATACACGTTAAATATTATCATCAAATTTTCTAAAAGAACGTGTAGTACTTTTAACGAAAAATGCATTCTTAATAGGGGCTTAAGTAAGTTGGAATAAATCGAAGGTCCATCGAGTGAAATTTTAATTATTACTTTTAACATATATATATATATATATATATATATATATATATATTCAAGTACTAAGTTATTTGTTTCGTCTCAATGAATGACGACGTTGAAATAAATTTTAAATTTATAATTATACAAATTTAATATTGATAAAAAAGTCAAATATTTTGATCGATTTGAAGAATAATTGTTAAAATCACGCGTCCTTAACATTCGGTTTAATGGTAATATTCTCGGTAATATTTTCTCCATTCTTTTCAAACCATCCAACATCGGTGCAATGTTTCTAGACGCATGCCGAGGTCCTTCCTTTTTTCTACTCTTTCTTTTCCTGTATTTTCTCCTTCGTCGTGCGATTCACCGGTCGTAGGCGTGAAACCTTTAAAATTCTTCTCGGAAAGTGACTGGAGCCTCTTAATTTACACGTGTTCTCCTCGATCCACATCCACGCATCTAGGGTTCTGGCCTCCTCACCTTCCGGTCGGAATTTTTTTCGAAAAGTTTCGATGCGTGACACACCAACCACCCTTAGGTGAAGTCCTTTAACTTTCTTTTGCATCGATCATTGCCACGTCTTAGGAGACAAGGTTTGTTAAGCTAGTTTTTTCATTTGTTAGCTTCTCCGTGCTCCTGGTTTCGCGCGCACGAATGTTCGCAATTTCCAAAATTCGTATTGAATTTATGAAATGTCTCGCTAGAGATAGAAAAAAACGAGCTCGTCCTTATTAATTGCTTCATTACACAATTAATGCGATACACTGCACACAGACGCAGCACGTACGTCCAGAGATGCCAGTTGAGGTGGCACGATGGTTGGAGAGCAACGACATCTCCTCGGCTAAGCTACGCGGGCAATCACCGACGCCGCTTCAGGTCGTCTCGACGCACTGCTGACAAACGGATAACAGCGGTTGCAATGCACAACCGACGCAAGAAACAACGCTCGTTTAATAACGAAAGTTTCCTTTTCGTGATTGCGCATCAGTTCTTTATTGAAAGAGCTGCTTTATTAATTTATTGTACATTAAAAGGAGAATGCGTTCTGCTGACTCGTTAGATACGACACTAGAGGCTTCGTTCGATATGATTACGAGTTATAAAATATATGGTTTGGCGCATTTTTCGTTTAATAATGCATTGTTAGTTTATAAAATCTTTTGAATAAGCGGATCGTGTGTTGTCGTATTCGTTTCGTCGAGTGAATTTCTAATAAAAGTGAAGTATTGTTATTTGTTATTATTATTTGTTATAAGAAGTACGTCGTTTGACCTGCAGTACTTTAAGCGATTGAAACTTTTATCTATCAAAGCATTTTTAAAGAAATAAATTAAATTTTTTAAACTAAAAATTGTCGTGTGAAAATACTAGAAGTAAGCTACTAGTTTTTAAATGCTATTCGGTTGCTGTCACATAATTTTCCGTAGATCCGAAATGTACTCTAATGCACTATTACAACATATTACAATTCTTTAAATGTGTAACTTTCGAAAATTGGGCAAGTATTTTTAAACAACTTATACGAAGTTATGTTCGTGAATATTATTTAACGAGTATACTACTTACTGAGTTTTGAAAATTCGTTCTTAAAGTGCATTAAAATCTTTCCTAACATTCTGAAGATGAAAAACTTAAATACATAATTTTCAACGATGGTATACCAACTGCATAAATAATAATCCAGAGAAATTGTTTCTGAATATTAACTTGTGCGTATGCTCAATGCTCTCTCAACTTTGTAAGGTAAGGCATTCACTAGTTCTAGTTTATCTACAGAAGTGAAGAGACCAGATCAAGTACATATTCGAAGAATAATCAAATTACGAAAACACCTCTATCATTTTAACGCTTCCGTATTCAAATATTTTAATTTTAATGCAAAATAATTATCTGTATTTTATACAGATTTTTATATTATATTTTATAGTGGCTTTCTACAATCGCAATGTAAAATTGTGATTGTGACTCACTGTGCCTTCACTCCTTTACTTAGAATAGAATAAAGTGAAAATCTTACGCTCAATGTTAAGTGACGTACATGTCGAAACGTTACACTTTTGAAAATCGAGATTAATGAACGTTCCTAAAACTCTCTAACAGCTCATTCATAAGTTCAATGTTAAAAGATTATTTTATAACTGCAATGCTACAAATTTTTTATATCTTTTATTCTATTTAAACTAGGGTCAAATGGCTTAAATATAAAAATTTGGTGTTCAGATGTATCGAATTGTAGAATATCTTTTTATTTTACAAAAAATCGTATCGTACAACTTTTTATAACTCTTTATTACTTCAATTGCATTTTATTCACTTTCTTCAAAGTACTGAGGTTTATTTTAACGTATTTTTTGGTTACAAAAAAAAAAAAATAGGAATAATCTATTTGAGAGCACACCAATGCACAATTAAAGAAATATTTATAATTGTCTAGAATAGAAAAATTTTTAATTGATATATAACTTACTTATTTATTTACCAATGCAATTTGAGAATTATGAATGTCAGAGAACTCGATTCAATTTCCATTTATAGTTGAATCACCAATGCAGTTAAAAGATGAAATTTAATATTCTGTTTTATAAAAGTCTAAAAGTAGTTTACGAATAATCGTCGATTTCTTTATAATATATCGTCATTGCGTAGAATCTTCTAGATGATTTTAGAATAATACATTACATTAAATATATGAATTTTACTAAGATCAAAGGAAAAAATGTAAAGTTGACAGTCATTTGTTCATAAAAATGTAGATTATTATACAAATTCTTAATAAAGATGTACGGTATTAGACTTTTGTAAGATTTGAAATAATGTTTTGCTACAGAGGTACAGCGTATTAGTTGATAAATGTACTGTTTATTAGAGGTAGATCACAAGAATTATCATCGATAAAATCGCATTTATACGTTAGAGCTATACACAAGTAAAAATACATTTTTAGCTAATAATAATATTTTAATCGTTTTAGTTTGAGCGTTCTCATTTTAACTCAAACAAATAATTACTTTATAGTTCTGCAGCAATTCTTCGACTGATTTTTACGTATAAATAAATGTAATATTCTCTTTGTTAAATACGCGCATTAAAAAATAAAGGTATTTTGTTTCACGAACTAATAAAACACATGATACTTAAAAGTGTACGATAAAACGTTGAGATACCTTGTCTTATTGTGGTACGAGACAACCAATAAAAAGTAAATGGATTGCCTCAATTACATAAAAAGTCAGTGTAAGATATATTATATTACAAGTTTTATATTTAAAACATTCCAGAATTTTTGCCGTAGTAGCTAATTATATTAGCCAAAGAAATTACGTGAAAATGTATTTTGTGAATGTTAAGATTAAAATAAAATTTGAGATTTTGTTAATGTATATATAATTTATGAATATTAAAATTGTTAAATATACTTGCTAAAGCATTTACAATATACAATTAATCATTAACCATGTATGAAGATTATTGTATTTTTAAAAATCCTTAAAAACGATTCAATATTAAAGATGTATTTGTCAAAAAAGAAATATAAATATTTCAAAACGCTATTGTTATTAACTAAATCAGGGTATGCCTAAATGATAGAGAGCTATTTCTATAAGAATGAAATATGTTTCCTTGTCGTTGATAACTTGTTACTAGATTCAAAAAGATTCTAATAATTCTAAAGCGAAAGAATTTTTAATGCTCTTATATTTATTAGTAAAAACCGCTTAAGGATTACGGATGACTGAATAATAAATTTTTATAATTTTTTATAAGCTAGCTATTATTCTCCATAATTTGAATACAGCATCAAATTTAAGTAATTGTTCGATTTGATTAGAACTAATCATATTTTATAGTCATTGTTGGTGTATTGAAAATAGTATTATCTAGAAAATAGTATAATAATAAAATAGTATTATCACTATTTTATATTACTTGAACTTGTTTCAAACAGAAGAAACCTGTATAAAATAAATGCTGAATATGTATTTCGTAAGAAAATAATAAATATAAATTTTCAGTTTCTTTTTGATAAACAAAGTAATTTGTACACAAATTAAATCTTATTGTACGATTGTCTTAATTAGAATGTATAATTGCAGTCGAAAATTAATATTCAAAATAGAATATAGGTATTGCAAATTAATTATTTGAATTCGGATATTATTATTAGTTGATTATATGTACATAATTTCATATTTATATACTGCCTTCTTAAAGAAAGATATAGACAAACTTGACACATGATAAGCATTCAGGTTTGCAACGTTCAACCAAAGACGTACGATTGCATTTCTAATTTACGTGTTTGCATATGTGCGCGCGTGTGTATATGATTTAATTTTTATACTAATACTACTCTTTTACCCCTGTTTATCTATTTCTATTGATTTTTGTCATTTAATAAAAGATAATAATATGTTTGGTAAAGTATTACAGTAAAAATCTAATAAATTATTGCTTATGTAAATTTAATTTTTTTAACAATTTATTGAGAATATTGAGTGATGTCTATAGGTAGCTGTAATTATTAAAATAAAATGGTGGTCTCGTTATCTTCATTGTATAAGAAAATTTAAAATATAATACAGTAGGATTATCTGAAACTTATACAGATTATTCGCTTTTACCGTGAATAGTAAAGTTTATATTGTGTTTATCGTGTAAAAAAATGTTTGTGTACAAATATAACTATTTAATAATATATGATTGTACAGTTAAATACATGCTTATGTATTATTTATGTGAATATTCATTTTCTTCATTATAAGTATTCTTCATTGTAAGTGAATATTCATGTTAAAATATTGAGAATTTTGTTTTGATAAATTTTCCATCAAACGTATGAAATCAAAGCTACTACATCGATAATTAATTGTAATTACTTTAGTGTCTCAATTATGCTAATGTTTATTTGCATCGTGATATTTTATTATAACGTATGCTCAAATATTATAATTTTAGAATTTTCTACTTTTAAACAAATATATGTTTTATGAAGGAATAATTTACTTCTCCTAGATGAATATCCCTTAGTTGTAAAAAAAGTTTATGTAATATGTAAATAAGTTCTTTAATATATGTAAAACTATAAATTTTTCATGGTATTTATTATAATAACTAAAACTGCCAATATTTCAAAACATCTCATTTCCTTAACTAAGAATTGCTTCAAATACAGAGATGATTCAACATATTTAATACTTATTTAACGCATATTCTTTTTATTTCTCATTTTAAATCATAATCTGAATTTATCCTTTTTAAATTTCATCTGGTTATAATATGATTTTTACATTTGGTGTACGTTTTACAATGATAAAATTAATTATCCGAACTATTTTTTCTTGAACAATATTAGCATGCAAATTTTCTTTTTATATCAATAAAATATTTAAAACACAGTCTTTTATCAGTTGTTTAATCCCTTAAAATTTAATAAATAGATTTAGAGAGTTCACTATCCATTATAAGTATAATAAATATTCAAGTTTATGAAAGTATTTAATCAACGATACAACTTTTTAGAAATAAATTAATAGACCCTTAAAAGATTCACTTTTTAATATTATTTTTCTATTCTTAGTAAACTATTCTATAGTGCTCTTTTATTTAGAACATTTGATATTTATATAGTTTAAATTTAAAATATGTACGATCAATTCACGATCCACTCCTTCGATAATATTATTTGACAAAGTCTACTTTCATTGACTACAGCATTTAATAACTTTTTAGGTTTTTTATTTAAAATTAAAACTTAGGAAGTCAGATTTATTCTTATCATTATTCTAATCATTATTCTAATATAAGAAATTATACTTGTAACTAACTGAAAATTTAATAGTTTATTAAATTGTTTAAAACATACATTACGTAACAAGTAGTAAGTAATAAACTATCGATCAATATGTATATTTCTTTTATAAATATATTATTTATTGTATTTGATCAATGATATTTTGTTAATTTCTGGATAACCCTCTGATATTTATAAAATAATACAATTTTGTATGAAGACGAAGACATTTTACAAAGTTATCTTCTTAAAAATTTGCCTTTTCAAAATGTTATTTTCAATAGTTATGAATTCTAAAGGAAATTTTATTGATGTATGTTTCAAAACATATGAAATGACTTAAATTGTTTATTTACTTATATTTTTTTATGTTATCATTGGCTGGTTGTTTGTAAAAAAATATTTAAAAATTGTTACGATATAAATTGTATTCGTCATTATTAACGTAATTACCAAGTATTTTTTAGAATTTAGAATGCTTTGTCATTTTAAAATATTTCTTTAATATTTTGTAAGTTAATACAAATCAAGTAATAAAACAATGCAAGCATTGAAATAATTTTTCAATATAAATCATGAAAAGCTCACTACTTGTAATTTTTATTAAATAATGCAGTTAATACGTCAATAGAAGAATGCAATTGTAATTTATTATTTCTTAAGCGTGTAGTAAATCTAAGTATCATTGACTAATCACTGCAATTGAATTTAAATAAATAAATTAAATAAAAGTTAAATAACAATTATCTATAGAAAATGGAGATCCCTATATTTTTTACATTAATACGAGCACACATTACACTAAGTGAAGTCTTGCTACAACGAATATTCTTGCTCTACACGGTTTGTCGATACTAAGTATCCCAACTATCGATAATTTAGAATAAGACCACAGATGGCATATCTTGTATAGATATATAATTCTGATTCGGGAGATTGGCCAGGAAAGGTGGTACTTTGCGATAGTAAAGAGATTTTTCATTCGGAGAGTAGTTAGCGCACGAATATTACAGCTCAATTATCAATATTCGTATATGTATATACAGGCTTCTAATCTTTCGTGGAAGCTGTCTCACTTTTATGTCAACAAGCCCTTTGCGCTGCATTCGAATTTCGTGACTCTTACATGCAATGGAAGTATCAACCACAATTGGCTATATTCCGTCTCTTTCTAATTAACGTTGGCGAGAGCTCGTGTACGGATCGGTACAAGTGAACGCTTGCTTGTCTTACTCCGTTGTCAATGCCAATTACGATCTTCCCGACGTATACTCCGAGTCGTACGATCGCGAAAGCGCGCAGTCATACTTGTAGAATACGTGTGTACACTGATCTTCGGACCTGACGAGGCATCAGCTGATTGCTGCGCAAGCATAACGGACAGAAATATTTTACCGGTCGGTTGGAATCTCGTATTCCGCACTCACCAGCTGAAAATGGTTGATAGTCTTCGTCTGACCGCCTGCGGAGGCAGAGACTCGCGTACTGGCCTTTCGCATTTCTTCTGCATTTCTTCGTTCGTCTTGGCATTTTGAATTTTACTCAGGGTAATTGTTTCGTTTGTTACGTCGTCGTTACGTTCAAATTCAACGAACGCGATGTTAAGCTACTTTACACTAGCGTGTATCACCCTACTCTACATATTGTTCGACGTTAATTACTTCCTGAGGATAATCTTCACGATTCTGTATGGAAGGCAATTTCAGAAGAAAACGAAGATTTTTGAGAAGATTAACATTTACGGTGCGTTTCCAAGTTTTATACTTTTCGTTCTTTATTTACGCGAATGAAATCTTATACATTGATTTTTTAATTCAAATCATAAATAAATGTGTGAATGGACATTTGCTTGCGACGAATAGATAATATGAGAATAATTCGATAATAGTCTATGACTTAAGACTTCCTTACGAGCTAAATTTTATACACTTCAATTAAAAGAAATTTTACCCATGATAATTAAAAAATTTCTTATTTGGTGAAGACAAGAAGAATATCGTTCTACTTGGGAGACTGTACACGAATGTACTTTAAGAATCTCAAATGCAAAGAAATAATGAAGATCTTCTGCAAATTTGACATTTGTTTATTTTAAATATTTTCTTGTGGACAAATAGTGCTTTTACATACCTAAATTATTAGCTGTGTTCTATTGTTCGTATGGATTACTCGTTTAATGAAGATTACGTCATTTCCTCGTAAACAACACAAAAAGATAATGATTAATGTCGTATTAAACAATACGATAATTTTATTTTCCAATTTTCCAATTACATCCTACGGTATGGATTTTATTCATTAGTGTTAAAAATTGAAAATATTATATATTATAGAAAAGGACGCAAAAGGCGTACTTTTAAATTTTTTTTAAATCTGCTTATCGATATAAGATATTCTTTTACTTGTAACATAATCAAGCAGTTTATCCGGTTTCCTGAGATCCTTCGCTCGGCTAGTGCTTCAAACGTAACTGTAAATCTTGAAATAAATACAGGTACGAATTTCAGGCCATGATTAATACAACTCCACACAAATACCGTTTATAACTCGATAATAGATAATACAAGAAAAGCTTACAAAATTAATCACGATAATGAATTTATATCATTTTTATAATACTCTGATGCTGTGAATTTCGAAACCTACCATGACGTACCATCATGTGCATAAAATTAATGAAATTTCTTATTTAAATAAATACGAATTAATATTAATTATACGAGTTTTAGAAACAAGTCTTATGCAGAAGACCTAGTTTCCTAATATTTTAATGAATATCGTGGAAAAACTTTTATGTTCTTAAGATTCATAAAATTATTACTTCACAACGTATATTCTTCATGGGTAAAGAAATTTATGAAGGTTACATGTGCGAAGAAAAGATGTCTGTAAAATTTATACTGAAAATATTTTTTCATATTTTACTTGTATTATTAATTTTAGTAATTGTTTTAAGAATTCATAGTATAGGACAACATTAATTAATTATCAAATTAATTATCAAATTTCATGAATACTTCAGTTCCTAAATTTACAATTAACGATAAAGTACCCTAAATTTTATATAATAATCTATATCACAGTATTTTATTATATTTGTTTATTTATATTATTCGATACATTTGTATGCCAATAGTTTACATGACGCAGGAATAAATTAAATTGAACTGTATTAAATCTGCATAAATAATCGGCAGCTCTTTAGCATGTAACGAAGCAAACATACAAATATTTATTTGGTAGAAATTCTTGAACCATACAAATTGGTATTCTTATAATAATGAGAATACTTAATATGAAATAAGTAAATAAATAATACATGAAATAACTAAAAAAATTTTCAGCAAAGCCCGAGTTGTAGACTTTAACTGTATTCAATAATAAGATTTGAAGATCAATGTTTATAAATTCATATCTAAACTCATAAAAAAATACAATGAATTTAATCTGAGATATTAAAATATTTTGATTCTACATGAAACTTAGATATTGTAAATTTAATTTAATGTTAAATATCGTACATCTTGAGTGTCTGAGCCGTAGTATCAGCAATTTACATAACGAATAAAGAAAATTTGTCCATACAACTATTTTCTTCCTAACCTATTTATAAGAATACAAATTAAGAATATATTGGTAAAAAAAGTTAAAAAATAGATTAAATTTTTAAAAACATGAACTATTTAAAAAAAGTTTCGTAATTGTTATAAATATTTCATTGTATCTTGATGTTGTAAATTTTTAAAACGTATACAGGGATTTCTAATTATTTGAATAAACCTTAAATCTTAATTATAAAATCTTACGTAGTTCCATATATATGTTACAAAATGTCTTGAAAATTTTGTGTCAATATTAAATTAGATAACGTTTAGTAGAGGTCAGTAGATTACGTCTAATTTGCAGGTAATCACAATAAATACGAAAGAAATTTTTAAAATTTTAGTTAGCTGTCGTATCTTAATTGTATTTCATTACATAAATGTTTTTATCATTTTTTTTTGTATTTTTATTTTTATTTTATTCCTTTACTTGAATATACAGTAAGAACTTATTCATAGTCTAGTAATGTATATACGCATTATTTAATATATACAACGTATTTAATTCATAATGTGGTTAAGAAGAACTTTTTATTAAGATAACAATTAAAAGTTTCTTACACAATCTTCATTCAAATATTAAAGAAGTAATTTTTGAAGTTTTTAAATGATTTCCAGGATATAAAGTGCCAAAGCCGATATTTAAAGTTAATATTAGTTATTATATATTTCAGAAATAATAATAGATCATACACATTATTTACTTTAAAATTTAATTGTTTATAATTTTTTGGGTAATAACACAGATTCTGTTCGAAGTTTGATTATTTTTATATTAAAATTTGGAACTATCTACTACTAATATTAAGATTCGATTTGGATAATTGACGAAGTTGTTTCTAAATAACTTAATAATTCCTTTTTAAACATTTTAAAGAAGAAACCTGTAATATTATATTTGTAATTTGCGTAACGAAGCGCTGCATTTATTAAATCTAAAATACTTCTAGTAAAGTATTTTTAAAAAATATCCAACATCTATATAAATATATAACAAAATTATTTTGGATACAATAATGTTTATAAAAAATTCTTTACTTATTTATGTAAAATACACAATTTCAATTTTACCATTAGTTTTTTAAGATTCATTTAATTTAAGTAATATAATTTATCAATTTAATTCCGTTGAAAATATTTTTATTATTAATAATATAAATGTAAATTATTTAAAATTTTTTTGTAATTTTCATTATTAAAAAGATTTAACATTATAAACAAGAAATTCTTAAGTATTGGATATTATTAGTTCTCTTATAAATAAATAAACAATTGTTTATCACATAAAACTTTTGCTGTACTTGTTATATTAAATAGAGAAATAAACCTTTTGGAATTTTATATAAACTAACATCTGACATTATACAATATCGTATTTAGATACGAGAATCATCATGAATAAACACTTTTATGCTCTGAGT
Source organism: Wiebesia pumilae (assembly GCA_018907045.1). Classification (NCBI taxonomy): domain Eukaryota; kingdom Metazoa; phylum Arthropoda; class Insecta; order Hymenoptera; family Agaonidae; genus Wiebesia; species Wiebesia pumilae. The sequence goes on from JACCHZ010000127.1 coordinate 9,181,048, forward strand.
AATATTCATAGAATCTGGAAAGTTATATATATATGTATTATCTACAAGTAAAATAGAGGATTTTTATATAGAAAAAAAGGATAATGTGAGAATATATCTCGACCGATGTTTTAAAAGAAAATCTGTCCTCATGAATTAATAATACATTTATTAATAAATGTATTTGTATGTTAATAATAAATTTATTTATAACCCTACTACAAAAGGCGGTAAATAATCTTTATTCAATTACCGTTTGGGTAACTACTGTTTTACATTTCTCATAAGTTTTCCATTAAACGTTGTGAAATCAGGTTATTGGGTTATTCGACTTCTTTTGTAGCCCATTTAGTACGATTTCATGTTGATCCATTTGCTACAAATTACAAAATCTTATCTCAGATATCTAGAAATGTGTTTGTTCGTGTCTTTTTATTTTTTTAATTCTTGAAAATTTATATGCCAGACGTAAATTTACAATTTTAGATTAACATTGAATTTCCTCGTATCGACGTAACGTACAATTTGGTAACGTATATATTTTGAATCAGATCTTTGGGTCAAACAATGATTTCAGTACGATTTATATGTACATAATTGGGAAGTAACAATTGTATTTATTTAAATTAAACATCGGTATCTTTAATCGGGAGTGAATTATGCATTGTATAATTTACTCTATTAACTGTACTTATCAACGCGTGAAAATGTGAAGCCAAACTAGTTGATTTCATAATATACTTATTTAAGTTCTAAATTTTATTCTTTAATGTTGATTGAAACTTATTTACAAATAAAAATAATACAAGTCAATTCTTGGATGAACAGGAAATTCACGGAATTCATGAACACGATGTACTGTCATTCATCGTACTTGGTCTAATCTATTTTCTTTTACACACAGGTATATGTTTAACCATGGATGTTGATTTATTCATGAAGCATATGAATAACGCGAGATACGTGCGTGAGCTGGACTTCGCGCGATTTCTTTACTACGATCTTTCCGGAATCTATTCGGAGATCTCAAAAAGGGGTGGTGGTGCCGTACAGGGTGCAACTTTTTCTCGATATCGACGTGCCATTCCTATTTTTTCAACGTACAAAGTCACTACACAGGTAATAGAAATAACGATTTTTAAATAAAGTTATTCCTTGGCAAATATTCGTAACAAATTTCCAATAACTTTAAACACTCTTGATCCGGTTATATGGTTATAACATTATGATGTAAACATTAAAATATAGTAATTATTGTCTAGCTACTTCTACTTCTAGAATTACACTAAGGTAAAATAACGTTGAAAAAACTATTACATTATGTAAAAATTATACATTCTACGTGAGGTTTAAAACACATTCAAAACAATTATAAAATTCCTTGTTTATGTATACTAATTTTAATTACTTCAACATCATTTGGTATCATATTTGCATATCAAGATTAGATTTCTAGATGGGAACTATACGTATAGAATTTTTCAAATATAAAACTTCAGCATTATTAAAAAAATATTAAAAAGAAATATAAGTGAAATAAAAAAAAATTTCAATTTTATATTAATGTACGTTAAGTTTTTATTATTTCATGCTAATGGTCTTCGTTATATATAAGATACTATTTGAATAAACTTCAATAATAAGTAGAAATATTGTACAAGAACGAACTTGAAAAAAATACGTCAAATATTAATTTATAATGTATTTATGCAAAAGATACGTTAGAGTTAATTTTTCAATATGTATTATTAAAACTTGATCGAATGAAAAGATATTATAAACAATTTTTAATTAGTTTCCACGATGTATATAATAATTGTACAATGATATAAAGATTTATTTTTTGTTTCAAACAAGACAAAATACTATAATTAAAAATCTCATGTGCAGCTCATCTACTGGGATGACAGGAACTTTTACCTGGAGCATGAGTTTATAAGTCTGTCGGATAACTTCGTACGTGCCGTAGTTTTAAGCAAACAGAGTGTCACTGGTCTTAAAGTTCCAGTGCCTGAAATTATTGAAAAAGTTGAGCCCGGTGCAATAAGACCTAATCCTACAAAGGATCTTCAACTTTGGCTTGAATCTATGGAAGAATCTTCTAACAGATATAAGCAGATAACCAATGATCCAAAGACAAAATAGAGATGCAGCAAATTGGAATTTTTCTCTAAATATTTATTCCTCAGTTATGTTAATGATTTGTAATCGAAAAGAATATTACCTGCTTTGTTTCGACACGCCAACGACGTGTCGAATGCCTTACATGGAATGAGTAATTAAAAATATTAAAAACTTAGAAAAGTTCTTCATACGGTTAGATGGGTATAATATTTTATGTTTTTTATAGATATATCAGAATTCGCAAGAGATCAATTTCTGCACTACTGATTATATTCTGTTAAGATCGTTGCTATTGTAAATTTATAGAAACGTTGAAAACTTTTAGTGTTTTTGAGTTGTCCAAAATGAAGTTTGGTCATAATATGTATTGAAAATGATTTATAATAAATAATTTTGTACTGCTTATAAATATTGTCTAGTATTAGTAATTCATTTATCTACGTTTAAAGTAAATCATTTAATTTCATACATATTCTTACAAGATATTAATCGATGAAAATTTACTAAATTGCAGGGTTGCAACTTTTAATAAATTATAATAGTTTTCTTATATACGTATGAATCTTCTGAAAGGAAGCGTTTATGTCATAAAACTTATATTTTGGCATATTAATTGTATATGAATATACCAAGTAAAAGTAAAAAAAGGTAAAAAAATAATTAGTAAAAAGACGTATGTATTAGAGAGATATAGTTTTTAATTAAAATACTATTATACTTTACGACACTTGAATTTCGAATAAATAATGCAACATCATACATTATTAGTTTATATTAACTTTTCTAATTTTATAAACAATTTGTCTAATATAATATCTGAATTTTGGAATATAATACATAAGTGGAAATTGAAAAAGAATCGAAATTCATTTGATTAATTCTCAAACTTCAGATTAGATAAAGGTTACATATAAATATAACAACTTGTTTATTTGAGAAAAGATTGAAGTAACATTAATCAATCTTGTTACTATAGCTTCACGTAATTGATTGAAGAGCATAAACAGCGATCCAATTTGTGTGTATAATATACATTTATCTATCCAACATTTTACGCTTTTTAAAAACATTTTACGTTGAAGTTATTAAATATTGCTGAAAGATTTTAAAAAGCACAATGAGAATATAATATGCAGATGTGTGACATTTTAAAATAGCATTCAATATACATATGTATATGGATACCGTGTTAGTTCACAAAAATGTATACATATCCCGATATGAGGAATTTTTTATGATTTTGTTATAATTCATCCACAGCTATCAATGTTTAATCCAATAATGTAAGAAATATCTTGTAATTATTATCATTCTTTGGTTCTAATATGTCAAAATCATTGCAACTACGTTAAATTGAGAGCCATGTATACGTACTATTGCCTTTCGAAACATCATTGACTCGTAATAAATATTTTCCTTATCAAGGAATTCAAGAGTATCCATAAAGATATATTGTTAAAATGATGCTTTGATAAACCTGAGAAAAACTGATCTTTCACATTGTCGCTATTATGTTATTATAAAATGACCGAACATATTACATACGCAAAGATAGGATCTTGAAATTACCTTTGCATAACGCTAAAATGAAATAAATTAATTTCGAAGATAGATTTTTAATTTCATTTAACACGTATACTGTATTTGTTTGTAAATAGGCTACATATAATAGGTTTCGAACATGGGATCACTTATAATTAACCTTTTTACCAAGACACTTATCCTGTCAAACTATTCGTTAAGTTATATGTATTTTTTCTTGTTATTAAAACAAAAAGCGCACTTAATATATTCGTGATTTTTTCATACTTATTTTCATACTTTTTTGTGATATTGCCATTTCGTAGGAATCTATCGCTCTTTGTAACGATATTATAAAAGGCGGTATAAAATGTATTATAATGGTTATTTAAATTGTTGTGTTGAGAAATTAAATTAAAGTAATAAATATTGTACCTAAAGTTTAAACTAAATAATTTAATGATATCTACAGTTTCTTTATTTGTCTATTATTATAGGTAGCTTATATCGATACATAACTATGTCAATTAAAATAAGTAACAAATGTTTTCATCACCTATTTAGTCTCATTGAGCTGAATATTTTGTTTCAAAAGAAGACTTTTGTGGATACTGCCTTGTGTTCGTATGCATTTACACGTGTGCATATATATTTGTATCAATACGAACACGTGATTTATTTAGTGAAATTTCTTTTAGATGTAGCGAATCAAGTGAGGATTAAAACATCCAGATAATCTTCATTTTTCTAGTAATTATCCATGTTTATATTTTCGTAACGTAATTTAAAAGGATACTTATATCCTGGCATTAATGGAAATTTTAGGCTCTATTCTTTTCCAGTATTATACATTGTTACATCTATACTTTAGCTTTCACTTTTTTATAATCCTTCACAACTGTTTTTGCAACTTATGTTTTACTTAAATGAAATCTGTTGTTTATTTTGCATTGTATTGAACATCCAATTTAAATGTGCGCGATCTAATTTATTAAGTGTAGGCAATTACGCACGGTTAAAATATATAGATTATACTTATATAAATATCAGTATCTACTACTGATATTTGTAGAAGTAATCCTGGTTAATAAGAGTGTGCTCAGTAGTATATACATATTTTTCATGATATGAATTTTATTTGTGACATGTATCTATTAAAGATATCCAAGGTGATGAATATTTAGATAATTGAATTGCAAATACTCGTATGTATGTATATATATATAAAATAGACGCGACTCTAATAATTTTCAAGCCTTAGTACAAATGTTCTTTTGACATACGTGATGGTTAAGGTTTATTGAGAGATAATAGATTTTAAAGAATCAATTGAAAAAACAATTTTTGAAAATTCTATAATATTATATTATTATTATTTTCAAGTAGAAACTGATGCCTATATTCGACGTTCTCATTTTTTTCTAAAGTTCTTGGGATAATACTTTTATTTGCAGAAATCAATGAAAAAAGTTATAATGATTTTCTTTCGAGTTAATAGAATGTCACATTTATTAACTATTTTTATGATATACTTAATGTCCAAAATTATATTTTAACAAAAGCCTGCTTACGAAAAGAAAATGATGCTCTAAACGTCTTCAGGGCAATTAGTTCAATCATATGTACTAATAAACCCAAATTGAAGTACACACAAAATTTATGTAGATTAAAGTTTGCGGTCATGAGTAATGTTGCCGTAATTGAATTTTTCAATTCTAAATTCAGATTCTGATTTAGTCGGTATAAAAGCTGCACATAATAATATCATAATTCACTTGAAGCTGAAAACACAGGATAATTTTTTCGTTAAGCTTAAAATTGTTTTTTTCATACGATTATCGCAGGGATATAATTAAGAAATTGTTAAATATAACGAAGAAATTCTACTAACCCATAATACATAATATTTTGTTTCTGTAAATATAAATTAAAAAAATTACGAATATACAATCTAGTTATTCAATTGAGAAGTTCACGTTTTTCAAAAATTGTCTTGCATTCGATATCTATACTGGATCTTCGGAATTATTATAACGTTAATTTTCTAAGTTTTTAACAACTGAGACATATGAAACTTAAACACGTAATTAGAATGGAATGATGAACATTGCACTTGTAATTTTAATACCGTATTGTCAGACATTTGATTTTTAAAATCGAACATCGAGTTAAGATTGAAAAATTGAGTTAAATCTCGAGGCTTTATAGCTAGTGGTTACTGCATTCGAGTGTTTTCAAATTAATGCTCATAACAGTATTATGTTCAGGGTATAGTTTACGAAAATGTAAGTACACCTACGTAAACGAGCTTTTAAAACACGAAGCATATCTACATGTATGGTATGGGTGTAGATAAACGTACGGGTCAGAACGTGCATGACATCGGTTGGTTAAGTACACAGCCGTTATCGTTAAATGCTCGTTACAATCGCAAAGCCGCGATATTAATTATTTATAATGTTTCGCCAGTGTTATACTTCGAACTATAAATAAAAGCTCGATCTGCATCAACGAATGGGCCTGCTTATACAAACGCGATTCATTTCACGAGAACATGAAAAATATATCGTCTGCAAATTCGCTTGTAAATTTTGCTCTGGTAGGCTTTTTATTTCTCACCGAACCATAATATAATTAAACTAATCGAATAGCGCACGTAAGCTGAAAGGTTGCGTATCTGCATAACTAAAATTCGAAGGCGATATTAGTCGCTGAACCCGGGCGATTATCAACGAGTAAAAGAGTAAAATTGATCGATCGTGGAGTACCGACCGTAAGCAAAGGATGGCGCTGCGATAGCGGCAACAAACTGTTGCTGAATCGTCCGAAGGCGTGGAACTTCGTACGGATAATTCAGTCCGCGATCGCTGACTTCGTCGGCCTCTCGGATGAGCTTCTTCTCGTGCAACTAGTGCACCGCCAAACGACCAGCAACGCAGCTCTGACAAATCGCGTGGTGTTCCTTCGGAAGCGGTAAGTTCGAAAGAAATTTCATTCTTTTATATTTATTGTACTTGGATGAGCAAAGTGTAGTACGTGGAACGGCTTTCGATCGCTTTTTTGACTTACGTGTGACAGTTGAGTTACGTTGGAGGAGTATTGATATGAGGTTTGATGAGATTCAGATGTGCTCTAATTGCAATGACAGTCATTTGCAAATTTAAGATCAGTGCAATTGTAACGTACATCGTTAACGCGTAACGTATTCCTTTAAGTGCGTTAACTTTTTGCGTAAATTTCATTTTCAATTGCCGACTGACTTTGATTACTCTAAAATTATGATTTTTTCTCAAAACTATATTTATACTATGTTTCCTTATGCTGTCAAGGAAATACAAATTTTAATTTAACGGGTGGAAAAGGGTGATTACAACAGAACTATTGAAATAGAGTATTATAGAGATTACCCGGCAATAATATTTAAACTAATATTTAAAACCTTCACGCGAATCCTTTTACATATTTCAATAGAATTAAGAATAAAATTTATATTCGATTTGTAACGGAAGAAATCTTGCGCAAATAAATTTATAATCGGATAAGTAGAAGAATGAACGATGAAACTAGGTTTATGGATTATACTGTTTCAGAGCGCATGCATTATTAACATATTTTTTTAAGAAGTAATAAAATTATAATAGTTACATGTCCTTTTAATTTATTAACATGAACGTCGAGAAATTGAGGTGGTAAAAGTTGGTTTTCGCGACATTTAACCTGCCGCGTGTTGGAGAAATCGCGCGCGATTTTCTAGGACACGTTGAGAGTAATAATGATGTTACGGAGCGAGAAAGAGAGGAAAAGATATATAAAACGAAAGGTAAATTAAGAATTAGTTGGTCGGGCTTTGTAAAAGGGACTTTCATGATAACTGATAAGATTCTCATGTTTAGAAAGCGCACGTCGTATGTACTTTAGTTGTGGTTTGCGAGGCGATAAGGTTCGTTTTTTAATGTAAATTTACTACTTTATGTCATTGAGCAATTTACGTAGGAGCTTCGAAACTTCCGTGCTGACAAAATTACGCTAAAAGTAAGTTGACGCGAATACGATTCAGAAGTAATTAATTATGATGTAATTAATCATCGACTATTGCATAAGAATCATAATTATAATGTATTTTTTCGATGCCTTTGCACCGTTTAAACGAAGGTAATGCAATTAATAACGCAGTTATATCGTTAAAAATGACGCGTTCATTTAATTTATAGATTTCTACAAATAATTAATTCTAGTAATCTTATTGTGAATTTAAATGGTAAAATTATAATCTTCGGTTTCCTAATAATTTTCATTATTTTTAACTATAGAGGTGGCATTATAACAAAACATTACTGCTCCACGTTTCTGAAAGCGTATAAAATAAAAATATATTTTGATAAGAATTTACGCAAAACAACGTTAACGTTAAAAAGCACAAGAGCAATATAACCCATTTTCACTCACGAAATTATTCGCTGACACGTAGGAAGGGAAATCATTAATTGTGCCAAAGATATTGTATAGCTTGCGTTATGAGACACAGTTCAAACTTTTTCATTGTATCACGAAAATCCGGTCTGGGCATAAAATTATCAATCATCTATAGAGCATTTAGGCCTGTTTTAATAAGTTTTCGAGTAACCTTACGTAAACATTTGTATTATTTAAATTCGTAAAATCTTTTCGTAATTTATTACATCTGGTTACATTGATCTTAAAATAATAATAGTATTTCAGTAAGGACAAATCTAAATAAAATTATAACTTTTACTATATTTAACGGTATTTATTAATGCAACATTAACCAGATTAGCTATATCATTGAAAAGTTTTCCATCCTAAAGGGGCATATAATGTTTTACTGTCAAAATGTTGAATTATTTTAAATAATGCAAGATACATTCAGTATACGTATTCCAAAATATCAGTATTGCTGGTTAATGATATTCGTTTTATGATTTGTAATTAAGGAAATTTTCATCGAATGTTAATTGTTAATTATAAATAGAAATATAACTGAATAGAAATATAACTGCTTTTCAAATGAATAATAAAGTCGTACATTAATAAATTAATCAAACGTAGATTTATGTTGTACAAGCACAAGTTTTGACAATCTGACAGACAGTATCAGTGTTCGAACTGGTTAATTTCACATACGAACTCTACTTATTGGTATTCATTAGAGAAAAACGAACGAATGACAGACTCAAAGCAAAAAGAAAAATGTTTTATATACTTTTGATAAATTAATGTACATCTCATATGTATACGTGTGTTAATTCACATACGTGTTTGACCGAGCAACAGTAGCAGCATCCACGTACATAATATTATTCGTCGAGTCGCTCTTCTAATTAGTTCGTTGCTTACCGGTAACAATGAATAAAGAACTTAAACTCGCGGTACTTTCTTCGAACGAGTGCGCGCTTAAGTTTAATCAAGCACAAACGTTTCTGAAATGCTAATGCCCTCTTCTATCATTTATTTAAGTACGGTATAATTTTTCGGATGAATATACCAGAGTTTATTTAAGATGAAGTCTTCTTGTCTCGCGCATACTTTTCAAGGCAGAATATTTAATTTTTCAAAATGTTTCATAATGCACTCAAATTTGAGATTTGAAATGAAGTATTTGTATTAAAGGGAGAAGATGTGAACGAAAGAATGTTTGTATGTCATGTGTATTTTTGTGCTCAACAACGACTGAAATGCAAATTTAGAACTGAAAGCATTTCTAAGATTAAGTTATTGTGAAAAGATTATTTAATTAAAATATAAAAACTTTATTATGTTTAATTATTGTATCGTACTCCGTTACACTATATTTTATGTCACTATATGATAAATTTATCAGATTATTAGGGTAATATAATCTTTTCTACAAATAATAAAATATTATAGCAAACTTTATAAAAGAACTAAATTCTACTGAATTAAAATTAATTATTTTTTATAACTTTAAATTTATTGTTTACGTAACATAACGAAAACAATTAAATGAATGCAAAGAATTCAAATTGACAAATAAGATGTGAATTTTGTCGAAACGAATGAGAGAATATTTCAAATTTATACTGGAATTGTTAAGCATTTTATAATTGTATGTTATGTAATAAACAAACAAATCCTACTTATGATTGGTCGTCATCGTAACACTCATAAAGCTTGACATAAATATTCACTACTTTCTATGATAAGCAATGCTCAATATTCTTAGTGCTAGAAAAACGTGAAATGTATCTCTTTTGAATGATGCGATAGACTGGCATGTTATACAGGCGGATTCACAAAGAGTTGTTGTCAATGTGAGACTTCATTAACCTTGAGAAGATAATTTAGATGACTATGAAAAAAATTAGTTCGTCAATACCAATCCTCCAACGCGCTACCGTATAATCTAACGAAAGGGGGGCTGTTAAAAAGAACACTTATGCCGTATATTTACGACCCTCGGCTCTAAATAATTCATAAAGCTAACCAAATTTTTCTCAATATTTCTCAATCGTGAAGTTACAAATTTTTTGGTTTATCTTAGATCCTTAGACTTCTAGATTACATATAAAAAAAAAAATAGAGAACAATATTAGTATTATAGGTAATCATTAGTTGAAACGCGAATTATAAATATTGCAGAGTAATGCATAAAAATCGATTTTTAAAAAGAAAAATAAGCCTAGGAAAAAAAACATATCTTACATTATCTAAACCTAAAACATAAATTGCGAAATGTAAAGTTATATTTCACATTTCAAAAATGTCCGAAAAACTTTTTATTATAAGTTTCACAAGGACTCTTACCAATTTTTGTTTCTCCATATATTGTTTTTCTAATAGTTTGGTATATACTGAATGTGTTACAGTCAGAGTTATTGGTGAAGCAAATGAGTGATATTAAATGTTTACTTATTTATTGAGTAAGCAAAATCTTCATAGGGAATTTATGATTGCGCTGTGGACTGTAAGCACATGAATTTTTTCAATATTTTAAAGTATAATTTATTACAGCATAATCAAAGACTATTCGCGTACCTTTATTAACGTATCTTATCGAGCAATTATAGCTTATTGAGTTGAGCAAAATGTTATTTAAATGTCGCATTTATATTCAAATAATTCTTTTATTAGTGCACCTGACGTACTTATTTTTTATGTTGAGGAATAACTATTAAATAGTTCAAATAAATTAATAGTTTGTTCTAATCTGAAAGTGCATTAGCCTGCTTCGCTATAATTAACACGAAGTCTATATTTTAGCACAAATTGTTGTTTCATTTATAATATAAATGAGGCAAATACTCGGTGCAAGAAATTCAGATAATAGTCGTGCTAAAAATCGTTCATTTTTATTTTTAAATTTAAAAAAGTACGATATTCTTGAAGTGTGAAACATTTAGAAGTGGATTTATTATTAATAGAGATTTATACTCGTATTTTATATCGATAATGAAACGAAGATACTTCACAAGAGGTATGTTTACCACCTAAATAAATTATATAATGCGAATTAGTTTTTGTAAGGTTTTATATCGTCATACATATATTATAAATCATAACAGTTTGAGAATATTTTTAATTTCCAAATTGGATACGTGAAACGAAGAAAAATTTGATAGACAAATATGCCGTATTCGAGCAAATATATGTATGTAAAGATAGTTTTTAATTAAACTCATCTTAACACAAAAATTTTTTATAGTGATCAAGATTCTTCAATTTTCATGCATTTAATAATTTTGAAATTTTATTCAAAACGTCACACGACCATCAATACTAGAAGTAGTTATTAAAAATAATAAGTAATTCATCTCGATATTCGTAATCAAATTGAATAATATCATACCTGCACAAATAAATTGCAAAATTTTAACTTGAATCTTAAAAAATATTGGAGCCTTTTAATATTGAAAACAAAATTACGAATTCGATATCTCAGCTCGCTGAATAAACAGCGCAAAGAGTATTTTGATTTCAGATAAGTGAAATAGGAAACGTTCTTCAAGGCGTAAACTCATGAAAAGCCAAGAGCAACGTATTCTCGCGCACCTCATAACTCACCTTTTACCATTACAGCGTGTAAATTACCTACACATTGACTGCGCCGGAGAATGTAGCTAAATTGTGCTTCTTACAAGAGGTTCAGAGGCACCGAGACTTTCGCAGCAAAGTAGAGAAAAAGAGAGAGTGAGAAAGGGCAACTCGCCGAAAGGGTTTTACGTGGATTCTCGGAAGAAATTTCTTTCGCTTTTCAAGGCACGTTTCAAAGGCTTAAGTTGCTTATCGTGAGTCTGACTGCCTAATGATCCGTATCGCGTAAAAATTTTATAGCTTTGCGATATTTCCGGAGAAAAGTACTTGTAATATTTTGCAAGATCAAGTGCGTGTTTCATCGAGCTTTTGATAATTTGATAAATAGTTACTGAATTATTTTTTAATTTTGCGATTATCATCAATTTAATAATTCGTATATTTTAAACAATGTGTTCATGAATCATTCATGAAATATTATTAATTTTATTACGAGTTTCATAAACAAATATTATTTTTGATAAGGTGCGTAAAAATAAACCAGATGAAATCTAAGTTTTGGTATTTTTATTGTCAATATTTGTATCGCAAATGATTATTCAATTCTTTTATTACACATATCCATACGTATTACGAAATATTTTTTGTCAATTGTCGCTTGCGGATACAAAGTATCGTATTATCAAGAAATATTATTATTTTTACTCATCGAAAATTCAATTTTATTTAAGCGTTTTATGAAATAACTAAATTATAAAAATTTCTGAAATACCATTGAAATAACAGAATATTTTATCATTGTAATTCGGACGTTTTTATTAGTACTATTGTTATCGTTATTGTCGTTGTTGTTGTTATTGTTATTATTATTATTATTATTATTATTATTATTATTATTATTATTATTATTATTATTATTATTAATAGTACTCTGTACAAAGATTCATGCTTTGCACTGTTAAAAAATATGCTGTATAAAATTTCATATATAAAAAATAGAAATTAAAATGTCAATATTTTAATAACCGATTTTAAAATTGAAATAAAAGATAGAACGAGTGTATTTCATTTCAGATATGGATTTTATATTTTGTCAATAATTTGTATTAATCATTAGTAATTAAAATCGAAAAAAATATCTTACGGATATACAAATATCGTCGTTTAAAATGTACGCAAATTTTTCAGTTAAATAAATACAAGTATTACAATATTAACCTGACTAGGTAGATAACGTAGCGCATTAGAGAACAAATAGAAAGAAGAAAAACCGAATATTCAAATACCTTCGATGGATTCGTTAAGAAATAGAAAATACCAATGTTTTCATATTGAAGAAGCCAGAATTTAGAAGCCTTTGAATTTAAGAGAATAGTTGATTATCTATAACAACAATAATGATTAAGAAAAGGATAATTAGAATTATATTTTTTATTTGAAATTGTTATGCAACGCATGCTCGAGTTTTATCCGTTTCTGAAATTTTGACAAGTTTGTAACTAATAATAGTATCATGCAGTTTGAAATTATTTTTAAAAAATTTACCTAATGTATAAATCAATGGAATTTAACACAAATACACTAATATTAATAATGCATAAATTAAGAGTCTTTGGTAATCTAATAACTATACGAAAGATAATTTTAGGGACATATTACATTTTCACGCGTACAGATTTTGTTAAATTAGGCAATTACTGTACATACGTACTGATTATCAATCAGTTACAAAAATAGCAATTAATCTGAAACTGTAGAAAAGTTTATGGTTGAAAACAATATTTGCTGTAAAAAATAATATACCAAATACGTTTTGTGCTTTTGTGTACTATTTCATTTGTTAATCGAGTTTTATTACCTTCAACTCCAAGTAAGGAAATTTTGTATATAATAATATTTTATAGTAAGGAACTTAAATTTTTTAATTTTTTTGAAATACTTCATGAAAAATAATTAATTCGTTTGTTATAAGAAATGTACTTAAAATTTGTTTTTTCAATTATTTCTAGTATATTTTAGAATGATAAAATATATTCATTAGAGTTTTATTTATTACTTGATAAAAATATGAATCGACATGAAAAGGAAAGTTTCTCCTAATTTGTGGTATATCTATACATTATACATAATTATAAACTACACTTTTACATTCAGTTTAGTATTATCATCAATCTTTATTATAGTTTGCTAATAAGTCTTTTACTTTCTTATTTTCCAATATCATCATTAGATGTATTCTAATATTCGTTATCGTTATATATACAAATCACCTTAATTACGTGATTTAATTTTCCTGAAATTATTTTTTTAGTCACTCGACTCTCTTTAGTGAAATATAATATCTTCAATTATTTTAATTTTGAAATTATGTATTAAGAATCAGGTTACTGATAGTTTATTAATAGAGTACAAATACACAGTTTTGTGAATGTTATCTTTTCTTGATTTATCTTTTTAATTTCTACCTCTAAATATTCCACTAATGTATTTAAATTAATCTATCTTATTAAATTAAATTTGAAGACGATTTTTTTATGATATACATATAAAGAAAAAGCTGTAAGAAATTTCTTTCGTTATATCTCGTAATATGTCATTACAAAAATATATTATTTAAAACAAATATTTTGTTGCATCTAGTATTTTTTAAAAGTAAAAAAATATAAGAAATATAAAAGTATCTTCGTTTCTTTAAGTTTTGTATGTATTTCGATTGATTCCAATAAATTATTTCTATACAAATTATCTCTAATTATACTAGTATAATTTTCCACTACAACTATTTTAATATATAGAGCTATAAAATATTAGAATAAATTTAATTGGAAATGTAGAGTGTCGCGGCCTGACTGAAATGTTTCATTAAATGCTTATACATATTGGTTACGGAAATGAATTTTGTTAATCCTTTCTGTATTGTATAGAAAATTTCAAACTATTCAAATAAAAATATTAGCATCAAGTTTCACCTATAGATTGTAAGTTAAATGATAATCTCGCAGTAAGACATGAAAATCTAATTACATTGTGTAATTAAAATAATAAATATAGTAATAATAATTATTGACTTTATAAATATTGATATGCATGTTGATAGTTACTTTGTTAATATGTATTTTATCACGGATTTCAATAAAAAAAATTATACATAGAAGAGGTTAATTCAACGTATATTCTGTTTTAGATTTGACACAATAATGTAAAAATTTGACATAACTTTTTCCTTATTTGATCGAAAATCATCAAACGTTCTCAGATTCACGAAGTTTCTAATAAAAGCACAACCTTATATTAACTTTACTTTTTTCCTACAATAAATTCAACAAGATAAAAGAGCTATTTAAAATTATACTATTTCATTCAATAACATATTTATTTTAAAATACAAGATATATTGGATAATAATAAATAAAAATACCGTTAAATTATCCGCTTTTCTAATATCCTGTGCTTTTCACAAACATTGAGATTATAATTTCTTTACTGTTAAATTTTTAAACTGTCGAGTTTTAAGATAATACAACGATATAAAGTTAGTAACTTAGAATTTTCAATTCGAAGTTCAATTAACTTTACTTTCTTACGAATGAAGATGTTCGTTTAATTCATATTTTTGTTCAGCTAAAATCACAAATTAGTTTGAAACATCTGTCTCATTGTGATTTAAACTCCACAAACATTTAAAGAATCATTAGCTTGAAGATGTATGAGAAAACGATGTATATTTCTAAAATTAATTTACTAATTTTGTAATTTGTAATTAATATGGAATTATCGTTTTCTAAAGGAGATATAATTTTTCAATGATGTTTTTCTAGATACATTTTTTATCAAATTTATAAATCATACATCAGAACATAACTCGGTACATCGACAAAATGCAAATAATCATCGCAAAGAATCGTTTTCTGTGTAGTGTAATTGACGTAAACAAAAAATCATTTAGTATCATTGAGTATGAATAATGTAGATGCATCGCAAAAACAAAATGTAAAATCTTCGTAATGCAAAGGTACTGAAAACTTTGAATTAAACGATTATTGTATTTCAAAATAATAGCTCCAGCTTTTCAAGCTAATAAATATAAAACTATTTATAAAAATAATATCGCGTGTTTAATTTAAAAGTGAATTTAACGCTGAACTAGTTGTAATACTGCCACAAATTATTATAATCGTTAGAAAGCTGCATATTCTGTTGACCCGTTAAAGTACTGTGGAGATAATCATCTCTATGAAAAATGATGTTATATTGCCTAATTAAAAAAAATACTTAAGTTTATTTATATATTTAATGTAGACTTTTTCTTTGTTATTATATAAGTTATTATACGTGTAGTAACTTTTAAGCTAAAAGATAGTTCTAAAGAATGAGAAAATTCAATTGAGTTAAAATAATCATAAAATATGAAAGAAAAGAAACAAATAAATAATTTGTATTTAAAATAAAACAAGGAGTCCCAATATCTTTACTTGCAGTGTTTTAAAAATTTGTAGATTTTCTATATGATTATTCGTTTTCGAGTGTTAAGAGCCGTCTGTCTTTAAATGAAAAAGCTAATTTAGAGTAAATACATTGGAACAATGATCATAGGCATAGGTTTTTTGGATTTCTAGCGAATCAAGCATGAGAGGTAAGAAAATTAAATATTAAAGAGAGGCAGAGAGGCGGAGAGAGAGAGAGAGAGAGAGAGAGAAAGAGAGAGATAATTAGGATGCTGGACGTGCGTTTTGTTGCACTGCCCGCATCATTAGAGTCGTGTGTACTTAGCTGATCCACATTGTGGCCTCATCTCGTTACTAGAGACAGGCTTTCTGCCACCAATAATCGCCAAGGCACGCTTACGTAATAAAGCGCGTGCATTATTGTCAATTGTTGGTTGCACAATGGACACTACTTTGCACTGCAAGCGCGGAAATACATGGATAAAGAAAATTGGAAACTATTTTAACATCAGCAAAGGGTGTTTGTGATTTACACAGTTACACAGTTTAAGTACTTAAAAGAATAATTTAATGTCTCTTTGTTACATTTCTGTAAGGAAAACAGATTGTTTTCCATACTTTCTGTAATAAAAATGATTTAATTTATTAAAAAATGTTTGCGCTTTTAATATAAAATGAATAACTTTCTTATGAGCTCGTAAAATCTAAAGAGATGTTATTATCTTTCCGGAATTATATCATTTGAATATTAATATAGTTTCAGTTGTAATATTAGATAGAATTTCTAATTTCTTCAAGACTGAAGAAAGAACTGAGTTGTTTTAAATTCTGATAAATTTATTTTTACATTTTCTTATCAGTTTGTTTAAGTCGATTGGGATGATACGCGTGGAATTTTTTAAGTTTAACTTTGATAAAAAACGATTAAGTAAAGTTACTCAATCATTAATTGAAGGAACTCTAAATGAATTTGATATTAATAGGACAATTAATACTTTCAAAATTAATATCGGTGTTATGTTTTAATTAAATCAAATCTGAGTGCTGAACACTAAAAAATTGTATGTTCTTATAATATGTGAAGTACAGTTTCTTTAATATCAGATTGTATATATCAGTTACATGAATACTGAAACTTAATACGTTCATCATAATGCGGTGCAACATATTATTTTATTTAAACCATCATTCCGTTACGTAAAACCATTTTAAAGATAGGTATATATTTATAATAATATAAATTGATATTATTTGAGAGTAAGAAAGTTAATTTAATGTTCAACGTTGAGGCAGTAGAATCACACATACACATTTACCTGCAAATTCTTATAATTATATTAAAATCATGAAATAAACCTAAAGCTGATTATTAATTTCTAACACATAATAAATTAAATAAGATTAAAATTCGCCACAAAAGTCGTCCTATTAATACATTGGTACGTTGAAATTGAATTAATTCATTCGTTTTACGTATGTGTACATATCCTATTTCATAAAAGATATAAATGATTAAATAATTCCAGCTCAGAAATGAAAGTGCACGAAAATTTTTCGAAGATAATTGCATACTACTTTCACCGATTCTTCTTGCCTGCAATATAATCATTCACAAAAAGAAGGATGAAACATGGAATTCAAAATCTAGTTGAACTTTATACGTGCATAAATTATAACGGTTACCAACGTATAAGCCAACATAAAATAAGGCCCTTTTTATCGATTGAAGTGAAATATCCGAAGGATGTTTAATCGATTTTGCAAAGTAGTCATTTATAATTAGTTGCCTTGCAACATCTCGCTGAATCGCTTCGACCTTTCTCTCTTACACCTTCTGCGTTCTAAACAATAGTGCACTTCCTTTCTTTACTCTTTCACGCACACCCATTTTGTCACAATTGTGCCACTTAGGATTATAATATACAGTACCAAACTATGGTTGAAACGGAAATCGTGTAGATTTGAAGTTAAAAGTATCGCATATTGAAAGATTTGACTTGTCATAAAACTAAAAAATATATACAGCTCTACTGAATCTATCATATTTGTATTCCATAATTTTAACACTGCATCTACGTTTATTAATATTTGTTGCAAAATTTTAACAAGATTATTATTGCATTATATTAAAATTTCGTTTAAAATGCTTTAATCTGCATAAATGATCCAATTTTAAGATTATTTTATAAAGATCGGCAGGTGACGAATGATCCGAAGTTTTAATTCGTAAATGATATACGTATTATCATATATACGTTATGCATATATATATATATATATATATATATATACTCTTTTTTTCTGAAAATTAATTATATACTTATTAAATTTATGATACACGACTGTTGACAATAATCTGACAAAAAAACTTAAATATGAATCATGTAATATTAAATCACTTTTTGAAAGTCTGCGCATAAGTTTCTTCCGTTTGAAATTTATTTATATTTTCTCCTCGATAACATAAAATTAAACTCCAGCCAATAATTCATTAACCATCGTCATTTTGTCAGAGATTTAAATAACTTTCCGATTTTCCTAAATATACGTCACAACATTTACCCAGAGAACGTGAGAGCAAAGTTTCTCCATCTGTACAATATTAATCAAATCTCTTTTAACCCTAAAGAAGGTGTCAGTAGGTAAATAAGCTACAGAATAAACGAACGAACGCTTATAGGAATCATTTCCGCATATACGCGTTCGCTTCTTCACAACTTTGTAAATTACATCACGTGGGAAGTTGTGCGTACGCACGAAAGTCCGAAGCACGAGATTTAACAAGCACGCAAACGCCAATGGACCGGGACGCTTCGTTTTGTATAATGTGAGTAGTGAATTTCACGGAATATAATTTTTAGACTTAACTAAGGCATTATGCTGAATGACGAAACGTTTATTTATACGAAAAAGTTTTTTCCTTTCACACTCTTCTCTCTCGCTCTCTCTCTCTCTCTCTCTCTCTCTCTCTCCTAAAAACCACGTGTGTACACTAAACACTCTCTTTTACTTCTCTTTAATTTTAGATTACAAATGGTGTGGCTAATTTCATTACGCTTTCGTTGCTTTGCTTGTACTTCGTGTTTATATTACTAGCGATCGAATTTTAGGAACAGAGTTTATTCTGCCTTTTTTATTGAATATCTTTTCGCTGGAACGCATATCTGCATTACAAAGTATTATCGTATTTAAGTTTCCAATTTGTGTCTGTAAAAACGTTACTTGAAATTAGAACTTTTTGCAAGTAACTTTTCAAACTGGATTTACAAAAATGTATTCCTAAATTGCACATGTATCATTATATATATATATATATATATATATATATATATATATTCAATTTTAATTACATAATATCTAGTCATTATCAGAACTATTTAAAAGTGGATGATATTTTTGTAATGATCTTTTAAATAATGTTAAGTCAGTACAAGTATTTGTAATACATAAATCATATCCTTTTTTATCGACTTTTATTAAAATAAATATGGTATTTTTTATATAATTCAGATTCTCATTAATTTATTGATCAAATTATATACGATTACTCTTATGTAATCACTAGAAAATATTATTGTTAATTTATTATTGTTTAGATTTTATAAATAAAAAATTATTACTGCTAGTTATTTATTAATATTAATAAATAATTATGCATTAGAAGTTGAAAATAAATGGTATTTTTACTACCCCATTTTATATATTGAATAAAATAAATCTGACAATTTATTAATGTTTAATAATACAGTTGATCTATTTATAATTACTAGAAAAATTTTTATCACACGATCAACATCCATTATTGTACATTTTTCTAAATTTATTGTCGATATTAATAAAAATATATAGCCTTTTTAGTATTTTGATCATTTTAGAAAAAATTTTATTTAAATTTGTTTAACTTTACAATTTAAATAAGATAATGTCTTTATTTGAAATTTTTAATATTGTTAATAATCAATAATGTCCATAAGTTACTTCTCAAACTCGAATACCGAACATGCATTATACTAATCTTGTAAAACTTGCTAAATAAAATATAGGAACCTATTCTGAATTTTACTGTATAAAGATAATAATATGCTTACTAGTGCTTTTACATTGAGATTAAAAATTATGTTCTTTCATACTTGTCTAAAGTGCAGCTACAATAAAAATACACTAACAAAAATAACAATACAACAATTTTGGTAGTGGACAAATTTAGAAATTTAACATACATACGAAAAAGGTGTAGTTTTGTGTAGTGCAGATTTGTCAATGCGTATGCAGACTTTGAAAATCTATTATCAGCCACTTGTTCGCATGTTAACGTCGATCATCGTGTTAGTTCATATCGTGCCTTGAGGTCTCGCGCTATAATCACCTTTATTTACACTATAACGACGTAGTACGTACACTATGTAAACCTTGCTTTAACTGCTACCCTTTATCAATTTTGATCCTGATCAAACAAGCGAATCGTCTATTTATATAGAAATAATTCATTTGGTATTAATATTTATCTGGCCACACAATTCAAACTCGTTAAAAAATTTAGCATTAAAGTGATAGTGCTTCGGTCGTTTTATTTATATGTGCACACATTCAAATAACTTTATTCATAGAGTTTATTTAATTTATAGAGTTACGTTTATCTTTAAAATGGAATTATACAGGAAAGTTATTTTGAGTAGCGGAAACATCATCGCATAGAAAAGTATTTTATTATAAAAAGTTAAGGGTAAATTACTGAACCTTTTGACTAACAGAGATTGATAAGACAGTGATTACGTACCGAGACGTTGCTAAACGTATTAAAGGTTGTGTAGGACTAGCTAAATGCTCGTTAGAAAAAATTTAGAAATGATAGAACTCAATCATAGATTTTTAACTCGATAAGAAAATGTAATTAACTTTTTAAGAATATTTCTTCATTTCGATGTATACAATCGACTCCATTTCCATAAAAAAGTTATTTCGTACTTCAAGCACGTATATCGTATTTTTTCAATTATCCGAGGTAAGACACTTGGTGAAATAATTTACAATGTACTTCATTGTACGTTTCACTTTGGGATTTTCACGAACAGCGATCTTAATAATATTTCATTTCTGAGTGTATAAACTTGTGCGCACTCCAAGTCATAAAAATCATGCAGTTTTTATTTCAAAATTAATTATTCACAGCAATTTATAAATAAACGATAATCTCGACGATATTAAGAGGCAATCATTGCAAAATAACAGTTTGGTTATTCAACAATTGTTTTCCTCATTGTAAGAAAACTCGTTGTTCACATCGATTGCATAACGCAAGGGGTGTATCAAAACTGTTGAAAAAAAGGAGGAAATAAAATCCCCAAGGTTTCAAGGTATTAAAAAGCCAAGGTTCGCCAAAAGCACACGCGCAGACTCGCAAAGTCGCATGGGAAGGGTCACAGAAATAAAGGCGGCAGACGTGTGGGGATCATGGATGATTGCAAATTGCCTGCAATTGGCAGGAAGTCGAGGGACCGTTTGTGCACCCCCTCGAATTCTCTCAAGCATTCATTAGTCACCAGCGGAGACAAGCAAAGCTCGTCGGGCTATTACGCGCTTTTAAATGCGAGCTTAAATGTGACCCATGGTCCTCTTGTTTCATACTCCTGACGCTGCACTTGTGCCGTCAATTTTTACCTTCAATTCTGATACTTATGACGGGCATTCGATTTAGCATGAGAAAATCCACGAACACTTATAATTGCCAATTTTACGGGAATCATTATCGCAAGATTACGTTACATTGTTTTATACGTTGACTAATGATACTCTTTTAATAATTACTATTCTATGTTTCTACAAACGTAGTGCAACGTAAACGTATCAAAAGTCCCTATGAAATTCAGGTGCCAAGAGAACACACATGTTCACGAATAAAATGTGTATTTTTTATTATTACATAGAGTACAAGTATTTCTACAATGGAGATATTTAGAAATTGCAATAAATATTTGAATATCAATTTTTTTACTATTGTCGTTTTTTTTTTTCATTAAGCGATGTCACCAAAGTCATCGATATTCAGTACTTACGTGAAGCAAAATTAAATTTTATATTGAACGATCAAGTAACATGATCATGATTTTTTAACTATATCTATCCATTTTTTTTTTTTCAAATTAGTGCGTCTTTGCATACTGCGTACGTTTGTTTATTTAATGAAATATAAATTTAATGTAGCGCATGAAGAAAAAACATTACGTAAGAACAAAAACGTATGTAATAGCTATATCAGAACTAAATGAATTATCTTACATATTCGATGATTATTCATTGAAAAAGTTAACTCTTACTGATTTGCTTCAATATTTCAGTGTCGTAGATTTTTCTGTTCTTTTCAAAAATTGTATTTATACTTTTCTCTCCAATCCAATAATATTGATCGTTCCTATCCTAATGAAATATTCCACTCCCTTTTTATACGATAGAAAAGTAAAATATAAAGAAACTAAATTACTTACATATGAATCTTCAAACATTAGCTAGTTTAAAAAGCATTTAAATAGATTTAAATATATATATGTATATATACTTAAATAGAGAATGTAAAGTAAACAGTATTTTAATAATAGAACTATAACAGTATAACTTATAATATATTTCTATTATGAATACTATATAACTGTCAACAACCTATTAATAAAGCTTTAAAAATCCACATCTTTTATTTTTATTTGACACATTAACTCTCTATTATATCTTTTACGATCCATTTGTCATGTTCTCTTTCTTTCGTTTTCTCTTTATCGCCTTAATGTCCATTCTTGAACCATACAAAACGTTTCAATTCAAATTTTTGCGAACGCTGTTGAAGCGACGACCTACAAGAACAGCTTACAAGATTCAAACGGACAAAAAAAATAATCAAAAAAAGAACGGATTGTTTCTGAAATGAATGTTATTTATTTCTTTTGTCCTTATTCATTACAATGAAATCTCTGTAAAGGAAACAATACTGGTACAGTTTATAAAGAAAGTGTTTTATTTATTTATCTACGTAATGTTACTAAAAAATGATTAAGAAATGAATAGCTTCGGTCCACGTATCAATTGTAATTAATAATTATTTCGCTTTGTAATAATTATATCAATTTAATTTTTATTGACTAATATCATAGCTAATATTTAACCGTGAAAATATTTTTTAAGATTGGAATTTTGAAAAATTAGTTTCACATATTCTTCAAGTTAACTCTCTTTGCGAAACTCTGTTTCAAGCTTAAAATGTATTAAAATTAGTATGGTTCTAGAAGTATTTAATGCAGAATCTTAAAATTAAAATCCAGTTTTTGCAAGGCGATATTTTTCAAATTAGGCAGAAATTTATTGTACTATAAATGAAATCAATAAGCGCGTATTTGAAATTAATTAATAGTTTTTAGAACTAATAAGATTCTTAATATGTACTTCAAGACATCCTTCAGATACTTTTTAAATGACGGTTTTACTGAAATTTTAGTATTTTTTGTGATTGAGGTACATGTGATAGAAGAAACTATGAAAATTATGTATAAAGGAATAAAGGCACATTTCGTTTCTGACAAGATGAAATCGTAAAAAGAAACAACTTAAACCATTGACGCGTGAAATTTTATTAATTTTGAAATAAAAAGAATATTCCATAAATAATACTTAATAAGGAATTACTTGCAAAAACTTTTATCATTATATATTTAATTGCATGTAGAATAATCTTATCTTACTGGATTTCTTATATAGTTCGAAATAAATTTCTTCTGAAAATCATTAATTTTTATTACTTAATTGAAAAATGACGATAAGCAATTATAATTTTTATTAATATATACAAATAAAAAAGTGTTATTTCATTTTTTGGTTTTTCACGTTTTTAGTCTTAGTTACGATGATGTTACAATACAATAGTCTTATATAATTTCTAAAATATCTAAATTTTCAGCCCACTAAAACTCAATTTTTTCGATTTCAATTTATAAAATTGCAAATTAATGATAAAAATATCCATCTGTCATTATTTTACATTTTTACATTGTCAATACTCTAGTTAATTTGAAACTTATAAAGTTTTTCTGAATAATTTTTCGTCGATTAAAAAATGTACCAAATATGGAAAATAGCTAAAATATCATACAACTTACAGCTGTTACTTTACCTGTTACTATTACAGATTTACGATTGTATTGCATGCGAACCTCCAATACTACTGGAATCACTAAGTTTTTTCATTCGTCGATCGTCTCATAATTTGAGCTTCGCGCATCAACTCTGACGATCGCATAAACAAGGCAAATTTTCTGGTGCTAAACAACTACGTGCATAAAAAGGAGTATCTGCATCTGTCATTTATGCGTGCACGTGCCCGTACAATTCTACGCCTATGTGTGTGTGCGTGCGTGCGTGCGTGCGTGCGTGCGTGCGTGCGTGTTGTGTAATATAAAGCAGGGAGCAGTAGTAATTACCATTTCGCGCTTCTTATAAATGGGAGCACATGCGAGCGTCTGTCGTTGAAGAAATTTTGTAAGCGAATGCTGCGTCATGACTTTAGTCTTCCCAAGGATCCTAAAATCCGAATCAACATCAACAAATTCTTTTTTTATGAGTTGGCGTTTATCACGGGAAATGAAAATATGCTTAGCTTACTCTTAAATATGAACAAGTTTCTTAAATTACATTTTCATTATTAAATTAAATTGTAATAAATAAAATTAGTATTAACAATGTAGAGTTAATAATTTTCCTTCCGCTGTTAATAATTTGAGTGATTTATATTAATGCTGATTTTTCATCGCTATCAAGGTTTAAATCATTAACTTTGGTACGTATTCACATAATAATAATAAGTGCTCCTGTCAAAAAATATTGAATTTAATAATTATGTAGCGTTTTTTAATATATAAAACAAAAGCTGAATTGCATAAAAATGAAAATTACTTAAAAATTATATAATACAGGCAATTGTTCAAACTGACAATTCATCACCATCGATTTAATTGATATAGTAATTTATATAGTAGAATATCATATAAAAATATTTGCATATATGTATTCTGCTTAACCTTTTACTTAAATATTTACAGATAAAAATTTCAGTTTTACGACACGTCAACTTGCTTGTTTACGTAATTGGAATTATGATAAATATTTAAAGTTATAACAGTATGTATAAGACATTATATATTCCTTAGCACGGTAATGAATCGCATTTTGCGCGATACATAGGGAATTCGCAATGAAGAAAATATCATTTTCTCTCACCTAGAAATATTTTCTGTTCGCACAATATTGTACTTCTGTATCCGTTTCTGGTTTACGAAAAGCAGACTGTGCTATTAACGACAAGAGATCGGTATTGAACAATTTTTCTTGACTCTATAAACCATCTAAATTACCTTCAATTTTTTAAATACGGCATTAATAACAACTTAATTCAATTCCAACCTCATATCGACGTCTTTCTGTTTTTATTTTGTAATAAGTTTTGATCTTGTAGATATAATTAAATATTCTAACTTTAATTAAAAACTATGGAGCTCTCGACTCTTTAGAAGAAGTATTATGTATCGAATATTTAATTCTTAAAATTCATTAATATATATGTAAAATGAAATGAATACGTATATTCTGTGCAAAAGATATACGATACTAAACATATATTCAATTCTCGAATAATATTAGTAAAAGTGCAATGAATAGAAATGGAAAGCCAATAATTTCTTTATATTCTTAAAATTGTTAGCGGAAAGTCACGTGTCTGATAGCATTTATATAATTACAAAGTGTTAAATAAAAAAAAAAGAAATTTATTTAAAATTTGTTTAATACACCTGAAAAGAATTGAAATGAAAGTGCCATCTATTTATAAAAGGCAATATTGTATCTTATCATTCATATGCAGTAATATAAAAATACACGAAAAGAAAGCAGCAATGCATTCTATTGAAGCAGAATAGCCTTGCATACATCAATGTAAACATCTATTCTTGCACTCGCGTTTAACGTACTCGAATCTACACGCGCGTGTACGATATTTAGATATACATCGAAACGGAAATAAATTGTCTACGTGAAGATGTAAATGGCAACGTCAATTTTGATTTATGCTCCACAGTTCAGGAGATTTCATTTCTTTTCAAATTCGAAAACAAGTGAACTGAGATTAGAGCCTCTTAATGATTATACAACCTGTCTTAATCTTATGCATGAAGTTGCTTAATGGCGGTATTTTGATATAACTATAAAATATTAAAATAACCGGTTGAAGTTCCGACGGTAAATTTTTTATTATTCTGAAAATGAAAAGATTGATAATGTTCTTAGATTCTTATGAAGAATTGAAACGTTGCTATTATCGTTACACTAATATCCGTAATTTGAAGCTATGGAACAATGAGTTGCATTGAATCCTAGGTTTCTTTTACAATATTTCATAGACTATTATTTATATTATATATTCTATTCCTGAAACCCAGTGAAAGCTGCTCCTAAATGCTATGCATTAACAGCGAAGTTAGGATGTTAGACTGTTTACTGTAAAGTAAAAAATTTCCATATTATTTAACGTCCACGATCGGTTAAGCTACGTTTGCCAGCAGTGCACGTACGCAGATGTATGTGCTCACTCAGAAATGTAAAACGGTGTTCATGGGCCACGCGAAGCACGTCAGAATACGTGACGCGCAGCCACTAACGTAACCATCGATCCTCGTACAACTGTGTACATGCCAAAAAACGACAAAATCCACAGGCGCCGCGTGAGATACCGGTGGCGAGATGAAAAAGCTTAAGAGACAACCAAGAGTCCTGAGCCCTTTACATCCTCCCCCACCCCCCCGGTAACTAGTGCAGTCGGGGCGACCCTTTGAGCGTCTACCGGCGCCGCTCGCGACGCTCGGGAGCGGGAGTAACCCGTGAGCCAGGCCACGATACACACAACGACGGACCTGGAAGCGTCCGCAGTGTCCCGTTAGAGGACCTACAAGTTCTCCGAGCGGCTTCGAGTCAACTCACGGATCGTCGCGCCAAGCGCAGAGGCACGTAAGACGAGAAGGAAAGAAATTCTCTTGCTCCTCCGGTGCAAGAGAATATTTACGTGACTGGACTTTACGTGAATGGGGCGGAAAGGGGCGGGGGGGGGCCCGGATATCGTCGGAGACGGTGAGAAAAACCGTGTGACTTTTTAAAGTTTGGGCCGGCTTTGAGGCTCGCTTCCTTCGAATTTTCGGGGAAGTGCGAGGTTTGATGAGACGATAAAGAATCTTTAGGCTGATTGACCCGAGAGACCTTCCTTGCCGCACCACCAGGTAGTGGTTTTTCAGGGTGTTTCAGGCGAGCTCTTTTTTTCTCGTTTGTGTTCCATGACTTTTTTTATAATGAAAATTTTGAAGCGAACCTCCTCTTAGATACTGTTTACGTACGCATGTACATAAACGCTCAAGGCATGTACATCGCGCAAAAGAGAAAGAGTTCATTGGCATTGACTTATTACTTAACCACGTATTGAGCTCGTATAAGTGCAAAAGTATCATTAAGTTGTCCTTTAAATTTCAAATAAAAGCGGCACATGCAAAATCGTAAATACAGATTTTATTTTTAAATACTATGAATTGCATCTTGGCTCTAGTGGAAAATTTACGAATTTTCTGTTGCACGAAACAACGTATGTTTAGGGACAAAAAATACAAAATTATACTTTCGCTGTAAAGTTGAGTGTAAAGTTATTTCGTTAAAAAATTTCCGGAAAAAAATTTTTATAATGATTGAATTGCGAATGATTTTTAGAAGAAAGTACTCTTACTTACTGTAATTTATTCTTTTTGTAGTTTTGAAAGTAAAATTAAAATGCATATCATTCGTTCAATTAAAATATTCTATCTTCAGAAATTAAAAAAAGTTCAATTAATTGCTGTTGATTTGATAATATGCCCGACAGTGTAGTAAAAATTTTTTGTTGTAGAAGAAATTTCGTTTAAAATAGTTGTATGAAAAAGCAAGGATTAGAGGGAAAAAGCCAAAGAACACGAACGAGTTGAGATTGAAATGATTGGAGAGGGAAGAGGACTAATGTAAATAGTTGAAGATGAATGGAAGTGAAGCGTAAACTAGGAGAGAGAGAAAGACAGAGTGAGTCAGAGAGTGAGAGAGGGAGAAATAAGGTGGGAGTGCCGAACTGAGAGAGAGAGAGAGAGAGAGAGAGAGAGAGAGAGAGAGAGAAGGCCTGGACCGATGGTGCGAGTCAACCGGCACTTTTCTCCTGTTAGGCATTCAGTGCGTATAAGGTTTATCCGTACATGACAGACACGTTTAAAGAGCCGCACGTTAAACTACGTCTTTGAATTATTCTCATCTCGGAATGCAAAATTTTCTTTCGTTCGATATGAATTAGTAGTTGCTGTTGAATTGTGAATAGTCGTAAGTTTCTTTGTGTAGAGTGAGATTTAAGTGTTAAAAGTTTTATACTGTATAAAATTAAGTGACCTGTTAGAATTTATTTCAAGGCTGATCTTAGTACACGACTTAGATTGAAAGAAAGGCAAATAAAATACTACGTTCTTCAACTATTATTCATGACAATTGGAAAGTTCAACTACGTAATATTTACATTACAAAAAATCAATCGTACTTAACACGCGGAAGAAAATATTGAAGAATCTTCCGTAAACTTACTTAAGAAAACAAAATAATTTCGTCATGAGTTTTGAAAGTGTAATTAAAAAGTTACACACTTGACGTTAAATTTAAAATATTTTCTTTAATAAGCTCGCACAACGTGCAATTTGCTGGCTAATTTATAAAGGATCTTAAAATTTACAAAATTTTTACAATAATTAATATGAATACTTCAGTTCAATTGCATATTTTAACAGATATTTTAAAATCTTTATGTGCATACGTTAAAAATTAGTGGAATAGATTCATCAAATAGTCACTGAACAGCAAATACATTAATTCGAATAAAATAGTTTTATATTTAGCTTCTCAACGCCATTTTTTATTGTAAATATCGAACAAATTTTCGAAAAACGATTTTCCTATTTGATGAATTAACTGAAAAAACTTCGTTAATATTTAACACAACATATATTTCACGATATATATTCATAACTTAATTTTCCCAAAATTTCGAAGAAATTTTAAGCAATAATGATTACAAGAATACAAATATTTTATAATATTTAGAAGCACACGTGTGCATGTGTATGTTTTTTTTTTTTTCACAATATTGCTATATATGATCGATTAGTGCTTTAATGTCAGTTTTTAAATTATTTCCAAGATAAAAAAGGTCTTTCAACTGTAATAAAAGTTGAACTGGTGCAATATCGAAAAAAAACATCATGATATTCTTATTAGCGCGATCAAAAACTTTAATTGACACTAATGTACAATTATTGTAATTTCATGAAATTCTCTCCTTAACTTCTTATCCGTGCACTTATAAGATAATACGAATTCGCATTTAAAGACGTTTCGATAGCATAAGTAAAAAGTTTGATAAGTTACATGGAAAATGATTGCCAAACAATAGAAAAAATGATTCGAGGTAATTATTAAGAAAGACATATTTGTACCTTTTAAGAATGCACAAAATGAGGTTAATTTATATTAGATCCGAATGAAATAACAGTTCTCGCCGGTAAACATGAACTTTGACAATCGGACTTACGGGAACATTAGAAGCATCTACATCTAAACGAGAACAGTTGAGGCAACGTTTGTTTTTTATGTTAATTAAAAACGTTAATTCCCATTTATGCGAGTGATTATTCGTGCACAGAATCGAGAGAATTTCTTGATGAAATGCTTCCTGCCAGTGCGAGGGCGTACGCTTGTCGTCCGTACCAAATGAAAACAAAGTACAAAACAGAGACGTCACTGACTATGTGGGTAAATACACGGGAGAATGGGAGAATTTCATTTGGAGTCAAATTGGAGTTGATTGTAGAGCAAATAACTGGAATCTCTTTTACTATTTAACGGAAGGTTTCTTATAAAAGTAAATTATGAAAGTAATTGCATTTCGATGTAATACATTCGCATCAGAAAAATATTCAAATACAACACTTGAAATAGACTATTTTGGTACGTCTTCGACATTGCTGTATTAGAGAAATAATTTTTTCTCAACAGAAAATAACGATAAGTCTGAAAAGAATTTACTTTATTCTGGAAAACAATATTGTCTTTTAGTAAATTAATATTTTCGTAATTGTTTTTACATGCGTGTGTGTGTGTGTGTGTGGGTTATATAATTGTATTGTATAATGTCGTATAATTATATAATACTGTATAATAACAGTATTAAAAAGAATATATTTAAAAATATTTAATTTGTTTAAATTTCTTAAATAATTTATAAATTTCGATTGGCCTTCTAACAGTTAACGTATTTATAAAGAAACTTTTCAAGGTATTTGCGTAGTATGACAAAAATTTATTTCAACTAATAATATTGAGTGTTTTATTATTCGAATGGACCAATAGAAACACACATAGTACGTTATAATTATTAGTAATTGAGAAAAATAAAAAACCTTTAAATAATATTTCATTCACGAAAATGTTGCTTTTGAAAATTATTAATATATATTAATATTAAATAGCAAATGTAAAGTCTGTTATAAGCATCTAATTATTGATTTTAACATTTAATTACCTATAAAAATTGCACAAAATGTTCAATTAAATTTCTAAACAACTAAATCTATATAATGTTTCGTTTCACTTCATTCATTTCACCAATAATAATATTCTCTTATGATCGAAATTGTTATTAAAAAGTGAGATTTTTGCCATTTGTGCAATGATAGTATAATACTGCCTTTCCTTGTAGGCAGTATAATCCAGTTTCGAGCTATTAATTAATACCACAACTGTAGTAATAATTATCATGAAAATGCCGAACCATTACATAATTAATAGTCATTATATTCGTAAATTTTACGCTCTTAACATAAGAATTTTCTTGTAAGAGAATCGAATATTCATTTCGATTCACTACCATATCAACAAATATAAAATGTACGAATTACTTTATTATATTTCAGAAAATACGGCATCACATCTGCCTCAAAGTTTCAAGAGAAATTTGTCATCATGGGACGCACTGGATACACGTGCATCAGGCACATCTTCTGTTCACTTAATGTACTCATTTGGGTCAGTATAAGTAGGCTATGAATTATTAAGGGGATTGCTCATTACGTCATTTTTTCGTCGGGAAAAATTACGTTTCTTGCAATGGAAAGTCACTCGGTATTACGAATTATTATTCGGCTCAAACAAAAGTATATATGTCTATTATGCATTAGAATATAAATTCTTTCAAAGCGCTTCCTTCAAAATCGTATAATTCTTTTACACATTTCTGAATTATTCTCTGAAGTATAATTGAGTAACGCAACTGTAGAATTTATTATATTTACTCGTTCTTATATGAAAATAAAATTTTAGCGCTCTAATTATAACAAAAATTCAAAGATCCTATAATGACTATTATAATCAGTATAAGTACTTTGAATGTATTTTGATTAAAAATAATAAAAAATAATCGTAAGGGTAAAGTAGTTGGAAAGGGAAAAAATATCAGAGGTTCTACCATGAAAGACAAATACTTTGGAAATAAAAATTAATTAAAGATTAAAGATGAAAAACGCGGTTGATTGCGTAAAATATAAAAGACCAATGTAACGAAGGTAAAATTCATTATACTTAAAGCTAAGTTAAATTAAAATGTTTCGTTCCCTTCGAATTGTTAACGATAATTCAAAATGCACGTCTGAAAGTAACTTGAAACCTCCTTTTTTTTAAAACACAGCGGTACAAAACATAATTTAAAAGAGATCGAATAAACGTAGAAAACATATACTAGAAAGAATTATTTTTATTCATTTGTTCATTCGGTCAGTTTTATTTATTCGTCATTCTCATGCGAAATAGCGCGTTTAACATTTAAAAATAAATATAATATAATTCATTTTTCATTAACAACGTGTATTTTTATAGACGCGTGTGACCTGTTGGTAACGACTAGTTGGTAACGATTTCCTTCTTTCAACTAATCGACACTCGTGCTATCGACACTGAGTACCGCAACAGCTCTGTTTAATGGAGCATCTTGATTCTACATTGACATTACTTGAGAAAATGCGAGCTCTGGCAATGCAAATTACAAATGCGCGAATAGCCTCGTAGTTTTCCTTTTTCATGCACAATAGAGTCTCGATAGATTATTAGTTATATTAAAAGCATTCATTTCTTTTCAAAATGTATTTGACATATGAAAATATATTGATAGGGCCTACAATTTATTCGAGATTTGTGACAAGGCGTTCATGACTCAAAGGGAAAATCGTAACGCATATGGTATTTTCTTTCCAGTACATTAATTTACAGTGCATTAGATGAAGGTCTCGATTTAACGAGGATGAATAGGATTAAAATGATTAACTATTACACGTGCCTTATTTATACAAACATTTATCAAAAAATTTCCAAAGTTTGACTATAGACAAATTAGTGAAAGAAACCGTCTTTATGGTGACGGAATAAATTATTTTTCAATTAAGAAAAGAGCGCACATCGTACTTAAAGATATTAAAACTAAAAGCAAAATTACTTTCAGTTCTTATGCGTATGTGTAGAAAAGGAAAAATATTGAACGGAGTCTAGCAGAAACTCATAATTAGCATTCGTACGTAACAGTCGATAATAAGTTGTACTATCATTTACTAATTATGATGATTAAATGTATTATCAACTACTCTTCTGTATAATGTTTTCACTCGATATTCCGAGACGTACATTCGACAAAAAAGAAATAAGGTCGAAGCTCCAAATTCAATTAGACCTCGTGAAATAAGGAATTTTCAATAGAATCTAATGAAACGTATAGATTGGATTAACAGATTCTTTTAAGCAAGTTGGAACGCGATGGTATAGTTGGTTCACAAGATTAAACGGAATATCACGGTGACAGTGTAACCGACAGCAAAGAGGTCAACGTCACGCGCAGTAGCCAAGTATATTTTCTGGGCGTCCGAGGATGTTATATCTCGGACAGGACTTTTTTACTTTTTCTCAAATATCTCCTGCGGCGATATTTTTCAAAGAATTCTCAGTGTAAAGGCGCGTCGTTTAAAGTTTCGATGTTACATTGTGATATTTTTTACCTAGAAGACAATTTTCACTACAAAATGCTCTTACTAATTGTTTCTTACTGATTGCTCGTTGACTTTACAGTCCAGTTAATAAATTGAATATTTTCCATATTTTATTTATCCACGTATTAATACTGTTAACGATAGCATACTAATACGAGAATATGTGATTACTAATTACCCATGAATTGTGCATTACTTAGAGAAAGTAATAGTGCGTTTATCAAAATAATTAGTAGAAATTAGATTGAAACGATAGTGTTATAGTTAGAGCACTTGTAAAATGAAAAATTTTTTCCTCGGATTTAAGTAGGATACGAGTATAGTTATGCATCACTTGGCAACAGGACTGTATAATTCTTCTTTTAATTAGTAGGATGTTACTGTGCATAGCAAAACTAAATTTTAGTATAAATTACAATTAATAAAAAAGTCTCTGATAAAAAATAGCAACTTACGTAAATACAAGAATTACTAATATCTCACATGCAATTCTATAGATTAACTTCCACTAACTTCCTTAACGTTTAGCAGCTTGCGTAATACTAGTTACGCTTTTTAAGAATTGAAAAGTGATGTTAATTTTTTTAAAATAAGGTGAGTATAAAGAAATTATACTGAGATTTTTCAAACTATCATTTACAAATCTTACCTAAAGTTATTTCGATTGTTATTAATTATCACTAATTTCTAATACAAAATCTAATAATTTCTAATACAAAATTTTCATCATATTATTAATGCTAATCATTATTTTTTAATTCTGAATTTCAAAAAAGCTGATGCTGAATTCTTATTGCACACTTTGAATATATTATTTGAATATAAATCATTTGATGTCACTTATACTAAATGAACCGAGTTATTAAAATTATCATTTATGAAAATAATTGTTAAATATATAGTACGTAACTTGGCATTGAGCAACATTCACAGCAATATTACGTGTTACGGAATCATAAAATTTCAATTTAAATCAATGTATAAATCAAATAAAAATAGATTTATTGAATTCATATACTATCTAGTTAATTTGAATCATTGAACTAATGTCTTGCTTCGTTAAATATCGAGACTCATACAATGTAAAAATAATGTGAATAGAAAATAATTTGAATTTTATACATTATACAGGTGTTTTTTATATTTCATTTATAATACGTTAGAAAATGCCAAGAATAAATTTCACAAAAATTATATATAATTTATACAGCACGCTATCCATTTTTTAGTTTTCGAAAATTTGTGAATTGATTACTAGTAAATGCTTTTGGAATTGTGAAAAGTACACGAAGAATGGTATGATATTATCGTTTAACCCAGATAAAAATATTAAGTTACGTACTCGTGAAATTTATAATTTTAAATACATTTATTTTTTATTTAATAAAGCTTTTTAATTTGTTGATATTATTAATTATACATAAATTATAGTACCATTATAATGTAATTTAATTTGTTATATTACACTCTGGAAATGTTTCTAATTCAGAAATTAAACATCGTGGCTTCTTGCTGTAAGACAATGAAATCTTAAATCTTCAAAATAGAAAATAACCTAATGACGTAGAAAGCGTATTCATAATTATCAAATTCAGGTTGTTAATGAATTTAATAACGCGTAGTTTAATATTCGTAACAAACATTCAGTAATATATATAGTTAAAATGAATCCATAACGTAGTCATTAAACATAGTCCTTAGCTACACTACGATATCATGTTCAACATTTTTTTAATGAATCGAGCATCTCGTTATATTTTCATGGTGCAAAATGTATATGATCACGTTTTCGATTAACCGAAACACTAGCTTTCCTCGCGTGGACCGAAGTTCGCACGCACTTACACCGCAACGCCGTGAGTTTCATATGAAAGTGTACGATAACATTATGCATTTGAATATTGTTCCAGGAAATTGAAATCGTAGAAATCGTTGCGCTTAATAATAGAACGTGCGATGATTGGGTTTTGATTTTATGCGTATGCGTGGCAATCAATCGATGCGTGTGCGTCTTTATTATCGTTATTCTGCTTATAAAGAACGATAATTACAATACGTATATATATATATATATATATATATATATATATATATATATATATATATCAGAATAAATAAATTAGTACCTCGCAGTTTTAATCACACGAGTATAAATGGTAAACAAATGAACTATTTATTTAAAATTGTATATTTCAAATTCGTAGTATACATGCGTACGATATGCATTTACGTATATAGTTTTGATTTTCTAACATTTAGTTTCGCTTTGTCATACCATTTGGTTCACATCCTTACTTATACATATACGTATACATATTTGTATTTTTTCCATTTAGAAATAATCAAGTCTTAGCGAATTTGAAAACACAATTAATTGAGTTAATTTCTATTTCATCCACTGTATCTACAATGAAAAGTAACACAATGCAAATACATAGATTACTGTACATCTAAGCTCTTGAGTAGAAACAAGTAGTCGAGTTCGACGTTCTCCTGGGCGTGTATGCATAACCACATTAACACAAGATGTATCCATAACGCGTGTTACATATCACGATGACGCGAAGCAAAGCCGACTCGAGCTAGTTCTCATTGAGCCTAGGCTAAGTTACTACAGTTTCACGTGTGCATGTGTATATGTCCGACACCGATCCTGCTATAATTAGATGTACTCCCACATTTGCACGCACACCTTTTGCAAAAGTCTTAGGCGAAATTATTCTGAAGAATTGTAAAGCTCGTCGTTCAAAATTCCCGCAATTATGAACTTGTTCCTGTATCACATGTATTTATACATGAAAGGACGGAGAAAAAGAGTTTCTCTTATACACTTTCATCTACAACGGTTATTTATCCTATCATTTTATATATAAATAATGATTTTTATACATTAAAAAATACATGTTTTGATAAATTACTGTTAGGTAGTAAAAATTTTATTTTGCTTTTGATGTTCTAACAAATTTCTACGTCTAATTCTAAATAAGATAATCGCTGGTTAATGTTATTGCAACTGTCTTATATACACGTTAATGGAGTATAATAAATCTGATTACACGAATCTCAAATTTGAAATATCCAATTTTACGCCAGAAATAAATACTATAGTAAACGACGAGTAAAAGAATTTTTTATTTAGTAATTATAAAATAGTTAAATTTTAGGATTTCTTACGTTAAAAAATAACAACAAAAGAGATTGTTATACCTATTTTAACGATCTACGATAAAATCAATTCTCCAGATAACGAGAGTTGTTCTTAATTGCTCTAATCACGAGGAAAACAATAAGTTGTGCGCAGAAAGCATATTAATATCAATGTTTTTAAACTATTCACTCTCTAAATTACAATCCTTCAAATAAAAATTTGAAATTATTGACAAATACCTATTTCGTATAATTACATATCATAAATTCATTCAGAGAACAATACTAAAGCCTTAATCTATTAAACTTAAAAAGCTATTAACTCAAGTTCATAATTTCGAATTTAGAAGCAAATTTAATAGAGTAAAATTATATCCTTAGAATGTTTTTTGTTTTAAATATATAAATAAATAACGAATTGATAATCTATAGATTAGCATTTGTGTACCACAATAGTATTTTGATTATTTAGTGATATTCAGTTATTTCTCTAAATTAAATTAAGACAATATAATGGATGTAGCTTTTAATTTCTTTGCACGTTAACACAAAAAAAAACACGTGAACAAATCATTAATAAAGTTTCTTTATGAACTGAATAAATTCAAAAATCTAATACATGTGGAATAGAGTAGCATTTGCCTATAAGTCATTAAAATCATTTAATTATGGATTTTTTGAATCTGTCAGGCATAATTTACATACTTTTCTAATTTTCAACGTTGAATAATAATACGTGTATTCGTGTGCTTCCGGAATTTTCTGTCTAAAATGTACTTTCAGTACGTAATAAATAAACTTTATATCAAATAAATTGTGTCAAGATTAATTTATACATTACTTAAGGAACTAAGGAACAAAGTTTAGCGATCAATTTGTAAAAAGATAGAGCAAGTAATTTTTTGGTTGTGGCTTGTAATCGGATACTTTAAAGAATTTTTTTTGAAAAACATAAACCACAGAAATGATTCAACGTAATGTATGGTTGTCCGCAAGGAAAGAACCTATTCTTTCTTATAAGTTAAAGCTTATAATTAAAATAGGGTTTGAAGTTATTCAGACAGTTTACGAAGTTATTATTGAAAAATTTCTATTTGAACTTATAACATGTACTAGGGCTTTATATAACAAACAAAATCCGTGTATTTCAAGAAATGAACGTCGTCACGAATTCGTAAGCAAAATATTGGAAAAAATAATTAAAATACAGGAATATTCTTATTATAATTCTTAGCTGTACAACTGCTCTAATCGATACGGAAAGTTTTTCAACAATTTACACGAATGATTTTGCAGATTATAGTTTTGCATATTGTTTGACTCGTTGTTAGGAAAATGCTTTTACGAGCAATTGAATGTATAAATAAACATAGGTTACGCGTAGAAAAAATAATAATTAACCTTTGTTGATTATTACTACTGATCGTTCATCAAAGATGCAGAAGGAAGCATGAAGTAGAAGAAACTATTTTCTTAGTTCCCTAGGTTCAACAATTTCTTCAAATAATTCTTAGATCGATCGACCGCAATAATTCTGAACTCCGCATCCGGGAGGTATAGATATAGTAATTACTTTACTATCACCTGAAAGCGCTGCATCGTCGACACACACACACACACACACACACACACAGATAGATAGATAGATAGATAGATACACACGTCAAAAGTTCCATCGAAAAAAGAAAGAATAATAACAAATGTAGCGGTGCACTAAACTGGATATCGTCGATTAGTTGAGTTTTCTCTCTTTGCAGTTGTGCGCCTGTGGAATGCTAGGAGTTGGTCTCTGGATGCGATTCAACTACTCCTACGACTACGGGACGTTGGTTCCGCAACACAGTTACGCATCGTCGGACGTGGTGGTGCTCGCAACCGGATGCGTCACCTTCGTTGTAGCCTTTTTCGGATGCTGCGGGGCCTGGTTCCAGTCGAGATGCTTGCTGATCACGGTCAGTCACGTTGCTTTAGCGACTCTATTGTTTGCTTTTTTTTTTTTTTTTTTTTAACGACACGTTTACAAATAGCCTGTAATTAG
This sequence comes from Wiebesia pumilae, assembly GCA_018907045.1. Taxonomy (NCBI): domain Eukaryota; kingdom Metazoa; phylum Arthropoda; class Insecta; order Hymenoptera; family Agaonidae; genus Wiebesia; species Wiebesia pumilae. Next base: position 9,219,471 of record JACCHZ010000127.1, read on the forward strand.
GGACGTTTCTTATCGCCGATATTTCAGGCAATGGGTGTACGATTACCACACTTATCGTTGCTCGTTACTCGTTACTTTTCCGTCCGTCCAAATGAAGAAACGTATCTTTCAGCGTGTACTCTAGAGGATTATAAATATATAATATCTTATATTAACATTTTCCATTTTTATACATAAGAAGATAAGATTTTTAACTCGTTATCATTTTACCATCGTGAATTTCAATAATGCCGTTTCCCATGTTTTAACATTTCTCTTTATATTTCGTTGTAAAACAATGTCGTTATAAAATATTAAACTTTGAATAATAATGAATAATCGATTATGTTCACGTATAATTTATACTTATATATATATATATATATATATATATATTAAGGATTATTATATATTAAGGAATTTAGAAATACGTAGTGTTCGACTTAAAACTTAAAACTTCTTTAATTTCTTTTACAAATACGAACTATGGATTGAAATGAATTTCAGAAAGAAGTAATTGAAACCGAAAATTAATTCTAATTAAGTTTTTAAGTTTTAGTTATCAATAATTCATGAATTACTTTCACAAATTTTGCTGAAGAAACTAACCATTGATTTTTGATAAATTATCTATTTGCACAAATTACAATTCTTGTCTTTTTACAGTTTCAAAAGTTGCATACAAATGTAATCTCAAACGGTAGAGAGTAATAGGTCAAGTTTTATATAAATACAGTGGTTAATCTTATAATAGATTTGTTGGTAACTACAATCTTGCAAAAATTACCGTTAGCAAAGCAAACAGAAAAATGAATGTAACTGAGAATTAAAGTATTCTATTCTCCGTCGAGATAAAATCGTTCATAAAATATTCATAAATAATAACTGTATTTTAATAATACCATTAGCAAAATAATACAAAAGCAAAAATATCGTGTAAAGTACTTTATGAGAATCTGTCAGTTATTCAGAAAAGACTTTAGATACAATGAATATTATTGTACAATATTTATTATTCTAATATCATACTGAATTTTGTTTTAAATTATTGTTTGAAGGATTTAAGGAAGAATAATACGACTCAGGTTTGAAGTATAATAAGATCCTTGTATTTAATCACGGTTTTTTTAAGTTAATACGTCAGTGCGTGTGTATTAATATTTCTTCTTTTTTATGCAGTATTTTAGTTTGGTCATACTTGTATTTTTGGCTGAATTTATGCTGGGTGCATTAGCATTTGTTTTCAAAGATCAAGTTGCAAGTAATATGAAATCACAATTACTTTATGGGATTACGGAACATTACACGGACGAAAATATGCACGAGAGTGGCACTTTCTCCAATTTTTGGGATTATATACAAACAAATGTAAGTTACATATAGTAGTTCAATATAAATAAACGAATTAGAAATTTAACGATTATTAAGTCTGAATGGTAATGACAAAGATACTGAAAAGTTCCGATATATGATAATTTCATTGTGCAATAAAGTCATATGAAATCGTTAGTTGCATTTTAAAGGAAATGAAATTTAATTTGTGCACGATTATTTAAGTTTTGCATAGTTGCAGTCATGCAGTGTTCTATGTAATATAAAATATCGAAAGAGTTCACTTATATTGGGTTCAAGAAGTGAACAATAAAAAGTAATTTTAAAAGTTAAATACAAAAAGTAAAATAAATTAAATATTTAAAATGTTTTATACATATACAAAAGTGTAGCCGTACACGTATATTCAAATATTATTCGGAACGATGCATTTAAATATATATAAAGGACAATTATATAATGTTTATTTTGCCCCATTAACTAAGTGATTGATATTCAGGCTGAATCTTTTACGCGTTCTTATAAATATGTAATTAGATAATAGTACGAATATTTTAGGTAGCTTTAGTAAGACTAAATAACGATGAGTTATTTAGTCAGTAAAGTTTTCTTTCGCGCTAATTTGAAAACAGTTGTCCTTAACACGATGTACAGACGTACTTAAGCTTTAAACCGTGTGCAAGCAAGTTCTGCTTCATGTAGGAAAAAATACCGGTATTGATGCTGCTTTCACTTGTGCACGCGAGTCGAGTATATTGACATGCTATTGTTCGGTGGCTTGAACAGTGAAAAATATCAGTAGAAACGGGATCCCAACACCGTACTGTTGTAGTAAACAGTCTGCGGAAATTTCGATATTATCGCGTATAGCATACAGACCCTTTGCGCGCGGTCGAAAATTTTATCGCTCCGTCACGAATTCGCCTCACTCACTCGCAAGTGGATACGAAATGAGAAGAAAGTTTTAAATATAGGTATATAGTTGTTTCGCACGTTGAGTCGCTACGAAATCAACTCTCTCACGTTCACTTCAAATGTATTAATCAACGATTCGCGTATCATATATTAATGACGTTATTGTAATTATAAAAAGTATCATTCTTTTTTTTATTTGCTTTAACAAGATTTTTCAACGCACGAATAGAAAGTGCATAGTATGATAAAAATTAGCGGAACTCGCGTGTAGAAGTTTCAATACATAATTTAACTCTGCTTTACGAAAAGAAAAAAAGATTTTAATTCTCAAATTAAGAGGGTCACTCGTTGTTTATTGAATTTTTCGAACAACTAAATTGTTACGATTGTAATGTAGACTAATATTGACATTAATCAGAAAAATATAATATTTAGGCTCAGAGTTAGAGTACTTAGCATTATCGTAGGTGACGTAATCTATTTCAGAAGTGTACTTAGAAAATGCGGCAGTACATTTCAATGCGTGCTTAATGTTTATTAATATACGTAATAGACAGAGGCACCTGTATTTAAATATGTAGGAAATTATCAATTTCGGGCTATAAATTCTTCCAAATTTTTTTCAATTTCTATGTCATCAATGAAGAGAATTTTACTTTAAGCAATTAACTTGAAGCAATTACACTTGTGATTTACAAATTTAGAACGCTCAACATTAATTAACATCATGCTCGTTTATATGTAAAAAATAAGTCGAAACCTTTTTTTTATTGAAAAGAGCACGTATTATGTTAATAAAAAATATTGACTTTTAACGTAAGAACATTCGCCTTTTCTATTTTTTTATTATTCATAAATTTAGTGCGTCAAAGGATTTGAAAAAGAAATAAATAAATAAATAAAATGCTTTCAAAATGTTTTTAAACGAGGAATGATAAAATAGCTTGTATACGTTCATCGTTCACGTGCAGTTACACGTCCTGGTGAATAATTAAGTACGTTCTTTATACATTTATCTTAACGCGTTATAAATTATTACGTTAGTCGCGCGGGTACCGTTTCTTTTACGCGCTGGTTATTCAAGAAGGCAAAAAATAAATCTTCGCTTAACGAACGATAGTTCGAGAGTCATCGAGCGAAATTCAACGATCGTTTTATCGTAGTTCCAGTGTTGTGGCGTAGACAAGTATTACGACTGGTACAACATCAAGGCTTGGCCACGTGAGGAACGCGTGCCGGATTCCTGTTGCCGTGTGCGAGAGCGATACTGTGGAAAGCAGTACGAGAACGAGGATCGACAGCTCAATTGGTACCAGGACGGCTGCGCTTACGCCATCCAGATGTGGCTGGTCCAGCGGCTGCACTTCGTCGGCACCGTGGGTCTCGTCATCGGCTTCCTGCAGCTGTTCGGCCTCATCGCCAGCATGATACTATTCTGCACGGTCAGGCACAAGCGATCCACGCACACCTACAAAAGTTACGATACCACGACGACCTAAAGCAGGTCGGAATCATATGAGAGTGCGGTATAATGTAATAATTGTCGCATTCCGCAGCTCATCGACAGGAGCAGCAAGCGAGGGGACGTCGCACTCTGCCGCTTCTGGTTGAAGAACAGTGTTTGAAATTTTGACGAATGAATGACAGGTATCGTGACGACGACAACAGCGACGACGACGACGACGACGACGACGACGACGACGACGACGAGATTGTTATTGCCAGGGCAGCTAACGAATACGATCCAGCGATGAATTTACTTTGGGTAGAGGCTGGTCGATATGTCGAGACAGTGATACCCATAAGTGTGTTGCATCGTCAACACTTTTCGCATTATCATATCGCCTTTTATTTAACGAACGGTGTTCAATTTGTATTGCTTAATATTTTATTTAGCGAGCTTGAGAAAGTCGGACATCGAAGAGAATCGATATATTGTCGGTGCTTGTAATTACATGAAAAAAATATTATCACAGCTCTGAATCTCGGACTTTTAACCGAATAATTTAGTTTAAAGGCAAAATGTTAACTCATGTCTCTTTTCAGTGAGTGCACGTATTATGATAAATTTATATATAAATGAGTTGAACAATGGAGGCTTGGATATTAATTTTTAAAAATTTATAGAATTTTTTTAAATTACAATTGCTATCTTAAAAATCTCCATCATAATTACTTTATGAATTATTTCTTTTATTTTTTATTACAACGTCATATATATATTGTTTTTTAATAATAAGAAAGAGTTTTTATTTTACATTTCAGTTTAAAAAATGTGTATTGCATCTTAAAAGTTGATATTTGCTGAGCTTACGTTCCCTACATACTAAGCAGTCTACGATTTAAAATGATTAAGGGTACAAAAAATATAGAATTATCAAATCTTATAAACCGAGTAATACGTCACGTTAAATTTCATTCAACGGATTCGTATTAACGTTTGTTAAATGAAAATGTAAGTATACCGCAACACGTCAGTGAAATATTGATTCCTTTTTTGAATTTGAAGAAGTACATTTTTTATTAAAAGTAAGACTTTTATATACATTTCTTGAGAAATTATAAGATACTATTAATTATACAGAGAAAAATAGAAGCGTACAAATCTGTCAAGTCAAATAAGTTTCTATGATTCTTTTTAATTTCTTATTGAATCGATAATAAGTCTCGAATAGAAAATAAAACGTATGAATTGAATCTTTGACCGTGTATTAATCATTTTTTAAATGAATGGAAAAAAAGAAAGCTCAAGCGAAATGTATAATAATGAGAGCAAAGTGCTTCAATAAATTGATGTAAAGAAGATGATTAACAGAACGAGTGAGTTATGTTAATGAGCGAGCACATGTAAAATGGTTGGCATGTAAATGCGTAAAAACTATAGAGATACCCATTGTGGAATATGCACAATTTAAATAACGCAGAGTACATAAGTTTTGCCTTCTCCTATCCCCCGTTAGAGTGATTTGTCGGATCACGAATAAGCAGATTATGTACGGTATTTACACGCAAATACAGTGGATGCGTGATAACAGATTTCGAAAATTGTACGGGTAATAGATAATATATATATGGAATCATTGAAAAAGTCTTTTTTTTTCTTAAGTGATAAATTTAAATCATGATTCAATCATTATTAAATCAAATTTTTCGTTATAGGACTGCTTTATAAAGCATCTTTCTAATATAAAAAGAAAATATTTTTCTCTGATTAGCAAACAATTTCATATGCAATAAATCAATTTATCGATGACAGACAAATTTCTTAATCCGAGTAATATCTCTGATCGAAATTAATTTAGTTATAAGAAAAACATCTCCTAAAGATTGTTACTATTTTATTATATATTTATTTTTTTCTTCATCTTTGTATTTACGAAAATTTGGGATAACGATTCTTAAGTTTTTCAAAAATCTTTGATAAGCACAAATTCAATTTCATTATTGAAATATCTTGGAAATAACTAGTTATTAATGTACTTTTATTTATGATTTATGAGAAATATTCGTACACAACTCTCAGAAGTAAATAATTATCTTATTCTTAGGTTTTGAAAATTTGATTTTTTGGAATACTTATGAATTGTCCATGTATTTAACTGCAAAACTGAAGGAGTATTTAAAAATTAGTTAATTATGATAGTTACATAATTATAAAACTTAAATAATTTTTTTACAAATTATATATTCTGTGTTTAAAAGAAATTGTGAAGTTAACTGATAAAAATTCGCACCGAATGTACAATGCTAATATATTCGAAAATTTGAGTTATGTCTGTCAAAAAATTTGATTTTGTCCGATATGCAATGATAATTGAACATAAATAATATTATGCTCGTAACGAGAAATTAATCATTTTTTCTAAATAATTACCTATGAAAAATAAATATTCTAACTAAAATACTATTCTAAGAAGCTTATGTACATTGTGCCACGGATTCGTATATTATATTAATGTATTCAATTGTCACAAAACCAGAAAATCATGTTGAATACTAAAGTAACATAATTCACAAATAAACATTGAAGGTATAATTACAATTTTGTTATTATATACATCTTGTAGAAGAAATTTTTATATAGTAAATAAAAATTTGTATTTCTATATCTTTGAACAATTGTGCTTTTTAATTCTCTTTTCCATTTATTTTGTATATAATTTTGATAACGACAGATACCTTACGTAGAATATTACAAAATAAATTAAACAGATAATTCTAATTTAGAATCAATATTTTGCTATTTTCGTCACCTTAAAAATTGATATAATTATTATTTATTATCGTTATCATTAGCACATTATATTAAAGGCATGAAACAGAAGATGAAACAGAAGAGTATTATATATTCATTTTCAACGACCCGACTATCGTAAAGTTATAATTATTGTTAACCCTTTTAACACCGCTTCTGAATAAAATGAAGTTTTTCAAATAACATACTCGAATACTGTAAGAATGTAATCGAATATTTGTATTTAGGATACTCTTTTGCAAAGAAGTTAAATACTGTTGTGAATAATACAATGTATTGAGAAAATACTATCTTTTATATCTAGACTGTTAAACTGCGAATGTTTTTGTGTAATTCAATATTATAGATTTATTTCTATAGAAATATTTATAGACATTAATTTTCAAAGTTTTTATAAAGACTATAGTTTTGTATTTAAATTGTATTAATTGAATTAAAATTAAATCAATATGTAATTAGAAATAAACATAATAATATTAGTATTATATTATGAAATGCGAACATTCACTGAGTATGTGAGTGTATCTTTAACTGTGAGAAATGTATAAAACCCTGATCGGACACTCTAGTGAACTCGTAGAAACTAATTTTGTAATTCGCTAAATCACTTCTACTGCGTTTATCTTAAAATGTCTGGTAAGATATAATTGTATAGTTTTGTAAGATGAATGAATGCATCTATGTTTTTAATATACATATATATATATATATATATATATATATATATAAATAAAAATATACTAATATGTCATGTTTCATATAAATTTCAATAATTCCAACTTGGTCATTTGCTCTCATGGTTATTGTTCGGTTATCGTTTGTTTCTTTGTATAAATCTTTATCAGTTACGATTTTTTGTGCATAACATTACTTTAATTATATGATTAAAAATTCAATTATTATACATATTACATTCATAAAAGAAGCATATGTTATTTGATAACGTTGATTTTGATAGATGTAATCGAGCATTAACGTAAGAAATGCTTAGAAACGTGATATAATACAATATCGAAGTACATTTAAAATATTGTTTACATTCTTTGTATTAAGCTTGTTAATTTTAAACGCGATTTAAAATAAAATATGTATAGGTCTATATATTGAGAAAAGTTACGAATTCTTGTTGAACTGTGTAAAGATCTTTAATAAATATACATTTTACAAAATTCATTGAAAAATATTTATGAATCTACATATTGTATTTACATATACTCCACGTCTCTTAGCCTAATTAAACAGAAAAAATGCGAGAATTCCTTTTATAATAAAATTATTGTAGACCTATTAAACGTGAGCCAATTTGATTCAGTGCTTCGGTAATACCCCGCGACGTCTTCTTAGCAGCGGTTACTGGCAACTAAAACGAAAGTTATAGAAAGTGAATTCAATGTATACGTGTATCCAGTTCAATGCAAAAGTTAAAATAAATAAATTAGTTCTGAAATACGGTATCTTTTCCTCGATTTTATGTACGTATCAAATGTATACTCCAACGACACATGCTAGACGAGTAAAGTTTTGAAAAAAATATGAAAATATATATATGTAAATTTCTTTTAGTCATTATAACTATTAAAGACTTTGAATGCATATAAGTCTGTGGATTATTAGATCAAATTTTTACATTTATAATGTTTGTAAAATACGTTTGATCTTATTTGAATTTTAGAGAATTTTCTACGCGACTGTTACTTAATTACGTGAAATTTCAAAATGCATAATCGACTGGTACGTGAGCTGTACTTCAACTTTCATGTAAGAAAGATAATGTATTATAATATATATGAATAAATATGTTACGACACGGAGATAAACAGTATCATAATGTAATATTACATACATCTAATTCAATAGTCATCCATGCATATTAAAACAATGCAGGTATTATTATATAGAATTGCGTAAGAAAACTCAACTTTTTACCGGTCTTAAGAAATTAAGAGCTTTCCATTCAAACGTAAAAAGAATCTTCTATTATTTTAAGTGAAAAATAAAATATTTACATCGACAACGGAACTAACGAAGTTGCTCAATCCCTCGAAGCCATTAACGAGCGCTCGACCAACGCCGATGAACTTGTCTCCGCTATTCCCATACTTATCTTCTTCTTTAATATTATCAACAATCGGTTGAGGCTTTAAGATTTTCTGCAAGAATGAACTGATTGGATTATTGGCATTATTTCTTTCGAAGATCGCCTGGTCACCTTCGTGTTCAAGTCTTACAGTTTCGCGTGTTTTCGAGGGTAGCAAATTGGCGAATGGAGCTTTTTCGTAGGACTGTAAAGTACTGCGTCCGCTTTCAATTATGTCATTGGCAGCTCCAATTACTCCAGCTACGTTATTTCGCGTCTCGCTCATTAGTTCCTGAAAAAAACCGAATTTGTTTATTTTATCTTTAGATGCTTCGAGCATTCCTCATTTAATTCACAAAACGAAGCAATGGAACATTTCGTACATGAAAGTTATTTTTATACAGATATTTTTATATTAACACATAAATACGAATAGATTAACCTTTTCTTGAAATTAGAAAATTTTAGTTTTGCGGTAAAAGAAGAGAACATCGCGGAAAATATTCCATTAAGAAGTGGATACTCTTATTCCTAAATTATTGAAAAACTTTCGAATTATTTTTCAAACAAAATTAATTTTGTTTTCCTTTTTGCTCAAGAAAATATTTATATCTCGTGGTTAATTGTTCTAAAATTTATACAAAACAAGTATTGTATATTTTAGCAAAAAAGTGTACAAATTATTAAAAATAAATGATATGCTATAACTGCTTAATTTACATCATTTTTAAGTAACTCAATACTTATGATGAAGAATTAGATTTTTTTATATTTAGGTGTTTGCATTTCTTTCTGTCACGTGTACAAAACGCCTCTTATTCTATTGAAGAAATTTTTTTTCCACTTATAAGGAGTCTGGAATACATTGAGAAGTTGTAACTAGATAATCGGATATTTAAAATATGGAAAATTTGTTTCATTCGTATCGAAAACATTTTTGAATATACATATATATATATATATATATATATATATATATATATGTGTGTGTGTGTATGTATATTCTTAAACAAACATAAACAACTATCGCTTTAAAAATTAGATTTTCATTTTATTCAGAATACTGGAAAGTCTCTTGACTGCTTTGTACTCTAGACATTATAAGATCATAGATAAGGAGACTCATAATTTGTTAACGTCAAATAAAACTTATTGATAAAAAATATTACAGTGTTATAATTAGGCTCAATTTTTTATATAATTCATGACTCGAGACGATGACTACTCGTTATATTTACATATATTATCGAAAAGAATCGCCTACTTTTAGCGAATAAAAATGAAAAAGTGTGAACTCTCTTCAGAAAAAATGATATGTAATCACGTTGAACGATTCTAGAGATTATATGTTGTAATATACTTTATAACTTACAATTTACGCTTATCTAGAACTACAATAATATGTAAAAGTATCAATTATAAGCTACTCTTGGATTTGTGTACCGTAAGAGATTTCATTAATGAGTAGTAAACGTATAGATTAAGCAAGAACCTCTTGAATAAGATGTAAGTAATTATTAAAACGTGTTAGTAATAAGAGCAATAGAAATACAGCTCGTATAAACTTTACGTATTCTTTCACGTTTAAAACAAAAATGGCTTGAATATAGATGTAATATTTATATAATGACTCGTATAATTGCAATTAAAGAAGTTGCAATTTTACACTTGACGGAGAACTTTAATATAAGTTTACGAACATCTAGATAATACCGGGATTTTATAATTTACATTTGCTAAAAGTTAAATAGTATTTTTTTTTAAACGCGAAGAACATTATTACTGGTGCTGTTTATTTATATACATATAAATATTGTTTAACAAATTAGGAATTAATAAATAATTACAAGAGATTTTTGCTAACTGTATTTTACAAAAATCAACTAAAATAGATATAAAGCAATATTTTAGCAAAATAATTTCGAGTATAATGATATTAATATATTGCGTAATTGATGTACATTCAAAACAGTAAATAGTACAATCGTTGATAATTATAACTTAAACGATTAAACGCGCAGGTTTTGCATACTAACGAACGGAATGTATGTGAAAAAAATGTAGATGAGTGTTAGTGTTGATCTATTACTGTCAAATACTTCTAAAAGTAGTCGTTAATCTTATAATAATTCTTTTTCTTGCTTTTAGGAAAGTATAATAATTAAAAGTATTGATAAATTTTCATACTCTCGTGATAAAATAAGTTTTCTTTTAATTCTTCCGTTGTAAATTACTATTTACTTCTATAAATTGTGTATAAATATTTGTTTTACTTTTACCCTTTTATTGCTTAGAAGAGTATACTTCAGCGTTGAAAAGTTACGCAGTTTATTAATTTAGTAGTATTTGTTAGAAAAGAAGTTTTGTTCAGTGTTAAGGGAATCTTTACTTGTATGAATCGCGTTTTCACGGAGAATTATATCCGACTGGTGTTTTATTTTATTTCATTTTTTAAACGAAACTTAAACTCCAATAAGCTTAGAAGTCCATTGTAATCCAAGATAAAATAAAAAATTTTCTAATTTCAATATACATTTTAGTAGTTAATCAGATTTGTGATTAGAATATCATAGTATGAAATGCATGATTAATTTTAGTAATTAGACAAATTTGGTGAAACAAAATAATTAATGGCTTTGGAATGTTAGATTATTTATTAAGCATTAAAAAGAAATGATAATTTCATTGAGAAACCGTCGGAACTAATAAAGAGAAATTTGCAAAGTTAATATGCAAAGTTAATATGCTAAACTTTAATAGGTTTCTCAACTATTATTCGAGATTTATTAATCCTATGCACAGTTACATATGTATTATGCATGAGAGTTGACTCGAAGAATGATAAAAAAAATTTTCGACCAAGATCTGGTTATGCGTATAATTTCGCAAAGGCGAAAGCGTAAGTCGTTTGTTATGCAGATAGCATTCACGTGTACTATACTTTCATCTTCGCCACTGTACAACATACTATTTCATTTTAATCAATTATTCATGGTTTAACACTGCATGTAAGGTCGTCAGTTTTAAAAGGAGAAAAATATGCGATGATTATAACAGTAGAATTTTAATCTTGATGCCAGCGCTTCAAAACTTGACACAAATATACACGTAATAGAAACAGAGCATTGAGTAAGTAGTGAAAATTACATGTAATTTTTCAAGAATAAGTAGGACTGAACTACTAACTATTAATTCGTGAAAGAATTTTCTTGAATAACTTTTAACATTGAAATGAACCGTCTATAAATGAAAGTTTATTATTAAAAACCAGTGCAAACGCGTTATAAAACATTCATTATCGGAAAGAAACCAAAAAGCAAGTGCACGTTTTAAAATATTCAAGAATTTCAATTAAATTAAAGAGAACACGCATCGGGCTGATTTACAATTTTTAATGAGCATGCGTTCTGATATTCAAATACTCATTTTAAAGTAAAAATCTGCACGATACAAGTATATCGTACGAGATCATGAAATTTAACAGTCGACGAAATTCTATTTTATTTTATTGTAAAAATGCTTAGCCTGCAATGATTAAGAATGTGGATCAAATGCACTTGTACTAATTGAGTCTTAAATTACGATAGAAATTGCCGTTTCATACCGATTGCTAAAAATAAATAAAATGAAGTTCAAGTAAAATTCTCTCAGAGTGTAATGAAGAATTATAAGAAAATCTTACATACGAAAAAAGAAGAATTAGGCTGTATAACATAAAAATTGCAGTCCTTTATTCACTGCGAGGAGTGAGCGAAGATAAAAAAATTAAAAATTAAACGTTTTCATCTTCCCTCACGTACACCATCGCACTATGAATTACCTCAACTCGCTCGGCTACGATGTTTCGGGCTATCGCAACCGAATTCACTAGTCGCCCTCGGCCGAATCTTAGTGTATCTGCCATCCGGCTTAACCACTCCTACAACACGCCAAACAAAATTTGGATATTTTCGTTGCCTACCCACCCCCCAACCCCCCCCCAACCACCCAACACACCGCTCGCCGTACCGCACGGTGCTCATTGCATATTCAAGTTGAAATTCCCGTGTTTCATTCGAGCGTTCCAAGGCCAATTGGTCGATTTTATTTTGCTTAAAGTTCAACAATTCAACTCGGTGATCTACGGTATTATTTAACGTATCCAACTGGCGTCTTGCGATTATTCTCATTTAAGACTCATAATTAAAATGCAGATAAAAAAGTAATAAGAATTGCAAAAATCAATGTTAACTTTTTAATCAACACTTTTTTATTCCATAGATTAAAAACCGTTATTATTGCCATAACATTTTTTCAACGAGTTACATGCATATCGTCGTTCAATTCGTTCATATTAATAGCACTATTCTTGACATGCGTATGAGAGTGCTTCTTTTGTCTCTAGTAAGAAAAAAAATTTTTTTCGCTAAAGCTTTTCTAGGTGTTGTGTTATTCCGGTATGTTAGAAATTTGTAATTTGAAACAATAAGACAACTTATTCTGATTTTGAATTTGAAATTACTGTTTATACCTGATTGTAACTTATAAGTATCATTGGCTTAGAATGTTAAATGTACGGGTTTTTCCAAACATAATTCAGTAGCGGAATCAAAATTTACATTTTATTACGCAACTGGTAATTTAGAATACATCAACTCATAATTTATCATGGGGTGCGTAATATTCAAATATAGATAAACAATACAAACAAAAAATAAATTCGGGGTTTTCTGATATTATTAAATATATAAAATATTAGAGAAACTTGTAATAATATGATATATTTAATGTAGTAGTAACACTTTTTTTATAATGTGTTCAGATTTTTTTTAATGGAACAAATTATTATTTAACACATAGGATATTAATTCAAAGTTTTAAACAATGTTCGTTTAATTAAGAAATCAAAATATGTTTCGAATGACTATTGCTTTGTTGGTATAGTATAATTTTTAAAATTATACTCTTGCGTAAAGCAATAGTCATTCAATATATAATGACTTCGTTTTGATTCCGAATGATTGGACCGATTGAATAATATGTTTCTATATTTAGAAAATCAAATATTTTCTAAGACACTTATATAGTAAATATTCATTGCAACTATTTTCTTTTTCATGAAGTATGTGAAGAAATCTTCACATACTTCAGATATATAAGAGAAAGAAATTTACCATTCCATTTTTTATCCTGGAATTAAGTTCAAATGTTTTTGGAGTTTCTGTGACCTTTGCTTCATCTTCCTTCTTGATATCTAAACTGAATTTGATTGGTTCTGCATTTACCGACGGTTTTCCTTCAACGCTTCTGGTAGCTAACGTTACCATAATTACAATTAGAGTTCCAACGAATCCAGGTTTCATTTTATAATTTTGCTGTATAACGAATAATAAAGAAATGCAAAATATAGATGAAAGAGCAGGTTTGCCAGAGAATGAACCTTGGGTGTTAAAGTATTGCGACAAAAATCGTGTCAAGACTTTCCAGAGTCCAGAGAAAATTGCGTTTGTAAAAAAGTACTCGTCGTTGGTTTTCTATAAACAAAAATGCAGTTACTCCTAACATACATTTCTAAATCTAATATTTTTATTAACAGCAAATGTTACAATGTTATATAGAAAGATAATTGACATTTGGTTTAAGCTCAATATTTATGAGTAGTCCAACTAATAATATAACTTTGTCTACAAAGAAAATGTACAATCAGTTAAAGGTTTCTTACGTTCTTATTCCTGATAACGATACATTGTTGGTTAATTAATTTTCAATTAGTTTTCTAAATGATAGAATTGATTAAATTATTATATTCAGGTGTTAATTGTCGATACAATGATATACAATGATAATCTGAAAAAATACTGTCAAATTATATAAAAAATTTACTTATATAAAAAGTAACTAGTACAAATTAAATTCAGAGATGACAAAACATATATTTTGTCGAAAAATTTGTATATAAAAATACTAAACCCAGTTAAAAATATTATTTGTGTTTTTTTAAAGAATACCTTTGACCGAATATAACAACAAAAAATAATAAATAAAATAAATGTTTGATACAAAAGCCATGCAATACATTCCATTATTACTTGCTATCCTTCAATTACCCAGACTACATTGCTATAATATAAGCAATTGCAGTAATCAGCTTGAAAGATTTTATAAAAGAAATATAAATAAATCTAACTTATTTGTCATATAGATTTATTTCGCATAGAGTATTAAAGATTGGTATCAGATGAGTTAGAAAAAAACATACGTATAGGTGAAAATATACTATTGTCTATGACTTTCCCAGAATTTGTATTTAAATTAGTTACTTCAATGCGAATCTCCAAAAACAGATTTATTAATTTAACGTGAAAATATTAAGAAAGGATAATTAATTGTAAAATAATATATATATATATATATATATATATATATATATAAAATAAACATGATTAATCTTATTAAACTAGAATAAAGTTAAATAAATTTTCTATAAATAATACAATGACCCCTTAACTCCAGAAATCAGCTTTTTAAGATTTACATATTTAAAATACTGTAAAGTAAACTGAAATTTGGATACTTATATATTTATTGAAAGCAGTTTCACAGGTAAAAGAACAACCGATGGTACTTCATTGCATACGAGAATAACGAGAAAGAACCGTTATACCAATACAAATGCGTATGCGTACTACGTACATTAAAACTTACTCTCAAAAGTTGAAAGTTTCACTCGACTCCATAAAGAGGCGTTTACACTCAAGTGTGTCTCCACTAACATTTAAATGGTATCAAGGCGGTACACTTTACGCGCATTCGGAATAACTTTAATCGATCGATATTTATTCGACCTTTGTCCGGTTCTACACTTTCGGTCGTGAGCCTCCTGAGTACAAAACTGCAGTAGATGAAAGATGAAAGCACCAGTACGTGTTGACACACGTGGCGCGTAAACTGCCAATATATTCGACACCGGCTCGACGTCTGCCAACTGATTCCTGTCGTCGCTCCGGAGTACCACTTGCCTCTGTTTTTCTCTGTGTATCTTACGACATGCTCGCCTCAATCGCTTTCTCTTTCTTTCGAACTGCGTCCTCTTGCTTTTTAAAACTGGCGCGCGACTTTCAGTTGGACAATCCAACAAGATCCACTGCGTCATCCACTTATCCATCCCACTCTTCTCTCGCAATCTTCTTTTACTACTTTATCGTCCTTTACTGCTCTATCATTCTTATCCAGTTTGAGGATAATATTTACGCTCACGACGACGAATATCTTCCGAGGTCGGCAACGATGTAATTCTCTAATATCAACCTCTGGACCACTTGCAGAATCTTCTGGAATGCCGATGGTAACGAGGTTGTCGAGGAAGAGGAACGTCCTTAATTCAGCAGGTAAATATTATTTTGCAGGTGAAATTCGATCGCAGATTTTACGACAGTTGAACATTTTTTCTTATCTATAGCTAAAATGTCTGACTTATTAAGTCAGATGTTGTTTTTAGAAATTGCTTTAGATACTACAGGATCTACTTTATCGATCGATTAATATTTTACGAAAGGATGTATTTTATTTTAATTTCAAGTTACGGCAATTACACTGCATATTTGAAATACTTATTTCTAGTTATCGTGTATCATTTTTTGTAGTGAACATTTGTAATTTAATTTGTATTTATGTAAGAAAGAATTTAATAGAGATAATTTTAGGAATTCAAAAGCCAGTATTATTTTTGTACACTAGATTTATTAAATTATCGTTGAGTAGGATGCATAATATCAAAGGTCTTAGAAGAATTTCTTTTATCATATAATTATATGTTGAATTTTAACATACAAAAGTAGCTCTTTGACAGACTTTAATAACGAGATGGATTATTATTTTCTGAAACTATGTCTTTAATATTATTAGTGTGAGTTGGAAACGATAGTTTATTAGATTAAATTATAAGCATAGGATTTATGAGAACTAATATTCTAAGTATTTATTCATAATATTCATAATGTTTATTACCTGACGAAAGGAAAGTACAAAACAGAGAAATAAACGTAAATGATGACCTTAAATGATAAATAAATAAATATATATTTTTTAACTTACAGTTGTATTAAAGACATTTTGCGCGACTGATCAGATAAAAAATATGTATAATTTACATGTAAATGTACTTTAATACTTTGAACGAAAATACTATAATTCTAGATTATGATTGAATTTAAAAGTCAGTTTATAAAATATAAGATTCCTTGAGAACGAAAAATCAAAATTAAAATCAAAATTAGAGTATTTTCAAAAACTTACACTTTTTGAGACTTACCAAACAATTTAATGCAATTTAAGTCTTATGACTTTAGGACGAATCTAAATTTTAGGAGAAATTTAAATTGTGGATTAAATTGAAAAGTTGATATTTTTTGAAAATTATTTGTTATTGATTTTCTGCTGATAATTATTAATCTATATTTTAATCATGTGTAGTTCTTGCATAATATTTCATGATGATGTATTTATTTACATTTATAACAATTTCATATATACATATATATTTACATGAGTATAAATACACAACAATTCATATATAGATAAAATATATACATACAAATATGATCAGTTTATTTAAAAACGTATATTTATTCATTTTTTTATTAATCAATTATGAAAAATTCGTCTTGTACATTAAGGATATTTATTTTCGATAAAATTACACTATTTTATGGTCTATAGGACGTGATTAGGGGATATATGTGTAACTTTTTTATTAAAGAGGTAATAATTTCACTTCATAGATTTTATAATAAGATTATCAACTAGTTTAAGGCTTACAACAATATATTTTGTATACAGTGTGGTTGAAAATGAACTTTTTATCTAAATAATAAATAATTTAGATTGATGTAATTAGAGATGATTTTTCTTATAAATTATTTACAGAAAGATGATGAAATTTATTATAATTACAACTATTACTGTATAATGTTTTTAACATTATTCAAGATCTAATTGAATATATTAGAGATCATTAAATACATATTCGTCGCTATTTCCCTGATTGTTGCGTAGAATGTAAGTAACTAAAAAACAATTTTTATATACAATTATATTTGTTAAAAAATTAAATTTGAGAAAAACAAGTTTTTTTACTTACAAACGACGTTAGTCTTGCCATAAAAGTTGAACTTGCTTCATTTGCATTTGTATCATTTGCACTAGTATTATTCACAGGAGTTGGTTCCTTTTTATCAATGGGTTCCGATGTTATGAGTTTGTCTATTTCTTTCGTACTTATGGATGTCAAATCATTTGCACTAGTATTATTCACAGGAGTTGGTTCCTTTTTATCAATGGGTTCCGATGTTATGAGTTTGTCTATTTCTTTCGTACTTGTGGGTGTCAAATCATTTGCACTAGTATTATTCACAGGAGTTGGTTCCTTTTTATCAATGGGTTCCGATGTTATGAGTTTGTCTATTTCTTTCGTACTTGTGGGTGTCAAAACATTTGCACTAGTATTATTCACAGGAGTTGGTTCCTTTTTATCAATGGGTTCCGATGTTATGAGTTTGTCTATTTCTTTCGTACTTGTGGGTGTCAAATTATTTGTTTCAGTAGACGTCGATTCTCCTTCATTTATATCGTCTAATGGTTTCACATTGAATACGTAACGCATTTCAGGAGCTGATTCTCTTTTTAAACGATTTTTATCATTAGGAGGAATTTCTGAACTTATTTCAGCATAAATAACGGTTTGTTCGTCACTCGAAATAGTCTCTGAAAGAAAATAAATTCTATAAGCTCAAATCTGGATTATGTGCACCACCTATTTATTTCCGACAAAAATTACTAATTATTGGTAAAAATTCTCTTATTACATAATATATTTCAGTCTAAGTAATAATTTATATTTGTTCCGAATCGTAAGCATATAAATTTGATTATGTACAAACAAAAGTTTTTTTTAGTGTAATAAATGTAGTTTGAATATATTCATTCATTATTCATTGCCTATTTTGAAATATTTATATTTATAATGTAAAGAGAATCATATTTTAAGATATTTAGTTTTAATCAGTTCTTATGCAGTACATCGTGTATAAAATTCATTTAAGTTCTTCAGAATTTGAAGTATTTTATACATTTTTAACGCAATTTAAAACAAAGAAATAACTAGAAGACCTTTTTTTATTTTACCTTAATAAACATTAATAATAATATAGATATTTGCTCTACCTTCTTCGCTACTCTCTTTTCTCTGAAAACCAAAGAATTTCGAAAGTTGATATTCGAAATCTTCTTTAGAATCATCTTCCTTGTGCACATCTTTTACTGCAGAATTTACACGTTGTGCGGAAGGCTCTTTCTCTCTATTAATATCACCCAACCGACTAATTTCTTTTGCATAACAATTATTAGACGTGCCACCGAGTAAAATATTTTGTTGCTCCACACCTTTTCCCAGATTGCTTTGCGTTGACTGAGTTTTGTTGTTTTCCGCAATGAATGAAACTGGAGCATGGATCGTATAATCATTACTTGTATTTTTATTTTCTTTTTGAACTCTAGCTTCATCTCCTGTAAAATTTTGCAGAAATCTACTTGATAATGGATTATTTTCTTTGGTGTCACTAGTATTTTTCCGATTAAAGTGTGATGTTGGATATTGCATTTCACTATTTTGTTGTTTAGGATCCGTCAAATTCTTGGTGGTAAGTGATTTTTCTTTAATCGCTTTATCATGTTTACCGATATCCACAAATTCTGACTGTACTCCATCTGTATCTGAATCAAGCTGGAATTGCGAGTTTTATGTATTTATAGTTATACGTATATATGTATAGTTTTAGTTATATTGATCTACACTAGTATTTATTGATTATTTATAAATTAGCAATTTAAACTTGATATTATAGGACACATAGTTTTATTATATTTTTTTCTGAATTATACTGAACGATAGCTTTTAAAAGTAATGATAACGAAGACTTGTATTTTTGTAGTAAATGTTCATTACTTACCTGTCTTCTGTATGCGTTACGCGACAATGTGTTGCCTCCTATTATGAGAGAGTATATAATATAAACTAGTATTATCTTCATCATTCTGTATTAGCTTATATTAAAGAAATAATTTAATAAAATATAATTTCCTAATGTTTTCTTAATTTCAAAGTTAAGGTTGTATCACAGATATTAATATAATTGTGATAAATTATTGGCACGATATACTCCAATTGATCGCATATAAAACAATCTACAATATTTCATTGGAAACTCACTAACTTATAATGGATTAATTTATTATTTACAAATATAGAAATATTAATGATATGCAACTTATTACTAAATGCAACTCTTTCACATACACTCTTAGCAATAACTGAACTAATAAGGTAAAATAAAATTTCTTTTTATTGCTCGGACACTCTTTTAATCTGTGTTAGGTGCAAAAATACGTGTTTAATCATGAAAAGAGTAATACATGTTTTACATGTGTGTTATTTAATCGTATTCAATTTCGCTTCATTATTATCGGTATTTTAAACATTCGTAATGGATAATTTTGTATATCTTAAAATTTTAAAAATGATACGATTATTGTTCCAAATATAATATGGGCTCCACAACTAAATATAATTGTGCCTAATCATAAAATGTTCTTCGAATTTGTAAATTTCTTAGTAGTTTAATAATAATCTACAGCATGTTGATATATTTTTATAACAACTTTTTCCTTATTCTCATAACTAACTAATCATTTTTAATTCAACTTAATTCAATTAAAATTCTTAATATTCTATTTACTTAATTTCTTAATTGCTACTTGTTATTAAAAAGATTATCAATTTGTGAATTAGTATAAATAATATTTACAAAATCTGTGGCCATCTTCTTATGGAGAGAATTTATGAAATAAATGCATTTTTTTTATATTATTAACCATAACAAATATTACTTTTAGAATTGCTGTTTTCATTGTCCATTTCACGTAAATATAAAACATAGTAGTAAAAATTGACAGATCTGCTGTACTTTTTGATCTCCTTATTTTTTAATTGGCAGAAGAGTTTTAATTTACTATTTACCAATAAATTAATTACGTTATCTACCAATGTACAGACCGATTAAATTTTATAATGTAATCAAAATTCTTTCTAAATTTGTTTTTAAAATATTTTGAAAGAAATTTCTAAGAAAATTCTTCCTTATCGTTTTATAAGTGTTTATAAGTTAAAATATAATAAATAAGCTTTGAATACATAATTTTGAATATTAATTCTTAATAAAGTAGTTAATAGGAAAATATTTATTCATTAAAGAGGTTTTTTTAATATTTATGAAAAGTTTATAAAAGGTAAACTTATTAAGATATTGTTTTAGTTCGTGTAGATTAAAAATCTTAAAATTAATCTTATATCTTAGGTGCATTTTTTATTTTCAATATAGAAATGTTGTTGACTAAAGTTATAATACATGTTTGCTTTATTTACCACGCATTTATACATTCATTTATTAATTCACATATTTCTCGATATTAATAGCATACATTTTGCAATAGATATCACTCAAAGACAACAATATCATGCAGAAATTTTTACTTATAAAAATATTCATCGACTTTATTTTAAAAGATAGTTATTTATATGAACAGTGTTACAGAATACTTTTCGAAGATTTATACACCGATTTTTCAAATATTATAAGATAACATTATACATTGATGTTATAGTAATTGTAAATAAAAAAAAAAAATTGTATATTAAGGGCTAAAATAATTTTGCCATGTGTGAGTAATTCAGAAAATCTTCCTAATGAATTATAGAATAATTTCAGTGACGATGATTGTAAAAATATTTAATACTAACATAATTTATATAACAGCTTGTCTAATTACAAAGTCAGAATCCACGAAATCTTATTTTTTAGTATTATTTTATTTCATCTCTTAAATTTTTGTTATATCTACAAATTGTTTTTAAAATAATTTCATCTCTTATTTTACGAGCAGTTTTATACAATATTATCGGTAACGCGTGTTTTTGCAGGAATTTAAGAAGACGTGCCTTCCATGATAGCAGTAACTACTGGTCGTGACTTATTCACACTTATATTTGTCGTAAGTAAAAGTTTCTTTTATGCCCATATTTAATGTGTATTTTAACCTTAATTTTATCTTTAAACTATTTTAAAGTTAAGAAAAAAATATATGGAATGAGCGTGTTTAGTTGTGCTTATGAAATAAAGTAGATCACCAATGCAAATTAAAGCTTAAAACTTTTTATGCAAACTAAACTATTTAATAAAAGCAGAGAAATCTGATTCTATATAGATCATGAACATCTTATAGAGATTGTAAATTTTAGCAATGTACTTAATTATATTCTAAGTCAAAGAAATATTTCCATATAATAATAATTACAAAATTAATATATTTTATAGAATACATATTATATTTGAGAAAATACTTAAAAAATATTTCACATTTAGAAAGTAAGTACAAAAATTATCTGACATTTCAGAAGTAAGTAGCAAATATACGGCTCATTAATAAAGAAAATCACACACAAATTTACATATTACAAATTCAGATTCGAAGGTCACATATATACCTATGCTGGTGACAAAGCAAACGTAAATTTATGTAAATTTTATTAAGCGTACGCATTACGTGCTATGTACATTTAAAAAAACAACTGTCATTCATGAATGACAAGAAGGTAAAAAAAACAAGTATTTGTGAATAATTTAAATAACAAAAGAATGCGTGTGACACATTTGTAGAGCTTAGCCCATTATTCTGTTAAATGTCAATCACAAAACTTATATTACTAACAAAGTTCTTTATCGTAAATATTGGAGTTTTGTCGATTTTTATTTCCTTCCAACATGATTCTTCAACAATTGATTTACTGCGTTCAATGCTGATATCGGTATCTGGAAAACAACGGTTGTGTATTTTAGAAAATAAATATCTAAAATGCTTTAGGTATTATAAACTATTTCAAATATCATTTTAATGACAACATTTTTAACTCGTCACTTATACTATTTAAGATTTATATAAATTTGAACTGATTAACAATACTTAATAGACGTATTAGTCATTTCTAAGACTTTGCTTTATTTATTATACAAAAATATATGATAAAAAAATGTAAGAACTAAAATATTTTCATTATGACTGTTATTTTATGATTTAAAAATTTAATACGACGATTAAAAAATCCGAGAAGAAAACAAAATAATTATTAATGTTTAAATACATAAAATATAGGAGAGATAAATATGCGTATATGTATATATGTATTCCGTGTATGAATTTACCTGGGGGTAATAAAGTATAACAAAGTATAATTATAAACAGAAAAATCATTTGAAAAAATAAAATGAGATAAAATATAATCAGAAAATTGGATATTTTTCAATTTTTTCATAAAATACAAGCGTAAATCAAAGACGCACATCCATACATACATTTTTATAATAATCATTATTTTTTTAGTTTAATTCTTTTTAGATAAATCATATCGAAATTTATGTCAATTCCAATTTCTTTTCTATTACTTATTCATAAGTAATATCCAATTTTGTATCGAAACATGTTTTGCATACATTCGATATTACAGCATATCACATTGGATATGTTTTGATCTCTTCTATAATTTATATTATATACATTAAAGTTTCATTGTCTAATACAGGCTTTTCAATTCATTGTATATATTAAGTACTTATTTCTATCTGTTCAAACTACAAATATAACTAGTGAAAATTTAGTTTCTGTTAAAGTGAGAAAACTTGTAAGTTTTTCTATCTATTTTTCCGTCTACCTATTATAGATGAAGAACATAATAGATATAATATTGCATTCACTGATTTAACATAAAAAATAAAGAAACTATATTTCATTAATTATATGCTATCAATTGAAAACTACATTTTTATGAAACTTATGAAACTTTTCGAATTGTCACAAAGTGTACTATTATCGTGATGATAAATCTTGAATCTAGTGCTGAGATATATATACATATATGCATGAATGTACAGAGCGTAAAGTTATGGTTTGAAAGGTATGTCAAATTTCCTTAGACAATTATAATATAAAACGAGTAATTTTTCAATTTAAAATTTTATCCTATATTTAATAATATATTTTAATTAACATTCTAAATTATTTTGTTGTTTAACAGTATCGTTATTACTCGTTAAATTTGCTTGGATAAATTCTTAAAACAAAGTAATACGTATTTCTTATAGATATCAGAAAATTTTTAAATGGTAAAATGTTTTTAAAAGTTCAGACAATATAAATGATGAAAATTGTTTCGTTTCTTTACGATCATTGTGTATTTTCATAAATAAATCAGATATTAAAACAATCATTTGTGGCTACGTGTCCGTTAGAGAACAATGTACATCGGATAATGAAGATAGGATGCTCGCGTGTTTAAGAAAAATTTAAGGTTCATAGTTTGATATATTATACAATAGTCATTTATATAATCACTTAACGATATTTTCAAATGACAGTTTAGTAAAATTTTCAATTTCTTGTCCAATTATTTTATATTACATGCACTGTAATATATTTTTATACAAGTGTTTGTTTTTATATCTTTGGTATGTATTTATCTTGGATTATTATAAGTACTCCTAAACCTTATTTCGTTAAAGATAATTATAGTAAACGTATTTAAGTTTCGTTGCAAGCGTAATAAATGAGTTACCTATATAAAAACTAAGTACTTAAGTACAAGTAAGTTCTTATACGGTTAATCAATTTTTCCTGTGCTTTTAAGCGTAATCTGGTATTATACAGAAAATTGAAACCAATTGAGATTTCTTCGATCTAGAATAGATCTTTCCTGGATATTTATTATACTTACTCGATTTTGTTTATTAATATATAATTTAAGGCTAATCCATGTATCAATGTACTACGAAGTCGATATCAATTTTTGGAATTGAATTTTTATTAATACATATATATATATATATAAATTTTATTATTTATTATTATATGACGGACTAGAAGTCCGTCACCTTTCAGAACGTCTTTAAAGGAGATACGAGAGCAGGGATAAAATGTCGATGGTGTCTAAACTCACGTTGAAAATATCGTCGAAGAGTGTGGAGCTCTTGTATTTGTTGTAACTTGTTCCTGCGGTATTCGTTTCAGCCGTAGCTCTTGTAAAAATGCCCTGCTGGGTTTGAGGTTGCTTGGCAGGTGGTCCACGTTCTACCACATGGGTAGCCGTCGCCGCCGCCGCCGCCGCCGCCGCCGCTGCTGGTGCTGGTGCTGGTGCTGGTGCTGGTGCTGGTGCTGGTGCTGGTGCTGCTTCTGCATGATCGGGAGGAGAGGCAATGGCATTGTAAGAAGTCTTGCTCATGGCAGAACCAACGCGCTCGTGCAGTCGTTTCCGAAAGTACCAGCGTGCCGGATGCTGGATCCTTTCGTCCGCATCACCTCCTATCACCCGCCCAGCTTTTTGTTACTTTATTACAGCTAGCTTTATATGTACAGCGCAGGAGAGAGGATTTTTCTTTTCTCGGGACTTTAACGTACGACGACTCGGGGATAAAAACATTCCAAGCGTAAGAAGGTAGAGACTTTTGTTATAAGAGGAAAAGAAAGAGATATGGCAAGGATGTTTGAATTTCTTGAGGCAGAAGGAACAGTTTATGCCCTTATTCTTGTACTACTTAGATCACGAAATGTGCTTCCATTTGAGTAGACTTTCTTATCTTCGAGATATTCCTATATATTACATTTTTTCACTCTTTGCACATACATAAAAGTTTTTTAATCCTTTGAAAATGCAGAGCAAATGCACGCACAGCTTTATAAAAACTTTCAGCGGTTTGCAATTATTACCAATCAATCAAGAGGGTATTGATATATTCAATGAAATTAACAAACACTCGACACTGGAACTGAAATGTTGCACGAAGAAGACCGAAAGGAATTTTATTTGAGATATTTACTTTCTGAAAGTTAAATTAATAAAAGCTATATCGTACCTTTATAAAAATAACGAAATCCAACATTTACACGGTCGTGTATTATATACCATACGCATTATACGGAATTTGAATAAGGTATATATTATTTGATAAGTATTGTCCATATAATCTAATACTTAATTTTTAATTGAACGAATAAATTACGTGATCTGGGTAGCCAAGTGCATTTATAAATATGCATATATAAATTTTCTATTGAATTTTTATTAGATAAGCACTATCGTTAATTATAAATATAATGTTTTAATTTTTATAATTAGAGATTTAGTTAACTTATATTTACATATATATATATATATTACTTAAATTTAGTACGTACAAATTCTTGTCTTAATTATCACCTTGAAAAAGTCTCAATCATATTTTATGAAAAGTAGATCATACATTTTGCAATTATAATCCTTTGAATTTTATAAAATTCATATCTAGTATCCGATTATTATGACAACCAAAAGAATGTCTACATTATTTAAGAACACCTAATTCTGTAAAGATATGAATATGATTTTTACAGCAAATATTATTATTATATTATTTATCTAAGAAGAAAAATCAATAACTCAATTTCCTTTTAAATAATGCTTTCATAACTAATAACACGTATAAAATCAAAAATACTACTTGTATTGATATTTCATGCGGAATAAAATATATGAAAATTACGAAAGCATTATGTAAATTTAGTGTAATTAGCATAAAATAGATTTTTTATATCGTGTTTAAAATCAACTTTATTTGGCGTAAGCTTGTTAATTCATGTATAAAACTTGAGTTCAAAATTACAAGAGATGCGTGATAAGCAATTAAATAGTCATGATAAACGGTAATATTTATTCTAGCTATTGAAAAAAATAAAAAAAAAATTTTTAATGCAAATTATGTTATCAGTAAGCAGGTAAATATTCGTTTAAAAAATGTACAGACTTCATGAAATATATTTATTTTAGAATGATAATATTTCATCACAAATATACGTAATTATGTACACTTAAAATATAATAGCAATTACTAATTTTGTCACGACTTCATCCCTATTCAAAAGCACATTTTTCCTTATCGATAAACACAAATTTAGATTAAGTAGAAAATAAATGTATCTCAAAGTTAGAAATATGAAGTTCGTATTCACAAGAGATTTACAAAATTTAAAGTTTAATGGAATAAAAATATATTTTAAAAAATTTACCGTAATTCGTGGATTTTGGTGAGTTTGCAATGGCCGTGGACGAGGCAGAAACAATTGACTCCTAATTGTGAAATAATTTAATTATATGACTTTAGTTCGAAAGACTTAAATGAAGATGCACTTACTTTTATAATGATTGAAAGTATCCTTTTGTTCAAATAAATGACGTGGAATCTTTTGTTTCAAGAGATACTTAATAATACTTAAGCATATGATTAAAAAAAACCTTAATATTTGTAATTGTTAAAATTTGCGATGTGAAGTAAAATTACATAATTACCTTCCTATAAAATTCATTTTCTAAAAATTTCTTTTACCTTCGTATAAGTCATGATTTCTGATATCGAAGAAGTTTTTAAAATTCTAACTCAAATAAATTTGGCCGAACTTGATTATGAATAACTTGTTTTAAGTATGCATGCAATTGTTTATATTTTTCTTCATATAATACATAACAATTAAATATAAAGTTTTAATATTTAAGCACGAAGTTTTTTTATCTTCGAAATATTCAAGAAAAATAAAAACAAACAAAGTTTAATATGCAAATGGTAGCATCAATGTTCTTGACGCAATGGAACCGAATTTCATTGGATAAAAAAGGTGATAAGTAAAAATGAAAGTTGTAATGTGAGTTTCTGTTATTAGATGTTCAGTTATGTCCTACTTCAATACGATGACAAAACATTGCTTACGAATGACATTCCGTATTTAATAAGACCCAAGCAGATACCTGAGTTAGATACCGATTAAGTACCTATACAATTAAATAAATTAAATAACTGAACAATGATTCCAGCGGTTCTATCGCGCTTTTCCCTCGACTCAACGAATACAACAACAAAGGCCGATCATTATTACCTGTTCGGTCGATTTCTTGGATCGCGGAATTATCTGAACATTCTTGGCATAGTTTCTCGACTTCTCAATCCTGTTGGCGTCATCGAGAAGAGCGAAGTTCCCTCGCGACGAATCTGCGTACAGCGTACCCTGGGGTCGTGGACCGGCAACCGATCCTGCCAATCCAGCCTCCGCCTCAGGACCACCGTTACCGAGACCCGCTCGTGCGTGAAGGCCACCTGCTGCAATGTGTTATTTCTTTCGTTGTAATTACTATTCTATTATCGTGCACGGGATGAGGAGTGATGTATGTAATTGATGCTTCGATCGCAGCGGGAACAACAGCATTTCTTTCCTTTTAATGGTGCAAGAGAAAGCCGTTTTTTTTACACGTGAGCATCTGGGTGCAAACACACGTGCATATTTCACATGCGCAAGCGCACCGATGCACGTTAAGATTCATCGATATCTCGATCACGAAGTTGCTCAGTAGGAAATACAAGTATTTTAATCGACGTTCGTGTGCATTATTTACGAATGGATTATTGCAGTATCAAAATGTCAATAGGTTACTAATTTTTATTGCTTATTTTACACAAGATCGGTATTCCTCTTTTCATACACAAGGTGTATTCCTCTTTTTATTTCGCGAACAACGATAAAAAGTACGAAACGTTATAATTTCATAACTTTGTTAGATCTTTTACTATATAAAATATTGTTGATACCTTGAAATGAATTAGTTTCGGATAAATTGAATTAATAGTAACTACTGGAGCTCAATAAGATATTTTCAGAAACCAAGAGAAATATTTACTTGTTCATAATAATTATTAAATATTAATTGCACGATGATCGACGCGTATCTGTTTATGAACAATGATATTTCATATCTTTATGGTATTAAGCATGTTAACGAAAATCAATTGCGAGTGTGAACAAGTAAAAGTTAACAACTAATTTCCGAGGTACTCATAATTAGATACAAATAAAAATTTATTAATTCGCTTATAATACTTTTTGCATGTGGATTTTCTTACAAAACGTGTTATATAACGAACAAAGTTTCCCAAGAATATTAATATGAGATTGAAATTGTAAATCGATTGTAACGAATAAGAAATAGTAAATAAAAGTTTGTTGAATAGTTGATAGTGCTGGTGTACAGTGAAATAACGATTGTGGACGAAATCGAAAATTTGACCCTTTTATGTAATAGAAAGTTAAAAACTACGACTTGTAACTTCACGGAATATTTGTACATGCAAAATAGTTTCGATATGAATGACTCTGGTTATTATATCATTCTCAATAATAATCGTTTTCTCAATTTTACTAAGTAGGTGAAAGTATTTACTAAGAATCGTGTCCATAAAAATGGAACAATTTTGATACTTGAGATATATAATTATGCAATAATTGTTACGAATATTTATAAAAATATAAGAAAGCTGAATTTACGAAGTACTACTGTAATTGATGTTATTACCCGTGTAAAGTATGTGACCTATTGTCATAATACTTCCTAAGTTTTTTTATATTTTAAGCGTAAACTGACTTGCAACTTGTACTTGTTCTTTACATTGAGAAATTATTAGTGTTCATTTCTGTTCGTGCTTTTTACCAGATTATTTAAATTAATATATAAAGTAACGTACTCGTACTGCAACTTAACACTTATTTTAATTTTTAGATAAAAGCTAAATAATATATCTAACATAAGTTATAGTGACATATTGATAAATTTCGTAGGTACCGCAATTTAAATATAATACTGCTGCAAATATTAAATACGTTTCTACTAAGACACTCGATCAACACGTCAATATGAAAAGCAAAAATATGTTTTAAAGAACTAAATTGCAATTTGATTAGTAATATATTTTTTTCAAAATTATTCATTTTACGTATAGATTGTTAATGCAACATCAATTATGAACGTTCGATTCACAAAAATTCACCCACAATATTTGTTTCTTAAAGCACAGCACATTTAAATACTTGATATTTTAATGCAGGATGAAATAGATTTTCTGTTCCTTGAGAATCGAATCGACTTCCAAAGGACAGGTTTAAGAAATAACTTTACCAGGTCCTCCGTTGATGGTTCCACCAAGACCGGCGCTTGCGTGTGCGCCCGAAGGAGTTCCAGCACTGGCGTGCAAACCTCCATCCTTACTCGATCCAGTTAGGAGTCCACCTAAACCTGCCTGTGCGTGATAACCTCCAAAATTCACTCTGATTCCGCCATTTGTGAATTGTAAGAATGGGAGCTGCTTATTAGAGAAAGATTGGACAAAAATTTAAGTAAATTTACGTTGCCAGCGCGCAGAGATTATACCTAATTATTATTAGGACGATAAATTAATATAAATTATCTACCTAATCGCTCAAAGCGATGCGTACTTACATCGCACTGCTTATAATAATGCGGTTTATAATTATATCACAAAGGTGAAACATAGATGAATCTTGTCTTTTCAAAGAAAGAAAATACACAAAATACTTTCGCTTCTAAAATTCGCTAAAATCAGTTGATTGCTATGCCAAGTAACTACTTTGGTAGCTAACTAAATGCAGCACTTGATTACTAATTAAGTATTTCGACTAACTATACTTAAGAACCATAGTACAATTATTTGCAGTAATGCCATCTAAGTAATAATTATACTTTCGTCGCAAACTCATAATTACATTTGAAAGAAAAATCCAGTTACATTATTTCGTAATTTTTCCTGTTCTTTAATATGTCCATTATTAGTTCTTATCAATAGTGTACTGTTAATCCTCTAATTTTCCTTCATATCAATCGATATTTTTTGTTAGAATACAAAGTTTTATACATTCCCTTACATAATATACTCGATACTTTCACATACCGATAAAGGATAATGTATTGTTATTTCTTAACATATTAACAAATTAGCTTTCTTTTATCGACAAGATCTATTACCTTTTTTTTTTTGAGATTTTACAGCCGCATTCTTGTATACTTCTTCACGCATCGACGCACTCCTTTTTCTACACAAATATAATATCGGCAAATATAGCATCTTTGATATAAAATCTTTCTGCATTATGATTTCCTCTAAAATACGTACGATAGAGGTTTCGTATGCCCAGTTAAAATTTCTCGTTAATGAAAATACGTAAAATTATATTTACGTTATGAAAGCTTCGTTATTAATACTATTAGTTATTATTTCAGTGAAATCATTGAATTTTCCAGTATTCAAAGATATCGAATGTTCTTAATAGTATTTTATAACTTTTTTTTATATTCATGCTCGTGAATTTCTAATACAGAATTCTAACACTATATTCTAAAGCCGATGATGTTTTTCAATATTGCAGTTCCTAATATTTTCTTACAAAAAAATAAAGTTAATATTTTTAAATTTAAACTTTAGTCTATTATTATACTTATTTTTCTTTTTCTCGTATATATAAGATTTTTTATATTATTATTTATTAATATGAAATATTAAAGGGAAACATGAATCTTAAAATGTTAAAACAATTGTTATTATAAACGGTAAAAATTTGTTCTTTATCCGATTTGTGAGACTGAATAAAAAATTCCAAATTTCATAATTTTCAAATTTATTTAAATAAAATAAAATTTACAAGCTACTATTTAACCTCCCATTTTATCTTAAATGAGTTTAAATTGAATTCTATAATCAGAAAGTCAGTAAATATATAGTAAAAAAAGTAGTTTCATGAAAGTACAGAAAAAATTTTACTCTATCATATTAGATTTGTTATTTTGATTTTAAATATGAGATTTGTAATTGAAAAGTTATTTGGTTTAAAAATTGATATTTTCATCGTTCCTTCAATAACATTGATCACATCATTAATAGAATACGAGCATCTAAGCCCTCTATATATGTACAACTTAAAATTATAAAATTTCTAAATTTCTGTTTCGTCATAAACTATTATTTCGTCTATAATTTTCTTTTAAATCTTGGATTCCAAAGGGCGGGATTTTTGCGAACACCCTTTACGTACAAATTTGTTCAAATTACGTTCACATTTAGTATCAATAATTATAAAACCGTAATTACTCAACGGAAAAATTCCGTTGATAATATTGATAATTATATAGAATGTATAGTTTATAAAACTATAATTAAAGATTTTAAATACAACAACAAAATGCCTTTTGGATTTTTAACCATATGTATGTATATAATAATTTTACAATGTTTTACTTGTTATTATACTTTAATATATGAGTATAATTATATAAGTATAGTATGAGTACAATATAAGTATAATAATGTATGTTGAACTTTATATTCTGTTTTATCAAAAGATAAAGTTGATACTATGTAATTTGGTTAAAATTGAAAAATAAAATAAAATAAAATATTAATTTATTGGAATTAATTACAAAATTATATTATAAAGTAGTATATATCAGTAAAATAGTTACCGAATAAAATGTAACAATTATTTTATATAATCTTATAAGTAACAAAATTTAATTTAATCGTATAACTGTAATTTAAATAAAACAATATTGTAAAAGTAAAATTAAAATAATCAAAATAACTCTGGAGAAAATATTATTAATAGTGTTACTTATTTATTCAATCATATTAAGTCTTGTGCATTTTTTATACAGGCTTTCTTTCGAAAAGTATTTTGTTAAGACATAAATTCGAATAAGAACTGATAAAAAGATTCATGTATATATAACTTAGAGAAATATAATAGAATTAATTTTATATTCAGGAAAGTATCCATTAACTTGTATTAAGCTTTTGAAATATTCAAAAGTTTTTAATATGGTACGTGTAATTTTAACTATAAGTCCATATTTTCTGTAATATATAATTTTATCTTACTTTGTATCTTATTTAAGATTTATTTCAGTAAAAAACAAACTATTTATAGTAAAGTTAAGGTTCTTTGATTTCATTTTTTGATACATTATAATTATGGTAAAATCTTTTCTAGAAATTAATTTTCATTGATTCGTTATTTGTATATTTATATATTCGTTATTTATATAAATAGCAATATTCAGAATTTTGTACTAACTTTTTAGATAAATAAATAATAATGTTATAATAATTATAAATAGTCAAATTAAATAAAATAGTAAAATTTGAAAAATAATATTTTATTTAAATATGAAAAACAAAGATAAAAGTGTAAGGTAATCAGTGTAAAAATAGAAGAGAAAATAGAAAATAAAATAAACAAAATTTTTCAAAAGGATTTCAAATATTTAACTTTCTACCCATGAATATTGGATATTCATAAATTGTCGGAATCTGTTTAAATACAAAGTGATACATCTATAGTATCCTATTAATCTTAAAACTTAATTAAAAACGTAAATAAATTGACGTCTGCATTAAGTAAAGCAAAATAAAACAAGATAATTGTAGGGTATCTATTCAAATAGCTTATTATGTCAAAAACGCGCGAATGAGAAATTATAATATTATTATCTTAAAAACAAATTATAATAATGTAAGAAGCTAATTTTTGACATCTTTGATTTCTTTAAATTAATTTACGTTACTTTCTTACAAAATAAATATGTGCAATAGAGATTTAATTATTGCTTCCATATTTCAATTAGAATAGGAAACATGAATAATTAGTTTAATTAAAATATTATCTAAAATATAATCGAAAAAACATAATTCTTTTCATTAGATTCCAATATTTATTAAAAATATATTATTAATATATATGTTAATCAATGAAATGTTTCTTTCTATTTTCATTTCATAAAAGAATACTTACACAAATTATGTATTATACAATATTTGAAAGATCGTTTGTACTATAAATGGGTCACATTATTACAATCGGTGCACTACGTAAAAGAATATATTTTATTGCTCGAAAACGATACAATAATTTCACCAAAAATTACAGGTATCGCAACAACGTTTGACAGCACACAATCTACGTCAGCAAATGTGTGAATACGTAATGTACTAAAGACAGTTATATACAGTGTTATTATTGGTCAAGTATTTTGTTTTTTTAAATGTAATGTAATAATGATCTTTTACTTAAAGTGACATGACATGCTAATTTACCAAGATATTATTGAATGATAAGTGAGCATTTCGGCATTATTATACGAAATTATAGGTAACTAATATAAAAAATGAATGCTGCGATAATTTAATGATACGTGAAATTCATAAAATGTATAATTAACAAAATTTTTGAATACTAAAATATTTTATTTATTAAAAAATTTTTTTAATAACTTTTCACTATTTACAAGGATTTATTGCAAGTGGAAAATTTTTGCCTTTATTAGTGTTACAATTTACGTAACAACTCAACTTTAATAAATCTGAACGTCTTTTTCAATAGAGATTAAGATAAAAATAAGATTTACCTATATCATTTGTTCATCATCAACACGCATATCTCCAATTCCTTCTACGAATGAAAAATTGTTGGAGGACTATTTTAAAAATTTTAATGAAATGAGCTTTATGGTTTAAATTGAAATTGTTCAAAGTCTAAAACGACTGTATAATGTACGCTGTATAAGTATATGTTTATGAATAATTTTTATCAAAGGAAACAATACGTTTCAATGTATTATTTTAATTTTTTAAAGAAATTAATACTATGAATACGAACAGTTTCGTATAATTTAGTCGGTAGAATTTTCAAAATGACGGGTAAAATACTGAAATATATTTTCTGCGACCCCGTTGTTCTGGAACGCATAAACGCATCCTGTGTTAAAGGTAAATAAACAGTTATAGTTATAGTTCAGTAACTGGGATAAACTTAGAAAATTTATTAATGAATTAATTTACATAATAAAATTACATTTATAATACACATTTTATAATTCATATAATAAAATATAAATTTCCGTAGATATTGTTTTGAATTTAATATTAACGTTGTAAATTTAAGAAAACATGTTTACAGACCAAACACTTTAATTTCATGAGTGGATTGAAGTGGTAGTATTCTTTTATCGATATGAAATAAATTGTTGTGTGAAAATTAATAAACCATATTTTTTGCGAAAACATACTCATTTGTCGTACGTTCGTAATGAGAAATAAATTCTTATGAATATCATAATAAGTCATGTCAAGCATTCTTTTAATTTCGATCTGTAACCAAACATTGTGAAATTTCTTCAGCATTCGTGTTAATACGATGATTAATTTTATTCTGTTCATTAGACGTACGAAAACATGACAATTTTACATTTCATTTAACACTCAAGTAAATAACAAGCAGTATCACCACCCGAAGAATCAGGGCGCAAGAAAAACGCAAGCGAAAATCCTGTTAAAAATGCTGCAACTGTAAAGGTTCGATGTCCGTACCAAGGTAACAACGTATAAATATGTGTGTGCGCGCGCGTGTGTGGGCGTGCGCGCGTGCGTGTGATGCGTGAGTGTGTACGTACGCGTACGCGCGTATATATGTGTGCACGATACGCGCAGGTACTCGAGGTCGCGTCACCGACTTTTCCTTTTGCAATATCCTTACGGTCTCTCCTTCGGTCTGCCTCGTAAATAAAAGAGAATCAACAGTCGCGGATGCGTTTGGAAGCGGTGGAACGTCGTACACTTTATTAGCGTAATCATGAACACGGTTAGTTAGCTTTGATCGCCAAGTTTCAGCTGTCATCGACATTTCTGGATAGGTACATTGAAAGGCGGAGGCGGTAGCAACTCGAAAGAAAGAAAAGAAAATTAAAAGCACGGCTTTCTGGAATGTTAGTTGCGCGATGCTTTTCTCAGTCACCTAATTGGTTTGCTTTCCTTATGGGAATATTGCGAGTTTACTTACACGTGCTTCTACGTTTTTATCCGGTACTTTTTTCGGGGCGGCTTGTTGGGTGGGGCTCGTTAAATATTACGTGTTCATTTTGCACAAGGTGCCGCGTCGCTTGTGCCGGTGTCGCGGTTTTCTGTCTCTGTTGCGCCTGGTAGTTGCGCGAATAATTGTTCAAATTCTTTATCTTTTTTCAAATAGTTTATACGATGGTCGATGAAGGAAAAACGTGTAATGGATATTCAGAGGTGTTTTATTGGATGTGTTTATAATGAATGTCATTATAAACGAGATGTGTTTTCGCGTATACTAGAAAATATACTGACAACGTCTTAATGACCAGTTTCGAACTTGTTACACTTGCCAACAATCAAGCTCGAATAAAGCACCGCTATTCTTCCAAATACATCTAGAATAGAAATCACGCGTAAGAAAGCTGTTCATACGATTGATTAAACGTGTTAATTCTTATTCGTTAATTGGGAGTAGATTCGTTAGAGTTATACTCGTGAAGCTGAAAAAACTAAAGAAACCATTGTCCCCTATAATCCCGTTAATTTCATTTTTCATTTTTTCTTCATTTTTACATAATTACATTCAACTTCGTTTCCTTTAACAGTACCTGTATAAGTGCAAAATATATTACTACTCATTATAATTACTTGCGTTAAGTATTAAAATACGAAGAATCCAAAACCGTAATGGTCATGACGTTTGCATAAATGTGGAAGCAAAATTTAAATGCCGATGATTACCAAATAAGCAAATATTAATTTTTAAAGTAATTACTATCGATTACAGCCTGTAATATAGTGTAGGCACGCAAAATAAAAGTCGCATGATGTAATTTTATTTAACCGTTCGATATTGGCACAAAACGAAATAAGAATTTTTATTATTACTAAAAATATTTTATAATAATTAAACCAATTTTTTACATTTATCAAGCATTTCATAAATTACGTTGCGACTATTTTGGTCCTGTAATTCAAAGTAAATTTTCTCTGTGATTCAGCGGGATGAGTAAGTTCTTTAGTTTAAATGTAAATAACTTTTGTAAATGAATGATGTACAAGAATAGCTCTGTAACTTAATAACTTAGAAAGTAATTTTCGTACGTATAATAACAGAAATTCCACTGCATCCTCGTCTATGCTATTTTTTTGTACAGATGCATTATAATGTGTAGAGATTTGACGTGAAATTCTATTGCAATAAAATATATCGAAGTATTAAGTTGCTTATTCCTGATCATCCTTACATTTGCCCTAGAATTCTGATTGATCCATTATGCCCAATACGTAGAGAAGAAAGTTTTTAAAGCGCTCCACGCAAAATGTTTAATATTCCGTATTTAAAATGAGATTGATGTAAAGTGCGCATATTAAAAGGAATGTTGAATTTCGTAAACGAGCTATTTAAATGTCATACGAATATAGCAACCAAAATTATACGTGCACCACCAGTGCCTCTTTAAATCGTAGGCAGGAGTAGTAACAACTTGTGCAGTTATGGTAGTGCAACTCGCATAAAGAGATCCTTTCTAACTAGCCCGTTCATCAATGACGAGAACAAAATCAGCTGTTTCGTTGCGTCTTAGTATAGTCAGTTTATTTGAAACATGTATTTAGTGGTTTTTAATGAAAAAGCTTTAAAGGCTGGTACACGGTTACTTTCTACGTCTCTCTTTTCTTCCAATTCAATATCGTTAACAATTTATGATTTCATAATTACAATACGTTACGACGACTTAATATTAAGTTTACTATTGAACATTGAGAGAGAGAGAGAGAGAGAGAGAGAGAGAGAGAGAGAGACAGTCTTTTAAATACAATGCTCAACTACTTTTAATCATTGTTAAATACAACTATCGCTCTAGAATTTTCTTTACTTATGTATTACTTAATACAATTTGTGAAATTTATTATAATTAGTACATTGCGTGATGTGTAATAATGCAATAAAAATCATGAACTTAAATGTAAAATATAATTCTTGTAAAAGAGTAAAATATTTGAAAAGGTCTGCGCGCAGAAATAAAATAAAAGAAAGCAACAAATCCAGAATAAACTACCAAAAGTCTCAAAAAAGTGAAATCGAAGAATACCGTTAATATACTATTAATCAAAAAGAAATTTCAGGATAAAAATTATTATGAAATATATGAGCAGTTCAATAACCGAGAAGCAGGAATCGAACGAAATGTCTGTAAGACTTATTTGTACATTAAAAACATCATTAAAAAGTCTTATCAGAG
The DNA here is from genome assembly GCA_018907045.1 of Wiebesia pumilae. Classification (NCBI taxonomy): domain Eukaryota; kingdom Metazoa; phylum Arthropoda; class Insecta; order Hymenoptera; family Agaonidae; genus Wiebesia; species Wiebesia pumilae. Next base: position 9,257,106 of record JACCHZ010000127.1, read on the forward strand.
GATTTACAGATAAATTTTAAAGTCATCGTATACGAATCTTAAATCGGACATATCGCATTAAAATAAAGTAATAAAACATATGATATCGGATAATATAAGTAATCTTATACAAGAAATCAAAGATCGAAAATTGAAAATACATGACAGGTATAATTAAATTAAAGCCAAGAAAGAAACGTATAAATCTATAATTATCGTAAAAATCACAAAGGTAAAGTAAATTCTTCGAATCAAACTAAATAAACAAAATGATTACAATCTTAAATTTAAGTCAAATTGCAAAGTACGCATCAGTTTGATTTAAGACAAGCATTAAACAGAAAAGTAATGAAAAAATCGCTACGGCAAGAGCACTAGTGTTTTAATGTCACGAGAAAGCTTAAAGATTACACAACGGATTGATAAATTACTTTTACGGACAATGATAACTAGGTCTTTTATACTGAACAAGAAACAAATTATACAAACATTTGCAAACTGTCCTGTACAGAGTTGAATGAAATGTATTGGAAATGTTAATAGCAATATAATTATATATATAAATTTTTCCTATAAAAGAATAACGAATGCAACTCAAACGTAATATAAAAGTCAATGTTAACCGAGTATATAAAAAATGGATTACAATAGAAATAAATACTATTGATTTCATTAAATAAATAAATTTATTTACACACTAGCAAACAAAATTTCGATAAAAGCAATCAAATGAAACGAATTTGAATTGAAAGTTCAGCCTTTCTGAAGTGAGTATATAATTATTTTGAGAAGAAAAATAATTATCTATAAGCACTTCTCATGATATTTTAAGTATTAATTTTTTATTTCAATCATCTACAACTATGATTATTTAAATTGATTTTCGAGTTGTAGATTTGAAACTGTTATTCGAAATAACTATATGTGATTATTAGGAGGGAGATACACAAAATAAAAAAGAGCCGTGGAAACTATTTTTAAAGCAGTGCAAAAAGAAAACTTCAAATGACAGTTCACAAGAAGGATGAAACTAAGTACGATGGAGCAATTAGGATGAAAATTGAAAATTGCGTTGATTCCACTTTACAACGCAAATCCTACAGTAAAATTAGCAGATTTCATTCCAATTTTCAGGTAATACCTAAAATTCCCCGAATCGCATAGATTCTCGGTAATAATATTAATGGCATAATAGCTACAGCTGTACTTCTATGTCTAATAGAAGTTTTAAGACAATAATTTATTACAATAACGGATGATAATATAAAGGAAGATTTCATTTTTTCATCACTTTCTAGGCCTAGGTAAGTAATGTTCATATATAAAATCTTTCTTTTATGATTCTCAAACGATGGTAAGAGATGATTGTATTTAAGATTACACATCTATTCTATTAAAATAATTATACGAAAGTTTTGTGATTATTTAATTGATAATAGTACACGTTGCTTTATATAGATGTATTATAAAAGTTAATGTTTTCACTAATTTCTTTACTATATCTAATATGTATTATTAAACAATAACTTAAACAATGTGTGTGTGTGTGTGTGTGTGTGTGTGTGTGTGTGTAGTGCTTTCGTGATATTCTTCAATTTGCAAAAATAGCAAAAATAAATTGTAATGCCTTACATGTATTGTTTATATCTCAAATATACTAATAATTTACTGAGATTTAACAATACGTCAACAGCATTGTAAGTATTGTGTAAAAGATACTGGTACTTTCTACAAATAGCAACAATGATCGAAAGAACTGTGAAACCTACAATACAAATTTTAAAACGTACAGGGAAGAAGTCTTTGAAAAGTTATCAATATAAATTAATAAATTTTATTAATAAAAAGTAACCACGTTATGTAATACGTATATAAATCAATAATATAGAAATAGTATATAGAAAATAGTATATGAAAATAGTATATAGAAAATAGTTATAAATAAATATAGAAATAGTGAGAGAGAAAAATTACTATATAAATGAAGGAAGATATTAAATAATTTAATACCGTATCATCTTGAAAACAAATAAAAGACACATTTATGACGTTAAATAAAATAGTAGATAATGAAAATCACATTAGTTAAACTTACATAAGTTGACAGGATTTCAATAAATTGTAAATAATTACTTATTGCATCTAATTAAGAGCTCTATCTTTTCATGAAATTATTGATAAACAAAAGAGTAAGTAAGATACAAAAATTAATAAATATATATATATATATATATATATTTTTTTTTTATTTGGAAACTGCACTTAGTAATACTTTCGATGTTTCAATAAGTTTTATTATCATTGGTTGAACAAATTAAGGAGTTTGTAAATTTCTTAAATACTTTGAATAATTCTAAACAATTTTTACTTCTTCTTTTTATTTCAAAATCATGAAAATCTAAAAATATATCGTATAGATAAATTGACTTATATGTCTTTTACTTTTGAATGTATAATTCGTAATAGAAGTAAAAATTGGTTCCACGTGATTACGTGTATGTAAATAATTAAGTACGTTAAAATGATTCGAAATTCTTTCTACAGGGTGATATTCATGTACATAATATGAATACAAAACATAATCATATAAAATAACAAAAATAAAATTAGTTATTATTTTAGAAGATAGTATGTATATTACAATACGATTCTAGTATAAAAATTGTTATAGATGTTAAATTAAGTTATTGAAGTAATGAACACATTTTTAGGACAATCTATTATGAATTTGAAAATTTCTCCCCCAGTGTAAAATTATATAAAACTTTCAAAAAGAGTTAACCTATATGTATAAATGGGAATGAATTTGTGCAAAATAAAATTAGAGAGAATTTGCGAATTTATTCGTTATCTTACATTCAAATCTTAAATCACACTCTTGTAGAAATTTCTCTCGTGTATGTTTTCAAGGTAGACCGGAAAGACAATTATGACTGACACAAAATAATACGAAATAAATTCAAGTTAGAGTAGGAAAAGTAAGCGCTACATTAATTTCTACTTTACTAATGAAGCAGATAAGTGTGAACTACGATGATATTCTTTGTATCTTATTTTCGATTTTAGAATTTTTACGTAGATGATATAAGAATATTATTTCGGAACAATCTGTATACTTAAGGAAATGAAGTAACAATAAATATTCAAAATTTATGCAATTTATAATTTTACAGTTTAAGTTAAAATTAGAAAGTAGGACACCTATGAAAAAGAATATTTCATACACTCTAGGAGTTCCATATTCAAAATTTAAACAGTTAAAATATGTGTTAAATTAAAAAATATTTTCTCTGTTATTGAATATTTTATTATGTTTTTGGTATTCAAAAACTATTTCTACGGGTACACATTACATTTCATTTTTATTTAATATTTTATTAGATTAATTACTCGTATTATTAATTGTATTCTTTTAAAAACTTTTCAAAATAATTTCTTTTAGTTATCAAAAGTAAGCATAGAATTTTAATTCAAGAAGTTAACAGTTATTAATATTAATTACTTCTAGATTACTTCTAAATGCAATAGTTGAATATAGTAATATATGAACGTACTTGGTCAATTTTATGTCATTGGTTCACAAATACGAATTGATGATATTTTTTATAATCGCTACTTGTTAAAATATTATCTTAAATAAAAATTTAACGCAATTTTCTATACAGAGATAGTAATGTAATACTAACATTAATATAACTTGATTCAAGCTGCAACAGTTACAATTTCTTACGGATATACAATGATGCGACAAAATACTTTGATGATGTACCATAAGAATCTATTCATTGGAGAAGATAAACAAATATTAATTATTCAATTTTTAGTATATTAGACAATAAAATTTTTTAATCAGAACGAATAAAAAAATAATGAGTGACATCACGTAAAATCATTATAATATTCAATTACACAAGAGATTACTAAGCTTACTATTTATAAAAATCTGATTTATTTTTTAATTGCTAATAAGAAGATACTACTAATATATATTTTAGAAGTGCAATACTTTGCAATGAAGAATGAAATATATCTATATGATTGTTATATGAATAGAATATATTTATTGTAAAAACTATATTTTATATTTAGTAACCCAGAAAACTACGAATTTTAATTGCAATTATTACATTCTATTGAAAAATTCTCAATATATATCAAAACTATTGATGTAGCAAAGCGTAAACTAATTGATGAAAAGAAATTGTATTTGAACAAACTCATGAGTGCAAATTTCTAATATAATATCAAAAGTAAGTTAAGTACACTTATTTCACTCATCGTAAAGTGCGTAGAATATTAATAAACAAGAGCTGAAAAGATTATAAATATAAATTATGAGAAAATAATGAAGTATTAATTTTAACATTTCTGTAACATCCAAAGTATTAACTTGAAACTTCCTGTTATTTTATTATAAAATTATACAATATAATTATGTGAATAAAAGAACACGAGTGTGTAATACATTTTTATAATTTTACCAACAATAGTATCATATTATTTTATTGAAAAAAATTTTTGATTATCTTTCCATAAAAACACATTAACACGTATATGACTCTAAATATCCTTGAATTAAAATGTAGGAGTAGAGACAAGTTCTGTCGTGTCATTATCTCTCTGTGCGTCATTCAAACATAGCAAGGAAATAAAAGTATCAAATGCGCCGTCTTTACTTTTGTAAACATGTAAAATGTAAAATTTTCTTGGAATGTCGAAGGAAACAAAATAAAACGATGATTGGATTAAAAATCAATTCTAAAAGGAGATAGAATTGATTACAAACTATCTAACATTAATAATAATATAGTTTGGTACCAAAATATACTTAAAAGTTTACAGCTTATGACATATAAATTTTTTAAATAAATTTTTTGTTACACAAGAAATGGAAAACATATTGCACTTCATTTATTATATGAACTACAGTAACGAAAAATTAATTGTAAAATATAATGATAATTTTTATAATAGTTTAAAAAAAAATGAAAACAGAAATGCAAATGAAAATAATCGTTTCATAAAAATTTAGTTAAAAAATTGCCAAAGTAATATTTAATAATTAGTAGCAACTGCATACACCGAATTTAGTGCTAATTTTCAACTCTAAACAATTTAAATTACACATTATTATTTAAAAAAAGTTGCAATGAGCGTTATATTTGAAAAGTTGAGAGTCGTATAAAACTCTCAAAGTGAGGAAAAATTTAACATTGATAGACCATCACTGAAAGTTAAATTATACGTTATTAGTAGAAGAAAGTGTAACTTAATTATATATATTGAATACTAGAAAAATCTGTAATGAATGTGGTAATGCTTATATCTTTTATTCAAGAAAACCTATAAAAATGTGAGATAAAACATCGTAAATTCGTAATAATTCATTATTGTTAAATGCACTTACTAATTTTTCAAATATATAAGTATACACTGAACTTTATTAAAATCGTCGCAAATGTTAAAAGTGAAAGTATATGAAAAATCACACTGTAATTGGAACGTTTATTGCAGTAAGATGTATGCAGCATTATTTTTTATGAGTAAGTACGATGAAAAACTTCACCAATTATTTTTATCTATGAGAAAATAAATCTACAATTTATATTTGGAGGATAAGAACTAATGTACTATGAACTTATAATTTAGCTATAAAATAAATGAATTATTTTAGTTCATTCCATAATCCATAAGGTATTATATAAAATGAATACAAAACTTTAGTATCATAATATCGCTCGATATTAAATTTAAATTTCATAACTAATTGTATGTTACTGAAATGCAACATTAGGTTGCAATTAAATTTTTTATTTATGGCACAGCAATATTCCTTTAATTTATGATAGATTTATTTTAATAAATAAATTAGGAATAAAGTTTTAGTTGGAATATTTGATTATCGTTGAAAACATTATATTCTAAATAATACTATATAAAATATTTAAACTTTTATTTCATTCGATTATATTTATATGAATATTTTATCGAAACCAATGAAATTCAGTTCTATATAATACGTTTACACCTATGCATGCGTATATATATATATATATATATATATATATATATATATATTACGTGAGTATGAGGCAACTTTCATACAAACAGCACAAATAATTTCGGTGATTGAGAAATACGAATAAAAGTTGTTCCTGCAAAATCTAAAGATTAAATTTACCGACAATTTTTATATCTATTTCATTTTTAACTACCTATGCTTGTGAAAAAATTATACCAAGAAATGAATAAATTAATGTTATACAGGAGATTAAAAAATACTCTCTTTATAACTTCAGTTGAAAACCTTACTATTTAAATTAAATGATATAAAGTAGACATTTTTCGAATAAATAAAACATTAAAAGACCAATAAATTGTTTATCTTAGTATTGGTGGAAATACTTATTGTTATTAGTGAATTGAAGATAATTTTCTAAATTTTTTACAATTAATAATAATACATTGAAATATTATTTGAAATTTAATTATTTTAAGTATTAAACGAATTCTAACGGGAGAAAGTTCATATTAATAATTCTTTATGCTATTTTCTTTATCTGAAAATAAGCTCTCCTATTTAGGTATTAATACATGTAAGGGTGAAAATAGAAGGGTATATTAATGAAAAAAATTAATTTTGAAGATATTATAAGGAGCTTTATCAATAAATAAATGTAATATTTTTCAAATAGTATAAACGGCTATTAATCGTGATAGGTATTATTGGTATTACAAAAAAGAAAAATTTTTTCGTTTTCATTACTAAAGCTTTACCTAATTTCTTTCGATTTTTATGGTTCGTACATTAGAATTTTTACATAATACTACATAACTGGAAATCAATTGAATTATTATTTACAATTTGTCATACTTAATTTTAATTGATGAAATATTATTTAACATAGAAACCAATTTTTCATATTTCGAAATTTAAAGAATAACAACATAAACCGTAAAAAAATAAAGATTTTATACCTATGAGAAGCATTTCAGATCGAGAAGAGAATTAAGAGGTGGTTGACTTAATATGTATTCCTCATCGAAGCTTGCGCTATTCTCCTTTTTTTAAGAAGATATTCAATTTCACCCAAATCCATAATCAAAGCTCAAATTCGGCATCATCCTTCTCTCAAACACAGAATATCATTGTCATGAATAATCGACAAAATCTGTTGACCTAACAAGAGTGTAATATTGTGCATCAATGCAGCATATACGTTATCTTGCTTAAGATACACGACTAGCATTTACGTGTATATACGTATGTTTAATCAACACGCACGAGCAAGCGCTCACGTATATAAGGACCTCGTTGCACGGGTGAAAGCCTTCTTGATTACAAGGAATTATCAGCGAACAATTTGAGCTGAAACATTCGTAGAAAAGATTTTCTTAGATTCTAAAGGACTGCGCGTCACACCCGATGTGTTGGGCGCGACTTTTCCGCGCACACACGCTCAAGCGTGTACATTTGTTGGTACTCTCTTGACATCGGCCCGGACGCTCGCTGATTCGCTTACTCGCTCACTCGGTTTCTCGATAATTGCATAAACCTTTCTCTTAGCTGTACACGGCGTATTGCCATCGGTATACTACTATACTACTACAGCTAACAATCTGACCAGTCATCATTAAACGCGAACCATTCGCTCGAAGAGCCGCGGGGTTTTTCTTCTTCCAGCGACGTTGCACCTTTTCTTTTTCTTTCTCTTTCTTAACGGGGGTAACATTACACAGCCCGCGTAGGATGATGAAGCCGATCCCAAAGTGGAAGGTGCCAATAAATGACTTGCTAGCGATGGTTTACGCAAAAAATGAGGTTATCTTCCTACACGAGATCGTTATCCTAAAACTGCTCTTCGTTAGAAATCGATTCCCTTTTTTGGCTACAATCCGGACTCGCGATTTCTTTCCTCTTACGCGCTAAGCTCAAGGAGATATCGATGAGATATCGATCACCGATTACCAGTCAGTGATTGGTAGCTCAGATTTCGAGGGCTGAAAATGCGGGATAAGCGTAAGATGGCCTGTGCGAAAGCCATGAATCGGTATTGAAACGATGTATTCGTGATTCTTCGGGAAAATCACGAACTCGTGGAGATGGCGACATCGTTACCGCAGAGGAAAAACTCACCGGAGCGGACGAGTCGACGCCGTCTTCTCGGGCCGCGGGAAAGCCTCCAGATAGGGTTGCCAACGTAACCAATACCAGCCAGATGGTTATGTTCACCGTTTCGACCTCCAACAACACCGTACGCCTCGACATCTTTGCGTTAACTGGCGCGCGCTCGGCAGCCTTCCGTGAAGGCAAAACGCACACCCGCTGCGTGGGCTCGATTCCTTCGCCACGCGTGGCGCCGCAACTGTACCCAATGGACATGGGGTCTCGGTTTAACACACACACACACACACACAGAGAGAGAGAGAGAGAGAGAGAGAGAGAGAGAGAGAGAGGAAACTTAGCGAGGCATCTTCCAGCCAATTTTCGATTTGTCATAAAGTGGGTAGAGCAAGAAGGGAGCTAATGAAACGGCAAGTTTCTTCGAGCATGGCTGACTTCCTCGTAAAAACATTCTAATATTAAAAAATTAAGACCATTACTTATAATGTTGATTAAAGGTTCTTCATCTGAATTTCTATAAGGTCTTATTTTACTTCCCTTTTGCTTGTCCTTCTCGTTCTTTACTTCCTTTATTTCAACATTGCAACAACGAACTGTACACTTGTTCAGTAACTTATGTAAATTTCTCTCCCTGACAATATATTCTATTTTTATTATAAGTTGAGAACATTAATATATTATTAACACTTGAAAATGCTACTTCTGAACATTAAATCACGTAGCTTTGGAGAAAGTTTAATCGAGAATACGGTTTTTTTCTTTAATATTTATTTCTTTTGAAATATCTATGAAAAGAACGAGTAACCAATAAAAACTCAGAGTTAATTATTCAAAAACTCATCCTTTTATTTCAAGGAATGTAGAAAAACAAATATTAAAACAAAATTTAAAGCAAATTTTAATAAACAAATATAAAATGAAAAGATTGACACAAACACTTCTCTTGGTAAAAGAATATTCCTGCGTAAGTTAAAATAGATAGAATGTTAATATTTAATACTTTCATGTCTTCTTATACAAAATGTTGTCTTGTTAAAAATTAACAGTACAATTATAATATGTTATATAATATTTTCAATGGATTTATATTTGCAAGATACTAGAAGAAACAATACATTTTCGAATATCCTCAATAATATAAAAATATAAATTTTAATACATATTAATTCTAAATAGTAATGTTATCAAAGTTTTATTAAATATATACTTAAATAAATATGTTCTGGAATAAATAGTATTTTCAAATTTTCATTTAAATAAAAAAAGTAATACCTATCATTACGAATTGGATTCATTATCAATTTTTATGAAAAAGTTCTCGGAAAATTATAATTTAATAAAGATATATTTTATAAATATCGTTTTATATATTTCTTATCGAATAAGAGCGAAAATATTATATAGTATTTAGTTTCTCGATTCGAAATTAAAGATATAAAACTAATTCTTATATTTCTATAAATTAAGTGCATTTATTCATCTTTTACACCTATTTTAAATATTATTAAGAAACTCTTCGGTCACTTTTATTAAAATTTTATCTGAAAAAAAAAAAAACAAAAATATAAATCACTCCTTATGAATCTCAACTAATGCATCTTTTAATTGACTGACTGACGAAATACTCTTATTACGAATATTCTTACTTTCGCTTAATTAATATGATAGATACAAAATACGTAGAGGATTAATATTTTTATTTGGCGCATAAATAAATGAAATACGTTGTTTATAGCGTATATGAACATAGGAAACATTAAAATTAAAACAAATATGTAAACAACTGGAACATTCCAATAAAAAAATCTGTCGTAACAAATAAAAAAACTTTCGTAATGTATTTTACTACAATATAAAAATATTTTTACGTTTCAAATTATTTTGCAGCGAGTTTATATTTTATACGTAAAATACATTCGCACATAAAATATAGAGATTAGTAAAGATAACGAAAATGTAACTTTTTTTTATATAAAGTAAGTTCTTTTTGTATATTTTGTAACTTATATAAAGTAAATTTTACGTAAGTTTTTTTATCTAGAGTCGTATAATGTGCGTATAAAACATGATTATTAATTGACTCAAGTCTTTAATATTTACTATATATAAATATTTGAAAGCAAGAATTATTATTCTTCAAACTAACATTTTTTTAGAGTTAAATTTTTGTTTTGTATGTAACTAAACTGAAATAACCAATATCCAAGTTTATGGAATAATAGAGTCAATATTTTAAAATGGAATGAAAACGTTATATTATTTCTCAATAAATCAATATTTTGATGTATAACTAAAAACATTAATAATTCTAGACAGAACTATGATTACTTCATAATACTCAAGGAGATTTTACGATATATTTTATTAATTACTCTGTTATTGTAGTTGAGAAAATATGACGTAGCGAACTTTTTATTTATTACTAAATATATCCTGATGAATATTAGTAATGTAATCATTTTAGATAAACATCAGTTTTCCTTAGCTTACATTAATTTCTCTTTATTAATTTTACAATAAATTATTTACGTTAATACTAAATGCTATTAACAAAAATAAGTAGAATACTCACTGTTCGTTTTATAGCTCTTTTAACTTTTTTACTCAAGCTTCGTGGAATATAAAAAACTGTAGAAAGCAACATACGAGTATTAAATTGTGAAATATAATATGATCTGTATATAATGAAAAATACGCCATATTAGAGACAACGTTAATTCTGATTTTATAAAGGTGAAGATTATATTAAAATACAATTAAATTTTTATTATGCAGTAGTTAATAAAGTCATAGTTGATGATTCATTACCAAATATTTTTGATGTTTCTTTTACTACTTGATAAAAAGCGAAATAGACTTTTTATAAGTAATTTCTCTAAAATCTACGATGTAATAAATTTTTATAATTGATAGAATAAGTAACAAAGAATATATTTAGAAGCTTTATCTTACAGTTTAACGTAATGTTATTTTATAACCTTAAGTGAATGTTTACAAACATTTATTATATTTATTAATATTAATAAGAATGGCGTATGATTTTAACTAATCGTATATACAATCTTCTTTATATTAATATTAATATATTTAAATAACTATTATGATCGGAAAATAGTTTAACAAAACCGTTCGAAACTTACAATCAATAAAATTTAGGTAACGAATTATCACTGTATTTTGTCATTTCATTTTCAGAAAAAATTTTCAAATACTTATAAAAAGTAATACAGTAATAAATACTTACATAAATAAAAGACATTTATTAAGATAAAAATAGTAAAAAAATGTTTTCATATTCTATTTAGAATAACTTTATAATTAATATGTTATGAAAAAAATACAATTAAATAAATTCTAATACTTTGATCAACAACTAAAACAAATAATTAATACAAAAGCTATTATGTAAGAAACTGTATGCTTTTACTCGATCAAAAATTATAAAGATCTTGTTCTGGACATATTTCAAGAGATGTGCACTTTAAAATAATAATGTTCATAATAGTACCACACATGAACAAAGCACAATTTCTAGATAAATATGTTATTTACAATTGTAAAAATAATGAAATCACATATGTTAATAAAAACTGATCACACGAGTTGTTAAATTCAGGTTTCTACAGAATCTTAATAACTAAATTAAATGAAAAGATCTTTATGTCAAGAATAAGATGAAAAAATAGATGCAGATGATAAATAAACATAATGAAAGAGAGCATTGCAAAATATTTCATTATGTAAAGATATTAATAAGTTGAAGATAATGACAACAGCGAGTTTATTTTAAATAAATAAATATTGTATTAAATTGAATGAATTCAAAATAACTTATTATTTCTTCTTTCTAATAATATTGAGTAACATAATTAATATTCATTAAAAATTTACTGATAAGACAGTTTTAAGTTCGGAATTTACAATTATTAAATTAAAACAACTTATGCAAAGATCATGAACTTATATTCGAATAAATAAATAAAGTACATTATATGGCATGAATGAAAATTTCATCATGACCATATTATGAACATAAAAAATAATAAAATGTTTTATGTCTAAGAGCGAAATTTTCATTACATATATGGCTTTATGCTACTGCTTTATGTATTCATGAAAAGAAAATTATTAAGTTAATAATATTTATTTAATGTTTATTCGTGATGGAATATTATTTTATGAAAGAACTTTAGTTAAATCAATAATATATATTTGTTCAAAATTTAAACTGCAGTAATATTACTAATATTATTTGAGACTTATATAATTTTCTTAAAAACTGTAAGTATTGATTATGACATTTATTACAAATCCGCGTGGTAAATGTTTTTTAGTGAATGAAATCATAATCTATGTCTTTGTTATTATAATTAAGATATTTAGCATCACAATTTAAATATTATCTCACTTTTGAAAAGGAGAAAAATCACGCAGTTAAGCAAGATATCTCATTAGAATCCGAAAAGAATGTTACAAACTACGAGCAAAATTTATTTTGTTAACTTTTCAATTATTAATTATGTTTGAAGTGAAATAAATAATTTGCAATTACTTTACTTACTGTATATTTAATCTAAAGGAAAATGTTCAAACGTATTATTTTATTATTATTATTGTATCAAACTTTTAAACAATAACATAAACTTTTTAATATTAAATTTTTCAATTATTAAAATTTTGGTTGAAGCGAATGGAAATAAAGAAATCTATAATTAAATGAAAACCAAAAGTATATATATTTATTACTCGAAAAAATGACATTTTTCGTAAAAGACGTTGTTTCTATTTTTTAAAAATCTTATATATTGATCTCACGAGTTACTGCAAGACAGTGTAAGATATTAAAAATTTAGAAAAGGTAGTAAATGATAAATAAACGTATTGAACGCATATAAATTTAGACATGATGCTTAGATGTTGCAATTTAGCTATTCACAAGCTGAGCTTCCTTTAAAATTAATAAACGTGATTATATAAATTAGCGTTAGAGTACAAAAGTTTATACATAATACAAATAATTATAACAAATATTAAACATAAAAAATATCTTAAACAGTATAAAATTAAGCAAGTCGTTACTTTAAATAAATAAAAATTAAGTTCTATTCAGATGATATTGTGTATAAAAGAATTCTTCTCAGATATAAAGTTTATTCTATAAATAAGAATCAGAAACTTGTTTATTATATGAATGAATTATATCATAAATTTTTGAACGTAATTGTTATTTTCTCATAGATTGTCTGCATAAATTTTTTAATTATTTTATCGATATTTTATGAAAAACTCTGAAGTAAATAAGCTCGGGTACGTTAAATAATTATTCACTGTGAAAATACGTATTATATTTTAAATTTTAAACTAAGATTTATTTTGTTTTATATCGTTTCTCTTCACGTTACACTATTATTTTAGATGCATTATTCACAATAGATTTTTTCATTATGAAATAATAATTTAGAATAAGTTTGTATAATAATTTTAAGTTAATAAAGATTTTTTACGACAAATTATGTATTACGATTGAATTTCAGAATTTTACTCATGTGTTACAAAATTTAGAATATCGGGTAAAAGTAAAAAGGGAGAAGTAATAAATTTTTATCCGATAAAATAAATTGCTTATATTTATATTTATCCATAAATAAATAAGAATCCTATAAGCCATTCTGAAATAACATCCTACGTAAGAACTATTCATAAGCATGTAATTAATAAAGTTTGAGTGTATAATGCGATGCATACATATGTATTTATCAGTGAAAGTTTTGATGAGTGTGAACAGTTGTCTTGAAGTCGCTTCAATATAATAGTTAAGCTTATTTACATAAGAATGCATAATCCATAAAAATTAATCAGTGCACAAAAGCATGCTATTTTTGTAGTCTACAAGAAGAATGGATGACAAGAAATTTATAATAAAATAGTGCAGCTAATGAATATGGCGTTAATTGCTAATTTTTTATGAAGAATAATCGATAAAAATTTTGTAGAATTATTGATGTATAAATTTCGTAAAACTCACAGATGTAATTTATGTGTGCTAACAAGTGTAAATACTATTTATAGGAGGAATGAAAAATCTACTCTTTCTAGTCGGTTTAAAAATGTACAAGTATATATTTATTTCAATTTTACATAAAAAGGAAACTCTTTTAATATAAATCAGAATGCAGCAAAATAAATACTAAATGTTATTTAAATAAAAATCTTACACTTAGTTCTTAAATATTCTTTTTCATTTAATAGAAGTTAAAAATAAATAATAAAGTATTAAAATATTTTAATTAAGACCAAATAATAAATAAATATATAAATAAATAATAAAATTTAATTAATTTAATTAAATTCAAATTTTGAAAAAACAGATATTATTAGTCATATTAAAGCTTTGAGTACGTATTTTATTCAAAATCATATAAGCTCACAAATCATAAAATATATCATGGGTAAAACCAAGTTTTTTACACTAAATTTACAAGAAATTACTATATAAATATGTGCTTATTGATTATGTATGTAAAAAATTACTTTATTTGACACGTAGATATTTTGGGCAAGTTTCATGTTTAATAATCGTGTACTTTGGAAAACTTTGACTTTACTGAGCATAATAAATATTTTCATTATAACGTTTTCTAATTGAAAGAATATACTCTGTCTAATAATAAATATTATTACTGTTACTACGATGTATAAAAGGCGATTAAAATCGATATCAAAATTAACTTAAGATTCACGATTAAAACATTCGTGCAAAAGGCATGTAAGCTTTCGAAATGAAACAGAATTAGAGTCAGAAAAGATTTCAGATAAATTTGTCAAACATCGCTTCGTCATTCCTAAAAGTACGTATTTAAAAAATCAATTCATAAATATAGAAACCATTATAAATTAAAGAGTAGTAAGGAAAACATGGCAATTAATGGAATGACACAAGAGAATTCTCTTTATTTCGTCGTGTTTAATAGTAGCGATCCCACCTTTCATTACGCTTATTTATCTCTTTTGATTATTTTTGTGTCTTTTTCGTTCATTATACTGAAATTATGCTTTGTGAGATATTATTAATTTTTGATGCTTTGAAATTATAAATCCAATTTTAAGATAAAATATAGCTTTAATAATAATAAATATTTAGTGAATTTTTATGAAGTACTATATGAATTGTATTTCAATAATTATTATAGCGTGAAGAATATTAAAATTTGATTGTATTTTTTACCGTAACTATTTAAAATATTATACATTATTTAATGAATTATAAATTAAAATTTCTTTTTCAAAAACATCTGCCATTCTATCACTTAATGTTAATTTAATTGAATTATCAAATAAGAAATCCCTTAATCCCTTACTCATAAGAGGGTAAAAATGTTGAATCTTGATAATATTTGTAATTTGTATGAATATAATTTGTCTTTAAACTCGCCTATGATAATCGTATTATAATTTTTGAAAAGTTCGTTATAGCCTTTAATATTATTTTAATGATCATCTGTGTTACGGCGTATGTAGCAAAAGAAATTGTGCTTTATATTTATCATTTTAACTGTATGTTTAGTTCAGTAATTTATCTATTTATTTTCAAAATTTTAATAATAATCGATAAAGTAGAACGAAACTCTTAGTAGCTCTTGATTATGGAATATTTGATATTCCATGCTTTCTATATTGCTATTTATAACAAATAGTTTTTTCTAAATACATATTATCAAATATTTTACATTTATTATCTCTTATTTTATTAGGCTCCATGTACAGCATACGTATTTAAATAGACATTATATTGTTTTGTGAATCGTAACTTTCAAATTATATAAGAGTAACAGATATTTCCATAGTTTCTTAAGATAGAGTAAGAAAATACATTTTCTAAATGCACTATTTTTCTAACTTTCTCTTTCCGATCATATTTGCTATTTATAATTTGCTATCTATAATTTGTTATTTATTTGATTTACTTCAATAAAGCGTTAATTAGCAGCTTTTCATCTGAGTATTCTAATAATGTAATCCTAGCTCTCCAAGCTTCGGTATTCGATTTTTCATTCGCTTACTCCTAATATCGCTTGGCTTTCTGGTCATAATAATTATTCTTCAGTTTGATCTGTGTAAATCGGAGCTTCCTTTTAAACTTGTTGAAAAATATTTACTCAGATAGATATTTATAAATTGCAAATAAGCAACTTCTTTAATTATTTTTTAGGGTACTTATTTTATTCAAATACTTTATTTAGCGGGTTATTTTCTTTACATGGAAATATAAATTTTCCAAGAAAAATTCTAAAACAATTATAGATTTTGCTTTAAAACTATCATTCTATTTAAATCCTGAAACTATAGTAAATTGATTTAGAATACAATGAAGAATTGTCCATTATGAATACTAGAGTACTGACAACATTTCGAATTCTTTGCTATGTATTGTTGAATAAAACAATAAGAAAGGTAACACTGCAATTTTTTTTAAGTCAAATATTACTAGACAAATATTAAATTTATGCATAAAAGTCATAAACAGGTATTTTATTTATTTCAAAATAATATCCAATAATACTAAATGAAAGGAAGAATATTGTTCTTCCATATTATAAAAATTATGTTTAAATTACTCAATACAATAATATATTATTTTGATACACATATTTATTAGTAATTTAATTGAAGTTTAAAATCTTTAAATACTATAATTAATACTTGAAATATTTGCGTAATAATAAATAAATCAATAAAAGTTATTTGCTTGTAGTCATTTTTTATTTGGCGTATGTCATTTACGTAAAATTTTCTGCAAGAATTTCTTTATAGAGTTTTGTTTTTGTATTTACGCTTGTATTGCAATATACATCTATAAAAAACACATGCCGAGGAGTAAAATACTTCTGAGTGTACACAATATTAAGTTGCCGCAATTCTTAAATTGTATAATGTTATTTAATTGTCGATAGTTTATATTATAATTGCAGTAGTTTGTAGATGCAGATATTCAAACAGAATTTTAAGGCTAACTATAATTATAATAAAGTGAATTCGCAGATATTGTACTGACAGTGATTATTTATCACTTTAAGCCATTTATTTATTTACATAAAAATTTTATATCGCTTAAAAATATTACGATTATAAATTTATTAATGTAAGACTTAAGTTGTCCATCAGTTTTAATATTGGCAATTTTAAGTTATTTTAAATTTAATTAATGTTAAATGGAAATTTTAATTAATGTTACATTAAAGTAAATGTAATAATGCTTCCACTAAAAGAATTTACTGCGCGTAATAAAAGAAATTATTTCAATAGTATTGTCTTTTTGCGGATCTCGTCATCTTACACCAAATATTTGCTCGTTCAAACAATCGTAAACAGGTTTACATAAAAAAAACTGTGTATTTCCTGTTAGCACAGCCATAATAGACCGATCGTGTGCGTTCGCTTTATTTTATAAAAGCGCAGGTGGTTTATGGCCCACCGATGATTAACATTTTCAATGTAGAGGCAATTTGTGATCGAACCTCAACATGAAGTCGTTGTGGCACCGGTGTCGGATATTTTTTGCCTTTTCGCCTAATAATTGTAGACTTATGTGTACAGGCGTAAGAAAAGGTAGAACGCGCGTGCGGTGCATCTCATGTTCCACATCTATCACAATTTTTATCTGCACGCGTTTATTATTACCTTCATACATTCACCTCATCTATTTCCAAGCTATGCCTTGCTATCTTTATTTCCATTGTTTTTTCATCAACATATTATGTATATATATAATGCACCTGAAACAAGTGGGCTGATCTTCAAGCTTTAGCTTTTCCTATTTCTAGTAGATTTTTTTGCATCTGTACACTTACATTTTTCATTGTGGAATTTGCATTCTTTCATTGTCGTATTATATTGCTGACTGCAAAATAATTGTCTGGTTTTGAACTATTGTTCTTTCTTGAGTTTTATCCACAGGTACTAACCTGTAATATTAAGAAAAACGGTAGCATATTCATTGCACAATGAGGAAAACAACTTAAATTATGTACTTCGTGTGTTTTACTGGAAATCACACTTGTTTTAAAAATGTGTAGGTATTTGTTAATTTTATTAACTATTTCCTTATTTATTATATTTCGTATGTTTTATCCTTTTATTTTTACCGCGTGTTACTCTAGATTTTTACGCCAAATCAATTAATAAATAAATGTTCGTCTGCTCAGTTTCATAATATACATTAAGATTTAATAGATATTAAATTCTTCTTTATATGTAATAAATTTTTAAAAAAATATTCCGAAAGTATGAAAAATTTAATCATACAACTATGAATATTCATGTACGGGTCCATTATTACACAGTTTTTACTTTTTTGGTCTTCCACTAAATAATAAATGATTTATATAAAATTATCTAGTTGTAAGACTAACCTCAAGAAATAAACATAATATACCTTATAAACAGGATTTCTTATACAGTTTACGACCACTTAAACCTCATTACATATAAAAAAAGGTTACCATTTACTCTTTTATATTACAGTTAGCTTTCGTAATTTCATTAATAACATAAATTTAAGATTCAAGCAAACTCTTGCATTTATAAAGATAACTAAGACTATGAATAATCGAAATACTATGAGCTTTATTTTAAATTTTGCATTTTTAATCAGTTGAAAGTTGCGTACAATTATTAATAGTCCTTTTTTCATTTGTTACCTTTTCCATTACAAATTCCGAATTTACAAAGGCAATATATATTGTACAGAATGCATCTCTGATCAGAAGATGTCGAGTATTACATCTAACAAAAGTAAGTTTATCATCAGGAATTTCGTATTATTTCTTCAGATCGTACGTACATAATGTATATACTTTTTTTTAAATTTACGGCATTTTTATTTGTATTCAATTATAGCTATTCACTAGGAAGCAGAAAATGATAAAAATTTTCAAATATAGAAAATAATTTTAGTACGTATGGCCATCTGTTATTTTCATACTATACTAGAAATGGAATAATAAAATAAAAATATCTACTAAAAGATGCATAAATTAAAAAACGTGCATAAATTACTCGTCTTTACAATAACTATAAAACTTATATGCGTACAGAAACTTTCCTATTTTATTAAGTATTTTATCACTTTTGTAAGTTAGGAATATTTGATTGCAATCAAATTTTAACGCAGTGCGTTTTCTTTACTTTAATTTTAACACATGGATCTTCGAGAAAAATAACTTTCTCGAAGGTGAAAGCATTGTTACGATAAATTTACAATTAGCCCGATTTTAAACGTTACGTGTTTCTCAATAAATATTATTATCAGTATAGAATTTTTTTTAAGTACAAACTCTGATTCAAGGTATTTAATTGGCTCTATGCAGGAATATCTAATACGAATACATAAGATACTATGGTTATTATGTAATTAAAACATACCATCCTATAAATAAGTCTCGTAATAAGAAAAATCATCATATCATAAATCAATATTCCAAATTTTAAATTTCAATATCTATTCATACAATATTCGATTTATTACATTTCGATTTATTCTTCTCTTTTGAATGAGAATCTATTCTATTTGAAAAACTTTATTCATCTGGTGTCATACTAATAATAAAATAATGATCTTACATTCTAAAAAACAGTTTTCCTTTCAAACATACATATTTGATTTCCAAACGATTGCTGCTTAAAAAACCGTAAGGGAATATCATGCATAGCCAGATATTATCGAACAAACTATGTATTACTTTGATATCTCTCTTTTTATCGCTCTATCTCTCTTCGTCTATATATCTGCCTGTATATCTATCGCTTTATCTGCACAGTTGTATATAATTTTCATTCTATAAAAAACATTATCATTGATCGCTAGTAGTCGTTGTATTGCATAATTTCTATACACATTTGAGACGATATATCGAAATTAACACTAGTCCAGATATGTCTGTAACATTTTATATTTTTTGTAAGCCACACGTGTCAATCCATGAATTCTTTAAAAGTGTTTCAGAAAACCTCGTCACTGCATAGTAAAATATCCGCTGACAAACATTTTTAATAAATCATTGTCAATAAATCTGTTTTGATATTTGCGAAAATTTGTTATTCTTTCTTAGTATTTGCCAACAAAACTATTCTGTCATTTATGAAGAATCCGTCGTTGAAATAATTTTAGTTGACTATACATACCAAGATCATTTCTATTCGGTAACGATTCACGATGTTTTTCTTCGTTTCATGAATTTTCTGTGACTGCTAATCTATAATTTGACATGATATATGTTATATAAATAAAAAGTACAATTTTCTTGAAAATTCAATTATATCCGATAGAAAACACTGTAAACTCAAAACTATTAGTGTTTGTAGAATACAGTGTATTTGCCCTCATGTACGCGTGCGTATACAAGCACGCATTTGTAATACTATTGCAAAAATAGCTCTTGAAAGTCAGTTTAAATTATTAGAAAGTAATGAACAGAATTTTCAAAATAAATATTGTTTTTATCATTTTGCGTATGTTCAGGATGTTACATTAATATACAGTAACATATACCTCCTAATATTTCAATACAACAATAAAATTTTATTTTAATTTTCTAATTACTAGTAGTATTAAAAGGTACTAATTTTTCTTCTATTTACTTTATTATCATAAATTAACTATTCCATAACATCCAATCTTTTCGAAAATAAATATTACGATGAAGTAACTCAGCTAATCTATGTAGTTGACAATAACTTACTATTTTAATCTTGATATTTTCATTTTCAAACCAGTTTGCTTGCCGGAAGTTATAATGTGCTTTAGTTTTATGTAATATAAAGTGAAGCATTATTTTCACAATGTAATGTTATACTTGGCATACTATATTCATAAATTATAGCTGCTTCCATTTCTTGTGTGTGAAAAAAATTATAAACTCAATTGAATAAGTCGATATTTATACTTGAAATTAAAATATATTATACAAATTTGTGTATCGTTTGATCTCAATATGTTGGTTGGCAAGGTTTATACATGTATACTGTATACAAAGAGAATAATGAGGTAATACAATCTGAACGATAAATATATTATTTTCATTGTGCACGCGTGCGCGCGTGTGTGTAATAGAAGAGATTTGAAAAATGGAAGAAAATTATCAGTGCCAAATTTATCGTAAAAAATTTTGTAAAACTTATATAGGATTGCAAATATTCAGTAAACTGCAGAATTTTTACGAGCCGTACCATAGAAAAAGTATGATAGATTATCTTTGATAGGGTAATTGCACATAATTCTGAGTAGAACAATACATTTATAATTTTAAAGAAAGTAGTTTTTTACACAGCATGAGATTTTATTGATACTGTTTCTAACTTACATACTCGACCAATTAATATACAATTCATGATAATAAATATCTGAACTTTCTTTTTCAGGAAACAATTACAGGGAACAGAATTCATTGAGCATTAAAATAACAAATAAAATCAATTAGAAAAAAAGGTATCCAGCAACAAAAGTCACAAAATGAAAATAAGAATTGTGATTCATGTGAAGCTCAATGTCTACCTGCTGTAGTTACGTCTGTATCAGCCCAAGAGATAAACAACTTTTCATCCTTTCTCAATTTTTGTTTCTCCACGTATATCTTCTGACTTATTTTCTCTACGTCGATTAAGTAGCAGCAACGACGTACTCCTTCTAGACGGACAGTAAAAGTCTATTTCATGTCCTGTGTGCAACGAGTATAGATCTAGAAAGAAGGGAGATGAAGTGCACAGGGTTCGTTGATCTCGCTCTCTCTCTCTCTCTCTCTCTCTCTCTCTCTCTCTCACTTACTTTCCTTCTCTTTTTCTATCCATCTGCCTATCTATCACTCTATATCTCTCTTCATTCTTGCGCGGAATTCAAAGGAATCTACGAAAGCCAGCTAATCCTACCTCGCAAGAGAATATCTGATTGCGAGTGAACTTCGGTAGAAAATAGAAGAAAAAACGAAATAACTGTTACTTAATAGTAGAGAAGCTGGTACTGTTATTTCATCACGGCACACGTAATTTCATAGTGCTAAATCTTTGCTGTGCACTTCATGTAATCGTACATGTGGGATTAGCTTTTAATAAACGATACTCCAGATTAGATGTGTTAATCGATACCTTTTTCATTCCACTATCTATAATTTCTGTCTATAAACCAATCTATCTATCATCCATCTATTTATATATCTGTCTGTCTTTCTTTCTTTCTGCTGATCTATCGATCTATCTGCCGTGATGTTTTCAATTTTCTTCGGTAAATTACGAGTAATGCCTAAGATTCAGGAGAAATAGTTTGTTATTCGAAGTATGTAGGATTTGTGTTGAAATCCGAATGAAAGTAAGGTAAATTATTATGTGCGTTGACAAAAATCTGGATTGAAAAAAATTTTGTTCCAATTCTTTTATGCCTGTCGTAGTAGTGAAGCAATTATTCTTATACTTTAAGCGAAAATATAAAGTACTCATAAAATAAAAAAATTACTATATAATTTAAAGCTTTTAGTACAATGATATTTTTTTCCGAATTATATAAATTATTATTGCAATTATAGTATTTTACGTTTACGTACTTGTATTTCTACAAACAATAAGAAACCCGTTAAATTATATTTAACAGAATGCAAGACCCATTAGTAATGATCAAACATACATTTAAACGATACTCACGCCAAATAGTTTGAGACAAGTTTAATAAACGATATTGTTCAATATTTGCTGCAATATTCGAAAATTTCAATTTTGTGCGTTACAGTAATCCAACTTTAATAGCTTGTAAAATGATCTTTTTAAATCCGAATGGATGAGTACTCGTAATAATTGTAAGTATAATAATAAAATAATAATATCTCATACGTAATCTTAGATAATTAATGTTTCAAAATGTTTCACACCCGCGCGTATATACATACATACATACATGTGTGTGTGTGTGTGTGTGTGTGTGTGTGTGTGTGTGTGTGTGTGTGTGTGTGTGCATAAATTAGTAAAATACAAACAATGATAATAGGTTCCCTTGCACTATTTTTAAAAATAACTAAGCTAATAATATATTCTTTAATGTATCGTCCCTTTATTTCCAAAATTATGAATTCAATTTATTACGAAGCAACGTGCTTTTATATTGTATACGGCATTACATCTCTGAATACGTATAATTATTTAATATTAAATAATTTCTCAAATAATGCTAATTTCATGAATTCATGAATTTTCATTTTATATTTATGGTTGTCGTACTATGTCTTGAATCGATAAGATTGAAAACTGCTAAATATGTTGTGTTAGAAATTCTATTATATAACAAAGAACAAACGAAATGTACGACCGTTTCAATCAGCATGTATGGATCAAAGAGTCATCGATTCTCATTTAAAATTATTATGATGTCTTAGATACGGTTAATCGTCAAATGCCTCCAGGTAGAGAAATTGACTCACGTCTAGGAGGAACTCAATCTATTTCAAAGCACTGGATTCCTGCTCTATAATTCTTCAACCCACATAAGAATGTATCGTAACCGACGAAACACTTTTACCTGTGCCGCGTTCTCCTAACTCTGAAAAAGAAATTAATGGCTTAGCGAATTTCGACTTTAATATTCTCAATGTAAATACTTATTGCTTTATGCCTTAACCTTCATTTAATACAGTCAGCCTTTCTTATATAACTGCGTGCGTGACAGGCTTCGGGCGATGTACCTTTGACAATCGTTTGAGAAAGAATATGAGCATAAGAGCATAACTTTAAAATTTTATTCAAGTTTAAACGCGTATCTTCACCGTTAAATAATATTCGTACTTTCGATTAAATTTCGGATTCAGTACAGACCTTTTTTATTTTATTTCTTTAAAGCGTTATGTCATAGATACGACAATGTTGAGATTTAATCTGTATCCTTGTTGGCAATACGTACAAATATTCGATTATAATTACGATCATATCGTATCATATAATTTGGTACCGTTTACATTTCCAGATAAATGCAGAAACTTCTATAAATCTAAAGTCTTACGATTATTTATTTCATAAAACAATATAGCAGTAAAAGAAAGGTCCTGTTTTAATTTTCAAGAATTTAATAGTTAAATTAAATAGTGTATATTGAAATAATTATAAAATATAAATGTACGAAAATTATTGCGTAATAGTTTGTTTATAAACTGAAAATAATAAAAATTTCCTGTTATAAATTTTCTTTTTAAATTCAAATTTGTATCTTACGATGAATTGTATATATGTCGTAATTAACAATATTTATTATATGAAATAAAACCCAATAAGTACCATACATTGAACGTACATAAATCTAATTACTAGAAGGAAAGTTCTTCAGAATTTATTAATTACGTGGAAACGTATCTAATATATTGAACATATTTTATATCTGCTTTAATTTACTTCATGTTATGTTATGTAAGTTACAATGTTTTAAGACATTTAAATGATTCCATACATTTTTACCACGTGTAACAGAGTGAGCTGAACTTTTTTCGAAATAATATCGAAATATTTAAGTACACGTGAGTTATATTTGTTGATTTTATTCTATCCTATAACGTATACATAATGTAACGCAAGATCAAATAGTAATATTACAGAACGATTGGACTTGAAATAGAATAACAAAGTTGACACGACAGTAGAATGATATTCCGGTAGCAATGTACAAATTATAAAATAAGTCTTTTTCATCAATGACTCGCACAATTTAATGAAAGTTAGATGCCCGAATATATTTCTAAATAAAATGCTGATTTCTTCCTGATGCCGTGTAAGTCGCTTACTATTTTGGGGATCTATGAATTACATGCGAAACGAACGAGGAAACACATGCGAAGACAAACTTTTTCCGGAAAATAAAAATTACGTAAAAATTGTTTTAGCAATTCATTAATTTCCTAAAGTTGGCATTTTAATGAAACACTCATAGTCAAGTAAAATGTTCGACAGAATATCGAATTAGTAACTTCAAGTTGTAAGGAGATTTATTTCCATGTTTTTTTTTTTTTTTTTTTTTTTTTTGCTTATAATGTATCGAATAAATAAATAACAATTAAATACAAATTTTTATAATTTTAATTCGAATTTTCAATACACATTGCACATATACTCGTTTCATTATAAGTAATTTATTTAACTGCAAATCAATAAACTTACTATTTCATTTACAAGTTAAAAAACGAAATCTAAAATGTATTACAGTATATGTAAACCACGTTGAAATTATTATCTACGAAATACATCAGATGAACTGCAATTCAAGACTTTAAAATAATGTTATCCTTCAAAGTCGCAAAACTTTTTCTTCTGAATGCATATTCTTGTAGTAATTTGATGACTTTTATTAAACAAAAAATCCAGTTGCGAGTTTAATCTGTTTACTATCGAATTATTCGTACATAAATTGAATAATAAGTTTGTCAGAATATTTACATAGGATTTCGCTGTTGGGAAAATCTTAGTACATTTGCAAAAAAACATTTGTTTGCTTATTAATTTAACAAAAATTTTATTTCAGTAACATATAAATAGCTGATAATTTGTAATTAAGTACAAGTTTTTAACCTAAATCGTAATAAATATTTGTATTTACATTTATGGCAAAATGAGCTCATTTTTTTATCGTGAAACATTGTTTAATATTGTATATACGTTCGAATGAAATTCTTTTTCAAAAAGAAAAAAATTCTGTTGAATTTAATATTGACTAATATAAAAGTATGAAATAATCCCTAATGATTGTATTTCTGAAAATATAATAATAATTGTACTGATAAGATACTCACGTATTTAACTGTAAAAGTATAGTCATAGTATGAAAACGATTGTAATAGCATACGTATAACGAGATTGCAAAAGTTATGTAAATACGTCCAATGAAAAGTTTCGAGGCGTCTAAACAATCCGTCCAACAGCGTTTTCAATGCCTTTAATCTTGAAGATTCTTCTTACGCACATTTAATGCGTGGGGTTCGCAAACTTCGTAAGATACTTACACGTTTACCTATACATATTTATAAAAAATGGAGAATTTGTACTCCCATATAACACTATCTTTTAGGTAATCGCAAAATAGTAATGTACTCTTAAAGCTATACCGTACGTGTGTATATACCTGTGCAATATAATACAATGTGTGAAATGTACATGTCTGCCTGCTGCTTTTCACGAAGAATGATATACGTATATAGAGGAGCGTACAGAAGCCACCTGTACGCGCATATCAATCGGCTTATTCACTCGGGGTATTATTCTCAAGTGCTTTTTACCGTAGTCGTGTTTTATGCGATGCGAGAAGTGTTAAAGAGGCATGAATAATCGGTCGCGTCGACAAAATAAAAACGAAAGCAAAGCACGACGATGAGATGAGCTCGATCAAGTCCTCTTCTCTGTTTTGTAAGTTTTTACTTTACTCTAGACAGCGATCGTGACTCTTTTCAAGCTTGCTTTTTGTTATTGTTTAAAAAACCGGTTTTCGATCTATCTGCACAGTAAAGAATGCAAATTGGCAGTTTGAATGGCAGTCGGAGTTGTGTTTCTTATCTTCTTATAATGATACGAGACAAAGACTTGACGATTTTTTTTTCCTTTTTGTTGATTCAGTTACTTTGCATTACCGAGTGTTGGTTGCTTTAGAAAGAAAAAATAAAAAATGAAAAAAATGAAAAATAAATAAAAGAAAAAAAACAGGATATGTTCCGAGATGTGAGTAATGGCTCGACGTTTATAAGCAAGAATTATAAAAACTGTTCGTGATAGATTATCATAATTTCTCGACACTCGGGGGACTTTTTTCTCGAGAATCACGTGCGCAGTTGTCAGCATTATAATACACGTAATAATAGAATTCAGAAGCACGAGTGTTCTTGCGCAAATTCTTTCATCTTCTTTTATCTACTGGTGGAGCGTACAAATTTTATATTATGGCAAATAATAAAAAAGTTTAAAAATTAATGCACCTTTCTTCATAAAAATTCATTATGGTCAATTAATAAAAAGACAGCATTTCTTTTTTTCATATAATTTTATAATAAATGTATACCATTGAATGTATAATTAGTTTACAGTACCAAACAATTAAATATCTAATTATGTTCTCTATTAAAGTGCAATACTAATACTGGAGTTAATTAAATCTTATTTAAAAGTTCGCCCATTATCAAGATATGTACTTGATATTGCATGACTTATGCGTTGTTTCTATAACTAAAAAGATTTTTCCATAATTTTTTATTACAAAACTTTACATTTTTAAAGTAAATGTTGAATTGACGACTTAAAAGTATTAAATATAAAATTCACATAAGATACATTTTAAAGAATATATGTGCACATTTTTAAGGATTTTTATTCACTGAGAAATGAATTAATTTATCTAGCCAATACTAAAAGAAATACTACGAAACTGACTTGAATTGGAATGTTAATATTAAAAAAAAAAAAAAAAAAAAAAAAAATGCAAAATTTGAGCGCTAAATTTAATTCCAATGCGAGAATTATTTCTAGTATTTAGTTCAAACCTTGGTGTAACGAAGTGTTGTGCGAACAATAAGAAGTTTTGCATTTTTTTACATAAATACATATTTTACGAAAGTTTTCAACGAGTGTAGAAAATTCATGTGCTTGGATAATGTACGTTACACTCGATATATATATATATATATATATTGAGTTGGCATTTTATTATAAAAATGTATACGAAAACATATGCGGTATAATATTTTAAAAAATCCTAGAGTAGGTAAAATATTTTGTATTTATACACGTATTATATTTACACTGAAAAAAATGATTAAAACCATCGCGTATAAGGTATAGTCTTAATAAGAACATTGATTGAAGTTAGTGGTCCCAAATCTCCACTTGTATACAATTATACTTTTCTCAATTCTTACGTATAGTAACGGCGTTTACTAGATTATAGAATCGACGCTTTAATTTGTTCTAAATTTCTCGCACAGCATATTTCTCATTATTGTTCTAAGTAATATCAGATCGATCGGCCATTGAAGCTGGTAGTTTATAATTTATATCGATCTAAAAATCATCAAGTCTTGTTCATGCGTATGAAAAAAAAAGTAGAAAGGGTCGAATCATAGCGAAATCTTAGTTGTTAAGAAATAGAACTTTTTCACCTCACTTGATCAAAGTCAGTCTATTCTCGTTAGATTCTAAATCGCCATCGATCTCATTTCCCGTCAGCTCCGCCTCCAGGGTATTATAATTTTTTTTCGTCTGCGCGTATTTACTCTTATAGTGGTCCTCGTCATTCGGAGCGATTTTATTCTGGAGCGGAATCTCGTCCAATTCGACCTTCGTTTCCTTGGAGTCTATCTCGCTTTGTGCCCGGTCGTTCGAATGAATCTGCACGGCTCTACCGAGAGTGTTGATGATACCAAACCAGTTGGGCCAGGTGAAGGGATTGATGCCCTCGTCGATGACCTCGTGTACCTCGTAATTATGGGTAGGACTCGTTGTACTAGTACTCGTGATGCTATTGCTACTAGTGACGGTAATGGTACTGGATAGGGGTAACGTTGACTTTGCAGGAATTGGGCGATCGAACTCTGTAAAACAATTTGCAATTACAATAATCCTATCACAATTGTATTCTGTAAATATTAATATTATGGATTTTTTCAAAGTGACATTCGTCTGCACTAATTCATCATTACAATGATGAAATTCTGTTGAAGGCTTTTAAATATCCTTAACGCAAGCTTTGATCTATAATTTTACTTCTGCTGCCAAATGTCTAGGAGCACCTAATGAACTAAAATTATACGCTTCGATTATCCGTTTCCCACTCTATTGCAGAACAATGATCGACGAATTTATTAAATCTATTAAACTTGCTTATGAAATAAATAATATTGGAAATCGTAAAGAAAACGTAACCTTATTAAGCAATACGTAAAGTACGAATACCTTCAAGTATTTATATTTATATTTATGGATAATATTAATGTTCAAAAAATTTATTAAAAAAATATTTTCCAATTATCAGAAGATAAAAGTTCTTTTATTATTTATACGGTACAAAGTAATGGAAACTTATTAGCGAATATTAAAACGGAAATCTTAGAGAAAGCAATTCTGCCGACAAGTTTATATTATCCGACAATTATCACTGCCAAGTCATACTGAAGCTGTTGTTGGCAAGTATCAATGTGTTGATGTATTTCAAATGTGTTTTCAATTTGTGCTTTTATTTTTTTATGATAAATCACTTTTAAGATATATATTACACACAATCTGGTTTCGTAGACAGTAAGTGTAAAAAAACGTTCTTAAATTCTGACAGTGATGAATGTTATCAATTTAATACTGTGCATAAAAATATTTTTGTTCATAGGTAATATTCGAGAATGAGAATCTATTAAAAATATGCAATGTATAAGAAAAAAAGTTTGTATATTAATGTGCTTATGAAGTTCTGGTTAAACTCTGCAAAAAAAAAACATTTAAAATTTTATGGATATTTCATTTATAATACATGTCATAATCATTGGCATTGGATAGTGAATATGTGTTGAAACATTTTTATTATTAATCTTTTATGTTTTCGATCCATTAATTATCCATCAGAAATAATGTAATTGAATGTATTTGAATGTAACTGCTCTAAACTTTACAAAGATTAATGTACAGAATTTAATAACTAATGTTATATCCGACCAGATTTCCTCTTTAAAACATTAATAAAAAAATCATATACATTTCACTCCTTAACAATAAATCTACAACATAACATAAAACTCCAGTAATAATCTATTTGAACATTAGTTTTCATTCTATAATAGCATAATATATAGGTTTTTATATTATTAATTACATAAATGCCATAGAAAAATGATACGGTACATATTATTTCAGTATAAAAAATTCGTTGAAAACCTACAATTACACTATCATATACTGTAATTAATGCCTAAAGGTTAATAATATTTATAAAATACTAATTTCAGGGATATGATATAAATTAATTTATCAATTGTTTAAATAACTACATGTTACAATTATTGAATATACTTGCACCTAAAATAAACATATTAAAATTTAGATATAAATAAATTAAATTTCGCTTCGTCTGTAATAGGGTCACAAATTATTACTGGATAAATAATGTAAATGATGATTAAATGAATTAATATTATAAATTTTATATATAAATATATTGGTTAAATTTATAGAAAAAGATTGTACTATTTTGAGTTAAATATCATAAACATGCACGCATGTCCGCACTTATTTTTGTACAATAAAATAAGCATCCTATATTAATAAAAATAAGTTAAATATAAAACAATGAATACCTTTAAAAATTATGAAAATTACTCTACATTTATTTAAAATTTGCAAAAAATTTTGAAATTCTCTCGTAAGCGACATTTTATCTTATAAATATAACAATGAAAAATTAGT
Source organism: Wiebesia pumilae (assembly GCA_018907045.1). Classification (NCBI taxonomy): domain Eukaryota; kingdom Metazoa; phylum Arthropoda; class Insecta; order Hymenoptera; family Agaonidae; genus Wiebesia; species Wiebesia pumilae. The sequence continues at coordinate 9,287,653 of JACCHZ010000127.1, forward strand.
TCATGAATTTCACGAATTCTTCCTGGATATTTTTTATAATTGGTTTTATGTAAATCATTAATATTGACCAGAAATATTTATCAAAATATACATATTTTAAAGAAAAATTGTTTATTCTTCGGTAATTTTTAGAAACATCTTATCAATAGAAAAGGAAAGAAAATACTCCAGAAAATATCGTAGAAAAATATTTTGACAAATTTTAATTATTAGAAAATCAAACAAAATATTTTTAAGCTTTTCATTCAAGTGAAAATAAAAAACTTACTCATTTAATTCTTATGAAGTAGTGTACTGCATGTATATCTAACTACTTAATAATATAACATATCATTATGATTCTTTTAGTGTATATATAAAACTACGTAAAAATAAATGACTCTATATACAGACGTGTCGTGGATTAAAATTGAAAATTATTTTACATTTATGAATTTCTACTCACTCGAATAATGATTTTAAGGAAGTAAAAGAATCTAATTGTAACAGAATATAATTTAGAAGTACACAATTCTTACAACGTTTAGTATGAACGAACTGTCATATAAATGAAAAAGATTGGAGTCATTCTCACACGTGATAATAATACTTATAATAACTGTATTGTTCTAAATGTTATTGATAGAATTTTTTATTGAAATTAATTGAAATGATTTTGACATATTATTTATAAAACTTAATATCAAGATAAAATGTTTTTATATAATATGTAAATTTTAGTTGTAGTTAATCGACAACTTCGGTGCATAAGTTATAAACATAATTGAAATTTATGATACACGTCAATTTGTAAAAAGTCTAGATATCGTAGAGGTGCACCAACTTATTAACCTAAATTCTGAATTACAAAGTCTGTCGCCTGTTATAACTTTCTTATCTTTCTACTTCGTATCATTTAGTTTCTCTCACATTGCTTCACCAATATGAAAAGTGACATGAGCACTTATAATGACATCCTTAAGGGATATCATTTAGCATGAAAGAATCCGCAACTTCTTCTCTCTCAAAACGCACTCTAAAGAGAAAATATATCGATTAAAGGTCATTCGAAAGCTACTCACCTTGATTCTGATCATTGTTTCGCTGCTGGAAACGATAATCGCGGTGTCCTCCGAAGTGCAACGGTTTTTCCTCGTTAAAAAATTGATAAACGTGACCATCGCCATGACCGACGTGTCCTTTGAAAATTCCACGAGGACCAGCAACCCATTCGGTCAAGGCATTGAAGCCGAATGCATCGCGATAAATGTGGCTGTATGGACGCTTGTCCTCTTCAACGATCTGATCCTGCATACGCTTATTATGCTCTAGCACTAGTTGCAAGCGTCGATGACGTAATTGTTCATCATAGAATCGCTGTTGCTCGCGTTGCGCCTCAACGCGTTTTTTAGTCTCCAATCGATAACGACGTTCGATATCACCGACAGAAGATACCGTTGTATAATAATTTTTTTCAGGTTCTGAAGTCTCAGATTTACTCAAGAGTGATAATGTCTCCTGATGTTTGGTCGGATGCTTGATTTTAATTAGCTCGCTTGCAGCCTTGGACGATATTTCAGGGATCTTTTAAAAAGAAAACATTGCATAGATTTCAAGAAATAGTAGTGCTTAGATGAATGGAATATGAGGCATATAATGAGGCATCAGATAGTAAAAGCAGTATCTAACGACACAGTTCACTATGTGCTTATGTATATTCATATTGTACACATCTATTGTTTTATTATAACTATATAATTCATTCGAAATACATTTGAAATGTTGAATTGTTAGTTTAGATTTTATTAATAAATAATTAGCTTCGTAATCTCAAAGAACAGTCCTTTTTAAAAGATTTATAATTTGAATATTTATTGCAATAGCAATCCATAATAAGTGCGCGCGCGCGCGCGCGCACACACACGCACGCACGCACGCACACATATACATCTCGCTTTTAATCAATTTATGTAATAATTATTAAAAGAATAAGTAAAAAAATTCTGATAGTGAATACTTTTCGAAATTTCTAAGTAATTTAAGCTCTAAAATTTCTAAGTAATCACTTATGCAAATTTAGATTGCTCAACTACTTGTAGTTATTTAAGTTCCAACTATATTTGCATTATCATTTTTCAAATACTTGTTCATAACTATTATAGTTTCATAATAATCACGGTGAGCCTCACGGCATTGAAAATCGCCATGAAGTTCAGTATTTGTACTATAAGCAGCTATTATCCTGTCATTCTAAATAAATCATAATATTAATAATTCGCAAATGAATGTACGATTTCGCTCAGTAGGAGAAATAATTTAGATAGATATCTTACTATATTTTTAAAGCGAAATTATGCTTCTGTTTTACTATTTTGGTATTACATATAATTTTACTTTCGTTTAAAACTCACGATCATACAAATACATTTATGATCGGACTAAATCTATAGAAGGACTTGGAGAAATAAAAATTTTTACATTTTTTTCTATATTATTTGTAATGTGGCTTTAATGATTTGCCGAAGTATTTTATAAATACTAATAAAAAAAATTAGATAAAAAATTACAAACATTTATATGTATTTTTATGAAATTATATAATTTGTAATACAAAGAGCTTGTAATTGTTATTATTCTATTTCTAGAACTCGACATTCGATGCGTCATCGATACTTAAGTGCTACTTTACTTTGTTTTATGTCAATTTGTTCTAGACTATTAATTTATACACGACTTCTTTTAAATCATAATTTTATCTTATTCCATCATTTAAATCTTATGGAAAAAACATTTTACCCCTAAGGCATTTAATGTCTTTTGAAATATATTACAGTAGACTAAAACTAAGAGATACATGTACATTATTTATGATCAATTTAGTCGTCACGCAAATAAAAAATTTTTTTTAATGAAGTTTCAATTATATTAACATATTATATTAATAATTAATTTATATAATTTATAATTTTCTAATCGTTGCATGTAATATTTGCATTATTCAACTGACTTGCATTTTTTATTATTTATATAAATATAAAAATATTTTTAGTAGTTTCATTCAAAATATAGAATTAAATTGAATTGAAAAATAAAATATTTTCTTTTGCTATAAAATATTTGTTCCATGTTACATAAAGCAGTACATAAATGTTAGAAATCAATTAGAAATCAATTGTCCTTCATTATATTCAATCGATTTACTTTTTAGAGTATAAATTTTTATTAGTTCTTTATAATCGTTAGTTTGAGGTTAAAAAGTAAAAAATTAATGTATTATATTTATCAATATTTTACAAATTTACAAATAGGAATATAATATACATGTATTATAGAATATATATGAGTTGATATAAGATCGGTATTACAATATTATGACGAAGAATTTGAGTAGCTTGCATAAACAGCAATTACGTCTTTGCAGTTAATATACAGCCGAATGAAAATATTTAAATAAAATATTTTTTATAGAATGCAGTGTACAGATCAATGAATATTTAAAAAGTTAATAAAACATGACTAAATTAATTAACTCTCAACTGAGCCAACTAATTTAATATTGAAATAATATATGTTATAGTCTACAGTAATTTAAAAAAATAACTGCATCTTATTTAACTTCATTAACTGTTACAAATACAATAACCGTAAATGACGAATATATTATTAAGACAAATCAAATTTCGAGCGCAGCTATATTTCATCTAATGTAATAAATAAATTATGAACTATTTTTCTATTATGTCGCATATAATTAAATAACATTATTAATGCTGATCCTTTCATTTTTAATATAATTATAATACTCCATATTCAATATACAGTCAATAGGCGCTGTAAATTGATTTATACATTACCCTTGATACGTTGTCTATTACTCCAATGTTTTACAGTGACAAAGTTTTATTCCACTATTTGATTTCGTCTTGAACACGATGTTTAATACACGATCAGTCAGGACGCACTCATACTTTCAAATAAAAACCACTTTTTCATATTCACAATCAGCTGAATATACTATTAATTTTGAAATCACGTGTCACGTGTCTAAACTAATCAAATAGTTAGATGATGCAAAATAAAAAAAATGTTTTCGTACACTAATAAACGTAAACTTAGTACGGTTTTATAAATCTTAATTGAGAATGAAAAAATATGTAATTATTCATTAAATATTATGTTTATGAGGGACAGGTCGATCATATTTCTTTTTGATATATTACTATAGCCTGTAGTGTTCTTTTAATAAATAAACTATACATATCTTGTATATTATGAGTAATCTTAAAGGTAATTATAATAATAATTATAAGAATTAGGGGCAGTTGGCAAGTACACAACTTGTCGTTTCTCGAAAAGCCTAACATAACATTAGTTTTTGAAAGTCTGTGTAATTGTGCGTATTCCCTCCTTCAAACACAATATAAACTTAAATATAAACATATGAATAGTACTACATACTCACGTTAAAAATGTCGTTGATTACTGCCACGTCATTCTGCTGACGCTTCCCGCGGATTGTTTTATCAATCTGTTAACAAAATAATAACGAAAGATTATGAATTATGTAATAATTTTACTTTTATTAAAAGTTTCTAAAACTTTTTTTGTCGTGTATAAAACGTTATTTATATTATTATATATCTCTAAGATTTCGGAATAAGACAATATTAGATGTATAATACAGTAAAAATGTTTGAACAAATTTACTTCAATTATTATAATTTCTCATACACAACATTTGAATTATGCTATTATATTCGTTCTTTTCTCCTTTCTTCAGTATTATATATGTAAGGAAAATAATGTATTTTTAATTTTATTTTATTATTATTGGTAATCACTGTTTACAGAAGAAGTTGCAGTAATAAACTTAAGCGGCTTTCGATGAAAAATTGATGTTTTAATAAGAAAATTCTTGCGAAAGAATGAAATAAAATTTATTACATTCCAAGTAATAGCTTTCATAGCCTTTATCTAGATTCAAATGAAAGTATTATTTATAAGCATAAATATATGTTGTTTCATAAATTCAAATTTAAAATATTAAAATTAGCATATATAAATAATATTTAAATCTATACTCTTCTTTTTCTATTATTAGAGTTACTTATAATATTTTTATGCAAATAAAACTACATGAATAGACAGTGATTACACCATAGTTAAATTCTTAGCATTATCGTATAAATATTTTTACTAATTGGATATCTTACTCATAATAAAGAGCAAACATTGTAATTCACACTTTTATAGTGATGGGAAGCGTAAGAAATGTCATGAAACTTACATTTTTTTTTGTAAAAGCGAAGAAGATTTTAACCATCATAATTATAGATAATCCCAAGTATCTAATTATTAATAATAATTTTGCCGAAAAGAGAAGTCTCAAGGTTTTTTCATCATAAATCATATGCAATAAAATAATTCGTACTTATATATATATATATACCAATACAAGAATTAAATTGTCGGAGATAAAGAGGAACAAAACAAAATACTGAATATACTTATGCCATACTTTCTTTACTTTAATTATCGTTTTTCAAGTCATCTAATTCTAATGTCTATAGAAATAGACAAATATTCTATTACTTCCGTTTAAGATATCTGAAATGTGATATAAATTATTTCGTAATGTACAAATCTAGTAGCCTTATTGCAGTATAATACAAAAAATGTTTTATATTTAATCATTTTTTGATATCGTTTTATTTTATTAATCAGTCTTTTTTTTTTATGCAAAAATTTTTATATTTCAATTACATAAATGAAGTATAATTGTAGAGGACATTATGATAAAGACTTTTTCTTCTCGCATTTTCTATTAAAGAAATTTTTTAGAAGAGTAATAATGTAACATATTAACTAACTTACAATTTGTTAATAAATTATAAAGGCGTTGAAAAAAAAATTAATTAAAAAAAATTAAATTTTTTTCATTAATTGAACCCTTTTTAATGTGACGTATTTACGATATATACGTAATGCATGTTATCCCTTATCAGCATTATAAATAATTTATATAGATAATCAGGTTAGAATAGATAATTCAATGTACTTATAATATCTTACTTCCGTCTCTTGAAATGAGTAAGCGCTCAGATCTTGATAATATTGTTCGAGATGCAAATCGATGAATTAAATTTGATACTTGTAACTGATAAATAGTAAATAAATACGCTCCTAATTTAAATTATAGCATTAAGTTTTGATACAATGATGAATCTAATAGTACTACTTATTCGAAATTTTGCTAATTAACGTTTCCCTAGTAATATGCAAATACATAAGCAAACGATATAATGGCAAACGAATTTCTTTAAATATTTGTTATAATAAATGTTGTTTAATAAGTAAAATATACGACGTTTTATTAAATAAGAAACTACAATTGAAATGTTTGCAGTACTTTATCCATTATTAATGATTTGTTTATATAAGTTTAGACTTTACTAGCTTGATCTACAGGGAAAATAATAAATTTTTAATAAAATATTTTACGTTTTCCATAGCTTTTCTTTTATTTCATCCTGAAATAATTTAAATTCTTTATTATATGTATTTTTCAGTTTTATGATTAACATCTTTCTAATACAGTTGAATAAATTCTAACAAATTCCAACAGAGAATCTTGGGTTTATACGTGTATAAATAAGAATATAAATAATTAGTTTGATGAAAATATTTCAAAAAATTATTTCAGAATTCTAAATGTTTAAATTCTTTAAAATTACAATTAAATATCCTGTTATATTCTTCGATACTTATACGATAAATATATATTTATAGTGAGATTAGCTTTATGAAATGCATTATTTTGATAAGCCGTATGATGTATATGTATATTATAAACATAAATTTATTTGTCGATATTCTATATCAAGAAAAAATTTCTTATTTCATCGAATGAACTTACATCTGTAAAAGATGTGCATTTATCGTACATAGTTACTATTTTACTACAACATAATATTTAGAATGTATAACTTATCGATACATAGTTTTGCGATATTTTGTCGTAATCTACAATTTTTAAATCGATCACAACGTAAATTCTGGTCGATTAAAAATCAAGTTTTATTCATTGTTAAAGTTATTATTATTACGATTGCTATTATCAAAAGCATTATTATCATTATTATTACTATTATGTAAAAGAGAAAAAGTCGTCGGAATAATATAGAGGCATTGAACGTTATTCAAATGAGTAAAAGCGAAGACTAGAAGACTGAGAACCTCTTAAATTAGATAGTGGCAAATTATGTTCTTGAAAATATGTTGCATGAAATTGTTATCTCCGCGTGCAGCTAGAATATAGGTGTAACATTTAATAAAAAATATTAAGTCGATACGAAGAACAGTATCGGATTCATCGTAAAGTATAAAATAACGATAACTACGCAGAAGAAGAATAAACTAGAAACTATTTGAAAATCTGAATACGTGAAATTACAGGAACAGAATCACATCCTTCAAAATCTCGTACGAGGAAACATTGAAAATGTTTTACAGTAGCTTTGGTTTAAACTAAAAAACGCAATTTATAAAAGTTACGTATGCATGAATATACGTTTTATGAAAGGTATACTCGAGCAAATACGTTGTCTCACGAAGTTTATTATATTTAAAAAACAGCAACGGTACAAAGTTTAATAAGAATATATAATAGGAATAATTTCAAGCTGACAATCCAAAAGTGTAGAATTCGTTATTAAAATTTATAGTTTTTAAACTAGTTCTAATTTATTTACTTGTATGAAAATGAAAAGAGGCGTAGAAAAGAAAATGTAATAAAGAACGTACAAGTAGAAAATGAAAAGGAAATCTGAGGAATGTACTTCTGATAAGAAGTATAGAATAGTTATTCCAGAGGAATGTGAACTAATATATTAACTAATTGGATAACTAGCTGCATGAGTTGACCATAAACATGACAAGGTCAACTGCTGCTTGATTTAGTTCCTCATGGAACAAGGTTACTTTTGTTCAAATCTATATACGGTAGAAAATATGAGAAACCTAGGCTCTATGCTGTATATGCTATACCTCTGGGCGTATCTGCAAGAACCGCAAGCTTTCCGAAGCAATAACTCAGCTAATAAAAAAGCTACCATCGAACAAGTAACATTCAAGAAATAGTTGAGATAATTCTAATCGAGTCTTGCTGAAATATCGTACTTACTTAGAGCAGATATTTCGACAAAAGAAAAAAATACTAATGTACGATAGCCGGTGTAAAAGCCTCGATCAAGATGGATGAGGTGTATCTGTAACTTTAAATGTAAAATTAAGAAGAAACTGCTCTCAAATTTGATAGCTGTGAAAGCGAATGAATAACATGAATGAAACGCATTATGCAGGTGTGCACGACCGAGTATGGACAAGAATGAGCGAATTTAAAAGAGCATTCCTATACACGTATATGGCATGATCAGAGATCCGCTAAAAGTAGAAAACTTATTCGTTCCTACTGGTGCGAGAACATTCGTTTATTCGTTTGATTAAATTCTTTCTGATTTTCCATTTTTATGGATAATAATTCCATCTTTTTTCTCACTGTGTATGTATGTCTATATGTGCCGCAATATGTACATGTATATGTACATGTATATCACAAGACTAGATATAGTCGCGATGCAGTTACCTGCTTTCAAATATTATTGTTATATGCAATACGAATAAATAGGTTCAACTAGGAAAGAAAAGAATATGCAACTTTTAATGATTCTGCTTTATTGTTGTATAAGCATTTCAGAAAATGTTCTAAAATTTCAAAAATACCGCTACTATATATGGTCATAAATATTTATATCTACGTTTGCGAAAGAAAATTTGATTTTTATCTACATAGAAATTAAAGTTGATCAAAATTACATATATAATGCAGGAAGTGTTGTAATTTGATCAAAGATACTATTCGCTAATCGTTTATGAATTTTTCACGAACTTTTTCTGCTCATTTACAACTAGTTTATGAATTATTTATATATATATATATATATATATATATATATATATATATATATATATAAATTTCTTACGAATAATTTACGAATTCTTAAGAGATTCTAGACAATTCTAAAGAGAAAATTCTAATACATAACATTGATTTTATTGCAATAAATTGAGTTTAGTAACAACATTACTTTCAATAGAATTCAAATTAATTAATACGAACTTTTTAGAACACGGATAATTTAACATTTAATCATTAATTTTCTTGACTCTGAGAACATATTTCTGGACTTAACACTTGATCATCAATATAATTATTTATATTGATGGCTTATTTCTACGTATTTTTATCAAATTTGTAATTACATTATACGTTAATTAAGCTCTATTTTACATTTTGTACATTTAGTACTGTTATGTATTTTATTATGTATTTGAAATTATTTACAATGTTAAAACCAATACCTTACCGATATAAAAATTTACTAAATATTTCAACAAGTTCGAAAGCATCATATTAATATTTAAGTGTTAATTTGGTAATACGGATTTAAACAGTAAAGAGCTAAAGCTTACAGAATTTGCCAAAACTAATTGACAGATAATGAATCTGATTGCTGAACAATTATAGTAATCATTAATAATGCATATGATGGTGAAACGTGTGTGATGGTAAGTCTACATAATTTGCCAATCAAAGGAATTAGGCTACAAAGTCCCGTGTAGAGCAAAATCCAAGCTTTGCATTTTTAATACATTTCGCGCTTACAACTCATTATTTACATAATATTTTGATTTATATCTGAAAATGAAACATTCACGCACTAGCAAACTGTTTAGCTTTTTTTCTCAAATTTAGCAGGACAATTAAGAATTTTTTTTAAAAATCCGTTTGAGAAAGCGATTTCACTCCAGCGACGATTTCATAAGATTTAAATCAGCAACAGAGTAGTATAAGAGTTTCTGTTTTTTCATGGCCAAGCAATGAATGCGATATGTTTATTATTTTTATAACTAACTTCTCGGATTATACGAGATTAGAAATTCATTTACAAATAAGCTTTAATGTTTGTCACTGAGTTAATTCGTAATGTGACAAGTTTCATTAGAAATTTCGGTAACGACGAATATAGGAAATCTAACCATAAATACGATACGTCCGTTATTTCCTGACTTTGTAAAATATTTTATAAATGGATAATTAACGATAATTTTCAGTACTTGTATAGTTATTGCATATTCTTAATAAAGTTTTTCTTTCGTTGTGTATGAAATTGGCGTCGTCGCTGCTAAAATAAGCAGGTCGAGTAAAAAATTTTAGAAAGCCTCGAATGCACGTTCATACTATCGCCATCAATATAACTATCTCGTAAGGTTATCATTCGCATAAATTATAGAAAATATTGAAGGTCTTGATACTGAAGATAAAACTGAATAATATGTAATCCGTACTTAAAAATAAATAAATTCACTTGAAATTTGAAGCACAAAAGTCAATTGACATTGTCGAGTTAACACGAGTCTAGCAAGCTTAATATTTTATACGAAAATATATTCTGAAATAATATTGGTACATATAAATGAATCAAAACTTCATTTCTGTCTACATAATTGATAAAATAATAAGCTGTCAATGTATGCTTTACTCAAAAGGAAGGCTAAGATCCTTATACCATATTGAATTAGTGAAATTCATACGGTTACTGAGAAATAATATTTTTGCAAAGTTTTCAAAAATTAGACATTGAAAACGATGGAATATTTACAATTTTTTACATTAGAAAGTCTTTAAGCTAAATCTTAATGGACTGATTTATTGACTGAAATAAATCTCTTTTTAATTTTAATGAAAATATTCGGATTTGTTCAGATCGATTTCATAATAATGGAAAATAATTTCAGATACTATACGTATAAATTTGTAAGAGATCAAAGTGAAATTAATAATATACCATATACATTATTTTATAGAAAATTCATTAAATATAACAAAGTATTGTACGTCGCTATGTATAAGCTCATCGAGTAGTTATCTTATATTTTTTAAATTACAAATAGTCTTTATATGTATTAATTTTTTAATTAAAATAATAAATATACAAAGAGTTTCCAAATACTTAGAATTTCTAATACGGCAAACGTGAAACAGATCTTAAGATAAAATACAACAAACTTACAGATACAGATAATTATTTTAATCTGCTGTCTCGTATATCAAAATGTTATGATAATAATTTATGATAGAACTTATTATTAGAATAAAATCTACATAAATATTTGAATTCTCGACAAATTAGTGTTAAAAGAATAATTTGTCAAGCTATAATTACATATTAAATACCTACGTAATAAAATGTGCTTAATTGAAGGTTAACAATCGCTATAAATTGTGTATTATATTGCCTTTAAAACTCCACTTTAAAAGTATTTCTTAACAAGCGTGACTATTTTAATGAATGTAGTAGTACAATATTATTAGTATTTATAATTACATTCTATTTAAAAGAATAAAAATTAATGTAAATCAGAAATTAATGCCTTGTGTTCAAGAATCAATGCGTTTCATTTAAGCAATTAATGCTATCAGTAAGTGCAATGATTCACGATAAGATAATATAATTATTAATGTTCTAATAAATCAGCGTAATTTATTTAATATTGAAATAATGTATGAAATGGAAATTCATTGTAAAGAACTAAAAAATGCCTAACATGGTAGCAATAAAGTATATGTAGTCTAGTAGAAAACCAGGAATATGTTATGAGAAATTTGAATAAACCTGAATAATGTATTGAAACAATTTAAACTACCGATTAATTAATTGGCTGTATCTATTCAAAATAATGCATTTGGTAAAATTAAGCAGCATTAATTTTTTTCATTAGGTACTATTTAAAGATAACTGTAATAATAGAACAAGTGATCACGATACACTTATTACGTATGAATTTATGGACAATTTTGTATACATTGTATACTAATGAAAAGAAAAAAATTCATTCTGAAATATATCTTCCTTTTCCTCTTATTTTCAGTTGAAATGTGGTTAAAATTGTGATCGAACCTTGTTATATTGGATCATTACTACTTTAAGTATGACATTTACCAGATATTACAAAACTAAGATAAATTCAAGTAGAAGCCAGAATCCTGACAGAAAGGTGTGCACAAAGTAGGTCAAAATTAATACCATTGCAGCGTGAAGCTTTTAGTAAAGGACTAGTCATCGCGGGCAGTATACATCACAAGTAATTAATTCGGTGTAATGATCATCCAATATTGGTTCGATATCTTTTTTCTACTGTCAAAACACTGTAAACTCTTTCCACGAGCATTTCTCATCCGAAGGGGAATTAAGGAACATGCGGTAACTAAGTGATCGACATTAACTTTTTTCGATCCAGAGTTTCGAGATTCGTCAATATGAGCGACGCTAATAAAAATTTATAAGTAAAGATCTGAATTCGTTTTTTTCCCGTACGCGACAAAAATACAAGATATAAATTTTCAAATGGTGCAGTAATGAGGCATTGATGTACGTTCGTGGACTGCATTGCAAAAGCGAAACTATATTTCTACGATTCTAAACTGTAGCCCAGCATCTCAACATAAGCTTAATTATGGCTTCGGGGAAAAGATATGGATAAAGATTAGTCGAAATGTTTACGTTTGGTCGTCAAATACACGATGAATGGTAAACCATATTATTTAGTTAGTTGTCATAGTTTTTTAGGTCACGATCGCATACACGGTATTACAAAGCGCCGTCTTCCAATTAATTACGGATTATTAATGGTCATTAACCAAGTATGACATTCAAATGAAATTATTGTGCGAAATTTCCAAGTCTTTTCTTTTAAGTATATCGAGTTATATAATTTTATACAAAATGGTGTTTAAATGTTTCCTTCGGATAAAGTACAGCTGCGTTAAACCTGATTTTATCGGTGTATTATAAGTGCGCGAAGATATAAATGCTGTGACTCATGACTACAATATGCTATTTTAAAACTAGACATTCCAATTATTACAAAACGTTTTTCTCTTATGCAAATATTTTTCTTTAATTTTTCAAAGCAACATTTACGCATCGATCAAACGCATATTTTACAAGATGCTATAACGTATGGTACTGAACAATAATACATTTAAATGATCTATACGTTACGTTTAACAAATTGATTAGTTACAAAGTAAAAGGTAAAAATAAATTTTAATCTTGAAATACGTATACTTACATTTTTACGATAGTAAGTTTCTTAACGATATCACAATCTGTTTCATAAAGACGAAATAGATAAAAATTCAACAGTTTTCATATATTTTTACCCTAAACTATATATTTCAAATGATTTAAAAATTGTTCGTGTTTTTCGTAAAATGTCATAATTATAATATCGCCCTACTTTAAAGCGGTGCTTAATTATAAATTTAAATTTGTTATATTATAAAGTAAGTAGTTATCTTGTCCACTATTAAAATAATAGCTCCGAATAAAAGTTAATTTAAGCTGATAGTATTCCAAGTCTGGCGATATGATATTAGCAATATTCGTGCCTTCTCTAACACTATATTAAATCACATTAAAAAATAAATATATTAAACGAGCGAACGTTGTGAAAAGCTTAGCATTATTTTAAAAATTAAAAGTCAAGCTACAATTTTGTTTAGAAAATAACTAAATTTAAACAAACATATATTTCGGTAAAAGAAAATTGTCGTTCGATATAGCAGTGCTAATACGTACAAACGCATTGACCTTTAAGTTATACCCATTTAAGAGAAATAGAATTCATAAAAAAAATGTTAGTTTCTACGTCGGATATAATTGTTTTTTTCCTTATACGGAAAATCGCAGACCACGTATTTGTAAAGAAACTTCTTTTATATTAGGACGAATTCCTTGATTGAAATACTCTTGAAATACTGGTTTTTAATTTCCAGTTGAAATTGACTTGATGTCCGATACCTAACCATGCAATCTTTTAATGCCAGCTCACATGCATCGATTGATCATTGATTAGGCAATAGCCAAACAACCGTACAATCGCTATCAAAATAAAAATCTCTGATCCATTGGACATCGACTTTGCCATACCCACTAACTAGACCAATGGACGTTCCTTTGTGTATCTTCCCTCGTTCTCTCGCGCGTGAACGCAACGATCCGTAACGTCCTCGCGCCTCATGTGAAAGGACAAGCGCGCGACGCACGCATGGACGCTCTTTTTTTTCTCGATGCACACGCGAAATCCCTGCGAGTGCACTTTCACTTTTTACGATGCGCGTATACGCACCAGGAGGCGTTCGGACGCAGCAAGTACACTCGACTGGGCTCGTATCAAGCTTTCCAAGTTACGAGGAGAGAGAGAGAGAGAGAGAGTTTTCAAGCGGGTGCCGAAACAGCGAATCATCGAAACTCGAGCGAGAGTTGGAGTAAAAAGAAAAAAAACGTGCTCGAAGAAACATTAATTGAATAGTATGGTCGGCTGGCACAATCTTTTCTTCATTTCTCATTGAAAACAAATTAGATCATGTCTCGCATCAGTTCCTCTTCTTTTTCATATTGCACTGGATATTTGAATAACTGTTTCAGGACGATAATCTTAATGACGTACATACATTTTAACATGTTGTAATAACGTATTGTATTTGCAACAAAAATAACCCGAAAACAGAGATGTCCTTTTGTTTATTACGCACAGAATTACGGTCCATGTATTAAAAGAAAATTATGCTTGTACTTCGGAGAATTATACATGCGATGATAAGTTAACAGGATGTAATGTATTTCTCTTAAGTGCTCGTTATTAAACATTACATCGAAGTTCGATGTCGGTATCTTCGTGAAATTAGCGTATGCTGTTAAAAAAAAATGGTACGGCATTGACTTTACGAAATAACGTTGTAAGATATTATCCTACGGGAGAAAGAAATTTAATTAGCGACTTATTGAAGTTAATATCTATGTAAATTAATTGCTTATTCGAATAAAACTCGACGGTTCATTGTCGCAGCTTTTTAAAAATAATATACTTTACATTATCGAAAAAGGATTTCGCGATGAATTTCTTGAGGCTCGATGACTTATGGACTCTTACGGATGATCGATAAATTTACCGTTCTTCCAATACAATGAATGACGGCTGCCTTCGTCAAGGTACCGTCAAGGAGCACAATCTATGGACGCGTGAAAATAAAAGTATTTTATTACATAATAAAAATTCCGATGGCACACCGAGTACTTTTAAGTGTGAAGTGTAAACATTTACCTGAACTCTAATACCGACGAACTCGTGTTAAGAAATATACAGAGTCGCTAAAACTTACGAGCCGTAATCTAATTATTTGTCGAAGACAATCGACTTCTGTCCCACCGTGACGACGAACGCCTCCTATAAAAAGCTGAAAGGGTCGTTATGGCGTTGAGCCCATAAAACGCGCGAGCCCTCGAGTAGTCGATGAGAGTCGCCACTGAACTTGACCCAGAAAGTCGTTGGCGTCGAAGAGAAGAAGGAGGCGCACACGACTTTGCTGGAAAGTGAAAGAGGCGTCGCTTCCGTGCGCGCGTCTACGCACGCAATTGAGTCGCGCATCCGATGCAAAGCGACGATTACGCTTTGTTTTTTTCCCCTCGACCTCTTTCGCGGAGAACCCCCGAATATTATCCATACTGTGAAACCGTATAGCGTAATAGCGAGACTTCATCCGACCGAAGCTCAAGGGACATTGGGCAACGAGCGACGAATCGAGCCCGAATCGAGCCGCATTTTCGCCTCTGGTACTTTTGCTCGCGTTACCAATACCTGGAACAAGGGCCTTGGCTTATTATGTATGTACCCGCATGTATAGCTGTATCGACAACAACTCTCCCGAGAGTGACATTTCATTTTTACTTTCCTCTCATCGTCGACGCAGTTTTGCAGCTTACAAAATCCAGTGCGAGCACAACTGCATCGACGACTTCTCCAAGTTATTCGCTATGTTTTCACCTTTTTTCTTTGCTTTCGCTCGAAGGATGAGTGCCGGGGATGCGGTATTAATTGTGGATTTACGAGAGCTCCTTCGTATTTTGGACGAAAGGAAAGCGATTCTTTATACCCAAGGCCATCGCCGTAGCCTCAGCATCCGTACATTCGGGTACATCGCAGGCGGATTCTTTTGCGTGCTCTCGTGTGTTCCTGCGTCGGTACGCGAATGCGCACTTGTTTTGGTGCGCGTTGAGTCGAGGACGCTGCAACGCTTATTAACGTTGATTGACGGGTTTCACTCGGGCGACGCGAGGCGATCGATCATTTATTTCACTGTCGGATTTCACCTCGTGGACACAAATTTTACGCCGGTGAAATTGATAAGTCGACCGATTTTTTTCACGTAGTGGACGTCGGACCACTAGGACACGTATACTGTCCTGCCTGCTTCGATGTTAGCAACCAGTTACTTTTTGCTGATTCTTTTTACAGAATTTAATCGTTAGATTGCCAAACTTTATTCGCGAAAATAACGTTTGGCAAATCGGTACTCGCCCGCATGTTGAGGCTTATAATTTTTATTACAGGGAGATAATACGTGGAGTTCACCAGCAGTCGCGGAGAGCGTTCATTTTGATGTGCGGAGAAAATGGCGAATTCTATCGCGAAAACGCTTGCTTATTAATAAACCTTCTATCACACTTATTTCCATTGGAAATCTTCCAATTTGTTTAAATTGTACGTTTGAATTAAATTTTTTTCGGTTAAAATTAAAATTTTATTTCTTACGATGTCGCAATGAAATCTTAACCGTTGAATTTGCCTCTGAATAGAAGCAAGACAACGTACTCGGTAAACAAGGTAAAAATACACATTAAAAGTACAAATAAAATATTCGCTAAAATTATTTCGTTCAACAAATTCATAGAATTTACGTAATAATATTTGGAAAAATTGTACTCTAATATTTTAATGCGTAATTTCGATAAGTCGATGGCATAAGAAAATTAGCAGAAAATTTATTTTCAATACTCCAAAAGTTGACCGTTCTAAAAGAATTTGCACTGCGTTTAGTTTCTTAATCGACAGCCTTTAGCTTCTTAATTTATCCATGTTTTAGGTAATTCTGTAGAATTTACATTTCCGGAAAAAGATATAATAAATGAATAATAATTAAGTAATTATTAAGGATAGAAATTTAAATTATCATCTGAAAACCGTTACTTCTAAGGTGCTAAAATTTATCGAAAATGTTCGTTTAAAAGTTATTACCAAGTGCGTTGTAAAATCTAACAAACTTGTTATAAATGTCAAGATTAGGAAGTCTTAATTATTTAATGCCACAAGGAAGCTTATGGATTATTTCAAAATTATTCAAAATAAATTTATAAGTAATGCTTTGGAACTAGAAGTTATCTCTCAGTACTACGCGAACCGAGTTAGAACCCGTATAGTTGTGGATATGTCTTAAAAGTACAAAACAGATTGTGACGATAAAAAGCACAACTCTATTAATATTAACAACACGTATAGTCACGTACGAGTTTAAGTGTCATTGATTTCTCAGAAATTTCTGAGGAAATCAATTTATAATTATTTATTTACATATGAGTAGCCTTCAACCTTAAGTACGTATTTTTGCATAGTACCTAGTTCCTGAGTAATTAGTTATTATCAAATAAATTCAAAATCGTGACTCTTTCGTTACACGTTGTTTTCGACAAACGTTGTAAATTTTTCCACTTACTCATATTATTCCCGTTCTTACGTACTACGTGCAATTTATTTTAAGCCTGATCAAATTAAGTAACATGTCAAGAAGAATATAAAAGCTTTTAGCAAAAAAATATAGATATCATTGTTGATAATTCTATTGACATTCATGAATACTTATTTCAAAATTAGCTCTCGTTCTTATAACTAAATTATTCTCTAATTTATTCTAGGCTTTGTAAAACGTCTTTAATGCAATGTAATATTGATAATAATACGTTAGTTGATTAAGTAGTTCCTGTACTCCTAAGTATTTGCAAAAGTGTTTAATATCTCAATTTGCACACGAAGTATGAACTATCACATAAAATGTTAAATTATAAAAAATTATTGTTCGAGCCGATCTTCACTTGGGTTTCATTTAGAGTCATTCAATTTCTCAAAAACAACACTATTAAAAGATAATAAGCAATCTCGGTGAAAAATATGCCAAGCAATTTTTAAATTAATTGATGAGATGGAATTTAAGTTATCTCTGGCATCAGTTTGAAAAATAGTATTTGAAGTTAAATGCATTAAAATTTTTTACATGCCATTGTAATAGCTATGAGTTGCTCCATTCGAAACGTTCCAGTTTAGCTAATTTTGAAAGTTCATACGTCAAGTAGAACATAAAATATTCTTCAAAGTGTACGATAAAGAATTTGTAATAAAAATATCTACTTTAAAAATATAGTAGAGAATCTTATATTGTAAATTGACAAATAGTAATATTATTAAGTGTAAAAGTAAATGAAAACAGCATTCTATGAATTTTCGAAAAATTTTGTTTTTATATTTCATTTGGCATGTGATTTTTAATAAATATTAATATGACAAACTCGGATATTCTACACTTAATCTGTTGTTATAACGTACACCTAAAAAGTCTTTGTAGTTATGAATACGGTAAGCAAAGACTTATCTAAGTTGAAATCTATGGAGATCGGATCCTCTGATATATATTTGAGCCGATATATATTTTTAAAGCTGTTATTCAAGACTTTCGAGAGTTATTCTGCATGGAAAATGTTGAACAATGCATAAATAAAAGAAACAAAATTTATAAACAGCTATAGTAATTCTTCCGTAATGCAAATGTAAATTTCTGTTATTCGATAAATTTATCAATGGAATGAGTATTATATTCATTACTGAGGAACTTTCTTAAGAAACAAAAACAATTATCTTGCAGAATTAATAATTTGTGAAAATAAAAGTTTATATTACGAGGAATTCGAGATGACCAGCCGTGTTTAAAATATAAATTAATATCAATATTATTTATACAAATCTTCACACGTGTATTTAATATTCCAGAGAATCATTTATATTTCATATCTTTCGCATAACTAACATGAAAGTGAGTAAAGTAATTTTTATAAATCTTGACAAAAATATCACTCGGATTAAGACTTTTTATTGATTTTGAAAGCAGCCTTTGAACAAGTTGGAATCATGAAAACTCATTGATGAACATTTCATAATTGAGTAAACGAATAGTACTTTTGAATGCGCAATGAACGCTGTTAACTGTATATTTCATAAAAATAAACATCCAATAGAAATTACTACAAAATAATTATTTAACGGTATCTTTTATGGGTAACAAAAAAATGTACGGGATAAGTTGATCTATATGGATTATGTATAATCCTTGTTTCAAGCTGCGTAAAATTGTAAAAAGATAAAATTTTTCGAATTATTTAATCACTGATTAAGCGTAAATTGAAAACTTTATAATAGAAATGAAATAATTATAATATTTTCTCATTTAATCAAGAAATTAAATGCAATCGATTACCGATTAGTCTACCGGAGGAAGCATTTTAGTCAAAAAAAAATAAATATATTCTCATAAATTATGTAAATTATACTAGACAATAGTTTGGTATATAATTAATATAGCTTTCAAATAATTTTGTAATAACACGATGCCTAAGATTTTAATTGAATTAAGTCGAAAACTCGACGATTAAACTATTAATTAAAAATAATAAAATTAATACAGCCATGACTGGATGAAGAAATTAGGCTATTAATTGTAAAATAAATCTTGGCTCTGTATACGGCAAAAACATTTAATAACTATTTATTGTTTAAACCTTAATAGCATCCGCATTTCGCAATGATTTACACGTATTTCTATATAAATTTTACAGAAAATTCCAGCATCCCATAATTACTCAACGTAATTACCACGGAAAATGGCAGTACTTTTTCGCCGTATAAGGACTACTGTTAGTGAAAGGTTCTACATGGATACATCAATTTTTTTCCACCTGCGCGCGCATGCGCCAACCTTTGCAGTTCAATAACTTTATTACCTTATCTCGTAATCAGATTTATTGCGCATTGTCGGGACGACACGTAAATTGGTCTCCATCGTCTCGCTCGTACACAACCTCCGAACTTTACTCTCAGCTGACCAGTGACACAACATCGGATAGTATGCAGATCAGACGCGGAGGCTCTTCGCTCGATTATCCACACAAAGAAAGAGAAAAGAGGGAGGCAACAAGCGACTATTGTAAGCCGAATACGCGCGAGCTTCCGAAAAAAGAAAGAAAGTCGAAAAGACGAGGCTGACATTTATGAGCTACATTTATCCAGGAAAAAGAGCGGCACTCTTAACATTATGTATGCAATTGACGCGTCACGCCCACACGAGGAAAAAGGTACAAGCGCGATGAAGATTACGCGAGCACAAGCTCGTACCCCAGGGGTGTCGCTCTCTCTCTCTCTCTCACTCTCTCTCTCTCACTCTCACTCTCTCTCATCTTGCTTTCTCTCTCAAAGTGGTCTCGAGAGGCAAAAAATTTGAGCGCGCAGCACAGTTACGGCAGTCGACGAGAGGCGTGTGGCGCAAAATCACCGAAGATTCTGTTTGATCCGACGCACCGAGATCGATACCGGTCAGAGGTTAATAAACCTGCGACTGAGCTTTTTCATGGAAAATACAAGCGAATGCGTTGGATTTCGCAAGAGCGTACAAATATCTCGGCGGATGGGAAAAGATGGCGCGCACGACTTTTATTGAGCGGTTCGACGTGAATTTTCGTGGAATTGTGGCTCGTCGATTACTGCAGGCTGTATATTTTCTTTAATGCTTACGTCATATTAAGTATGCTTACCTTATCCTAGATGCTCACGTGCAATTAAAAGAAAATAATTTGATCTATCTAAGGTTGGGTGCTCGTTGAGCAAGCGTTTTATATCTTCTGTTGTATCTTTGTAAAAAATTGTGCATTGGTATAATGAGAAAAATACCGACATAAATCAGTACGATAGCATTAATCCAAAATTTTGACAACAAACTGAACGCAATGCGTTGAGCGTGTTTTTTTTTTTTTTTTTTTTTTTTTTTTTCATCTACACGATGGAAGATATTTTTCACCGCGAGTATTAGAAGGCTTCTTTATTTTCGTTTTCTAGGTCAAAAATATAGTCTCACTGATTTTTGTAATTACCTGTTAAAGGTATCGCAAGGTTACCCCGAGTTTTCTGGATCGAATAAAGTAAGTTCTCGTATGTGCATAAGTACTTTCTCTGTCGTATAACGTATATTCGATAATTAATGTGAAATTAGCATAAACGATGTAGTGCAGAATTTTCATTGATCTTTCAACCATTGAAATAATTGACGTTACGGATAACTTCATAGAGAAAATGAGCAACTTATTCAAACTACAAGAATAATCATAAATTATTCATTTTAGTACACTAAATGGTGTCTCTGTATGTAAAGGAGGTTCCTTGAAATGATCTTGAAATTCATTAGGCATTGAAGTGACATAATCTAAGCAATCGACTCCTTCTAATAAATGAGAAAGTTAACCGAATAAATTTTAAATGTTGCATAAAGGATGAAAATATCCGTCATCGATACATATTGAAAGTGTGTCTGGTCACTTTCGATCTTTTTGAACGATATATACTTTCAATATGCATACAGGTACACTTTCTTATTCTCGACCTGAACAGCATCCTTTTCATATATCTCACCAGATTAACCAGATTAATTCTTACATTCTATCACGACGTATATTTAGTAAAGATAATTGCTTCGATCCATAACTTGAATATATCGATTAAAACGCGCATACTCGAAATTGAGGTGCTTTTCATTATTCCGATACAGGACCAAGGAATGTAATTTAAAAAAACTCGACGATGATCGAGATATTTGTTCTTTATATTGAATTATTCGGCTTGAGTACACATTCTTTATTTTGCCGATATCAATTACGTATTTTCAAATTATAACGGATGTTCTGCGAGTTGGTCTTAATAATTT
Organism: Wiebesia pumilae; assembly: GCA_018907045.1. Lineage (NCBI taxonomy): Eukaryota > Metazoa > Arthropoda > Insecta > Hymenoptera > Agaonidae > Wiebesia > Wiebesia pumilae. The sequence continues at coordinate 9,309,608 of JACCHZ010000127.1, forward strand.
TCATCATTTTTTCTACTAAACGTACTGTATACTAACGTATACTAATACATTGAGCACATTATTTACATATTTCCATACTATTTCAATACGGAAGAGCAATTTTATAGTGCAATAAACTTAATTCCGAACGAGTATTACACTTTGAAATAAAATAGATCTTCGCGTTCTTAGTAATTGAAAATAAATACATAATAATTACATATTATATTTACGTTAATCACGGCGCCATTTCTATTTCAATTAGCCTAGTTTCTAGTATTATATTTAAATAAAACATTTAGTTATTCACAAAATGTTTCTCCCAAAATTCATTATGTAACATTTATCTAGAAGTTGTTATATATCAGCTGTTTTCGAGGTCGGATTTCAGTTTTCTTCGGTTCTCTTAAATAATTCAAAGTCAAAACATTGATTGGAGTCCGTATAGGAATATAAAATTCTTTGGTATGAACAAGTTACGGAATTTTCATTTTTCGTTTCTTGTTATTTCAAGGTATATTGACAGTAAATTACAGATCATCAAAAATTTTCAAGTGTAGTTTTCTATTATAATTTATGATTGTATAAAATATACACGGCTTAAAAGTAAAAGGGAAATTTATATCTCGTACCGCATATAAACTACGTAAACTTTTGTGTCGCTTTAGCACCTCGACTTAAACCATTAATTTTCTAGTAACCAGCTATTTCAAATTTTGTACCTACGAATTAGTTTTATTTTTCAAGAATTCCTTAATTTAAAGCTTATGGAATTCGTACGAGACTGTCACGAATGTTAAAAATATTTTATTCTAACACCCCAATACCTTAAATTCTTTTTAATTTTGCAATATTATCGTACGGTTATTTACTATTCCTTATTAGCATTATTATTATTTTTTAAATTAAAATTATTCTCGTAATGAAAGTTATTTCTCTTGTCATCGCGGTAATTATTATTATTTGTTACCTTAATTCATTCGTTATTTTTCATAATTTTTAATTAGGTTCAACAAACTTTCCATAGAGAATAAATGCGCCTCAAACTAAAGTCTTTTAAACTTGATTTATGAAAAATATCTAAATACAAAATATTCCAATTACTGTAGTTATTTTATAGTTATACAGTATCTAATGTCGCAAGATAGAAGATGAATATGTTTTCCCGTAAATATATGATTTAAGCAATAATTACATAATACCTCAGTAATGACTTTTAAATGTTATTTAAATTTTGTCCTTCAGGGTGAGCACGTATCATACTGGATCAAAGGATAGATCACCAACATTTTCTTATAAAACTCGCTAAATTTACACGATAATTCATACTTTCGTAATATTTAAATAGGCATTAGATTGACTATAAATTTATCTCTCTTACTTTATACGGTTTTCGACAATTTCTCGAATTACTTCACATTTTTCTGTGTAGACAGTTTTTTCTTAAGTTTTTTACTTTGTGACTTTTAAAATTTTTTTCTGTCAATTGCGTGTCAAGATTTACGCGTTCAATTTGAAAAATTAAAATGCAGAAGCAACTGTAGCTCGGGATTAATAATAATATTCACGAAAAACTATTTTTCTCATAAACCTAATAAAAGTATTTTAATGCACTATACATTCGCAAAGCACAGAATTAGATGTATATTAGTAATTATATAATTATGTTTTTCTATAAGACCTAATTAAAAATGAAATATAAATAACTTACATTTAATTGTGAGAATATTACTGATGATGTATCTAAAATTTGAAAATCGAAACTTGAATTTTAACGTGAATTTTAATGGGACAAGGCATTACTCATATACATCCACATTAACTTTTAATAAATTCATGTCTATTTATGTTAAGATATTAATTTGAACACTCTTCTATGATATTTCAACATATTCCCGGGCAACCAATTTAATTCCTTGAGAGCGCGATTAAGCTTCCAGATGCAAATTTCTCACCAGTGCGTATCTTGCATGTATTCTTGCATCCAAATACAACACAGACCAAATATATATTGCTATTGTCATTATCCGCGGTAGTTGTGCTCGATACTTTTTTTTTTTTAGATAACCACTACTTTGACAAACAACGGAGTTATTCATTAAATTTACGCAATATCGAATCATCTAATTTTAAGCAGTTATCGATGAACAAATAATAACTTTTATCTATATAATAATTATCGGCTTCTTATGTCTCCTCGTTTCAAGATGCTTTATTACTTTAGAATTCGCTATTAGCGGGGATGCAGTTTCTTAATGTCACCGAGTTCGTCATCGTACAACGATTGAGTAATTACTTGATAAAAACTATATGATAGAAAACTATTTTATTGATCGTTTCGTTGAATGTGGACATGACATAATAAAGCGATGTACAAATAATTTTTTTCAATTGTAACGAAGAATTTTCTTTGTCCGATAGATGAATAATTAATACCATTATAATGTATTAAGATTACACGGTCAATTTATAAATCTACAATTAGAATTTATATATTATTTTATGCAAATTATGCGCACGTTAACGTGAGTATGTCACGTACATCTGCTTTTTCCGTATTTATGTAATAGATTATTTTTAGCCGATGATCTTATAAATTTCATCCAACAAAATAAATGAAAGGCATATTGTCGTTGTTCTTTGTTTTATAGGTGACAAAACATATTAAACGGAGACAGAATTCGAATATCCATCGACTGAAACGTTTATCAAAAGGACATACGCTTACACGGAAAATGAATGATGAGAAATAGTATTGCTCATACCTTGGATCAAAGAGAAACGAATACATAATGGTAAAGCCACAAGAGCGTTTACTCTAGATGAAGTTTCCAAGACTGAAGTATACTTAGAAAAACACTTAGCGAAGCTACAGATTATTGCGAAGTTGCGCATTCGGAGCAATTCACCGGAGAAGCAAGTACGCAAAACCGCAAACGCCGGCTCTAAGAGGGTATGCGCAAAGTAAAACGAAGCGGAGCAGCGGATCCAAGAAGTGGCCTTAATTTGCCTTGGAGTACCGACTAACACGACGGCTATGAAAAGGAGAACGTTCACTATACTTTTCACATAAGGGCGAGCAAAAGGACGAAAGTCCGAAAAATGTCGCACAAGTGCACCGTTAGTCGGTGAGTTAGTCTTCCACAAAAGATTGGCGCTCAGGACCCCAGGCTAGGCAGGCAAGCCAGCACTCACCTCCTCCAGCGGCTCCTCGTGCACCATGTAGGCCGACGCCAGTGCGACCAGGAAGACGAGAGCGAGCCAGCATACCGAGATCCGCCTCATGGCTAGGTCGCATAAAAGCTGTTCAGCAGTCGGGGCCACGAAGACGATCGTTCTTCCTTGCTTCTTTCCAACCCCTCGTTCTCTCCAACCCCCTCGTCACAGCGTCAACAGCGAGCGATAGAAGCGATAAAACAACCGAGAGTTGACGGCGAGGCGTCGGAGGGGCAGAGAGAAGGAGAGCGGAAGATAAAGAAAGACGTATGTCGAAGCACGGGAGAGCACACGAGAATACAGCGAGTAGTTGCGTGCGATTTCCAATCGCGATGCCGCGCGCACAATTGGCGCGCGAAACGACGAACCGGTCTATAAGAGGCGCAAACCGATCCCACGCTAACCCCTGGCCAATCGCAAGCAGCTCTCATTGGATGATCTTCCGAGCGCGCGCGCGCGCGCGCGTCCTTTCTACCACCGCCAAGTGCCGAGCCGCCGCCGTCGCTCTCGCCGCCGTCGTCGTCCTCGTCGTCGTCGTCGTCGTCGACGTTCCCGGTTTTTCTCCCGACTCCCGGGGACTGCGGGAGTAACTCCGCCCCACCTGCGTACTCCCGTCTCACCTCTCGAGCCCTTTGCCGCTCCTCGAACAGCGCTCGCTCTGGAAGCTGAATATCTCGTGTACGTGTGTGCCCTTCGCGAGATGGGCACACACCTAAGGAGAGATCGCACGAGCGTTATCCAGTCATCCACTCGATGCCTAAATTATCTTCGATGAAATGTATCTCTTTGTTCAGCCTTCAGGACTGCGTCGTTAAAATTTCGTTAAATGTTCGCTAATCCATGGGGAACTTCGTCGTTATTACCAGGTATTACATTTTCGCCGCGGTGATAATAAGTTGCAATAAGAAGGCGATGACTGAATATGGCGGCTTTGCGGTACAGATGTGGTGCAACTGTTCATTTGGAGTTTATGAGTATCTTGCAGTTGTTATTTAGTAAATAACGCTTTTTCTCGAACTATAAAGGAAAAGCAACGATTTTACCCGAGGAAATGCGAGATTATCACTCGATGTGTCAGTTTGTTGTCGTCGGAGGTAAAACGTTAACAATCTGGTCCTGGATTCTAGCCCTGATCGTTGTAATTGTGACGTTGTAGTCAGTAGTTACAGCCGATAAAGACAAAGTGCAATTATCCGAGCTAAAATCATGGTAAGATAAATGGCAAATCGTTTTTATTCATTACCAAAAACTTGCAATTGTAGAGTGCATTATGTAGAGTACGAGTAGTCCGAAAATTATTTCACTTTTTAAGAACTACGCTATAATTTTAACACTATTTTAGAAACGCTCCGAAGGCTGGTACGTGTATTAATTAAATTAGAAATTTTCTCCCTTCGAGTATTTCTGTTCAAATGATTTCTATTATGATAATTTACATCTACAATTGATGACTCGCAAATTGCATCCAATTGGGATAGTAAATTCCTTCGAGATTTTCAAATTTCTATTCCGTTATAACGTTGCACAAAAATTATCTAACGGTATGAAGTAAGGCGATAAACAACAAAATTTTTAGATTTGAAAGTTTGCGAATGGCTACTTTTTCTCAGCTCTGATTTTTTACGTGTATATGTTTTTAATATTGGCAATTATTCGCGAAAACGGCAACAATCGTTAAGGGAGATATTTCGCTTAACGTGTCGATTAAATTTGGAAATTATCCATTTTCTGTTATGTTAAACGGATGAAACGCAATAAATTCCTGATAATATCGTTATTCGTGAATGATATTTTTTCGGCACACATGCGTTTAAAAAGATATTTGACAAAGAGTATTTCATTCTTTTCACATTATTAAAACGGTTTTAACCTACAGTATTTTACTCTCATTTCAGCGACTACTATAACGAGTCTTTTATTACCTTTTTCAAAAACAATTCAAATCAATCATTGCAACCGCAAAGTTTTAAATTTAATTTTGTACTGCACGTATTGGTAAGTATTTTTATGTAAAAGTAATTCGCTTCCAAACTCGTATAATTATATTTTTGAAGAGACTACTGCGGATAATTCACAGGAGCTTTCAGTAAATAAGTAGCTGCATTTATAGTAATCAATTACGGTTTCTTTTAATATAACGGACGTTGAAAACGGAATAATTAAACTTGTGAGAACAATAAAACATTATACAGGAACAGCATTTTGACGTTTTATCCTACAAAATCGGAGATTTCATTTTTTGTAATAAATAGGGAACTCACTTGAATTTACATTATTGTACTTTTTATAGTTCACTTCGATGGTGCAGAAATTTATTAATTAATTTTATTTTTACATATTGAATTATGAAGTATTCGCATTATTTACTTCAAGACTATTCGATTAAGCTAATGAGTTCTCCAGTCAGTATTTAATATTTAAAGATGTTCCTATTATTTACACGATAGTTTCTTCAAATTATATGGCATTATTAGATAATTAACGAATGTAAGTGATAATTCGTAAGTAATTGACAGTTAATAAGACTTTATTTTCCCTTGTAATTAACCATTCGTCTTGTTATATTCGCGATGAAAAAAATTAATTTAAATACGTGAATTATTTTTATGTTAACATTAAATTATATGTAGTAAAAGTGTTATGACTGTTGAATATGTATTTCCTCTATCTTGCATTTTTGATCACTACAATACGTGTTACGCTAATTTCGCAGCTTTCTTTAATAGCGTGAAAAATTATGATTATGAGAGAACATTTCATTCGTATGAAAGTTATTGGAAATTATTCTTATGTTTTCGTTAGCGTCAATCTTCAAATTTTTTTCATTTAAGTATAGAGACTACGATACAGACAAGTATTACAAGTGTAAATATGTTGAATAACTATATCCGAATGAATGAATGGAGCTCTTTATTCTGACTATATCGTCATTATACGCATCAATGTCTGAAATATATCAGTAGCAAAATCGATTTACTTAAAAATATATTAATCTTAATCGTTTCACGTAAGTATGAAAGTAGCTTATACGATGTAGCATTTCCTTAAATTTCTTTGTACAAGTATATTTCACTTGCCTAAAAGTACTGCAATTCTAAATGTGTATGGATACGGATATGGATATGGATAATCTTTCGTTTTATTTAATATGTATATACATGGACATAATTTAATTACTCCTTGTTATTTAGTTAGAAGATTGTATATTTAATTTAATATCTCTCAAGGTTATTTATTAACTGTTTAAATAATTTTATAGTTATCGCTTGATAATATTCAGAATGATTGATCACACTTTTACTTGAAATAATTTCTGTAATTTAAATTAATTATCTTAATAGATTTGAGAACATGGTCTTCACAACCTAAAATTAAATGTAATTTTACACGTTTTACACACGTCTACGAAGTACAATTAAAACACGAATTCTTTCCTTGATATTCAGGCCGGTAATACAAACACAAAGCATGGATTGTTCTTGAATTTTTCTTGAAAGTTCCACGTATCGTCATTCCGTTCTTAATAATTTTGACCAATCGTCCAATCCATCAGTTCCGTTTATTTATTTGTCCAATATTATTATTATTATTATTATTATTATTATTATTATTACTATTATTTCGTTACGCGATTTAGCTTCATCCTTCTCTTACTACCGGCAGCGGTAACTCAACGTAGAGAGAAATTATTCCCTTCGTACGTAACGCAATGTTTGTGTTTCGTGACAAGAGAGCAGAACGTGTGTAGCACACCAGACAGGTCTTACACTCCCGAAAGAGATGGAGAGAAAACTTTCGACGAGTAATGCGCGCTCAAACGACTGATTACGATTATTACCCAGTCGCTTTCATTATTAGGGGTGTCGGTACACTTTTTCCACTTTTTTCATTCATTTTTCATTTACGTCAGAAAGACGCAAAAAGGTAGAAAAAGAACGCGTGGGTGGGAGGGAGAAAAAGAGAGAGAGAGAAATTGCACGATTGGGAGGGGATGGAACTGCTAATTGTATATTATTTCGCTTGACGTTCGAATTAAAAAATTTAATTTTCTGGTATTTTAACGCTCACTTGATGGGATGATCGAGCGCAAACGATTCACTTAAACTGCGGCATAAAAAATTTTTTCGACATGTCGAAAGTTGATTGATTGACGGTTCAGTGAGATACACCCAGTGTGTACGTGACACTGGACAGCATAGATCAAATCTAACTTAAATAACAACGGAGTTATTAAAAATGTCAATACCAAGAGGATTCTTATTGTTATGCAACTTTTTGTAGGCATATACATCGGAATAAATGTGATAAAATTTTGAAGATGTAGGGTATTCACGGTTAAACATGTTTAATGTGAATTTATTAAAACGACACTATGAACTTTGAACAGCTCCCACGTAAGTATTTCCAGTAATTGCTTGATAAGTAAGAAGTTACTACTTCGCAAGAATAATGATTGGCTCCCGTAATTCAAAAGCAGTTACTCAACGACTAGTGAAAGAAAGTTATTTTTTTTTTAAATTTTCACCGACGATTAGTTATTATTGATACATAATTAGTAAATTAAGGTTTTATAATGATAATTAATATAAATGCTATTATAAATAATGTTAATTATTTTAAAATTAATTATTTGATTTAACATATTTTATAATGGTAAAATCAATCAATATTATGTACTTATCAATTATTATGTTTGTTTATTACTTTAATGCCTACTTATTGGTGCTATTTAGTTAATACATCGTAAATTTAAATTAAAACTCTTGAAAACTCTTGAATTCCCTACTAGACAGTTACGTATTTCTAACAGATTTTAAGAACACCGTCTGGTGATTCATTTTGTTTTATTTCACTAGCATATTCATTGTACAGTGGTATTGTATAGTAGTATAGTAGAAATTTTTCCAATGATGAGTATTTATTATGTCTCGTATCATTAATGCGTCTGCCCATTATATCAATTTTTTGATCGCAATTTGTCTGCGATGCACAGTCATTATCGCTTAATAGCTGTACGCAGTTTGCTATAAATAACCACCGAAGAAAAATGTTTAATAAGATCGAATACCTTAAAAAATGCATAAACTTATATAAAAATGCCGGATTAAAATTTGTACTTACGTTGGTCGGTAGAAAATTATAAATGTATGCCAGTATAAATACTGCATTTTATTATGAATTATTATGACAGAACTTATTTTTAGCAGTAACTTCTTACAAGAAATAATGATCTTCGCTAGAAGTAAATAAACAGATATATACTTTCACTTCAATACAGTTTCTTTCTTTTCAATAGGAAATTAGTTTTACAAAAGTTACTTAATAAATAACTACATAAATCTTACGATCGAATAAAATACATAAAATAATTTGTGCTACTAAAGATGTGCTATTGTTTTAATAAAATACCTGAATTACCTGAAAAATCAAGCAAATTCATTTTGACACGTTACGGATATAATATAATTTCATCAGAATATTAGTATTTTTCTTTTCCTATATTCTTGTAATGTCCTTAAATTAATGTTCATACTTGAATTCGCATTCGTATTATAATCTTAGGGAGAATATCATCAGTTTTTGTAAATAACAATGAAAATAAATAGATAATTTATCATAGAGTTTTAATAATCATGTCTAAATTCGATATTTCTATCACCTTTTCGTATTAATTTTTAAAATCTTAATAGACTTTTTTTATCAAATGGTGTGATGTCTAGTCTTCTAAAGTTTTCTTATCTAGATTTCATAATCAATAGAACATTGGAAGATTTGGTAATTAATTATTCCTACAGATATTTTTGAAAAATACTGGAAAGTTTTTAAAGTTCATAGAATAAATATTTACATACATTTTTCTTATTAATTTAATGATGATAAAAATAAATTATTCGATAAGAATATAGCCATGCATCTCTAATGATAAAAAATTATAAGTGGAAATGAAAGTTGGTAATTAAAGATGATAATTCTTGCGTAAAAAAAATTAACGTCATTTTTCTTATCGTAGTTCATAAAATATTATATTTTAAAGTTTCTTTACGTATATGCGACCGCAATTATACGTATATATCTGCATTTATATCGAACGCGAGACTAACAAAATTGATCATTTTTTTTCTGAACTGGGTGTCCTTGTCGACCTTTTAATCCCGGACTTTTCGGTGGTTGCGCTTTTCTGGCGCTAATTGACGCTTTATATGATGCTCTCAAGGATAAGCAAAAGTACCCGCGCTTTGTTTCATACTGCAGTAAATTATTAAATAATGATTTTGTTCGTATCATATTATTTTTAATCATTAATTTTAAACCAACGCGCTACACTTATATTCGAAACGTTCGCTACGTTCATTATATGTATTAGTATATGGGAGATTGGTCTACATAAATTGCTCTTTGCCTTATAATTGCGTAAGTGCTGTAGATCCTATCTCATTGAGAGAAAGATTTTAATTAGTATAATAATTACAATTAACATTTAGACATTAAATCTATATTGCATGTGGGGATATGTTTAAAAATAATACATATGCGTTAATTTGTTTGATTCTTGTCTAATCATCATTGAATACGTTACTAAATACCGATTTTAATTGGTCTTTACCATGACACTCAAAATTTTATTTATGTGGATTCGAACTACAATTCTTTAAAAATTTACGTTCTAACTCACTAAGCGTAACGAAAGTACCTATTCCATTTCAAAATCGAGGCTAAAAAGATTTTATAACAAAATTAATGATTTTATTTATAAATTTGTTTGCACTCTGGAAGATTTTATTACTTATTATGTAGTAGATCTAATAATCTTCATATTAAACTTTTTACTAAGAAACACTCGTTATATATGTAATCAAAGGTAATTGAAATATTAAAGAAATTTAAAATCAGAATAAGATTTCAATTAATAGTGATAATACACTTTCTTAATATTTACATTTCTTTTAACTATATTTATGTAATAACAAAGGTCATTTAAGAGATAATATTCCGTACTTATTAATCACGTACAGGAATTACGTAAATGATTAAATATTACAAAATGCGAAATAGATGAAATAATATTAGCTTCTAATTAAATTATTACTTACTTATGTTTATAATAGAAACTGATATTAAAATCGAGCGATATAAATCCATTAAAAACAATTACTATAAAACGATAATTTTTTTAATTGAATATTGATAATTGAAGTCATTAAATAATTAATATTTATTCAATAATTGATAAAACTCTTTATGAATAAGAGGTTGTCTTGTAATTAACCTCTTGAATTTTTTCTTCATGATAGATTTATTTAGGTAGAGATAGATTACATAAGAACTAAAACAATATCGTTATAAAGATTTGATTACCATTTAATTAATGTATAATGATATTGAATACGAAATTTCAACATACAAATAAAATAAATGGATATATTATAATTTAGTTTGTAATAGAAATTTGTATTGGTTAATATTGCAAAAGCAAATTATGATTTATGATCAGTTAGAAATAAAACTATTTGTCTTTACTACACTTAATTTGAATTATTATTTTCTATTATCTCCTTCCATTTGTTATATATAAGACATAAATCTCATTTCAAATTGAAACATGTTCTTCAGAAATTAAAAATCTGATGTAAATATAACGATAATTATATTTTTAATGATTAAAAATGTAACAAAAATGTAACACAAGACGCAGGGTGTTTATAAGCCTCTTATGTCATTTAAAGGTTATTGAATCCGATAAAGGATCTTGTGTTACGGTAGAGTTTATCTGTAATATAGACTGAGACAACTGAGACAATCAATAAGGTATTATATTTCAAATCTAGTCCATAATAAGAGATTCGGTATTAGAAAATGTTAAGTTTAACTAAGGCCTTACGTTCTTATTTAAATTATTGATGTCATTGTTAATTTTTCATAAACTTCTAAAATTTATTTTATAAAAACATAAATAATGAGCTTCATAAATACAAAAAAAAAAAAAAAAAAACAATTCTATTTATGTACCGTTATTTTAAGAATGCCTGTTATAAATAACCGGTTTACCGAACGTTGCCGACTAAATCCTTTTTTTATAAAAAAGAAACATACTTCAATATTAATTTAATTAGAAACACATATTGTGTTTAATTTTTAACGCACGTGTTTCAACTAGGCACTTTGAAAATTTATACATCGTGTTTTACACACAATACTAGAGGAAAGGTGCGCTTTCATAAAACAACAGACACGGACCATATTTTTTTGTCCACATTTGTGTTCTTGTTTGTGATTAACAGGCAATAATGAACGCATCGACATGCATACTTTTGTCAACGTCTCGTTTCTAGGTGTGCTAATATCTGCTAACAAAAGCTACTTCATGCTTTGTAAGTTAATAAAGGCGTGGTAGAGGCGACCGATGACGTCAAAACAGCATCGGTGACAAAATAACCCCACCCACCCATTTTTCCCGCATTCGTACGCATCTCACGTACTCATTTGCGGCAGTGCAAGAGTTATGTGGCTCGGTGTGCAGATAAAAATGAGAAAGTGGTTCGGTTTTGAGTTGAGGCCGCGAAGCTCAACCGGCTCATTATGAGATTTCGATATGTATGTGTGAATTCTTTCGCCTCCAATAAGAGACGTGGATAAACATATACTGATTCGTTAACTAGTAATCGGTCGAAGAAAGTTATCTAACATAACAATGTTTCCAATAAATTATTGTATAATCTGAAGAAATAGGAATTTAGCAAGCGAATTATATATATATATATATAAATTTAAACAGACGTATAAATTGCATAAAAGTATTAAAATTTATCGTTACAAGATTAGTAAATCTATTTTTACGTACTACAATCCAATGCCATTGGAATATCATTATATGTAGTTAGTATAACGTACTAATTTACTAGATACCTTTATAAAGTTTTAGACCTTTACTATTATTACTCTTATTGTTAATAGAGGTACGAAAATTAAATTCTTTAAAATTACTTTTTATGCCAGGCACGAATATATAAATTATACAGAGTACTTGTTTAAGTATATACTTTCATTGCTGTGGTCCTTTCAAATTTCCATGACTGACACGAATATAAATGAATCACCTTTGTACAGATAGACAACTTTCGCACTATCGTTCTAAAATTTCAACCTAATTTTCTCTAAACAAGAAAAGCACGAGTGTAGTTTATTTATTTATTTATTTAATGTGCAATATATATATATATATAACAATAATTGATTGAAAAATACAATTGCGTAGTATTGCTTTAAATTGTAAGGATGTGTATTTTAGAAAGAAAATATTTATTTAGATAAAATTTTATTTTGACACCGGGATATCTACGAAGATAAATTGATATAAATTTAATTTATGGTTTGATGACATTTCATAAGTTTATGTAATTTATATTCAAACACTCTTTTGAAATGTCTTAGGTACAATTTTATTCTTTATAAAAGTAAAAAACAAAAGCACACGCACGACTGTCAATCTACTTGATTCTGCCTATGATACATAAAGTAATATTTCTTTAGTTATTTATAAGTATGTCTAAATAAAATAAATATAATTATGTTACAGGATTAATGCAAAGATCAAAATTTATTACTTACGCGAATTATCTAGAATCTGATAATTATAAATTAGAATTACAAAATAATTAATAATTTAATCTAGAAGTGGCCTAACACTATATTCATAAATTTTCAAATGTACGTATTTCTTACATTAAATAAGAAATGAATCTTCGCATACTAAGCATAATTCTTTATAAACATTCGTTAGAATATATGCACAGACTCTTTTATTAATTATCGAAAAATATGGTTGATGTTTACGAGTGGATCGTTATTAATCATAAATAATCGACAGATCAGCATTTCGACAAGTGTGTGTGTGTGTGTGCGTGCGTGTGTGCGTGCGTGCTGAAGTAAAATAAGTTTTTTTGACATTGCTGTTGTTGACAATAAAGACATCAGAAAGTAGTATTAACTGAAGTATATAAATTACAATTTCATGAATGTAGTTTCGGTTTTCTTTTTTTAGGTAAGTTTTATAAATATAAAAGCTCGAAGGAAATTTTGATTTTTCATTATATAAGATATAAATTGCCTTATCGATATTCAAAATCTTTAAATAATGTAATGATTTTTTTAATATTATAAAATGAGAATAATTGCTATAGTATTATAGCAACCGAGTGTAAAAAGTACTTTTTATTCTCAAGGAATCGAAATACTCGGTCTCCTTTAAGATTAAGCCTTACTTAAGCGTGATTTATGAGAAAACCAAAATCTCTTCTGTCTAGGTACCCGCGTTATTTGCATATCTGGATACCACACAACTCGACAGACCAAGTCTCGACTTTTGCGCAATCAAGTTTCAAACTAAAAAAAGTCCCTGACACAGTATGATATTAGAGGACTCGAGGGTATTTAAATCATCTTTCGAAATGGCTTTCCTCCTACTCTTTATACGTCTATATCTACGCGAAACAACAATAAACAAAATGGAAAAACCGAATCATAAAATGTCGAGTTCGCATAAAATGTCGGCACGTTAGTTTTGTAACGTTCTATCATTGTCATCATCCTCGTGCATGCAGCATCCGTCGTCATTGTTGTCGGGTGTGGGCAATCATTGCATACTATATATCTATACATTCTACATTCTCACAGTTTTGCGCCTATATATTACGTGCTTTTACACTTCATCTACTTATATACAGCAACATCGATGCACATGTAATTCAGAAGTCGAAACATTTTAAAGCTGCCGATCGAGAGAAACATATTTTTTGGGATAATGTTTCAAAAGGACTAATTTATCGAATTCATTGAAAGTTAATTTGTAAATTAAAATATACCTATTTTTCTATTATATAATCTGATCGATGAGAGATTTTTGTAACATATTTGAAAATATCACTTCTAGCTTTTTTCTATTAATTTCCCAGCGATGAATAACGTTCGAGATTAAATAAAATAATTTTATTGTATTTTAGTGTTTAGACATCAACAATACTTACGGCATTGTTGTAAATGCTCAACGCGAGCAATGACTTTATGACTAATTATTTTCTTTTTCATTAATAAACGATAGAAAATATTTTACAAATGCATTTTCATAATTCCATATCCTTATTAAATTATCAAACAAACGCACTAACATACTTTTTTAATCATATGCATGTAAATTTGATGCAATGTCTTAAGCAGAATTGAAACGCAAATTGAAATTATTATCCGGTAATATTTTTCAAAAGTATTATAGAATAAACTGATCAGAATTTTTTCCCTCTAACATGGCTCTGGAAAGATGGTTATAGAATAATTGAAAAATGTTTGAGCGAAAAAAATTTGATATCTTATTTGCGGAGAAAGTTGATAATTGGATATCTATAAATAAGTATCTAGTTTGGTTAGACAGCGTCTGACAAGGTACGGAGCCCATTTAAGCGAGTATATAGATATACTGCTTGTCTTGTGTTACAAAATTAAATATTTTTCCTCGAAACCCTTGAATATTAATAGTTTCGTTTTTTTCAATTTTTAAAAAAATGGTTAGTTGGCGGTATATATTACTTATAATTAATTTATACCTGTTAATAAGTAAATAAGGAAGGAAGACCAACTGTCAACTCATTCTTTCAGGATTAATAGGACTTTACGTTTACAAAAACGAATTTTATAAGGAGCTATTTTATAAGGATTCCTTCCTTTACTTATCGCAATTAGTTGCTCCCCTATGAATTCTTTACGATAACCTGTTGTTATCGGAACATGCATAGTTCCCGGTAGACGATAGACTTGGTAAAAGTCCTTGTGCCACCCGCCCTTTCCTCGTACTCCAGCGTTCCTAAACTTTGCGGGCGCTGCATAAACGTCGCTGGTCCAAAGGCTTTGAGAACCAATCGTAAAACGGTATATAAATCGATGTCGCAAAGGTAAGCCGTTGCAGTTACCGGTGCTAGTGAGTAACGCTGCTCACCACCGGCGGCTAATAGCTTGCACTAGGTGCACGTGTGGGGATCCAGAAAAGCGAGCTGCGCGCGTGCGTCGAGAATATGTCAAGCGGATCGTCAGGACCGGCTCGACGACGAGTGTAACTATGAGTTAGCGACATGGCAGGGGGGGTGGGGGCGGGCGGGAAATACGCGCCGGGCCGATTGATTAGCCGCACTCGAGAAGGAGCGAGACCGAGGAGCGAGAGGGAGGGCAGAGTTTCGAAAACGCTTTCCGCCTTAAGGATGCCATCGTGCAATACCTGATCGCCGTGGCTCGCCGACTCACCGCCTCACCGACTCGTAGCTACGTGGAAGGATTTTTAATAATGCACGAGCCGAACACATCTGACACGCGGAACACATGCACCGTCGAAATCTTTACTTTCAACAAAGAAAAACAACAACAACAACAAGATTAAGGGAAGAACGGTATCGATGTCGTTTTTCTGACCGATACTCGCTACTCCGAGGTCAAGAACACCCATTAAATCAATAAATGCTACTGGTTGCAATGTTCAATTGCCTTTGTTTCATCTTGTAGTAAATTAATTGCATTAAAATAAAGGATAAGGACAAATAGTAATTTTGAAATTAAGGAATTTGAATAAATTTACACCGAGAAGTACTCGTATATGTGCGCTGTTATCAAGGTAGTTATCAAGTATTGTTGCATATGTGAGAAATTCGCATAATTTTTTGCAGCTTATACACGTCGGTTGAAAGACGAATTAGTTTACCATTAATTTTTTAAATTTAAAACCTATAGAATTATAGGTAATAATATCTTGCAGCCGATTCGTCTAGGTTAAAAATGTAGATACACTTTAGCAAAGAATTATTATGCAAATAATGGAATAAAAATAATAAAAATAATAAAATAAAAATAATAAAATTAAAATTATTAAATTAAATAATTAATTTAATTATAAATGGCATTTAAAGGCATTTAAAGATTTTAAGGATTATCTTCGTATTGATAGCAACTACGCGGCGAAACAATCAATATTTAATTATTTGCGCGTATCATATTACTAAGAATTTGTTATTTTTATTTACAGCCTCGAGTAGAGAAAATTCTATAATTATATTTAATTCGTTATGCGTAAGTTAGAATAAGTTCCAATGGCATATTTTTAAGAATTTACTTTAATATTTTTATCCTCATTTACAAAATGATAATGCGATTGGATTTTTCTGCTTCTGGATCATTATCAGACACATCAGTTATTTCAAAAAGTCACTAATGATCGGTTCATTTACTACTTCTTGGAAAGCAATCACCTTTTCCAAAATAATCGACGGTAGTTAAACTAATTAAGTGAAATAGCTCATGTTCCTGAGAGCAGTGACCATGTCAAGTATATCATAAGTATAATTTACACACGAATACCATTATGATTGGATAACACATTTAAACAACTCGATGATTGATTAACATTGAATTACAAGCTTTTTCTCGCATATATATATATATATGTATATCTTGAAAATGATTTTACTTTAACATCCAACGTGTTTAGGGCTGAGATTATAGAATTTTTTAAATATCTAAAGGACGTTAGTATTTTTATACTATCGAAGTAGTATCGAAAAATTACAAGACTAAATTAAAAGACTACGTGTATTGATACCTTTTAAGTTAATTCGATTAGGGTGTTATCTTGGAACGTAAAATAATGTTCGTATGATATTTTTCAAAATCAGGTTTTACACTTTTCAAATGCGGTAAATAATTGTGTAACAGCGTGTAGATAAGTTGAAATAATTTAACGTATTGAACATCCGAATGTAGCGGAAGACCGCGTATTATATAAATTGAGGCTTCTTTGTTAGAATTATAAAATTATTTCATAAAACCTGTTACTAATACAGCGAAGAATGCATTTAGTTTAAGATATTTGACTTTTCAGATATTACACTTCTATTCAATTTCCAAAAAAGGATCTCTTCTTTCAACTGGTAGCTTTTCTCATCTACACCAAATTGATGAAAATGATAAGATTACCAGTCAACAGAATGAATTATGTGCCTTTCTCTTATAATAGATGAGATGGACGATGATCCTGAGTTTGCAAAGTGTGGCCACAAGTTATGTCATTATAATGACAACGTCGATCATGGAAAACTTGTAAAAACTCATAATGTTATGTGCAAAGCTGCAATTTTCTGATGAAGCAATGACCAATTATTATTATGACGGACTGCGTGCATAGAAATCTTGAATTTAAATTGAGATTAACGCGTCCACGCTCGACTTTACAGGTGCAGATTCACGTCTTGTTATGTAATTGAATTCGTATACCGAATGGTTACGATAGATTTTCGGTGGTTTTGTACGCAGGCTTGTACTCTAATGATTCATGGATAATTCCCACGAGATAAACTAACCGTAATAGGCGAAATCTATGTAATCTATGACATCGCTTTAAGGTATAAAAATCGTTGAGTTGGGAAATAAAATGAAAATGTGGGAATGACTATATTCAGAAAGATTTTCGTGAAGATTTTTCATGAATAATTAGTTTTTCGTCTGTATACAAATTTCGTCTATATAGAAAACGTTAGAAGATTTTTTACGAGTAGTTTCTGCTTTACATTTACGTAATACAAATAATCAGTAGATATTATGGCACGAGAAGAATCCTAAAATATACAACTTTAAGTGGAATAAAAATTAAAAGTAATTGTAAATTAGTCGATATTATCTGCCTTCGCGTGAAAATTCAGATGTCACATTCAAGAATATACTTTCATGTGTAGTACTATAATAAGAAAATGGAAAATATTTTTCAATTATAACTTAATTTTCGCGCTATCTTCTGAATAAATATTTTTTTCACGAGAATAGTAGTAATAAACTTTGTAGGGATGTTATTTCTGTTGTAAGACAAGTAAATTCTCGAAAGGCGATTTAATTGCGAAACTAACGTCGATATCAAATTTACTGAAACATCCACTTTGAAAGCTTGTGTATGTGTGTACATGTATGTTTATATTCTACGGTATTCAAGACAGTGATTCAAAGATTTCATCTCTGAAATGAGAAAACAAAATCATTTTTCAAAATATCGTATGAATATAGATGATCGTATCGTGAAAACATAATATGTTGTTTATAAAGAAAGTAGCCGCAACTTTAACTTTCTCGTCTTACTCAACATTATCCGAGAACTTCAATAGTGTTAATCAAATTAATACTTTGTGATTTAGAAAATAGACAGTTTTGTATTTTGATTAGTAACTTGCATACGAGGGGGAATTTCCTTGTTACAATGCTTATTATTGATAAGTGAGCTGAGCAAGATATATTTCGAAATCGCGAAAACAAACATTCCATCAATGTATTTTCTAAAAATACTCTAAACACAATAAATATTTTTGGGTAACTAAATTACGAAATAAATAGTATTAATTTTACGTTATGCACGATGACAGAGTATTCAAATATATTTCGAATACTATGTCAATAGAAATCCTCAGGTACTCTCCAACTTTCAATGTTCAAGAATCTGTGACTCAGTGCATTGTAATAATATAGCCGGCGATAGTAGTGTGTCCATAAAAACAAACTACAACTACATTCGACCTAAGGTTTCGACAACGTAATCGTCCTTTTTAACATAGTTTATTTTAATCAACCGCGAATTACAAGTCATTATATTATATTAAATTTTTGTAAAAAATGAATATGTTTTATGCCACTAAATTATGATTGTATATGAGTCGTCATAATTTTTCTACGATTTTACTTGTAGTTTTCGATATTCATCTACTATTTCAAATGCCGGTAACATTGTAAATACATTTTTATATAAATTGAGAGAGACAAGTATGAACAACTTAAAGAAATAAGATATCTGCATCATACCAATGGGCAGAAAAATAAAAAATAAAAAGAAATATAATGCAAAACATTAAAGAATGTATCAAGATCATGTACTTTTATTCGCTACAAGTTTTTACATAATGAGATTTCTCCCACAAATATTGTTATATAATTTGATATAAATTCATTAAAAATATAGATGCATTTACTTTTATCTCAACTAATACTTCTCTAATTACAATTTACGCTTTATATTTTAAGCCTATGTTAATGTTCAAATTTCACCGATTTTTACGCAACATTTTTCATTTCAGATTATATTTCACTTTTGGTTGCCTTTATAAAACTAGATATTATAATAAGATTCTCCGTATGCCGTGAGTTTTTTTTTTTTTTTTTTTTTTTTTTTTGTACTCTAGCTCATAAGTCGCCTACAGAGTTCTAACGTATTGCAATACCTTTCTTTTGTTCGCTTTGCCTTTTGTCAGAACACTGTAACTGCATTCGTATGCAAAGCCTGCTTTTACGAAATTTCGAGTTGTACATTCCACTCAATAGTAGTCGAATTTTAATATTTTCGTCAACGAAGATAAATTTCCATTGTAGCTTGTCGATCGAAATGCTTGCCTAATAGTTAAAAAAAGTGGATCTTTTACGCTTCGTACGAAATCAGAATTGTGATCAGCTTCGAGTGTTTCTGTGGTTTCCATATCAGAATGTAACATTAAACAAGTACAGATTGAAAACTCTTTTGCGAAATGCAGGCCATTAGGAAACAACTAACTTGTTTTTTAAACGAATGTTAATGTCTATAATATATTTAAAGATATAATTTAAATCTGTATTTGTAATTTCTTTTACAAATAGCATTTTATACCTACAATTTCCAAATAGACGTACTGACAATTAACACGTGCTGACAATTAACTTGTAGCCAGTTTGAAATTTTAAGTACTATTGTATGTTCGTTGTTTTGTTATTTCGAAAATTCATAATACATATTTTCGTTTTTTTTTTTTAAAATTACACGTACATTTTCTCTGTGAGTTTTTCATTATGATTTTCTTAAAGTTCGCTGTACTGATGATTTAGCTTCGTACATGATAATTAATTTTTTAAAAATGTTCGATAACGAAAACAATCAGTCCATTAATCTAAATATTATTGATATATTTGTTATTTATATTACGTAATTACGTATGAAATTTAGTATGTAAAATTTATGTTATTACATGCATAAACCATAAATCACGAATTGATTTCAAAATGCAAATAGTTTAATATGTAATGCTATCCCAAATTAATTTCTTATTCAACTTTCGATCCAAATAATTTTAATTTCGATTCGAAGTATTTTTTATTATTTTATTCGAATTTTAAATGCATTCGCAAATTCCAATATATGTTAAGATTATTGGGTTTATTAAGTAATTAAGGTTATTATAGTTTAGGTTATTAGGTAATTCAAATGAAATACTTAAAAGAGAAAAAAAATCAAATATCCCTATCGATTGTATTTAAAAGTCCGTATAATTAATAAAATTTCAAACATATTATAATAAATATTTTAATATACTACAATTGGTTCTTCTTGCTTTACCTTTGCCTGAGCTGTTGGTTACAAACTTGAAACAACGTGTCAAAAATAAACCTATTTTGGTATCTTGAAATCAGATCATTTACACAATTTTGGACCACTAAATTTCCATAAGATAGACGCATGATTACAATCGCTTAAAACACGCGTAAAAGAACATTTTAAACAATGTAGCTACAGGTAACCCAGTTTCATTTTTATTTTAAGTGCA
This sequence comes from Wiebesia pumilae, assembly GCA_018907045.1. Classification (NCBI taxonomy): domain Eukaryota; kingdom Metazoa; phylum Arthropoda; class Insecta; order Hymenoptera; family Agaonidae; genus Wiebesia; species Wiebesia pumilae. The sequence continues at coordinate 9,330,436 of JACCHZ010000127.1, forward strand.
TGTGTTACTTTCAGTGGGTGTTTTACTGAATAAAACATGAATAACGCATCGGCTGTTATATGGAAGTCGTTGAACACGAATTTGTTTCTGGCACTTTGTACGAAATTGAGACATTTCGGCAGACTGTCTATCTCTGGTAACTTTTCTCTCCTCGGACAATTCGTTTGATTGACCTGCTTCACAAGTAAAATTACAAAAGTCGCGAAGTAAAGTCTGTGGCCAAGATTTATCACAATATTTAGTACAGAGATACCATTTTTATGCCATGTTTTTCTTTCCCACAATTAATACAAAATGTATTTTACATTTCATTTCTTAAATACTTTAGAATTTCTTCATGAAAATGCGAAATACTTATAAAGAAAATTAAATTTGTTTAAAAATACTTTTGAAGATATTTACATGAAAATAGTGTACACAAAGTTTAGGGGCATCATCCGTACAATATTAATTTCACGTAAATGTATCTAAAAGTAATATTAATATATATTTCATTAAATATTAGACCGTTCCAGTATTCCTCAGGATGATTGTGTTACCTATTGAAACATATAAATATATAATAAAAAAGTCAAATAGAACAAACTCAAAACTTTATCTGTGATTATTTATAGTGAAAAATTCAATTTTAAATAAATCTCGTCGAAAACTGAATTTCATTTAATTATTTTTCTTCGATTCCAACGCCTTTCATTTTTCTCACCCGGACATTATTCACCTTATTAATATAATGATTAATGAATAAGGTTAAAAAGAATTTTAATTTATAGCCCAACATAGCTTATTTTCTATATTTATGAATAACTTTCTCTCTTAAAAACATCATGCCTGCGCAACATGTAGACAAAATCTTTATAAAGTACATAATTCTTATAAATCTTAACGCAAAGTCAATAAATATTTTTGAGAGACATTGCATGACTCAAAAAGATATATTAAAATATTTGACAAATAAATGTAAAGATTAAATAGGCGATTCGACTAATCATAAAATATGGAAATACAATCTTGTACGTATGTTTCATAAAAATTAAATATGGATTTGGTCATATGTGATTAAAGTAAAAATCTCACTGGTAAAAAGGATATAAAAAGGATATTTAATTGATTTCCGAGTTGCTTATAGGTTTACAAACTGGAGTTCCTTGGGCGAACTCGATTCCTTGAAATATAACACCTCCGTTGTAAATGTTTAAAATATGATATATGAGAGGCAATTTAATTTACTTATAAGTATGCATGCCCTCTCACAATTATGCGCGAGTTTACGTGTGTGTGTGTGTGTGTGTGTGCGCGCGCATGTCCGAGGATGAGAAGGTACGTGAGAACTTGAAGCTTAAAATCCCTGAAGCCTTTCCATTGCTTAGATTTTACGACGACGGATTATTTTTTATGCGTATTGTTAGTTACATTTATCCTATTACCTCAATTTTAAATGTGTAACATAATTTTTTAATAAAAAGAGATTCGCATCAAAATTTTTATACATCACAAGTCTCATCTATTAATTTATAAATTATTTTCTTTATACTTTACTTTAAATGAAAAATAAATTACTAATTAAATTCTGAAAATTATTTTAGGAAGGAAGGAGGATGAATAATTTCATCACGTATTGCTAAATGAACCCCATTTCGTTCTTTCTCTTATCATATAATATAACGCGTATACGTCATATATAAATATGAACAATTGAAAGATTATCAATTGTAACGTATGTAAATATTTTATGTTCAAAATATATGTGCAAACGAATCCTGATTTTTACGGAGAGTAATGATCAAAGCAGAACCGACTCTGCTACGAAGCAATTACTTAGCTTGTTACAATCATAGAACGAAAAATTTATCCAAGCTTTCGAAGCTGTTTTATACATTCTTAATTTTGAATATTCAATATTATTTGTGTACCAAGAAATCAAACTATAATACTATTTATTTACATAATCTCGGATTACGGAATAAGATCGTTTTATCAAATTTTTCCTTTGATTTTTCAATATTAAAGTATTTTTTATTTAGCTAACTATTAGCCTATGATTTACAAGAAAATAAATATCAATGGAAAACTTCTTTTACTATCTGTTTATTGATTGTCGCGTATTCTATGATATATATTAGGCAATATTATTACGATGACTTGACGTATATATATTTATATTCAGATAAATGACGATACTTTAAAAGTACACTAAAAATGGTTCGATCATCTTTTCACTTATGCATAAAGCTAAACGATTTCGTGTATTAAAAATATATAATAAAATTGTATATTTTATATTCAACAACACATTTGTTGCGTGATCTACTTTACTTACCAACAATAGTAGGAAATAGAAGCAGCATCCAAATCAGAAAGTACTGCTTATATCCAAATTAATTTAAAAAAGAAATCACTACGGTAACAGCATTCGCGATACAATGCGTAGGTTAATTTTATTTTAACAACATTATATTATTGGGCAAATATTTTTCACAACAAAGCCAAAAATATGAAAAAGTCTGCAGTACTGCAGCAGTGTAAGATTAATAAATGAGTACCTATAGGTTATTTAGATATTGTCGCTATTCTTGTCAGATGGTATCGGATGATCTCATGAATTCATTGCGTAAGACTAGTAGAGCCTTCGAGTATGTGCTAGTTCTGAAAGATATCAGTGTGATCGGTTTAATGCAATACGATCAGATAATCCGATTCGAAAGTGGTATGAAGAAGATGGATGAAACTTAAGTCTCTTTTAAATACGTCTTTCTGAAATCAATTGAACAACGTGATAAATTCATAATATTTAACAGTAAATATGCTCAATAGACGGTAGCTGATGGTAACAGCTTCTTTATTCACTTGTAAACTAAATAAAATAAATAAGAATTGTGAGCATCACGATATAAATTTGTTATCTCAAGTTGGCCCACGAAACCTGGAAGCTTTCAAATAACATTGAATGAAAAGCCAAGTGACTTATAAGATATCTTTAGTTATAAGAAAAGCAAACGCATTATTATATTTCTCGACAAGGCTCAACTAACATGAAAACGTAAGACTTACTTCGAAAAGAGAGCAACATTTTCTCATTCACGATGTAAACACCGCAATAAATTTATGATCGACGTATGATGTTTGGCTCAAATGCAATTAACTTTAGTGTCTAGATCTTATATCATTTGGAAATAAATTGAATGGATTACACATAATATAACGATAATATTAATAATATCCAAGCATCGAAAACAACTGTGAATATCAGTGTTGCATGTTAAAGCAGAGGAGGTCGAGGATATGTTCGAGCATTAAGGCATAACCAGTTATAGCGTTGAACAAATTACTCGAGCATATAAAACCTGAGTTTAAAACATACATCTGATCTCAAAATATCACTAGAACTGCATGATAAATTATACAGGTCAAATCGGCCTCTGCTATGCCAATAGATTCAGTAAACGATTAGAAATAATGAAAATTAGCAGTGAAAACATTCTGTAATACTTAATACTGTGTCTGCATATGTGTGTGATTTAATGCATAAAATTTTTATTCAGAAACGATCAAGAATTATAAAATATATTCGATATGAGAAAAATGATAATACTAGTTCTTTCAATTATAGGTAAAGCTTTCCTTCTTAGAATAAATGCCATAAATTTAATGTGTAGAATCGTGAAGTATACGTCAAGCTGCATTCAAAACAGTATTGTTTCGAGTAAAGGAAAGCGAGAGCGGCAGATAATTGGGGAGAGATAGTTATATCAAGAGAGAGAGAGAGAGAGAGAGAGAGAGAGAGAGAGAGAGAGAGAGAGAGAGAAGGCGATAGAACTGAACGTAAGCTAAAATAAGCCGAAACATTTAGCCAATTTTTCTACTATATCGCCGCGAAATCTTGGTGCAGTTCAACCAAATGTTGTATAATTGACTTGCAATTCGTGGCCTCAGGAAGTTGATAAATACTTTATTTACTCGTTAAATCACTATAATGAATAAAATAGGATTCTTTCGAATGTAAATTAAATTATAGATGATTATTATCGCCTTTTAAATTTTTATTTCATAAACCTGTGTTATTTGTAATTTACATTCTCCACTTTATTTCCTATAATTATAGATTACGTTTCCCGGATAGTTTGATATATGCGGGTATGGGAAGTTACTTTTCGCTCTGAAAATGTGACAATAAGAAGAGCAGTCGAGCGGAAAAACTCCAGATAAGCATAAGGATTATTTGGGGTATTGGAGTGAACAAAAATCATGCAGGAACATAAGAATTTAGAATCCTAACTATCTAGGAAGCTATCAAAATTTGATCTCAAATTTCTTACTACGAAATGTGCATAAAATTACTTTTTTTGAAATACAGAATATGATAAAAATAAATTGTCAACTTCATAAAAAATTGAAGATTGTTGTACTTATTTTAGACTGCGGTAAATAATATTAATTAACTTCATTAGTCGACTAAAATCAACGTATATTGCAGTTATCCGATATCCTTGATATCATTCAAAAGATCAAAAATTATCAACTTCCACAAAAATTTTTTGAAAATTCGAAAAATGTTGATACTCTAGTAATTAGATTTAGTATGAAAAGAAAACAATAATATTCGAACAAATGTTATTATAAATAAATTTTAATATACTGATGCGTACGTGCACGTTGATGTAAATGAGCAAACTAAAATATAATAATATTATGCTTAAATAATACATAACATATACATAATACATAATACACAATACATATACATAATAACGTATAATATAACATATACGTTAACAAGCACGATATGCCCCTCGTTAAAGAAAGCAAGTCAGTCTACTTTAAACCTATTGTCATCTCATTTTTTATAATAAAAAATAAAAACCAAGATTCAAAATTATTTGAATTTGATGAACTATGTTGAGCGGCACCAGTTTAAGACGAAATAATTATTTTGACTTATAGAATATTGTGGATTACAACGTTATTTATTACCAACGTTATTTACTAGAAACTTATATACACTATGTTTGCATGCATATATTTTCTTATAGTATAATATAATATTAAATGATGCCTTATCTACAAGTGTTCAAAAAAGTCGTAATTTTATAGCATTTAAATTGATTATTTAATTATTCTTCCGTGCTAACAATTTAATATACAATAATCAATTCTTTAAGTTTTAGATGTAATAATATTGGTGGCATTTTTTTAATATGAATATTATTGTTATACCACTCTTATTATTTTTACTTACCTTAACTTAATTATCATAAGTAGCAGAATGTTCATGATTTTATATCAACGGTTATTTAATATCATTATGAAACAAATAATTTTATTAATTTCAAATTTAACATAATTAATTATTAAATTTTATATTTTTACTATATTTTATATAGTTAATATTGAAAATGTTTCATTTTCAAATTAAAAAATTCCGTAAGAAATTTTTATGTGACTTCTACATCTTTCAATGAGAAAATATTAATTTTAATTAAGGCAATTTTTTGCATTAGAGTACTTTTCAACTTATTGTATTAATGCATTTTTGCTTTTGTCGTTGAATGAATATTGGTAGGGTTTCTTTGGTATTTACAATATTATAAAATTAAATGCTTTATTTGACCCAGTCATTTCACCACAATTTTTACACATAATTCACAAATTCTTCAATCTTCTTGTTATCGTTATTCTTTTCCTGAGATACTAACTTACTCTGTAAACTGCGTATCATATATTTACATGTATACGGACATATATAACATTAATAACAATATAACGCACAATATAACGTATAATTTTCAGATAATGTAGCGTCAAATCTCTAATAGTTTGAGTGTACTGCTAAGTAAATATACAACATACCACATATAGATTGTGTTCATATACAATAATACATACATTTTGATATATAAACGAGAAGTTTCGCAATAAAAATTCACGAATGAATATTACAGAATTCACTTCTTGAGTCTTTGGCAATACGTAACGATATGAATATTGTTTTCCATTGCAAATCTGATAACTTTCTATTGATGTTCAAAGACTAATTTGAATTATCGTCAATAGTTGTTTGGATTGTCCTGGAGGTACATGCCCACTTGTTTGCCAAGATCATGTTGAAACTCCTTCACATTCTTTTGCGATTGCTGTAAAATATATAATGTATTTCTACAGAATGTAAATGAAAATTAAAACCTACTAATTTACAACTCTTTTAATTTTAAGAGGAAAAAAATATTAACTATTTGTTCGTTCAATTTTAATAGAATGAAAGCGTGTCTGCATTATGAAAAGGGAACTATATTTTTTTATCGTTGTGAGCCATGGACTATAGTTCGAATTTATTTTAATTAATGTGAAAATCTACTCGTTAAAAGTAATATATTATTTTGAAATGTATTATTTTAAAGAGAAACTTGCAAGATAATTATCTTTGTCCATAATTTCATCGTATGAAGTACTGTATATAATAAATAAAGTTGAAAAACTATAATAAGTCTTGATCTTTATTTAAATTACTCGTATGTTATTTCAGATACCGCAAAGAATGAGAGTAATATTAAATGTTAGACTTTTCCTATGAAATAATATCATAATAATTTTGAATATTGACTTCCATTAGCTCTAAAATCTATTTATGATTTTGAAGAAAAGGAAGCATTCATTCATTTATTATTTTACAAATATTCACAATTAATTAAAAATCACTTGGAAATATTTTCATTCGCAAATTGGACTACGATTAATTCCACAATACACGTGATATATTTTTATTCAAGTCGTGCATACAATTTTCATTTTTGATTTTTCTTACAAGCGAAATGTTTAATAATTACTAATATTATCAACCCGTAAGATACTTTGTACCACATTCATACTTATTTTCAGCCGAATGAAAAGTAATTTTGAGGTTAATCTTGCGTAATCTTAAAATCAATTTTCGCAATGCCCAGTATGTAATTATTTACTGAATCAAGTAAATAATTACTTATGGGGTATTTTTCACATTAGATACTTGGAAAAATATAGCATAAGTTTTTAAGTTGATCTGAAGATAGAGGAAGTTTTTCGAAATAAAAATAAAAATCAACATTTCTAATTTTGAGTGTTGTGCTATCTTATTAAGCTTTTATTATTAAAGTCTTTTGTCATGGCTAATTGTATATTATATTGTAGTTACATCAATTATGTAAGAATATGTATAAATATGGTAATATTTTGTTATATTTTTTTAATTCAATAATCAATTTGAATTACAATTCAAATTCATTACGTTACATTAAAAAAGACAAAATTATTTGTAAGAAAGTTTTGTTTTGCATTTCTTTCAATTTGTTCTCAACAGTGAAGATTTAAGTAAATCGAAGGCCTTATTCGAATAAAATGTTTAAACCTGAGAATTGAAAACATATGTTAATATTAGACTTTTGAAATAGATTGCTACAACGTTCAACCATAGATAGTTCCATCCGTGATACGAAAAAATATAAAGAAATTTTCTTTGAAATGTCACTTGAACTGATCTTTAAAAATTATAGGCTTTCTTTGAGGTATTCTTTTTTGGAATATACTTCAGATATAATGATACTTCATTTATCAGATTACTAATATTTCAGAGTATTCATTGGCAAAAATATAATGTGAACTCTCATTACTATTGATTTTTATAATTGCATAATTATAAGTATACGTAAGATAAAAATTTAATGTTGTTGATAATAACTTATTATTTATAATTACAAAAAAATTACAATGATAGAAGGTAGTTCGAGGAGGATCTCATTTCTAATAAGAATGACTGTTTCTTTATTATAAAATGATAAAAATCAATGAATAATACTAAGATAGTAGTAATTATTTTAACTGATAGTGGTAATTACATTTAATTTTATGAGCATCCATTTATTCAATGTAAGTAACAAATACTGGTTTAGTGTTAATTGATAAATGGAAATAACAATCTGAAAGAATTATTTAAAATATAAAAGATTTTTTTTTATTTGATTCAAAGATCATTGAAAGATTTGATTCAATTGCCTATAAACACTATAATTAAATCAAAATTCTTAATTTTATTTAAACAAATGTATTATTTCTTAAATGATTAATTCTTTAATTAAATATTGGTTATTTGGATAAATTGTGAAGTGGTTAAGTGAATACTAAAAATCACAATGAAAGTTAATAGTCCCATTGAATGTAGATTTACGTAATATGTAGAGATACGTAAGATGATTCTATTGTTCTATTTAATCATAATGGTAAGAATCTTAGATCCTGCATTGAATAAATTTATTCTTATAGCTCACCCTAATTGATTCAACTCTCTGAAATAATTATCATGCCACTAAAATTTCAAATAAGGAAATTCGCAACGGTGAAATTATATATTACGTTTAGGTGAAGCATAATAAAAGTAACCCGAAATAACAAAATTTAGGAAATCAAAAATTCAAACAAAACTAAATTAAATAAAAGAGGTAAACAGAGTTTATTTAAAGGATGAAAAACAGCTTCAAAGTTACACTTCTTTGATCATAAGAAATTAAAATTTTAAAAATGTTTATAAATCTTACGTACACTTTATTTGTATTACTATATTTGACATAAAATTACAATGGAAAAATAGTATTGCGTGCTTGAAATACGTTAGTCATTCAAAAATGTTGTTGAAAAAGATAAATTAGTCATTTCTCTCGATTGTACACAATATAATTAATGAAATTCTGAATAATAATACTTTAAACAAATAACTGAAAGATATTATAAAACTGTACTGGTATTCTACAATAACTTTCATTATATTGAGTCAAGTAAAGTATTTAGAATTATATTTCATAATAACTATAAGTATTTTTTTTACTATCATTAATAAAGCTGATAGTAATTTAATCCATCATAGTTTTTCAACAATTTTAGCTTTTATTTTTTTAGTATTCCTCAAATCGAAGACTTTAAGGACGCGTTTCGTAATTTTATAGAATGTTTTACTGGTTGAGTTACAGATCTTTTACTCGAATCCTTATTTGCATGTTTTATAAGATTTAATTTTAGCAATTATCGTGCGATAAAAAATGTATTACAGTAAATTATAGTTTATGAAATGTACTGTTAGGTAAAAGAAAATTACGCCGATATGTTTTATCTATATATCTGTAATGGAGGTTGTTATATTCCTTGTAAGGGTAACGATTTGAGACAATAGACGGCATGCAAAAGATGCATTAATTGAAACATATGCGTGCTTTAATAATGTAGATCAATTAGAATTGTTCTATTGATTCGAATGGATAATAATATAGCAGAAAATTACCAAAATTAATATAGATATCTCTATTATTTTTATGCAATTATTTCCATAATTATTTTTAATAGCTTATTGTAAGAAAATTTCATTGGCTCATTTTGACAATCATATTTTGTGGCTGCGAATCAAATTGGTAATCACGAAAACGTATATCTAATGTAACGAGGTACTATTCTGAATATTATATAACGCGATATTCATTCTACGTAAAGTACCAGATAAACATATCTTGGAATTTTTATTTTATTTCACGTATTATGCAAAAACCTTATTATCTTAGAATAAAGTCATAGTGCTACACTTTATGCTCTATTGACCAACCGGAATATCGAAGCATTAAATGATTCCTAAAAATTGGGTAAATATCGCTGAAAAATAATTCTATCGCAAACGACTTGCATCTCCGCATCTCTAGTCGAGAAATGACTCGATTGCGGATAATGCAGTAGACTGAATAACAGTTGGCTCTTACACTGATAGCATCACGCCACTCGAGGTTAAATAGTCGCACCAGGCCATTGACGTTCCTTCTGACGAGGCTCATCAGCAACGGTCGCGTCAGCTTGAACTCCGGCTCCTCCGTCGCCGGCGGAGTTTCGCTCTCTGTCCCATTTCCTGGAGCTGCCGTCGCTTTCATCTTGAGGCTCGCCATGCTCTGCCTTTGTGGAATCGACTCGTCCGTAATGCTCTCGTTTACAATTTGGCTGATCTGCTGGATCGCTGAGCGCGTGTCGTTGAAAGTCTACAGGGACAAAAAAAGCACGCAGCTCGGGTGTTTCGTTCTTATTCTTTTGCGACCGTTCCGTTTTCACCTTCTGCTTTTTTACTTTTTACTTCTTACGGAGAAGCCTTTCTTTATTGGGTAACGAGAGTGTAATAAGAGTATGATACGCTTATTTAGGGTGAACTGTCGGACATGAAATAGCTTTGAGAATTGCGCGATGCTGATACTTTAATGTAATTCAGCTCGAAACGATGTTCGACGAGGCAAAGTCTAATGGGCACTTGTTCCGACGTAAATACGTTCGATCCAATTGATAACTTAGCCGAATATATTCGCGTTCTAATGAGAACCACTGGTTTGCAAGTATATGCTATAAGAACGGTACAAAATTATGATGAATTAAATCCAAATCTCAGTCTCAAATGCAATGCGCGTAAGAACTTCGACAATCCGAAAGAGACATATTCGTGTGTTGCCAGTCTTACCTGTAATCTTAAACGAATAATTTATTCAGTTTTTAACTTCTGTAGTTTCAACTTGCATGCACTTGTAAACTGAATTTTATGGATATTAAATGCTATACAGTTTTTATTAAATGTGTTAAATAAGTTTATCATGCATTAGACCTTTTCTTTATAAGGCGGTGAAAATTAAGAATTAGAGAACTGAGAATTAAAAAAGAGTCATAGAGAATTCAAGCATAGCCATTTTGTTTATTTTATCAATTACAATAACACGCCAAACTGCACGGATAAGGAGTCGAACCCTCTTCGCATAAAAAATAATATAAAACGTCTAACGTTCCTGTCTACTTGCTTTGAAAAAAAAATCATTGCTCCAGATGCACTCGAGCAGGTGTTCCTCGAGCAAATAACAAAAACGAAAACTGATTATGAAACTGCGATGCTAGAGTGCACGTAAGACTCATCGAGGACTCGCGCTCGTTACTTCATAGAAACCAGCAAAGCGGTTCTTCTTTTGTTGGTTTTACAACATTCAAGGTCTACGGATGGAAAACGAGTCATAACGTGAAGCAGATGAATTACAATAATAATAAAGAAAAATAAGGCGTACAGCTCATTATAATTACCAACGTAAGCGGGTCAAGCGAAGACGTAGTGCTAAGAATAATAGAAGATAGGAAGGACCTCGTAATCATAAGGTGAGAAAATGCCGTCTATACGCCGGTACCAGTGATAACACGCTAGACTCTAGAGGAACACAGTTAGGTCACGTTAAGGCGCTAGATTTGATAAATATTCGTGGTATTTTCTCGAAATCGCTGTAATTTTTCTTTTATTTCTCGTAAGAAACGAAGAGCAGATTTATAATTAGATTTATAATTCACTTAATAATTTAAAATTTGTATCGATCATTATTGTCGAGCCATAGAAGGAGGATAATGAATTAATACCGAATATCTTTTGTTTAAAAATCTAAGAATTTTATGACTTACAAACACTAATTATTCTTAACAGTGTACATCAGATGACTAATTAATTTCGTTGCGTTAATGAGCTTCAAATGTTAGATTCTATGTGTACGATATTAATAATTATCTAATTAAATTCAATTAAAAAAATCAACACATGCGTTATTTAAAGCTCTTGTATTTCTTATTTTGGGGTGACTTTTTGTTCTATCTGTTTTTCAATGTGGGAATACTATTCAATTGTCGAATTAAATCATAAAATGAATATATTTCTTTTTATTCGTTCATCAATTAACAATGATGTATAATCTATTTTAAATACCTTCAGTAAATTTCATTTTTCTCAAATTATGCCATATGCGTTTAAATATGCGTCAAAAAATTATGACAGATTGATTATATAAAATTTGATACCGAATTAAACCACTCGACATTGAGAAAATTAATTGAATGTCAAAAAATGTTATTTTCTTTATTCGTGTAAAAAGGCACAAAGCTACAGTATTCCCCATTTAATTTTAAATTATTCACGCGACTTGTTTATTAATCTTGACGTTTATTATCTTGACTTTATTAACGTTATCAGCGACGCTATCGGTGAAATTATCGTTATAAAAAATTATATTTATGTCATGAATGTTGAGGTCGCTAGATCTTGATTTTGTGCAAGGAGAATAATAGCCGAGTCGTACATCCGTTTGCTCAAAAAAGTACATAATAGTTTTCTTACATTATAGTTGTATTTAATGTAAAATTTTTAAAAATTAATAAAATCTCTGCCCCTTACTTTTAATACTTTAATAAATAACTGAAATTTTCACATTTACCTATAAATTACTTAAAATTAAACAAAAGAATAGATAGTTGATGCATAATATAGAACGATGTCTTATACCAGACAATAAAATTATTTTCATTGAGTAAGTTTTCATAATTATTAAGGAAAAAATTATTTTTTAACGAGAGTTCAGTTATTGTACAATGCTATTTTGACTACAATAGATTAAGTTTGTCCGGAAAAAGTTCACGAAATAATTCACAGATTAGCTCATAAAAATATCTGGCTTTCTATATAGTGAATGCAACCACCAAGTACGAAATACCTATAATTATAAATAAAATCATAATTAAAAAATCTAAGCGTACAATGCATATTATTTCCGCGATAATAAAACACTAAGCGAGATCAATACTAGACAGGTATATCCTTCTTTTACTTACTTCTTTATTCTCGTATCAGCTACCGATGTAGTCGACTATATAAGTGTAAGTAGTATTTGGAAATAATAAAAGGGCTCAAAATATTTTTCGATCATGTTTACTACTTGATATTACAGCTGCTAGGTCAAGGCGCGAAAGAAAGATGCAGTTCGATTGTAAGACTCTGTAATATTTTTAAACTAAAAAGTACAATTCTTTAATAATAAGATCGTTATTGACAAATTCGTTGTACCTGGTTTGGCTTACACGTACTGTAGTGTTTTGTAATTATTGATCATTTCATGTACTTATTATTGCTTTCAGTATAACTTGAATTATCTGGTGGGACAAAAGAATCTAATATGCAGAGAAACACAATGTAAGTATCAATCCGAGAATTATTCTTTGATAAATCGTAAGAATAGTAAAATAGATATTGTAAAATAACGAGGCAAGTTTTGAAATACTTTGAAATAAGGTATGAAATTACAACGAGAAACAAAAATAATTTTTATTCAAAATACTTTATTACAGCGGGATGAAAAAATTTTTTTACACCACTTGTGCAATAATAAAACAAGCTATAATAAAACTTGAAAAATACAAAAGTATATCGTGTTGCCAGTTATGCATTAAGTTCAATTACCAGAAATAAAATGAATTTTGTTACTATCAAGAAAGTGATGAAATATCACCAATTTCCGTCTAATCTTCAATATATGATTATATATTTTTTTCTATAGAAACTTTATATTCAGATGAATATCAAAAGCTTCAAATATCATAATTAAAAAATATATTTAAATACCCACAAATTGTTATCCAATAACAACAATTTGATTGAAATGTTATATGAATTAAAGATGTCCGTAAAGTAAAATAGAATCAACCTACAATAATTTACACGTATTAATTTAAGAGATAGATGTTTTACTACTTCAAGGATATAAATTAAATATTTTGTAAGAAAAACCAAGAAAGTTGATCTTTGGTTAGATAAACATGCATTTTTCAAAACTAATATTATTGTATCCTCATATAAAATGAGTTACGAGTCTGTCACATAATCCGGAAAAAATTGAAAGGATGGTAAGATTAACCACAGACTGATTGATCTTAAAGTACTTTTATCTCCGTCAACCACCGCAGCTTACTTCTGTTGACAGAACGGTTGACACCTAAGAGAACGTTGGTGAGTGTAAATTTAGTAAGTTTAAACTTAATCTGCATCGAATACTCAACGGGTTTGCAGCGCCGCCTCTGCTAAATGAAGAGATCAAATATTAATCTAAACCTTCTTTACCGACCGCAGTCGGTTACTCTTATTAAAGTTTTTCTTGCAAGTTATCGTATGATTATGCCGAATGAAAAATAACTTGAAATAACTTGAAACTCATTATTCATTTGTATGCTCTGAATCTAAGAAAATGAAAAACTTATTTTTTTAGAAAAAAAGATATTAAAAATTAACAAAAAAAAAAACTTTCTCATTAATTATGTACAAGATTGTATTGTTTTCAAAAGCTACTCGTCATTAGTTATCCAACTCAAACGGTGAATTGTTTGTTCTATCTATTATTGGTGGTATTATTATAGACAGTGTACCTATTTCTCTATTTCTTACAAATTCGCATTTTTTCATTTCTAAATAATAGAAGAAATGTTTGGATGTGTGCTCGCAATAGTTCAGCAAATAAAATAAGAAACTTTCATTCGTGGCGTCTATTTCATGTTTGCTATACAATATAATATATAATACAAAAAAGTATGTAACTTATCGTAAGTATAAAAGTCAATATTTAACCTATTAAATTCATTTAAGTAAATTTTGGATTGGTGAATTACTCTCTTCTGAAAACGAACGTACCTCGAAGGTTACCCTAGCTAGTGTCCAAAAGAAACCTGGCCTCTGCTTTTTAGGTTGCTGCCTAGGCGCTATTTGGCGTTGTACCTTTTGCAGATTGTTAGAGGCGACATCAACGCGCGGACTCCTCCTTTCGATCTTCCTAGGACGTTCAGCCTTCGGCGAGTCCTCGCGAATTTCAGTTATTTCCTCGCCACTGGCGTAACGTGCCGGTACATCGAAACCCCTCAGGTCCTCGACTTCCAGATACTTCCGTTTACCATTATTAAGATGCTTGGACGTGGAATCGCAGGAGACGAGGCCGAGGATTGTGATGACAAACAAAATCCAGAATAACTTTACTGTCTCGTCTGATTTTGAATTCATCTATGAAGAACATGGGAATCGTTATAGTTAAGATTGTGTTTTCATGAATACTCGAATTAAATCATGGATTATGAATCTATACGAATCTCAATCAAAGACTGAGTTTTCAATATACATTAATACTTAAATACACGCAACGAATAAAAGCGACTATCGACTATATTTTAAACGTATTCATTCTTTACGTATAAGTGTTTAGTTAACCTCCGCTTCCAGTTGTCAATACGAAAATTCCAAATTACAAAATGTATAATCTCGCTCACAGAAAAGTATTTTTCTAATATAAATCGTTTCATTAAGTTACAACATATAGTTAAACAATTATTTGATTATCCATTCTATATAAAGCAAAAATGATTATAATAGATATTTGATTTTTTCCTATCCAAAGTATATTTCTACAAAATACAAGACGTTAGCAACTCTTGTGAAATTTCTTCGAAATAAAGTGTCTTCTTTGAAAATTAAGATTTTATCAACTAATATCCCCAGCATCAATTAATCTATATCGATTAATTACTAAAAGCATAAATATAATTGTGTGATTTTCTCTTTAAATTACAGCTCAAGAATTACAACCAGTAATTTAAAAAAAATGTGCATATATATTTTATTATTTTTAATGTTTCTTGCTATTACAGTTTTATCTATAATTTTTATAAAATTAATTTTAATGCAATTAAATAGCAACATCTATAATTAAAGTTGTGTATGTGCGTGTGAGTGTATAATGTAAAATTGGGAAAGCTTTTTTTTCCTTATCATAATCTAATAATGTATAATATCTAATATATAAATCTAATAACGTATTAATTATTAAAGTTTTAAGTTTTGATATATTGTATAGTTCTTACTTGAATACAAAATTTAATATATGAAATATAGAAGAAAATAAAAGATAAGAAGTATTTTCATGTTCATGGTTATTTATGAGTTACTAAGATAATAGTGACTTAGAAAGAGTAACTTTAAAATTATATTTTAGTAAAAGCTACAGTATAACGGTTTCTTTAATCATGGCTTATCATTCGTACACATACAGTATTTCCAGATTAATTTCTTATTTTATTATTTTTGTTTTTGTGAATTCAAAGTAATGCAGGTCATGAAATCATTAGCGACTTGTAGAAATAGATTATTATATTTTTTTATTATATTCCGCACTATTAGAATAAAATATTCGACAGATCTCTCTACTACAAAAAATCAAAATTCGTAGTCATAAAACTCGAGAAAAGCGGGTGTCACATTTATTTCTCGAAAGTGTAATAACTAAAAAGAAATTTTGTAGTTAGAAATGTGTTCCGGAAATTGAAACAGATTTAAAAATCAAATTAAGTTAATAAACTACATAGTAATAAATATGATTAGGTCGTTTAAAAATCAAACTATGGGTATTGTGTTTTTTTTATGCATTATTAGAAGGCTCCATTTAGTTTTATATTCCAATTAATCTGATAATTAATACATTATTTTATATTGGCACTATAAAACATTGTAGAGCGAAATGAACTAGATCTCAAATGAGGACGACGCACATTATTTCACAAGACAGCTTGTGTCATGATTAACAACAAAATGGTTAGTATGAATCATTTTATCACGCCATTCAATTTATTTTGCTTTTCTAAAGAAAAAATTATCACGTATGAAATTATTTCAGATTTGAGAGACAGATAAGGCAAAACAAAAGAATCTTGATGTCCTTATTAAATGCTAACATGCAACGCTGATTTAAAAAATGCACCACGAGAATCGAAAATTATTTTTAGAAAAAAGGTACATTTAATTGTTTGTAATTATACATTAGCTTAACCAAATGAAATATTTTATGAGTGATTCTTTTATCTTTAATAATTTGATGTTTATTTTTCGGTAATTTTATTATAAATGTTGATCAAATAATTTAAACGTAGTAAAATTATTTAACTTTTGTTTAATGTGCACTTTATTTTCATGGTAATGCAGTCATCATTATTTATCTTGACTAAAATAATAAATAACAATAATGTTATTTTATTGCTTAAAAATACTTAGTGTTTTTAATTATGGAAGAGTTTTATTTTAAAAAATAAATAGTGTAACTGGAGTAAAAACACACGAATGAAAAAAAAAAGAAATTACTATTATTATACTATTTTATATAAATTAAAAAAAAAATAATGAAACATCTTCGTTAAAGGAGCTTTGTTATTAATATTTTTTAACATTTTTAAGCGAATTTTAATTTAAATAAGCTCAAATGAGTTATTATTTGAAATCTCGAAAATAAATAATTCAGTATACTTCCTTACTAAAGTGAGTCTATTTTTAGATTCATGAATATTTATATCACAGTTAAATACATCGAAATCGTACTTATATAAATTAAACTTTCGATATCACTTTTGAAACAATTTATTATAATTTTAGTATCATAAAATAGTATCTTTATATGGCTATGAAAGCTTGCATTAATTTTAGGTACATAATGAACCAGATATAACAAAGATGTTACAAAACTGCGAACGTTAGTTTGCTTCACGTAAAAATTTCACGTGGTTTTCTGATAAACAGTTGGAGACCAACGAGAAAGAAAACTCTTTCTTTCGTTACGAGATTCAGGAAAAGACGTCCCATTGAAAATGACAAAGCTCTTTTTGTAACCATCGTCATTCTTCCTAATTATATGGAAGTACGTCTCTGGCTTTAGAATCGTGCAGCTGATGAGTGCGTGAATTCGTTACACCATAAAACTTTCTTTGGTAGTCTTGCCCATTGCATCATTTCAATTTTGGACTAACATTTATTTTTCCCAACTTTATAATTTCCTTTGTGTTAATATGCCGATAATACCTAGGTTTGGTGCTTTTCATTTGGTACCTTCACATTATAAATTATTCAATTAAAAACAATACTAACGGAAATGTTGACTTTATTTATGCCTTTATTTGTAGATTGATATGTTTCTGATTTGACTATTGACTAACATTCAATTTAGGAACGTAATTTATTTAAAAAATTCAAGTTTGTACATTAACTGAAATTTAATTTGTACAATTAACGTACGTAAGCTGTAATGTACGTAGTTCTATAAGAATATACCGAGTTCGTTAAATAATAAATGAATGATATATTAACGATTTAAAACAGTTATTACAGAAGAAGAAAAATTATCGAGTATAATATAGCAATTAAATTTATATGCTATAAAGACAGATTTTCTAAAAATATCGATGCTACTTGATTTGAAATTCCATCTGTCGATTTAACATCAATCTTGAATTTCTTTTTACTACAGATATCAGTAAAGAATAAATATGCAATATCCAATTAATCTTTGCAGTTCGCTAAAAGATATAAAATGCCAGTAACATTAATCCACGTAAGCAGACATTCTTTTTGTTTAAAATTGTATTAGTTACTAAAAAATATTCAATCGAATAAACGTATGGTCTTAAAGGAATCCTTTAAATTACTACAAAGCCTAACGTTGGTAAGGCTTAATTGCATAATTAAATTCTATGATTTTAAGTGTACGTATTAGAAACAGAACAAAGACAGTTAATCAGAGATTTTCCGAATACTGTATCCACAGTGAGTTTCAAACAATGGGGAAAAGAAAAAATCAACGTGCGCATAATCTTATTAGGATATTCGTACTTGTAAAAGCTACCTTCATTATTCAGGAAACCATTAAATCAAGTTTAATGTAAGGCTGAATCAAGGATATACTCTCACTCTCGCTCTCACTCCAGCGACGCGAAGTAAAAGTTTTCGGTAAATGTGTGTGCATGCAGTTAGCAGATCTGTTGAATGAACGCAAATTAAAAGAAATACCACTACAATTATAATTAGGAAGAATTCGTGCAATTCCAGTACATAAATCTTTGCAATAAAATTCATTTGCAATATTAGTAAAGGAAGTTTTTCTGATTGTGATGAAGAAATAAGGATATTTATTTCAAGATTCGACACTTGAAACAAATACATAATATTAGCAAACAAAATTTCAAAATTTTTTCTATAAAGTAGTATTTATATAGTATATATAAAATTGAGGTCGAAACACGAAAATATATTCTGAAGTTTATAAAATCGAATGCACTAATTAGGAGTACATTAAAAGCTGATTGAATAATGAAGTACTTACTTATGATCATAAATTATAAATGTTTCTCTCGATGTCATTAAAATATGTTACATACGTTGTTTCAAGTTATTCAAAGAGAAAGGAAAAGTGCAGCCAAAGTTGATTCGATACACATGAAACAGGTTATTGAATTAGTACACGGATTTGGTGTGGAATTCCTTGTTTGTAAATTTATGTATGAACTTTAAGCGAAAAATACAAAAAAAAATTCATATAAAAGTCATGTAAAACTTTACATTGCATTTGAATTATCTTGAAATATCATTCATTAAGTTTATAAAATAATCTTTTCCATTAAAGTATATCTTGCATAATATTATTATTTTACAAAGACAACGCGTACATCTTCTAATATTTAAAAATTTATTTCCTAATAATCATGAAACCTTTCTCAAATGAGCACTTGTAACCATAATTAGCTTAAGAACATAAATTTTTTAAGAATTTGACAAACTGTGTAAAGTTTTATTTATGTGTGACAACAACAAAAGAAGTAAACTTAAATTCCAAAAAGTAGTTATTTAACTATGAAATATCCGCTGAATAAGTTTTCTCTAATGCAGAATATGATTAAGATTGAAAAATATTATTTTACCGGAAATATTTTACATTTATTGAATAATTTTGCTTTACTTTATTCCTCATGTATTATTCATAAATAAACATTTATTTAAATATTACGACTAGCAATGAATATGCTTGTCTGAAAAAAATTTCTTTTGCCTAATTTTTTTGTAATTTAAATTTCCTTTAAAAATTCCATCATTTACAGTCTTAGTCTATTTACATTTTATTACTTAGAGAAATTATTTAAAATTGCTAGACTATCGTGGAATATACATAGTTCATTACTGGATAAGAAATCTATCATCTATCGTATCATAGTCATGAAAATTTACTTGTAACTAATTGAAAGTAAATTAGAATTTAAATTTTTTATATTACTTAAACAACTACAGTTTTCAATGATTATGTTACATATGCTCTAAACGACATAATACCAATGATATGTGAAATTCTCAGAAATACTGAATTACGCTTACATTTAAAACAAAGTAGATAACACTTCTTTATTGGTTTCAAGATTCGAGAGAATTATGTCCTTGAAAATTGTCCAGAAATTTGTTTGATAAAATAATTAAAAAGAAATTTAGAAGGAAAGTTTTGAAAATTCATATACAAACAAATTACCTTTTAGTATAAATTCTATGACTTATTTAACTTTCACTAACTTTCAAGTAAACGATGGAAAAAAGTGTTCATGATACAAGCTATTTGCAAATAATTGTATAATGCTACGCATTAGCAATTAATTAATCCTTAAAAATGTTCTATAAAACAAAGATCAACTTTAATGATAATTTTATTATAATTTTTATTTTCCGCTATTATTTTCATTTGTAGTCTACATAATTATTCTAAATAGATATTTATTTATTTACATTCATATTCATCCCAGTGGCTGAATATTGAAAAAGAGTCTAATTATCGTGTAATATTTTGAAATAGTTTAGTGAAATACAATAAATGTCGATAACGAAAGCCTTTTGCCTCAATGTTAGCTTTTAATTTTGTAATCTTAATCGCAATGGAGAATCGTAAGATCCAATAACAGTATTTCAATATGTCATTCAACTATTACGCGTTGCATCAAATAGCATAAATAGGCGAATGACAAAATAGAAAATCGTATATACAAATATTTTTATCGAGACTTACGTTTACGGAAATCAAATTTTTTGAAAGTACCTATTATGAGTCACCGCTCCTACCCTTAACATCGAGAAATAAGATCCGGGAGTTCTCGATTACTTTTCTCAACGCCTGTTACAAACGAAATAACCAAAGTCAATAATTAAAGCTTTCAGCGCAATGTCCAAAGGCCAACGCTAAACGAAGAAAAACTGCGATATTAGCTCCGTGTTATTTTGGGACTGACCTAGTGGCGTCAAAGGATAACGCGTGCGTGCACTGACTGTCGAAGGATTCGAATTTCGTTCTTCCCTATATTTCCCTCGGCATATACGATACTTTATATGTACGTCTCATTGAGAAACCTTCCGAGTAAAAGTTGGAGCATTCGCGTTCGCTTAACCGCCCGAATGTTAATCGTCGAATTATGTTTAGTCCGTTTGTCCGTGCTGTACTTCTACGTCACCGATAGATTCGAATTTCGATATACGAAACTAATAATTACCGAGAAGTGCTCAATACTCGTTGAATACTTTGACTTGTTAAAACTGGCTCGTCAGCCAACACTTTCCCTTCTTCAAATTAACTATTACATAAGTATCTCGACGCGTGAATACAATGTTTCGCGCATTTGAGTTCTGTGTAAACATTACCTATTTACATATGAAAGAAAGTTATATTAGATAATTGAGTGCATAGGTAAATTGTCGTTTAAAAATTTTACATACAAGAGTAATGCCATCAAATTATTAGATAGCTATATAAGAAAACATTTTAATCCTTTAGATTTACAAAATTTAGATAATTAATCAAATTTTTTATGTTTTTATTTTGTATGTGTGCGCGTAGACTGTAATGAATAAGTTTTTATCATTACTTCCAGATGCAAATGTCCGTAATATAAGGCTGAATCCTGTGAAACGTAACGTGTATTAAAGTGTAACGTGTACTAATTAAGTCTTCATCTGCACGTGGATTTCATAAAAATTTCACATTGGACTTTCGGTTGAACTACGTTGTATTATTCATTTCTGATAACTTGTGGATATTTTAATCTGGTACTGTTAATACATGTGCACATAAGCGAATTCTGTGAAGCAACAACTATTATTAAAATATATTAATGTATCATTAGTTGCCTTATACATATATGCATATATAAATGTTTGTGTACTTATAAGTAAATAAAGGCACAAAGAATAACACAAAGATAAATTTGAATGAGTACTAGGATAATTTGTCCTGGGATATTAAACTTGAATGTTTAGAGTAAGAACGATAGCACTTTAATATCATTGAAAGGCCCGTTGAAAAGCAGCACGAAGTTTATCCCCAAAGTGCATGGTTATGGTAAAAGAAACGAAAAGAACAGAGAGAAAGAAGTAAATGGAAAAAGCGTCAGCGGTTACGAGATTGAAAGCTGAGGTATGCGAGGCCAATGTACCTATACCGCAGCTGGTCTCGTTGCGCCGGATCGTGCAGGAGCTGCAACAAGTCCCACTGGAGAAGGTGAATGTGCCGAGCGACATGTCAACAAACGTGAAGCGTGCGGCACTTGAAGACGAAGACCTCGACGGCGAGCCTCAAGACAAAGCCCGAGCAGAAGAAGAACAGGAGAAATATAACGAGGAAGACGCAGCGACCGAGTGCGTATAGCGTGTTGTTAGCGTTGTAGCAGTCGCCGGAATGATTCGCACAGCGAATCATCGAACTCGACATTTCGGATCGCGTGTACGTTTGGAAAGACGGACGTTGATGAAGTAAAGCATCGAGCTATAGAGGCGGCTCGCCGACTTTCTATGAGCGACTTCCGCCCCGCCATCGCCGCCTCCACCACCACCGCCTCCACCACAAACACGCGAGGCTGCATTTATATCGATTACGAAAAGAGCCGAGAGTCGACTGAGATGGAGAGACTCGACGATTACTGGTCCTGTGGCGTTTATGTGCACGAGTGCGTCTAGGAAGAGAGAGAGAGAGAGAGAGAGAGAGAGAGAGAGAGAGAGAGAGAGAGGAGTGAGGATTTTAATCTTCATGAAAGGAACATTTCTTGGAAAAGTGAGCTTCGCGGCAATGAAATTTTATAGATGTGCCAAGAGCGAATAATTTATTTACTGAGATAACGTCGTTGGTAAGAGGGTCAGGGTGAGTATCGCTTATAACTTTATTAAATAACATTTGCTTCGGGTGGCACAAAGCAAATAGTACCGAGGACTTGGACCGAACTCAGCTAGACTACTACTTTTAAAAAGTTTTCGATGAATTATATAAACTCGTTCCTGCTGCGTTCAGTCGGCTTGAAATATTCATGACTTACCGAATGTTTAAGAGAATGTGCAAGAAATATGAATTTCAAAACCTTGATTATTTACGCTCGTGCAGACGTCGGAATGAAATAAGAGTAACATCAATTTAAAAAACATAAATAATAGAATAATTTTCGGAACAGAGAAGTACGATAATTAATTATCATTTGTTATAGAATCTAGAATCCAGAATAAACGTCTTTCAAGATTAAATTAAAAATCTGTAAGTTGTAACATGATTGGCCTTGTATATTTTACTTACAAACTCTTTTGCACAGAAACGTAAGAAAATTTTTAAAAACTACTTTCAAGTTTTAATATGAAATATTATTTGAAATGTTTTTGAAAATTATGGTACAAAATGTACACATTACTTATATGATATGAACAATAAATATTTCATCAATTAATAATATCCCTAAATTTAATGAATACAAAAGGTTTTTATATAAGTCTGAACAATTTTCCAAATAAAAGACTATAAAACAGTAAATGACTATTTTTTTTAAAAATCCGTTGAAAATGTTTTATCCCGCAAAATTAATAGTAATTAATAATTTTCATAATTATATTTTCCTTCTTTTTCATACAACCATAACGAACGTATAGATTATTTCAATTTAAATACTTTTATCGCTTTCTTCCGATACGATATTTAAAAATTAAAATTTTAAACTGTAACTGGATGTCTCAACAAGTGTTACATAAGACTTTCTAGATGATACAAAAACGCTCTAAAACTTTCAGAATTGAATGTATCAAAATATTATATAATTCGTTAAAAATCGGATTTTACTATCTCTACGTAAAGGCCACATTACATTTAAATCAATTTAGAAATCGAATGGTTCTATTTTTAAATAATATTTCCATCTTAAACAACTTTTGAAATAGCTCATTAATCTCTTTTATTAATATAAACATAAATTTCTAATATAAGTTGTATTTTTATTTTTATGTGTTTATTGACATTATAAATAAATTACGTTATTGTTAACGTAAACTATTTCTTTGACAATTTCAACCTATTTATTTTAAAGTTATACTTGTTCTTCTAAAACATTCATTTATTTTGCAATGTATGAACAATTAATCATTGCATATTAAAGTTATCAAGAAATTATATCGTGAAAAGTAAGGCATTTAATTTGGAGCTACAAGGATATAATTTTCAATAATTGTAAGTATTTTCACACCTATAACAGAAAATATATGTAAATACATGTAGAGAAAATCTTGCAATATGGACAATGAAAATTTTTTTAATTTCAAAATTTTTACCTATTATATTTAAAAAATTTTCAATGCATATAAAAAAATATTTAATATTTTTTTCTAATAATTCATGAAAACTTAATCACTTATTTATTATGATAACTTTTAAAGGTTTTTTATATTCTAATAAAGTGTGCTAAGAATTATTTTAAGAAATCAAGGCAATAAAATTAAAATTTATATGTAATGCAATAACGTGTATAAAGAAAATCACATAAATAATATGTCACAAAAATCATAAATTTCCTGTAACTTATGTTATGGTACTTTCTATTTAGAAAACCAATTTTATCTTTTAATGGGAATTTTTCTTTAATGATAAAATAAGGATAAAAGTATAGATAATTAAAAAAATAGAACGAAAAATTTGCTTTACGCATATCAGTTAAAATGAACTTCATTTTCTATTATTTTATAATGAAATGCAAATATGAAATTCAATGAAAATATATCAAATAAATGCACTTGTTTATTACTAAAAATAATATTAAATTTATAAAATAGAATTAAAACAAATTTTGCCAAATTGTCTAATTTTAATATTAAAATACTCATATTAATATTATTTTCTAATAATCATTGATTGTTCCGTTTATAAACAATTAATTCTGCATTAATATTTTTTATTAATACCAACGATTTCTAATTTATATCAATTCCTCTAAAGTATCACGTAGTTTTTAATTATTCTTTACTATTTTATTCATATCGGGCAAGTAATGTTATTTTATTTGTATTAAATTTACGTATCTACTTTTTCACTCATTATAGTATTAACGTTAATAGTATCTAAAATTTTTTTGCACATTATAAAACTGTTATTCAAAATTTAGTACGTAGTAAAATTATATGCATGCAGATAAATAATATTATTTTTAATTGACTGCAAATAGAACGAAATCGATTTAACCTACAACCCAATCATGGTGACATGACCATTGTCGATAATTGTATATGACCATTGTGATATTTCTTACAGGACAGATAAGTTGCTTTGATTTAACTTTTTATTTCTTATAGATTTATTCAAAATTATGATTAATGTTGCTATTACTAAGATAATATGCTGAGAATAGTATTTTAAATTCCTCTTTGACTTTTTGCAGGATATTTAATGGAGAATTTTCATGATATTGTGAATTACAAAGTTATTATTATTATTATTATTATTATTATTGCCGCCCGTTATGATTTAATATTACTCAGAGTATAAAGTATAATAATATATAATCATCGGTTGCGTAATAAAACAAATGTTATTAAAACGAAATTGAAAAGGTGTAATTTTAAAATGTACCTTTATCTAATTTCATTCATTTCATTTGCAGAGCATTAATTTTTTAAATTTTCATCTATAAATTTACTTAATAGAATGCTACTAATATTATTATTTGGAGTAAAATTGCTGGAATTCAACTGCCTGAACTGTTTTCCTAATAATTTGTGTACCAGATAAGTAAAATAAATAAAATGATTATCTTCTGACAATATTCATGATTGAGATCATTAAAGAGTTTTTGTAAAAAATAGAGTACAAATAAGTGTAGTACAATCCTAGTATCTGACTAAAATGAATGCTACGTGAAATAAATCGTATTGTCAAAGATGAATAATTTCCTATTTGAGAGTAGAAAAACTCTGTTGCGTTTAATTTTGGAGTAAAATGTAACAAATTTTATTTATAATGAAATTTTATTTAGAAGTTTTACTAAAAGGTATCATAGACATTTACTTTTTCCTTCTGACGAGTTATGTATAGAAATTTCTGTAAGTATTAAACGGCTTTAGGCTAGATTACAAGAAATACTTTTAATCGGATTAGCTGGTTATCACAGACACTATAATACTGCGTAACCGAAAAGAAATTATCTGAAAATATTGATACGAAAAAGAAAAATTTTAAACTAACTTAGAGTACAAAAGTTCTCTACAGTAAAACTTATATCTACAAAAACTAATAATAATAAATCTATAAGTATTTGTAAATCACCTGGAATATGTTGAAACGTCAAAAGAAATAGAAATAAAAAGAAATTCAGATTAAGAATAATTGAGACACCTGTGTTTATAGTTTACAGTGCAATGAGATTGGATCAGAAACTTACAATCGTTCATTTACTTAAATTTAAGAGTTGTTAAAGTTATTAAAGTTAAAATTTGAGTTATATGATTCCGTGAAATGTTTTAATAATTATACAATTAGATAATAACGGTATAAAGTATTTGAAAACAGCGGCTTGAAAATATTGCAAGAAACTAGATTCAGATAAGCAAGCGGATAGATATTATTCTTCATCTATAATAGTAGATATTGGTTGAAAAGAAACTGATTGGTGTTTTGCAATAAATAAATAATACGAACTGAAAGTTACAGACCAATTCTGAAAGCAACTATTGGTTGAGCGAGTGTGTTTCAGAAATAATCGAAGAAATATTGTTTTGAAACGACTCAACATTAATAGAATGAGATACTTAAGGATAAATGTCAGAAGACACGAACAAAAGATACATGAAAAATAGATAATTAAAGATAAAGAAAAGTAAAAAGTTAATTCTTTATATACCTAATATAGAAGGTAATATTAGTTTGGAGGCCAAAAGCAGAAAATTAATTTGATTTTATAAAGTATAGTACATAATTGCAAACATAAATTCTCAAACATTTTTAGAATAATAAATATCAAACTTACAAGTTCAAATTTGATACTCAATATTGATTTCGTAAAACAGTTAAATATTTTTCATCACTTCAATTTTTTACTCAATTCTACGAAAGAAGGAAAGAACAAAATTTCTTTGGAAAATTAGAAAGAGATAAATAGATTTGAAGATGGAATTTAATTTACGCTGATTTTAATAATTTAATGTTCATTATGAAGTAGCAGTGGATGTGTTTCAAAGTATTCATAGTTAAATTAATTTTCAAACTAGTCTTATGATAATTTTATGGATAATTTATGAAATTCTTCGTTAATATGCAGGAGTCACGAATGCATGGACTACTAGGATAATTAATATTAAGAAAATTAATAATTATATTATAAAATTTAAACGAATGTTTATGTTTGCTTATAATTAAGAAACATCTTCTATAAAAACTAAGGTAAGTAGAACCATAGAGCTTACCTTTAATAATTAAGGAAAAAAGAATCTTTAATCGAGTTTACTTTATGTAAATTCTTGACAGTATTAGGATTCATTTCAATTAATTCTAAATAAATAATCTTAAAAATCAGTAAAACCCGTATTTGTATCTACGAAGAAATAGACGAGAAAACATAATATTGAACTGCAGAAGTCGTCTCGAATGGGACTCAACTCATCGAACTCCAACAAAATAAAAAGTAATGGACAATAAACACGTAACAACTTAAGTAACGGACAAACTAATACGTAAGTCGAATTTAGTTGCACCAAATAAAC
This sequence comes from Wiebesia pumilae, assembly GCA_018907045.1. Taxonomy (NCBI): domain Eukaryota; kingdom Metazoa; phylum Arthropoda; class Insecta; order Hymenoptera; family Agaonidae; genus Wiebesia; species Wiebesia pumilae. The sequence continues at coordinate 9,358,139 of JACCHZ010000127.1, forward strand.
ACTAGTCTCTCCTTAAATCGATTAAAATTGATTAGACAATAATCGAAGAAATAGAGCGTAAATGCAAGGAAGTTTAAGAGACAAAAAACGTATCACGCGACACTCCCATTTACGATACATTCACGATATACGTGAGAATCTCGTGACATACGAAATCCTGGAAGTGATACATCGCTCTCTCTCTCTCTCTCTCTCTCTCTCTCTCTTTTAAAGGCGCTAAATAAACTTTAAAGACATTGCTCGTGATCATCGGGATTTACCAAAAGAGAATTTTGTCATATTAATCTCGGTGAACGTGAATACCTGCACGCATTCACGCATAAGTATACTTGCGAGAAAACGAGAGCTAACGTTCATCGACGAAAGGTTATATATATATATACATGTGTGTGTGTGTGTGTGCGTGTGTGCGCGCGCGCGCGCGTGTGTGTGTGTGTGTGTGTAAAGGGTGTATAGAGGCAGAGGAATACAAGTTCATGACTCATTGTCTCCGTACTTTTTCAACGTTACGTAAGGACCAGGAAATCTTACGGAGCACTGCTCAATTCGGAGTAATCTTTGTTTTCTAGATTATTGGTTTCGTTGCAATTCTTTTGAAAAAGCAACACATTAAGAAAGCATTACGATTCCAAAATATTTCAAACATTACGTCATGGAACGTGAGATCTTTAAATCGCCAGTTTAAAAAAGAGTTCAGACAGGTAAATGGTCGTCTTTGTATGTAATAGTCACTCTCGTATGTAAAAAAGACCTATTAACTAGCTCTTTTACTTTTATCGCAGACTTTGAAGAGACGAATTAATATAGAAAAATTAATAAATGCTTTTTATAATTATTGCACATTATTCCACGACTAACTAAACTTTCACTAATAATATTTTTTACTTTTACATGATAGAGTGAAATTTTTTTCTTCACAATTTACAATACTTTTTTACTTTGCATATTTTTTAATTTAAAACATTTCATTCGGAGTGTACTACATACGCTCGTATTACTAACGTTTCATGGCACAAAAATATAGGAATTTTATAGTAGTTTTGGAAAAGATCGTAATCTAAACAAAACTTACAATCAGAATTTATACGAACTTTAATACAATTTTACAATGTATTTAGATCCAAAGTAATCCATAGCATGGCATAAGATATATATATATATATATATATATATATATATTAAAGTATACTTAGCAGGAAAGGAAAAGATAAGCGTTCTTATTAAATAAAATAAAAATAAAAATGTCAGAGAGCCAATAATATTTATAGTTTCATTTTTTTATTTACTTAATTGATGCATATAAATTGAACTATATTTCTCATAGTTTTCTCATATTTTAATTGTTATAAGTTAATTTAATAAGTTTTTCAAATGTTAAAAGAAAACTAATTAACTAAACTTCGATAGTTCTTATTGTTATTGTATTAACGGGTGAAATTACGTATTGATATGAATCCGAGCTTTAGGGGAAAAATTCGAATTTGACTAAGAAACTCCACGCTGCTGTGAAATAACGGTAAAGTAAAAATTGATTTAGATCTTCTAAAGAACGTCATTGACAGTTAAGGGTTTAGACTCGCGTGTTTCTCCTTCTCAAATAAGATATCGTTACTCTTATTTCTTTAATAATATACGTAAAAATTCGTAATACCTATTCAAATTTATATCTTGGAAACTTCCAACCTTCTATAATAATACGTATAAGAAAAAAATTAGATAATAAAGTGAATTTTACATTCTTCTATATTGTTTTTTAAGAGTTATATAAATTCAAAATAATGATAGATTGTAATATTAATCGTTAAAGCTTATAACACATATGATTAAATGAAATGAAAGATTTATATATCACTTTAAAATATTATACGTTAAGCAGTTATTTCTTAAAACTTCCTGCATTTAAACATGGTAATAAACAATGCATGCGCAATACGAATGTTTCACTGTAATTGGACAATTTCATGAATGTAGTGCAACTAATTTCTATTATTAATTTTAAAAATTACTACATAATATTTAGTTAAAGACATAGACTTAAGATATGAAGTATAAGCGATACAAGCTTGAGTTTCAGAATTTTATAAAATGGATAAAAATATTTCTATATTTAATACAACGATGCTAATGTATTATTGTTATTACAGAGATCTACATTTGATAGCCAATAATTAAAAGTATTAGCTAGTGACAATAACTAAACAATGTAAATTAAATATTAAATTGCTAGGTTTTAATTTCAATTTTTCAACTGATAATTTCATTCAAGGCCAATTTTTAAAAGTACATCTCTTTATCTCTTTATTTATGAATATCTAAGCATTATACATCGTTAACATCTGTTTTCAAAATCAACCATTATTTTGTTAGTTTAATGATCAATTTGCTATTTTAAAAACAACCGCAGATAGAAAGATTTAGCGTACACAGCGTATCCTCGGTATAAAAAGTAGAGGATAGTTTTTGCACACTCACGAAAATAATTCTTATGCAACTGACCTCCTACTTAACCGGTGTGCCTCTCCTTTGACAACTGCAGTGCCATCCCTTCGTTAAGAAGGTACGACAGACGAACCACGATCAACGAGTACACCTGTCTAACTGATATTCATAAACAAGTACACGCAAGACGCGGTGACGGATTTCCTGCACCACGTGGTTTGAACAATGACGCGAACGCTTTCACTCCCATTTTTGATGAGAGGCGCAGATGGTACAAGTAAATTTATTGAAATCAAACTATGTTTAGCAGACTCCCGTAGCATTTAATCGTGAATCTCAATCTAAATGGACAATTTCAGTTGTACATATTCCAAATTGTTTACATCAAACTTGAATGTTATTTTTTTTTTTCATTTGTGTACTGATTGTCCATTATATTCTACGATTCTTTTGTTTAATCTTATCTGTAATGAAGTAGAATTAGTATTTTTTTTTTAATGATTTTCATTTGTGCGTCTGTTTTTGGTATCATATGTAAATCTTGAACTTTTCCAAAAATAATTCTCCTCGATCAGTTCGAGTATTCAATTTTATTGTACTTAATTTTAAATCAAGAGTTATATGTTCAATTTTTATGCATTACCAAAACGCTTGCACATAAATAAAATTAGCGATAAAATAGGAATTAGGAGAGTATCTAATAGTTTTAATATCTAGAAAAAAATTATAAAATATATTTCATCGTTCAGACCGTGAAAGAACGATTATTATTTTTAATATTTCTTGTAAACTGTTTCATAGTAAAAGACTTTCCCATTTTATTACTTTTTCAAAACAATAGTTTTACTCTTCTTTTACAAAATTATTTTTCGGGAATCGAAAGGAATTTTCTATTATCTGTTATATTCAATTTCTTTTTCTATTTAGACTTTCATCGTGTATTCGAATATATACAATATTTAGCTTGTTTCTTAAATCTACCATTGCGTATTAATTTGAAAAATACTCTTGATATCAAATTTGTTTTTATTATAAATAATTAACGGTTTCTTACTTTTGAATAAATACGACATCTGGAAATGTATAAAATATTTGTATGTAGAAACGTAATTTCTGTTGATAGGTTTTTATAAACGTTCTAGTATTTGAATTAAAATATTATTATTCAATATTCTCTTTTATATGACTTCTTTCAAAACAGTCTTATACTAAATTTAAAAAATGCTTTCCTTAAACTTGAAACTTGTAAAATATTCTTTTAAGCGATAAAAAATTAATCATAATGCAGTGCAATTTATCTAGAACTTAAAAGCATTCAAAATATTAAAATAGTTAATTTTAAAATAAATGAAGAATTATATTTATTTATAATAAATATTCATGATTATATTGATAGCAATTACAGTATTACTTAAATAAGAAATGTACTCAAATTTATTATCTAATTATAAGAATTAATTCAAATATTTTGTATCTCTAAATATTTAATACCACCATTCATAGAAACTCGATATACTGGCAATATAATTGAATAGCCAATAAATTTACATCTTTTACTATATTTGTCACTGGCATAAATTGGATCTCATGATACATTGAAACTTCTATAGATACAAATCTTTATATTCTTTATGTTTAAGCTTTTTTGAATTGTGCTTCAGATTTCTATGTAAATGTCGTATAAAATGCGCAAGATAATTTATATTCTTTTTAAAGTGCATTAATGAAATTGTAATTTTTATTATTATTATGCTGCTAATAGATAAATAAGAAACTCGAATATTTACTCATTATTTATCACAAAATTATAAAAATTGGCATAAAAATTAATCTTCAAATAAGATCTCCGAGCAGGGTTAAGCAACAGTTTTGCATTTATGAATGATCTCGATAGCTAATGAATAACATAAGATATTACGTAACTTTTATAGAACTCTAGGTATTAAGAAAATCTTGAGTACAGGTCTTTTTATCTGCTCAGTATCTATTGAACCGAGTGATAAACCTGTTAAATCAACTGATAATGATGTAAGAACATTGTCGTCCAAAAATAAATCGTCTAATTAATAAGTGTATTCATGTTTTTCTACACAAAGCATTTCTATTGCTGAAAACATAAATCAAGTATTACGGTTTCACTTTCAGTCTTGATTACCAGTGGTTTTGTGAGAAACCAGATAATTTACACTTAGACTGTAGAATGTTTAGGTGTTTGGCAGTTGGTATGTGCTCGCATAATTATAACTTGCTTAACTGATTACGATTACATTGTTGAATCGAAGAAATAACGATTGACTAATGATGAACTTACATCTTACACTTATAAACACGAAATGCAATGCAATTTAACGATACAAGCATACACTATAGAGAATATACCATATAAAAGAATAAACTTTTTACAGCACCATAAAGTAAACAATTATGTGAATCCATGAAATATGAACCGAAGAATCAAATAAGCAAGAATCACAAAGTAATATGCAAACTACAAATATAGTCTGTATATTATTTCACGTTTTTATGGTTAATAAAGGCTCGTAAGTTTATTGGCCCATCAATACAAGAATATGTTCTCTCTTAATTCTTATAGTTCACTTAAGCTTAGGATTTCCTAATTCTCAATTTAGAATGCTTCTTCTATCTTTTTGAAAGTAACAAGACAATTGCAAAAGATGAATTTTTTAAATGCCTTAACTTTTACATTAATTCAATAAACAAAGTAAATATGTTTAAAAGTTTATTTAAATGACTCAAAATTGATTAAAAAACTATGCTTTCATAGTAACTAAAATAATTGTGTCAGTTTTAATATGATACTTTTAGTAATTTGCATTTTAATTGAGAAAATTTTCAAATGAAGAAGTCAATTATAGTAACAACTAGTGATAATAGAAAACGTAGAATTAAAATGATATTGTATAAGAAAAATAAGAAACAAGATTACAATTCTGTAATTCATTGGATTCTTCAAATTATAAAATCTATTATTACATCGACGACAATGTAAAACAGACTTACAGTTCCAACGATATAAATTATTCAGGTTAAACATTTAAAAAAATAATAAAGGGTCAACCAAAAAAATTTTTATGTGTAATAACGCAATAATTTCGAAAAGCCATCAACAAGTTATACAGATTGCAGCTAAAATTAACTGATGATCAAAATAGAAAGCATAAAAAACTTAAACATTTTCAATCACCTTTAGTAGTAAATATATATATATATTAGAAAGATATTTATTAAATCTCACTTATCGAACAAAATGTATATTAATGTAATTGTTAGTCTATTATTAATATAAAAAAAATCGTAAAATTTTAAGAATCTAAAGTATATTTAATTTTATTTCTAAATTGCATTATTGCTAAAATAATTCCATGCAATAGTAAAAAAACAATTATTTGATAGTAAATAGACTTCTATAGACTAGCTAGAATTCTATTAATGAACTTGTTCTTATAAAAAATTCGATTCCTAAAGCCTGATAGCCTAAAAAAGAAGTTTCGTATTGTTATCTTTCGAAACAATATATCTGAAAAGATTCTTGAAACTTAGTAACTCAGTGATAAAAAGACCCAAATGGCAAAGTGGGTCACTTAACGCGTTCTTTGCCGGATGTTGGAAACCACGCGATGCCGCATCAATGGTCATTATTTTCCCTGGCGTCACTGACACGTTTCGCCTTGTTGAAAATTACATAACTAACAAACTATTACCGAGGATTCCTGGAATTCTCTTATTTAATTTCGATAAAAATGTCTGGGAACAAACTTATGATATAAGGTACTTTCGAAGTCAAATATTAACGAGAGTTATGTGAAAAAGGTAAGCATGCAATAGTCGTTTCTCTTCTTTGCATTCATTCAAAACAAGATACTAGTATGTAATATGTCGATAAGATTCTTTGCGATATCTCAATTTTCATGTGAATAAAAATGCGTAAAGTGTTGACATTTGAAAATTTTTCAAATCTTCATGGAAAGAAAATCGTATTTATTCCAGAATCCTGATATATTTTTGAATTATATATCCAGATAATAATGTAAATTCGTCAGTCGTATAGTTTATATAATAAAACAGATTGCTAAATGTTCTTGCATACGCAACTTTTAAATTATCATTTATTCATGATTTAGTAATATTATATTTAGAGTTCAGAATGGTGTAATTCTAAATGTATAAAAATGTCTGCGGTATTATATTGATGATCATTTTTCGAAAACTAGACGTTAAATAATTGATATGTAAATTAAGAAAAAAGCTATTGTATTATCTTCTTTGCGGAGAAGATTTGTAAAATTCAATTAAAGACAAATATATGTTTCTATTACATTCCATAACTGATCGCAATATATATTTAGCTCTTAAACTTATAAAACATGAATTTTTTATATTATAGAATCATGTGGATATCAATCTATTATCGGTATTATATCTTATGAAAGGTAAGGATAACCATAAATATATAAAAACATACAAAACTTACTCTTCTTTACAGAGAATAAACGCACATGGTATTATAGATTCATGTATGTAAAAAGCATTATTTCACGTAATAATGTTCATGCAGAATTGAAACTAGTTATCTGAAGAATATTCCATAGATCATCGGCAAAGTTACTTTACACGCGTGATGTTACGAAAGTGCTTTGAGAGAATGTTTCGGAGAACCAGTCATGAAAGACCTCCTGCATCTGTATTCATACTATAATAAATGAATGTAAATTTCAGTTCACGCATACAAATTGTGAAAATAAAATCTAAACGGATAGTGTGTTTTTGTGCTTTCCTCTTCGCATGATAAATACCAAATAATTGAGATTCTGCAAAAAAACGCGAGCAATCTTAAATCCAGCTGCACTATGCAGTTGCACAAGAAAGTAACGATGCTGCAAACTTTCACGCGTCGTGCATATTATCGATACTCGAACGTGCAATAGCAATGAAAAACTAACCTCTGTATTTTACGATCTTCTGCTAAATGTAGAATCTCTTGTAAATAAACGTATATATAAGAATCGTTATTATTGTGACGGGACAAGGAACTTTTGCGCATCGCAAATGCTAACTTACGACCTGAAATTACTTGAGATCCTTGTAACACATAATGACTTGTCCATTTCTCGAAAAAACTTTCGCTGCTTGTGACATACACGCATACGAATGCGCATGTGTTTAGCTTGTTTATTTATATTTACAAGCTCTTGGGTTATTGGTTATTGAAACATTCCACTACATATTATTTTTTATGCGATGTCATAGATAACTATTTCTCACCTGTGAGATTAATGAAAATCCTTGTAATTTATAGTAAATTCTAATATATTCTTCTAGATATTATTTGTATTTTGTTGAAATTATATGTAAGAAGATATTAGCAATGCATTTTTCATATAATACAATAGTATATCATTATCTACTTGATTAAAAATCTAACGTATAATTTTATTGCATATGATGTCAACCATTATCACCAATTTAAAGTATCAATTGCTGTTATCTTGTGTTATTTTGTGCGTAATTTTTGCTTGCAAAGATTAAAAATGTACATTCTTCACAAAGATTGGTAAAATTAAACTGCTTATTAAACTATTAATAAATATATTATATAAATAAATACTAATACTGCATAATCATTTAATTACAAGTATACATAGTTTAGATGAAGTTTATGTTGCGCATACATAAGTTGCATAAATAATTATATGTAATGTTAAAATGTTTCTGTAAATAATGTATATTGTTTTTTAATTTATCAGAATTCACGTTGTTGTCGATTGTAAATGAATGAATATTATAAGACATAAATGCACAACAAAATTATAATGTTTTAAAAATGCAAAAAAATAGCTGTAAATCTACGTAAGTAGATTTATGTAAAATATTAGTTAATGCATTTATATTAAGTTGTAGAAGCAATTGTTATAAATGGAGAACAAATCCTGAAAAATTATACTTTATACGTAATAGTAATGAGCTATATTTTTAAAACGCGATTATTCGAGATTTATAGTGAATAAATTACTTCGTTTCTCACATAAAATAACGTGAGGTAACTATTAACGTAAGAATGTAATCTTTTACTGCAAAACAACAATGTACCTCGAAGTTGCCGAGTTTTAGTGCAAAAATAATGTTTAAAAAATCAGATTCAATAATCTGGAACTTAGTACATTTGTTAATTAATCGTTTATTAAAAATTAAAAAATATCACAATATTATTACAGATTTATTATTTTCTAATTACATATATCGTCAAATTATTCCATTACTACCTAAATTCATTAGAAATTATAAATAAGTATTAGTGTATTGTAATGGAATATGTATATATAGCGTATAATGTGTATAGTGATATTTATCTTTAAGAAATCACTGAATAACTAGGATGCAAAATTATAAATTATTTAATTTCATAATAAAAACTAATTTAGAAAATATATTCCTTCTTAAAAATCACTTCTATAAACAGTATTTTATGAAGTAATTTAAATCTTACTTTTATCGGACCATTTTCATGGTTTCATTTGATTTAAATTACGTAACTCAAATTTTATGTGTATAACATTGCTTGTATTTGCAGTGTAAAGTTAATCGCATACAAATCGTATAAAGTAATTATATTATACGATTATCAAATTATCAACGTTCAACATTAAAAGTACAATATTTAAGACTACTAATTTCTATGTAGTTTTTATTCTAACACTTTGATGAAATATGTGTTATCTAAACTAAATCAAGGTTTTTTTATATCATATATATATATATCATTACTCTACTATGTTGATTCACATTTTTAATTAATACAACTTCATTTGTAATCTTCGTCGCTTAACTTTTTCTTTCTTATAAACAATTTAAAACCAAAAGGAGAATTATACATACCTGATAAAAGTTGTATATAAAGTCTTATGTATTTATAATACACCTGCAGTATGTAAAAACTTTTCGAGGACTTGGAATTTCGTTAATCTTGAAGAAATATTTATTTTGCATTTGTAACACCACAGGTAATAGTGAGGATACCCATGTTTTTGTTATAATTTTTGTAAATAAGTAAATAACAAAAGATTTACGGATAATTTATGTCAGTGTATGGTATTCATAGTCTTATAAACATTTATAAATATTTTACAGAAATGTATTATTTTAATTATTCATTAACAATATAAATATTCAGTATAAAAGTATCGGCATAAAGTATCGACATCTTTCTAGTTAATTCAAAAACATTTCGTCGCTTAGTTCATGATTCTTCTATTGATTTTACCAATTTTTTTATGTAGAATTTTTTAAATTTCAAGTAATAAATTACCGTTATCAGCGACAACAGAGAACGAAACGCATTGACTTTGTTATCAGACCGAGTTAATTTAATTTAATTTATCTCAACGTATTCAAAGACGTTTATATATTCTTTCGAATTGCAAATTATAAAAAATCCGATAAATATATGTCGATAATCATGTACCGTGTTTAGAAACAGTGATGAAATACTGTACGACTTGTAATGCGATACAACGTACTTTTTCATGTGATGACATTATTCTCGATAAAACGTAGTTTATGCATTTATAATGATTGTAATATATATGTTCTTGAGTTTCGATATACTTCTTTTCAAATATAAAATTCTGAATAAATAAATGATATATTAATACGTTCTAACAGTCATTTTAAAAAATTAAATTTTTATACCATTTAATTATATGCTATTCATATAAATCATAGCAAAATTCATTCATGCCTTTTCCTACGTCAAATTATTTGCTTATTGAACACGTCATATTTCTAAAAGCCAATGAAAAATAATGCTAGTAAATTAACTATTCGAAGTGCCACAACTGTATAAAATTTGTCATTTCTAGAGTTCTAATTTTTTGCATATTGACAATTGAGCTAATTGCATCACGTCCATCTTACGAATATACGTATATTAAAGCTATCTAGTAAAGTTGAATTATTGAGCATAATTTATATTGATTCGCTATTGCTTTATCGGACATCAGTTTGTTTTGAGTTTAATAGGTGATTGAATTTAATATATGATTTTTCAAAACAGGCGTCCGTGCTTTCGTTAAATTCTATTTCAGGGATTACGACATTATTATCATTTATGAAATTAAAATTTGTAATTTTGTCGCAAAATGTGTTGTGAAAATACATTTTAAATTTCAATTGTCATCTTTCGTAATATCACTGATAATACTATGAAAAACCAAGTTTCGTTCTTTAGGTGTTTAAACTCTAAAATTATACCGAAGTAAAAAATTGAAATGTGCTTTTGAGCCATTTTGTGTGATTATTAAAAATGTAAAGACAAGTTTAATACACGGTAAGTAAAATTTAAGTTTTTTCCCGAGAAATTAAGTACGTCGGTATTTGTATATGCACACATAACATAACACATTTATATATCTACGTAATTATGTGTAAAAATTATAGTTGATATCGTAAATTTTTTAATTCAATGTATTGTATATGTTGATTAAAATCAAACCTTATATAAATCGCATACTACCATTAAATCATAATTTCTAATGAATATTAATAAAGTAATTAAATTCTCAATTACGATTAAAAAATAAATATTTGAATTAAAGCATTTTTCTCTAAATATATTGTACAGCTAAATTATAACCAGATTTTTATTAATCAAGTAGCAATTTTAATAGCAATAGAGAATTAATTTAAACTGAATATTATAGCTATAGCACAATTAAGCCAATACTCGCCATATTATAAATACTATTTATATATTATTATACTATATTAGTCATAGATTATTCAGAATTAGTAATAGCTTACAAAGTAAGGTGCTGTATAAAATGGAAAAACTAATGCATAATTTAGACTTGCGTAAAACTTCTTTTTAAAAATCAATTTATGGATAATCGATTGTAGAAATACGTACCAATCAGATTATTTTAACCCGTTCAATAATTTATTAAAGTATTCTTACGTTTGTATTCAAATAATGAATTTTCGTTTATAATTTGTAATAGATGTATTCACGATAGATAGATTTATTATATTTATACAATTTTTACAATAAAATGTTTATCTTCACTTTAATGCAATTTTGCGCGAATGCTCTGAAGGAGAAAATTATGCGCGATAGAAATGCCAACTTGCCAATTTAAGACAACTGAACATACTATCATAGCTTTATTGTTTATTTAATCGGAATTCTATACCATATGCAATGAATTCTATGTATCGTTGATTTAAACAAGTATTGGCCACTCCTAGTTATGAGTTTGAGGGGTCGGCGGGAAAACCAATACGTGCGTACAAGCATTTTAGACTTAATTATACAGGCCCAATGAAATAAAAAACCGAGTTTAGAAGTTCTAGTTCACCTTGTAATCATGAAGAAGTCAGTTGCCAAATCCGCGAACAGTAATAGATGAAAAGTGATGAAACGCTGTAATAATAATTTTTACCACAATGTTTGGAAGATCTACTAGTTTTTTGAAAATATTTAGTATTTCAAGTACTAGATTTTATAGAAATTTTAATTTATACTTAAATACGATATTCTTATCTAACTTTTGTAATGAGTGTGAAAAAAAAATGTAAAGAAAATGAAAAATAAGTATATTATATTTCTTATATTATTTGTAAAAATTTATATAATTTTGAAAATACGTCCTCCTATATACGTCCATGTTGATTATTTAATAAAGAATATTCAATGTTTAAATGATAATATACGTAATTAACTCTATACATATGACTTCTTTTGAAAATATTAGAACCAAAATTATTGCTCGCCAAAAGAACCATTTGCATAATTAGTACAAATTTGATGTAAATTACATAAATAAGTATTTAATTCAGGAGGTACGCTAATTTTCAAGAAACAACGTGAACCGTGTCTTTTTAATTTTGAATTTTTCCGAATTTTAAACTATTAATAGCTGCTCGATATTAAATAAACGAATGACTTAGACTTTACATAATAATTATTTAAATTTGTCTATCTATACTACGCTATAGGATAGATATTGCATTTTTTTTATACATCCAACAGTCTCAGTATATATTTTTTCGTTATTTCTATTCACGATTAAAGGTTATTTAATAGATTTAAACTATTTTATTTACTTTTCATGTACTTTTTTCGTGTGCTTTATAAATAAAGAAAATAATGTTGTTGTTGCATAAGTGAACATAATTTAAATTGAGTACCAATAATACAAATAATTTAAGATAATATAAGAATAAGAAAGTACGTACGATGAATTATATTCGAGGTTTGCAATTTTAAATACCTTTCATCAAAAATTCAAAAAAAGTGAACCATATAGGTATCGGTATAATCGAGCTCGAACATTTTATAAAGTACGACGGGCGCATTGATTCGATTTAAATCCGCGATGGCGCTTTTAAACACTTACTTTTAGCGCGTACAGTGACGTCTTTACGAAATGCTTGCGATTGAGGTGATCAAGTAAGTCCCTTCTTCCCTCGAGGTAATTGATAGAGAGCGAAATAATGAGCGGATAAACTGGCAGGTTTACACGACGAAGTGCATCTCGTCGTCGAATCCGGTCAACTGCTAACCATACGTGTACACCTGTTCATGTAGAGTCTTCCGAAGCGAACGCGGCAAGGTCAGCAACGTTTTTTCCTTCTGCTTTTACCTCTTCTTCTTCTTCTTCTTCTTCTTCTTCTTCTTCTTCTTCTTCTTCTTCTTCGTTTTAGAGGACTTGGACTTTTTCTGCGTTTTACGAAACGCCATATCGTCTCGACTCTACGAGATTACGTAGTAGTTAGGTGATCATCTGAAATTTACGCCCGTGCCTCGTTGCGTTTCTTTATTTTGTTTCAATTAACTGGGTACGAGAATTCGAAACACGTCTCAAAAGCAATTTACTATTTTTATAATGATAAACCTTCCCTATTTTCAAGCAACTCTTAAAAGTGTAAGTGTATTTCTCTAAAGTTTCATAGTATATTGCTGCATATAAAGCAAGAAAATCGTTACGTATTTAAGTCTTAATAACGCTATAGAATGGATTTCAACGATAAATCTTGCAAATCATTATTAATTTTACGTTACAAATAAATGTACAAGAGAATACTTGTAAAGTTGATAATGATTAATGCACAGAAAACTGTTTATTGAGTCTCGTATGTTTAGAAATCGAAAAGCCATCGCTCAAACTTTAAATATTTTACTTTTAATTGACGTCACATTAACGCTGTAATGAATATTTAAAAATATAATTCATTCATCCAGTGGTTTAAAGAATAAGTTTTTAAAATTGTTATAAACAGGAATTGACGTAATATTATTGAATTGCTGAAGAAAAGCAAATAAGTTAAATATTTTATGTAGCACTTAACATTGTAGACCAAATTCAAAAGAAATTACTATAGCTATACTGCACTGTTATAATTATAATCTACAAAAAATAGTTCACTCTAATAAATAATTTCAAAATTACAATTTTTTTACTATTACAGTATTGAAATGAATACTATTATTCAATTATTTTGACAAGATGAATTCAATAATAAAAACTTCAATGAAATACTTATACATTTGTATTTATAAGATTAAAATGAAATTAAAATACTTCTACTTTTACTAATTATCTACTAACATATCTATTCTTTAATAATGGAAGTTACATAATTTCTAAGGATTCTTGGACTTGAACGTTTTCTACTGATTACATATTAAAAAATTTGTATTATTCTGGAATAACTTTAAGGTCAAGCATACGAATAGTAAATTGAAGTGAAATAATCGAATATTAACAGCTCGTAAACAGTTTATAATTCAAAAAACGTATTAAGAACTATCGAATTTACGAAAAGAACGTACGTGAAGATTGTGTACCTTGAATACTTAAGGTATCATTCGTCAACGTTGCCTTACTAAGTGACATAATTTCCTAAAATATATAATTAACTTGAATATTCTAATTCAATATAATACATTTAATATTACTATAATATCTCTGAAAATTAACTGTCACAAAGCACGATCCTAATATGTGTAATAACTTTCATGTTAAAAATTTATATTTTATAAATAAAAATATGTTCTGCATCAACAATTATTTTAATTGCATTTATTTCAGACCAAACTACACTTAATTGACCAGTTTATTATATAAGAAAATAAATAAGATATCGATAAAAGTCAGATCAAGGTAAGTGTCTTCATGCATTTGATCTATATCTAATTAAATTTATTCACAGACGCCTAGCCAGATAAATGTTGTAAAAGATGATATTTTTTACAAATAGAATTTTATAAAATAATTATTAAACAGATATATTACAGTAAGTTGTTGAAGAAAATGATTACCGTTTCAAAAAGCACATAAATTCAAAATTCTTTCAGATAAATACTTAATTATAATTTCAATTCATAATTATGAGAAGTCATCTTTTGGAACTTATCTTATAACATTCTAAGATAAATAATATAAAGAAAAATACAAACTTAGGAAATATTTAGCCATGTATTTATGATCTGGCAGTGAAACAGCTCAATCGTTTCTTTAAACTATAAAATCAATAGTAAAAGATGAAAAATTATCTTATTTGATGGAAAAATACTTTACAGGTAATTAAGAAAAAACTATGAATTACGTTCACATTATTCTGTCGAATTTATAATTCTAGGCTTTGAATTCTAAATATTGAAACTTATACCAAATACTTAATAAATATATTAGATCTACGTTATATTTCATAAAATTATAATATAAATGATTAATTGATTTAGAACATCTATTATTTTATTTTACATATATTATGAAAAATTGCAGAATTATAAAAAAGAAAATTTTTTTTAAATAATCAGCGTTTATCATGAAAAAATGAATTTCTTATTTACATAATTTAAATTCAATGATATTTTCATAATAATAGTTTGTATATATTTTTTTCCTAATAGTCAAAATACATATTCTTCACTAAAATGAATTCTAGCCTTTCTTTTCTTGATAATCGTGCGAATCAAATTAATCTTAAAACCCTTATGACAAAAAAACTAAGTATTAACTGCAATTGAAATTAAACGATATACTGACTATTGACTCATTGACTAATGAAATATGACTGTAAGCGTTTTAAAGAAATCATTTTTCTTTATTACATTCAGAGCAATTAGATAAAGTTTTCATTTCTAAACAATGTTATTTTTAACATTGTTTAGAACAATTTAGTATCTTTTATTTTTAAGAATATATATATATATAATTTTTACATTTTCAATTTAAAAAATATCATATATACGTAATATGAGTCAATGGTAAATATAGCTAAATATATTTTTCAAACATTTGCTCGACGATAAATTAATCTTCGATTAAAAATTCTTAATAATACTTTTATGATCATTATTGTTCATTCATATTTTTTATGACTAATTACAACGGAAGGGTGTTTTATAGAAAAACTAATTTTTTTACATATATATATATATATATATATATATATATATATTTTTTTTTTTCAACTACTTTTATCAAATCTCAATACAAAAATCAACAGCAACAACAATAAGCGTAAGCGTATGAAACTGACTGAATACATTGCGCAAAAAAAAGTAAAAAATAATACAATTTAAATGATTCGAAATTGAGGTATTCCATTACTTTAATAATTTAAAATGAGTGATCAGAAATATATGACGTACGGTAATAAACACAATGTATAAATCAATCTTACTCAAAAATAATATAATCACAGGCTAAGCTGTAGATCACAATATTTATAATCATCTTCTAAATTTCTAATTTTCTTTTATTCGTGCAATGTAATTCGATCCATAATCAAGGTATAAGATTCTATTTTATCACTTATAATTCTATAAGTCGTTGATAATATGTAACAGAATAATTTGTACTTCGATCATTTATGGTGTACTATAAATACTAAATCATATTCGAACATCAAAAAAGTTCTATTCATCACTCTTTCATGCAATTAAAAATTTCTGCAATTGAATATATGAAGTTTAACATACAATATTTTTGACACGTACTCCATATATATCCAATTATTTTATGTAAGCTGTGGCCACTTGATATTATTAATGTACATCTTCTCAAACATATTTATATAAACATATTTATATCCTTGTATATAACATCCATAATGATTTACTAATAATTTAAGAGTTGTACTTTTTATGAACTTATGAATACATATTATAAATATAATGTACTTTTTTTCATTTTACAATCTACAAATTCAACGAAATACTGTAACATTAAAAGATTTCCATTCATCAGTATGTGGAATAAAACGCTTGATTAACGTTACTTACTATTTCAGTTTTTCGTAAGACAATTATTGAATTTTACGAAGAAAATTAATTATACAATATTTTCAAATAATTTATAATGAAGCTTTTGGAAATAAAATTTATTTTTGGAAAACATTATTAAGTAAATAATGAAAACGATTGTAAAACTGAAAATAATAAAGCGATTTCGTGGATCTCAAAGATTTGTTTACATGAAAGATTTTATCAAACGCATAAACATCGTTGACATTGATTAAGTATTAATTTTTGACAAAACTTTATTTCGCACAATTTTTATATTTCCAACACCAATTACATTCTTGAATTTACTTTATATTATTTTTGGTATAAAATATTTTATTTGGATAAAACTTAAATTAAAAATAATATGTTAGTATATTTTGTAATTTGGCACAGTATTATTAAATGCGCTATACATTATCAAATTAAAAAAACCGTAAATACCATTTAATATTTACAGTTAAACATAATATTAAGTATTTTTGAAAATTGTTGAAAGTCGTATGATCGAAATTATGAATCTGGACGCTAATTTTATAAGCAGATATTATGTTTATAATGGTACAAATTTAAATTAAGGCTTATGCATCACTATATTGGTAAATTTTGATAAGAAATTTCCATTTGTTTCTCAAATATATTGTTTACAGGATTAAAGATGTTCTTATTATTTCTTTTTTAAAATAAGTAAACAATAAAAAATGATAAGTTACAAATGCCAATATATATATACATATATATATATAATATGCCAAAAAATATAGCCCGTTTATTTTCTGTTTATTTTCAGAAGAATAAAAGAATTTTAATCAAAATTTCTCAATGTTTATGTAAAGTATAGGTAATGTCGTAAATTCTACGTAAACTGCAAGTAAATAAAGTAACATTAAATTCGTACGTAAGTTAAAATGGAGCTCAAACATAAATATTATATAATATTTAATAATATTTGTGCTTAATTAACAAAGTGCAATAAAATAATTTATAAATATAACATTTTCCGCACAAACTGAATAAGTTGTTACACAATCGAGTACTCTTATTTCCTATTAATCCTACAAATTGCAAATACATTTGGTCGCAATATATCTTTCAATTTGTTGATAGTACCGTTAACAAATGATACATAGCATTGATAGTTTCAGCCACAGCTTAACGATAGCAATCGACGTTGATTCAACACAAGTTCTTATAAATATTACATGTGCGATTTGAAAACTATACTGATGCTAAATGTCGATTATATTATAAATAACGCATATGCGCATATCAACGTACAATCTAGCATGACTCAGTTTATTTGTAACATGAAGATCAAATAAATAATCAGATGTGACGACGTAAGGTAGCCAATACGTAATGTAGGTATATATTTTTTTTTTCTTACCGAAAATATCTGCAATTTTTAAACTTGTTTTGTATGCGAATTACTTAAGATATTAGCTATTAGAAAATTTATCATTGAAATGGCACGCGAGGACCGTCCATTTACGTTTAATGAAACAGAAAATAAAAGTTTCTAAGCTTATTATTCCTTTTTCGATGTTTACAAACAGCTGTAATTACGTCAGATCGCTTAATGCATTGGAAAGATTATAATCTGAAACTACACGATTAGTTTAAAATTATAATAAATCTCACAATAAATGTGCTCTTTAAAATAGGTTTGAATAGCCAAAGATTCGAATCTGTGATTTACATTCTATGAATTTCAGTTATTTCGATCAAAAATAAAAAATGCTTTTTAAATATAATAATATTAATTGCGAATCTACTTGTAAAATACATGTATAAACACTGACATGCATTCCTAGAAATCTATTTTAAAATACTCCGACATTATCATGCGACTGATTCTTCTTATATGTGTAGTTCTCTGTAAAAAAAACCGATTCTAAAAACACGATGATGATCAGAAGTCAATGCACGTCTTGCTGTAAATATACTTCTGCAAAACACGACTAATCCATTCTGCGTACAGCCATCGGCATTTTTCAACATCGGCTCACTGCATTATCTAGTTATACCTATGTATCGGATGTGTCCACTTTTAATACTTGAACATTTAGTTTTTGTTGTCTGATGGGAGGCCTTTAATAGCGAATTTTCCTCGAAAAATTGGCTTAAAGACTTCCAAGATACTTTCCGTTCTTTTTGCTGAATTCTGTAACCATCAAATTATTTCATCAATATCTTCCATGAATAATAATAGAGTCCAACAATATTTGAGTGTATATATATATATATATATATATATATATATATATATATATATGTAAAAATAAATATCACCGCTTAAAATATACATGGATACAGATTATCATATAATTAAATATAATTACCGAGTATAATATTTTCTTGATATCAAAAATGAAGAATAAATTCGTACTCTATGAATAATCCAATTTTTTGACAATGTATAGTTTATTATACATTCAATAATTTCATAAAGAAATGAGAAGTCTTGTTATTTTATTAAACGGTATTAATTAATATTTGCAATTAATTTTCTATTTATATTTTCGTAGAATTTAAGCTTTCAATTCTATTGTAAATAGATCAACAAAATACATTGAAGAAATAGTTTATTCGCATTAACTTCTAGTTATTCTGGTATTTGGTTTATACTTGATTATTTTACGAATAAATTTAACTGTGAATAGAATATATTCGGTATTAGGTATCGAATAAATTTGAAATGAGCTAATGAATTGAAATTCTATAATAATGTATGAATACAAAACCACACATGCAGTTAATTATCTGCAAAAATTTTCTTATTCTCATTCAACAACAAACCAGACCAATTGGATTCAGCTGTGGCAATAAAAATAAATTACTTTTTACAAAATAAGTATAACGTGTACATTAATTTTAATCAAGGATAAGCATTCACTTCAATACGTGGCTTTCACGAAGATATTGAATAGGACAAATGATCTTAGAAGTGATAAATGTATCAAAAATTATAATGTCGAATTTATATTCTACGTCTGCACGCCTATTAATACATAATTCAAAAGTATTGAACGAGTGTATTTTTTATATCACAGTATTTTTTATTAACGTATATTTTATTAATTTTTTAATGTAATTAATTAAATTTAAGTTTTAATTTTAATGCTGTAACAAGATATTAATTATATTTCATTTATGAAATGAAAAATAGTAGAATATAGGATTTGACGTATTTGAAAAAGTAAAAATATAATAAAAGAAAAAAGTAATGTTCAATAGGTTACTCGAAAATTCCTTATAAAAACATCAAAAATGTTTTTTCTATGATTTTGAAATATTACAATGTACATGAGATTAAAGCTCTTCTTCGTAAACTGCATATTAAAGAGTAAACTTAAAAATACAAGAAGTTATTACATGTTGTATTTTCCAAGAATTTGTTACATGGCAAGACTCAACTTCCTTTAAAGTTATGCCCAGATATTTGTTATGAATAAAATGTCAGTGTAAATCATCTTTTCTGGGAAATAAAAATGAATATAAATACAACTACTGATATAAAAAATAAATTTAATATGTTGATAGAATTCATATATTGTTTTAATATTCAGATAAATTTTGCAACTGTATTCCACCTTATTTTTAAGTTTCTGATTATTTTCTAAATATCGTACGTGTACTTCTCTAACCAAACGTCTAAATTAAGATACTATTATTACGCAATAAATGTGTAATATATAGAAATGCATTAGAAAGGATGAAAACTGAATAAAATACAAAAAGAGAAATAAAGGTCTGTATAAATTCTTTACAGAACTCGATAGACGTAACCTTCGACTACATGCTTTTTACTATTTTATATATGGTTTAATAAATATATCGCAACTTAGAAAAAGTAAATTTCAAAGACGTGTAGAATAGAATTACGCAAGTTTTGCAATAATTTCGAGTGAAAGGAAACAAGTTTAAACATTATCAAGAATTCACTTGCGCATATATTAGTACGTGACTAAATATAAAAAGCAATGAGTTCACTTATCGAATTAATTTTAAATATTGCATAAAGTATTTGTTCATAAATTTTTGATTTTTTCAGTTTTCTTCTTTCAACATTAATTTACCTGGTTGATTACCTGTTTTAAAATTTTCAAAATCTCTACTTTCGTTACAAATATTTCTATAAGATGATTATTTTAATTAACAACAAACTTAAAACAAATATTAATTAATATGAAAATTACGTTGTTTTGCAGAACATTTAAATATAAAATTTTTGTGTATAAATTACACATATAAAATAACTATTTTTTGCCTTTATTAACACTATTACTAAGAAACTTCATCAGTTTTTTAACATTTATTTAAACTTGGAGAAATTTCTAATTATTATTAAAACATTAAATTACTAAACATAATTTTTATTGCAGGAAATTAAGAAATTATTAAGTTTAAGTATTTAAAATACTTTTCCTGGTAAAATGTTAATATTTGTAATAATTTGGTGTTTAGTTTATTCTATGAAACATCGTATAACTTAAAAACGTTTACCATGATTAAACTGCTGAGAATTTTACTAATATTCGTTATGATAGTGAATCCTCCACCAAATATTTGCGGTGGGACGTCCAGAGATACTTTCGTCCTATCAAATTCAGGAATATCTTCCACTGTTGTCGAACGAATCTTCTGCGCAAATAAAAATAATCACTCAATCATAGTAATATCATAAAATAAAATGAAACGTTTGAATTCTTTCCATAATTTACAAAATTAATCAAATATCAAAGTAAGGCAAAATATTCAACATAAATAAAATTTTTAATTTTGAATATCATACTAATATAAAATTATTATTGCACAAATTAATTTTTCGAATGCTTATAAGAAAATATTGGTGTATAAGTACTTATATTCTGTTTAGAAATTTACGTAAAATGAAATTATATTCTTCTTAGCGACAGGTGAATTAAATTTTGGGTTATAAATTTAAATGGTATTTAGAAATATTGATTCCGTCTTTACTCACTAACATTATTTTTTGTAAATTATGTTTTTTCAACGTTTACAATGATAATCGTACGTTTCATCGTAGACGTTAATGAATTAAACGTTGAATTAACATGTAGCAAATTCAATTTTTCATCTGAACTTATGAATATTTTCTATCATTTATATAAAACTTTATTTACAATAAATTAATAAATAAACAAAAATATATTGAGATGTCCTGATGATATTTTCAAGATAATTAACAGAAATGAGTGCATATATATATATATATAAATGGTATAAGTATAAAGTTCTCTTAAAAGTAAACATAAGAATGGTAAAGATTTTCATTTTGACAAATAAAATATATATCAAAAAATCTCGATGCTCTTATCACAATAATCAAAAATCCACAGTAGAATGGTCTCCGTTAGAGTCAGCCATAAAATTTAGAAAAAAAACTTTGACATACTATTCTCTAATTGTATGTGCCCAAAAATTTCAGAAGATAAGCAATAATTACTATATTATTATCAATTATTATGCATTATAAATTGTACAAAACGTTATCAGTACGCTTTATGAATGAAAATGTAAGTAATAACAATTATAATAAATTGTAACAAACGTTTTATTTGACAATATATATGCCTTAATCAGCATTACAAAAACGTATTTACAATCTAAGGACAGTATAATAATGGTAATTATGTTGAATTATACAAGCAAGGGTTTAACGAGTCCTCAATGTGTTTCCTAAATTATTTCAAAGCTATTGCTAATACTCTTGTCATTATAAAATTAATTCACTTGAAGAGATTTTCATGATTAAAATTTTACGTATTCAAATCGTTAGAAGCATAATTCAATTTATTGTTTACTGATTCAAAGCAATTTTCGTTATCACGTATGATGATATCCTTGATTTTAAACGTGATTAGTAAAAATTTATATTGGAATCCCTCAAATCTATAATGAATTGATTTTTATAAAAGATTGAAAGTATCCTGACAACGTTTATTTAGTTGCCCATTTATAAAATTCGACGTATAAATAAATTGTTGTTTTACTTTTAAACGTACAAGCTATTTAGTTCGAAAGACTCGTCATTTTCATAGCTTAGATAACTCAACATAATCTATCATTTCTAATATGCTTTATCCTGCTATCCACATTGCTTTTTATCATTTACAGCCATGTTTTCAATATGATTCAGTAACAGTTTTACATATACATATATAAAATAGTCATCCGCGCATGTAAGTTTATTACTCGTACAAATCGTACAATTTGTACGGCGCACAAATCTAATATACACGTACAAAATAAGCGTCATTCATTAAAATATATATTATTTTTATGATTTACGCAAAGATATGGTAACAGGTATTATATGGATATATATTAATGTCTTTGAAATATGGCCACTAGACTTTGAAACACTTTGATTATCATTTTGTATAGTTCTCTTTAGTATCTTTTACGCAATTGATAGTTTTATACGGTGTTCCCTCTCGTACAAATTTTCGTAGCTCAATGAAATTCACGTCGAGTTTTTTCCTTGCCTTTTTTCGTTGGTACAATGGCTGTCGGATAATTATGCAGAACTTCATCGGCCACGGTGGTAGTGTCGCTGCGAATTCGGTGGCGAGTAATCATACTAGTTGATAATATACAACATAGTCGATTTTCATACTTGGTCATTATTATTATTAATTTTTGTTTTATAATTATATTTAGTGCACACTGCATGCAACAATGTTACGAGCTCTTAACAATATTCTCTCACGAATTTGACTCTTTCTTTCTTTATTTCCCCCTAGGAAAAAGGAAACTCGGTCTTTCTTATAGCTTTCCTTTGCGTCTTTGGGAATACAACGACTACTTAACCGTATGACTCGTTCCTATTACGTAGTAATAAATAATTGCATAATTTTGTGATTATTTTATACGTTATTTGAAAAATAAATGAAGGACACATTGTATTTCTTACATTTATTTAAGAATATGGAAACCGAGGCCTATAAGTTATCGCTCAACCTACTATGCATTCAAACTATAAATAGAACATTAATCCAATTTAATACTTGGACTAATTAATCCGATTAAAATAAAAATTTGTATTTTAATTTCAACTGAAGAGTGATTTATATTTTTTACTCACAAAGGATGATTAATAAAGTAAAGAAAGAATCAAAATTGAATATTTTATATTAGTATTAATAGAACGGGTCGACAATAAATAGTAAATGGAATGTCAGTAAATCGTAAGTTCTTCTTCCATGGATGTTAAATATAATTTTAGTAAAGTATCGAATGCATCATTATGAAACAATCAATATTGTATCCAGTAATTGTTTGTTAGCATAAATTATTACGTTTGCGCGACAAAGCGAATTAATTCTCAGGATAGTAAGTAAACGCCAGCATCGGGATTTTTCGAGCGAGTTATGGATTGCCTATCATTATAAATATAAAAATTTAACAAAAAGCTACAATTTTCATAAATTAAGCCATAAAATAATTCATGAATTATTAATGAACTATTATCAAAATTCATGCACTATTCATATTTTTATTAGAAAAATTTTATTCAGAATATTCTGAAATAATATTCGTGAAAAAAATTTCTGTTACGTCGTAATAAAAATAACAATAATAACAAAGCCATACTGTGCACAATATGTTCAGTTTAACACTAAATTTTTAAAGGAATGGAATTTTTTGTTTAATTGTGTGATCCACTTTATCTTTAACCATGGATTAATTGGATTAAATTGATTATTTGGCACAAAGTGTAAGTGCTGATTTGGAGTGCTTCGGTTTTAATTTGCTTTCTCTTAGTGGCAGTGAAATCGTACTTCCTTACCCGTTGAAACATTCAACTGAATACGTATTTTGTATCTTATCTACAGATGAAGCAAGTAAGAAAATTTCGCTTTTAAAATTATTATACATAGAATAAGTATTGATAAGTATTGATAACTATTGTATTAATATAATAGTTTTTTTTTTTGGATGCATTTCTTTTACAGACTTATAAACAACATCTTTTGCAGAATATTTTTCGAATTGTATATTCGATTTTTACAACCATTTTCGTAGCACAGTGAATTAGCATAAGAAACATGTAACTACAACAGATCACGAAATATCATGAATATAATTAAAATAAATTTATGCACTATTTTACTTGGAATTATTATATACGTTTGTGTGATTACCTATTAAGAGCGATAATTCGCTAAAAAATTGAAGTTATTTGTAATATAATATTTGCAATAACTTTTTAAATACATTTTCAGTTCCAATTCAAGAGAATGATACAGATCTAAATAATTCCTTTTCTGCCAATGCTAAGGTGGTAATGATGGTACGACGTATGAATAGTCGAGGAAAAGTTATAAACAATAAATAGGATTACGAAAACATTTTTAGCGTAGAAACTTGGATACAATCTAATGAAATTATAAAGAGAACTAATACTATCAGGCTCGTTTTCTCCAATTATTAAAACGGAACTTCAATTACGTAGTTTGAACAAATGTAAACTGGATGAAACGAAATTTCGATTACTTGCATCTGATTATTCAGAGGTCGAGTAAATGCTTCAACGGGTAAACGGATAATACGTGGTGCGACTTCCTTTCCTTCAGTATTTTCCTACCCCTGCGCCAAAATTGCCATAGCCGCCGTTTCCATGAGTGTCTTGTCCAGCAAGTGGATAGTCTGCTGGATCATCGACTCCATTATCACCGCCGCCATTATTACCACTTCCGCTGAGGCCCCCGATGAACCCACTGAGGAAGCTGCCGCTGTTACTGACCGCACCCGAATAATTATCTCCAGCACCTGAAAAAACATGTTCGTTAAACATTATAACATCTTAATTTTTTCAGAATTCATAATTTTTGGACTTCTGACATCTAATAACTTGCTTAAATAGCTTAGACTACTTGCTTAAATATTCCGAATTTAGGAATTTTTAAGAAATATTATCGTTTCATTCAAGGAATTACGAAATATCGTCATTTTGCTGATATTAAAGTTGACTTCAAGGTTTATATGTAGTCGCACTATATAACAGTAAAGTATGTAAATAAATATGAGAATTATTATATTTTAAATTTGGTTTGATGAAGTAAGTAACTTTCATCTACGTATACTTTCATTGCAAGGAATCGCAAAGACGTCTTTCATATTGAAGAAAATTTTCTATTTGCTGTTATTATTATTATTATAACATTTTAACGTTTATATTCTACGTTATTATAATTTTTATATAAAAATTGCTGAGTAATTGATGGTAGTAAGCAATATGTTTGACGAATATTTATAAATTGAAATTTATTTAAAGCGTGAATGATTATTATTTGTCCATTTAATATAAAATAAATGAAGATAAAGTAGTATTAATCACCTAATGTAGTTTCATATTTCATTACAGAGAATTCAAAACTCTTTTATAACTTGAATTAGATTTCTATAAGATAATGCAATATCTGTTTTGATTCATTATTATAAATCATGTTGTAATTTTCTAATATCTGATGTAAAGTAAATATCACCGTCATTAATTGAGACTAATACTTATATCTGTAAACTATCTCATATCATTTGATTCGATATCTAATATCAGATATTTGATTTCATTTGCCGAAAACCATTCACCTTTAATATTAGTATTTAAAATTTTATTAATAAAGATGAATAAAAAAGACTATATAGTACTTTACAATATTACACGTTTACAATATTTATGTTATATATACTCTGTATTTATAAAAAGAAATATGTTTCCTTATGAATTGGATAGTTCTATACCAGATACAATATGAATTACCAGCTTACAAATTTTAATACGTAATTTATTATAAAAGTTAAACAACAATTTAGAATACTTCTCGAATATGAAATCTTTTAATAAAAGATTTTTATTATAATGATATATTATTAATTTTACTTTTGATTCCATTATTAAATTAAGCGATCTAGTAAGATGTAGAAACAATTGCTGCAAAATCGAAGTTTTACTATTCCGAATTAAATTAACTTTAGCGTGATTTTAATGCTATAATCTAGCAATAAATCAATTAAAAACAACAAATTAATGCTTGATTTCTCACCCCTTTAATCTAATAAATTAATAAGCACTGGAATTTTTATTTATAATTAATTTTGTAATAGTAATTGATAGAAAATAACATCACTTGCCTTAATGTATCGAATGTTTTTAACGTAGTTTTAAGTAGACCTAAATAGACCGATAAAATTGTCTCAAGTACATTCAGCCAGCCTTGAAAACGTTAAATATTTTTATTTATTGAAAAAATTAGTAAGTATTACTACTTATCATCAGTTAACAGGTATTCAATCGTACGGTATTACTTACGGTATTTAAAATATCCAAAAGTTTAACGATAAGTCAATAAATTTACTCATGACTTACTCGAATACACATAACTCGAATACAATACATTAATGGGCGAAATAGAATAAAGATAATAAATGCAACCGAAGAAGCGAATGCGATCGCTAAATACGTGAAAAGTAATTCTCTAAAGAGCATGAGTATTTATCTAAAAGAAAGAATATCAGATATACTTGTTTTCTCAAAAGAAATTGTTGTAGATGTCAGCAAATTTCTGCTAAAATCTGAGCTGCCACTTAAATTTTGTTGCTTTGTTAGTTACGATATATAAATAGGATATATATATATATAATATGATGCATAGATTTACCGGATGAAAGTCCACCTGACAAGCCACCGGAGAGTGAACTAAGAGGCGCAAATTTGGAAGCGAAAGCTCCTGCTAGACCTTGTTTTGCGCTAGTCAAGAAGGTCGTACCAGCATTTATAAGAGGTCCTACGCTGCTCTTCGTTGCCTTGAGTTTGGATGCGATATATTTACCGATGAATTCAGTTGTTGCTGACTTTGAGCTGTCGATATCGAAGGCCAAGTTTTTCGCCCTGTTACCCTCGTCTAACACCGACAGCGCTTTCGTCTTGGCATCCAAGAACGCGTCCAACTTCTGTAATGTTTAATAACAAGTTACCTTTTCGTTTCCGACCTCTTGAAAACACTATCGCTTAACAAATTTGCAATAAGCTTCACTTCTGTTATTTATTATTCATAAATTTATTAGTATTAAAAGCTGATTTTCTTTTAATTTTTTATAATTATCCGCTTGGAAAGACTATGATTCAATACTCATTATAGAATCTTAAATAATAGAGAAGTCTATTTTCTTACAACTATTATTTACAATATTGCGCGCAATGTTTGGAGAATTGTTTAAAAGTATAATAATTTCTTCATTTTATATTTTATTAAGTTATGAGAAATTGATTCTTTTGGTATCGAGATCCGATAATGTTATCTCGAAAGAATTTTCAACTGCCAAGAAAAATCATTTTTATTCAATTATTATAAAAAACTTGTCTATTTCTTTATCACTTCTTTACTACTTTGTGTATATGTTTTATTATTGAAAAAATAGCGTAAAACGATATACATAATATACTATAATGTTCTACGTGAATCATATGAAATAGTTTTGCAAGAATTGGTTCACTCGAGCATAAATTTTTCTTTTTTGTTCAATATAGTTACACAGTAGAAGTATCCACTTTGTTGCGAACTATTTATCCACTATTACACGGGATAAATGACTCAACTGATGTCAGTATATATACTAACAGTCGATCATTAGCTTATTTCAGCTATCAATTTACACAAACGTATAACATTTTACGTTATATGGAGTAAAAAGATGACAGTATTTTAAAATACTGCTCAATTAAATAAAATTGTTTCGTTATTTATTGCACGTTATTTATTTGCCTCTAACTGGGACATCTATTATAATCACTAATTATTAAGAAGATAATCATATTTTAAATGTTACGTACTTATATTTTTATTATACGGATTATTGTGTAAATACCCATTAATATTCAAATGATATTTCAAAAGAAATGTAATCATTAATGAAACAGATAAATTGAATGCCATTTTAGAAGTAAATGAAAATATTATGGATTTTGTAATTTTCTGCGTAGAGGCTAAATAGATGTGGTAGGAATTGCATTAGCAATACGCGTAAAAGGCTAAAACATGGTTAAACCTTCTATACATTTTTTTTAAAAGAGAAACCAGAAGACAGTAAGACTTTTATATTAATATCTGAAAAGAACATTAAGAATTTACATAGAGCAACATTTATTTCAATTCAAAATTACCAATCTAACGAAAAATGTATATTCATATTAAGCGTTCTTCAATTTTTCTATAATTTATTAATTATATTTCTTAGCTATTGATTTAATTTAATTTATATAATTAAACTGTACATATCGCATTCAACTTTGATTCGAATTTTTTAACTTTCGTTTTTATATATTTTCAGGAAAATTTTCCTTTAATAAAAGATGAACTTCTCATGGTACGTATTTGCTACATAGATATAACTATCTATCAATTTTATAATAATAATATAGTAATATATCGAAGTTAGTGAAAATTAAGATATAATATGTAAAAGAAGAATATTTACCCCGAAAACGAAATTGATGATACCATTGGAGACTCCGAGCTTGACAATGCCAATTTTCCTTTTATCCCTGTCGCTCCTATCGTCCTCGCTATTCTGAACAACATAAACCTGGCGAAATATTAGTAACATATTGACAGACCTTAATTAATTATCATAATTATAAATAATTGTTAATTCAACATACTGTGAAGGTACAATTAATAAGCGAATCTCGTAATGTCTCGTTGTGCACCAACAAATTCATCAGCACAGTAAACCATTCATGTATTATAATATTCTACTTAAGTACACAGCATGCGTAAAGCGATTTGTTATACAGTAGTCGATAACAGTTGCTAATAAATGAATTATAAATGTAAATGTCATTTTTAAATAATTTTCTATCCTCGTCTAATTATGGCCATTTCACATTCTTATTGACAAGATGATAGTAGGAACAAAATGATAGTAACATATACATTTTATGGATTCTCACAAAATATATATATAAGAAAAATATATAAAAATATTGCTTTAATATGTTTGTCAAATGCAATCATTAGATATTACAAATATTTAACTAGGTAAATCATCCTTGGATGTACAAACAACCGCGAATATATATATATATATATATATATATATATATATTTATACATAATAGTATTCCATTAAAGATGTTTAGTAACTTTAATATAAATTTAATTAATCCCTTTCTTAATAATTATAAATATTTATATGTGGTTCGAACTGATCGAATTTATTAAACGTGATATTAGAAAAAGCTTTACTAGGTTAAACGCAAAATCAAGTTTTCTTTAGAAGCTTGATAAAATCTTTTCACGTGATTGAAAAATTAATATTAAATAAGATAAAACTAAAAAATATTGCGTCTATATTATAAGGATAAATTTTTTTCACTTCTCCTCTTTTTCGGTCTTATCCAATCTTTAAATCGATGCGAATTCGAGAGCAAACGTAACGAGCACTTGCGAAAAGCCTTTTTGCCTCTTATGCGCTTCGTTGCGACAGGCTTGGTGACCATTTCGTATATCTGGACAGGATAATTCATTAAAAAGTATCGCAACGATTAGTAATGCATCGTCAAAAGTACTTATGGACTGTTCGAATGTTCTTGAAATTAGGAATATTATCAGATTGATAAGGTATATCGCATACGTGCACTCATATGCATACACTCATCGATAATAGTAGAGGAGATCAAAAGCTCAGCTTTGGCTCTTATTCAAATCAGACTTTATATAACTTTTTATATAAATCAGTATTATTTATTTAGGTAAGAAATTAACTTCGTTTTATACAAATTTAAAGCGATGTGACAAATTAAATAATTATTCCGTTTAATAAAAAAAAAAAGGATAAGTAATATCTTTTCCTTCTCAATAATTTTTTTCTCAATTGGATAAATTCCAATTGAAAAATTTTAGAATAAAAATTAATTCTAATTCATGCTCAAAGTATAAACATATAATTTTCATGTACTCTTTCACTCAAAAATAGCTGATAAATTATATTAAATCTACGTTAAAATTTTATACACTCGAAATATTTACATAGATTTTACAGGTTATTTAAAGTAGTCAAAATCTTATATAATATATTTGCGTAAATTTTCGTGAGAATAAAATGGCACTTTTACTTTTAAAATGTTTAAGAAACGAATTTGGCTCATAATATTTTATTAAAAATTAGTAAAGCAAATTTTAGTTCTTTTTTTCTTTCAGACTATTATTGTAAATATTGAACGCAGTATAATGTGAATAAAGTATGTAAATTTATGAACCACTTATCAAGAAATACATATAGATGTGAAGCAATATTAGGTAATGTTACATTAAATTATAGTGATAAGTATTTGAAGAAATTTAAACGAAAAAGGTGAAATTTAATAAAAGTTTAAGCAATTATTTTTAGAAATATACGAATATTATAATGTTAAAATATACGTAAAATTTGGAAGCTTCTAATTGGAGAAATTCAAATTCAAACCATGCATAATATTTTAAAATGTATTCAAGTTTATGACATCAATTTAATAATTTTTACGTTATCTAATACAGGCACTTTCTTCGCGTTATTGCAAGTATGTAACGTAAAAAATTATCTAAATTATCAAACTCTGAATACGTTAGAAGCTCTTTAATACGAATTCAATTCCTAATACTAAAAAGCCTAAGGATATTATATTAATATTATTGCTAAATTTTCTCCGTGCAGTCTTTTTAAAAAGTAAATTATGTAATATTCGGTGGGTTAAAGTTCTAAACATTGACGAAATTTACAAATTTCGTAATAAAAATACAAAAAATTTCTGAACTATAATTTAACCGAATTGTCGCGATTTATAAAAACACGATAGAATGGTATTATACGTGAATTAAATGTGGCAACACGGAAGGGATTCAAAGGTGTCGAAAGAAGTAATCGAGAATGTAAAAATCATCATAAACGACGACCGACAGATAGTCACGCGATTAAACTGCAATCGCATAGTGATTTTAAATTCACTTAACATATACACCTGTGAATGCAGTATTGTCTCTTCATTGGATGATACGCATGGACCAGGATAGTCGATGGCTACTTTCACTGATCTCTTATCCTTCCACTTTGCGCACTGTCCGCGGACTTTTCAGATAAACCTTTATGAAACACCGATAAGGTGAACTGTTTTACGAACCGGTGTTCGTGAAATACGCGATTGATTAGATTCACTGATTGGAGCTTTAAAAGCTACATTTAGGTAATACGTATGCTAAAAGTAAACATTATAGAGTAATTTTGAAAGTGATCATACTGAATAACGTATGAAATTCATTGAGTTACTCAATAATAATTATCGTGCTAAAGTGAATCTTCGTAAGTTATTCTTGTAGGTTTGTTCGAGCCGAGTTGCGTTAAGGAAATTTCTCTCTCTCTCTTTTTTTTTTTTTTTTTTTTTTTTTTTTTTTTTTTTTTTTTTTATAAAAAATATCTCAAATAAAGTTCTGCCATGAAGGTGCTTTTAAAGCTTTTGATTTTTAATTTTAGCCGATGGATCATAGCTCAGATATGTGACTTTTCTCTATAAAGACGGTCGTTGAAAAAAAAAAACGTCCTTCTTTATTATCTCACTTGACGCGTGACCTCCTCGAAAACCGCATTATTATGAAATAGTAGCAATTGACGCCGAGGAATCGAACTTTTATAACATCGAGTTAATTCGTTGACTTTTTTTTTTTAAAGCAAAAGTTGACTCGAGGTATGACCGAAAATTCTGAAAATGTTCACATAGTTTCTCTACAAGTTTCAGATGTAAGTTCACATTGAAATTGCATAATCTCGGAACGTACGCTCGGTACGTACTGCTTGAAACTCACCCAGCGCACGCAACACACGTACAATGCATACAAAGTGGTACAGACACGTGCGCGTGCATGCAGACACTTATACCGGAAAAGCCATATGTGTCTTTTCACTCGATTAATCGCGTAGCGCTCAGCCGCGTAACCTTCGAATAGCTCGACTCGCGTCGACTTTCATCTCGGGATTTAAGACCTTTTAAAAAGCGCTAATCGCAAGAGAAACTGAAAGCGAGCTCGCAAAACGGCTGCGTAATTTTGTCACCTAGACGCGAGGACTCACTTCGTTGAGAGGGCTGAGTTCGTCCACGGGTTCATTCTTGCCGATTGGGCTGCAATTGGTAACCCCGACCAGGGCCAGCAATATGGTACAAAGCGGCAGCAGAAGCTTCATCCTTGTCTCTCCTGGTCAGCTAGTCGTTGTATAAAAGATCCGGCAATCGTCGTCTATCTTCCACCTGCAACAATCAATTTCAAAGTACTCGCGTACATCAGTAAGATCGTCAAACCTCCGACTTAGACGCCACTTTCTCCTTTACTGTATTCCGTACTCGCGCGACACTTGGAGTTGCGATACGTGGATGATTGACTCAACGTCCCGTCCCCATTTCGATCGTTAATCGATCAACGAATGATTAAACGCTTTGCCAGTAGAGAAGATGCAAGCCACATGAATCGATAAAATCCGCATTACCGCATAATTCGCTGGGGTACAACTCGATATAAAATTAAAAAATCTGATATATCGCGATAGCATATATCAGATCCATTCGCTGTTTCCGATGACGGATCCCGTTGCTCGTCCGTCGCTGCATACAAGACGAAAGAAACTACTCAGGTCGATGAGGACGACACGCATACGAAAAGGAAATGCGAAATTATTATTATAGAGTCTCGTGGGGCGACAAGTATAAGTGCAGCGACAACTTTCTTACAAACACCCCTGTATATAGCTTACGCGAAAAGGGGCCCAACCACGCGAGGAAAATTAGTCTCAGCGGATGGACAATGCAATGCAATAAATAAACTAGCGAAAGTGTGAGTAGAAGAAGAGAAGCGTTGTACGAAACGTACGAAACTTACGGGTGTGTACGGCTCGTGTACTCGCGGTGCGTGAGTGCAAGTAAGTGAGAGAACGAGAAAGAGAGCGAGAGCCGAGATGTGTACTTGACGAAGTGCGAGGCTCGTTTGAGGAAGGCGGCGAAGGAGGTGCCCAAGTCTTACGGAGCTCTCGCGCGTACCCCCGTGGAATCGAGATTCGAGATTCGACTCCTCTCTACGCGTTGCCCCTCTCCGGGACCGACGAACCACGCCGTCCTCGCGACCGCCTCTCTTTCACCGCGTGTGTGCGCGCCTAACGTTATGTCATTTTCGCGCTGCTGGTCTTCCACGATTTTCGTCCCGCGCAACAAGAGAGGATGACCGACGACAAGTCGGATGCGGTGGGGGGAAAGACCTCACCATTGGTGCACGGCAACTGGATAATCCCGGTGAGTTACTGGAGCATTGGCACTGGTTGCGAGCGCCGTATCTCTTGGCTGCAATTGACTCGCCAACTTGTGTCGCGCGATCGACGCTTCGCGCGCTATTGAACTTATCCTATGAATAACAATTACCGTATATCGGGAATTGCGATAATCTTTGGGGAAGATCTATCTTGGCAGTCGTACGATTCGTAACTTCATAATTCTGATGCACAATTGAACAAACGTCTCTCCTATGGTAAAATACGCTGTAATTGTTTCAAAGTAATTAAATGAAAGTGATCAAGCTTACCGAATATGCATCGTGTGTACTTTTGAATGCAGCATCCCTTATTTTCCCCAGTTTAGCTATTTAATATTACGGAATATTTCAAGTAAGCACTTTTACTTTTTATACAAATGTAAAAGAAAGTAATTAAGCTTACGTGAATAGTTGAAAGATCCTTTTCAATGATTGCGTAATTCATTCCGTTACAATAAAAATCATTCTTTGCATTTTTTACTTTCATCGATGCAATGTTCTTTAAACTCAAATAAAGTATTGAATTGAAATATCCAGTTTATAAAGCAGCATAGCTATAAAGGTGCAACTTTCACACTTTCTTTAATAGATCATATAAAATATTATAGTATAAGTGGCGTAGGAAACTATGTAATACTAAGTTCAAAGACGTTACTAAAGTATATATAGAGTTACCTAAACGTACATTTATAATAATTATAGCACCGTTGAATAAATGTCAGAGATTATATTTCCAACATCGATCAAGCTTCAATTTACCAAGGCTTCAATTTACACTGAATATCGGATTGGAATGCAGCGTTATACAGCATATAACGCTTCCTAATATATACAACTGATCATAAACCATCATATATTTTACGGTTGTTAATGCCAAAAATAACCCATTATACATAAATTATTCATAATTAAAAAAATTGCAATTCACGTGGAATTGCAATTTTATAAAACAATATCATGATTTAAAAAATATACAATAAGAGTCTACTTTTTTAGATTATAAAGTAATAGACATGTTCTTCAATTGTGAATAAAAAAGAAAGTAAAATAGGAGAAAAAGAAACTAATCATTTACATACACTTGCACATACTCTACGCATCTTATGAATAATTATAAACTATAAAACAAAGGAACAAATATAAAATGCACGTAGTTTCATTTTATTTCGTCTCCTCGGTCCTGTTTTGATTATTTTATATAAGTTACTGTATAATGTAGCGGCTCAATGAGAATTCGGATGATCCTGAAATTGTTATGCTGAATAGAACCTGCAACAAAACAGTGAAGAACTCAAGTAAAGAGACCAATTGCAAATGTCAGCTTGTCTGTCAACTTTCGAAGAATTTTCTTTTTCCTAGCTATTAAACGCTCTGAAATACTTGCAAACATGAGTACTGGAACATAAAACTGTCAAATCTTCTCAATGTTCTGCTTCTTGAACTCCAATTTTTAAACAAGTAATTATGTCAGATAAAGTTACGAAAGATCGAAGAGAACTTCTTTTTCTTTCTGAAACTCAAATATTATGTTTTTCTTATTATATATAATTAAGATGTATAATATACTTTAATTTTTAACATTCCTTAAAAATCTGTAGAATAAGAGTACACGTCACAAAAAATCAAAATACCTTATACTTCATATTTTTACTTAATTACATAATAATTTCTTATTCAAATGTAATTATAAAGTAAACACAATGCTAATACAATACCTTTAAGATGGTACAAATGCATTGATACTAAGTCTATATTGCACAATCACTACTTAATCTATTACGTCTAGATGCGCATTAATCTCACAAATGTACTGTATTTAAATGTGTGTATTTAAATATTCATATTTTTAATTATTTTCCTATGATTCATCTATAAATAAAATTTTCATACAATATTTCACATTTTTGCTTATAATTGTAACCGGGACTAAAGTATCAGTAACGTAGTTTTATATATATATATATATATTGACATATATTTAACTATTCAAGAAAAAGTAGTACACCTGTAGAATAAATATTTGCTTTAAAGTAAAATAAATTACCTACATAAATATTGAATTGCTACAACTGATTTAAAAATTCTTCAACCAGATAGAGAAAGTACTTCATACAGGATTCTTATTTGTAGATATTCCCTAACATTTTTCTTTAATTTATTTATTTACGACATTTAAAAAAAGAATCTATTTTAAATACTCTCTACTAATCGCACGTAGAATAAAAAATAGCAGTTTCACAAATAATATAATACTGGTTGCAACAGATACTGTTCATTGTATTTTTTATTGGTTAAATGCTAAATTAGAACAATAATTTCAAAAACATAAACTACTCATTATATTTTATATACCTTAGCGGAAAAGCCTAAAAATTTCAAGTCCTTAAAGTTATATAGATCACTTTTGTCAAATTTATTAATTTTTGATGAGTTCGTTTCTTTCATAAATATGAAATAGAAATACAAACTGATTAAATAATTTACTTTAATCAATCAAACCGTTAAATGTTTAATTTTCTAATGGACTCATAATAGTTACAATTTAATTGAACTTTATAAAGAAAATTATCATTTTAATACTTATTTACTAAGAACAATCATTATCAAACCAACATCGTAACGTTAATACGAAAAAGCTTAACCTAAATTGTATATGGTATATGTATTGTACATTTAAATTAATATATTCTACATGTTTGATGGCTGCATATACATTTGAGATAAAATCGAATGTAATAAAAAGTTCAACTGCGTATTTCTCTTCTGATTATAATTCTGCAACTTGTCTTTTGTCTTGTGACGTGAAGTTAAAAGAGGCAAAAAGTGAAAGAGGAAAGTAAATCTAGGAATTAGTATCTTTTAACTTTCGAGTTTCTGCGTTGAAGATTATGCAAGTTGTAAATAATGTTCTTGAATGTCCGAGACAGATGTTAAAGAATCACTGATGCGACTTTAGAGGTGCGACATCTTATTTTTATTGCTACATATAATGATTATATTATGATGTTTATAAAAAATGGAAACAATATAGTTAAGCTCAATATTAGAAATAATACATAGGATAACAACTTATGTTATCAATGAGAAACATATTATCTGTTTCATTTTTATTTTTATATCGATATTTTACTATTTTGTTATTACATTATTCTTTATACATATTTGTTGCTGCATATTCAGACACGTTAAAAATAATATATTATCTGAGTATAAAAAATAAATATTATAATCCCACCGCTTCATTTACACATATGTTAAATCTTAATATTGATAATTAATAAAACTTTTATAATATTATGATTTTGAAAAAAATTCTTTTAAGGTTTTATATAATTAATGCATATATGAGCCAATAGATACGTTAAACAGTAATTTTCGCCTCTAATAAGACGTTTGCTAGACTAGCAATTAACTAGGCTAATATAATAACTAAGGTTAAATATGTGCATGTATATTGTAACGAATGATGCAGATACGTCAAAGCAAAGCAAATTCTCATTCTAATAAAGTAACTAGTTATTATGCGTCATAACCTCTTTTCTTGTAACTATCGAATTTTACAAAGTCAAAATACTTCAAAATCGTATTATTTGCCAATAATGAAATTAAAGATAAATTTTTCTTAATTACTTCTCTCGCGCAATTAGTATTTACGATCTCATGTTAAATTGTCGTAAAACGAACAATCACAGGTTATAGATAAAACGTGTTGTTTATAAAATTTATATTTATATGCGTTATAAGAATAGAGTAACTTTTAAATCGCAATTTATTACGGCGTTTTATATTAACTAATACTTTTTTAAGTAAAAATAAAATTATCATTTTTGCAATCGTATTCATAAATTACATTTTCCTTTAAGTCGATGATTGTTAGAATCTAACTTTAACGTGTATAACTATTAAATTTTATTGTTGTGACGAAAATTTCAAATGAAAATTAACAATGAACTAATATTTATTGATATTTTTATGAACGAACCACTCATGTTATCTTTAAAATATAATACAGTTAACAGAATTCCTTCTAAAGTTTCAAGCAAAAATATTTGATTAAGTTCGTTGTTGATCTTGTATTTAACATTTTCTTAGTCGAACGGAAAAGGCATCTTCCAATTGATATTTTCTGAAAATTTTTAACATCCCCTATTAGTAATCAAACATTTACGTACCATTCGTTGGTTTTAATCCGATTTTTCGATTCCCCGCGTCATTCCCCACTTCCACGTCAAGTTTCATTCACGCCTAGTATTTTACAACCGCCGCCACCATCGCGTTTCTCGACCTTTCCTACGATGATGTTGCACACGTGACTCATGGAAAAACTACAGCCGCTCTTACGTTTCTCTGACAGAGGAAATCGTCGTTGCTTTCTCTTGGTCGGTTATTAGAACTACTTCAAAGACATTTCGAGATGCGTCGGACTTTTTCGGAAGATAAATATAGCCGAAAAAAAATTTACAATTTTTATTCGGATAAGCAATATGAACGAGTTCGGGTTACATTAGTTTCGTTGACCAGAAACATAAAAGTACAATGATTCTTTGAGCATATAGCTGTTAAATTACTACGTACTTTGAACTTGATATTGTGTATTATGAAATTAACTATTTTTGAAAATTAACTGAAAGCTAATACAGCACTTTCACGAAACACTCCAATTTTAATAAATATATTTACTTTTCGTCGAATCACTGTACTGTGGAAAGTTATAAAACATCTTAAGAATGGAATAGAATCAAATTCAATTACGCAAAATGTAGTA
The DNA here is from genome assembly GCA_018907045.1 of Wiebesia pumilae. Classification (NCBI taxonomy): domain Eukaryota; kingdom Metazoa; phylum Arthropoda; class Insecta; order Hymenoptera; family Agaonidae; genus Wiebesia; species Wiebesia pumilae. The sequence continues at coordinate 9,397,002 of JACCHZ010000127.1, forward strand.
ATTTTCTTTAAAAAACATTTACTTTGTTTTTATTAATTAAAAAATTGTTCTCCTTTGAATACGCACGATAAGTAAACTAAAATTAATGTTTCGTATAATTTATTTATTACAAATTAAAAAATTAATTTGTAATACAAAGCATATTTCTTATACCAGGGAAATTCCTATTATACATTGATCTTTATTTAAATGTAAAAATACATAAAATAAGTAAACATATTTATCTAATGATACAATTTACTATTTTTATAATTTTATATTCAACATTTTAACTTAATCATTCTCATTCGATAATTTTTGAGAAAACTGCCTTCTTATTATAAATTACATATACTATAAAACTTTCAAAATTTTGTATTGTCGATTGAAGTCTTCGAACTATGAATACGAATTTTTATTTCCTTTTTATTCGATTATAGATTGAAAAGATCACTAAACATTGCTAATTAGAAATTCAAGCTTCGCAATTGTAGATCTGTTTTATCGATACAATTGAGTTACGAAGGCAAAATTTAATTTTTCTAATAACAGCACTTGAACCATATCTTCATGCAATAAACTTTAAATATGTTATTAAGAATAGAAAGAAATATGTGCGTGGATTCTTGTAAACTTACCGGAAACATTTTTCTAAATAATGATAAAATTACAACTCCTGATAATGATCACAACATCTGATAGCGTTCAGCTGTTCTTGCTTACCTCTCATTCTCACTCATCGTTATCTTAAACTAAACCATTTAATCAAGAGAAATCAAAGAAAGTTAAAGGGAACAAAGATTGAATAACTAGTGTAAAATGCATAGGTAGGAATGAATTCTAACGCGTAATTATTTTGACGTTCGGTGATGATAGACTGCTGTACAAGGTTTGTTCACTTCTGCGCTGTTCTTCGACTACTCCAATAGTTCGATATCTCGAGATCCAAGGAAGAAAGTATTCCGGTTGAGACGTGGGGAAATTGTGAGCAGTGAAATCTAAAACAAGCGCTAATAACCAGGAAATGCCTTGCATTTGTAGTCTGATCTTCAAGTAGACGAACAAACAGAGTTACTTACGAATATCACAGATACAAACAAAGTCTAAGTGACTAAATTTCTCTAGTATTGTCTTTTACCTGCATTAACGTGTACCGAATAACTGAATCAAATTGAAAATTTTTAAAATTAATTAAATATTGCTTAAGTGAGCAACGTATATTATGGGTGAGTATGAAAAAGAAAAAGAAAATATTAGCTCATATCATACTTTAGTTCTCTTTTACATTTAATTAAAAAATTTATATAACATAATCTTTCTAAATACAATATTTAATATTATTGATTAAATTTAAAAATTTATATATCGGTGCCTTACCTTAAGAATATACTGTTAAGAGAATATGCTGATGTTCGCGTAAAATAGAAGTTGTAATTAAACTAAATATAATTGACAACAAGTACAATTTACCCATCGAGTATTACAGTATATTTGTACTTTCTTCTATTTCTATGGTGAAAACGATGTAAAAAATTAAATATAAAATGTAATCTTTCTCGTTATCTATTTATTTTATATTATAAATGAAATTTATCTTATTTTCATGCTTATTAAATTAAATTTTTCAATTATAAAGTTTATTTTGCTTAAAACTGCTTCTCTAGCAGAATTCACGTTATTTTCGAAAATTACCCTTTTAAATTAATTAAATTGAATAGAAAACTATCATTTACACCGATTAAATATATACTAGAAAAATCATCATTATTGATTCTAAATAAATCCGAACGAATAACGACGAATTATAACCATAGCGTGGCTTATATTAAGACAATTATTCTAACATAAATAACATTGATTCATAAAGATAGATCAAGAATCTATCGTAACTACCTTCTATTTTGATTAGTAATAACAATTAATGTGTTCGATTACATCTTGATAAAAGTTACGTACATAACTTTAAATATTCTGTCGGTGATAAATTTTTGTTATAGGATTGTATATGAAATAATGATATTCGGATCAATGAAAAGCAAATAATATGATAGATTACATGATTGTAAATCAACTTGTTATACAATTAGCATAGAATCATGGATATATTAGTATTATAATAATGTAAAACAGAATTTGACGCGAAAGATACAAGCCACAATCACAAAAATTTGTTTTATTATTTTACACTAATCCGTAACACGTATTCTTAATAATTTATAATAATAATAAATAAATAATGGATATTTTCCATAATCTGTACGTAAAATAAAGTTTCAGATTCGTTTGAGTTATCAACACAATTTATAATACTTGCCAGTAAGATTAACTCACATCTCATATAATACATATTAAAAAATTTCCATGCAATAAACATTCAATGCCATAAAATATGGAAATGCTCAAATTTTATTGGACGTAGGTGCATTCATTAAGAATATTAAAAACGTAAATTTTATAAAATAATTTATACTATATAACAATCTCTATGCAAGCGAGTTAGTTAAAAAGTTTTTAATGTGCAATTTAAATCATTAAAATATTTTAATCGCTATTCAGTTATTACTGAAATACTGTACATATTTATAAATTTTATTGTATCTATTGTGTTTAAAAATAATATTAATGTTAATAATAATGTTCTATAAAAAGATTTTTTCTATGAATACGAATAAAATTGAATTCAGTTAATTACGATTCGCCTTCATTAAATTTAAGAAATAGTTTTAAACCCTTTCTAATTTTGCAATGAACATATGTTTCAAATTAAATGCAGACGTACATATATATATATATATATATATATATATATATATATATATAATGTAATTCATATGCTTCAAACTCTATCTCTTTGGTTCGCAAATGCGTTTCTATGAAGCAGATTTTCCAGTTTATTTTAAATCATTTTATCATCAGTTACTTTTATTAAAAATGTATTAGAATGTAATAGAAATTCACCAACTACTAACAATAATGACTAAACAAATATTTACGCTTAATATAATTTCCTAGATTTAATTTAATATTATCTCATATAAATACATAAGAGTTTTATTCGTTTTTTACAAACGATATAAATGTATTTTAATGAATGAAGATTACGGCATTTATGTGGAGTAAATAGTTATTAGTTTTTTATTATTCTAAGTCTTTGAACAATTGCATAAATTAAAATATAAACTTTAAAACGTATTATATTTAAAATGCATTACACTATAATTAAAAGTGTATCGGTTAATTTTCTAATTATGGTATCTTGAAATATATAAATTACATATTTGTAGTTTTTTTCCAAATAATTATGTATTTTTTTCTTATTCTTTAGATTATAAAACAGTAATTTATGAAAGTAATAATTTTACAGATATCAGTTATTATTTCTACACTATATTACAACAGATTTTTCATTATTTTATAATACCGATTAGTATGAAAATGAAATATTTCTCAAGTCTAATATATATTTTTTAAATTCAAATTCCTTTTATAAAACCTCGATGATATCCTGTTGTATGAAATGTACCCTGTACATGGAAACATTAATCCTTAAGATTACTTTTGAAAAAATGATGCTAATTTTTATTCCATATACAAGTTTTAATTCGTATATTATTTAATATGAACTACATATGATATCTAAGTTTTATTGTATAAGATGTAAGAATTTTACGTATTTTCACAAAGTATCAGATAACTCAAATTGCCTTTTTAGAAAGAGTATTTATTGCTATATAAATCCATTTGCATGAATTAAATCCGAATCTATAAACTACTTATTATTAAAACTTTTCGTCAAAAGTAATTATTTTATTTAGCTATTCAAGAAAGTTACATGTTCCTGAGTCTTTTTAGTACATATTCAAAAAGCCTACACGAATACAAAATATTTTTGAAGAAAGTATTTCTTCTAGTATGAAAACCGAAAGAAAATAATGAAATATAATCCACTGTTTAATAATAGTAACGTTTATTTTTACGAACAAAGTTGTATGTTACATTTGTTATATTAGAAAGTTGAAGAAAAACTTGGTGTTAAAAATGTGTAAGTTTTTAAATCATTGTGAATTAGTACACATACAAAATTAATTTTAGTCTTTAATTGGAGTTTTGAAGACGCAAAAACGTAACCGTTCATTGCTTTTGAATTCTGTTGAATCATAAATTAAATGTATTTAATTCTATAAAATTAAATCGATCCTTCTAAAATATTCACCTGCAAGTAATAATAATTGGAATATTATGCAAGAAAGATTTTGAAATGTTCAAAAAACGAAGCTTGTTAACTTTTAAATATCTTAATTAATATCTACTTTAATTTTCCTTAAAATTGTCAGATTTACTTATTTAATATTTATCATCTAATATCTCTTGAAAAAATAATATTGTTGAACTTTTACATACTGACTAACTATACTATAAATTAATTTAATATTGAAGAATATTTCATATTTTAGAATAAGATAAATACACATTAGAATTTTATGAAAGCAAATTTTTAAATAAAGCATTCCATATACAGATAAAAATAGATAATAGATATCAATAATAGGAAAATACATCATCTCATAAAAATTCCTTAAGTGTATTCTGATATGATTTACAATCAGTATTACTAATTTTATAATTATCTCACTTTTATAATTATAACATATATATATATAATATGTATTCTAATAATAATAATAATGGAGAATTAAATACATAAAATACTGTAAGAGGAATGTTAATTTAATAACAAATAAATTGTAATAATAAACAATAAATATATTGATTCATGTAAGATATTTTATGAAATAATTCTACTTTTTATTTGAAATTTAAGACACTTTAAAATAGAGCAATGCACATGGAATTCTAATTACTAAAAAATATTTCCTCGTAATTATGTCTGTATCGGTAATTATCAATTTTGTAATTGAAAATTTCCTTAAAAATTCAGAAGACTTGTACATTTATATAATTTCTAAATATATTTATTATTAAGAAATCTTTGTTACAAATACAAAAAGTTTCACAAAAGTATATTTAGTTAGATCTTGCTGGAATCTTATTAAATAAGATTACGATTCCCTTAAATTACATTTTTATAACTTTAAAATATGTGTATAGTATTATTGGTATTAAGCGTAATATATTTATCAGACGACTAGATATGTACTTCTGTAGAAAGAAAATCAATGTATGTAATTAAAAGCAAGCAGTAGTATCAACGTACGAGATATATGAGGCACTTGGGCCATTCCGGCGGAAATATTAGAATTTATGAGGAAAAGGCAAAGCTGCCAACAAGGAACAGGCAAAGAATGACAAAAAAAGACGGGGTAATAAATAATCCCAATAACCGAAGATTCCGCGGCGTTCCGATGATTGAAAAAAGGCGACGGTCGGCCAGTCAAACGCACTCGAAGGAAAAATAAATAAAAGTCTATTTAATAACACAAGACTCTCCCCCTTGTGTTCATTTACCTCTCATCTGGGTGTCCTTCGGGCATTTTAATATTAATTACTCGTTTTTCAAATACTTCGAAATTAGTATACTAGAGATAGTCAGAATCGAATATTTAAAAATTAATGATCTATCTACCAAATAAGATGCAATTAAAATGCAATGAAATGATTAATGAAATGATAAAACAATGTATGTTTCTTAAGAATATTAGTATATAAGTCTCGTGATATAAAATTTTAGGGTTAATCTTCAGATTATTCAGTTTTACTTGTAAGAAATAAATAAATTTAAGAATATATTCAAAGCTAGTCGTTTCGCATCCGAGTACTTTTCTTCATAAACGTCAATTTTTAAACATTTTTTCCGTTGGGTGCGTCGCATAAAATATGGCTAATATAGTTTTACAATTAAAGCTTTTTATAATAACTTGATGTGATTAAGCTTATAATAGATTGAAAATACGTGTCAATAAATGAAAAGTCTTTACTATAAGGATTAATTAAAATTCAAAAATTTGATGCTTAATTTGCCGTCTTTAAGTAAATTAAGTCTCCGTTATATATAATCGTTTATAGCTATGTAATTTAATTAAGAAGCGTTACGAAATAATTCGTGACAGCTTTATATATGTGATGTGTGAATATGTACATAACGATTTCGTAAGAAAAGGAAACAAGTCAGTAAAAGCCTACAAACGAGTTTTTATAATATATTGCATTTTATTACAAACCTTAGTCACACGTGTATGTATGTATATATAAAGCAGCATACACACATGTACAAATATAGGCTTTTTTTTCAAATTCTATAAAAGATTTGCATGCGTGGCTAAAAAAAAATGATCGCATAAATTTCTCGTATTCGGACGCAGCAGATTTCTATGAAAGCTTGACATGGGCCTTATCATAAGCTACAGTCGCTCCAAAAAAAAGAGTCACAAACGTGTCTAGTTATGAACACGATTAGAAAGCGCCTGTCGGGGTCATAGAGCAAAGCCACACCGTCGGGTGTAATTTTCGCGAGCGAACGCCCCGCGAATTGCGCAACCAACTCTACGCGAACGTTTGCTGCACGCTCGTCATTTTCTAAGGAAGAGAGGCTAAGTTCAAGAGAACCAGAGAGAGAGAGAGAGAGAGAGAGAGAGAGAGAGAGTATATCTTTTCCGTGAAAGGCTATCGCCGAGACTTTTCAAGACCTTGACAAAATTTTAATTCGATGCTTCAACTTAAACTCCAAAATTTTATTGTGGAATTTCAGTTTAATTGGCTTAAACGTTGTTATACGCTAGGGAAACATTTTTTACGTTCACTTTTGAGTAAATTATACTGGAAATCTCCAGCATACGTACCTAACGTAAAGTAGAAAGATAATTTATTCAACATTTAACACGTTAAACTTAACATTCGTGTTACTATGTATTTACGGAGAATAGAGTGTATAAAAATAAGTTTATTACGCTACATTTTTTCTCTATCCTTCTTTACTGAGTTTTTCAAATATTAATTACATTTTTCGAACACATTGTGTGCTAAAGAAGCTTCTTAAACTTATATATCACATAAAATTCAAATATTAATATCCCGATTATGAAATTATACAATAGAGAAAAACTGTTATAATTGCAGAGTATATTACATATTTCCATTGCCTATTGCACTGTAAATGAACGTTCGATAATAATTCAACGCATTAACGTGACATTTTTATGAAATAACTTTAATATATTTATAAGAAAATTATACAAATTAAAATATACACATTTACAATAGGATAAAATGTATATTCTTTATATTTTACAGATTACATTATATTATTTAAATATTATATACAAAATTTTAGAACTTCATTGTAATCTTTATTCTTAAATTTATAATATTTTTTCTTAGTTTCTACTTAAGTATATGTGAAATAAGGTCTTTCATTTAGATTCTACGAAATGGTCTTCCTTAATTTCCATGTAATACATATAATTATTATACTTTCATCTCGTGTTTCATTTATTTTCCTTTTAATTCTTAGTTTAACTGAAAATTGCGCTCTAGATATTTAATCTAAAATATTTAATAATAAAAGGACATCTTTTGCAATTATAAATTAGAATCAAGAATTTACTTACTAGTAATCTTAGATTAACTCAGTTTCGATTCAATGAAGTTACCGTTCAATTCAAAATGAAACACTTAAATTTTTTGTGTAATATTAATTATATATTTTTCACTTGGGATACATTGAAATAGTAAACAATTTTTCTATAAATTTAGTAAAATATTTCTATTACGAATTACATGTTCTTACTCGTATCTGATTATTAGAGAATTATCTTAAAATATTAAAAATCTTGTATTATATTTTTAAATATTTTATCTTTGCTTGAATTCTTTTACCGTAAGTATACATTTTTACTCCAATTAAATTTAAAACCTTTCAGAAACCATGTAATTATATGCTAAGTAGAGGTCAGTGCAAAAATATTATTTTTAAATTAAATGAATGCTTATGAAAGTTATCGATGCGTATTATAAATATATGAACGTGTCATCAAATTTTCAAAATTCTTGAAAATCTTCTTTTATTCTTTTGATAAATTATTGATATTTTTCCTCGTATTTTAATAACAGTACATATCATTTGGCCTTATGAATGTTTCGTTGTGAATGTAATTGTTATACAATTAATACTCATAATATATATAGTAATAATTATTTTAGTAGAAAATTCGTCGATTATGTTTCAGGAATATGCTATGGTAACTTTTTCTACAAATATATGGTATTCTTAGTTTAATTACCTATTAAATAAGAAACATTTTTCTATTTATAAACATCATTTATTAGGGTAGTAATTTATAATAAAGAAAATTTATTAAAAATTGTGTTCCTGTTATTATACGTATTCGTTCTGCTACCGTTTTTAATTACAAAATTTGTATAATTTTTATATTTGTATAACATCTATAATATCTAACATCATTCAATAATTATTAATCAAGCTTTTTTAATTAGTTCTTCAGATTGCATCATAGTTTATATATGATTATGAAAAAATTGCATTTTAAATAGCATAATCATTAGCTACGATTTGAGTAACATAATTATATTTGTAAAAAGAGTAAAGAGAAGACAAGTAAGTAATGAAATACAATCATCTAATAAATAGTAAAAATACACAAACCCTTGTAGATGTGAAACGGAGTGTATGTGCGAGTAAATTCAATTACTGAAAATTGCCTTATTTATTGTTAATCTATCTTCCTAAATAAATTTCAGAAAAAATTATTCATGTTTGAAAGGAACTCGTTAAATAATTATATAAATCTATTCATAATAATTTTTATACATTCAACATAAAAAGCAAATCTTAAACGTAATACGAAACGTTTAAAAGGTACTCTTTTAAATTTCAAGTTTATAAAGTTTCTCACTAGTAAACGAATAATTAAAATATAATATGCACTTCAATACATATAAGCCACTGTATATAAATTTGAATTAAACACATCCTTTAAATGTCACAAAATTAGAAAAAAAATTGAATAATCATTTATAGTGATGCATAAAACAGTTTAGTATTTATTCTAATTTTTCTAATAACTTATTATATATCTTTAATAAATTTTAATAATTTTGTAATTAAACAGCATGTAAAAATTTTGAAAAATATAAAATTCTATAAAGAATTTTAGTTTTATGAAATGATAACTTACATTTTATGCGCTATGAATAATTTTTTTTTGAATAAGTAGTTACAATGTAAAAAAGAACAGTGCTTAAAAGAACGTTTAAAAAACTTCACGAAAGGCATGAAAAAATTTTGAGAGATAATAAATGCTTGTCGTAATAGCGTATGCAATTATGCAAGATTAAATTGCAACTTCGAATAACTTTATGTCAGTATCACTTTTGTTTATTGAGTAGCTAGCTTCAAATTATTGCAAATCCACTTGATGCACTGCAAGCTAATTTCGAAACGTCCCTTTTACATCGCAAGTTCACATGAACTTCTACGTCTTGCAACAATTATGGGTGCATTGAGTCGCATTCTGGTACAGGGTAATCGAGTTAAAGGGTCGAAGCGAGTGATTATCAATTCACTTTACGAAATCACTGTCGATCATCTTTTTGTGAGATTTTTACATTTTGATTGAGAAACTGATGTAAAATCTCTGAATAATGAATTATTAGTATTTCTTATTCATATTGCCTAAGTGTTTCCTTTTTTTTTTCTTTTTTTTCTCCACATTCTTCTAAATTTTTCCTTGAATTGATGTATTTGTTAAGATTCCTTCAACGATATTGTGTAGTAACGTAGAATGCTTTTAAAAAGAGTGCACTTTGTTTATTTCTATTTTATAAAGATAAGTTTTACTTTATTACACTTTACATAGTACATTATAAATATAGCGTACTAATTTTGTAAGAAATATTTATACATAAAAAGAAGTATCTTCTAACGAAATCGATTCACAAAAAATAAGACTGCTTTCGTTTGTAAAATATTAATTTATGTAAAACTATTATAATAAAGGCAAATATGACCTTTTGTATAATTAAATTGGAATATTAATAAATTTATTCTAATAAATAAAGTATATTTTAATATCTAATATCTAATTTCATTCTTTATAAATTTTAAATGATCTTTTAAAAGATGAATTTTAAATTCATGAATCTGAGTTCTGAGTATGGTTTCGTATCAAAATAATAAGTTATTTATTAAATAAAAATATACGATAAAAAAATAACAAGTCTTTTAGTTAATTCAAATTTACTACAATAAATATTTTAAAAAATGTTATCATAGTTTTATAGATCATAATTGGAAAAAAAGAAACAATATGAGAATACTCTCAACTCATCAAAATAAAGAAACAAGACCTACAATTATAATCCAAATGGCCATCGCAATATATCTCTACAACAGCTTTTTGCAAAGCATTTCTACTTTTCATTTTCATGTACAACTTTTTATTAAATCAGTTTTTTCAATTATTTATAGTCTATTAAAATATAAAAAATTTAATTTCCCTCTTAGTTTGCCGCGTTACAATCTTATATTTGAAAAGTATTGGAAAAATAGTTGCATTTACATAAATACCTTCGGATGATGTTAAAATGCTCTATAAAAAATTTGTTTATATTGGTTTTTATAAATCATATAAATTATTGAACATTGCGACAAATTTTTTTTTATAAATCCGTAATATTATCACCCGTGAATCGCAATTAACGTAATATCATCATGAATACACGTGCTGTTATGAACATCAATTTTTTCTTTTAAAAAAAATAAAAAGAAATGCTTATAGTATATTCACAAGATTATTTGCAATTACAGTGATACAAATCAGCGAATTATAAATCATGTACTTTAAATGATGAAAACATTACGCTTAATAATTTTCTACTCATTTGTATACAATCTGGTGAAAGGTGAAAGGTGAAACAAATTAAAAATTCATTTTCCAACCGTCGGTAAAAGTTCATTGGTGAACACTTCAATAGAAATTTATTTTACTATTAAAATTAAAAATTACTGTCTCGTATGCAAATAAAATTATAAGTAATAAGCAAATCAAAATATAATTGAGTCTAATATTATGACAAAATAAGAACATTTCTCATATGATATACTCCATGTAGATTAGAAAATTTTAAGCATTTCATACGTAGCAGAGAAATATAAAAAAAATTACGAGTAGTTATCTAAGAAGTTGAATTGATCTTCTTGAATTAAACGTATTCTTAAATCTAAATCAAGTACATGTTCAAATACTTTCTTTCTTAGCTTACATAAAAGCCTTTTTTTAATTAATTTATAATTATTTGTACTCACAACCAAACATACTATCAATTCAGTTTAACAAGAATTGATAATGTGTACCAATATTTGGTCGTTTTAATTAAATTTTTCTACATTTTTCATTAAACTATTTGTGTAAATGTGTGAAAATAAATAAAACATAGATTGAAAGTGGAAGTATTCTAATGATTAATTTCATTTACCTTACAAGCTTTGAAAATAAAACATAATTATTTGCACGTTTATATTAAAAAAATAAAAAATGTTTGTTAAACGTGTTCTTCTTCCAAAATTGTCTGAAATAATAGTTATCTTTGGTTGTGTAAAAATAGATCATAGTTTAAATAATAAAATATTCAACTAAGTAATAATTTTTCTTTAAAAGAAAAACAAAACTCTGCAAAAATATATTTTATATACATTGAAAAATGACACAAGTGTGCAAAAAAAATTTAGTCTTTTAAAAATAATATATATTCTAGAAATTACATTAAGTTCCACGTTTATTTTATAAAATATTATTTACTTTTAAATATATTAAACGTATAAAAATATTATTTTATACGTTTAAAATCTTAACATTAAAAAATTAATGTTTCTCATCGCTTATATTTATAATAAGTTATATAATTTTCTTGTTAATTTTGTTTTACAATATATACTAAATCTCACGAATTTGAAACGGTCTATTGAATAAATATAATGAAAAAATTTTTATATATGTTGAAATAAAACTAAAGTAAACTTTTCAATATTTAAAATATCATAGTTCATTTCGTAAATACAAAAAGTAGAGAAAATGATATTAATGTCTATTGCATATACGTGACGACATATTTTTTACTTACTACGTATACATAATATCTTCAGTTTCTTTTTACGGTAGTTACAAGTGAATTACCTTCAAACTCCTACAAATGTTTTTTCTATTTCGATTCATTTCTTGACTTTTATTTGTTATTTTCACTTGATTTCGTTTTCGGTAATTTGTCAAACTTCCAATTAAATTGACATTACGTTATCGTAAAGATCGTATATTAACCAAAATCTTGATAACAATATAATGAATAATGATGAAAATGAGAAAGCTAAAATAAAGAACTTATTTTAAATCTATTTGAAATGTAGCTGGAACATATATTTCAATCGTCAAAAGAGACATTTCGCATGTAAATGGTAACTGAAATATTTTTCAATCATTTTATGATAATGAAAAGATACTAAATATTGAAATTCAGTTGTTTATCTACAGTGCTCCGACAGTTATGTATTCATATGCATAAAAACCTCGCATACGCTACGTATGCTGTACATTGTTCTATGACACTCTTTCAAAAAAAGAGATTAAGGTAATGAAAGATCGGTTAAAGCCTGGTCGCAAAGTTGCAGTTACTGAAAGTTCACACACTTGATAATTTCGATTATCATCATAAGCGTACAATATTCTTCATATAATATAGCTATATAATGTTGTTTCAATAATAATTTCTTATCAGATGTAACAGGATTTTGCACTCTAACAACATTTTTCGTCGAACACAAAGAGCTCGAGATTTTTGCATGAAATCTACAAGGATCTGACCTCGTGATTTAAGGAAAAATCGTAATATCCGCACGAGAGAGGCTTTCATAATTTTGCTTTCGTGCATCACGTAACTGGTTTCGCGATTTACATGTATATATATATATTTCAATTTCGTCTGATGAATCACACAGCTGTTGCTATACCAACATCGAGAAATGTTACGTTATAAAACATAGACGAAACATCATATTGCTCTATGCAAGCAAGTCTTCAAAATCACTATTGCAGTCTGGCACGGCAAAAATTTGTTCCGTCAATACAAGTACGAAGCTAACAATTTATTTAATACATTTGTTTGTATTCTTGTACCTTGAATATTATTTATAGGCTCATTTGTCTCCAACATCTAACTTATTTCACGAATGAAATATTCTTTAGCGGATTAAATGTCAAGAATGAAACATGTCAATAAAAATGAATGGTTATGCTTTTCAATCTATGATAGATAAATGTACAATAATTTATTAAACGGGCTACATTTTAATAAATATCAACGTAAGTTGTGAGTTTCTTTGAAAAATGAGATTCTATAATATTGAACTCAATCGTATCAATTGCATATCACGTAAATTACATAGTTTTTATAATTATGTTTTTTTTTATTAAGAATATTTTGTATTTAAAATATTTTCATTACTACATTCGTTATTTTTAGTATAAAAACTCGATCGAAATACCGAATATTGAAATAACAATAATTAAAATGAAAAAAATACGTAACTACTTGATAACAAATTATTACCATTTTTAAAAGCTGGAATAACGAGCAGCAAATATGATCATCTTTACAACTACGTTGGATAATGAGATACTCTTTCATATCTTAAAGACATTAAAAAGATATTTTCATTTTTAAAGGTACCGCATAAAGCATATTCGATAGAACATTTAAGTAGTCAATAATTGATAATATTCATAGCAGATATAAATGTACATTCTAAGTAGTAAATTTAAAGGTCTAATTTTATTTTATTTACTTTCAAAATTGGAAATTGGTAACGTTATTGGTATGATTGGTAACTTTTAAAATAGAATTAGATTAATAATAAATAAACGATTAGAAGAGAATAAAAAGTTAAAGCAAATTATATTAGAATTTAAATGAAACAAAACGAAAAAGCAAGCGTCTGAAATAATGGTTGCAAATAAATTTACACTTTGAAAATCTTCAGGATGCAACGCAATTTTAAAATAAGAAGAAAATGAAAATCTAATAAAAGGGGTAAAATTAGAAATTGAAAAGAAAAAGGAAAAATCCCATAACAGCTTGAAGGAGAACTTAAGTACTATGTAGCGGAGGAAGAGGTTCTGCTTCAGGCGACTGCAGTACCTGTGCAACAGGCGCAGATGACGGTAATAAACCACCAGAGTACATCAAGAACCTAAAGGCGCAGTTAAACTAATGAGTTGAGAAACTAATGCTAAAGCCTTCAATATAAAAAACATTCATAAAAACAAAAACGTACTATAAATAAAATTTTTTAACCATTTTCTCAAAAAAAATTGATGATAGCTTTTGCAAAAAAAAAAGTACATCAAAAACTATAGTGAAAATTACAAAACAAGTTGTACCAGACATCAGCTATTTTTAAAAAAAAAAAAAAAAAAAAAAAAAACCGAGAATATTATAGAACTAATGCTCACGCCTGCTACCTCAATTTACCAAACAAACAAAAATATAACTAATAATTTTAAAATGTAATTTAATTGAAAATGTAATAATGACGTTCGATATAAAATTCATTTTTAAAAAAACTAAATGAAATAAAATAAACGAAGAAAATGTTTTTTCGATTTTCTCAGTAATTAATAAATTTATATAAAAAAATATACTTTTGCAAACGTAGAAGAGCATAAGAAGAACTACTATACTGATATTAGTTTTTTTACAAAGAGGATAAAAATTTTTAAACTTACTTCAAAATTAAAATGCAGATATTTTACTTCTATTAGAAACTAAATTTAATGAAACGCATAAAGTGGAGTTTAAAAACTACAATAACGTCAGCAAGATAGAATTGATACAAGTCAAGCCGGAGGAACAGCCAATAAATTAAATTTAAACAAGTAGGAAAACAGTGTATATCGAAATTAAAAATATTAGAAACTACAATAATTAAAATGAAAACCAACCAACGTGTGAAATAATAACGATACCGTAAATACGGCTTAGTTATGTAGCTCCGATCTTCCGTCTTATCCTATGGATTTTTTTCTACAGATCTTTGCATTACTACTGCAGGAATTCAAATACTTAACACATGTTCTAACGATACTCTTGCTGCAATAAAATATGACAGCGACCACAATGCCTTGGATACCAAACCTGAGAACTTAAATAATTTAAAACTTAAATAAACTCAGATAAAATAAATTATTAAATATAATTTAATAAAGGCATTAGATTGCCCTCTAATTATCGCCCTAGAAATCTGCTGTCAATATTGGCAACGTTTTTCAAACTATAATTAACTTACTTATGGTGAGCTTCTAAAAACGATAATATAGCAGAAAATCAATTCAGCTTCGAAGGCTCAACTATCCACGCAAATAATAAACTAACATCGGATACGTGCTGAGCTTTAAACGATAAACAACGAGAGACCGCTTGTTAGTAACTATAGAGCAGACCTTTGGTACAGTATGCACTGAAGGGATAATAAACAAATTAATTAAAAAAAATTTCCCATTTTCCAGATAATAACAACTTGGAACATGATAACCGGCAAAACCTTTGTCAAGACAGGCGGCTTCTCTAAATCAGGTATAGAATTTATAGTTAAGACGGCCTTGAATAAATAAATAAAGGTACAGTGAACTTTCCAGTATTTTTTAATATCTATAACAGCGAGACATACATTGATTATTTGATCTGAATAAATCTTTGGAATGACGATCGATATCCTTCGCGGACGACCGAATAATTTACATAACAGATCGAAATACATAAGAAATACAATCGTAAGACTTATTTGAAAAAATGGACTCTTATTATTGCACGTGGAAATTAAACATAAGCATCAACAAATTCGAAACAAGATTATTTAGACGCAACCTATGCAAGGTAGATAGTACCGGCAGAAATAATTGTAAAGTTTTTTTAATCAAGAGGAAAACAAATAATCCTCCACAACAAATCTTGCATACAATAGTTTTCTCTTATTCGAATAATCGTAGTTTATTACTCATATTGTGCTAGAAGTAATAAGTGATAATTTAACCCTGTGTCCTGACTAGTGTAAAAACAAACGTACAACTTACTAAGATACTGCTTATAATTTTCGAAATTACCAGATAAATTCAAGTTAAACGAGAAATAAAAGAACAATAATTATCGGCAATTTTGAATCGACACAAACGCACAGCAGAACCGAATAACGCTGTAGATAGTCATTCTGATCTTCGCGAATAAACGAAGGATTTGCATCTCTAATAGCTGATTATTAGCTAAATGCGTTCAATTTACGATTTACGCATTTACGATGATAATTACATCCGCGCTCGTATGCACACAAGCAGCAAAAGTGAAACGCTTGTTACGGTCTTTCTAAAGTCCACGATTTTCGTCGTAATCTTCGGAGGTTAATCTCACAGACTCTTCCTTGCTGCATGGATGCTTCTCTACGTATCTCTTCTGATCACGTTGTCATGATAATAATTTTATTTTACATTATAGTCATAAAAATTAAAATCGCTTCTTACACAATTCATACGGTAAAATAGAAGACTAATCACCTGAAACTAAATTAATAATCTTAAAAGATTTTTATTAAACGTTATGTATTTTCAACACTGGTTATACAATCATTTTGAAAGATGAGAAAGCTTCTTCTATATTATTTTCGAGTGAAAGAATATTAATTCTTAAAGTTTAATAATTAATAATAGAAGTTAGTTTTAATATATAAATTATTAATTAATTTATTTTATAATTTATCGTCCAAATATATATATAATTATTATTTATGTCCGTTACAGCTTTTCCAATAGTACTTTAGCGATTTAATACTTCATCATTATATATCATTTTATTGAATAATACATTTTAAGTTATGAGCAATATTTATAAATGATTTAATTAAAACGAATATAAGTAAAATCTTTTTGAGAAACTTTAAATACGAATGAATGATTTTCTTATTTTAATTGCTATTCTCTCTCTTGATACTTCTGTTCTCCTCCAATTCTTTTTTGTAACGAGTTTCCTTATAATAAAAAACGTTATATAAGATTCTTATTTTTTGAAGAGTGCCAGCTAAATAATTGTATTAACAAACGGAAAATCATTCGATTCTATTATTTCATCGTTTTAGTGATATATGTATATTTTGAAATTTTATAAAATATTTGTTCAACTGCTATTATATAGTGACAGATATCTAAAAATCCATATATAGTACTCTACCTTATAATCATGATTATTTATTTATATGATACGTCTTTTAACCTTCTTCAATTATTTATAAAAATTCTGGTAGGGAATAATACATCAATCGATACATTATATTATTTAATAATTAATCTTTTGATTTTATGTTTAATTTAATGTTTTGTTATTAATTTGTATTAATCTATTTAGAATAGTAAATATCTGTCATTCATTCAGAGAGTAAAAAATAAGGAAAGTTGTACAAAAAATTAGTGAATTCGTATAAATTCCTTATAAAAAAAATACATGGGATGGACTAATTTAGAATTATTTATGTAAATGAATAATTTCTCATCCTCAAAAACAATTAATTCTTTTAATTAATAATTACCATCTAATTCAAAATTGTAATTCATAAAGCCATTTGTCTTTATAAAACATTTATGCAGTTCTGATTTTCAACGCAGAATTTGTACAAGAATCCTAACTGAGTATAACAATCAAACATAAAATGACTTTATTCTTTTATTTGTATGATGAAAACCATAGCTATTTGTTAAGTAGAAGTTATAAAAAAAATTTTTATTGGGTGTAATTATAAATTATATTTAAATTAATTATGTATCTCAGAATAATCGTCAAAGCTATCACTTAATCAATCAATAAATTACAAAAGCTAATGTAGACAGCTAATTTAAAGCTAAATATTTGGAATCCATTAAAATCAGAAACGTAAAATCGAATATAATTTACATGTGTCGTGCATAAATACAAACACAATAAATTACAATAAAACTTGATAGGATCAGAATTTCAGAGAAAAAAATAATCATAGACAAATAAAAGTAATTGGCACTATTATAAAATTATGAAAATAAAACTGTAAAACTCTAACAGATTAATTCAATTTCCTAGAACCATACTATAACTTAAGTACTCTTCCAAACGGAATATTTCACCATTATTACAAAATATTTGCTGACACTACAATATAAAAACGACTTTCTTGCAGAGTATATCACAACTCTGATAAAAGGTCTATTGATTCTTCACGGAAGACCAGAGAGAATGAAAAGTTTCCAATACTGATTGAATAACAATTTGAGAGAGCAAAATCCTCACGATATTATGAAACTATATGAGTGTGGGATTAACTTTATTTCTCATCGCACGAGATATTCGAATTTACATATATTATTTTCTTTTATAGTAGAAAAAGTACGGAAGTGAAATTTGGATGACTATGGAATCAGTCGACAACATTTTCACTTAAATTTAATTTCATACGAACCTGAAAGGCTAGTAAAAAATCGGTAATATTTGAAACTTGAAAAAATTCTTTTTCACGTGCAAGACAAAAATATTTAAAAATCAAATGAAAGATCAAGGAAATGGAAGTACAACTATTTTGTAAGTTAGAAAAAGTATGTGTTATGTTTTACCTTTTTTATTATCAGATATCTTATTTGATTGAAATTAAGGTTTTCCTGTTTTCAGTTTTCAGAATTCGTTGTAATACAATTATATTTTAAGTATAAAGATTTCATACTTTATACTATTTATTTAGAATTAGTGTTGTTTCAAGTATCATTGATATTAATAGTAGTTTTTAATGTTCCGTATAGTTTGACGTTTTGCTTGGGTAAAAGAGTTTTTTTAAAGTTTTACTTTACTTCATATAATTATTGTCAACCTACTTTTCAAATTACTTTATAATGATTGATCGTTATAAATATTGAAGCAAACTAGAATATGAAACTAAAAAATGAATACAAATAATCACGCACAAATGTTTTTGATATTTTCGCAATTTATTCCATCTATTAGATTACATTATTAATCGAAAAATTCATTTGTTTACTTCTTTTATTCTATGCTAGACTACTTCTATTAATTATTAAAAGTCTTTACATCTATAAAAATAATTTCCCAACCATAGGTATTTAAGATGTCTTAAAATTAAAAAATACATTGTTGATAAATCTTCCGTCATAGGTTAATATAAAATATCAATTTTTTATGTCCAGCCTTTCGTATCTTTTATTTATCATGCCATAATAGAGAAATTCCTATATTTATTCATCGCATATAATCACTCACATGCACAAAATCAATCATGTCAGAAATAGTCTCAACTTGTCATAAATCAAGCCTCTTCACTTGTTTTACCGGCAAATTTCCGTCTAGATATGAAAGTAGCGGAAATTACTGCGAATTTTTCATTTGTCATTGCGCAATTATTCATTTAATAATGCATAAAATAATAACATGTTTTTAATAATAAATGTGTTTTTCAGTTATCTATTACAATTTATTTATTGAATGGAAATAACATTTAATTCTATAAAAGTATATCAAGTGAATTTTTTAAATAATTGAAAACTTCGAACACTGATTGTATGTTTATGTGAGATTAATTTTTACAATTTTATGAAAAATTCATTAAAAATTGTTTGATATTTTTCTGCTAAATTTAGAAATACTATATGTCTTGAAATATGTCAGAATTAGCATCATAATATGACGAATCTTTAATATAAGAAAATTAAGTACTACGGTTATTAAAAAGGAAAAAGGAGACATAAAAGTTAGAAAAATAATTGCATCTCAATTAAATATACGACAGATCATCAAACTAGATATATTGTTAAATCCAGAAAGCTTATAACTAAAGTTTCATAAAGTTTAATAGCTCTGCTAATATTTCTGATACATCTAACAAATAATTATCTACATGATTTTAAACATAATATAATGAATTTGTTGAAAGAAGAGGTATATATTTAGAAAATAAAAATTCACATTTAATTTTATTTTTAAAATAAATAAATTTTGTTTCATAAAATTATTAAAAATTACATAAAAATCTTATGTACGTACATAAATTTTTTTAATTTACATTCATAAATTAAGTACTATTTCTTATTTACTGTAACTATTTGTATATTTTTACAAAATCTAAAAACTTAAGTATATTTATAATTATTTATATTAATCTTAATGTATAGATATACTTTTCAAAACTATGTGTATTTAGTGTATAATTTCAAAATATTTCTGAAAAGTACATGCAATAACGTATGTGCAATTAATGCTATTATATTTACTCCATTTTTAGTTTACTAATTTATAATGTATTTAAATGGTTAAATATTATTAACTAAATGAAAATGTAATATACTGCTTCCTTTGATTGTTAAAAAATTACTAGTTAATTCACATTAATATGAATTAATGTTAATATTAAAGGCTATTAAATTTTAACTATTTTGATAACATAATAATTATAAATTAATAACTTGAATTTTAATTATATATCCGACTAATAGTCAAACATTTGCAGTATATATATACATTGAAATTAATTGAAGAAAAAAGAAATTTATAATATACATTATTCTCATATTTATAAAAAAATATTTAACACAATTTATATTTGCTGAGATTTCTATAAAATATTCCAAGCTTAAGAAAATAATTTAATAATATCTTATAAAGTACGTAGCGTTGATTTAATATTCGTTACTTATACCTATTTTTTTCAAAAGTATTGCTTTAAAAGTATAGCAATAAAAAACATTGCTACAAAAATTAATCCATTCATTTTTATTATATATGTATATATGGTTTTATGATTCTTAGTGATTCTTAAGCGTTAATTATTTCTAAAAATATTATTACGATTGCCAGAAAATACGACATCATGAGTAAAGTAACTCTAACATAATGAAGTAATAATACAGAATACATAATAGCACAATTTATAGTATGTGCTATTTTATAAAAGTCATTTTATTGATTTGTTTAGTCTCTTCTTTTGGCTATGCTACTCTTTATCGTTCTCATTGTTATTCTAATTATACATGTATATTTTTATATTAGTTTCCTTACAAATGATATTATTGCTGCAATGAAAGTTATTCAGAAACTAAATTTTTCCAAGTAGTAGAAATAATTATAAATAGAAAATTACTCCTTCGTAATCAGATTGTTATCCTAATATTCTACACAAGTCAAATATATGTTCTATTAATATTTCAACCATTTATTATACATCCACAGAAAGTGCGTTCATAAAAAAAAACAAATTCTTATGCTTGTATAATATTGCTGAATATGTTACTGTAAATGAATAAACATTTATTATCTATGCATTTCTACATTATATGATAAAAATGTATTCCGGATTAATTTTTAGTAGCTACATAAGAACTTTCAAAAAATAACAGGTACAAGTAACGATAATGAAATCAATTTTAGACACTTTGAAATTGTATTAAATATATTTTTTTAAATATGAGAATAAAGTATATTATAAAACGAATTTCTTTTTTCTTTAATTAATTTCAATGTTTAAATCTTACAAAAATCTTAATGAAATAGCAGCATTTTCATAATCAACACGTGTTTCGTAGTCAATAGCGTTCACGCAATAATGTGGCTGATATCATTTGCCCATAAGACATGTACAATTACACTAGTAACCGATAGTTATTCATTGTATATTCTGATATGAATCTTGCTTCAGATACGGTTTTCCGTATGATTGTGAACTGGGAGGTGGACCGTATACTGGATTAGAATTATCACTACTAGCTGACGATGCACCAGAAGCCGCAGTCGAGGTACCCAGGATTGCTTTGACAAGATTTACTCCGCTCGATAGGATTTCCTTGAAAGCTTTACCGAGTAACTCGAAAGTTTTCACTTTGTTCGCTGGAACCTTGCGTAAAAAGTGTTTTCCTTAGCGACATATGTTAATATTACTTTAAATTTTAATATTTTATGGAAAAATATAAATAACGATAAGTCTGAAATATCATACACCAACGATTAAAATACCATTAATTAATATAAAATGATTTTCTATGACAATTTTAGCTACTATTTCATTATGAAGATACCGATAATAAACACAAAAGCTTTCGTCAATAAAATTTTAAAATTCGGTAAAAATTATTTCGTTCCAGTACAATTTTCAACACTGAGGTAATATACATTCTCAAATCCTATTATTATCTAATTATTTACTTAATATTTGTGCCTAAAGTCGAGCAGAATTATCTTTGTCGACAAATTTGTCCAATAATAATTCACACTAATTCTAAAGGTCAATATAATCAATTGTAAAAATATAGAATATTCGATCATTGGTATATTACCTTATTAATCGATGATCTCTTTCCTTTACGATAAATATATAACAAAGAGAAGCTTTGTATTTATTTACCGTCTATTTATCTTTGTTTGCTAAAAAATTTCGAAACGGAAATTATAACTCTTGGAATTACAAGTTTTTCTAATTAAATTTATTTAGAGTATTTCGATGTTCTAAAAATATTGAAAATGCTTGTATTACGTAACATAATAATAAATTGTTCCTGTCACTATATTTATGAAATAAAACCAAATATATTTTCAAGAAAAATCAAAAGTAGTTAATAATAAGAATGTTTAGAAAAGATAAAATTTGCAGTAAAGAAATTAAAATAAGGTGAGCAAAATATAACACATACATAAAACATTACTCGAAAGAAATTATTAAACCAAATACCGTAGTATCCTTGAATGGATATTTATTTTAAAGAGAAATCATTTTTAAATCTATTAAAATATTTGAATATGTATACATAAATAGTAAAATATCATTCTAATGAAAGACTTGAAAAACTTGAAAAATCACTGATAACGTCCGAAGTGACCTCGCGAACTTGTGTTTTCTAAATAGATACTCGTTCAATGGACTTTCAGATTTCGATGCGTTTCATAGAGTAACAATTTCAGAAATTCGTTAATTTGAAAAAATCTAATTCAGTTGTAAAATTCTGTCGGCGAACAATAACGTATCATTCTTTTGATAATTTTACATTTTATATACATTTGAAAACACCATAATTGTTAAAACCAATAATAAAATTTCAGTAATAAGATTATCGAAAAATGCATCTGCTGCAGGTAGAATAACTCACGTAAATAGTTTATTAAAAATTATATCGTTCCTACTTAGATTTAAAAATTTTTGGCTTAATTCGTGTATATTAAAAATCCATTAATTACGTTTACAAAGAATAATTTATTTATTTATATTATTTACACGTACACAACAATTGAATCAATTAAGTATAACTGCATTATTATTATTATTATTATTATTATTATTATTATTATTATTATTATTATTATTATTATCATCATCATCATCATGTAAGCTCTTTTCAGTTATTCCGAGTAAACAATTAGTTTATTTAACTATATATAGATTTTGCTAGAAAAACTGAAAGATATCTTTATTTTATCTTGCCAAATTTCAATTATAAAGTCACGTCGACTAAAAGTACATTTCATTTAAATCACTACTGCGTAGGATGAATCCGTGCAGACAAATAATTACACAATTCACGATATAGAGAATGAAATAGCTTACCCCGTACGTTCCGTAACTTCCACCATTGGCTGGAGCTGCAATTTGTTCATACGGATACTCTGGAATAAGTTGTACAACTTTATTATGTTGCGGAAACTGTACGACTTCGGCATGCGTGGCTTGTGGCTTGTATCGTGTATCTTGGGTCTGAAAGCGCGATTTTTTCCGCGAAGACACTCCCTTTTGTGATTTATTCGACTGCTTCATGTTCATTAGTAGTTGCGATATTTGTTGCTCTAAAGGTGGTGCCAAGATCTCAACCTGAGAAGGAAGACCATATCCTTCGGAAGAGAGATTAGATTCCTGAGGATCCTTGCTCGAGCCCTTGCTCGAGCCACCGCTCAATCCTGCGCTCGATCCTGATAAAGCACCCGTCACAATTTGACTGACCAGAGCACCCAAATCAACTCCTGAATTAGGCGAGCTGAGTTCCTGGAATTTTTATATAGAATTGCTGCCACTTGATCGAGTTATTCGATTCGAAATATTAAGCTCACGTTTGTTATTGCTATAGACAACCCCTAGAAGTGCATGATAAATAATCAAAATTTATTCTCGGAAGAGAAGACTTTTTGAATAAAAGTTAGAAAAAAGGAAGAGAATTGAGAAATATAAAAATTTCCGTTCTTTAGTATTTATAAATTTACCATTTCCGAGGGTTTCAAGCAAAGTAACAACAAAAAGCTACTACTTTTCAAACTGAAATTTCTTAATATCGATAATAGTTTTTATAATATTATTCGTACACATTATTAATACGTACCGCACTTAGTAGAGAAACGATGGTTGCGACTACCCCGGCAATAGGCGATTGGCCACCAGGTTCCGTTGGCTGCAAAGAACATACAAATACGTAATACATATTCATAAATACATAAAAGTACTGAGTAGTAATTTAAAATTAATTACTTGGCTAAGGGGCCCTAAGAGAGCCGTTAAAAGACTCCCAAGTGAAGATCCCTTGCCGCCACCCTACATATTCAAAAAATTAATACATAAATATTAGAGTTGTGCAGTAAGAACTATCCAATGGTTTTGAATACATGAGTTTGATACTTACGCCACTACTTGACGATGATAAGGGACCGCTTAATGGACCTAAAAGTGGACCAATAAAGGGAGCCACAAGCTGAATGATTGGGCCTAAGATAGCGCCGCTATCGCTGCCTTGGCCATCCTTACCCTACAAAATTATTTACAAAATTATATCTTTAAGTTATTCAATGCAAGTCCAGCACTGTATCTCAGATTATTGATAAGAATCCATATGTAAAAATGTTATTAGCTTAGTAATGATACTCGTTAAATTACATTTGTCACAATAATTTTCTATATTAAACATAATTTGGAAGACCATTATGTAAATATAACCTGTACTATTGGAATTTTCAACAAGCGCGTACTTACGCAAACTCCGAATTCTCTATAGAAATTAATACTCCATGATCTAATATCAAAACGTTTTATCTATTTAAAGAATTAGTAATGAAATTAAAACTTACTGACTTTTTCCGTTTATCTACTCAATCGATAATACTATAATACTATAATATTCAATAACAGCAGGTATTATCGAATAAATGTTATATTCAAGATAAATTTAAACAAACAATATTCTTCATACATAAATGAGCATTCAAGATTATGGTCGCTATAAAACTACGCTAGTACATTTAATAAAAAAAAATCAATAATACTAACGAAATGTTTTAAAACACGTGTACATACCGTTGATAAACTTCGTAAAATAGGTCCAAGAACACCAATAATATCCGGTTTCTCACCCGTTTCTGGATTTTGCTAGAAATATTATTACATATTCAAGTGAAAATTGAAAACAGATTTACGTTTAATGCGCTTAATGCCTGCAACATTAGGATTGTGCAAATCCAAACTTTGGTAAATATATTATCGCGAGCGTTGATGACACATGCAATAATTAATATTAGTAACTAATAATATTAACGGTTTATAATAATAAGTGTACCATATAATTAAATAAATTAATAAAAATTATCTTTTATTTTCCTTACTTCAGAAAGTGATTGCAGTAACGGAACAACTGCAGCCAGAATCTCTCCAAAATCAGTATCGGATTCCGGCTAATAAACAACAAACAACTATTAATGAGCATATACTTTCATTGAAAAATTAAAAACTTCAATGAAGATTAAAAGAAAGGGTTAATATTTGGTTGAATGGTTAGTATGAAAGAAGGTGTGAAGTATCGATATAAAATGCAGTATACATTTAGTAATAATGTAACAAGGTTAACAAGTAAACTATGAAATTATGTGATACATCGTGAGTTTATGAAAATTTTTCAGAGGCCAAAGCAACTAAAATAATTTTTACATTACTAATATCCTCGAGGACTGGAATAACTAGTGGTAAGAGGTCCTCCAACGATCCTAGCGAGCCTTTGTCGTCATCCTATTTCAAACAGAATTTCGATTAACTGTTCTGTTAAATATTGATTAAATTTGAATTATTTTATTCTTTACAGTAGACAGATAGTTAAAATTATTAAATAAATAATCTTCAAATATAATTATATATCTACTTAAAGATCATTTAAGCACAAATTCCATATAAAAGTAGTAGCATTTTTTAGAAATATTATATAATTTAATAAAACATCTTTTATAGGAACCGAATACTACTTGTGTAGTTATATTCAAAATTTTTTCATTCGTTATATTTTTCTGTATTACAACTATCGCCTTTTTAACTACATGCAATTAGGTACTAAATGTAAAAAAATTTAAATAAATAATAATATTGATAAAGTAAAAATTTGTTTGAATAATAAAAAATGTTTTAGCAAAATGATATTCAAATATTATGGATTATTATAAAAATAGGAATTTGGTTCGGATTAAATAAAAAAAGGTTTAATGATCTGAATTAGGATCTGTTCCTGTACTTCCTGTACTTAGTGAAATTAGGTAAACATGTTGATATAAAATAAATAATAATTCAAAATTTCATTTAATCTAATTTAAGAATATTAAAGATATCAGAATTTTTATATTATTTTGAAAAAGTTTAAATTTTATATATTTTTATGAATTATTAATATTCATCGACTCACATAATCATTGTCATAGTCATTGTCAATGTCGTCGTCAAAAATATCACGTTTATCATCGTCATTAACTTGCTTGGCTTTTTTTCCATCGCCGTTATTGCCTCCAATTTTATTATTGATGTTATTAATATCATCTTCCTGCTTCTGTGATGTTGCATTTATTTTACTTCTATGATGTACCTTTAAGTAACAGATTTTGCAAAATCAGAAATTTCCATCATAGAATGATATATATCATACATTTCATTGGAATAAAGGATTAATTTTACTATCCATACTCTAGAATTCCTGCTAAGATTTGTACTACAAAATGATAAATACGAAATTAATGTTATTTCTAGAAAATGTACTTCCGTTTTAAATTATTTTGTAGGAAAATATAGAATATTACGCGAGTATTATAAGGTGACTGCGAATCATTTAAATAAATTATTTTTAAAACTGTACGTACTCTCTTTATAAATAATATTTAAAATCGGACACTCTCGTTTGAAAAGAACAATTTAGATAATTTATAGATGATAAAGTTTCATTTGCACATATAAAAACGTAGTATTAATTATAAATTAAATATTATTTAAAAAAGAATTAAAAAAAAAGTGACTTACATCGGTATATATAATTTTGCAAAACATAAATTTAATATAATTACTTTATATTTAAGTTGTTGCAGTCGTTCGCATAAAAATTTCATAAAATACTGTTACAGAAAAATATTTTTTTTATTTAAATGCAAATGTATTAAATCTTGAAAATTTGAATTCAGAAAAAATCTATATTTGTAAAAAGAAATTTTAATTTTCAGTTAGTTCAAATTATTTAAGTGACTGTTTTATAACCGAAGATCCTTAATCCGCTTAATTGTCTAAAATTCAACTCAATCTACAACAGCATTGTTTATTTTTAATTATGAAGATTTAGCAATACCTTCACTTAACTTTTTAAATTATCATGCAAACATTTTTTAAGAACACATAACTATTTATCTTATAATTGGTACGTTATGTGTACTGCTTAGAATACGTCGATAATTTTACGAGTGCGACAAGTCTCTCAATGCATGAATAAATATCCGTAATGCAAACAAAAAATAAGTAAAAAAAGTCTTTAATATAATCAGTGCCATATCTTGCTACATGACAGTACCCTTTTAAACTTGGTTGCACAATCGTTCGCAATAAACTTTCTAGATGACATATTTAGATTGGGTAACAGAACAGGAAAGAATATGAACCACACGAGATCCATACATTCTTAATGATTTTGATCTTCTAGTTATAATCACTATTACGGATTGCTATTTGAACATTTATCTGGCACACGTAAAATAACGCATATTAGTATGTAGCCATAAAACTGAGACTAACCAGATTCTATTATGATTTATGATTCTACGATGATTTACGATCACAACAGCAAAGATAAACTAACTTTAACTTGGCAGACTTCATAGTGACTTTTGTATTTAGTATTTTTTATTTTAAGTCTAGAATAATATTCAAGTGTCTTCTAATATCATGCTCTTCTAATACATTTTACTTCCGCTAATCAAAATTTTTGAAACGTTATCTTTTTTCATCTCATGAAAAGTATACTAATTTTATAAGTTAATGACTAGTTTTAATAGATATAATTCTTTAAATAAGAATTCAGTAAGACTAAATTTATTAAATGCAAGATTGTACTATATGAAATGTATGTCTATCAACATTTACGTAGCATTAAGAAAGATTTCGTTCTATTGAATTCGTAAAATGTATGCATGCATGTATATTATGTAAAATAGAATCTATTTTAGATTGCAATTAATTTGCAAATACATGTCATCTTTCAAAGTTTTATAAGATCCTTCTAGATATATTTTTTTATTATTTTACAGATATTTATTATAAATAAAGAAATAACATTATCGTAATTTATAAGTTTGTTCTAATATAAAATATAATTAGAATGAAAAACTGTTATGAATAAATAAGAGAATAACATTTTATAAAATTTATGTGTAAAAAGGTTTCAGAAAGATATATATTAGTCTGACATTAAAGAAGTACTTCTATGAAAATTTAATGTAAATATATCAATCAATATTGCACGTAATTTAAAGTCAAATAAAATATGCTGGATTTTTGTAATAATAAGTAATTTATCATTTTCATAAAATAATTGACGTAAAGCATTTTCTTGTATACCACGAACAATTTCTAATTTTTGACATATCAAAACATTTTTAACGGAACGTTAATTATATGGAAAAAGAAATATTAGCATGTCTGTACAAGATTTAATTAACAAGTTCTTAAAAAGTTAATTATTCCGTGACAGAATTAAAAGTTTATAATTTCTCTTACAATAATTACATTCACATATCTTTTATTATTAGTATATTTAAAAATACGTCTATTATTTATTTTACTATGTATCTGTGTTTATACCTAAAACATTGAAGAAAATATTATAAACGCTTATAAATAAAAAAGTTGAAAATTTTTCAAACTACCTAAAACTATGGTAATTCTTAATAAATAAAATATTAATATGCAATTATAAAACCTAAATATACCTCAAAATGTTATTATAATTATATCTAAAATA
Source organism: Wiebesia pumilae (assembly GCA_018907045.1). Classification (NCBI taxonomy): domain Eukaryota; kingdom Metazoa; phylum Arthropoda; class Insecta; order Hymenoptera; family Agaonidae; genus Wiebesia; species Wiebesia pumilae. The sequence continues at coordinate 9,426,290 of JACCHZ010000127.1, forward strand.
TATAAAAACATATTATTAAGAAAGTTGCAAGTGCAAAAAGAATACATAATTTTTAATAAGTAAACATAAAAATTTCTCTAATGATCGAACGTAATTATTACGAATTAAAAAATGCATCCTGATAAAATAAAACTCTTTCATTTTAATCTTGAATCAAGTTAAATATTTAATTATGTAGAATAAAAAAAGTGAAAGAACATGATTGTACATAAATCGTAATGCTTATATGATATTACGTTAAAAATTTATTTTATTTAACTATTTTTATATTTTTATATTTTGCGTTAAATTATATATTTAACAAAATAATACAAATAATTTATAATTTTTTAAAATTAATTTTTATAAAAAATGTTATTACTTTACCTGTACATCTTTCAGATTTGGTAACTTCTTGCTAATTTTCGAGAGCATGTTGGCAAATATTGGCGATGTAGTATTTCTACTTATGAATGATAACATACGTAAAATAATGTCTTTACTGAAATTATATCGTACGTTATTTGACTTTTCTTTTTTCTCTTTTCTCTTTCTCTTTTCCATGGGCAAAGAAGTTATTGAACTTTCTTCAATATTAGCCGATGTCTTACCTATGCATAGAAAAGGCCTTTTTGTCACAGACACTCAGCAGAAACTGATTCAATTAAATAAAATTAATTGATTAAATTATTATTCAGTTGAGTATTAACTTTTTTCAGGGATTTCAATTTCTTTTCCTTGATAAAACGTATCTTCTAATGTTTGACATTTTAGGTATAATAATGTAGAATAATCTATTGTAAATGTATAAGACATCTTGAGCTGAACGTGTATTTAGTATTATCAAAGATTGTTAATTTTACTTAACGTTACCATATTAAGTCATAAGTAATACATCCAAGCGCTTTATAATGGATAAATATACTATCTGGTATAATTATTGGAATGGGACGTACGAAATTTTATATTTTTTACGAAAACGTTTGTAAACCGCGATCAAAATGATTGTGTAAGATTTACTTATTTATTTTTAGTTAGCGAACAAACAAGTAAATGGGTAAATAAAAGTTTATTCCTACTTGTTACATTTTCCCTTTGCGCAGTCTTGTTGATGTTACTCTGCGGTAACGAAGACGGCATTATGTCAGAATCACTAATCGAGGAGTCATAATGATTGTCCCCATTTTGATTGTATTTCTGATTATACCCATTAAAATTTCTGATTTCACGATGTAATTTTTCAGGCGCATCTTGTGTAATCGTTATATAGGCTTCAAAAGGTACCCTAATGACAGGTCTTCGGCTCGGTAAGGGTAATTCAGTTTTCTGTTGTTTATAAGTAATGCCAACATCATCAGACCTCAATTCATTCGTCTTAGTTCCAATTTCATAACGTGTGACTGTTAAGAGGTGATTTTGTTTGTTGTTTATAGGAACGTGTTGCAACGATCCAAGTGGATCTTTCTTAACTAAAATATCAACAAAAATATAAGTAACTGTATCTGTTAGTAGATGAAAAAAAAATAGTAAACATATTTACTGTTCAGTGGCTTCTCAGACTCGTCGCTAATCTTCGACATGGCATTCAACTTTTCCATATCTTTTCTTGTAAAGGTGGATTTCAGTGGCAACGGCAGATAAGCATTTTGTCGCTGTTCAATGGTAAATGGAGGAAAGATGTCCGGATCACGGAAAATCTTATTGTCAGGGTGATCGTATGGATTCATGAGGACTAATCCTTGCATGTCTTCTTTTATTAACGAATTGTAGGATTCATTTTTAGAGAAAAAATTATCATCGTTTTTAGATTCTGGTCTTGTTATCATTTCAAAATTGTTGGGCGTATATTCAACAGCTCCAGTCGGTAATTCTGTTGTAATGGTCTGTTTCAACAGTTGTTCTTCCATGTTGTTTGAATTAGTTCCGATTCGCATGTTCTCGAGATTTTTGGCATTCTGTGATTCAATTTAAGCATTAATTGTAATGTCCTATTTGTAAAATACGAATTTATAAAATATGAAAAAATGTTTCAAAATCAGATTACATCCTATAAGGAACAAATAAAGCATATAATATTGTTTTATATTTCATCCGTATAGTAAAATACTAATACGTATAACCACAAAAATTATCTCTCACTTTTTGTTTTATATGTTTCAAAAAAATACATTGCCAATATAATACATTACTTCGGTCATTACTTCGTTTTCATTAGTTGATTATTTTAAATTTTGTCACACGTCTATTAATATGTCTTTCGTTGGAAATTCAAGTCTTAATTCATGAAAATCTACTTAAAGTAATGTTATCATTAAAGAACGAAATTAGTTCCTTGCAATGATCAAAATTATTCATTAATTAATGAAAGTATTATTATGGGACTTAATGTATATTAAACAATTAATGATTCTACGCACAAAACTCGTTAATTTTAAGATTTTTACGTAAGTTTAAAAATAATATAAATGCATAGAAACTTTTTAATACTCATTAACTTTCATGGTCAAACGATAAAATGTAAAGAATTCGCAAAATATATGAATAAACAAATTGAATCAAATGAAGAATATTTTAACATTCATTACATGATGGATAATTTTTCTATTTATTACCTTAAGACTAGAGAATGTTACGGTTTTGAAAGGTTTTATGCTTTCTGGATTCTTGTGCTCTGCGTTATTTATTTTCTCAATCAAATGATTGATAATTAAAGAGGAATTACGTAGTTTCTCAATTTTATCGGATGGCATCTCAGGATCCGGTGCCTCTAGGGTTATGTTAATCCTGGAGGCCATGATACGCATCGCATACGTTATCCAAGTTATCAATTCTTCTTTATTTGTGATTTTAAGAGGTAAAGTCACTTCAACTTCGTCTGTATACGTTGTACCGACTGCGAACTTTGTCGGGATATCCTGAGATGTATTCTTGTATGAAACTAGGTTCATCCTTGTTGCTGGTAATGAAAAGGCTAGTCCTATCCATAACACTAGGATAAACTGCAAGCGAATCATGTTTTGTATCCTGTATAAAATCATGTTTTTTCTTTACAAAACATAATATCGTTTCATCATTAATTAATAGATATTTAATTTCTTTCTGACTACATATTTGTTGAAAAAATCGTTTAAACAAAAGAAATTTTGTTGTATGTTTTAATTAATTTAATAATTATTGATCAATAAAATATCAATAAAAAATGAAACTAGTAGAAAGATTAACAAATCTACATTACCGTTTAACGATGTTGACTAAATAGAGAGTACTACTTTATTAAAGTCATACAATATCATATTTACGAATGAAACATTCAATCATAGATAATGTTAATATAAATATAATTTTTTTTATATTTCATACTTGAAATTTTGTACGACTTAAATCTTTGGAATAAATCTACTTTTATAATGCATAATTAAAAATAGTGTTATTTATAAATAATAGAACAAAAGTATTACACACATAAAAGTATTATAACTTTTAAAATATTATCATTGTTGTATAATAAATGTCAGCTTACATATTCATTTATTTTTCTTAAAGGAAATTTTAATTGATTATATATAGTCTATTAAAATAAACCTATGAAACTGATTTTATTATATTTTTATTTATTTTAGCATTCATCTGTAAATTGATGAGACATCTTTCATGATTTAAAATTAAATTGTCATTTAGAATTTCTTAAAATTTAAATTAAATTCGAAGTTCTATTAATTAGATCAAATCATTACGTGGGGAAATATTATCTAATAAGAATGAGCGATACAGCTCAGTAACAAATTATTAAATTGTGTAATATTATTAATTTATAACTAGTGTAACGGTACATAACTAGTAGATACTCGTTAATTCATGTAATAGGGTATCAAAGGCTATTATTCTATGTTAATTTTTGAATTTAAAAATCATCTCTATAGAATATTCAAATTTGCATATGAAAACCTACGCCAAATCAAAAGCTTGATATATCTATTTCTAATTCTATTTATTTCAAAGGAGAATGATGAAATGTGTCTGTCAATTTTTGGTCCATCTATTTTAGAATTATTTTTTATTACCTTTGAACCTTTAATATCTTCAAACTAGGCTTCCTACTACACAAAGTATAAAAGTCTTATCCATAATAATAATAATAGTAATAACAGTTTTCTTACTGAATTATATAAGCGACTTATTGGAGACAGATTTTAATCGAATAGAACCATTCTTTTTAAATCACTGGAATGATGTATATTTCTATGATCTATATATTTCTAAAAACCCGCCTAAATCACTTAAAGTTTCAAAATCATAAAACTTTATTCGAAATTTATGTTGAGTTATCCTTTTTTACAGTATATTCCAATTTATAATGCTCTCTTAACTCATCACTTTTTAATTCCACAAGAAACACATACTTTCCTTTATTGAATACTTTGAAAAGCGAATCTAAATTTCAATTTGTCGCAATAGGTTAATTCAAACACTAATTGTTCACTTTATAAAATATGAAGAAGAAAAAAACGAAAATATATTGGTGCAACACGGAAATGAAGATCCACAGTAGAATAATTAAAAAACTAAATTGCGGCTAATTTACAAGCGATCAGTTGTATCGGTGTTTGTTTTAAAAAAACGGCAACTATTGATTGAATGACCGAAGCTCCTTGGGATTTCAGGCGCTTATAAAGGGACATGTAGCTGTTCCCCCTAAATAATCGACAATTTTTTCTGTCCTTCTCGTAATCATCGTCTGGAAAGGCTTATATTTTTCGCTTATATATTTCGCTCAGTCGATCTCACACACTTTTCCTTGTTAAGTGGTGCATGACGCGCATGAGGACATTTTTCATTTCCTTCATATGCTGCTTCCTAGTAACAAGAAAAAACTAATTCAAATGAAAATTTGATGATTTTAGAATAATCGGAATGTGAAATTCTGCAAATGATTGCACACAAGTTTAGGAAATATGATTTAGCATAAAATTTATTGATTATAAACAATAAAATATTGCTAATAAAATATATTTATTTGGATTAATATTATCAATTTATTGCTAATCTATACAAAATTTTAGCAATAGTTTTATTCTAGAATAATATTCATTAAAGATTTATCCATACATTTATTTCTCAATTAATGAAAATTTTATTAGGCCCTGTATATTCCTTGAACTTTTAAAAGTTCAAAAATATACACATCGTTATATTTAAAAACCATAATTTAATGACCTTTAACATTTACTCAAAACATTTATTTAACTCTATTTCTTTTTTCATAAGTTTCTTCTTTAAATTTTACATAAGCATTTGTAATGATGATGATCACGTGAAATTACGCATCGCGGAAATCAATAAACTTTATTAGAAATGAAGGGAAACGTAGGAATGTATCACGCCTTTTCACATTTAAAATAATTAAAGATGCGTTACTCGATATTATTTTATAATAAAAATTACGTAACAAATAGTAAGTAAAATAGTAAGATCGCATTACGAGTCTTTGAATTTGTAGTCGCGAAATTACCATTTAATTTGAAACCAAGGCAAGTTTATAACAAATTTTATAATTGGAAATTTAAAAAATAGTTATAAAAACTAGATAATATCGATTGAAATTGCTTAAATGAATCATTTCTAATTTAGTTTTTTCCTATCACCACCTGTAACATTTTAGTGTTTATATTATTTGATAAACGATAAGATATTAATAAAACAAATTTATAAATGAGTGTAAATATACATCGCAGTTAATTATTAATTTTTGTACAAAAAATATGAAAAGATTCATTAATTTCGTATAAAACAAGCATTGAAATGTATGAATTATATAGTATTCATTTTATTAATTAGATATATGTTATTGTTGCATTCACTTATATTAATATTATTATGGTACAAATGTATAAATTTTATAGTGTTAATATCAAGTAGAAATTTGAAATCGGTATTCGAAAACTTTTACAAAAATTATTTATAAATTTACTTCTAATTTTAAATATTGAAGAACCGTTTTATCGAGCAATAATGCAAATGATTAATTATTATATTAATAAAATTTATTATTCTTTAGGTGTATAAATCAAGATATTTTAAAAGCATTGTTGACGTCACATCTTTATTCTGCACCATTAGAAGACATTTCATAATTATGTAATGAAAGATAAATTTATATTTATTATGTCTACTTATTTTATCGTTATATTAATGATAAACTTTAATTTGATTAAATATTGTTTAAGTTGGATAATTCAAAGCTTTCGTAAATTAAACAATTTACCTTCAATTATTTCAATTTGTTATTCTTACAATATGTGTATTAAAATGTTTCGGTTTTTCCAAGTAATCTTACTTGTATCTACAAAACACGTATAGTTGAATAGAATTATTGACACCCTCACGTTAATAGAATATACAAGCAATATTGGAATACGTTGAACTCGGAATCCATGTTAGTTTATAAGTGCATTTCGATTCAAGGTGAAACACAAATATTTTTATAGTTTGCGAATACCTTACTAGCAATTTCGAGGAAAGCCTCAGTTTTATAATAAATTTATTGCTTAAAAATACTTAAAAAATTTACATTATTAGTTATTAAATTTATATTATTCAAATTCTGAAGCTAAATCAACATGAATCGTAAATACTCCTTCTTCTGTGGACTTTATTTTCAAACTTACCGTATAATTCATAATTTTATGTATTCAATTTTACCTTCTGTGAAATAAAATCCTCGAAGCTCACATTATTTATGACAGAATATATTACTAATTTTAAGCAATCACAAGCATATTTTGCTTAGTGATATTACCATTCGTTGAATTATTGTAAATATTAAGAGGGTTTTAACGTTAAAAGTTGTAATTTGTATTTAAGTCCATTCGCATCCTAGCAAGTTGTAAATGCACGAAAACGTGATAGATCTCTTAGTTCTTCGCGATCACGTTTCTTGAACCGCCAACGAACCTGAGTGAACGTCCTTGCATTGTTTGGTGTGCCTTCGCTCTTTTAACATGGCTTTGCTTCTCAGATAATCTCTTAGCGAGGATATTAATTTCCGTACTCGTGAGAACAGACTCACTCTACACAAACGCAATGTCAAGATCAGAAACAAGTAGATCATATTTTTCATTAAAAGGCTACATCATTCGTGTATGCGAATCTTTATTATATTCAGTTTAACTTTCTATTACTTCGGTATTTTCTCCTTCTGACTATTCAGTATTCGTAAGATTTTTATCCAAGTTAAATACTTATTATACTTACTGTTAAAAAAACTCGAAAAGAAAAAATGTAGAATACGTTTTTTATTGAAATTAAAAGTGACACAGCATTACTTATTTTCTTCGTATAAATTTTTATACCTAAATGTGTTTTTGCAAATTCTTTTAACTAAAATTCAATTTAAAATTTAAGTGGTTGAAGATTTACTGTTCTTTCAAAAAATGAACGTAAAATATGAAATTCTGTAAATTTTTTTATAATATAATTTAGCCAGTCAAATTTATTAGTAAAATAATAATTGATTGATGCACTAGTTATATTGCATACTTTTTATTCGGAATATAGAGTAATTGTAATATGTAAGATGTAAGGCATAAATTTTGTAGCATTATGCAATTTTTTACCATTGATATGTATAATTACGAATCATGCAAGAGAGTACGATAGAAATATAGACGATTTCTTGATTTATGTTTACGATGTGCATTTAGAATTGACTGGTGTCAATGGCACTAACTCTTCCGCAAAGAGACTTGCTAAAAGCACCGTTACGTAACACAGCTTACACAATATAATACAGTTGTAATACATGATTATACATAACTACAGAACGTCTTTGAATTTCACTTTCATCTCCGTTACTCTTTATAGAAATCGTACGACATTTTTCCTGCGTTCAAATTTGTTTTCAATTTTTCACTTTTTTCAACGTATGTCGATAATGTTGATGATGTATATAGAATATTTGAAGACCTTGATATTTTTGTTAAATGTTCTCGTGTAGTAATTTAACATGTTTTACCATATTAAAATGTCTATGATCGCAGTCTGAGCTTAAGACTCAGATCGATGTATGCTTTTATAAGGTATAATAAGTAAGCAGAAGAATAAAAGTAGAAACATTTATAATATAACGTATTCCAAATATAAATAAATTTATAGGGATTTGAGAAACTGTATAATCCTTGTATGAAAATTCAGTACTATTACTTAACACTCATACTTGCAAGCCAAATGTTTATATTCAATCTCTTCCGCTGCTTGGATTTTTTACGAGAATTTTATGAAATAATAAATATGTACTTTAGAGCAGATTACAAAAGTGAAAATATTTAGAAAAGTTAGAAGACACAATTTAACATATATATTGTTTTATTTTAAGTAATTTCAAAGAATGAAAAATTACATAGAATAAATCATCTTTTGTAAATTATAGAGCAATAAATGTTGGCAGTTTTACAAGTGTAATTTTAAAAGTTTTTTTTATTTATTTAGAAAGAAATAAACTGAAAGTTCTTTTTGAATATTTGTTTCGGGATAAAGACTTTTTTGATTTATATATTTCTACCAAGATATCAACAGTCATAGTATATAGTACTTTGAATTGTAAAAAAACATTTGATATTCTCATTTATTATTAGAATAATAAACCTTTAATACACATTATGAAAACCTGAATTAATAGAAAATCCTTAAGAAAGTAGAGGAAATTTATTTTTCTTTGTCAAAACTTCTAGTTTAATGTTATCTAAACAAATATTTTATCGAGGCATGTAAGCTTTGAATGCAAGTGTAAGACTTATTTCGGTAAATGAAATCTTTAATTTTTAAAATATTCCTAGTTAATTAATTATCAGTAAATAATTATCTAAATCGTTAAAAAAATACATTTAAAACTATAATTTAATGAAAAATTTTGCAAATATTCTAATAAAAAGCAACACATTGTAAATTATAAAGAAAAGAAAGTTATGATAATCAATAAGTATGAATGAAATTCTTATCAGCTAAATGAAGCTTATGCAAATTCATTTAGACACACATTGTAAAAAAAGGTCAATCATTATTATTGAACGCGAATTTGTATAAAAAATGTAAAAATTTATGTAGTTGCTGTTTATTAACTAGTTACAAATCATCATTGTAATTTTCACTTTTTTCATTTCATACGTAATAATTGAAGAATATTAAAAATTATAGCGTTTTTTGTAAGACATTTCGAGTACTATTTTTATGTACAATTAAATGATTGATAGCCATGAAAAATCTAAAAAAAATATTTTCTGTATAACAAGTTCGAATAATCTTACGAATTACACTGTGGTATTTTAGAATTTTATAATAGAGACATGAATTTTATCCAAAGAAATAAATAGGAACAATGATCCTCGTTTCGCTAATAACTTGTGCAGTGATATTCGAGAAAAACTAGTGTAAGAATTACTTTTCCCATAGATATAAAATTCTCAAACAATACGTGCTTCTTCGAGGTTGAGTACTATTAATAAAGAAATTATTCTTACTATTCCCAAATAAAAGATAAATAATTTTACATTTTTTTTTTAAATTTATTAAAACCTGAACTATTTAGAAGTTATGCCACTACATAATTAAAAAAAATCCATATTTAGAGTACAGTCATATGATCGTTAATTTAACATTCTTTGTATTATATAACAAAATATTGTATTTGTTAATTTATGATATGTTACTGAATATATATTTTTTGCTAATCTTCATTCAAGAGAATGTTAATTTACAGACGCTTTATATTCTATATTATATATGAGAAAAAAGTTGACTTGGTAATTTTTTTTTTAAATTAATGTAATCGATTTAAAATAAATTAAAAGTTTTGATAGTTTCTTAATGTCCACTGTTGTAAGATCTTGATTTCAACATTTAAATGTATATGCACATAAAAAGAAATAAAAGAGAAAGGCAAAACAGGAAGATCGCCTTGGATTGTATAACTATAAACTTTTATAGAATTCCATATAGCAATCTATTATAGTAAATGATTCTAAAAGGACCTAGTAAAACAAATTAAGTGCAATTAAATACATAATAAATGATTGTATTTTGGGAATGAAAATGTAATCCTTATTTATCAGAGTAGATGAATGAATAAATGGAAAAATGAAATACCAATAATCGATATCAAAAATCACTGAAGATATAGTAGAAATTAGTAATCAATGGAATATCAAGCGAAATAAAACAGATAATCATCTAAATTATAAAGACATTAGACGTCGAATGTACAATACTGTTTAGGACTGAAATTAGACTAAAAATATTTTGCATAAGCTTATTCAAGATTTCTAAAATACTCTCCATTGGAAATAATTTTTATTTTACTGTGCTTAGAGCATAAATATAAACATTTACTTAACAAATTTGAATAACAAAGCCATGTATATTAAATATAAGAAATAGTTCATGTCACAAAGAATATTTATTGTCATTTCTGTTTATATAATTTTTCAGAAATGTAGGAAACAATTACTTTATAATATTTACTTACAAGTACTACCTTAAAGTTTGATGTTTACAAATTTAAATAATACTGTTTTAATTAAAAAAGAAATTAATCCACGCAAATAACTTTGTGATGTCTGTGGAACATTTTTTTTAATAATTGGAATCACATGTTTTATTTGTTTCTTTCAATTGTTCGGTAAATTGGATTCTCTGATTGTGATTCTCCAAAGATATTATAAAGACTAATTTTTCATTCAGAATGTGTTATATTAAGTATTATATTAAAAATGTGGTACATGTAAAAATTAATCGCGTATGATTTTCGACTCAAGAGGTATTTTTGTCTTACTAAAAGGAAGTTTCTTTACGATGCATTTGTCGACAGAATGCCTAGAATTAATAAAATAAATTAAGCATAAATTCATTTTACGTATACTTTCATAAAGTCACAAGTAGTGCATATTTAATTACGAAACACGTTTGTATAGGATAAAAATCAATAATTTTGTCCAGGAATTGCGAAAATTGTGAACTCTATCTCGGTAATGATATTTGTTATGATAATATGTATGAATTTTATGAGTATAAGAATACAAAAAAATATTCGTATCACCTTGTCCCAGCTTTCATTACAAATTTCGGTTAAGGTAAGCTATTTATAAACGAAATTCCAATTAAGAGATGCTGTATCAATTATCGCATAAAGTACTACAGATTTATTGTTAAAAAGTAGTCGTCTTGTGGGTTATTTGGTTATTGCAATATTTAAAAGTAAACTGAAAAGCTCACGTAAAGCACAACGAATAGTAAATAAACAAATCAATTTTTACAAAATACGTATTTAAAAACAAAATGATGTATATGAACATTTGTTGAAAAAATAGTTGACACGTTTATGAAAATCCATTCAAAGGTCATTTTATAACGAAAACCGTAATGATTTTACGAAGGAAACTTAATATTACAGGAAAATTCGTTAATAATGTATATTACAAAATACCTGCCAATAATTTGGTTATCGGTATTAGAAATGACGATACATATGTCATTAAGATTAATTTCTTGAATTTTGTTAACGCCGTTCTTCAGCTAAGAGTAGATCTTAATACGTTCTTTATGGTCTACTCGTAAATTACACGTTTGAATATATTTGATGAATTCAAGTTGAACGCTGTCGTATCGCATCATTCCAACATGAAATTCTTAATAATGCGTAATCTCCTAAGATTGTATTACATAGAATGCCAGGAGAAAGCTGTTACAGAGGCAGTGTTATTACTCTTGTAGGAAAATGAATCTTTAATATGTTACTTAATTCATTTCTCGTTGTGCATTATTATCGTTTGGAGTGTGCAGCTCTCCCAGAGAAACTTTCGAGCTTCCAGCATTTGATCACCCTCGTGTACCGGCATTTTCGAGGTCATCACCCGAGTAATTATCGTCGGTGTCTCCGTCTGACGGTCACCGATCAAAGCAGGGCGCGGCTCTTTTCCTTTTGCACGCACACCTGTATCACGGGGACAGTCGGTAAGATCGAGCGTCTCTTCCCCCCAACCCTCATCAGCCACCATCCAACCCCAATACAATTCAATATTTTTATACAATTTTATACAATGCATTGATAAAGTCATCGGGCGGCTTTTTCATTCATTCATTTTCTTTTTTCAATGATCCCGAAAGTGGGTGTAGCAGTGACAAGCCTACATTTTTTCCTAGTATAATCATGCTTTAATGAGGTTACAGAAGCCAATGAATTTTAAGTACAATTATTGCAGTTTCTAACTCGAAAGTCTAAAAAATTATCCATCAATTTGAGCTAAGCACTCCTGGAGACATTTTATTTCTTCTCGGTTGAGTACTACTTAATTTATGTAAGAGTTACCATCTTTATAATAAGCTTTTATTTTTCTTTAACCGTAGAATACTCTGCTGCAATTACGACTCTGACTTTTCAGTTTAATTTAATTCACTTTGTAAATTAACATCTCCTTGCAATCTTATGCTTCGATAACTATTTTCTTTTCATAAGAAATGTTATTCGAGAAAACTCCTATCGTATTAAGTGAAAATATCTGAATGTTAAGTTTGATCTATTTACGTATGCAATGATGTGGACAAGTTATGTACGTAATAAGATAAATACGTATCTAACAAATCTAAATACTGCTTCTTTACTACAAACTTTTCCTAACGTTGATATCACTTTTCACATTCTAATTCTCATTTTTACAATCGATTTCAATCTACAAATATTATATAATACTAACGCATCGAAATTAATTGGGCGATATTATTAAGTTACTTTTTGTGTTAAGACAAATACTCATAAGTGATATTTTATTTCATTCGTTCATTTACAAAAATCAAACAATAAAATAAGGGAATAATTAAAACCAATAGTTTCTACTTTATTTAAGAAACTTAAAATAATCATTTTTTCTTACTTTAAAGTATTCTTCATCTATTTCGTAGCTAGTCTTATGATTACGTCTTATTTGAGTGGTGTTTAAGTATATTTTTTATTCTAATTGTTATTAATATAGATTTCAATTAAATCATTAATTCAAAAGATGAACAAATTCATATTTTGAAACAACATTGTAATATTAATGTATAAATTGTAATAGACTATAATTGCCAGTAAATGATATGCTGTTTTCATTGTAATACTATCTATAAAAAATTGTTGTTTTTCGGTATATTTAATTCCTTTATCACCTTTAATAAGCATATGCAATGTATGTGTGGAAATAATCAGTCTATACATTCTTGTGCTTATATTTAATTTGTAATTATTTACTATTTTGAACTTTGAAATCTTGGCGTTAATACAACTTTTACTTTTATCTAATTCATTCGTCAGTTATACTACTGATTGAAATAAATGTTGTATTTACTGAAAACATACCGATATTGACACTGTAAACTTAAAATATGATAAACTAGTTGAAGAAACAACACATTATTATATACAATAAGTGAGCTTTTTCATATTATCTAATATATATATATATATAGGAAACGAATAAGACGTGCACACACAAACATAGTTGTTTTACATACAAAACTAAATGTCATAAAACTATAGATGAATAAAATATATTTTTTATAATATTGAATCATATGTAAGTGCATATTACGGTAAATGTAAATGGTAAAAATTAAATGAATTATCTAGTCGAGTATTTAAACTTAGCTTTAACTAATAGCGTATAATTTTTTAATACACTTTTTTGAAAGTTTGCATAACAAATGAAATATAAAAAGTGATTACGAGAGAGAAGAATCGCAAAATCGCAAGTCGCAAGTTCTGGCTTCTGAAATGCTCTTTCTTCTTCACAGAATGTGGTACTGTTAATTATGGCGTTTCAAGATCTTTTATAATCAATGTTGATGAATTAACGAAGTAATTCAAGTACTTTTTTATGCGAATACCGCTTATTTCATCGATGTTCGCAATTTTTATGCAAATATTTTAATGCAATATTTAGATGAAATTCGAGAATAACTCCCGTTAAAATTTAGAAAGGGTACAATTAATAATTCAAAGTTACTTTTTTATGTTATTACGATAAAGGAGATTATTTTAAAATTACTTCATAATTGTTTAATTTTTTCGGATAAAAAACCAATTTTAATCTTTAAGCTTTTCATATAACTTCATACATAATTTAATAAAGATTTTAATTTAGGCGTGCAAGTCATTATACGTACACATAGTATATTAAATTTAAAAAATTGTCAAAAGTTTGTAGAATATTTCTTTGAAAATTATTTTAAAAGCTAAAAATACTATTTGTGAAAAAAATAGATAACATAGATAAAATAAATGCTTGTAAATATATTGTAAATATATTGTGAATTCAATATATTTCAGGTTACTTCAAGTCAGATGTAGAAATCAGCAGTAGTTGTCCACCGTTTTTGTTTAACGTAAAAATTAACATTGTCTCCAAAATATTTATTTACAAATTATGAGCACATTATATTATATGTATGTTCCATTTTGTAAAAAAGGGAGCAATAGATTAAGCATCATTCCTTGATCCAAACGGGGATCATGCATTTGGAGTAAGATGAAGTACATGTGCGGTGTGCAAGATTAACAAGGGTAAGACATTAAATCGCGTAATGTGCGAGACGAAATTATTAATTATTAATATATAAATACAAATCTGAATAAATGTTTGCTAATTACATTCAAATGGAAAGTAGAAAAAGGGAGAAGGGGACAGTTTTTATACTATATTTATTGGTCATTCTCTCAGAAAGATAGAGTATTTAATAATACACATATTTCCCTTGTTATAGTAAATTATAATCGATAGTACACTATCTGTAATGTCTTTTTAGAGGTTTTAACCATAATTTCATATTCCGTTATTAACGCATTATATGGATGCACTTGTACGCTTGAGTAACCTATGATCAACGAAGAATCGCTAACAGATTATTACGCAAGTTCGGATAAAAATTTCTAATATGAAAAGTGGAAGTAAAATTTTATAAAAACACCTTATTTTTCTCATTATACTCCAGTCCAAATCTTATTACACTTCAGTTATTTATATCCAATTTATAATGCAGCACATAAAGGGAAATTTGCTTTTACTGAATTTAATTATAAATCATGAAAATTGAATACATGTTAGATAAAATAACATATTTTTAAAATAAATAAGTGTAATTGCGCTTTATAGAAACGTATTTTCGATGAAAATCGAAAGTTTGAAACGCTCATGTGAATTATTTAAATTACTTAATTCTCATCGTAATGCTTCTTAGATTCAGCGAGTATCAAGCTTTTTTTATCTCCTATGAATTTGTATTTTATAATTTTATTTTATATCGATGCTAAAAATAAGAAAATTACTGCAATACTCATATTTATCGTACGGATAAAGTTTGCTACTCGTGAAATGATGCTGGACTTAATTCAAACAAATATTGTCTGGGCATTCCAATTCAATAAGGACCTTACTAAATAAGAGTAACAGTTACGAATAAGTATTGGCAATATGAATTGAAACTTTCCATTCATCACATGGATCCTTGACCTCATGCCTCCAATAAGAATTGCGAACAAATATTTTGATACAAGTATTGCACTTAATATAAAGTGAAGTTCGTATTATACTTT
Organism: Wiebesia pumilae; assembly: GCA_018907045.1. NCBI lineage: Eukaryota > Metazoa > Arthropoda > Insecta > Hymenoptera > Agaonidae > Wiebesia > Wiebesia pumilae. The sequence continues at coordinate 9,441,882 of JACCHZ010000127.1, forward strand.
AATTAGATATTTATTTAATAAACTTTTCTATCTATTATCAGGATCAAAATTCGATACAAACTTTGAATACAATATTAAATATATGTGGAGAGGAAATTATAATTTTTGGGACCATTAACAAATAATAGAGGTTACCGTAACAAAATTTACTTTTTGTTATTGAATCCGTAATATTCCATCTAACTTAGATTAAAATTTCTCTAGAATATTTAGAAAATGAAATCATACTCAGTTTAATCAATAAATTTTGAAAACGCAATGGCGTACGTACTGTTTCTAAAATTAAATGTGCGTGATTCTTAAATGAAAAAAATTGACAATTTCAGCAGTCAAATTAATCGTATTTTTTTTAATGATTTACAGAAGAATAGCAGAGAAATTGCTTCGAAAAAATCTTTTCAAGTAATTTCAAAAACATATTACTAAACTTAGTATACCTACAATTGTTGCAACATAATTAGACAGGAATAAATTTTTATAAGCATACTATTCGACAAACACTAAAAAATACTACGTTTACTGCTCATCATATTTTTTAATTTAAAAAAATATAAAAGTTATTAAAGACTAGTATATTATCGTTATAATAATGTTGGTATAACCGTTTTGTAGAAAATAATTATATTTATTGTATTAAATAACATTTGCAATAGCTGAATATTATTTTATTTCCCTTTTTCGAGAAAAATTTGAAAATTCTCGTGAGTTAGGTAATTACAAATCAAACATATTAAAAAATACATAAGAATAGAAATAACAGCCCTAATTCTAATGAGAACGAAATGAAGAACACATTTTTAAAACTAATGACTATTGAAACAGCTTCATTTGGCAATTGAATATACAAATACATTATAGTAGAAAATATTGAACGCTAAGTATGTGTACGTTTTTCACGTGAAGTGTAACGTGATGTAATGGTGAATATTGAAAGTTTGGTAAGATAAAAGATACAGATAGAAATCATGATTTGTTTATAAAAATGGACATTTGAATGGAATTCTATGCTTTCGTTTTCATTGCCAAGAAGTCGATGCTCTTAAATCGCTCTCGAATTCGGAACTATGCTTGGACCATCTGGTGTACATTCTCTAATAAACCTGTTCTCGACCATGACATACAGTTACTTTCACCGGTAACAATAAACCGCAAGATTTCACAAAAGGAATCAGAACTTGTGTTACTGGATCAGTTGTTGAATTTGTAGATTCCAAAAAATTTTCATTTCATATTTTAATGCATAATAGTTGAAGCTAGAAACAATACAAAACAAAACGTTTAAAATCATTAACTTTATAATTTCAATACAATCATTTATTACCTATTCTTATTAACGTATTAGCCAATATAAACAATTTATTTGTAATTGCATCGCTATAATACCCATCATTTATTTATCATTAATATCTAGTGTCGGAAGTCAGTATAATTCATAATCGCATGAATTACTTCGTAATTGTAATTATCAAAGCTCTGTACCACAACTTATTTAATTCTTATCGTATTTGTGTTTTGGAGTACTCTGAATTATAAATAAATCTGTGTCTCTTTAAATGTTATAATATCTTTTATATCTGCTGATTAACACACTCGCGCACACGTGTATTAACTCTCTAGAAGTAGTTGTATTATCTTATGAGTTGAAAATTTATTATAGAATTAATTTTTTCCTTATTTAAATATATCGTAGAAATAAAAAAAATTCTTACCTTTCTATGTATAATCATTTTTCAATTTTAATTCATTCTTTAAGAATATGTATTATAAATTGTAATTTCTTTGACTAATGAAAGATGTTAAAAACTTTAACTTTATTAGTATATATTAGCTGTACAAAGCATCAATTTACTAGAAAGCTTTACTAATGACTGATTTTACAAATAATACTCTTAGAGATGTTGTAACTGCATAAAAGTTTTAACATTTATGTCTCTGACCAAGTGTCAAAATTGTTAAAGATACGATCAAGACATGCAGTTTCAGAATGGTCACGATGCATTTAACTGATATTTACTTTTAAAGTGGAGCTTATACAATGAGAGTCTTTACAAAAGCTGCATTTCACCGTATTTTGAGAATTTTCTTACAAATTCTTTATAATCCCTCTTCTGTAAACTAAAAGAACTGTCAAGTTCACAAGTTTTAATTTTTAACTTGTCACTTTAACATATCATTTTAAATATAATCAAAATATTATACTTATAATTGTAATTGAACATAAGCATGTAATTGGATTTTGTATAAATTATAAATATCATTCTTTTAATTTTTCTGGGAATAAGAAATATCCGGATGATACTTTATAGTAATTTGATTATTATATCTACAATTGCATTACTATTATGTGACATAATATCCTTGATTTTTAGATAATTAAATTGACTAAGAAAATTATCACTTTCACTAATACAAATTCATTTTGCTACCTAAAAAATATGTATGATATAGAGTATGCTTATTAACTTGAAAATCCTTTTATAAATTATGCAACGAAAAAGTCTTTCTAATAGCACATCTTCTGATATTCAAATAATCCGTAATAACATAGGGCGTCTGTAGTACTACATATTCATATGATTGGTAAAAAAAAATTTAAAGCCTATTGAACGTCATTTATTTAAAAAAAAAAAAAAAAAAAGAAAAAATTGCTCTTCAACAAGAAGAAATATTCATACTATTTGTAGGATCGAAAAGGGAGACATCACAAGTGAAGTTACGTCGTGGATTTCCTCACATCTACTCCATCCTGCTCACAAATAAAAAGCGTAATAATTCTCGTAAGGAATACAGATAAGAGCAGAGAAAATAATGCGCAACTTGTCTTTCATATGAACTCTCTACGACAATGTAAACAGAAAAAAAGAAAAAATTAAGAATCTACCAATCTTATCCTTCGGGTGTATATAACGAACTTCGCCAATGACTATTTGTCTCTCGAATTATTCTATAAGAAATATAGAACACATTTTATGGCGAAATAAGAAGAAATTACGTAAACATTCCTGTGATTAACTTTATTAATAATAACAATTTTAGATGATACAAAAATGATTAAAACTGATTTCTGTTTTGATAATAGATAGATAGAATAAATATACATTTTGAATGTATAAATTATGCAGAAGCTTCTATTGTTTTTTATTAAATGACAATCTAAAAAATTATTCTTACAATAATATGTACATTAAGAAGGATAGTAATTAAGTGTCGTTTAGGCCAATATGTTAGTGCAAATGTATTTGTACTATTTGATTTGTAAAGATGTGCGAATTGTTGCACTAAAATACTTGAACGAATAGAGAATGTGTTACGACATTTGACTGAGATCATCAGTCCTGTGAGACGGTATACAAGGAAGAGTTTTTTCAAACTTCTTTGTCAGGCATTATTGTTTTGTAATACAGATACACAAAATATGGTAATGAGAGAACATGGAGATTCGCTCGAATGCAGATTGTAACTAATTGCGATAATCGTAGGCCAGGATGATCTTTAACTTAATTCGTACGAATATTTATTCGTGTTGTATAAAAATAACAAAAAATATAAATAATACGTATCCGTAAAATGAATTACTACGCCATCGTGTATTATCCTTAACGTAAGTATCTTGCTTTTTCTTAATTTTGAAAAAAATTTTGAAAAATGTGATAATAACCTTGACAATGAGAAATAAACTAACTCATGAATGTGAATTTCTTTCTCATCGACAAATATCACATACTTGCTCGTGAAATTAGTTACTTCCAATTTTTAAAAGTTCTAAATGAATTAATTATAATTAAACTCGATCACGTAGTCATACATATATTATAAAAGCCGACCAGCAATTTATCATACAATTTTATAAATATTCTCAATATTCATGATTTAAAAAAAATGAGAAACTATATTATAGTAAAATTTATTAGCAAATACCATCAAAACTTTAACAAAGATTGCAGTGCTTTATAGATCCTCAACATGAAATAAATGTTTGATGAGAAATACATAAAAGTTAAAAATGAAAATATGGAAATATCCAACTTTTGAAACAATATGCGCGATTAAAAAACAAAGTTATTACTTTACTAAACGTTTCAATGGAAGCAATCCCGCATGATTAATTTACATCTAACGTTTATTATGTTTATTAGTCAGAATATTGCAGATATTTTACAAATTTATAATGATATAACTACTTATATACTTAAATTCATTTACAAATTTAATAAGCATATATAAATATGAAAAATTGACACGCTAGCAGCTGAGCAGACTAATTATTTAAAATGTTATAATTCATTTGCGAACAATAAACACCTGAGCCCTAGAAAAAAGAGTACACGATTAAATACGACAGAAAAAGCAATTCAAGTGCTGCCATTTCTTTTTCTACCAACGAAAACTATAAATTACAAAAAGACCAACTGCATTAATATTATAATTGCTATATTAATTTCTTGTTTTATTATAGACTCAATAGAATTGATGACAAAATTATCGTTGGCTATATTCTGATAATCTTAGGTTACAAGACGGACAACCGGAAGCTTTGAAAAAGAGGAGAGAAGCATATTCTCATTACGAAAATGATTGCTACGATGACAGTGACCGTTTGGAATGATGTTGCGTGACAGCGACAGGGAATCATCAAGCTATAGCTTTTCTCTCAATGCAGAGATTAGCGTTGTAAGAGAGATTAATTAAATTTAAGTAAATGCACTTATCATTACTGATTAATAAAATATTTGTTTTATATAATATCATATAAATGGCGCTTGGTCACTAACTTTTCTTAAGTACGAATTTGATTAGTTGGCTGAAATAACATGCAATATTCAGGCAATGTTTTGGTATTATTGATACAGCTACTGCTCGAGGATTATTAAATTGGTTAATGTATTTGGCAATTATTGTATCATGAGAAATTTGAAGATGTACTTTCTATCTTCAAAAGAATATTGAAATACAACTGAAATATCATTATATTTAAAAGTTTACATATTTTTCTTTTGCTATTATATATTATTATATATAATAGCATTTTTTATCATTATAGATTTCTAAATAAATAGTGATATATAAATATATATATATATATATATATATATATATAAACTATAGATATTTCTCATTTAAGATACTAAATTTTATAAATTTTTATAAATTTAAACTATATCTAATGCTAAATAATATAAGAAATTATATTACTAGTGCTGTTAAAAAGTTTTTTGATATGCAAAAACTTTTTTCATTTTAATTCAAAACGATTACATTTTTTTATTTTATCAAAAACATGAAATTCCTAAAAATCAAACATTTGAAACAAGGACTGATCTTATTTCATATTATAATTTATAAAAATACAATTCTACTTCTAAGCTATTATCGTTATTAACTAAATATTAAATAAATACATAAATTATTAAAAAAAATACGAAAAAGAAATACTGTACATTTCTTAATTGCCAATTGTCTAATGGCACATATCAAAGGAATACAAAGACATTTTGTAACGTAATTTTTTATTAATTCAATATGCTAATAATAAAAAACATGAAATTTTCATAATTTTCATAATCAGTAGTTGACGTCAAACCTTCGTGAAGAATGATTAAACCAAGTTTCTTTTTATCGGACAATGCCCAACATTAAAGTCAGATTTAAGTTTATGATTGCACTTTTCATCAGCTCTATTACAATAACGTTGAGCAAAAATGTATTGTTTAATAACGTACTTGGTCAATCATACGCCGCTCTTGTGGTAATGCGTATTCCACTATAAATTTATCTGTCAAAATTAATTGCATTTCATCAAATGCAAATCCCTATAATCTATCAACGATGAGATTTTTATGTAATTTTTATAAAAAAATATAAATTGAAAATATTACTATGATAATCTTGATATTTTTATACACGAACAAGGGAACTAAATAAGAAAAATTTTTATTTTTGCAACTTTTATCTAAACGTTTCTACACGAAATACGTACTTACACATTACGACAGAGATAAGTTAATATATTACAACATGAAGCAAAAGACATACTCTAATGAACTTAGATCATGAATTTAAGCCCTTGCAAATTTATTCGACGCGAGTGTAAATTAGTTTTATTTCGCATTAACATGAATGGATATAATGAATAGTTTAGAGCATTTTATTGAATACGTACAAATTTAAAAGTGCATTACTTCCTTTCGTTGCATACAAAGCTTTACAAGTTTGCGTAATTGGAAGTACATCAATTTGCATTTATGGAAAGGTATCAGATAACAAGCCTTCGCGAAGGTACACTTTTCTAACGTTGAAATATCCAGCCAAGCCTCTGAAATGAACAAAAACTAGAAAAGTAATTCGCAAATTCATAATCGCAAACATTGCCGTGTTGATGAAACTCCCCGCGATTTCCTTTCCTTGCTTCGCTAGGCATCACCTCGAAGGAAACACCGCATTACGAGACGTGACCCGAAAAGAAACTGTCCTCTTCGCATATAACTCATACAATGCATGACTCTGTCAAACAAGTCGTAAATAACATCATCCTCGATTTAAATCAACGTACCTCGCGCTTGCTCTTATACTCACAAATACGTTTTAACAACTTTTCTTTCGGATTATTTGTATTTATTTTGTTTATTGAAGAAGGAAAAATGATTTTCATATTTTTCATAGTTTCGCTTTGACGAATGAATTTCGTAATATCAGGCTACGATACTTTTCATGAAAAATTCAAATATTAATTCATTTTCGATGTACATTTTTATCGCTATTTAAAAATTCTATGTATCATAATTGTACGTGACCAAAATAAAAAATGAAAAAATGGACATTTTATTTTGAAATTACAATTACTTTTTCTGCACGTCGATATTATAATATTGTATAATATGTGCAATATTATAACATTGGATAAATGTCAACACCGCATAAGATTAAACGTGAAATTTAGAAAAGTATCAGTCTTTATCGCTGGCATCAATTTAAAATAAATTGTTTAAAATTCGATGAAATATCCTTTGTAATAAACAAAAATAATATTACCATTTATATATATCCGGTGCAATACTCACTAAATGAAAATAACGAGTCACAAAATTTCTGCAAAATGACTTAAAAATATAACAGAGAATCGAAATTTTTAAAATTGCATATTTTATAAAGGAAACTTTTAAATCGATCATCGTTTATAAATTAATAATTAATGATTCTGTGAGTTTCTTGAAGAAAAGAACAATTAAAGTAATTCTATTTTTAAACGTTTACTATATATTATATTAATATTACACACCAACACAAAGCTAATATTTCATTATTATACAATGCATTATTTATGTACTGCGTTCATAAATATTATTCTATAGATAAATATACTATATAATCTAATAAAAAATTTAAATGAATAAGTATAGTAAAGCTTACGATGAAAAGTTCAGCAATTGAATATATTTAAACGTAAAAACGTTAGGAGATATTTATTATTTTAAAATACTCCTTGTATAACCTTAAGCTTATTATTAAAAGTAATACATTTCAAATAATAGAGATTTTTATTATTTAGTATTCATAACTCATGTATACTATTCTCCTAAACTAGTATTATTATAAGTCAAAATTATTTGCAACACCTCGTATTCAACTATAAATAATGATTACTTCGTAAAATATATATAATAAAGATTTTTCCGCGGTTTTTTCAATTTAATTTCTTAAAAAATATATTTATAAATAGTTTCGGTCGTATATATTTATTGGTCACAATAAATATATTATTACTAGAAAAACATTTTAATGTTAATCAGAATTCGAAAATTCTGATTATTAAGGCAAATAATATGTTTGTATTGTAGGATTGTATCCTAAAATTAATAAAAATTATATTTATCTAAGTTTTAATATATATAATTTTTTTGGAAATAAATAAATTTAAAGAATAATTCAGTTTAAAGAAATTACAAGACAAATGTAGAAGACAAATGCTAAGAAGTTAATTTTAAAAAGTTATAATAAAATATTCCTGATTATCCTCGTAGACTAATTTATTCGTCTTAGTTCGGTTCACTTCACAATGTATTTTATGCACGTTCTTAAGTAATTTTCATTTACATATTTTCAATGTGGAGTAAAGCAACATTATAATTTAAGCTAGTCTTAGGTACTTTATCTTTTTAAATATGTGTATAATGTAGATAGCGCACTTTTTATTGTGAAGTAACAATAAACTTTCAATTTATCGTCTAAGTTCATTCGAAAATAAAATATGTTCTATATACATATTGATGCAATGAATAACTAAATTAGACTCGAACGAATAAGTTGCATTGATTTTTTCGAAAAATAAATTTGTATTTCAATTTATATAAAATCTAGTTAATAACATGATGTCTTACGTAATATAATAATTAAATACATTTTTGTTTTATAATTTTCTTCTGAAATCTACTTCTACGCGTACTTTTTTCAAATAAGTATAATATTTTAGAATATAAAAATAAAATATGACAAATGAGAACCTTCTAACATAAGTATAAAATAAAGAATTTGGTCATAAAATATTACGCGATCCATAAAAAAATTCTATTCAAATAAAGGTGCCTAATAAAAAGTCACATATATATATATATATATATATATATATATGTGTATGTATCTGACTATCGAAATAATTTATAACAGACTTTTTGAGAGAATATACCTTAGCGATCCAAGTGACTAAGTTATTATTTAAGTAACTACAAATATTTAGATAAGTAAATTTCTCAGTAAACTAACCGTAGCAAACGTTTTTTAGATAATTTTAATGGCGTCTATAATGTCAATGATTAATCAATACTTCATATTATTTCTCAAATCTTTTTTCTAACAGAGCTCAAGATGTTTTGTTTTAATGAAAATCATTTTTACCCAACTAGACAAAATTCAGATAATTAAAGTTTATAAATACAATAAGAAGTGGAATTTCGTATTAATGGTTAATTTTTATTATACTTTGCAAAGGCTTTTATTGAAGTACTTTCATAAGAATACAAATATAAGTATATTTCTGGATAATGCAGCGAGTATTTCGATAAATATAGTTTTTGTCGTGTGTTTAATTTAGAAATTATCCGATATACTTTCTCTAAGTATTTGTAGAGTGAAACCAATGAACCTGAATCAAACGATTCTTAATTGTATCTCAAAGTTGCAATGAAATAACGACACAAGCTATACAAAAATAGTCTCTCCACCAACGACTTGTACCAACGTTGTCGTTACGACTACCAATGCAATGTAATATGGAAATCGTGGAAAATTAGAATATACATTTTAACGACCGAAGAATGAAGCGGCGCTGACTGCTTGCGATATTTCGAGGCCATTACTTAACGCGATGTATTTTCACAGTTTTCTGGACGTTTCTCGCTCGACAAAATGCCCGCGCAACTGACTTTCGGACACAAAGATTGGCGTTCAATTAACGAATGTAATACGAATTTTTTATTCGGTTACACTTTTAAATCTGCAGCTTGATAAAAAAAATTCTAAGTTCGTTAATATCCTGACTGATTAAATTCAATTATATGGAATTAAGATGTAATAATTGATACCCAAATTGAATACTCATTTACATATATTCATTGATAAATCCATTACTTTCGCAATACTTTTCTGTACAATGACTAATTCTGTTTTAATAAATAACCTATTTTTTCAAGAAATTTTCCGATCCTCCAGTTTTTGTCAATTTCAAATAGGATAAATAATTCCAAACTAAATACGAGTACTTTATTTTTAGAGAAACTTTTTAGTAGTTATGAACAAGACCTTTTAAAGTATTTAGGACCTTTTGAAATAAATATAATCTAAAAGAGTCAAATATCACAGTAATAATACGGCTAAATTTGTAAAATTATAGGTGCACATTCTAATTATTACCGACTTTGAAAAAAAATGTTTCATTTTTAGATAAAAATTATCAACAATTTTTACATAAATACTACATGTGCTGCATTTCATTAGGCTATTTTAATTTTTATTCACAATCAAAGCCTTAATATTCCTCGTTATTTTAATATTTATTTTAACATCTTTAGAAAAATGACAACGCGTTTTATACGCGTATTTGTATACATTCATTCCATTAAATCCTATTGAATTGATAATTATCATATCGCGTATTTTACTCGTGTAAGTAGTAATCAAATAAATCATACGTGTATAATATTAAAGATACGTGAAATATCCATAGCTAGAAATATACTGTTCAATAAATAAAATATATGTATAAATTTTTTCTTTGATTTAAATGAAATATCTGCAGTTACAAAACTTTCTTCTCCGCTAATTAACATAATTACTGCAGTGTTATGAAAAATATTCGTAAAACAAAAGAGTAAAAAGTATAGCCGCAAATAAATTGTACGCCATCTGTAATTATTGCACATTTTAAATTGAAAACATTTGTTTCAATGTAAAAAGTAATATTATGTAAGTTATCAAAATAATACCTACTGACGACAATAAATTATTTATCATTAAAATAATATCGCTCTACTTACGATTTGTTAATGAGCCATTTCGTAGATTTTCATCGAAGAACCAAAGAGAGTTTCCATTTATTAATCTATCTATTGACAAGTTTATAAAGGATAGTACTTTCAAACATGTAAATCAAAGATTATTTTTCTCAAATTTTAATGTTTGAATTTTTCAATTTTAGAATGAATATAAAAGGAAACTATTCATTTAACAATGAAAAATGGATAAATATCTTATTATTTGTTTTTATATTAAAATTAGTACTTCGTATTCTAATGATGCGAAGACTTATTTTTGTAACTTTAAACGTAATGAAGAACATAGTACTACTAAAATAAATGAAATCGTAAACCACACATTAATGCTAATAATGATCGACTTTTATAATCGAAACAAAATCATAGTTAATAATGATATTGAACAGCTTATTTACTTATTCTTCTTATCCCTCAATTATTTCTCTACCTTTCTACGTATAGAATTTTTGCAGAGTTGAAAAGTATGTACAGAAATGTATATATACTTAAATATTTACGGCACCAATTTAAAACATTCGAGATCATTATCGAGATTATTCTATTAAATATTATATTATATTAGGTAATTTTATATTGAACTTTATATTATACTATATAAGTATTATTGAAAAAAAGAGTTATTACAAAATATTCTAATGCTCTTGGATTTATTTTAATGAAAATTTTTATAATTTTTTAAATTCAAACAATTTATTCTTATTTTCATTTCGTAATAATCTTTCTTTTGTAAGCAGGGAATATGAAAAATGATGGCACATGGAAGTATGACAATAATTGGAAAACCAACTTTTTTGAAAATGCACACACACGTATGTAGTTTTGGTGTACTAGTTTCTAATTTGTACGAAATATAGAATCATGCTAAAAATTAAAAATAAGGAATTCTAGAGCCTCATTAAGTTCTAATTCAACGTTTAACAGGATATAAGAAATATTTTCGAACCCCATATTTAAGCGAAGAAAAAGTATAAAAATTACAAATGACTCGAAAGTACATTCTAAAAGTATGTAATATTATTTTGAAAAATCTGTGTACATCTGTATTCATAAAATAATTATTATTTAATCTCTTCACTTTTAGGTTGCTTAAGAGTGTATTTAATAAATAGTATTGTGAAATGATGGAAGTAAGGTAAAATTATTATTATTCGATATCTAGTAAAATTTCTAATGCTACATGTATACATCGATAGCCATTAGAATCGTTCTATCGTTCTATACTCTAAGTGCAAAATGACCAGTTCGTTCGACAATAATTTTTTAATTATTTTTATATAATTGGATAATAAATGAGGCTTTTATAAAGTTTGATTAAATTTTTTCCCAATATATATCATATCTCAGTCTGTAAATTATCTATAATTAAAATACATATGTAAAACTAACGAGTCTACGAATTATGGTTTTAGCAAAAGCGAGCCTAAAATGTGTAAAATTTCAGAATATGTGTAAAAGACATTCCGAATTACATAAGCTTGGATGACTAAAACAATGAATGCCTAGTAATATATCGCGTACAAACAGCTTATATACTTTTTAAATTGTATTGACCATACAAATGCCGTTCTTACGACGCTCTGTTAATCAGTTAATTCTACAGCTACTAAACTTTTTTAATAACGTCCCCATATAGTCGACACTCGCAATTTACAACATTTTCTAACTCTAATGAAAATGTTTGATTCGTGAAGTATTCACAGTATAGAAAAAGATACATTTAAATTTCTACCTGCGTCAGCATGCTTTTCAACTTCTTATTGTACAATCGTTAAACAATTAATAATTTTTGTATACTCTGAATGGTAAGCCTGTCCATTGAAACCTTCGAATGACTGAATTATCATTAGAATTATTATGAATTGAGTTCTTTATTCAATGTCTAGATTTAGATCTAATGAGATTGTCATGGGATCCATAGAGAGTAGAGATGGATTCATTGGTTACCGCGTATACCACAATGCGAAGTAACTAAAAAAACTACATAATTAAGAAGCTGCTACATTAGTTACCTTTTCTGTCATTTTAAACATTTTCTTATTGAATACACGGAGAGAGACTCGTAGTCAGAGACTGTATCGTTGTCGTAAATTAAAAAATTAAAAATAACCTACTGAAATGTGAATTGAATCTTCTAAAATAGAAGTTCTATTTTTAAGGTAGAGAACTTTTCTATCTCTATTACGTAACATTTCATATTTTATGAAATGACCTAGTAAAAATATGAATAAATTATCCAAATAGTTACATTTTACTATAAGCCTATTTCTTCTATTCTAAGTATTCTAAGTATTTCCTGTAGTTCGATTGAATAATGGCTAGATTTTTATATTAATAATACTTATTTTACAATAAACGATACAAATTTGTGCTTCGTGATAATTAGGTTTATTCAATTAATTTATATATAACTGAGGAAAATGAAGTTAATTTTTAAAATTTAAACTGTTATACTTTTCTTAATTTTAAGACTTTTAATTTATAATTTCATGTAATTTTCTATTTTTGTAAAATTTCTATTTTTCATCGTGAGATGTTTAAAAATGCTAAAATTGCTTTTATCTGACTTAATCATTCTACGGTAATTTTAAACATTTTCCCATTGATATTTCCTCGTGATACAACTCTTCAACTCATTTGTCTGGAAAGTACAATATCCGCAAAAACCTTGATTTCAGTCCTTCGAAGTGTCCAGTACATATTTTGTATTGTTTTCCTTTTGTTCTATCTTAAATAACTTATACCGGATTAATTGTTCTGTAATTTATAACGATTTTATTCTTTTATTAATGTCCTTTTAATGATGTTATTTTATTCCTATATTTAAACCACGTATCGAATATAAGTAAATATGATGAAGTATAATTTAACGCGAAAACAAGTTCTTTCGCGAACTTTGATTCGTGATAACTGAAGACACTAATCATGCCCTTTGAGAATAATTTTTTATACTCTCGGAGCAGTGTTCCTATTTTTATTAATAATGCATTTGTTGATAATAATTTAATTTAACGATAAAGTATATGACACGTGTAGATTAAAATTGCAATTACTACAATTAGTAAGTGAAATATACGATAAATCCAACATTCGTGAAGAATATAGAAGGTGAATTCGTTTTTCAAGTCAAAAATTCAAAATAAGAAATTTGGCTGCGTTAATACGTCGAGACATACTCGTATTAGATGACGCATATAATTAAGAAAAGAAGCTCTTTGGAAAATATAGATTTATATTTGAAAAGTTAATTTACAAAAACATAAACACAACAAATACAAAATTAAGAACCGAAAACCTTTAGATAAGATATTTATTTTATTATATTAATTTTATCTTTCTTCCTTAAAATGCACTGAATTGATAAATTCCTTGCAGCGGATTTCTTAGGAATCACAACTAATCAAGTGAATGCATGATTCGCTCGTCTAGTACTATCTAGTTTACCATTACCTGTTCCATACACACTTTAAGTGTTCAAATAGTATGATTAAATATGTAAGATCCGCAATTATGCGGAGAAGTGAAAATGAATACTTTTTATGATTATACAACCGACGTTTTTATGAATTTTTATTTATGCACTATTTCGAGTGTTGAGTCAATTATATACATAATGTTTACGTATACAAAATGAAGAAACGAAAAACCAGTATATATTTGTCAAAATGTCTCTCAAAATTTCTTTTCCCACGTATGTAAATTAATAAAGCGCACGGAGGTATCTTTTAATATCCTTATATTGGAGAAAAATGACATTTTTACGAATATTTATTCCTTGCATGAAAATGCTTGTAAAAAATGTCGTTCTCGCGCTCGAACTCGGCCGGTAAAATTGCACAATATCATCCCCTCGGAGCAAGTTTTGAAAAACGGGAATCGCGTGACGGGTCTTGTAACGTGCGCTTATCTCAGACAAATGTCCAAATGTCCGGACAAAAGATGAGCCTAAAAATTAAATAAACAAAAATTGGTGTCCGCAGGTGTTCGGCTGTGGCGTTGTCTCCGATACCTCGTGCCCCTCCACCCCAGCAGCTGGTGCCGAAGGTGGTGGTGGTGGTGGTGGTGGGCCGCGGACGGTGGTGAGGCCCCTCCCGCTGATATAAGCCGCTCACTAGGCACTGCTACACAGACAGTCACAGAGTGAGCCGAGACGAGCAGGAGCCGACGCGTACGATAGTCTGCTCCTTGGCTGTTATTATCTTTCCTTTTTTTTTTTTTCCTCACTTTACTTACAAATTTTACCTCGAGTACGGAAGTTCATTGAAACGATCAAAAGAGTATTTGTATATCCCCATCGACGGGAGGTAGACGCGCAAAGAGGTACGGTTTTTCGTTTCATTTTCATTTTGCTGAATAATTTCTAGTTTCGCAAGTGTGCTAGATTACATGCGATTGAGTAGTGGTGAGTTTCAGTTTTGAGTTTTTAACGAAACGTAGAAACGGAGAGAGAGAGAGAGAGAGAGAGAGAGCGAACGAGAGAGAGAGAGAGAGAGCGAATGTGAGAGCGAACGAGAGCGAGAAGGTAAGAACGGTTAAAACGAAACACGAGAGTAAGAGAGCGAGGAAAGGAGATGCGAGCGCGTACACGTGTGATACGAAAGCGAAACCGATGTTACTGACGTTCTTTAATTTGTGCAAAGAGATACGAGAAAGAAAGTGCGAGACGTTACTTTTTTCGAAAGATCCTGCACGGTAAATCAATTTACGATTGTATAACATCGGTGCAACGTTATGGGTCCCCAAATTTCTTTTATTCATGGAAATTATATAAGCCTAATTTTACTTTCTTCTTTTTTTTTAGAAAATGCTTCAATAATAAAAATTAAGTGTACACGCGGTTGAGTAATATGGACGCGTGTATCGACAAAATATTTCGTATCTTCGAAATACGTCCGATGCTACGAAGTGAAACTTTACCCATTCAAACGTAATCTAATCGTAATCCGAAGGAAAAGGAACGTAATTTCATAAAACCGTGGTACCGAAATCCGAGCAAAAACGCTCGAGGGAAAATGCAAAAATGCGTAAAATTAAAAGTATTCAAGATGCAGTACGTCATTTTAAATGCATCGGCCAAGTCGAAAATTCACGAAAAGTAAATTATTCTCGAAAGATATTAGAAGAGAATTTGCCCACGAGCCACAAAAAAGCTAATGTGTACAGAAGATGGTCGTTTAAGTTTTGTACGAGTACTACGAGTAGTGCGGAAGCTCGAATGTATGCGCGCGCAACTCGCGTGCAATGTGCGCCTAAAGAGAATACCAACGTTATACGCAACGTGTAAATACGCGTGTGTGAAGCCAACCGGTGAAGCCAACCGGTGAAACCTCTGGAAATGGGCTCGATTTTACATGCAATTTGTGGTGATGAAAATGAAATGGCAAAACGGAAAATTGAGGGGACAAATTGACGTCGCATTGCGAAAATTATTCGACTTGTGTGTAC
This sequence comes from Wiebesia pumilae, assembly GCA_018907045.1. Classification (NCBI taxonomy): domain Eukaryota; kingdom Metazoa; phylum Arthropoda; class Insecta; order Hymenoptera; family Agaonidae; genus Wiebesia; species Wiebesia pumilae. The sequence continues at coordinate 9,457,868 of JACCHZ010000127.1, forward strand.
GCATACGTGTACGCGCGAGTACACGCGAGTACGCACATGTGCGCGTCGGTACGCGAATTACGTCCGTACGTACGTACGTAGCCGTGCATATGGCTATGCGCGCATGTACGCATGTATTTGAGAAAGATCAAAAGTGAGAGTTTTCTTCTTATCTGTCGTTATTGTGTACGGTTCGAAAGTGATAGCTAGTCTTAGCTTTTGCTCTCTAAATTTTATCAAACTGATGCTTGCGTAACATACATTTCGGAGCAGATTTTCACTTCGATTAAATGGATTTTACATTTCAAAATAATAACTTCCTTACTTATTAAAGATCTACCGTGCATTTCAAATGAAATCCCGTTACGGTGATTACCATGATCTAATTGTAATTCCTAAACTTAACATATTCCCAGTAAAATTTTACAATCGACATTCTCAACAAAATTTCAAACGCGAGAATTCATTTGCAAAAAATCTACTGAAATGCTTCATATATATATATATATATATATATATAATACGGTAGTGTACAAAAAGCGTTTTACAGTCTTACATAAGTACTCATACCATGCATCACTAATCAATTATAACGACTTTCATTTTTCTATCTGTTAATTGATTCGAGTAACCAAATTTACTCAATTTACTAAAATCAATTTTACAATTCAATTTCAATTTCACCAGCTTTAGTTCTCCACCATTAAAATACTAATTTTCGTGACATAAAATCATGTATCAAAAATTAATTTTACGGGTAAATATTGGTGGACTATTGGATAAAACTTCTCTCTGACCTCAAGAAAATTAACGCAATCCAATCAGACATCGAATATTTAACTTAAATATATCAAATTTAATATAGGATTAACAGGTTTTTAACTCTGAAATCGAATATTTGAAAAAGAAAAAACAAGTGTTAACGATCCGTGAGCATTTTATTTGGCCATTTTTTCATTTTTGTTTCCAACTTAATAATGTAAACAAGTATCGCGAATAACCAATGAGTTCGAGGAGAAAATCGACGATTTCATATACGTATGTGCAAGGAAACTCGATCTTGATCAAGTAAAATCAAAGGAAGCCTCGAGAGAAGCCAATGGACAGCGACCGTAGCCAATTCTTGTCCAAAGTGCGAGAGAGTCGTGACTCGTACGCGCGCGCGTGCGTGCGTGTGCATATGTGTGTATTTTTTTTAATCTACGTCGTGAGCTGCAAATTAAATCCCGTAGGATAAAAATATTCATTTCGCGGAGTCATAAAATAAGGATGAGCTACTTTGTTAATCGGAAAGGCTCTTCAGAGATACTCACAATATTTATAATATTTATCGCACTAGAGTAATAATTTACGATTTTATTAAAGCATTCGAAGCGAGTACATTCGCTATAACCGTAATGAAAACATTTAATAATTATGACCAATAATGACATATATATAGCGAATTCGATAAAAAGTCATAAATTGCTTTATTGATTCAATTAAATTGATTAAACTAGTTTCAATTACTTGCGTTTATAATAGACCGATGGATGCGCTATTGAATTAACGAATAAGTTTATTCAAATAATAGTAAAGAATTTTTTAAAATAAAACCGTATAATTCCAATAGTTTAATTATAAAATAATATTCGATTGCTGCTCTATGAAAAGATCATAATATAAAATAATGGGTACTACTTCGATATAATATTGTAATTCAACACTCGTTCACCGAATGAATAAAAACACACGCGCGTGATCGACTACACGCACGTACTCACGGACGTACTGCACACGCGCCTGTGCAATGAGTGCGCTAAAAAACATTTCCAGAATCCGGCTGCATTACAAAGCTTAAATTAAATATACTTTAATTTAAAATTTTAAGAAGCATTTCCTTAAAAGCATAAAATTTTTAATTAAACGTCATAACTTGGAATATTCTCTGGCAGTAGTGAAATGATCTTATTAAAAAAAACCAGCGATATCCTTGAAAGGTAAATCGGAATACTAAATATATATACACGCCTATAAAATGCAAGAGAAGCAAGGCCTGCATTATACGCCTCTCTCTCTCTCTCTCTCTCTCTCTCTCTCTCTCTCTGTCTCTCTCCCTCTGTCGCCGTATACAAGCTTCTTCTTCTCCGTCATTGTCTCCTAATTCCCTGTTTTTCTTTCTTCCTTTCTTGTTTCCCTTGCCTTTCTTCCGTTCATTTTCTCTTCTCCCTCGTCTCGCTCTCTACCACTTTTTCTCCATCTATTTGTGTTTCTTGGCATTCATGATTAATTCAACGCTGAAAAGAGCGTCTATGCGTACTCGGGATCGCGAGGAGCTACGATACAGCAGGAAAGCGTCGACCTCCGAATTGCAAAACGTCCTCGATAATCGACCGATGGAGCAGCGGCCGATAGAGTCATCTGGCCTATTTGCGATGTGCATGTCGTAGTTATGAACGCATGTATGTAATTCCACTGATCCGTTGCGGATTAACTTTCGCGCCATGTCGTTAAAACAGTTTTAGGCCGCGGTACTGATGACATTTGTATCCTTGAGCCGCGTCTACGTACGGAATAGTCCATGAGATTTCTTATTCTGGAATTGTACCAGCAGAGTTTTTTTTTTATCACCATTTCTTCTATCGTTATTTATTACTTCATTATTTATTAACTTATATAATACGTTTGTGTTCATGGAGTGACTTATATCATAATATGCAAAGGAATTGTCCTCGATAGCTCAACATTTTTTTTTAAACAAACGATCATTTATTATTTATTATTATTATTATTATTATTATTATTATTATTATAGCGTTACAAAGTTTTATAAGTGTAAATAATACATTCCACTTAACGGAAAACGTACGTTAGTGTTAATCTTCGATAAACTTCGATGACTGCTCAATCTATAACAATTATCCAATTTTATGAATTTACTAATTTCAATTATTATGCACTTAAAGATCATTAATCATTTTTAATACGTTAGAAGTAGCATGCGTTCGGTTTCTTATTAATTCTATATTTATACGATATCATTCGCTACATTATAAAACTCAAAATTTTTAATTGTCAAGATTTTCATTTGACGTTTCTTCACGCGTGCATATGTTATACAAGTTATCCTTCCGAATTTACGCAACAACATTGCATTATTGGTTTTTTTTATTGCATTACTTCAAAACTTGTTTCAAAAGTGGCTCAAAATTAGATTTAGAAACTAAATTTTTTTCTCTAATTACGCATTAAACAGATCCAGTTATTCAAATAAAATCTCAAAACATGCATATTTGCTTTTAAGTTACTTCAATACGATAGTAAAGTGATTTTGAACATTAAGAGAAATTTTAATTATATAGTGCATTACTTTTTCTTCGTATGATATCGAAATTTATAGAAATTGAATTCAAAGTAATGAAATTAAAAAAACCTTGCTCGATAGATTTTATCATTCGTTAGTTTCTTATGTGGATGTGTGTGTGTGTGTGTGCGCGCGCGGGCGCGTATGCATATTACTTTTTGTGTCAACCCTTTTTTCAAATATACTTAGAAATAAAAAACTATGGAACTTTTATTTATAAATAGATGTAAACGAAAGTTCCAAATGATTATTCAACAAGTTTAAAAAAATACATAGTCGGTTCAATGATAGTTTCAGTTATTTTCGCTCTAATAACAAAAATTAGCATATTCCATAAAGATATATACGTCTCGAATGAATACGTGCGCGCGCGTATAGAACTTGTTGGCGTTATTTATTATACAATGTTGGCTCTTTCTAAAGCATTAGATTTTAAAAATAAAAATAAACGGTTAAAAATCGCAGTATACGCTTTTGAAAATATTGAGTTAATCGCAAATTTCTGTTAACCGCGTGATTTATTTTTATAATGTTTAGATGAAATATTAAATTTAAAGGTTTTTTCCTAACAGAATAACACAAGGATTACCACACAAAATGACTTCTTAAAAAATAGAGATTAGATTTTAAATTGGAAAAAGATGAAATTAATTTAAATATATTAATAGAACGTTGAAAATCGCCATGGATCAGACTTAATTGAAAACCAAATTTTATGGAATTTATTCGATCGGAATTAATATCTTTTTCAGCATCGTTAAAAATAATAAAATAATAAACAATTATTAACTATATTTTAATATGGAGATTTAATTCGTAATGTTCAACGGCATAATGATTACTAACGGAGTACTAGTTTTTTTGTCGTTTAAGTTTTCTTAAAAAAAAAAAAAAAAAAAAAAAAAAAAAAAAAAAAAAAAAAAAAAACCGTGTATAACAGCTAATTAGAATTTAATAATAACTATGAATAACCAATATGCTTAATGAGTGCTATGAATGCCCTTAGAACATTCAAACAATTAGATATTTTAAAAATTTTCTTCGACAACATTTATAATTTTGAAATTCGTAAAATATGCAACAGAAAAGGTAAGTTTAGACCTACATTATTTACACATGCTAAAAGTGATCCAGTTCCAACTGATATACACATACATAAATATCCTAAATTGAGAAAAGAACATTTCTTCACAATACACATCTCGATAATGTGCTCCTCTGCTGGTTAGCAAATAATTGCGCCCCTAAGCAAATAATTGCGCGGAGAACACGCGCAAGCTTAAGAGCCGCGTGGCTACTTTCGATTCGCAGAACTTCGCTTTGAAAGTGATAGTTCGCGGATGCGGGAAAGGTGAGCTGCCATGTTGGACCTCACTTCCCTTTCGCTTCCGGGCCCGTCTTTGTGACGAGATCGACGAGATCGACGAGAGAGACTTGCATCTCCGCGCAAATCTCAGATTTTCCGCAATTGCAAATGAACGTTATACTATGTCTATTATTACTAGTTAAATCCAATTAGCTAGATTTTAGCTGATTTTGGCGACAGCTGTGAGGGATCGTTCATTAGCTTGCCCATTATTTATGAGCAATATGTTATTTACGGTTGATTGTTCGTAATATTCGATCATGATGGCGTTCTGATGGAACTGCAATTAATATTGCCATGCCCATAATACGTTATAAGCTTTTTGTTGCCTACGAGATTCAGTGCAAATAACTAATTTCTCATTGTACTAGATATAATTTCAGTGTAAATAATAACCGTTATAATGTTTGTTATGCTTGTATTGTATAACTCGGTCCTTTTCTAATCGAAAATTTTCAAAAATATTTAAATATACCATTGATTTGTTACTGTTCGAGAAATCAAATCCTCCTCTTTTCCTCACGAGGCAAATACTTTATTTATCAGCGACGAGGTAAATAAGCTTAACCTTTAATCAATACCGCATAGAATTATATTTAATTAAATACCAGCTCACTTTTTAATGAAATTCACATTAGAGACGAATTAATCGTTCTCTAGTGGTTCACATAATTAAAACACCTCGATGCATAATCAATGTTGTCTCATTTTTTCTTTTTTAATTAATACTTGTAATAATGTTGAAAAAATTGTCATTTGCTTTTAATTACATTTTAATTATAAATTCTTCGAAGGTGTTTTTATACTGATTTAATTAATGATTGTGTTAAATGACATCAAGTTTGCAATTATCTGTGCGTATAGGTTTTCCTATGATACAAAAGCTGATATTTGAATAAGCCGATTATCAATATCCCTTGAAACTCGGAAGACATTTAAGGACAGTATTTTTTATACCGACACATGTATCTACTCCCCATTTTAGCCTAGACATCGTTTAATTCATTACCACCACTATATTTTCCTTATCGGTCTATCTACTCAACCATTTGTTAATCAATTACTATACAATACTCTTAATTAAAAATCTCTATTGTTTATAAAATATTAATTTACACATACAAATTTCAGAGAGCTACGTATATATCTATGTAATGTTTTGCAAACAACGTAATAACTTTATAATATTAAAATTATTTTATTTAGCATTGATTTAATAAGTAATTATAATTCACGGCTTAGATTCTCAATATTGAAAAATACGCACTTTATGAAAAATGTAAATATCAAATATAAATATCAATTTAAAATAAATTTATGTTTTTCTTTTGTTCCTAAAGTATATTAATTGAGAAAATATCGCGCGTGCGTGCGTGCGTGCGTGCGTGTGTTAATAATTATTATTATGGTATAGAATATAATATATACGACGGTTAAATAACTGTAAAAGAACTATTATTGAAAAATGAAATTGATACAAATATTTAAGAAAAATTGCCGTCCAATAGGTAACTGCAATGCATTAAATTTAATGAAAATCTTTTCTTCTAATCACACATACAATTTAATATTATTTTAATTCTTAAAAACATATAAACATGTAAAACTTAGAAGTACATCAGAAAATACAAAATTTATATTTCACATGGCATATACGAATGCATGACAGATTCTATCGGTACTGAAATTTTATTTACGTACAATTGTTTTGAAATTCGTAATATATTATTTAACGATTATTTATATTTAAATGTAGAGACAATTTTACTGACAAAATTACTATTATATCTTATTTTGACTAAACTTTTGTCTTACCAAATCTATAAAAAATAAATATCTTCTCCCGTTACCGGCTATCGATTTAACTCCAAATTCTGTCTTTTTACGAAAACTCATATTCTTTTCAATAATTCCAAGGAAAACTTGTTAACAATGTAGATACATCTGTATATTAGGTAAATGACGCTCTAGTCCTGTTGCTAAAACAGCTATTTTATTTACTTATTATTGCGCATTCAAAAGAAGAATTAAATATTTACGAAATTAATGTTTTATTCATTATTTAAAGAGTAATTCTCTTTTAGTAACGTATACTACTCCCTCTGAAATATTCTTAACTCATTACTAACTATTATTCTTTTGTTATTTAATGTTTTAGAAGCACCTAATACACTGAACACATTGTCAAAATGAGGATCACAGTAACAGTATTGGTAGCTTATTTGTGTGTCGCATCAGTCCGTTCGGTACCTGTTGCTGACGAAGGATTCAATTCGAAGGTAAGCAGGATTTTTTAACACAGAATACCGTTGCGCTATAGTCTAATGATAGTTCGAACAGTCTGTATAATTCCTGTCATCGCACTAAACCATCTAAGAAGTATAAGCGAAACATTTTTTGCACAATTAGAACTTTTTTAATTCATATTTACCTAATATAATCATGAAGGAGTATGACATAGTCAATAAATTTTTTTTACCCAAGCCTTTTCATTTTAAGACATTAATGCGGGTACAATATTGAAACAATTACGATGATAATAATCTTCAATTGCTTTTATTATTCAATGAGCTCGGTTTATAAATAAAACACTTAGAAAAACTAAAATAGTTTATAATTAAAAACTGAGTAACGATGTTTCTGTATATTACCTTAGTTCAGATTTCATAGGAAAATATAAAAGAATAAGTTAAAATTATTATAAATAAATAAGCTAGATAGATAGATTTTGCCATGTTAGTAAACAGCTGTTTGAAAATTTGAGATGTAAATTATAGTGTTTTTTAGTAGTTAATTAATTGCTCATTATACGACGCAGCAACGTAAGGATAAATGTAATAATCTCACATTCTCCTCAACTATGCAAATTACATAATTATGACAAATTTACTCTTAATGAAGATCAGATGACTTTCTAAAGTAGAAACTAAATGTTTTTTATCTTCGAAAATTGAAATTGCACGTCATTCAGAAATAAAAGATTTTAGCGCTCGGGCATGAAAAATGAAAAATGAAACTATAACAAATATAGAACTAAATTGAAGTCAATGTTATTCTTTATATATATATATATAATTAATTATCTTTCGTATTCATAAGGCATAAACTGAGATACTTTTATGTTTGTAAAATGAATTTTGAAATAAATTTTTGTAGTAAAGATGTCTAGATAATTGATAAAACATTATGTGTCATTTTGATGAAAACAGAATATTCACTAGTAGGAGAAAATACTTTAAGGTGGTTTTTCGTAAAAGAAAAAGATTTTGTTTGATAGACCATAAAGAAATGCAAGTCATCATTACTTGAGTATCTTAAATTTAGAATTTAATAAATACATACCACTGGATTAAAGTAGTTTATGCTTCTATATAGCTAAGTATCGGGCACAATTCGTGTATAAATCTTTTAAAAGTTGTTTACATTCATTTATTTTGCAGTGTGTTTATTCTATATTGAGAGGACGATCAAAACTAATTGAAGTTAATTCTTTATTTTACCATAGGAAATATTTCTTGTGGAATTTCACGAAAAATTATCAAAATAAATTATAAAAATAAATCATACTTGTCCTTCAATGAAAAAAGAAAATTCGTTATTTAAATATAATTTAACCAATTAATTTACTCAAGTAATTTACTTAAACGATTATTGACAAATTACGATACTGAAAGTAGATCATGAAACGAACATTAGATAACTAATAAATAACAATAAATATTATAAGATATAAATTGTACTTGTTATTATTAATTTATTCATCCTTGATCGTTTAACAGTTTATCGTCTCACTTAGTTAGCTATCACAATTATAATTCTCAGATCGCCAACATCTATTCGAATAATTTAAAAATACCTTGTCGTATTAAAAACAATTAAAATATTTTTATTGCATAAAATACTTATGGTTAACCGAGTGAATGCATTACACGGATTAAATGAGAAATTAGTGAGTATGCAAAATTTAATAGCGGTATATAAGATTATACTACAGGTTCACATTTAAAGCATTCGTTTCGATAAATATACACATAAAATGGTAAATCATGACGTATTTATATTTAAACGCACTCGCTGATGACGAAGAAAAGAAATAGCGATGACTCGAAGAAAAAAAACGGATTCTCCGCGTAGTTTTAGCGACTGCTGAATATTAAGCGTTGAAGTAGCGAAGGTTTACGTAACGTAGAAAACGCGTGTATTTCTTCCTATTTGTCGTTCCGGAGCGAATCTCCGCAATCTTTCTTGTTACTCTTCTCCAGCTTCTTTTTCTCTCGCACCAAATAGAAATTTCTCGATGACGCGACGGAAAACCGACAAACTCACACTACGTTTCTCGACACCTTTCGTGACCGTGAGTGACCGTGAGTGACCGTGAGTGACCGTGAGTGACCGTGAATGAAGGTGTGAAGCGTTCAGAAATGCTTCCATTTTTTGCGAGAAAAAAAATGTATACATAAATGATGCCCAAGAAACAAGGAAAAAACAAAGATATTTGCACAACTGAAGATATTTCTCGTATGAATTCAGTTACTTCTCTTCGCATGATTTTTGTTTGTTAACCAAACCGCTTATGTTTCTGCAATTAGTTATCTTATAAGTCTGATAATCCAAATTTCGAGGAATGTATTTAATTTATTTTTCGGCAGATACACTAATTGTTTTAGTGTAAAGAATAATTTAAACCAATAAGTTTACGATATCAACAAATACTTAAAAATGAATAAATATTTTGTTTGATATATTGATCTTTCCATTAACTAATATTAAATAGTTAATATTAATGATTTATTTAACGGAATCCGAAATTATCCTCTCTTAAAGATAAATGAATTAATAACTAAGTTTTTAGTTAAAACTTGATGATAAATCTTGAATTTTCACTAAAAGTTAAGAGCACAAAGGCATCCGTGAAACATGAAGTTATCGAAATGCAAGATATTTTACGAGAATTTTAAACAGCGTTAAGTCATTATAAGATGTACACTTTCATTAAGGACGTATTTACACCGGTATAAATCATCGGTAACCCCTTTTATAAGCTTATGACTTGTTCTTGACATGATAATTACGAGTGTAATGTCTTTTCTTTTGTATGCGTGACGATTGTTTTCATAGAGAAACTGCAAATTTTTTTGGTAAACTCTCATAAATTCATTATGATCTTTAACTATAAAAAGACTATTATAAAACTTAATAATATGTAATAGAATGGTGTCAATAATATTAACTGCGGTTAATCATAGCATAAATGTTTTACAATTAAGTAAATATTTTCCAAAAATCAATTATATAATTTAAATGCAAGATTCTACTTCAAAGAGTGTAAAACATTAATGTCAGATTTATGTAAATATTTCACTTCACTTATCAATTTTGTATATCTTAAAAAGAAAATAGCGATAGATCCTGGTTGGTTATTTTATTTGATACTCGTATTTGGGGACTGAACAAAATAAAGTTTTTATTTTTTGAATACATCTAGAGAAATCTCAATTTCACGATTGGTTCACCGAATTAAGAAGCACGTGAAAATTACATAAAGTAACTAATACTTCAAATTGACGATCTTTCATTTTTAGATGCTTTCCATCTTATTTGTAAGCGCATTTTTATATTAAATAATTGACACGAGACTTTAGCATCCCGTAAACGTACAACCAAGTAAACATCATTACGGTAACGGACTAAATAAATTGGTCCTCGTTACACTGTATAATCTAAGTATTGATTAATTTCTCTTTATCTTCTTAACAATTTCTCGGGTTCTGAAAAAAAACTTAGAACTAATGGTAGATCACGTTTAATTGAAGCAAATATAAAATAATTTTTTAATATAATTAATTCATGGATACTTTAGAATAATTGATAACATTCCAAAATTTTAAAGACCGATCATACACTCCTTTTCTTTTCACGCAAAACTTTTATAAAACCGGATTAACTTTTTTAATATTTTTTACATACAATAAAAAGGGAGAAAAAGTAATTTTTCTTCGACGCGGTTTACTCTTGCACAAACATGACTGTAAACATTAAAATTCCGACGAGCGACTATCATCTGGCGCCATCGAGATCAAGATCGTAAGCCGGTAACGAAACTTTCTTTACTAGACGAACAACACGATTGCTCTTACCGAGTGTGGAAAAAGGAAGGTAAATAGCGGACAAACGTTGACGACAGACAACGTAATTTCACGTAATTCTAATGCAACTTTTGGAACAAGCGATTGACATAATCCAACCGATCTTTTCATTTTCGAAAATATGAGCATTATGCATATTACGACTTCCGAGAGTTACTGCTGCTTCATCCTCTCAAAACCTAGCCTTTCCGATGAATACGTACATAAGCACATAAACGTCGACCTTCTCGACACTTTCACTGTGCGGCGAGACAAGCTGACTCGGACACTTTCTTCGCTCGATCGGTACCCAATGGAAAGTATACGGGCGCGTTAGCCTACACGTACACCGATGCACGCGGAGTTATGCGAATGCGCGATAGACAAATCATTCATGGTTAAAAGGTCAACGTCGCGAGCGCCTTAAAATATGAGAGGATGACGAGTGAAAGGTGTCAATTTGGTCTTCCGAAGCGCTCGTGTCGAATTTACATTTTTAGAATCAAATAACAGGAAACAATAATATACTCTCTCGAGTCGGTATCGACTTGAGCGCGTTTCCTATCATTTACCAAAATGGAATAACTATTTTCTTGCTTACGTCGACCACTTAATGTAAATAGACAAAATTGTAATTTACTTCTTCATCAAATATCCTGCGTGTACTTATAAGTAATTTCTTATTAATATTTTTTAAAAAATACGCTCCTCTCAACGTCGTCAATTGGTGCCTGTCGAGTAATTTGAACAAATTTCTAAGAAAAATGTTTTTTCCTTTCAAATTTACACATTATAGTGCATCAACTATAGTACACAACAAAGCAAATAATAATGAAAGGCTGGTCTCATCGAGATTTTGCATCGAAATGTTACATATCACTATCGCACAGTCAAACGTAATTTTTCCGAAAAATAATCTATTTTCTATTATTTGACAAACAACACAAATTACGTGTGTGTGTTTTTTTCTTTTTTTCTTTTTTTCCTTTTTTCTTTTTTTCTTTTTTTCCTTTTTTCTTTTTTTCTTTTTTTCTTTTTTTCTTTCCTCTTCCTTCCATTCCAAGAAATTGCGACGTCTCCCTCGTGTAATGATTTTAAAAAGCTTATTTCATCAATTGAATTACAACAACTAAAGTATTTATCCGTGTAGAGAAAGATATATTTGAGTAAAGATATGTGCAATTTTATCATTTATTGTTAAACAAAATTTTGTTTTTCCATCGCAGATAACACGAAATAATAAGAAATAGTAGCGCTTGCAAACAGTGTTAAGTACCTAAAAATAGCAGTTACACTCTACGTTTACGCAATGAGTTACGTAACATTATGAAGAATTTTTCTAAAACCAAAAAATATAACTGAAAAATATTTTTCCGTGTGAAAATAATAAAAGAACTCGGCTTTCGTTTGAACAATCGATTTATCTTGCGCGAGTTCCGAATCCACAACGCGTTTGCGGCGCATAGCTTTCGTTTCGCTGGATAGAAACGATTTCACCCGAATAATAGTATCCGATCGATTTGAGCAATTGCACGTGATAAGCGAAAGCCTCTGTACGTTCAAGCTGACCGAAAATATTGCAAAGGTAGCCTAATATTAAATGTAAATTCGAGGATAATGTCAACAAATTCTACGCGGGCTTTTATCAGATTTATAGAGCTTTCTAGTTGAGAAACATTTTTAGCTAAACGAATCTAGTATTTTCAAAAGCAATGAAGGTCGAAACCTTAAATGCGAATAATTTATAATCGGATTCTATTCACTGGAACATTATAGTTTTTTCATTAATGTTGACAATATTATATGTTTTTCCGCACAAAAGAATTGAAATATTTAATAATTTTATTTCCTCGGCTCCTGATTAAAGAAAGCTCATTACGCAAGTGTCCTGAATCGTTAAAATACAGAAGAAATTTTATATAAAAAAATAAAAAAACTCACAAGATGATATCTGCCAATGTCCATAAAAGAACGATAGATCCGAGTAATTAAACGCCTGCATAAAATTCCAGGATCGCGTGAAGTTCCCTCCGACGTTGGGACGATTGTTTACGCTACTTGATCCACGCAAATTCATGTAGCACACCTCGAGTCTAACAAATGTATTAAACCAGTATCTTATGGCTACGAGTAGACTAACACTTACGCTCTATACATAAAACAAATGTCCGAGAGCTTCGTAAATCAACCACCGACAAGCGATCGTGACAGGCTTATTTTATCTCGCATGGAATAAACGACTGTTCGCAGCACGTGCTAAGGAGGTTGGTAACATTGATGGCACGTGTATCGAACATTTATGAGATGCAGGTATCGTTCCGATGCTCGACGAGAAAGAAGGTCGATCTCATTGATGTCTGCGAGCGCGCTTATGGTGTGACACTGACACCCTTCAGGACATAAAAAAATTTATCCTCGGTAGTCTCGGTAAAGATCGTGTCGCGACAAATTCCTATTGCATTTGAAGATATATTACACGGTTTGCTCTGTATTTAAAAATATACATTTATACATTAAAAAATTAAGTCGAGTAGTACTGTAGGCCGTATAAAACGTTTTTGCACGTTTGACGATACATCGACAGCTTTAACAAACTCTTTTCAAAAGTACTCTTCTTCAACGGAGATAAATCTAAAGTAATGCAATCATACAGAATAACATTACCTTGCATATGTACTCAAATCGAAGTTTATATCGCGTGGTAATCCATAGTCGATATTTCGTCCAAATCAGCGCAAGTAAGCAATGATATAAAGCATGATATTCAGAAGAAAAGTAATTATGTTAAAGTAACCATAATTAGATAAACAGTTGTATTTAATTCAATGTAATTTATAAAGCTCGGACACGTGTAAAATTGTATTTTGTCTTCAAAGTGTCTAAAAATTTACGTTTTATAAAACCTGTTGGAAAGAATCATTAAATAATAACTACTACTAAACGGTTAATCCTTGACACGTTGTTTCAAGGAATTCAATGGAAGCAATAATTTTTAGAGTTGTTTCTGAAACAACTTTATTAATATAAATAAAGACACACATTTATCGGTGAGAAATTTCCTTCGAGCGTCGCATAATGTTGTGCTAAATGCCTTTAAATTCGGCAGTCACAATTTCAATCGAATATTGAATATAACGCAAGGCAAAACTCTGTTAGACTATCTAACTGGCTGACGACAGAATATTTGCCAGGGCTGCATAATTTCTCAGCCGCGAAACTAGAACTAATTGTCCAGTGACGGTGTTGTCGTGCCGCTTTCTAACCTGTCAAATGACACTGAGACATAGTTCCAGTATCGATCGCTCGATCGCCCAATTAATCTTGCCGAATGCCCGGCATGGGATTCAGCTTCGCTTCTTTTCCATTTCCGCTCTCTAGTCAATCCTTCTCTGTAGGCTTGTTGTGGACAGACAAATACAAAAATAAGGGGAGAAAATTAAAAGAAGTCGAATCATAGAAAAAGCGCGGGCCAAGTCAATAAATGTCAATCGGGGTAAAGTGAAATAAGGACAGCAAACGATTATCGATTTGTTCGATCGATCGGTGGAACGTGTTACGTCACCTCTACGTAAACATCTGGTATGGACCATCGCCCGATAGCGTTTCCTTACTCATTGGCCTTTAAGGTCATGCATACGAACGAAAATCTCGTTGGTATTGCGGTTGCGTGTTATATACACATTGTTTCGTCAAACAGAACTAAATATGAGAAATTTATTCTCGACTATCTTTTTATTACTTTTAGTATATATGTAGCATTTATGGGAAATAAGGTATGAGCAACCACTTCTTGTGCTTCATCTACGAATGAACCGTGTTCATATAATGTGTGAAGTGCACTCGCTGCTGTTCCATTAATTGAGCTTGAGAAAATATTAACAGTTAACTGACGATTAGAAATAAATCGAAGACTCCTTTAAATACTAAAATTATTTAATATACCTGTTGTTAAGTTCCTGCTTCTAATTTACTTATATTTCAATATCATTTATCGTAATAAATTCCTAAACCGAGGTACAGTGAGATAATGTACTTTAATTTTATATATACGGGAACTTATTTTTGTTCACAATCCAACTATTAATCATATTATTTTATCGAATGCATCTAAGTTATTATTATACAGTAGAAAAAACTTGTAGATATCATTAAATCGACGAGTTTTCAATCTTTTTCCAATTCAGAAATTATTTCAACATCCTTAGTACTTGCATTTTATTTATAATTTTCATAAATATTGAACAATTTTAGCGTTTTACTGATGACTTGCTTCTATATGTACCGTAATAATTCCCATATTATAAGGAATATGACGCTGTCGCATTTCATTAATTACATTAATTACGTCTCACTTTTTAACTTAAAACTTACACAATGACTTTTTCGTTGCACACGATCCCTTTTTCAGCGCATCGTTATTTATACAAACAGCAAATTTTTTCGAAAAAACTTATTATCCAAGTGTTAATTATTACGTATTTTTTAATAATTCTTATTCGATGATATACAGCAGCATTACTACATTTATTAGTTTCATTCGTATTGTATGTATTGTTGAAAGAAAATATTTAACGTGTACTTTTTGTCTAAATACGTATGCTTAGTAAAGCTCTTAAACTTCGCATTGGAACTCAAATTGCCATAGAAGAATATGAGTTACGTCTGTATTCGGTAATTTATAATAAGAGCTTGAAAAAGTAAACAAGTTTCTATGAAACGTAGGCTAATCTTTCTTATAAATAAAAACGCTCATTAGCAGAATTTTTCTGCGTTTTAATAACCTTTTTTTTAACTGGACAATATTTTTAAAAACATTTAAAAATTTAACATTTGTAATACCAGCGTAGCTGCAAATATGCAAGAAGTAATAATGTAATTAAACTATGTCCACTGTATATATTTATTTACTCGATGATTGACCGGAATTAGTTCACAATTAGTTTAATCGTCAAGTTATTAAATTTAATAGATTTAAAAAATATTTTTAAATATTTTTAGCAATATTTATTACATGCCGCACTTGAATATAGAATAACATAAAACTTTTACTTTAAAACATACAAGTACATACAGCACTACTACTTAAAAATACACCGCGGAAGCATAATATTTATAAGTGGGTAGTATAAAATTCCATGATATATTATCAATTAGTGGGTTACATATTTTCTTATATTACGTATTATCATATCAACTGTTTAATAAACGATATTGATAAACTAGTATTGATAAAATAACATTTAACCTTACGAATAAAATTCAATCAGATCATACTACGGTAAATAAATTTTCAATTCTATATAATTTATCATTAATAAAAGCTTATATAAATATTGAATAAAAAGAGCATTTATTAATTGTAATATTAATGAACAATCGTTTATCCTGTATTTGAAACTAAATTTGAAAAAAATATTTTAAGTATTAATCTACAAAATGAATACATAATAATTTCCTTTAATTTCATAATGAATAACATCAATTACAGTATCTGCTTTTTAAGTTACTTAATACTGAACGATAATGATTTTACAATAATTGGTTAATAAAAATCTGTTTTTCATAATAAAATTCCTAAAGAGTTATGAGTCATTTATAAGCGATAAATTGCTTCTTAAAAGCTTCACTTTGTATTATGATAGATTTTATGCCAAACAAATATTATTAAATTAAAAAGTTAATCAATTGCGAAAGTCCTATAGAAATATTCTGAATACTAATAGCGTGTTATTTTCCTGGTAGAAAAAAACAAGTCCTTTTATGAAGAATTTTCTTCTCCGACTAATACGAATTTGAGCTTGTAAAAATATTTACGGAATATTTTTCATTAAAATCGATTCTTCAACCCCTCTATTATAAGTATAATACTTGGCTGTTAAATTTCAAATGTTTTGAGAATATGGAAAAAAGATAATGTGAATATTAATTACAATTCGGTATTATAAATAACATATTCTCTACAGGATTTTAATCACCGGTATAAATATTTTCTTTTGTTCTAATATTTTTCAGAGCAGATTCTTGTAATTTCAATTATCAATTACTATTGCAAAATTAATATGCAATATATATTAGATTGCATAATTGCAAAAACAACGCGCATTCCTAAATATGTTTGAAAAAGTAATTTAAATTAGATAAGAATGTATAAAATGTTCAGTATCCAGAATTTACTACGTAACTGGTTGAAATAACTTTAATCGAATTCTTAATCTTATTACATGTAATACGAATACACATTTTCCAAACAATTGACGTGTCGTCGAAATGCCTTAAAGCAGAAGCACCAGCTTGTAATCCTATATACTGAAATTCATATTATGTATACAATTAAATTTGATTAACTAATTACATTAAACATAAGTGCTACGCTTCGATATCTATAGGCATAAGAAAATATGCACGAGTTCGGATACCTACTGTGAATTTCAATCAACTTTAATTATATATTTTCAAGTTCTCACATAAAGATCGCGGTAAGCGTATAATTAAAAATAAGATAAATTCTCAAACAATATTAAGCTTAACTAATTAGAAACCATTTTCACGAAAATCTTCCAGGCATTAAAGTACGTACGTGGTTGTACGTACAATTTATGATTTATGATTTATAATTCATAATTCATAATTTACGATTTATGATTTATAATTTGCAAGTTATGCGAACAATATTTTCACGGGCGCTTGAGTAAATTGGAAGAAGACCTAAACCTTTCACCTAACGCTCATTTCTAGCTACATCGAGCACAAGAGCCCCTATTTCAGAAGAAATCTGCGTTTCTTCACCGAGCCACAAGGTAGAGTTCACTTTCCGCGGATCTTCATTCCCACTCCATTTGCGAACGGCATTCCGTCACTAGGATAATCCCCCCGTCGAGTTTCGCGCCACCAGTTGAAATCCACGTAGCTCGGACACAGACCTCGACGAAATGGCGTCAGCGGCGACCGGAGCCGTGGCTCCACGTAGAGAAAGTGAACTGTATCGCAGCGAGACGTTGAGCAACGGAACTGCGTTACGATCGTCCAACATTTATTGGCGATTTTACGCGCCATGGCGACTGCCACGCCTTGTGACTTTTCTTTATCTTTCTCTTTTTCATTCTATTCGCCGTTTTTAAGAATACTTGCCGCGTATTCGATCTCGTGCACCTTTTGGCCAGTCGAGCTTCCACCTCGACTCGACCAACACAGGGTCACTGCTAATCTAGCGAGCTGAAGGTATCGATATAACTGTCCCCAGTAGGACTTACAGGTAGAATACGGTCATTGAAAGTGACCGTTTTAATCACACCTGGACGAAAATTCGTTACAAATCGATACGGACTTTAACGACACTGTCGTTTAACTTGTTAGACCGAGAAAATGTCTTTGTTAGCAGCTTGAGCTTTCGCGACATCAGCTTTATTAAAACATACAGAGACGATATAACAAATAGATTTTAACTGGTAGATTTTGGTCATTAATGCCGATAGCGTTGAAATAGATTTACTAAAATAATGAAAATTGCTAGGAATTCTACCGAAATACTTTCGTTTCAAAAATAATAGAAAGTAACTTTGATTATTGCAATCAACAATTACAGATTATATAAAATATAATATCGGTAAATATAGTATATTTGCTTTCCGTTAAATTATTCTTTTCAAGGCATAAGCGTTATTTTTCTTTTCTCCGTATCTTTTATCCACTGACGTATCCTAGAATTTTTTATTTTACGTACTTCAAACAAGTTAATATTGTGACATATTAGAAAAACAACCGAGGCTACTGCTTGAAATAATTACAAAGGTGTACCATAAAAATTGAATTAAAACGTTAACATTTCGTGTAATAAAGCATATATTATATGTGTCAAAACGACATTCAATAATTAAAAGAACTTGTGTTAAATGCTTTTTTCAATTACAAATTCAATGTCGTGTGAATAAACTTATTTTACGTAGTCCGTGATTCATTAAGGTAGTTTATGGCCAATTTATGTGAAATGATAAAATATGAAACATTGACTTAACATATTTCTGATAAAATGTTTAAAATAATATTGAAATTCTTAATTTGGTGAAGCCCTCTGGTTGAGTTCCATTAAATTGAAACCAATGATTTTCATAGGAAACTTAACACTTTATACGCAGAAAATCAGATTTTTTTTTCACGCTTTGAAACTTTCATAAACCAATGTAAAATATTACTTAAATGATAAAAAAATATGCCGCAATCGACAAACCCAATGATTAATCTTAATATCGTTCAACGATATACATAGCTAACTACTTATAAGTGAAAGGTATGGTTGCAAATCGATTTTTTCACAGAACAAACAAAAGATCATACTCCATTGGCATAGGCAGGGCAAACCTTTTTACAGTCACGTAAATCACACGTGCATATGAAAAAGTAACAGTTGGTTGATCTGGGATATTGTTCTAAGGTGCTTTACGATAATGCGTTTAGTTATTATTTGACTAGACAGATGAACAAATAAATACACGAAGCCCACTGTTAAGATACTAATAAAATAATAATTGTCGTATAGTATGGCTTTGTATTCATTGTATTTATGAAGAGAGATTTAAGGACAGCAATTTATTTACACATTTCAAAATTATCACAACTTGTAATGTCCTCTTCAATGTTTAATAAATTAAAATAGGTGTATTTCATGAATTCTTACATCAAACGATGTGTTCAATCTTAAAATTCAACATTTACGTACATAACCTCGTGAAATTTGACATGTACTTTTGTATTGGACGTATAGTTGGTAATTCTCCCGAGGTACTTTTTAAATTAATTATCAATAAATAGTATCAAATAAAAAAGTGGAAAAGAATCGGAACCGCCGAGATTTATAATTTTCGAAATTTGTTCAATATAAACACAATTATATTTTTCTATTCGTAAATTACATATTACTTTATAAAACTGTTAATGTTACTGCAAAAATGTGTATAAAAAGGTTTTTGTATGCAAGCGTAACTAAAGCGTATTTAGTGTTACTAGAATGTATTAGAATTATAGTCTACTGTAAGAATGTTATACATAATTAATCGAAAGACGGTAAGATATTAGTCTTAATAAAATAATACTGTAATAGTGATATTCATAGATATGTGACCAACGGGTAACTAGAAAAACACTCATGTATGACAAAAAATCTCCAAAATCTTCGTTTGCCAAATAAATTATGCAATATGATTTAGACTACATTTCAAATAACGTAGTTTGAAATAATTTTATATGAATACACGAGAGCTAATGAAATTTCCTTTCAGGCTCTAGATCGGCTGATGATGGTTGAGACTGATAACGAATCTGCATTAAGAAGCAAGAGGACAATTGGACTTCTACGACAGCTTTTCCCCGAAGTATCTAAGGTGAGCAATCGCTGCAGAGCTGATGCATAATAGAAGAGACCAGTATTTTTTGTCTTTGCAGCTCTAATTATCAAATATAATCCAAGTTTTTTTTTCGTTGCCGTTACTCCTGTCATTTTCGTCGAACGGGTCAGGGAAATTAATGGAACATTAATCGAACAACCTGATCGACTGCGTTAACAACGAAATACTTGGAGATTATACTCAAAACTTCTACATCTTATTATGTTTTTCTCGTACCATATTCAATGTAGTGCCATGTATTATCATTTTGGAAGATATTTGGAAGATATATCACTGGTTATTTCATTAGAAAGACGAGTATTCTTGATTTAAGAAAATCAATTGTCTATAATAAAAGAACACCTCGATTATTTCTCTATAAAAATTTAAAAATCTAATAATGATATAACTAACATTAAAGATAGTAAATGTGCACGTCAGCGCGATAAAACAATGAAATATATATTGAAAATTGATGTTTACATTACATCTACTAGTATTTATATTATGTCGTTATTGTATTTTACAATCCTTTATCGTATCGTTAATTATTTTTTCTAAAAATAAATTCATCTCTTTTCAATTTTCAACAGTAGCATAATCCATGCATTGCTTCAACTGAATCAGTAGAATTAACCATGAAAAAAATCAGCAAATCATTGATTACTATCGTTAATGATTCGTGATTAACAATGAAAAACTACTCGAATAACTAGTAGTCTAGTTATAACTCCATTTTTATGGCAAATTTAAAGTTACAGATAAAATAAATCAAACATTTTTATACAGATTATTTGTTTGTTGAGATTTACTTCGAACTACTATTAAATTTTATATTACTCATTTTAGTAATGTAACAAGATTATAACTATTTCTCATAAACAACCAATAGTCCATTAAAGTTATACTATAACTTTGTAAACATTTAGGGGAAATGTTTTCATCTTCAGTAAGTTTGTGAGAAAAACTGCAATGCCAGATATTTAACATTTATGTCAATTTATTTGAATAGGATAACATAAAAATTGTTGTATATGTATTTTCAACAAAATTGAAAGGTTTTTACTAATGAATGTTTTGTGAAGGAATTGTTTATCTTAAAAATTGTTTATCGTAATAATTCGCGCAAGGAAAAATATTCCCATCGATTTCCACGGAAATTCAATTTTCTTCTTAAAATATCATTAAATTCAAAATTTAAAGTATATTAAAATAGAATACAATACTATTAACTCATTCGTTATATAAAAAATAAATATTTAAAATGAATGTCGATATTATTATTGGTTAATATTGATTTTTTTCACACTAAATAATAATACCTTTATATTATTGAACCCGCGTAATTGCATTTATTATTATTACTATTTCTATTAGTATTTTACGTTAAAATTATACATGCATTACATTTATTTATCAATGTAACTCGTCGACAAAGACAATTGGAGCTCGTTCGGTTAAACTTATCAATATCCACCGGTGCAACCTTAATAATAACGGGTTCACGGAAATTTTACCCACGCACGCACGCTCATAATCTTTTACAGACGTACCAATCTAGAGACGAAACTTTATAGTTCTTGGAGCACTCGCGAGAAAAAGAAAGAGACATTCGTCACGAGCCGCGACATTCCTGACGTGAAAGCCGCTTATAGAACGACGTGCGACGTTTTCGTCCGCTGCCATCTTTTTCTTTTGTCATTGTTCGCGCACCGCTTGATCGTCGATTTTCATTTCATGCCACGCGAATTTATTACGCCTTTGGGAATTCCTACAAAGACGGAAGTAGCGCGCATTTCATTTTTGTTCCGCTCGTTGATGCGAACATATTCATGTTAAGATTTCCGCTTATTCCCTCTGCCGTAGTTCGCGTGAGAAACGACTTACTTACAGCTCTCAAGTTCATGATGCGGTTAGACCCTTTCATTAATTATAAACGTTTCTTAGATGCTCGGAAATTTCAAGCGATGCCGTTTTCATTCCTCGTGCATTTACTATTTATTATATGTAAAAATGAACAGCGTCTGTTAAAGTAGGACATTAAAGTTTTGCTAACAGCTAAGAATTATGCTATGCTTACGAAATGCTTATCCCAAACGTTCGAATGTAATATTTCAAAAGGTGGTTTCGAACTTGTCTTTAAAAAATGCAATTTTATAAATTGGGTCAGAGAAAACTGAATTCCAATAGCCACAAGAAATTCTTCCCCCCCCCTCGCCACGCCCCGCAAAGTAAGCATCTTTCAGTTAGAATTTAATTTCAATCCTCTTCAATAAAGTATGTAAATCCAAGCATTTTCGTCATTTCATTTTGATATTTATTTTTAGGTAAATATAATGCTAAATAAGCTTTCAAAATATATTATCAATCGTTTGAAGAAACTTACTTATATACGTATTGCATTGTGAAATACTATTCTGTTCTTCTTTTACTTATTCCATGAAGAAAGGATTCGGATAATTATAGACTATTCCATACATATACTCGTACTTTATTTATAAATAAATATTGTTAATTTTCAATATTTTCTTACCAACTATAGTAAAAATAGATTTGTTATATATTAGACTGACCAATTAGATCAATAACTTGCATAAAGTCATTATGCAATATATAATTTCATTATCATGCACTCGCTACAAATCATATTCTTAGAAGGAAAAAAAATAAAAATTTCGCTATTCTAAAATTTTATTTTTATTTTTGTATCGGTATATATTTTAACTGGAAAAACGAATAGAATATCAATTTATTTCGGATATAAATATTTCCATGTCAAAAGCATGAGATTTATACTTTCTTTCAATATGAAAAGAATATAAAATGGAGGATATATAATTTGGAAATTTGTAATATGTTAGAAATATCTACATTGGTAATCGATTGATCGTATTGTAAATTAAGTAATTAGATAGAACATACTAAAATTATGACGAGATGCAATTTCTTGAAATAATAAATAAATTTATAACATTCTCGTATTGTCATTTGCGGTGGTCATTTCAGTTTGTATCAGTGCGAGTTTTTGTGATTATTCCATTAACGGTGAAAATTAACTCTAAAATATTTATTTTGTCATTCAAAGTGTCATTACTATTTTATTTAAAAAATCCTATTTATTTGTAACTTTTATTATATAATTATTAGTTCTACATTTTCTATTCAACTAGTTTTTTCAAAGAAATAAAGTGTCATTTCATTAAAAAAGGAATATTACAAGTACTTTTGCAGTTAAAGTCTGTTTCAATTTCGTATAAGTTCTGGTAGAAAAATGAATAATGGGCTTTTATGTTATAGATTTACGTTGAGCTAAGTTTATTTATCACTTGTTAAATGCTCTGCGGCTTATTTTCTTTCAACAACTTCAAAGTAGTAATAATGCTAACAGGCGATCATTACTTCTTCGCATCGACAGGAACGTAAAAAGCGTGTCTAAGATCGAGAAGGTGATGAATAATTGTATTATCTAGGAACGATGTACTTTTCTCATTCTCGAGGTCTTTTATGTCGGAATTGCTTTGATTGTCAATCTTCGAAAATTCAATCTTCTACGTACATTTTTGCGGTATTTTATTCAAATCAAGTGTCTTTATTTTAATAAAATTCACTCTTCCACTTAATCTGTACTCATTAGTACGATTAATGTGAATTTTTGAAAAGAAATTCAAATACATATTATACTGACATGTTCATTTTTCTTAAATAGTGAATAAACATAACTGAGAAATACATTTAATTTCAAATAGAATTAATTTATTGAATTTTTAATTTCGAAAAGCATAAAGGATAATATAAAATTAAAGATATAAGCAAACGAAATTATATTATAAACGAAGAAATTGTCTACGTTTTTAAGTAAGTTATATTAATATCACGTATATAGAATTATATAGAAAGTATGATTATAATTTACTGAATTAAATGTGCATGTAATAAGTAATATAGTAACTACGACGAACGTATTAAATGTTTTAGCTGTATTACTTTCCTGTATTGATCAATCAAAATCAACATCATTCCACTTGATTTAGATAGCTCATTATTTTAACGCTCAGTAAGTACTATTTTAGCAATACCCTCTGTTACAACATTTCTTAGGAAAGAAGTAAAACTCGGCGCTTTACTTGTATAATAATCCACTCCGATGAAAAGTATGTGTATCCGTAATATTGAGTGTTCCACCTTCTTCGGATATTATTCAAGCCTATAATAAACTTCTAACGGCATGCTCGAAGTTAGTGAAGTACAAATATAGTTTTGCTTATTCCGTTAAGTACATACTTATGAGTTCGTGAGTATTTATTATTTATAGGGGAGACATATTTTAACGAGTTTTTCACGTGAAATAGGTATATTTTAAAGCATTCCGACGAACATGTACTTACATCGTTTGAGCAACGGCTTAAACACATTTATTTACTCAAAACCAGTCGACGTTTAGAAAGAAATTCTTAATAACTGTATAGATAATTGATACAAGTATGACTTCAAAAGTCAAAAGTACATCATTTTTCTAAATGAAATGTTTTAATTAATTCGATTTTAATATAACTGACTCGATACAGTAAAGGCTTCTAATGATTACACGAGATTAAAGTATACAGCCATTCTTTATTTAACAGTATTTTAAATATTCTTAGATATATATTACTATCAGACAATAAACATTATAAGCATACAATTAAAGATAATCTAATATTTCCAATTTAATTTTTGACTACCCTCTCTAATATTCACTCTCGTTTCTCACTAAGTGACTAAAAAGCCTTACGATCAATGTGGAATATACACGTAAAAGTTCTCGGAGCGATTATATAAATGTTGATATAAACGTTGTACGATATTTTCAACCATTGGAAAAAAAAAGTCTTCAAATTATAAGATTTAGAAGTACAAGTACAGCCATTACCACTGTTAATGTATTACGAAGTGACTGTCTAGTGTCAAATTTTGTAAAGAAGATATTAAGCGCGAGTAAAATTACTTCATATTGCCGAGCGTAATAATGATTCACGCAAAATTCGCCAGTATTCTAGATTACATGTGTGATAAATGGGGAAAGGTGTGCGTTGGCAGATTTTTCAGTCCGAGGACGCATCGCATCGTCTCATTTCATCACACCGAATAAAAATGCATATTTCTTAACTATTCTAAGCCAAGCGGGACCAAAGAAAATTTTATACTGAAATTTCTTTATTTTCTTCAATTTCTTACCGTCGGTCGTGAAATTTATCGATTTTACACTCAAAGTAATTAGTGTGTACTACGAATTTCGTTTTGAAATATATTCGTTTCAAACTTGTGGGATATTAAATAAGGATGGGAGACAACGTGTAATTTCGACGAATGTATAATTGTTGATTCAAAATTAACCGACTGAATTCCTTTTTGTTACATTTTCTTAAAATATTCACTTACTGTAGAATAAATTGTTCTTTCTAGCAATAGATTATCCATTTATTGTTAATCGGGACTTTTGAATATCTTTATATGCAAACTACTGAAAACTATGACATTTTTTCCCTTTTATGCAATTTTCATCGTTATTATTCGCAATTGCCGTAAAGCTATGAAGGCTCTAACCAAAATTAATTTCATTTTAACATTTTAACATAAGAATGCTGCAGTATGTATCGAACCCTATTTTTGAACCGTATTTTTGAAGATTCGGTTGAATTTTGGAGACTTGATTTAACAAGAAATGTCTATTTACCAATAGAAAATACACATAACTGTACAACAAAAGTGTCTTCAGAATTAAACGTGGACATTTCTTTAGCTTAGGTCGTGAAAATTACCCAAGGATCCAGACTTATCATTTTCTTCTTTAAAAATGACTAAAATAGCAATGGAACCAAACTAACCGCAAGTGCAATTGCAAATATCTCGCCACTTTATTTTCTTCATTCTTCTTCACGCACGTATTACTAAAAGATAAAATCTCAAAATTCGGTTTCTCTTATCTCTATTCGCGACCATTACTACAAAAAAAAAAAAAAAAAAAAAAAAAAAAAAAAAAAAAAACGGAAAAACGGAAAAAGAATATCAGTCACTCCGGCGCAACGAAAACTTTGAGAAAAAGAACGGCGCCAGGGAAGCTGGTGCCGGTGCATAAGAAGCTCGTCGAGAAAAGTACCGAGAAAATATATTTTCTAGATGATCGATGACAAGGTGAACGTGATAGTCGGCGAAGTCTTTAAGATCTTCGGGCCAGTGGTGATCCAGAGTGTTCTCGGTGGTAATAAAAATGCTGGAAATAAAACGGATACGGGCACGACGGTCCACGTCAAGAGTCCTTTCGATGAGGACGACGCCAACGACGACGACGACGACGACGTCAAAGGCGGTTTCAAAAGCTTCGTTGATGACGATGAGTTCTTCGCTAAACCGAAAGAGACAGAGAAAGAGACCAGTTCCCAGATAACGATTGCCCTTCAAGAACGCGTAAGTGAAGAGGAATCAAAAACGACAACGGACACGGCCATAACGACGAGACTGACAGGAATGACGACAAGTACATTTACGGAAGAGGCGCCGACCACAATGAGTAGTGAAAATATCTCGGAAAGCGTAGTGCACGGATGAAATCATCGGAACGTTTGGTCGAAGAAAGGAAGAAAGGGGCCGCGTTTCTTCGTAGAAAAGACTAGCATTTGATATTCCTGGAGCTTTTTTGAACTTCTTTTTTTACAAAAGAAATGAGCATTTCTTTCTACAACTTGATTGTTTTTTAGGCATACACTATGTAAAAGTTAGTCCTAAATTTCTATTCGAGTGACATTGTAAATGTGTTTAATTTTCAACGATGTGCGGTAACCAAGTTTTTATTTATTATAGTGTTTATTACTCTATTATCGTCAATACCCTAGAGCTGTATTATTTATTGAAAATTCTACCAAATGAATAATAAAAATGATTTGGTCCAGTTATCGATATATATGAATATGAAGGAAAATATTCTATAAAATTAATTAAATATTTTCTTTAGACAGAAATTTTATTAACATGTATGAATAACACTTACGCTATCACTATTTGAACGAAATCTATTTGGAGAATAATTTTCAAAATTTGAAATTAGAACGTAAATTACATACTTTTATATCGACTGAAATCAAATTAAAGAGCTTTATATAAATTGTGCATAAAGAATTAATAAAATCTTTTAATAAAATATGAGAATTTCATAAAGTTAAGATAATTTTTTTATTAAAAAAAATATTTTAAATTTAATTCACAATTTTACAGTGTTATTGATCGATTCTCATTAAAAAAAAAGTGTTCGAAACTTTTATAATTATTCTAAAAATTATTCATTGAGTACGTTTACAGAGTATGTTTACATGTTGCAGAAATTTTGACAATAATGCTTATACCAATTTCTTTGTACACATTAAAAAGTATAGAAAAAATGTGCGATGTACTGTCTTCAAAAAGATAATGCTGAGGAAATATTCTATCGGTATATATATTACAATCAAAATTTGATTAATATTTACGTAGAAGGTTAATGAATATTGGCCAAAAAATCATTTTAGTGCATCGAATAGTTCATAATTCAACTTATTCAAATCTTTTGATTTTTTTAAAAAATTGAGTCAATTTAGAAACTGCTTTATAATTTCATTATATTTAATTTTTAAGGAAATGGTCATTTTAATCTCCAAATGTTTACAAAAAATCCTATACTTTCTTATGCATTATAGAATTACTGAACTACTTGTAATTAATTTACTTTAAATAATAATCTCTAGCTAATGAATTATCTTTTTTATTGAATAATATTTGATGATAAAAACCTTATTTATAAATATTCTATAAATAAAATATTAAATAATGCAACTTTTCTAACAATAACAAAGGTTAAATTCCTGAAATAATAAGGGCCTAATATTTACTAGAAACCCTACTCTATCTTCTAAATGATAAAACTACTATTATTTTCAAAGATATCGATATAAATAATGTACCGAAATTAATAAGAAGCTTAATAGAAGAAATATAATTTTTACACAGATTTTAGAAGAACTTTGTAGTACCAAAGTGTATCAAACTTTAAATTTTTAATAAATTCATATATATAATATTTTGCATTTTATTGGCTTAAGGTAATCGTACTTGATAAGCCATTGATTTTGTTATATTTAATACGCAAGAATATTAAGTAGAAAATTTTTTTCATCGTTAATATCCATATTCTACCTAATGGACACTTTACGTTGGTTTTATTTCCAATATCTGACCTTTAACGTAAGTTAAATCTTAATTCAATTTCTTTTTTTTTTTTTTTTTTTTCTGAAAGATTTTATCAACTCATTAAAGTCTATTAAATTCAATTTAATTATGATTATGAAAACTACGCAAATATATAAAGAAACATTAGCAAAGTTACGTATTTAATATCTGTGATACGTCGGTACAATTTATTTAATTTTATCAGAAAATACAACAATTAATAAGAACGTACAAACCTTCATTTATGCATAATTAACGGAGTGCATAATTTATTTTCGTATTATTACATAAATTACTTATTAGCCTTATGTATATAATAGAGAGTAATATTCCGTTTTTTTTTTTTTAATAATTATATATTTGTATCTCTTTATTAAATTTTTTAATTAAATTAACGGTTCCGTTGAATTATTTCACTCTCCCTCTGTAAATATAGTTTTATGTTTTAATACATTATTTAGAAAAGCCTTAGAATTAAAAATGAAAATATTACCGAGATTTTTTAATAACTTAAAGTTGTGCATACAACTTTGTTGTTTTTAATGATTTCTATACTATTACGTTAAAAATAAAAAATCTGCAGGACCTAGTTTCCTATTAATATAATGTTAACAATATCAAATAAAACTTAATTTATTCTTAAAAGAAACCAATATATAAGTATATATACATATTATTTTTTATTCACATTAAAAAATAAATAATTACTCAGGTGTTTATATTATTGTTTATTTTAGAGTGATGTTTGAAATGTAATAAATGCATAATAAAAACGTGCGCACTCGATTTATGAAAATGCTGTAGGATGATATTTGTTGATAATACGAAATATCGTATGAATGTGCTTTATTATTATTATGTAAATAAATGGATACAAGTTTAATAGTTCGTTAGGTGACATTACGTTGCATTGAAATTTTTTTAAATCAAATTAATATTCGATACATGTATTTAAAGTATAATCACACCGAACACTTTTATTTCACGATTCCAAGTTCAAACAGAATTTGAAATATATAATATCCAATAACCTTACGTGATTTCATTGAAAAGTACGTTATACGAAAGGGGGAGAAATTAAAGAAATGTCTTGAAGGTATCCGGAGTTCTCGGAATGAGAAAAAGAGAAAAAAATTGAAAATGTTCATCTGCGTGATTAGCTGCAGTCTTCTTAATATGCCTGGAAAGAAAGGCAAGAGGATGGACGTCGAGCAGAATAACACTTTTATGGGGCGGCAACAGCTTCTATGAAAACTGATGAAAGACGCAGAACCATGCATGGTTGTTATACACGAATGTAACGAAAATTCTCTTATGCTATTTTTACTTTCTCTGTATCTTATTCTAATGATCGTTCACAATTAACTCACGAAAATATGAGGTCGATCTGTTTAATTTTTCTTTTTTCTTTTTTTTTTTTTTTTTTTATTGTCTCATTTACTTTTTCGTCGCTTCAATGCATTCCAGTGTTTAATATTATTTATGCTGTCTACCACTCATATCTGCACTTTTATTCTTGCAAATTTACCAAATTTACTTGCTAGTTCAGGCATACGGTTATATAATTTTTGAATTTTTATTTATATAAATGAACTAGAACTATTTAGATTATTTCATAAAATATGTACCTACACATGGCAAATTCTTTAGCATGTGTCGTGTTAAAGAAAAATAAATTTATGAACAGGAGATATTCGAAAAAATATCAAAATGTAAATGTCAATATTATAACGTATCTCTGTTGAAATTACTGCTAATTGTGATATACCGGGAGCACGTAGATAATAGAAATCCTAAGCTAGCAAAAATATTAAAAAATTGAAAATATTTATTATCAGCTTATCGTCATAAGCATTTTGCATCATGCAATCATCGTGAAAGTATTGTACGTTGCACACGATGTATCCTTCCAAAATTTGGTAGGACTCTTTCTAGGTCTGGTATAATAGGCTTCACATTAAAAGAAATAAATAAATAAATAAAGAGAAACTTTAGACTACGATCATCATTTATCAGAATGCATTTAGTCATCGTTGCAAAGTCAATGCAATATGCATCGGCTGACTAGAACTTTTTCCTCTGTGCTGCCTATGTAATTAACTTTTCTCTCATGTTCGCCTATTATTAGACTGTGCGAGACAATTCCGTTGCTAATAATTCACAAAATAGCCTTTCTGATCTTTTATAAGTTTTTATTTCTAGTTAATCATATCTCTATACCTCCTTTTAACCTGTATTTATTCAGCTTTCATTTATTCTACGACAAAATTTATATGATAATTTTTTTTATTTCGACCTGTTATATGATGCATATGCCATATGCTATAAACAAATGTATTTTTAACACTTATCAATATCCATTTTACAACACTTATCAACATCCATTGTCACATCACACTTTCACAAGTTTAAGATATCATGCAAGCTTTAACTTTTCGCTTTTCTATAATAAATGAGACATGACACTTTAATTACGTGTTTGGCATTCGTATTTAATAACGCATTACAAATAAATACGCAACTTGAACATAACACTGATAATAATAAGTAATTAAATAGTGATTTAAATTTAATTATGTGTGTGTGTGTGTGTGTGTGTGTGTGTGTGTGTGTGTTTGTGTGTATATGTATATATGTATACGATCAAAAATCTTATTTGATCGATAATACGTTCAAAATGTTCAAGAAGTATGAAAAATAATTAGTGTAATATAATATAGTAATTAATGATTGAGCAAGAAAACTATTTGTGATTTATTACCAAGCGTGAAAAAACATTATTTTATAAAATATATAACTCGTCATAAAGTATGTAAAGACAATATCAAAGACATTAATTTTTCAAGTGAATAGAAAACTTTTTTACTGGTCATTACTCATAATTCGTAAAATTCAGGAAATATAATTAAAAAGACAATAATGGAATTTACTAAGTAATTTATTAAGCGTTAGAAAAACTATAAGAGATTGTCTGTTCCAAGCTTTTAATTGCTATTCAAACAATTTTGCATTATTCTTATTTAAATTATAAAACTTTATAATTATCAAATAAACTTTTTTTAAAATCTTTTCCTAAATATAATCATGAACTCGGTAATCAGTATGAATTTCATAAAATTAATAAAATAATAAATATTACGATATGAGTCATTTAATTTACACTGCAATCTACATTCATTTATACGTGTTGCAATACTTTAACGGTATCTTGCTTTATTTGAAAGGAAAAGAAAGATCAGGAAAATTTTAAAAGGTACAAAACAAGATTTAAAACGAATGTCATACACACACGAATCTTAACTCACGCTCATACGCAATACATATTCGTCCGCACATTGTTCGCTATATTTGTTTATTGAGAAAGAAGTTGTTTTCATTCATTGACTCTTAACAATGTGATTTTCGATCTTAACAGTTGGCGAATGAAATCCACTGCAGCTATTTCTTTCTCTCACTGCATAAAAATATTAAACATATAATTGAAAGGTAAAAAGAACGAAAACTAAAAAGAAAATTCTGTGGACGGAAATTGCAGGATGTAAATCCGGAAGCGAGTGAGAACAACCAAGTGGTGAGCGAATCCGAGAGCCAGAAACAGGAAGAGTCGAGTAATAGCGAAGTTCGTGTTCAGTTCGCGGATGAAACCCCAAATCCATCAACGAACGAGGCAAGCGAGGGTGAACTCGCGCCACTGGAGGACATTGAGGTCAACGATGATGAGAATCGCAACAAGAGGTTCCTGAACTTTGGCTTTGGGGCATCGGGTGGTAATGGCGGTAACGGGGGAAGTGGCGGTGGCTCCGGCAACTTCCTCTTCGACATCATCAGGGTGAGTCGATCGATTTCGGTTTACTTCTTCTGATGCATAACTGTTTCACTACGGTACAAGATTTAATTTCTTTTATCTTCAGCAATGAGGACACGATTCTTATCATTACTAAAAACCAACTTGTTTACACACTCATCAAGTGATAAGTTTGCGTGTCTGAACTAAAGATTTCGTTGAACTTTTGCATAGAAGAAATAACTTTATATATCCCAAGAGATATTAAACATCCAAAGAAATTTATATTTTGTATTCTTTCACTGGATAACATAATCATAACTTAATTCTTAATTATTTTATGACTTAATTTATAGAAATATTCATATGCTAAATAAATAATCTGAGAATTTTGTTACAGTACAGTGATTAAAGGTAATTCGTTCTGATAAATTAATAGATAAGCGAATTAGTCAATTCATCTACATTATAATTATGGATTTGACATTTATCAATATACCTATTGTCATTTATAAACATATGATTAGACATAAGAAGCTACTTAAAAGATCTGATAAATAAAAGATCAATTCGAGGCGATTATGAAAATTTCACATTTATTCCTATTATTCATTACGTAAAGTACAAGAGAGTTCGTTTGAAATATTCAAGATGTTAATTCATTATATAACCGTTTAGTCAAAAATAATTTTTTGTCGAAGTACTTACGTAGGAAAGATAAAATATTGTCGTTCGTTCATATTTTTTATATTTCTGTATGCCCGATTGATTTCTCTAGTTCTATTATTTTTATGCATGTCACAATAAAGGAAAGTCACAGATTGACTTATGCTGATGAATTAAAGATGTTTTGGTGCAATGATAATTCAATTCGATTTCATAGCTCAATTGTAAAGAAAGAGGTAATTTTGAGTCACAGTTTAAGGATAAATTAAAAATCAATTACGGTGCATTGAGAAGTTTCAGCAACAGCAACCGATGTAATGTTAAAAGAGTTCCAGCGAAATAAAACTTCAGGAATCGATGTAGATTTTACATTCATGCCAAGCGATGAAACTCCACAACCGCTTGTTCTATTTACAACATATTCTTATAATCTTATATTTGTAATGTAATTAACATATCACGTGCTGATTATTAATTTCGTCTTATTTAAAGATGAAATGCTTTTTGAATTGTACTCGCCTGAAAATTCATTTTAATAATAATTTTAAATGCACTCTTAACAATAACTCAGGGAACAACTCGTAAACGTGTCACGCAGTTAAACTAAGCATTAGTGAGGATATAAATATAAAATGACAATTTTTTAAAAATGTGCCTACATTCGAACCGTCTTTTGTCAGGAGCACGTAACGCGGTGACATTTCGACACATTCTTAACTCTCATAGAATCTGCTCCAAATTAAAAAGAAAAATCGCCTCGTTTCAATTTCATTATCGTTTAAGCGTTATTATCCTCGCGAACAATACGGAATTCACGCTCTATCGCGCATCAAAGGCATTAGTGTCGCGTGCGGAGAAAACGTGCAGCCATTGTGTGGATAGACGGTACTTTTCCGCGTATTATCGTATTAAAGGCGCCCACGGATGATTGGTTGACTGGTAACGTAGTAAAGTAGTAAAGTAGTAACGGGCTGCTAATGGTTCGCCCTTGTGGGTGAAAGTGCAGGGCATTCGCGATCTCGACACTATTTCGCGTGCACACAAGCAACTCCTCTTCAAGGTTTTACCGCGATTTTGCTCAGGTCTCGCTCTGGATGATACTAAGAAGAAGTCCGCAACTTCTTCTGCGCTAATATTTTATTCTCTTGTTGTGATTTTTTAACCTAGTAAATTGTTCTATCGGCACGTTAAGTGTTCTTTGTTAACTGACTGACCTAATGTTTGGCTTCAATTTTCACTGTTCAGTGACACGTATTATATAGGAAAGGTATTTCGTAAAAGTACAATCGAACGTTCTTAGTAATGGGTGTTTCTGAACGATGACTTGCTTTATATTTTAATGGGAAAAAATTACCGGAACAACCGATCAAATTACGAGTATACAAACGTTGGTTCACACTCTAATAAATATATTCGTCTACGAACGAATGCGAATGCTTTCTTAAAGTAAATACAATCGAGTACATTAATTTCGAAATTTATTTCGGCTGAATATAAATAAAAAGCAAATACATGAAATAGCAGCAACTCGTTATAATAAAATAATTTTCTCGTAATAATTACGTTTAAATTACTTTTACCAATTATGACGAATTGTATAGAATATGAATTTAATCACGAATTACGTTATTTTCCATTTCTCAGCTCTTAGAAGATTATAAATTATTCGGTTGAAATTTTTTAAATATTAAACAGCTATTTACCATAAAATTGTGA
Source organism: Wiebesia pumilae (assembly GCA_018907045.1). Taxonomy (NCBI): domain Eukaryota; kingdom Metazoa; phylum Arthropoda; class Insecta; order Hymenoptera; family Agaonidae; genus Wiebesia; species Wiebesia pumilae. The sequence goes on from JACCHZ010000127.1 coordinate 9,492,459, forward strand.
TAATAAATTAATTAAAGTAAGCTCGTATCAAATCGTAAGTCGTAAGACATATTTTGCGTTAAAATTTTAAAAACAATTATTTTTAGAAATTCAATACTAAAGAAATATTAAAAGTAAAGTATAGCAGCGCAATCTTGAAATGAAAACTAAATTGTAAAAATGATGGAATATTTATGCAGAAGTAAACGAAATTTACTAGTGCATTGAAATAAATGTTAAATTGCTTAAATGTCTCTCAACATGCTACTTACAACAATTTGCAAGAATAAATTATATGATGAATTTCATTATGCAATCAGTAGGTAAATAGAACACTTACGGATTACAACGTACATTCGGAAATTGAAACAATTTACTATTACATTCTCTTATAACAGATATTTGTTTTCTCATTAAATTTATCGCGCTCGATTCTCTCGTGCAATATTATTAATTGAATTTAAAATTCAATTAATTAAAATTCGTAAAACGCGAATAAATAATTTACAACTATATTATACTTTTTAAAAGGAATGCACTATCTGCACATCATTAAAAACGAAATTTTTATCTAGTAGTAAATAAAATTACAAAGGACAGAAAACCAAATTAATTAAAATCGTGTTCTTGTGATAATTACAAAAAACCATATCGATTTACATACACCATCATGACCATCGATAAGGAAACATCGAAACGAATGAAACGTACATACACGTATATGTATATGTGTAATTTTTATATCTCGCTGTCGGTGACTATGTAAATTTTCGTGTTTTCTTTTCTGGTTCGCTTATTTCGCTCTCGTGCAGCCTTTTACCGATATATACGACATTTTCTACATGCATCGACACAGCGGCATAACAAAATCATAATACTATTCGTTAGAACGTAATTGTAATTTCGTCGGACAAAAATTATAAGTCTATAACTTTTTATTGCTACTTCCATCGGAACACTCATAAGTAGGTAATATAATATAATCATAAAATTGCATAAAATTTTTCAAGAGAAACTAATTGGTATAAAACCGGAATTATTCAAAGTCAATTGATGGTAGGTAAGTAGCTGTATTTTTGCACGCAATGTATACATATGTACAATTATAAATGAAGGGTTTTTATACCGGTGTTGCTCAATCGTTTTAAAACCTTGTACTTCGATAAAAAGTTATTTTAGTTTTTAATATGTCGTATAAAGCAGTCTTATCGTATCTTTATTTTAATTAAAAGAAATGTAACAGTCACGACTTTAGAGATAATGAAATAATTCATTGGAAAAAGGCCTTAGCTAGAATTATGTATAATGTAATAAAATATTAGCTATTATAAAATCAATCATATAAAACTCCGCTTACTTTACTTACTTTTTAACAGTTCGATTTTTGCCATAAAAGTATTCAATGTATTAACAGAACATTTATAAAGTACCAATGAATGCCCGATGTGAACTTTTGTACTTAATTAAATTGGCCAAAAGTTTTGTATTAGCTGTGAATTATCTGGCATTGAATTAGCTTTTATGTAATTAGAAAAGACACATATTTTTCATAAAAATATCAGACCAAATGTAAGAATGTGATTTTTGCATTAATGTACAACAAAGAATTGTGTGTAAAAACTGCACATTTGTTACTCTAGGAAGGTGTATACAAATAATCACATTAAGAAAGTTGTTGGTATACGAATTTAACGAAGAATTTTAAGGCTTGACCACATTTTTAATATAATTGAATAAGTCTTAATAAATTGTTTTATTCGCTTTATCATGGCAATTAATAATATTTTCAAACTAAAAAAATATATATATGAGAGTACTTTATTACGTCTTGGGGTAAAAGTAACGAGTTAAAGTTGCATCCACAGAAGAGGATATAAACATATTTACAAACTTTCTTTATAACTGATGAAAGGAAATAAAATTGTCGATGTACACGCTGCATACGGTTAAAAAAGCTAAGATATTTTCGTAATTTCGTACGTAACATAATATAACAAGTTAATGCACGCGATATTCGGCTACTAGATGTCATAACTACCACCGATATTTTATTGTGACCTGCAGTAAAGTGACGTAGTAGCTAACTAATATTGAATTAGATTTTAAGTCATTGGCATATTTTTTGTAAAAACATAGAAAGTTGTAAATTACGATAAGTTGGTAAGAAAGAGAAAATAAAAAACGAAGAAAAATCTGGTGCGAATCCCACGTCCGTCACTTGAAACAGTACTGCCATTATTACCCGGGTGGCATTACCCGCGGGGGGGCGTGGGGGTTGGGCGGGGTGGCAGGGGGTGGCGGGGGGGGGGGTGTGGCAGGGTGGCACAAAAAAGTGACTCGAACAGAGCAAGCGAGCCAGGAAAAACAAATCGAATTAAAAGGAAGGACGAATGAAAAGAAAAAGCAACCTATGTATCTCCGTAGCAAGCAGCCGACGGTGCGGCAAGGGCGGCGGGTACCGTGTACCGGGTGGTGGCCGGCACGCAGAGCCTTGGGCTGGGCCTGAGTGCGTCACGCGACGTCGGCCCGGCCCCGGCCCCAATGATGCCCGCCCCGGCGGCCGGCGTCGGCATGATGCCCCCTGGGATGATGCCGGCTCCCCCAGGAGCGCCTATGATGCCGGGGATGATGCCGCCGCCCCCGGGAATGAACGGGACCGCCATGATGCCACCGGTACGAGGATCCCCCCCAAGGAGACTTCACAACGACGACGTCGTATCCCTCACCTCGATCTCGACTTTGTTATATTCATGAACCACCAACTGCTTTAGCAATGCAAACTCGTTCGCGCTTTTATCTTGCGTCTATGCTCGTCGTCGGCTCTTTTTTTCATTTCAATCGATAAAGTTGCTTCGCTTTCGAACATGTGCACTTAGTTGGTACGACTCATGTCCAGTTAAACGATATTAAAGTCTTTTAACTTCGCACACTCATTCATACTCGTTTTGCATTCTTACACTCTTATTCGCTTCAAAACAAATATTAATAAAGTGTTGATTTACGTTTAATTGTCGCCTCTTCGTGACTACTTACAACTTGGATAAACTTTGCAATTGTATCGTCTTATTTCGTACGTCGATTATTAACGTTTACTTTTACTTAAAATTTACTTAAAATGTGAGTGTGAAATAATGAAATCCTTTCTGAAAATCTGACGTCTATGTAATTACCATTCACAGATATCTATCCTTGTAATTCCAACCTGATTACTAATTCTTAGTCATAGCTGACGTTAATAAATGAGTACTAATAGCGGTTTCTTCAAGTCCGAAATGATTTTACGCTCCCGATTTTAATGAAATCGAATATATCGATTCCATTGACTACGTGTGGCAAAATTAATAGATTCTTCGGAACTATAAACTTATCATTGTTTCAATAAAATCATTAGAATATAATGAAGATTTCATTATTAGATACAAAATCGTAAAAATTATGTAAATATTTGTGGAAACCGTGGAAAATGCTTAATTGAATTTTCGTGAATATATTTTCGTAATTATTTTCAGTGATTTTTTATCGATGATCACCGAATAGTACATTTTTCCATGAATAATTATTGATTTAATGGACCTTTATGCTGTATAAAAAAATAATATAAATCCTAGAAAGAACTATAATAATCGCGTTGAGACTCTTTTAAGATAACGCTTACAGAACTAGTAATTGCAGCATCTATTTAAAATGTTAATGGTAGTACGAACCTGTGAGAAGTTATGACACTTTAATAAGCACTCAAAAATTCGTTGAGCTTTTAAAGAAATATTTGCCTTTTCGCGTGTAGAATTTAATGGCATTTATTGTACCAACTAAATATTTTTTACAATTTTCATTACATAGTCATAATTATACTAATTATCAAAACATCCATTTGTTCCAGTTATATTTTCACTTTTTTAAATAAAATTACATTGAAATATTTATCTTTATCTTTATTTTATTTAAATTTTTATTATTTCAGTGACTTCGTTATTTAATCTTTTTAAGTAAGTAAATTTTAAATTACAATACTTTACTTACTACATGCAATGGTAATCACTGATAATAACGCTGTTATCTTATCCAACAAAAATGGTTGCGTATTGAATTCTCAGCGAATATCAACTTTCTTTAAATAAGTTTCAAAAGTTTAAAATTCTACTATTAATACAATGTCGCTGTAATTAATGGCAATTTTAAACACGCGTCATTATTTCAACATTTGCTTTTCGATACAGATATTAATCTTGATTAAAACTTTGCTTCAAAATAACAAGAAATGCTCGTAATATGAGAATTATAATATTTTGTAAAAGACATGATATGTTGAAACTTAATCTTACGTAACTTAAAGTATAATCCAGCTTATAACGATTACCTTTACTTGACATTCAAGTGAAATTATTGAATCTGCAGTAAGTAATAACGTACTCTTTTTAAAGAATGCATTTAAAGGAACGTTTAATCTATCCGACAAATAGACGCAAGAAAAAGCTCTTATGTTTATCGCTTCATTCTGTGCTGACTGTTATATTTCGAAGCACCATTTGTATATCATGTTTCGCACATTAACCCCACGTAGCCATTAATTATCTTATTCACTGCACTCACATACAAATATAAGATTCACTTGCCTGAGCACATATACTTGCCTCGCCTACGATCACCTTTTTTTTCTCGCTCGCGCCACATTTTATTGCGAATTACCGTATCTCGTGCACTTCCTTATTAATAATCGACGAAAGGGTGGATTTTCCCTGTACAACTGTCTTCGCATTAATTTTACTTTTCACCTGATTTAATTTTGTGCTGCGCCTTAAATTTACATTTCCTACGATACGTACCTAACATCGCCATGTTTTTATTATTTAGCTGTAAATATTGTTATTCTGTTTTTTTTTTTTTTTTTTCCCAAAAAAATTTTAATATTTTGAGGTAATCGACTGTGTATATAATTCCTTTCACTTCTATTACTTTCGCTAATGTACGGGAAAGAAAAAAACGTTTTTTATTGATATAAATTTTTTATCCCTACTACGCTTGTCCACGGAAAAAAATAATTGATTCTATCTTTACTCTTGAATCTTTCATTAAAAATTTCATGTCTTAAAGTATTAAAACAAACTTTTGCTTCGGTTCATTGATTTATTTGCATCTCTTCGTCCTGACCTTCTCTTGTTAAGCAACAACGATTTTACCGTAAAAATTACTAAACTGTCAATTTACAAAAATCAATCAACTTTTTCATTTGATAAATACTTCGTCATATGTCATATGGAAGTAAATGTTACTCTCGTCGTACGATCCGGCATCTTACTTGAACGTGTAATTCGGGAACGAAAATTGAGAGTGATTTGTAAGCCTCAAATAATAACGTCTCAAATAATGCGCTTATTAATTTCACTTAGTAATTTTTACTCAAAATCTTTTCCCTTCATATAATTTTGAGCATCTCTAACCCTCCTTAACTCTAATAAAGAATCGTATCATCGTACCCATAACGAGAACAATAATAAGTCCTCGGTATTCTCATCCACTAAGCCAACCACCAACGGTCCCGACGCCACGCCGACTTATCACGGACTAAAAAAGAATGAGACGCAATTGTTGGCTGAAAAAAAGAGAGAGCCACGTGATGGATGATGATGGACATGTTTACGTCTCCTCATCAAGAGTGCCACAATTTTTTCACATTTCTCTCAATTTACTTGATCATTAACTTATCACGCGGTGTCATTGCCGATTCTCATTTTGTAATTCATAATAATATTTTTGCACTTTGTATTTTTTAGTGATTTTGTAATTTGATGTAGAAAACCTGTAGATCGTAAACAATAGCATAATGCATTATCGCTGACTTGTAATTTGTGCTGGTAGGCGAGTCCGCCGCGAGTTTTCTCTCTCTAAATTACTAGAAGAATCATATTGCTGGTCTGTTCGATCTTTTTGATACGTTTTTCTGCATATTTGATTGTGCATTCGTATGATTATATATCAGTCATATGCGAAAACTATCATTTAGTCGCGGTTGTTTCGTCTGCCAGATATAAATCATTTTCGTAGTGTAACAAAAAGTACAAAACATGTTTCGAGTAACGCCACAAATCAATCGCAGCATGTTGTCCCGTCACATGGAGCACTTTTTTCGTAAAAATATTTTCAATGTTTCGCGCACTTCATGCTGTGGCTCAAATAAGTGTCGTGTAACTCGAAAATAACACAATTGCGCTGCATATCACCCGTAGATCAATATGTATTTCAAAAACTTTAAAAGAATTGTAGTCGTAATGATGTAATGGTGGGTTTACACTCAGTACATGTAAATGAAAATGTGCGAGGGCTTTTGTACATGATACACGGGGGCCGATTTCTTACCAGAATGAAGTATTATATCACGTATGTATACGAGGAAAATCGTAGCGACAGGATCGATGGAATTGTGTATTAGTAGGCACAACAAATAGCAGAGTATTAATATTACTTTTAATGATGGAAAATCGTAAGGAAGGGGAGAGACGAGTTGTCTTCTTTTGCTGTTGCGAACAGTTGTATTTTTTTTCAGTTAATATTGTTGTTACTATTGTTGTAATAAGCACCGTAGTGTCGGGAGCGCTGGAGCTGGACGTGGAGATGCAGTGTGCGTACTCTAAATAAATGTACGTGTCCTGGTAGAAAATGTCAATCCTTTCGACTGGTCATTACTCGTATGTCGCGCTTTCGAGGAGTAAATGAACTTTCGTGCGTGATATGATCTTACGTAACGGAGGCCATTAAGTTACCTATACTTTTTTTTTTTTTTTTTTTTTTTTTTTTTTTTTTTTTTTTTTAAATACTCTCTTATTAACTTTGTGTTTTTCTAAATGTAAATAACTAATAACTATCGTTTGGGTAAAAGTTTTGACGTAGCAAAGCAATCCACTACAACTCTTGAATTCTTTTGCAAGTGCAGAAACATGAAAATTATTTTCTAAATAAATGCCCCGTTACGTTCAGTTAATCATTAATTAAAACGCTATTTCGATTCCTTTTAATGAAATTAAAAGTAATTTACATTCTACGATCAGAATTTTTACCAAAATAAGACCAAAGCTCTCAATTTTCCAAGCTGAAGTTTCACTCTCTGTGTGTAAAATTCAGTAACTCTCAGTCGCATTGAAAATTACCTTTTTTATCTTTTTACCACGACTATTGTTCGATGCATCTTTTGTTTCTACTTTTTACTTGAAATCTCTTCCTGTCTAGTAAATATTTACTCTACTTAGGAATCGGTACAATTTGAAAGTATTTGCATGACTTTGACCTATTTGATACTTAATATTTAATTTTCTCTGTGTAAGATCATAATTAACTCGCGTACGTAGATCCTCGAAAACTGTCTCAAGTGTGAACTAACTTTATTTTAAAGGATTAATTTAGAGTACGCACCTCATAGTTTTATGCATTATATAAAGCTCTATTCTTTACCCACCGCGACAATTGGATCCTGCATCGCTTTTACAATTTTATTACAATTCTATCTCGTTTTTTTATATGTCCGGCAAAAGTACAATCCCCGCTCTTGTGAGCAGAAATGCTTATTCCCTGGAATTTTCGATTTGGAATTTTTCTTCGTAAAATCTGAAATTGCGCAACTTGATATTCAATGGAATATAAAGATTTAATAAAATAGAAGATTCTTATCGAAGGCTGATCTTTTTCATGTTAATGTTTATATTTATAATGTTGTCGCTCGTATTTTCCGTCAACTTCAAACCTTCTGTTTATCCTCCAGTTTTTCGAATAGACATACATTTGAACTTACGTATGGAAATTCAAATCCAGACGAAAAATTCGACCAATTTCCAATTACAATTCAAAACTTTCCATCTGTTCTTCGAACACGTACTTCAAATTTAGACGTAGTATAATTTTTACATTGGAATACAATGGTACAAATAACAATGCATACGTGAAATTCCTCGGAGGAAATGGATGCCGTCAAAATTTCTTCCGAAAATTCACGTTGAAATCAAGTTCCTCAATTTTTAATTTTACAGAGAACGTATGTTCGTTAAAGGAAATTTTAGGAAAGCGACCCAAAAGTGCACACATAGGGAGAAACATTGACGTGGTTCTATTTTTGCAGCTGGTAGCAGGCAGTGGTAGCAGTACAAGTGATCCAGCGGCCGGTGCTCCTACCCCAGGACCTCAAACCGAAGCAGTTCCGGGACCCGTCACGAGGCTTTTCGTTATCGCTAACCGAGGCATTTCCAATCTCATTCAGGATCTCATTCTTGTGAGTCCACAAACGTGTCTAACATTTTATTTGCGTTTTCTTGTGCAACGATCACGATTATCCAACGAGCTGAATACAATTTTATTTCCGCTGCTAAATTACATTTACATTGGATTATTATTGGACAGTTAGATAATCGGAAAATATTGGATTATCATTCAACTAACTGAAAAGAATTATTAAATTAATTGGAAAAAATATGCAATTATCCAGTTTGAAAAGTTCTTGCATAAACCGAAAATATTACAAAATTTATCTATTCGTATTTTATCTCAGTACGTACAGACTAATATTTGCAATAAAAGAAAAATATGCTTTCCCACAAAGCTATAATAATTGATTTTGATTCAATTTAATGAATTTAAGAAAGACTAGACTGGATGGAAAAAAATGTAAATTGAAAAAAAACTGACAGCATTTATTACGTATCTGTTAATTACAATAGTTAATACAATGAAGAATTAAAAAAGCAATATTTATCCAGTTCAATTACATTATTGATCTAAATAATTTAAAAATATTTAATTTTTTTTCTATTGAATCGGTTGAATTCACTAAATCATTTGAAACTGACTTTATAGCCATTTTATACATGTTACATATATGTGAATATATATATATATATATATTTGTCTTAAGTAAGTTGAAGCTAACCATAAATATTTATGTTGACAGTTGGAAATGCATAATTATAACGTTAATAGGTAAACATAAAAGAGATAAAAAAAATTTGAATAAAAACATATTTACGGAGTTTCCTTCGTCATTGTCTTATTTTTAAGATTATAATTCATAATATGTTAGCAAACTTTATTCCCATTAAATTGTACGAGAAATTTTATTTATTTATTGCCTTCTCAATTGAAATAATAGTAAATAATAAAAATTTTCCCGAAAAACTATAACTTCTCCAAGGTCCTCGTCACAAAACAATAATACCTAATACTTTATTAATGCCTTTTTAGGTGCATACAAATACAGAGCAAATTAAAATATAATATTCTAAAATACAATTGTCGTTTTATAGTCACGTAAAAAATAAAGCTAAATATTATTGTATTTTATGTAACAAATAAATACGTATACAATAAAAACTTACAATAATGAGACTGTTTACATAAGAAAATAATTGTTTATGATTAAATAATTCATTAATTTTATAATTTATTAGCTACGCTTATTGAATTATTCAAATTTTATTACCATATTTTACGGTTTATATAATTTAAATTAGTTTCAACTTACAGAAATGTTATCAAGAACAAATATAGTTCAAATAATCTTGCCATGAATTTAAAGTACAGCATGTTAGGACAAAATTTTAAAAATGTAATTAGCGCATAATCTGCGAGCTAATTACTAAGGTGAACTGTGTAAAAATTCTTACAATAATGCCTTTAATAATAATTCCGTTCGCACAAAATAATTCTTATTAATTCATTTAAAAAAAGCGGCAACGAAATTAAAATTTTTGACAATTGCTAAGAAAATATAAAATAAATACTTACATACGCATTGAACTACTGTGATAAATAGGTGGCAGTGTATATACTCTTAAAACTAAACCGAACATTCTAAATTATTGCATATTTTTCTCTGACTCTGTTCCTTTCTCTTTTATTTCTGTCATTTTACATGTATCCGCTTATCAAAGTTAAAAAACTTAAAAAAGTTTAAAACTTACTGACCATTGTAGTGTAGCGTACACCACGTCAAAAACAGATTTTTAGTTTTAGTAGAATTTTGCAATCATTGATTGAAATATATCATATTAAGTAGGAAATTTGTAATAAGCTAATCGTAGAACTTGAAAGTTAGAATGTACATCGTCATGCTTGTAAATGCTTTTATAATATATTTTAACAAATTTATCAAATTTCATAAACATTGAACTTTTAATTGTTTGTACGACTATAGTATTAAACTTTAACATCGCAATCCAATATTATTTATAATTATTTTATTCTTTATAATGCTGCACATAATATTTAGGAATTAATAAAGCTTAATTTAAGAAATATGTTACACTTGCATTGTAAGATCTAGTGCCTAATTGACACGGTATATATTAAACTCAATAGGAATCTTATTACAAGTCAAGTAATGAATAAATTTTCAATTATAAAATTTTAGGAGAATATAAATGAAGTGCATAACCATAAAAGTAATCAAGATGCTTTAAAATTGCAATAGTATAATAATCTTATTCATTACTGAAAGTATCATGGCTGTGTAAAGTATTATGTAAATACTTTACACTTGCACTGATCTATTTCTTTAAAATAAAAAAAGAATTGAAATTGCATTCATCAAATTCTTAACGTTATTATATATATATATATATGTATATATATTCAAGTACTGTATATTCCATTTACTTTAATGAAGTCAAATCATAATTCATATCTTTTTAAATAGTATCTTCGGATTTATTAATATTTTACCACAATTTTTTGCTCTAAATATACGTTTCCATCTGTATTTCCAACAGCGTCTTCGTGTCAAGCCAATTTAAAATAAAAATTTTGAAAATTCTTTATTTATGAGTTGATGAACAACATCCTTATCATAGGAGAATTCATAAAATGATGAAAAAAAAATTCATTGGTGTAAATTATAAGAATTTTAACCGTATGGTTCACCTGCAAGTACTAACTTGTACGCACTAATAAAAAATCAAATACTTTAGATTTCGAGTCAATTCTAACAAAGGGATCAATCAGCTATACACGAGTACATTTGAATCATATTACTTTCCCTCTCTCTCTCTCTCTTCTCCCTGACACTCAGTTTACCCTTACCTTGATGAATTAAAACATTAAAGTAATGAAATATTGCGAGCTAAACCTCCCGATAGAAAGGTCAGATATCTCGATAGAAACATGTGTATTTATAGAAGAATTAAAAGCAGCCATAGGCGAACTTCGACAACTTACGTAATTTCAGCGACGGCTGGTCAGCAACACTCGAAAGCAAAAATTTATATCCACGCGATACTTTCTCTGCGAAATAGCGGCCGAGTGACCGAGCGACTTATGCAAGCTGCGCTCGACTCCTGGCACGAGCGAATTCAGATCACACCGCAGCATTTAATATTTTGAGCAACGGTTTAACCTGTAGATATACACCGAACGAAGAAAACTGCTATTATTTTGTTTAAGCGACTCAAAATTACCGTTGATACCGTTGATACCGTTGATACTCGTGTCGCAAGCACCGTACGATTTTCGGACTAGTACACGCACACTGAGAGGGCGAAAACGAGTCATGCGATACAATTTTATTGGTCTTGTACAAACTATCGGCACTTTCACAATTTGCGGCCATTATTATTACTTTTCGCTTACTTATAACATTTCAATTACGGTGAATGTCGAAAAAAAAGCGGTTCGGTCTCACTTAGAAGTACTTTTAGGTTGATACGTTCAACTAAGTAATAGTGTCTTTCAAAGATTGCATGTTCGATAATTCGTGTAGAAAGGGAAAGAAATATTTCTTTTTTTTTTTAAATAATGAATCATAGTGCACGAGATGATTGACACATTGATAGTGCCTTAATTCATAATATCGGCCGCTTAATCTTTTTAATTTTTATCCAAATAATTAATAGACTAGTGCAGCTTTTTAAATGCGTGAATGCAAAACAGGCTTTAGTATCTTATAATGCTATAACATTATTGTGGAAATGCATGGTTAATGGATAGTGGTAGTGTGAGCAAATCGTATGAAAAATGAGTCTAAAAAAATTATTTAGCGACCTATTTTTTGTACGGACGCAACAATTACGTTACAGTTTTGAAACTGTAAATTATGTACGAATTATTAAAAAATAGTGAAAAAAGAATTCAAAAATTGTTTAAATACAAGACAAGCTTTAATCGTGAATTCGAGAAAATAGAACCTAATCATGCAATATCTAACAGCGAACTGAAAAAACAAGATACTATAAGACAATCGCTATAATTCGTCATTTTATTTTAATGGCTGTTATTTAGAAAAAGTTTAAATATTTCTTTTTAAATATTACGATCTTTTTCGTTTTCACGCACGATGCAACACTGATAATCGCACGCGGAATTTCTCTCCGACTTCTAACCGCGAGTATTCGTTTCTTGATATTAAAAAGGTAAGAATTTATTATTCCTTCCGTGTCGACTGTACGATGCTTCTAGAATCAAAATTATTCCACCGTAAAAATTATTCACGTTTAAATATTCGGAAGCGATTGTGGATTCGTTTTATAATTTATGAAAACATTTATTGTAATCGTTTCAAATGTGCTTCCAATCTATCGATTTCGAAATCGCAAAAGATTTTCAAACCTTTTCGTAAAAGAAGTTTAATTTTCATAAATTATCGAACAAATTTAATTATCAATTTAAAAGCGCTCGTAACGTGGTGAAAAATCGTTAAGATGCCTGTGGTGTGTGTAATTTTGTATGTTGTTCACTATATTTTGTTCCAATTTCCCTCCTGTCAGTGTTTTTGTTAAGAAACTGAATTCCGGTTTCTAATAATGTTAAGGTCTAACGACTTCCTTCTTTTTTTCCATCTTCCTTCTTTCTCAGAAGTTTCAAATCACTTAATCCTCTTACATATACGCGCGTTTATTCGCTCATCGTAAAATGAAACTCCTAAATTTTATCATACTACCTATAAGGAAATAACAGTTGACTACTCCTTTTTAACGACCTTTAAAGCTATTATGCAAATATAAAATTTTTTAACAACAGAGTTAAAAATCAACTTAGTTCTTGGTAATTTATTTTATAGAATAGAATAAAATTTACGTTATTGTGTGCACTTCATGAAAACAATTAATTTCACAGATTATGTATTACTTTTCTTTCACTAACATAAAAAGCTTTTATATAATAATAACGTTGAAAAGCCATATATAACCCCTTTTAAAAACACGAAAATTTCTTTTTATATTAATAATGTACAATTACATAATTGATAAATTTTATATATAATAAAGAAGTTAATTTGAATGACAAATTAAAAATTATTTATTTTATAACAGTAAGTTCTACTTGTACTATAATGCCTTTATTCAAATTTATTATTTCCTGTAATTTTCGAAATATAAGAACAATAAGATTAGCTGTCACAAGCAGTTGATGAGAAAATTTAAATAAAATTATTCGTCAACAATTTTAAATAACTGTGCCCAAAATAGAATTTTATTGATAATAATTATACCAGGAAATACCGAAGAGAACGCAAGATTGAAGTTATAAATAAAATGTCTAACTATCAGTTTAGTATTGTAATTACTTTATTGAATAATTTTAAATAGTTGAATGGTCATGTAGAATGTTACGAGTAAATAGGAAATTTACTATTATAGACAGTTTAGCTTCTGTTAACGGTGTTTTTATTTCTTACAAGCTTAATGCCGATGATTAATGTCAATCAAGGTATAAACATAAAATTGAGTTGTAAATTCTAATTTTATACGGCTTTCTACGTTTAGCTGTTTTTCTTTATACTACGATAAAAAGATATTTTCCCAAATAATCCAAATCATATAATTTAAGAAATACTTATAGAAATATATACATGTCATGAACATATTATATGAACAACATTATTATAATAAATAATGTTGTTCGTCGTTATTTATTAATAACCATTGAAAATCTAAATTAAAACTCAATATTTCAGCGCCTTGCTGCAACGAGTGAACGTATCGTCAACTTCAAGGCACGATTGATCACTTCTATCATCTAGAAAAAGCTGACTAAACTCTGATAAGTTTCATTGATAAGCCTGCGAAAACCAGTAAAAGATCTACAAATTATAGAAGAAATCTTAGGCTGTGAAATCTTATGAGAGAAAAAAAGTGTTCATGTAAAAAACGAAGAATTCAGCATGAATATGATGGGGAGTATCATCTTTCTTAAGTTTGAGAAAGGGAGTGGACCACGGGAACGACGACAGCAACGTTCAATTGAATTGTTTCACACATACGTATATGTGCATGTATGCGTACACGCGCATACACACACGCATATAAATATACACATACAAACATACATACACACACACACACATACACACACACACATACATGCATACATACATACATATACACACACGCACACATACATGCATACATATTGAGACTATTGGGGAAGGGGTACACTAATTGTGTTCCTGCATGCTAGTAAAGCACAACGTTGCTCCTTGTGCCCGCGAGATCCAAACGAGAAAGATGGTCTATTTTCTAAAATGAAAATAAACCGAACATGAAGAACCCTTGGCAATTCGGACTCTTGCTTTTTCCCTTATTTCCTTTCGTAAATTATGTGCACATAACATACACGTATACACAAACACACGCGCGCGCGAGCGCGCAATCTGTGTACGATTTACTTTTTTATTGTCTTTGTTCATTAAATTTTGTCTTAACAGCTTCTTCTCTTTCCTTAGCTTAGAGAAATTATTACATTTGCTTCTACGTACGTTATTTTGGCTTTTATCGCATTTACAGTAATTTCGTTTAAATAATTATTGTGAAAATGCATGAAATTTCTTAAAAATAATCACGGCTAAACTTTTGCTTAGTTTTCGTTTCTTCGTGTCATAGTCTATTTGTGAAATCTCATCGAATCGTTCCCGATGCCGAAACTTATAGACTCGAATATATAAATATTACAATCCTGTTTAACGTTTTTTTTTTTCCTTGGCATTTTGGGCGATTCGACACTTGTGAAAAGAACTTGAATATATGTGACAATAAAGAAATATAATACGCTACCTTTCACTCCTTTACGTTACTATATAATCGTGTGCGGATAAAGCACGAGAAAACTTGTATATATTTCCGCTTTCGGATGCAAACATGTGCCAGACGTTGATTGTTTGTTAAACGAGACGCAATGATGATGAATTATTTTTCATTAGACATTCGTATGATTAGATAATCAATGCACCCATCATACAGTTTTTCCAATGTATTCAATTATTATTGGATTTAACGAATATTTGAAGTATGGAAATTTAATTACCTCTTACATGAAATTTAATACATGATCTAACAATATTACAATACAAAAATCTTTTTCATGCATAAATTTACATAAATTTTGAATTACTTTTAATTATTTTAAATCTTGAGTAATAATTAATTACTTTGCTTTTATGTGATTCGTAACCCAACCATACCAATTATTAGCTTTAAACTATATTTATAAATTTTTTCAATAAAAATCAAGTTTGATTAAAATCATTCGAAAAATTTATAAACGTAGCATTGATTTTTACTTCGTACAATTCAGTGAGACACAATTATTGTATTTGTTCTTTTATATGATATATAATATTTAAATAGAAACAGTTCAAGCACTTTCATTCTGAAAAGGCTGTTGATAAGTCTATATCACAAGATATAAAACTCTTTTATTATTAAAAATCTATTTTTATCAAATTATTATCAGTTTTCTTATTTATAAGAGCACTAGCTTCACTTGTATTAAAAAAAGTAAACATATAAATGAAAGAATAACATGAATAAGAAGAAAGAAAGAAAGACAAAGTAAAGATAACCAAGAATGCATGTGTTATTGCGAATAGTATGACAAGAAAAAGTAAGACTTTGCCTTCAAAAAAGAAATATTTTTTAAATTCACTTTAACTAATGTTTTTTTTTTTTATATGTTCGGTTTGAAAAAATCCGTTTAAACTTGTTTTTTATATTTTGCAAAACGTTGAGTAGGTTTGTAAAAATATATCGACGCGAATGATATCACACGGCGAAGGATAGTTTTGTATAAAATTTTTCTCTATGTACATCGAATTTGTTATTTTCTAATGTAAATAAATTTTATTACGATAAAAATGGTCCATATTATTCTTTAATAGTTCTATGAAACCTTTCACACCTCCTAAACTAAAATATTACGTTTCAGATTTAAATCTTTAACATTTTACAAATTCCCATAAGTAATCTTCATGAGAATAATACATAATATATATACAAAGTCGGATATATATTAAAATCTTTAACAAAATACGAATTTTATAGATATTATTGTCAAAATATTTACTTATAAGAAATTAATTATAAAAAAATAATAAATTTTTCCTCTAATTCCAGTTATTCAATTACCATATTTTCATATAAAATAACATTCACGAAAATAAAATATTTACTCGATTTTATCGTTAACTAGAACTTTATACAGTAAGAAAAAACTCCGTAATAAATAATAAAAGAATTAAATGTAGAATAACTGAGCTTGAATTTAAAAGGTATAAATTATTCATCTTGTGGTAATTTTTTACTTATAGATTACGAAGGCATTTACAAGTTGCAAAAACTTTTCAAAACAAAAGTATAGCCTGATTTAAAGAAATAATTGAAAAACAAATAAAAATAAATTCATATATCTTTTTAGATGTAGGTAGGATGTAAAAATAAAGAGTCTTGATTTCATATAAAAATACAATTTTTTGTAAGTTATTGACTATTGAAATCTAAAGTTTAACAAATAAAGAAGATTTAATAGAATGGAAAAAAGTTCTTACTCAAAAGTTAAAAGAATTTGTATGTAGTATGTTTTATTTAATATCAAACTTAGTTATTTATGAGTATAAAAGTTAAAAAGACCTCGAGGTATTATACGCTAAATGTATCCTTTATAAACTAAAGAATACTGAAAAGGATCCGCGCTTCTTTATGGAAAAATTATCCTCGATAAATGAATAAACTTTAAAATAATGTAACTAATGTAACATTATTACAGAATAAAAAGGAAAATAAGAAATCTGTTGTACCATGTGACGTTTGACCCCCAAAACCTCGTTCGGAGATTGAATAACGTTCTTATTTACTTGCCTTTCTGGTGGCGGCGACTTGGTCCCTTTGCGCACATCCTGGTTATCCCGGCTCGGATGATTCGATGTCGGACCAGGTTCGCGGCGAGAGGAGGTGCGAAGAGACCGAGCAAAATGATAACGGCGGCTCTTTTTAATACTTTTTAATCCACCGTCTGGCGGATGAAATCGTTACTCTAACTCGCGGAGGAGCGGCTCCGTTTAGCCTTTCCCCAACCGATGACCGGCGGTGGCACAAGCACATTGTTCCCTTTAACACGTACGCACACTATCGCGCACACAACACCTCGCTATGCAAACACCTAGCTGCTGAAGTGGCATCGACATCGACATCGACATCGATGATGTCCGAGTCGGTGTCATCGAGGCGGCGATGTTGGTGATAGTAGTTGCGCTTCGAGGAGCGTCGGTGATGGCTGGAGCAGCGTTGATGATTTCCAAGTTGGCGATGTTGCTACTGTCGTACACTGATTCAGGGCTTGGCTTCGGCCTAAGGTTTACCAGCGGCATGTTGAGCTGCTGGAGAATGACGTCTCCTCGCAGTAGCCAGATCCTTGATTCTGGGTCGATCAGGACAGCCTCTTCTACAGGGTGGTGTCGGTCCTCGAACACGAGTCGTACTCGCCGTGTCACACTGGAGTTCGACCTCATCTGTTTCGTCGTTGAGGTAAGCTGGTCCCTGTATTTGTTCCGTTGCCGGATGGTACTCTGGATTCCTCTGCCTCTTTCATGCCAATTCCTTGATTGATACTTTCTGGGTTTCTTTTTGCTGACGATCCATGCTCTACGCTTGCAGTCGAGGAAATTTGTTGCTCGATATCCTGCGAGGCATACCTGCGAGGTCCTGAATGTGTACCCACCCGCCTTCTCTTTCTTCCCTCTTTTTCGACTACTGCGAAAATTACAAAGGAAATTTTCTTCGTTAATGTGCAAAGTTAATGACCCGCGTACTTTGACGCAAGCTTCCCATTGAAGTCCTTGACTTTAGCTGAGAGTACACGGTTCCTTACTAGTACCTTGTTTTGCAGCTCGGGCTGTCATTTTCGACGGCGTAAGTCGTCATTCCGACTTTGAATCTGGAAAGCCCTCCTGCATGCTGGGCAATCATTGTTTTCAGGACCCTGTTGGTTCTCTCAACAGGGTTGCATTGCGGTGAATACGGCGTGGTACGGCGATGAGAGACGTGCTGATTTCTCTGCTAAGATAATATTTGAGATTGGCCCTGAGACTGGTAAAGTAAAGAAAGGCCAAAATGACAAATTCTGGAATTTATCTTCGATTACACAGATGGCATAAAGATGCGTTGTTGAAATATACAAATAAACAACATACATACATCAGTACAGTAAAAATTTTATTCAGCTGTCTATCAAACGAGCTAGTTTATTGGCCATTATCTGCTTAAACAAAATTTTACCACTTGATGCATACAATACACTTTTGTCACCTTTGGCAGGAGCAATATTGATGACAAGAACGACCTGACAACATTACAAACTTGCATTACCTGTATTTACTGCAACGATCAATGCTAGCTGCCAGAGTGGAGGCAAAGTGCTAGAAATTTCTGATGCTAATATTGCAGTTGCAGCTAAATTTTCAGCTACAAGGGCATCAAGGATGAAAGTTTGCGAGAGAACATAAGAGCAAAAATATGCAAGCAATACCATCGTGCAAGGAAAAACTTCTCATTAGAAGATTCTGCATACTTTTTATTTATAGTTATGCAAATGGAGGTTTTCCATCAGAAATGCAATACAAAATGTTGGAAAGTGTTTTTAATGATCGGCGAGACATTGAAATGACACACTGAAAGAATAAGTGTAAAAGAAAAGAGAACTATTAATGATAGATATCGAACCAGGTTCGCGGCGGGATAAAGTTCGAAGAGTCTGGATAAAATGATAACGGTGGCTCTCTTTTTAATAATGTTAGACCAAATTTATTCAAACAGATATACAGCTATAACGCTTTTTCTTATATACGAACGATGGTGGTATTTTAAATTGGTATGAGTTGAATTATGGAGGCCGACAATTGACAATATTCGGTGAAAGATAATTTACTCGGAGTAATTCAATAGACTACGTTATAAACAACCTATCAATAAAATTGTACAGCAAAAACGAGATGTTAGACTGAACTGTTGGAGACTTGTTGCGTGTTAACAATCTGCACAACCCAGGAAAATCTCCTTAGCCCCAGCCACACTACCTCCCCCCGCCCTTGGAGTATTTATTTGCGTGCTAACAGTCAGCACGACTCGGTTGATCTCCTTACTCCCAACTTTGGTAATTTTTTCCTCGCAGGCTCGCCTCCTTTATAGCCTCAATGCGATTTTCTTCCTTTGATTTGCAACCGCCGTCTGGTGGATGAAATCGTTACCCTTAGCAACGACGGTGGTGCAAGCACATTGTTCCCTTTAACACATACGCACACTATCGCGCACACAACACCTCGCTACACAAACACTTTTTCGTCGCAATTAAAAGTAAAATATAACTTATTTTGTAAAAGAAAGTTTTATAGCCGTACGAATGAAATTTTATATATAATCTACGCATCATAATAAATGCAGAGGAATAATAAAAATATACTAATTTATTAAAGTATATTCATAAGAACTCTTCGATTATTTCCATTTTTAATTTAAGCAATAAATTCAGCTAATTCAGCCACACAATCAGTCAATCATCACAGAGAAGTGAATTTCTCTTATTGTTAATGTAATTACATACAAAGAATTTTTTATTAGTTTTGTCACGTGCAGCACTTGACTGCACATTATATATATATATATATATATATATATATATATATATATATACTGAAAAACTTCATATACAAAAAAGAAGCATTTGAAAGTTTATTAAAATTGTTTCATTGAAAAATAATTAAAATATCGTGGAATATTAATAGAAAGACGTAACGCATTTCTTTTGTGCGTATGTGTGTACGTGTACATGCTTTCAAATAAAGCTTAGAATTAAATTAAACTTTTATCATATTAATCTCAAATTTACTAAGTAACCGTGAATGTTATAATCAATAAACTACTTGAATCGTTGCACTCATGAACAAAGATTGAATTTGTAAATTGAAACTATAAGCAATGTAAATCATTTTAAGATTATTTGTACAATATAATTTGCACTATGTAAATAAAGAAATTTTATTACTTGTATGCGTGACACAATTTATAAAATAACGAGGCCTGGATAGGAATTTCATTGAAATGAACATACTGTCTTCTGTAAATGTGAAATATATTTTTTATAATTTTTTCATAAATGTAATTAAACACAATAAGTAGTGTTTGGTATTAATATATAAATAATTACTCACAATAATCTGCTATTTAATTTCAGCAATAGATGCATTATATTCATTTAATGTTTTTAACGTATATTATTTAAGTTCATTATTTGGAGATATTATTATCTATTATGGTTTGGTTATTTCAGAATGTACAATAACAACTTTATCCATATGAAAAATATTATCGACTTTATTTCTTACTTTTACAGCAGGTATATTATGTTACGCTATTAACCAGACCTTCTTAGATAACCTTCATGATTCTAAATTCACCGATTTTTACATACTAAACTAAATTGAAAATGTCATTTTAAACGTATTGATCTTACGAATTTTTCCTTGTTAACATCTTATAGGAAGTTTTGCAAAAATGCATTAAATGCATTAATATACGAAACCTATTTAAGCATAATAATTAATATACTCGTTCCGAAAAGAAAAACACCAGTTTTTTTTTTTTTTTTCATAAAAAATTTATCATTATTCATAGTTTTTTGGAAATTAGCAATTTTAGCATAAAATTTATGCCAGAAATTATTTTTTTAATGCAGTATGTATTATCCTTTGCGTATTCAATATGTTCTTGCAATATCAATGATTCTTATAGCGATAATGAAACTAATAATTAGTAAAATCTTCCATTAGATTAAGCTTTTTTATTATCTTATATTGACATCACTTAATTTTCTCTTATACAATCACATACATTTTTTTTTATAATAGGTTTTTTTTTTTATAAAATTTAACGTTGTAGTTACACAAATCATGAAATTAATAACGAATCTCTCTAAAGCTATTTTGCCTTTTTGTTACATTTCTAATTGTATAAGATGAAACAATAATATAGAAAACATTTTAAATAAATAATAATAATATTACTCCATAAAATACTGAATTTTCCATACATAAAATATTCAGTAATCCCCAGTCACGCTTTAACAACTTTATAATTGAATATCATATTCTATACGTAAAAACGTTATTATCAATTTAAACTTAATCGTCATTTCCTAACGGATTATTTCATTACTATGAAAACAAATGACTATTTATACGAGACGTAATAGTTGAACACGTAAATTATGAAACAGTCTATAAATACATAATACATTGGATTTAAATATTAATTAATTTTAAAACAATTACAGATACGCACCTTCGTGTTTTTTACTCAACTAAACGTACACGTATAAAATTCAATGTCACGAGAAAATTTGTTTAAATAGTAACAAAAGCGATCGATGGTATCAAGAGCGACATCATTGAAACACGTTTAAAAATAAAACATACAATACTTTCTCTAGTGTGACCAAATGAGAATTTACAAGAATTTTATATGAGAATAACTTGATTTTTTATACATATAAATAAACTGTAATGTAAATTATTAAAAAAACTTTATAAAACTTTCTTTATGAAACTTGCGCTTCTACGAGTAAAACAATTCGATTGTTGACCTTTCAGGAGTCAGGAAAATGGTTTTTTATATTTTTCAATTAGTACTCGTGTAATTTTCATTTAAGAGCAAAATTTTTCATTTTGATTCCATTGTTTGCATTTATACATAATTGGAAATATAAAAATGCAAATGTAATAGTAATTTCACTGAATTAACGTGCATTTGAATCAATTTGTGAAAAAAACTCAAATATAATTATGCTCTTAGCAGAAGGATATATTGAAATTATAAGAAATCAAAAAATATTTTGTTATTAATATTTTAATATGAAATATTGAGTTAAGGCAAATAATGTAATCAACTATTGCTTAATATTTTAAAATTAAATTTATTCAGCTTCCAATTAGTTTTACTTATTAAGTTTCAAACATTAATTGAATGTTTAAACGTAAGTAACCAATGTAATAAAATAAAATCATCTTCCGCTTATGATGATTAACTCTTTTTAAGTTTCAATAAATAATAAAGCATTATTTACGCATACATCAACGCCAACGAGACCTAATTTTATATACACCAAATATATTTGATTAAATAAAATTAAATATTATACATATTATATTGTATATATAGATACATAAAAATCAAATACATATTATGTAGTCGCGAATGTCGCAGTTAGAGTAGTGTTATAGTACGTTAATAATAAATTAATTCCTTTCGTATAGAATTCTGTCGTTCTCATTGTCTTAACTATAATTGTTTTCTTGATTTTTGAAAGAAAAATTTCGATTCTTATAATGTAGATGATAATCGAATGACTTTACTAAAAGTAAAATCTGTTATTCAGCACTCAAACGCTCTTACAATCTACAAATATCCAACATAAATTTTGCTTTAAATTAGGATTGCGATGGGATTTATTCGAATTATTTATAAAAAATTATGTGTAACGTTCGAATCGATTTCAACAAATTTTAGATGTTCCAGTATACCACGTATAAAACGACATCTCGTACAATGCGCAAACGAAGAGAACTAATATAAATACAATAAAAAATTAGGAAAGATATGATTGTAAAACTGTGCCTGAATAGTTGATTCTGTCTTTTAACCATCTACGATTAAACAAATTTCCTAAAAGACCGAAAGATCGAAAATAATTCGCGTTATACGACGATAAGGGTTTCTTCGTCGTAGCAAGACGACGACAAGAGCCTCAACGACGATGCTAAGTTGGGGATGTTAAAATCGGCTGTGTTATTTCATCGGATTCATTGACGTACACTGGATCGCCCAAACGCACAACACCACTGGAAGAATGTAGACCCAAGTTTATACCCATGACTGGATTGTCCAATGTGTAAGGTCGCAGTTCTGGATCCGTGATAGTACGATACCTGATTTAAATGAATATCGAAATAAATTTAGTGGCACTCAGAAACTAATAGAATATAATACGGTACAACGTGCTTGACATTTATCGTGAAAATTATATCATATTTCATCGAATAAAAGTGAATTTTGTGAATTTAAAGATAGCGATTGTGATCTTCGATAATATGCGATTTTTAAAGTTACTAGAATAAAGCACTAATATGAAAATTAATGTATTACGATGAAATATGAGAAAAGCCATCATATACAACGACTGAATTCTGAGATTACAAATAATCTCTCCATTATTTTAACCATTGATTATCAACTATAAATGAGCTTATTAGTTTTGTACGGAAACATAGAATTGTAAATTGTAAATCTCAACTTATGGAAAGAAAAATTCGAAGGTTACTTTTCATTTTTCATTCGTTACTTTACTTCTTTCGCTCAAATCGAGCAATCGTAATATTAATGAACAATGAATCATAAACGTTGTCAGTTTTAAATATTTCTTTGTGTATAAACATATTACATTATATTCATTCATATTAAACTTTTTCATTAATATACCTAAAACAATTAAACTGTTATGAAACAACTTAACAGCGCATTCAAACGTATAAAACATATTGAGTTCTACATTTTCATATCGTGTCTTAAATTTGAATGATATTTGGAATAAAAGAGAGAACTATAATAAACTTTATATCTACAATAAACACAATTATATGTTATTGGTGACTAAATTAATGATTATTATATCATATACTTAAATGCAAATAAATCGAGAACTTAAGTAGTTCTTTTTATTTTTAATTATTGATTAATGTCACATAAAAATCTGATATGTTTACCGAATTACTTATTTAAGATAAATAAAATACAAAGTAGGGTTTTAGTTTATCAACAAAATTATTAAAGTATTGTTATTGTTCAGGGACGTTAACGTCGTTCTAAATTATAGCGAATCAAGCATTCATTAGCATAATCGATTGAGAAAAATGAAATATTTAATTTGACACATGTTAATTTCAATCATTTAAAAATTAAATAATTCTACAAAGCATGTGTAGTATTTATTTCTCAAAGCGTACGTCAACATCGTAATAACGATTTCTAGATTCAAATATTGTGTAAATATAAATAATGTTGAAAGAGTTAACCTGAAATACCTAAGCAGGAAAATGAAAAATGAATTTTTTTTATATAATCTTTATTTATACTTAATGAATAAAATAAGTGTTTTGAATGAAAGATAAGCACTTTTGTGAGAACGAGTGAGTCAAAGATTTAAAAGTTGTGTATAATAAAAAGGAAGATTTTATGACATGATTCATTATTGTAATAATTCTAAATTACAGCTCATTTTTTTCTTAAAGATTCGCAATACAAAAATGAATCAACATTTTATTCCAAGAGTGAAATTGTATATTTTCTTGAAAAATGAAACGTATGTTTGAATTGCAAAGGTGAGCAATTCTTTTCATTAAAAAGAATATTCATTAAGCTGATTGTGACGACCAACAGTATCTTCCTTTCTTTTATTAAGAGTCTCTCGTATTTAAGTACATTTAAGTATCATTGGATGTTAATATGAAAAAACCTTAAATAGTTATAAAACCATTTGTAACTTGTATTTTTTTACATGGCTTTTAAAATATTTTATAACATTGTCATACCAAAAAACATGATTTTAAATAAACGTTATTGACGAGAATTCAATTGGAACTTCTTTTAGCTATATAATGTTCATATAAAATACGATCAATCACAAATTCAGAATAGCAGCTAAGAAGGATTCCACTGGATAAATCATGAAATACGTTATTGTTGGGTTAAATCAAAACATAAAAATTTTTCAGAACTAATATTCTTAATACTAAAGTTCTTGGTAGTTTGCTTAGATTTGGAATAAAACAAATTGATTCAACTGCTTATAAGATCCATCAAAAGTTTTACTTTAATAAAACATATCAATCTAATTGCAATAACTATATGGATATAACCGTTGGCTAATTAAGCTTGAGAATCAAACGATGAAAACTTTTCAGGTATCTTTATAAAAATTGACGGAATCTCAATTTCTTTCATCTCTTTTCTCAACGCTAAAATCTTAGTTTTAATGTAAATTTCATATGATATCTACGATAGGTATCATAAATCATCAATTGGAAATTAAATTGAAGAAAAATTAAGTTCTTAGTTTGTTCTCCGTCTCCATCATTTAATTATTTGACACGAAACATTTTTACTTTTTCGTATTTTTATTCGTATTATATTTCTTATTATCCGTTTTAATTAATCGTATCTCTTAAGAGATTTTAATTAACTAAAATGAAACTTGCGTTAATGAATCAAAGTATTTTATAAAATTAATATAAAGAATAATAACTTTTAATATCTACAAACTTTTTACGGTGTTATATTCATAACACTCTAACACTGAAATTGGTGGAATTTATTTGAATTGGATATTATCTGTGCGTATTATCCCATGGCATTATGAATATACCATTAATTACTGTAATAAAACTCACTTCCTTAATGTCTTCAATGGCTCGATCTTCGGGTTCTTTATGCCGGTCTCGGGATTGACGGTCGTAAATATGCAGCGTGTACATGGTTTGACGTTGCGAAAAATAACTTGACCAATTTTTATCCAATCCCAGGTGTCCTCCTCCAAAGGCTCGGCTCCCTTAACTAAAAAGTTTGTCCTAAAGTGTAATGGTGTTACTGGTTCTTCGAGCTTTGAATTAAGATCGATGATCGATGCCTCGTTTTGAAGCGTGTAACTTGTATTGTCCGGATACGCACCCTAAGAATAACAAGATTTAAATAATCCTTCATTGTTGAGTTACAAATTATTCAACTTGAAAGCGTGGCTGCATTAAAACAAGCTTTTATAACTTGGAATATTTCCAAATATCTCAATGAAACTAATAATCGCCTTTCTTTTGTTTTGCAATTTCTGTGATTTTGCTCTTAGATTATATACGTTTCAAGTTTTTTTTTTTTTTTTTTAATTAACGCACTAAACGTTTAAAAGTTGTTAGCCTTAAGTTTTTGTCGTAAAATAAATGCAAATTAAAAGTAAAATCTTAAGTAAAATTTCATGACTTGTAGTTGGAAATTTCACCTAATTTCACAGGTACTTGGATGCAATAAAGAATAGCTGTGTGTGTAATGTGCATCTTACAGAGAGCTATTCCGCACATTAAGAAAGTAGAAACATTTTAGTATATTAAAAATGAAAAAAATTATTCATTGAACGAATAATAATTTATAAAATAATTTAAAAAATTATTTAAAAATTCTCGCAAAAGTAAAACGTATATAATACTCGTGCATTAAACCCACGCTGTAGAATTGCGCATCGTTGATTTTTAAATAACCCTAACATGAGAACAGCCATAAGCTTCGTACATAACTCCCACGTGTCTGCTGCTGCGCAATTTTAGTATCTTAATTCGTCTATTGTACTATTATCATTATAGCAGTGAGAAAATTAAGAGAGAAGGAAATTATTTATAAAAGCAATTGAAATTGAAACAGGCTTTCACAAATTTCATTAAATAACTGATCAAGCTATAAAGCCTATTATAATTGAATCACTTTTACTTTTTATAAGATTAAAAAGTGGGAGAAATCCAGGCATTCTGATATTATACGACTTATTTTGGAAAACAGGTAAGGGAGTACACATACATTGCTTTAATAATCTCTTCTAAATTACAATTATCCCTATTGTATATCTTATCTAACGATATTATTAGGTAATGTAATGATTGATGTTTCCGGTAAAATACACAATTTTTAATTCTATATTGGCGTAATAAATAAATATTCTTGCTGCTATAAAATGAGACATATATATATATATATATATATATATATATATACACACACACACATACACATGAATATACGGGTTCATTTATATTCATTATTTTACAAAATTAACGCTTGTTAGTGGTAGTTACCCTAATGTTTTGAATGCATTTTTTTTCAAAAATTCGATAATGCGTATACCTTACATTTCAATATTGCATATCGCATAATGATTTTTCATGAGATTCGTTGAATTTAAAAATTTCTGGAGAAAAATGAAAGGATATGACGTTGATTTTATTCCAAAATTTTAATTCGTTTTTGAGATATTAAAGAAAGAAAACGATTTCGAGAGTAATAATAATATTTTCTCATATGCCGCAACACATGAGAACGTCAAGAAAACCGGCGAGGTACACCTCGGGATGTTTACTTTTAATTGTTAAGGCAAATATACATTTTCTCCAGACACCTATTGGGCCTCTCGGTTAATTTCCATAAAAGCTATTTTTAACAAAACGACAAAAGAATAACAGTTACCGTGTGGGCGTTGCTAGTGAAGGGGAAGATTTTGCATTTGCTGCGCACGTCACGCGCTGGTTTATCCAATGGATAGTAGACGAGTCTAAGTCCCATATCCTCCTGCAAAAGAAAGCGAGAAATCCATCGCGCAACTTCCTCGCCGCAATCGCTTGCTGGCACTGCTTGACCCCAAACAGACGCGCGAAATCTTCCGCGTAATTGCGACAAGTCTACAGATGTCGATAGCATTCCTGGTGCTCTGAGGGTAAGAACCGAATCGGATATGCTCGGTGATATCTGCAGTGAAGACATTGGATTTAATTTCATTATTTAAATAGAACTATGCGCTCGTCCGAAGATAGTGTGCAGGTTTACGTTCAAGAATACGTGGAGTCGTACATTACAGATTCGCTTCAAATATTACAAAGTTTTACGTGTCTATCAAGAAATTTCTTATCAAAGATGCTTCATGAACGTGCATAAATTAGAATTACGATATATCGTTATACCTTTTAACGGTGTAACATTGCATCTCTCTATTCAGATATTTGTATTCCTAGTTTCCTTAAAAGAAAATTACTAATAAAATAATGTTACTCAAGGGTATTTCTCATTCTAGCTCAGTTCACTTTCAGTTATAAGAACTGTTATAATTGATTGAATAGAATTTTGTGTCAGTTTGAGAATAAAGAATCGTATACAAAATAGTATTCGAGCAATCAAAATGAATATTTAAATATTTAAATGTAGCGAGTGACAACAATGTGTAACAACACTGGCAGACTTACTAACTAGAATCGGTTGAATGTTTTTCAAATATAATATAGATCACGGAAATAAAATTATGCATTATGATTAAAAATAGAAGAAATAAGCGCATAAATTCCGTGATATATACTATTTAATAAATGCAATATTATATAAGTATAAACTGAATAAGTCGCAAGGAATGTACTTGAACATTAGGTAATTTTGCCGTTATACATTACGAACTCGTTATTCACAACTCATCGATCAAAATAAATTGTTATATAACGTTCTTATCATTATTAAACTTGCTAATGTATGAAGCGCTAATGATATATTATAAAAATTTTCGAGGAAGTAAATTTTATAACTGATAATAAATTCTTATTTTTTACAAATCAGTTTATTAATATCGTTATGCGATTTATTCTAGGGGACGTCATTTGAGTCTTCATGATAAAACTAGATCATATGAGTGCGACTAAAAAAAAGATAGAGAAGAAAATTAGCTTGCAATTTTCAGTCCAACGTCATCGGTTTCAGCATTCGATCTTCGAGACAAAAAGTTATACAGTCACTTTCTCTGTCATTCTTTCATTCGTGCTCGATTAAAAAGAGACGATTACTACTTAATTAGTTACGTTATTATTTGACTCTTTCAATTACACTCGAGGTTGCTTTGCTATCTCGTGCTAAATCCGAACAAATGACGAACTATATACTTTCTTATGTAGCAGTTTTATGAATTTAAATTATTTTCGTGAAATAAATTGCACCGACGTTTTAGAAAACCAATATTTTACGACAAATTCACTTAAAACTTTTTTACTCAAGTAATCAGCCTCTAACTGAATTATTCTGGTGAGAGATACATTGAGAAAATATTTGTTAAAATATCTCTCTAAACTCGGCGCAATGTGGTCGAAGAAACATAGATATTACATTCAAACAAAATGGCCAAATAATTTGAATATAAATGTTATCGTAATTATACGCTGTTAAGCTACTTAAATAGAATTATTCATGCGTCTTAACGAACTCCGAATCTCTAGTCAACAGATGTGTACGCGTCTCCGATGAAGAAAAGAATGACCGGACGACTGTGATTATTATGCACGTCGATCTATTCCACTGCCGGATATACACATGGTTGCCTTAATTTGGCTGCCTTTTCCAGTTCGCTGAAAACACTAATTATTCTAATTGTTGAGCTAACGAGATTTATGATATGGGCACCTGAACGTTATTCGTAGGTCTTCTTCTTAGTGTATGGACAAGAGATTTCTCTTCTATCCAGGGAATATTTTACATCTCTCCGTAATAGATTGATTACAATGTTACGAAATTAATCATAAATATTAGATTAATTTTTCCCATGCGTATTTACTTTAATACATTAATTCAGTAACAAGTTAAATATTATACATATTTCCAGTTTTAATCCTAATGAAACTTAAATATTGCGATTTGTTTTTTAATAATCATTTGTAAGGTGTTGTATTAATTAATTTGTGTAATTATGAATTTCACTTTTTTGCTTACAGCGTAAACCTAATAATAGTCGATGTTTATTACATTTAACATCGGTTACTTATCTACTGCACTCGCATAATTTAACGTGGATATTTCCATTATAAATAAATTATTCGTACTGGTACCTGAACCATCCTGGGCATCTGACGGCCGGTGACGAATTGGCCATCGAGATCAATGACCATTAATATCCTGTCTCGTAGCCACCCAGAACGAAGGCCAATTTGCGTGCATTCCATCGAGTTAAGACGAATAGCACCGAAAGATTTAACGGGAAAGCAAAAGAGGTCACTCAGTTCACCAACCTTGCGCCATTTAGAAGGTAAACGAGTTTTTTGATGCTTAGTCCACAACCACCAGATGAAGATGACTGCAGTCCCGGCACCGACTGCAACTGCGCTCACGTACCCAAGTTTGCTTCTATCTAGACATCCAACATATTCTTATTATTCCTTCCGCTAATTTCTTCGAATGTGTTGCCCGTGAACGAAATTAGAGAAATAAACGGGTGTACCTATGTATATTTGAATCATCATTTCTTGCATGATCTACATATTTACGAAGAATAAGATAAAAGTATCGCGTAAATATAAACGGAATTTTGATTTTTTACAAGAGGAAATTTTTCTGTAAATGTGCATCATCCACCTTCGGCTGATGAGATAATATGTTAGATGGATAATACGTTTTCGTTCTACAGCACTAACTTAATGTATTATTTTTATTATTTTACATAAAACAATATTTAGTTACTTAGAGGTACCTGAATTATTTTTTCGAGATGAATAGTTCTACAAGTCGGAAATTTGACTTGAAATCCTTGAATATTTTCATAATCTTTTTAACTGCTTTAACTACTGCCGTTACTCCGTGAAAATTCAGGTCAACATGTGTTGTGCGCTATACGTTATTTTGTAAAAACGTATAACTCAAAGATTCATGCCATAATTAATTCTTACGACTACCGGTAGGCATGTTTAGTTGTAGCTGGACGATAAAACTTAATGTGCTTGACATCCTATCTGATTATTCATGACATTGATGAACCTTGAAAAATTGCAATGCATAGTTCCAAAGTGCGCAATGTATACCATTTTCTATCGTTGCATGTCGAGAAATTTGTACTCTACTGATAACTTATTTACTATTTTACATTTTCAAATGAAACTAAAACAGTTTCGAGATCACCTTTGCATCAACTCATTCTCAGCTTTTACGAGAATGTTTCAACTTAAACTAATTCTTTTTAAGAAATGTGATTTATTTTATGTAATTAAGTCTCGTCAATTCTCTAGTGTTTATTAATGAGCGAAACTTTATTGTATTATTGTATTCATGGATTTTATTTATAACTGAAAAACGTATTTTATAGATTATTTCAAGAATGTTTAATAATACTTTGCTATATTTTCGGTATATAAAGTAGCATTTTCAAACAGACAATTATATAAGAAACAATTGTTCGTTATAAAAGCATGTTTCTTAAATCATCCAGATTTATTTCTTTTTCTATATTATTAAAAGTAAATATTAGAAAATTTTTCAACAACACCCTTTATTTTAGAAAATGTCTCAAACTTTTACAAATAACATTTCAAATTCATCTTTTGTTTATTAAATGACAAATTTTGCTTTTCTTGTAATTGCATCGAATGTTTTACCACATGATTTTAAGAAATACATTTTAATATTTACGAATCAAATGCGAAAATATTATGAGAAAATAATCAGAAATGTAATTTATACTAAATTGAATGTTTCTGCATAGAAACCACCAAAGAACAATTAGATACTTTTGAAGCTGAACTTTCTTTTAATAATTTAATTTAGTGAAATCAAGATTCTTATATTAATTTTCTACATGTCTCTTATCTAAAGTATTGACATTTTTTAACTGTGATCTTCATTATATTTTTTACGATCGTGTTAAATCATATAATTACGTTAAAAGGAAGTGTAATTATTAAAGTTGCTATCGCATCATAGTGATAGATTAAAAATTTTCGGTAATACGCTACTTTTGTGACTTGGTTTATATATTTTTCATTGGATATTACAACAATTTTTACAATTTTCTCGTGGAAAATTGCGTATTCTTAGAATTATATATTCGTCGTAAAGACTTTGTTTGTCTAATATTTTTACAAGCATATCGATAATATAGGAGTAATAACTGTTTACCATCGATAATATATACAATTATTATAACTTGTAAATTTTCTTTCTTTTTGCTACAGAATTACATAATCTGAATATTAATGAACGAAGTATCTATACTCTGTAATCTTAGTCTTATAACTGGAGCCAGATTCGCTGTTAAATATAATTGTTCATAAGTATCCCGGTATATATATGTTCAAATAATTACACGGAACTAATTTATTAATCTTTTTCGCGTTACACTTTAACATGTAAATATTATTTAAAATTTGTTTTTCCTTTTTAAAAGTCTGAACTGAATTAAAACGTTCATAAGTCATACTCTAGAATTAGATTCTTTTAATATCAAGAACGTGTAACGCAAAATCGCATATGTTATTTTGTTCGCATATACTACATTTTTGTTGACTATTCATTTATGATCACAACATTTATGATCAGAAGACAATAGATTAAGAAAGCGTTACTGCACATCTAAGCGATCTGAGATGCTGGAATAATCTAAGATTATCGCAAAGGATGAACTATTATATGTAAATCACTTTACATATCTATATAGACAAATCTAAAATTTTTTAATTGTTTCTAAACTTGGTTTTATATAGATATAATAGATTTTAATATAAATTATTAGATATTTAATTTAATAGAAAAATCTTTAGAAAAAATTGCATTTTAATAATTGCAATTTTAACAATTGCGATTTAAAAGAAAATATTTTCGTATTTAATGGAAGTTAGTTGAGATCAACCATCGATTTTTCTAACGGAATTTTATCACAGTTACAATCTTTTTATTACAAATTATTGACACATTTATTTATCACATTTATCAGTTATAATAAAATAACATATAAACAATATTTTAAATCAGATATTCAGTGCTACTGTTGATACAACTTACTGAAATTTATCGATAATTAACAATACATATAATACGTACTAATTGTCTATTAAATATTTACATAAGGGAAAATTAGTTTTGAAACTTTTCAAGTAGAAATTCGATTATCCTAAAATGAAACTATTATTTTCGCTATTTCTTGCTGATAATTAATTCATGATAAAGAGTAAGAAGGAGCCTACTTTTTGCAAGTAAAATCCAATCGCTGATCGCTTTTATTCATTGAAATATGGTCTGTGAACCTGTGTATAGTTTCATCTGGAACTTACGTATTTTTAACTTCTTTAATGTATGTTTTACACTATTAAGTGTTGTACTTTATATTCATTATTTATTATACATTATTAATTATGCTCAATAATTAAATATTTTATAAAAACTCTTAATATTATAACTTTATTTCTATTCTTATAACTAATGTAATCTAAACATTTTTATTAACTTAATCTAAAGATTAATGTCTTAATATAAATGATAATACGACTTAATAAAATTATTTAGTTCCAGTTTTATATAGTAGAATATTTAAATGCATTTTTAACTCGGACCAGAAAAATCTTTTCTGGTATAAATTTATACCATTATATTTCTACAATTTGTCATTCTGTATTAACCCGTCTGTAATGACTCACTTTGTATATGTAGATTTAAAAACTTTTCTCTGATCCAACACACACAACTACAATATCCACCTACAGCTACACATACATAGACAAAAATTATTTTTACACGCAACAGTATAAAATAAAAACAATCTCTAGCTTTCTAAATAAACGGAAAACTATTATTAATTATATATATTCTACTTGGTCACAATTACTCATAACCAATAGTTAAACTTCTATAAATTTTTTAAATTAATTAAGTCTATTTAACAAATCAATACTGCAATTTCTTTGTGTATACGGTGTCCGTAAATATACCGTATACAATCTGACTTATAAGGACGGATTATTAATTGATCAAAAATTATCAACAAAATAGAAATCATATTATGCGGATTTCGTACAAACTATAATCATTTAACGTCAACATAAAGCAATAAATTATTTTTAGTTGATTCTGCAAAATGGTAAAATAATTCATGTCATATTATTAAGTGAATGACAAAAATATTGTGCCTTTGATTTTTTTTAATATCGACCAAAACATACTCTAGTAAAAATTGTTTTTAACGCTATTATACTTGACAATTTATAATTTTAAATTATATTCATCTGCATTATTTATTGTTATATAAATTTTATAAACTAAGAAATAAACACATTTTATAATTTGCTGTTAATGAATCATAATTTACATTCAAATGAAAATGATTAAAATTAAAATTCAAATAATTTTTAATGCATCAACTCAGAATTAGGTTTTCATTGAACAAATATATGAATGGAATTTATAACACAAGAAGTACATTACGCGATGTTAAAACATTACTACGCATTTCTAACATGCAGATATTTAAATGATTTCCATTAAAACGAATGTATTGTTCAACGATCACTAAATTAATAAAATACCAACTAATAAATCGATTGAAAGCTGTATTAGTATGAGTCTGTGTAAATATTTTATAAAAAATATTTAATTGCTTCTTGAGACATTTTCAAAAAAATTTTATGTTTGCAAACGAATTATATGTTTAATTAGAAATTAGTAAAAAATCTTGTCTTATCTTTAAAGATAATAAATTTCCAGTAAGAATTTCATTAATCTAATCATCAAATTGAGCAATAAATTCTCACGATCAAAAAGTCGTGATAAAGCACTTAAAACAAATCTCAAGTAACTCTCACCTAATATAGATTATACGAAAAATTTGTGTACAAGTATAAATAAATATCCAGGAAAAAGGGTGTCTTTCACTGTTAAAATTAAATGCAATGCGTGTTATTGTATTTATATTTATTTGTAATTTACTTTTATAGAATCTTTTAAAATAACAATGTCAATATTAGTAATTAAAAACAACATTATAATAAGATTTGAAACTTTATAAAAGAGAAAAATAAATTAACCCGTATAACGAATTTTATGTAGAATATCTTATGTAGAATATTTTATGTAGGTTTATAATAATTAAAACTGCAAGGAATAAAATTGCTGTATTATTATTGGACTCTCATTTTATTGCTGATAGAACATGTTATCACTAATGTTATTAAAATTAATCAGTGTCACGGAGATGAAAGGGAATGAACACTTTTCTTCTGTGAGAAAATTATATAAATAAATATTCTACGTGCATGCACAAGTAACTAAGGAAGACGTACACAAGCATACGCAAATTCAAACACTGCTGAGAAAGAATAATTCACATACAAAAGAAAGAGTTAAATCCACGTAAGTATAATATACATCGCTTACTCTTCCTTTTAACTATTAATTATGTGTGAGTCGAAATTATTTATATTTCACTAGTAATGTCTGTTAAAATGTTTAGATCATTGAAAATGTTAGAAATATCAACTGAAGTTAAAATATGTAGTATATTTTACAAGGTAATCGAAAGTTTTAAAAGTACAAAATTTATTATTTAACTCAAAACTTTATAGCTTTTCACCAATTACCTAAGATAGGTTTTAAAACTAATCTTACTAAAGTAAACTAGAATGTGCTACTGTTTAGTCACTCTAATTTGTAATCGGATAGAATGTAGATCCTCGGTCAATTACATAACATAGATTTTATGAAAGTAAGTTTGAAATTATCAGAAAAAATTCCATAAAATAATCATCCGACTGCCAAAAGAATCAATATCTACTATAATCGAAAAATGGTAAGTTCTTTTTCATAGAACATACTTTTAAAACGGATGTCATGAATAACGCAGGGAGCTGAAATGAGTTTTTTTTTTTTTTTTTTTTTTTTTTTTTTTTTTTTTTTTTTTTTTCAATTTGTATTATTTTGTTTCAATTGCACCTTGACAAACGGAATTATTTAACGCAAACGTCAACTACAAAAAAAAAGTATACAATATCACTGTTACTCTGATATTATAAGAGTAGAGTTTCTCCATAATAAATCCAGCCATTGACACGTGAATATTATTTACGAAATTAAGAAAACAAATGTATTGGAACATTATATCGAATCATAACAAACGTCGTTAATGTCCTTAACAATAATAATTATTGAAGTCAGCTGAATCTTACCCATTACGAAAATTCTTCGATCGTAGTTTAATTCCGTTTAATTCCTAATCTCCAAAATTACACGTAAGTAAAAAAAATAAAATACTTGTATCACGAAACTTCACAAGTACCCGCAAAAACAAAATCGAACGTGCACATGGAGTAAATTAATTTTCCCACGGATAGTGCATCGAGAACCGGCTTTCGGAACACTGATGTCTGCGCAGCTGCACCTCAAGACCCAGTGATTTCCAGCTTCTCCTCTCGCGTATTTTTTTATCTTTGGTCTATGCTTCCTTATCGCTATTCTCTTTCTTATTTGTTCGTCTGTTTTTTTCCTCTCCGATGCAATGTCAACGTTCTTTTTCTCGATAAGAGGTGCAAGAGCGTCGTGGCCGAGAAGAGTGAACAGGTATTATTCCGAATCCCGAGTCTTGATGCACTGATGAGTCTACGCACGCGCGCAAATTGTACACTGCACATGTACGATAAAATCTCGTGAGAGTGTGCGCACATGAACACCGGGTCTGGAAGTGCGTGCGCAACGAAGTTCGACCAAGCATAAACCTGTATTTTCTTCCTATTTCGTCCTTTTACTTCTACCTGCTGAAACCTTTCGCGTTTGGTCTCATAGTGGAATATTTCTTCGAAGTTTCCATGAAAATATGTCACTACACTTTTAAAATATTACTTTCTCAATATACTTTTAAATATTATTTAAAATTCTAATATATGCTACTAAACTTGTTTTCACTATTGCGAATTATTCATGGTGAAATTCAATTAAATCAATGTATAACTTATCTTTGTTATTCTTTAATGAGTATAGAATAATCGAAACCTCAGCCTCTGCTTATTATTGAATACGCTCGATTTTTATAATATCAGGTTAATAATGATATTTTACAATATTTTTACACGCGTATAGAAATTTGCTTGTTCGTCAGTCTCGTTCTTACAACCATTGCCTAAGATTAGTTATTTTTTTCATTCGTGCAAATTTATATTATATTTACAGCTAAACTTTTATCCACTCGTAATATAAATTCGAAAGGAATCTTTTATTTTTTTACATGCATAGATATTTTTATTATGTTTTAGAGATTTTACGTGAATTGATACGCGTAGAAATAAAAGAAAAATTACATATTTAGAAAATTTTATTTTCTAACTTTTTCATAAATAAATTACTTACGACTCTGATGAATTTTCTCTTTCCTTTATGCAAGGATGACTTTTCATCCGACTGAATAAGTTTAGAATTAAAAGATCATTCATCATCAAGACTGTAAAGATAATACATTCTGTAATGTAATAAAAAAAAGTTTGAATAATTTTTTTTAAGGAAAGCATTTTTAAGGATTCTTATCGAAAAAAGTAAGATTGAATATACGAAACTGATCTTGAAACATTTTCAAATATTTATTAAGTATTAAAAATAGATACTGGAAAAATGAAATACGATATGAACTTTACAAGTGCGGATGTTCTTTGATCAAATACTTTTTTTTAATGTTTCAGTTAGAAATTATATCAACATTATAGTACAATTACATGTATATATACATATTGCAATCTTGCCTATAATCTTATAAGAAATATTAATAATTTATAATATTAGTAAATAGGTAATAAAATGCTTATTGATATCTTATGCACAATCTATGCAGACAAATAAATGTTTAATATATTTCACTGTAAACAGCCAAATACATTAGTATCTCATATCGTAATAAGATTTTCATATGTATACAATGTACCAGTAACATTTTTTTTAACTTAATTTTAAATCATCAGAGATATATACCGCTCTCGATGAAGAAACTATATTTTTCTAATGTATACTTTACCAGTGTTTGTGTGTGCCTGTGTGTGTGCTTGTACATATGCCAATGTATATCTTACGAGAGTGATATTACACGTATTTTTAATAAGAATACTTTAAAATTGATGATTCTAGTCGGTTTAAAACTTCTTGGTTCTTCGTCTTACTATTCTTTTTCAACTTTACATCATATTTAAAGAAATTCAAGGTTTTATTTATTAAATTGATGAAAATAAACGTAAATTAAGTTTTAAGTTTTATTAATAAAGAATGAAAATTTGAAAGAAAATTCGTTTTCCCGATTAATAATTATAATCTACGTAGGAAACGAAGCGATAAAATTAGTGTAAAAGCACAGTTTCACAATTCGTAATTCATAATCGTAATTAGGCAATTTTAATTCCACGTCTAATTATTTTTAAAATCCAATCATGAAAAAATTATTGAATTGATCCACCTTTCTATTTTAATCATTGTTCAAATTATTCGTTGCTTCTTTTAATACTTTAGAAAAACTAATTGTCTTATAAATTAAAAAAATTCCTTATATTTAAAAATATATTTCAATAAACAACTTTTCGAATCAAATTCCTATCGTATTGATTAAAAAATCATAATGTCGCGAGGAAGTTATAATCTTTCATCTCATTCTTTGTTAAAGACTTCCGATCTAAATATAATAATCTCGATATTAATCTAATATACGACTTTAATCATATGTGTCTTTTAAGTTTTGTTAATAAAATTAAATTACTTATTTATTGTAAACGTGGGTAAAATATTATAATATTTCTAATATCAATCATATTGCATTCATTTCACATACTTTACGTAACTTATCAAAAAAATTTATTCATTCTCTTTTTGTCAATTGTAAAAATTATCATTACTTATCTACATGCTACATGAGCATTGCCTGTAGCGACAAAACATTTTCTACTAATCTATAAAATTGAAGTTTATTTTAACGTACTACATGAGGCACTTCAATTTGTCACGCGAATTTGTATGATGCTTACGCTAATCTGGGAAAGAGCTGAACTTATCATTTAAAGCATTCTTAAATTTATCACAATTACATGATTGTTCTTATCGTTAAATTCCATCGATTGAACTTCTATGTAGAACAACTCATTGAATATCATAATTATTAGAAAATTGTAATATTTTCTGAAATAACCGTTAGATTTTAGTTTTTGAAATTCCAGAATTTTCAACTGAAATATCTGCATTCTTTCTTTAATTTACTCTTTCTTTCAAACTTGTACTAAATTATGAATTAAAGTCGGCAACTGATCATTTAATCGGAATATAAAATTCTGAAACTTCACGCCAAACACGAAAAACTATACAATTCTATAACTTCCGTAATACCATTGTTTCTTATAAATCTTCTTTTCCCACAGATTAATATCTTATCTCTTACAAATTACATTATTTTATTTATTACGAGTCATAAGAGAACTGTATCTCTTAATTAGATTCTATTGATTAGCAGTGTTGTGTTGTGTTGTGTTATAACCGAGTTTTTCATTAAAAGGAAAATAAATAATAAGGATTAAAACGTGCGTATTTATGTACATGAATGCGTGGTGTAATCCAATTAACAAGCAGTTCCCAGAAATTTGTAAAACTTTTCATAGAAAATAATCCACGGGACCTGCAATTTGCCTTCGCATACTGTTATTGGTGACAATGCACTTTCTCTGGAAACCAAAATAATGTGTAACGTGTTTTTTCTTTGCAATCATAATAATAGCATGAATAAAATCAGTTAAAAATTAATACAATCATGAATTTAACAATTAATAAACTATAATTATGAGTCTTAATCAATATTATAAGCTTTGTATTTATAAAATACAATTATTACATTGTATTTATGAAATAATATAATGTACTATACAAGTGTGTGGATTCATTTATTAATGCTGCGTTAGTATTGTTCGAGTAATGATACGTGAAGTACTTATGTTTTCTAGAGACGCCTTTTATATCTATTCTTTAGATGAACAATGTGCATGCAGTCGGTTTATCTATGCACACTTGGTTAAGCTATAGATTAAAAAATATTACACCAAGGCAAATCCATATTTCTAGGTTCGACAAGAGCTGGAATAAGTACCTTGGGCATAAAAGCGCATCTGTGCAAATAAAAAATATGCAAGGTATGTAGGAAAAGTAGAGATACAATAACATCTCCCTTACCTCAAAAATTGTATAACATGTAAAAAACAGAAAGTACAGTTCACTGCAGTTAGATATGGTTCAAATATTTCAGACTAATACGAGCCGTAACGCCATTATATACATTAAAAATACTCCATATTGAGATCCTACTAGTAAGGCACGATAAAAAATCTCCATTTATTAAATAATAATATATTATTAATTTCTTCCAACTTTAAAACCTATTGATTCTTTCACTTTCTACGTTGATACCGTTTCTCATCGTACAAAGTGGTGTAAGTCAAGGGCTTGAAACTGGCCGTATTAAAGGGCATTGATTACTCGCACAGATGCACACATGCGCCCAAAAATAACTATATGAGTTCGTGCATGTACATATAATTATTAATTAGATTTCAATTTTTATAATATTATTATTAATACTATAACATGTATGCGATGGAACGTAGCGTAGTTTTAACGGCCTTTAAAGGTACAGAATAATAATCCAGCCCAAATATAATAATCATTGAGCATCATTGAGAATAACTATTATTTTATTGTGTTGTGAATCTATGTCCGTAAACAAATTTTCATTCTTGTATGTGCATTTTTTCTTTTCTTTTGTATAATATTGTTAATATTTTTTTCTGAGTTACCCCAAATGTCATTTGTTATATCAATCTTTATTCTACAACCTTGTATTAGTTGATCTTTTAAGATTAAGAGAATCATCGAAGCACCAAACCATCCGATAAGTGGATATATCGCTCATTTCTCCCTCTCTCTGATGTACTTTTATTTTATATTAAGCTTATATTCGTTTTAATAAAACACAACCATAAAACTTAAAACCGTGTATAATTATTTAGCTTAGTCTCGGCAAATAATCCAAAGTGACTTTGTCCCTTGGATCAGTAAGATAGAAGAACTCGTACGCCTGAGTCGCATGCAAAAATCGTTAAATATTCAGAATATGTTGCCTAAGCCTTAACGTAATGTAATCTGTAACTACAAGATTAAAAGAAAACTCATATAGTTACTTATTATTTATTTTAAAATCAAGATAAAATATTTTCTTGAATTTAAAAAGTTTAAGTTGTTGAGTTTAAGGTTCGTGGAAAATATCATACATATTTTCATAATAAAGATAGAAAGATAAGGAAATTTAAATAATTATATAATTTAAAAAATCTGTTTTATAACTTTATGTCGATAGATACGTTTACATCAATGATGAATGCAATTAAGTCAAATATAATTTTAATCGAAAACTAAAAATGTAAGACAGAGAGAGAGAGAGAGAGAGAGAGAGAGAGAGAGAGCGAAAACGTTCGAGTAAGAGACGGGAGAAAAATAATGTTCTTCAAAGAAAAACAGCTATTTATTACGAGAGAAATGTTAACGGACCTGAACAGATGGAGATCTTTAAGTCTTGAATGGCTTTTACAGCAAGGTTGACCTCTTCAGATGGAAATGTTCAAGATAATTGAGCCTACGTTTGGAGTAGGCGATGGAAACAAGAGGATTACATTGTTAAAATGGGGAGATTTAATCCTTATCAGAGGGCTAGCAAAATTTTAATTAACGTTAATTGTAAGTTACAAACTTTTTAAGCTATTGGACGAAAATTTATTGTTAATTAATTAATTCTTTCTAATTCATCCTTTAAGCTAATTTTTACGGCTAATCGTACATAGAAATAACTGTAGATAGAACAAAAGTACAAAAGTAAATCATTCAACTTGTCGAATTTACGTCGTGTTTTTTTTTTCGATTTTTCACTTCTGCAAAATAAATTTATTTTTAAATTTGCGACATATCATATACATAAAAATGTTTTCGGTCTAACGTAAAAGACATAGATATTACAATATTATACGCCATAAAGTATATTTTATTAATCTTTCTATCATTATTAATTAAACTTACATTCGTGCAGATGCATCTCTATATAAATTTTGCTCTCGATGATAAAATAGTTTCATATTTATATATATCTTAAATTATATATTTACTTTTATACTCGAAATATATTGACACCTGTATTATATAAATAAATTAGGAAAAAATCTAATTCATTTAAAATATTAATTTAATATATAAAAAAACTTTAATTTAGAAATATAGTGCATATATCAGGTATCGGTAATCAACTTTTAAATAACATACACTTTGATTTATTAATTGCAAAATATTGCACTAGTTCACTAGTCTTGCGTACTAAAATATCTTTGAAAAAAGTTTTCAGCTAATTTCAATGGTATAATTAGTACTGATTAGAAAGCTCTGGTAACATTTAATTATACCATTGATGTAATAGTAGCTTATTTTATATCAATGCAGGAATATCTTTTACGTAAATAGATACTTTAGTATTGAATAAAAAAGAAATTAAGTTTAAAATATATGTAATGTAAATGACTGATAATGAATCAGAAAATTTACTGTAAAAAATATATTTTGCATATAAAATAAGTATAATTCATTGTATGAAATATTTTATTTATAATGAATAAAAATTTTATTTATTAATTGAATGCTTATACTATAAAGTAAATTGAGTAATTGAGTTCGTAGCATATAACTGATGCACAATTGATAGACTTTATTTAAATTTGATTTATTTAAAAATTTGATAATGTTTCTTAAATATATCATTATATATATATATATATATATATTGTCATATACCTTTTAATCAAATTGAATATTAAATTAATTATTTATATATTAATTAATTGTTTAACTGTTTTACCCATTATCAGTCAAAATTCATTATTACAATAGTGATTTAGTAGTGAACTTTCGTGATCTATAACATGCAATAGCAATATTAAAAAATATTTATGTATTTGCGATACTGTATTTGAAATGTTTATTAAATATTTATGCTTCATAATCAAACATTGTAGCATTTCTATAAAGTATTAAAAGAATATACACTAGATACTTGTAAATAAATAAATATATATATTTGAAACTTACTGTTATTTTTGAAATACAAAAGAAAATCAATAAGATACAATGCAATGTGTTTATGTAAATTTGAAAGAAACAACAGGAAACTCTGACAACTTATTAATATTATCTTTGACATCCAGAATTTATCAAAAGGTCTGAAAAATCCTTATCAAATTAAAAATGATAGATTAAGATTAAAATTAAAATTAAAATTGATTGCAACACGAATATAGTTTTCCACAAAAATCTTAACCAGTAAACTATGTACAACTGACTTTCGACTACAATTGGTAAACTATGTGCTAATAAAATGTCATAATTTAATTATTTCTATAATTTTTGCAATTATAGCAGAAACTATATAACGTACATTAACTTGTAAATGTAAGCAGTCAGTAATTTTTTTAATCGGATTTGATCATTAAAAATAATTTGAATAACGGCTAAATGGTAAAACATAATAGCCCTCATTTTTAATGCCATTTTGTAAATTTGCTAATTTATCACGTGCGTAATTCTTCATTTTAAGTAGATCATATCATCGCTTATATGCATACAAGAAATACCATTTTGAAAGTGTCACTGGATGGATACACAAATAACGTATGTAGAACCTGTCAATCGATAGTCAGAATTCTTTCGGATCCTTGATCCCAATACCCGACTTTCTCCAATTGCAACACTAATTGTACCAAAACACTCGCGAGCCTTTCCACATTCGATTGGTAAACGTGAACTTCATTAGTTACAAATATTTAACATCTTTAAAATGCATTAAAAAGAAATGCAGTTGTCGTTCAGAAAACATAAAAATATCATGCCACTTTTGTCTATGTTATCTCATAATTAAACCAACAACTCCGAATAATTATTCTTAATTACTACGTTTGATTCGTAAAAACAGAAAAATGTCCTACTTTACAGCCTAAAAACTATCTATATAAATATAATATAAACATTTCCAAGCATTTTCGCATTATAACATGAATATATACGTTTATAATTTGTCTTATAGGCCTCTAACTGGACGCTACTCATAACTCTTCCTTATAAGCCTGTGGTAAATATTAATTAAGAAATTGATTATATATAAATTGATTAGCTTAAAATTAGAATCAAGAAAACAAATTTACGATGCTAATCGATGGTCAAATTTGAGAGGTTGAATTTTAAACTGAGAACGACGAGTGCTTTAGAGGTAATGAGTTGGAAAGTGGAAGAGGCTTAACAATAAGGAACTTCGTAATTTTGATTATTTTTCGTGCCTATCAAGCGGCGTTCCTATATATTTTTATTTATAAAAGTGTAAACTGACAACAGTGAAATGTGCATATCAGTTATTAAAGCGAAACAAGAATTATTATTTAATTAATAATTTGAGTGTGAGATGTGCGCATCATGTGCGTCCGACGATTCCACGGATACACCCTGAACAATCAACAATTAAAAACTAAACATTTGACGAGGTCAAGTCCGTGCTTCCCTGGAGATGATCCCCCTCCTATATCCATCCGAATGTCGTCGCATAGACACGGTTGTTCATTCGTGTAAATTTAGGGATGCACACTGGATGAAAGGGGGCTTCACTCCCCTTCGGCCCTTCCGTACATTGCGGTACAAGCCTAATAACTCACTCAAACACAACCAGGAACATGTTCCGAACGATCTGTTATTGCCAAGGGCTGCTCTGTGCAATGATAGTGGGAGAATGTACTCTTCCATATTGTTATCTAACCATGATACGCAATGTTTAAATAATATTACTTTTTT
The DNA here is from genome assembly GCA_018907045.1 of Wiebesia pumilae. Lineage (NCBI taxonomy): Eukaryota > Metazoa > Arthropoda > Insecta > Hymenoptera > Agaonidae > Wiebesia > Wiebesia pumilae. Next base: position 9,537,185 of record JACCHZ010000127.1, read on the forward strand.
TATTTTACGGCTCCTTTTGTCATATCCAAGGGAAAAATCTTTTATAAAATAATGTATTGTAAGAGTTACTTTATTTATCACTCTTATCGACCAATGGCATCCTACAATTGATAGTCACGTATTTTCCCTCGCATATCGTAATTATACGCAGGTTCGCAAAATGTACACCTGCTAAGGAAGAGTCATGAAATTTCTTGTCAATAATATGTATAACACGTCAACATATGTACAATAATATGACTATTTCTCGATATGTAGCAATAAATAACGATATTGAGGTATACGTCTGATTTATTTCGCGTCTCAATGACATACTAATATTCTTAGGTTGCGCAATACTTTAAAGGATCGCATTGCATCAGGAAAGGCAGCAGAATACAAAGTCAAAATAGCCCAGGGATATGGTATTTCTCGGTAAATAAAAAAAATGAAATCGAGGCAATGGGATGATGAATAACATAAGACAAAAAATAGTCTTTATGTATCGAGCAACATCGTGAAGTTCGTCTAGACTTCTTATAAATGAATCTGAAATGGATCATTTGAGCTGTCGAAGGTGATGCAAAACTCAAGGCGTGATTTCAATTTTGGTACGCGATTTGACTTCCGATTGTAATTTTAGAGCCGCTAGATAATTGAATTGATTTTGATTTAATAAGATAACTGATATTTATTTTTAAGAGTGCGAGCAAAAATATCGAATAAGTGCACAAAAAGCTTTAGTACACAATTTAAACTAAATTCCTGATCAGTATGATATTAACAAAATCATGAACGTGCACTAACCGTTCACAAATAAGTTTACTCTGTATAATGCGAAAAATTCATAGACAAGGACAAGAGTTGGAGCAAAATGTAAAACTAGAGATCGTTTGCAGATTTAGGAAAAAGCGTTATAACGATTTCAATGAAACAATAAAATCTCTGATGATATTTCGATTAGAATTAAGCTAGTCAGAACGTCTTTTGTAAAAGCCAAGATTTTTAAAAGAGAAATCTTCAATGAGACTAAAAGGTAATAATTACATTTCCTTCGAATTATCCGTATTATTCTTAGTTATATCGAGTGGAGCTTTCAACTTCGACTACAACTGTCATTGTTTCTATGCATTAGCGTGCGATATATGCGGTAAAACTGCCTCGGAAATCAGACGTCATGAAGAACGACAACGTGCAATTGCTAATTAGGAGCATATGTAATATTTATAATAATAAGAGCAGGGGAAAATTGCCTTGTCTTTTAAATATTAACAAAGTTCCTAGAGTTGTTGCAAGATGCCGATGCTTCGTTAATAAATGCCAACAATCCCATTATTGAAGATGTATAAAAGACACAAAATTATTACATGATGTACTTGATTCGCTTTTTGTAGTTTCTAAAAGCTCATCCGTCTTAACGACGGATGAAGGTTCCGAATGTAAAGGTTCAAAAGTTCAAAAAAGTTAAATTTTTTAAATGTAATTTAAAATTTTAAAACAATATACGTGTGTGGAAGTGTTTGACCTAATTGAAAAAAGCAAATACACATCGAATGATTTTTTCATTTAAATTTAATATTTAAACATGAGAAAAATACCGGTTTTCTTTTAAAGACATTTCAAAAACACGTGCATACGCATTTTTACGCGAATCGATCGAGGAAATTAACCACAATTTTTTGTTTAATTAGTTTAGTAATTAGTTTTGACGTCATGGAGCTTATCCTAGAAATGACAATTTGTATTTACATGCTGGTATAACATGATTGTACCTTTTATGCGCAACGTGATAACAATCATATTACTTTTACGATATACAATGCCATCCGTGACTCGTGTTTCGACTACGTACATTACCTTACGTGATAAATTCAATTTACGACGCGCACTCTGCAGTAATATAACGTAAACGTATAATACACTACACAAATTGTAAATTCACTCTTATAATTACAATTTTTTAATAAAGGAATTAATATAATTACTACATGAACTAAAATAAAAGTGTTTTCTTAATTTCATATAACTTGACAAGTACGTTTTTTTAACTACCCATCTTCAATCCAACAATTGAGTTACTAATCGAGAGTGCAAACTTTAATTTATTAATTTATCTATTTATCTAAATTATCGTGAACCATTAGTTTAACTAATTGTACCTCCTATATTTATAATTTGGAGTTATTGTAGGCATGTAATTAATGGAAAAAATAATTTAACGATAAATTGTTGAATTTATTGTTATATAACACCTGTTTAGAAATTGTTTACAATTTCTTCTTACCTATTTCTGAAATCTTACATTCGCGAAGCATTTCTGCCATATATTACGCGTCCAATGATTCTTACGTGTATCTGTAATAAACAGCAGTACGGCGTCATTTACTCCTCGCGAAATACAATATACACATACATATATATATATAAATATATCTGTATTCGGCAACAAAGCAGACTTATCATCAATCGTATTGGATAGTTGTGAAGTCGAAGTCAAATTGTTTGAAAGCATAGTATAAGAAATAGATGTTTTAACTTGAAGTTCTTTTCAATGAATCTAAGTTTGTGGAACTTTCCGTTGGACATCTGAAACTTTTAATATGATTTCATGAAACTGAAACTAATTGGTACGACTTCGCCGTTTCCAAGGCGTACTTGAAAAATTACATTGTTACTCGCCTATTGTGACTTTATATTCCTTGTTATACCTAAGGTAAATCATTAATTTTGTTCACATGTATGTGTAATGACTTTAATAAAGAATCTTTAATTTTCGAAACAATAATTCTCAAGAAATTTGTTACGATTAAACTTATAAATATTGCCTAATAAAGTAAAAAAACATTCAGGTTAGAAATGAATGGCGTTTCTAATTGATAATTAATTTGACGACATCATGTTTAGTTCAACAAATTCTTTTGTTAAAGTTTCATTTGTTAATCTCGTAAAATTTTATTGACTGTAATGTGGTTTCCTTAATTGTTTTATCGATATAATTATATCATTCTCTATAAATTTCAACTTGATTACGTGTGTAATCTTTATGTAAAACTTAATTTTATATCCATGTGTAAAATAGCAAAAAAGACCTTCTGTTTTATTATATAATGATGCTTAGAAAATATGAAAGTAAAAGACTAAGATAGTATTTTAAAATAAAACAATTTCTTTCGCTCATTCGTATCATTATACGATAAAAATATACAAACACTTAATGTATTTATATAAACTTATTGTATTTTGCTATTTATTAACAAATTAAAAAGAATTAATTTTCTTTGAATATAATGTGTAAAAATAATTATCTATTTCAGAAGTCATCATGCCAGTTCTTTATAGCGTTGTTGCTAGAGGACCATCAGTTCTGGCAAAACATGCTGCATGTACTGGTAATTTTGAGGAAGTTACGGAACAAATTCTTTCAAAAATACCACCTCATAATGATAAGATGACATATTCCCAAGGTCCTTACTTATTCCATTATATATGCGAAGATCGAATTGTTTACATGTGCATCACTGATGATGTAAGTATAATTTATATGCATTTTCCAGTATCTTCAAGTAATATTAATTATTTTCGTTTATTTATATAATCATCGTTTTAAAGCATGTTAAGAATATTTTAATGTAGTATATCATTTTTTTAATGTTCTTTATTTACTTACCCTATACCAAAAATACCGATGTACTATTTTTCTTAATCCATAACATTTACATATTTTTTAAAAAAATTAGATAAATCATTAATCCTGATATTCTTACTAAACAGGACTTTCAAAGATCAAGAGCATTTTTGTTTCTTAATGAAGCTAAGAAGAGATTTAGAACTATGTATGGCGATGGAGCCCTAACTGCGTTACCTTATGCTATGAATACTGAATTCGGTAGAATTTTAGCTAATGAAATGGTAATTATAATACATATTGAAATATATTTGTCAATATTTTTTTATTTCAAGTATGCACATTTTTAACCTACAGAAACACTATAGCGAATCAAAAGACTTGGATACAATATCGAAAGTTCATGGAGAGTTGGATGAACTGAAGGATATAATGGTGAAAAATATTGACAACTTAGCTATGAGAGGGGAACGTTTAGAGTTACTTGTGAATAAAACAGAAAATCTTACTAATAATGTAAGTTTATATAGTTTCTTTGATAAAATTTTTCATATTGATTTCATAAATCGAATCAAGTAATCCAATGAAATATAAGAAATATTTATATTACTATTCACATAGTTTCATTCCATATAGAAACTTTAATGATATAACTAAATATGTAAAGGAATTCGTAAGTTATATTTCCCTGTAAATAACCTCCATAATGTATTTAAAATTTTTTTAACAAAATAAAACTATCTATCTAATATTATATAATGTTTATGTTTTGTTTACAGTCAGTAACCTTTAGAAAATCTAGTCGTAATCTGGCACGATCGTTATTTTGGAAAAATGTTAAAATGTACGTTATTCTTGGATCTGCTTCAATTGTAAGTACGTTAAAGCTATCTAAAAACCAATTATCAATATTTAATTTCCTAAATATAAAACATTAGTGCTAATATTAAACGGTACATGACTTAGAGATAAAACACCAAACTTAAGTCTTGGTGTTTTCATATCTTTATACGTATCCTACAAGTTTATTATTTCACAAATCAAAAAAAGCTTAAGGATACTTAATCTACATTTTGTATAAGTAACTTTATTATTAGAATATATAGTATTAAATTTATAAAATTCTTTTATGTGAAAAAAATTTTAAGAATTACTTTGATTTGTTCATCATTATTATCGTTAACTAATAGTTTTATAACTGAAAAATATCAGCTCACTAATTGCATTACAAAATTCCAAAATTCCACAAATAATGATAATGTATTATCTGTATTTGTATTTGTATTTGTATTATCTGTAAATTTTAATTCAATTAAAATTTTTCTAGCTTGCAATTTATGTGATACTTGCATTTTCTTGTGGTGGATTAGGATTACCAAAGTGCGTCGCAAGTAATTAATGAATGTGGTACTAAGTTTCCAAAACCAATCTGGATCAGTTATCATATATACTGTAGAGAATAATGTGGGATCTATGTAAATAAGTATATATATATATATATATTTATATTGCTGATTAACATTTAAAGTATATAGTGATATTAAATACATGTACAATTTTATAAAAGAATGCGAAAATGTCTGTAAAATTATTTCAAGAATGAAAATAGAAATTTGTATATATGTTTCTTTATGCATAGCGGTAATGAAAATGTATAAAATATCAAGCTTACAAGTTAAAGTGGGAATTAAGATTACTTTTGCAAATATTAGTAGGTGTCACGAGTTATAACTTGATTAGAATAATATTTTTTTTTGTTTCTACCTTTTATAAAAACATTGATATGAAATGTTATAAATTCATTTCATATTATTTTTCAATTTCATTAGTAAGTTTTGATTTTTTACTAAAATCAACGTTTTTGTATTCATATGTAATTACATTCATTATACTATTTTTATTGAAAAAATTATATTACTTAGGATATATTTTTATTATTTCTTTTATTGTAATAATATGAATCGAGAGATTGGCTACTTATTAAAATTTACATTAAATTCTTATATATTATAACATTATTATTAACTTATATTATTTTCAATGAATAAACTACTACTAAAAATTATTATTTATTACATTAGTTTTTTTTTTAACCTGCTATTCTGTTCATTTTATTTTCTATTTTATTTTCAATTTATAAACATTTTAATTGAAATTGAACATATTTCATAATAAGTTGATGTTAGGTATGCATTATTAGAATAAATGTAGAGTACAAGTGAAACATTAATAAAACAAACAGCTTACAATATTAACAATGAATAATTCTTAAATAAAGAAAAATGGAAATATATGACGATGATGCTCTCAAACGTAAACATATCCATTTAACAAAATCTTTGGTGAGTAACAGATCGATTAATCAATAACAGTGATATGTGGAATACTTTTCATTTTTTTTTAATTTTTAGAGACCGTTTCAAAGTTTTTACATTATTTCTATGTTTATTATTCTACTAGCAAATATGATAAAATTCTAAACATTAATGGTCAAAAGTAATATTTTCTGTAATATTTCGATAATAGCATCGAAATTCGATTATCATGTATCAATGTAAGGTAGATGTGCCACAAATATATCCAAATATTACCAATTAAAAAAAGTTATTTTCATATTAAAAATATCATTCTGATTCTATCTCATTTGTTTGGCATAAATAATTTTTTATCTTTAAACTTGAGAAATTTTTTTCGAGAAATTAAATATTTTGGCAATATTTTTATACAGTAAGAAAAAGCTTTTGAAAATTCCAAATGATTTATTATTACGATTTATTCCAAGTGATAGAAACGTGTCTCTGAATGTCCAACTGCTAGCTAACATACGCACTGATTACCAGATGTCACGCAACTTGTTGAAAATGTAATAAAAGATGTTCTTCAATTCAAGCTAGAAAGTTTTATTATGTTTTATACCTCGGCGCGGATCACCAACTTTTGCGTACATGCGCGTTTATGTGAAGAGGGAGACAGCAACAGGCGTTAGCGGCTTTGGAGTGTAGAAAAGAGCGATGGAAAAGGAGAGACGTAAGCAAGTGTACGAGTCGAATAGGTGGTTGATAATTTACTGGCTAGACGTGCGTGTCGTCGCCGACATTAGACGCAATCGAACCAGTCTCCGGAAAGCTTTTCGAACGTGTGCTTTGGATGCAGTCTCACTGAGAGAGAGAGAGAGAGAGAGAGAGAGAGAGAGAGAGAGAGGCCACGCACCAGGGACGTGCGTTCCAGGCGTCGTTTCCCCAGATATGGACGCCTTCCTATTTTCCAACATCACTAGACACCCTTTGTCTCGGGCACGCGTCTATTGATTCCGAGACTCTGCTTATAACTTTGCGCTTGAGCTTTCTCCGGATTTTTCACACTCTCTGATGAGACGTTCACTTTACCTTTCAATGATAAGAGTAATGAATACTTGGACATTATTTTACATAGCGAACTAACGCAATTGGACGAGGGAAATTTTCACTCCCGTCAATTTTTAAACCACTTTCAACTGAAAGCACGAATCAAATGAAAAGAACGTCGTAGTCATTCAATTTATAAGATTGAATTTCAACCCGAAACCAAGTTAATGTTATTAACATTATTGTTATAATATTTTTATTCGTATAGCTTTCGAATGTTGCTCGTATTAAAGATTACATTGCTTAATCTAACTGTAATTCGATAATAAAAATATTACCCAGATGATTCTATAAAAATCCATACAATATCCATGGAAATTGATATACATATCTAATGATAGTATTAACGACGCGAATGAATTGAGGGAAAAACAATCGGACTTACTATTTACGTATAATACATAGGAAACGAAAATGTAAGTATCGATACTGCAAAATATCAGAATTCATCAATAATTATTTTCTGTAATATCATAAGATGCGGATTGAATTAGGCTCCATATCCCAGAAATAAATAATATCTTCTTCCAGACATTTACGAATGCTATTATAAAAGTTCGAAGTGACGTCACAAATAAATAACTAAACTTGAAAATTTCAAGTAAGGCCTGTATCACGTTGTGCGCGTTATAATAATTATTGAATATTAAGATAATTATTACAAAAATATAATAAAAAATTCACATCGCTGTGGAATGAGTAAAATTCAAAAGGATACATAATTATTTAAAAATTCACTCTCCTCGAACAGCTTTTTTCCAATCTCGAAGTAAGTTTAAGTAATTTTTCGTGGCAAAAACCCTTTTAAAAGACGTAATTTATAAATTTTCAGAAAAACTCTTCAAACTATAGTCACAGGTTGTTACTTTATTTATTCAAATTGTTATTCCGCGCAATACAATCGATAAAAGGAAAGCTTCGATCCCCTCGGTGATATTCAACCTCGTGGATGTATATCATGCGATTTCCATGTTATATAAGTGGCTCACGCAAAAAAGGGAAAAGCTGAACTTCGTCGCGAAGTCTTGCAATTTTCTTCGTTATTTATGCGAGCCGAGCGCGTCTCTGCCTTCAAGCTTGAATTGCAAATTCAACCCTACCAAAGTTTTCAAGGTGGAACGACCTTTTCTTCTCAACGTCCCAACGTAGGTGCTCTCTTTTTCAATTTTTTCCTCGTCGATGTATTGTAAGATTGGAGAGACAGCGGTTTTCTAGGAATTAAGTCGAGCACACCGAATAGATGGCCTTAGTGATTCTCATGCGCGTTGCTCTAATATATATTTTATGGAGAAAGTGCATTGCGTGAATTTAAAGTTAGTCGGACGTTTTTCTCTCTTTGACATTATAAACGTGCATTAGTAGCGAAGAGTAACATAGAACAACACGTCGAAACAACTTGTCGTTGGAACGAACTAAACCTTAATCGGAGAAACTTCACATTTTTATAATTTAAAAACACCGATCTTAGTAAAAGAAAACTATTATTTCTTGTTATTAAAATTGTTGAAATTTACGGATTGTAAAACGGTTGTCACGCAATCCTAGGACACCATTCTACGTCAAATGTTACTTGAAATTTGCATATTACGATACGCAGCGTTGATATTCGTTCTATCGAATATTCCATCGCATATTGTAATTTGCATCTAAATTGTAAGAGTTTGGCAAAAAATTTATACACATATGCACGTATCTTCGTTTAAGTTAAACAACGTGGTTGATTATTTGAAACTATTAGAAATAATAATACGAATGAAATATTTTGTAGTTTCATTTGATTCGCTTTACAGTCACTTTTACATTTATTTCAAATCTTAAAAATCATAGACGCTAAATTAAATGTTAATAAAAATCTATCAAAATATTTTTCAAATTTTTTATCTAGAGAGAATAATAGATTTCAAAACGTATTAAATGCTTAAAAATTCATACGTCTCTTTATTTAATACAGCATTTAAGAAAGAAATGTGCAAGTAGTTCGATATATTTCTGTAAGTGTGAATGAATTTGAAGTTCTGAAAACTCCGATGCCGTTATGGAAATACCGAATAGGCCAAGTGAAAACGTGTGTACGTTTACGACCCTCGGAGTTACCATTAATCGCTTAATTGCTATCCTAAATACCTTAATTTCATCCTATAATCTTTAAATACCTTACAAAGTTTTTTTTTTTTCTTTCACATGTTGGATGAAAACAGCACAGAAGAATAATATTAATATAAATATAAGAAATGTCCTTTGTTCAGAATAAAACATTATTAAGCCTAAACATTATCAAGCCTAATTTAATATTCACGTTATATTTAAAAATATATTTTAACTCATTAGCACAATAAGTCGACTGTCACTCAAATAAATGCATCCACTTGGAAAAGTAATTTTAACTTCACAAAATGACATTTTATGTCATTTACATTCAGTTTGATCCTCCGATTTTTTTTAATCTTTACGACGAGTTAATTTGTATTTACACTTTTAATTTGCACTTTTTAGTTTAAATATAAATAATAACAAGTCGGACTTGTGACCGTAATAACGAATCCGCTCATCTTTTGCAAAAAAAAAAACACAAATCAATATTGTTATTGTTATTATTAGATATCATTAATAGTAATATTTCAGTCCGTGAGCATTAAACACACCGAAGAATAATTTTCATAAAAATTTATGGCGAGATCGAGGTAAATGAAAAAAGTAAATATGACGATTACAAGGCAAATTTTTTAGAACTAATACATTATAATGCAAAAATGATTAAATCAATTAAATCCATTGATTTTTCTGACAATTTAGAAAAAGTATTCTAAGTAATCTTCTTAAAACATTGATTAATCAGTGCTAATGATTGCTCACCAACGAAAGCATTGTGAGAGCACGAATCAATATTCTTAGTTGATAAAGCTAAGAACCGTGGAAATGTAACTTATTATTAACAATTTTTTCGTTCTATGCGAATATTTAAATTATATTAATATCCATTAGCGTGCTTTCAATTTCAGAGAAATTGAATATAATAAAAAGACTCTATCTAAATGTGAGTAATTTTACGCGTGAACACGTTATACGTTATTCGTATTAAATTGCGCTATTAATGTTACATAACTGGAACCATTTCCAAGAGACACACTTTCATGGATTCTAAGTGAATTTTGAATTTATTTTTGATTCTCTTAGTTAACGAGGAAGACCAAATGAATATGTACGTAATTGTCAGAATTATCTCATATCGGAGATTATTTTGCACACATCGATACGTAAAATTAAGCACAAGTGATGCGAGTTAACTATATTCGCGTAATATTTTATACAGGTTGAATGAAATTTATGAAAGTTTGTAATATAGGCGTAACGTGACACATGTTATAAATATTCCTTAAGAAGGGCGTTGGAGATTAAATTAATCGCGTATCATATAAAAGAAGTTCAATAGCCCGGGGATTACGATAAACGATTGTTAACCGACTAATAAAATTGTTGAGTAGTGCACGTTTATTTAAAAGCGCGTCTTCATTATGTCGCTTAATAGTAATACTGACGCGTACCGCCGACATACTTTTTAACTATATTGGTGAATATTTTGTAAGTATACGCGATGGTACCAACTTCAATAATGTCTAAAAGAGTGTCCACAAATTGTGCCACTCACGACACATTACACGGAAGGCATTAAAACCACCCGGAGAAAACGCAACGCTCGAAGCGAAAATCTTCGAAACTCGTGAAAACATTGGAGATCCGCGAAAGCAGACTAAAACCACCTGCGGAAAATCCGACGCGACCAACTGCATGGGCAATGCTACGCTCCTGTCGGGGTAGCCTCAAGAGCAGACGGCCCTGGAGCACCGCCACCCCCGCGTTCGCCCGCTGGCGGGGAAGCGCCGGGACGGTGTCTCTCGTCCAGAGCGCCGGCTAGAGGGGGATGAACGGGATGAAAGTACGGGGGTGCGCCGACGTCGGAGCGTGACGCCCGGGCCATTTCAGGCTCGCGCGTCTCACGCGGCTGAGCGCCGTCATGTCGCTGCGAGGTGAACGTCGCTGCGACCTCGGGGCCACGGACAGCGTGAGAGGTGGACCGACTCGATGAGTCCCACCCTCGCCGATCAACAAGTACGCAACAACGACACGGGAACGGTCCTATTCGTCGTACTCGTCCTACAGATCCTCGCGTGTGCGCGCCTGTGGCCGTGTATGTGCAGTGCCCGTGGCCTCCGCGGCTTCACACATGTACGCGCGCTCGCGCACAGACGCACGTGCGAGAGATACGCATTGGAGCGAGTTGTACAACGGCGCGGTCATTGAGGCCACCCCTACCCGGACCCCTGCCGGGCCTGTTTGTTGTTTTTCGAAACCGTAGGGAGCCGAGGTAGGTTGGAGCTCGTAGCTGCGCACGCCGACGGGCTCCCGAAGGACGCCCGAAGGATCAGGGTGGCACGATTTGCCAGCTTCCGCGTGACGATCGATTACTTTATTTGGCTGCTCGGGTATGGCTCTTGCTTTCTCTTAGCGATTTTTCAAAACGGAGGCGGTCCTTGTTTCTCAAAACAAGGACGTCTTTGGATGTCTCGGGATGTTCCTTTCTTTTTTATTTATTTTCTCAAGTTTCACAAGTGTTAGCGGGAGAACCGAATTCTTTCCCGATGATCCTCAATTTAGTTAGGATGGTGGGACAGAAGCGTTAAATGTTCATTCGCGGTCAACCGAGGCCGAGAAGCATGCCTGACGATAATTATTTAACGTTGTTTACTCGCGATAACATTGTTTACTTCCTGACTGCGAAGCCGTTAAACAGCACCGAATACGTTTGACTGGTGCACTTTAACTTTTGTCAATTTTCGTGAATTTCCAATGACATTTCCATTAATGCCACCCTAAGGTTTTGTACCGCCGTTGAGGTGATTTTACATTTTAAATTGTAATTGTATTACAATTTAAAATATTTAAATTGTATTTTGTGCAAATACCTTTGCACTAACTAAATATCAATTCCTAAAATAATAAAATTATTGTCAAATTTTAAGTATGTCAATCTTTATAGTATTAATTAGATGTTGTAGAATTATTTTTCGAGAATCAGGCATCATTGAACATCAGCTTATCATTTCTTATACAATCTTGCGTATACGAACAGAATTATAATTTTATTAAATTATTGCAATGCACAAAATGCTTAAAATAATTTACTAGCCCCGTGATCCTCTGTTATATTGGAACCGCCATGTTGAATTTTAATTTTGCCATAGTACAAAATACCATCTCCATGCAGATTAAAATAATCTAGTTTTGAATATTATTATAAGTTTCTGCAATTTTCAGAAGGTTTTAAGTTGAAAATGCTCTTTATGTCACTTGAAACTAATTCTGCTTTCCATTTTATAATATACGCATCGCCGATACATATATTATAATGAAATATAATATTATAAATGAAAGGCTAATTATTTAAAAATTTGCATAAATAACCTTCACCTTTTATTCACTTAAGCTTAAGATTAAAGGAAAGGAAGTTGATGGATATAATAATTAGTTTATGAAGAAATTCACAAGAGAAATTAATACGAGGCAGAAAACAAACACTTTTTTGTTGACTGAATAACGAAATTTTTAGTTTTATATACGAATTTACGATAATATATAATTGATAATATTAGTATACGAAACAAGATATCTTTTATGGAACATTCGATTATTTTGATTGACATTTTCTTCGCGCGACAGCTTTTCAGGACATTTATTGACAGTCGCAATGAAGTCTAAAGCTAGTGAATATTGCTGAATGATTAAAAAAGTTTCTTGTCCATTCAGATATTTGCTTTATAATTTTATTGATTATTGACTATTATTTTTACAAAAAGCTTGTAGTGTACAGTGCACGTACACTCAGGTGGCATTGTTTATTAGAATACTTTATTTGACTTTCGTTACATTTTGTCTTTTGTATTATTAATTTAGGTTGTGTATTTTTCACTGACTGTAATTGTTTGCATTAGAAGTGAAAAAGTTTTGTTTGTTATTTTTTTGAACTTACTTGTTGTAGATATTTGTTTTGTCTGTGTAAACTGCAAAAATTTATTATAAAATCTTGAGTAACTCGATATATTTAATACGTGATTGTTAATTAGATTATTTAGTCATTAAATCAAATGAAGCGTCATACTTTTATTGTAAATCTAACAGTTATTCTAGTATAAAAATATGCAAAATATTACTACAAGAAGCATATGTATATATATATATATATATATATATATATGGATTTAAAATATGTTATTAATAATTTTTATCTCAAAGAAACTAGCTAAATAAAAATAAGGTAAAGACTGATCTATGTCAAAGCTTAATTAAGTTGAACAACAGCAAAGAAGAGTTGAATGCCTCTAAGTAATTAACTATTTTAAGCGTTTTATAATTAATTTACAGTAGACACGATAACAGACTAAAAGCATGCACTTTACTTTACCATTATGTACTCAAATAATGTTCTTACATTTTTTTTCATAATATGTTATTATTATATCTATATACAGTAAGAAAAGAGATTATAAATGTGATATAATTATCCTTCTAATATTTAAGGTTGAAATTTATCTTTTGATAATTATACAGTAATTAAAAGACAATATAATATTTTCCACGCTATATATTTTACTTTCAAAATATTGTTTTGATATAATGTTTTTCATTATCAGAATAATATTACTCATTGAAGAATATATATAAAATTATACTTATGAATTGTAAAAAAATAATCTAATATTAAAATTCTGAAGTTTCTTTCGATTTCAATAAAAACAAAAATATTATATGTTAATATAAAATATAAAAACTTTAAAATCAGATTTTTAAGAGATTTAAACAATATAGCTTTTTTAATTATTTATAGTTAACATAGTTAGATTTAATATAATTTCCATGCTTACGATTAACATATGTTGTATCACGCATCCCAAAATCATGAGATTTGCTATAAAATTTTATTTTTTATAATAATTTAGGTTTAAATGAATTGTAGAGTTTATAGAGTTTATTCAAATATGAAATTTATAGAGATTTTTGTGAAAATATGTAAAGTCTACGTACGGTTACACATGCATACACAAATTCACGTAAAATGAAAATTAATATTTTGTATTGCGAAATGATTATCATTATATGATTATTATACTCTTATACTCATGCAGGTTTTCTACAAATATACATATTTTTTTTTTTTAATCTATTTATTGCCATAATTGTTACTATTAACAGAAATAAATTGACTGCAATATCAGAATTAATTCGTACACTTAAAAATTAACATAAAATACTTTTTTTCGCTATTATCTATCCACATATTTCATTAAAAGGAGAGAATTATTATGATTCCTTTATTTTATCCTAATATTTTATAATAACATAATTAAACATATACGATTTTTATACGTACATAATAGATAATGAATATTAGTTACTCTATACATTAATACTGGAATAAAAGACACTAACTGAAAATATATATATTGTATTAATGAGTACAGTAATTATATAGAATTTTAACTGAAATAGTGAATACATAAGTAAAAATATTTTGTGATACGTTTTAATGTGGGTAATTATTCACATATATCATTGCTAGAAATGTAAAATATAATTCATAAAGTGCATATGTTATCACGATAAAGATAAATCCGACTACAAGCGTGATACATTCAGCGAAATTTTGTCACTGTTTTATCGAGTATTCTACCTCTTTTAATAATTTAAAAATAATGCGCATTATCATATAATTTATAAGAAAAAAAAAATATAAATTTTTAGTTTTAAAGCGCTTTATGCGCGTTTGGAACTATAAAAAACTTTTTTCCTGTAGTGATTTATTTTGTTTATAGTGATTTATTGCTAGGGAATCGAAAAATAGTTATATGAAAATAATATTTAATAGAATATTTAAATTATATGCTGAATCTGAACTAAAAATCTAAAAATTGAATAAAAAATTAAAAAATAATGAAATATTATTGTGCAATATAGGGAGCATGTGATATTAGATTAAATACAGAAATAATGATAATGGAATGCTATAAATTTTAAAAAGGATAAAAAAGCGCATTCGTAACAAATTCGACTTCTTATTGCATAAAATCCAATTATCATTACTTTGATTTATAATAATATATAACTTTGTTACTCTTATTACAATGATCTATGTGTTTAGATTAAATCATTTCATGATTTAAATTAATAATAGACAGATTTGTAAAATCGTTTGAAAAAATATAAATTATATAACAATTATGTGCGTCAATTAAATTATATATTAATAAAAAATGTAATTAACGGATATACAAATCTCGTTGTATATTTTCTAAAATGTTATCTTTAAAGCAAACATCTTATTTTTCGATATAATTACACTTTAACGTTTTAAAAGCACATATTGTTAGTTGCATTTAGAATTAATTATTGTACGGATTATTTTATTCTCATTATTGCATCCTCACTTTATTCGAATGTCAATGAATTGTAAGCTTACCTATATTCAGACTCGATAATAATTACAGTGCTCTTTGTTAATCAATGTTGACTTGATTATTAAACTAGACAGAGATCAAAGTCTTACCCTGTAAATTAAAATACAATTTTGGCAATGGAAAGATTGATTATTTTAATTTACTTGACACTGTTAATTTTGATATATATATACAGGTACTACTAACAGATTTTATCTATATTGATGATTTTCTTGTACTACAATCTAATGTGTTCTTCATTCGACTTACGTTGCATTTTTGAATTATAAAATTTATCATTATGAACGTATTATAACTACTTTCTCATTATTGGAAAAATGAGCATTTCTTATTCGCACAATTTTACTGATAGTTTTGATGGTAAGGCCATTGTCGTTATTTACGTTCGCGAGGTCCGTCTTTTGACGTAAAAAATAACAACGCGTGCACATAATACCGCTAAACGCACTGTCCAAACGCGCTCTAAGCTAAACGATCAAGTTTTTTTATCCAAGAGAGAGGAAAAAATTCATAACTCTTATTCTTAAAAATTTGCTTATGAATATTATTTGCTAGGAAAATGCCAAATTTCTCGAAAAAGCACTGCACTTATTACCGAGACCTAAAAAATAATAGCAAAAACATAATCGTAAAAACGCAAGCACGCAAGGAAAGCTGATAAAATCAGGCAAGTAAATATTAAATGAGGGTAGGAAAGAAGGTAGTATACAGTTGAAATAGGGGCAGCATATTGCTCGGTTTCTTAAAAATTCTTCGATGGAGAGTTTTGTGTGCCTCTCGCTGTGCTAAAACTCAACTATTGGCAAGTTTGATGCTTGCGGTTACGGCGAAAAGTTTGTGATACAGTATTTTATTTTTTATAAGAAGGTACGTTTTTTTTATTTCTTTTTATAACAAGGTACGCGTCGGTGTTAAGGCCAGGTATCTTAAACACACTCTCGATTACGATTAAGCTCTTCGCTTCGTGCGTCTTAATTCGCGTGTTCATACTGCCAGGCTTCTGAACGATTTTTTCCGTCCTCTAACAGCTTTACTCCACGCTCTCGTTTACTTTTCCTCTCTCTCCCTCTCTCTCTCTCGCTCTCTCGCTCTCTCTCTCTCTCTCTCTCTCTCTCTCTCTCTCTCTCTCTCTCTCTCTCTGTAAATATCGCGTCCGTAAATCTCATTCCGATTGTCCGCCTTGCTTTTATTTAAACGGCGATTTTTGCGCATTTTGCAAATTACATATACGTGAAAAATTTTGGAATTTAATTCAGAAATCAGTGTTCGCTGTGTTTTAATTTATGAATTATACGCTTAAGGAATATATAGTTAAGCGCTTTATCGATCGAGAATAATATAATAGTATAATAATATTAGAGAATAAATGACTTTCAGGGAATTTATTGCTTATGCTTTAACCTATTCGAGAAAACCTGACACCTGATCATAAACGGACAAAATAACATTCCATTATGCTGAACACGATTCTGACGTCGTAAATCCATAGAAAACGCGCCCACGATTATTATTCTGCAAACTTTTTCATTTCGTCCCGCGCCATCGCGACTAAATAATACGATATAATTATTATAAGAAAAATGCACAAAGTAGTGGGTTGACATATAGCGACAAAGGCGATAAAAATCGATTTCACGAAAAGTTGCATCCGAGTTACCGAAACTCGACGAGAGCCACGAGTCGAGCCCTAAATAACGTAATCCAACGGAGACTCATAACGTCCGTGCGAATAAAACAGAGAACAAATGACTCGCATTAACCACGCACGTATACCGGCAAAATGGAATTTCGCCTCTCCCCAAGTTTTCCAAAGTCACCCACGCGCCGTCCTAACTCTCCTTTCCCCTATTTTTTCTCCGCTACTTGGAGAGATCGGCTCTCTCGATGAGGCAAGGAAACGAAGTCTTGTGCAGCTTGCGATGCTGCAGGGGAAGTGACGGAAAGTAACGGGCAGGAGCGAGTGCGCGATAGGGTGGCATTATACGAGGTCGCTAGCGATGATACCGAGGAAAACCTAGAATCATCGATGTGGTCGAACAATAATCGGATGTAGTATGACGTAGGCCCTGGAAAATGCTATTATTTCTTTTATTTTTCCAAAATCTTTTACGAGTGCGAGGCGGTGTATATTGCGATCAGGCATATTGGAAGACTAATTTATTTAAAAATAATTCGTTTTACGCATTTATTTGCTTTATTATTCACAGTTCTCAATAGCAGGACATTCTGATTGTTCATTTGTTACGACGGTACTTCATCGGTCATTATTCCGCCTTGATGTAGCTACAGAATTTACAATTGTATTTATCGAGTGCGTAAAATCTAGGACTTATTTCACTACTACGTATTTCACTACTATAAACGCTAAGCAGACATGCTCAAAGATAGCGGTTTAACAATTTCAAAAGCATCGTTGGTTTCACGATAATGTCATCGGGCTTACGAGTATACACCTATAAAATGATTAAAGCGATATTCGTTAAATGCCTTTAACATTTATCATTTTAAATTACTTGTGATGAATGCTATCATATTTCCATAATTTTTATGCGCAATCTTTTCTCCTGCAATTTTGTATTACATTTTTGTTAACTACCTGCACATGTAAAAGATGGTAAAAGTATTAAAAAATTCTTACGAAATTCATTCTTAATTGCGAATTCAGTGAGGCTCGCGGTGAAATTACATTCTCTTGACTCTTATGACTTGAATTGCACATTATGCATCAAATAATATTATTCGTAAAAACATTGTTGGCGCATAGAGGTTGCGACTAATTCCTATTTTATGAAGGAGAGACTGCTAATGCCTGGGAGGTATTTAATCAGTCGATCGATATTCTGGTATTATGGTATTATTATACATCGATTAACGAATGACATCGTGCCGTAACGCTTGGCTAGGAAACGCTTGGCTCTTGAAAGAAATTAAATAATTATATAACTATAATCGTCTAAAAACTTGAGTTTTTAGAATTCGTTATTTAAGATAGCCTTACACTGACTATTATAAGCTTATTTCGTCTCGATATCTTATCGCACACTTAATATACGACGTTATTAAGAGAAAGAGTCGCAGTTTCTTTAAGTATGTGGGTAAAATTAACTTTAATATTACATAGCATTAATCGATTGATTACAAAATTTTAATTAAACAATGTGTTGATATACGTTGGACGTCGATTATATCGTATAAATAAAATAACCTGTGCCTCGTTTATAATTTTTTCATTTTATACGTAATAAATGAAGACATTTGTGTAAATACGAGATAAAGGATAACTTTCGTATGCGCGATTTGCCAAAAGATCCTACATAAATTAATAAGCATCTAAAAAGGCGAAATTCATAAAAGTATTAAGCACTTGTAACCTTTCTTTCAAGAACTTGAGTTTCACGTTTTCGTCATTTTCAAATGAATGCGCCCCAAATTTTTAGTCTCAAGCTTTTCCACGTACATGCCAAAGAGAATAGCGTAAGTTCATTAGCCGTAGTTCAGAGTGACAAGAGTTACGAAACAGCGTGTCTGAGCACTTGAGTTGAAAAAGCGCTAGAAACTGTAGTGAAGTGAATATCCGTGCATGTGCGGGTGTAATGCACGTACATCCCTCAACATATTTGAGTTTAAATTAGCGATAAAATACGAACAATATTTAATTGGGTTAAAATCAATCTCGTCAAATATTCAAACGATACATTCAGTTGTGGGAATTAATACTTCTAAATATTTCTAAACTATACATTTCCAATAGAATGTATTATAAATACTATCGATCACTCTTTAAAATTAATTAATACTATTTAAATTTATAAAAATGATTTTAATTTCCAGACATTTTGAAATGTTCACTAGCAATAAGTCATTAAGAAACTACTCGTCAATATTGAAAATAGAATTATTATTCTACATGTACTTGACTAATAACAAACTTAATGTACGCGTATTACGTTAGGTATTTTTTATTATAACGTGTGAATAACCAATTTTAACTTGTAGAATAATGGTCTCACTCGATTCAACTTGACAAACATATTTACCTTCTTAGCGAATTATGAAAGTTTCAAAATAATGTTCCATTTAATAAAATAAATTATTAGCTCCCATTAAGCAGTGATTATACGATAACATGTTCGTTAGAGCTATAAAATCAAGCGCATAGGTCTAATCTTTCATTATATATTTTCTTCATTTGATTTGCATATGAGATTTCATCGCGAAATTTTATAATCCAAGCCAACGGACAACTAATTACTATAATCAATTCGATACATAAATGTGTACAAACGTTGTCAATAACGTGCAGGGAAAACCTTCGTGATATTAATACTCCTTTGATTTCTCATTGTTTGACTACTTTTTTGTCCCTCATATTCCTCTTTTATACTGTGCAATTCTTTCAACACCTTGAGGTACGAATTTTTCTTCTTAAACAGTAACTTGAATAATTGGAATTAATGTTAACTACATTTAAAGCGAGTATTTACTTTAAGAATATTTCGTAGTTTAAAAAATTTAAGAAATTGAATTAATTTTGGGGATTTGCAGTTTAAGTTTTGCGTAACGCTTGTGAACAAATACTTCTTTCATTATCAGATATGATATTTCGAATAATTTTTTTTACTAATTAATTTCCATTTAAAAATTGTAATAATTTAAGAGTATATTTACTTTTCAACGTCATGGGGTAATTTTCATTTAATTTTCATGTACGAAATAAGAATTAAACAAATTATCGGTAAATTATTGAAAATTATTTAAAATAAACGAATTGTGTTTAGCAGAATATTATTACATCCGTTACTTTCACCACGACTATAATAAAATATTACGCACTTTATTACGTACGCGCATAAAAATTTCCTTCTAAAACCATAGCACTATTTCACGTATAAAGCGAGTTAAATAAAGTTGAGTTGAGTAAATTTTATAAAGTTTCGGATATAAAAATGATTGTACTCATTTAAATACATTTCGTACTTTATGCTACTATTTAATTACGTAGGTTTAAGTGAATAAAAAAATTTTCAGTACTATGTTGGCGAATCTACACAAAGTAATTCTTTGTAATATTTATTCGGCTTCTATTTATTTGTGAAATACTGGAAAAATGTTTCACTTGCAAAATAATTGTATTCGCTTGAATATTTCAATACATCATAAAATTTGTCAAATATTTTATTTGACAAATATTGGAAATAATTGTGCAACATTTTTATTAATAATATTGGCTTATTTAGCAACTTAAAAATCATACCTCGTACAATAATATTAATAATAAGTTGAATAAGGAATTAAAAGTTTATATAGAAATCGAAGTTAGTTATTTGTTTCGAAAAGTATGGGATGTTTTAAAGTAATTTTATTCAAAATGGACTATATTATATTTAAATTCTAATAAAATAAAAGCATAATAGTTAAATCTAAAAACTTCTCAGATTCAAAAATTGTACAATTTTCATTCCAAATAACTTAATATACAGAGATGAACATGAAGTACACAAATAATATAGATAAATATATTTTATAAGTTAATTCAATGTAAGCATAACGAAAAAGTTACATTAATTTAGTTTACTGTAACTTATACCGCTCGTGTAATTTTTTGGAATTTTTAACGAAAATAAGAATTCGTAATATTGATGTAGATTTTTTTGAAAGGTTTATTAATACATTTTATCATAATTTTTGTTGAACGTCCTTTTTTGAAAAATAAATAATAAAATTTGAATAAAGTTTGAATAAAATTTCAATTATGCATCTTTTAAGAATAAACATTAGTACATATTTCAAGAATATATAACTGATATGTTATTAATACATATATTTAATATATATATATATATATTCGTAATCTAAAATAATGACAATAACAATAACACTGTGTTATCGAAAGAAAAGAAAATCTTGAGGCGTCTCGGATAATCTGCAAGGGAAGCACCCTTCTACAAAGCATTTGGAATTCATCAGGGTAACTCCTTTGTTTTTTCGCACGTCTCAGGATACCAGTAAGTTCTGCTTTTACCTTTTCCCTGCATTTTCTCAGTGGAGCTCAGAAGAAGATACATGATTTTTCAGCCCACTGAAGAGAACCCAAATCATCCCTCAGACGATCATCTTTTATTGTATTACCACGCGACTTCAAAAGTTCTCGTCCCGTAGAGGATTCGTGTATAAACTTACCAGTAATAAAACGACAATTCTGATATTATTCTCTTTTTTCTTCTTTGCCGAAAGATCTTTTCAGTAGAAATGTGGTTCTTCTATTTTTTTTTCCGTTATTTACTGATTTCAGTGAAAGAAGTCTGGAGTCGGTAAAAATTTGGTCGCACAATTATGTGTTGATTCACGATTGATTGCTAATTGTTGTATGAACTCCATAATAAACTCAGGAATTTATGATCCGCGCAATTACAATTTCTACATTTTCCAGAGGAGGAATTGACTTTCTATTAGCAACGCGACGTTAGTATTTTCTTATACAAGATTAAGATCTTATTTAGTCCCAACTAGAAAAAAGTCTTTTAAATAAATATGAATATCTGTTCGTAGCTTTTCGTACGTAAGGCATTCTCTTACGAAGTTTTGCACGTACCAAATCCAAATTCAAATACCTCAATTATTGTTTCTCTAGAGAGATGATAGATTACATAGCTTATGTATCGATAATCGTGTACATACGAACTGACCAAGACAAAGAATCCAACATCCTCGTCGCTTCATGACACCATTCCATTCGGATCATCATCCTAATACTGTGAATCCGTTGCAGAACTTTTTTTATGCCATCGCTGATTCCAGATTCCACCTCAAAGTCTTTATCGATGAAGATTCCTTGTTATCTTTACGACAAAAGAGTTCCGAAGTAGCTCCTTTTTATTACCTGCTACACAAAATTACTTTCACAGTCTTACTTATTTTTAGATACAAGATGAAATAAGTTTGCAAGCGTGTCGGTACTGCCAAGAAATGCATCGCACGTGTGATTCCATCTGCAATTTATCATCTTTTCGAGCTTAGATGACGTTAACTCGTAATATTATTGATGTTGCAAAACAGATACGATCAACATCAGCTTTAGATATCGACGTACTATTCACCACGACGACAATGCCTCTTTCTTTCACCCTTTTATTTTATATAATCCTCTTCTTCTATCCAGGTCAGCTCAGGAGGATTCAAATTTTCTTCTTCCTCACCGGTTGCTGAAAAATAAGACTCGGGCTTAAGAGCGTCATTGGTATAAATATTATCTATTACTATTATCAGTATTAATAATAACAGCAACAATAACAGTAATAATGGAAATTATGACATTGATGGTGATAAAAATAGAGGAAATTGTACCCAAGTTAATTTCTTTGACTTAATTTATTATGAAAAAGTGCTTTCATCGCTATTTTACATTTTTCTAACATTTTCTTTTATATAATGTTTTCTCATACATCTTTCACCGACGTTAACAGTCTAGCACCCTCTTTTTACGGCTCGTAGATTTCAAACACGTACAAGCGCAATCATTGGGCTGTCGTGTTGGTTATCTGTGCGCCTGCGTTCATTTTTCAGTCTATTCATGTGTAATTATAGTCAGAAAAAAGAAGAACGAGAGAGAGGGAGAGAGAGAGAGAGAGAGAGAGAGAGAGAGAGAGAGAGAGAGATAGAGAGGAAAAATATGCGAAAAAACGAGCAAAATGTAATTTACGGGAATCTGCGTTAACGTGTATATATCGAAATAGTATCGCGGGGGATCGATCGTCGAAGGATTGTTTTTTTTTATCTTCATTCGCTATTTTCCAGTTTTCATTTGTAATTTCAAGTTCGCGGTTCGAAGTACGAAACTTTTTTCTTGCACAGAACTGACGTTGATAATGAAAAACATAAATAAAGCCAAGATGTATTGGCAAAAGATTTTTGCTTGATTTCACTGTCACTCATCGCTACGTGGAGAATTTAAACTACCAAACATTTAAAAAAGGGTTGTACGTAAATTAACTAATATTGGTATGCGTAGATCTATATTTTATTTAAGATTCAATAGTTGAAAAATGTATAGATTAGGTCATATATTGAACTGAATTTTTAAATAAAATTTTTATTACAATCGCAATTTCTAATAATAGAATATACGCCCGGTAATAATACGTTCTTTATGTAAGGAATTATTTTATAAAGTTCTTTGTCGCAAATGATATATAAAATAAAGTGATCGTTAGGAAGCAAAAACTCTCATTTTTAAAAGAGCTGATTACCAGCATTTTCTCATACAAATGGTATGAAGTAAAGAAATGTTCTATTATGAAGAAATTACATTTTTTTCATATCCTACTTACTAAATGTGCGTTCACTACATATGGTGTGGCAAAGTGCACGACCAAACGGAATTTCTTTTTGGCTAAATATTGCAGTTATTTCTCAGTGAAACGAGAGTTCAAATGAAATCCATTACGTCCATATTTATGTGCTCTAATTTATGTGCCTGTACTTTGTCATTAATTACATAAATTCATTCGCTGCAATATATATACATATATATATATGTATATGTGTATATATATATATATATATATATATATATATATATATATATATATATATATATGCGAGTAATCAAAGCCACCTCCAAGAGTTGATGAAACTAAATCAGTTCTGTAAATTAGGAAGGGACTGTTGGTAAGGATAATCTGCTATGCTTTTCGGTGCGTGCATTACAGTACATCTACACGTAAGGAAGGGAGGGTATGTTTAAGCCCGAAATATTTCCAACCTGACAGTGCGTGAATGTAGCTACTCGATATTGTGAGTCCCCTACGGTATCTTGTTATAAAATCCTTAGAATTTCGATGATCTTTGTATATTTTTATCTTTTTAACATTGACTTATTGCGTATTTTTGCACGAAATTTATAACAACTTATTGTAAATAAATAAAACTTATAAATTAATGTTACAATTTTTCTTTTAATATTCTATTAAAAAAACGAAGTATAAAAATTTTGAAAGTGTTGTATTAAACGCACGCTTGTTCTTTGTCAATAATAGCGAGGGATTTTTGGATTCCATTCGTAACACCGACTGATACTAAAAGTCGAGTACACGTATACACTTAAATGGAAAATAAGGGAGAAATATCCTTTGAATATCCCTCCAGCAATTCAACTTTAGAAGATAATGACGACGACTTATGCTTAGAGAAAGGGGGAATGAGATTCTTTTTTTTTTTAGATTCTTTATCAGGAACTGAGAACAAGTTAGAAGTGTTTTTCGAGGACTTTTGTAGGGTTGAATTTGAATTTGAATGGTCGCTGTACATACTATAAAACACTCTGACGTAATGGGTCTCGTAAATGTCTATGGCTAATATGTTTATTAAACAATAGTTTCCATACATACTTTCTACACTTAATGGTACAAATCTTAAATAGCATATACACGTACAATCATGCTTTCAAATAAGCATTCAAGTTATTATTGTCGATTTAATGTTGTCAAAAAGCAATAATAAAACAGCTTGTTTTATGAGCGAAAAAAATAAAAATTCTGTTTCAATTTTGAAGAAGTCGTCGCTATGCAATACATACTGTTGCAAGTATTCCGTTGACTCGCAACAGGCTTTTAGTATCAAAGTTTCTGGACTAAACTTTATTAATTTCCACTTTTATCAAATATTTATATTTAAATATTCATAAACATAAATATTCAATGGCTACTTACAAGATTTCGTACGAATATTTAAGATTTTCATTATTTTATTCTAAATTAATCAATCCTTATAAATAATCCGCAATTTACAGAAACAATTGAAATTATTTTATAATAGCAAAATTTTTAGAATTAAATCTTTGATATTGTTTTAGTAAAATATTTCAAAATCAAGAAACATTTTGAAAGAGTCGAAATTTTTCAATTTATATCCACTATCTACGTATAATATAAATCTCGTATAGATTGTACAATAAAAAATATTACAAAATTAAATATAATTCGATATTCTACTTTGAGCAAGAAGAATTTATTATAATTCTTGGTAAAATCAGTTGATATATATTTTGTTTACAAGCACTTTATAGTTGTACATTTGAAATCTTTCAGAAGGCTATTCGCAAAAGAAATTCTTGATTTATTTTAAAAATCTTTTATTAATTAAAAATGTTAAAATTTGTAAATCAGACGTAGAATTTTCAAAAATTCTACGTCTCTCAAAGTTTTTGCCTTTTCACATAATCACGTGGATTAATTTGTATTTTGTTTATATTGGCTATGGTTACATTATATGTTATTTTCTTTTATTTTCTAAAATTTGATTATCGTAATTCTGTAACAATTTATACTTGAACTTGTAATATATTTAAACTCCTTTCATTTTTGGCTTTAAACAAGTAACTTTTATAAATTAAAGTGGATCTTGGCTTTTGAATTGTAATGAAATGTCTTAAGCGTTTGATTTATAATCAGAAGGACAGATTAAGAAGAACATTAAAGATATCAATTTTTTCAAAGTTCAAAACTCTTATTTTAGAAATTATGTAAATGACTTTAGTTTAGTACGTAATTTCTGAAAATAAGAAGTTATAACTCAATTACCAACTAAAACACCTGTCTCATAAATTACAAATTACTTCAAACGTAATATATCGTATACATACACGTTGTCGCGCTCTTATATGTGACTCGTATATCATTCTTATTCCCACAGGTTGGTCCTCTTTAAAATTCCCTTCGTATCGAGGGAAGCTGTCCTGAGAGGCAAACACGGAGGTAGACGCACACCCGAAAAAGAAGAGACCGATACGGAAAAGGAAAAAGTGAATAATCACGAAAGGAGAGTAGCAACGCAAAAGTGAAAGCCAGAGAAAGACAAAGAAGGCTCTCTAAACGGGAGAAAATATAGGAAAATGGGTGAGAGTTCACCGGATCTGAGCCTTCGGTTGCGCCGAGGTAGTTCTGACTCTAGGGATTCCTTCTACATGGACTTTGCTCAGGTAAGTAAGATGAGTGTGTGGGCGTATAAAATCAATGGAATTAAACTTTAATTTTTATGATAAATTAGCACTGGTTTTCTCATTTTTCTTCCTTCGTGTGCAAGTGTATTTGGTTAGAAACTAATGATGTTTCCTGTACATACAAATCGCTATAAGTTGACTTAAGTCTTGAGTCTGACATTTAAATTGAAGTGTATAAAAGAAATACGATACTAAATATTTTTCAACCTACAAAAAGTAATAAATTAATCAGTCGTACCAAGAATAGAAAAATCTTCGTGTATTTTACAGGAAAATTACTGTAAGGATAATTAATACTATATCGTTCATTTGATAAGTGATAAAAAAATTTGAAATTCACCAATTATAGGAAAAAGCATTTTCTATAAAACTTTTTGCAAAAAATGATCGTACTAAATCAAAATGGAAGTCACGGAATCGCGCTTTTATATTGGTTAAGACGATAATTTATATATAACTAGTTCACGAAATACTTGCTTATAATTGATTTTCTTTATTACAAAAATTCCTATAATCTTTTCTCCGTGATAAATAATTTAAAATTGATTTTAAAGTTTCGAAGTTTGAAGTCTTACGGGGAATAATTCGGTAGAAATTCGGTAGAAAAATAATATTTCATAAAACAATAATCCCATGATGTATGAAGTAAGCAGTCATTCAAATATGAGAAACTATTGCGAATAAATGTGAAGAACTTCAATTCTCATAATTCTTATGCCTGTTCATGTCTTCATTTTATTTATACGATCTTCTATCGTTCATTTTTTATTTCTTCTATTACACTTCGCTGCTGAATCCTGTGATTTGAAACGAGAAATTTTTTTTATTTATTTGTTTTAAACTGATTTACACATAAGCGTTAACAGTTGTTGGAATCACGAACAATATCTTAGATTTAATTTCTTAATCATCATATGAATACGTATATATATCATAACGTATATATGACGACAAAATAACGACAAAAATTCAGAGAGAGTCACGAGAAAAAAAATACTCGATTTTTCTCAGAGAGAAAAAATGAATCCGGAACCTTGCTTTTTCCTTTCTTTTGTGAGTTAACTTAACGTCATAGCGCGAAATAAATTATTACCACTTTGTTGTATATGGAACAACATAGAATTTATTAATTTTAATTTGAAACAATTGAATCATTGATCATTATATTTCATATTATACATCATATCAATATAAAGAACTAATTAGCGAAACGATTTATTTTCTTCGTGAATGTATAATTTTATACTTTAATTCGACGCAATTGAAACAATTAATTTCCCTTGTAATGTTAATTAAAACAATTTCAAAAAAAAATTCATGAGAAATATAAGTCGATACACCCTCAAGCCAGGCACTTTTCCCTCGCCAGAAGAATGCTAATCTTACTAGTTGAACTACCGAGAACTTGACACCCTCCTTCAGCGCTTTTACAAATGCTAACCAAAACGAATTATCTCAGAAGGCGTAAATATTTGAATATTTGAATTTTAATGCATTTGAACATTTATCATATTTATTTATAGGTATGGTAGGCTAAGGAAGCGATGCCGCTTAAATGTTTTTCAATTCATCGTCCAATGAAATTTGTTAAACTTTCTCAAGTCAAATAACAACAAATATACGTATAAGATAATTTGAATTGCTAATCAGTTTTTGCGTTGCCTATATTTATAAAATGTTCATTACCCGAATATATATATATATATCCGCGAATGTATATTATCCGTGAAATAATTCATATTTAGTTTTCAAATTCGAAATCGAAGGTCAGTCAAATTACAAATCCATAGATGTTTCGTAGTACTTTTAACTATTTTTCATTTTTAACTCATCTACGTATTCTTTGTTGATTGAAAAAAATTAAGTAATTGGAAAATTTGATTAATCAAGTGATATTCAATTAAATTCACGTTATTTACATTTTTCAACTTGTAGTAGTACACTTTATAATAAAACTAAAAATAAAACTAAAAATAAAACTAGAAATCTGATGGAAGCTTCGTTGATTATATGATAAGTAAAATTACTGAATTTTAGTTGTGTGTTAGTTCCTTAAAATGTATAAAATTCACCCATTGTACATTAAAATATTGTAGAAATTCATTGAATTTTTATATTTCGATTCTTCCTAAAATTTGCTTTAAAAGTCGCAATAAAATAAGTCATTTTTCATCCAGTAACCACACGGAACAATTAATGTACACGTTTGAACTTTTCTATGAACACGATCCCACAGGAAGCATTTCCACAAATTATAAGACGACTAGGGGTGACATGACATATTGCTACAAAAAGCGACGCTATGACTAAAATGCAAGGGTAAGATACTAAAAAATACAGCACAGAGGTTTTTTGGAATAACAAGTACATTTACTAGAATGTCGCTTTCAATATCGGGTGTACCCGATTATTTTCTGGTGTAATACATCGAATGCCGATGTACGCAAACCATTCTATAAAATACTCTTTCAAGTAATCCAATACTTTTCCTTTATAGCACCACGATTATTGCGATGAAAGTATCGTTGTTGCTTATGATTATAGCTACAGGAAAATTGTCAAAGATGTTTCTTATATTTAGAACGTTATCTTTAGAATTTCATTGCAAAATTTAATAATACCAGAGAAAATAAAAAAGCCGAGTATTATTTTGAAATGGAGAATAGCAATACGTAGTGTTAGGTTATAACCGGAGATAGTTAAAATATTTCTTTTTTAAACTACGAGACATCGCAACCAAGTAAGTCTTAAATGTTTTGAGGTTATAGAAACTCTAATAAAATTTGATAAAACTTATGGTAAGCGATTAGTTTAATACTTCCACTGAATCTTCATTGAACGCGGATAAAAACACTATTATGCTATTGCCTGTTTCTTCTTTAATTTTTTTTTTTTTTTAGTAAATTTTTTTATCGGGAATAACGACTAGATGCGTAATTGTAATAGATAGTATAGTTCCAAATCCATCTTCTCGTTTTATTGTTGTCAGGAATATGTAAAAGAGTTCATGAATATTCACAAATTTAATGTGTTTTTTATACGAATGCTGCGTTTTATTTTCTATAACTCGGTGATAAAATGGACAATAAGAATGAATAAAGCGCAACAATTTTTCTTCCCCGAGGAAAAATACGAGCTCTGACACTGGAATGAATATATGAATAGAAGTATACTGGTATATTTTTATTTCATATTCCTCTTTCATTAGAAACAATTTTTAAATATAAATAAATCTTCTTAAAGTATTAGTAACGAAATTTATAGCATGGTGATACAAATAGACAAGTTGCATTAAATGATAATCATTCAGGCCAATTGATCTTGAAATACTTTTATCCGTTTGTACATAATTAATTTACATCATTTCATGAGACGAAGACACGGTATAAAATGCACATTTCAATACAGAAAATATCCTCTGTAACATAGTCTGAACATTGAGGCAATACAAAATATTGTTTGCTATAATTGTGTTGCCGAATAAATTATTGGAATAAACTGAGAAAGAACTTTATTCTAATAGGCATGATTAAAATAGATAAATAAAGCATAAATATTTCACTTCTGAATTTTAGAAAAAATTTTAAACAGAATGAAGTTACTAATTATCCAAAAATATAGTTATAAAATATAATGCAGGCGTTAATCAAAAAATAATAATAAAACGTATGTCTTTATATTATTTTCATTTCATTTAAACATACAACTAGTTTAGCTGTAAATTCTAAAATAAGTTATGGCGAAGACAACTTAAAACATTTTCAGTCATAATCATCTGCGTATCGACATTAACTTTCAAAATCAGAAACGTAGCTGATTTCCATGCGTAAATAGTTCGCTAAAGTTGTTGCCAGTGAACGAGATTTAAGCTTCCAAATTAATAAATAATAATAAGAGTACACTTTTGATAAACGAAAACATATGTGATATACATATAGAATTAGTATGTAGTAGAGTGTGCAGAAAGAAAATTCTCCACAAACTGCAACGATATAACAATGGATTATAATTGGTTACTATAGTTTAGATGTATTTACGATTAAATAAATAAGATAAATTGTCAACGTACGTATTCATCTATTGAAGAAGGAAATACGAATAATACATCATAAATCCACTCACGTTGAACTTCAGTGTTCAAATTGAATTCAAACTGAATGAGTTTCACTAGTATGAAAAAATAAATATGTTTTATAATTTTAAAAAATATTAAAAAATGTAATATTAATATTTTAACCTGCTTCTGCAAATCTGAAATGCTTAAGAAAAGTGTAATAAAAGCTTACATTAATAGCTATTGAAAAAAGTATGGAATTGATATATTTTGTCCCCCCGGTAATCGATAATAAGATTTACTATTGCGGATAATTAAGTAAAATTTTTGAAAGTTAAGCCTAATTAATATTAACATGAATGCATTAGATGAAATTGGATCTTCAAAACAAAAATGAATCATATTTGTACACCAACTGTACTTATCAATATTAAAATAACCATTTAAAATTATCCATAAGAATAATCTAAAAAAAAATGTGTGCACTTTAGAGTGCAAGGAATATTTCATATTTCGTTGCTTTTAATCGTATCGAACTGTACTAACGATCGACCAAAATAACGTCTACTTCAAAAGAATAACATAATTGATCATTACAGGGCATAGATTCGGACATAGAAGAAGTGTCAAGACCTACGGACAACCTTGATGCTTTGATGGTCGAGTCGCTGGAGGACAATAGTAACGATATGATGCCAATGGTCGCCGAAGATATACCGACGATACCCGAGGAAGCATCTGAAGAGCTTAGACTCGAGGAGGAGGCCGACGCCCTCGAAGCTGCTCTCGCCAGTGCCAACGAAGCGTCCGGCATGAAGAGGGAGAAGGACAAGATCACCGTCGAGTGAGTCGTCAAATTTCCATTCGTAAATTAAATTCTCCCTTTGTCTTCGTAAAATAGTTTTATTCGATAAAACTACGTTCGTTCCTCCTCCTCCTCCTCCTCCTCCCCCCCCCCCCGCCCCCCGAAATGAAAAATGAAAAGTCAGACCATGTTTCATATGGTTTTTTTTGCAAAGATACTTTATTAGTTACTATTCAGTCATTTATTTATAAAAGTAAGACTTTAGGAGAAAGTCTTACGAAAGTAAAAATAAAAAATAAATGAATAAACGTGTCAAATTTTTAAACTATTATGTCAAAAGAAATTCATTATTCTGGCTAAATACATTCATTATACTTAATTTTTAAGTAGTCTGAGCTTCTGCATATGAAAATGTACAATACTAATTTACATTACTATTCTACATGTTTTATTTATATTTATAGTTTTAATAGTTATCGAAACTTTTTTTTAATAGCAAGGTATTCGTAAATAATACTGACCCACTTATTCTAGAGATCCATTCAAACAAAATACTTGAGCTTCAACTGTATTTGTTAATATTTTAAAATGCTGTTTCATTTAAAAATTTGCTACAACTTTTTTCTATACAATTATTTCTATTATTAATTGAGCTACATCGATTGATCACAGAGTGCCTAAATGCACGAATGTATCAGTAAGAGTACATAAAATCGAATCTTAAGTTTTTGAGAGCTTTTTTAAAAAAGAACTTTTTCTCTAGATGCCTTTGTATAATTATGTATGAATTTCACACGTAATTTCCGCAAATTTCCACAAATTTCCTTTATATACATTTACCTTTGAAAACCTTTCATTCTCCATTCCGAACGTGCCTGTCATCCTAACAATTTAGTCAAAGTTTAGTCCATCGGTTTACATGTAAATTCGATCAACGTAACCTCTGACGAAACTTCTCGCCATATCACGGACCAAATCGATGACGGACATCGAATTTTCCCGACTAATAAAAAGAAATTAACACGAAATATTTAACGTTTATTACGTTCATCTTTATTTTTCCGCAATATATTGATTGATTTTTTTCTCCAATAACTCAACTAGTTGACAAACTTTATAGTTAGAAAAGAAATTTCATAAAAAAAAATGTATTCTTTTATATTTACTAATATAATAATAATTTTCAAATTTGTGGCCTAATTTTGTATTGGTCGAATAATGAAATTGTTTAATTTATGCTGTACGCGTAAAATGTTAAAAAATTACATATTCGTTTAAGTAATTGCAATTATTGATATTAGTTAAAATATTCTAGACATTTAATAATTAAGACGTATATACCGCATACTGTAATCGTCTCATGTAATTTCTCAGGTTAAGCACTCCAAATTATGTTTGAAATTAAAATGTCACGAAAAATTAGGGTTCTTTTAAGCGCACAAAAATCTCTCTCTCTCTCTCTCTCTCTCTCAGCATTTATATATATCTTTCGAACACGCGCTAATCAAGAGGCGCGCGAATCGCCACCACTACCATCGAAAGTCCGTCACTCGTGGCTGTGTGTACGCACAATCTCACGAGAGCTAGGGTATAGCAAGTACAGACGAGACCAGAGTCGAGGCACTCGCGTCGCGCGTGCACCGAGTCGTCGTAGTCCTAGTCCTCGTCCTCGTTACCCGGCGACATGCGAACCGAGTCGTAAGCCTACACTACCACAGGCACGCCCACCAACTCAACGCGAGCAGAGCCGCGAATATGCTAATCAAGGAGACATCCCTAAGGTAAATTATTTCCGGCTTTTCTACAAAAGACAGTACGATAAAGAGAAGACGATGAGAGAGAGAGAGAGAGAGAGAGAGAGAGAGAGAGAGAGAGAGAAAATGAGAAAATAGAGAATAAGTAGCAGTATTTGGCTTATCCGCTAACGCGACATTCATATTCGACCACGTGCTTGCGATTCAAAGTTCTTTGCTATTTTAATATTCTTGAAATATTGCACGCTCAAAGTCACTTTCAAGAGTTAATATCTCCTCGATATTAATAAACTTTTGTAGGACTCGGTGAATTAGTATCGCAAAAGTACTAGGAAACTTGGTCGATAAATCTGAGGCAGAACGACATTAGATACACCAAGGATCGTGAAATTTAAATTTACAATTGCGAATAATTTATGTAATCAAAATGTAGTCCAGCACATGTAGCAAACAATTTAGATTAATGTAATACCAAAATATGTGCACATTGTGAGCTGAGAATTAATAACTAAAAGCTTAAACTTCGATAAAGTTGCTTTTTAAGTGTATCAATCGAGTATCGATGAAAATTCAAAATGATAATTATTTTCCTGATCTTTATTCACTTTGACCTTTTAATATATTGCTCGTTAGAATATTAGATCATTCTTCCGTGTATAGAGGCACTTTTATGACGAGATAATAATTGTAAATGACCAAATATAATACAATACTAGATACTCGCACGAATATCGAATTATCGTTAATTTCAATCTGAAAATATTTTAAGAAATTCCTTTTAAGCTGTGAAAAATTCGTTGTAACATTTTAAAAACTAACAATTTTCTGCATATCTTAAAAAATTTCTCACGCAAAGTAAGTCTTTTGTTTGAATCTCATCCACTTGAGCAATTACTTAAGTACCAATTGAATCACACAACTGGTTAATTTTAATTTATTGCGGGCGCACTTTCTTTTGAACCATATCCCTTCATTAATAAATCAGTAGAATCGATGTAACGTCTACGCGCAGATATAAAACAGCATGTGTTAGTTCCAATTAGCCGACCAAATCGATTCGAAACTTAAAATTTCTCATCTTCTAATTAGTCGGTGATACAGTGACAGTGAATGATGAAATACGAAACTATCGATTAAATTAAGACGCTGTGCGAGTCTTTGAATAAATTGGAAAAATCCATGTATATTATTGTATTAAAAGAAAGACAAGCTTTCTCAGATATAAAAACGAGTATCTATTAGTTACAAAATGTCGATATCTAATTAATCGAGTGAATCGCATAATTTAGCTTCCATTGAAACAGGTAGATTTTAAGGACAAAATGACAGTTGATAATTAGAACAGTTAGAGTTGGAATTTTTATAAATATTACTGGATATGCGTATATATTTTCAAGGAACGGACCAAAAGGAGGAAAAACAAGTTTTTGAATCTTGTAACAAGTTGTTGTATCTTGTTTTTGCATCTTGTGTTGAATTAACGTATTGATGTTTAGAATTTTATTCAGTGTAATTTTATTATCTGTATTGAAGCATATAACATTTGTTCAACATTTGTGAAATAACCTTTAAGATCGTAGCACGATATACTCCCTTTTTTAAAATGCGTAAATTCTACACTATTTTTCATACACATGATTTGAGATTAATATTGAGTAAACTAGATTAACGTTAAAGTATTAAAATCTGTACTATTAAAATTGCGTTGAACGGAGTTGAAGGTAATTTTACGTTACCGACCCTTTAAAAACTATGAATATTCATTAAAAAATAGTTTACTACAACGCGTGCAATAAAAGCTCTAATAAAGCGCTGTATGTTGATATAGCCTCCTTTTAATCGAAATAATGTCCTTTTAATTTAAGATCACACACACGTAAATACCAACAAAATGTAAAATACGCTTGTGCACGCGCATATGCAGATGCCAACTAGATCATCACCGATAGAAATTCCACTTTCATAAATGACATTCGCGCAAAATTGAAATGCGAATAGTTGAAACCGTAATAATTTTGATTCGAGTTCTCGTCGTATACATGTCACCAGAAGAGCCAGAGTAGAGAATTCGTTGCTAGGTAAACCCCAAGAGACATTTCACGTTTCCTTGGATATACGTTTAGAAGTTGCTCGAGCGTACAGTCGTCTCAGGGTAATACCACCTCCTGAGTTACAACATAGGGTTGTGGATAAGAAGGGAGAACGCAATGCTCATTTACTACGGGAATTCGAAAACAAGAGAAATGGATGCTTACGCAAGAGAAGTAGAAGTATGCATCCAAAATAAATGAACAGCTGTATTGCGCAAGATATATTGCGAGTGAAATTAAAATATTTCCTTATAATATAAAATACGAGTTTGAAGTTACGAAAAACATTTGCGAATTCATTCATCTTACAGCAGTGCACCTTACCACGAACAGTTACTTTTCTGATCTTATACCGATATTATACCGGAGGCTCTAGACTTAGTTTGGACCGTTTTTATGTTACGATTACTCTGTTATATCACAGCGTTCATCTATTCATGAATTTAATGGATGCAATCACTATAAAAACAAAATATCACATTGAAACTCTGAATAATAATCATTATAATGCAATAAGACTTTCCAATTCAACTGGACGTTGGATAATTATTATGAAACGAAACAGGACTTCAATTTTGTCAATTTTGTGACGTATTAGTTTAAGTGCGAATTTATATTAAAATTCGTTTTCTTATATTACGTTATTTGGAAAGTAATGAATAGGTAACATTCCGTCATTTTTAATAAATATCACATAATTTTTCATGTAAATGAAAAGATATTTATGCTTCGGTTCTACTCCTATGAAAATTGACTAATTCTCACGTAGGAAAGTGATTTATAACGAGT
The DNA here is from genome assembly GCA_018907045.1 of Wiebesia pumilae. Taxonomy (NCBI): domain Eukaryota; kingdom Metazoa; phylum Arthropoda; class Insecta; order Hymenoptera; family Agaonidae; genus Wiebesia; species Wiebesia pumilae. The sequence continues at coordinate 9,573,188 of JACCHZ010000127.1, forward strand.
GATTTTAAACAAAATTTGAAATTGCGGATTTGCGCTCTGACATCTTGTACCAACAAATCTTGTCATAATTTACACGAATAATTCGTATTCTAAAACGTAATGTAAAAACTTTGTAGTCTTGCGTTAATTCAGCCAATCTAGAGTGAATATATCAGTTGAAACACTTTGGAAGGTTCGGATAGATTCGCTCTGGCTGATATACTGTTAAGATAAAAGAGAAGAAAGACGAGGGAGCTCGCGGAGGGGATGGATCAGTAAGGGGTCAGGATGTAAGGCTGTTCTTGAGAAAAAGTAGGAAGGGATGAACGCTACTTCTGCAACGGAACAATGGACCAAAAGGGCGGCAACACTCGAAAGGCTGAGTCAACCCCTCGCACGAGCGCTGCAGCTACTTACTCCTTGTTTCTCTCTATCTCTCTCTCTCTCTCTCTCTCTCTCTCTCTCTCTCTCTCTCTCTATCCATCTATCCATCTATCTCTGTCTCTCCCATTTCTTTTACTTTTCTTTGTCTCATCGATCACACTACGCACAATTCTTGCATCTCCGAATCATTGTCGAATGTATACAACATAAAACAGAGTGATAATTTAAGTAATTTTACAAATTACTACGCTTATTCGGAATTATTTGTAAGTCAGTCCTATGTATAAGTAAACGTTTAGGAAATCATTAAACATTTAAAGTAGTAGTTTTATACATTTACATATAAAAAGTTATTCCATTGTTTTATTGATCAAATTGAGTAACGAGTAATTATCATTTTCTATTATTAATGATAATTATTATTGTAATTAGAAAGTGATGACTAAGTATATGTAAATTGTACTATAACATATTTTCATCGCAAAATAAAAATTTAAATACCTTTTATTCTATATGAGAATGAATCATTATAAAATTAACATATTGGTTATAGTGATGGAAAGAGTAAATGAAATTTAAAAAGGGCAAAATTCAACAAAATCATATATTTCACGTACTTGAAATGACTATGAACTATAACGTTATTTCATAAACTTTTAACGCGAGCTTATTATCATTTTATGGCGAAAAATCTTCATTACAATTTTCAAGAATATATAATAGAGACCAAATACTTTTCAAGCTTCAAAATTTTCCGTACATCTTTTTGCATTAAACTTGTAAGTACTTAATAAAATATTCCTATTTCATTCTAAATAATATGTTTATATAAATTCCAATAGTGGATTAGAAAAAGTTTTCTCGACTATAAAAATTATTAATAAACATTCGTGAATGTTGAAATTTATTTATTATAAATTAAAAATGTATAATTATCATAATTACATAAAACATTCAAATTATTGCAATGATTTGAAATCAGTTACATATATTTTTTTATTTTCTAAATCACAGTATGTAGAAATATTTTTCTTGCATAACGTTTTTAATCATTTTCTACGATCATTTTATATCAGTTAAAATATAGCAGTTGATTATATAAATAAAACCCTCATTGCTGGTTCCCATATTTATATTTTACCTGTTGCGATATATTAAACTGCTGCATGAAATCGAATTCGAAATTGTACACAGAATTAAAAATGTACTTACTTAACTATTTAAATTTTTTCATTATATTACGAATACAGTACCGACCATGAAACAAATATTACTTATAGATATACATAAAGATTTTGATAATCAATAAATGCATTTTTTTCAAATCATGGTTATGATAAGGACATAAAGCCTTATTTTTTATTACATCAAGTATTTCTAATCATATTTATCTCTTATCAAAAATTGTCAATACAATTTACGTATTTTCATCGGTTGAAAGACGACTTGTAACTCACAAAAACAATGACTATTTTATACATTAAAAATTAACAATTTTTAGAGATTTAATGTTATTATATTTATAATTAATGGCAATTAAAATATCTCCTGTACAATTAATGTATTCTAACGCGTAGGAAAGAAGAAGTAAAGTAAGTAAGAATTAACAGTAACTTTGCTGGAGCTTTTTTGTAAGAGTTCAGACAACAAATTTAGTGCATGTTTCAAAATAATAAATTGAAAATGGTTAATGAATGTGACTTTGACATTCAAGAGCGGCAAAGAAGCTTTATAATTGAAACTAGGTACTTTAAATGATAAAAAAATTCATAAAATCGAACAACTTAAGCTTCTTTTTACATTCGAAAATGTCTCGTGAAAAAAATACATCATTTATTTTGAGTCTGAATTTCATAATTCTTGACTAAAATGCTGATTTTTACTAAATTCAATTAAAATAAAAATATTAAAAATGAAAACTTGAGTTAATAAAAAATATTATTCGGATTAAATTAAATTGTTTATTAAAATGAAAACCTCCTTCATTGAATCTAACTCCTTTTATCAATTATGTAAAAATTTAGAATTTAAATGTAATTCTTTAAGTAATGTTAACCACAGTTTTTTAAAAAATCTTACAATATAACATTTGTAGATTTCATTGTAAAGTTGAAATAAATCATATCGGGTATCCGGGGTGTATTAAATTTAACAAATTTAAAGAAATCCAACTAAATAATTTATTTTCTGAAAATTAAACCCCAATTGTCGTTTTACCGATTATCTGTATTGAGGCTGGATCTAACGAATTACTTGAATTTATAAGTTAAAATTTGCTTATAATAAAACTTGTTTAATCTACTTTTATTTATAATATTTCTTGACTCGTGATTCGAGTACATCATTGCTTACTATTTTACACTAATCTATTATGCTTTAAATTTTATTTATACAATACAACTGATATTACCAAGTTAACCAAAAAAAACCTTCTCTCCATTCTTGCATAAATTTAATATTGTGTTAGATACGTAAATTATAAAATAAAAATAATTTTAACTTTCTCCAGTTATACTTATTTTGAATCATAAATGATTATTCTCTTATTTACAAACAGAGCTGATTGACAAATAATACCTAATCATCGAGCAGCAATATAAGAATTATTTATATACACATATAACAATTTAACATTCTTCAATAATGTTGTATACGCTCGCATAGAGTTTCTATGTGCCAGTATCAAATTTTCAAGTATAAGTATAAAATAACTTAAGAAATTTACCTTTGAAAATTTACCTTTATTCGGTATTTTTATTCTGTCATAAAATGAGCATCTTTTCCATCGAGATTAACTTTTTTTAAAACATCAGGAAACCAGGAAACTATTGTTTTTCTTTAATAAATCCACAGATAATAGGATTTTAACTATTTAATCAAAAGAATTATGTATTAGAAATGATTTTATGGAAATTATTGAATAGTTTTAAGCTACACATGACAGTAATAAAATTAGTCTGATAGCCGTTTCTCTTAAAATGAATAAATAGCACCATTTAATGTCCTGATGCATTAATTTTCAAGCAAGTAGAAACTTCCTTTTCGTAAAATAAATCAGTCTTTTAGTGCACTTTTATCGAATAACAGTTATTAAGCGTTTATTACGTATATACACATAAATAATCCAAATCTTGCAAAACATTAAAATGCACTCGCAATTGATTAAAAAATAAAGTCCATCGAATTCCTTTATTTATTTGATGGCGATGGCGAAATTGTGATATTGGGTTACTTCGAATAAAACGGAAAATTATATTCTTTTGGAAACGAACGCCAGTGTTTAATATCATACATTATATATTTCCAAGTTAAAAAAATCCGAGATTGTTAAAATATGTTAAAAAGCGTGCGTCGAATGAAATTAATTTGAAACCATATTTAAATGTAAAATACATCAAAAAGCATAGTTTCTCCATTAATACTTGGAGTATATAATAAATATACTTATACGAGAAACATAGTGCTGTTTTAATTTTTATCTCGGATCAATTATTTGGGATATAAAGTTGAAGGCACGTAATTTAAGCATACGTACTTAAATACTTACATATTTATGGGAGGAAGCTAATTTTTGTTACGTAATAATAATTGCCTAAAACAATGAATTAGAATAAATAACTTTAAAAACACGTGCCATTTAGAAAATCCTAACTTGTCGCTTGATTAAAATAAAATGGACACGAAATCCTTCGCAGGAGTTAAGAAAGAATAGGAAAATCCGAGCTGAATCCGAAGATACGTCAAGCAGTCCGGGTTATTGCTTATCTCTTCCCATTGAGCGAAAGAACGCAGTGTCAATGTGACTTGACTCGAGCCCATTAAAATCCGTTGTGTTTGACCTTAAATTAGAAGCGTCGCGTTAGTGCAACGGATAGAACGTCGACTGAGTTGAGGTATCATTGTTACGATTACAGCATCGTTACGACTCCACTCTACACTCGGTGTGTGCTCTAAAACTATTCTTTTCTGTCAGTTATACTCGCGCTCCTTTTATGCCGGTAATTTCAGGTTCTGTAATCCTCAATCCGGTACACAAGTACATGACACGAATGTTCCTCATTAATGCGTCAGTTTTCATTATTATTTGCTTTTAACACATTTTTACGTGATCATCATCAATTTGTACCTTTATCATCTGTCAAAGAAAAGTAGTTAGAAAAAGTAGTTAGAAAATTGAAGTAAGCTTGCTAATTATTTAAGTGTGCGCGTGCCGTACTTTTACGGTCGCAACGCTGACTAATGCACAATTCAAATCCTGTCGAAGGTATAAAAATTTAACAGAAGATAAAAGCACTTTCTGGTAAATAAGGAATAACGGAGATTGGCTGTAAATTATTTTCTTAGCTTTGGCGATCCTTAAAGCATTCGGAAGTTAAAAGTTTTAAGGGACTCGTTGGCAAGAGCATCTTAAGAGCTTTCATAGATGAAAAATCAATGGTGAGAAAGTTTGGACGGTAGCTGCCTGGATCTGCCTTTAACTTTCAATCGTTACCCAGGAGTTAGCAGCGACCAAACTCGTCAAGTTGCTCGTTCGCGCGAACGAGCAACTCACCAGCGCTGTCCAAAGGATCCCTAAACGCGCACTTGTCCATCGCAGCTCTGACGACGACGAGATGAAAACTCGTTTGTTCGCTTTTCCAGCTGGCCGGGACTGCCGGCGGCTCTACCCTCGCCTGCCTCGCCCTCGGCCGTAATCGTCTCACCGGAGACTCTGTCACGCCACAGTAGCAGCTCACCCTCGAGGAACAATCGCCAGCCCCAGTACGTGCTCGCTTTACCCTGTTCCACGCAACCGATTCCCGCCGTCTGCTATCCGACACCGAATTATCTTGAGCTCGAAGTCACCACCGACAGGAACTGGAAACACCTTGGCTGGTGAGTATATCTTTCTTTTATTTTCATTAGAACGCTACTTTATGTTCGAACGCTCTTTGTGCTCGACGAATTTTCAAATTTTCATTGAACTGTACCACACCCGTGTCAATAAAAAGATATTAGAATTCCAGGATTGAGTTTAGGATATATTTTGTCTTTCAATGACAGAAACAAAAGACACCATTTTTCGATCCTTGTTTAACACATTTATGAAAAACTGCAATAATACATCTCGGTTAGATGCTAAGCAAACTTTAAATAAATTAATCGGAAATATTTCTCAATTATTAACATTCTCAAACTCGTTTATGATTGACAAGGAATCAAACGTTTGACAACAATTGATAAATTTTAATTTTGACAAATTAATCATTTTGGATGAACCATCAACGAGGAAGTTTTTTGTAAGTTTTTTTAAGTACTCAGGAACTAATAGTTTTAATAATTTAATTGAGACACATTTAAATACGTTACGTCAACGAGCATCGTATTGAATATTGAATTTTCATTGAAAGTAGGAAATTTATATCGGGGCATTTATATAATTAATTACTAAATTACCTTTTTATCTCTTTTCAATTATTCGTATTTTGAAAGTGCGTTACATTGCGTTCAATACCTAAATGAAAATTAAGGTCTTACTAACGTAATGTAAATTCGTACTTGCAGATATTTTTATTTTATATAACTTATGAAATGTAAAAGTAAAATACTTGATTCAACTCTGATTAGATACAACTTAGTTAATAAATAAGTCAAGACCACTAGACTTAAGTATCTGTGCGTATGTTGGGTATCAATTAGAGTTTAATCGACATTTATCTTCGTCAAAAACTTTTAGGTTTTAATGAAACTACTAACATATAGTAATAATTGTTCTTGCGATATAATACTCTTCTCCTCCCCCAAGTATAAGAAAATCCGGAAATGTGTATCAACTATCCAAGCAACTAATAGTTACGCGCGTCATGAAATTTTCACGTGATCCTCTGGCGATCCTGAATTCAGTCTCATCGGCCAACTCGTCCATCACAATTACAGGCACTTTATCATACGAACCGGCATCAAATACGTACACCCACTTAGCAGCTGCGCGTGCACACACCTACACTCCTGCAATCACGACTACATTCGCGCGCATCACGAGCCTACTCGGAGAGAGAGAGAGAGAGAGAGAGAGAGAGAGAGAGAGAGAGAGAGAGAGAGAGAGAGAGAGAGAGCGCAATAGAGACAGAAGGAGAGTATCGGCTAACGTATGGAAGTTGCGCGATGGACTGATTACGCATAATTGAACCAATTTTTGTATACAGACGCTATCCATCAGAGTACGTGAACACGCACGTGATATTTTGTATTATGAGAGAGAGAGAGAGAGAGAGAGAGAGACAGACAGACAGACAGACAGACAGACAGACAGAGAGAGAGAGAGAGAGAGAGAGGGAGAAATCATGATGAACATCCGCAAACGTATTTCGTGTAGACAGTGAGTGTGAATAAGAGAAAACATTGGCTAAATCGGCATCGAAACGGTTATTTATAAAAGCTACACTGCGTGGGAGATTATTGTCTGCGTTATGCCAGTACGTTGATAAGATAATGACAGCCCGTATTTCTTTTCCGATGGTTCACCGTAAAGTTCAAATCTTATTCTGTGGTCAGAATCAACTAAATCTCGCCACTGTTGCTCTAATCTAGTCGAGTCGCAATTTATGTCGGTATAATTGTCAAAAGGGGAGCGCGTGGCAGTGATTAAAATGTTTACCGATGAAATTCAATACCACACAATTATAAATCTGCCATCGTTTAAAAGTCGATTTTATTCGATTTTAGAAGGAATGGCCGTTTATTTAACTACCACTGTCGTTATAAGACGTAATAGAATTATAAATTATATTGGCTGACAATTATTTAAATAAATTGAAGAATAAACTTGTGGTTTCAATCAAATCTAAGGTACAAATCTCACCTCATTTTACTTTACTGATACGTAATTAGTAATTAGTAATTAGTATAAGAAAAAATAACACTGCTCGCAATCAGATTTAAAAATAAATTTTCATAGCAATGTTTCGCTAAAATTCCATGTAGTTTAACGCGTATGTAAAAGAATTATAATCACTAAAATACATATACCTACGTATGTGTATATGAGCTCAAGTAGCCTTAATTTTGCTCAAATTATCTAAATTTCTGATGCGTTTATTTCAACAAACTAATTACAATTTATACCCTAAAATTTTACGTTAAAATTAAAAAAAAAATACAAAAGGTAAACGAATCGTACTTACTTTTAAAAGCTGCTTTAGTGCCTGTTGTATTATAAAATAGCAAAAATATTTTGGAATATTTCAATCTAAGTAACATTCTAAAGGCTATGAATTCTATTCCTTACTCTCTCTCTCTCTCTCTCACTCTTTATTGTTCTCTCTTCTACTCTTTTCCTTTCTATCTCTCTTTTCAACACGCAAGAGTTTGTTCACAGATTGGGTCGTTCGAGCGATAATGTCATAATAATCGTACATGCTCAGGGGGAACCGCACATCGCATTGAAATTGATGAAAGTAACCGGTAAAATGTGCATAAAATAAGAATTACGACTAAATGACAGTATTAATGCCAAGTGAATAATGACGTTATACGTACATACTTCTTTCTGTCGTTCAGAATTATGGATTACCATTTACGTGATCAATTAATTCTCGTTAAAATATTATTTAAAAGCAAATTTTTGTGAATTTACGACAGAAAATACTGCAATCGATCGCTTAATTAAGGCAGTTACATTACACCTCACAGCATAATTCAAAATTTTAGTTTAACGTAACGTGCAATTAAAAACACTCATAATTTGAAAATATAATTTCATGTAAAATCTTACCCTTGTGAAATGAAATCTTTATATTTTTACTATTAAATTCAGCTTTTATGAATTATAATTATTTACAAATACAATTAATGAGACAAATGAAAGAAATGAAAACTTGAGCCGCTTAGAGTTACCGCTGAGTTTGAACGAAGGATCTTGAATCATTGACAAAATTCTACCGCGTGCGTACATTTCCTTCGTATTTACAATGACGTAAAAAAGTAACTCTCTCTCTCTCTCTCTCTCTCTCTCTCTCTCTCTCTCTCTCTCTGTGTGTGTGTGTGTGTGTGTGTGTGTGTGTGTGTACGTGTGTATAAATTGAGCATAAGTCACGCATTTCATAAATTAAACGAAAGAGTATCCGATTCAATTAAAATATGCGAAACTGTATCGTTTCAAAAGTCGTGCACATTTTAAAACGATGTCAAAGGTTATGAGACACTTGAGAAAGTTTCTATTTTAGCAGTAGCACAAGTGAGCGGTGTATACAGATATAGTAAATGAGGAAACAAGTTTCATTAAAGCTTAATTTCCGTAAAATCTGCCGTAGCGATGCATTCGCTACGACGCTCAGCGCCCTTTATGGAAAGCTACTGGTCGTCATGGGCATCGCCTTCCCCATGGCGGAAGTCATTTCTACGTACATCCCGCCCTCGTTCTACGAAGCCTTCTACCTCTACCTTTACATTGGGAGTATGGTATTCCTGCTCGTCATGTACGCCACCATGTGCGGCGACAGCAAATCTAAGCAAAGTAAGTTTTCCCAAACGTTTTCCTTTCGATGTCGCATTTCCTTCCCGCTTCTCTTGCTGTCTTTCCGTATTATTCACACGTGCCATAGCTACCCTCTGAGAGACCTTACGTGTGCACAAAATACCAAGATTTATCGCCCCGTTTGGTCGTTTGGTCCGCGTGCTTTAGTCCGAAACCACATTACACGGGTAATATATAAAATATGCGGTATAAATGCGTGGCGCGCTATAAATGGAAATCGCACTTGAATATTTCCCATCTGTTCTTATATTTTATATTTTTGTAACGTGTACGTGGACAAATTGTAAGGATCCCATCTTCTATCGATCATTAATCAACAAATTCTTTAGTGGTATATTGAGAAATGTTAAATTAAACGGTAAACCAAGCGTACTTTTAATCGCAGCAACAAGATTAATCGATACATTTCGAATTATTCGTCCCTCGGAAGAAAATCGCAATCGGTTGAATTAGCGGTGAACAACTCAAGAAACGAACTGCATCGAGCTCTCCTTTGTCCAAAATAACAAATGCCAATTCTCAATACTCTTTTATAACGGCGCACGTCTCGATCTACCAACGAAGGATCGTCGACTGCCGTCATTGCCCGAGCTTCTACAAGAAGGAGAAGCTCGGGAACATCGGAAGGGTTACTAACGAAAACCTCCCAAAACTCCCAAAACCCCACCCGCAATAAAACCACCATCTATTCTCGTCTGCAGAAAAGAGCAAAGACGCGAGCGATCTGGACTCCTCGCAATCGTCGAGTGGCGTCGGCGCTGACAGCGACGCCCCCGACACCGGATGCCCGCACATCGCGGCATCCAGACCAGCCCAACACTACGGCAGCTTTTACCTACGTATGGGCGCCGTGGCATTCGGCATCGGCTCCATGATATACTCGGGCCTCGAATTCGGCCAGTACTTCGAACTCGAACGCAATACCAACTGCCATAACATTATGCTGGCCCTCACACCAGCTACCCGCATGGCCTTCATTTTTATCCAAATGTACTTCATCTTCCTCAACGATAAGGTGACACGACCAGATAGCGACACTAACCGTAAGACTTAGTATTGTAAGTGTGTGAATATGGGATGCGCGCGGTTTGTTTGTTTGTTAACGCCGCAGGTAACGATGATTAATATTATTCCGATGGATGAGTTACGACGTGATGAGTTATACGTGACGATTGTTGTAAATTGTGGCTACCATTGCACCGAGTACCGCATAACCACGACTCGCTGGTCAATGAAGTACCGAAGGAACGTTTCAATGTATTAAATTATGCCGTGGAACCTCTAAATCGAATAAACTCCCTAATGTACATTTAACTCTCTATCGCACGTAAAAATTCAGCGAAGGAACGATAAAGAAATATTGGATTAAAAGCAATACGTGCACTCCGATTGTAAATGAAATTTAAGTTCGATTCTAATAATAATTCAAGGATATCGAGTACTACTATGAGTACTACTTGAAAAATTACAAATATCTAACACGAAATTATAGGAATTTTCTCATTAAGTACTCGCTATACTTTGAAATATTCAAATTAAACGATAAGCCAAGGTTTTTTCGCAATTACTCTGGGCTCACAATTAATTTAATCCGCTTTCGAAACTTGTTCGATACAGGTCCCACTTTCCTGCAAATTCTTGTGTCGATGCCTTAGAAAGAGCTACATTTTCATTCGTTCATTTGCGTAACAAAAATTGAATTAAAGCGACGATCTAGCTAAGATGGCTCGTAATAATTTCAAATTATATATAAATGATTTAACTTTAATTTAGTGCACTTTACCGAATTAATGAAAATCTTAGGAGGAAAATTGCCGTAATACAGTAATACAGCCGCGCCACGTTTCATAAAAATTCTCTTCGTGTGCCACATTCATAAACCATCATTATTTTAGCATTTTATAGAATTTATGTTTACTACTGAGATGCAGCCTCGAACGTAACATATCTATTATTCAAATGTAAGCGTACTAAATTACAAAATTTGTAATTAATAATTTTCTTATTTCTATCGTACATGCGATGTACATGTGAGAACTTTTTCTGAACTTTTTTAACGTTATACGACGGATTCAGCTGCTAAACCTCAGTTAATGATACAATATTTATAACGCATTTTTGTCAAAAGCAACCGGTCTTATTTAACTAAGAGCAAAAATTACTCAACGAAATTACTCAACGAAAGAGTAAAGTTTACCGTGATTTGAACGTAGCTGAAATTAATTTCCTTTGAGCAAAAATTCAAAGCAATGGTAATGTAAACCAAATTTTTTGCGATTGCTCGATTAGAGCAAAAATTATTTGTACTTTCTCTTCGCGTTTTTGTACGGTCTGTTCGCGCGAGAAATATGACGAAAATATCTCGACTCTTTCGTTTGGTCGTACCTCTTAAATCTTCTTAACAAGTGACCGCATCGCGTGCAGACGAATGAGCTGCAGTTTCTAGAGCCAGACTCGACTCCAAAAATACGCTGAGAAACTCGTTCCGGCCGCAAAAGGATAAAAAGACCGCAAGCGCGTATAACTCAACGACGTTATGCCGTTGCACTGAGCGTCGCTGCAACTGGGCAATGTTTCTACTGTTTAATGAAACAGAAGAGAAACTGGGGTGGAAAGAGAAACCAACAAAGTTATAGGGATGAGTCTCGCATCCTGATCACTTGGTACTTTCCGCTTCTTTCTTCTCCCCTATATTCGTTTTTCTCGTTAACGCACCCCCGCGTATTCTTTTACTGGGATAATACGGAAACAGAGACTGTGTGGGCCGGTACGATAAAAAAAAAATATATGAAAAGCCGAGAAGGAAATTCATAAATTAATTATTAACAAAAGTGAAAGTTACAGAGAAATTAAAATGTAAAAGTTTCTTTCATAAATGACAGTGTGAAAAATTGATTGCATAAATGTTGAATATTCGAAAAATAATCCAACAAAATCCTCTCTTTGATATTATATTTTACAATAATTTACAATATTTACGCGTTAACCTGGACATTACCTACTTAAAACTAGTGTATTACTTTGTAATTTACACGTAATAATACAATTAGGAGAAATTTATGAGACAATATGTTTACGGCGCAACGGCATACACAAAACTTTAAAGTTCAATTTGAAGAATACGAAACACAATAAGAAAAAGAAAATCACGGTAATACTAGAGGTAACAAGAGAATAAGTATGGAAAATTCAAAGTAATTCGATACAAACACCTAATGATGAACAAATACATAAAGCGGAAAAAGAATAACTCTGTATAAATTTGCATTTTGAAATAAGCGTTGTTGTATTTTGCAATAAGAAATAATGACACCGTATTTACTTTCTACGAACAAAAACATTTAAGATCGGTTACTTTTGTTTTTTCAAGGGATATTTTCCTTTTTTCTAAGCACGGGGGGAAGTTTAGTGCTAGTAGTTATCTAATTTCTATTACGTTAAATTTGTATAACGTAAAGTAACGATGTACTATTTGAAATGTATTTTATTTTTCACTTAAAATTTCTTGCAACAGTATCAAATAACTCGTCTTATATTCTTGAGATTTTTTTTATAAATCAATATTGTCTAATGTGACGTAACCTAATCTCTAAGCGTTACTGAATGTAAACATTCGAAAGTCATTTTTCATTTAATTTTACAAAACTAAATGTTTTTTTTTTCACATATTTTTTAGCAAATGAAAGTGTACAACCATAGGGTACTTGCACGATTCGGACTGATGCACATGATTGGTACGAATCTTTCTGTTTGGTTGAACGTTTTAGTACAGGAGACCAAACACGAGATCCTTACATTTTATAACCCGGAGAACAATTCATTGAGGATCTCGCACAGATTGGGTAATTATTCAGGAATTTTATCATTTTTATTGCTTATAATATAAGTGTACCAATAGGTAATTAGCACAACGCTATTCTATTAATCATTGTCGATCATAATATCGTGATATGTGAATATCCATTGATATAAAATATTAGTGAGATACAAGGCGTTTCGCGTCGGAAAATAACATTTCTTAATTACGCACATAATATTACATATAATACAATGTACGTAAATGTAATATGCATGTAATAATATAAATGCAGATAAAAATAGCTGTTTTTAATATTCGAGCTACGTATATAAATATAAATTCACGTTTAAATGTACGTGCAAATATAAGTAGCTGCAAGTGCAACTGTCATATATGAAGTCGCAATGTAAAATAAGATTAAAAGTGCAGATTAAAAATTAACGCATCGAAAAAAGACTCAAATCTGTTTTCCTTCATAGACACTATGGTTACGCAAATTTGTATTCCTCCAATTCCACGAACATAAATTTTCAGATATACGCAACAAAGGTTGAACAATAAGTATTTTGCAAACGGTGAGTCATATTCCCATCATCCGATTACTGATGATCTGCCTAAGATGTCGTTCAATTCTCTAAATCCTCACCTCTGCTTATCTCTCACATATTACTTTCAGCATGCATGCGTTTTAACAAGGAATGACGTAAAATATCAATAATTTATACATTTATAAATAAACAAATTTATGAACAAATTTATGAATAAACATCACTTGTATAAATTAGTTAACGAATCACTCGCAAGCGAGGTTCTAGTACGAGCAACGCGCATTCAAATTCAGTATATGGAAAACTTACCTACAATCGGTAATATCCCTACAATCAACCATGCCACGTAAAAGTAAATGAAAGATCTGAGATTGCACTGCTTGAATCTTTCGCGCGTTCAATTCAATTCTATTTTATATGGAATAAAGCGTTTTCAACGTAATTTTTAAAGGCACGAAAGCCGGTCACTTGCACTTAGGTGGCCATAGTCACCACCACGGAGAACAGCATACCCAGCACACTAGGTTACCGCGTGGCCTAAAAGGTCCACATCACATATTCGAGTGCCGTCGTACCAATATCATGGGCTCGCTCGTACAGGATGCCAGTCCATTTCTCTTTCCGTGTACCATCGAGTACAGCCTAATATGTGCAGCTATACTCTACGTTATGTGGAAAAATATATCAAAGGCTACGGCTAAGCAGCCCGCGACACCACCAGCTCGACACCACACTCATGCTTATAGGTACGAAAACTTCTTCATAATTAATTACATTGGATTTACGCTTTTTTACCTTCTATTTTTACCGTATGTTAAATCTGTTTGTAAATTCTTTTAATGCAAAGTTCTTTTAACGCGGTCAATTTCATTTTAGCAATCATAGTCTCCGAGTGTTGAATGCAATATTGCTATTATAAAAATATTCATCGGACGACATGGACGAACGGAGAAAATTGTATTAATTATAGTAAAAATTAATTGAAATAAGGTCGTTATAAATTCATAATTATCGTTTACAGGAGGTCGCCACACCATTACAGCGTTGACTGCGCGCGAGCCCACAAAGGACTCTTCTTAGGAATACTGATACTCGTTCTCACTATCATCTCGCTTATTCTCTTCTTCGTTTTAACCTCTCGACCGGAGCTCGTGAACCTCGCAGTCACCGAAGTTAATATCTGTGAATTGACGCTCTACGGCATGTCAACCCTGGCGACACTTATTGGCATGTGTCAAATGCGCAGGCTACGCTATGACGGTAGTCGTAATCTTGAGCTGGATAACATCCTCTTGGTAGCTGCCCAGACCGGCATGTTTATATACTCAACGTTCACGATAATTGGCAGCCACTTCACACTTGAGAAACATACAATTCTAGTAATGATAACAGCACTGGCCAGCGTCGTTCAGACAACCTGTCAGACGATCTTTATTCTGGACGCATCGAGACGATCAGTCGCGACTGCTGATCAAATAAGACACAAGCCGGGACGTGAAATCGTCACATTTTTATTAGTCACGAACTTAGCTATGTGGGCGATAAATACTTTGGAAAAGTCGAGAGCTGAGTCACATCCAGTACAGTTGCACTTTTATGGACTATGGGCATGGACCATTATCACGCATGTCTCGATGCCTTTAGCTATATTCTACAGGTTATTACGTTTATATTTTAAAGATCATTTCTCGATCGATCGATGTTGCACGCACGCACGCACGCACGCACGCACGCACGCACGCACGCGCGCGTACGATGGATCCTAACGACTCTCTGTAGCCAAGGCATCTCGTGCAGTAAATTTAATTACATATTTCAGTATCATTTACGAAAAATGTCAGAGCTGAATGAACGCAAATTCATAATTTCCAAAATGGCAAATTGAATCACCCGCGTTATAAGAAATATTCCGTCTGATTTGCAATTAATTTAGCGACGAGGAAAATGAATTTTTACAAAAAGCAAATTATTTCGAAGGTAATGCATCGGTAGCTAAAAACCTAAATCGTGATACAGTACCGAATGCTCGAGCCGTAGATGTAATTACAATTACAATGACTTTATTCAAAACGTAAACAAAAACATCCATCATTTTAAATATCTGAAAAGTAAATTCCGATTATACCCTCGGATTTGAACGGTAACTTAATCATTTACGCAAAGGACTCATTGGACAAGCTATAAACTGGCGCGTACCTTCTTTTTCCAGCACACATTCCCATACCTATTTCAACGTAGTGTAATTCCGTTTCAGACAAATAATATCTTTTAAATACTTTTTCAGATTTCACAGCACAGTGTGCCTATGTGAGGTTTGGAAGAAGGCTTACAAAGTAAAGCCAACTTACATGTGACGCAAGAGATCGTCCGAGGCGTCGATGAAGCGGAAGCGCTCGATCGCGACGAAGACTTGCTTAGTACAGCGTCCCAGTAATTTACCCGCGCGACTCGACTGCATCACCGAGAACGATCCTACGTACTTCATATGATCGCTTACCCTCGCGAAGCTCCAGCAAATCGCTGCACAGCGGGTCCCTCCCCGCCGATCGATACTCATACTTAGGGATAAGCTTTGAGCTGTTCATTCGCACTCTCGAAATATTTCCAACGAAAAATCTTATTCGCTGAATCAATGTTTGTTCTTTAAAAAGCTGCTCGCACTTTCACGAAAAGCTTATCCATGAAAGTTCCAGAAAATGTAAGATGATATCGCGATAGGGGGTATGAATTGATATTTGCGTATTTCTAGAGGAACTAAGTACACTTGCGACTTTTAGCTCATTAGAATCATCTAAAACTTTGGAACTGATTCATCAAGGGTGCTCGACGAAATATGTATCCATTGTAAAATCGCGAATACATCGGAATGTTTGACGAACGATCCACTTTTGACTGCGAAAACGTAAAGCCAAAAGTGCGTTCTGAATTTAATCAATTCGTTAAAAATGTATAAGCTGCTTCTCAACGTAATACATTATTCGATATTTATTTTATGAATGTTCAACAGCGTTCGTTGTTTCAGAGGAGGGACCTGAGGAATAATCAACTGGAAATTCGTGAGATTCGACGTAACTACCTGCTGTGATTGCGATAATCCACATGACTTTAATCAAACGGTCGATAACATCCCATTCAAATTGACCCAAGATTTACTTTCTCATTCTTGGTACGATCTTTATAAGAAGAATAGAGATAATAATTAGTGTCATCATTTTGATGTCTACGCATTATTTGGAATGTCAAAGTGGTTGAATTTCCCACTTGCATATACTGAAATTACTTCACTTCAATCAAATAAATTAGCATGTATATGTAGATTATATATATAATAATACTTAATAAAGTAACTATTGCTATTTTTTCAAATTTTTTAAATATCAAGAAAAATATGGATGTTTTTATAATTCGCAATAAATCGGATGAAATTTTATAGTACAGTGTTATTTACCGATTTTCACGAATTTATTGACGCATAGATTGACTCGCTCAAATCGACTGTATTCGATCGCATATTTAAGAATGAATGTCCGCGAATCTCAAATCCTACAAGGATAATCGCGTAAAATCCCAGCTGTGATTATCGAAATTCAACTTGGTAAATTCGAGAAGTAAATAAAACGAAACTTTTCTAGGTTAGTTGTCGATTTCCTATATTATGTAAATCCCAAATTGGTTTCAGGCCAATCGTGAAAACCTACGCTTATCAATAAATATACCCCGGAAAACACATTATTTTTCTCCACAAGTAGCGCGGCATTAGTTTTAGGAAAATG
Organism: Wiebesia pumilae; assembly: GCA_018907045.1. Lineage (NCBI taxonomy): Eukaryota > Metazoa > Arthropoda > Insecta > Hymenoptera > Agaonidae > Wiebesia > Wiebesia pumilae. Next base: position 9,590,186 of record JACCHZ010000127.1, read on the forward strand.
TTACGCAAGATAAAAATAATAAGGAGAAATTGAGGGCGTGACCGCTTCATAATTACCGCTTTAAGGCTTCTGTCCATTAGTGTTTAAAACAAGATTACAGCGTATAATGTTAATGTATATCATTCTTTTGTTCGTAATAAACGAGACCGTTGAAAGAAAAAATTTGTATTGGATTAGCCACTTCTCAAGACTTGTATTGTATTAGACGATCTTATTCTAGCGATAGGATCTAATGATGAACCAACAAAATAAAAGGACCACTTCGATATTGTAGAATTATTCCATATAACGTTTTATACCTTTTTATACGATAAATTTGTCCTGTCAAGTATTTTCTCTATAACTTTCGATCGATGGCGACATTTTTAGAGGAGATCGGCAAAAAAGTAATTAGTGAGAACATAAAATTGTGGCGTATCAATGATTAAAAAGAAACTGAAACCGATCTAAATATATGAAAACAACATCGGACAGTACAATCGGATAATATAATTCTTTAATCATACCGATCATTCGTCTTCCATAGAGTACAAAGTTCGCAGATCCAATTTTTGTACAATTTTTGTAAAACGCTTTTTTCCACTTCCTTACACTAAAATGTTTTCCCAGATTTACGGACAATTCTTCACAATCGAAAGGTACCTGTTGTGTGAAAAATATTATAAACGCTAAGTAATAGCGATTGATCAAAATGAATTGAAAATGAACTGATATTAAAAGAAAGAATTTACCCGACTTATTATTGATATCAAAGTTACTCGAAGAACCAAATAGAACAAAATAAGCTATAGCTAATATAAAGACTGTAACTCCAAAAAATTCAATTATTTTATCACGGATTTTAATATAAATACAAATCCATAAGAAATGTATAAGCAACGTCTGTATTGGGACAAATTCCAAAGTTTATAACGGTATTTACGAAGAATGACAATTAATGGAAATAACTTTGTTTATTCGTACACCGTAGACTATAGATGTAAAAATCCACTTTAACGGACACGTACTGAATAGTTATCCGGCGTAGCAAAAGAAGAGGCAGTATGTGACACAATACACATAAATAAAGATCAAAATTAAAACATGTAAGTACAACGGCCAGTCATATCAGTGAGGACTGAAAATCGCTGGCGATCGGTAAAAAAAATCGACAAAGCTGAGCCGATGAGTATTTGCCTGGGTATATCAGTATACTCGGACTTTGTTTATTGTATATCCGGCGAGTATGATTGATAACGAGTGTATTAATGTTTTGTTTATGGATAATGCGCATTCGAATGAAAGGGAAAAGGAATACGCGAATGTTGATGAAATTATAAAATAAAGTGAATAGTGAGTAAGTATAGATTTAACAGAATAGATTTCTTCGCATTTCTCGAAAAAGTTGTGTGCGATAATTAATTAACTGATATTCTTACTTCAATATTATACTTCAATATTTTATTACATTAAGAACATTAGAATGAATAGGTTATTTTTGAGACAAACAAAAAGTACACTTTCCCAGTATCAAAGTAATGAAAAATGATAAATACCTGAACAGCTATTACGAAATGCTAAATCATACAATTTTTCTAGATGTAATAAAAATGTGATATTTTTAATTGTTTAAGTTTAATACGTTCATAAACGTAACTAATGCCAAATAAGTTAAGATTGTAACGAAAGAAATGTGAAAAAAATATATTCTAATGCTGATTATAATTGTCGATTCCCTGATAAAAGAAGGGATAAATATATTTGAACTGAAAAAAGAAAAACAATCGTTCGACCCGATTTAAATCGGCGATTGGTCTCTAAAAAAGATTTCAATAGAGCAATCCTAGTTGTAAGATATTAGTTGACTAATGTAAGAGCGGCAACTCTGTAAATACGAGGGAAAATATTCTTGAGTGTTTTTAGATTAGTCGTGTCGACATGTTTCTTCCTATTATATTGAATTATTATATGATATATACACATCCATATACATACATAAAGCTGTAGATATATCGTATGTACACATGCATGCACATGTACATGCGTGTGCGTATATGCATATATTTATTTATTTATTATTGCGTTGTTCTATTATAATATTTATTGTAAACGTCACGTCTGCTGATGCGTTTTACAGACACTAATCAATTCAAAAAAGGAACTGCATAGATACATTTAAATTCAGTACATTTGTGCTGTGAACGAAATCTACTACGACCATATCAGAAAACATTCATAACCATTATTCAATGAGAAATTGTTGATACATTAGACGAGATACAATTATAGTTCTTAAGTGATATTTCTAGAATTTTGTATCGAATATTAATATCATTAGCTGGACTATTTTAAATTGTAAAATTGTTTACGAGAAATTCATCTAAAATTTATATAAAGAAATTCGTCCCAAATTAATCATGCACATTCAAATAATCGAAGGTTATTTTTTAAATCACAGTTCCTCGTACGATGCATCTTTAAAGTATTATAAAATAATAAGTACAGCTTCGAAAGTAATATAAAGAAATAAAAGATACCACAGCACGAATGCAGAACTAAAATCGCATTTTTCATGTCCGCATAATCTAGTTCCTACGCAATGTTTGTACTCTCGTATCCTTTATACTCTTTGTACCTTATCAATCGCAGTACACAGTCGTCCGAAGTAATTGTCGAGATGAATGAAAGAAATAAGAGAAAGATAAAAAAGAAATAATCACTGTCTAGTCTTTCAGTTTATCGGTTTATATACCCTTAAGATAATATACAAATTAATTTAATACCATTAGAATCTTTTTACATAAAACTCGTTTTAAGAACTTGTATTATGATATCCAGATAGCTGAAGTTAAAATTATGCTTACATAATTGCTGTATAATGTAAAATTAATTAACAAATCCTTTTTCAATTTAACTTATTTATTTACGGTTGCTTGTGATTCGTTAACGTAGTCGTAATACACATGATTTTCTAAAAATTAAAAGTAAAAATCAAAATTATTTTATAAGTTAAGCTTTAGGCCTTAATAATACGTATGAAATTAGTAAATGCATATTTTTTTTTTTTTTTTTTTTTTTTTTTTTTGTAATTTTGAGAGAAATTTCAAGTGTTGAAATTAAATGAAGCATATTATTTCGGAATCGCAAACATAATGAGATAATCTGATATTATAGAAATTGATCAATCATTGAGTAAATTAATTTTATTATTTCAATGTGAATTATCGTGCGCAAGTCTTTCAATAAACGTGGAAGTTATATGTTAATAGTTGAGAGTGCGGGTAATAGAATTCATTCGTTTTTTTAAATAGTTTTTCTTTTAAATCTATTAGAATTCTTGTGGTCTTGGTCTTTCTAATGTCTCGAAAATTATTATGAACGAACGCATCTTATCGTCAGGAAAATATTGCACGTTTAACAAAGTATTGCATAGTTTAACAAACCTTCAGTGATCTACGGTACACGATGTATTGAGATTATACAGCTCTTATATTATTCATAAAACTGACCATATAGAATAAATAACGCTATATCAACGCGAATGACGGTAAATAAATTACGTTCACTTATTTTCCCCTCGAACTACTTAATTGTGAGTATTATACATAATGAAAGATGGAAAAATTATCAAGTTCTAAAAGAAATTTATTACGTAATTTAGTGCACAACTTTATTGCCCGAATATAAGCTTAAAATATAACAAATCATAACAAAAAAAAAAGGTAAAAAATGACTACACAATCTAACGACTCTAAAATAGATCTAAAATAGAAATAAATATTTTTAGTACGAAAGTACCAATATTAATTTCTAATTAGATAAAATTCACGTTTCTTAATGCAAAACCTAACTTCGAGTAAAATGAAGAACAGATTCGTCGCGTACGTATGTACGTTTGAAATATGCTTAAAACATCTTCTTTAATCGATGACAAGAGTAAAACTGACCCTGTGAAACATGCGTTATATTTAGAACAGATCTTCGAAATCGTAAATCTTTTGTTCAAATTTCCATTACCAAACAGTCACGGAGCTACGTTAAAGCAATTAAAAGGACTAGAAAGATTACAATGACACATTGCTCCTAAAAATAATTATTATACAATCTAACAGATTTTCAAACGACAGAAGCTATAATATGCAAAAGTTAATTCCATGTGTAATCTTATCCAATCTATTGTAATAAAAAGAGAAAGCAAAGGAAATTTCTTCTTATTCCTCTGAGCCCCGATGTCCATGCATAAGCACGTAATCAAATCCCATACATGTATAACGCAGCTCCTCTGTAATTTTAACGTCCTATCTCCTAATCGCATATTCAAAGCCAACCGATCGGATCAAAGACCTCTTGAGCGTAACGGAGGAGTATGGCAAAGCCCTTGTCCTGACATCCGTTGACCTCGTGCACATCCTCGGGTACAAGACTGTGTTTGTACATACGCTGCCTGGATTTTCTACATGTAATGAATACATATACCGAATGTAAACTAATTCTAAATCGGGAGAAACTAGAGAGCATCTACAACAATCATTCTACAACTGAACGGATTTAGTTAATTTAATAATCCAAATTATTTGTAAGAAATGTTGTAATCCTTCTAAGAAATGCAAAAAGTATGGGTTGTATAAAATTGACTCGGTCTCTTAGTTATTATTTCTATGTATTTAATATATCAATATTAAACGATAAAAGTGCAGAATGAGACAGTCGTTAAAATTTTTTGCAAAGCTAACGCCGTAATAAAACTTTAACTATTTGAGTAGAATGTGAATTTTACGTACGTTAGAAATTTTGTAATACGTGTACAATTTGTAATTATACAATTGTGTGTAAATACAATGCGTAAGTTTAATTATATCAAATTGCAATATTAAATTATTTGACTTGTTAATATTGGTTATTTCACTGTAAATGTCGTAAGTCATTAAAAATACGACGAAGATAATTTATTCTAGCTTAAAGATTCATTAAAATAGTTCAATTTAACTATAATGAAATAAGCAATACTGTAATACTGTAATAGAAGCAGCGGTATTTTATGTCATTTTTCGTCGCTTCTGTTTTTAATATTTTCAGGGAAAATATTAAATACCGTCGACGCTCAGAAGCATGAATCACACTTATAATTCAACTGTTGCATCTCATATCATTAACATTTTTTTAAGCCTTAAATGGAGTTTAGGAAAAACTCTGCTTATTCGATGAATAATTTCACCCATTCACGTGTTATTGAAGTCGAGACTTTTTTGACCAGAAATGTATAAGCAAATATTTCCGTGTAAACGTCTTTTCCAACTTTCATTTTTAAAAAGCAAATTAACCGTTACATTTTAAATGAAGCGAAGCTGAAACGTACTGCTCTCTGCGCAGAGCTTCTGATCCAAAGTAACCGAAATATCGATGTTAATAAATAGTTAAAAAATAGTTATATCTGCGTATTTACTCATCTGTCGGAATCAATGAAATTCCAGTTAATTCTTCGCTAAGACCACCTATAAATGCTACATCGTATTTGTAATGAAAATAGATAAAAACAAAACAAATGGCATAAATGTACAACTCTCTCTGTATCGTACAGAGATGTACAGTCGAGTAAACTATATTTTTCTTTGTGCTTGAAAATCCTCGTGTAAGTTTCAATGTATCTCCCAATAAATATAATCATGCAAAATGTCAGAAAGAAAAACAATAGCGAGACGTTTATAGATATATTGTAACATCCGACTAACCCGCTTCGAGAAAAGCAGTATATTGCAAATCCTATCTTATCAGTTCCAATTACATTTACATTTACCTAACTCTCTCGGCATGCCTGCGCGGCTCCTCCTCTCGAATTACGAAACTGGAGCAAACTACCGAGGTTGAAGTCGTTCCCGCGGGAAATTGCAATAGTACCGACAAAAATGTGGTTCATTGCAAACGTTGCACAGCTGCAAAAATACGGGTTTTTAATCGCGACGAATCTTTTAAAGAAATGCTTCTTCCAAGAACTTCCAAGGCTTGCCTGCACTCGTGCTCTCTGGCTAATTTCCACGAGTACACGTTGTACGGACACATGGAGAAGTCAGAACCAAAGTTCAATCGCGTGATGAGATATCGATGAATGTTCCCTGCTCTTCGTTTCTAATTTTCATTTCTTTCGTATTGTCTCGCTGCGACTCGTGCCACTCTCCTCTTATTTTGAACAAGTAACTTTAGGTTCTCTTTCATCTTTTCATTTTTACAACGAGACGGAAATAGAAGCTTTATCATATGTATACATGAGTTTTTCATTAGCCTTTAAATTTGTTTTTAGTGCATATTGCACAAACGGTACACAATTCACAAGTTGGCTAAATACTACGCTTTGTGTCTAATGGTTTAATTTTGGTAACGAAATTGATTGCGATTAAACCGTGTTTGTCGTTATTGTGTCTCATAAGAACCAATAAGGCTCTCGATCAAAAGAACTCTCGATCACCCTTAAAAACATTTCGATTCAATGTCTAGAAGAGAATTTTAATTTTAATCGGTGGTAATACGTTACCATTTGAATAGAACTACATTTTATTATTAAATAATAATCAATTTATTTACTTGTGAAGTTATTACGATTAAGCTTTTATTACTGTTAATCTTTTTGAAAACGTGTTAGCGTATAATTTATGAGAAATCGTATTTTAACAATGATGCATTTGCCGAAACAATGTCATTCCTAATTACGAAACATTTACGATTAATACAATACTACGGTGTATGAGCAAAGTTATTCCCACTAATTACTAAACGCAATAACTACTGGAAAGTTTCATTTTCAAAATAATCTCCCTGTATTACATAATTATATAAGGTAATTGTACCAAGCTAATTATAATTCAGCAGCTATTGAAGATATTTTAATAAATATTACAAGTTATAAAAACGTTATGTTTGAATTCTGTTGTGAATTGTATTTATAAATTATAAATTTCATTATTAAAGAATTAATACACTTTACTAATGTACTTTGAGAAAATATTTTACCAACAAAGTTCTTAAAATCATTTTTCAACGTAAAGCTTGGATGCGATATTTTTAGAAATATGCTCACACCGAATGACCCACAATTTTCACAATTTTCGTCAAATATTTGTTTTTTCTACGAAGTTAATCGAATGTGAATTTTATTAATGATCTTCTTATATTCGATATTATGCAAAAGATAAAAGAATTGATTAATCCGTGTAAAATTTCTCTTTGCCCGGTAATATTTTGAGTAGAGAGCTCAAGGACTATTGATAAGTCGCTCCTTAAACTTTCTTTCTTAACAATGGAATCGAAAAGGCTTCAAACATAACCATATCATAAAATCAATGATGCCAGACTAACGACGTATAACAATGTAAATTATAGGAATAGTCAACCAACGAGATAAGAGCACCCGATAAATGCACTTTAAGAGAGTGAAAGTTTCTAAAGACGTCACGAGCAAAATTTCTTTTTTAAAAGACCTAGAGTTGCATTCTTCCTTATCGATTGGAAACTATAACGACTACTGCTCTCCAAAGTGTTAAAGAAAAGAAAGGTTTCCCCGGGTGGAAAATATAAAAGACAATGCTTATTGCATTACTCGACATCTATACTTTTTATTTCTATATTTTTTTGTAACTCTGTATTATTATGTCGCTGCGATGGCGGCAAGCGTGTGAAAAACTCTTTGATCTGCTATTCGATGAGCTCTTGGACACACGCGCACACATGTACTTCTTCTATATTAGCTTATCGTCGTATCTTCGATTCATTATATCTACAGATTTACTCGTTTCATTCGTTCATCTGTGCTTAATTTGCACAACAGCTTAAGACAATGATAAAGAATCGTATATTAAAAGATTTACGTACATCGTATAACATTATTTCACATTAATTGAAATCTCATGTGTATTTGTTAAAATTTATTACAGATTAATTTATTACAGCATTCTGTTCGTTATCAACGAATAGATAATCTGTGTCGAAGAAAAAGTTATTGTTATGCATCTACCGATCGTTTTATCTTTTTCTTCTCAGCATTCAGTATCCTAATATGTACTTAGAGGTGCAGCTACGTGGATTCGAACCATCCAGCGGTCGTTTTGTACGAAACTGTAGGCATGGAACATTTTATGATAGTTTTTGCGAAAGTCCATTGCGCTCAGCGTGCGAGATAGTTTGGCTAACTGCACGGTGAAATCGCTTGAGAATTTCAACGCGAATCGTTTCGTTTTCGAATACAAAAATTTTCGTTGTAATCCACGCGAATGCGATGATATCGTAGTGGATACTATTATGTTGAAATGATTCGCGAGAGTTTCGACGTTTCGGATCCCTACGATAAACTCATAAATAACTACTTTAGCATCTCTATGTAATAAGAAATTATTCGACCCGTGGAATAAAATTTATTAAAATGATTCAGCATGTATTTCTATATTATAATACAAAAATAAACACTGAATTTTTAAGAATTTGTCAGTAATTCTATGCAATTATTGCGTAACTGCGTTCTATCCTGCTTACATAATCACAATCGATTAAAATGATATCAAAGCTAAATTATCAGCATACGTAATATATAAAAATCTTGAGAAAGTAATTGTAGAATATAACTGGCATTGTTTAACAAACGTTTTAACTAATGCTTTTCAAAATATTATAAGGACAAAAGTGAAATGTAACTATAACTCTTACTCTTTCGTGCCTACGAGTGTTATAATTCACGACTCATGAGATAACGTAAATCTTATTTTACGTAATAAATAATGAAACATAGCGTACATTTTACTTAAAATTATGAATTGTTATATTGATTAAAAGTAAAATTTTGTAACAAAGTGAGAGTAAACATTTTTAAACGTTTCATTTGTGACGTCGTTATCATTCTTTTTTGTCAATCAATATCAAAGAATAAAAGTTATTTAGCGTGTTAATACTGTATTAAGTTTTCACTTTCTAAACGCAAAAAGGAATTTCTTAAAAGCATTGACGTATATTTTGAAATGAAGATTACTTTTATTTTTTAGGATAAAATTATTTTTACACTACATTTTAAACATCAAATGACCAGTAGTAGTAACGTAAGTGTCAAAAGAATTGTGTTTAAAAATAAACCCGAATGCCTAGAAGTAAATTAATAATTAATAAATATTTAAAATAAACCTGAATATTGTTAAAAGTGTTTATGTCGGTCACTTGTAGTATCGTAGAAAACAACAATATTTATAGGATTTTACTTGGTGCAAAGTACAAGAAGTATCATTAATTAATTAATTATTAAAATATTATTAACTTTGAAAATCGATATATCCCATTAAATATGTAATATGAAATCTTTCTTACCATCTTTTGTGTTTTCATTTTTCTTCTATAATCATAAAATAGAGCGCAAAAAATCAATAATCAATTATCTTTGTAGTCATTTATGTTACTTCTAAAAAATTATTCTTTTCCTAATACTCTCAATATTAATTTGGATTCTTTCGTTTATTAAATTCATATATAAAATGAAAAAAATAAAATATTAATGACTGGATTCGTTAAAAAATTAAAAAACATTTATCAGTATTTTACAATGATAATCTAACGTTTATTTCTATGTTAATAACATTTTCTCTGTGTTACAAATTAACGATTTACAGTTGATTTATTTAATACATATTCAAAAGGTTTAATATTTTAAATGTATTTGGATCAACCTAGATAATTTATTCTATCGTTCATAATCTCGTTAACATAAAATAGCATGCATTTAGTAAATTAACTTTTCTATTACTTGCAAGATTATTGTTGATAACTGCCTAATAATTATCTAACTTGGATCAATTAACCAAAATAAAATAGGAAAGTAAGGTTGCATTTTGGCTCCTAAATTTTTATAATTTACCTATAAACTCTTGCATTTATTAACTTAAAAAATTTCTATTATTAACTATATACCTTTATGATATATTAATTAGTTCTGAACTTTTGACAATTAAGCTTCTAATGAATTCAGTGGTAATTCGAAGAAAATAATCATCCTTTATCATTTTAAGGATAAAAATAAAAGAAATGTATGTACGCTATTAAATGTAAATCGCTGTTCAAAAATGAATTTCTACCTCGTATACGGGTGTTTTCAAATTAACGATGCAAAGGAAAAAAATTATTGCACCCAGAATTATTAATTTAACAACTCACCGTCCCTACCTCTGGGAGATAATTTACTCTCAGCTTCCGTAGTAGCGGAATATCTCAGTACCATTCGTGCATTACCAAAAAGAAAATCGAATCAAAGAGCAATTATAATGATTGAAAAATTAAAAGAAAACCCCTTAATAGAAGGAAATAAGTTTACCAGCATAAGTTTACCACGAAAAGAATAAATAAGGAGGGAATATCTACAATGCCTATGTTTTCTGTCAAGTGATTCAAATTAACCTTTGCATCTCATTCCGTTCCGTCATAATCAGGAATCGTTTAATACACACATGCATACACGCACGCATGCATACATACATACATACATACAAATATATATATATATAATATATATATATATATATATATATATGTATGTATGTATGTATATATATGTATGTATATGTATATATTCGCACATGCATTATAAACCCCCTTTACTTTAGTAATTACGGTGTAACTTCCGCGGCCTTCACTTTTTTTCGTTGTACTGGTTTCGCTTACGCGCTATTTGTCCCCCTTTTTTCTAAATGTCTTACTTTTTCTTGTATACCACAATTTATTCCTTTCGGTCTGCTTGTTCTTTACTTTTATTGATGTACTTAAACCCTTTATTAACCGTTTTCATAACTCTAACGTATATATTTCGTATTTTACGTAGTTAGTAAATCTAATCTTGCACAAGAACACTATGAAATTCTAAGTTTCTGTCAAATTAATTAATTAGTTTATCTAAATTCTATTCTTTGATCAATACTTAATATTATTAAGAAATAAAATTTTGCTCTCATTGTTAAACAGTGCATATTTCCTCCTAACCTTTTATTCAGGGAATAATTGTTTTATAAATTATGATAATGTTTATTAAGAAAAATTTAAAATACCTAATAATACTTACACCGAAAAATGAAAATGTAATTGAACCAGTGCAATATTGTTAATGTGCAATATACAATGATATTATTAAACGTTTTGCAGAATCGAAAGTTAAGAAATTCGGATTCGTTGTATTTTACATAATCTTTCAATGATTCAATAACTTTTCTTCATCACTGGTCACATTTGTCACAGAATTACAAAATTAGACATCTCAATTAATAAATAATTATATAAAATTATTAATTATATAGAAAAACTTGAGTAACCAAAAGCTCTCTTAAATCTTTTTCCCCTCCTCCTTTTAAATGCATTATTCTGGTTTCTTTTCTCTCAAATCACTTCTGCATTTCCTTTCATAAATATTCCTTCCTATTCATTCTTCTGCGTATTGAGATTCGCCGCCACTCTTGAGTGAAACACACGGCGAAGGTTGAAATCTCTTTGAATCAACAGCTCGATGGTTACGAATTCGCGCGCACAAAGATCAAATTGGTAGAAAAGGATGGCACGTTGACTTCAGAGAAGTTACACCAATTTCTATACAAGAAATGAAAGTTTCACGTCATCCCAATTTCTTTGATGTACTTTACAAATGACTTTTTTAACGCATTATTTTCCACGTTAAAGAGTATCCTTAAATATATATTTAGTAATGCACACGTGCAGCCTAACAACTTTCAAAAAAATGCCTTATGATGTTTCGTAATTCAAAACATTATGCGTAAATGCAATTTCCAATTTGCTAAGCGTTCGAAAAATTCTTTGTAAATTGTTCATACATATTTTTCTTTTCCTTGTTGCATGGAAAATTTTGTTTAATAACGAATAACGGTTTCGTTTACATACCAAACGATGAAATTATCATAATATGTTAGGTAAACTTAGATACGTAAAAAGAAATATTTATAACAATTTAGCGAGTTCTAACGGAACACAAAAAATTCACAATAATCGTTATTCGTACTTATAATATATGAAAGCGTTGTATCTGCTTTTTTGAGTTTAAGCTCGAATTGATCTATCAACGAAATTCCTTGGATAAATACTTAATTAAATTTATCTCATTTTATACGTGATTTTATACTTTTATTATTAATAAAATTACTACAGCCAAATTATTAGAGTGAAAGGATTTGAGAATCTTCCTAGAACCTTTACAATACAAATTAATATATTCAAGTAATCGTAATCAATAACTTCGTAAACAATACGATTACATACTGTTATTGTAATAGTGGACATTTTTGTAATTTTTGCTATTAGTAACCCCTTTCTATAATTACAGCTAATCAAAGCGTCAGTAATAATGAAATTATTTAGTACCAAGTAATAACGCGAAAACACGATGTAGAAAACTGCAGTGACCTGCTGCAAGCAAAAAAGGGCGAACAATAATGAAAAATGAAATTTCACGAATGACAGTTTTTGAAAGAGCTGCGATAATGAACTAACATATACAGATAATTCCAAGGAACGATCGAACGCGTGATCATCGTTTAAATCTCGTAACGACATTACCAACGAACGCGTCCGTGCCTTTGCCTGCAACCTTGAAACGCGCATCAGCGGATCATAGCCACAACTGCTCGGAACCATTGGTCTCCAGCATCTATACTACAGATGGACCATCCGCCCCAAACACTTCCCGATAGCTACTCTCGCCCCTCTCGTTTTCCCCCAATCATCGTCTATCTCCTTTCCCAAGAATAGTGTGAAATATCCATTCTCCCTCTCTCATTCATTGTCTCTTCTCTCTCTCTCTCTCTCCGTCCCTATCTCTCTGCCCCTGGTATTGATCGCTTTTTCCCATGGTACACCGATGGGGACGTAGTTGGCGCCCTCGCGAGCGGTGCGCTTGCCGTAGCTCCAAAGCCAACCCATGGACATGTATCCATACCCCGTAAACACGGGGGTGAGCGGAACTCTACCTATCCCACTTTTCTTATTCCCCGTGCAGGATCGCGCGCGTGTTGCGCTCCCGTGCTTCACCGTAGACGAATGCATCTCTGTCTTCTGTCTTTCTCTCGCTCTCCCCGCGTATAAAGCTGCAATTCTTGGAGCGGATTTTTCCCCCTCGCCGCTAGAAAGCGCTTAGGAGATCCCTAAACGCGTCGCGCGTGTCACCCCATAAGATGCCGCCGCCACCGCCGCCGCCGCCGCCTCCCGCTCACCCGGAAACCTTAGCCGCAGATTTTTCGGCAGGCATGGCGGGGGTTGACGAGGGGTTGAGAGACATCGCGGGCTCCCGGGGGTCGCTGCCGGCACAGTAAGTGCACGCATGCGCAAATAACTAGCGCGCGGACCAGCGACCATCCACGAGAGTTCACGCCGCGTGTGTGTTTACATCGCGGTTGTGCACCCGCGCCTCTCGTCGCCTCGCGGACGATGTCGTGGTCGCGTCCTGGTGCGCGTTTGTAAGTTACCCCACGTTCCGAGCACGTCGGGGTGTCGACGACGCGAATCCCTCGCGCCTGCTTTCGGATACGACTGCCCCAGGAGTATCAGAAGGAGGAGCAGGACGAGCAAGAGGAGCAGGAGGAGCAGGAGGAGCAGGAGGAGCAGGAGGAGGAGAATACAAGGAGACGTCGATGGCGACCGGCTCAAGTCGCGGATTCTCGTGGCTACGCCGGTAGGACGACTGATACGACTGGTAAGTTTGCTGCGATCTCCTATTGTCTTAGAATGGCGCACATTCGAGAACGAGTCCTTTCGAATTATTTGGCCGGCAGGACTTCTTCACGCGCTCTCCGTAAAGTGGTTGTTCATCGTTTGTTTACTTGAACAAAGACAATTGAAGTTTCGGTTTGTGTCATCGTTGTTTATAAAAGAAAAAGCCGTTTTAAATTCTTGCACAGAAAATCGGTTTATTAGAAAAAATGTGTCAGATCTATTGATGCGAATAATTGTGCTTTTACTTCGGTTAAAGTATTCTTTATTTAAATACCAACTGATTGGGCAAAAAGAACAAATGGTATATCATTTGCGCTTTTTTTGGTTTTTCTTTTTGCGTTGCTAACGACGTTGTATGAAATTAGGTAATAAAACTTTCTCTTTGAAATTTCCTTTCTAGCTGAAATACACGCTCACGAGAACATAAAGAGTTGATTAGAATTAAATTTCTTCTTCCTGTGAATATCCGAGAGCTTTGTATTATCAGAATATTATATCTACGGCGTAAAAAGAGTTTGTTGAGTTTCGTAAGCTTTATTATTTAAAAGTGAACGTTTCTATTTCGTTATTTATTTATTTACATTATTAATAGGAGAAACGTGATCTCACGGTTATTAAAGGAATTTACTTTATAATTTTCGTTCGCTCGAAATGTACACAAGTAAATAATGCTTTTTTCCATCATAATTGTACACAAATTTGCGCTTTTGTACACAAATAACGCCTTAGTTAATATAATATTAATTATACTATAAATATATGTACGGGCATGTACATGGAACATATAAAATAAATAAAATACAATAATGAAATCAACAAAATAAATCTACCGATATAGACTACGCGTAAACAAAGACAAAGCAGGTATAGGACGACACGTATCTCCTCCTTTATTTTGCAATTCCTCGAGCAGCCAATTTTCTTATTTGCACGCATGAAAAAATAAGAAAAACATTATCAATCCGTATCCTCGCCTTTGACCATTGAAGAATTAAATCACGCTCGAGTTGACAGACGAACAGCCAATAATGCATGAACGAGTGAGAGAGGAAAGATTTGAGCACGAAAAGGTAACCAAGGATCGTCGTCGTCAATTTACATAAAACACCTGGCTTGGCTGACGATCCTTTACCGACTGTTTTTACCAGCGATAAATAAAAACTCGTTCATTTGGCGCGTATGAGCTTCGTAAGATTCCCCACGGCATTACTACAGTAGTCCAAGAGAAAAAGTTCAACATGAGAATATCGAAAGATGAAAGAATGGGGAGTAGATTAGCGGATTATAAAGCTGTCGTTGATAAATTATTTTTGTTATATTAAGAAAGATAATTATCCAAGCAGCTCATTGACTGAATTTAAAATTAATTTTAAGCGTAGAACTGCGAAACGTTGTTATCGCTTTACTATATTTTGAAAAGTTTATGCATTGTAAATGCATAGTCGACGCAACAAATATAACGTAACCGATGAAATAAACTGAAATTTACTTGGGAGCTTTTAGCTTACAAACTCCTGACGCTTGAGTATAGAGAATTTAATTGTTGCCGAGTGTTGCCGAGATCGATAGTGAATTATTTGTCCAGAGGTCCCTCTCCTTAACTTATAAAGATTTCAGTGTATCCGATTAGCGGTTACTGCACAATGACAAAATACATTGAAATTATTTATGTCGAAGAAATTAATGAAAATAATGATCGATGCAAGAGGAAAATGAAGGTGCGATGTATAACACGATTAAACATCGTTATAGTACAGTAATAACGATCAAGTCGCATAAGGAGAGATAGAGGAGTAAGTTCTCGATGAAATTTCCGCGAGAGCTTTATCGATCTTCTGCGTGTCGAGCACATTTACGTGCAACAGGCCCCTGCACGCAGAATTACATCGGCGTGTAGACACACATACTATGTATAACCGTACCACATACTATGTATAACCAGTGGGCACGCGAATACCAGTCCGTGTGCTTGTGTGCTACTTGTGTAAATTCAAAAGCGCGATATCTCCCCTTTTGCAGTAACTTCCGATTAAGGGAGTTACTGCAAAACTCTCCCTCTCTCTCTCTCTCTCTCTCTCTCTCTCTCTCTCTCTCTCCCTCCCTCCCTCTCAAGCCCTTCAATCTCGCGAAATATTGTCGTTCGTCCGACGACAGAGTCTCTAGTTTGAAAAGAGTGTATATTATAAGAATCGCGCGCTAATCACTGTTTCCACGCTATCGTAACCACAAAACTTATTAGAATTTTAATATAACGAGCTTTTAGCTCAATGCTCGATAAAACTTTATTAACTAAATACGCGCGTACGAGTTTAGTTATGAGGGTGTTATCACTTTTTTACAAAATTGTATAATGTGTGATGTACTCTCGTTATAGGGTCAATTCGCTATATTGTTTCATTTTGATGATATAAATAAAAATTATTTTTTACCGGCAAACGATTCGTCCGGTTCATTAAGAGTTCTCGGTTGAATTTTATAACACTATCGATAACTCGTTGTCAGTTGTACATTCAATGTCATTGAAGCATTCGGAACGATATTCAATTTATACACATCATCCACTTCTGCTATCTAGTTTAATTACTGTCCGTGTCTGCGTTTGTATAGCTTGTGAATTTGAGCGGAATACATTTCTTTCGCAATAAATGCAAAAATGTACGTATATAATTGGAATTCTTTTTCCAAATGAAAATCAAATAACCCGACGAAAGCTTAAGTTCTGCGGACAATACGAAACGAATCGCTTAAGAACTTTTGGAGATTAAGAGGCAGTTAATAAGAAATTACATAGGCATATGTATATACGTGTGTGTGTGTGTGTGTGTGTGTGTATCGATGTAAAAAGTTTTCCAACCTCGTCTCGTTAGTGAAAAAGCGATGCAAAATCTAGATATAAACTCGCGCATAACAATGGCCTTGCATAAGAGCAATATTCCTATGTGAACTATGGTCTTGACGTACATGGATGCTGGTGGTAGGTAACCCTCGTCAGAAGGGAGATCGCGAACCGAGACAGTAAGAGAAGGAGGAAATGCGAGGGAGACAGAGAGCATGTAAAGTGGAAATAGCGAACAAGGCGCAGCGAAAGCAAAACCCATAGAGAGGGGGACGGAGAGCAAAACAGAGATCGAGAGAGATCGAGAGAGATCGAGAGAGAGAGAGAGAGAGAGAGAGAGAGAGAGAGAGAGAGATAGAGAGGGAGATAGTAGGAGAAAGAGTCTGAGGGGAAACGCGAGGAAAAGGGAGATATGGAAAGTGGTAGTGCGGAACAGAGATCGCGAAAAAAAGAGTTCGAGAGAAAGACGTAGAGAGAGAAAAAAAAAGTATCCAGAACCAAACGGAGAGGGAATAAGAGAAAGATACGTAGGTGCAGTCGAAGCGGTGAAGAGCGAGAAAAGAGTAGCAGCGAAGGGGAGGGCGCGTGCGGGGGTGGAAGCGTCGGGGGAGGTGGAACGGCGCTTTGCACGGCGTCCCGACGCTCCGAGCATCGCGACGCTCGAATCTGCACGCTTTTTGTTTCGCGCCTTCGGATGCACGGGACACGGGAAGACGGGAAGACGAGAGTAAGTGCGCTCGCGCTGTTGCACCGTTGCACCGTTGCACCGTTGCACCGTTGCACCGTTCAATCGAATTATAAATGCTGCGTTCTGAAAGTTTGCCTGCCTCGCGTAAAAAAAGGACTCTTTGCGACGAGTAATAAGAAAGTGCTCGGCTTGATGGTGGAGGGTAGAGATGGAGGGACCGAGTAATTTTTTTCAGCCGTAGAGAAAAGCTTAGGTTGGATCGGGCAGCGTTCGGTGGATAAATAACGGTGGACAACGAACGAACGAGGCTCTTTGGTTTGCGCCCTTCGGTAATGCCGAATACCTTTATCTAGCCTGAGAAAGAGTCGACGTGTGATAAAACGGTGTGCGGGAATGTTCGGCCGTTATTTACGTGGCTTGGCGAGTGCTAAGCAACTCGTTGAAAACCGGTAGAAAGTTCGTACCCGATTCGCGAATCCGAGCGATAAGTACAGCCGAAAAAAGTAGCGCAGCCTCGCTAAATTGTCGGCGAACGCTAATATCCCTCGAGTGATTACCGAGGAGCGGCTAATTGTTAAGTGCGCGGAAAACTCGCAGCTCGCTAAGATCGCCATGTAAAAAAGCGTGCGGAGTTCGAGAGAAAGGCAAATTGCTCTTTTTGTCCGCGAAGGAGAAAGAGAAAGAGGAGAGCCTACGGTTTAACCGGCAGACTTGGCGCACAACTCCGAGAGAAAGGAGAACGAAATCGAATACTCTCCGATCGCGCATCGGCCTCATCGTCGTTTGTATCATCATCGATGCGCCTGGCCCTTGAGTTCTTTTAATGGATTATTTCCTCACCTAGTGTTGTTTTTCGTTATTGACTTTTGTTGTTCGTGAACTGGATACGTGTGTTTAATACGAATGAACAAGAACGGAAAGTGCTGTCGAAGGCTAAACAAGTCGGCGTTTGGACTTGGGTTTGCTGGCTAAGGTACTGCGATTCAGGTGATAACGGGATATTAACTGTACCACAAAGTGCCCGAACATTGAAAACTTCATTTTGTGCACTCGTTGGTTACCTGTTTTAAGCAGTCGTGTCCTGCGAGGATTGGTTTGTTGTGCACATTTGTCAAGATGGTAAGGTACTGTTTTTGCTTACGTATTACTCGGATAGACCCTTGATTACTTTCAACGTTGTTGTCATTATTGTTATTATTACGTGACGTTATTATCACGTACGATACGTGAGAAAACTTGAATTTCGTTGATGAATGTAACGCGCCGACTTTGAAAAGTATAATAAAAGTTGGTAAATCATTGTGCTAAACTTAACAGTGAAGTTTATTATCAATTGACAATTTTCTCGGTAAAATACCATTACCTACTTATTGGTCCAATGTTTAACCAAAGTAATAAAAAGTATTTTATTTTGAATAAAGTATGCATAGCATTGATAGCAATTATTTTCACCGTACGTAGTGGCATTTAACTCGAAATCTAACAGAATATGATTGATTCGGATAAAATAAGTCAATTACAAGTACTTGGATTAATTTGAAATGAAATATTCTTAGCTAACAAACATGGCTCTGGTGGCAACGTATTAATGGAAAATGATAAAACATACGATCAATTAAGTAGATTTTACCGCCTTTTAAAAACTTTTATTCCTTATTGAATTTTCGAGGATTCAATTTCAAATTACGACAATATCAGAATATTCTCTGAAATTGAAAGTTTATGTATTCAGACTCAAATAGAGATGTGCATGCAAGATTAACCAACTCTTCGACAAACCCACTATTTGCTTTGCGGATTTACCCATATTGACCGATTCAGCTTTTATGTGATATCGGAGATATTTTAAAATGACAGCTCAACTTTAGTACCGTGGAAGCTAATCAGTTTTCATCAGAGTCGATCACGTGATTATAACATGTTCTCGTGCTCTATCACATACTGTATATGCATAAATTCGTAAAATTAATTATCAAAACTATTATGATATAATTAAATGGTCGAATGTCTATTCGATTACGAAAAAATCATATTTTTCAAAAATGAGAACCACGTAAACCATGTGCATGGTATTGTAATGCAATATTGACAGAAACGTGATATCACCCTAAAAAGACGCACAAAAACTGAAAATATTGGGGGCTCAAAAATATGGGAAAGTTTTAAAATGAAAAGTTATTTTATTTTGTCGAATAAATAATTAATTATAAAAGACGCGTCGTGCACCGTACGTGAGTGCAAATGCGTCTTCCACGTTGAGCTTTAATTAGCTATTATTAGCTATTGCGCATCTTTTTATGAATAAATTTTCTCACCAAACCTAATCGCCAACAAGTGGACAAATTTTCAAGCAAAAAAGCGGATCATCGTCATAGTTGAAGCATTGTTTAAGCAAGACTCCGTACGTATACTTATATTATATGTGTAACTAATTTACAATACTGTATACCGCGGAATTGACGATGTGTTTCAGACATTAAACAACTTGATTTAAAGAAAATATTTTATTTCAAGAAAGTTTTGAAAAATTTTATTTTATGTAGGAATTCTATCGTTACAAACTTCATAATTATCATTTAAAGTATATTTTAACATTAACCATACCTGTGTAAACAAATGCGTAGGTAAAGTTTAAATACAAAAATAACTTTTGAATATTAAATTATTTTAGATAATATAATTTTATAAAGTTTCAAATCTAAATTATGATTGAAATTCCCCGTTATGTAATATGTACACATCATTAAACAATAGATAGAACAATATATCATTAAATAATTCTGGCTAAACGAACATTCATTAGCTTAGTTTTTTTATTGTATTTCATGGATACTAAAAAATATAATGTTACTTGTAACATTTTTCTAAAAATAGAATAGTTTATATTTAATTTTGTTTTTATGGATGCAAGTATGTCATAGAAAACATTAAGCATTTATAAAATATGATTAGCTATGCTACGTTCAATAAGTAGAAGTATTATTATAGTATTATTATATAGATCTTTTAATTTCTGTTTAATTCTTTAATACAATATTTATTTTTTGACTCATTATGAGTATTATTATTATTATTATTATTATTATTATTATTATTATTATTATTATTATTATTATTATTATTATTATTATTATTATTATTATTATTATTATTATTATATCATCGCTTTTTCTATAGGCGCTCAAGATGAAATAAAAGTTTTTTTATTGACTTTTTTACTAAAGTAAATGGAATTGCGAAGTATTAAATATAAAATTTCAATTTTCTAAGAATATTAAAGATTAAGAAAACACCCTTCACCTGGAAATAATTTATTTATACTGATTAGTCTTCATACAGTTCTCTATCAACTTATACCGTAATAGTAATCTGTAGAATATCAAAGATTCTTATGAAAATGTATATAACGCGCAATATATAATATAAAAATTATATATTAAAAGTACGATCATGTAAAAAATGCATAAGAGTGACGTTGGAGGTTCATATTCTACTGTATCTTAACTAAGGAGTATAAAAATAAGCAATAATGCCAGTAAATATTGGACTTATTTTTATCACTCAGCATTCAAAGGCAAATTTATACAAGAAACAAATCCAAGGCGCTTGTGTATCGACATCGAATATGTTAACGCTAATAGTGATATTATCACCTTCTGTTGCCGTAGAAAATTTCGCATTTAATTCCAAAATGAAAATATTCTATTCCCTTTGTAATGTAATTATATTTGTCAGGCAAATACCATTAACAAAGAATAATTTTGTATTCATTAGGATTCGTTATAAATCATCACTCGCCTTCGACTTATTCACTTTTTCATTTTCTAACTATCACTTCTTATATTCACTTACATAATCTATAACAAATAAATCATGAAAATTATATTTATATTTATAATTTTTTATCCCGAAATGATTTTTAAATATTCAAAAAATGAGCTTATTATAAGGTATTCACATTTGTCTTAAACAAATTATAATTCGGATAAAATATTAATGCCATCATAATTAAAAGCATTTATTTTATAATTCTACGATTGTTACTATCGATTGATCGACACAGAAGGGAATAGTACTTACTCAAATTAAATTTAATGAAGATTAGAACCTCTAGTATTATGGATACAAAAAGAAGGAGATTTTTGTTTTTTCTTTCAGGAGTTTAAGGTAGTTTTATTGAAACTCAAACTTATATCCTTTATGCTTTTCAAAAAGGTTAAACGTTTTTGCCGTAAGCTTGTGATTTTTGGATTACGTTAATACAACGAACCTTGTTCCCACGCAGAAAACTTTTATTATTACATCAAAATTTATTTTTTTTTTCCTAATTCGATACAAATTCAATTTAATATTTTAACATCTTGCACGAATTTATAATGACAGTTCGACGCATTTGCTTAAAAATAAGAGAGACTATCATTGACAAAATAACGTTGATATAAATAATCTTAGCAGCACTTAACAATATTAAGCAATGTTTTAACAAAATATTTGAAAATAAGTAATAAAATTATTTAATAGCGTTGTTTACGGTAATATTAAAATAACAGAATATTAGCAGGTCATTATTGATAGTGTTAAAAGCTATTTCGTGTAAAAAATACAAAACGTATTCATACTCTTCATTTTCTTTCTATAAAACGAAATAATATTTTAACACAGAAAGTCGGTAAATAAGTTTTACCTTTCAATATTGTACTAATATAATAGTACGTGCCATTAAAAATGACACTCACTATATTACTTACATACATTGTTGGTTTTTGTGGATTATTTGGTATGTACTTAATTACACATATATCCAAATGTACATATATTTATTTATAAGATACGTATAAAATTCTTCAATTTTTTACACAGCTGTGGCAGATAAATTATCTATATGCTTAGGAAGCTGCGATAGTAAGACATTTGTTACTTAAGAAAAATCAAGTTCAAGTGTTGCTATTTCAACGACATGATTAAAAATTGGAAATAATCTTCAAATTCCATCAAATTCGCATTAATCCCTATACTATTATTTACTCGTGTGAAAGAAATTTAGTCTACCTAGTATTAAGAAACTTTAGCATATACAATGTTTATGCTACGATTACTTTATGCTTTGGTCGTTCAAACATTAAATGAATATTTTTTAAATTTCAGAGTATCCGACTGGTAAAGACGTTTGCCAGAAGAACTGCTATTGGTTATACGCGTCCACCACCAAAAGTGGTTAAGGCGATGCAAACATAACAGTTGCATCTCGTTCAAAATCAAAGACAAATAATAAATAGAGATCAATTAATCAGTATAGTCGAATACTTTTACATATTTTCTATTTGTTCAGGACGCTATAGTTACTTTTAAATGACATTAAATATATAATTTCAATAAAATATTTAAGTATGCAAATGAAACTTTACGATAAATTAATAAGTAATGTACTACCTACTATTTTAATTATTGGCGATTTGCATTTCCATTGTTTTTTCGGTATTCATAATTTTAAACCCAATGGATAAGGTAAGGAACTTGTGTTAACCATAATTTAATTATGACAAAAATCTCTTATTTTGTTGCTATTCGGGTTATTCGTTATTAGTTACACATATAATATAAGTATACGTACGGAGTCTTGCTTAAACAATGCTTCAACTATGACGATGATCCGCTTTTTTGCTTGAAAATTTGTCCACTTGTTGGCGATTAGGTTTGGTGAGAAAATTTATTCATAAAAAGATGCGCAATAGCTAATAATAGCTAATTAAAGCTCAACGTGGAAGACGCATTTGCACTCACGTACGGTGCACGACGCGTCTTTTATAATTAATTATTTATTCGACAAAATAAAATAACTTTTCATTTTAAAACTTTCCCATATTTTTGAGCCCCCAATATTTTCAGTTTTTGTGCGTCTTTTTAGGGTGATATCACGTTTCTGTCAATATTGCATTACAATACCATGCACATGGTTTACGTGGTTTTCTATAAGAAATTTCAAGTTTTGAAAAATTTGATTTTTTATTGGAATTTCAACGTTGCAAACTCCAAACTGACATTGTGATATTTGTGGTCTTTACCAGTAAAACTTCAATGAATTTAATATGGAAACAGAATAGTATTTTTTATTTTTTAATAAAATATCTAAGAGTAAAGTATAGAAAACCAATATCCTCGCTTATTAAACTATTAGTATAAAATATACAATATCGTAGAGTAATAATATATTTATTAATTATACGCACTTTAATAAGCTAATAGTAATAGTTGTAGCATTTTGAGTAACTAATTTAATTTTAATAATGTCTTTTGAATATCGAAGATGTATCGCATGTTTTCCGAGATTTGTTCAGTCCAGTAAGGAATACGTTTTGCGTCTAGGATCAAATAACTTGTTCCAACTTTCCTCGTATCGGTTTTGACAAACAGCGACAAGCGCAACGGTACATGGACAAATGGAGTCTGCAGCGATTGATCGCAGTGATATACGCATTTTCATTGATCCCAGATGTTTCCGGTCCATTCGCACCTTCTGTTACGCTACTGCATAATAATTCAAAAATTTTCTTTATGGTAATTTTATGTGCGTATCTTTGGATGCGCACATAAAATTTATATAACTGTCATTTGAATATCAATTATGAGATCGGAAGCTGTATTATTGTTTTATTCTGCTGATATAGAATTTTATAGTTTTCAGCCATTTGCAGTGCATTATTAATCACAAATAATTATCGATGATTTATTTCCATATTATATCCATATTATTCACAATTGAAATGAACGTTAAAAATTGTTCACATTGGGATATTTTGAAGTGAAAACTGTTTTTCAGAAACTTATTGTACTCGTTGGTTACGCATTTCGATATAAACGTAAGTTTAAAAAACGTTGTTATATCCTACTTTAAACAAAAACTCAATTTGTCTTCCGCATCGGCAGTTATGTAATTAATTAGTTTATTTATTTCTTTGCAGATTTTGTTATAATTATTTACCGGGTGTATTTACCCTTGAAATTGATCAAAACATATAATCTAAGAACAAACTAGCTTATTTTTGTACTCTTTTAATGAATATTTATTGGACTTTAAAAATCTGTTCATTCGCTCGTAAATTCGTAACGCTCTTGCAATATTAAAATCAAACTTAATAAAGTATTTAGAGTCGCAGCTTAAATAATCAATTGAAAAGATGCTATAAGTATTCAAATTAATAAGTACTAGCTATCGACAGTTTAATGTATAGATTATTGGTAAAAGTCGAAAAAGTTGAGCAATTCCGTACTATTATTTAAAATGAAATAATAAAGAGAAAGGCCATAAGCTAATACGTAACAAAATCCAGTAATTGTATCATTTACTTTCTTTAAACTGAATGCGGCTAATTTTGCAAGGGTAGAGTCATTGTGCTTTCCTTTCTTAATGAATACTTATCATTTATACTGAAACTTGCGTAATCTACATGTAATGCATTTGATCGGAACGGAAACGAAGGTACTAATAGCGTGTTCCTATATTTAATAGGAAAAGGAAATACAACGGTAAGCATAGCCTTTGATATAATGTTTGAGCAATAATACAAACGCATCGAACCAATACAAATTGTTCTTGCTAAACTAGCAAATTCGTGTACATCTTGGCGCTGTTCCACGACTACTCGTTAATGTTGCCTCAAAGGTTGCTGTAACGTGTTGCATGCTTCATAATCTTGTGCAGGTTAAAGAACAGCACTTGTTTCCCATCTCTTTGTCCCATCTTCAACTCACCCATTGAACGAGTAGCAAGAACCTTTTTTTTTGCTGACTTTTGCAATCCAGAGTTACTATAAATTTTACGTACATTGTAAAGTACGTTAACTTAGTTACTTATTATAGTTTTCATCATTTCTTTCAATTTTCTAATGACAATCTTTATCGAATTTTCTTGTTTTATTTAATGAATTTTGCTTTTAAGTTTTTGCATTAACCGGTTGAATAAAGATAACACATTAAGAACTCGTCCAGATAGCTAACCGTCTCTCAAATTTGCATTATTCATCTCTGTAAGTAGCTCAGTTTATAAACAATTTAATTCACTGACTTGTTCCAAATAGTTTTGGTAAATCTATCATTTTCTTTCATCAGAACTTTCATTTTACGTTTTCAACGCTCCTAAATGAACAAATACGCGATACTTTGACATCATTCGAAAGACCGATAAGATACAAAATAACAATATCGCTCGACTAAAATTAGATCTTCGCGAAGGTTACGACGTCGGTATTCTATGTAAAAATATAAATCTAGGCTACATAAAAATTAGTCCAAGTATATATTAATTAATATACGTTTTATTGTATTTTATTTACGACATTTTTTCATCCGGTTAAATAAGCCACTGTAATGCTAAGAATTTATTCATCTGAAATGCTTCTTATAATTTGTTAGCACTTTATTATATTCAACGGTTTCCATATTTTTTCTGTTCGTTAATTTTCGATCACATTTTACTTATAAATAGCGCTGTAATGTGAAAAATTATATTTATAACGTAATGCTATATATAACTCAACGAGACTAATATTGATTTAAATCTTTCAAGCGACATAATAAACCGCGTTACTCTTTTGTTACTCTCTTGTTCCTCGCGCAACATTCATTTTAGTTTTCTCTTGACCTGCATTTGCGGTTTCCATAATATTTATAAGCGTAGATTATTAACAAATTTACCAATACTTGTTCTAAAATACAATTCAAAAGATTATATTTCAAAATACTATTGAATTACAAATTAAAGTGATCGAGTAATATTTCATTTATAATCAATACCATACTTATTAGAATTATTTTTTCTTTCAATTGTTTTTTACAATAACATTTGACTCTTACACAAGTGCCTCTGTTGCTATGAATATTATCGTATTAATATAATTGTGCGTATAATTGGAAATAAAACAAACATTATTCTTGCTAGTTGACGAAAATTCTAATTTAGAGCGATAGGTATTGATAATTTATGGAATGGAATTTATTCGGAAGCCGTAGCGTCTGCTATTCTTAAAAATTAAAGAGAATTATTTTTATTCTAATTAAAAACTACGCCGTACTCATTAACATTCAGTTAAAGTTAAGTTTCTTTTACTTTATACTGTTAGATTTCTTAATGTACGAAACCACGTAATAAAAATGATATAAATAGGAAATAACGAGCATAAAAGTCACTCAATAACTGCACTTTTTATAAGTAATGAAATTAAAACTCTTTACCGTCGTATTAATTTATAAAGATGCCAAGAGTGTTATTGTCTAAAGGTTATTATATTCTTTAAGAGTACAAGGCGAATTTCTTACGTGAAGTTATATTTTGCATTTAATTCGAGACGTTTATTGAACGTATTTAATGATGTACAATTCATTCACATGTTTGAGTAGAAGAGTAAGTAATTAAAATAAAAAACCATTGCACTAATTTTAACAAACCATAATAGTTTGCTCGTTAAAAATATTTGCGTTAAGAAACATGAAATATTATCAAAAGCTTTTGAATGAACTTTCATATTTTTATGCTAATTAGACACGATGGAGTAAAAATTAATTGATAAGAAAAACTGATAAATTACGCCGTTTCATATATTTGCTAATCATCGGGTTTGTCGCAATTTAATTTAAAAAAATAATGAAAATTACACTTCCCCAAATGACTAAGTAGGTGCGTAAAGTTGAGATCTTTGGTATAAAAACGCCGCAACTTCTCAAGTTTCAGTTCGTAATGAATTATTAATAAGATATCAATTTTCCATCTACTATACTCGAGGGAGTAGAGAAAGCTGTGGTGATCGAGATTGAGAAATTGGCACCGAGTGTTAAAAAGTGCCGGTGGATCGCAGGACTCGTTGTTCTTTCGCACTTCCGTCTACACAGCCGTCAACGTACCACTACAGTTAGGACTCATCGGCGTTTAACGAAGAAAGGACGAAAACTAGGAATTTTTCACGTAAAGCGCCTTCCCACGTATACCCAATACGTAGAAATTAGCGGATTATCCCACATCGCCATCCGTCGCGTTCGTCGCGTAGACGGAAACGCCGACCACGTAGAGGTGCCCGCGCGCATCGAGCCTTAACCCCGATCCCCCTCGTCCTCGACACAACACACACAGGCGCATAATACGGACGGAGGCGCGCGCCTCCCTCACCAACAGCACTCATCTACCCCTCGACCTCCGCGCCGCTCTTTCATCTCGACACAGAGCGCGAACTCCAAGGAGCGCCGTGAATATTCCGTATTCACGAATTCGACAAGAGTCGCCTCTGCGTTACAGCGGGATATACAGCGGGACGATCGCCGGAAGTTGGAGAATCAAGGAGGTTAAGCGTCAACGCATTTGTGAACGCATCCTGTGAAACTTGTGCCGGTGATACAGTTTTACCGGGCGATATGTCGAGGACGTCTTTGGCTTTTGTTGACTTACTTTTTTAGTTTATCGCACGTTGACGTAAGTTCAACTTTTACAGATACGGCAGTTATTTATATGGATCGTCGCAAATGTATTATATCGAATAGGGTTGAGAGTTATTTGTTCGAAGAATGACTTGAAATGATGGCGTTTCTTAAGAGTCTAGTTTTATTTCGATTCAGAGCCTTCGTTTCGCTTGAAATTTAAAGATTCCGTTAAATTCCCGTGGAACGCATTTTCAATGGTATATTTTTATATTTTAATGCATGAAATTTAAGCTTCGATTTCGAGATCGCGAATGGATTTTATATAACCTACAAGGTTCACGAGTCTGCAGTAAGTGGATAAGCGTATTTTGGATTTACCAAATTTACCCGTTTTACCAAATTAGCCGCTGTTTTTTTTTCATTTTAAGCAGTACTTCGTATTTCTTCGAGTATCATCCTACGTTTTCCTTTAACAATAATAGTCCATTCGCGGTTTTGACAAAATTAATTGTAAAATTGTTCGTAAGCTCAGCTCGTTGTTTACCACCTTAAAGACTTACCCAAGTCTCGAAAAAATCCCCCCACTTCCATCCGAAATTAATTTTGATCGTCGATAAACCCCCTTTGTTCCTGTTTCCTTTACAGACCATTTTGTGCAACACGTAACAACGGAAAGCAGGGTAAAAATCACTTTCTATCAAGGCAATGGATTTTGCAAAACGACGTCATTCTAACCCCGCAGTATTAATACCGCCATATTTATACGACGACACGATGATATCTTGTGACTCACGTTCGGAAGATGCTTTGAGAAAACGCGAAAAAAGCAGGTCAACGAGTAGCGAGGCTACGGAAAATATGTTTGCTGCCATTTGGAATGACTTGAAATCAGGTTTCATTACTTCAGTGTAAAATATAATTTAAATTTTGTGACACTTCCAGTTGCCGGTCATCGCTTATTTCATCGTTATGTTCATTTAGACACGGTTGATCGTCTACGCAAGTACGTATTAAGCAACGGTAGATTAGCTTTTTTCGCGCCAAAATACAGACCAAAGCCAGTCTGTATCTAATATCAAGATGGTGAAGTTTAATTCATGGTTAACAGTCTTCCTGGATACGCCCATAAAGTGTATTTACAGCTAAAGCACGAAACGAACACGGAAACGCTGCAGAGTAAATTAATCGATATCGATGGAAAAATGTTCTCATCTGGATGAGTATTTTTATCGCGATATCTTATTTTGATTCTCCGCGTAAATCCTACAATTGCTAAATTCAAGAATTTCTTTACATTTTTATCCGAGATACTAAGTCTGTCATTCGAAAGCTTCTCTCGCTAAAAAAGGAAAAGAGTATTTTGCGATTACGTTACAAGATGACACATTTAATATTTCAGACGGAATTCTCTACCTTTTTCATTTACTTTTAATGTTAATGCACGGGAAATGCTGCTCGTAACGAGAAACGAGAGTTTCGTCATAAATGCGTTAAAGCTTTTCATTATTTGCAAACTAACAAAGTCCTGTCTCGAAAAATTTAAGTATTCCTTGTCTTTAAAATCTCTTCGATATAATTGTAAGTCTGTCAATTTTAAAAGTATACGAGGCGCCGATACTACTATTAGAATTAAATAAAATGTAACAAACGAAAATCATTGGAAAGAAGAGAAGAAAAATAGAAGCAGTTGAGAAAGAATGTTCTTATGAAAATAAACGCCATGAATCTATTCTAACGAGTGGTAATGGATTGAGAGAGTGAGAGAGAATAGAAAAACAAAAGAATATTGCCGACACATAAATAGAGACCTCTATTCTCGTTTGCGGCTACGTGCAGGAAACATCTCGACTCTTGATCGATTGCCTCTCACTCCCTCCACACACACACACACACACTCACTCTCTCTCTCTCTCTCTCTCTCTCTCTCTCTCTCTCTCTCCTCTCTCTCTCTCTCTCTCTCTCTGTTCTCGGTCACAGGATTCGACAGCACATAAGTTGAAGCGCCTACCGGAATCGGTAAACGCTTTTGAATATAACCCACACTAGTCGGTTATACTTGTACGGATAGTTTCAGAAGAGTTCGAAGAAAACGATACTTTCATTTTAGTTTCTACATATGTTTTGTAGACGTACATTTGTTCTTTTTAATAGTTTGTTTATCCCTTTTTATGTGGAACTCGATGTAGAGGTCATCGTTATACCGTGCGAGATGGGATTATAGTTTTTCGTAGAAGTATACTTCATTTGTTATGCCCGAATAAACTTCTAGAAAGCATCGTAACAAAAAAATCTCGTATACAAGACTCGAGCATCGAAAAATAAAAGCTTTGTTTCACCGAACTGTGAATTCTATTGTATTTTTCTTCTCCAATCTTTATACAATTAATACAAATTGAATAATGACTCAGAAAATCATTAGACACAGAATGAAGAAATTTCCTCGCTCATTTACAAACTAAAATGCTCCTTCAAATTACCAACATCGTTCGCAATTAAAGTATTATTTTACTTTCATGTAGGCAATATTTCATGCAATATTTCATGCAATATTTAGGTTACGATTCAGGTTTACTGACGTAGAAGATGTACGTATATAAGTAATGTTATAACGAACGTTAAATGAATAACAGCCGAATGCCGATGTGAATCGTGACGCGACACGAATTCATAAGAGAAAAAAACTTGGATGTATTTTAAAGAGCGACATCTACATAATATATTATAAAGTTTATTTCATCAGCCATCATTCGTTGTTCTTAAAAAATTCGTTATTGAGAAGGAAACGAGTTAAATCGGTAAATGACTGTAATTTAGAATGTATCGTCGTTTCCATGATATTAATGAGATCGAGTGTGCGATTATTAAACAGAACGCTACCGTGAAAAACTCTAGATAAGATAATCGAATTTTCATTATCATTAGTTTTAAACATTTTTCCGAAATTCAAAATTAATCAATAGTGAAAAGAAAAGATAAATTTTTGATTATATTTGAGAAGTACCGATGGAATCTCAGCACCTTACATAATCATGCATTAAAAACGTATTATTTTTGTTCAATGTCCTTCGTAAAGGTATTCAATTCGGAATAGTGTACCGAAGGTATTAGAAGAAACAGCTTAGAAAGTCGCCGTAGAATTGGAAAAACTAACAATTTTCACGATTCAGCCTTTTAAAAGCAGTTGCGCAAACTAGAAGCTTGACTTTTTTTCATATGTGTGCCTCTTTACCACTACGAACAAATGATTTTCCCTCGTTATCCACGCCCATATAATAAAGAAACAAGTTATATAGAACCCTTTAGACCTCGTTGTGCGCGCAACATGAAAAAGAATCGTTCATCTATGCAAATGACGCATTTCTCTCTGTCAAGCGACTGTAAACAAATGGCCGCACAATGCGCGTAACCTCGCGTACATGGACATGTACGAGCTGCGGACAAACGTCGTCAAGAAACGAATGAAATAGACGGAATATAAGTCGGTAGTTGGTGAGCTCGATGCGAACATGCCTGATCATGATTAGAGCCCGACGGTGACTCGCGGATTATTCTAAAAATACTCCGCCTACGTTTTCGCGAGGATGCGTAGGTGGGAGAGAATAAAAAGATAAAGAAAAGTGGAAGGTGGAAGTGAGCATCGCTTAGGTTTACGATCGTGCGAAGTGAGTTGTGGTGTGCGTGCGCGCGTGGGGATTTTTATTTTCGCATGGAAGATAAACGTCCTCTACGATCTATTTCAACGAATTTGCCGAAAAACTCTTAAGATTATTGAGAAGTAAAAAAATACCGAAAATTCTGCCTGTGCATAATTAATGCCTAGTCTCTTTGCTGGTGTGGCCATCGTTTTTAAACGAAGGTCAATGTACATGCGTTTATATCGTCTTTGATCTACTTTCGTAAGTATTTTAAAACGCAATTGCTTTTTTATACTGCGTTCAAATTTAGCGAGACCGCATAATTATTTAAAAGATTCGCGGTGTACGTTTAAGTGGCGGTTTTATTACATCAAGCTTCGACCGTTGAAACCCACTAGTTTTAACATTTCTTTAATAGAAACAACAACGAGTATAATGTCGTAAAAAAATGTTTACATTTAGGAGTATAATGGAAAATCTGATGAAATTATTTATACTGCGATGTTTAATTTAATTTTGTAAATTTGGACACTACGCGTGCATACAAATTTAAAGAATACAAACTTGTTGACACTCTTAATGTTCGGTAGAATTTTAGGAAAGGATCGTTGTATACGATGTACTATTCCTTTACTTTTACACGAAACAATGTAAAATAAATGACAACTATATGCACTTGAGCCGTTGATCGAAAATAATAATTTTTAGAATAATATTATGACGCGTGAAAGCATAAAAAGGATGCATTTTGTAAGAAAGTATTTGCTAAAATTCATTTGTAGTAGCAGAAAAAATTCCAAGTGTGCATTCGTAAACAGCCTCAGTGTGAAAAATGAAAATTTTAGTTGTCCGTTGAGTCACTCACACGAGCTCATCTCACCCATTTTCTCTTTGTACTCTACGATGTGCTGTTAATGAAAAATTACTTATAACGCGGCAAAAATTATAATGTGTAAACGGGTTTACACATTTGTTACGTCTATTAATCTCATACCACATGCTTTCCAACCTTTTTTAACGGTTTTTTTATTTATTCCGAATATCGATACATCTTTCTACGTCTCGGATAAGATTTTACATCTGAGCATTTTTAGAAGCAGATTCTTTCATAAATCTAGTCCGCTGATAATTATTCTTTGATCCGCAATAAACTTCTGCTTTGATTCAAGCACTTCAATATTCTCTCAAACAGCTGGCCTTCAACATAATTACGACAGTATTCGTTCGACATACGTATTTATATTCGGTAAATTATTCGAGAGTAATTTCGCTATGGAAATTTTTATGTTGAACGTTGAACGCACAAAAGCTTACTATTAATTGTAATTTAAATCATTTAAAGTTGGTTCATTGAAGAAAGATGTACTTTGCTGTTAAATAGGGGAAAACTTTTTAAAATTTTGATACTTGTGCTATCGTTGCACAAGTAATTATCAAACTATCCAGATTTACTTCTGTAGGGTATCCCATTGTTCAATTAAACACTTTATTTAAAACGACCGTCTATAATTCACTTAATTTTTATCTTGGAAATGTAACTATAGCTCTTAGAGAAATCTTAGTTATCTGTAAAATGTAGCAATTGTAACGTACTTTTGAATCTCACATTTCTACGTGAAATTATATTTATTTCATTTATCCATTAAAATGTCCCTATAAAGATTGTGAAACGTAAATAAAAATTGCTCTCAAGCCAGAAAAAAAAAAAAAAAAAAAAAAAAAAAAAAAAAAAAAAAAAAAAAAAAAAAAAGCTAAGGAAAAAATGCATTAGCGCTTTACAAATTTATTGGTAAAATATCAGTGCTCGTAATATCTGCGAGGCATCTACGTAGTTCAGTTAACGTTGGTACTTCCATAATTGTGTCACTAGAAATAAACACAAACTAGCGCACACGTGAGTTGTAAAAACGCATCGTAAGAGATGCAGAGACTGCGATAAATTAAAAAGGTAAGACCGCCTCGACAGGCTTAAATCTCATTGTTTGCAAATACGATGATGAAAAACGCAAGGAAAATGGAGATGCGTTACGCGAAGGCAACGTCCGCAGTAAACCGTATTGAAACGTGCTGCAGTAAGGAAATACGAAAAGTACCAGCCACGTCGTATAGCGGTTCCGTTAAGTTCTCGAAAGCCAAGGAAACTCGAACGTAGGTGCACGTGGAAATCTCAGCCACATAGGCCGGACAACCGTTTTCGCGCACATTCCCGGTAAATATAGAAGCAGCCGCGACGGCGATGAAAAACAAAAGGTGGGGGAGGAACGCCGGGACGCTCACTCGGGGCTTCCAGTACGTCGAGCGTCGCGTGGAATGGTGCCGGCGTTTTCTAAGTGCACACTCGGGGTGCGGGTCGGGCTTCCGCGGCTCTTGCCCCTTCGCATCGACATATGGGGGGTTGTAATCGGCCAAGCGATCGCCATCGATCATCGGGCCTTGCGTTATCCCATGTAAAACTAGTCGGTGAGTCGGGCGATTTTACGCGCTGCCGCGGAGGAAAAGGAGCTCGTCTCGCCAGTAAACGTAAACGACATCGACGGGGGTGGATTTCTTTATGGTAATAGCCCTTGTTTCCCGGAAAATGTCCCTTTTCATTCGTTACAGATTTCCGTAGCTTGTAAAGCATTTTTTTTTACCACTCACTTTAGCAATACCAGCGAATCCGACTATTCATTTTTAATTTATTTGCAATAATCCGTGCAAACAAGGAAAAATAATACATTTAACTCATAAGGAAGACTTTTTTTTATATTCAATTATTGTTCACGTGTGAAATTTTAATATGGATAAAAAAATGAAACGGATAAACGCAAAAGACCATTATGATCAATATTTTAAAATCTACAAGTAGAGTTGCTTCTTATAAATTTCATTTCATTTTAAAAGTACGGAAAAAGTGCAAATTTTATTACTTATTTTATAATCCAAGTAAAAATTACATGCATATCAGACGTGTTCGAATGTAGTTTCCGATATTTCAAATTTATACACCAGCTTATTAAATAGAAATATCCATACGCAAATGGATCTTACGATACTTTGTATAGATAGATAAAAGTGTGAAATGTTTCTTACCCGCAATAAAGTGATCTTACAGTTGAAGTTGACGGGATGCACGCTTTCCGAATATGACCCTTTCGAAAACGAGCTTCTTTATTTGCTTAAGTGTGGGTATCATTATCAAGGCAAATAATCACTAATTTTTATGGGTAGAGCACGAAATTATCTTTTCGATCATTTTCAATGGTCGAGCTAGATCGTATTTCTAAGTAATATAAAACTTGCTCTCGATATATTGTGCAGAATTTATACGAACAATGCAAGTTTTATAAATATAATACAAAATGTAGATACGATAGGCAGATTATTAGTTAGATATCTTTCACATTTATTGCCGTTATTTTTATTACGCATATTCGTGAAAATGTTTCGGTAGAATCTCGGACAAAAATAACTAAAGATGACTGTTGATCCTTTAGTACCTGAATAACTCAATATCTATTCAAATGTTACGTACCGTGAGAGTAAATTTGGAGAGTCCATTTTTAATAAATCGTATGGAGAAATAATCGCTAATGATTAAAATAGTACGTTTTCCTTGGAATAAAGAATGTCTGAATTCACTGTGATATAATTAACACATCTTGAGCAATTGCCAGTAAAAAAATAATAAAAGGTGAATTACTTTGCATTACGTTATTAAATTTCAAACGGTTTACCATTATGAGTTTATTTTCCTAACCACTTTCTTGTAACAAAATCTATGCATTTATTGAGAAACAATTAATCATTGAAAATAATCATCCATTTAGTAGCAGCATTTTTTGGAGGAGTGTACCTTCTAAATCTGCCAATGGGATTATACTCGTTGAACATTTTTATGTTAGCTATATTATTATTACTATTCGTAGTTTTATTTATGAACGTGCGCATATAAGCCCCTCACTTAATCTACTTCTGTAAACATTTATTTGTGGGACAAAACCATGCTCTCGTGTAATAAACTGCTTACCGATGCATAAAATGTGTAAAAGATTTTAACAATTTTTCAGTTCTCTCTCTCTCTCTCTCTCTCTCTCTGGAGAATTGCACAAGCATCTCGATAGCGCATGCTGTATTACCTACAATTTTCATTTAAGTCACTAGACAGTCTTGAAATATGATCAAGAGCCCCGTCATCAGAGATCCTTTTTTCTATAGCCCATAACTATGGAACAACTTCACTCTAATCTCAAAGTTCAACAATCTTTTACCCCGCTTAAAGATATTTGCTTAGTACTTTATCTCACTTTTATGCCAATCCTTCAGTTATAGAAAAGTTATTAGTGAGAACATTGATTCATTTAGTTGATTTTATCAAGATTTAAACGATTACAAATTATGAAGTATAAGATTACACATGAAATAAATAAGTAAATGATAAATATTATACACATACAAATATATAATTTTCAAATAGTATTATGTGCATGTATATGTAAGCAAGAGAGTTAATTTATTTGTCATTGTTAGACGATTTCTTTACAGAATGCAAACAATTCATAAGTAGAAAGTAATTTTAAAGTAATACTCTGAGACCATAATTTCAGTTCTACAAGCATAGCTATAAATTTGTTTAAAAATTAATAAAAGCTGAATTTTAACTTATCGTTGCATATAATTAATAGACACTAAAATATCTCATCGTAATATGTTTTTTGCTCGAATAATCATTTTATTAATACATATTTTTGTTGAAAAATCTTCCAAAAAAACTGTCATCACTCGACTTACTTGTCGTAGGCTAAAAATTGCATCAAAAAGGCCACTACATTATTACAAGATTAAATGTAAAAGAAATGTTTCAAAAAATCTAAATTCATAAATCATAATATCATAATTCATGATGTAGTACCTGATGACGCATTGATTGAATTTGTGCTCTGAAAAAAATGTCGTTAACTTTGTATTAAATGGAATTTAGTCCTTTTCGCTTGACACGAATTCTTTACGATTAAATAATACTTCAAAATCACTGATTTATACTCGAGCACTCCACAAGGAATTAATTATTTTCCATAAATCCGAGATTACTGGCTCGGTTTGAGCCTCCGAAAATAATCTGCAGTGCATCAATTCAGATATAGGCATCATCGGATCCCAAGTGTTATCCTGTTTTAAAAAATGTCATCGGGTAAAGTGAAAGTGTTGTCAGCAGCTGATACCTATTAATATATTAAGTACACTTAATTAAACGCTGCTACTACATTGATATGCGTAGCAAGAGGACGTCTTATTGGTTAATTCCGCATATTCGGTATTTCCGCTATATAAATCGAAAAAGGTTTACAATTGTTTACTTCCAAAAAAGGTTACTGTAAAATGCCTCACAGTTATTTAAATATGAATTTTATGGAACGTAATTTTCAGCTAAAAACTTTAACATCGTTTATGGGTCTTCATTATGAGGCTTTCATAAATATTCATCAAGGAAAACAAGTATAGAATATGTTTAATTCAATAAATAAACTCTTTGTTCGGTATTGTATATTGAATAGTAATCACCTCGCGTACTAATTAATTAATTAATCAGTCCCTTTACGTTGGCCAAATATTTAACAATTGCAAAGACATAATGTTATAAACAAATTTCTTACATTTATATTCTTATATTTACTTATATTAATGAAGAGTTTCACTCGCGAGAATGAACGTGGAAAGAAAACATTCTTGAAAAACTGTCCGAATCGGTTATGAAATTAAAAATTAATTATGTAATGAAATTCTTGACTAAAACTCTTCTACAAAATATTTCTTATTACTACATGCATTGTGGAGTAAACATTAAAAGCGTGTTTGTTGTTAGAGTTAAACCTGTTAAAATAAAAAAAAAAAATAAACGAAGATATTTGAAACTAAAGTATGATTAATGTAGAGAAGTTATTGAAGCGTGAATAAATGTGCAAGATGAATAATAAGAACAGTTGAATCAGACCGGTGTATTAAGATAATAAATTTACCTACGTTAAAATAATTGATTTTGTGGATAGTCTTAAGCGAAGTCGTGTATTAATTATTTTAACATTCGAAAATAGTAAATCTTATTGAAGAACACATGGAAAAATCAAAGAACTTGCCGTTCGACATTTGCTTTGAGAAAGTAGATCATTTGACTGCTTATTTCGCTTTTAACGTGTAATTCCAATTATATAAGAAAATATTTTACTATCTATATTAGTTCGTCTTATCAATGATTAATTGATAAAGTGTTCCGACATCGCATCTTACCACAAGAAATTAATAATTGGTCCAAGTAGGAAAAATTTTTAATTTAAAGTAATCCGAAGAATTATCATTTAAATAACGATCTAACGTTATAATTAACAGGTTAGAGCCGTGGCACAAATTTCTAAGAGATACAGATAAAATTTCACGAGCAAGTTGTGCACAAAAATGCAATAAGTGTCTTCATAAGTAGTTGAGAAAGTGCCTCAGCCTTAATACTTCATAAATAATTTTAACTATTACTATATAAAAAGACTCACAAAAGTAGTAAAAATACGCTTAAAAGATTTCTTTTTTTAATAATTATTTACACTTTATAAATAATTTAACAATAAAGTATTTAATGTTTTATGTTTCAATTCGTGCGCGAGGACCAAGCGTAACGTCTATTAATTTGAAGCTAATTAAGGGTAAATAGAGCGGCTATTAAATGAAGCGGATTTTTACATTGTTAAATGAGGAACTATTGAACCTAGTTGTGGTTAAATGTTTGAATAATATCTCGCTGCATTAAAGACAACAAAATTTAGGCCGACTAATAAACTTGAAAATTAATCGAATCATCCTTCGTGTCTCCAATAAAATCTATTTTAATCAATCACGAGTGTACGAAATGAAATTCTATTTCAATGTAATCAATGTCTTTCAATAACCGCGTTACAACAAATTTTAATTTTTCACCGATAAATGTAAATACACTAGATTTATGATCACTATATTCAGTCAGAGAAGTAAATGGATAATAAATTTATTAGCTTCGATCGTTCTGGCATAGAGTTAACATAAGCTTTTCCACCGAAATTTGTGCGCCAGTGCGTTCCATTCATTCCAGTTACATTCGGCATAAGCACTAACTGAGCCGTAGGATGGCTACTGAGAAAAAAACTATTGCAAAATCGTTAGAGAGAGAGAGAGAGAGAGAGAGAGAGAGAGAGAGAGAGAGAGAGAGAGAGAGAGAGAGATAGGAGTGTCCGTGTGTCCGTATATAGAAATATATTTTCGGAAGTCGCAAGTCGCAAATGTTTAGAAATATTCGGTACACCAGTTGTAAAATTTTAACACGCGCATTGTAATATTATAGATTTTGATTTTAAACCTTTTATCATCGTTACTGGATTAATGACTATCGGATATTATTTACAAGCGAAGCCTTCGTGCTACCAGCCAACTACTCGTATAAGTAAATTTTCATTTCATGGAATTTAATACGTATTCTGCGTGACGTTTAAACAGTAACTACTTCGAATAATAATGGAAGTCTCATGCCCAAATAAAACAACAATGTTATCTGCATTTTCATTTTTTATTAACTTTCGGCTAAGAGCCTTATTTAAGTAACACGATGCGTGATTATTATTTTTAATGATATTGCATCACGTATTGATACTTGAACGATCGAACGGTTGTCTAATTGTTCATGAATACCGTGGTTACCGTCAAATAATTATGCCAGTCAAGCTCTTTGTTATGTTTTAATGTAGTTTTACGTGGAATTACCCGAGACCTAAGAAAATAATCCGAATCGTCTATACGCTTCTTGATGAAACTGCATATTCAATTCTGAAATTATTTTTTTTACAAACCTTTTCGAAATACCATTTTGTATTTTTGAAATGAAGCTTAACTGGCAAAAAATTGACATTCAAATTCATAATAGTGTTAAAATCGACCGAACAACGCAACGCGTTAAAATTATTTTTATATTTTATGAATAAACATGACTATTTCGTATGCCAGTTCGTATTTATTATTCATTTTATTTTCATTAAAGATAAATTATTTGTAAATTATCGTCAGAGATTTTGCAAATATTAACATTGAATTAAAGTCTCATTAAAATAAAATAAAATAAATTTCATATGAAAATTTATTTCCACTGTTATTCTATTAACAAGATACGCAGTTGGTTATTTTATTACAAAAGCAATGTTGTTTTTACGTTTTAGTGACGGTGAATGGAATAACGCATACCTAATCCTTTCTGTAATTCGTGCGCGATTCTGCAGAAGAATCTTCTTTTTAGAAAATTAGTTTCTCAGACGATTCACTATATTACCTAAAAGTCTCGTAAGTTTGAAAAAAAAAACCCAAATTTGTGTTCTAAGTTAAAAATTGTTATAGTGGATAAATTATATCATAAATCGCTACTTTTTATTTGCATAATGTTTTTGAAAACAAAGTAAATCGAGTTATCAGTTTAATTACATTTTACATTTACAAGCGTATTTTTAATTTCATAAATTTGGAGAATCACAATAAGCATGAAACTTTCGCCAAAGTTTTTTGAAAATTTCTTCGTGTATCAATGCGATTGTCACAAAAATGGTAATTCAAATCACGGATCACGGATGATGCGACAGCAAACAAGTATATTTTACGACGCACAATTTTCAAAGGATTTCAAAGTAATACGCACAAATATCGAAGAATATACGTGTCCTGATAAAAAGCCGAACATAAACATTAGCCTGAGAATTAGGCAAAGTTAGAATTACGCGAGTGCATTCGAAGAAAATGAAAGAAAATTTCAAAGAGCAAGATCGGTGGTTCGCTAAGCCACAAAAATGCGAAAGCCGCTAAATTAAGGCGAAAGAAAGAGCAGAATTGAGTAACGCAACGACGACTAGCTAAACATCGCCGTGAAAACCTGAATAAAACTTGGTAACCCACAGTCGTCCCACAGTTATCGGACGCGCGGAAATAAAAAGCCAGCCTCAGAAGACGTATCGATGCTTGAAAGAGACGAGAGAGACGAGGGAGACGAGGGAGACGAGGGAGACGAGGGAGACGAGGGAGACGAGAGAGGAGAAAGAAAAGAAAGACAGAAGAGGAAAAGGGGGGCAATCGCGTTGCTCGGTCAAGTATAATCGATCGCGATCGCAATTCGCCGCTGCGAATACGCATTGGTGGCGGCACACGTAAAAGCACCCATACGCGTGCAGAGGAGCCACTTCTCCGGCTTTCCGCTCCTTACGCGCGCGCACACGCACGTACACACCACCGGCACACAGCGCACGTGGAAAGAGCGACGGACCATCGCCAGTCCACGACAAGCATCCGGCTTGGTCTATGGGCTCGAGCAGTTGCCTCCTTTCCGCGTGTGTTGCGCTGTACTCGCGGGATGCGGCGGCGGCGGCGGTACCTCTAGGCTCTCCCGACACACCACACCACACACCACACTGCGGCAAAATAGTATCGGGGTCGTCGCGACGCCGCTTCCTCGGGAAACTTCCCTTGCGTCCGTCCGGTGTATAAAAGACGTAGGTCGCGCGTTTCGCCTCGCTTTCGTCCTGCCTTTTCAATACCGCATTTATTCAGCGAGCGAGCGATGTGACCGCGCATCCACGCGTGAATGACAATGGGGCAGAGCCGAATGACGCAGGAGCAGCAGATTGTGCCGGCCGGCAAGTCCAGAAGCCGGATGAAGGCGTGGTTTAGGTCCTGGTTCTCGGCCGACAAACGAAGCAGTTGGTTCTTTTGACTATTTTTCTCCTCTACCCTTCTCTTTACAACGCTTCCGTGTTTGGTCGCTTACAGTGCTGTTGTGACTCTTGGATTTTTTCACGGGGAGGTGTCAGTGGGGCGCGAGGATTCATCAGGTTTTAACGACCTTGTGTAAATTGGGCTGTGACGTGTCCTTCCTATCCTACGCGTATACGAACCGTGAAATCCGAAATTGATTTTTTATTCAATTCTTTGGGATACCAAGGCGTTCGAAAACCGACAGTGGCTTCGATCTCACTGAAACGTCAGCGAGTATCCCTCTTTTTGTTGGGTCGCTTCGCAATTAACGACACCATCTTTCGATAACGCTTTAGAGCGAGTTACTAATTTCATTTGTACGCGCGAACATTTATAGACCAAGAAAGTTAACGAAAAGCGCCCGAGTACTGGAGTACTGGAGTACTGGATATTAATAATTTATTTCATGTACACCGGTAGTGCGACACTCGCGATTATATCAAAGTCAACTTCGATGCATTTAATTAATTTCAATTTAGTTGCGCAGCTCGTCAATTTCAATTCCTTGTAATTTTCAAGTAAAACGTACGCAATCGGTATTTTCATCTTACAATTCCAATACGGTATTTCTTTTATTTAAAATATCCAATTATGCACGCGTAATTGGACGTTACGCGTATCAACGGTAAATAAGCGTTTCCCCGACAGTTTCCAAATATTTGAATGAAAACATCCGCAATTTATTCTTTTACGAGATAATGCGATAATAATACTAAATGAAGCGCAAGGATGTACCGTTATGTAACCGATATTGCTCTGTGGGTATAGATAATTTTTTTTTTTTTTTTCACGAATCACGATGAAAACGCCCGCGCATCTGTAATTCAAATCGAAATTAGTTCAACTTTATAGTACATTTAGAATGGAATTTACATGATTTGTTTAATCTCGATTGTAACGAAGCGTTTGCATTTTCTCTCGCATGCGTCAATCAACTATTGGAACTTTCAAACTCGAACGCGGTAGTTTTATTTTATTATTTAAATCGAAGCATTTTTCTCTTTAAAAATAATATGAAATTTAAAGTCTGTAAGACGCGATTAATAAGCTTTATTTGAAGCGTAACTTGCTCTTACTTATTTGTTCGGAATCATTGATGCAAAATCATTGGCTATAAGTAATTTACGAGTTACACAACCTCGCGTATGACCATTTGCTATTTATACTTACCACGTAATTATAAATTCAACGCATCGTCATTTCCGATAGATTTACATAATTGTCGAAATTAGTGCAATTGCACTAATAAATATGCATGATCGCACAACGATATTAAACGATAACAAAATTTTCAGCAAAATAAACGTAAATGCGTTTACAAGCCAAAAATTCATTTTAGTTTTTCTAGTAAAGTATTGTACAGAAAATTACAAAATATTCGTAAATTATAACGATATTCTTCGTAAACGGTAAAAAGTAATCCTACGATATTTGTACGTATCGAATTACGTCGGTTAAAAATGTGCGTATTTATTCCGAGCCACAAAAGATGTCGATAGTACGTATAATTTTTCACGTGACCTGGAAACTTTTGCCATCCAGACATTGTTCAATAACATGAATTTCAAAATAGCTATGACTTATTCTATGTAGAATAGAATGAAAGAGTAACGCCGCTATAATTTACACGAGGTAGGAGCGTATAATGAAAATCTTTGCTTATCGATGAAACTGCGTGTAAATATAAGTATAATTTTTATGGCACCCAGTCGAATGGATTTCTTCTTTCCATCACCTTTATGCAAAGAGTTTTTTAAAATTATTTGATTTTAAAATTTTGCTATAAATTCTCATATAAATCGAATACATGTGAAATTCACGAATTCAAAGTCCACTCATTCGACTTGAT
The DNA here is from genome assembly GCA_018907045.1 of Wiebesia pumilae. Lineage (NCBI taxonomy): Eukaryota > Metazoa > Arthropoda > Insecta > Hymenoptera > Agaonidae > Wiebesia > Wiebesia pumilae. The sequence continues at coordinate 9,633,085 of JACCHZ010000127.1, forward strand.
AAGCAATTAATGGAACTTTGTTCAGCCGTTGAACCTATAAAATGCAGTCGGTAGTTCGGATTATCTTGGAGGATGGTGTGTCCGTTAAGCGACAACGAGTAGCAGTATTATTTACTCTTGAAAACGCGGGATCATCGATCGTAAACGCGTACCGACAGAAACGTTCGAAAACTGCACCTACGCTCGCTAATAACAAACACACGGACATTCAGTTGTTTACATCGGCTTATCTTTATCGCATTGCAGATTGCGGAAAATCGAGAACAGTCGGATCGGTACACGAGCCCGAAGACATGCAGCGCTGTCCGTACCTCCACGAGATGAAGGAGCGTCTGCTGTCGCAGCCCACGCCGACGGACAGCCTGGACATGGATCGCCTCGACGGGAGCGGCGGGACGCCCATCAAGGAGCATCATCATCATCACCACCACCATGGCAATAGCGACTACGCGTCCCACGCCAACACCGGGGTAATACCCGAGCCGCCGGAAATGCCGCCGGACTCGTTGATCGGCACCGTCGTCAAGGTATCCACTCGCTAACGGAATCGCCCGCCGTAAATTTCCCTTTCTCTCTTCTGTTTTTCTCCTTCGCTAATCGCACCGTCGGCTTCGAGTTGTGAAAACGGTCAAAGCAACGAGTCGCTGTCGTCTACTGTTGCTCAGCTTCTACAAGCTTCTCTAATTCCTGCTAATTGTGTTCGAACATTACCTTTCAAATTCATGGGCACACATTCGTGAAAACATCAAGACTTTCGGATGACGCTTCGGAATTTTTTCACCCTTTCCTCACTTTGCCGTTATACGAATTTATTATTTTGCCTTTACTTATCATTCAATGGACAGAAACACTATTAAACTGCAATACGATGTATTTTCAGTTTCCTAAGAAGTATTTTCAAACCGGTGAATGTTAACGACGTTCTGTAACATTACTTGCGTTTACGACGTAACCTAATCGTGTTCTCCGTTTTAATCGTTAAAAATTAAATTTTGAATATTTGCATTCACACGGTTAGATTTATCAAACTTATTTAGAGTCTTTGTTGATACGCTTAACGAATCTACCATCCAAGTATAAAAACTGCAATAAATAAAATATTAAAGAATTAGATTTTATTAATGGCACTTCTACGATCGTTTGTAAATAAAAATAAAAATATCTTGCATTTTTCATGCAAATTGACCTATTTATTTTTAAATATTTATGAAAATTATTTATATTCAATTATATACATAGGCATGTGACAAAGCGCTCTCGTTAATAATAATTTTCTTATAAAATACTGTATAAAATATTATTTCAATCTTTATTATAAAAAAAAAAAAAAAAAAAAAAAAAAAAAAAAAAAAAAAAAAAAACGTATAATTACAAGTAAATTAATCATCAGTAGGTTAAAATGTATTAAAATTCTTATTCTAATTAATTGCTCATTAAAGCTCGAGATTAGTTATCAAGTTTATAATGTATCTAATTTTGTTATAATTGAAGAAACTCTTTCCGATCAGGAGAAGCCAACGTTTCAGTGAGAAAATCTGTTCGCTTTTTCTCGCATTACACGCTAGAACGTACGTCATACCGTCAACCGGTCTATTAAATTTTTGCAATTGAGAGTAGACGATCGCACACTACATAAAAGAATAGTCCCACAGTCTGATCTGAAAACTGACATTAATTAGAATGTGAAACGAACGTAGAATCTCATGTTTGCGTATGCGATACCTGCGCCTACTATTTGATCATTGAATTCCTCATTTACCGGTTAATTGTCTATCTTTTTATATGAAAAGTCTGAAACCTAATTTTTGCGATGGAAAGTTTCGAGCTTTCTATTGACTTTTATACGAGTTATTAATTAAAGGTTGGTTGTATGACAGTCGTTTCATCGCGAGAACTAATAGGGAAATGTTTTTTCTCGAAACTTGTTACGAGAGAAATATCAGTCAACTATATATTTAATTACAAGTAAAAATTGTGAGGCCGTTGAAGCACGTAAAATTATTAAAGAAATAAATGTTTAGAAAGTTTTAAATTTAAGTAATATTATTAAAATGTAAACCATTATTAATATTGCGTGCAATCGAAATCTCAAGACGATAACATCAAGAAGCATTTATCTGAAGAAATCTTAATCGAAGATGACCTACTGCTTCACTTGTACTAGAATCCGAAAAGTACAAAGTTCGTTTTTTCTTTTATTTTTCTAAGATACAGTGTTGTATAACTATAAGTATACCTTTTAGTTTCTACTGTATTTACAGATGGTAAAAAGTGAAAGCCTAGCACGAAATTATTTTATTTATACATAGAGAGCTCTCTGTGATACAATCTATTTTGGAAATTAATTATCAAATGTTAACAGCTACGGTAAAAGTCATTGCACGTACAATGTTGTTATGTTAATTTATTTATTTATTTATTTATTTATTTATTTATTGAACGGCGTTTATCACATCAACGTTGAATCTAAAAGACTCGCGCACTACGACCTTTGCACGGTATCCGCCTTTCGTGTAATCTCGTCGTGTGAAACGAGGAAAGAGTCAATAATGGAGACAAAAAATGCACTACCGTACAACGAGTAAAACGCGTGCAGAGATAAGAATAACGCCCAAGCACGCGAACAAAAGTGCATTAAAAGAAACGGAAAAAAAAAAAAAGAAAAAAAAAGAAAAACCGACTTGGAATAACCGACCTTTGAGAGCGGGCGGTGACGTTATGGAGCCTTTGACGGTGCATAGCGCCATTATTATATCACGAGAGAAAGAAGTGAGAAAGATAGAGTGAGTTATGTCACTGTAGTAACGCCATTTCACTCTTTCTCTCTTTATCGTTCTTTAACGTTCTTAAACGTACTGATATAGCTTAGAATTTTCAAAAAATTTCTGTACCAAACTCTTATGTAATAATAATTTGATTATGTAATAAGGATTTTATTATTGCTTGACCGGTAAACCACAGCTATGAATGTAGTTTTATAAATCAATTACGTACATATTTAACCGCATACAAATCATTTGAGTTCTACGTACCTTTCGTTTGCACATCGATGTTATTCGTCTACCGAAGCATAACGAATTACACGAAGATCATACGTATTATATTTTGTGATAATTGTGTAGAAATTTGTAAAATATTAATGCATCATTCGTTATTTTATCAAACTTCATATTCGTAAATAAATTGACAAAATTTCATTCGAAAAATTTGAGATTTGTCAAAAAAAAAAAAAAAAAAAAAAAAAAAAAACGAATGTTTTTAAAATACGTAATCTCCAATTCTGTATCGTAGTACGAATCTGATTCACGCGAAATGTATCAAGATACAACAAATACAAAATGTATTCATCGAAAAGTAATCCGTATAGAGAAAAACTTAAATAAAGTCGTTATTACAATGTGCGAAAGTAACATTTGCAGATATACACGTATCGGTGTGAACTAAAAAATTATAAATTGTATACAAGTCATTGTTTTATTTGTATAAAAATAAAGGGAAACATTGGAATGATAGAGGTAATATTTCAAGAAAATGAACGCGTAATAGTTAAGTTGATTTTTGTTAATCTTTAACAAGATTAAATTTTTGTCATAAATGTCGTGTGATTTGATGCCGTTATTTCTTTGTAATACTGAATTTGCCTGAAATAGAGTGATTAAAAAATTTCATCGATAATCTCATCTGTATCTATCCAATAGCGTCAGATTCACAATCAACATCTTATTTCTTATTTATCGTTTTTATCAAATAATTTCACTAGAATTTTATTTGTATCTTTTAAAATTTAATATTGTAGTTTAATTTAAATTCTCACTATTTACTGCAGATGAATTTGCAATCGATAGATTTTAAAATCAATTAAAGACTATACTATTAAATATAAATATTTCACGATATTCTCCAGTATCCTTACAAATTATCATTGATATACAGTTACTGTATTATTGAATTTTTGTTTAATAACTCTCGAGATAAAGCTCATTGAATTAAAAGTTAATTTAGGATTAATATTGGCTTGTGCCACCATCGAATTCTAAATGTTTTTAAACTAATGTATTATAATTTTGTCCGCTTTCCTTTAACAATAATCAGCTTTTAACACACGGAATTCAGTATTTTTCCAATGAAAATCCAATGAAACGATGTGCAACTGAAATTACTCTCGACATTTACATAGAGATTATCAAGGAATTGAAAATTACAAGCTATATCGATATTTTGTAACCAACCAGATTCTCGAAAAGTATCGATAATCCATTAGGGAGAAAGAAACAGCAGTCCCTCTCATTCTTATGTTTCAGCTCAACTCGGATGGTTATGGATCACACACGTCACCGGCGCATGCAAGACAACCCTTGGTGCCTCAGAACTCTAATAACCAGACACTTTGCCTCACACCCATGCACTCAGGTCCGATAAACAATGATTTACCGAAAAATGCCAAGTAAGTGCACATTTTCGCCTGTGATCAATTTTTTTATTAATGTAAATTCTATTTTATTCAATAATTATTATGCCAGGAACAAAGAATCTTGTAAGATACGTTATAAAGTCCAAGTATAAAGTATCAAAGTAAAATTTCCATGTGCATTCTAAACTCGATGAAATAATTTATAAGACCACAGAATATATTCTATTTTCTGGTATTAATTACATAAAATAATAAATCACGGAGCAATCCATTTGCTTTATACTACCAACGTTTCGTAGCTTGAAATCAAAACATTGATTTCAAAGCTTGATACACATTCCCTGTCGTATTTAAAGACATTATTCTTGAAAAATAAAAATAGTATTTTATGCCAAAGGAATATATCGTATACAGTTGACGATTTCAAGCAAATGTACCTTTTATAAATAAATATCTATTCAATTTTATTTTCAAACTTTGGTTATAGCAACACGGTTCAATCCACGCTATAATTTATTATTTGTCTTCTAAATTATGTCCTGCTAAATTTATTACTCGTATAAAATAATTTTCTTAACCAAAACAAAACGATTTCATGGTCTTAAAGATGAAAATTGTTCACAACTTTGTTTATAATGGAAAAAAATTCTGCAATATTCATAATTATTTTAAAAATTACAATAACCGCTTTAGAAACCTAGTGAATGCCAGTAAACAATTTTTAAAAACCAGTGATAAAAAACTCAGAAAAATATATTCTCTAGCAGTGATTAAATATTTTTTAAGTTATTCATTAAATTTTATTTAAAACACAAGGCGTCGGACAGATTATGTCGTAACGCAATGATCTGCAAAAGACTTTTCTATTTATCATAGTTTCAGGTATCTCTTATAAACCAAACTAACTAAATACAATGAATTTATACGGCCATTTACTGATTATTTGCTGAAACTAAGAACTCATTGTGTTGTAGGTGCATGTATTAGGCGTTCAGTGCATTCGAAGGTATACATTTCTCAATGAAGTTGTACACCTTTATCATGTGTAAGAAAATTCGTAAAAATTACGCGATTTGTAACCCAGTGCATCAACAAATTTTAAAATATTTTACAAGTGCATTTTTTAAAGTATATACGGGTATAATAGTTTCAAAATACGTAGTTAGAAAACTCGTTTGATTATATTTATTTATATTTTTTGATTCTTGTAAATGTCAATTATTAATTACGATTAAAAAAGGTGATAATAATTTACGATTTTAAAGCGTATTAGAAAACTTTAACATTACTTTTGTCTGTACGTTTGAAAATTATACTTATATAAATCATGAGTATTATATTCTTTTATTATAAACTTTGCAAGTTAAAAATGTCAACATCTTACATCGATACTCTTTATGTGAATTATATGAGAAAGGATGTATCTTCTTAATATGCTTGATTATTTATAAATTTATATTCTCAATTTAGCTTACGTACAGATGATTAAGTACATACTAATTATGGACGGTTCTATTTGAATTCATACAATAATGAAATATACATTTATTTTTCAAAGATATTTCTAATTACAATTGACCGACGATAATAGTATTGAATAATAATCAAATTATCGTACGATTTGAAATAATAATGTTCAAAATGGACTACTTATTCAAAAATAAGGCTGGAGCTTTCGTAAAAGTTATGCATATATTTTTGTATCGAGATAGAATAATTTCATCAAATTAATCCGATTGAAGATCTAAAAGTTTCGATCCTTTTATTGCGATGTAGCTGTTGACGATGACAATTGAAGACTATTATTTTATTTAACGAGGCTTTATTCGGCTGTGTATTTGTTTTGCCAGCTTTACCGTAGCAGATGTGATGCCAGAGAGAATAAAAAACTAAATAGGCCCAACTCGCGCTTACGTAACTTTTCCCTTGTTACTCTCTCTGTTTGATATTGAGCCCCATTCTTATCAAATTACGGCCAGTTTCGTATCCAATTGGATCACTTTTCACTGGCTATGAAATCTCGTGACATTTCCCAAGCAAACTATATCCTGCATTCAACACATATAATCGCTTTGTAAACGAAAAGTTTGATATTGTTAATAGTTAGGCCACCAAGTCGTAGGCGTTCTTCCCACGAAGCGGAATTCAGGCTCACCAACGTGATCTTACAACAATGCGCACACGTGGGGTGCGTTCCTCGACAGATTCATATTCGTTTCTAGCGCTAAATTATTTCGTATATTATTAATTAAAATTTCTTTGTCGCGTGCGATCTTTCTGTCATTGTTGGTATCGCGAATTATTCGTGTATCAATAATATATTAATACAAATTTCACGTGTCGATAAAATATCAATACATATATTATTACGTATCAAGTCTCGAATCTTATCGATTCGGTTGATCCTTCTTTCCCGGTAATAGTTTTTATTTTATTATGGTTCCATGAATTCTGCTATATATGGATGCAGGCATACATGCTTTGTTACATTCGCTTCATTGTACAAATCTTTATAGTTATATGACTGTGGGAGTGTGCGAAATTAAATTAAAAAGTAATATAGGAAATTTGAGAAATGAAAATATTAGTTTGGGTTTTACCGTCGAGTTTTATTTCTACGTCATCTGTGAGGTGACAATTGTTGGACAAAAGTTTTATTTTCGTAATTAGTAAATGTATCTTTTACAGGAAAAAGTTCACGAGGCTTGAATTGTAAATATACGTTCATTAATTATAAAAGCTATTGTAAATTATCAATTCAGTGTTCAAATCCAATTTTATAATAATGTCATTTAATAATGAAGGTACGTATTTTTTAATAATTCTTCAAATGTTTTAGTACTTTAGTCAAACTTATGTAGTATATTTCTCAGTTCTTACGTATTTTTATAAACAAAAAGCGACGTTTGAGTTGATTAAGAATATTATTAAGCGTTATACAAAATTTACATCTATTTAACAAAGACAAATTATTAACGTTATTAACAAAGATAAAGCGTTTGATTTAAACGTAAACTAGAAAGAAAATAATAGGTCTATTTAGCATAAATAAGAAACTTTGAAAATATCTATTTTCAAAGATTGGCGGTATGGTTTAATTAATTTTTATTCCAGAAATTGTTACGATCAATTATATTATTATATTAATGTACTTAATATTTAATGGTAAATAGGAGATAAGAAGCCCGATACAATTGAGAGTATAAATATTTTATTTACTTTTAATAATTTAGTTTTTTCTTTTCTGATCTTTCTGAGCTTCTGAATTGAAAGAAATAATAAATATTCAAATACTTATTCTTCAGCTTTCGATGATCATTGTCGTTTCTTTTACTGAATTACTACTGCGTGCGATTATTTGGCTACATTAAGATAAAAATGTCGCGCTTGTTCTTTATACATCTTTCTCATTATGAAAATCTTTATTTTAATTCTTTCAATTAAAATAATATTCTACTCATTTATAAATGAATTTCATAGCTTATCAGTTTAAATAAAATAAATATGGTATTTTCTTGATTTCGATTATATTTAAAAACATATCGATCAAAAGCATTAAATTTAAATTAATTTAAATTAAATTTAGTTTATAATTTTTATTCCGTCAAATTATTTACAGTTTATATGATTTTCATTTATGCAAGTTAATATTGTTTTTACTGTACATATAATTACAAATAGATATTTTCCAAGTTTTAAATTAAATGAAAATTGTTCATGTCAAACGAAGTGTTATCATTATGGTTTCTAACTTGTTTTTTGCTATTATTATATAATTACATTATATATATATATATATATATATAATATATATATATATATATATATTTTTTTTTCTTTTTAAATGATTGACACTCCTTAAATTTCTTTATTCTTTACAATTTATAATGGATGATATAATATCTGATCGTCGTTTTTAATCTGAAATTAAAGACTATTATAGTTAGCGTTACATAAATCCAACTTTTTTCCAGCTTATTATTGTTTGCCCTAGTTCTGTATAAACTTTATATTAGCAAAGATGATATTTCTTTAATATTCTTTTTTATAATAAAAAAGAATCTGATCCAAATTTCACATGTAACTATAAATTATTTCTGTTAACAATTATGTACATACTTACGATAATCTGTGAAATGCGCAAATTAATAGAAATCTGTATAATTACTGTATATTAAATAAAAGCCATGCAGTTATTCTTATTGGAGTATTAAAGTATGACTCATAACTATTGCAAAACGTATAACATTTTATTATTTAGAAAATGTTATAGAAATAACATCATAATAAAGATAATTTTCAATCATTAATTATACGTGTTCACAAATATTTATTCAGATTATTAAACAGTGACTGGATTAGACTAAATACCTAATTTCATCTGAGAAGTTTATTATTAAATGTGATCGTTATATCTCTGATAATAGGTATATGATTGATGTTAAATATTTTTTGCGGAATAAAAAATGAATGGACGTGTTTTAAATATTTCAGATTACGTAATTGATCGTCAAATACGATATCATAATAAATTTTCATTATACTGCTTTTTCATAGGCTCGTACAAATATATTCTAATATTATTTCCAGTAATAAAAAAGATTTTCAAACAAAATAAAATCATTGTTTTTTTAATAAATAAGTAAATGTAGATTCAACTTTATTACTTTAAATTGGTGTACGTGCAATTGAAGAATTGTTGCTTTTTTTAAAATTCAAATGAATTAGTATTCGTACATCTTTTGATATAAAATAAAATATCTTGTAGAAGATTAGATTTTATACATTGTGGCTAGAAAAGAAAGAAAATTTTGTGTTAAAAAAATTTTGTGACATTTATCTTTACATAAAATAAAAAAGTGAATAAATGAGCTAATTTAGTACAATAGTAAAATTTAGTATTTTATCTATTCATTAGCAAATAAATAACAAGTCAATTAATTTCAATATTTACGATTAAGCTTCATAAGTACTTTATAATTTATTGAGTCAAATAAACTTCCGACAATCCTCAACATGGATCAGTGAAATTGCAATAAGAATCAACGTATCTGATATCATATTAAAAAACTTAGTACAGATATTTCGATAAAAAGCTCGATGTTCCCGTAAATTCTAACTTGACTTTTACACGATAATTTTAATGGTACGTTGCAGAGCGGTGTTCGACCAAATGATGGTGCTGTATGATAGTTACGCAATAATTTTTACAACTTCTCAATCAAATATTCACTACGAGATGGAAATAGATGTTTTATGCAGCTGTATAATCTTATACAATTTTATCAGTATAATCGCTAACTCCAAAATTTCTTTTTAATTTAAAATCACGGAACTATTAGAAAAACATTTCATCTAGTATGCGTATCGCTTCGTATTTGAAAAACTGTTTTAAAATATTAAACCTCCATAACTATTAATGTGTCGTAGTTTTTCCAATAAATTACCTTTTTATCTTTCGGCAAAAACGTATGGAAACCTTTTTCTACTTCAATAAATTACTCATCAAAATCTACTTACTACTTCTTTCTACAATTATTTATAAAATTTTTCAATTTATAAATTTACGAAAGCAAAAATTTATCAGTTCTTAAGTATATATCTACTATTATTTTTACAAGCAAATTAATTTATTTAGTAATACTGTTCGTGTTTACAAATGGTTTTTAGATCACATGTTATTTGAAAATAATTACATCGATAATATACCGAAAGTTCAGTCATTATTAATAATTTGTTGTTCAATCTAATGGAAAGGCAACAACTTACTTAGTTATAATAATTTTAAATATATTATCTGTTTTGAACGAAAAGTGACATCTGCATAAAATGAGGAAAAACCTATTCTTGTATTTTACATACTGTATACAGAACTAGGAAAGACTAATACATGAAGTTAATGCACATATATTCTAGAATTTATCTTTAAATATTATTGCATGTAATTATACTTTTTAATTATAATTTCCACAATTATGCATACTATTAGTGTACACCTTATAAGTGCAAACACAATTGAAATTTTTATTTTACCTTGTTTAGTCCATGAAAGAAGCGAATAAAATTATGCGTTTTTTATTAGAAAATGATAATACAATAATTGGATATAAGTCAACAAAAGTCTTTATTTTTCCACGTTTGTATCCAATGTTCAAAAAATTTAGATTATCCAGGAAAAAGATAAGTATAAACAATAATCTAAAAGAAATTAAGGGGGAAGTAATAAGTAGAGAATAATTTAGGGGATGAGGAATTACAAGCATAATGGGGATATTGCCTCCTTTTCTTTTTTTTCTTCGGGTTCTCTTCCTCTCCCTCTCCCTCTCTCTCTCTCTCTCTCTCTCTCTCTCTCTCTCTCTCTCTCTCTTACCCGCCCCTTTAAAAGGTTTTAGTTCGTAGGACGCGGAAGCGGCGGCAGCACTGCGAACGCGACTCAAAATCAATACTCGCGTGTGTGAATTTCCCTCAAACCAGTCGCATTATATGTAGTTTTGCAATTATTCAAATACGAAGTAGCCCATCAATGTATTGTAAAGTATCATTAAACAATTTCCGATATTACTATCGGGACAGTACAATCATAAATAAAATTAGAATACTATTTATACAAAGATTCGATAATTTTCAAGAATTTTCAAGATTATTTCCATAGAAATATAAAATGATTATAGTCTTATATAAATAAAAAGATATCGAAACTTAAACATGCATATAATTCAATTACTTGTACACATTACATGTACTACATTTTCTAATTCTCCTATTTCGTGAAATATCATCGCAATATTTTCTCCATTTACGTTTCATTATAATATTCTGTTATCAATTACATTCTAAAAATACTTTAGTTTACAAAACTTGTTTTCAGTACAAGGAATATTTAACAAAATTTAAGGATATCAACATCATAAATTTTCAAAAAGCACATTGTAGCGATATTACCATTATATTGTCATTAATATGCTGGAAGATAAATTTTCATTCTTCAAATGCCAAAATTTGTATCCTTTTCATTATATTTAACACGAGCCACTGGAATTTGATAAATAAATTATTATGTACAAAAAAATACGGAATTCGAGTGTTAGAACTCGATTTGAAATAATACAGTATTAATTTAAAATATATAAATTGAAAAAATTATTACATTTGTAAGTTGCAAGTTTTAAAAAAACCTTGGATGATTTATTAGTATATATTTATTCATATGTATATTTTTAGTTTAGATTCCTTGAATAATATTTTTTACGTAATGTTCAATAAGTAAATGGTATATGAAATAGATTATGAGAGTAACGAAGTTGTTTTGTAATATAATTGGAAATTGTACTTTTAGTAGAAAATAAAAAAAAAAAAAAAAAAAAAAAAAAAAAAACTAACGATCTCTGGAATTTTAGAATAATTACGTTAACTTTGTAAAATTTATTTAAATATCGAGAAAGTTACATTAATAAAGTAAAATTTATTTTACTTTTCCCCGTAGAAAGATAGAATTTGGAATTTTAACTTTCGAATAAGCGACATAAATTTTCAAAATACATGTTTAATCAAAGATTAGTATAACAAACAACAATAAAGAATGTAAACCCAATGAAAATGAGAATTTCATTCAACACTATTATACAAATTCTCATATATTTACCTATACTTAACGATTAATAAATAATTAAATATTATTTTTCATAATATGAAAATTTGTTGAAAAATATCTGAAGTTCAAAATTCACACAATGTCAACATTTCAATAGAGTACGACCTAATGTAGTCAGACTTCATCACAAGGTGATAAATTTAGGTAGTCATTACAATTCCTCATGCAATTTCTCTGAGATTTTTTTCACTTTTTCATGTTAAACATATAGATGTGATATTTTTGATTATTTTTCAGTTTATCAACTTCAATTTTGCTTTTTGTAAAGAGTGCGTTACAGTCTCCTGGATCGGAAAATTAAATTTCATGTAATTGAATGAAATATGAAGACTACTGTGATACATTTTTTTCATGAAAATATCAAGAGTTGATTTCTGAGAGTAGCTTAATATTATAAAAGTAGATAATTTAATACGCATACGTTTTAATATAAAAGTAATGCATTTTTAAGCATTAATCTACGTTTGTACTTAATTTTATTATCATCTTAATGGTTATTTATATAATATCGTTATTGCTGATATTTTAATTTATAAACTACATATTCAGTTGCCGTATCAGGAAATGAAGACTTAATAAAGAGTAGAATAATTATAATAAACAAATCTATTGACTTGTTTAATTTATAGAATTTATTTGTATTTGGCTGGATCGTTGATCCAGCCAAATCAAATGTAAGTCTACGTTATCGAATATAATAAATTACTTTGATCCTTGATTACGGATGGTCAGAGGACAAAGTTAAATTTGCGTATAAAAGACATGCTTGGGTACAAAATTAAGCCTCGAATAAAGTGTAAGAATTTTTGCAAACTCAGGCAGTAGTTGAGCAAAATAAGAGGACGATTGAGTTGTTCTAAAGGTTATAGAGGGCATTAAAAAAATGAGAAACTTCTTACTTCCTAGTCAAATGTCAGAATTTTGAGAAGCCACGTAGTCTCACGCCACAGTCACTGTTACACCTACTCTCAAAAGCACACAAAATTAAAATCTGCACTGGTCAGTTGAGTGCGACGTTGTCAAATGCCTTCTCCATGACGAAACAAAATTAAAATCTCGAGAGAAAACAAAAGGAAAATAGAGCGGATTCTTTCGGCGGAAAGCATATACATTGGAGGCGGGGCGCGTCTCGACGGTACCGGAAGCCGAAGCGCGCGCACGTTCTTAGTTGCTCCTCTCTAGGAAGGTCACTGACCTGAGTGGTAGCGGGTGCTGTGTTATCGAGCGGGTCAGTGGGTCGCCGAGAGAACCGTGGAGTAGTTCGCCCTCTCCCCATTCGCTTTTCCTCCCCCTCCAGGATTCCAGAGAATCAGAGAATCAGAGACAGAGAGACAGAGAGACAGAGAGAGAGAGAGAGAGAGAGAGAGAGAGAGAGAGAGAGAAAGGCGTTTTCCCTCTGGATCGTAGCAGTAGCCAACAACGAGGTTGATACCGTGATACGGCCATGGACCGGTTTTCTCTCTTTGACAACATGTACATAGTTGTTTGAAGTGGCACGGTGGTGTACGCCATTTGCCTTTTGAGTCAACAATGACAACAATGTCAACAAAGATGTCAACAAAGATGTCAACAAGAGCGACGAAGATTTAGCGAATTAGCAACTTTGCATTAGCCTTATTTTGCTGCAATTTTTGACGTCGTTCACAACCTTAGCCGTGACAACTAAGTACCTAGGTCTACGATAATATCATAAATGCCAGTACCGCAATATTTTACGAATTTCATTTTCCAATTTTTGTAACATCTTTGTAAATAATAAACCCTTTTACAAGACTTTTTGAAGACTTTTGGCTGAAAGGCAAAGTTGAAGTTTTGAAGAGAGTATATCGTTAAAAAGTAAAAGAAAGTTCGAATTTTGTAATCCTATTATTACCAAACAGCTGTATAAATATAAAGTTTCATAAAACGAGTTATCGTACTCGTATAGTAACGGAATCCTATTTTATCGTGCATTCGCATATTATATATAACTAATATCTCTATATGGATTGTTACTTTATTCATTGCACCACTACTGAAATGTAATTAACTACTATCATTTTCTAACAATTTTTCATACGTATAGCTATTGATAGGTACTAGCAATCGTCACCCCTAATATTTTCCATACCTTTATTTTATATTTATAGTAACTTATATTAATCTCAATCACAAGCGCAAATCATAATCCCCATTGTAAACTTGAATCGCTGTACAATAAAATATTCAAGATAACCACAGTTTTGTCAATATAATGAATCAAATCTATTTAAGGCTCTCAGGTAGATAAATAAATATGGAATAAATAAATAGAAAGAAAATATTTTATTTCTAATACGCTGTTTCATATGTAAATTTAAATTTTGAAATATTTATAGCATATTTTTACAGCGGTAAACGGTCCTGTCATTTAAAAAGAAAACTCAAGTAAAGGAAATCCCAAAGCTTTGCTAAGCAAACAGTTTGAATACCGTGACTTCCCTTCGATTTCTCTTTTATTTACTCCCAGAAATAGTTTTATTAACTCTGCGACTTTACATTTATTAATGTGCTTATATGTGGATAATATAAATAGTGCAATTTAAGAATATGTCATTTCACGATGTTTATGAATTTAGAAAAGGTGATAGTGTTTGCCTTTTAATTATTTTTCTGGAGAAATGTAAAATAATAGAGTGGCTGAAATGTAGCTAAATGTAATAATAGATAAAGATAGATAAGTGTAATTTTCTAATGATTTTGCCGGTGTATTATTTATGGTATTCCCTTTCGAACATCTGTAATAGTTATATTATTTATGCATTATTTTTGCTACTGCTATCATTACAAGTATCTTCGAAATTAAATTATTTTATACTATTTTATACTATATTATAATTAATATTCATAAAATTAATACCGTATGACAATGTTTATTACCCATAATATTAAATTTCTTATTGTTTTATTTTAGTTTATTCAATTATTACAATAATGTATATTTACAAAACATTAAACTTAAATATTAATTTCGCATATTTTCATTCCTTTTATTAAATTTAATTTCTTCCGGTGTAAAATATGTTGATTCTAAATTATGCCGCGTAACTTTCATTAGATTAAAACAAATCAAAATAAATTGGTAGAGTGTCGCTAGCGATTAATTGTTACGTAAATGATCCTCCATAATTTAATACGTGCAAATATTAAGTAACGTAAACGAGTAGACCTATCCGTTTATTCAGAAATATTAATAAAACATTGTTACACGGAAAATCGTCACTTCATAAAAATAATTGACTAATTTATTGTTTCACTCAATGCGTAAATGCGTTAAAGTGTGAAGTAATTTAATGTTTTAAATGAAATAATATTAATTAAAGCCAATAATTCGTACAGTTCCGATATTCTCCTCAACGCAATCCGAGTCATACAGTCACACCGAACCATACACACGTTGGTTCAAAAAATCGGGAAAAAAGTAGATCGGCGGCTGTTCATAGAAACAAACGCAATAAGGTACACATACGCAAACTGCAAGCCGTCACTACAGATATAACTGAAATGGAAACAGCGCACCGAAAAAACAAAGAAGAGAAGAGTTATAAATTTTCCACGGTCTATCAAGCCCATGTAGAATTTCTCGGCGAGCAATAAATCTTTAAAATGTGAATAAAGTGGAGTCGCTGGTTATGAAAGAAATTAAAGAGGAAGAAGGATAAAGTGTAAAAAGTTTCAAATCTGAAAAATGGATATTTTGCTAGATATCTTTTAGATATTTTTTAATTAATGCTTTCGTTAAATTTCCCTCATTTTTTATAATGTACGAACAATTTTCATGATTTTCGCGTGCTAACGATTTTGCGCCAATGTGCATTCAATTTAAGTCTCTTCCAATATTGATTCATTATTTCCATTGGATTATATTCCAGGGCTAAATATTAGGTTAATCAGGCACGTGTTACGTTCGGAGAATGTCAAATTTTATTATTGAATTATTTTACTAATTGCATCGTAGCGTATTTTTTAAGTGTCGCGCGAGGACTAAATTAAGCCTCCATTCCTGCACTCAACAAAGATCAATGTGGTTGGTCTATTTTTATTCTTCTACGATATACTAATTAATCTTCGCTTTAAGAAATTAATCCATTCGCAAGCTCGTAACCAAAGCAACGTCTTTTTGATGCAGTCACTTCGCAACCATAACTACGCGAATGTACGACTACATTCATAAGCTAACAACAGATCTAAAATACAGCTCCTCCAATTACGTTGCCGTATAATTTACTCGAGAATCTACATCGCGTACGTAGTCAGACTCCGCGCTTAGCATAAAAGTGTCCAATCCCTTCTCGGCATCGAAGAAAGAAACAGAAAAATGCATTCGCCAAAGCCAACACGCAAAATCACCGAGTTGTCGGGCAAGAGTGAAAGAGAAAGAGGTTGAAAGGAAAGTCCTCTTCTCTTCCTACTTCAATTCACGAGAGGAATAAAGAGGACGAGAGAGAGAGAGAGAGAGAGAGAGAGAGAGAGAGAGAGAGAGAGTGAGAGAGTGAGGAAGGAGAGCGTACGCGATTCCGCGAGTGCGCTTGTGCAAGAAGCTGGCGCTGCCCGGGGAAGAGGAGCAACCTCCCGGACCAGGCAAGAGAGGCAGCCCCCAGTCAGTCTCCGGGATGCTGCTGCGGGGGCGGCGATACTCGTGATATTCCTCTCTGACCCCCTACACAAAACCAAAGTATAAGGTAGCCGCGACGTACTCCGTCTGTTACCACTGATCGACACCGTGGACCTCGAATTTTCAGTAATACGTACGTGTGCCGTGAGTTGTCGCAGGTACTAGGCTTTCGAAAAGGGCACGAAAGAAAACATGGAAATAGGGAGCGAGAGAGCGAGCGAGAGAGCGAGCGAGAGAGAGCGAGAGAGCCGTTGCAGCGTATGTAACGCACTATACGAGGAGGGATTGTTCACGCACGCCCTCTCTCATCTCTGTCGCTCTCCATCTTACACGCACGCACGCGCGCACATCTGCATACATAAACACACAAACACATAGTTTCCCATTTCGAAGGTTCTCAAGTTTTCTTTTAACAACGTCTTCGTTGCAGCCCTACTGCACAGTTAGTCTTTTCTTCCTCTTCATCCTTTGTCACGTTTCGTCCCTCTCTCTCTCTCTCTCTTCTCTCTCTCTCTCTCTCTCTCTCTCTCTCTCTCTCTCTCTCTCTCTCTCTCTCTCTCTCTCTCATTAAGTTCCGTTTAAGCCTTCTTGGTCTAGCCGGTTGATCGCGTTGTCTGGTCTCTCTGCTTTTCGTCTTCATCCATCGAATGCTGGAGCGCGGTTTAGAAGCTCGTAGTCGTAGTGTAATCGCGCTGGGAATCGTTTCGTACATAAATCGAGTATTTTTCAGGCCGAGGCTCGTTGCATTTTAAATGCTCTTATCTGTGTTTCAAAGCGAGCAGTCGAAAAATAATGGTCGGTTCCAGCGAATGCGCGTCATCCGATGGAAAACTGATGTCGCGGACGGACTAAGTGACTCTAGTTTTTGGTACTTTTATAAAAGAAGAAAAGAGAAATTTTACACGTAGAAATTACGTACGAGAATTCCTTTGTTAATGAGCTTAGCTGTTCCGATGCGCTTTTGTGGTGATTTGATTTTGGCTAATATCTAGTGGTGTACCTCTTTGTTCTTCGATTCCTAGCCCTATTAAGAGCTCTATTCCAAGTTCAACGTTCATCCCGACTTGTGTTTCCAATTAATTTTCTCTTTAATTCAAACCTTATTCGGTTACTTGTTTTACAATTAAAATTAGTTTTAATACATGGGCGTGTACGTGTGCGTGTGCGGGTACATATGATATACGCTACAAGTTCCTTAACCCCTCGAAATCATCTCGTTAAATTTTAATGCGTAAATCACGGTGGGGATATTAGATTACGATTTACTTTCTGAATCGTGATCGATCGTTCGACTTTACTGCCGCTACCGAAGTTCTTATCAGCCATTAGTAGTTCGTAGTTCATTCTCTCTCTCTCTCTCTCTCTATCTCTATCTCTCTCTCTCTCTCTCTCTCTCTCTCTCTCTTTCTCTCTTCCACCAAATAAACGCGAGCTCGTCTCACTGCACAGACGCATCGACTTTCATCCCGTAAAATAGCTATTTTTCACCAATTAAAACTCTCTGTTGTTAATTGGAAAGTATATTTGTATCCGTGGTGGTACACAGGCAATTATATTTAATTAAGCCATGGTATATCGGAATAGATTTACGCGCAAAGGTTGACGGATACTCGCATACAGGCATTTCTAATCGTATAACCTTTATTTTTAATCGTATTTTAATATTAAAAAGTGCAATAAGATCCGATAGCTTGTTACTGAAAATCGAATTTTTCAATTCACACATCGGATAACATCGGAGGCGCTTTCAAAAGCTTCGGATCACTTTAGAAGTAACATATGCATGTATATACGCATAATAGACTCGCGCGCGCGCGCGCGCGCACATCGGTACATCCGCAGTGAGTGTCGTATACGCCCGCGTGCACCCACGCATGCACTTTGGAGTTGCGCGTACTAACGGCTGACTGGGGGTGGGTACGGAGCCTGAATAGAACGCGCGCGATGCGAAGCTTGGCCATCGCTGTTTGAAAGAACGTCCGTTTTCCACAGCGACGCTGCGTTGTTCGTTCGTTCTCTCATCGATTCCAACGCCCTGTCTCCTACCCTCTCGTACCCTCTCGCACCCTTTTGAGAGCGCGCCGAGTTTCTTCTGTTCCGTTAGCGTAAGCTGCAGTCGCGATATTACGGTTCTTTGTTTTTGTTTATGGTCACGATTCGGAAGGTAAATCGTAATCTAATATCCCCACCGTCGCATTAAAATTTAACGAGATGATTTCGAGGATGTAGCGTATATTATATATTATATTATATATATACCCGCACACGCGCGCGCACGTATACATTGGTATTAAAACTAATTTTAATCGTTTGTTTACTCTGACTATTTGCCGTTTGATTTTCATCCCCGTTTATTTTTCTGCACTAAAAAGAACGTTAAATTAAGATACATTCTACACGTGTAAAATCTCAGACCTTCGAGTATCTTAAAGAAATGCTACTGAATTATCCAAAGCTTAAGAATATTGATATTCTTGGCAAACAATTTCCCATGCATTTATATGTATTTTATGTACAGCGGTAAGAATCGTAAGAATCGACGAGTACCTTTACTCATCCATTATTCATTCAACCAAGTCTTAATGGTAATCGAACTCGTAAAGCGAAAACTTCATTCCAACCGACACTTAAGATTTCCATCCGCTGCGAATTTCAAGTTAAGAGTCGCATTATCTTTTCAAGAAGCTATCACTAGTTAGGCAGCACAAAAGTTTTCCAAAAATAGACTGCAAAAGTTCTCTCTGCTTCTTTTATCTCCGCTTCCCTTTCGTTATACCATTTTACCGCTTAAAAAGCGTCGTAATACAGTTGGGACCGTTATCAGCGATCGCAAGAAATACAAATGCTTTAAGTGCGAGGGTGTGAATGAGCAGAGGAAGAAGGTTCGGACGACGAAAGAGCGATGAAAGGGTCGAGTTCACCAAAATGGCGGAGAAGAAGCGAAGAAGCGAAGACGCGCGCGCTTTTCCACCCTTTCAGTCCAATCTCTTGTACTTTAGTACCGGATATGTACACTTTCCGACATTCTGCGCCCCAGTTTTCTCGTTACGCATGATAAGTCGTCGATGCACAAGTCTTGAAACCGCCATCTCCGGAATTTTCGGTAACAAGAGCTTTTTCGTTCGCTTTCATTAGACTAAATGTGCCGAATCGAAATGTGTTTGAAAATTAGACTCACGCGTTCTTTATAAGTGATCGTTTGAAATCGACTAATGTTAGAATTTGGTTTGTTTGTTTCTTTTTACATTTAAATCGCTTCAAGTTGTTTCAGCAATTTTACAAAATTCTAAACAACATTAGACGGTTTATCCGACTGAAGTACTAATTAAGATTGGAGCGAAGAATTAATTTTTGACACTTTACAAAACCTTTACGATTGCTCGAGCTGTAGCTCGAGCTGTAGCTCGAGCAATTGTCGGTTAATAATTAGAATTAAAACTTTCTTACCCCGCTATTTTCACCGATTTTCTAATCTCTTTACATTTCTCTAATAAAAATTCTTTTCGAAAGAATGTAATAAAGAGCCTTGGTTTCCTTCGATCAACGTTGAAAGGAACTGCGTTCGAATCGAGTAAGAACTCTCAGCCTAGAAAGAACCGAGTCCTCCAAATGTGGATTTGGTCCACTCCCGAGTCCGCTACCGAACACGTTTACATTTACGTAGTCGACGCATCTCCTTGAACTAAGGAAAAGATAAAAATCTTCGTAGAGTTACGGTAATTTTACAAAACGGATAACTCGCGGACACAGATACACGAGTAACCCCTATTCATCGTAACAGAGGAGGGAATAAAGGACTCTGAAATGGTGGGTGGTGGCGATTGCAAGGTTGCGACCGTTGAGGTGGAGGCCTCGGCTGCCGGAGATAATACGGCGACACTACCAGTAACGCGACCTCGCAATCCCCAGTCTGGTAACGCTGGAACACCGCCAAACGCTCAGGACAACGCCGAGAAAAATAACGCTGCAAACAAGGAAATGGAGCTTAAGAACGTGCGCTCAACTCCTGCTAAAAAGTAAGGCCACACTCCCGAGAAACGTCGGCAAATTCGCAAATTCGCAAATTCGCAAATTCGCAAATTCGAAAATTCGAAAATTCGAAAATTCAATAAATTACTTTTCTAAAATCAGTTCATTGCGAAATAATATTCGTTTCAAGTTCTTATTCTTGTTTGGATGGTTTTTCGAATGTTACTTCACTGCATCTAGATCAGTGGATCTCGGTATTGTCTTTCAAAAAACTATTTTACAAGTTGTTTTATATACTGATAGGCGGAAATTCTCGTAGAAATAATAAAAAAAATAATAATTTTTATTTTCAATAAAAACTCGTTCTTCGGCAATATTTTAGTTTAAATAGTTACGTGTAATCAAAGGAGATTTCGTGCTCAATGTAGCGTAGGTGATGAAAAAGCCAGATCTAACAAATTTTCATTCGTATGTGAAACGTCGCGTAAATTAAACAAGCATAATTTAAATAACGTCTAAAATCATTCTATGGCTGAAAAAAAAAAAAACAGAATTTTTTCATCAAAGTGCTCAAATAATTAATTTACTACTCATTATTGCGTGTAATTCTGATCATTCTTTTTATAAGAAATGTTAATATTAATGTTAATATTAATATCTTTGTATTTGTAAATAAACTGCAAGTAGTTTATAAAATAAGTCAGTAATGTAATGATAAAGTAACTAGTATATTTTTTCTATAAATAAAATGCTCTTTCATGATAATAAACTATGTAACTAATTATGAAAGGCCTATTCGCATCGTCTCATCGTATAATGATCGCGTTACATTCAGTGAAATATATTATTCAAAACTTGACTTGATATTTTGTATACTTTCATGGGAAATATATAGCTTTTCATATAAAAAAAATCAACATCGGGGTGCTTTATATTGATACATTAAACTAGACCTATAATATGAAGGTGAATCTATAATTAAGTGCTGTATGTCATTTCGTATTTTTACTATTATTGTACGAAAACTTTCCACGTCGTGCTCTGCTTATTTAT
This sequence comes from Wiebesia pumilae, assembly GCA_018907045.1. Lineage (NCBI taxonomy): Eukaryota > Metazoa > Arthropoda > Insecta > Hymenoptera > Agaonidae > Wiebesia > Wiebesia pumilae. The sequence continues at coordinate 9,654,802 of JACCHZ010000127.1, forward strand.
TAATTTTTACCGTCTTCTTCTTCTCTATTTAATAAGATGGAAATAATTAAAGAATTGTCATCTTCGTTAAACAGTTGCGAAAAGAAATTATTTACTAATGGATCTTCAGTATTTGAAATCCCTTTAAAAACTAGTAAATGCAATGAACATATATCCAACGTAATTTTAAGTTGGAAAAATAATATATTGATTGTAATTTCTTAAAAATCACTAATTTAATTAACATCAGAATGAGCAATTTACAGCTGTTAAATAAAATAATATATAACAGTTCTTTTAAGTGCAAGAAAAATCTTAAAACAGCAAATTTAATAGGGCGAAGTTATTTTAATAGTTCTCGCTTCGATACGTTGTAAGAATTTGTTAAAATCAACTGTAAACAATTTTTTGTTCACGTAAAGAAGCAATTCAACAGGCTATTTCTCGACTCGAATGATAAAGCGATATTTTAATAAATTAAATATCGTATATTTTGAGGTATGTATCGCATAAGAAGTATAAATCCTGAAACGGTAATGAAATAACTGCTAAAAACTTAATTTCATATAAAAATCAATCAAGTTTTGTCGACAAGATCGGATAGAACGTATCGATGCAATTAATGACGATGATAGAAACGGGTGAGGATCACGAATTCTTCCTGTGAAAATGTTACCCAGCGTAAGACAAATTTCAACAGAAAAGCAGATTAACCTTGTGTCTCTGATAGTTGAAGCCTGCGTGCAATGGATAAAAGAGCGTGAAAAGTCATGCACGTAGCGACGAAACGATGATAAACAAACGCTAGACGGAAAGATAAAACGGATCTCACGAAGCTTATGTATATCAGCGACGCGTGCCTCGTTAACCACCTCGTCATCTTTCGCTCAACTTTTTTTCTCTTACCTTCGCCTACTCCTCCTCCCCGTGTGTCCCCCCTCGCTCTCTCTCTCACTCTTTCGCGCAAACATTTGCCTGTACTCAGCGATGCTCGTTCCACTCGCGCTATTTCTCGTAACTGGTGCTTGAATTGCAAACATACATGCGTGCGTACACACTTGACTCGTTAGAAGGAAAAATTACGCATCGCTAACCGCGGCCATTCGCGATGTGTGTTTCACAAGTACCTTGGCAATCATCTTTAGGTATCTCTTATTCCCGCTTGGGACGATACTCCGTATCGATGAAATTTTTATGCTATTTTAATGCAAGGCTTCCTTTTTGACGCGTGTTTTTCATAATAAGAAACAGGTAAAGTTTCTTTCGCGGTAAAATAACGTACTTCTTTTGATAAAAAGTCAGATTCATTGGTAATAAAGCGTGTGCTCGTCGTGATAAGTGACCCAAATGTGCACCTGCAGGCTCAAAATAAACTATTTACATTCATTTTATAGAACGTAAAATAAAAATAGTAATATTAATATTATGCGGTTTTTCAGTTCCAACAATGTGATTATACGAGGAATAATAAGCTTCTCATATTTCTATTAAAATTAATGAAACTCTGTACCATTAATGAAAATTATATCACAATTGAGCTTAGCAATAAAAATTTCATTAGCAAATAATTTTCTAAGCGACAAATCCTTTATGAATTTTCTCTTTCGAACAAAATTTTTGTTCAGTGCACAGTGGCGTATAACTGGGGGTATATAACTAGCAAAATCATAGAAACTTGTTAAAGATTATCAGATTTTATTTATTTTATAAGTCACACTGTGAAATTTGCTTAATAGAAATGACATATTTATATTTTATGCGTATTATGTATCGAGTTCCTTAAATTTATTTTGAATTTTAGCCTTAAAGGTGTAAGGTAAGGCTTTGTTAAAATATCAAATATTTCTATTGATAATGTGTCCAATTAATTTATGAATAACGACTACCCTTTGTGATTCAATATTACAAAAATTATGCTATTATTATTGTGTTGTTTTGTAGTTGTGTGGTTAGCTTATTCCTCTTAAAGATGTGTTCAAATTTGTATTGCATACATTGCTATGGGAAACGAAATTGAGAAGAAACGCTATTGAAAAATGTAAACCCAGTACGCGTTATAAAAAGAATAGTACACTAATCAGTACATGAAATATGATTTGAGATGAAATTCGATTCTCGATAAGAGAACACTGATATGATAAGATTGTCAAAATCTGGTTTTTAATTATTTATCGCCATACGATAGCGACATCCCATGACCCACACAAACTCATCGGATATTAATCGCGAACATTATTCTGTATTGGAACTGACTGAAGGCTGTTTGCGCAACTCCTCTCTAGTGCTGATGTGCATAAAGTGAAATAAAATGAGGTTAAACCAAAGTCGAACTTGTAGACACAATGTATTCTGGAATAGAACTTCTCCCGATCCCGTTCTACAACGCATGAAAATGGTAGATGGAACAGCATGACCGATGAAAAGAACACATGAAAAGACACTTGAATGTTACGTGTGAGACATACGATTATGATATTTGAGATTGAAAGTTTCCCGGAGCCAAGAATTCATTTTTTACGATATACTTTCGGTGAACAATCTAATAAATTATTTAGTTTAAAAGTATTTTAATATATCAATAAGATTGTATTTAAAAAATGTCAAGCTATATGAAAACACTTACATTGCTTAATTAATTATTAGCTGACTGTGTATTGTATTAAAGTGTGTTATAAAAGTAAGAATAATAAGGGGTAGTATATGTTTGGCCAACTCGATCATTACAATATATGGTATTTTTTGTATAATTGATAGCTTTCTTAGAATAACAGTAGTTTAATGATTAACTATTCCGACTTGCGCAGATTTCTAATAATTGAAACAACTGACGTGTTCAAATATTTAGTTTAAAAATTGATTCGAGTTACATGTGAAACTCAAGAATTTGTATTTTGATCCGAAGCTAAAATTTTTATTGACTCGTTCAGAGAAATGGAATACCGCGCTGTTAACAAATAAATAAAATTATTGAGTGACCTAATGTGTCACTTTCTTTAATATTCAGAATTTATAACAGATTTTTGACATTATTTGTGAAAAAAATCAGAACTACTACTAAAGTCATTTAAAAAAAAAAAAAAAAAAAAAAAAAAAAAAAAAACAACTACAAACTTATTTTATGTCACACCATTCAATTATGGTCTAATCTAGAGTAAGAGATTCACATTAAGTAACAGTGTTTTGTAGAAACATCTAATGAATTAATCGAATGACAAGTCTACTTTAAAAGATAGTTAAGTCGGCATTTAACAATAATTTTTATGAAAAATCCAGTATTCTGTATTCACTCAGCCCCTAACAATAGTCATAATAATAATTTAACATAGATAATGTATCATTATATGACGGTTCCTTTATATACTTTATCACTTTTTAGTATAAATTATAATTTTCTAATACTGCAGTTTGAAATTCTATTAGATACTTTTAAGTTTTATTTGATTTTATCTTTAAATGATGATTAATAAAGCAACAAGGAAAACTGTTTTTATAAAACTAATTTTGTGTAGTATGTAAATTTACGAAATCTCTTGAGCCAATGCTATTCTTTGCTTTTAAATGATTTTAAAGTTTATTTTTAACGTTTTTAAATGAATTAATCTTGTAGAGGATTGACGAGATACAAATACATAAAAGATAAAAAAACATGTAGATAGAACCAACAGATAAAAAAAGCAAAAATAAAAACACGATGGAATAGCTTCTCAATTTATTTCTCTCTCTCTCTCTCTCTCTCCTTTTTCTCTTTCTACTCGTATAATTTACACATGCAATTTGTAAAACTATAATTTCTATATCTTTTGTTAATTAATCTTACGTAAGTTCACGTACGTAGACATAATAATTTGGGTGTGGTTGAATGTTCTCGAGCTGCACGTTCCAACATAAACACACGTTATTCTGTTGCAAGATCTACATCTGTTTTTGTCAGAGAATCTGTAGATACATCAAATTGCCACCTGTCAGTACTGAAGTCTCTTTCTCCCTCTTTCTCTCTCTCCGTCTCCCTCTCCCTTTCACAAATAAGCGCACAATTTGATCCAACGGGTGTATTTAATCCAGTTAGAATTGAGCGGTCGACGCCGACGTGACCGATTTTGTTTTTCTTGTTACTTTCTTGTTATAAATCCAAACAGCTAACAGTGCATTTTACTAGGAAATAAAGTGAAATTGGTTTAAGATGTTCAGGAGCGGAGAGTTTGTGCTTTTTTTTTTTAAAATAGAAAATAGATAAACATCGTTTATTAGATATGACTATATCAACAGAAAGAGAGAATAATATTGATACAGTGCATAATTATTATATATTTAAAAATGTATTCATATTTATTTATATAATCTATCTATCTATATATATATATATATATATATATATATATATATATATGCATATACGATTGTACAGTCCACAAAGTTTAACATATAAAATTATTTTACATTCCTGTACCTAATTTTATTTTATATCAATTACATGCGATTATAATTGAATCTTTTATGGTTATATATAATTTATGAATTCATATGTCAACGATTCGGTAAATAATTCAATGAGACTATCAACACCGTTGTATTCGATATACGTCAACGGGCATTAGTTCACGTCGCAACGTGACCATTTCTATATAAAGTACAAGACACAACTTGTAAGAGATTTTTTACAAGATATTTAAGTAATATTCTACGTGAAGGAAAAATTGCTTAAAACTTTCGTTTGATAATGAAATCTCTTATTTTTTCGATTTCTATATCACGTAAAAATTTTTTTTATAGTATCGAGAATCTACTTTAAACGCTAAATCGTAAATCGTTGATTCGCTTTACTTTATTGCTATGCACATTTGTGTACCTTAAAATATATACGGGTTAATTACATATAACTTTCCTTCATTCGTAAACATTTTTTTTATTAACTAAAACAATAAACAAACAATTAATTTTAAGATGCACTAAAATTTTTTATCATCAGAGAGACTGATGACTCAATTCGATAAGAAATTGACATTTAATTCATTATGGTTTTATTAATTATACATTTATAAAATATTATCAAATGTGATACAATTTATAGATGGATACGACAGGTACACTAGAATTTTCTATAAAGTACTTTTTTGAGTCTTCGTCTGATTTTAAATTAAATCTACTTCATATATTGCAATTGAAAATTAGCAACGTAATTGAAATTTTGTTTTACAAAATGAGTTCTCGTATTATAGATCAAACTCGGAAATAAGCAAAGTATACAACATTAAAAGCTTAAGATGACAACCAGAAAATCTTAATTATAAAATAAAGAAATTTCAAGATAATTATTCTAGCCTCTGCAGAATGCATATAATTGTTAAGAATTTATTAAAACTTGAACAACAAGATATCTCAAATACACCGATAAAATAACTTACCTTTACTAAATAGAGGTCATTATTTTTGTAATGTTTGTTTTTAAGCCTCTAAGGTTCTGATTATCGTGGTTTGCAAATTATTTCGTTTACAAAACATTTCGTAAATTATTGTTAATTATATATATCATAGAATAATAAATGGAAACGGAAACACGTAAAGGTTTTGTACGAATATATGCATATAAAATTTTCAGTGATGAATATATTAGTACGTAAACGTACATTCTAAGATTAAATTATATACAACGTAATAATTAAACAACTTATCGAAATAGAACAAAGCTGTATAATAAATAATCTAATTTTTTAAATAAGTTATTTACGATACGTCTACTTTGATGCAAAAAGTATTGATAACTCTCTGGTCAATATTACAATTTCATGATATTTAAATTATTTTATAGTTTGTTTACTTGTAAATAATATTTTTACGATATCAAGAATCTTTGTTTTACTTACAATTCTGAAACAATGTATAAATTAGGTTATTTTTACAAATTACAATAAAACAATAAAAGGTGAGCATAGCATGAATACGCTTTTTAAATGTATGCGTAATGTATGCACGGATATAAAATTAAACGATCGATTTGACAACGTTATAATATCTGTTTGTGAAAAAGCAGTCTTATCCCGTTAGCTCATTTTGCTGGGTCTAAAAGAAATTTTTTAAACATGTCTCGGTGTGGCTTGTTGAGACGATAAAAGTTAGAAAACAACGAGCGTACCACGAACGAGATCGAGAGAAAGAGATAGGAAGTTGAATGTCCAAAGCTAAGAGAGCGAGAGAGGAAAAGAACAGGAAAGTAGGTACTTGGAGATATCGACCTGCAGCAGCAGCTTCGGAGCACTCGGCCGTTCACGTCGGGGAGTCTGTACGGCATTATCACTCGCTAGTAAAAGGACGGGAGTGTAAAGGAAAAAAATGCTGACTGATGCCTAGACTCCTTTTATAGATTGTCGCGAACGACGAGAAAATCGTGACGCGTTCGCGGTATCTCACATTATGCATTCGAAAGTTTCTGCCACCGTGTAGAAATCGCGGATCGCGGATGTGCTAATTAAAATGGGTTCTAAGCAGAGCTTAACCCGTTTGCCTTTGTGGAGGCAGCGTGTGTGTGCGAGCCCCCCCGCAACCGAGGAAAAGTTTTAAGGGCGGATTTCAAAATATTACACGTCGGGCGCTATGAGATTAGCTCTAGGGATGCGTTTTTTTACTTTAACGACGGACAAACTTCGTCTTGGTAATGGGAAAAATGATCGTCTTCTTCGTACCGTGTTTTTCTGTAAGCCATTGAAAACTAGAACAACGAATAAATGTTCGATTCAAAAAGTACCTGGAAAATTTAATCGTAATTGATGTACTCGAAAAAATACAAGACGCATTGCATTAAAATAAAACTGGAGCAACTGGTTCGTCATAAAATAAATATGCCTTGCGTGCCACGCGGACAATATTCATAAATTCTAAATAATTCATTGCTCCATACAATGTAAATGAATCTTAATCAAATTTATCATCCAACGCATGCAATCGAATATGATATATCGTCGTTATAATTAAGACAAAGGAATAATGATTTTGAGTATCGAACGTTCAACCTGATAAATCATTCTCTTTACTCCATGAAATATCAATAATTACCACTTACAGTTTCGTTGTTTTAAGATAGTAAAGCATCTAGTTGTTTTACGCGCTTTATGTCATTAAAATTTTGGAGAAAAATGAAATATTCAAGTTAAATTTCTTATCAACATTATAATAAAACAGTACATTAGGAAACAAAAAAATAAATTGACATAAACTAATTTCTCCTTTTAAAATTATAACAATAACGTACACATATTTTCATTCTATTTAAGAAGCTTATTATTATTATTATTATTATTATTATTATTATTATTAATCCGGTATTCGGAAATCAACATTTATCAACATCATCAGCATTAGAACGAGATTCTTTTCGTTTAGGTGCTAAATTTATAATTGGATGCAATTTTCTTTCGAAATTATTGAATTACGAATAATAAATTAATCTAGATAATCAACGAAGGTTTTTTCAAACTGGTTGCAAAATCTGCCTTATATCAATTGAAAATAAATATTTCTAAAAATATATTTGGCACGAGTTCTCGATGACAAAAGCTCGTCGTTACAAAATCACTGTACATAACAAACTACAAGCCCGGAGATTGACCAACGGCATAAAGCGCATTGAAATACGAAGGGAAGAGTTTCGTTGAGAATCTTGAAAATAGACGACAAAACGCGTAGTAACCCTCGGTGTGTCCACATACGCCCGAGTCTGTGCAGACCTGAAAATTTTACGAGAACAAAGGCTGCTTAAGTCCTCGAGTCCTCGAGTCCTCGAGTCCTCGTTGACAGAGATACAGGGAGTCATTTACGCCCCTGCAACGAACGGATCCTCGCAACCCCGCCGACGGTCATTTTATCATTTTCGCGCGCTCCACGTCCACACACCCCCCCCCCCCCCGAGAGCACATTGTCGTATCGTCCGGAAGGACTCGTAACCTTGGTATGCGAGTGTTACGCGGGTGCAATTACGTCGGGATACATCAGACGTCAATTTATCCATTTGATGCTATCAATGGATGTTCGATCGAAGACATTGAAGCGGGAGTTTGAAGTTTAATGCTGCTTTTCGAAATACTTTCTTTGCCGAGCACGCAGAGTCAAGTAAAATATCTTTAGCCACCTTTAGCCACGTCGTCAGGATATTAAAATTAAAATCTTACCAAAATGATAAATCAACTAAATCATAATACTTGATCAATTCGGTTCTCGATACAAAAAATAATCGCAATACCTTCTAGTTGGATCTATCGCTTTCGTTACCAATGTATATATAATACTCGAAATTTCGGAGCCGCTGATATCGATGCAATACTTAAATGATATAAAACGTCCGATTAATTTTGACTACAAGTCAATCTCATCGAGGTATCGATTCAGCGTTCGATCCCCGTGTCGAAAATGCTTAAATTTGTGAATACACTCTGTAGCGAAATGAAGAATCGCTTTCAAGAATTTCGTCTCGTGGGCGACCTTGTAAAGGGATAAATGATCCATCACGCATAATCATCAACGACGAAGATGAACCTTTTAAAAGCGCGCTCTGAACGTAGTCGTTAAATGGTGGCGCAAAGCTGTGAGCCCTCTAAAAGCAAAAGAGCGGACGTGCCCACGTCGCTGTGGGTTGCATTAGACAACGTTGCAGAGGTAGACTACATAAACGTCGCGCAAAAATAGATCCCGTCGCCGATATACGCCGGGGGAGGCTGAGCTCCGGGCAAAGCTGCGACCGCCGCGGGATAATACAGTTGTAGAACTCGCGCGCGCGCGCGACATCGGCGAAGCCGGAAATCCGGCAGAGGGATGCGTCTCGTTGTAAGCGTGTGAAAGGTAACGCCGATTCGCAAAGATGACGAACGCGGAACTGGAAGTGGAAATCGCCCCGTTCGTCGGTGGTGAGAACAGATCGCCGGCGACGCCCTGGAAGCGAGGCAATGCAAACAGGAGAATCCGGTAAGGGTATTCCCCGATGCGTCGGAGCTTGTAAACAATCGGACAACACTCACTATACTTACAATCCTCCGTTGGCATAAGTTTCCTGGCCTTTTATCGAACGCGAAGAGAAATTTGTGAAAAACGGAAAGAAAAGATCTGGTTGGATTTTGAAGAGAGTAATTCGCGAGAGTAGTTCGTTCGGTTTATCGCGTTGAATTTCTCACGTAAGATCGCATTCGTTTTCCAATTTATCCCGTGTCAATTTCCTAAACGCAGTTGTTACTGGGTTCTTTTAACAAATGCTTGGACTACTGACTCTTTAAATATAAGCGTCATTTAAAAGAATATACGTATCTCTTAATTATATTCAAGTTAACCTAGAATTTAACGAAGAAGCTGTTTGATGATTATTTAACGTACGATATAATGAAACGCACGTAAATGTTGCTTGGCTTAATAACGGAAAGTAAAGACCACATAACTGTCTAATTCACCCTACAGTCTGAAAAGTGAAAATTACTTCACTTCGCTATTAAATACACAAGTTTACAGGACAACCAATGTTGCTGTAATTTACAGTCTAATAAGAGCGCGTTAATTTGTTCGTTCGGTAATATGAATTTTCTTGATAAATTGAATGACTGATTGATTTAAACAATTTAATAGAAACCATATTCAATTTCACGCGATGAAAAAACTTTACTCAATTGTTCATTCGAATAGTAACTCAAAATGTCGTTTATCCAGATTTTTTTTTTTTTTTATTCTAAATATGACTATTTTATATACTCTAGACTCGGTAAATTAGGTATTTAATAATAATAAATTTCAGCTATGGTTTATTTTTATTTAAAAAATAATTATCTTCATCAAGTTCCGCCCCCAAGTTTTCAATTAACTATTAAAATGAGTATTATATAACAAATTAAAAATTTCAAAATTTCGAAAATCTGGTTTGTTGTAGATTACATTTTATTTTAAACATATGAAGGTATTAACTTATCACCGATTTGAGGGAATTGCGAGCTATAATTACGAAAGCCTTCTACCTTATCATTTTATATGCCTTGCGAAACAATGTAGCCTAAAATTTATCGACAAATAATGCGAGTGTTTCAATTGCCGCATGAATTATATAACTAAACGACGACGTTAATAATATAAATCACTTCAGCTTGCCTATTTGTATTATCTTAAGGATAATTAATATTTATCGTATAGAAAAAATTAAAATGCGAATATACTACCCGAAGCCGTGCGCATACCGATAGGACGTAAAATTGTTTACCTTTGCAGAACTTCCCTGTTCATAATAATGAGCTTCATCTACGCGAAGCTCCTGGTGGTGGTGTGTATCGCGTACGTGATAAGTGAGGTGGTGACGCATAAGCTACCCCTCTACTACTACGAGGGTTTCTTCACTTACCTCTACGGCGTGAGCATCCTCTTCCTCCTCTACGTCTTCTGCTTCCTGCTCCAGGAGAGCGCCTGCTGCTCTCGGGGCGCCGATACGCCACCACCACCTCCAAGGCCACCCAAGCCTCCTAAAGAACCCAAAGACAAGAAGAAGGACAAGAAGGACAAGAAGGACAAGAAAGATAAGGACGCCAAAAGCAAGAAGGAGTTTCAGGTACTGAGATCAAAAGCTTACATACCAATTTATTCAATGTTTTACAGAAAATACTCCATCGGGACTCTTTGGAGCTCTCGTGAATATTCGAGTGAATACTGAAGATTCTCATTGATTTGCACATGATTCTTGAATTACAATGACTTTTAAGTCAAATTAAGTATGTTAATTATTTCACCCAGATTATAGACACGCACTAAAAAGAAATTACATTTTCGAAGAATTTGTTAAATGATTACTGTAATAACTATAATAATTTTTCATCGCAAACGGGGAACCTTAGTTCAGTTTTTATTCAGAAAACGTTTATAACACTTGTGAAAATTATAACGAAAATTACGCGATTTTTTACGTTAAATGTTTTATAGCAAACATACGCCGTTGCATTTATATTTTGATAAATACATCTTGATAAAGAAATTATTAGTTAAAATAATAATAATTTTTCTTCTAACAGCGACCTAATTAGACATAAGATTATATAAGCGATATGAATTTAAAATAACAATATAGCTTGTCTGAATATTAATATTTTAATCAACCTAAGATGCTATTTTACGTTTGTTGGAGATTTAGTTTTTATACCAAATACTTGCTCTTGTCACTTACCTTTTCATTTTCCGAGCAAATGCAAAGATTATAAATCATATTCTCATAACCAACTCGTTAACGCAGCAGCATTTAAAAATAATCCAATGCTGTTTTCCACGAAGACGGAACTAGAATAACGAAATGGTAAATAAAGACTGGCATATGGGTAATGACGCAATACAGCTTATGGGGAAATCGTGCGAAATTTCAGGGAGAAGATATTTCCCGAAATAGAATCGTCAAGATTTCCCTTCTGCTTACAGTATTCTCAACTCACAAGCCTCACCCACTTCTTTTTTCTAATTTTACAATTTTTTTTTTTTAATTTAAATGCTTCGGTGTAAAAAGTTTTTTATGAAATTACTGTAGATATTAAATCCACATCGTGGATATTAATTATTTTCATCCCAGAATAATTTTTTATAATTAACGTGCGTATAAAATAATTTACTTAAAGTTATTAAGAAATTCTGTGATTCGTCAAGTATTTGATCAAAATACTTTAATTTTATGGATTACGTAACACACACGCGCGCGCGCGCACACACACACACTTTTTTTCAGAATAAAATATTATTAGTTAGTTTTACTATAATTATATTTACGATAGCTGCAATTACGTTCTCCTAGAATTTCTAAATTATAATGTTAGGATTGCTGCTCTCGAACCAGCAGTTGTGATTCCTACAGTTCGAATTGTAATTATAGTAACATGTAACATCGAATTCCTATCCTTCGGTTCCTTACACTATAATATTCTCCAATATGGAGTAAAAGTTTTAATGCAGAAAATATCCTACAGTACGTAATGTATTCTGCTTTAAGCACTCATATTACCAAAGTGAATAGTAATTCTAGTCCTTTCTAAAATCATCCTGATTACATAAACTTATTTCCTGGTTCCAGTGAACTTTTTTTTACCTTTTTACCACACGAAAAACGTTAAATCGACATAAAAATTCATCATAATTCTTGTATATAAAAATTATTGTGATGTTATTATAACGATTGTATTAATAAGTAAAGGGCGAATAAAATACACCAAAATTATTCCGCAACTGCTGATTTTAGTGTCTCTAATTATTAAAATTACGAACAATAATAAGAAAGTTACGACAAACAGTTACAAGTGAAACTTCAGAAACTGCAGAACTTCCTCTTGTAGTAATAGTAAACGTAATCGAGTAAAAGTAAATAATTTAAGTATTCAAAATGCGAGCTCTCAAATATTTCAACATTATTACTTGCATCATCCATTGTAATTACTGACCGCGGAAACGTCAACAGCATTTTTACTTATTAAACAATTAATATTTCCCTTAATGTGGACAGAATGAAATGTGCGTTTATATACACTCACGCAGGAACGTTTATTTCAGGATGCTACGGATGTTGAGGCTGGCGTTGCCACTCGTTCATTACGCAAACGTAAGACCTCCCAGAACGATTCCAGCCATGGAAGCTTCTTTCTGCGAATCGGTGCTATTGGTATGCGTCGGAAATTTTGAAATACATACACCGAATTCTTGAACTAAGCCAACTAAAAATTTTCTTTACTAACTGTCTTTGGATTCATTACATTGTTAATAATTTTCACGATTGTTCAAGAAGTAACGTAAAGCATACGTAAAATATAATTTTGAGTTAATGGTTTTGGTATACGACTGCAGTATACCCGAAAACTTTATAGCTAATTCGAATCTTGGAAGATTCATCCTCTTATTGGCATACGTTAATTCGAGTCTTTGAAGATTTAAATGTTTATTAGTGTACGTGAAGTATTCGACTCTAAAATATTTATGCTCATTTATTTTCTCTATTGCCACTATTATCACCAGCTGCTTTTCAAAGACAAAAGTTCATTATCATTTCAACACAAGAGAAACAAACCTTTTTCTCGTTTTATTCTTATTAGTTCGCGATTAAATAGTCTAATTTAACTTCAGCTTAATTTATGTAAGTGTTATTAATATTTTTATTATCTTAATAATATCTTATGCTGTTTGATTATTTACGTGTTTGTTTATATTGATCGACGGTATGGAATTCGTCTATCTCATAAAGTTGTGTAATTATATAGAAAGCATTGCTTTAGTTTTGTTCTAAATATTTTTCTAATCGAAGTACTTCCGAATATCCTAAATATATACTTTCCTATTTTTTATAAGACTCTTTGTTTCATATTTATACGTGACTACCTTTACTATACATATTTTGCAAATTCTAATTTCCAAATACGTAGTAATTACAAAGATTTATATCGGACGATAATTCTTGAATATCATGCCATTTACTTCCATACGGAGATATCTTTAATTATCTGTATTTTCAATTACCTTGGTATAATTTTAAAAAAACGTGAGAATTTAATTTTGGATGACATTCATTGTACATTAAATTTATTTCTTCAGAGAAACTTGGTATTGTTCATTAAAATTTATCCTTGCTTTATCGTACACCTGGTGAACTCATTTAACAAAATATTATTTTAAACATTAATTGTAACAATAATTTTAGCAGTGCAACTGATTTTTTGGTAAATGATTTTCATGGAAAATATAGTTAAGGTGTTTTATTCATACTCCGTATCAAAAATTATCTGTACCACTGAGAATCCTTCATTGTATGTTTTTATTTTATGGAAAGAATTATTGTACGAAGTAAGAAAATTTTGTTCAAGATATAATATTTAAATATTTCATTGTGTGGCTAATTGATTAAAAATACATTATTACCTGATTTAATTCAAGCTTTTGGCCTGGGAACGATGGTTTACAACGGACTGGAATTTGGAGTCTTCTTTGAAGTACCACCAACGTCACCTTGCTATCAGATTCTCCAAGGCGTTAACCCCGTTCTTCAGATGATCTTTACTTTCATGCAAATGTACTTTATCTTCATGAATTCTAGGGTAAGTACACTCAGTTACAAAGTGCTTTCTATGCTGTTTTCCCTTATTTTCTGTTTAGCTTAAACGAACATCTACCAAACTTTCTAAGCATAGGTTTATGTTAGGTTTCATAACTTTATCTTTTCAGTAGAAATTTTCCGCAGCTCTAGTATTTAAGTATTACGTTGTAGGTCGATAAAAAAACCATAATTCAAAAGATATATATATATCATTTTGCCTAGTTATACAAAAGATATATGAAATTCTTTATAAAATTGCGTCATCTAAAAAAACCATAAGTCATTTATTCAATTCAATTTTGTTTGTTTACTTCCTTAGCTGAACATCCATCGATTCAAAGTCGTGGCGAGATTCGGCCTAATGCATGTAGTAGCTACGAATCTGTGCGTGTGGATTCGAACTCTAGTGCTAGAGAGTATTAAAGAGATCGCTCAATACCACCGGAACCTGGGACGCGCCGAGGCCGGAATTTTAGGTAAGTAAAGGTAGTCGTGTGTCCGACAGGTTGATCATCTAACCCTTTACTTCAAGTTAATCGATTCCAAATACATGTCTAAAAAGCAGTTACGCGTTTAAATAATCATAGTTTTTGGCTTAGGAGACAGTTTCGAAATAAAAATCGATTGCTACCAAAATAACGAGCACTAAAACATTTAGCAATATTGTCATTTGCTTAGTATCATCTGAAAATCTATATTATGAATGCTAAAATAAATGGATAATACAATATAATAATGATCGATCTAATAAGATTTTGTTTAAAAATAGAATGAGAATTAAATCATTTTAGTGCAATTATAAAATTAAAAATTATGGGAGTTGCGGAAGAAAGTCAGAGTCCGTCGAATCAGGCATCAATAATTTGCAGCAAACAACGCATTCTATACATCAGATAATTAGCGAAATAATATAAATAAGAAGAATTATTATTTGTGTAATATTTTATCAAATTAGAATGCAATTCATTACCTAAAAGAAATTTAATTAAATAACGATTAATTTAATTGTGTGTAAAAAAATAATATTAATTGCTACTTCATTAATATATAATTTGTCAACGAGAAACGAAGAGTAAAATTACTAATCCATTGTTAAAAAACGAAAATAAACAACGAACATTTTTTATTTATTTTAAATTTCTATTTAATATTTTGAATGCAAATCTCATCTGTGCAGCAAAAATCTTATTAAAAATGATCAGTGTAACGTAATAGTTCAGTAAATGGTGAAATTTTTATATTTTTATAAAGGGGTGCTTCGATAAATAGAATGTTTTCTAAGTAGTACACCAATTATTATTAATAAACTTTTGATAACACGAATTTAAAACAATTTAAATATTTCAAGTTTCACTTTACTAATCATATCAATAAAAGTAAATCGATACAATATGCCTTAATGCCAAGCAAAATCGAATATATCAGCCAATAAACTATTTTATTTATTTTGAAAGGGAAATATATTATCATATTTATACGATGAAATCAAAGCGTTTTAAATAAGTCTTACCCGAAACTAGTAAAAAATTAAAATATTCTCAATAATCAAAAAATCAAAAAATTCTCAATAATTTCTTTTAAAATACGAATTAATATTTTTATACAATAATAAAAGTGATATCAAGAAAGAGAAAATAAAAAAAATATTACATTGAAAAAAACTCATATTGTTTATAAATGATCATAATTCTGTTTTTTCTGAATAGAAATTATGATGCAGGCTTTGTGTATTCGCCAATAAATTAATTTTTTTCTCTATTGCAAGTAATCTAAAGTTAATTTATTACATATAATTACAACAAAAATACAAAATCTAAATTTCCAGAGATGAAATAATCTGTTTGATATAACAACATAAATTTATAAAATTATCTTTGTTAGGCGTGTGAAGCTATAAAAATGCCGATAGAAGTAGACAAAGTTAATCACGTAATCTTAAAAGAAACTCTACAATTTATTGAGAATTTTTAAAGTAATTAAACTGTACAGCTTCAAATAGGTAGACTTTATATTTGTGAAAATAAATAAGTAGAATTTTTCTAAGAAGATTGAATATTAAGATATAAGAAGATAATATCAAATCAGATTGATATAATATAGCTCTAATTATGTAACTCTAACTGTACAGCTTCAAATAGGTAGACTTTATATTTGTGAAAATAAATAAGTAGAATTTTTCTAAGAAGATTGAATATTAAGATATAAGAAGATAATATCAAATCAGATTGATATAATATAGCTCTAATTATATATTTCATACAGTTCTTGCATAATTTAGATAAAAGTTGATATATGATGATGAAGTAATTCAGTTTTAAGTTTTTAACAGTTATAAATAAATATATAAACGTTCTATTAGCTATAAAATGTAAATAAAGTAATATTCAATATGTATACCAATGTAATTTGTATGAGATGAATACATTTGATAGCACGAGTAATAACTTGAAATGTTTAAGAAGAAAACAGCCTATATTGTGTAACTATTTAATCTTATTATTGTTTCAGCGAGCATAAAAGAACATAGCCTGCGCAATGCCGGTGCCATTCTGGGTGAGCGTCCTCGCGATTTGGCCAACTTAAGATTAGGTTCAGGTGTGCCTACTCCCTATTCCAATAAATTTGCTCGCACAGTGGCAACAACAGCAGCCACCTTCAATCGCATGGCCCGATCTACTGTACGACCAGTAGCGCGTGCTGTAACTCTAGGTACGACAAAGACATCGATAAGAATGTCGACAAGTACCGAGTGGCCGATATCATCATCTACAACCTGGCCATCCTTTACTACGACGACGACTGCAGCGACCGCGGCCACGTCTACCTTGGCATCTACAAGCTCTTCCACTGCAGCGACAAATTTGTCCACGTTCTTGACAACTCTTATACCGACGAGAAAAGATATAACTTCTCCAGCTATCATCTCAACATCTACACTGATACCAGCATCTACGGGCTTCTCAACAGCGACATATGTCGCGGATGAAATTTTCAGCGACTTTGATCTCCAGTCCGACAGCAAGAATAATATACCACGCATCTTTGACGTGACGAATGCAACGGCAAATCTGACCAGTGCAGCAATTGCTAGCAAAATCGCTAGTCCTCTTTGGAACCCAAGCTTTAATGTCTATGCCGAGGCATTAACAGCAAATGAGGCTGGACTTTTGTCTACTAATTCTTGTGGTCGAGTAAACATTATGGGCACAATTGTCAAGGATGCCGCACCTTATCTCTTTCCATTTATCATCGAGTACAGCTTAATAGGAGCGGCAGTAATTTATGTTATGTGGAAGCACATCGGTCGCCATCCACGTTGGCCACATCAGGCTGAAGCTGATCTGGAACGTAGACTCGAAGCTATGCTATCACGACGCGCCGTTGCTCTTGCTCATGCAGGTATGTCTTATTATTATGATTAACTTTTAATGAAAAAATGCTATAATATTTATTTTGTTGAGAAAAGGCACATATTTTTATTAATGAGAAACTCTCATACAGTCTTCGACTTGCTTTCACCGATGCTGACTCGATCTGTTACATGTCATTTGTAAATATATTGTAAATATAGCGTGATATGATTTCTTGTTTGCTTTTTCTTTGGCTCTAAAGTTTTACAGATTATTTTATTTTAATAACATTTATTTATTATCTACGATATAGTTAATTGAATAAAATTGAAAAAGTAACCGCCTAGTAATCAACAAATGCTACGGCTGGAAGCAAGTGTAACAAGTATAATTGACCAAGTTTCTTCGATGTACCGTTTAATCGAAACGATGATTTATTTACATGATACTTTTAACTCGTTGATCTTTATTGTGATATTGATACGTTTATTTCTTTGCGAATCTTTCGAAACAAAATGCACAAAATAAATCCTTATATGAAAAACCGTTCGACAAAAATAAAGTAAATGTAAACTAATTTTGAGAATTTATGTTCAGCGATATTTTGTTAAACTATTCTTATGTACAAAATATTTAAACAAAATATCGAAAATAAGGTAATATGGAAAAAATAAGTGGTACTTCAAAGAAACTTTACCGATTTTATCAATATTAGTTACCAGACGATCCGGTAATATTGTGTAAATATTTATAAAACGCATTTTTACAAAAATATCAGTTTTTTGTCTCGCTATATTGATGACTGAAAAATAAACTACCTGTGGTAGTTGTTTTTTAACTTCTTAAATAAAAGCGTACTTGTATAATAATAAGCAAAATATCAGAAATGAAGCAAAAGTGTTATTTATTTTTATAAATAAAACAACTGTTCGAACATTTTTGATTGTTCAAATACTTATATATTCGAATTTTTCAAGAAAATTATATATTTCCTTCAGAAAATGTAATTATCAATATAGAGACTTTTAGTAATTTATAATACTATAAAAAATTAATATTCAAAATAAATAAATTCGAATACGATGTTTTTAAATGTCCAGTAATATATTATTAACAGACGAAATTTTCAAATAATAAATATTATCACACTTTTGTAATTGGAATAGATAATTCATATTTAACCAATAAACGTCAATAAATGCTGTAGACAAAAAATGTATATTTTATTCACATATGACAAGCTCAGTTAGCAAGAAGCATGTATTGTTTCTTAAGAACGATATGTAAAACAAACGGGAATTGGTATTCTGGGATTTTTAAAGCTTGCTAAATATGAATTTAATGTTAAATTTTAAATCTCGATGCAAGCATCAATAAATTCACTAATATAGTTACATAGTAACTGTATTGTATCCTTCGCTTAACAACCTTATTATTATACACATATCATTCATAAGCGCTATTATCCCTTAAAAAAGGGTAACTCACGAATATTAACATCGTTATTTTCATTCAAACACTTCTTTCATTATTCTTGAACCTTTTTCCTTGTCTTACTCATTGCTTTTAGATGAGTCAGCTGAAAATGACGAATCAGGGAAAGTCGATAAGCAGGAAGAAGTCAAAGTAGAAGCCAAAGTAGTCAAAGGTACGGCTAAATACATTAAATTGAACAGCTTGAAAATTCTAGAATACCAATTATTCCAAAAACTGGATAACTTCTCAAAGCTTCGATTTGGCGTTACGGGCTGACACTCTACAGGTAGCGTCTCGTAGAGATTGATATCAGAACTACTATTATGTAGGTAAACAAACATTTAGCTCTGCAAAATAAGTATAAAATAAAAAAAGTTCAATGATAAACTTTGTACAGAATTTTTAAATATTTTATTATAAAATTACTTATTTAAATAAATAAATCACAGGAAGTAAAATTGGATAACAGCTCATATAGAAATCTCATATAGTATCATCAAAATACCATTATGTATATTAAAAAAAAAAAAAAAAAAAAAAAAAAACATCTGACTTAATAGAATGAGGTAACGCATGTTTGCTATTTTTCTAAGCCTAAGCTTATAGTCTTATGAATTAGTATATAGGGTCCAATATATGTCATAGAATATGATTTCTCACTTGCACCAACTTTAAATTCATACAATATTGATTAAGATTATCTAAATACATATCATAAATAGACAAATTCAGACATAAATTTGTGCATGTACTAGTTATATTTTAATTGGTGTAGTCATGAAAACATATTCACTGTACTGATATATGCACTGATTAAAATAACAAGTATGGGATATTAAAATTCGTAGGTAGAACTCATCGCTTTTTTTTTTAAACTGTTCTAGTAATGCAGAATAGAATTAAAGTTGAAGCCAATCATACGTATACGATATTCCGTAAACTTGTTTACTATGCAACTTTCTAACAGTTCTGAAATGAATAACTACGTAATAATATTTGTAGAGTGCAAAATTCACAATATATTGTAATATCTTATTCAATCCAATCATGTTTAAAAATAAACAGGTCACGGACGTGTGGACTGCGTGGGAGCCAGTAAAGGACTTTTCTTCGGACTTCTCCTTCTTGTTGGATCTCTCATCTGCTTAATCCTTTTCTTCGTGCTGATACATCATCCAGATCTCGGGTTGCTTGCCATTTACTTGGCTGATGTGTCTCACTGCGCTCTTATGGCTCTTTCTATCATCGCAATTATCGTCGGCTTCATACGCGTCCAAAGTCTCAAGTTTAAGGCCGAAGAGCAAAGTGACCTGAATGATATACTTCTACGTGTTTCTGCGTTCGGTCTATTCATCTACGCCGTTTTCAGCATCATAGCTGGTTCTCTGGCAGCATTTACTCATGAGCCCAATCTCCTCGTCATGATTACCGGGTTACTCGCTGTATTCCAAGTTGTATTACAAATGCTTTTTATCGCTGACGTATCACGCAGGCGCGTTCATCTGCCTGAACACGATCGCAGTAAGCCAGGACGTCAAATCGTGACTTTCTTACTTATCTGCAATGTCACTATGTGGGTCATCTACACTTTCGAAGCTCAAAAGGTCGCTGCGAATCCCGTACAGATAGACTTTTACGGATATTTGTCATGGGCTATTGTGCAGAGGGTCACAGTGCCATTGTGCATCTTTCATAGGTTCCACAGCGCTGTTACGCTTGCAGAAATCTGGAAGACCAGCTACAAGGCACGCCTCGAATAAGACGTTTGATAGTCATTCTCTTTAATTACGGTGAACCATGATGAAGGTAAACATAAAGATCATAGAGGATGAAAATCAAAGGTGAAGAATGGTTTTTAGTAAATTTTGGATAGAGGTGAATACTGCTAATGATTCAATTCCCTCATGGTGAAGAATCGTGAATCGGAGATTTAATGAAGTTGTTAAAACGAGTACTGAATGCTCAAAAGATGACATCGAGGCATAAGACGATAAAGAAGATTATTAATGGAAATGCATGACAACGAACTACGAACTCGTCTCTCTTAGTGCCCTGAAATACATAAAATGTTTTAATGAAGTTGTAAGAATTTATTCCAATTACTTTACTTTTGCATTTTTCCTATCATTATGTACGTCAAATATTAACTACAAGTGTAATACATCTTTAAAGACACTCGTAGAATTTAATCATGAGTACACGCTTCATATATTCATATAGATCAAATATAGATTCGATATTAACTGATTATTCAATTTTTATAGGAATAAAAAAAGTCTATAAAACGAGATTTTATCTTTTCTTCAAATTCCAACTTGCATTTTCTACTTTTATACCTTTGCTCGAACTAGCATCTACATCATGCAAAAAGGCCAAATTTAAAAGAGGTAATTGCGCAAACGAAATAATTCAACTGATTAAATACGACAGAGATTTCAATATTTTATAAGCCTCTCATGGAACTTTTACTGTATAAAAGCTTATAAAAACATGGAAATGTACATTCACCGATACGCTGTGAGAAGAAAAAAATCGTAAATTCCGTCAAACAGTACTGTGACGCGAAGGAGACGTGGAACGTTGAGAATGTTGTCAAAGGTTTAAGAGATAAATAATCTGAAAGAAAGTAAAAAAACAAAAACTTCTTTTTGAAAGATGACCATACAAATTGTGAACATTAATTATAGAATGATGAAGAGTTCGCCAAAGATAATAGAAAACGGATAAATAAAAAAAAAACATCTTTCTTTGATACAAGTATGTTTTCAATATCGATCAATCAATAAGAAAATAAACCAAATATAAAAAAAGTACAAAAATCATTCATATATTTTGAAATAAACATGCATCAGTTCGATTCGCTCGCATTTAAAATTTTAACATCTAATTAATTGATGAAAGAATACCGATAAAAACAAGAAATAATGATGGTGCGATGTATCTTTCATTTTCATGCAATATATTTGTTTGAAACTTCAAAGAGAAAGGAAAAAGAGAAGTAAATAAAAAAAATTAATACATCAAGAATTATGTCAAGAGACGAGATATTCGAGTCCAGTAAAACAAATAAACAATGAAGTAGCAAACACGTAGATCTATGTAATATTAGAGTGTCACGGAAGATAAGCAAAACTAAAAAGCGTAGACATCGTAGTGTAATACAGAGATGTTTAGAAACAAGAATTCACTCATTTACAACTAAAAAAATAAAAAATAATAACGTAAATACACCTTTACACGTGAAATATATGAATAAAAGAAATATTAATTATGTTGCTATTGATTAGTGTCTATGGCTAGAAGTTTCAGCCATAAAAAGGATTGATACAGCAAATTCTGTATTATTAACTTTGCTAACAATGCTGGTGATATAAAGTAAACATACAATATATTTCAAGATCTTATAGGAAAAATAAGAATAACTATAATCCTGATTCTTTAACATAGAGGAAGCTATTTTCTCCATGAATTTTCCCAAAAATAAGGTAAAAGAAGCTCTCTTTAATCGTCATCGTACACTCCGTCATACTAATAGCTTTTCGAGTCTACGTACTTTAAAAAGACAAAATTAGATAAATTATAACAAAAAAATGAATAAAGTACATTATAAATAAGATATTATAATATAAACGGAAGATTACTAAGAATGATTTTATTGACTGTCGATGTCGAGGAAGGTAAAAAGGCCACAGTTCTATTCGTTATGTAAAAGGAATAAGAAACACCATAACGACAAAAATGATTATACGAATATTATACATATACATACATCACTTATAAATATATTAAAGTATCCGAAGCGACAATGCGATATTAAGAAAAAATGACTATATACAAAGATAATATAAATATATATAATAATAATTGTGCGAAGGTATAATTGTACTGACTTATTATGTATGTTTGAAAATATGTATGCGACCGTCTGCCTGAATTGCAATGATGTAAATATCAGTAAACTGTATGATGAAATAAGTATGATTGTGTGTATTAATGCATTTACTTTATATATACTGTTTTTTATTAACTGCTCTCACATTATTAAATTAATTTTTTATCTGTAATGGTTTATTCATGCATAATTGTTATAAGCAAACGTAATAAAAATTATAAGATATTGCTTTTCTTTACTTGAATTAAACATAAAGAAGCCTTGATTCTATAAAAGTGTCGAATTCTATAACTTAATATTAATAATTATTTTATTACACGAGGATGATAGTACGTCATGTGAAACATTTAATACAAAATATAAAGAAAATCGATAAGTGAAAAAAAAAACGATAAACGCCAAATCATACAAATTGTTTGTTAAAGTGTAATTGAACAAGGCACTGCCACACCGGACCAAAAACCGTGAAAAGGGGGAATATACAAAGGAATGGATTGCATTAATCGTTATATCAGATGATAACGGTTTCAACTATAAGTAAATGATATTTCTCGGTTTGTATAATTTTTGCAAATGAGAAATGCATTACAATAGTTGCACTGTGTTGCAGGCACTTGAAAAGATTATAAAAATAACTCGTTAGCGAGAAAAACCGGTGATGATTTTTCAGTCGATCTCCACATTATAAATGAAACGATAATATGATAAGAAATTTGAAAAAGAACCGACTGTTTTTGGAAGTTTATTCTAATTGATTATATTCAAATGTTGATTCGAATGGAAACGCAGATGAATAAAGCGAATTATCGATGTACACTGATAATTAAATGTATGAATTACAAAAGCATAAGAGCGATAAAATTTTCAATGATTGTGATGCTTATTACGCAAGCAAAAGAAGAGAAGAAAATCTGATAGAAATTTCAATAAGCGAAAATAAGACGAAAAATAGAGGGAAAATAAGGAATAATATTAAGAATAATAATAATAATAATAATAATAATAAATAATTAATAATAATAATGATAATGATAATGATAAATAATAATAAATAAATAATAATAATAATATGAGAGATAGAGTGTCAGTAAGAAAGAGGGTGTTGCAAAATAAAAACATTCTTGTATAAGTACACCGTTAACTTAAAATAAATAGTAGTTGTAAGCCTAAACATCTATAAGGCCGTGGATTTGTAAGAAAGGAAAAAGAATCGAATGATATTTATTCTACATTAACTCGACAAAATCTGCGACATTTTCGAGAATAAGGAATAAATTGAGTAAGTAAATTCAAATCAAAACGATGAAAAAGAATTTAATTTGTTAATTTTTTTATACTTACGAGAAAACAAAAAATATAATATGAACTATTTTTAAAGATGTTTTTTCAATGATAAAATATTTGTAGAGTTAGAAGATAAATGCTGCGAGATCAGAAACGATCCTGTGCATTCATTTAATCATTTTAGTAAGTAAAAAAGAAAATACTTGTGATTTAGTTGTTCGATTGTCGATTAAAGTTTAAAGACCTGAGCTTATGAAGATTCATATGAAATTTTATATGAAAGGAGGTATAGCGATACAGTATATTTGAAAAATTAGAAATGAACGATTGTGAATCTGAAATAAAAATTATTGTAGGAAGTCGAACGGCAAATCCACGGTCTCGTTATTTAAACATTATGTAGAATGTTTTTGATGTCTTCGACTATAATTATTCAAGTTTGTACACACACGCACAAGTGACTCTTACACTTATGATTATACAGTGACACAATCGAACATTAAATGTAAAGAAACAAATAAAAATGATAAAAGAAAAAATCAAGTATATGTTGTCGAATAACCAGTTCTTCACGAGTCGAGTAGAAATTTAAAAGTGTTTTAAAAATAAACCTAACAAAGGTATATTGGAGAGAGAGAGAAAGGGAAAAAATCATATACCACGCATTATACACGAAAACAAATAAACTAATAAAACTAAAAAAAAAAAAAACGGAAAATATTCACCACATTATCATACTCTTCCAATTCGTTCGCCAATTCATTGACTGTATGAAAATAAAGCGTGATGATAAAACATTTCATTGTATCTGTTTGAAATGGCATGTGCAATGTCTCATCCACGTAATTTGTAACGATAACGATAAAATTGATAAATAAAAGTTATCTAGATGTAAAACAAAAGTACTTCTCAATGATTTTTTTTAATGACTGTTTTTCCGCTCCTTGAATGTATGCTTTAATACTTGCTTCCCGTACGTGTACCCATTTATCACAAATTATATTAGAATCTATCAACAATATTTATCAGACGTTTGTTTTGTTATATTAATAAAATATAAAACACATTTTGTATATCTTTTTTGATATAAAAAAATAATTTTACTGGATTCTTTAGTTATAGAAATAAAATTTGTACATAAAAATAATTATAAAAATAAAAACTAGAAGTAATTTCACGTATATCAGTGAATAATTAAACAAAAAATCTTGATTTTCCACCTTTATGTTGCTTTATACCAATTTTTAAGTATTAAAGCATATGAATCTGATTTTTTCCTTACAGATAAGTGCATAAATAAATGTCCGCATGTGCACTTACTCATGTAAAACACTAAGCTAGATATAGATATGAAACGAAACTTTTTTTAAAAAATTAAATCCAGTTTAAGAATACCAATTCCTCAATAATTTATTTAATTATTAATTTTTAAAATTTGAAATATTTCTGTATGTAAGGATAAAAATATGATATTAATAATATTATTACAATATTGAAAAACGTAGTAAAATCTAAATTTGTTAAAAGATCGAGTAATATGAATGTAGAATTTAATGTTTAAAACTTGTACTTTTGCTTAAAAAGATTCCTGTTCAGATATTAACAATTGTCAATAAAATTTAGAAAAATATTATAAAATATAACAAGTTAAGCTCACATAAGGTAAATTCAAAATTTTCAATTGTTTACATGTCGTCGGCCTCCAAATTAAGTGCTTACTACACAAGCATTCACACGTATTAAGCACACATAGAAACACCTTACACGCACCTACGAACTTCCCAATTTCCGTCGAATCTAGGCTTTACTATACGAATAAAAACGCGTCAATGGCGCCTTTTATTTTCAAAACATACTCATCAAATTTACATTGGGTCTTTACCTAATAAAAAAGTATAATCATAGAACTAAATTACCGATGTTAATATAACTATCTAATATTTAATTACTCAAAGAATTGACAATTTTAAGAATTTTTTTACAATGAGCTGTAATGCAAGGAATCATAATTTCACTCTTCCTTTATATTTTTTATCTCCCTAACTCTACCTGTCTCATTATTTTATTCTCTTATTACATCACTCGCAAATAATATAAAGATTTCTTCAAATGCTTGTTAATTCAATATAAAAACTAAAATTTAATTAGTAACAAATTAATTATGAGAGATTTTATAAATATGTTCATAATATCTTAAAGCATTTATTTCCGTAAGAATCTCATATGAAAATTAAAAAAAAATTTATTTAGATAGAAAGCATAGGTTTTATAAAATAGATGTTCTATACAAAATTGATTTTGATTTTTTTGCTTTACAAATAAATTATGTACATTGTTGAATAAACAATGTAAACATATAAATAATTTAGCATTTCCTCTAGTATTCTGTCTCGTTTTCTCACAAAATATCATAAATTTTTTAAAATTAGAAATAATATACAAGTATACATATTCAGAATTAACGTTTTTACCGACTCTCACTCAGTCGATATATTTTTTCCTCTCTTTCTCATGTAAATTTACTCAATTAATCGAATTTTATCTTGATACGACTTTCAATGTGTAACTTAAAAGGCATGTCAGTTGATGATAAAAATTATAATAAAAATAAATATTCTAAATATTAATCATACAAATTATTAAAAGATAAAATGTTTAAGCGATAAGTATTGCAATATACGAGTTCTAATTACAGCGGACCAAATGAATTCCAAAAGATATAATAATTGCCAATGTCAAATCAAATCTATTATAAACAAATACGTATACACCGTTTAAACGCATATGACATAAGCAATCCTTGTACACTTATTTCAACGCTGCTGTTCACTATGATGAGAATCTCCAATTTAACAATATTTCGAGTAATTTCTTCATTTTGATATAAACAACGATATTAAATAATAAAAAGTTTTGGAAAGCCTCGGGAACACATTTCTATTAACAATAAACTATCGCGATATATGGTACACATATGCCGTATGTATGCGTATTGCACTTTTTTCACCGCTGCAGTTAATTACGACGAGAATCTCTGATTTTGTTGCTATTCCGATTATTTGTTGCTTTTGACATATCTAAGGATAAAAAATATGTCCTTAATAAAAAGTTGTCGAATCGAAAGCTAACACATTTCTATTAAGAAAAAACTGCAGTGCTTATTTAAATAATGTTTAAATTTTCCAGCAGATTCTATTTGCTTATAATAAGAGTATATGTGTAATAACAATTTTTAATTTTTCTATTAGTTGATGATTGTTGCTTGTAATAGTTAGTGAAACTTTCAAAATTTTTCAATTTTTCATACCAAAATAAGAATTGTTTTTCGAGTGTTTTAAGGTTATATCGTGGTTCTGTTAATATTACATTGTAGTTATGTGGTTTACGTAGTTTTTTTCAAGAAATTTCAAATTTTAGGAAATTTGATTTTTTGTTGGAGTTCCAACGTTGGAATCTTCAGACTCATCATTTAATATAACTTTACGAAAAATTATTTTTATTCCAAGCATATTATTGAAATATCCACTTACTTTTTTCAAAATACATAACAATATATTGCTTTAATAACGATAAAATGTACGGTAAAAATCAAGAAATTGTACAATCTTCATACTTCCAAGATATTTCTAAAACTATTTAGTTATTAGAATATTTAGTTTAATATGAGCGAATAATATTTACCCGATTGATGGTGCCCTTCGCAAAGTGAGCGTCAGTAAATATGTTCTAAAAGTTCTCTACTTTAGCAGCACAATTAATATTAATGTGGTACATTTGTATAAAGTTCCAAATGCACTAAAAAGCAGAAAATACTGAATTGTAAGTTTAATAAAAATGTATATTATTAATTTAGAAAAGCACTTGATTACTGTATACGAGGTGCTGATAATAAACCTATAAATTGTTTTAAAACCACCACTAGAGTTATTAGGTTATTGACTTATTGGCCTCGTAAACGTCGTTTGACGTGTAACCTTATCTAGTACTTGGACCAAATACCAGCTATTATTAACAATATGTATAATCATAAGGCGAACAATTTAAGCAGATAATTTGTATTAGATTGAATAGATTTGTACAATCGTGGCGCCTTACTCGTGATTCAAATACAATTCGATGTATTAGACTCGCTTCTTTGATTTGCATAAAATTCTGAAAAATTATCTGAATAAATTTAACAAGTTTTTGTATATTACTCAATAATAATAGGTTGAGAGAAGGTTCGTTCAATGAATTACATATTGATTTATTCTACGAATATCGGATACGACAGTATACGACATATAAACAAATTCAAAATAATCAAATATAAAGCTTGTGCATCCTCTGTAAGTGTTTACTAATAATAGATGGGAAGACGCTCCCTTGTTAAAAACCAAACAAAGAAGTTCTTTACTGGGCGAATACACGTAGCAGAGCTAATATGAATAATCGCTTCGTGGTTCAGTCTGTCAGAGCCTATGTAAAACTTAAAGTTTCAAACTAATGATCATTACGTTATTATTTTTATAAATCTTAGTAGGTAATAATTGGATTTTTCTGTAGCCACTTGAATCACTGTCTCAGTTGTGCTTACTATTCCTGAAATATTTCAAAAATAGTCTCTAATTAACTCTGTTAGTTTCTATCTGAAACTTTTGAAATTAGGTTTATTCACCTGTAGACACGATAATGGTAAGGCGGTATTAAATGTTTTCAAATCTTATATTGTTATTTTTATATCAGCCAGGAAATAACTTGAATATCTTTGAAGTATTTTAATGGTGCCTCCTAAATTACATCAAAATTAACATCCAGAGATGGGATGTATCTCAATTTAACATAATCTTCCAAAAAACTTACGACGTATCTGTCTAAATTATTCGCATTACTAATTATGTATTTTGAAATATAAGACGCAGTTCTGGCCAAAGTTCCAGCTGAGGCATGTCAAACCACGTTTACGAGACCAAAGCCAAAAGAGAGCTTATGGGTTTTTTATTAAATACCTCGGAAATTTGGGCTTTGTATAATTTAGAAAATAAATCGGAGAGCCTTCGAAACCTCCATATCACTATTGTCTTCATTTGATTTCATTTACGCTTAAATAACTAACTTCATCTTCAGCGTACAGACACCACTGGTAGGAGGTATTATTTATACGTCCATAGCAAATTGCATCATTCATTCGTCAGTTTTATTCATTCCCACTTATTCAAGCACACAATTATCTTATGTATTCATCACTAACCAAATTGTAATTTACACCCAAGCATAGTCCTTCCTCGCAATGTCAAATATCATCCGTTCATTCATTAATTAATATTCATTCTGGTGTTCATAGTCTTTTTCATTCTAAACAAATGTCCCGCATACTGGAAGAAACATCGATAATTGATTCATATAACTATATACATCTCTTGCATTCCAATAATCTAGACATCCCATTAAAACCCACTGCATTCAAAGTTCTGAACCTGATGAAACATGATACTCGTGTACGAAATACTCCCAGATATGTTCCGTGTTCACAAATTAATTCTTTGGTCTCTCTTGATCCAATCCTATATAAATACTCACGGAAACTTTCATGCCTTAACAAGAGAAAGCAGGCTTTGGGGCAGATATCAAGCCGTAGGATCTTAAAGGTGAATCCAATATTTTGTGTACCGATACCTTCACGCAGGCAACAATTTATTATTTTCTTGGGTTTATTTGAGTTATTCGTTGACTATCCTCCGTAAATCACGAGCACTCAAAATCTAGCATTGGACGTGCCTAATTCGTAGTTCGTATGCTGTCTATTGTACTTAGAAAACTCGAATTAATTCCGCGCGAAATTTTATGCGTATGAGAGCTTTGTTATATAATAGACAATAAATAATTCTTATGATCCCTTATTCATTTCAAAATTAATAATCCTGAACCCATATATTTTGGACAAAATAAAAAAAATGTGGCTCGTACGTTTGTACCGTATTGTAGTCTACGAATTGTCCGTGCCATATTTTCTTTGTTTTCTGTAATTATATTAATAGCTCTTTCTATATCTATCGATCCAATTATCAATATTTTCACTCTACTCACTTTGTTCACCGTATCTACCTTGATCTTATTTCGTTTGCCTTGATTAACTGTATTCCTTTTTGATTATCATCTAATGGATGTCGAAGATGTTCCAATCCAATATCTTTCAAGGTAATTGGGACAACTTCGCTGTCTGCCCCACAACTATTTCCCTTCTTGGTAATTATCTACTCTCTGCGCAAAGCACTGGAACAGATACTCGTTTTTTTATTTACGCTACTGAATTCTGTAGTCATTATAAATTTTTAAGGCAACTATCATTCGCATAATTTCTGTTGTTATGTATCATTTCGTAATGCAATTCAATCGAATGTGTCTTATCTTATTGTATTTACTTATTTCTAACTGACAAATTTTTAATCCATCTTTTAGTTTTAATATTTTAATTAGTTTTTATTCGTTAAATTGTTATTTAATTGATATATTGTATATTTTTTACATAGTAAATTTGTACCAAAATTATATTTCTATAATTTAAATTAAATTCCTAATATTTGTGATGTAATCTATTATTAAAGTTTCAATTTATAAATAAATTTCTTTTATTGTTTTTACTCTTTATTCTGCTATTAACTACAGGTTATATATCTATCTATATAGTTTACTTTAATTTTTATACGCTTCCGAAAGCGTGAATTCTTTTACACGTTAAACTTTTTTTAACATATCTACCATAGAAGGATTTTTAAGTACTTAGTTGACATATTTAATTTTTCCAACTTATACTCGTTAACAACTGTGGACCACCGCGCGTGTTTACCAAATTTTGGAATTTTTCAATATTATTTTATCAAATTATCGCCAATGTTTGTTGCCTCATTTTACACGTTGTATCCATCTTACATCCATGTTTTAACATGGGCAACATAGGCAAATTTTTTCCCAGCGATGTTTTTCATATTTAAAAAATTATTTCTCATACTTTGACATACGAGTATTATGTATTATGTAAAAATACACTTATATAATTATTTTTGAGCCAATTTATTCATTATTTAAGAAAATTTCTGGACTCAAATTCGGGGGCATGCGTATACGTAAAAAAATACAAAATTAAATCTATTAATCAATATAGGACACTTATTTATCACGAGAGAAACACTAAAGTAGTTTATTATATGATTTTCTGTGATTTATCTTGATTAAAAATTAAAACGAAAAACTTTATCGTGAAAAATAATTCTTACTTACCACTTAAAGAAGAAGCACATGTTCAATAGTTTTATTAATCTATTACACAATATAGATATTAAAATAATAACTTACGAGAATGATATTAATATTTAACTTAATTTGATGTCGGATACTGAAACTCCTTCTGGTTCTGTACCATCCTAATAAGATTATTTCATATTTTGTTGTCCACTCTAGATTCATGTCACTTCCACGCTTTAACACGCAAAAAGATAGGCAATTTTTTCGAGGCAATATTTATCCTACTTATCGATCTTTTTTTATCAAATTATTTCACACATTTTAATAACTATATATAATTGTACAAAATTATGAAGTTTTATAATTTTTTTAACAAAAAAACACTGATATAAGCAGACACAAGTATCTTTCATTCGTGCTCATGCTAAGCTGATGCAGATTTTTCGATTCATCGTGCTTTCTCTATTTTTCCAAGTTTTAAATAATTTCATTTTTCCAGCGCTTTATAATTACTAAAACACTAACTAGATATTATATTTTTGTAAATTTTCGCAACAAAAACTACAATTTTCACTACTCGCAGAAAAAGCGAACGTTAACACGTATAACGTGATTTAATATGATATATATGGTTACACATATATACGATTATCCATTTTGATTATTCTAACGACTTTTACGTTTCTTTTTTACGATTGCTAAAATATGTTGAAAGTTTTTTAAAATTTCTTATAGAAAAACTATGCTAACATTTTTATGAATGCTAAAATAAAGTCTCAGTGCTTGGAAAAATATTATTTTTAACCATTTTATTTATAAATTATATTATATGTAATAGAACAATTTTCTCCTGAGATATTTGAAAAAATTTTTATGTACGATGTAATGTCGTTACGAATTTATTTCTTTTATATACCACTTAAAATTCAGAAATCAATAACAATAATCATGTGACAAATAAAAATCACTTTTTAGTAATAATTAAGAGGTATTCGAAATTAGCCCTTGAAACTTTAGGTTTACAACAATTCGAATACGAAGTATATATACATATAAAAACAGGAGCCTTTCTCAGGCACTCATTTCCTTTTTCATTCTCAATTTTCCTGTTTTCAAAGGTGAGACCTTTTGATCTCAATTAATTACATAAATGACATTTTTTTTGATAGATGAATAAAACGTATTATCAAATACAGCATATTATTTTCTGAAAATTTTAAATATTTTGCGAAATTTAGCTCACCTAACGAGAAACAAAAAAACGAAACACATACTGAAACTTCAATTTTTATTACATCTAGCCATTTCGAATGAAAAAAATTACTGAACGGTTATTAAGTTATTGTAAAAGAAAATATGTACTGCGTGTGGTGAGGATGCTCTTGATCTATAAAAATAAAAGAAATTTTTTTTTAATAGAATAAAATGACATAATTATTTGCAAAATTCATACGTCATATATTATTATATGTAATAATTCATATGTATAATATAATATTACTCTTCGATTTTTCTATGCAATACCTTCAAACGCTTAAACAAAGTGAACTTTTGTATCAATACTATTACGTTATTTCAAATTCTCTTAATATTGAAAGTCTTATTTCATAAAAAAGTTAATCAGGTACATTTTAAATTTGAATATTTCAATAATTTAAATATGTAATAATCAAAGTACGTTGTTTTGTATATTTATATTTAAATTTACGAAAGTAAAGATTTTAAGAGAAAAATGAAAAATTCATTGAAAACTTCTTATTATTTGTTTGAAAGTTTGAAAATATATATGTTTTATAGTTAAATATACAATAATAATAATTGAGATGAAAAAATACCAAATCCTTCATTGTTTTTGGAAGTCTGAATGAATAAATCTGAAAATGATTTGATAGTTAATTTTTTGTTATTTCGAGTCATTTCATTCCTCTGTTAATTAACCGTCTTGATTAAACTTTCTTTTAGTATTGTTAACTAAATGTAATGAGTTGAGAAGTTATATAATATGCTTAGAAACTAGTGCGAGAAGCTTTAAATTTTTGATCTCCAGAAAATTTGAATATGTTGATAACATCTATAATTTAAAAATACAATCATGTAAAATAATGATTTCATAATGCTTAAAACAATAAATTACATGGAAAACCTTCAACATTGACTAGTTGATTAAATATATTTACTTTTTCAATATTCTAATATATTTACTACTTTTATTTTTGTAAAAATTTTATGTTAGAATTAGAGACAATGAAAAATGTAGCTAATATAATACTTGAGTAACTATTACAAATAAATTATTGATAATTATTTATTAAATTTTACACCAAAACATTTGGGCATTAGAGTATCTTAGGAAAATTTTCTTTTCTAAATTATGATTCATTAAGTAGTAACGAAACTAATTTTATAATACTATTTTTAGCGGATTTTTGAAACTGCATAAATATATTCATATAAGCTAAATATAAAAAATTTTTTTAAAAACTATTTAGCTATGAAAATTATACTTCTTTGTTTAACAAATATAAATGGACAAATAAAAAGTAAGTATTAGTAACATATTAGTAACTATTTATTATATTTCTAATTTTTCCACGACATTGACTTTAAATAATTAGGTTCATGAATAATTAGAGATAAAACAGTCTTGGTTCTAGTTGTTGATAATTAATTGTTTCTATTCTAGCACTACCCTTCATACGTAAATGATTTGAAGATGTGCACTGCGTATTATATTGACAATTCTTTTATATACACAAATACATTCACCATGTAAATGAACTCGTAGCGAACACACACGGATATACAAAATTCAGATATTTATTATTCAGAATAAAACTGTAGCTTTAATAATAATAATAATAATAATAATAATAATAATAACAACAATAACAACAACAATAACAATAACAATAACAATAGCAATAACAATAACAATAACAATAATAATAATAATGATAAATATTAGTGAAAAATTAAACTCTAATCGTTAATTCGCTATAATTAATAATTATAAAAATAATGTGTGTAATTTGAATAAGAGAATGTAGTACGCCTATCAAGGTCAGTGAAATAAGATAAATCTTATTTAAAACGCGAATAGTTGTCAATAACCGCTCGGCAATAAATTTTAAATACGTTACTGCACTCGTATATAAATAAATCTATCTGGTTATGCGTAAATGGTGGTTTCAGGGTCGAGAACAAGAAAAATGAAATAAATGCCGTCGAGCTGTCACTCGCGTGGTGCATACGCAAAACGTGTGTATGCGCCAGCTGTTGTACGTACGGATGTATGCACACCTCTACCTGTGCGTACGCACATCAGCTGATATGCAAACTGTTTCAAACGAGTTTGAAATTTACGCAAGATTGCACGAAGTAGCTGATCTCGTTATACAAAGATCGAGAGAGGCAGCGGCAACGATGAAAGAGCAATAGACGGGCGAGTGTGTGATCACTTTCACTTTCTCCGATTGGGTCTATTACCCGACCGAGCCCCCAACGCGTTTTGCTAGTCACACTCTTCCGATGTCAGTCCACTTTCCTCTGACACACATTCGCGAGCGTGACTGTGTCCCACGTGACTCACTCTACCATATATATTTCCTCTCTCGTTTACAGTAGTTCTCGCGTTATCTCCACAAGTACATAAAGACGGGGACGCTGAACCCGTTCCATCTGCAGTTCAGAATAGCACGCGAGAAAGTTTGGCGATAATGATTTTTGTAGGATCGTCGATTATTTCCAAACTCGGAATCCAAACTCGTACATTGTCTTTGATAATAAAGAGTGGACAAGGCGATTTATGAAATTACATCACAATTTAATTGTTGAGAATGTAAATTTCTGAAAAACATTATAGACTCGTGGTCGTCAAGTACTTAACCGATATACTTTTTGAAGATACATTTACTTTGAATTTGACTAAACAAAGTTTAAAAAAGCGCACTGATACCCGATACATGTTGTTATAACCCGATAAGAGGAGTTTATGTCTATCTTATACCAATCACGCCTAATTAAAGGCTCCAATTAACGCATATTTTCATTTATGCGAAATTCATGTATCATTTTTCGTCAAATAATTTTGTTCTAAAGGAACTTCTCGAAATACTAGAATTTTTATTATAAGCTTTCTGTAAGATTGGCGTGAAATAGCAGATGAAAAAATACGAAACGATAAAAGACTATTCTTATAAAATTTCACAACCTTATCTGCACCTAATTTTCAGAAAATTTTTTGAAAGTAAAAGTTTGGATATCGAATAGAATGCAGAATTAATATTTATATATCTGCTGGAAAAATGCCGATTCTTAAAATGAATTAAATATTAATAAGCAATTATCTGGTAAAATGTTAAATGACATTTGACAAAGATTATTTAAAAATTAGGTAGTAGTGAAGTAGTAACCAATATATTCACAGAATATTATAAAATATTTAAAATATGTAGTATTTTATTTGTCCAAATATATATTATAGAAACGTATGTATTACGTGTAAACAAACTAAATATTGATTTGCTTGATAAACAATAAGCCTGTTACTAAAAACCTATTATGATTAAAATTGAAAATTATATTTGTACTTAATAATTCATGAAAATCTTATGTTTTAAAATATTTATGCACAGACAATTTTACCTTTACTGATATTACCATTATTTGGTATTATCAACAAGATGTATGGTTACAAATATACTCCAAATTTTTTGTAAGTATGAATTTTTGACAATCAAGAAACTTTTCTGATAAAATAGTTGCTATTTGCGCAAGAATGAATTTATAAGAAATGTAATAGCTTATGCAACCTAGCAAGGTAATAATGAACAGTTCTATGGGTTGCAACATGATTGCCAACAATGTCGAATGTTCATAGCCATATAATTTTTTAAATATCACTAAATATTTCTTCTGATACATATTTTAACAAAATATAATGATTTTTTAGTGAATAATAATTTTTAAATGAAAATCGCTACTAATAAATTTCACAGTTAAATCACATACATTTGTGAATTTGAAATAAATTTTAAACAGACGATTGAACAGTTGAACACGTAGCGCAGAAAAAATGGCTGAAATTTAATTTAACTATTTTCTTTTAAAATGCTTTTTAAGTAATAAAAATCATATGCGTATTTAACGTAAAAATATATGAAAATGTTGTAAGCAAATGTAGTTTCTTTAGACTTATAAGTACCATAAAAGCTTGATTTTCTAAATTTTATGTACTTTTACGAAGGACGTAAATTAAAAATGAAGGAATTTTATGATGTTTTTGATAAAAATGAATTTTCTTTCATCTTTCTCACATTGATAACATATATCACATTACATAAAAAAGTACATCGTTCGAATATCGTTCCAATATATATTTAAACTCTTATCAATGTTCCTGATTAAGCAAATTTACATAATTCCATCTATTAAGCCTTGGCACGTGCGCTCTTAATTTCTTAATATTGAATGAAATAAAGTAAATATTTAATAAGTTTCGGCTATTCAGTTTATTTATTTAATAACTTGCGGCGCGTAATATTGCAAACGCTTCACTTATTGTCAAAATAGTTTGCAGCTGTACCTTAAAACCTTTAAAATGCAAAAAGTTACGTAAGCGACGTAAGCCGCAAACGAACTTTCTTGAAGATAAACGAACTTTCGTGAAATTGCTTCGCAATAATTCCCAATTGAAGAGCAAAGATAAAGTTGATATATTCTTTGGTTTCGCATTCTCACGAGTGACGTAGAAACATGGCCAACGCGGCCGCTTCTCCGCTTCACCGCTTCACCGCTTCTCTCGCTCTCTTGCGTTATACTTTTTTCATTACGTTATGTACTTGGATCGTTTCCTCATTCGAGAGTCGACGCGCTTGTTCGTAAGTCCGTGCGTTGGTGTTGCGCTGCGCTCGAACTCGAACGTCCGATGTGATTTAATATTGGCTCAGTCGGTCTAACCTCTTGTGCAGTCTGCTAATAAGTGTCGTTATCCTGGTGGTCGTATAAAATGGGGAGCCTGCAGGAGTTGATCCAGAGACAAGGTGATCTGGTCCGTCAGCTCAAGAGCGCAAAAGCTGATCCATTGCAGGTAACGTATGGCATCACACGGGATCGTTGTTAACTTGCTCGCGGCAGGAGAAAGGAAGCACGTGGAGAAATGGGATTTTTTCGCTCCTTTCTATCTGCGACTCGTGTGCAACGCCCAACTAATTGGGTTTTCGACAATTCGTTATGTAAAATCGGCTTAGGATTTGGAATACGGTCTTATGCCTGCTAAATGCACCGTTGTTTATTTTCGTTGTTTTATTCTCACGAATCGAATTTAATTGCATCATTGTATAACATTCAAGGATATTTGTAAACTTTTTTGCCCTCGTTACGTTGTATGACTTGATTTTAAATGGTTTAAATTATAAAAAGTATTGTTTCATTGTTTTTCAGAATCTAACTTTATGTGTACCTTTGGCAGCTTTTGGTACCTGCTTAATATAAATTTGGGTGCTTCTAATTCGTTATTGAAAGTTATTTCAAAACTTCGTTCAATGTTCATTTTAAAAATTTACGATTTCAAAGCCTTTAAAAATTGTATTAAAATCATATTTGAAAAGCACCACTTCGTTTTATATGAATACGAATAACAATGAATTTTTTCAATAAAAATTTTTATATTCTTTATTGTTCACATAATGGAAAAAAAAAACTGACAATTATTTAAACAATTTAATAAAATTATGAAATAAGGTATCGTTTTATAAAATTTATTGCTCATTTTTATCATAGATATTAATTTAGAATGTGAGCTAATTTTTGTTTAATATTTTTGCTTAACCAATGAATGAAACTAAGACTGAAAATTAATATATTTTCGTTTGTTTGCATCGCCACAAACTATTAATTGTTAAGGATCAATTATAAAGTGCTCGTGATATCAAAGAGATTATAATTATGTTTTTTATAGGTTATATTTATAATTATATCATCCGTTATACTGTAAGTATTTTTGCTTAGATATTTTAAAGTCAATAAATTTTTTGAAGTATGTTCACGTAATGCTACATTTGTATGAAAGATACATCCTTTTTAAAAGTAACGATGCAAGAATAACAAGGTCAATGCATTTTCTCCCTCAGGACTTTAACGAATCATTAGGAGACATTGATCAAGCCTTATCTATCTTCAGCTATGTATGTGGTTGGAATCCTTCAAACAAAGATACCGAATTCTTTAATTTATGTTGCAATTATGAAAATGGTGGTTACGGCAACTGGCCTCACTTAAAGAGATGGTTCGAACACATGAAAAGCTTTAATTCATTGGAACATGCGACACTCTCTGAATCAAAACAATACAATTTAATAACAACTAAAATAGACCGTCTCCTTTCATCTTCTAGTAAAGATTTAGATATAAAGGTGAGGCAGTAGTTGCATGCTTGCAGCACTGCCACAGATACTTTAAAATAATTCTAGTTACAATGTAAACGTAATTATTTCATTATTTCAAGAAAAAAATCATGCGTTGAAGTTAATGAAATGTAATCACTGATGTTTTTATTAATTTTCTTAGAATCGTGTAAGAGACAATATAATTGTATAATATTATTTAAGATTTAAATAAGTATTTCAATTTCATAAATTTAAGCTAGGATACGGATTCCAAAGATTTAAGAAAAATTTGTGTATAGAATGTAAAAATGTACACGTTTACATTTGAAGAAAAAATTTTTTCAGTAATGAATTATACTAATAGTCCAAATGTCATATTTATATTAAAAAGAACTTTTCATTCATTTGTATTATATTCTTCTCAGTAATGGTAATATTATAAAATTAATGTTATTCGTATTCATAATGATAAAATCTGAAAGCTAAAGTTATAATCCATTCTAGTCAGATAATTAGTTTTAAAACAACTTTTGCAAGAAATAAATCAAATTTATTATTAAATGTTATTATTTTTAACTTAACGATATTTATTATTTTTTACTTGATGATTATTTATAAACAATAAGGGAGATTGCATTGTTTTTTACTTTGTATCTGTGGCAGTTTTATGCTGGCTTGCTAACTTAAATTTGATCTGATGTTTTATGTAGTTTGATAACCAACATTGAGGTGGATTTTATCTTTCATTCTGATTCCGGCTCTCTTCATTCTTGCGTCATGCTACACCTGATATATACAAATCGTGCAATTGCTACCCGTTGCTACACGACTGTGGCCGCTACTGCTCAGGTATGCGGACCTACATGTCGTCGGATTTAATTAGCTCTTATATGTATTAGAGCAACATTCAATCGCTGCTTTTCTTACAGATTCAAAAAGAAGTTTCAAAACTCTTGGAATTAAAAGCTCAGCTAAACGAGGAGAATGTTGGTTCACAAAAATTCTTACTTAAAACACCAAAAGGAACAAGGGACTACAATCCTGAACAAATGGCACTACGTCTATCCGTTATGGACAAGATTATTTCTATTTTTAAAAAACATGGCGCTGAAACCATAGATACACCAATTTTTGAACTAAAGGTAAAAAACTTAATTTTGCCTTTCAATTGTAATTTAATTATTGTATTACTTATTCCAATTATTATATTTAGGAGGTATTAACAGGAAAATATGGAGAGGATTCAAAACTTATATATGATTTAAAAGATCAAGGTGGAGAAATTCTTGCCCTGAGATATGATTTAACTGTTCCTTTTGCCAGATATTTGGCGATGAATAAGATAACTAATATTAAGAGATACCATATTGCCAAAGTATATAGAAGGGATAATCCTGCGATGACAAGAGGGCGATACAGAGAATTTTATCAATGTGTAAGTAATTATTTATTTCGAAAATATTGTAAGCAAATGTTAATTCTAAGTACTTTGTATAATTGTTAATTCTAGTACTTTGGTTGGTGTGTGTGTGTGTGTGTATGGCGCGCGTTCGTGTGATTATATCTATTTAAAATTATTCATTAATAATTGATTTAATAAGTCAATTAGTCTTATAAAAACTTTAGATTAAACAATTTAATTAAAGGTCTAATAAAATTACGATCAATTTTAGGATTTTGATATAGCTGGACAATATGATCCAATGTTGCCAGACTCTGAATGTCTTCGCATTATTTATGAGGCTCTGAAATCTCTAGACTTAGGACCTTTTTGTATAAAAGTAAATCATAGATGTTTGTTAGATGGAATATTCGCAGCATGCGGAGTTCCGCAAGAGAAATTTAGAAATATATGCTCTTCCGTTGATAAACTTGATAAAAGTCCATGGAAGAGGTTCGGAAAGAAATGATAGAAGAAAAAGAGCTGGATGAAAGTATAGCCGATAAGATCGGCACGTATGTATCGAAAAGTGGAGATAAACGTCTTGTTGAAGAATTGAGGAAAAATGAAGAATTAGTAAAACAGCCTTCTGCGGTACAAGGACTCGATGCAATGGAGCTTCTTTTGAAATATTGTGATCTTTTCAAAATTGCAGATAACGTAACTTTTGATCTTAGTTTGGCCAGAGGCCTTGATTACTATACAGGTGTTATCTTTGAAGCAGTATTAACAGGTAAAAATCTTACCTTGACTATTTATGGCTTGATATTTATATATAATTAAAAGATAATCTTATTTATAAAGATCAAATAAATGCACAAATAATTAAAATTCAGTATTGGTTGTTATTAACAGAAAATATGATACAAATAGAAAGTTCATTTGTGATAGTATTTCATCTAGCAATGTTCTCATAAGCATATTATTAATAAATTATTACCAACTCGATAGAGTCACTGCCTTAACTTTAAAGTACTAGGACAGTTAGAGATTGAGTGATTATTAGTTGCTGAATTATTTAAATGATCTCACATCTCAAAACTGCGTGTACATATAAATTTCTTTCTATATATTTATGTATTTATAAACATATAAATATTTCATAGTAATTATAAAAAAAGGATTTTAACGAAAAAATAATTTATATAAAGTTATTGAGCAATTTTATCATTTTTTAATAGATATTGAAGGATATTGAATTAAAAATGTGAATAATATATTAAATATTCATTGATCTTACAGGAGATGATGTCGGTGTAGGTAGTGTCGCGGGCGGTGGTCGCTACGACAACCTTGTCGGCATGTTCGACGTAAAAAACAAGACTGTGCCATGCGTTGGAATGTCCCTCGGAATTGAGCGCATCTTCAGTGTCTTGGAAACATCTATCGCTAATCGAGGTAAGAAAACTCGCACTACCGAAGTCCAGGTCTACGTCGCTTCCGCCCAGAAGAATTTGCACGAGGAACGGATACGTATCCTGACAGAGCTCTGGGAGTCTAACATTAAAGCTGAACAGTCTTACAAGAAGAGTCCGAAGCTACTAGGACAGTTGCAACACTGCGAAGATTATGGCATACCGTTAGCCATTATCATCGGGGAAGGCGAACTCAAAAGAGGTGAAGTTACGCTCAGAACCGTCAAATCCAGGGAGGAGACTACGGTGCCTAGAGCGAACCTTGTTGAGGAATTAAGGAAACGACTGGACAGTCTTGAAGTTACCACAGAGCACTAAATGATATCTTAATTAATAATGACACTTCTTAGATACACTAAACTACAACTTTAGTATTTTAATTACTTCTTTCATATGAAAATAAAATGTGCAATTATTTGTTCATTTTCAACATTTATGGAATAAAAGGAAGTTGCACGTACTAAGGGTATAAATACTACTATCGATAGATAAATTATTAAGACACGAATTTTTCATTTATAATGTAACCTGCATATAATTTTTTCATTAATCTTTTCAGAAGCTATACATTTTAGAAATACACTTATAATATTGTTCTTAATGAGAATATTACAGCTTCCATATTTGAATAATGAATTTAGCGTTCGTATTTATTGTTCGAATTTTATGTTTGATGTTGCTGTTATAAACGTACTCGTATTATTATAAATTCAGCAAATGCTATTTATTAAAATATAAAATTATTTAAAAATTTTTTAAATTGTCAGAAGTTTTATACAAGGAAATTTGAATATTCAATAGAAATATTAAATCCAAGATTGTATGAAATGCTTTGTTAAAAAAATGAACAGTAATTATTATACACGTAAAATGATTGAAATTATTTTCTCGATTAAGAAAAAAATTAAATTTAAAAAGAAAAAAGTTATATAAAGGTATTGGACAATTTTTTAAGTTCTTTAATGGCTATATTT
Organism: Wiebesia pumilae; assembly: GCA_018907045.1. Lineage (NCBI taxonomy): Eukaryota > Metazoa > Arthropoda > Insecta > Hymenoptera > Agaonidae > Wiebesia > Wiebesia pumilae. The sequence continues at coordinate 9,697,281 of JACCHZ010000127.1, forward strand.
TTAATTTTTCGCACTCATATGTATTATTTACATTCTAATAATTTAAATATTACCAATTAATATAAAAGTAATTTTATGTCATTTCACACCAAGGTATTTTAGTTGTGTCATTTATAACTAAAGGAAAGAGATATGTTTAAGGAGATTGCAAAAATTTTGTACAAAATACAAGATTTCATATTTTAAATTTATTTAAATTTATTAATAATGTATACGTAATAAAGTTCTAAAAATGAGCCTAAATATAAAAGTTTGAATTTACAAATGTTTTATTATAACATATGCGTAACTACCAATTAATATTTTCAAACTGTATAGATATATGATGTTGTAAACTCATTAAAATTGTATTAAAACATAATTTCTAGAAAAGAATATTTTATTTGACTTTAGCAGTTAATGGCAAAAGTTTTTTTTTTTAATTTGTTTCTTTAAACAAGATTTTAATTCTATCACTTAATTTGTTAATCTAATATTTTCATTCTTTAGAAATTGATTATTAAATCTATTTCTGCAATTATATCGTCAAATAAACTGAATATATTGTTAATGTACAGAACTTGTTTTGAATCGTTTACATTACATTAAATAATTTTTTAATTTATTTAGTACGATAGCATATACAACAAATATTTTTTAGTACATGCTGTTTAATATTAGAACTGAATTATTTTATAGTTAATTTTTTATTATTTTTCAAAACAGGCAATTTACTAATTCAATTTTTAAATTAACCATTGTTACAAGTGTTAACAAAATTGTGTAAATAAAAAAAACAATAAATAAAGATTATTATGAGTATCAGTTTGTAACTTTTGTGTATAAATTAATTCGGATGTTTAACAAATTATTTAATTAAATACTTTAAAAATATAATTATTTAATGTGTTACACCTTCTGTTAAATTATTTAACTGAATTTTAATTTTTAATAAGCTTAATTAGAACAGCAAATAATATTTAGTCATGCAAAATTAATTTGCTAACCTCCTTAAATATTTTTCTGTAATAATTCTAATAAACTATTTGAGATAGAACAAATGGGATGAAAAACTTTTTGTATATATATTTTTTGTCGCTAAACCATTTTTAATTATATATAAAAGAACATTGATATTTACGCGCAAAAAATGTTTACATAGGTTTCTCTCGAGAATAAAGATTTTAAATGTTTCTTTTACACCCTACCTTCCATACTTGGACTTATTCACCCTTTTAATGTGGCCTCTATGATGTTACTGCATCATAATTCAAAGAAACCTTTAAATCTAATGAAAGTATAATCCAAAGATATTTGCTCAAATACACTAGTAAACTATAATCGATTTTTACGAATTATGTTAATTTGTAATGGAGCATAATTTTTTTTTAATAAAATAAAATCAGAACATTATTTAGGTATAATTAAATTTATTATAAAACACCGACATCGTAAGTTTAATCGAAAGACTATTCGAGGTCCATTATAAGTCTTGCTAGCGATATTACAAATTGGATGTTTTTATCTAATACATATTTCCTCCACAACTAAAAAAGTTATAGTCTCATTATGTATCGCAGGTATCCTCTATTCGGGATTAAAATAAAACAAAAGTAATATATCAGGATAAATAATTTTTTTACACGAAAAGAAATTAATGAAATATGATACAAGGAATAAATATCAAGAAGCAATCAATTCAAAATTTGTTGGGCAAAACAGCTCTAAAAAGATCTTTATGTACGTGAATTTGATTTGGCGTACAATTAATCAAGTAAAATAACAATTTCATTTAAGCGTATATTGTCCAGTGATGATTGAGATGTGATTTCTGTTTACTAAATTTTCCAAAAGAAAACTATAATGTAGAAAACGCGTTGTTACACTGTAATACGTTATCGAAGCCTAAGGAACTTAAAACCATGTACACATTTAATAGAAATGACAGCGCTTCGCATTTATCACTATCTTCACTTATTTCACTTGAAATTAAAATGAATGGATACATCACAAGCCTAAGACTTTTCCAAGCCCAAATATGATCACTCTTTTTCCTGATCGTGTTCGCGATATTGAAAAATTCGTTTAATATTTTGAGATTTTACTTTCACAAGGAATCAAATTCGTAATTTTGTGCCCTATTTGTTTCCAAACAATGAGATTTCAACAATGTATTCAATAATATTCAACAATATTCAACTTTATAAAGTTGGAGTAAAGTTTGTTATAATTGCATAGAACCTTTAAAATATTTTTGTTGTATTTGTAAATGTTAAAATTTGTATTTGTACATTACAAAATTATAATAATTTTTTTCTACTAAAATTCCTTTTGTTGTAAGAAATTTATTGTCGTTTGTATAATACTTTTCATTTAATTACAAATTAAGATTGAACATTTCGTCAAGTATTTATATAACATTATTTACAATTTACAGGACGAATTATACTTTCATGATGACTATTCAATTTTATAAATTGACTTTAAATTATTATTAAGGCATAATTCTTAAAACTATCTATCTTAAAATTCATGGATGATTTACAATTTTCTTCGGTTAAGCGTCAGAAGTAAAAAAAATAAATATTATTAATTAACAAACACGTAGATTTGTAAAAATGAAATTTCATATAACACATAATATTTGTTATGGCAATGTAAAAAATTTTTAAATTTATAATTGAATAGTCATCCTAAAAGCTTAGATAATGAAATAGTTATGATTTTGAACAAAAAGAAAATACTAAACTCGTACCTGCCGAGTACTGCTTAAAGTAACTAAGGCTCGCAGTGCTATCACAGTATTATTATTCAGTATGCACTTGGAAGTGTCATTCGCTAGCAGTGTTAATTTCTCTCGTTACAAGTATCTGCTAAATCTAAAAACAAGAGTTTCACCGCTCATAAGCTCATTAAAATGTCACAAAAGAATCTTTATTCTATGCCGGAACGGATTCGTGCATCTTATAAATTTACAATATACAAGCTATAACGTATGTCTTGATTCTTTATGAACATAAAAAGCATTTTTCGCTTACAACACATTCTTTTCCATACCTTCTGCAGTTTTCTCAATATAATTATAAATATGTTATAAACATTCAATTATATTTTAAACCATTTTAAAAAGTATGTAAATATTTTTCCGTTAAAAAATGCGTGTTCTCAACTAACTTCAAATCGGTAAAAGTTTCTTTGATAACTTAGATTTATGTACAATCAATTTAAAGATAATCAGCAAGAACTGACATTTCAAACGAATTTGTATTTCCATATTCTTATGTTTTATTTTAAAATGTTTACCAAGGTGAACTCTTTATTTGAACTTATAAGGTATTATTGAAAATACCGATATTGATAAATACTATCATTGATATCAATTTAATAACAATATAGTATACGTATCAATGTTAAAATACCAAGAAGTATTTATAAATTTGTTAACATGTAATCAATAAAAACCTTTAAAAATAATATTTTAACTTTTTAAGTAGTCCGTTTCTCATCAGTACTTTAATTACTAAAAAATGGAATGAAATAGATATTTAATATCTTAAGAGATATGTAATTTGTACAATTTGCAATTCGCTAAATAAATAAAGAGATAGTGGAAAAGAAAGTTTAACGGCTGCTTTATACTAAGAAAATATTTACACTGTTTTTAAACTCACTAATATTATTTTTAAAACAGGAAACTCACTTTTATTTTATACGTAAGAAATAACATACTCGAATCACTCTCCATTTTGAAGAATTATTTACGAAATATAACAATCCTTCTTTTCCTAATGTTATATTATAAAATAATATTTTTCTAGTTAAAAATATCTTCGAGGCCCGAAGACAGGCCTCATAGTACATTCTTTCTTGTATACGTAATTTAAAGCTCGAATTTTCGTTTAAAAACTGTTTTCCTAGACCAATCAAGAAAACTGCATTAACTCGAAACACCTTTACACAACACACTATTTTTAATAGATCTCAATCGCAAGATCTATGATTCTCTGTTGCGAAGAAATGAAAAAGGAAAATAAATAAAAAATTAAAATACTCGAACGTAACTAAAAATCGTCATCGACTCGTCAACTACTTGTCTACAGAAAAATATCCAGTTTCGATGTTAAATATGTCGGGAACATCGATCTTTACTTCCTGGATTTGCGTCACTGAATCTCGCTCGATGGATCTTTCGGTAATAATTTCATCTGGTTTCTCCATTTTCACGTCTGTCAGCGAACCAGAAGACTCAGATTTCAATTTGTCGTCGCACAATATCGCGCACACCCTCTTCTGACTCTCGGTGGTCGACGTTGTCGACGACGATCCAGTCCACGGCTCGATGGACAGGATGGACGGCCTTTTGGCGGCTGATACCTCTTCGTCTCTCGAGGATCTGACGCTGGTATTTGCTTGCGACGTCTTGTTATCAGAGCCAGTGGCGACCAAGGACTGCTTTCTGGTCACTATTTCCGACTCTTTAATCATGGCAGCCAAAATATCATCGTTCGCGCTCGATGGAGCGACTTCGTCCTGCTTACTGACATTGAAGTTGTCATTCAGAGGGAAGTCCCACTTTTCGTCATCGTTATCGTGGCTTGTGACCTTCCAGGTGGTCGTTGTTCTGCTCCGGCCAGTTATGCTATCTCCGGAACTCTTTCTGCTGCTACTTTTGGAAGAGCCTTGACTCGTCCTGTTGGCCGACTCCTTGTTCAGCGACTTGTACGAGTGGCTCGAGCTCTTGGAGGAGATGGACTCAATGTCACTATTGTAGCGCCTGAGGCTCCGAGAAGCAGCGCAGGAAGATGTACTCCTTTCATGATCTAGATCTTGATTTTCCAAGGATCGTTGTTGGGATTCGCTTTTGGTTCTCGAAAAGTCAGGCGAGATGATCGTCACGGTTTTCTGGATGGATGTCATTTTCTGACCTTGAACGGAGGTGATTGTCCTCGCGTTGTCGTGTAATGCCAGTGGACTAATTCCTGCAATGATCAATGGTTAGAAAATCCCGAACGATAAGAACACCCAAAGAGGATTTTAAATTTGTCTCCCTAACGTATTTATATTACGCTCGTAACTCGTGGCTTTAAAACTATTATTTAAAAGTAATTAATTGTTTTGTCATGTTACTAACATTAAATGTTATAATCAAATTATTTAAAATTGGAAAAGATCATTATCAGACACAACGAAATATTTATCGAAATCGATACTTGGCCAGACAGTTAGCGACACACTTAATCCATTGGTTAAAGTGGATCAAAAACAAACGGACGGGATCGACTTACCGATCCCACGCTCGGACTCCTCCAAATGCACATCGCTCAAGCTGAAGGCTCTCACTCTGCGTTGTGCGTTTTTGTGACTGATCTGACGCTGCAGCAGTCCGGCCCTCCACCTGGGCATGGGCTTCGGTGGCTGGGACGTTGGGGCAACTGCGGGAGCCACGGATAGCGAGGAAGGGGCAGGTGGTACGCCGATCTGCGCCGGTCTTAGGGAGAATCGCCTGCTGCTGCTGCTGCTGCTGCTGCTCGAGGTGGGTACAGCCACCGGAGAGGAGACACCTGGGGCACCCTCCATCTGCACGAACGGCTTCTTCGGGCAGTCGAGGATGAAGTGCTCGGTAGAGTAGGGAGGCGGACTTGGACGCTCGTCCACTTGTGCTTGGTTCTGTCGGATTAACGAATGTCTTTTATTGTTAATGTTTATGAATTTCTGGTTGGAGGTATAACTCGAAAGTGATTCAGCGATACTTGGCTACATCTTTTACTAGAAAATAAATGCAATTGGCCATTAAGTTTCACATAAAGCTCAAAATTAGTAATTAATCGAGCAATTAAACGAGATTAATTTGCATATCATCTAAAAGTAATTTACGATAGTTTTGGCTTTTATTCTAAACCACCCATATGAATAAACTGCGTTGAAATTTTTAGATGTTAAATCCTGATAATATGTAATAGAAATTCCCATTGTTTTCAGCGATCACAATACAAAAAAATGGAAGATTAAATTATTATTTTACAATTGCTATTAAAAAATTAAAAACTAACATAGTATGATTGTTAAAACTGATGTTAAAACTCTTGTTTAGCAATTTTCAATAACGATATCTTTACATACGAATTGTAAGAAGTTGAATAATAGAATACCTTTGTACCATGAATTAATGAATATTTATCATTGACCTATATATCTAATTTACAAACAATTGGTCATATTTTTTTTAAATTTTTTTTCTAGGAAAACCCATAATTCTATTTACTTCGATCAAAAAATGGTAAAACAAAACATAGTACATTTATATGTATGTTACGCATTCGATTTTTATAAACGATTTTTATAAGCAATAATTATCGTATACTCATTGTTTTGTATCTAAAGAAACTTATGTAAAAAGTATATATATACATGTATGTATATAAATATTATATACGAGATTTGATTTGAAAGAACTTGTAAATAATGTTCAGTACGTTCTATTAACGCAATATCTCAACATTTCATCAATTATTAATTCATAATTAATTCAGCTTAAGCATGTACAAATGCCTATGTAAAACTAGAGTTAAGAAATTATAATATTTAACTAAACTTTATTCCAAATTTTTTAGTACAAGATAGATATGAAAAAAGTCTTTCTAGAAAGCACATTCGAAATATAATATTTAAATACTCTGAGAATCATTTTGATCGATTGCTTTAATTACTTTAAAAATGTTTATAAAATGCAAGTTCATTGTTTTTCATTTTTTAATTGAAAATGAAGCCAATTTACTAAAAAATTTTAGACAGTCTATAAAAATGAATTGAATTAATATTGTTTATAAAGAATTTTAACATAAATATAATTTGTTGTTATAACATTCTGCGTTATAAAATTATTAACAGAACGTTAATGAAATATTTATTATAATTAACCATTTCTTTTAATACATTAAAATTAATAATTAAACAATTTTAATACGTGACAATATAGACAATGTTTTAACAATTACATCAACGTATTTTTAAATCCTTTCGATTATATAATATCTAAACCCGTGCATCCTTAGAAGTTTCTTATATGCTACTTGAAAATATATAATTTTAAGTTTTTAAGTTTTTTACATTTGAAAAGAATGTTCAAGAATATTCAATCGGTAATACAGAGCAGTGAGAAAAACAAAACTTTCAACATTTAAGAGTCGAAATAAATAAAACAGTTAGCAAACTGTTCTACGATATATCATAGTGATTGAAATCATAATTGTACCAAATATAACCGAACATTATAACAAACACAAGCTACAGTTAAATCTTTTGAAAGATTGGCAGTCGATGAAGTAGATTTCGCGGATAAAATGCATATAGCGTATTTTTTTAAATAAAATTCGAGTGTAACGATTATTAGCAATAGTTTGAGCCTTGCGCATACTACAAGGCGTATCACATTTTTTGTAATTTCGAGTACATTGAATAAGCAGCAAGTCTGTAATAAAGAAAAGGCAAATCAGTGATCGACTTACAGTAGCGTAGGAGTAATGCGGCGGAGTGATGACGGGCCTAAGGGAGAACCGCCTGGTGGGCCTGGACATAGCCTGGGCACCCTGGGTGGCTCTCCTCTGGTACATCGGTGTGGAGTTGCTAGAGTTCTCCGCCGTCCTGAGCGACAGTCGCCTGGCCAACCCTCGAGACCCGGCGATGCTCGTCACTGTGTTCTGTTGGCTCTGGCTGTGTCCCGCGGGTGGCGAGAAGAGCGCGACGAGGCTGGGCAACTTGGGGGGCGTGAGCGAAGCCGTGCCGAGCTTCCGCTGCTGTTGAGTCTGGGTCTGAACCTGAGCCGATCTGCGCAGGCCGCTGAACTCATCGGGGACCGCGCCGACGCGCGTGTGCAAGGCCGTAAGGGCGCGCAGCAGATCCGCGAGCGAAGTCTCCTCCAGGAGGCTGCCACCCGTGTGCGTGAAGTACGGCCGAGAGTAGGAATGACGGCGCTCCCAACCATCCGCATTTACATTCCGACCTGCGCGAATTATTACTTTTTAAGAATTACATTCCTGGCATTTTCTTGCTGTTTTATCTACCAAGGCCTTATTATCAAAGTTTCAAGTGTTCTAACGCGAGTGTCCGTTATTTTTCGTAATATACGCGTACGTATGTATTCGAACCAGTAATTTATACAGACTGTTCGTACTCGAGAAATCCCGCAGAATTATCGATATTTAGAGAAACTGCAAGAGCAACTGTAATATATGCGGCTACAAGCGCAGGCAGAGTAAAAAATAGTAGAGAATAGCGAACTTACCACCTGGAGTTTGTGGCTGGGAGGCAGATTCCCTGTCCTCGTTGGCGGCCGCCTCGACGTCGTTGGCGGAGGTCGAGTGGTTCGTCTGGGTTTTCTTGACGTTGAGCTGCTTGAGCCAACGCGGTAGCAACGACTTGTGCACGGATTTGGGTAGACCAAGGCTGAGCGAGAGGAAGCGCGACCTGCCGGCCTGTTCCTTGGCCTCCGGAGTGGCCTTGCGCGCCCTCATCATCTCTTGGATCTTGCTGGAGGCAGCCGGACCTGACCAGGTCCACTCGCACGCGCTGGGCTGCACGAACAGCTCCGGTCGCTCGAGGCGTACTTCGCTGGACGCACGCGACCGTGGCCTTGGAGAGTCGGCGCCGAGCTTCCATTTGAGATCGTTGCTCTGAATCTGCAGGTACGGTCTATTCGTTGAGTTGTCTGTTGCCACTCGACGGCTTTTCAAAGACGAGCGTCTTTTAAGGGGACTGTACGCGTTGCCCTTAACTCAAGCCTCTCGAGCATTTTGCTTTTAAATGCATTCGATTCTCAGCGTAACAGTTTTTTAAAAGGGCATTACTTGGCCAAACGGGGAAAAACGTTCTTACCGTGCGAGTGTCTTACGTTCGCATAAGACTCAGGCAGGCGTTTGCGAAACATTACTTTATCATTTACGCGACGATCCCGCAATGACCATTGAATCATCTTTCGTATTTCCATTTCATCATTTTCTCGCGTGAAAGTTAATTTTCTCTTTACTTTGCACAACGTCTCACTAGATGTTGTGCAACTTCGTTTCGTTGGACAATAGCCAAATTATTATAAATAAACGTAATGTCTTCGGTGCGGAAAATTAGCGTGCTCGACATTTTTGAATCGACATCGATAGTACGCGAATAAAAGGAAAAGCAAAGGATAAAAAATTAATCGGCTTATTCGGGTGAAAAAAGGATCGAATGTTAATAAGCAGTTAATAACTCACGGGACTCCAAGGGGAAGATTCACTAGCGAGTATCTCCTTCTCGCTGAATCCTTGCACGCCACCCGCCCCGCCGACTTTATCCGCAACGTCCACGGTAGTTTCGTCGTCGTCTAGGGGTGGCGGAATATAGCCAAGGATGTTGACGAGCCGGGCGAGGAGCTCAGCTGGTTGGACCATCGCGTGGGTGGCAAAGGTCGCATGCTTGTCGATGCGCTGCAGGTCCGTTTCGGAAACGACGCGCGCCACTTGTGCCTCCTGAACGTACAGACGTTTAATAAGTAAAGTAAGCCAGAGATCATAAACGTCCTGTAATAGGAATGTTGTCTTAACGTTGATCGACAGTTTTTCCTTTCTTTGCCTTTTGTCTTTTTTCAATAAGTTTTCAATAAACTCGAATTGAATGGTGTAATAAATACTCGAGCGCTAATAACGACTTTTATGATTTTATACGCAAGCGGTAAGTGCGTCGAATGCGTGAACATTGTAAAATAAATCGGAAATTCCAACTCTAGTTGAACTAGAGTTCAGATTTCTTCTCTCGAAGACCGATAAGTAAGGCGTGCCGCGAAGGGTCCCACAGCTTTGGGTCTCCAACGATATTACAATAAAAATAATTACAAAATAATTACAATAAAAATAACACAAAAAAATCGTAATCTACTGTACAGACCATAGGGACGACTTCGCTATTCGCCCGACGTCGTGGATGCGGAGGCGTCGGTGGCTCTAGACCCCCGTAAACGAGTTCACGTAAATCAGGGAAGCTGCTGCTACTAGGGAAATGAGGCGGAGGCGTTTCGTAATCGTACTGATCCATGTATACCCTCTGTAAGAGAATTAAATGATAGTTGATTTAGTTAGCGTTCTTGCATTTGCAGCAATACGAGTGCGCTCGTATTTTAAATTTAAAGCGTTTAGATACGATAAGATTCTCCAGTCATTTGTTATTCTTCGTAACTCATCAACTAAATTATCAAAATAATTCTTCATTTTCCTTTTTGAACGTCGGATATTAAACCGCTCGGTGCGCTTAATTGGAAATTGAAATAATGAACATATTCTAAGAGCTGTTACGTGCTTTTTTCCTTTGAATGCATAATCAAATTCAAGAACGAAAAATAATATAAACTTTAAATGGCGCTAAATTTATATTCTGTGAATTAAAATTTATTCGGGAAAGCTCTTCGCGCACGTTCGATAGTTCACGGTAAAGTAAGTATTGTCGGTATAGTTCTGAAAATAATCCTTGGTAAAGGAATTTATAGCAAAAGAAAGGGGAAAAAAGCTCACAGCCTACAATGGAGAGTAGAGTACCTTGACTTTAGAGAGTTGAAGCTCATTGAATATCCTTCTGAGGTAATTGACGTCTTCGTTGAATTCGTTCCAAATCTTACTCTGTGTGTGCTTCAGCTTGACGGCAAGCTTGTGTTCGAGTCTGGCGATTTTCTTACTGGTCATACCTCGACCAATAAATGTCATGATCATGACAATGTACCCCAAGCCAAATGAGATCCAGCAAATCAGGAATGTCTTGTAGAGACCGAACCAAATACCACTGCCTTTTGCGTTGTCTTGACCTGTACGTCATACGGTAACTTCCTCTTGAATTTCACATTTTTAGTAAATATAGTTATTTTGCTAACACTTCGAAGAAACATCTGATATTAAGGATTTTATGAGTGTCCCAAACTTCTTTTAACTTTACAACGCACCTCCCGATGAGAAAAGAATATATCACTATCGGTAATTTATCAACATCTACCGAAATACGTAACGTATATTCTCGTCTCTTCGAAATATTCCGCGCAATTAATTTTATTATCCAAGAGATCCGAATTAAGAACCCACTTTAAAAACCACGTTGCGAAATACTTTGATACGGCAAAGATTATTTGATGTAGTTCTATGCAATTTCAATTATTTTGAAATAAAGTTATTTAAGAAGTAACTTAACGAAAAGTTTAAGAACTTGAAAAATCATCGAATATGCGCTAAATAAATGTGCTTACACAAGTATGTCTACGTAATATGAGCAACGCGTAAAATTAAATTTTTATTCTAAACACACAGAAGAAATCATAAAGTAGATCAAACGCTACTAGAATTTTGTGAAAATTGCACCATAATATTTATTATTTAGTCATAATTATTACGGATGTTTATCCGTTATATCATCCGTTTCATTTAAACGAAGTCAATTCAATCTATAATTGTATTGCCAATACAATTATTTTTCTCTTGATTCTAAATAAAGTAACGAGCGTTCTCAATGACTAAGGTATTATCAAATTAGTTCAAAAGATTCTCTATTCCATATAAGCTGTAACTTTTAATGGATAAATAAATAAATACTCTTTAAGAAAGTGTATTAATTAAAATTCCATGCAGACAGTGAGTAAAATGACAACTAGCTAACCAAAGCACCGATCTATTTCAAAGTGCATCAACTCAAGTTTCATGCTAACTGATAACTCACAGCGAAAACACAGGCAAATTATAAAAGCCAAACGAGTAGCGGCTTACTACGAGTAATAAGAAGTGAAAGATCTTCGACCTTACTTACTTTGGACAATCTGCTTCTCCTGGTGTGCGTGAACGAACGGAATACATTGAGCATTAATTGGTAAAAAACATCCGTAAAGGTACGCGCTTGTGCACGTGTAATTAGCATAAACTAGGTATGGACAGGCTATTATAGTTTGCGAAAGACTTATTCGCGATTTTCAACGTTTATCTATGTGAAAAATTTCCGAGTATTGACTTGCGGTTACTAATGATCGTATAAACACTGATAGTAAATTTGTATGAGCTGTCGTGCTTCGAGCAAAATTCACAAGATAGAGTATAACTTATATTTCTGCTCTTGTATAGTTCCGAGGCGAATGTGCAAGACCCGAAACAAGTGGTGCTCCAAAAGAATGTCGCGTATTAGTGACTCTCCACCGTGAATGCAACCCTGGCCTTGAGGATAATCACCGAATCTCGTCCGATAATCGAAGCCACGTTCATTAGAATATACAGAAACGTTTTAACATTATGATATTTTACAACCGTTGATATTAATCTTAAATATTTTCTTATCACGAAGCTGAAGTCGTACCTAGTAACTATTCCTTACATTAAACATTATGCATGTACGTAATTTTAGTTATTCGAGCAACGACATGATCAAAGCCTCGATTTTATCAAACGAGAAATATCAAGATGATATTTGACAATTGTTGATCGCAAGATAATATTTAATCCTATTTTAAGAATTTTTAAAAAATAATTTGCATTTTTAATTTAATTGTTAATTAATTGTTAACGTTCAATGCCCTTTTCGGTTGCTAATATTAAAACAATTAAATCATTGCTTGAACCATTCGGTTAGCATCGATTACGTCAGTACAAAAATCAACGATTACGATTTCAACGAGTTCTCTCTAGTTTCAATTATTTCTGAAGGTTATCGTTAAAGGTCGCGCGAAGAAAGAAAATCAGTTAATACATGAATATTTTCAATGGTTTGGGTGATAATTCCACCAACGTGGGGGGCATACATCTTTTACGAAAATACAAAAAGAATCGTTCCGCGACAACAAATTTCTATTATCGATACGTTTTAACAGATGTTAGATAAAGCTGCAATCCAACCACAATAGCTTCATTTGTTGCAATTTGCTTATAAAATAGGCACAAATTTTAGATAAAAAATCGCAGCTTGTTATGATTCCACGAGGATCAGCATCAACTTTTTATATGTCTTTAAGTAAAATGGTTAATTTTAAAAGTTCATTTTACAAATACAGACTATTCAACATTTAAAACTGCGAAACAATAAATTTTTCAATTCAATAATTATTCTGTTTCATCTAGTTGCTCAAGTTTGTTTTATGTACGTAGAGTATTATTTGATGTAAACTTAACTAAAATAACGCCAGAGTAATGTTAGATATTACAGTCGGACATATTATTTGATTGCATTCGCCTTAAAAAAACATTTCTTTGTTTTAAAAATTTAGATTTGAATCAGAATATCAATATAAAAAATACCTCAAAAATTTCATATTGATTAAAGTGAATAAATTATTAGATATGCTTCCGACAGTATTTTATTATATCTTTTTCAGTAAAAATGGTCGAGTTATTTATTTGTCAACGAATAACTTTTACCTTACCAAAGATTTCTTTTAAAATCAACTATTAGAAATGGAATTTGTTCGTTTTCGATATTGAAATTCGATTATTAAAGAATATATGCGTGGTTGTTGGCTACCAGTTGCAATTAATTACTTGATTCCAGTTTTCGGTATTAAAGTTTGTTGGAGAATTACGATGTCCACGACATTCTTTATTAGGCCTTTAATAGGCTCGAAATTTTTACTTACACCATGAAAAGACCATCAAAAGACATTACTTCTTGCAAACAATTTAGCTCTGGACAAACAGGCAAACTGATACTTATCACTAGCTGGTCCTTCTTTTTAATACACGAATAAGCAGTACAATTATTATCGGAATACCATATCTTGTCAGGTTCAAATGGAACATCGTCGTTATGGATGTCGATAAAAACGGAAGACGAATGTTAATTAATTTTATTAAAATGAAGACCCTGTTGCGTGATCAGGAATAAGCAGATGTACGGTAAGATAGATATCTGCAATAGATACAAGAGAATCGATATAGATTTTGTATCGTTATTACATATAAGATCAATTGTTGGTGTATATATTTTGCACATAACAAGTGCAAACTCGTTTAGTATTGCCTTGATGTAAATTTTTATCATAATAATATTTTATTTGGAACAGCTGAAATAGCATCATTTAATTTTATTATAAGTAACCACGCGCCAGTGTTTTAAATGAGAATTAAAATTCATAGTTAAAAGGTCGAAATTTATTCAAGTTCATATAAATAGCATATGACAAATAATAAATGTTATATATTAAAATGATTATACATAGCACGATATACGCTGCTTATTAAAAGATAAATTTTTTAATTTTTTTATGTGCGTTAGTTTATTATACAACGTTGTTCGCAAATTATCACATGTTTATTCCAGGTATGCACGAAATATTTGGTTCATAGTCGAAACGCTGCACACATTCTGAATAAGATACGCATACGATTAACATTTACAAAAAATATCGAGTAAGCCAAATTCTTGTTGAAACTTTCTTCGTTGACTTTCTTCATAAGCAAAAATAAGAAATGTATATGAATAAACTGGTGCGTGCATATTTGAAATTTGCACTAATGAAACTATAAAAGAAAAAAAAAATTCTAATTCATGCTTTTTCGTCATATTTTAGAGGAAAATTTAATTATTATATAAAATCATGTAATCTCGAATGTCACATTATTTCAAACATTAGCTTTTAGATAAATAGTAAAGAGTAAATTCAATTTGTATTTTTATCGTGTTTATTGTATTTTTATACTGATAACTGAAATCAACTGCAAAGCCGCAGATAAGTAATAAATATAAATTAAACTATCGTATTCGTCATAAAAACTCACTAAATTTCTTTATTCGTAAGTCAATATTCAGCGTGGTTTTACTTCTACGGCGTTTAGCATGAAATTCACGCAATGTACCGAGCATGACGGCTATAGTTTTATTTTTAATTTTCGTTTCTATTGTACTATTTAGGATACTTTTTTTCATTGATTTGCTCGTTCATTGCTTTAATTCAATTCAATCACTGCAACGTAACAACTATTAATATCTTCTGATAACAGTATCGATTGGAATATTAGTAAAATTATTTTTCATTTGTGTACATAGTAAAAATATTTTGATTCTTCACGCACATCGATAATGATATTATTGTTAAACTTGTTTCAAGATAAACTTATTTCGACAGATTTTTATTAAAACATCGAAGAATAAATATGTCTTTCTCATAGTTATAGATACTAATACTAGTATTTACTACTAATACTAATATTATTAGCACTAATAATGTATTCATGCTCGTTATTACTTTGTCATTAGATTTGTATAACGTATTAGAGATACGTAGTATTTGAAAGTCTAAACAATGATCAGTTTTACTCGATGAAATTTTAAATAATATTAAGTTGGTAGAAAAGAAGGCTATTTGATACCAGTCGCAAGCGGACAAATTGATCGTCAATTCCTTTTTAAATCCAATGTAATATCGCGGTGGGTTCTATCGTCTTAAAACACGGTATACTATAATTCATTTTATCTGAAAACCTTTGGTAAAGTATTTGAACCCTAATTTAGTGTGTAAGTAAATGGAGAAGCCTGTAAAGCAAATAAAAATACTTGGAATGTATTTAATATATGGAAAATTGCTATCGCTTCAAGACTCCCAGCATTACATTTTTACCAAACACATCGAATAATGCAAGATTATCTTGAGAAATCCCGAGATTATTTGAACGATTAAAAAATTATGCATAAACGACATTTTTCTCCTCTTGCACATAAAATGTATCGTTAGTTTATCAAAGATGCTACATAAATAGAGTTAATAATATCCCCCACCTGTTACATGTATCTTCTGCTTAAATTACGTGCACTCGGCATACGTCCTGATTATACGTTTGCAGATGAAAATTCCGAGTTATTAATAGAGCAACAAAATAAAAATGAGATTTAACATTAGTAATGTAATATCGTCGTTCTAGAGTACTTGCAAATATTTTGTTAAAACCTAAAACATTCTCAAAATCAGAAATCCACTGTACAATGAACTTCGGTAGATCGGTTATAAATCATCAAACGTATAGCTCTTTTAAATTGGAATTTAAATATAATTACGTGGGTGAATTTGACTTGGCCTAACGGCAATTACCTATAACAGCCCACAAGAATAAAAATCTTAAACCTACCTGCGACATAGTCCCCGAAACCTATGGTGGTGAGAGTAACGAAGGCGTAATACACCGCCTCGTCATACGTCCAGCCTTCGTAGTGTGAGAAGAGAAAGGCCGGGAAGAAGATGAACATGACGAAACCTGGCAGCAGATACATAAAAATCTGCATGGCCAGACCAGCCCTCCGCTTTTCCAGCGATGTCAGCGACTTCTTCGAGTACTCGTTCTGATTCTGCTTGTATGACTTGTACTTGCGCACCGCCGTCACGAACACTTGGCCGAAGAATTCGCCCAGCTGGGCGAGCAAAATTCCATTCATTGGTATACCCACCAACGCGTAGAAGATCATGAGCACGCGACCCAACATGTTCGTAGGCGCCAGGTTGCCGTAGCCTAGCAATACAACGCTCAATGTTACAAACTCGTTGATTAATAAGAAACGTTAATAAGAAAAGTAGTGCGAGATGTCGCGTGTGCCAATGTTTGTCTTTGCACAAGTAGCAAATTCAAATTTCTACCCAAAAGGTAAAACTAAGCTGGTACCTAACTAAAATTCTAAAGGTTCAAGGCTCTTTTTAACACGGAAATTTCCTAGAGTGCTTATTCCATGTGAAATAAAAGTACAATTCGAGTTTATTTTCGAATGAAGGTAAAACTACTAAGCCCCCCTACGAAGAATAAAGATATTTAATGCTTATTTATCTGGCTAATTGAAGTTATGATAATAAAAAAATTATTTTTTACACGGCACATTGAAAAGCAACCTGTACAATACAAATGTATGTGCCTATTTGAATTTTTCCACATTTTCGTAAAAATCACTTATTATCTTTAGTTTACCTAATCGTGCGAGTAAATATTACTCTTGTACATTATTTGGCTTTACTGGCTAGGAATTTGATATAATTTCATATAATTCATTGCTGTATTATATAACAAAATTCGAAGTTCCAGTTGATTTCACACTGTGATATTAAATACTTGAATACTTAAATCAATGATTAATTGCATGATCGAATTTCAATCACGTATACGTACTTGAAAAAATCAGAAGATCGTAGATAAATCAAGTGATAGACCGATGAAAAATCCATAAATATTTATCAGAAATTGTGTAAGCAATTTAAAAACGCAAAAATAGCAATTTTAAAAATGCACGGAGATGTAAAATAGAAAGAAAAAATATTTGAGAACGGCGATTGAAAATCAATTTTCAATTAAAAATAATAAGAGCACGTTAACAATTTTTTGAATGTTCACGTATTATTTGCGTTGCATCGAAAATATTTGAATGAAAAAATTTCTTATACGTAATTTTTGGTTACACAAGATTTTTGCACGTAATTTTTCATCGATTACGGTTAGACATTATACGCACAAATTATTCAAAAGTATACCAAAGTGTTCCACATTGATAATTTTTTTGAATCGTAATTTTTTTAAGTCAATACTTATTTAAGTAATTCGGTATTTAGGATGTATCTCGCTGTTCTTTCGGGTAAATGGTAAAAATGTAGAAATTGTAACTTGAAATCACTTAAAGGAACGTATTTTCAAAAAAAAGTTTTTCAAGTATACACTCATTCAACTTCGGTTGAAATAAGATTTTAAACAAAGAATAAATGTAAAAAGTTTCTACACGTCTTTTTCAAAAGTTAAGATAATCGAAATTTGATTATACGTTTATTCTACAATTTTTAATACTAAATATTTTAAATCATATTTTATAAACCGCTTATGATAAACGCGTTATCGAAAACATTACATGTGTCTATATAAACATCATTTTTCCTGTAAAATATTAATACAATACTTATTTCTATACTTAATATTTTTTGTGCAATGAGCACAAACTGTACCATTAATACAATTTAACTAATAGAGTAGATACGGATTTATAAGCATAAACAAAACTAAAAATATTTTCAAAAATTTTTCAACATATTAACGATTGCTTTAATAATAATTAATTTTCAAAAGAATATGGTATTTATATTCACGACTTAAATATAATCCAGGTTATATTTTAGGTATAATTTAGATAATATTTTAATAAACTATAATCTAATCTAAAATATATATAGTAAACGTTTTAGCTCCATAGCGAAAAATACAGGCAAGTTATCAGCGATATATTGATCAAATAATCAGTTTCATACACTTAGCACACATCTGCAATAGATTTTTAACGCTATAGTTTAAGATTAATAATCTCATCGATTGTAAAGATATATTGTGAAAGGATAGATATCTTGTGTTTTATTAGAGCTTCAAAAAGAAATGTAAAATATTGAGGATGTAAATCAAAATAAATCAACTAATGTAATCGAAGGATTGAATAGCTTCTTTTGACTTTAACTCCATATTTCTTCCACTGCAATAACTTACCAATGGTACTGACGACTGTATAGGCAAAATAAAAACTGTTGTAGAAATCCCATTTTAATGGATCAACTTCATCGTTAGTATAGTTATGAACGGATTTTCCACAGTATCTTGTGAGTTTGTCTAAAATTTCATGCTGATCATGACCTCCATCCGGCATATAATGTTCAATTAAAAGAGCTAAAATAAAAGTAATATGTATCAATATACCACCAGTACATTCGTTTGGTAAAGTAAAAGTTCGGTAATATAATTGAGTAACGTGAAAGTTGTGCTTTCGAAGTAAGAAGTAAGTAAAGTCACATTACTTTTCATATTTTTAACTCAGTAATCCATTACTACTTGGCAATTGGTATTACAGATCTTTTGCACTTTGAAATTTCTTCACGAAAATATAAAATCCACGAAATATTTATAAAACATAAAAAAAGATTCTAGAACATTTCTTTCATTAACATTGGATATTAAAGTTGTCTAATAAAGGGGAAAATTTTATTGATTCTCTTTGTCTTATAACCTAACCATTCCGGTTAAAATATTAGTTTAAATAATATTTATATTACATAATTATGTGCGCACACATAAATTAAAAGTGCATTTATATGTTATAACCGTTCGCATAAAAGTCAATGCGCTAAAATGTTTCGAGTATCAGTACAATTTCATATTTAAAGCCCACTAATATCGTTTAAAAATACCGGTTTCGCAAAAATTATGCAAGTATAACAAAAGAAAGCGGTCTAATATCTTCTGAATATTAAAAAAAAAAAAAAAAAAAAAAAAAAAAAAAAAGTCTTCGTTATATTTCCTAGTCTATTACGTTTTTTATTACATTTGCTACCTTACCTATTCATAAATTAATTTTTTCACTACACTCATTATAAAAATATGTACTCTTTCGTGGCTAATAAAGTTACAAAGGAACAAATACCTCATAAATCAAGTACCATACGCAAATAATGATTTATTTATAGATATCTATTTAATAATGAGATGATAAGCATATTTCGGTCTTTCTCGATATGAAATTAATATTCCACTCGAAATCACGTTAACCAATCTCATTAAAGTTATCATTAATTTAAACAAATTTAAATAAGAGAAGCTTGTTCATTGCACTGTCTCAACGTATTATCATCATTTTGCATTCGTCGAACGCTTGTAACTTTTTACAACATTTGAATGCTCTTATAATGTATTGATAACGTATTTGTAATTATATAATTATAATAATTTAATGTGAAATAACACAGCTTGAAAAGTCAGTGCAGAGTTGGCGCAAGTTATGCAACCAACAGAAGCAAAATCGCAATGGGAAGCTCGGAAAAGGCTAATTGCTCACAAGGGTAATTCACATAAGTTGTCAGGCGTTGACGTGAGCTTTTCCCGACGTGCGTATCAAATCACATAAAACGCGCACGCATGAATGAGGCCTTGCATGAATCGACGCGTGATTTACTACAACTGTTGTACTTGCTGTAATAATGATCACTCATTTCGCGAAATCTTCAATACGTAATGCGGTATTTAATCGACGGTCATGCTTTTGGTGTCGCCAAGAATTTCTTTGTTACGTCATGACGAATCTCGGCATAAACTAGACGAAACTTAGATTAATATGTTAATCTGCTAATGATTCCATTTAATAATCCATTTATTTAGTTAGGAAAAAATAAAAAATGAAACGATGAATTATGACTGCGAACGTTATAATCATTTATTAAAAACCTTTTCCCGTGGAACAGAATGTGAAAAATCGCAATGCTTTAGTTACATCATGATACACGATTCTTTAATTGAAATCGAAATGCTTTCTACTTATGAATTATATTTAAATAATATCATCGTATTATTTCCACTTATACTTCCACCATTAAACCGGTATATTTATAATTATTGCAACACTGAATCCGAAGTCGCTTTTCATTAATATTGCATTTTTCTCAAACAGTACTAGGAAAATTTCGCTTCTTATCGCACTCATCATTATGTAGGTAAAGTTTTTAGAGCATCGACAGCTACGGAATGTAAAATTTAGCGCGCGATAAACTTTATCTACTATACTTACAATACAAGCGATCATGTTACGAATGACTGTAATCATTGATGTGCTTAACCAAATCACTTTATGAATCTTTCAATTAATTTCATTACTTTTTTCAAATCATCCGTTTTAAAATTGAAACTTAGAGTATTTTACGTAATATAAAACATTTCACTCATTTTACTCCTTCAATTTCTATCTTTCTCTCTAATTAGTTGTAAAATTATAACGGAATATTTCAAAATAGTAATATTCAGTTATTATTATTTATCAAATAGCTACCAAGCGATTGCAAATGTTTTAAGTTGTTAATCTATTTTGAAAATCAGTGTAATATGAACGCAAAATGACATTTACGGAATACAGGGTTTGAGAGGATGGAAAAGGTGATTAAGCGAACAGACTCGTAGTTGTAAGTGGATGTAAATTTACTTTTGTATCGTATTGAGTACGACTTGGTGAGGAGCCTTCGAATGACTTCTTCGGAGAGAATCTTGAATCAGCCTTACGCGGTCTGAGGGAAACGTAGAAAAACGTAGAAAAGCGTAATCGCCATTTTGTTCTCGGGCACTTTGTCTCTTTCGCCTTATATCGCAACTTCACACACGCATTAAATATACAAGTTGTATAAACTTTTATTTTTTATCGTAGTGGTTTTAAGGGTTCTAGCAATTTATTATTACAAGTTTTCATATCGATCTATTTTTATTGGGAAAGGAAGAATTTATTCAGTTTATCAAGATACTTCAAGCAATTTTACTTTTAAACTCAATACATGTAAAAGAAATGTTAGATTAGAAATCATGTTGACTTGTCTCATATTTTCGTTAACTTTCGTCAAATAATCAGACATCACAATCACTTGTACACTAAAATCGTATTTTCAAGACTCTAAAATACGATTATAGTCAGTTGGATTGCAAAAAGACAAAGTAATGATAAAATACGACTTTTTGTGTTAGAACAATAATTTTATATTATATTTCTTAAGTTATTTAACTTTTGATTTTCAAGCTCTTAGTTATGAGCTTATATAAAAAGGAAAAATTATATAGTCATATAGTACGTTATTAAATACGTTATTAAATTTCAAGTATTAGAATAATTAATCTTAAATTTTCTTAACTACTGTAGATTCAATATTAAGTATAAAAGGTTGTAAAATATTGAAGATAAAGTCAACGTTCGTATATTGAGTTACGAGTCAAAGGAATGTATTTTTTCTTGCACTTCTATATTTTGTGTTTAGATATTACATTGTTGCATATAAAATCGACTAAATCATCAAAATGTTCTGTCAGCTTGAGATAGCAAAAAATCACCGTTGGAATCATCAAATTATTACCTTCTCTCATAATAATAAACAACATTTATGAAAGTATTTTGCTTTATGAATGAAAGTTCATCGGCTGAATGTGAAATTTTCACTGTACTTTTTAAATAGATAACCGTTATGAATTATTCGCGTATAATTTTATTAATTGTCAATGATAAAAAATCGGTACATTGAAAAATGAACAGTTTCGTTGCGTGCACGCTTTAATTTAACTGTATAATATCTCTAATACGTGACATTTTAGATAGAAAAACATTAGATTTAAAGGAAATCCCGTCCGAATACGAACGAGCAACTAACAATTCTAATAAAAAAAAACTTCCGAATGATTTTATAATACTTTAAATTTACATCTTTAAATCTTAAACCACTGGTGTTGAGCGCGACTTTTCCAAGTCAACTATATCCGAGTACGCGGTTAATAAACAGAAGGCGTCGTTGTCGCCTTCTAAAAGTAATTTTAGATACTGGGCGCAGCTTCTTCAATGAAATCGTTTCCTATTATCTTATCAGCAACGGCGCTACTGCGTGTATATACATTGTATTTTCGTCCTATTGCGCGACTTTCGGTCGAGAGCGCAAAAGGTGCGTCCATTTCTCTTTCATGTATTTTACACATACGAATTTGTGAAATCTGAACAATTGTAAGGAGGTATTTTTTCTACGATTCTACGATGAATAATCGATATACTTTGGAGCCGAAGAAGTGCTTTTTGATAATAAATTTTATGCCTAGCGTGGCTATGGATACGTGTGCGACAGTCGCACAAAAAAGATGACGGCTTGAACGTATTTTCGGAAAATTAAAGTCGGCGTTTATAATAGCATTTTAGAAAATTTAGATTTATTCGAAAATAAAGTTAAGCGAGCACTAATAATTTTTCACGCCTTGTTAGTCCTGTCTTTAAAATAGCTGGAGCTAGAAATAATCACGAAACACTGCAAGTTATTATCGTCTAAAGGTTCATAACTTTTTACTTTTAAAAGACTCGAGTCATGTGACAACAAATAAGAAGAATATTTTTAAAAAATATCTTTTACGTTCGCCTGAATTAATTTATCTGCAAAGAAGCATCGGTACAATTTCATATTCTACGCGTAATCTTTTTTTAACCCAACCAAAACAGTGGTCGCCTAATCTATTGAATCATAACCATTCAAATATAAATGAATAAGTGACAAAGCTAATTTCTAGACAAAAATTTGTACGACTTATATCGGAGATAGTAGAGCGAGATTTTATCCGCGTGCTTGGATATTCTATTCAACACTGCAGTTGAGCAAGATTAGATTAAGATAAAAGACGTACTTAATAAAATAAGTACTTTTAGTTGATCTAAAATTTTGGCTGAATATTCAATCTGTACTCAATCATTTCAAATATTGTTAAATATAAATGATGTTAGACTTATGTCTTATAGAATTTCTAGTAGCTGTGTTAGCGATGATACAGTAAGGAAGCGTTGTCGATACTTTTAATTTGTACCAAAAATTACAGGTATGCTTCATCGATAGATTCATTGCTTTAAATATTAATAAGCCATTAAAATTTGAAAATAAGAATGTCACATACAATTATAAATATTAATAAAAGAGCCAGTTATTATAATTTACACGTTACAGTTTAAAATTAATTAAAATTACTGTTTACTGAGCAGCTATTTATAGTAGAAGTTTATTTACGATAAAAATTCTAGTACGACATTGAAGTGCCGATTGTAGTTATAAGTATCGTTGTATTTAGTTTTCGTCAAAAATTTATGAAATTAACAGTATTGCAGGATAATGATTATATCATAAATCGAAATACTATTTAATAGAATATATCATATTTTATTTAACCTGTTTATTTAAGCCTCTAGAGGCTTATTAATTTTCGCATTTATCTGTGCATTGCCGGATAAATATAGTTCTACTAATTTCCAGGAATATTGCGTATTATTAATACAAAATGTAAAACAGTAATAATAATAAGAGCCACAATACCATACTCTGAAATGCACCAATACTTCTTCGAAATGAAAATTATTATGAGTTTAATATTTATTTTACTGAAATACATTCGAATAGTTTTCTACGATAATAATACTTTAAATAACTAAATTAATTACTGCGCTGATGAGACACAGTATCCATCTAGTATAGACATCGTATCTACGGCTTGTTTGTCGTTCTTTTGACGAATCGGTCGACGAAATATCAGCTGTGCGAGATAAATACTGTCTCAAAAAATTAAATTATTTTGCATTTGGTAACAATAAAAAATTATTGTTAAAAACCGTTAAGAAAAGCATTTAAAATTATGTACCGTGCTAGCTTGGATAGATATAAAATAATGTAAGGCAATTGCCTTATATTATTCTACATTATATTATACGAAATAAGCATTAACTATGAACAAATATTTGTAAATATGTACACGGTTACTCTAACAAGTTATTCAACCGATTAGGTTTCAACAAAAAATGAATATTTTTTTTTACAAAATAATTGGAAACGCTGACTCATTTCATAAAATTAATTAATTATAACAGAAATAACATTTCCATCCTTGAAAACCACTCCAACAGGGGGTTGAAAAATTAAAAAAAAAATCATAAGTCTAATTTATAAAAATATAATAAAAAATCTAATTTATTCAATTTATGATAAACACATCATTTTTACTGCATTAACCCATTGAATTAGTGAGATTTTCGCTAAACGTTGTAACAAAAAAATAAAACTGTTAATAATAGGATAACATTCGTCAATCTGAATCAACGAATATTCTTTTACATTTCTAAGACATATAATTGTCGGTTTTTCTCTTTCTCACTCGCTCTTTTAACGCCGTACACCTTATTGCTTATAATAACTGTTTAATAGGAATCGTAGATTTTTATATTAATGATTAATGTTTCTCGCACAAAAATAAATGAAAGAAATTGGTTTTTCAAGAAAATGTAATTTTTCGTGATCATTAATAGTTAATCGTGCTTATTATCGCGTATACATCATAATGTTAAATATATTATCAACATAAATGTTTAGAATCGTATCTTTATAATTAATTTCTTTCTAATGAACTTATAACTCTTATAATGAAACGGTATGATTTATAAACTTTATACTTGTTAATAATTTTATTTGCGTACGTTTTGAATATTTATTTATAATTACAATAATTATTATGTATTGATATTGATTTCTTATGCGACAAATAAAAGAACATATGAGTTAATGTTTAGATCATTTCTCGGTGGTTTAACGAGAGAGAAATGAGGAAAAATATCAAATTAAAATTCTTACATATCAGTTTACCAATACGATGATTAAGCTTTTTCGTGGTGTAATGAACATGTAGTGAAATTGTGACGTTCGTTTGGAAAAATAAGTATCGACTCGTAAAAATGTTCGAGCCCACGAGTCTTGCGGAGTTCGACTGTCACTTGTAAGTTCTGTCCGTATGTGTTACACACGCGTGAATGTCGTAGTATATTAGCCATTTTAAACAAGATCGGTCCAAAATCAAATGAATACAATTTTTCATTAAACAGCAAATTATATTTCCACATAAAGTTAATTTTATATTTACGAATAATAAAGCTAACCTAAAACTATATTTTAAAATGTTTTTTAATTCCTTCTTAGTAAAACTTTAGTGTTCTCCACTCGTTAGTTGGGTAATTATATTTTTCAAACTTATTTCATATTTTCTATATACATACCAAATTCTTTATTTTTTAAAGTTTCAAAGTTTTATTAAATATACTTTTTTTTAATAATATTGCACATTAAAAATGCTTGTATTTAATTACCTATACTGGACAAGTATATTATTACAATGTATTAGCCGTTTCAAATCAAAACTAAAAAAAGTTTGGTCGTAATAATGCATCGCCCTTCATTTGTTTATAGAAGTCTAATTTACATTCGGATGGCTGTTATTAAAACAGTATTAACGTCACACCGTCAAAGTAGAAGGGCTGAAAAAGTTTGATTCATCACACATTCATCTGGAGAACCCAAGCGAATTTGGGGAGAAAATTAACCTGACTATGCGATTATTAAAATATAAGTCACGTTTGCACATATGAATAGGTGTGCATAAGTATTCAAGTGCAAAGAGCACCAAGTTCCAAATGAAACTTTCTTTGTACGTTCAGTATACAAAAAAAAACACTAGAATCTATGGAATAAAATTTTGGAATCCCAAAATTGTAAATGTATTAAGTTGTGAGTTGAATACACGAGTAAGCATAAGTATAGCATGTGGTTTTGTTTAACAAGGGAACGATATCACGGAATAAGATTCTGTGGAACGCCATGACTATGTTTGTTATTATCAATAACCTGCAGTGTAAGCGCGTACATATATAATTTTTTCTCTATTTTACAACGAATTTGACAATGTTTCTTTTAAATATAATTAGTTAATTTTATGAATTGATTGAGCGTACGCAATTGATTTTGAAAGAAAATATTCATTTTTGAAAAGCTTCAATTTTTGTTGACACATAAGCAGTTGAAACTTCAGACACGTTTTGAATCGACGAACTAAACTTACAAGTGATAATATATCTGTTAGAAAAACTATCTATTTATAGTTAGAAGTTACGTAGAACATCAATTTATACTCGTTAAAATTTTTCACAAAAATTTCATCTCGATTTTAAAAGAACTTAATGAGTTCCAGTTTTTATTGTTCACATAACACGTCTTTCTTTATTCGCGTAGTTTCATCGTTAAACGATGCGTACGGACAGATCGCGGGTACAGAGGATACTTTTTAGTGCGGTGAATAAAAAGATGCTTGTACCTTTATAAGATATTTCCATTTTCTTCATCGTATTTCAATGGAGTTTTAAATATCATAGAACTTTGCTTACGTGATTTTATAAATTTATTCTCACACAAGGAGCTTTAGAAAATTCAGAAAATTCATGACTTAACCAACCATGATAGATAAGATAGATAAGAATAAATAAACTATTGTATTGCAAACTTTAAGAAAGATATTCCTCTCATGGACATGATTGTGTTGTTACGTAAGGAATATACTGTTTTTTCTTTTTATAGATAATTTTACAATAAAAATTGTAACTTATTCATCTCGCGTGGAACAGTTTTCATTCTAGTGAAAATCTGAAACACCTTCTGAAAGATTCATTTCTTGCATACGTGCAAATGTTCAAATTGTTGCAGATACGACAATACTTGTAAGAAATTATATTTATTTAGAAGAACCAACATCGTGAATGCACACATTGCACTACACAATTTTGTACACGTTAAGAGATATACATTTAAATACATTGGTGCTTGAAAAAACGCGGAACAGTTAAGTAGTTAAACGTTGTTTTGGGTGCGGTATCTTTTTGAAAAGCCTCAATGCCTATTTGATTCGACTGCAATCAATAGGTGACATAATGATGCTTTTAACGGACCATTAAAAGCTAGTTTCATAACTGGGATATTTTCTCTCCGATTAGTCATGGTAATTCGTTACAGAGATCATCGCAAGGCAAGTGACATTGATGTAAAAGTATATTTTCAGAACTTGTATGTGGTTTCCACTGATTCTGGAAGTATAGGAATGGATAAAATTTATTTCGGCAGGAGACATTAGACGATAGTTGTGTAAAAATATTGTTGAGGAATTTTCGCAAGGTTTGAAATATAGAAAACGAAAAAGCATGGAATTATTAAAATGAATCATGAATTAATTCTGTATGTATGTATAACGAAAACGTTTATAATGTAATGTTTTCAAATTATTCATATTGACCGTATGTCGAAAACTCATTAAATAACATGGTAAATCCAGATAGAACGTAAGTTCATATCTGCTTCGTATCCACCAAGTTTCAATAAAAATAATTCGAGAAAGATAATAAAATATCTTTCTTAAAGGACTTCAACAGTAATGTTTTGGTTTTTCGTGGAGTAATTGGATAGATCGAGCAAACATAATATAATTAAACGTACACCGACACTAAAGTCTTTATATTCATGTGAATAAATAAACTGACTTAAATGCCGAAAATATTGAAGAAATTTATTTATCAGTTATTTAAAGTTTTGTAGGCATATTTTTTCAATTTACTCTTCATGAAGTGTCAAACAAAATGCAAATGATACAAATGATTGATCTGATCTTTTTTTGATAGACCTTGACCTATAATCATTGCCCTTCTTTTCGTTGTCATTATATTGTCTAATCGTCTTTGCTATTTCATCACGTATTGCCTGATGTGAGACAGACTCTAGAAAGACATTGTATCTTATAGCGTTAGAATTGATTTTGATATGATAAGTCTCTTAGGGTTGAAGGTTGCATTAAGGTTACACTTAATCATCGTCACAGATCGTTAAATCTTTAGAGAAAAGCTTGAAACATAGTTAAACATATGATACAATTAGATTGAGTTTTTAATTATTCTTGTGTGGAGACGAGGAAATCGACAATTTCAAAGATCAAACGAATTTGTAAACAACGAAAATAAATATGATAACTCTCGATGAATTATTCCTACCATATTTGTCTCGAAGTTTCAATGGGATCATAAACATATATAAACCTGATCTCTCATTGGGATTTCCCATTATATTCTCCATTAACGAGGCAAAAAGGTAAAGGTAGCTCAGACTTCAATTACCAATACTGAATTTCTAGACTAAGACTGCCTTGAAAAGCCAATACTTTGTAGCCTAGTATGCTGGACTCTTGCGATAAATAAAGTAGATCGAGTTCGATGTTTGGTACCTTCTCACAATTTTTGATATAATTTTCACATGATTAGGATATATCGCTACTGATAAAAACCAACGAAGATTTTTAGTCCGAATCTCCAAAGACTCGCAATAATAATTAATTTTTCCGTGGATTGCATTTATAGTTGTGCGACTTAATCGTTTCTATTTATAATTACACATTTATCCAACGCTCGTATGTTAATACAAGCAGAATTTTCAATCACATAAAAATACACATAAGATATGACTATTCGGTATTACAGACTTACATTTAACGCTAAATCGCAATGGTCGACTATTGCTTGCCTAGTTTATCCTTATTTATTTAGACACGAAAATCCATTTACTGAAGTAAGGATGGGAACGTTTTCGTGAATGACGTGCGCGATTAATAATTCGACACGAGTAACTCGGCTGGTTGATCGTTGCAAAAATCTGCATTGGTTCTAAATCGGTAGAAAAAAATGGAGGTATGCGATAAAATGCATTGTATTTACACTATTAACGAAAAAGCTTGACGTAAATTTAATTTTTACGTCGAAAGTGTTAATTATTTGTCAAAAGAGCAGGTAGTTTCTGCTTGAAGTAAAAGTCCGTCATTCTTAACGTGTCGATAATATTGTATATTACAAGCGGATTTTTCTTAAGAAAAAATTATTTACTTTGATTTTGTTACGTTCAAAACAAAAAAAAAAAAAAAAACAAAAAAAAAACCTTTTCATATTATACAAACTACTTTAAGGTACATTAGAGTAATAACAATATGATTCAGCATCACATTGATCTTGATCCATGAACTGGATAAATTGAAAAGATTATATTATGCGCAGAGGAAGAAGAAGAAAAGAAATGTTATGACACGACTGGAGCTTCGTGTAATTAGCATTTAGAAAAGTGTACGAGAATAATTCCTTGCAATGATACAAGGCTCGTGTATCACTCGCGAATCGCACTTTAACTCATTCATATCTGCGAGTGCGACTGCGATATTGTTTCAGTTTCGCTGCAGTATAGTTGTGACTTAATTTTTAAAGACGTTTTCCTCTTGCACTACATTTCACTGTAATCATTTACAGCGCTTTATATCCGCGTTCTCGTATTCCTTTACAACAAAGTTAATATTCAAAAGTTTTATTGACTCTCAAATCTATCCCAATAAAAAATTTATAACAATAAAGTACGTTTGTTTATCTAAGGCTGTATTTAATTCATCATTGTGGATTTGAAGTTACACATTTTGAGAATTTTACCAGCTTAATAAGATGTTGCAAAAGTGTTTAAATATCTTATAATATTACATAACAAAACGAGTATTCCAAGTACATCGGTCGCAATTGTGCAGGTTTTCTACCTGTACTTCTACCGAAATTCGCGTTATTCTTTTTGTATCGAATGTATCTCTTCAGCCACATTATTCAACGAGTACAGTTATCTAAACATATAATTAAAATACGAGATATTTTTAATTATTCGTGCTGCTTATTTAAGCAACCGATTAATAACTTTAGGAAGTCTAACTAAGTAAATAGAATGTATGCCAAGACATAAAAATTACAAATTGAAATTAATATTGGGAGTTAAGTGCTTGAAGTCAACGCTACCGTCTACTTGAAAAACTAATCGATACGCTATAAAGTGAACGGAAAATCACTTTGAATCGTAAACGCATAGCTAATCGGCTCTGCGGAAATGTATTCGGAGCAGAATTCATTTTTCCTCCAAAATAATTTTCTCTCGGAAATTTTTATATTCCGAATCTTGAAACTTAATGGTTAAAGCGAAAGCCCCCGAAATTCGATAAAACGGCAGATAACCTTTACATTAGAAAAAAGCGAAGCGGCATTCAATTTCAACGCTAATGTCGTTAATTTCGTTAATGCTTGGAAGAAATAGGGATTTTTCATTATCTCTCGGTAAATGGTAACGCGAGAGCGAAGAAGTGTGCGACCAAGCGTGTACGAAAGTGAGAAAGAGAGAAAATGGGTAGATCTGCTGATCTGCTGATCTGCTGATCTGCTGATCTGCTGTGTATACGTGCATATGTACGCACAGCCACGAAGTAGGCACGATTGAAACGTATTGTACGTGAAAAAGAGCGAGAGCTCAAGGTCGAGTTAGCAAGGGTGGAATTTGCGAAAGTGGCACTCGTTGCGAATAATGGAAATAAATCAGTAATCTCGTAAGGTTTGAAGTGGTTGTAAGAATGACGGCAAGCATTTGTGGGCCGATAGCTCGTACGAAAACGGCAGCGGCATTTACGGCGAGTCAATTTGTCGTCATTGAATTTGAGAGAGAGGCAACTCTAATTGCAACGTGACTCCTTTTAGCGCAAAGGGTTATTGGTCAGACGCGTTCGCACGTTTACGTCGTTCTCGCTTTGGTGGCGCGACAGATTGCTCGAATTGCATGATTGCTCGATCCTCGCGTGCGTATTCTCCGCGCCTAATCTACAAAGAGGAAATAAGAAGAGGTTCCAGCTCGCGCGGATCGCGATGGCGATGACGAGGAGAGCGACGACGTACCAACGCCAAGAGGAAATTATACGAGGTGCGGGCGAATTACACCACGGCGAGGGTCACGTTCCCAGTCGAACGCCTCGCTCTTTTATGCCTTCAATTGAAGACCGGATTATTGGAATTGTCGCCTTCCCTTCTCCTTCACCTTTTCCTTTCTTCCGTGACCCAGTTTCGAGTGCGCTGAAAAGGAGCTAATTATAAGCGATGCCATAAATTATGCGTTACTCCCCGATGCATGGATCTGGATATTCGCGTTGGTCCGAGATAAACGAGCGTCGTCAGTTACAACGAAGAGACGCCAATTATTTGCGAATTTCAAGGAGTCATCGTATTGTATTGTATCGTATCGTATGTATTTCATATTGGCATCCCTGTAAACGGCTGCTTGCAATTATAAAGGCGTATTCGTGGCGGCGTCACGTCCCGCGAATATTCCACCATTGCAACATTATATATAATGGAAACATTTTTTAAGAAGCAGCATTTTCGTCCCGAGTCTTCGATGTAAATCTTACTTATAATGGTAGATGGTACATTTGCGAATAAGCTTGATTGCTTAAATCGATCAAATATAAATATTAGCTGCTTCAACGTCTTTTCGAACTATTTAACGTTAAATCCTATTTAACGGACGTGCGTAAATGCAATGTATTACGAAAGCAATATTACAAGCAATATTACAAGCAATATTAACGCGACACACGTACCGCCCCGATGTAAAGCAAATATCGTTGAAAAAAGAATCGGAAAGTGAAAACTAGTTTTACATTTGAATTAACCTTCTTCTTCGTTTCATTATCTTATCTCACGATTACTATAGAATACACTTGGTAATATTTACCCAATTTACTCAAAGATCCCGTTATTACTCTGGCCAATTTGTAATTTTTCATATGCACAGTATTTTCTGTAGAGTATATTTAAAATAAATTATAATTTTAAATACAAGTAAGAATGTACAAAATCTGCGAAAGAATTCCTGTTTCCTTATATTAATACTGTTAGCAATGATATAGCCAATGTGTGCATACGCATGTACGTTGTACCTGCAAGCGTACGTCTCTGAGTCAACGTACTTTAATGTAATATGCAAGCGCTATTCAGAACGTAATGAAACGTAGACGACAGTATCTCTCAAACTCTCTTGTTAATCAACATTTTAATCGATTTCGGCACTTCTTTGGTTATTACATTCAAATTGTAATCCCAATTATCGATATTAACCGATTGGCGTTGAAAGAAAATTTTGGTAAACAAGAGCTCTGAATTGTACGGGATAAAAATTCGTCTACAATTGCATAAATTTAATTGTCTTTATTTTTGTGACGATAAGTAATGCGAGATAAAAAGTACCTTGGCAAATCTCATACTTATGCGCTTCTTGAATTAGATCTGCGGTTCCCTTGGATATTCGAATCTTAAATCGGCTTTTGTTCTTATCTTTTTACGTTGAAATTATACAGCGTTATGTGTAATTGGATTCGTCTGAATTGACTACGAATAAAATGAAAGTGGAAAAAGTAAAGGAAAAAAACTATTAAATATTCGCTAATGCACTTTCTTTTAATCGAGTTATTTTTAACTTCGTTTCCACAAATGTAGAAGAAACGAATTTTTTAGATTTTCGAAAGAATAGGTGCGTGATAGCTTACCTTGTTACGCAACTACATTTTTCTTATCCATGTGAAGATTATTTTTAGATCTTCAATTTTTTAGATTATTTGGTACGTAAAGTAAAATACGCGTCGGTAAATTGAATTATCTACCGTAGGACTCGACGTATTTTGTAAAAGCAAAAATAACCTTCATTCGAGAAGTAAAAGACGACGACGACGACGACGACGACGACGACGACGACGACGACGACGACGATGAAATAAATAAGAAATTTACGGAGGTGCCATAATTACCACAGGACAACGTTATTACTCGGGCAATAATGCTTCCTGCGGTTAAGAAAAACGAATAAACATCAAAGTTAACGAAGTCTACAATTGTCATAAGGAACGAGCCAAGCCAATAGCACTCGAAAATGCTATCGAGATCAGGGCTCGAGATGCCCTGATCACAATCACATATATTACCCGAGAAAGAAAAACGGCTTCAATTAGCACAAAGGTTCGTGCATTACAGCCAAATATGGCCTCGGTAAGGAATGGATTTATACTTGTAGAGAGACAAGCGATCTCAAGCGGCTTTTAAAAGCCGCTCGTACGTGAGGCTAACGTGAGTGAATTTTTGAATAAAATCATTTTCTTAAATGTTGGATGTTGGTCGAGTACTGGAACTTCCATAAAACTATTTATAACTACTAATCTCGTATACTAGTCGCATGAGAATTGACATTTTCTTTGCTCAATTTTCTGCCTTTTTACGTTGAAACAAATTCGTTATTATTCGTAATGTGTATTAATAATGACCTTCAATTACGTTGAATTAATTTTAAATAAATATAGTGCAAGATCGAATCTCGAAGGAAAGGGATTTCGAGAACAGCTTTGCGAGTGGTGGAAAATTCAAAAATTTATGTACTAATTACCAAAGTTGCTACTTCTTCAAAGGTATTTACTCTGATTTCAATTTCGAAATTATAAATGCGTTTGAAATAAAAGTTTCGGCAATATAGTTAGCGATCCGTTCCTCGAATCGTCCAATGGAAATGATTGAAAACGAGGAGAGAAAAGTCGCTGCCGCGATTGCATCACGCGCTGAGTTTCCTGGCGGTTCCTGGGAGTGCCAGGAACTCGTCTCATTAACGCTATTTCGCTTTTCGATCGCTTAACTTCCGGTCACTGATTAACGAAAGAATAATAAGCGCTTCCAAGTTTCTTACTCGCGTTCGGCGATAAAAGGGTATTTTTAGATCCTGAATACGAGGAATTCCAATTGTTTGACAACATTAAATTATTCACGCTATTCACCAATAGCTATTTTATTAGCACATCTAATACTTGTAGATCCAGATGCGTCTAGATTTGTAAATCCTTCAAAACCACGTCTATTACGCTAACTCTAAAACTAAAAATTCCGTCAACGTAAAAAAGGAAGATGAACTGCATTCTATACGATTATTCTAAAAAAATTGCCTCGATTAAATTAATTTATATATATATATATATATTGAGTACATAGCGAACTTACGTGTTCCTTATCTTTGAGCTGGCAATAAAAAAAAAAAAAAAAAAAATCTACAAAAGGCTGACAGTAGACGAAGATGTTAAGACAACGCAATATTATTTAAATTTAAGTTCTTGAGCATGATTTAAAAAATCGTATTAGATAATGAACGGCTTTGAAAGAGAAATAATGTTTAGCTAGCCATTTGAAAGCACGCGCAAGAAAATTTAATAAACGACATGTTCGGAATAAAAAATTCATGTAAACGTCGGTAAAATGTAACTTACAATTTTCGCGCTAAAACTCTGTGATTATTTAGAATTTTCTAGATAGTAGCGTTGAAGCGTTATCTTAAAATGTATTTAATTTCACCCGCTTCTATTAAAAAATAATGTTCTTACGGACATTTTAACTATATTTCTTTGTTGCTGCGTGCAGTACGTTCAATCGTATAAATTAAAGTTAGAGTTAGAGTTAGTCGAATGATCCGCAAACTTTAAGAGCAAATTACCTAAAAGACGCATTAAAGTTTATCGAGTCTTTCAGTTTTGCAATCAAAATCTTAAATCAAACTGACATTTTCGAAGAAAAATAAACGAAAAAATTTATCCATCAAATTTTTATGTATACCGCTCCTTACAATGCATTAATCAATGCTTTAATAAATACGTTACGAAGACTCATGAAACTGCACGCGACATTACAAAAGTATTTCAAACTCTAAGGTCTTCTGCAGTTTCTTTCCATACAAAGGTATAAATTTTGATTCTATAAATTTACTTTGAAAATCTTGGAAAAGTAATAGATAAATACACGTGAATTTCAGATGTAATACTTTTCTTTACGAGCTCGAGCTTAAAAAGTAGGTAAGAACTATATTAAAAAAAAAAAAAAAAAAAAAAAAAAAAAAAAAAAAAAAAAAAAAAAAAAAAAAATTGTTCACCCGGTAGAAACGAAGAATTGTAATTGAAATCGAATGTACTTGAGATAATGTAATTATTATTTTGCATTTAAGCAGGACTTAGGTGTACTCGAGAAGTACGTATCGCTGGAATAACAGACCTTCGACGAAAAAAGAACGATGCCGAGATTTAACGTTCTTCTCTTTTCGGTCATTGTGTTAAGAGATTGAACGGTAGCGTTATATCGTTAAAATCGGAATGAAACTAAAGGCCAAGAAACGTTTTATATTTTAAGATACGTTTCAATGACAAGATGTATTAAGCTTCGCGCGATATAACCAACGCGCGTCAACCAAATTCAGAGTTCGCCTGCGTAACAACTGCGCGTATCAATACAAACGCGTCCTTTTTCTCATCAAGCACAGGTTTCGCATACTGAAAGCTACCGATCACTAAGACCGTAAAGACGTCACGGGTTCATTAATAAAATATGAGTGATCAACATTGACCTTTCTATTGTGCCTCGTTCCTCTATCATTTGCTCTTTCACGTTCTTGGGTTATAAAAACCGACTGGCTTGGAAATGCAGAAATATTCGCACGATACCAATAATTTCTGACGCGAATAAATAAATGGAAAATGAAGAACAAGAAAACGTTCCGTTTCGACCGAAAAGTGGATATTTATCGCGAGACGGATTCGAGAAATATTTATTTGTTTATACACTATTGGAGTAACAACGTCATTTTATCAGGGCGAACTTATCACTACGGCAAATCATAAAAATAGAGTCACCTGTTCGAGATCGATAGTTGATACTTGCTAATGCGTCTTGAAACTTTTATATCGTACAACGATAAATGTGTGCCATAAATATGAAAATAATACGAATGTGTTGTATAAATGGATATGTATTTTTATGCAAAAGTGTAAAAAAAAAAAAAAAAAAAAAAAAAAAAACTCTTCGTTTTCATTGCTGCATTCAATGTTAAATGCACGATTGACGTGTGTTCCCTAATAAGTGAATACTTTTTTCAACATTTCTACCACACACGATCTTATATTCCTGAATCTGCTATTCGCTAAACCATTTTCAAATTTCAATCGAAACTCTTGATAAAAATATAGGATTGAAAGTATACTTGTCAATATCTCCGTAACGATGTCATTGAAAAATGTAACACAATTGGCAACTATTTTAATCCTTATTATTCGATAACACTTCGAATGATGTTCATCAAAAAGTGAAATTACGTTTAGCTCATTCAAAGTTCATTGTCTAGTATCAGCTGACAGTGAGAGATGAATATTTCGTAAAAATTTTTTTTGTTCAAAAGCACGCCAATGAACGAATGAAAATTAACCAATAATATTAAAAAGTTTTCTACTCGAAAATCGAAATCATCGTAAATTTACCAAATACCTCGTAAGAATACATGAAAATCATTATACGTTGATTAAAACTTATCGCATGAAAATAAATAAAAGTAAAAGACTGATGGAAATAAGAAAACTCGTCGATATCGTTAAGATTTGTCCACACTTTTTCAAACGGCACATGCACATCTGAGTAAGGCAACGATAATACACACGGAGGATAAAATAAAAAATAGTGGCACGTATGAATTGCGCCGTACAACTGCACGCATTGCACAGGATACCGATCGCCCTCGTGCGCGTTCGGCAGACTTATCGATATTATTCGATCCATGAAGTACAAAGGAAAAGGAAACGAAAGGCGTCGCCAGAGATTATGATAAGATTCTCCCGACATACGCACGTATGCGTGCGTGCGCGACAATGAAGTAATTGATTCGGATAATGCGAGGCTTTCGCACGCGCGCACAAGTCGGCGCTCGAAGGGCTCGAACAGCGTGTGCGCATGCGCTCGTTCGCCAACCGAT
Source organism: Wiebesia pumilae (assembly GCA_018907045.1). Lineage (NCBI taxonomy): Eukaryota > Metazoa > Arthropoda > Insecta > Hymenoptera > Agaonidae > Wiebesia > Wiebesia pumilae. The sequence continues at coordinate 9,734,287 of JACCHZ010000127.1, forward strand.
CCTGAATGGACGGCATAATTGCTGGCGGTGTTCAATTGTAAAAACGGCGGTGCTTTTCGTTCGTGAACTTTTCGCGGTCAAGTGTATTTATGCGACGATCGCGCTACACTCGGTCTTTATTCGACTCGTCAATTGTCTTTTGCGCTTTTTGCGCTTTTCTACGAGAATCTCTTATTTTTAAGAAATTTTTACAATTTTTATAAATGCATCAATATTCTATCATATTTGTAACGTGGACATTATTATATGTATAGGTTAGCATTTATGAAAAACAAGTTGAATAAATTTTAAGGTATCATAACGGTCATGAATTGACGGTTTCATACCGGTTACAGTTCATGTAACATTGTTTTTCTATTGTCAATGTTGCTTTCAATTAACCAAACAAAAAGTCTTATTTATTTATATTATAAGAACTGAGCTGCCTAAAAAGTACATTAAACTTATATCGAATGAATGAAAAAACACGAGAAGAACGTATAATAGCAACACATTATAAGATAGAATAACACTGTGCCGCGGAAATTATAAATCGCGCTAATTGAGAAAGCACTTTAATCCTTACAAAAGAAAACAAACAATCTCTTGCCTTCCATTATTTCTAACTACACACAATGACGGATTATTGTCAAATGAAAAACATAGGCTTTTGAACAATTTTCTTCAAAAACTGAAATATTTTAGAATCTAATCAGGAAAAGTATGTGTAGAATAAAGAATAATTCTTTTACACAACGATCGTGAGTTAATGATTTTGTTTTATCGAGTATTTTGTTTACTTTGAGAATGTATCTAAAGAAAAAAATCATTAATGAATTTGTAGTGTTTTATCACGTTATATAAATTTTTATATTAAACAAACTATGACATTGCCATTTGTAATAAAAGTGTTAAAGTATTGCGAAATTTCTACAATGCATCCGACGTTAATAGGTTAATAAGAGGTTAAAAAGTTTGGTTATTTATTATCGAATTATCAAATGCATTGAGATTCAACTCTCAGAACGAACTATGGATAATGTGAAATCGTTTCACGATGAACTTATATAATAAATAAAATTTGTGATCGTTATCTCTTTAATAATTATTACGTTTTAAAATAAATTTAAATTGTATTTGGATTTAAGAGATTAACCGTAGTTCATTACAGAAAAGTTACTTTTAGGTTGCAGAGATAAAAAAGTCAACTTTATCGGTGTTTCTCCTCCGATTAAAAATGCAATGCAGCGACAGTTTTAGTCGAATGCTTTTATTATAACGTAATTAATTACCGCTCCAAATGCATAAGTAATGATTTTGAAAAACGTAACGTAAAAGTATTAAAAATCTTGTGATAATCGCTGTCGCACGAAATGCCCAAGAATTGGAACTTCTTGCTTGAAAAAAATCATTTCAAATGAATATTATTTGTCCGCGTGATTTTTATAAATAAATTGAATGAATCAATAGCTCGTCGGAGTGAATGATAATCAAACATGAAAACATAGTACTTTCTTATATTTAAAACGAAAACAAGTTTAAATGAGCTGCGATTTTGCGAACGTCAACGTCGATCGATTACGTTTTTAATGAAAAATTTTCAACTTTTATTTCAATGCTGAAAAAATGTTTAATGCTACGATATCACATTTATATTTATATCGAGTGCGTTAATATTTTACGTACACTTTTAACGAATAAATTAAATTATTATTGAAAAGTGTCTTATATATTTTATAGAGTCATATTTAAAGAAATTTTTTATTCCGATATTAAAAGGAAATAAAATTTTAATACCGTTGGAGGAAAACTGAAAATAAAATCGATATTGTTCGAGCATTCGTCAACAATTACATTAAAAATTGCTTTCAATTTCGCATGAAAAGAAAATTTTATGTACATTGTAAAGTGTATTTTTTATGTTTACTTCGATGCGTCTCGAGCACTCGACTCGTGGCTTCAGCGAGACATGTAATGTAATACAATTAATTGTTTCACTTCGTCAATGATTCAAACTGAGTTACATGTTAAAAGAACCATGAATTTACGCAATTTTCAAACGAGTTGATGCGCGCAATTCTCATGGAATCCAGGCGGAATGCAGCATTCCGGCAAAGAAATTCAATTTTCTCAATTTCACGCGCAAAAAATAAATATTCACTCGCGCTTACACCCAAACTCAACAGTAGTGCCAAAACGACAAATTGAAAGGTACATAACGTCTGTTGGTGATGTTTATTGTGATTTTGATTAAAACTACAAACTTCTTCGAATTTCCTCCAATGAAATAGGAGTGTACGTAGATACACGTCCGTGAATGAATGAATCGACCGAAAGCTTGGTTCGGATGAATGAAAGTACAACTGCATCCGTTAGCCGGATCGGACTTTCGAGTCCATCATTTAGATCGCGCGTCGCCCGAATAAAGAGGAGAGAGAGAGAGAGAGAGAGAGAGAGAGAGAGAGAGAGAGAGAGAGAGAGAGAGAGACGATCGATGAAGAATACGATAAAAATTCGAAAGCTTCCCCGTGGCCTGTTTACAATGGCTCGAGGCACTCGTGCGATCAAACGTAAGTCAGTCGCTCGTCGTTATCCTCGCTAACAGTCGCGCGCGTAAACAAAAGCCCATAGATTATCGATCTCCGAAAGGTATAGAGCCGGCGACTCACCGTTGATCTCGATCCGCTCCTCCTTGGCGACGCGCACCTTCTCGACCTCGAGTCGGCTCTCGATGTGGTAGAAAATCGAGGCGCCGAGTAGCAAGTAGGTGAGAAACAGCATCAGCAGGACCAGCCACTGCTTCTTCGACATTCTCCGGGGGTGACCCGAGAAGAAAGAGGATCGAGGCCCGACAAGGAGATACGGGGGCCCTTCGTCACGAGATCATCTCGTGGCGAGCGACGCGCGACGCTCCGGTCGATTACCGCCTCTTCCTCTCCGGCGATCGCTCGGAGCGCAACTGAGTCCGAGACGCGCCTTCCTCGCCGATCGGGAGTCGCGTGGGAGGGGCCGAACTCGGGGGGTGGGAGTGATAAGGCCCGGGGGAGCGCGGCGCCCTTATTTCATGATCATCGATCCTTCGGCAAAGGATCCTCAAGACCCGAGGGAGGACCCGGCGACTCGCTATCTTTATTATCTGCTCCTTGTGTGTGCCTCCTAACCTTCTGCAAACGTGCACGAGGTACTAGTCTGGATAATGTCCGAGCTTTACGGAGGCGATCATCGCTCCTGTCGGAGTGGGACGAGTCGCTCTCGTTGAGACGACAGAGACGTCGGTGAACGTCGGTGAACGTCGCGTCGGTCTCGTCATTTCGTGTCTTTTTTCTCAGAAGACGAAGGAGGTCTCTGAATTTTCCCGCGATCGGAGGAGCTGCAAAGGATCGTTCGAGCAAGGATTCACGCATCCTTCCTTAACGTAAGGATTGTGCTTCGCGAGCACAACACACGGGTACAGCGGAGCGGAAAATCGAATTGTTATTCGCTCGAAACGAATACGAAACGTCCATTGCGTATGTAACCGCAATGCTTTCGGGTGCGAGTGCACATGATGTCACGCATATTTTCAGGTTAAATGCCAGAGTGGAATTCGAGTGATTCGAGGAACGATAGGAATCGAACAAACTATTTCGGCTTAATTTTCATTTTAACGTTCGCGCTATAATTTTACATTATAGTAATAAATTCCATGGACTTGGATAAGGCGCTTGTTCCATATTTACAGCGTCAATTGAATTTTATCCGTCCACGTGCTTATCAATAGTTAAAATACCTTTGTCGGACAAATATACAAGATTTAAAATCTCTATTGATTTTCGAACGGAACGAAAAGTTTTCCTGGAATTTTAGGCATAAATAAAAATCGTAGAAGAATTTATTTCATGGAAAGTTTGCCCTTCCTATCGAGCGATATTTTTCTTCTAAATTTACGAAAAATCAACGGACATTTTAAAGCCAGTTTCGCTCCAGACTTTAGAAACTGACACCGACTATTAGATGCGTTGATCTTCAAAAGTATTTATTCGATTCATCGTTGAAAAATGTCTAACTACATTTTTACAAAGTAAGCGTACTAAGTGTACCACACGACATCCCTGAAACTATATTCTTGGTTTTTGCTCAAGCTATTGCAGAAGCAATACTTTTGTTTAAAAAAATGTCAATCGTTGTAAATAGGTATATCGTAGAATAATATTTTCTTATCGTGTCGTACTAGGAGAAAAGATTAAATGTACGTTTAACCGCTTTCACGTACTCGTCGAAAAATTAGCCAACTTTATCAATTTGCTGCTCTTTTATAAATAAAAACGCGCGTAATTACTAAAGCCTTTTTTCTTATTTTAAACTTATTTTAACGTGCCGTTTACTCGCGTTGGAAATTGATTTAACAAAACAACTCTCCCGTGTATAATTCAAGTTTTCGGTACACTTTACTAATGCGAACGTACCTTTGCACCGATTGAACGTTAAACGTTTGTAAATTAAGGACCGTATGTTCCTAAGAGTACTTTTTTATTCTCCTTATAATTTCTCTTTCTGAAAACCCTTTCTTTACGCTTACGTTGATATTTTAAATACTTGTAGCCGAATAGTCCACCTGAAGCCAATTAAAGTTTGTTTTTGGTGTGTGTATACATATGCATAAATATTGGTGTTGCCTTAAATTCTGTAATCAAGAGTAAATCAGTGTCAACATTAATAAAGTCATAATTCCACGTAATAAAAGCTAAGCAGTTTAATAACTCTGAAGAGAAACGCTGAGAAACATTGAAAAAGTTGTGTCCAACAATATGTTCAGCTTAATATATTTCATATTACTTTATCACAATTCTCATCTTGAATTCAAGAAACTATTGCATGAAATAAATCACTGCAAAACGTGGCTTTGTTTGATACCGTTATAATTGTAGTTAACGTTTTTAGAGCATTCAATAAATACCGTGGAAAATTATGACTTTATTCGCGTTGACGTTGATTTACGCTTGATTACAGATTTTAAGGCAACGCCAATATTTATGCATACATTACACATTATAAATATTTATACGATCGCATTAAAATTGTTAAAACATAAACAAACGTTAACAAAATCTTACGATTATTGTGCAATATCGGAATAATCCGTAACTAGTGATGAAAATGTATTAACACTTTTCAGTTACATTTAATTCAATAATTTTTAATATTGTTAAACTTTAGCTATTATTAAACATTTTTAATGTTTGCAATTACCTAGATAAGATATGGCTTAAATTTTCGAAATAAGCAAAACCAATTATAATTTACAATGTTCGTATATAATAAAAAAACTAATTACTTTTCAAATTCCAATTTTAACTTATAAGAACGTATTAACGATTCCATATTATTCGTTACTTAATATCATCTAATATTAAAACATTTCTAATAATATATATATATATATATATAATTCTTTAAGATCTAAGCTCGGATGATCATAATTATACGAATACAATTCACAGATTCCAAATAATTATTAATTTCCCATAGATTTATGTAGTAGAAAATCCATTCGATTCGTTTTAAAGAAACAACGTCGATGTAATACGACAATGTACGAAGTGTGGTTGTAAAAGTTGTACTTAAGTTATGTGAATACGTAATTTACAAATTTTCGATCCGTAATTTTTTAAATTACATGTCGCAATTACCTCTGTAAACGATAGGTATCAAAATAAAAGAGGAGTATTCGTTTTACGTTCAACTAGAATAATAATACGCGCATTAGCTTCAAACATGATTAAATCTACAAATTACAAGAATTTAAATGTTTTATAATGTTTTGATTTTTTGCCAGAATTTTGCAAATTTCTTGTACTTTGAAATACAACTCGCTATATTCCAATAAAATATTTTTAAATCGCATAAGCATATATTTCAGTAATGATTAAATAGAGACGATAAAATATTAGAAGAAAAAATTTACTCTAGTACAATTCGTTTTCACAAATCATTAAAGGCAAATGCTGACGATCCCTACACATTTTAACGCGTCTTGAAGCTTCTTTCATAAATCTTCATTTTTATGAAGCTTGGAAATTTTGAAAAAATTTGCTCTAATTACATTTTACCGATACATCAATTAAAACTAGTTTGCTCTCTCTGAATTAAAATGTTTCGTAATTTTTACTGAAAATTCATTTGAGTTATTAAAATATTTATTTTGTATGATTCATACAATTCGCACCTTTTTCAAATTTTTCATTCACGTTTAATCATTTACAGGATCGATGCTTGATTATGCCGTAGAGATTGTACTGCTCAGGTGAATACTATTGTATATTTAATTGGGTAAATATGACTCGAAGCGTCGATTCGTACGACTTTACAAGTAATTCGGTAATTTGTTTCGAGTTGAATGCGTGTAAGCTATCATTCGAATCGATGGATATGTGGAAAGCATAATAATAAATGAGGAAATTCCGATCAAGTACTGATTCTTGCTGTCGCTAATCCTTGGATTTTAGCTTTTTCCTTTGGAGCTTCGGTAGCACGAAGTAATAAAACAATTGAAAGACGGCTGTTTGCGTATTCCTGAGCATTAAAATACTTCAAAAGAATCAACTTTTTCTCACTAGTCTTTACTTAGAACTTACCTGCGCTATTGTATCACATTTTCTCTCTTGCATGCGCTTGTGAAAATGCGATTGTCAGAGGTACTTGTCCGAGTTCTCCGCCCGCACTCGACCCATGACGATTGTGTCAACCATTGTCATTAACGCGAAAATGTTTGCCGTTAAATTTTGTTCTGTAAATCAATCCAATTAGAAGTTACACAAAACTCGAGTTATTTTTACATATTCCAGTACCTTATCCCTTCGGTATTGATTGTTGAAGGTAATTCATACAAGGTAATTCATACAATCACAAATAATAATCTACGAGCACCAGCACGATAAAAGTTTAATTGTTAAAATTTAATTTAATTATCAAATGCATCATTTACTCACTCATTATTCACAATACTGACGGCGATACGTCTCGCGACTCAAATACATAGACGAATTTAATGCAGACTTCTTATTATATCGTATAAAATACTTTACAATTTAAGAAAAACCATATTAATCGAAGTAATCGAATATTTGAACAGCACGTACAACTTATTTTTTTATTTATTTGTTGAAAAAAATTAATGAAAATGACAAATAATTCAGCATTCGTTTGTGTGAACCATCTTCATTTTTAATAAATTTTCGTAAAACAGTACATAAATTTTTCTATTTTAAAATTAAAACAGAAAACGTGTACGGATTTAGAGTGTTTTATATTTAAAAATTTATTAAGCAATAATATAAGGTGTAAACATACTATGTAGCATGTTTTTTGTCTTAATACATGATTTAGTTATTCGTGCAATTTCAAGTAAAGTGTCGATTACTTATCGTTCATTTTCAAAAGAACTATAATATGCAGAATTTTCTCACATAAATACCGTTCATTTTTAAATTACTCATTTTTAAATTAATTCATATGATAAGAAACGTGTGTAATACGAAATATGTATTTTCGCAGACTTTTCACTTGTAACTGTGCCCTATTATTAAGTTTAAGTTATATAAATATTTCTAGCTTCAAGTATACAAATACGTATAAATATAAACAAATGCATATCGTATTCTTTATTTACTTTTATGGAAAGTTATAACTAATTATTTATTGATATTTCGCTATTTATCTGTGTACATGAATTAACGTACACTATTTTAGGCGAACTATATACATTTTTCAGTTAAATGCCAATGAAATAAAAAACAAAAAACGTTTTAAATGACTTATATAAAGCAAATATTGTGACCGAAGTTTTTTTTGAATATTTTTTAATTATCAACTTTGTTCAAACAGCTTCTTTAAATTATTTTCTTATCAGTGAAGTATTCAGTAAAATAACTAAATGATGGAATATTCAACTGCTTTTATTTCTTTTCTGATCTACATCTTTAAATATAATTTAATCTTTACGATAATATCTGGAATTTAGTATAATTAATGTAAGAAATTTATTATGAATATTATTCATTTTAATTTTAAATTTAAGACTTTAGAACAATTGTGTGCAATTTCTTTTATTCACCAAATTCGTAAATAATAAGGAAGAAAAATCACTATAAATATAGTACAAAGTTATATTTGCACTATATTTAATAGTACTTAACAATGTTTGCGCTTTATTTGCACTGCGATGCATATAATAAAGTAATTAACTAACTATGCTTATATGAATTTGTAAAGAACTGAAAATATTCTGACGTTATTTAGTAAAATTAAAACCAAATGGTGAAAATAATAACAGCTAACAGTTTATTATTAATTGAGTGTGATATTTACGTAACGTAATGATAATTCCATTCGTTTTTTACCAAGATTTATCGAAAGTACTTTTCTAAATGCTTATTGCGTGTTAAGTTTCGGAATTAATAGCTTTGGATGAATAGCTCGATGGAATTCTAAGGTAAATGAAGCTGTTAATTAACGAAAAAATTAGGGAAGGATCTTTTTCATCTAATTAGAATGCAATACAAAAATCAATTGAACTTAAAGAACTCCACTTCTTTGAAATGGACTGTATCGTCAATTAAAAGTACTGGGAGAATAGTAATTTCTTCCAAGACCAATATCGCATTGCACCGAATGCTCTAATCAGTATATAACGTCAAAATCGAGTAATCGACTAAAAAAGATAAAAACAAAAGGAAACTAATAACTAATAATTCAATATTCAAGAAATACCTAAACGTTGAAAGGAATTTTAGCGAAAGCACACGATATGTTTCCTTAAACTTTTGAGGAAGTACCGCGTAAACCCTTGAACACACTTATATCCATTTTCTGTTGTTGCTTATTCTTGTCCAAGTCACGTATCAATGAAATTCAGTATTGATTTACTTAAAATATTTAGATACAGATGTACCGACCAACTGCATCCGTGGTTTTTTTGCAAATGATCAACAAAACTTCGATTTCCTGTCTGTTCTTGGTACGGGTAAAGCATTAACCATCCGATTTCTTCTTGACGATTTTCAAGTTTAATCCTTTGTAGTACCGTCAAGAAAGTAAAATGTACATTTCTAGATTACTAGAAATATATGAATTACAAATATTTCATGAATCTTATTATTATCTTGATTTAGTGTCTGGAAATTAAGCGATTTTTATTTAGAAAGTATTTGCGTATGTGTGAATTTATCTTTTTCTTTCAATAGTTTCACCTAAATAAAAAAAGAAAAAAAAATTCACATTTCACATTTGAAATAGATATCAGATAATTCATATAATACACATAATATGTAGTTTATAATTATAAACTATTATATATATATATATATATATATATATATATTACATCAATTACTTTTTACATCGTACTTTTATTCTTACATATTTACATTGGTTGATTTACAAAAACTTTACCAAAATATATTATTAACCTAATTTTGTGTAGGTAATTTAAGGTATTTTCACTTTTCAATTTTTGTTACTTAACAATTATTACGAAAAACCAATACAGACATAAAAATGAGACGTTGCTTTTTAAGGATTACATTTTCGGAAATATTATTACATTTTATCTCTTTAGTATTTTGTTACGCTACACATTAGCAATTTATATTATTAGACAATATAAGTATTAATAACAATTGTTGGATATCTTATGTCTGATAATGCTTCAGCAACTAAATAAGTATTTATGAACTAGACAAACGAGCAAAGGCTAATTTTCAGCATGAACGCGAATAAAACATTTATTATTAAAAAGTAAACTTTTTTCTAATGTCATAAGAAAGCATTATTAAATATTAATTAAATATTAAATATTAATATTTATCTAAATTCTAAATTAGACGAAAAGAAAATAAATTACAACTAATTCTCTAATGCAATAGTAAATAAAAAATTTTTTTCCTATAAACATAAAAGACATTTTGCGCAGTCATTCGAAAGCAATAAAATTTTCTTTTATTAATTTATGGTTATAAATTAATTGTTTTTATCGGCTGTTATCGATTGAAAAATATTTAAGCAAAATTTCATACCTATTCCACGTTGACTATAATAATTTTACGTAACGCTGGCGACATGTAAAATATGAACTCAAGTCACTTAAATTTTCTTTTAAAGATCATAAAAAGAGAAGTAAAATTATATTTTGAAATATATTTTAAGGATTTTTTAAATTACTTTAGAAGCTGTTATGCTTTAACATTCCTTGTGGTATTAAAATTCAACGAATTTAAGACATTCCTAGAAAACTCGTGTAAAATTGTGCGTTACTGTTAGCTTACATTCAAAACATGTTAATAAAAATTTCAAATCAAAGAATTTTATTGGCGTAATGTACAGATGATAACGCAAACTGTCTCAAAAGAATATTTTCAGCAATGTCGACCATCATTGAAAATCTCATCATCAACATTCGTAGAATTAAGATTCTGAAAGTTTATCTAGAAATTAAGAAAAGTTTCTCATTCACTATCAATGATTTAGGGAAAGATATTAATTTGAGCCAAAACGAAAACTGCTTGAAAGCTAGTTTCTGTTTTTTTTTTCTTTGGAAATTGTTCATTTTTCGTAAAAGTTTTTTCATAAAATGAAAAATGCAGGTCACAAAAGGGAATCTGTCGATGAAATACTCTGATTCTACATAATTGAAAATAAGCAAAACTTTAGATTTACGCGTTAAATAGTATTTAAAAAATCTCTGTCGTCAATTTTAACAACGTAATCACTAACTTGGCAATTTAGCGAGATTTTTTATTCTTTAAGAAAATACAAAACTCCAAACAACAATTTCTCTTAAACTTCAACTCTAGTATAAAGTTGTGTTTGTAAAGATTGGTATAACATAACATACATTAACATATATTCAGTGCAAACACTAAAATTTCAAATATTGCCGATTTAAAATTGCGATAAAACAGCTTTAATGAAACATGAAATTTATTCAAGACCTTCGAGTAAGAAATACAGGGGAAATCTATGTTTTAAAAAGTTATGCAAGACTCGTAAGCGATAATTTAAAATTACTACGGTCGTTCAATAAACTAACTTTTCTCAACGCTATAAAATACGTAAAAACTATTAGCTATTAACTTACTATTTTATAACCGAAAATGTATACTTTTTGTTAAAAGAAAAATGATAACCGAATAGAAGATTTTGATTAGAAAAAAGATCGAATCCTTACTATTGTATATATACTCAATATTCCAAGCAGTACATTATTCAAGTGTTGGAAACAAAAAAATAATCAATCATTATTAAGATAATCAAATCCACAGTGCATTACTTTCATTGGCAGTACACGCAAGGTACTGTATGTCCCTTGCGTACACGAATGCTTATAGAATTTGTCTAAGAAGGAATAAAAAGAGAAACATAAATAAATTTATTAAAATTGCATCTAGTTGTTGTAAAGTAACTTTCTCCCTTAATTTATCATGTTTATGATATATACTTGTAGGCTATGAAATATTTTATAAATATAAGATTTACATTTGTACACAAGTACACAATAACTTTGCTTTCAACAATCTAAAATGAAATTTGTTAATGCATTTAATGATTAGAAATGGAAAATGTTAAATTAGTTTTACTCGGTTCAGCGAACATTTTATTCATTCGTAAATTTGTGATAGAAAAAAGTTAATATTTTTTGAGTTAGAGCAATGCTTCTATGAGCTATTTTCAGTTGCATTGCACCTGCGATTTAAGGTATTTTCTTTAGCTCAGAATAAGCTCAATGTTCTTAACTATCAGAGGAAAGAAAATATTACATAGATTTCTCAAAACTGTTCGTACATCATTTTCTTTCGAGTTCTACGATTGCGACAGAATTAGCAATAAGAAAAAAATCTCATGCGTGAATAGCATAAATAAAAAGAAATACGAGCTATTTATTTTTATTGTATATTTACAGTCATGCAATGAAAATAGTATCGTCTTGCTTTATTTGTTTAAATCACAATATTATCCAACAGATAATTACAAACACGTAAGGTATCGTCGATAGTTTCAAAGAAAAATGTGAAGTGGCTTCTTTACAATAAATCTGCTTACAAGAACTTTAAAGTATACGATTTATATGTGTTTTAAATAAGCTTAAATATAAATTGTTGTACGTATGAGTAGATGGATTTGTGTGTTTTTAATAATTGCGTTTTTAATAATAGAGCACAGGTAATTAAAATCGTGTTATAAAAAATAGGAATAGCTTGATTTTTGTATCTCTAAATATATAGTCTCATTGATATGATATATTAGCGCCATTTGTCTCCATTATTGTGAAAAAAAACTTTTAAAAAAATCTGATTCTTGTACCACTTTTATGTCTAGATTATAGGAGCATTTATAATATTTGTTCTCTTCGAAAGTATGAAACTTGAAGAAGTAAAACTTTTTCTCGTGTTAATCCTGACGAGGATTCTTTTATCTTCGGAATGTTTACACGATAAAAATCTAGCTTTAAGTTTATGTTAAATTTGTAGATGATGTACTTTGATCATTGATACATACACGCGCGCACGTGTACGCGTGTATGTATATCACGTAACACGAATGCTAATTCTACATTGTGTGCAACTTCATAATTGTATATTAACAAATATTTTTCATAGATTTTCAAGCCTTCGCTCTCTATCTAAAATACGATATAGAATAAAATGTTCGCTATACAATTCAACGTTTTTAATATTATTTAATATTATTGGACGCCTTTAATATTGTTCTAGTAGTAGTATAAATATACATTTTAACGCTTGAAAATACTTGATATCACACTAGAGAATAATTTGACAAAGATATCCAGAAAATTATTAGAATATTATTTATCGATACATAGTTAATTTAATGATAGCGTCTATAATGTAACGGAAAATCAATTGTTTGGCATTTGTACTTTAAATATAGTTACATAGAAATAATATTCGATAATATCAGTTTATTTATTATTAAATCCTTCTTAAACATTCGACATTTGTAATATTTTATTTTAAATAAAACATGTTACCAAAAGAAACTTATTTAAGTCACAAACATTAATTGAAATTCATGTAAAAGATGCAGTTTTCCCATTTTTACTATTTAGAGTTCATTAATATTCAATTTGTTATTATTCTTTATTGAAATCCATATGAAATATTGATTTTATATTAGTGACGAACATTTTATATTCAAAATATTATTCAAAATTAGAAAAAGGACTTTGTGTTAATGAATGTATCAATTGTTTATATATTTAAGAAGTTTTATTTCTTGTATTAAAAAATATCGTTCTTGTATTTTAATAAGAAAGGAGTAAATATGATTGAAAGAACTTAAAATTCTTGACCTTAATTTCTTATTCGAAGTCATGACATATTAAATTTTTCAGCCCAATACAATTACAATTTCAGAAATAATAAAAATACTCAGAGTACCATACAAATAGTTATTATTTTAAAATTTAAATAATTTATTCTGCAATATACATTTTATACAAAAAACACTAAATCCCTCTTTATCAACATCCTATTTACATTTACAGTAATTATCATTTCGAATTCATTATTAGTACTGTATATTAATTAATTAGCAACAGCTTTCGCATTTCTTAATTACCAATTATTTATGTTTGTTGTTTAAAATATATAATAATGTACAATATAGATTGATATGTATCGTATAAAAGTTAAAATAGAATTTTTGAAACTAATAATATCAGTATAAAAGAAATCAATTTTCGAAAAATTCAATTTATGAACTGATAATATTAAAGAATGAACTATCTTATCTGCAGATATCGATAACAAGGTTTCAAATATACCACATTATATAAAACTAACTTTGAATAATACTAATACCGAATAATTTCAATTAATTATTAACTAAAATTTAGCCAACGTAAATAAATGTAACTACATTCAAAGTATCTTTAAGTTTATTTTGTACAAGTAAAAAGAAAACTAAATGTTTTTAAATTTTGACGAGTACATCATTTTTCGATTTTAAAAGTAAAGAAACCTAGAAAGTTTATTAAAAATTTAGGTGGTCTTAAATCTCTTAGACATTTCATCATATTAAGTAATTAAAGCTTAATAAATTCGACCACATTAATTATTTTTTAATCGGTCATTCAGCTCGAAGATAATAATTTATCAATATTTTATCATATATAGTTAACAAAATGTGTACATATTTAATTATAAATTTTTACTTCAATATAAATTTTAATATAGCTTTAGAAATAATACAATACGTTATTAATGTTTAACATATTAATAAGAAGCGGATTACTATAAAGAAAAATACTGAAAATCTATTCAATATATTAGATTATTCTTCCAAAAACATTTGCAGAAAATATTAACCATTATTTTCTTTGAATAATATCTTTGCTGGTTTCTATGGAAAAAGCTTATTCTTTTATCCCAAAAAAATGATTCTACAAAATTAAAATTCTATTATATAAGATAGAAACGTATTATAATAATTTTGATAATACTATCTCTAAAGCTGAAAATTTTAGCATATTTTTCCAAAATAAGATTATCACAACTACATAATGTGATTTAATATATATAATTTCAAGAGAAGCTTTATAAATTTTAACAACTCATTAGATACTATTTGCTAAATTTGTTATTATTTTGTGCTCGTACTATTTATAAGCTAACAAATCACATTGAGGTTGAAAAGTATTAAAATTACAAAGCGAGCATTTATGATCAAGTACGGCTGTTATCGGTAGTTATAGTAATTTATTTTAACTCTCTACATATGAGATACTGTTTAAATTATTTAGCCATGTGAGTTTTCCAAGAGATCAAAATAACATCCAAAATAATAATCAAACACACCTATTATAATATAAAAATAAGTAAGGGGCAAGAGCTATAATATTGTAGCAAAAACGCAGTTAATTGTATTTATAAAAATCGGTTATTAAACAATATTAAATCTGACGAAATTACCTAAGGATTGAACATCGATGCTTTCTAAGCATTGGATCTGAATTAGCTTCGGAATTCTGAATTTGTATCATGAGTTACAAAGTACTCAACAAAAGCTAAGTTAACTCAACAAAAAACAACCGTTTACCGGATACCATTTGTGTCAAAAACATTCCCTTTTTGTCGTCTATTGTTAACGCGCGCAGTCGTGATTCATATACGAAATATGTGTTTTATTGCTGATCTCAATCACCTCTTCCGATGATACATGATCGATATGCAACTGTGCGTTCTCCTCCCGAGTATTAAACCTTTTTTGCAATCCGTTTTCAATAAAAATAATTGGGGAAAAAAAAAAAAAAAAAAAAAATGAACTGATTTCTCACATCGTTTGACTCTCTTTTGTCTTCCGATTGTAGTTCACGTTACGTCGATAGGGCGTAGAATTAGCAAAAAATATAGAATGACCGATGAAAAGTAAATGTTGGATATGTTTATGTATTCATATTTATTATCTTTACGATTGTTTTTTTTACGAAGAATGCATTGAAAATAATTACAACGTAAATTTAAATATACATATTCCGATGAATTACAATTGATGTTCATTAAAATGAAAGACATTTCAATATTCCTATAAAATTTTTAATAAATATATTTTTTAATAAAATATGAAATTATCAGAAATACTAGGAATTTTAATTTTTATCATAGCACTTATCTATTTGATTTGAGTACAGAATTCAATTGCAAAAAGCACCAAACTGTATCAATTTCAATATAAATACATGATTACGTCTGATTTTCTGAATTTAGTTTTAAATAATAATCAAATAATAGCATGTATGTTATTTTACTTAAAACGAACAATAATAATATAATCAGCTAATAAACATGAAGTTTATGACTCCGTGTGATATATTTGTACATAACTGTTTAAAAATGTAAAATTGTCATGACCCAGGAGCTTCAAATCTAATTAGTCACAGTGGAAACGAACTATTTAACTTATCGAAAGCACGTAAAACATTGTATATCTGTACTTGATTATGATAGTTTTCTTAAACGATATTTGAATACTTAATAAGAACTGCAATTTGATTTATGTTAATACACCAGAGAAAAGTATAATACATAATCTGATCAAATTTATACTAAATATTATTTAACCCTGCAATATAAAATAATATAAATTTCAAGTCAATTTTTTAGATTCAAATTAACTATATATATATATATATATATATATAGTTAATATATAATTAGTTTTATTCACACGCGCATAAAAAATGTGTTGTATTCATATTAACAATTTAGGTATTTTATTGAAATTATCTGACCAATATTATACAAAAATATTTTATTAATATACGTGTTTCTTGCATATAATAATTACATTATATTTCTAAATATTAACCAGCTTTTACCAAAGATAATTGTTCAAAAACATAATTATTGATTCATAAATTCTCCAAATCAGTAAGTACTTAATTACTTTTTATTACATTTTGTATGCTACAAAAATGTACATCTATACATCAAAGTGCACCTGTAGAGGTAGTATCTATAAATAGTACCTGTAAAAGTAAAAATTCTTTCACAATAAGATAAGACGTGACTTTCTTCTGATATAAAATAAATACAATTCAAATCAATATAATATTATTAAAAATATTCTAATAGCATAAGATTATTGTGAATCTTAGAAAGTAATAATCTAAGAAAATGTATTATTTGAAAATATTGAAAATAAAATCTATGCTAGTGTATTTCAAAACAACCATTAACAACAGATGTAATCAATGCCTTAAAAAACTTGCAATGGTGAAAGTAATTACTTAATATCAGCAAATTGAAAATATTTTTCAGTACTCGGCATCACACGCAAAACTTTTATTTAGAATTCAAAAGGTCGTTATAAGATATTTTCTTTAAATTTTTCTACATAGGAATATGGATTAAAAATAATTATAACTCAAATTGTACTTACTTATATGTAATATTCGTACATTTTTTATTACATAAATCGATTTTTTAAGCTTACAACAGATTTTTAAAAATTCACAATAATTCTATGTAAGATTGAAAATGTTTCTAATTTTTTATTAGTCTGATAATATTAAAAATAACCTAACAAATAATGAAAATAGATTGAAAATTAATTTTTTTTTATACCATTTTCATATTTGTATTTCGGTGTCTACAAACATACAAGCTTAAACAGAACATCAATGTCGCTGAAAAATATTAATTGGCACTTATTTACTTCATCAAAAGTGTACGAAAGTCTCAACTAAAAATTAAGAACATGTATATAAATAATTTATACTTTTAACCATCTTATATCTTCAAAAAGTTTTCGTATTTCAAAGCTGGAAATAAGTACACGCATATATTGTAGTGCAGCTCATACACTTGTAAATGAATTATAGTAAGATAATAATTTATTCATAAGATCAAAATGCATATCTGTAAGATTGAGAAAAGGCTTTCTATCATTTTATTTGAAAATTTACTTTTCACGACCAGCAGTACAACAGCAAGGGTTCATTCTAAATTTTCAGCTTAAAGAGAATGATAAATAGAACTAATTTCTAAAGAAAACTTAACTCAATTACGAGAAATGTGTTAAACAGTTTTAAAAAATTCTTATTTTCAGCTTCGTCGTTAAAACAATATGAAAAATACGATCATTTCGTGTAGAAACTGTCTTTGAAATATAAAAATACTTTCACCTCCACATTTACAAACACAAGGACATACGTGTATACAAATATTTTATAAAAGTAATGCAATTATAAATCCGGTTGGCTCATTTTGTTTTTGGCGATACTACTTTCAAATGCTTTAAAAATATTAGTCTTACTTTATTATTCGAAGAATTATAGCGTGTGTATTTTAATTGATATAATATTTCGTATAATATTTTATTTTCGAAAATAGAATTATAAATATTTATAGAAGTAGCTTACAAAGTGTCGAATTATACACTGAGATTTCACTGGACGAAAATATGCGTTAATTATTTCGATATATATATATATCGATACACATACGTAAGAAATTGAAAATGGCGTTATATTTAACGATTGTTTACTTCGTAAATAAAATTTAAAGGGAGTTACAATTCTGTTGAAGCTTGTCATATCTGAACCGTTAAAGTTCTTTTAAGCTGATTACAATAATACTGACGCACATTTTTCGACCAATGAAGCCATTTTTATTATTAGAATTTAATTATAAAATATTTGCATCACTCTAAGACTGATAAATCAAAAAAGTTTCGTCATCTTGTATAAGTAAGTATAAAAGTAGCGATTTCATTCTCATAATTAACTATGATAATTGTAGATCGATTAAGTCGATAATGTATGTTATTTCTGGGAAAGTGCAAAATACAGTTGAAAAAAATATTTATTTCTAATATTTTTAAGTTTTTCGTCTCGAAAAGTCATCTCAAACGGAAGAACTAAGCTTAACAATACTTTTAATATACAATGTTTTTTTTTCATTTTTGTAAATTTCTTAATTCAGAAAGCACTATTACTATAATCCACAATTACATCACACTGACAAAAGAATTTTTAACGATATCCTTTCATCTTTAAAACTTGTATTTATCTTATGTTCCGAAACTTATTGTGCCTTTTCGATTGCTTTATTGTCAGTTTATTTTAAGAGGTAAATTTGTTATCCAATTCAATAATTCTATGGTAAAATATTGGTAAAAAATAAATTAGATTATTAACTGATAGTTTACAGTTCGAATTTTCGTAAGCTCGAGATTTTTGAAATTATATCATGTTATTGTATATGCGCTATTGGTAGTATGTAGAGTATTTTCAGGCCGTTTTATTACGCCTTCGTTTTTACATTATCAATAACGTCGTATCGTCGTGGGACTGAAGTTGTACAGTTTATTTCAAGCTTTCGGAGCCCATAAGCCGCAGGTGCGTAACTTGGCAGCCCATAACAGTTAGGTGTGCCTAAATGAAGACTCGGAAATTTGAGTGATTACTGTTTATTTTAGACCCAAGTACTACCAATTCGATTTATTCCACTTGTTTGAGACGATATATAAATTTTCCTTTCGTTCGATGGCTTCATTGCTATTCGTCGTTACGCTTCCTTTCTTAAGAAGGGATTCTTAGCGGCTTGCACAAATTATCCCCTATTCCAAGATGACCGATTAAATATCGTCTCGAGTGATGAGAATTACTGGTTCTCGTATGACTTTACCGGTCCATCTGCACGATCACCTACGCTTCACCTCGATGTTAATTCATGAATTTTAGGTACTTTTCGGGCGCACCTCCTATTACATTAGGCTTTAGGATATCACGTGCCAAATGACTAGGGACTTTCCTTGTCATAAAGTTCGTGTAATTTACTATTTTAATAAGAGTACGGTATTGATGAGTTACTTTCGATTGTAATCTTTTGCTACGTTTCTTCCCATAGATCTGATGCACGAGTATGTGCAACTATTAATGCAAAAGTAGTATCCGGATGTATCGCACATTGTTCGCTAGTTTGACAAATTTCATTGGCTGCTCTTATTAATAATAGCAGCCTCGATCTCTACTATTGTGGGCAATTCTTCAAAATCCTGTCTTTCACAAATAACTCGTGCTAATGATATTTGTATACGCCTGGGTGTACTCACATTAGTATACGTAGCAGAAACGTCGCTTACCAGTTTGCGAGCAAGTAGTGAGATTTGCGTCAGAGAAATGGCAAACCAATTGAACCTTACATACTATTCGAATTTAGTACACATATATCCACTTTAGAACCTTATTAGGATTTTCCTCCATCGATAATTTCTCATCATTGATAGTAGTCTTTAATTGTGTCTTTTTATTTGATATTTTATTAATTCTTGTTTTCTGATCTTGAATATTCGATATGAAACTCGGAATAATTGGTAATTTTATAGAGATTTCCTTTTTTTCATTTTGAACAGCCTTACTTCAAATCGTAGGAATCGTCAAAAAATACTAAAAGAAGTTGATCGAGTTATAATTGTATCGATTTCTGATATTACGATATTAAAAAATGAATAGAATTTTGTATAATTGTGCATTATAAAATATATATATTATCTAGTAAAGAAAAACTATTAACATATTCAATGATAACTACTCTTAAATAATTACTAAGCTTTTTTCAAGGCGAAAAATTACTTTAGATAATGTTTTCATTTAGACTGTATGTGTTTTTTTTTTATTTGACATTTTCACGTCGTTGAAATTAATGATTAAAAAAATCATATTTTAAATAATTTACGCGTCTCTGTTTTTATCAACAGTGAGAACATTATGCTATATATATATATATATATATATATATATATATATGTATGTAAACATACATTAGTCAAGATCATTAGTTCATTTTACTACATCTACTAGTTACGTGTATAAATAAATTAATGAAATTGCGCTACCTAATTCGAACTATTGTACATTCATAAATCTGTAAAATCCAGTAAACGAGGACCAAAGTAAAAGAGGAATAAAAACAACCATAAGATAAGATTTATAAGTAGACTTAAAATATCACATAAGCGTAATTGCATCGAGTCGGGACTAAATCTATTTATTTAACTCGATATATCCCGTATGGTAGACGCACGACGGTGTAATAATGTGAGAAAACGATAAAGAAAAGCTAACTAGAAATCTACGTTTACAGAAGGAAAAAGATGAAAAAGAATAGACACAACGAAAGAGAACTCGAATAGAATAGTGTGGCATCGGTGGCCCCATTAGAATCATTTACACTAATTTACTTAATTGTTTGCCAAGCAGACCACGAGACGGTTGAAAAAATACGTGTACGTAAAACCGCATGACCGTATTGTTGTACAAAAAGAAATCCATTGCTTAACGTTTGCTACGATTTATCATCAAATCCATTACATTCCTCTTTATTTGCTTTGTTGCAATTTATTGCACAAAGAAAAATCGTTATTAGTTTTTTGCTTAGACGGCAATTTTAGTTGAAACTGATAAAGTATTCCTTAGTTATAAATATCGAAATAGCTTTACGTTATATAATGTTATACCAAAAGAGCTTAAATTTATAAAATATGGTAAAGAAGAATTTCAAACGGCGCACTTTTTTTGTACTTTTTTTGTACTTTTTTTGTACTTTTTTTGTACTTTTTTTGTACTTTTTTTGTACCATATCGAATGATGATTAGTTTTAGTTTCCTCCAAAACTTGCAACTAGCTTGGAATCTATTATTTTAAGGTATTTTTATTGTAGCGAAAATACATATATGAATTAGCTTTGAGTAGTACTTGGTGTTCCAGTGCTCTTTCACACGCACTTTTTATTTTGTAAAAGTTTGTCTGTAAATTCAATATTTAAACTAAATATTGGATTGTAGTCGCTAAAGGTTCATCTACAGTTGATATATCGATTCGTTAGCACATAATTTTGAAGAAGAAAAAACAACATTCCTCTCTGTCAACCATCAAATTCTTGCATGGACTATTATTTCATTACTTAATTAATGTCCTGCTTAATGTATACTTTAATATTCATTAAAATAATTTTCAAATAAGTTTGAATAAAAATACATTTGACATATTTGCAATAAATGTATTATAAAATTGTTGTACATTGGTGTACTTATATATATATATATATATATATACACATATATACGCACGACGTAAATTTCAAATTTTTTTATGTAAAAGCCCGCGGATAGGATTAAGAGAGTGAGAAAGAGAGAATAAAGGAAAGAAGCTCGTGGGAACTCAAGGAAAATGTTCTACAGTCTTTCTTATGACACGTGTGTATACTTTTATTTAACGCGTCTTTTAATTTCTGCATATACATTACGCTGTACTCTAGATTAGAATCATTTTTTGAAAATTCAATAAACAATTCAATATAAAATACATATATTGACATCTATTTTAAATAAAAGTAGGAATGTTCAGCAGATGCATATCGACTATAAGCGTCGATTAAGCAACTGAACGCTATATCAACTAGTGATCATTAATTTTTTTAAATTCTCATGGAAATCACTCGTTTCCGTTCTAAGTATCATTTTCTAATAATTGTTCATAATTTCTAACTCAAGCAAATAAAATTATTGTTTAATAAACCTTATTTTTTATGACCGACTGTATTGTTATGAATTGCTTAACGATGTACTAAAGGTATGAATTTAGGAACTTAATTTCCACTATTGAATTTTACAAAATATTCGTACGTTGTACAAAATAGGATACAGCTGCAATGATAGAGAAGGGAAAACCTCTGATCTAATTTTAATCCACAGTAAGTAAGAAACGAAGAAGCCTTATTCGTATACTTTAGAAGCTACTTATTCAGCTGACAGTATTGTGCAGAGTTACGTATCTAGAAATCAAGGAGCATTTTTACCTTATAAACGGGCTTATCTCCTTTCTATGTGTATTTAGAGATGATAAGCAGCCGAACTTCGTGCATTAATGTTTGGGATTATTGTAAAAGCTTGACAATCCAAGGAACGTAAATCAACATGTATAACTGTTTATTTATATAAAGAAAAATCTTTCAAGTAAAATAACCGAATGAGTTTTTTCATGAATCGTTTATTAATTGCTTGGTTTCATAATAAACCAAAACAAATATTTCCAATAAATAATAATTTCTCTTCTTACATAAAGAATGGATTACTTCAAAATTGATATTCTTTATTTAAGAATTTTTAAAATATTTTTGTGAAGGAATGAAAGGCCAAATTATTTTTAAAATTTGGATAATGATTTACTTATCATGTTGGTTAACGGAAAATATTTTTTAAGGTACAAAAGCTCCTTATAAGTGGCGTTAGAGTATTAAGTTGCTGGTGCCTCGTCGGCCAATATATAAAGCAGTGAGACCTTTTGAACTCGTAAAACTTTGTACTTGGAAATTTACAAATTACTTTCATTAAAAGTGTAACGTTAACCTTAGTTTCTTTAATTGATTATTTTCTAAAACTTAAGTGAAATAATTAATTTTATTTTATTCCAGGTATATCCGGTAGGAAATTTAATTATTTATACATGAGACAAATTATTGGAAATCCATTAATAGGAAAAAAGTCGATTTTCCAGACTTGGTATTATGTTTTTACAATGATGTAGAATACGCAATAATAGCTTGCAAGAATAATATTCTTGCACAAATAGAACGGTAAATATCTCGCTTCTATCCAAACTCTATCCAAGTCGAGGCTTTTCTTTCGTCTTTCTATATTCTAAGATAACGATATACCATGTTTAGAC
Source organism: Wiebesia pumilae (assembly GCA_018907045.1). Classification (NCBI taxonomy): domain Eukaryota; kingdom Metazoa; phylum Arthropoda; class Insecta; order Hymenoptera; family Agaonidae; genus Wiebesia; species Wiebesia pumilae. The sequence goes on from JACCHZ010000127.1 coordinate 9,757,490, forward strand.
AATAAATCCTTAAAAAATTCTAGTCATTCGCTCTGTAACCTTCTCCAAGGGCGAAAACTCTCTAACCTTCGTTGCTCGAACACGTAATGTTCCAACGCGTGCACACACATTCTTGAATGGAACGCAAGCACGAACTCTGCTTGAAACCGTGCAAATTCTCAGGTCACAGATTATTCGGATGTATGTAGCCGAAATATAAAGTCCAAGAATCATATATTAAATATTAAATATATATGATTACCAGGAATATTTGTCTCGCTAACAGAGGTCCTTTGCTGAATACTCGAAACGAAAATTTGTTAATTTTTATTATTTTGAATTATATATAAACTTGAAAGTTTATCACTTTCAATTAATGCAAAAATATAATTTCGCTTACTTTGTGCTAATATCTAACTTAACCTATCGAGACTTATTTGCTTTAACTTATTTTAGTTTTAAATTATATATAAAAATATTATCTACACCTGACTTGAGTGTCAAGTTTTTCTAGTTTATGAATTTGTCATTTCAAATTTGTAATGTTTCACGACAAAGTACGGAACAAATTTTTTAATAACTACATTTTTCGTATCATCTGTTATAATCCATGTGCTTTATTTATGCAGGATTAATTTTAAAATTATTATTTAATAAATTGTAACTGTAACCCTACGTGACGTAAATATTTAGTTCATTTAATCCTGAAGCTCAAAGAGATGAAATGAGCGGCGAGAGGGGAATTAGAACAATACACTCAAAAGATAATGTTTGACTAACTAAATACAAAATCTGTGATAATGATAATGATAACGTTTTTCACAAGTGAAAAATTGTTCTTATCAAGTCATGAATGTAAAGGTATTCTTTATATTATTAAAACTAGCAAAATATCGCTATAAGTAAATAGATACTTTACATTTAAAGGTATTAATATTTAAGATATAGATAAAAATTTTTAATGTGCAGTCTTACTAAATATGAGATTCCATTATGGTTTGGATGAGCTTCTAATGATCGAAGTAATGTTTTTAAATCATATTTCATAACCTGATATACATTAAGTGGCTGCATTTAATATTGAAAGATTTTGAATAAAATATTTTTAAATACTTTTAATAAATTATGGTACATGCAGTATGTCTATTAATTTAATTTTATTGTAGTTTTTTTCTTCACGTACCAATTACAGTCAAGTACTTCAAGATAAAGTGCAGATTTTTAATTTCTACCTATTGTAGGTTATCCTTAAGAAACGATACTTTTTCACTGCAATTTTTCTCCAGACTGTTTACTATTCATTCCTTATCACTCATACCTTGTCAAAGCACAATCGATAAATTTCTTATCCCTCTTGTGACAACGATAAATTAATGCAATGTAAAACAACAATTTGTTGAATATCGATGAAAATATTTTTCAATACAATGTGTCAAGGATTTTTAGAGATTCTCAAATGATTCTTCAATGACTGAACCAGTACTCACATGATTTGTTTCTATATTATTTATCAAGGAACTGATTAACATAGACACTTAATATACTTTCGTTTAAAAATAAAGAGCGACCTACTTTAATTTTATTTATTGAACATATTTGCATAAATTTTAATATGAATTTTTTATTTATTCCTTAATTGATAACAATACGTCTATTATTAATGAAAATATTTAAGGTACATCAAAAGAAATATTTGAGAAGGAAATCAATGGTGTTTTAATGGTATTTTTAATATTGTGGGATGTACTGCAACTTAACAAAAGTTTAAGTTCATAATATTAGTAAAATTCGGTAAAAAATGTTATACCTTTTTACTGATTGTCTATATACAATAATAAATATTTATTAGAATAATGAGAAAACCTTTGAAATTTAATGTAATTTATTGTAAAGGTATATTGCAATGCAATCTGTACCTCTTCGAACTTCGAATAATTCAAACATTAATGTAAAACATTATAAATTATATTTAAAGTATTCGAATTTTTACGTGTTTTTTTCATAGTAATGTTCATGTTTTGCATTTTAAAAAGAACTTCTAAGAAGACTTCTTATACATAAGGTACTTGCAGTTCACTGACTGACTAACTTAAAAAAGTCCAAGTGCATGGACAACAATCGTGACGATACGTGCACTAGATTTCGCATGATGATAAAAAACGTGCGCGGTACATTACAAGATAATACAATAAATGTTCAGTTTCTTTTTCGCGACAATGTCCTCGGGGTATTTTATCGATGCAATTTATATCGACAAAAGCATGGTCTAATCGTCAATAAAGTCACCATTCACTCTAGAAGTACTCGTTTATAGCAATACATGCCGAGGCGACAATTTAGTACAAGGTAAGTGATGCCAAAGTAACATTTAAAAGTTACAGTTATTAAATACTTTCGATATCCTCTCCTGAAAGGAAAAAGATGCCGAGTTTTTGTGAGATTCCTTAAATTGTATTATCAACGGACAATATGAATAGATATCCGTTTAGGAAATAGTTCAGTTGTATTGTTTCGTGAATTAGTATAGACTAAATCTTATGTTTTAGTCCGTAGAAAATTCAGATGAAGATTATAAGATTTTACTTTCATTTGATATTAAGAAATTGTGTTGAAATAAAAGATGTAACACAAGGTAAGTCCGAAGAGATCTAAAGTACAAGAAAAAAAGTCCATTTCAACATCATCTGGAATTATTTCTTTAATAATTCAAATATTATAATATAAATAGCAAAACTTTTTTTAATAACTCTATTCTATAGGCGCGAGCGCGCGCGTGCGCGTGCTTGTGAAAATTTATTTTCATGATAATTCATCCTTACTAGTACTTTTATCATGAAATGAAAATATCGTTCGCGATATTCGAACTGCTTCGATAGCAACTGATATTGCGTTTCATCTTTTAATAAAATCCTTATGCTCGTTAGTGTGTTTTCTGTAGCTTTTGACGAACATCTTCTAGTGAATAGTCTTTGTCTCTTCGGAATTCGAAAAGCATTGTAACGTGTTGTAATACATACCGTTTATTATTGATAACGAGGTCCTTTTTAAAGCAAATGCCGTGATTTAAATGTAGCGACAAAGATTAGAGCACAGCGATTTTCAAAAAATCATAAAGCAAGAAGTTACTGAATATCATCAGTGGACGTGAATTTTAAATAGAAACAAAGACAAATTGAAAAAGTCCAAGAGAAAATGAAAAACAACATAATCATTGCCATTACTTGCTAAATTGTAAAATATAAATTAGGAACTCGTATGATAAACGAGATCACATAGCAAGACTATGGGTTAAAATGTTTCGATCTTTCTGGGAACTATAAAAAACCAAGTTAACGTTTCTAATTGGATCATGATATTATAAAAGGACACTCAGAATGGTGTCGAACAACAATCATCAGAAATGCCGATTGTACTCATATAAGGGAATGTGTGAGAATAAAGAGAAAAGTAACGAAAGCGGAATGTCATGGAAATAACATTGTGATCTTTTATTGTAGTAGTTGTATAAAATCATGAAATTAAGTATACAAATCTATATTCATAGACGATAAACTGCGCTTAATTATCTTCTTCGCTAAAGATACATGACCGAGTATAGGTAAAATGTGATTAAAAAAAAAAAAAAAAAAAAAAAAACCAAACAAATAACGCATCTTACTCTGATGAATGATACTTATCTATCTCGAATGCAACATTTTAAATATAATTTATTTTTATTTTAAATTTATTTTACATATAATTTAATATAATTTATTTTTCGAAAGTTAGTATTGAAAATGAGGCTAAATACCGTCACCGATTCAGTTTTCAATTAGTTGTTTACGTAAATCGCTAAACGAAATTCATTATTATTCAGTGCACCCTTACAAAATTTCGAAATAATAACGACTATTTTAATCTGGAAGAAAAATTCAAGATTTCATAATAATGTATTCCTTTGAAAAATTAAATCACAAATTTGAAAATTATTGACGAAAAAGATGGGTCTAATAAATATTTCGATCGAATTATAACATTTTGTTTAATGTTTAAATGATCAAACAATAAGAATAATTAAAAGTATTCTCTTGCATTTGTACGGTAGTTTATCAGCGTTGAGCGAGAATCTCGTTGACTTTTTCAATCGAATACTTTTTGCGAGGATATTATATTTTCTATAATTTAAGTTTGAGTATAAAAATTACTCGAGTTATATTTACAAATTATATTTGGTTTCAAAATTCTGTGCCAGAAATAAAGAGATATTATCTCAAGTCATTAGTTTTAATGTTTCAGTTAACAAGTTCGTTGAATTAGGATAATAAAAAATAATATTAATAATTAAGTGCAACAATCGGTATCGCGATGGTCAATCATACCGACATTTGTTGGGTCGCTTACGATCGCAATGCTCAATCCCGAACGAACATCCATAATTATTACCGAGTCTGAAAACAACAGCTTACGATACAAATATTATTAATATGTACAAGAAATCGTATACTTTGTCAGCAATTGGTTAGCTGATCAATTATAAATCATTACTTTCTTCGAAAGGGACCTTTAAATTGCTATTTCTGCATTTCTTTTTAGAGCCAAATGAAATTAAAGTCATAATTTTGAAATTGAACTAAAAGACATTATCTAATTTATTGTGTACACGAGTGCGATTAGTCCCGACCGATCGAAAATTGGATTCTCGATGTTACGTTACGCACATCGTGAAATTACATCTATTGTTATCTCCCCGAGACAGATTAACGCAACGAGCTAAGACAGAGATGTCGAGCCTCCCGCATCTAAATGCGATCGAACTCGGACACAGAGGCGAAAAGGCCAAGGCCTCTGCTTCCATCTCACTCGCGCATCAAACGAACTTCACTTTCTCGTTACATGACAATTCGGACTCTCGGGCTTTTTATTTTCCCGCGCGATACTTACTTGTCGGCTAATTATTATTCCAACACGATTATTGGATGCATCGATCGAGAAAAAGGTAATTTCAAAATATTGTAGCTACGTAAGGTAGTTCGTCTTAGGCAAGACTTATTAAATGCTCGCAAACGTTTTTTACAAACTTAATTAAAATGATCTCAAAATTGAAACGATAAACTGCTTTGAAGTCTAATATTTGTTAGTGATTTCTCTGCGTCATTTCTTGTAATTCACAAAAATTAATCATAACATTAAATATACGACTGTTTAAAAAAAACACCATAAAATAAAGTAAATTAATAGGAAAATAATTGATGTAGCAAAAGAATGAATAATAATAGCATTTTTATATTAATTAAATTTATATTAATATCATCACTGAAATTATATAAATGTATATTTATTCGTCCCATTTAGTTGTCGAATTTCCAAGGAAATAACGGAACGTAATTAGGCATAAAATAGAGAAAATCGTGATTGTAAGGTAATGTTTTCTAATAATTTGACAAGCATTGCTCAAATGCTCTGATAACAAGAACTAAAACTTTTTACAGTACGTAACTTGCACGTGTGCATAAACGCTGGATACTAAGGATCGTGCGATGATAATTTTACGCGTCAGCTTTGTGGTTCTCGAATACCATTTATTCGAAAGATTCATGTACTGTGTAAAGGATGTAATTGTCATCGTTCGTTTTTTTACTTGTCTGAACGCGCTAAATGGTAATTATGTGCAGTTTTAATGTATGCGTAAATTGTAAGTTTACGACTTTTCTCTTGACATTTAAAAATTAATAAATTTAACACGTCACGCATGATGCACGACTTGCTTTTATTTGAAAATATTGAAGTTCTTGTATTTCAAAGAAGTAGAAATTACATTAAAAATCTAAAAGTAAACGCCGATTTAATTGGTTTGTCTTTATATAAATTATTTATATTTAATCGATTTATCGTTACATATAAATCCTTCCTTTATCAAACCTAAGTATCTTACGTAGCTACTATTAATAAATCTGATTATAATATTCTCTCTTCAGTATTAAATCGAGTTAAAAATTTATTCCGTTTCGTGATTATTTTAATTTGCTTTCAATTCAATTCCGTAGGTGTAATTATCAAAATTTTTAAAACACCTTAATAATCAAAATAATAGATGAAAAAATTGTTTGAGATAAAATAATTCTTGTAAAGTAATCAATTTTTCAAAGGTTTTCCTCGTGGAAGATTAGAGTTTTCCGAAATCGTACACGATTTATCGTTTAGAGCGCATGAAAACCAAAGAATATTTTAATACGGAGTAAATACTTCTCTTGAAATAAAATAAAAATATTTCTACATTAACATGAATTAATTCGTTTACACAATATTAAGCTCGAACAAGCCTATTTACTTTCAATTTTACATTCGGTTTGAAATATGTTGCAGATAATAAACTATAGATGACAAAGCATTTTGTTCAAAAATTGAAAATCAATCACAATTGAATTTCCGATAAAAGATTCGGTAGGCACGTTTAAAAAGTTATGAATAATTAACATTTTTAAGCACATTTTTAAGTATTAGAATCCCAATAATCAATCGCGATTTCGTGGTGTCCCAATAATCCTTTTAAAAAAAGTAAGAAAGGACAACGACTGTTCAAATCTACACCGTTTGAGTACGTAAAAGGTTGCACTTAATAAATAGAATGTGCAAATTGACAAAAATTAACGTACACCGTAGGAATAAATACGCGTTCATGATGATCTAAATCGAAAAGCTAAACGTGTGACGCGACTTAGATAAATACGCTGCCGATCATTCTATTCACATGAGAAAACTCGAACGACGAATTACGCATTTATTATTCGTGATCGATTAAGCATAGACGGACAACTGAAATTTTTAATAAATCACAACTAATATTTTGTAAGTTGATTGTGATGTAAATTTTGTTCGCTTTGAAAACTGTATTATTCGCATTATTCAACAATAAAAATATAAAAGTACGTACATATTTATTAATTACACCATCCAACATTGTTAATTGAAATTTCCCAGTCATATTCGACATTTTTCTTTGGGTGCACAAATTTGACGATCATTAGCAAGATCCAGTGTATTTCTGGACAAATGCTTGTCAAGGAGTTTACAATTCACGTTATCGACTAGTCGAATACTGATTTAAAACACAAAAACGAATGATGAAATAATTTTAAATACTGACGTACATGACTGGTTAAATCAAAGGGTAAAAAATTCATAATTTTTTCAAAGTAAGACATCGAAAGTACATTCTTGATGTTTTAATTTTTTATGCAATTTATCGAGGTATCCATTTCATTTTTTAAATTGTAGTGCGAAAGATTGTTGTAAAAAATCTTCTTTCTTGATATTTTTTTATATTTTCATTTAAAATACCTAAAGATAACGAAAACATAAATAATTCCGTTCGAAATTTAATCACATGATGTAAAAAAGTGAAAATAATATATATTTATACTCAGCGTATAAGAAAAGGCAATAAATGATTAGCTTGCGTGAATTAAATATTTATTATCATTTGTAAATGCCTAATTTTTAATTTAAAAACATGTATTCCCTTTCTTCTAACAACATTTAATTCGATGTTGCATTAATAATCAGTTCGATTTGAGTCATCAATTTACAAGTGATTAAGGAATTATTAAAATAGCATATCGAATTTAAATAAAATGTATTCTATATTCTCAAAGTGTACAAAATTATTTTAAGGATTAATATAATTTCAGGATTTAATATAAAAAGGTAAATTCTAACCGACAATGATAAAAATCGGTCTATCTGAAAAATGATCTGTTGATCATTTTTTTCGATGATCTCACGTTGTAGGAATTCAGACGATGTAGGGATGTAAAACGTTCGGCCTTTTGGAAGCAGAAAATTGAAGAAAAACAAGCATATTTTCTGCTTCTATGCATGATACGAGAAACATCGTATTCTATTCTACACATCGTAAACATCGTATTAAACATTCTAAAACTTTTGAGCACGTATTGAACCGCTTTCTTATATGACTGTCCTCTTACATACTTTGATATAAACTTGAACATGCACGTTTTACTATTCACTTTGCATTTTAACAAAATTTTAATATTCACGCTCATACAATTATTCAAATTAATATCACATTTATCGAAAACGAACACAAATAACCCTTTATAAACAAACCTTAAATATAACAGATTTTATGTAGTGCTATCAACAATATGAATATATTATTCAAATTTTAAAATTTCAATGGTGAAAATCAAATCTTTGATTTGTAATCACATGTTCTAACGCCATACAAAATATATACAAATTTTTACAAAACAAATTAACAATTTTAAATATGCGGTATTCATTATCCATATTGTATTCAGTACTGTAAATTATACAGTTTCAAATACAGGTACATTTGTAAATTGACGTTAGTTGAAAGAAAAGCATGTAATCGCTAATATGAATTCATTTTTATAAATTTTATAATTCAGTCAATACAGTTCATAGTTTGTTATTCAAATAATATTTGTAACAAATTTAATTTATTATTCAATCTCGTTTAAAAAATGAATGCATAACTAAAACTTCTTTGATAAAACAAATATAAAAAATTATGTTAAACGCTTGATTTACATCTACTACTACTTTAATGTGTATTTTATTAATGCTAATTAAAAATGTTTAACACGAAAAACATATTTCTATTTTGAATGATTTCTATTAATTTTTGTTTAATATATTTTTTAAAAGGATTTAGATGTAACATAGCTTGATTGTTTCATAATTATGTTACTGAATGGATCATAAATAATACATTTATGAGCAGGTGAATCTAAATTACAAAATTTATAGGTTTAAAATTTATGTATTAACTTAATAATTTGATGTATAATCTTTATACTAATTAATCAATTGATATTAAGGAAACTTTATATTCCTTTTAAGTCTTATTTTTCTATACAACAAAATGGTAAAAAATTCATTTAATTAAAACATTTTATCAATATATTTTTTTGTCAAAGCTCGACTTGAAATTTACATAGACTTATGTAAATATTTAATTCCATCTAAATTCAACATCTTCGTATTTAATATTTAATTCTTCTAAAGCAATGTCAATAGGATTTTCTTCAGATTCGTCATTAAGACTTTCCATTGCCTAAGTACAAAAATAAAAAACAATGCAATATAAAGTATTAAAATTGAATTGAAAGACAAATTAATTTCTCCAACCTGAAATGTAACTAATTGACTTGGATCTTCAACGAGCAATATTTGCGTTTCATCTTCTACAGCACAATCCGATGTTTCTATTTGTTCATTTTTAACAAACGAATAGTGCTAGAATACATATTTCAAATTAATACAGTATTCAAAGATACAAATAAAAGAAAAAATTTTTTTTCTTACAAAAAAAATTTATAATAGTATAATTAAAAAATTTTAATTTCATTTTTTTAATACAAGCAAGTATTATAAACGATTTTATTAAATTTTATTACACTTTTTTATGCATTTTATTTCTTTGATGAGGCAATAACTGATTGACGCTAAAAATAGATAAGTACTTAATTATCATACGCTTTATATGTTTTTATTCAGCTATAATAATCACTCTTTTTACGTTCCAGATACTGTTTATTTTCATCGCTACATATTATAATTTACGAATAATATAATGATAAGGAATTTCGTGTGTAAAGTTTTTATTCAATAAGTTTTTTTCTCAAAATAGAATTTATGAAAATTATTTAAGAGGCTAATATTATTAGAAGTAATACGGCAACGTATACAGCTGTTTAAACTAATAATCAATATTTTATATGTATTAAAATGGCATAAAAAATATATAAATATAAGAACTGCTTAAAAACAGGCAAAAAGAAATTGCAGTAATTAAATAATTATTTATCTATTTTCAAAGTAAATTATTTTTATATAGCAAATCTCTTCATACTTAAAAAATTTTCTTTTTTTAAATTTATATTAGTAATCATTTATAAAATTATGCTATTAATTTTCTCAGAAAAAGTAAAATGAATGTATTTCATCTTATTAAAAGTTGGTATAAATAATATTTTGCAACACTAATCATTTTAGATCATCCTAATTTAATTTAAAAATGACTTTAAATTTTGTAAAATTTAAAGCTTTTCAACATTTAAGGTCTTAAAATTAGACATTTATTATTAATTATTAAGAGTTAATTTAGACACAGATATATTTTTTATTTTTTTTTTAATTATTCACTTTTCGTACTTCGATTTAAGTTAGTTAAATTAGAAGAAAACAGCAGATTCTTTTAATAAGAGTTAATACATCAATAACGAAAACTTTGAAACTGTCAATTTTAATCACAATGAAAATATTTTAAAAAATGAATTCTCTATAGTAATTCAAAAATTACTATTCCTACATTATTTACACTAAAATACTACCATTTGTTTAAAATATTATAAGAAAATCACTTATGTATCTTTTGATATTGTATTGTTCTAATCCATACCATTCAATGAAATTTATATTCATAAGTTCCTTAAAAAATTAATTATCTATTGTATTCAAAACTTACCTTCGTTTTATCAATCATGTCAACTGAATTTTCTAACAATACATCTAGCATATTGTCGTGATCGTTATCAATGTCAATTATTGAGTGCGTCGTTTTCTTATGCATAATAAGTGTGCTATGTTGGCGGTACTGTCTATGACAAATTTCACATTCATAAGGCTTTTCTTGTGTATGAACAATGTGATGTTTATAAAGACTAGAGTACTCTGTGAATCGCCGACCACAATTATTTATCGAGCAAACATATGGCTTTTCACCAGAGTGAATACGTATATGGTTTTTATAGTTCGTAGAGCTAGCAAAAGCCTTGCCACACTTTGGCTGTGGGCATTTAAAAGGCCGTTCCCCTGTATGCGTCCTTATATGTACCTAAATAAACAAATATAAGAAATGTATAAAAAAATATTTCATTTTCAATTAACTATTAATATTAATTCTGTCTTTCTTTTTTCTTATACAAGAAAATGCCAAGCACAATGTAATAATATTCACATAATTTAAGAAATGTTAGCTTTCAATGAAACATTTTCTTGCAAATCAAACATTTCTAACGAATTATGTATAAATCATTTTTACGATTAATTAATAGAACCAAAAATAAAGAGCTTATATTAATTGCACGTTAATAATAAACAAAATTAAACTAATTATTATAAATTAATAGTAATTATAAAAAATAACACAGATTAATTGACCATGTGTTTATAAATTTTTAATGAAAACGTATCATCCGTGGCATCAATCATTTGAGACAAATTTTTATAATTATCTGATTAAGTCAGATTATAATAAAGTATATTTTGATATAGAAATTGAATTTGAAATTTACCTTTCTTATATTACTTGTAGTAAATGATCTACCACAGCCTTCAAATGGACAGACGAAAGGTCTTTCGCCCGTATGAGTTCTAACGTGCTTCAAAAGATCACCTGAAGTTTTGAAACTTTTATCACATTCCTCCATAGTACACTTATACGGCTTCTCACCAGTATGTGTACGCAAATGAGCTTTAAGACTATAACCAGTAGAAAAACTTTTTTTACACTTTGGATGAGTACATTTATACGGTCGTTGACCCGTATGTGAACGTTCATGAACCTATAAGTTTGAAAATCATACAAACGTATATCTAAAATATATTTTATTTATATTTAAATTTATATTGAAAATATGATTTTATAGATTTCTTTAAATACATATCATTTTACTAAAGCAAATGTATATAAAATAAATATAAAAAGATATAAGTAAAGCAAGAAAAAATGCATGCAACTAATTATACACTCCCTAAGGTAACATTAAGAGAACATTTTATGTCTTTTCTAAAAGTTTTGTTTGTGAATACATTAATTAATAATACACTGATCTGATTTAATTAAATATATACTAAGTCTTTTCACTATTTGAAACAATATCTTCAATAAAAGAAGTTAAAATTATTTATTTTATTAAATATTGACATATTTTAAAATACATAATATATTCTTTTAATCATTATTATCGCTTTTTTAAAATTTTATACTATAATTTAATGAAAATTTAAGCAAAACATTCCAGTTTTTTATTGATATAGCACTGTACAGTCCTTCCTTTTAAATAAATAGATTATTATGTAAGTATTTTAAAAGAAGTAGAAATGACTACTTGTTAAATACTAGTACTAAATTGTTAAATTTAACAAAATTATTCGTTAAATAATATAGACAAAAAAAATATGTTGCCTTTAACGGTTTGAAAAATAACTAAAATAATAGATAACAAAACTAAAGTGTAATCAGATATTTAAGTTTATAATAGTTTTTGTCCTAATCTCATACAATAATGAGTAAATATTTTTATTTCCAATAGACCTACCTTTAAATGATGAAGTGTACTGTATACTTTGGTGCAATCTTCCCTAGGACATTCGTGTTTACTCTTAGGCTTCTCTTCATCGATTTGATTATTTGCTGAAAATATTGCATCTTTCTTTGGTTTTTCATTTGATATTTCCCATAAATTTTGACAATCTTCTACTTCGTTCGTTACCAAATATACCACTCCATTTATGATCTGCAAATGAGGATATATATTTCCCTCATCTCTTAATATATTGTCAGTCTTTGGAAACTCAACATCCAATGAATCCAATTGCAATTGTATAAGTTTCCCATTATTAAGCTCTGCAATATCACGTAAAAATATTGCACCATTTTCAATTCTCAAATTTGTTTCTTCTTTCTCAGATTCTGAAAATGAAAAAACCATACCTTCTTTAAAGTTTAATTTTCCTAAACTTATTATAAGTATCTAAATTTAATTGAAATAAAGAACTTAATTTTTCCCTAATATAAGAACATAGATTAAAACATTGTAGCTAATACGCAAATACACAAATGCTTATAGTAAAAAGCTTAAGCTTTATGTATTTATATTAATAGTATCAGTCACAATGTTTCTAAATTATAAATCAAAAAGGTAGTAACCATTTGGATTGAGATTTTGCGTTACAAAAGCTTGAGTTCCATCTGGCAATGTTACGGCAGTGAATGCATTAAGTAATTGATCGTTAAGTACCAGTTCTTGCACTTGCGTATTATCTAAATTTTCATTCACCAATACTGATAGTCCACCTAAAATATCTTCATGATACTCCTGTAAATTGCAATAGTTTTTCAATGCTATACAATGTAATAATGTTAAACATATACAACGTACTTCTAAGTCTTGTAGAAGTGCATATTCCTCGTGTATATAATTAGATTTGTCTAATGTTTGTGCATTTTCTGCTGACATAATTCTTATCAGTCTATAAAATCGAATTATTCAAAAAATTAAACGTAAATATTAAATACAAAAATATATATTGTTATTTTAAGCCTTATGAAAATACTTAATTAGAAATATTTTTAATAAGAAAAATCAATGAAACTACTTGTTAAAACAATCACCGTTTAGGTCTGTTTAAAATTGACTTAGACACGTTATGAATTATATAATTAAAGTATATCTGTATATACTTTATATATATATATATATATATATATATATATATATATATATATATATATATATAAATACAAGTGAGCAGAGTAACATGTCAAAACAACATCAAACCTTTTAACAATAACGTCAGTTATTCAACAACAGTAAGAGGTTAGAATCAGAAGTATTTCTTAGTCGGTCTCTTAAATTTTATAAGACAACATTATAATTCGCTTATATCTTCGGGTTATATACAAACACGGAGTCACAACGGTGAAAAAGAGATTGTGACAGTGCAAAAATTTCGTTAAATCGATGAAAATAATCCCCATTTCTCAGCCACTCCGCACACATACTTGAAACAGTGCATTGATAAGTGTGTACAATTAATTTTCCATAGCAATAAACGTCTCGTGCTCAATCGAATGCAGGGATGAAGTGTGCGAAAGGCAAGTCCATCGCCGAACAACCGTAAAGAATCTTGCTTATCCATACAAAAATCGAAATGTTTTAATAAATTTTAGCGAAATAAGAAAAAGTACTTTCCCAAAAATATCTAAGGCCGGATGGCCAATGGCCAATAATTAACGGGAAGCAACCGCAACGACATCCCACGGCTTTCATTGAAATTTATGCTCAGGTAGTAGCGTTAATTAGCCACAATCAAAAGAACTTTTCTTCAATTTTATTATTTTCATTTTATCGACAGCTTGAAGCAAAGTAAAAGTACGTACGTAGCAACGTCTGCTTTTAATTGTAGACCAGGATACTTAATAAAACCTAAGTGTCAAATCTTCAAGATCGGACTGATATTAGGCTTATCAGTTCTTTTTTTCTTATTCAAAATGCATTGTGAAAAAAGATTTCTTTTATAAAGTATTACAAATTAATTTCATTCGTATACTTTGTAATAAATAAAACGGTAATAATTAGTAATAATTAGGTTTTCAATTTTTTCCAATCTTAATGTAATTCTTATTCTGAAAACGGTCTATAAAACATCTATTTTTATACTAATCCTATGTTAAATTTCGGCTTAGGAATCATTTGTTGGAATTCAAAATACATTAGATGCATTAAGATATGGAACTCGTCTAATCAATTTTTAAACGGATTAATCACGTTTTCGAACTAAAAATGCCCACAACGAGCGTTTCTTATTAGTACAAAATTTCGTTTCATTGTCGTCACATTCTCTTTTCATTTGTTTCTCTTGTCGTAACTAACTTTTTAAATAACATAACTTTGTTCCTTAACAGAGGGAAAGTTGCCCTGCAAGATTTACCTACATAAAACAAAATGAATAATAAATGTAAAAGCAGTGATGATGAAACAATAGAAGTTCTAACCGTATCGTTGATTCTCGTTCTTCTTACACAAAAATCTAATGTAATGATTCAAATCTAATTTTTGAAATATCTTATCAAATGAACCCATTCAAAAACACTTAATAATTTGTCAATTTCTTTTGTCACATAAAAGCAAAGCAAATATTTATAGTTTCCGAGAGACGTAATAAACTGTTAATCCAAACTTGTATTATTAAAAGTCTGATATTAGTAAAAGTATCGCAGATAAACTAATATCTTAACGTCGTTTATTTAAAATTTCTGAATAATTGCAAAGAGAAATCTTAGTTTCTGTAAAAGATAATCGCGAAGGCGGCCATCATTTCAATAGATAGATACACCGATTCTCAATTCTTAATTCGTGTTCGTAAGAAATCAGCGTTTTGCATAGAATCGTAGCGAGGACAATCGACTAACGGTACACACCTCTTTACTACAGAAACTTTAAACAGCATTCTTTTACAACGCGTGTAAGGTTGTATAAATAACACATTAAAAAGTAATGTCCAAATCTATCATATTCAGAAAATAATAAAATTATCATACGAAAACATAAATTAATATGCTTTCTTAAAGTTTGAATAAAACATAATAAAATATTCCAGTAATACTTTTAATATGCGTACTTTTTCAAAAATTAAAGGTATTATTTTGCTATGCTTAACGTTTTCATTTGTAAATGATATTCCTTAAGCATTGTAATATAACCGGCGCAATGATTATTTTAATGCAAGAACTTTGTTTAACCACGAGAAGCGTATTTATGAATGCGTTCAAAATTTATCTTTTAAGGTCCGTTATGAAAGTGTAATATTTTTAGATTCTATTCAATTATTTATAAACTTTTTAACAATAATAACATTACGATTCTTTTTAAAAAAAGACTATTTTCTAGTTATTAATATTTACTTATTTATAAGCATTCTTTTAAACGAACAGCGTCGATTTGAAATGAATTATGATATACTCTTTATAAAAAGCTAATTAATTATATAGGTTACGATGTCTTTTACAAAAAATATTAAAATTTTTTGTAATTGCTATTGCCGTGGATTTTGAAACTAATACCAATACAATATAGTTAGTTAAGTCGCTGATTTATTAAATGTTCAATCTTTTTTTGTAACAAACGAATGGATTCTAACAGCTATAATGTGCCCAAGAATTAACTGCCCGATTTATAAATTCTAATAAACGCGGAATGATAAAAGACAAAAACAATTATTGCATAATTCAAATTTGAGTAAATGAAAATTATATCAATTCAAAATTACACTCACCTAAAATGTTTCAAATACAATATTATACGTCATCGGCTGTTATTTTTTCCAAATTAGAAGTTAATACATAACATGGATCATTTTTTTTATCTAAAAAATAGTTCGTACGTACGTCTATTGTTGATAGTAAAATTGTAAAACAGAAATATGGCTCATTCTGTCACAAGCCACTCTTTTCGAACACATTTTCTATTGATACATTTAAAGTCTTATGAGGCTTGGCAAAAGCGGTCCTCCACTATATATATATAAACATCTAAAAAGGGGGGCTTTCCGTTCTCTACAGCTTCCCCTTTACAAAAATACCCATCTCTGATCCCAAAGTAGGGGAAAATTTCATAATTCGTATATGCAATATTTCTAAGCAGTATAAGGTGTAGAATTTCTAATTCGTAATAAAAAATTTATAAATTATGTATTTATTTATGTAATAATATTTAATACAAAAGCAAATTTATATGATAAATGATATTTTGATGTTGCGGTTACTAAATGTCAAATAACAAAATTATAATCTACAATAAAATGATAATGATAGCCAGTCTGAGTCAGCAAATTTTTATATATTTTCTTTAAGTGTTCATATTCAAAATTTTTGCTTGCAATCTATTTTTATTATCAGTGTCTTAATAATTTTGTTGCTTAATTATTTTATCAAATTTTTAAGAGATTTTATTTTCTACTATTAATTTAATACTGTACAAATATACGTTGAATTTTTCTAATGTATATAGTATGACGTAAGAATAAAATTAGCACATCTAGAAAATAACGAAAAAAATTATTTATGGACTTAGATTTGATAATTTTAAATTCTTCTTTATGATAATTTAAATTATATCGTGAAAAAAGCTTGAAAAATAAAGAAGAATTGCATTACTTTTCAAATATTAGCTTTGTTTGTTATTGATTTAAGGAAAATTGTTTTATACAATTTTTTTCAATTTTATGAATTTAAATGTATGATTCACGCAATGAACATTTTAAGTCCTTGTAAAACAAGGTGTCAAGGAAGCGGACCATCAGACAAAACATAAAGTAACGAGACTCAGGCACAAATAATGATCTAAAAAACTAACAATTCAAAAATATAGTGCTCTTAAATAAACCGTATTTATATCAATGGTATAATTTTCTCCTCTGCTCGATAAAAAATACTGAACCAATCTGGCGACTCTTTTTGATTGATTCTAGAAAGTACGTAGTTTATTGACATTAAATATAGTCTTATATATATATTTTTAATTAATAACTATTAAAGTTAGTTTCAGAAATTAGAAATTATGTAACCTTTTCACGTGTTACAAGTGTTGAATGTAGTAACCATTACTTTTGGATTCGTAGATTACAACGAGCACATATTTTAATTAGCAGAACTGCATTTGTACTAGAGCCAAATATAAATTTTATTCACAAGTGTAATAACAATATTTAAACAAAATCTTTATTTATACGAAAACTAAAATTCTTTCCTTTCCCAGCATTTATAAAAATTTAACGCAGTGTATTAATTTTTTTGTATACAATACTTTACATAAAACAATAAAAAATAAAACAATAATTAAAAATAAAAGAATCACTAAACACATTTAATATGTTGAATTGTTTTTAAAAGCTTATTTACAATCTAGGAATATTTCCAAACTGATAAGATTTTTGTTTTTATCTTTTTTTTTTTTTTATCTTTCTTTATCTTTCTTTAAATTAGCGTTTATCTCTGGTTTGTTGTGTCATTTATGTTCCAGAATTATCTAACACTCTTCTTCTAAATATTCTCTTCTTTATTACGATTGTGATGAAGTATATTAACAATAAAAACTCATAACAATCCATTCATAAAAATTTGTAATAATTAATTATTAAATTCATAAAAATACACTCATTTATATTATATTTACTGTATAATTGCTGCACAAATATAAAGAAAATACGTTTATTCTTCCAGCAATACACAAGCTTTATTACATAAGTAGTAAGAACATATTTTACTCCATCAAGATACACTTGTACAAAAAACGGCATATTATTCAAAATAAAAAAAACTTTTTGTATTTTGAAGTCCAACGTTTTTAAATTCAAACGAAGGATTTAAAAAGAAAAAGATCTTAGTTAATTTACATAAGAAAGCACGTACAGTACCTTTCAAGATCGCATCTGGTTGATTATTTCAAAACTTGTATTGTAATTCGTGCTATTGATCATAATAATTTTAAACAAAAAATATTTTTTCATAGGTTTCTGAATGTAACATACTTTCACTTGATAATATACTTTATAAAATTCTAAAGATAATTGTCGTACAGTTACATAATCATATAATAATATAATTTCATTTCACAGTATATTAATACAAACAGTCATTAAATAAAAAAAGTAGATCGATGTATTAATAAGTGAATCCGTACTTTAATTTACTTAATTGCGAAAACGTTCCTATTATGTCTCAATCAATTGATTACAATAATCTCTCAAATGCTTGTATTATATCATTGAGAGTGTAAATTTAATCGGTAAAGTCAATAAAGTGAAATGTAAATAAAAATAAATAAATTTAGCATTTTTATTAGTTATTCGCTTCTATTAGCTTTAAATTTTTTTGTTTTTTGTTCACTTATCACTTCGTAATAAAAATTCAGCGACGTAAATATATAAAATTTTACCTTTTCTTTTAAATTTTGCGAAAACGTATTCAATAAAATGTCAGTTTTAGTATCAGTTTTTAATGACGAACCAGCGTTCATTGTAGTATAAATTTATTCTTAACGTTCTATCAATAAAGATCTATTAATAAAAATCACATCTAAAGTATAAATTTTAAAGTCCTAGTCTTCATACTTAACTATAAGTAAATTTCGTCTCTCATTCTTACGTTTCTTATTTTTATTAAACATTTTACAATTACGTATTCGTGTATTCCGAAATGTACATCATGTTAATAAAAATTCCACTAATAAAATCTGAATTTTTTTTATTATATTATTCCTAAGGTTGCCTAGAGTATAATTGAGGCCTCTCAAGAAAATATCTCAAAATTTTTTCAACTCGTCAACGTTTTTCTGGCACTCGAAAGATACAATCGCTGTTGCAATCATCTACTCATTCTAAAACTCATGGATTATCCAAATTCACTCAATGGTCCAGTACTTCTTATAACGAGCTTTCAAAATTCATTGAGCCAAAAGAACGAGTACAGCATTCTTTTCCTTATTCTTATCTGTGCAATCCTTTTTACGAGAGTCGGTTTAAGGTTAAACTTTACCTCCTAAAAAAAGGTCATAAAAAAAAAAAATTGCTTTTCTTGTGTGTTTCAAGCCGTAGAACTTGAATGAATAAGTAAGTGAATCGCGATTGGAACTTTTGCTCGCTAACATCGATATACAGATGTACCATTTTGAAAGCGCCGATCATCCATCGCCACCCTAAATACGAGAGATACGATCGCAGAACGTCTAATTGCCTTTCAACTGCGATTAACGATCTCATCGCCGAGTTTCAGGTCAAGGGACCTAGACATGCACAAAATGAGCCAGAGATGAGAAGCGTCTAATGGGATTATCGGTGGATCGATCTCACCGTCTGCCTAGAGGCGAGCAAGAGCGAAAGTCGGTGATCGCGCGCCTACGTGTAGTCCTCGCGGTTGAAAAAGGACCTTCGGATCCTCGCGGGCGCGCGTGGTGGGCGAAAAAAGGGAAAGAGACGAGGCGGACGCTCTCGTCATCGCAACATTCTCTCGACGAATACCAAGTGCTGCGGTTCCTCTTTCGCGCGATCCTCGCGTATCCTTGCAAGCTTGCCAGTGCGGTCGCGTGACCCCCGCGGTGTGTGTCGTCGACTCCTAGGGGAACCAAGCGCTCGTCGACGCTCTCATGACTTCCGGCTGAGCGTGGCAGGACTTTGGTTCCCAAGGGCAAGAGGATACATGGAAATGCCAATCGTGAGTTGAACTCGTAATGTTAGTCATCGACGATGCACTCACAAGTGCATACAAGTGTGTACAAAGTTATTTCGTTTGAAACATAAACGAACCATAACTAGTTATTTCGCGGTAGAAATTTCGTAGTGATTCGATTTTTCTCGTTGAATTCTGTCGACTCGTAAAACCGTCGACTCTGCAAATTGTTCGAAACATCGTTGAAAAGTTCAGAGCATCTCCTTGGATCGCGTGGATCTTTTTGGCACACTCGATGCAACTAAAACTACCGTAAACCGATGATTGCCATTTTCTTTACAAATGCATTGTATTATTTAAATGAAATAATAATGATCAAAATATCAAAATAATGAGCACACTTTAGTTTGCTGAGTTGTTTTATGATTGGCGTGGATATACGATGAACTTTTCTTTAAAATTTTCCACAGAGTATAAAAAGTGGAGCAGGTATAAATGAAGTTGCTTTTCATTATAAAATATAATAAGCAGCTTCTTTACAAAAATTTACTCGAGTAAACGTAACATAAGGAATGAATTCAAATGTTTTATACATGATATCGTATTCCTTGAGAACATTCTTTCAATTTACACAACTTTTGAGTAATACACGCGAAATTTCGTAAACCAATTTTAAATTTAAGGCGAAACTTTACACGTGTGTAATTTTGCAATTTTGAGATTAACGCAAGAAGATCAGAAATACTTTCAACGAGTAGTATTTTAAAGTGAGTACTGAAGTAATTGATTTAATTAGAATATATATGGTAGTCATTAAGTAAAATGAAATATCGTAAAGAATTGTTTTATATTCCTGTTTATTTAGGACTAAAGTTAAATAAATTTTTCATATCAACCTTTAATTCGATAATAATTCCTTAAGTATCCATCTAATTAGAAGTGGTTGCAAATGAAAATAAACTTTTTCCCTATGTAATGCAAACTCGCTTTGTTTTTTATTTAATTTCACACGGTGTTAATTCATCAGCCGTACTGTTCACATTGATCCTGAGTTCTTAAGCAGTGATCAGATTGTATGTTAAGTACATGGAATTCGCTAGACAAGTATCATTGAATTAGAACGTCAATAGAGTTATTTGAAATAATTATTTCCGGGAGATTATTAAGACACCTGCAAGAGTAAAAACTATTTAATGATAATACCGAGATTTTAGTGTCAGAAAATGTTAGACGATAAAAGTGAGAGCATTTCATTGGAGTGAGTGTACTCTTGTTCTCTGGTATTTTTATCAGAAGTAATCTTCAAATACGTATTTAATTGTCGTGTAACAGACAAAAATTTACAATTACATTGTGATTATTTGAAAAAGTGATGAAAGGGTAGTGGTTGTTGACTGCAAAATAAATTGGTAAAGGATATTTCTTTAATGAGCGAATAAAACACGTGTCATGAAAAAAAGATATTAAATACTTTTTTTAGTGAAAATTAGTCGATTTAAGTTATTTTATATGAAACATTATATACATTGTGTATTTGGTTTTTATTGAAATCATAGGAATCGCTAGTATCGATGTTATTAATTGAAGATATTATACGTTACATTATAATTGTATTTATTGGATTTGATGTTGTGATATCTAATAATGATAAACTAGAAATAAAATTTGTCAATATTCACATTGACAAAAAGCTTCGTGCGTACCAAAAGATTAATTAATAATTTTCATTATTTTCGCATTTCTTACGTTTCGTTCATTTGAGAGCTTAAAAGAAATTCTAAACTGACACAATGTCACCAAAGGTGTATCATTGATAATCCTGATGTACAAGAACCAAAAGTTCCAGGCTAATCTCGAACTATAAAGATTCTGATCGAATACGCGGAAAAATACGAAATTCAATAGTACAGAACGCATTTGAAGTACGCACTTACTACTTCGTACTAGCAAAGTCGCAAACATGTTTGTAGGCCTTCCAAGTCTAAGAAGAAACGATAAATAGTGCGCGCTTAAGGGGTAAAAGATTAGTATGCAAAATAGAAAATGTCGACTCTCATCCGAACGAGTATTAGCACAAAATGTACATATGCATATATATAAGTGAACGTTTTGTGAATACGCGGATGCACATAGTGTTCGATATGCACTTTCACCGAGCGAGTGTTTGATTGCCGACGTGGAATTGCTCGATATATCACGTTCTGCTCTGTATTCTTTCACGACGCATACGTTATACTCGCGATGTTCCGTAAATACACGATTTTATCGAGATTCTCGCGACGAATGAATCGCGAGTGCATTCGTACATGAAGCATCTTTGCAGATTTTATCCCTATTTTTTGCAGCGAAAAGTATTCGAAAAAATTGAAGAGTTATCGAAAAAAGTTCTACCTGGAATAATATTTTGTATATGTTATTTCCATAATTAGACATATTTTGGTTAATGTTAACGCGTAAGAAATATTTGCCAATGAAAATAGATAAATAGATAAATCGATTAATTTGCACATTCTAATTTTAAAAAACATTAATTATTATTACAATTATTATTACAATTATGTCATAAAATTGTATAAAAAATATTAAATAAAAGGTTTTTTGTCTTTTGTTTTTTGTTTTGTGCATTTCAAATCATATTTAATTATTACTATTGAACAACAAAATTGTATTTGAAACATTTTTATAAATAAATAGTGATTATTTGTTATGAATCCAACATTTAAAAAATATCCTCATATTGTTGCTTTACCTCGTACAAGAACTAATTATAATTTGAAATATGTTATACTTGAATAATGTTCACTAACAACATTTGTTATAAATGATGATTTGTCATAATTAATGAAGAATTTAATCAATACTATGTTTATAGTATTTTTTGTGTTTGCCATGAAATGTTTACTCTAAGAATGCGGAAAGATCGCGTAATATATTTAAAACGTAATATATTTAACGATCTTCTACGTTTTATTTGAGTAAATGATTTGAACTTCTTAATGTGTGAAACTAACGCTTGAATATATGTTTCGAAAAAACCAAATTCATTTATAAAACAATATTTTAGAAACGATACATTATATTGATTGTTTCAGCTAAAGATGTACCGTCGACATAACTTTAAAAATACTCCGAAATTAGTTAAAGCAGGCTAATGTACGTTTAAGTAAGATTTCTATAATCGACTGGACATTTTAATATAGCAAAATTTTGATTTCTCTCTCAGTAAAATAAAATATAATTAGCTATTTAATTCCATAAATTAAAACACCTATTATCCTAACAAATTAAAACATAATTTTTTTAAACAATATATTACAAATGCTGTATTGACCTCATTGTGAAATAAGACTATTGTATTATATATTATTGTATTGTACAAAACAGTACAGCGCTATGTTTCACAATAAAGCGTTACGAGGAAAAAATATGAATCGTGGTTACACATTATACGTATTCAATATTATGAGAAACATAAGAATAAATGAAACTTAAAATTTAAATATAAGATAATTTAAATATAATGTATGACCGAAAACCTTTTTTTCTGAAATAAAATGGACTCAAGATATTTGCGATAAAATCTCTGAAACGAAATTGCGTTTAAAATTCTCATGGTAAAATCGTTACTTAAAAGTGATTTAATTAGTCATAATAACGATATTCTTGATGCGATTGAAGGATGATTATTATACTTCATTATAAAAGAAATAGTTTAGATAATACGAGATCATCCAAGTGAATGAAAACTATAAGCCGTTCGAATTTAAGTGGAGAAATCTCTGCATTCACTTTACTTTTTAGCTTGTACATTTCGGTAAATCCATCGACTATACATTATAGTGAATACTGCAAATTAGTCTTAATTATGTCGTTTCACAAGATGTACGTTACGAAAATTCATTATTTGGTGTATCCGAAGATGTTATTTTAAAATTAAAATAATTAAACTATTTAAAGTGATTACGAGATAATTTTGACTTCGCGTATTTTTGCAGTAACTCATACGTGCTCTTAAAGATACATTACATAGCTAAGTCTTATCAAAACCTTATACGAAATAGAAAATAGCTCTTTGAATATTATCTCGTATAAAATTATTATTTTTATTTGAGAATAATCGGTATTATCAAACTCTTATTGGTTTTTTTTTTTCTATGCGCAGTGAAATAAAATGTACAAAAGAAAGAGAAAGACACATTAAACCATGACGTAAATATGTAACAATTGCGATATCGTAATTACGAACCACGAAGCACGAAGCATTCGATCAGTTGGTGAAGCGAAAGATGTGAAACGCACTTACTTTATGAAAGTCAAAAGCGTAAGAAACAAAAGCCAACCTTAATTGGTATTACAATTGACATGACTCATCGTTAAAGTAGTTTACAAAAAGTTTAACAATTTGCAAAGACCTCTTACCAACTTTGAATAAAGCTTAACTCTTATGTAGCTTAGCTTTTTTCACTGCAGTTAGAGAAACTATTCTAAACAGCCATAATAGTTGTAGAGGAGAAAATACTCGCGTGAAAAATAAAATACTAAGCACCTTAATTTTATCAAAATACTCAACAGTTACAAGAATAAGTTCTTGCAAGTATAATTCCAAGCTAATATTACATAATTTAATTCAATTTTCTTTTAGGATATTCGTGAGGAAATCTCCATTCATAATTTGACAAAAATAAGATGATATTCACGTAATGTTGTTAATCTCTCTTAGAGCTCATTTATATAATGAAAATAATCAGATATAATATTATGTGGCGAAAATGATTTTTTTATTAGAATACATTATATCGTCCTTTTATAATTAAATACGATATGAAAAGGTTTTTCATTACGTTGCAAAGTTCTTCCGCATTATTTCAATTCGAGATCGACGAAATCATCGCGTTTTTATATGGATTAAATATTTTTTCGATATTTTCAATACGTTTATTTAGCCTTTAATAAAAATATAAATCAAAATTCTAAGTACCGCGTGAAATCTTTTATTTTTTAATTATTAATAGTATCGCATATCGTATATTTGCATTAGAAATTGGAAATTTCAATACCTTACTATGAAAAAAGTAATTTTTCTCTATTTTTCGCTACATCTATAGGGGGGATTTAGTTATAACCTATAACTTTTAAGTTCCCTGCAATATAATCCTCTCATTTTCGGTTTAGTATACCTGTAAAAGACCTCTAAAGAACTTTAACTTTCTGATTATCCGACTAAACTTTTAAGTACTGCACTTTATTTAAGCCTCGCGATAAAATTTCCCTCAGCTTATTGAATAACGATAGACTTCTCTTATCTCATAGTTTTATATATGAGATATAGAATATCGTTTCTTTTAATATTTTGTTCATAGATTTGTTCATAGAGTTTGTTCATAGATTAAATGTATGTATTTGTCAAGTGAAGCTCTTTTATTTATCTTTCACTCTATGTTTGCTACTTATTATTTTATTAAGAATATGTAAGAATATGTACTCACCACATCTTTATATTGTATTAGCATCTTTGGATTGGCACTATAGTAATCTAATTGTTATATGCAAGTACTCAAATCACGTTTTCACTTAATTAATTTTTGCTGCTCGAAAATTACAACACTTTCAATTACAGTTTCTTAATTACCTTCCATTATATTACTAGATCATCGATTAATACTGGTATCGAAACAATAATGTTGAAATTCCTTGTCTATCTTTTAACGAAAATTTAATAACATATTTTATATCTAAATTAAAGTAATGAAGCAAATACCTTGTTTGAATTTATTGTCAATTATTAATGGTTTCAATGAGAAATATAATACTTGCAATCTACTTTTATTTATGTAACTTACAAAACTTTTAATAATTTCAACTTCACCGCAATTGTATAACGGTATTTCGACTTTGAACGCGTGATGGCTTGTTAAGCTACTGATTTGAAATCTATATTGATTATCTCGATTATCTCTTATTTTGCTTTATGCTTTATTAATTCTTCTTTCTTAATGTTTTAGTATTTACTTTAGTGCAAATTATCAGATTATATTTTAATACAAGCGAAGTGGTCAGACGTATGTACAATATTTTAATGGCATTTTTTTGACTAAATGATAAATGACTTTCTAAACTTTCCAAAAACATTTTTTCCCTATACTAGGCATCACCTTTAGTCTTTATTTAACTTTTCTTTATGATTGCTTATTTTTTACTTATTTTTTACTCCGGCAATCAAGAACATTAACAAATGTATTAAAATATTTGGCGTTTATTTTATAAACTTTTGATATTAACCACTCATTTATTGAGCTTATACCTATTAAATTCAACATTACTTCAAATCTTTTATGAACAAATTCATACCTACGTATCCTTCTCGAAAACTATGTATTTAATTAATGTTTAGTTAAAATGTTAATGGTTCTGTTCTTTTATTTTCCCCCAATTTTATGATATTTTCCTAACATTATTTTATCCATGTTTGTAATATAAATCGTATAATATATATCGTTTAAAAGATTATCGAAGATTTTATGTGCGTTAGAGCCCTGCTATTAAATATTTATACCACAAATACTTAAATATTTTTGTATCCTATTATTCAATGAAACAACTTTTTATTCATTTTATTAATCCACAAACGGATGAAAATACGCTTTAACGTTATCTAAATTTAAGAAAAAAATCCAATCCTTCCAAGTTCCGCTTTTTTATTTATTATCTAAAAATTTTCTCTTTATCATTTGCAAATATTTAGTAAGTATTGCTTTTAGCATATAAATAATTTAATTACGCGGAGTGATTTCGTTTTAACAGAGGCTTTATTCGCTTAATATTAATATTTCAGTAAATTTTATTAATTAAAATCAGTGCATCAGTATTCTGTATCATATATTTTATACTAGCGTAAGTATTTTTCTGTACTTGATGCTATATTATTATATTAGAAAAAGATGGATATATGTATGTATATATACTATTTTAAATTTTTACAAAGTTTTCAACTAGATATTCAATCTTTTACGTACGTTTTCGAAGCCTTCGTAAATTAAATTAATCTACTACATTAGTTTATTTCCTTTTATTGTTTATTTATACATATTCTGAAGCCTAAATTACAGATTCATTTTAAAAATGTTCAAAATTATAATCTGCATTATAAACGATGTCTTGTGTCACTTTATCAATGGATATGGTGGTCTTATAGTTAAACAACGATCTTTTATGATTTAAATACATACAATCAGACAATTTCATTGTTTTTATACCATTTTTCGATTGCTCGAAAAATGTATTTATTCTAAATTGAAACTTAAAGTAAGATACATAAGTAATCTTGACATTAGAACTCCTTAATTCGTAGGCAAACATCCGATACCTACTGTTTTTAAATTTATTATTTCGTGCTATTTGTCTTTAATTCTACATTACCTTGAAAATGATTAGTATCAATTGGATTGAAGTGACTAGTTGTTTTCGACAGTTTCATAAAAATTGAAAAATATTATATTCTTCAAAAATTGCTTAGGATGAAAAAATAGTAATATACTTGCTCGATTTATTTTTGCAAAGGATATGAATAATTACTTACGTACGATGTCACACATGAATATTCATGGATTCTCTTTGGGTTTAGGTAATCAAACTGTAGAATTAAAAGCTTAAAAGCTTAATTAAAGGCTTATACATGATTAAGGCAGATTTCACTTTAATT
This sequence comes from Wiebesia pumilae, assembly GCA_018907045.1. Taxonomy (NCBI): domain Eukaryota; kingdom Metazoa; phylum Arthropoda; class Insecta; order Hymenoptera; family Agaonidae; genus Wiebesia; species Wiebesia pumilae. The sequence goes on from JACCHZ010000127.1 coordinate 9,785,143, forward strand.
ATAAAATCTATATGACTTTTTCATAATTGAACGTAACACTTTAATTTAATAAAATATTTCATTGAAAAAAAAATGCTAACTTTAAATGCTAAACAATAATTCTACCGTTAACTTCAACAATTTACATCAGTACTTAAAAATCATAAAGAAGTAAGAACTTAATACCTTCCGATAGAATCGTTATACTTCGTAAATATTATTTTTGCAATAGAAAATCTGCGTTTTCTTTTTTAATAAACACACGCTTTTTTAAATCTAATTAATGATATACACTTATATTTTGATAATATGTTTTATGCACATTTTTTTAAAACTCGACTATAAAATGATAAGAAACGTATTATTTTTTGTTTAATTGCCATTTACCTGCATGCTTTTTAAAAGTCTATTGTTACATTTTTATAAAACCATAATATTTCAAATTTTAATTTATTGTTTTTCGAGGATATTGAATTTTTTTAAATTCGATTCTTATTTATCGAAAAAAGTTGATTACTAACCAAAAGTGAAAAGAACAAATCAGCATTCATCGTGATTAAATGAAATATTTATTTTGAACGAGTAAAAATAATGCTTTCAATTTTTCAAATATTTAACATAATATGTGATCAAATCTGTGTAAAGAAAAAAGTAAAATACAGTACAAATAATAACTATAATGTTTTAAATATTTGTACAGTTTGAAAGTATAATTATTTTTTAATAGGACTATGAAAATGTTTGTAACCATGTAATATACCTTTCTCTTAACTTTTTATTATCAGTAATTAAATATTTTTTAATTATAAATAAAAATATAAAAAAATTAATCATAAATTCTTCAGCACAGTTGGAGCTCGATAATTTCCTTTAATGATACATTAAAAACTACAAAAACAACACATTCAACATGACGATCCCCATGCGTATACTAATTTAATACTCATACCGTTCATCCTTCCGTATTTAGTACAAATAATTATTAACTTATATTGTAAAGGTTTAAAATTGTTTATAAATCATACAAAGCTCACGCGTCTAGTATCGTATAAATACATTTTATAGCCGAGTTTAAACAGTAAATGAGCTTATAAAGTTGAAGCGTTACTGCAGTCAGAATTGCAGTATCAAGTTCCTTTTTTGTTTAGATGCAAGTAAAAGTTTCCACAGGAATCTGTAGAATTAAACTAAAAATATCCTATAATAATTATGTTTAAACTAAACTAGACTCCTAATGATGGTTAATATATTCTTGCACTGTTCGCAATGTAGAAGATTTATCACATTCAAAATGAAATTATAAATTTATACAGATTTAATAAACAGAGTTCGATATTCAAAATGCAAATAATGTTTTTATTAGTCTATTGGTCTTTCTTACATTTATTAATTTTCCATGCGTGAAAACTACGATCAAGTGTCGGTATTTTGAATCTACGAACTCACAAAATCATTCCTAGTTTTAGGAATGATACTTTTACCATACTTTTTACCATAATTTTAAAAAGTGACGAAGTTAGATAACTTATTAATATATTTTCATATAATACTTTTAGAAAAATTATGAAAAAACGAATATAGTTAATGACACAACTTCATTTGAATTACGGATGACGTCAGTTACAGCTAATTTTGGTTACTTTTTTCATTTAGTTTAGTGATTGGTGGTTTGCTTTCATAAACATTTTTTTTATTGAGTAAACATGATGTCACGGTATATTTAAATTTCTACATTGAAATATAAATTTAATCACCGTCTGATCTTCACGAGTTCATTCTTTTATAACAGCAGCACATCTATATGATTTTATCAGTGAGACGGTGAGTAATATATATTTTACTTCTAAGGACAAGAATATATGAAACATATTTCTTTGACTGTTTTATATAAGAGTTACTTAGTAAATAAATACTAACTTTTGTAACTTTGTAACAAATAAAACTGAATATAATACATCGTAATTCTACTTTAAATATACGGACTTGGGCACAAATTTAAAACATTAATTTAAATCAATCATTAAAAGTACTATAAAAGTAATAATAACGTATTACAAAAATGTTAATAAAAGTATATTTAAAACTAATTCACTTCTCTCGATCCCTTTATTCGGACTTTTAACATTAAAGTGTTTAAAACATTCATTATTTGCCTAGAATGGAAATTCATGAAACTTGAACAGTATGTAAATAATTTGAAGTAAATGTTTTTCGTTTTGAAATTGAAATATATCTTGAAAAGATTTAATATAATAAAATTGCTTGTAGAAAATAAATTTTGTTTTTATTTTTTATTCTAAAAGTTTTATTAATTGGGATTGTGATCTTAAATAGAATTATAAGTATACAGAATTTATATCTGGAGTATCAATTTTCAATGATTTACAGTGTAAGTGATCGTAACGCATCTTCATACAAGCGCTTACTTGAAGAATATCAAAGAACCTTATGATATTATCTGAACATCTGCTTTTATATATTTAAAGTAATTAATTATTGATAAACTACATAATAGAGATTCCAGGGTGTGATAGTCAGAAAAATATCGAATTATAATTTAATACAGATTTCAGTAAATAAATAATAATAATTTTATTCGGTAAATAAAATTAAAACATTCCAACGACTTAGTTCATCATAAGTAGATCGTCATCACATCGTATAAATTCACGTAATGAGTGCAATAGCGAATCGTCTACACCGTTTTTCATTTACTAAGAGATTATTCGATAAAATAATTTTTTTTATTATTATACATTCGCTTTTATTATTATTGCGCTTTAAAAGTAATAATATTCCTAAATAATATCCTTATATCGTACTAGTGCACGTACTTAAATTAATCTAAAGTTATTAATAAAAATATTCCTCAGTTTTCTCTTAAAGAAATCACTCAGTTGAAGTACATAGAATTCATTTATTGAACCTGATCGAGTATTGTACTTCTAGACCGTACATTAAACGTACCATAAACATGCATAAGTGTGAACATTATAAAATAGAACTCATTAAAATTCGCTATTAATATTACAAAATTGCACACAAGAAAGAAAATACTTGACTTTCATGCAGAAAAGTAATAAGTTATAAATAAGTTTGGTCACGAACATTAACCAGATAAACCATAAGTATTTGCCTATGAAAAAGCGAAAGTTGCTCGCATTTGAGTTGAGTGTTTACTCTTGCGACATTATTGAGTCCTGGATGCTCCTACAGAGAGGCAGAATCACGTGGTTAGACGCCTCTACCTAATTTTACGTAATTTGAACGGTGAAATGGCAGCTCACGTGCTGCTCGCAATCGATTGATCCTCGATCTTCTGCGAGGAGGATCGCGGAAACCGCGTGAATTTTACCATAATCCCAAGCCGTAGTCGCGCACATGTTGATCATTACTATTATCGGTAGCTCAACGGCTGCAATACTGTAATGCAGCCGATATAACTAAGTCGGCTTTTATTTTTAGAAGGAAATTATAATGTGGTCGTGTTGGATAGAGAATAACATTGTTCAAAATCTAAATGATACCGGATAATCGCGGATTATACGAATGTTAATGGAGAAACTTCTACTGTATAGCGTATGCGCTCTTTAATCTATAATTCAATTGAATATCGAACTTTATTGATGCTCTTGAGTAGTGGTTTTTATAATTAATAATTTTTTCATTATTTATAATGTATTAACAGTAAATTTTTTAAAATTGTTCGAAAGCCATGGAAAGATTTTCAATATCCGTGGAACGAAGCTTTTCTACTTGGAATCGGTGTATAAGATTTTTGTTACTCATGCTCTATGATATAATATTAATTTATAGAATAGAAAGTACCTAAAGGACATTCAATCTCTCTTAGTCAAAATATCCCCCGCGAATAAAGTAGAAATTTTGCCAAAAAATATTTATCATTACATCAAGATCCGAAATTAACTGACCTGTATAAGTCGTGAATATAGTTTTTCGTGTTAGCAAATGAAATTGATTTATTACAGTTTAATGCTTGAAAATATGAAGTGTAAATAATATCGGATTCAACTAATTAAAACTTACCCAATCAAATTTTAGATCTGTGTAATCATATAAAGCTATTATTCTTATTGATTATTATCTGTACAAATGAATATCCTTAAGCTACAATATTAAGCTTATTTTACAATGGAATTGTCGTAGACTTATAGTTCATAATATTCACTCACCGATGAAATGGCAATATTTCAATATTTACAAAATTTAATACGAAATATGCGCATTTTAAAAGCTTTTTATGATAAATAGTTTGAATTTGTCACAATGAGACGTTAATCGATCATGTTTGAGTATTTTATCCGTAATATAGTCCATATTGACGTTCAGTTTTATCCTATCAATTATTAGAAAAATCGACCATCACTCGTTTTATCTCTGAAAGCAGATTCTCTATTGCATAAATACGAGAATTTGGATGAAATTAATGCGTTCTAGAATTACAAGCCACTCTCAACTCATAATTTTTAAATTTTCAATAATCTTATATTTAAATACGCGTCAACCCATCACTTACAAATCATAAAAATACATTATTGAAAATGTTAGAGCAACGGTATACTTGCAGTTCTAGGTCCGTAAAAAAGGCTGAGTATAAAGAAAATACAATACTATTTATTATTCACTACAACTTTTAATGATTACTAGCTATTAAACCATATATAATTATGGATGAAGCAAACAAGTACGTTTCCTCATAACACTTTGTAAAATAAAGCTGTTGCTTAATGAAGGAGCGGCTTTAACAAATTATTGGCTCGTGTAAATGCTTATGCCTGTACATGTAAGTGAAATGAAATTTATTACCTAGTAGATGTCTTACAAGTAGTAAATTTATTATTTTCTTTCTTTATATGTAAGCCTGAAAATATTATTTACCGATACACTGTTTTCTAATATTGCACTAAATAAAAATTAAAAAATATTTTTAATTACTTCATTATTACGTGATATTTTATTCGTTAATATAACAAAGTTTTTACGTATTGTTTACAGTTCTTCCGTATGTCTATCGCTCGCTGTACTCGAGTACTACATACGTATTTATTCTCTTTGATGCTTCTATCATACAAATTATGACAGGATTCTCACGGCAATCTTCGATAAATAAGTTGATGTATACATCTGATCAGAATGCATTTCTCATTGAAAAGAAAGGATCATATAAATAATTCAATACCGAACGAAAACTGTTCGATTCTGCCTTTCATAGTTTATCTACATACATCATAACACTTTATTTTAAATAAACCAAATTAAAGGTAAAATTTTCAAAATATGACACAAAAATTTATTAATTTACAATTTATTTATAATGATAATAATAATTGAAGTATTCTTTGTATTAATTCAATATAACATTAATATTGATATAGGATTTATTTCAAATGGCATTGATATTTTTACAGTTATGATTATATTTCTAATTTCATATAAATATAGTTTTTATACTGCTTTTCTCGTATTGCGCAATCTCACATTAATCCAATCATTTGTCAAGGAAACGAAATAAAATGTTTCACAAATTTTATTTTAATCTTAATGTTAAAAAAATCAAATTAATTAAAACAAAATTAAAAAATCGAATTTCATCAAATAAATAAATATAACTTTTTGTATCTTTATCATTAACAAAAAATTCAAACGCTATAGAAAAAAATAAATTTTACAATATTTAAAATAATTGTTTAATCCTAAAGCCATTGATTTAATAATGTAGCTTTATTAAAATAAAAATAATAAATAATGATCGAAAATATTTTTTATCATATTTTTTCTGAGTTATTTTATTTCAATATGTTATAATTGAAAATATAATAAAATCAAATAATTAAATATAAAACAAAATCAAACAAAAATTAATGTTGTTATTGTATTTAATGTGTTTGTTGCCTGTATTTGAAAAAATAATTAATTCTTGTACTATTTGGGAAAGCCATAAATTAACTCTTATTAGCATCTTTTATTAGATTTTAATTGCCCACAGAATTATCACGTATATTATATCCTTATTGAGAAAAAATATCTCATATTTTCAAAATGTGTAGGTTAGTATTTATATCTACATTACAAACGTGTAAATTTTACAATATTTTTATTTTGAAATCGATTATCAAACTTTCGATTGAAATAACTTTATGACAACTCACTCAATCATGAAGTGATTCAATGAGATTGAAATATATTATCTAGCTAAGTATATCATAAAATTTCTGTACTCTGATCCACTATAAAAGGTAAATTTGTAAAAGCTAAAGTCGCTTGGGCGGTATTTATATATTTTTATTACAACGTATATAAATCATAAATATGAAAAATATCATTAGTGTCGCATAGCCACGAGGTATACAATTTTATAATGACATTCGATTTTCCCCGAAGAAAGTGACGTAAATGTTCGAGACCTGCCGTACAACGTGCATCAAAAGTCGATGCACATCCATATATGCATATCAACGAATGCTAATGCTCGTATAAGTGCATAAAAATAAAAAAAATAAAACCGAGGAATTTTTACGGGAACTGGAAAAACGGAGAAACTCGTTCCCTTGCAGATACGCGTCCCTATGATCATGTGGTGCATTGCAACACTCGCGCGATGCTTAACCAAGCGAACGGTTTTATATCTGACTGTACCCGAACGCTACCGATAGACACGTACTTGCGAAGACTTGGAGTACGCGTCATTGCGGTCTGACAAGCACTTCCATTGCAGTATTACCGCAACCCCGACTCGAGACTCCTTTAAGCTCCTTACGTACCTACGAACCTTGACTGTTCGTACATGGTCTCGGAGGTACGCAGGTTCAAACGAATAAAGCGAAGATACAGCGATAGCTCTTACCGATGCTATTAAACGTTCAGTTAGAGTAAATTGAAATCTCGTTATTGAAGATATCACGTGAGACATGCAAAAAGCACTGTCGAACGAAAATCATTGGATTATACTTATTTCATTCGACTCTTATGGATGAGCGTCCAAAGGACGCTATTCTTGTTTAGTGCAACAAAAATTAGTATGCAGTTTGGAAACAAAATTCTTCGGAAACAGTTGCAAAACGTGTTGATTAAAAAACTAAACAAAGAAGTATTGAAATTATCTTGCCAAAGCAGATCAATTATCGAATCTCGAAGTATTACGAGGTTGAGTATGTCATCCACGTGAACTCAAAGGCTGCGTATACGAGGTCAACGGTGATAAGTTGCACACGCGTTATTCCATAGTTTTATAAATGCAGAGGTGCTATCCGATCATTCGCAGCACTTACGTATAGAATTATTATAGAAGCCGCTCGACGACGATTTGAAATAAGTCGTTTAGGTCGGACATAATCTGGGCACATAATGCGATGTATGCGTGTAAAAAAATAAAAAATTACTAGAAAACTTGGTTTGCAATTTGCGAGCGTTAAGTAACATGTTTTCCCGAGATAACTCGCTTTCGTGACAAATAAAACAATTTATAGATTTGCGCACTATTTAAAATTTATAAAAGAATATTCATCGTTGACGATCCTTCAAAGCTGCCCAATATTACGAAAATATGGTATAAATAATAAACGTTAATTTGCTGGAACAAAAATCTTTTCAATTTTCAATCGTTAAGTCCTTAGTGCCTCGTATCGGTTTTTAGTTTATTATATCGTACGTTATACGCGTGCGATTAACCAAGGCCACGCAATTAAAAACAAAAACGTACACGAGTCGAGTGAAGTAACGACGCACGCGCAACCGACATTAAACTAAGTAAACTCTCGCGTAAAGCCAAGAACTCGGAACGAAGACCTTCAGCGAGCCCGTGAAATACAAGAGTACAGGTACAGGTGGCCAATATTTCGGGCTCCTCGTCGATTATGTGTGGATAAACTCGCGTCACCGAAACGGCGCACGATTCCCGCATAATGGGATTGTCGTGATTGTCGTCTCGCGAGCTGCAAAAATCTGCGATTACTCAATGGAGTCTCGGTGAGAAGTATCGGGAACTATACGCGTGAGCGTGTCGACGTTTCCATTGTGCACGCGGTCGCGTTTAGTTATGCACCGATGGATGCAAGTCGGGGATCTCGTGATGCAGTTGTGCACACGCAGCTCTACATTATTGCTTATTTCGCGACAGCGGTTGTCGGGGCAGGAGGGGAACAGTATGTTCAATGCTTCGCTCGTGCTCAATTATTTGAACGCGAAGTACTATCTGGGAACGTAAAGTTACGATGGTATTTTTCATGGGGAACGCTTAAAGTCGAAAATTGTCGAGATGATAACTTCTTCCACGAATCTGCATACGATCGTTAACGGCTGAAATACGAATGCGCGATTAAGATGCTTTCTTTTCATTTTTCAGTTTTAAAAATAATGTAAACTTATACTTTGGAGGCAACGTTTATTACTTGATGTTTTTGTAATAATGTTTTTGTAATAATAGCGCTGGTACGTAAAACTTTGCGAATTAAATGTTATTGCAAATACGAGGGAAAGAAAGTAAGTTTGGCGATTCATTTACTCAATGCACGAGGGTTTGGAGTTAAAGTTAAATGTTCTTTACAAACAATATACATATACATGTGCATTAAATAAATATCAGAAATTTGGACACAAACTCTTTAAAATTCGAAGCGCATTTCAAAACGCAAATTGCGTTTAACGTTATTGGTGTTTAAAGGTTTTAACGGAGTACGGAAGTCCTTGTGATATAACTTGAATTTTAGAATCATTCTTCGAAAATAAAATAGTCGCATTTTGACACATTAACCCAACGTAACAGTTGACACAATACACAGTTAGTGTACTATTCTGAAACATATGTAAATATGTAAACAGATGTAAAGTCGACTGATTGCGTTTTATTAAACGTTACTTTGCATATAATAAATTATAAAACTTAAGACTGACACTCACGAGAATTTTCACGAGTTATATTGGTAGATGTAACGCGTAACTGCTATCTATTATCGAGCTTTAAAATCCACCCTCGCGTGTAAGATGACCGCGGATTGAACAGATGAGCGAAAATAGAGGAAATCTCGTGTCATACTCTCGGCACTCCTAAGTAATTTGCCATCAAATCGTTATAATTATACGTTACAGGTAAAGTTATTGGGACTGCTGTTATCGGCGGCTCTGATAAGGACGGATGCTTCGCCACTCGCCCGCATCCACGTGAAATTCGTTCAGCCTCCGCACATCCATGAGCATGGAATTACAACCGATGGTAAAACATTAATTAGTAGCGCACTGGCGATACTTGTTTTTATTGAAAATCAACTCGAACGAATTATCGTCAATTTATTAATGAGTAAACCTAAAAATTAAGTATGAATAAGAAAGAGAATGAATGAATTATTACTTGATCGATACAGGGAACGAAATCATATTTCGAGAACAACTAGTCGCTACCTAATAACTGTTTGCTACCCAATAACTGTGAAAATATATGTTTAGCTTATCGCTAAGTGAAAGTGCCGAATCTTTTTTCATTTTTTCTTCTTTAGGAGAACGGCTAATCGCTCAACAATCGTATCTATCGATAGGGAGGAGAAATTCACCAACTAATTACATGTCAGGTAACAACTATTTTCAATTAAAATACAAGTATTTTAGCACTCGATAACAAAATGTCATTTTAATCTTAATATTTACATTATATTTTCACGTACTTATGACCAACAAATATACATGATATAACATTCAATATAACTTTCAGAACAAGATTATTCGTATATAATTTATTACTAGTACAAAAAGAAATTTACAACAAAAAATAAAAAGCTAATTATTTTATTGTAAATAATGCATACGAAATCGTTCGGATGAAATAAGTAATTGAAAATTATAAATTCTTGTCAGAAAATTAATATTTTGTTAAACAAAAAGTGTAATTTTTGTACAATCATTGTTCGTAAGACTTATAAATATATAAATAAGAATAAATATAAATATTTATTTTATTGATTATTTTCTGTGTGAAAGTATTTTTCTGCGGCTAATGCGTAATTCTGAATTTATGAGATTTTATTTATACTGTACAAGTTATTCATACCTACATATATATACATATATAGAAAGTTTCAAATAATTAAAAATTTAAACGTACCAACGACCTTAACGCTGAATAATCTCTGCTCAAAGAATAAAGTTATAATTATATAACTTGAAAAATTTGCAGCCAACGCTATAAAAAGAAAATAGGTTTACAAGGTTACTTGCTTATAAGTACATAAATTTGAAATAATTAATTAGAGCAAATGTATATCGATCTATTATTCATTGAGTATTACACGAAGAAAGTGAGAAATGTTAGGATTAAATTTACTACTTGTATTCAAATAAAGATGTCTTACCTCATTGAAAACTATTTGAAGATTTATATTAAGTTACTGCCGATGGCAAACAATTTTTCCATTATTCTAGAAATCTATTTTTTTTTTACAGCAAATCCGTATAGAAGCGTACAATATTATCCACAATTTTTATGCAATTCCTACTACCTGCCGCAAAGGACAGTTTACATACCCATCGAGCAAAACGACATCAATCACGGGACTCGGGTATCCAATAATCACCGTACTCCCGATTATTCGAATGGGCTTGGTAATTTTCATAGATAAAATAACGATCACTCGATAAGAAAAATCTCTTGACGCAATCGTTGAAACGATTTAAGAAACTTATTAACGCTGCTAATTATTGGAGTTACGATTGATAAAGTTTAAGATATTTTACAAGCAGCAACGATCCATCGAGATTGCTATCGTTATCTTATTTGAGGCGACTGTACGATATGATTGAATTTCTCTTAGAATAAATGAAAATAATAAATTGATCGAGGCTGTTGACTTATCTCAGACTATCCGGATCCGTTACTGCTTACGGGCGATGCGGCGATGCTGGCGGTGAAGTACATCTACGGTCGTGGTGAGCTTTTCTTTCACGAAATTCCACACGTGCGGGCCCTCGTCAGGAATCAGAACGAGAGACGATTGAACGGGCTCAACGGCAATATACTCAGCAGCATCAGACAGGACTCGCCGTGGATCAGGAGGAGCCGTTAGTGGTGCGCCTCTCGAGCGTCTCTTTCTTTATTACAGACGAGATGACGAGTCTCGTAACGGTAGCCTCTACTCTGAAGAGAATCCAATCCCTGATGAATTTGTGCCAGATTTTGAGTATTGCTTGGCAGACTTTTTTACAGCATAACAGTAGTTATGAGTAGACACGAGCGTCGCGAAAGGAATCGGGTAGTTATGATTCTAACGAACTTCGGAATTACTGTTTTATTACTGTTTTATTAACAAAGGGTGTTAAGTAACGTCCAATTATTTTCAATACAACACATTATTTATCGTGTGTCTGCATTTATTGTGCTTTATGCGTATAGTATAAAATATATTATATTAAAAATTTGTCGTACTAAAGCTGAATTATGACGCTAGCAATTATTTTTCAACTAATTGTAATTTTTATTCGATATTCGCATTTTTAATTAGCGTTGAGCAAGTGCATTATCATACACATTGCATACATACGTAAAATAAAAATCACGATTCATAGAAGAGAATATGATAATTAATACAATACAAATTTTTTCATATATATCTTTTATTATGTTAGAATATAATATAATTATTTACATAAATTAGCTAAAATATAATTAACTTAAATACACGCTTCGATATTGCAGTGTGTTTTAAAAATATAACAACGATTAGATCTAAGAGAATAATTAGTCATCCACTAGGCTCTATCCACTTGCAAGCTCATTACATACATACATAAAAATATATATTGTACCACATTGTTTAATTTTGTAACAATAAACTTTTTAATATGAATGTTTAATTAAGTTTTCGGTCTCTTGTAATACAACGCCAGTGCTTCAACAGATGTTTAGCACGATAGTCCTAGAATCCGAAATTTTTCTTAAAAATGTGTGCATATTCACTTTCAAATAGAATTTTAGCACAAAGGAATATTATTTGGAGCGATAATTAATTAAATACAAATTTTACCGTCTATGAAAGCTACCAGTTCCAATTTTAAACTTGCAGTTGATTTATATCTTCTGCTACATTTATGCCCAAATTTTTAATCTGTATTATAACCAGCTTACAACTATTTTGTTTTCAAATTCATATTAATCATAACAACTGATTATAAGATTAATTGAAAATTAAATTGGATGGCAGACATTATCGACACGAAAATTAAACTCAAATAAATGTTTTTAAACATTTTGTAAAAGCACTTGGTGAAAAACAAAAATTTAAAATCCCATAGTTTCAATACGACTGTTTAACATTATTTGTCGAAAATAATTCGTAAAACAGTTATAGAATCAAAGTTAAATTATTTCGTTACTGTCGTAATTTTTTTGTAGCACAAAAGTGTCGATGTACTTTGTCAAGGGAAACATCATCAGAGAAACGGTCCAAAGGATCATCGAAAAACGGAAGAAAAAGGTTTATCAACGAACAAACTATTTTACCATTTATCTATCAACAGTTATAACCACTGCAAGAGGAGACTAATAAGGACGCTCGAGACCGGGATCATGTCAATCGTGCTCGCGGCGTTACACAGATCTCCATTGCAGAAGCACATGTATACGTTTTTGTAGTTCCACTTGGTGTAAGCGCATCGTTCCTCGTTATCGTCGGGTCCGCGTTGCAGGCACGATCGTTCGGTTGCCGTGCCGTATTCTGAAAAATAAGAATCAGCTTACTTTGTTGCTGCTCGAGACTCTTTTGTGAATCGCCTCTTCCGATTGGCATTTTACGTACGAATTGAGCGCGGCAGAAAAAGTTTTGCCATTGGCTTATGGACAGTAATAAACGCGAGAATTCCAGTTCATTGGATGAAGAAGGAAGAAGTGTGTCTCTACTTTCAAAAGTACGAGTATCTATGGACAATCTTTTAAGTTCTGTTATAAAATGAATAACTTTCAACCAAACTAATAAATACCGACGAAAGTTCGTGTTGCGTTACACCTAGAAACGCACAATCCTAACTTACGTTCTTATAAGCTACGAATAAATATTCCATTTAAAAATATTAAGTTTCATTCGATAAAAGTTAAAGTAGATGCGAATGAATTATAATTAATCGTCGTAGATCACGAATAATAGCCTTACCTTACCAATTAACTCTGCATACTGACGCAAAAATTGTATTCTTAATTATTATAAATTATTAAGATTTTTTTCCATTTTAACGAAATGAATTTCGATGTAATTGAAAGATATTTTGGTACCAATGACATTCAAATTATAAATTTATACGAGTAATTTATAAATGGCTGACAATAATGATTAAGCATTATAATCAAATAATATATTTGAAGAATATATTTACCATTATTAAGATTTCGATTTTCTATGATTTTGACACACCAACCAGAGCCACAAGGCACAGCCTCGACTGCTTTGTCATTTTCAATTTGTGTCGAATTCATCGTAAAAGGATCCTTGCATGATCCTAATTCACCTCTTGATCTACACCTAACGCATCTTTTTAAAAGTCCTGCAAAAATAAAATTCTTAATATCCTCGAAGTCAAAGTTATATTCCAAATGTTTTTTTTTAATAAGAAGAGGTGTAAATAATTATTTCACGTGTTTAAATGAAAAATTACATAGGCAATTGAGTCTATATACATATAGTTGAATAAAATTGAAAATTATTTACACGAGCATAAAGCAAATTCAACGTTTGTAAACATTATCAATATTTTCATAAATATATAATAGAAAGTTTTATAGCGAAAGCTTTTCGTTATTTCAATACTGTTTTTCTATCGATCGAGAAACAGCTCGCGTTCAGTTGCAAGAATTTATGTTTATAAATGGGAAAAAAACAAATCCCTTTACTTTCATATCAGTACATTTGGATTACGCGAAAGTGACTACGAGTTAATATTCGTTGTAAAGTAAAAAGTCACCGGAACCCCTAATGTACGTACAAATGTAGATTATTATTATTATATTTGCGCTAACTTAAGCAAATACCACTTTCTTCCGCTTGAAATACTTTTTATAAATAAATGCATCGAATGTTTTCTCTTCAAGAATAAATTCATAATATAGTAAATTTATAGGGATAAGCTTTGCTCTATTTTTCAAATATTAAAATTCATTTCGCGTATTTACCGCATAAGAATATAAGATTGCGTTTTCATAGTATTAGCATCATGAATCAAAACTCGTTTTTAAAATACATTTTTAAAATAACAATCGAAATTATTCAAACTTCCCCGCTCTGTCTAAAGGTTCTGTCTAAAAGAACACATGAATAATTGTAAATAAGCATTATCCATTGCGATAACTTTATTTGAAACCAATGCTTTATTTGAAACCGAAACTCCGGTTCGGCCGCTCCCAAAAACGCAGAAAACATAGCCGACGAGCGCGACGCACTTCCCCGAGATCGAGGAGAGTCTCGATCCGTTGGCCGGCGCACGTCGGAGCGCTTACCTTGGACGGCGCGCGGCCGCTCCAGGAGGAGGACGACCGCGAGCACGGCGATGGTCCCCCGTAGTCTCATTTCGGGATGTTCCGTTAATCCGGGCTTCCCCGAGTCTCTTCAGCGGCGGGCGCAACGATCGACGCGCACAGCCATCTTGTGAGGCGCCACTCGCGAGAGTCGGTGCCACGCCGATGGAGAGAGAGAATCCGGACGCGCGTCGTCGTCGTTGTTTCTCGTGCCTTTCACTTCGAGCGAGCAGCCTCTCTCGCCTTTGGAGGCCGCGATCGGCGACGGTCCTCGCGAACAGGTGCCTTCGCGGTGTCGCAAGCGAGCCACGATGGACGCGGATGGGCGCGGATGGGCGCGGATGGGCACCGCGGACCAACTTTCGCTCGCCTTTTCTTTCCAATAGCGAATGATTCCCGCTGCTGCCTCTTATCCTCCGTGAATGAGAGAGAGAGAGAGAGAGAGAGAGAGAGAGAGAGAGAGAGAGCGATCGGTATCGATCCCGAGTCGATAAATCATTTGCAAGCTAACGGGTTGCGCTTGAGTCAACGCCGATTATAATCGCCTTTCCGTAGTACACGCTTACCCTGCATTGTTTTTCAATTATCGGTAAATGACGTTTAGTGGCAGTGACTGTAGTACACCTATTTACGGGTGTATTACAACGCGGAAAGCGCAACGCATACGAATTAACGGTACCGTTATTAAAGATGTTCGTATAAGGGCCTTCAGTCGGTAACGTACTCGCGAATTTCAAGAATAAACGAGCAGTGGCACATTTTTAGCACTACAACAATGCGTATTTTTATTTTCATGAAATAAATCGATGAAGAAAAAAATACTCTCCAAAGAAAATTATGATAAAGCAACTTTCGTTGGAAAATTAGATTTACATTCGCGTCTCTTATCCTAGGAAAGAACTTAGCAACACGTGTATTAAGTTGTTTATTTAAACATATTACTTTTAAACATTAACTATTACTAAAAACATAATGCAACTTTCAAAATCAAGAACCTTTCGGTGAAGTTTCGTGCTGTTTCAATTGTTGGTAAGTTTTAAATTTATTGCGATTACGGCAGGCTTTGATAACACCAATGCAATAACCAGAGAACACCATCAAAAGCACGAACGACAGATATATCAAGTGTCTCACAACGGCTGAAAATTAATAAAAAATTGATTAGTGTTTTACGACTGTCGTTGAAAAATTCAAGGATTTTGAATTTGTCCGCCATTCGAAATAGTCGGAAAATTTAACGTTAGTGGCGCATAAATCGCGCATGCGTTTTAGCGTCGTAACAAGATAGTACGCTCGATTCCCGTTACGCGGTTGCACGCACACAAGAAGCACTCAAAGGTGGCTAAATTAGTGCTCAGTTTCTATATAAGCAATATTCGAAATATGTCGGTTGTACTTGCTTCGGCAGTACATATACTAAAATTGGAACGATACAGAGAAGATTAGCATGGCCCCTGCGCAAGGATGACACGCAAAATCGTGAAGCGTTCCACATTTTTTGCAAACTTGAGAGCCAAGCGTCAAAACTAAAATCAATACTTTTCATAAAACTTGGTCGTCGTGTTGTTGTTGTTGTTGTTGTTGTTGTTGTTGTTGTTCGAAATAATTATTTTGAAATTTATAATTTTATAATAAATTCCTCAACGTGATTTAATTTACCCCTGAGACACACGAATTACGTATTGTTTTAAAAGATTCTTTTAAATTTACAGTTTAATCGTAAGTATCAACCGTATTAGATGTAGCATAGATTTTAAATAAGCAAACCTCCATTGAAAAATTTCGATTTCATCACGACATCAATTTTAACTCGCATCATGCGTTCACCATCAACGTAGCACGCGTAATTACCTTGTTCATCTTCGGAAACATCTGCAAATAAGCGCGCTCAATTGTAAACTTATATTGTCACTTAAATTTAATTTACGGAAGCAGTGCACGAAGTCTTGTTTACCTTTTAAATAAATACTATAATAAATATCGACTAGAACTCGTGGCTCTGGATCTTTTTTTCGAAAGGAATGTCCCTCGCCCTTAGCCAAGAGTAGAGATTCCTTTCTCCAAGTGACGTCCGAATCTACCGTGGACCTTAATTTGAAGATTTAATAAAAGTATTACGTATTTATTTACGTAGTTCTATGTTTCATTGACATTCGTATTTTTGTTCGAGAAAAAAATGTTAACCCTCCTCCCCTAACCCTTATATTTTTCAATGTACTTTGCCTGAATTAATAAAATTGCACTCCACTGTACCATTGAATATTGAAAATTCACTATATCGACGAGCAATGCCGTCAAAGAAGATGCAGTTTGAACAAAAGCGATTGAAAGTTAATATATTTAACCTTGAATCGCGCGGAAATCTCCCAAATGACTCTACATACTACTAACGATAATCAAATGAAAACTTTGCTAAAGGATAATTTATATTAAACGAACCAGAGACTTGACGGTATTCCATGATGCGCGAAGAAGATACTCGCCTTCTTTTTTATCTTTTTAATTTATCGAGTTTTTATTTTGAATTTATTCATAAAATCTACTAGATACACTGTAACGTGAGTTTAATCGATACACTAATTAAACACGTGCGATTACACTGTAGTTTGCGAAGAAAGTGCAGTTATTTAGAGCGCATAAAAAAAGGTGAATAAATAAAGCGAATGAGTTACTTGAGAAATACCAGCAAGATTATGGATTGTAACAAATTATTCAAGCAATGGTAATTGATAACTGATAAATACATACAACCAAATACAAAAGCCGTAAAAATGTGATTTTACAACTTAACAGAGAATAGTACAGGAAGTAATCGCTATCTCGTATGTAATTTGTTTACCATATGCTCGTATATCGAATGACAAATAGGAAAATTACTCTGGGCAAGGGATGACAATGTGTGCGCCTTCAGCGAGCACATAACGTTTTTTGTACTTGAATTTTTTTCTCTTTCCTTTCTTGCTCTTTTTGCAGTGTTTACAGCTTTCCGTAAGTATGAATTCGGGCAAGACCCTCGTTGAATTACCAAGAGTCGGGTAGTGGTTTTGTAAAATAATTGACCTGCGATAAAAAATGTTACAGTGCATAAAATCGAATCATTTGTGCATTCGCGTGGATACCGACCTGCAAGGTATCAGTGGCTTTGTTTTAAAGAAACTCATTACGCTCGAGTCTTTTTCTACTTTCTGAAAAGGATATAATTTTAGAATTATTTTTCTTTGCGATGAGAATATTATTTTCGATGCACTTGTACGCCAAACGATTAAAACGACACGCGTTTTAACGCGAATGTATTTTAATAAGAAAGTTTATAAAAATCCATTCAACTTTCGAAGAAAGTAAATAAGTTAGATTTGAATTTAATCGCAAGAGTGTATAAAGTATTTATTAATATCCGCGGAGAAGAAATTCTTTAAATAATAAAAACAAGAGAATCGAAAATCCGCGCGCAATAAAGCAAATTACGAAAACTACGTAACTTTGTGATAAATCCGTTTTATCCTGCAAAAAGCTCTTTTGGTCTTGATTCCTTGTCGATCCTTGCACTCGGTACAAGGTGTCCAAGATCCCCATTCCGAGACGACTTCGAGTTTAATCCCTGCTTGTCTGATCGCGACAAAGTCTTTCATGTTCGAAGTCTGCAATTCGTTAAGTTGTTCAATATTCAAAAGCACGAGTGACAGCGGGGGAAAAGTATTTCTATGAAATTACGATAAAAATTGTAGATATGCATAAAAGTAATTGCTTGCGTATTTCATCGGATAAAAGTCGTGTATTAAGAAGAGCAATCAGTTGTAATATTGAAATTAGCGATAAGCTCCTGATTTTCCTGATTTTCCTTTTAAAAGTATTACCGAAAATCGCTGCGTAACAGGTACGAGATTTCTTTCACGGTACTTCTCCCAGTCCTTTATGTTTCCATTTTCTTCGTCGTCTAATGAATCTTTTTCAAATACGGCTAAAGTGGGATAAGTAAAAAGCAGTTTTATATAAAATAATTAAACCTTTTAAAAGGGTATTACATTTTAATGAACCGAATATGCTCGCTACGTAAGTAGCATGAAATATTTCTTTTTACATTAGCTGCGTGATGAAGTCAGCGTAATAAAAAAAAGAAAAGGAAAGAGCATTCCCAAAACCCCCGGAAAATCAAGCGAATTCCAAATAAACGCTTGTAACGAGGTTGCGAACAAAGTACCGCTATGACCGACTGTAATAACTTTGCTAAATTATTCAGAAAAAATATTTCACTTTTGAGTAACCGAACTAAACCGCAAACGCTAAATAGTTTTTAATTAATTTTACAAATTTTTGTAACTACAGATTTCAATATTATTCAATATTATTGAACATTGTCGAGGAGGGAAGTAAAACCTATCCGCGGTCAATTTAGGTCAATTTAGGTCAATTTGAGTCAATTTAAGAAAAAGGAGAGCATCAACGTAACGGACATAACTCACGTTCAAGTCGGTAGTTCCACTTGTTCTCGTCATTGCCGTTTACGCCGAAGCAGCGATAAATGCCTGCATCCTCGAGAAGGAATCTACGAATCATCAGGGAAAAGTCGACGGTAGTGCTAATACGGTTGAGGGAGGCATTGTTGTTCATATCGAGGTCGACCTCGCGGGATTTTGTCAACTGGTCGCCGTCCTGCCAGTGCCATATTTTACCCTCGTGATTACTGTTCTTGTCATCGCTTCAATGGAAATGATATTATCTATATTAGTGTACATTTTTATATGCATACCTACGTACATAAATGAGTACATAAACGATGAAAACTAACGAGAAGCGAGGCGTTGCTTACAGTGCGCTCGATGAATCATTATGAACGTTTTTTTATCGACGCTATTTAAATTATTTTTCGAAGAGAATGGTTTTAGAAAATATCTCCGAGCGTTTAGTTTTATTTAATGCACGGAGAGCACTCACAAGCAGACCGTCAAACATTCTCTGGAGTTTTAATAGTTTGAAAATATCTTTTCTTTCGTCAATTATACACGTGTTAAAAACTTTAGAATTATAATAGCTTCGACGTATGGGAGATACGTCGAACGTGCGAGGGCTCTGTCACTGTTTTATGTACTTGTTTTATATCTTCACCGCATTGCGCTCAATTTCGACTTTGAAAACTCTTTCGTGCGCATCGCACATATTCAAAAACAATGCTAATCAACGGTCGGTGCCTATATCACATGAACGTAATGTCAATGCGAATGACGAGTGCAGAAACAACGTAACTAGTCGCGATCCGTTGCTTATTTTCCGAATAACTATGAAACGTATTTTCACGACAATTTTCATAATAAAACGAAAGAGGATCGGTATAAGCAACGTGCCCAAATTGATTATTAATTTTAAATTTCTTACGAGTAACGATAAGTAGTCCGTCATAGCGCAGGTAATACTTACCAAAATTTACATTCGAGAATGACCGTCGAATTAATTTCAACGTCGACGAGTAAATATTCGTCAATTTCGTCCGAGGTAACTAACCTTTCTGCTTCCCTACAATACTTTTTCACTCCCGAATCAACCTCGGTGCCGTCCGCTCTTTTCACCAAAATAATCGTAAAAAGTATCGCTGCACACGCTCTAGCTCGATTCATGTATAATTGTGCTTCTTTTCACGTTTTAATCGGATATTACATCGCGACGAACGATCGACGCGTTCGCTGCTTACAGTAGGACTCGGAGCTGAGGAGAGAAATACGCTATTCCTTGTCGGCTTGAATAATTTTCGAGAAAAACGACTCAAAAAAAAAAAAAAAAAAAAAAAAAAAAAAAAAAAAAAAAAAAACAATGAAAAAAATGAAAAATACATGCTCATCACTTCACGAGTTGTACGAGCTAATTAAACGTAAATTGTCGGGAAGGCGCAATCGGTCGCTAAAGGTATTAAAGAAGGCAGTGTTCGTCGAGTATCCGCGTGAACTTCGAAGGAGCGAAGGATTACCCGCGTCGAGGAAAGTTGGGGCGGCTGCAGCAGCTTTGAAAGAGAAAAAGCGCGATGAAAGCGAAGGAAAGAAAATACGTAGGCGGTTGAGAAATTCGAGGTAAGCAAGTTCGCGCAATCGCGTAAGAGCGTGTGCGCATGCGCGGCCGCGTTGCCCCGTCGGCCAATCGGAATAGTCGGCGCGCGCCGAAATACAAGGGGCGGGATGTTTGGCGGAAAGTCGTAAGGCGCCGACCCAACATGCATCAGTCGAGCTACTACGTCAACATGGCGGACGCGATTGAAAGTAAGTAGAAAATTTCACGGATTTCCCGACGCTTTAATCAGCCCTTCGGTTTTCCCAACTGGCCGAGTTCACCGAGGCTTCCTCGAGCCGCCGAGCAGTGCTTGCCCTTCCGTCCAGTGCGACCTTCGAGCGTTCACGGCAACTCGTTTGAATCGCCGTTTGAATTTCGCTCGGCCCGTACTTGAGGTTCAAAATTTCAAAAATCCACAGGAGTGTCGAGTGCAGGAGAGCCCGAGCAGTCCGCATCTGTGTCTGTATACACAGACGCGTTAAATATTGGAGCGGTCCGTTTGCTCCGATCTCGGTCGACTCGCGGCTTCGGACTTCCTGCGGCCGATATTACGGCTTTCGAAGCCCCGAAATCGTAATTACTCGCGAGCGTTCGGACGAGTTTCGCGCTCGACTCTCGGGAGCTGCTCCCGACGTTCCGCTCTATGCGTGTGGCTGGCGTTCGTGGATAGCTTGGTTATGTACGACGACTGGCTTTGGCTTGGAAAGATTTTTTCCCTTGGCGCCCCTCGAAAGGCTCGTACCAAGGTGTCGCCTTGGCTTTTATTTTCGTACGGCGGAGGTTTTCGCGGCAGGCACCCCAAGTTCCCTTTGCTCGGCTGCTTTATCGCTCTCGCTCTCTCTCTCTCTCTCTCTCTCTCTCTCTCTCTCTCTCTCTCTCTCGCTCTCGATTCGAGGTAAACAATAATTCGAAAGTCGCGCAGAGAGGATGCTCGGTCTTTTGAAAAACAACAGCAGCAGCAAGCGCAAAAGTGACGTTCGATATCGTTGCATGACTTCTATGTGCATTCCTTTCGCTTCCTAGAGGATTTTCAGATAGTGTAATGTTTTCTTTTCTTTTCGTTTTCATTTATTTTCTTTTACCGTTCACTTGTTTTTGAATGTTGTGCATCCCGAGTGCAAACCTTGTACTCGTGATTTAAAAGCCAATATCGATTTGTTTTGAGTTTTTAAAGCGCTTTCTGTATGCTTCGTATTTTCATGACAACATTCCACAAATTTCGTAAAAGTAATCTCTCATTGTTGCACGAGTCCCTTTTATTTTGCATATCGGCCCATTTGAGTCACGCTCATTCTCTGATACAATTATTTGAGTTTATAATTTAATGAAGTTATACAATAGCCTTATTCTTATCCCTAGATGTGCAATGAAACTTTGGTTATGTTTTCTATGTAAAAACGGAAAGATTTTAAAACGCTGTGTTGTACTTTTTTTTATTTCTCATTTTAGATCTGTAAATCTTGCATAAATTTTATTTCCCTCGATATTCTCGCCGTGATTTATCGTTATATGCACTTTAATACACCAGAGTGTAAAGAGTAAAATTTGGAAAATATTGTAATGAAAAAAGTTTAACGATAAAATTTGAGAATGCGGTTGTGGAATATGTATAAAACTCAAATAGATACGAGTTCCTTAAATCTATTATTATTTGTACTAGTCTTGTTGTGTCGACAGTTTTTTATAAAGGTTCTCTTTTTACAGATGAGTCTGCCGAGACTCTCTTGTCCATCAAGAATGGAGGTCTTACTTCGATTGAAATTAAGAGTGAAATAATCGAAGAAGAAATGAACATCATAGATGATCATAGAATTTGCAATAATAATTCGATGGATACAGATGAATCGGAGCCAATGCAGGAATTAGGTCCGGCTGCCTTGGGTTTACAAAGAGTTGGCACAAAACCACCACCAAAGCCAAATCCGCCTCAACCTGTTCAAATACTAAATCGTAGAGGAATGCCTGCTAGAATAAGGAAAAAAAATAAATTATTTTACGACGATATTTTAGTTAATCATCCGCATCACAGGTAATTTTCCTTTTTACATCTGCTTTAGTATCTCTATTACATATAATTAACAATCGCGATATGCATGTCTTATTACTATTTAAAAGTTCCTTTTTTAATATAAAATCTCATAACTTATTTAAGAGTTAGATAAATTATTCGGATAACTTATTTATATTACTTTCCTACCACAGGGTAAAAAAAGATCCAGATTCTTTATCGATGAAGCCATCGCCAAAGAAAATTTCACGTCTTTCACCCCTTAAGAAACAACCGAAAATCTTTCACCATGAACCTAAACGTTCAGTTTCAACACCGACTACTCCTGTGACAAAACCTATAAAAATAGAAAAGCCACAGACGGTAGAAAAGCAACCTCAACCACCTTCTTCACCAGATAGGAAAATCGGTCAGAAAATTGGTATGAGGCTCAGAAATTTGTTAAAATTACCCAAAGCTCACAAGTGGGTATGTTACGAATGGTTTTACAGTAACATTGACAAGTAAGTTCATTTTGTATCATATTTCTAATTCGAAAAGCTGTTGTCTAAAAAACGTTTAATTAATGAGTTTTTTTTTTATAATCATAATTTTCCTTTACTTTCCAATAGTATAACAAATAATTTCTAAGTAGTAAAATATTCAATTTTTTTTTTAAATAGTAATTAACAGAATTAACGATATGACATCTTCTTTTAGAACTCTTTTCGAGGGTGACAACGATTTTATGATATGTTTGAAAGAATCATTCCCACAATTGAAAAGTCGTAAGCTTACTCGAGTCGAATGGTGTAAAATTCGACGAATGATGGGAAAACCAAGAAGGTGTTCACAAGCATTTTTTGAAGAAGAAAGACGAGAACTCGAAAGAAAAAGACAAAAGATTCGAATGCTTCAACAAAGGAAAGCGGCCGATGTTCAAATTTTCAAAGACTTACCGTCTGAAATTCCATTACAATTAGTGATTGGTACAAAAGTTACAGCAAGATTGAGGAAACCGCAAGACGGTCTATTCACTGGAAGTATAGATGCTGTAGATACAAGTAATAATACTTATAGGATTACTTTTGAAAGAGCTGGATTAGGAACGCATAGTGTACCGGACTACGAAGTTTTAGTAAGACTATATTTTATTTACAATATGTTAAATTTCCTTAGTAATTGAAATTTTGTAAAAGTAATTAATAACACTTAAAATTAATTATCCACAACTCGAGTAAGAAACGAACTAGAACTATTTTTTAATAATAACAATTAATTAAATGCTATGTTACAGTCAAATGAGCCTCCAGAAACGATTAGTGTTGCATCATTTACCCATAAATTTAGGCCAAGACATGTGCAATATGTACCTTCACCAGCGTATGCGATGAAACTAGCATCACCAAGACTGAATAATGATCCTTTGATATCAAATGCCAATATTGGAAAAAAATTAAATATGGGAGGTACAATGAATGGTTATCCTTTAAAACTATTGGAAAATATGGTGAAAGTGAATAAAATCTTAGCTATTAAGAAAATTAAAATCAAGAAACTAAAGGATATGAACAGTGAAGCTGAAAAACGAAGATCAATTGGGGAAACTTTACCATCGGATTTTGAAAGGAAATATGCAGGGTAGGCTTTTTTTATTATACTAACTTTCAACATTATAATAATTAAATCAACTTTTATCAATAAAACGAAAGCTCCATAATTGCTTATTGATACAAAAAATGTAAATGATTAAAAGTATTAGTTAAAAATTTCTAAATTATCTGTAAAGCTATGAGTTAATTGTTTCGTAAATAACCTTTTTTGTTTCACAATAAAATGATTAATAATTTTATAATATACTTATAAAATTGTAGAATTGTAGTAGAATTAGAAAAAATGAATACTGATCTTCAAGACATGTTAAATGACGTTCAAGATATGTGTCATGAAATTGCACCCGAACCAAGTGTGGCAGCAATGTTAGCACCTTCACATCTTAGGGAAAAATGTCGACAAGAAGCAGCAGATATGGTCGCTAAGAATAACATGATTAACGATAATGCTCCAACGAATATGAATCAACTTGTCACAGATCTCACAGCTCTAATGCTGCAAGTCAAAGTAAGTATTGTAAATAAATAAAAGCTTAAAAAATAAAATTTATAAAGTATACTCTAAATTAAAAATTTATTTCATTTATGTAATACTGAAAAATAGATTTCCTCCACGTTATAATAAAAAAGTTTCTTAATTAATTTTAATATGGAACTAAGAATAATTTGTATAGAATGGGCTACAATTATATAGAATATCTGTATTTCAATAATTTACATAAATCTATGTACTTTTTAAATTTCAGTTATTCAATTTTGACTATAAAACTGATGATAAAAAAAACTTTTAAAACAGTAGAATTTTTTTAGTCTTTATCGTTATAATTTACAATATAAATATATATTAAAGTTTATTTTTAAGAATTGTAGCACAAACAAAATTTTCTACAAAACTTTTAATATTTTTAACGATCTGTGAAATAAAACTTAAAAATAATAAATATATTTTCAGTGTTTATCAGATTCTGATAGGAATGCATATGAACTAAAAGTTTTGCAAGGAACAATGGAGCAAATCAGATCGAAACTTACACCACATAACCAGCAAGTTTTTCAAAATTCTGTTGAAATTCACATGCAACATATTCAGTTAGGATTAGGACAAATAGGAGCATTAACGCCATTTATGGCGCAAAAAATTTATCAATAAATTTTTTAATATTTATAATTGTATTAAAAGACAGAGTCAAAGAACGTTGCGAAGATTTATACTAATATTAGTTTATCGTCAAAAACATGCTATTTCTTTAAGCAAACATTGATGTGTAAAGTTTATAATTTCGTAATGTAAGAAAGAATCCTTTATATATACACGTACATACACACCCACACCCACACACATAAAGAAAAAAAAGTGAAACATACATGATATACTTTGTTACTTGTAAATACACATTTTTCATATTGACGATAAAAATGTCCATTCATAGTCACATCCACATATATCATTTATATTTACTTTAAAAATCTATTGGGTGGTATTAATTATTCATAAAATAGATTTTTATATTCCAATCATTGTAAAGTTTGGGAAAAAAATTATAGGGGAAATGAATTTTATATATATATATATATATATATATATATATATATATATATATATATATTTATATAAACATACGAAATAGTCATACATTTCAGATATTTCATAGTAGTTAGGCGTAGAATGAAATTAATTTCTATGTAAAAAGATTTCTTTTAGAAACTTATATCCTTCAAGTGATAGAAATAGCATTGAATTATATGACTTATTTAGATACCCAGAAAATAAATTATATTCTTAAAAAGTGTATTTCGAAATGAAAATAATAGATAGTTGGAAATTATTAAATTTATTGAAGTAGGTAATAAATTAATGAGAATTTTTTTATTGATAGAATTCATTGAGAAAAGGTACTTTATTTCTGTTCAAATAAAAGAAAAAGAAAATATTGAATTTTTTTAATTATGCATTTTAATTTAACTAATTATGATAAGTGTTATACTCAATAGGAAGTGTACAAGAATATGTTTATTAAGTCTCTACTGCATTAACAAAAATTTAATTTTTGCAGTTCACTTCAAATGCAAATGTAGACTTAGATGTTACTTTTCACGTCATAATAGTCCTTGTATTTTAAATTTATTTTGATTCATAAATAAAGCTTTATTTCGAGAGTTATGTAAATAAACTATGATTAAAAAAGAAAATCTACTTTTATTTCTTATTGCATTACCTATATATAATCTGAAATGTATATTTTTACAACATAATGTAATGTTGTAATTAATCTTTTCCCTTGGGTTAGATATTTTAATATTACTTTTATGTACAAGTGACCTACGTTGTTTAATTTTTCAATTAATTCTTTAATTTAATTAGTAATTATTTGCTAATGACAGTGGAAATATATTTTCCACGATTCATTTGTAAAAAAATCCAAAATTATGAATAAAACAAAAATGTAATAGACCGTACATAATTTATGAACAAATTGATCAAAAAATAATTAATTAACGTACATTCAAAATTCATGGACAAATATTTTTAAATATTAATCGTTTGGCGCTATATTGAATTATTTATATCTATAATTTTAAAATATTAAAAAATGCTATAAAATACACAGAACAAGAATTACCTACAAAAAATTCAACACGCGTTGAATTTATTTTATGAATCAATTCATTTTCATGCTTTTTTGCACTTGAATACTTTCTATTCGTTCATACGTAAGATTCAAATCTATAATTCTTTCGCAATAAGCACATGCGTTTCACTTACGCAAAAAATGCATTTTTGCATAAAACGCACTCATTTTATTTTCATCTTTCACCATGACCAACTCTGCTCTTCAAATTACAATTTATGTATATTCACTGATGCTAGATTCGTTCAGAATGTTTTATAAATATTGTAATGATCAATTTTACGACAAATACGATACGAATAGATGTTAACAATGAACAATTTTTTCGCAATTTTTGCTTACTTTGGTCAAGTTTTGATTATAAATTCTGAAAATTCACCAATTATATATTTATTTGCTTAGGTATTTGGTAAGTTGTCTATTAAATCAATCGAAGAAAAAATATCAGTGGATTTTTTTATCTATCAAATACTAAGTAATTTAATTTTAGTTAAGGGCTTCGATTCATTTAAAACCAACATTTATTAATTCTCAAAAATCCATCAATATATAAATATTTATAGAACTGTAATTGTACTAAATTTTTTAGATATTTTATCAATGAAATGTACGACAGAAATGTATGCAAAATATGACAGAATAAAAATTGATTCTTATGTACAGAGTAACGAATGAAATTTAATAAGAATTAAATTAATTAGTATTTGGTCAATAGTGTACTCCGTCCAATGATAGTAGTAAACTTATCCTTGTAATAAATTACTAATAAAACATTGCACTCTTGTTCTAACTTTTTAACTATGTGCTGCTTGAAAATTTACATTTTTACAAAAAATTGTTCAATGTTAATCTTCAAAATTGTGATTATCATTACGTAAGATATTGGAATCTCTTGTATAAGTTGTAAGATATTAAGAAATACTTTGTAATAACTTGTATAGTAGAATTACTGCTTTTAATTTCATTGTATTGCTTATTAAACTCGGTGTAATAGATCAACAAGTTTTTATATTGGAATATTAAATATATGGACTATAAAGCTGAAACACCGGATATTAGTTTAACTATTACGTAATTATAGTGATAAAGAATTTAAATACGAGAACCTCAGAGATGAAGATCGAATCATCAATATCCAACATTCTCTTATACAAATACGAACATCGTAGAGCAAAAATATTGTAGTAGGATATATTTTGGCGGTCTATCGGAAAGATTTAAAAAAAAAAACACTGTAAACGTATCCGTTTCCGTTGGTTGGCTTTTGAAAAAGTCGCGAAACAATTTTTTTTTGTCTTTTGCAAGCGTTAAAGGTGTGCGTACATAAATATCAGTTCAAAAAAGCTGCAATCGACAATCGCGTTCACTATTTCTTGTGTTTTTCAAGGGCCTCGAAGAGTGCATCGGCTTCCTCTGCTGTCTTCACCCTGAGTAACGTTGCTGTCGGTGGCGGTTCTGAAGTCGGCAACGGCAAGCACACCAACATTATGTTCGTTTTGTTTAAACGCTTTATTGGTATACTTTCCGTTAGAAGAGTATTCAACAAAAGATTTCCTAAGGAATTCACAGCTCGCACTATTAGTTGCATCTTGTCGTTTGAAGCCGGTTTTAAAAACAAAGTGCCAACCCCTCTGTCACTATAATTTCCGTCCTTTTTCACAAAAACTTTGCACCTGCAATTTTATAGAAACATGGTTGTGTGTTAAGATGGACTGCACAAACGGCAGAATATGCGTAAACGAAAAAAATTCACAAATACGCGTCGAATTATAATAATCTCAGTTTATAGAAATACTAATTGAATAAGGACTGAAGATATCTAACAATGGCTAACAACTCTATTAAAAACGATATTAAGTATTAAATGATGAATTTAGAATAAAAATTTTGGATTGCATGATAACTGCTACTGCTGTAACAAGTTTAGCACAAAAATATGTACTTAATATATTTCTAAGTAATTTCAAAATTACGAATAAAAATATATGTGCAAATTTAATCTTCACAGGAGGATCGTAATCTTGAAACTTAAAATATCTGACAAATCTGAATTTCTTAGTATAAATTAAAAAAAATTAATTAAAGTAGTTAAC
Source organism: Wiebesia pumilae (assembly GCA_018907045.1). Lineage (NCBI taxonomy): Eukaryota > Metazoa > Arthropoda > Insecta > Hymenoptera > Agaonidae > Wiebesia > Wiebesia pumilae. The sequence continues at coordinate 9,813,981 of JACCHZ010000127.1, forward strand.
GCGGGTATTAAAATAATTATGCTCCTACTTCTGTTCATAAATCGATCCAGCTTCTGTAATTGGTTTGAAATCTGGCTTTGGAGGTTCGTCATCTTCATCTTCTTTTTCCTCCTCATTGGCTGTTTTTTCCTCGGTTTCTTGTGGTTTTACCGCTGCAGCTCCGAAGGTAAATGGTTTTCCTCTGAACAAGATTTACACAAGCGTAACGATACATTTCTTTTTCAACATTTAATATTTATTTGGGATAAATAAATAATTTAGATATGAAATTGTATTTTGTTTTCATGAAGTAAGTCTTAAAGTATGCTAATAGATATGAAAAAATTAAATACTGTAAGTTTTATTGTCAAACAGAAATATAAAGATAAACAATAGTTTTAATGTTTTAAATTTATCAAAAAAAAGTCTAATCTTATCATAAAACAAAATAATAATTTCGCTTTTTTAGCCTTGTAATCTGTAATAATTGTAAAGTAAAGCACAATATTTTATTCTTTTTATCAATCGTTTTAACGATAACCTTGTATGCTAATATGTGTTTGATAATTCAGACTTGATTTTAAATGATAGACTACTTTACAGTGTAAAGCAATTATCAAATCAAATAGTATAGTTTTTAAAAAGGTTATTTTAAAATTATATAGCAAAATTCAAAGTCATTTCATAAATGTAAATTATAACACATGTACATTTTAAATGGTATACTGTAATTCTAAATACCTTGTTTATTTTGTTAAATGCGTTAAGTTTGTCAAATGTGTTAAAAACAATACAATTCCGAGCAATAAAAGGTGAACTAATTACTTAATAAAATTGCTGACAATATATTAGAAATTAGTGATAAAATAAAACAACTTTATAAGCGATATAAACTACGCGCTATGAAAACACTTTGTCTGTATGCTGTAAATAAAAAATAATGCTACGTTACACGCAAAAATTAAAAAGAAAATTAATTATCCTGCTCTATCCTAAATTCAATATTTGCAAAGAAAATATTCTCACAAAATTCGTGAACATGCGCATTAAAAAAATCAACAAATTGTCGTCCATTCAAATATCTAATGCTGAAAAACTTTTTCATTAATGCATTGATTCAAATTTCTTTAGTATAAAAAAATATTTTTGTTTAGTCATGTTATAATCAAAAATTTTTTATTTTTTGTAATTTTTTACTATTCAGAAAGTTTGTTTAAAATTGAACGTCTACTACAAATTAACAGTCTATGAATATTTTGTTTCAAATGAAAAACTAATTTTTCACGTTGTAAGCAAAGGATCAACTGAATAATCCTGACGATACGATTCTGGGTAAATGGAATAATCGTGATATAATAATTTTTTAGTGATAAAATGATACTATTTATTCTACAAACAAATTAAATCATCCTTCAATTTTCAGTAAAATTTTTAATTTTATTGCTTCTGCATAAAATTTCATCACAAAGTGTCTTCAAATAAACTCTCAACTTAAAAGATATAATGGTACGAATATTAAAGAGAACAAAATATATAATTGAGAATAGATTTAAAAGCCCATATATTATATAAATGATATTAAATTTTGTGTAAACTTACCCTCCAAAACTAAATCCAGCAGAGGCTGTACTGGTAGATGAACTTTGACCAAAGCTGAAGATTGTAGAATTTAAAGTTGTTTGAGGGAAAGTTAAGTTAGTTGTAGTTTTTTCTTCCGTTTTTGGCGATTCCTCATCTTCCTTAGTATCGGTTGACAATGATTTACTTGAGAAAATATTCTTATCACCAGCATTAAATGATATGGCAAAGGGACTTTTACTATCGGATTTATTAGTAGAAGAAAATATCGACTTAGTAGACGTGGTTGAGCTTCCAAAAACTGACTTTTCAGGTTTCCAACTATCTGAAGATCCTTCAGACCCAAGTTTTGGACTTGAACCACCAAAAATGAAATTTTCCTGTTTCTTCTCGGATGAAGCCAATGTCTGAGATTTCTCAACTGGCTTTGAGTCCAGTTTCATTTCGCACTTCTTCTCTGTAGATTTGGGACTCTCAACTTCTTTAGCATACTTGAGTTCGATTTCTTTCAAGTACTTTTCATAATCACGAAAAATTGGAGTTAAAATACACACAGGATTTGTATCTACATGTGTCTTTATCCACTGTGCAACACTTTCATTGAGACCCTTCAACTTTGCATAATATTCCGAAAGTTTCTTAGGCGAGGTACTTTCTTTTTCAGTAGACACTGGTTTTGTCATTTTCACGTCTTTTGTATTTAATGTACTTAACGATGAAGGTGATACCGAAATACCTGTTCCATTTTCTAAAATTTTCATCGATCCATTTGTTGTAGGAGTTTTGTTCGGATTTAAACTCATACTCGTAGAAGCTTTTATGCCACTATCTAAATTTGTTTTTGCTATGAAATTGAAGGGGGAGGAAGAGTTAGAAGTAGCTGTCATTTTGAAACCAGTGAATGAGCCAAATGCACTTTTTTTTGAATCCTGAAGTTAAAAATATTTAATGAGTATTTTATTTCAGTGAAATATTCCTTAAAATCAAGTTATTATTTCTTACAAGTTACAAAGACATTTATAACATGTTTGCCAGAGTTGCATTGCTACTTACAAAATTAGTAATAACTTTTTTTATAGCGATAATCTTAATAGTCAATCTAAATAGAAACGTATATATATATATATATATATATATATATAATTTGTCAACATTTTTAATCTATCATCAGAGGACAAAACAGCATTAATTTTAGTTGTTTTCTAACTTTCCTAATAATAAATTTTACTAAGGTTAACTATTTAAGGTTATAGTAGCATATTTTTGCTTTATTTGTTTTGTTTTGAAATAGTTTAAAAAATGTTTTCCAAATATAAATTTCTTTAGTAATATCTAAAATTCCCAAATTTTTGAGTAAACAATTATACTTCAACTTTTGTTATAATATGCTAAGTAGAAAAAATTTTATAAAATATATTGACAATATGCATTATATGATTTTTTGAATTTAAGCCTACAATTTATTTCAAGAGCTTAATTTTTATTGTTTATACAATTTGTTCATACACGAATATTTTAAAATTCAGAATATTCTCTTGATGATTAATTTTGTAAAATATTAATATTTAAAATGAAGGTATACGCGTGTTTAATCATTAATGGTATAATGCTCTGTCTTTGTAGTAATATTTAAAATAGTACAAGAATACTTACGTCTTGCATTTGTGGAAGTCGTCGTCTTGCTGTTTTTACAACACGTTTATTCAGAATATCTTCGGTTGCTTTCTTAAATGTTCCAGCTTCTTCAGGCTCTTCTTCTTGATTCCAATTATCAGCGTTAAGATCCGAGGTTGCATTTCTTTTAGTTGCCATAGCTAAACATTAATTTAAATCCTGTGGATATAAAGAAATTACCGATGAACAAATACTATTTCCAATACTATGTAATATTTTAAATAACACATTTATAAAGGCCAGTAAGCGCTATTATTTTGGTGAAAAATTTATAAAAATCGAATACAGAATGTGGAATATTAAAGTTTATTGAATTAAGATTTATTAGGAGCCAACTAATATCTGACATAAATTTCATATAAATTACAAATAAAGATATATAAGACATAAAAGCTAGATCTTAACCTCTAAAGAAACAATGTTGTAGGTTTGCGCAATGCTAGGATTACGATAAACAATGTAAATCACAAAAGCAGCTTACCACAAGAAAAGACTATTCGCTTTCGAAAGCTTCTTTAAGAGTTTAAAGTAATCACAATTGTTTGTAAAGATTTAATGGTCTCATAAGTCACACCTAAGACACATGCACTATACGAGACTCACGCAACAGCAGCGCCAATTTACAATTAGGACATTTTAAAGACGTGCATAATCCCCTTGAGAGGCGCGTTATAACTTAAGTTACTTTCGGTAACAACTGAGCACTGCGTGCAATGAAAATTTTCGATTAGGTATTTTCTGATTTTCCAACAGATGACGGTATTCGATATTACTACTTGCAATTTAAAAAGGATTTGTTTCGTTAGCACGTACGTGAATAAACGTACTCTTTATTACTCTAGCGAAAGAAATTTTTAAATACTTATTTGAATAATCACCGGAAAAGTGCGTATTTTGCTAAAAAATACACAATATGTAGTTGAAAAAAGAATTTTTGGTTCCCGGTAATTTCCATCAGATGGCGTTTTGTTAAGATATTTTAATATTTAGTTCTATATAAACAAATTGATTTATTTTACTTACTGTAATAGTTCAATATTTAACACATTAAGCAGTAAATGAATTTTTTTTTAATTAATAGAATATTTAACAAATTATATTAAACTATGTGTGTATATAATCCAAATTCAATTGTTATATACTTAAGTCACTACAAAAAATAAAACATTCTTATATTCAAAAACTCTCAATGCTTAAAGTTACTTAATAAATACAGCTAACCGTTATATTTAAAAAAATATGTACTTTACTTTGCTTGAAGGTCAATAATAATTATTTTTTATAATTCGTTCATATAAATTCAGTAATAATTTATATTTATATATTTTTATTACTAATACATAAGATTATTATTATAAAAACTTAATTACATGTCTTATAATCTAATAAATTAATAGTAATATTACAAGCAATATAGAGAATAGACATTATTTTAAATTAATATCTAAATAATATTATTCAAAATTAATAAAGTGTATTTGTTAAATATTATAGTTCTTATATCATAAGAAAAAGTATTATTTTTCAAAACATTTTTTTTGTCTATGCTGCAAGTAATATTATTAGATTAAAATGTTCTTATAGATTATATTCATTGTTTTGTTCAGTATTGTAACGTACAATATTTATTCTTTTATTTAAGCTTTCCTTAATAAAATACAGTTTTTATGCCCTAAGAAACTAAAACTCAAAGAATAAGTAAAATGTACATTTATATTTTATATAACACATTCTTTATTTCAAAATTATTTTTATAGACATACAATAGTGCACATAAAAACTTTTGAATAGAAAAATGTTTCAAATTAATAACTATCAGTTAAATTTTTAATCAGCGCACAGGTATCATAAAATGATAATTAAATTAATTACTTTGTAAATATTGATGAACGAATGCCAGATGATTACTTAATAAAAATTATCATGTTTATTATTTTTTTAGAAGATTTTATTCTTACAAAGTTATTTTTAATGAGTTTTCAAAGAACTTGAACAATAATTATCCTCAAAATAATTTTAGTACAATATTATTTCTGTGAATATGAATAACTTTTCTTTAATTTCTTTAAGGTCTAATACAATTTACAAAATAGAGTTAGATTCTTGATATATACATAATATGATTTATATTTTTTTTACCAAACTATTAAAATATTATATTTCTTATTTCATCTAAGTTTTAATCTCTCAAAAATGATTACTCGATTGCAATCTAATTAAGTAAAATAATTTATAAAATTTTTAAAATAAAAATTTAAAATAAATTATTAAAAAAAACATTTACATCTTATTATTTAAATTTAAAGCTTTTTAAGCTTTTGTTCTAATACTAAAGTTGTATTATTTGTATCCATTTCTTCAGTTCTTCAATATTTTCTAATTATTATACAAAAGCACAATTCAAATATATATTTATCAGCAATAAGTTCTCCTGTAAAATTTTTTTATAAAATACATTGATTTCAACAATAGACTAATTATTTTTGCAGAAAATTATTTACATTTAAAAAATATCAAATTATTATTTTTTTGTGATCTGGTAAATAAACATTATGATTTTTCAAGTACCAATTAGCACTTTATTAGCATAATATTTGATGATATCACAACCAAAAAAACTCATCTTTAAATCATTGGCAACCAAATCTCATATTAAGTAATATTTATTTTTAGTGCTCATGTATTGATTAAGTTGTTAGTATTATTATTAAACAACAGGTCAAATTATTCACAAAAATAAAAAGATTTAATAAAATGAATTTAAAAACTACAATAATTAATATGTCAAATTAGGTTAAGTAATAGTTTCAAGTCTTATAAAACGTAGAAATATTAGAGCATAAGTTAAGAAAGGATTCATTCCTTTAATACCCTACACTTTCCTAACTTTTTTGAATAAATTTAAATATATTAATAAAAATATCCATACCATACTTACTAAACCAATTCTTTTAATTATAAAATTGTGATAAAGTATGTGTAAAATTCATAATATTTTAGAAATACTAGACACAAAATTGTTATATTGGGACTATAAGTACATAATAACGTGGTTTAATTACACCCATGATTTCATAAAAATAAAGGAATGAGTACATACTGCATTTAAGTTGTTATATCATTAATATTATACAATTTTAATTTTGTCATATTTTTCAAGTTTTACTTTTCATCTTGTAAAATCTAACAAAACAAGGTATCAGAATATCATTTAAATGAAATTAGTTATTTTCGGAGATTTCTTGCAAATGAATTTGCGAATGAGTCCCTAATATATAAGGAAAATCCAAAAATTAGAAGCTACATATAGTGTATAGAAAATCGATTCTTCTGTTGACAAACTGTTTTGACCAAAGATCAAAACTTATTTATGTAAAAAAAATTGCTCATTACTTTTATATCTTTGTTTAAAAATTAACTTAATCCTTTACCCTTCACGAATATGCACGTTAAATGTACATGTAATTATGTAGGGAAAAATATTCCGATGAGACATCAAAATCAAGAAGCTAATAAAGCTAATTAATTTAACAGGAACAATTTCAATTTTTTTTTCTAAATTTTTGTAATTTACAAAAAAAAAATGAGTTTTCAAAAACATATGACTGTAGATAGTTGACAATTTTAGCCTTATCAAACGAACCGATGCGCGCGTCAATCCTAGTTACATCGCATACTGCTTAAGTAAATAATATTTATTATTAAAGAGAAGTAAAGAACGGGACTTCTCAATTGCGTATAGTGAAAACCTGGTGAAAAGAAACGGAGATACGGGAACACTCTTCCTCTCTCTCACTCACTCACACACGCGCGCGCGCGCACCCACCCACGAACACATACGCAATCAGAGAGAATCTCTTTTATCTCTCTTCTGACTTTATTCTCTATTTCTTTATCTTTACACGAGTGGCCAACGTTTTGTTACTGCATACATACATACATACATACACACATATATAATATATCACATAATACATGCACGCATCTGTACACGAAAACGTGAGCAGTTACCAAAGAGTGTGAAATTGTGTCAGCAAGAACTTGAAAAAAAGGATAAGAGTGCGAGACAGGTATACGCGAGAGAGAGAGAGAGAGAGAGAGAGGGATAATGAAAAAAGGAGAGAAGGAGAGTTCCAACACCTGGTGCACGACAATCGCATCTACGATCCCTTCCCTGGTAACTTTTCCTCTCACGCCCCGTCTACACTGCACTTTGATCTATTAGGTCTTTATTGACCAGCTATGTTATATTAAATAAATCAGAGAAAAATATGTTATTCAATTAGTTTGACAAATGCCATATGTGGATATTGATGAGAATCTCTGTGCGACTATGGCTTCTTATTTGTTGTAATCAAATTAATATTGTTTTAGGATATATCAAACAAAACGCTTAAGTGAGCATCGCGTACTAATAAATTAATAGCGTAGAAAGGGCTACTTGCACACTACATTAATACGCATGCACACACAATAATGTGATTTCGCTTGCATTTATAGTTGACTCTATTGAGCAATTGATCGATGAAAATAGAAAGTATACAAAATCAATTTGAATATCTAAATTTTCAAACGAAATATGCAATTACTACAAATTTATTATTATTACTATTATTGCTGTTGTACTATTGTTATAGTTATTGTTATAATTATCATTATCATAGTATTGATACTATCTATTTGAATTTAGTTTTATACATTTCTCCTTATCATGGCAGGATTATTAAAAAAATATTTTATCTGCAATTTATTGATAACATTGTACAAATTAATATAAAATTACTTATTTTAAACGCATTATTTTAGCAGTTGAAAAATTGGTTTTGGTATACAATCACGTTGTAATAAAATATAAAAGTATTGGGGTATACGTCGACTATCGCTAAACCACCTTAACCTTATAATAAATACCGTCATATTACGAAGTCCTGTGACTGTAAGAGTGAATTTACAATTTCATTAGCTGTACACACAGAGTAGAAAATATCAAAAACAAAAAATTGTTTTACAAAACAATATATCAGTTTGAATGTCAAATCATTTCTATTTATTTATTTACGAAAAGTCTTTTTCAATTATATCATCGTGTTTTTTTAGCGCATAAGCAGGTGAAAACGTATATGCGAATGTATAATGGGAAAGTAAAGGAATTTTAGAAAATTATAAAATTTTATTACTTTTTTTTTTCGAAACTATTAACCTATCAAATGTAATAAATATGTAGTATTGCATTATTTCAGTGATTAAAAGCTCTATAAATTTCAATTTATTCGATAATGTTTATTTGAATATTTTAATATTCAATGTTTAATGTTCAATGTTTTAATCGGAAGTCTTACCTGAAATTTCTTTGTAATCTAATAAGTACGCTTCGATTTTAAGCACAAAGTAAATCTTACGTAAACCATGATAGTCAAATATTACTAATGGATGAAATTTATAAAAGACACAAATTAAATGTCGAAATCACACAACAAATTGTTAAATTTCTATATTAATTCAAAGAAATTCAAGGGTTTTCAATATATTGTATAAATATTAATTACAAATATTATTATTATTACTTTCAGATATAATGCTAAAGGTACTCATCGTTTTTGTATAATAATTTTCAAATCTGTACGTGTTCGTTTTTATTGCACCAGTATTTACATGATTTACAAGAAAACACCGTACAAAAAAGAATCAATTTTATACGAATACGCTAGAGTGGCCAATCCTGACTGTAAAGTAGGTGTAACAAGAATATTTTTTAATTTTTATTGATAAAAAAAGTATATCTCTCATCAACTTTACAGTAAATTTCTTTGAATTCATTATATTAGACATGATATGAAAAGTTTTTATTTCCGTATTTATTGCTTCAAATTTGATAACCACGTTGACTATTTAAAATATTAATAAGCAAATTTGTTAAATGCTGCGAAGAAGAAACATACCTTTATATATATGTAAACATTGTTAAAAATTTCAATGCACTTCATTTATTCTAAAATAATAACGACAAATATACTTTTTGTATTTTTTAAGGGTGTTTACGAGGTTTATCAGAATCTTTCTGGACGTCATAAAATTTTGGTGTAATAAATTAATTGTTTATTAATAAATTTATTTAGCAGCCAATACAGATTCTTTCTTTCTTCAATTAGTTGCTTATTTTATAAAATTTCGGAATAAATAGCGACAAAAGATATTTAACGAAAAACATATTTACAAAATGTTAAGTTAAAGCGAAATCATGCATTACTTTTTTGTAATTTCTACAATGAAATTTCATTACACGGGAGTGAAAATTCATTATTCAGAAGAACTGATGTCTAGTTTCAATTTGTTTTAATTTGTATTCTAAATTCAAGCATAAACTGAGATCATTGTAACGTTCTTGGCAAATTAATTTCTTAAAATTTCATAAAACTCTAAACTTACCACAAAATAGTAGTAATAATATTTGGTTTGTAAACATTATCTTATAATATAATTAATACTATAATAAAATTGGGCGTATCCGAAATATTTACAAAATAATATAAATGAATTTCAGTACAAAATCATAATACGAACATCTCACGTACAAAACATATTAAGCATAAAAATCCAAATCGGTAATTCATTAAAATTGTAGTCATAAAAACTGACTGTTTTTCTTTTACGAATTTAGTATTATGCTTTTGCGCAAAGTGTGAAATTATTTTTCTAAAAATTATATAGAATTGAATGTTAAACTGGAGTAATCGATGAACTGTCATATAAATAATGTATTCAGAAAATGAAAAAAATTACTACTTATAATTGTACATTAAGAGGCAGAACAATTCGACGTGCATTTCAAGCAAAAGTAAATTAAGAAAATATATTATTTTGACTTATTCCGTAAGTGTTTAATCGAAAAATTTTTTAAGCACATTCTATTATTTTGGTGCACGTAGTGTAATTTCTAAAAAATCTAATATAAGCATAAAATTCCAATAAAAATTTCCCACGCATTTTTTTATCGATATTCAATTCACAACTGCTCACGTATTATCAAATTAAAATCTGAATTACATTAACTTATATAATATTTTAGAAATTTGAAATATCGGTTTGTTGATATAATTAAGCTTTACTTTAAACATAGAGCGAATAAAATTAAGAGCTGTAAAGCTAATTATTATTAGTGTTTGTAGATGGAGCAATTAATATTGGCAACATAAATAATGGATTACGTTTTCCGACGTTGATTTAACATTTTTACACAAAGTAAAAATAAGAAATTGAAAATTCATTTTTATAAATTAATGTGAAATAACGTTAACTCTCTTTGGGACTGATCGAGTTATATATTTTTATTGATATATACTTTATTGTTACAATTTTTAAAGATTACGAGTAAATATTTCATTCGATACACATACATAATTTCATACGATCGAAGATTTTTTTAACGGAATATTATTCCATTTTGGAATTTACACACACACACACACACGCACGCACGCACGCACGCACTCACTCACGCTTGGTAAAAAGAAAATCGAAACTCCATTAAAACGAAACGAATTAAATAATTATTTACTAGTGGCAAATTAAGCACAACTAACGCAATTCTATGTGCGTAAAATTGATAGGCTTAATTTTATCAATACGCATAAATAAATATTCGATTAAGCGGGTATCGTGATAAAGAAAAATGATCGATCTCGTTATAAAAGGTTCACGATTAAATGTTTATTTCACGGTGCATCAACGCCGTAAATCAATATTATCTTTGTTAAATAGAAGCAATTTTTAGAAGAACTTTTTAGCAAAGCTATTTCCCATCGCCATTAAATCAATCGATTAGATATTTTATTTCGCTAGTTGCTTACGAGTATTCGATAAATAATGACGGAATGCAAGTTTTATCTCAGTACAAAATGCATAACCTGAAATACTTGGTTTATTAACATTTCGCTGGATTCCTGGAGTCAAAAATTTATCGTAGCGGATAATTGTAAATCAACCACTCGTATACCAATGAGCTAAATTAAACGAAACGGCTGCAATTTGTAATATTTGTAAACTTTGCGAGGGCTACTTAAATCGCTCTCGGTATGCGGCAGAGTTTGGAAACGTGTACTTAAAAAAAAAAAAAACGAAAAAATCTGAGAATCTTCTCATACCCCTTGTACGTATCTTCGCAAGCAGCAATTTCAAGTAGACATATAGAAGTACTAAGGAAGCCGGCGAGTTGCAGCCGGTGTCGCCTGCGATCGCAAAGTACCTCACATCCTTTATAAAACAAGCCAGTTGCGAGGAAAGCGAGCCAAACTCGTGTCGTCCGCCTCGGATTTTGTAGGTTAGGCGAATCCCGCAGTCGTGTCGGTTCTCTCTCTCTCTCTCTCTCCCTCTCTCTCCCTCTCTCTCCCTCCGTCGCCCCATCCTCCCTCCCGCCCACCCGCGAGGCCGGTCTCGAGGTGCTCCGCGCACCCACACGAGAGCGCGCGCACCGACTCTCGGCGGCTCGACGGCGTTCGTCTCTCGCCCGGCGGCGGACGACCAAAGTACCGCCGCCGTCGCCGTCCAGTGCGGAAACGCTCTCGCAGTGGAGCGCGCGCGGCGTCTCTAATTGTTTAACCCTTGTCATCCACGTCGCCGTCGCCGTCGCCGTCGCCGTCGCCGTCGCCGTCGCTCGTCGTCGTCGTCGTCGTCGTCGTCGTCTTCGTCGTCGTCGTCGTCGTCGTCTTCGTCTTCGTCGTCGTCTTCGTCTTCGTCGTCGCAGTCGTCGTTGTCTTCGTCGTCGCAGTCGTCGTCGTCGTCGTCGTCGTCGTCGTCGTCGTCGTCGTCTTCGTCGTCGCAGTCGTCGTCGTCGTCCTCGTCCTCGTCCTCGTCCTCGTCGTCCTCGTCGTCACCTTAACCTTCGTCTCCTCCCGTCGCTTCCTGTGACTGTACGCGCGCACGAGATACTCCGCATCACTCATAAACACACACTTGCGTGCACGGTCGTGCACGCGCGCATACACACATATGTATATGCATGCAGATATGTATTTGCCAGTGTAGATGGCTGCGTGGACGGACACACAGGCATAGGCAGCTAAGCAAAGAGGCTGTAGGTGCGCGCGCGTATATATGCACGTACCCCCGTGGCTCGTGAGACGGTAGGAAGGAGAGGACGAAGGCCGAAAGCTGAAAGACGGGAGGAATTAAATTTGAGAAATTATGGAGATATCGAAGGCCCTCCAGGAGGAGATCTTGTCCGTGCAGAACAAGCTGAAAAACGCCATCCGCGATCATCAGGTGAGTGTCGCTTCGTATCCCCACCGATTTATTATTTTTTTTTCCTTCTTCTTTTTACTCTTCTTTTTTCGCTGTATTTATTTATCCTGCTTTACATTTTCCTCTCTTTCGACTCGTTTTCCGTTTTCCATTTTCCTTTTATTGCTCTTTGACTTTTCGTTCTCTCTCCCCCCCCCCGCCCCGTCACTCTCGCGCTCTCTCACGCGCGCTACTATACACCCAGTGGAGCTAATTTTGACTTTTACGCGTTTTTTTTATTTATTATTACTCCTCGCAAAATGTGCTCGCGGAGTTCGGTTTCGGCAGCGCTCTTCTCCTTTTTTCTTTTTCCTTTTTCCTTTTTTCTTTCGCGTGCTTTCATTGGCCTCCGCGCTCTTTCGCTCTTACGTACGCTCTTCTCGTCGCGCAAGTAACGCATTCGCATTCTATTCGCGATGTCCCTGCGCGTGTTTCGCCCGAGTGAAATCGCGGATGATCGTTGGTCGCTGGTTATCCGTTGGTTGCCCGGCGGTCGTCGCTCGATAATCCCAAAGTCGGCCGATCGCTTTGGTTAAGGAATTGAAAATCAAGGAAACTTGAAAGCTGGCGCTCCGGTAACCATCGGAATCTCGAAGTACGCGGTACGCGCCACCGGATCTCACCCACGTAATCGAGTTGCTAAAATATCCATTCGATCGCCCGTTGCCAGTCGGCTCGTACACGGCCGATAATTATCGAATACGCGCGCGTGTGCATGCGCGATTAACGTGGAGTCCGCGTTCGTCTCTAGGTCGTCCACGCGTCGTCCACGCGTCGTCCACGCGTCGTCGCTGGTTTCGACGACGACGGGGGAGACTCGAAAGCCGCCCCGCTGCACTGGAGACGTTCGGGAGTTTATCGCGGAGCGCAACGGGACGTGGGTACGATGATCGAGGAGCGGCGTCAAGGGGGAGAGGATGATCGCGCCGCGGCGAGTGATCGACTCTCTTTCGGCGGCATGCATCCACGCACGCACACGCGTCCACCACGCGCTCGGCGGATTTAGTAAAGACGCGCGCGGCCAAGGACGAGTCGCTCATGAGACAATGCTGCGAGTGATTCGTTTTTAGAAATTTCGCGTACGTACTTCGCCTATTTTCTTCTAGGCGACGACGCACTTTTATGCGCGTGACCGAGCGTGAAGTAAAGCATTAGGCGCGTTACGCGGCGCTCCCGCGTATATTACACGAGTAACTTACGCCTGTAAGGTAACAACGTTTACGTGCAATTCTGCGTTATAATGTACTTACGGATCCCGCAATGATGTCATTAGGGAATAGCGAATGCTCCGAGCATAAGCGGAGAAGTAAACGGGAGTGGAATCTTAAGTTATGCCACGAGGATTCTCATTCTTTGCTGTTACGTAATTCGGTGTTAAAACGTCGCGGAAGAGGAAAAGATGCTGCGCCCGAGCCCCGACGCTTATTTCTAAAGTAAAATATCAGCTTGAGACAAGTTTGGGAGCTCGTCGACGCTTATCTTTGATTTGTAATTTTTCTCTCTTTTGCCGCGTACGTTCGATTTCCTAATTCTATTCTTTATTAAAATTTAGGCTTTTCATTTTTTTAATTATCACTCGAAACGAACTTACCACGTTCATTATTATTAATTTAAAGTCAAATTTTTAATTTCAAAATGGCGGATCTAATATCCGCGATGATGTTAAAAGTACACGGTATATATATATATATATCTCTGCCAGTTCGTTGCGGCATAATATCTTTATAATATATAATACTTAGATGTACGTAACTGTGCTTAAATTTACGAATAAATAAATTGACCAACAAGTTTGCCTTACTCAAGTTTGTATTTTAAGATACTGTTTCGTTTCTTGTTTTCTTTTATCCATATCAGAATAGGTACGCGCAAAACATCTTACACGTTTATTTATACGATGAAGAATTTATCGTAATTGTATTACAGCGAGAGTAGAGATGTTGACGGTAACGCTAAATTATTTATTTTCCACGTTTCATTTATTTGATTTGCGTCGTTAGCGAGTAAAAGTTAACAATTTATATAATTTTTTATTTAAAAAAGTCACTATCCGCTTTACCGTCTTCAATCGATATATTTTAATCGGGTCGACGCTGAAGACGAATTAGTCAAGAGATAAAAACACTTGTGTTGACCATTTTTATGAAATCGTTCAGTAATATCTTTGTTAAGATTTCAATGTCTATTTTAATTAAATATCATTATGTATAAACCATTTATTGTACGTAACGATTGAAAAAATTGAAAAACAAGCGAATATATTAATAAACTATTTGAAGTTCTACTGAAATACTTAAGATTTTGCGCATACGTTTTTAACTTTTAATATAAGCAAGTAGGCTTTACACTTTACTACTAAAAGCAATTTTTTGTCTTCATTTAATTAAATAATATTTTTTTCTTTTTATGTTCTTTTTATTATTAGCATTATCATTGTAGTAGTAGTAGTAGTAGTTGTTGTTGTTGTTGTTGTCATTGTTGTAGTAGTAGTGATAGTAATGCAATTACTAATTTTGTAAAGTGGTTCCGTCATTTAGTCGCAAAACAGTAAAACTGCAGATAAAACTACTTCTAGATACACTTTATATGGGTAGTCTATGCTTACATTATATGAGTATTTTACGCAATGTAGATGAATAAACTGCGAATAAATGTGCGAGCATACATTCGCAGCAAGACCATTTGGATGCGTGTACTTTGTCGTATTGCACCAGTTCTGGATGAATATACTCGAGGACAGGGCAGGTGCTGCACAATTTAAATTATCTTTGAATTAAGAAGATGCTAACGTTAATACTTGATACGCACATTAAAATCTTCAAAATTCTCTCCATTTTTTATTAAAATAAAAAATTCACCCATTACATATACGATCTCCCAGATTAGTGATTTAAATTCTGTAATATTTATTTCTAAACTTGTTATAATATTAAATAAGTATCAAAATTATATCGAGTAACATGTTTACGTAAATTCTTAATACATACATGCAGTTTTCATTCGCAGTATAGAGAACAAAGAATTTTAAGAATGTATTGTTAACGGCAACATTCATGCATATAAAGTCTATTTAAATTAATACAATACAAAACTTTCAATTATAGATATTTGTTTATTATAAAAAAGTAATCAGTATATTACTAGTAATGGAGCTGTAAATAAAGATTTTAAAGACGGTAATCAAAGATGAATCCGAATGTCAATATTAGAGTACGTACAACTTATTTTTTAATTCACTTTGCGAGTGCAACGATATAGACTGCATTTATAACGAAGCCAACATTACATATTTCATGCATTTGTAATTTTGCAAATAGTGTCTTGAATAAATTATTATAAATAAAGTATATATACAGTTTCCAAAAGATGTAACGACATACGGGAAATAGAATTTACTTTTCTTGCGCCTACTCCGTATGAACAAGAATTTTGCATTTTTTGAAAAAAATACGCTTAAAGTAAAGTTCATTTTATGTAGCCAGTATCTAGAATGAAAATAAATTTTGACGATTTTCTCAAAATAATTCATGGCGAATAAAAGAGCATTTTAGTTTAAACTTTTCAGGTACTTTTGAATATCAAAATGTAACTGCGAAATTCTGCAGAACACAAGGAAACATTACGTACTGTAATAAACGTTACGTTTATTAGTTAGCTATTTTAGTGTTATTTTAATAAAACGTTACACCGATTTTCTCAAGAAGAAAAAATGTAAAGCGTCATCTTTCACAAAAATTATGATTGCTCAATATACATTACGTAAAAGCAAATATTTGTTATTTTGCAAATAATACATGTTGGGCCTTTTATAGTGGTAATACGTTCACTCGAGAATACAGCTGGACACTATGAATAATATCTTACGTGTCGTATATAAAATAAAAATAATGTTTTAAAATGTGAACTTTTATTCGTATGAAATTAAAAACTTTATAATGAGTAACAATTGTTTCCATAACCAATTAAACAATCTTACGTACTAACGTTTAAACGTACACGCATACATAGGTGATTGCCAGTACACGGCAATCACATGTCCCTATACAAAATAACAGTGTACGTATACAAAATGCTCTGCACAATTAAACCTGTCATTACCTATTTTCTGAAGCGCATAATTAATCTGTATCATTGACGTCTTATTTTTAAAACCAAAAAGGAAATAATAAAAGAAAGAATCCAGCATTACGGATGAGATATTATTTTTCGCGTAATATAAAGTATAACCTGTATTATCCATTCACCGTACTCCTAATCTTTCGACATGAAAATCCATACCTGAACACCAACTTACAGGTTCGTCTATACGTAACCGCGAATATTTGATTTACTTGTAGTTTTACGAAGTTACATTGTTTATTCTTAAATTAGTAAGTACGTACAGGGATGAAGGTGGAAGAACTGGAAAGAGTGAAAAAAATATGGAGATCGAGAACGAGTACAAGGTGTTCGGTAAGGAAACCAGTTACTTTTATTATCTCTCTGTCTTGGTTTCCTTCGCGCGCGCGTACACACACACACACACACTCTCTCTCTCTCTTTTCTTCCCTCTCTCCTTCTTTCTTTCGTTTACTTTCTCGTTGCTCGTTCACTGAAAATTTGGAACTGCAACCGCTTGAATATTTTCAACGCTGCATGCAATTGGTATGTTGTATAGTTTCTCGGTGCTATTTATAAATATATTGTTCTTATCGAATACGAACGATTTTTTTAATTATGCATTTTATCATAAATAATAAGTTATTTTTAAAATTTCATGTTTTATTTGTTATAGAAAGCTAAGTTAAATACTGTTGAGTAGTTACTTAATTTTTACTTTATGACTGTTTAACAGGCGTGACTTTCTTACTTGAAAGATTTTAATAGCTTACACTGGCATTCTTACCTTAAATACCGAGCAGTGAATTAATTATAGAATTTTACATATTAAATTTTGTCTTACATGATCAAATTTTTACGCTTTGGATATCTTATCTAAAAAAAAGTCCTATTGAGAAATTTGACTTACAAAAATAACAAAATTTAAGTTTTCCATTTTCCTTCATCTTATCGTGAATACCAGTGTTAAATAATTGTTAATGTTAATAATGAAAATTTTAAAAAATATATAAAAGAAATTCGCTCTTATTAAAAATGTTATCATATATATATGAATAAAAGTTATGACAAAATTCGCGCTATTTAATTCTATACCGTTATAAATATAATTGTAGATATATTTTTACCACGGTTCAAGCTTTAGATGATTCTACTTTACATCGTATTATAATAAAGATTTCTTTCCTAATTAGAAAATGATATTGTCGAAAATTAATGATGAAACGATAGGTTAACGGATGATCAAATATTCATAGTTACAATGCTTCAGTAAAATTGTCAACTTCTGGAAAGAAGTACAACTTAGCTAAACAACAAAGATTTAATAATTTTTAGTAAGTAGAAATGTTGGAAAATTAATTATCATAAAACATACATGCCCATGTTAATTTCAAAAGAATTAAAGTAGAAACAAAATTAAGATCAACACTGGTTGCAAAATAAATGAATGCCTCATCGTATTTATTATTGGGTCTAATTTTATGATTATAATTTATAAAATAGAATGCAAAATATATAATGCAGTCGTGGTAATTAGGGTATTAGTAATAGATTGTCCATATTTAGTCGCTTTTAGAAAAATAATCATAGTTAATAGTACAAGCCTTGGTAAAAACAAGAAATTGTAGAGCACTGACGCTAAGCGAAGAAAAAATTAAATTTATAATCATCGACAAGTTGTGATTAAATCGGTAAGATTGCATTTATATCGATATAACAGGTATTCGTGATAAAATGATAAATATTTCTGTGCAATAAAAAATAATAGGGTCGAAATAAAAAAAGAAATAATGAAACGATTAGATTTTAAAGTGCATTTTTTATTATAATAACAAACCGATAAAATGTCGATTATTGAGACGTGAGTTGAAAGTTCAAATTTATAACATAGTAATATTACCGTCGACACTACTCGAATACAAAACGTAAACTGTTACAACATAAAAAATGTAACACGGAAAATACTTCAAAACAAGTGCTTAGAGGATAATTAGGGCAATGGAACACTAAAAAGTAGGCAATGTAGAGAATTTACAGTCGTAAGCTAGAAGAACTCTATACTAGGCTCTAAAGAATTATAAGGATAATTAATTCTTTAAATTGTTTAAATGATTATGGTAGGAAGAACACGTACACAGAATTCGAAATGAAAGAACAACACATTGGAGTTTTGTAGAACAAGTGTAAATAAATGATTCTTAGGTCAACTAAAGAAGTATGCGAAGATAGTGTTATATTAAGTAGTTAAGAAAACTTGAGTACGACCTAGTTAAAAAAAAGTACTTTTTATAATTTATTAAATAAAATAGAGTTTGTTGAGTTTTCAATCATTTATTGCTGATTTAAAGTCAGCATGCTTATTATTATTATTAGTATATATTAAGCAAGGTAAAACGTTTCTGGTAAAAAAGAATAACTTTGTTTTTCTAATTAATTATTAATAGATTAAAAGTTTGTAAATAATATATTAAAGTAACAAGAAGTTCAAATTAAAAATCTATACTTGATAATTGAACTAAGATATGAAATATTTTATTGTACGTATATGCTAAAAAATTTATTTGGTTTAGAAAATGTTTGAATCATGTATTATCAACTTTATAACAAATATAATTATATTTTGTTCGGTATATTTTGATTTTACAATGGCTTTATTTATTCGCCCTTAGAAACTGTTGCATTGTTTATTTTCTATCAAAGCTTTCATTATGTAATTTTATTTTATTATTAATTAATATATATATAATAGGTTTTTAATCATTATGAAGATCGATACTTACTTGTTTTACTACCTTAAAATCGAAATAATACCAGATTTTCGACGTCCGCTTCTGCTACTAATGTTTATTCATATGGTTACACGATCAGTTTCTTTTTTGTTGATCGAAGATTGTACAAACTGTTCGCTAGATAATTTTTACATATAATCGTAAGCAATTCTTGTACGATATCAAGTAAGATATTCTTAACGTGTTAAATGTTTATTTATTCGCGATGCCATTAAATAAATATTTTATTCGGGAAATTGTTTAGGGAAAGGTCGATTTAGAATATTAAAGAAAATTTAGTTTCGTTATTTTTTGTATTAATAATTTGTCAAAAGCTAGACAAAGTGCTCCAATAACGTATTCAAAATAACTTTAACCTTACAGATTTACAAAATGCTCTACAATATGCTTTCGTTGACGCAAAAGAGTCGTTTTATCGTTGTAGTACCCAAGTATTATTAGATACTATTTTTTTGGTTTATTGAATTAAATTAAATGATTATTATTTTGGGTTTTTTTTTAAATATGTAATAGCAGAGATTTCATAACATGACATTGTTTGAGCAAGCAATTGGCTGCGGCTATTTTATCGCTGGACATTTGTCAAATCATGTTTAATTCTGTATAAAGATGTTCATTCGATGTCGTACTCCAATGTATATGTACATACACGTATCTGTGCACAAAGTGCAAGCAGACAAAAGTTTGACAAATACACGTGCTCTGCTATTTCGTCATTTTTGATGATTTGATTCAGGGCGACGCGATCGAATTTATCCCATGAATATTTACACGGCTATTGGCATCAATCTATCTTCGGTTTGGCGTTTCTTTTACAATGCATCACCGTGAGATCGAATTTATCATTGCTTTAGTTGGATTTCTCGTACGCTCCGATCGTACCGCTTGAAATTAATAATCACGGGCTTTTAATGTGGATAACGTTATAAATACTATTAACGGAATGACTGGTTGGAGCTAATTGCTTATAACGATTGTAATTATATACTGATTATTCTTAATAAAGTTCGATACTATTACAAATATGGCTGTGCTCGTTTAATAAATTGCGAAATCAGTAATTATTAGGAAAAGTTTGTCGCGAATCGCGTACTCTTAAAGTAATTCTTAAAACTGAAATGCAGCGTAATTCAGGTAGTGTACTTTAATATTCGCGCAATACAGTTTAATTTACTTTTAAGTTATATTAGAGTTCGAATAAAAGGTGTTGCTCTGTAATAAAAATATAAAAATTTAATGTTTACATTTGGTATTGTACAATAGAAATAGGCCCTGAGTAGAATTTTTAGGAAAGTGTTTTTAGGCTGTAAATAAAACATTTACAGCCTAAATCAGCGAGAGTGCAGCACTTAACAGCATTACAATTTACAGAAATACAGGAGCTCCGTATCGGATTCGCGAAAGTTGAGAAAATTTCCTAAACTCGGACGCATCGATGCTCATTACGGTTTGACGCAACGATCGTACACTGATCTGTCGCATTGTCAAATTGTCGCATTGTCAACTTGCACGTATTAGCCTTTGTGCTTAAAGTATGGTGATCGATAAAAGGATTTTCCAGTCGTTTGCGGGAAGGGCGAAGAAAATATACCCGCTAAATAAGAAACGACGTCGCGTAACACTCCTCGATCACGTTCGCTCTCAATTGCGATGTACTGTTTTTCTTCTCCACTGCATTCGTTATTTTCTTTCTAAGGAGAAGGCGATCGGAGGACATAACCTCGCAAAGCCAGTGCAGGTGGAAGCGTAAATTCCCTCGAGATAGAATTTACCAGTCGTACAATATTCGGAGCGTAGTCTTATCCCGTAATTACTCGCGCGGGGATTTCACTCCAAGAACATCTCGCTCATTGGAGTGACTCGCGCCTTATTATCGACAAGCCTTGCTTGTACGCGGCTCGTTTAAAGCCAATTAGTCGAGGGGGGCCGAGTTTTGACGAAACTGCCAGTGTAGAAGGGTCAATCGAGGCGTCGCTCTCTCTCTCGCTCTCTCTCTCTCTCTCTCTCTCTCTCTCTCTCTTACTCGGACGCGCTTCGCTACCTCTCTCCGTCGCTCCTCCTCGCGTCTCCTCGCGCACTCCGACCCGCCCGCACTTTTTCTTGGTCTCGACGTCTCGGTGTCGGCGGGGGACGAGGCGCCGTCGGCATCAATCGCCGCTCACCTATAACGCGCTTTAAGAGCTTCGCCCGGCGTCTTCTTGGCTCTCACGAGCGGTGCCGGGAGGAGGAGCTTTGGTGCTCCCGGAGAAACAAGTACTGTTTTATGCACTCGGTGCTTTTGCGCTAAGGATGCGTCGAACTACTTAACTCGAACAATGGCATCGTGCCGTTTTGTCGGAGTTCTCATCGCTCGAAATTCATCATTTCGGGATGCCAGAGTCATTGGGTGAATTTCATTTTATAACCCGAACTCGCAACTGCAGCCGCTGCTTCTACAGAACGATGTGCAATCGTTTCGTACGCGAAGAGTGTTCGCGATGCCGAGGAACTTTTAAAATAAACTTAATAAAATTCTCATTGGCTTATCAGCTTTTCTAGTATTTCACGATGCCTTTGTTCGTTTGGGCGATTTTGCACGTTCACCTCTTTTAGTTACGTTTAGGACATCGAATTACCAAGCGGTCCTTGCGATGATGACGAATCGTTCGTTATCGGCAAGATGCACACGTACGAGCCCGTCCTTATTCTACTAATAATACTTTTTCGAAATTCTAAGTCGCGTCGACGAGAAATGCGATCGCAAGTAAGTAAAGAAAAGGAATTCCAGCTTCGAATATTTTTGTTTATCGCCTTTATCACCTTGCGTTTAAGTGCAAAACTTTGGAGATAACGTTGTTTCTTACCTTTACGTGCCAACTAATAATTCCCGTTGTCCCATTATAGCGATAAGTAGGAATATTAATCACGATTTTAAATAGTGTACTATTTTCTTGAGATATTGCGCCGATGTAATGGAAACCAATTTGTAAAATAATGCTTGCTTGTTTTTGCTAAATTTTAAGTATTTTAAAATGAGGTCACAAAGGAATTGCGATTTTTAATTAGTGTCATAAATTTGCTAAGCTGCTAATTCACGAGATTTAATGGAAAAATGCACCAACAACTTTTTGCGCCTTTAAATAAGATTAAATTGCAGAAGTTTTAATTTGGAATACTTGCTACTGTATCGCAATTTTCAACGTATATCCAAGAAATATCCAAGAAATAAGCTTTACAGTGAAAACTAACGAAGAAAGCTTTCAAACTACGAGTAACATATTTTTATCACGCTTTCAGAATTACCGTCTAATACTTACCGATTACATCTGCTGCTTCCCTTAATTTGATTTGAGTTTAATGAAATGTAGGTTCGCGCTTGAAGAATAGACGAAGAATAAAGTAGACTCAACGTTGAAATTCGCGATCCCATAAATAACGGCTCTCGACTAAATTTTATCACTGTATCGAAACTGGACATAATTTATTAAAGTTTAATACAACTTACTTACCTTATCTTTATTTATTACAAAATATTACGATTACACGTACAGTCCAAGTGATTATTATTTTTTATATCATTGTCGCCTTGGATTCGAGCCAATTGAGTTCATTGTCGGTTAATACGAAAACAAATCCCATTTTTAAATAATAACAAGTGCCTTTAAAAGCATTGTCAAAACCTTATCATCTCTGAATCATCGAAGCTTTATGTGAAATTAGCATTTATGAAAAGGAGACGCGCAAAACAATGCCCCAAAAGCTTTAATGGTCTAATGGAATGTTGTCAATTCCGAAAAGTTAAATTTCCTTTTAAAAAAGAAAGGTGCTTTAACGTATAAATATAACGCGGTGATATGATATGATTTGAGCTTTTAAAATTATTCCACATGCCATTGTGCGAGAAAGCTTTTTCGATACGAACTTTGAAAATATTCGAGCGCCTGCGCCTAAAATATGAAGTAAAAACTTTACGATCATTATTTGCATGTATTAACATCACGTATTAACGCACATTCTTGTGTGTAGGTTTTATGCTATCCTATACCGTTAGTGGTCTACAGGATTTCACCGTCCTTCAGTTTTCGAAACTATTCGCTCGTTGATATTCCAACAATACACACCGTTATCGCATTATAAATAATTATAACGAATGACTACCTATTCTAAGGATTTCAGGTATAAAATTATAACCTTACCGAAATTACCCATTGATATTTATATTTGGTTTAAATTGCCTTGCCTTTGATAAGGCGAACTGTCAAATACCTATATTCCCGTTTGCAATATTTACACAATCAATACGAAGTTTATCTCGGTAAAGCGATATACGTTGAAGCACATGGTTACTTTATTAGACAATTAGCGCGTAGGTTATATAAATATTCAGTACTGACCAGAAGCATGTGTGATAATTTCTTTTTCTTTTTCTTTTTCTTTTTCTTTTTCTTTTTCTTTTTCTTTTTCTTTTTCTTTGCATCGAAAAATCTATTTCGTATACCATCAATGTTCTATTTAAAAGTGCGGACATTTGGAAGAAATTTATGAACCTATTATTTTGTCCATGAGTCTCTTTATCGTGGCCTTAGACGTATGCACCTCGATGAATATCCAAAACGTGGAAATAAATGTTTGAAAACGGCCAATTGCGCAATAAATAAACTATATTGCGTCTAGTATAAGTACTACCGCGGCGGCTGTAAGAAATCAATGCCTAACAAGGTTGTCCACGTGCAGGCGCTTTCGTTGACATTCCAAGTATTTGATTGTTGTTATCGGAGCCGAGGGCACTTTTACCTGCATTTCTTAGGTTTTCGGATATACTTTATATTTGAAAGTGAAGGGTATACGCGCGAGAGCGAAAATTGCATCTGCATTTTAATCACTATTTTTTTTGGTGCAATTTATTTGACACTCCGTCTAACCCGAAACACCTTTCCATATACATAAGCTACGAAATATATCGACAAGCTGCAGGTCTTGCAATTTATAAATTGCATAACTTATGATTTTAATGAATATTAAAATTCTTGTATTTCCGTCACTGTTTCTCTGCTTTTCCGCATTCAATGTAGTTTTAAATATTAGATTTCAAGAAATTTAATTCGACTTACATCAAGTTATGCGAGTATATTTACCACTTAATCTGTAATAATTATTAAAAAAATAGTAAAGCATTGTTAATTGAAGGATTTATAACCCGAGGGATGTCGGATACCGACCTTAGTCACCAACCCTGACATATAGATCGAAAATTAATCAACGGCCATCATTTAGAGTACATTTAAAATTAAACACCAATCGTATGTTTGGGATTATGACCGTGTTAATGCAAATGTTAAATTATCAGGAAAATTATTACTCAATAATTTCATTTGCTCAATGTCCAAATTCATTATAAGATAGCGTTATATCTTTATAAAGTATCGAGTAAACATATTAAGAGAAGTAATGTTTTTTGGTGCACCAGTACTCTTTTCTTTTTTCCCCAATAACTCGTCGTTGATACGAACGTACGAAATCGCGCAATGATACGTAATAACATAGTATGGGCGGATAGTGACTAGGAATGTCGAAATAAAAATATTCGAAGTAGAGTCGCTCTTGATATACGTTCAGCACGGCAGCTCACACGATGATGAAGGTCGATATATACATACATCAAATCAAATTATAACTGCTCGTCGTTTTTTTTCTTTTTTTCCCTTTTTTTTTTTTTTTTTTTTATAATATCGAACTCCACATTTACATCTTTGGAATAGTTCAGTTTCTTCAGCTATTTCAGTGTAATGTATTCAACTGTTCTATATTCCTCTTCTTAGTCTACTGAATTTTTCAAAAGAGAAAAATGTATTATAGAACTTCTTGTGGTCGATATGATAATATCGGTATCATTACGGAATCGTTTTTTATTCAGTCATCGCGAGGAAGTTTAACCATCTGAATTGATTTATTGTTATACCATGATTTTTATTCTTTGGTTTTTCGTAAATTTTTAAAAACAGCTTATATAAAAATGCATTAAGTATGTACGCAAACGTACTTTATTCACAGCGGAATTTTCTAATCGAAATAAATTTGATTAGTTTAGAGCATTATTTGGTACGTATTGTACGCATTGCTAGTTAGTAAGTTACGTGTGGTTAACTTAAGTATGTTGTTCAATAATTACTTTCTTGTGGATATCAGTTTATTATCGAGATCGCGTTAAGTGCCATTACAACTCACATTTTTGTCCATAAGGGCTTGACAATCCATTAAATGTGTAGTCTTATTTCTTCTTCTAAAAGAAATCAATGCCAGACTCACAAACGGACAAATGTCTGTGTCATAGTTATATGTTCTTTTTTCGTGTTGCACGCAGGTTTCGTCGTTTGTAATGTATTGTAATCAAGCGTCAAACTATGGACTTGCAAATTTAATTGACGTAAGTAACTTCTTTAAAATAGAGAGTCCGAATGTAATATATAATAACATAATTTATTATATAGAGATTACGTCAATATGAAACTCTTGTAAATGTATAATTTGTATTGTAAACGCTTAATATTCTGTTTAACTGGTTTATAAAAATTAATAATTTTTATATCAGAAATTCGATATGAAAACTAGATAATTTCGCTTGATTAAGATTATTCAATACGCGCACGCATGCAACTTTTTGTGCAGATGATTTTTAAATACGTTATCTTTTTTTATTTAAACTTACGTGGGCATAAAGAAATAAGCCTGAAAAGTTATACTTTTAGTCTGTAAGCATAAATACCACTTACTCTTCCATATATAAATGCGATAATACTATGCTTCCAGAAGTTATAGTTATTTGTATATAAAAATGTATAAATTCATTAGTGAGGCG
The DNA here is from genome assembly GCA_018907045.1 of Wiebesia pumilae. NCBI lineage: Eukaryota > Metazoa > Arthropoda > Insecta > Hymenoptera > Agaonidae > Wiebesia > Wiebesia pumilae. The sequence continues at coordinate 9,840,210 of JACCHZ010000127.1, forward strand.
ATAACTTTTATGAATTTCTTATGACGATATCGTTATAATATGATAATGTATATCAGTTTTTTTCTTTTGAGAGGTTTTTCAATTTTTTTTTTTTAATCATTGATAGGTTATCTTTATATTTGTTCTGTTTAAATTCTAATATTAATTAATACAATGCATTTGTTGTAAAACAAAATGAACCAGCAAAAGAACTCATCGAAAATGTTTCTAATGCATATATTTTCAAGTGAAACGTGCTGTATTCACTTTGTATAACGAAAAAAAACATCTTCAATGACGTATTCGGAAGATTTAAAAAAATTTATCGTTAAAAAGAAATTCATAATTTTCGACCTAATAGAATAATGTTTTGTGTAAAACGTTGTCTGATTCGTCAACAAAAAGAAAGGTTTTGTTTGTACAATGTTTCTCGATCGCATATGGTTCATAAGCAACAGGGAACGAAAAATTGCTCTTTTTTTCTTTTAAGAGAAAAACGACAATATAGTTTGTCATGCAGGAAATATTCTTTGTTTGAGTCCGTTGTATTTTTATCATAAAAATTACGTTCTACTAAAATGTACAAGTGCATTAAAACGTCGAAATTTGCATATTTTTCAAATATACAACAGTTATGGCCGATATATAATTTGATTCAACTTTAGTATAATGCATAATTATTTGATCCATAATTTGGTAAATTCATACTTGAAATACAGTGAATATTTTATTTTTAAAATTAATAGTTTTGTAAAATTGCAAAAATGTTTCATAAAACAAACGTGCTCTACAAAAATTTTACGTAAGAGCTTATAAATTTTTTATATGTTCACATTTATATTTACAAGTGACAAGAAACAAGTAACGTGCGCATTGCAGCAATATTAACGACAACAATTTATTCGAAATATAAATTAATCGTTTTTTCGTTACATGAAATATTAAAAATTCTAATAGATTTCAGCAGTTTTGTAATTGAAATCAATTTCATCTCTAGTAAAGCTGAGAAAGTAAACATTTGGTTAATTTTTAACAAACGGCTTGTCAAGTTCATTCTATTACAAGATATATATTTGTACTATCTATCAACTTTTTTCAATTTGGACATGCGATCGAGTATATACAAAAGATAAACAAGATCTTTGTACATTCGTAACTTTTTTCCATGTGCACTTGAGCAACTCGCCTGTAAGAGAAGTGTGCGTAAACTTTTCCCACCTTGTCTATATATAAGTTGGGACAAGTTTTCAATTCTCTAGGTATGGAAGAATGCGTTTGCTATGAATTCGTTTTTTTTCTTCAATTATTGAAATAATAAACAATATTTTGTTTTATAACTGAAATACTTTTGCAGTAACAGATATGAAGAAGTTAATAAAACGTACTTAAGCGAAGTTCATAAGTGCCTTAGTTAAATTACAAGCAACTCATCTTCAAAGTATTCTCTCGTTTCTTCTTTCATAAAAACATGTAGCCATTATTACGTGTACTAGGAAGGAAATATTATCCTTTGTAGTAAGAATGCATAAAAATTACCGGAACAGTTTTTGCAATAACATAACTGAATTTTATGAAATACTCAGAACACGTAGTATGCTTTCGAAAGATGCTAAATTGTAAGATACTTGGAAATACATTCTAGATATAAAATAAAATGGAAACCCGAAATCCCGAAATAAGAATTTTTTTAAAAATTCACTCGATAGCTTGAATTTACCTCGTGTGTTAGAACTTTAATATTAGCACAAATTATTTTTCTATTTTGTAGAACACGTACTACATCTGTAGAAATATAGAAAATGTATGAAATAAATCACAGAATTAATTAATTTATTCAGTATAAGACAAAAATATTACGTTTTCATATAAGTACATCTACTCCATTGTAAAACAGCTATTTGTAGATGTTATTTTAATGTCTCTCGACGTAACTATACTAAAGATTCGTGTAAGGAAACATAGTTCTTAAGAACGATAAAATAAGTATCGCATTTCCCTGATGTTTTTTTTTGCGTACAACTTGCGTTTATTTGAAAATATAATAAAAACAGCAGGTATAATAAAGTTTAAAAAAAAAAAGAAAAAAAATACAATCTTTAATTAAAGTAAATGTTTGAAAAGCAGTAATTCGATGGGCGTTGATAGTTCTCGTAATTTTCACAGTGATTAAATGGTACATTACACTGTCGTTGCGTATTACGTCACCCAAATTAGAAAGGATAAAGTATTTCATTGCACACGCTGACGATTAAATTAATTCTAATTCTTCAAGATCAAAGATCACAAATATTTACTGGGTAATCGCTTATTCGGTAGTTAATAAAAGGTCTGTATTTCCCTATGATAATAAATTAACATTCTCATTGCAATTTTCCTTTATAACGGCAAAAAAATGTTTTCGAATGCTTTCACTCTTAATTAGAATGTGATTGTAAAGTAAACGGAAAAGGGGAACTAGGAAATGTTGGTTAAACGTTTGACTAACATAATCCTCTTTGCTCGAATTCCACATAAAAAATTTAGCGTATCGTTAAGATTTCTTGCAGAACAATGTTTTCAAATGAAAACGTATCGTTGAAATATTTTGAATGAACTGCCCGTATTGTACCTTCGTTGTGCTTAACGCACACGAAGTGATCGTAATTTAACCTGAAATATTCGTTCATCTAACCGTGTATACATTATTAAAAAATATTCACATTCCTTTTACCACGAGCGTCGCTCTAGTTCATTGAAATTAATAGATCATTCGTATTAATTTCGGTCTAAATATTTTTCTTTTCATACTAAAGGAGACAATTTACGAAACTACCGAGCATTAAAGTAATTTCAGTTTAATCCACCTTAATCCAAAGATAGTTAAATAATTAAAATCTTATAAGAAAATCAGAATTACAATTATTTAATAATGGATTTTTTAATATCCTGAAATTTGCCTATCTTTTCCATCGTTTATATTAGTTAATAAATGAATTGATTTAATTGCTGATTAATTCAGCGAATTAAACATTCAAAAATTTCCAACTTCATTTACAAAATGAGCTATGAGATAAGATAAATATTTTTCACAGAAATAATGTTTTATATAATAAAATATATCGAGAATTGGTTTAAAATGGGAATGATTAAGTTAGTATTAAAGTATTAAAACGCTTTATCAAAACAGAAACTACAATAGATTTTAGCCGCGTGATTTTTTATCAAAGATGAACGTTAATATTTTACATTTGAACAAATTTTTACTAATCTGATTCATCGATATTCGTGGTTAGAATATCAGCCAAGTTTTAATCATTAAATTTTAATTAAAAATCTCATTTCGATTAATTTTGAATGAGTTTGACACTCTCGTACAGGAGGAATTTTCATAATTATTTTCAAGTTCAATTGTAATAAGCGTATACTTGAAAAATGCACCAACGGTATAAAGAATTTCTTCGGATATATTCAGCCAATTTGAATGTGAGGTCATCCTGTAAGTTAAGATCTGGGCTTGTAATATCGTTTGTGTGCGTGCGTATGTGTGCCTTTGAACTTATCACAATGAAACAGGCATATAAAAGAAAATGATAAATTAGTCTAATATGACATAATATATGAATGGGAAAAAAAAAAAAAAAAAAAAAAAAAAAAAAAAAAAAAAAAAAAAAACTAGTTTTGTTAAAATGCAAATGAAACTTTTTTTACGCCTAATTATCATAATCAATAATTCATAGTGGATCGTTAGTTTAAATGTCGTAGGAATTGTATTCATCTTTTACGCGTGGCTTTTATTTTGAAAATGAATTTGTGTATCTACCCAAGGCTGCACTGTAAGCAAGCCTCTATTTACTTTTTATATCGCTACATTTGAATAACTTACAAGGCTCAGGGTGCATAAAAAATTAACTAGTCTCTATTTAGACCGGATTTTATTCGTAAAAGTTTAAATATGTGGAATTTGTTCGTCTCAACGTGCACAAATAAAATTACGTGCTTGTGTATCGCGTAAGTGGCAGAGGGCGAGGGTCAGATACAAGATATACGAAGGACGATATGCAACATCTTTGCTTGCAATCTCTTTTTAATATAAAGCAGACAACGATGTACAACGTGAAACATTAAGATTGTGTACTTGGAATTTTTATCCAAAATGATCTAGAGATACTTCGGTTATGTGTTTATGCGATAAGAGATAATACATCTATAATCTATATAAATACGTATACGTGTATATGTGTACATTTGAGGCAGTTTATACGATAACGATCAGTTACTTGAATTTAACTCAAAATAGAGCTCAGGAGGCACATCGCAAATGCACATAACCATTGCAGAACGGATAAAAAGTTCGCTTTATCGCACAGTTCGAAAAGAAAAGAAATCAACATAAGCACGTGGACCAAATAAGTTTTACCCTAATCGACTCGACGCTATTTCATATCGAACTCATTACACGCCGAGCATATAAATATTTCAAACGTACACGCGCCCATAAGTACGCGCACCGATGAAACTTTTACGAAGAGCTCAGCAACGTAACGCTACGTAACGGGGCTTCAACATTGAAAAGTAACATCAATTTCAAATAAGAAACTCCGTTTCCGAATCCTCCATCCTTCGTGTCTGCCGTGCGTTGAGCGACGACGGAACACAAAAATATCGGCCGATCCGATGTGCGGAAGATAAATCGTGGCGCGCGCGGAAGGAGGAAAAACGCGCACGTAGGGGACGAGGCGTGCCGTTGCCGCAGCTGCAGAGCCAGGGTGTGGAGAGGTACGGGAAGAGAGAGAGAGAGAGAGAGAGAGAGAGAGAGAGAGAGAGAGAGAGAGAGAGAAGCTGCACTTGGCGCGAGCGAGTCGATAAGGCCACCCCTGAGATCTTGGGACGCGTCCGTTGCCGAGGCCGAGAACGACGCGTTGAAAATTCCATTATTTTCCGTAGAGATGTAATTTCGCTCCGAGGAAAGATCGGCTGGTTAACTCCTATTAAGAAGCTCCCCGGAAGCTCACGCTCTCCAGCCTTCCTTTTCCTTGCTTTTTCCCTTTACCTTTTTCACAATACTTACATTATATACATTATCCTTAATGTGACGCTAATGTGACGCGATCGTTAATGGGCTTATTCGTATTTTGCTCAGATTGAATGCTAACGATTATACTGCTGAAATAATTGTGTATTCCGTATTGCGTTAAATGTAACTAGTGTCCCGATAAGTGTTAGCCTTTCCTTTCGTTCCATTTTTATTTCAACGCAAATGCCATTTGCTCTGATTTTCATAATGTCCTTCAACTTTAATATGTTCCCAGCTGATGTTTCGAATTTAAATTGGATTTTTTTCAAATTAAATGCGTTATCTGTTAAATATGTTATATGGTACGAAGCAGAGGTTGTCGCGTGCGTAAACTAAAGACAAAAGACCGTTATCGTGCAAATTAAACTTTGTGGACAATTTTACGCAATAATGTTTTTCACATTTGTAATCGAGAGACAGTGAAACTTAGCGGTGTTATAATTTTAAGTTACCGATAGTACTTTAGATCGCGATAGTACCGAATTCAAATTTCATCATTGTTTTCCAAATATATATATGTGTGTGTATGTATGCATGTATGTATATATATTGTGCAAGCAATTGTCCCCTCTTTATCCTTATTTTTAATTTACTAGTTTACTAACACGGTGGGAATATCATTTTTTGAAATCCTTCTTTCCCGATGTTACGCTTATTATTCGAACGTTGGTTTGTTGGTGTTTTATCGTTTTCTTCTCGATAAGCTTCATAACGATTATTTTAATCAAATGAATATTCGGCTTTTCGGAAAGTTTATTCGTTCAAAGATTATCCTTCTTTTATTATTTTAAACGTACTCTGTTTTATTATATATTTAACAACTGTTTGTAACAAACATGGAAGTTATTTGCATCAATACTAAAAGTGCACTTACTATGATTTCTTCTTTAAAATTCTTCAATGACAAAAAAAAAATTGAATATTTACATATTTAAATTGTATTTCACACGTCGATATTATTTTTTGTGAAAAGTTATACAGTTCGAGTGTTTGATGATATGTATGTATATATATATATATATATATATATATATATATATATATATATATAATATTAATGAGAATTAATTAAATGTTTTAGAACGTTCCTGCTTCAGTTTCGTGATAATTATTTTTTCTCGTACACTTGTACAGACTAATTTTAATAATGACATTGTAGTCCTTCGAGTAGTGAGCATTTGATGTTATAGAACTTGTATCTTTTAATCACACGTTCGTTATTATTCATTAAATTATAAAGAAACGTGTTCCCTTGCATCTTGATGCAAGTTAAATCAATTATGTTTTCTTTTTCTCGACACCACAGTATTCCGAACAACTTAAAAAACAATATTTTTCAGTAAATTTTGATAAGAACACACTCGAAGATTTAAATCGTGAAATTGTTTTTATTTTGTGTCGTAGCAGTAAATTTCGTATTAAATTCGGACCAACCGACACAACTTTATATGCGAACAACACTTTTATCTTTATATTTGTCTTTGCATTTTATAAATTTACCTTTGCCTTATCAAGTTCGTGTAATTCCTTAAATAGTCGAGAATACGGCTTTTAAATAATTCTACTTACAAATACGGAGCATTGGCTATCACGTAGAGCTAAGAAAACAATGCATTATCATGTTTCATCGAGGCAATATCGTCGAAAGATGAGAATAAATAGATTTAACTCTTTTGTTAAATGATACATTCTGATTTAAGACAACAATTTCTCGGTTATCAATATTCATCGCAAAAAATATACAACTCCGATTCTTTTCTACATATTGGCTCATGCTATATGTCACAGTTTTTCTCTTTATCAAAATCGCTAGTTTTGAAGAACGAGACTTATTTAGAGATTTAAACGATTAAGAAAAAAAAAAAAAAAAAAAAAAAAAACGTACCTTTTTTCATGATTGTCATACGTTTGTTTACGCTGTACTATGCAGTTAACCGTAAAATAAAAATTAATTACTGCTGAATCTATTTTTAAAAGGCTTTTTAACAAGCAGCCGACGAATGAGAAAATAAGAAAAAAATATGAATACAGGATCAGTAAAGTCACCAATGTTGAATGCAACCGAATGCAACTACTCTCAATCGAGACATATTCTTGCTTTCACGTAACATTTATTAGCTTTTAAGTTTCAAAACAAGTCACTGGAATTTCAATCGAGCAAATCTAACAAATACCGCTAATCGCCAGAGTATAAGCGTTTCAAAAGAAACTTGGATCACTCGGCATAATGACGAGTAGATGCGCAACAACTTAATGATACGTTATGTGCGTACCTGTCATCGCCGATTAATTTTAAAGAACACGCATTAAACGTACACCTAAAAGTCTACGAGCTGGAATTTACTCGATTGCTTGTCATGAAGAAAAAACGAACTATTCAGCTATTGCAAAAAATTAATCATAGTATTTTCAAAATATGCTCGCTAGTTTTGATGACATACGCGCAATACGTCATAGTATAAACTCACCTAATTTTACGAGTGTCATCTCTATTGGATTATTTTTGTTTTGATCGGTGATAACGCATTATTAGCTAAAGCTTTATTTGAGTCACTTTACTTTGTTTCGGTTCAATAATTCGTTAGAAGTCATCCGTTATAATTTAAATTCAATAACTAACAAGATAACGACGCTTGGATCTATTAAACGTATGAATTTTATTAATTTATTAATTATCTTTAAGCCAATAGTTAACCTACTTTCGTTTGATGAAAACAACATTTCCTAAGAATTGAAACGTTCTTGAGGAATTGGAATGATTACATTGGAATGATTTATTTGTTAATTAAAATATAGAAAGTGATACGTAGAACTCTGTAATTTTCAAGCACTGTTCGCGTATTTTATAAGAATTGAAACACGATGAAGTACTCGATAAAGCTACGCAATGTGCTATCGTTTTTAAAAGTGCTTTAATAAGCGTATAATTTACTTAGAGCGTTAGAAGTATCATTAAATTAGAAGCTTCTGGGAATTGGATTATTCGATCAAATTTTGTACTGCACAATGTAAAATTCGCAATCAAAGTCATTTCTTGGAATACAATATTCTTAGATAGCGGCGAGAACTTTTTTACACAATAAAGAAGCTACTGAGAAAAGATAAACTTTTACTCGTGTTTCTCGTCGTAGACGGGGAAACGCATACGAATCAAATAAAAAAATTTAATTATATTCGTCGCTCGTTTAATTTATTATATCTATCATTGTGGTTTACATTTATCATCGTTTTGTCATCTCGTTACATTTCTTGGGTATATTCAGTATCTAGTGGGTTTTCCGTCTTGTTGCGATTTCTCTATATGCGCTTAGCTTTCAATTCCTTTTCTTTCGTTATTGATTACGGTCGGTTTACTGTATTCTACACGCATGTGTCTCATTCTTATTTGTTTCCTTTTTTACGCGTGTAGGCACATTTTGTGTTTGCCGTTACAGGAATTTTAGTTCATAATGACTGTTTCTTCCTTGGGCCATTGAAAAGATTCGCTAATGAAAATCCATTGTTCCGCATATCGGGAAAGCATCACCGCCACTGTAAGTGTAACTATTTAGAAGATGCAATAATCTTTTTAGGAGGGTACAGTATTAATATTGTTAATATTGTTTTTAACCGTGGAAGAGCCTTTTGCTAAGTTTAAAAAGATACATGTTCATTTACTGAAAGATTTATCCTCTAACCGAAAATCGGGTTTCAAATTGCAAGAGGATTTCTTGCAAAGGAATTCTTTCGCTATATTAACTAAAGTTTTCAAAAGTTGCACAACTTGAATATTTTATAAAATCGCTGTTTGAAACTTGGAAAATTCATTCCCAAAACTTCCTATAAAGATTAACGTATCCCCGACAGCTGGTAGAGTACCATATCTATTTTTACTACAGCGTGTGATTAAACGAACTTATTCGGAATTATGAAAGCCTTTGGCTTTTCGTATTATTGCTTTACTTTGTGCCCTTTACTACAACGCAATATAATATGGGTTAATTATAAAAAAAAAAATGAGGTTAATCATTGATCACAATTAATGCCTATGAATAACTCAGGCCTTCAAGCTTTTGATAGCTTCGATAAATGAATTATAATGTAAAAGTTTGTGCTTGTTGCAGAAGTAATCGAAACATTAACAGCGCTATAATCTCATTTTGTTAGGAAAACTATTGAAAGCGACGTGTGCCTAATCGCTTGAAAGCCACGAAAGGTGATAAATAATGATTAATATTTAAAGAAAAACGCTTGCATCTCTTCGGATTTGACGAACAGTCATACCAACGTCTACTGATCATAATTTGTACGCCATCGTAAACTCCTCTTCTCCTAATCCCCTGTAACCGAATAAATTGGGTTAGTAACCTCAATATGGCGAGGTTGTAGATACGATGGTGTGTTATATACTGGTCAATGCAAATCCCATAATCCAATTGGTGAGGCATTAGCGTAGAACTTGGGCTTCAAGCAGAAGAAGAATAAGTGATTGATAAATAATGATCGTTTACTTGCAATGATATTGTTATATTACTCTGGAATTTTTATCATTCTTGTAACTGCATTCAAGATATCGACCGATGAAAATTATGCGCTTTCAAGAGAAATTAAATATTATCAATTCATAAGACTTTGATATTTCTAAATGTCGTGTTATTATAAACTTGATATATTTATATTTGTCAATGTTTAATAGGCTATTAACTTTTTGAACATTCACTTGTCTTAGCTAAACAAATACATACATAAGTAGAGTAAAGAGCGTAATTCTTGATTAAAATCAGTCAATTAAAGGTATGTTTGCATATACATACAATACTTTACAATACTTTAATGAGAACATAATCATGCACTGTAACATAATCGTACACTCATCGATTCAAATGAAACTCCAAAAACGCGAATTTCAATTATATTGGAAATAAACGTAATCAAAGTATTACAATTACACAACTACGGTAACCTAGTGTTAGTCCCTCCTTATGTAATTTATATTTAAGCTCAACTTTTGCTCGTGCGTATTAATTTGCTCAGGCGTCGGTCTTTCCCCTGCTTTTTATCTGCTTGCTTTAATTAATAAACAAAGAAGCTGCAAAGAGTTTGCAATTTAGTAATCACGTTTGGCTTTTGTTATAACTTGTTTCTTAGAAGTGCTCTCCTTGAAAATGCCATAAATTTAAAAAAATTTATGGCATTCGTGAATAATGTTTCGTATTCAGGATTACTAAATTAGACCTTAAAGGAATCTTGCGTTATAATAATGTATTACTATTCAAAATAAATACTCGTCTTGCATTTTTTTCTTTGCAAATAAAAAGTATCAAATGCAGCGAACTTTAAAGTAAATATACTATAGCTACGTACTTTCTTTGCATATCGTTCGCACGAAAGAAAAAACCCTCAAATTTATTTCATCTTAAATTGCGGCATTTTTCAAATTTTCACAAGACTTTTGAAATAATAACGAAAAATAAAAACCTAGTTAATCTCGAGATAAAAGTGAATATAAATTGTTAAATTGTTTTTATAAATCGATTTTTTTTTTTTTTTTTTTTTGCTTTTTGTTTTGTAACATCAAGAATATAATTTCTACTCGTTTTATAAACGTATAAATAATATTAAAATTTAACTCCTTTATTCTATCCTTTAAATTCTGTTTGAACATATTTTTCCATTGTATGTTATCAATTGTTTTTTATCTATTGGAATTTCAATAGGTTGCAAATAAATCGTTATTAAAAAGAGAACTTTGTGTACAAGTATTAGCTGTACTTTTATATAAATCAATTAATCGTATGGACTTGTACATTTAGAAACTTTGTACGAGTCATCTTGATAAGTGTAAAATTTTTTTTGTCTTCAAAGTTCCACACTGGCTATTATTACAAATTATCACATTATACGATTACTTAATCTAAGGCAAACAATTGTTCTTAACTTTCTTACTAGATACGTAATTTAAAAAAGTCTGAATATCAAATACAATTTTATTGTTACTCGTTACTTTTGACAATAACAAAGAAACTCACGTAGAAAAGACACGATCCTTTAGAATATTACAATTATTAACATAAATTTTTTTTCAATGTACATACGTCGCAAGAGTTTAATCGGACTTATCAGATTATATTTTTCACTCGCAGAATGTTAAAGTAAAGAATTAAAAGTGAACTCGATGCACAACTTTGGTTCTGTTTGAGTAGCTTTGTTCTACGAGATTTAATATTTACATAGCTCTTGGTGTATTGGCTTTAAAAAGGACGTATTTGTTAAGAGTTAAGAAAAGTTGATTCACAATTCAGATTCACAATTCACAGTGTAAGTCAACTCATTATTTGAAAGCTTCGAATAATTAGAGCGGAAAAACTTAAATTCACACTTGATACACGCATAAATGTACTTTAAGCAGCCGTGATTCTTCGTTCGTTTGCAATCGTGTAAAAATGCAAGAAAAGCGTTAAGTTACTCTTTTCGTAGATTGTGCTCGAAAGATCCAGAGCAATTTGTTTGGTATATTACAGTTCTGAAATAAATCACCATGTTTCGCAATTAATCAATTCCGCTGAACAGCCTAATCACCAGGGTATGAAAATACTTATTTTACATATGCTGGTGACCGGTCCTGCGACGTTATTAGTAAGCGAGATCGATCGAGGAGTCGAACACGTACTATCTCCTCGTGCATCCTGAACCAGCGTACTTGTAAGCTCGTCGCGATGAAAATCGAGTTGACCACGAGGAGATTCAAAACGACGTAAACGACGTCGCTTCGAGTTTTTATTCCTTTTTCGATTCTCCCCGTCGCGAGTTAACGTACGCGCTTTATTGTACGGCAATTTATTATTGCGGCGTCGCTGGCGACTGCGTTAGAGCCGATCGAATGTAACGACGTGCGCTCCTTCGTCCTGGACATTTTCTTGGACGTTTTCACGCTTTCCCTTATATGCGTGCTGTGACGAGCGAAGAATTTCATTTGCCAGGACTCGTTTTGTTTTTGAATTTATTCACGAGATGAGTCGTTCCATACGATATTCTCGTCTCGACGGCAGATTAATACTTGCATCAGCCGTTAGTTTATCGTCACCTGCGTGTAAACTTGTTAAAGGAGTGTGCGAATGCACAAGTGCTAACGTTAAAGGTTTTCAAATCGACTGTTCCTTTGAAGTATAATACCTAATTGTGCATTGTTTAATAATGCTGCCAATCGAGGTATTACTTCCGAGGAATTTGTTTTAAATTCAGATTTGATTCGGTTAAATTTGCTCGTCTTTGTCGAAATTCCGCGTTAAAATTGAATTACTCGATTACGACCCAATGACACGTTTGCGTTTGGGTACAGCTTATGCAACATTTTAATTGGCTGAAAAATTCGAGCATTTTTCGTTGTATTTTCAAATAAAATCACTTTAAATCACTTTTAAAGCTTTATTCGCACATGCGTCTGTGTTTAACAAATCGCTAGTTGCGTCAAATACATTCCATTACCATATTTACAAACAGTTTTGCACATTAGGTACCGACTATTTATTTTATAAAAATGTATCGCGCAGTGGTATATTACGGAATGTAGTACGCGCCAGGATAATTGAAATACATTGATTACAAAACAAAATCGATGTACTTTCTTTATTTGAAAATTTGGTATATTTCGATACAATGTTTATTTGCCTCGTAAATATCACATCGCGCTAGTTTTTGAAGCGTTATACAATATAAACTTTTGCTAGTGCTTCTTTATAATTTTCATTAATTTTTTTATCGTTTGTAGGTTCAAATCTATCGCGCGTTTAGATATTAATTTATAAGTTTTATAATTACATCTAATAATGTTAAAAGTAGACTCGTGTAGTATGAAATGCTACCCGTGCTTCCTTTATACTAATTTACATTTTATTTCCGATGTTTCAGATCTGCGTGGTTAAGCTGAAAGACGAGCCAAATGTAAGTGAATATGTGCATATTATATTTCGTATCTTATTAAGAAAAGCACGAGCTATTAGTAATGATATTCTTGTATAATTACTTATAGAACACAGATATTTTGGACCGAATAAGAGAAATTCAACTTCATATCGTTTCGCTCGGAAGGTGGCAGGTAAAGTAGTTTCGTACTTAATTTTACCAGCTTTTTCATTAGTTCTCGCTTTCATTAGCTTGCACTGTCATCAACTTATTCATAAAATTGTAATAACCTATAATTTTGCTATAACGTTGCTACCTAATAGTTTCAGCGCCCTGTACATCTTATTAAATTAAGTTTAAAGTTATTTGTCCGACGAAAAAAATGTGTCGCACAATTGCCCTTAGATTTTGATTATCTTCGATAAAATTATTTCCATTGTATCGGATAACAATAAGCGCAGTTTATCTTATAATATTCCCAAGCTGCGATAAAACAGCTGATTGCGTTTCGATTAATTTCTGCCCGATTACTCACTCACAATTTCGACGCATTTAGTCGATAATGATTAAAAGAGCAAAGCAGAAGTCGGTCTTCGAAGAGCAAATTGTATACTTAGTTTAAAATTCACGTTGCTTGGAGCCGCTACGAACTGCTCGTGCTCGTGCTCGTGCTCGTGCTCGTGCTCGTGCTCGTTACGTAACGCAGCGTAAGGGAGAATGTTTAGAAGATGGTGGAGTCCACCGTCTGTCGGGAGTATCAAAATAATGGCGCAGAAAAAGGCCCAATTATAGCGAAGAAGTATTTTTGAAAGAAGAAACGCGGGGAGTTTGTTCGCCCGTACAGATTACGTAAGGCCGGGCGACGACTATCTACCTATGCGGCACCTATGCGATCCCGAGTAGTGCGGACTGCGATATGCGATATGCGATATGCGATATGCGATAAAACTGCGAGACGAGGGCGGTTGAGGAGTAGTAGTAGTAGTAGGAGGAGGAGGAGGAGGAGGAGGAGGAGGAGGAGGAGGAGGAGGAGCAGCAGTAGTAGGCAAAAGAATTCTCGGGAGAGGCGCCGAAGAATATGAAGAAAAGAACGAGACTAAGGAGAGGAAAGCCGACGGTGTAGCGCGCGCCAGGCGCTCTCGAGAGTCCATCGACATTGTGCCTCGGACGCCGTTCTCTTATTTTATTTATAAACCCGTGTGGCTCACTCGTGCCGCTTACGCGCGCGTCGATAACGCAGGGATCGTCGTCGAGACCGACTCATCGTCTGGCACAAAGCCTCGAAAGCGGAAGATCGTTGCACGCGAAGCTTTAGGGGACTTTGGTTCGAGGACGGTATCTTTCGGCTACTTTCTGCAATGGCGCGGATGGAAACTTTTTCGAGGGCCTCGGTTTCGTAAGGTAAGGCTTGCGCGTTCGGTGCGCGTTGGATTAATCGAGGGCTTGGCGAATTCGAGAGCGACACTTAATACCGGCTGCGGGAGTCGGAGGCACGAGCTCCTTGCCGCTGAATCGTGCCTCAAAGTTTTCTCTTTGCGATTAACATCGCTTTTTCTTTAATATAAGTAAGCGCGGCGAGCGATCTTGGTTAATAAGCAAATAATTAAAACAATTTGCTCGGACGTCGGTACGTGCCCGTATGGAAACGTCGCGGTAGCTTCTGCTGGTAATTCAACCGCTGAAGGATTTAAGTGAACTCGATTAAAGTACAATCCGATGGACGCGTCATCTAAAATATTTAATTACGTTCTATGATTAATGGAGTGCCAGTGCCTGATTCTGAAGCAATGATGGTAACGATGCGTGTGGATTATTCGATCGTTTTTCTCGATGGACAGTTGAGTTGGTCTGGCGTTTCGAAAATGGTTTTCTCGCATCGTTAATGTACCCGTAATGCGCGCGTTTTAATTCTATAATATTTTTCAGGCAAAATACAATGACGCGCCGTTAATGCAACGAGTAAGAATAACATTATCTAGTACCAAGCGTCTTTTCCAAAAATTGCGCTGGAAGATTTGCTCCGTAACTTTAAAATTGCGCTCATGTTTTGCTTCGTACGTTTACGTGATTCGTACGTATACTACAATTCGCTAGAAAATCTAGCGCATACTTTTAAAACTATAGGATATGTAAATCCACGAGGAGAAACTGTCGATCATAGAAAGTTTAGAAGCGTTATTGGACTTTCGTGCCGAAAATCGACGATAAAATTGCGATTACAGGAGGTTTCAGTAGCGTTGGAAGTTTTTAAATTCTTTTAAACCTTCATTCTTTTAACTTCATCAATAAGCGAAAGCTTATTGATGAAGGTTGCTGATATTTTTTGGGCAGATGATAATTGAAAGATGTAGGAAAATGTATAAAAAGCTTTCTAGGGTATTTTAAAAAGTTAGCGTGCACCTCAAAAAAGTCACAAAAATCGATATTATTTTGCAAGACATTCGTTAACGGATGTCCTAAAATTAATGTAGAGGTTTAGGTATTTGCGAATAAGTACCAAGTAGCGTTTAAGTATTTTCAACGTATACCTAGAATAAGTATAGTAACTGTTTCGGTTAAAACTGAAAATGCAACTTCAGTTAATATTCCGTTGGATGTGTACAGTACCGTCACTGTAGAGATAGCAAACCAAAAACCGAATTTTTGTCAAATTGCCGTCCTCTTGATGCCGTGAACGAGAATATTTGAAGATAACACTCGCACGAGTAACGATAATTTTCTAGTTTTAAAAATAAAGCTTCAAAAATTACATTCTCATTTGTTTTTGACCCGTTGAACTACTCGATGTGCTCTAACTTTATGTTATCTCCCAGAGTAAGATATTATATTCCGTGAAATTTTCGATTAGTTTCGATTAGAATTTACGATTACACATTGGATGTTATACAGATAGAAAATAAAACTTACCGAAATTGCATTTTTATATTCGTAACTAGCTTATATTTATTAGGCACGCCCTAAGTCACACAGTGCGTACGTGTTCGTAATAATCAAGTTGCAATTCAATAAGTAAAATCAATACTATTTAAATTGCTGCATTCAATTATTCTACAATTTTAGAAAATATTTCATTTAATATATCCTACTGTTTTCTTTGTTTTACTGCTTTCAACTTTATGAAATTTTCTCGCCTTTAAGAAACAAAATCATTCGCGTGTAACTAATATATGTATCGTTTGTTGTGCAAAAATTCAGTATGCCGTTAAAATTTAAAATTTAATACAAATTTGCAGATTGACGATTTTAATTTTAAAAGAATTTCAGGTTAAAATTCAGTTACATCAAAAGTTATAGAATTTAATATCAGAATGAAAGTAACAACTATTTTCATATTTAATTAAAAAGTTTATTTCTTTTTTTCTTTTAATACAAATGCTTAAAACTCTCTTAAAAAAACAGAGTAAGTTGGCTAATAGATATATTTTTTTAATACTTAATATTTGGAAATGTTCGCCAAAGTTTTTTGAGTCTCAGAAAGGTTTGAATAATTTTCAGCTTTATTGACCGTTAGTTTTATATTGGTTTTTGTTCACAATATTTTTTGCTAAACAATAAATAAATGCATGTATATGTAGATAAAAAAAAAAAAAATAAAAATCAGGGATTTCACAAACATTTTTCTAAACTATGCAATTATCCAAACTTTGAGATTCATACAAATAATACGCGAAGGTTGAATGAACAACGCAATAAATGTGTAAATTTGAAGGAGTTAATATTTCAAACGCTTAAATTTTGATGCAGTTTTATGTGATTTAATAAACGTGAATAACTAGTAAGAGTTAAAATACGTAATTGAACCATGAAAATGTAAAATAATTATTCAGCTGCTGCTGATGAAAAGTTATGTGACTGTGATATAATTACATTCAAAGCGGTTTTTCTTTTGAAAACCTTTTATAAATTACAATTTACTCTCATGGTTCAATATTGCGTAGCCGCGTGTCTTCTTTATGAATTTTTTCATTCTGGAAATAATCTAACGCTTCTTTATAAGTTGCCTATTAATTAATCAAACTGTACATTATTAAGAGAAATTATTAAAACCTCCATCATTTTGAGACATTTGAAGTCCTTTTCTGGTTCTTATAAGAAGATGAGAAAGTGCGTTAGTAAGAAGTACCGAGAATATATGAGAATAATAACGCTTTATTTAAAGTATTATAATATAATGTCAGGTATTAAGAGAATAATTTTGTAATAAATATAAACGCGGAAGTAGTCTCGTCACAGATTTTCGAACAGCCGTAGAAATGTCGATACACAACACACATTTATTTAAGGCACATTTGATTTATTTTATTGCATGCATTTGAATATTTGTAATCATTGGAATAAAATTCAGCCAGAAACTTAAAGTAGTCGGCGAGAAATGTCTCTTTTACTTTCTTGCTCTATTCGTTGTTTAGTTTATATTAAGGCAAATGTGTCGGTCAACTAGATATTGCATAAAGCGAAACGAGTATCAAAACACGTTAGTGAGCAGTTAGTAAGCGAGACAACGAGGATTTATCGTTGTTTCGTCTTTTCCTGTTTGAACATTATTTTTATTACGGTGAATTTTATAGTTATGCTTGTATGAAGAAAGTCTCCCTGGGCAAGGATTCGATTAAAGTTTCATTATTCAAACGGTTTTTAATCTGTAGACAAATTATAGATTATTACAAATATGTATTATAGATATGATGGAAATTTTTGCTTAGATTTCAGAACTATAATTCGATTAGTGTAAGAAAATATTACCAATCAAGTAATCATCGCAACGAAACGACCAGTTCAAATATTATATAAAAGGTATCAAAAGCATTTAATGCAACTGTTAAAATTTGTACAGATTAAACTCAACATTATTGAAATTTGATGTAAATTCGAGCGTAGATTCTGCTTTGAAATGCAAGTTAATAATAAACGCCAAAGTGCGTTATATCACTGCACCGTCGCTTCATTTAAAACTTACATAATGTTCCATCAATTTGTTGAAGGTCTAAACGCATTTGTATATAATTCACCTTTTAGTATAATGCTTAACAAATTGTCGAATACGCGTGCACTTGTAAATTTTGAAAACGTTACTTACAAGATTTACAAAAAAAAAAAAAAGAAAAAAGAAAGAAAGAGAAAAAAACAAAAAAAAAAAACTAAAAACTAAAAACACAAACGGAATCTCATAAACGTACATTCGAAAGCGCGAAAGAAGTATATTTTTTAAATTTGTGTTTTTATGGAGATGCAACGTATACTAAATAAATGAAGTGGTCGGAATCTGCATTTTTGAATAATTTGGAACAAGCATTCAGCATATAAATTGATAGCTTAAATATAATATAATATAAATACAAATCGAAGCACCTAATATAACGCTAGAACTTTCATTATTTTTTAACGTATCAATAAGCGGTTTATGAATTTATTCTTTTGGAAAGAACAGAAAAGCCAACAATACGTATTGCGGGCAATAGCGCCTCTCAAATAACCTATTTTAAGCAATTGCTTAATATATCTGTTGAATTATCAAAGATTTTATAAAAGATCCTTAATTTCTTTTAAGTTGTTCAGCTTAGGATCTAGTTTTACCGTAAGAGAATTGAACCTGTAAGATAATGCGTTAATCGACCAAGAGCTCAAGTTTGCGTACAACTAACTCTCTATTATCCGAGTAAACGTTTTTATCTCGATGAAATGTTTGTAACTTAGATTTACAATAAAAGGCATTTATAAATCTATAGCAACCTACAGTCGCAAGGCATCGTTTTTCGATGTTGCACTGATTCTTGTACGTGTAATACGCTCCGATGCAAGAGTTCCTCTGCATAATCATCGTTCCATCGAAAATTACGCGTTCGTTAAGCCGTAATAAGCACGGGGACTTCCATTAAAAGTACGTTCGATTAACGTTAACGAAAACAACTGCTCTTTCAAATTTGAACATGCCTAAACAAAAATATCGAAGATTGCGATTATTGCGATTATCGCCAATGATTAGTAACAGTGCCATAAATTTTCACGAGGCTCCCAAGTAGGTCGAAGAAGAAGAAGAAGTAGGTCGATTTCATTCGTAATGCCTCATATAAAATACTCGTTAACGTTTTAAAATGCTAGCTACTTTCGCGATTCTTACATTTCATAATCGTTTTATATTCAGTATACATCTCTTTACTGTCAAGTCCATTCGAGTGCAAGGAACAACTGTGAATAATTCCACAAAGCGTTGCAATACATCGTAGCACTGGCAATATAATTACAAGTTAATTGCATCCGAGGACCGATGTTAACTTTATTGCTTTGAAAAGATAGCCGCTGTACAAGTGAAATCAACGAGAATAACGATAAAGTTAAGATCAGCGAATTGTCAAGTATTGTGAAATTTATTCAATACATTTTGATCGGGAAATATCTACTTGCTAACGCAATGACGTCTCTGTAAATGAGAGATGATCGTAGGAAGAGAATCGATCGGATGTATAGCAACTTCAAAACACGCTGCAAGGTTTGCAACTCGAGTTGCTTTCTCGACATCTTGAGATTGTACAAACCGTTTCATTATTGAACTTGCAAATATTACGGAATGCAAGTAAGTACATCATTTCTCCTTTTCTTTATTCAAGGCGAACGCACGAATGAACAACTTAACGCTATTAAAGTTGCCCCTGTCAAAATGTCTTTCAGTGACGTAAACATATTTATATATTATAAGATTAAACTTTGACGCTCGACTTTGAAAATCAAATGTCAGTTGACTTTGACAAAATTCTTTTTTTTCGCATTACCTTATACAATCGCTTATCAATATAATTTACTCTAAACGCAAAGAAATCTGCAATATTAAAGTTACAGAAGAATTTGAAGCTTTGGTTATTTATGATTTTGAATAAATATCGCAAAGAATGTTCAAATTTTGCCTGGATTGCGATAGATCGTACTTGAAAGTTACTTACAATACGTTCTCAAGTCTTCCTCGTGTCTTTATTTGTCTCTCCATTAATGAACTATATATATCCTACTCTATAACATCTACCATCCACTTTGTGCCCGAGACGAACTGGTTTCCACATAACGTTGTACAGTCGTAACAAATAGCAGTATTTCTCTTAAAGATAACAAAACTATTCTTTCGCCATTTTTTCTAGTTTGGACAATTTTTACCATTATATATTATTTTTATTTCTTTAAGTATTATAAAGTGAACTTTTGTTCGCAGTGGCGGAAGATTCGTTTGTTGTCACTGTAGCAAGCGCTGATAACATTAACTTTTATCGAGAGCCAAGTAATATTGCCGAACTAGTTAACTCTAATAAAATCGTGTTGTAATGATTCAATGGTAGCGTATACCTTTTGCGTGCGCGCGCGTGCACATTCGTACGAGCGCGAGCGCATGCGCGTGCAAAAGAACAACGAACTTGTGCCGAGGCTCTTTCTTCGCAATTTGTAATGTTACCTGTAAGCGCTAATTACCAGTTTAAAAGTAGTCGAATAATGAAGATCAGTAGGGAATAGGTAGAACTTTATTAGCGAAGGTGATTGTGTTTGCGTACAATCGTTGAAAGTATTTTTTCGGTCGTTTTTTTTTCGGTCAACCGCCTGCGCGAATCGGACAATTCATTTTACAACACTCGTATTTCCACCCTTCAAAAGCATGCATTAGAAAATGTCAGTAATGAAGCCGAGCGCATTAACCTTGAATCTTCATCCGACTTCTTCTTTCGTGGATGCTAGACAGCAGGTTTATTTGCAATCAAAATAGTCGTACGAAAATATGTACGCTTGCAGTAGAGTAGATCATTTTTTATACATGCTTTACTACTCCAAGAAATTTACCGTTTGAAATATGAGCGTAGGACCTTCGGTTTATATATTATTGAATACATTAGAGCGATATAAGTAGATCAAGTATATTCTAATCGGTCTATTGTCGTATACTTCTTTGAGGAAATTACGTGCCGCGTGAGCGATAGGTGAGTCCATTTTTCAAATTGGGAGAACAGCGACGCGACGAAGACGAAGACGAATCAATCGACGATCAATCTTATAGAAAATATATTTTATTATTTTACGTCAGAAATAATATGCGAATTTGGTAAAGGTCAAAGAAATATCTTCGATTTTTTGGTTAAAAATCACTGAAACTCCAGCAACCAAATTCGCATCGCGGACTCATCCCAGGTAACGTATGCTTGTGTTTTTTTCACGTAGATTCTATTTAAATGCATCGATCTTACCGTTTAATAAGTGGCTGTCGTCATAATGTCTGGTAGTATATCAAATTTTTAGTTACACGCAATTCTAAAATATTTGCTGTATATTCAGCTGCGTAGTAATTATTAATGGGAAGTGTAGCCGGAATTATTACTCATGTATTTCAAAGTAATATTATTTAAAAGCGAGTCCTTAATAATTATTTATTTAGCAGCCAGTGTTGGGCAATGAGAGACCTAACGACCAAAAAAGACAATTTCAAACTTTTTCATCTTTTTCAACGAGATAAAATGAAATTAAATTTCTACAGAGTTAAGAAATGCAGCAACTATTGCTTATTGCGTAATCGGAATGTCAATACCGTACGTATATTTATCCGTTATTCAACCGAAGCCTCGTGCTCCCGTTTTGAAATTTGCAGGCGACTCGACAAAAGTCCGAAATCAAAATGCAATCATAGGTACCAAATATACACAAATATACACAAATATACCAAACAACCGAGGCTTAACTCAGTCTCTCTAAAATTAATCGATATTATCTGGGCGCTCTGTTACGCGTCCTTGCGCGTATCCTTCCAGACTTCCGCGGGTGTCGCTCTCGCCTTGAAATTCCGAATGATGGCCCATACGGTCGCTCAACTTGTCTCTTTGTCGTTTTGCGCTCGCCTTTATTGAAAGCCACGAGGTTTTTCGGGGTTTCGTCGCTCTAGCTAATTCGGTTGGTTCGTGCCAAGAAAGTCCGGGGGTCGCGCACAGAGGTTTCGAGGGTAGCATGCAAGTTCAGCGCGAGATAATTTGAGAAATGGCATTGAAAATGTACGTTAGAAGCCGTCAAATATTTAGCAGTTGTTACGTGCTTTTTCAGACTCTGGATTATCGGAATCTGTTGGGATTGGAGGCTTTACTTGTACATAATTTACAAAAGATAAATTTGCGTTGGTACTTCAACGTTGGTTAATCGAGCGCCATATTGACGTTACAATAATTGGCCAAAAAATAATTTTTCCATTATCCGAACTTAATAATTAGCTATGCAATCGTATAGATCGTCGATATTAAATTCACCTTCAACCGTGAAATATTTTTAATACAATTTAATATCTCAGGACGGTATTATAACCGATTGAGATTCTTATCGCGAAGGAATGTTAATCGACGGATTATTTATCAGTGGTTTAAGTAAAATTGCGCTTAAACGCGTGTTCGCTACGCTAAAAATTTAAAAATTTCAGTCCAAGATCTTTCGTGTTGATTCTTACGCACGATGTTTCGGCTAATTGAGCTGGTCTTTTGATGTTGAACTTATTCCACTGTAAGAGCTTTTAGACAAAAATATACTTATACCGAATAAAATTTACTTTCAATACCTCAAAAAACCTATATTGTAGCTCTTGAGTAGTAGTAACAGTTTCATTTCAAAAGATGAGAAATCTAAAGCGCGAATGCACATCAGATTTAGCTGGGTATACAAGACATCGTACATCGACTCGAACGTTATCGCGAGTACAACATTTGCGTTGCTGAGTATAAAATGATTTTACTAAAAGCTACCGCGCAATAATTTACTCTTTGGATAACGAATCGCAATCTATGATAATACCAGTAAACTCAATCACTTATACCACTCCGCTCGTCAAAGCCTCTAATATTTATTGCACAGGAGATTATAAAATTTTAGTAGGCGGTTGATTTTCGGTGGAACGTGGCTTAACGTAAACTTATTTAGTCCACTTAATTATAATTGCTATTCACTGTTTCTATTATTCAAGAGGTACGGCGATTGGTTCCAATAAACTGCACCTCGATGATTACGACTAATGACATTGTCAATTTTGGTAATCTTCCTAGGCTTTGATACGAATATTACTCCTACGCGATCATTGCGATAAATGACCAATTGTCCGCGCTTAAGTTGTATATATTCGTTGTATACATTATTCGTTGTAATTTGAATCTGCTATTTTGTATAATATAATTATTAGCGTGGCACCTTTTTTCCTAGCGAAAATCGATTCTCTGCGAGAGAACAGATACATTCGAGTCATCGCTTCGTCGTGTTAAAACGAAACGAAGATTTTCATCTGCCGAAACAACCGAAACAACCGAAACAACCGAAACAACCGAAACAACCGAAACACTACAGCGAGAAAGCATACTTACAATCATTTTCAATTTATGTTTACCGAAAGAAGAGAGGAATTGCATAAGTAAAGCTAATTCGTAGTAGCGCATTGAGTTGCTAGATTAAATTAAAGCTGTTAGACTAGCTTTTGCCTAAGAAAAATGAAGGATTAGGGGAATCATCGCTAATTACTGGGACATTTGCCGATTAAAATGAAATTTTCCTCGAGGAGGATGCGCCAATGCAGATCTCAATGAACAATCGCACGGAATTGAAAGCAATGCCGACGAGCTCGCAAATTAAATAAGAAGCTCGATCCAACGTAGTTCGTAAGATTTTGGCACACGCGACCCCTGTCGATGTCACTTATAAGGGCGCCGTTAAAGTTTCCGCGATTGTGTGCCCGGGCGAATGCGATCGCGAATGTGAGACTCGTCGGCTAGTCGACGGTCGTGGAGTTGGTAAGCGAACGTAGGGTGCTTTGACAATTTGGAAATTCATTGTTGGAAGTTTTAAGCGAAGCGACGATACGGTGCTCTAATGAACTTCGACGTGCGTAATTGGTTTTTCACTTACGCCCACGTCCTTTGACCTCGTTGCTCTTTATTAGAATCGCGGCAGTTGATAAATTTTGTTGCACGGTTCCATTATATTGCAAAACGCAGACGCGAACTTTTTTCCTCATTTTCTCGTGTACTTTTTCCGTTTTTAAGATCGCGGACAACTTTATTCGCCCGCGGTGTTGGTTCTTAGTTTTGCCTTTCGGTTTTTTGCCTATCGGCGTTTTTATTCTCAATCGTAGATCGCCCTTACATTCAGTTTTCTCAATAGTTTACTTATTATGACTTGTACCGTTTATTAGTTCGGTATATCGATATAAAAATTGTTGCGTGTGATCGAGTGCTTGCTAGGTGCAGAGCTCTGCTTTGCCGACGTTCTGCGTTTGTCGGCGTCTCTCTGCCGATATTCATTCAAATCAGATGTTGACTTGACATATATAACATTCAACACGAAGTGAAAACTATTTACATTTGGTTTGTGTAGTAAAAACGGAGTAATAAAAGTATATGAAATACTAATTATATGCGACTGTGCAATTAGTATTCATACGACATTTTTCTCACGCGATAATAAAAGCTCGTATACACGCATATAGTTATGATATGGATATTCGTAATTATTTTGAATATTTCGCGTGATTAATTTTTTGATTAATATTTCGTTCGATTAAGTTATTTTCGTGTGATAATAATTTCAATATTAGTGTGGGGCCAATGTGTCACAAGACTTTCAATTAATATGCACAGTGATTTGATTTTCTAACAAAAACATTTTTAGTGTTAAAGTATCGTTGTGTTTCTTGAATCATTTAACACAATTGCAGGTTTTACGGGCTGTACTAACACGTAATTGATTAATGTAAGAGTTATCGATTCGTTGTGCGGCAATACTAAACAAATGAATCAGTCAATCGAAAAAGTTTATTCCAATTCATTATATGAAAATGATATTATACTGCGGTATGATAAAACGTTAATTTTTGTAATATAATAACATCGTACAGAACGTGTTCGAACGTGAGCTCCAATAATATATTCCACGACAGTTATCATAATTAAAAGAAGTTATAATATAAACATTCCAAGAGCATAACTTTTTATCAGCATTGCATATCAAATATTGACATTATTTATGCGTGCGATGACAAGGCGCATTCAAATTTAACGTCCATACACACAATTTATTGTCATATGATTAAAACTCACAGACATTTATAAGCAACGTTGTTTTTATAACAACGAATTCAAAATAATATTAATATAATAAAGTCTTAAAATCCGAAAAGTAGAACTGCAAGGATTATATGTGATGTAATCTTAAAAAAATCTACGTTATTCAAACTTACTGTATATAACGTGGATTTGTGGTAGTATCTTGGAGAGTAGTAAATATGGAGCGTACGACTGGTTCTAAATTAAATTTTATTAATAACAGTTAAGATTATTGGAATACCTTTCTACTAAAAAAGAATTCCAATCAATTTAATTAAAACTTTACCTCTTAACATTGTATTTCTTTAAGTAATATTCTTTGGAAGATTTATTTTCACTCTTGTATGTACTTATTAAATTTATCTTCGAGATTGTAAAAGCATTATAAATTATATTAAATTTCGTAAAATATATAGAGATCCTTGAAAATTTTAAATGTTCTCCTTACAAAAAAAAGCCTTATGATTCATATTTCAAAATATTTAAAATATTTATCACAAGGTAAATTGAAATATTGCTTCTATGCTTAAAATGTTTATTCGCAATGTAGGTGTACATAAGTGTTTCTAAAAAGTTCAAATCTTCCAATTGAAAATAGAACTCATTAAGCGAGTTTCCGGTTAACGTGTTAAATAAAGAAGAATTCTTTTAGGATAATTTTTGTTAAACTCGATCTGTGCTCTGTTTCCATCAAGAGACTCAAAGTCTTTTACATTAATACATAAGGGTGACCATTTTTCCAAGAATGTGGATCTCTAAAATAGTTCTTATTGTATTCAAATGAAATGAAATTTTCGTAGCTTTAAGAATGTACAATATCTACGGGAATAGTATTGGTATTATAAAAAGCCTTAGAAAACATTAAATGCAATAAAACATAGAGAAAGAAAGTGAAAATTTGTAAAGAAAAGGTTCTAAAAGAATTTTAATTTTAAAATATAAATTTTTTTTTGTAAAACGATGTAAAAAGGATCTATTTCATTTTAAAAATTTTATTTTTGTAATCTTTTTAATGAATACTTGGTATTGTAAAAATGATTTCTTTCATAAAAATTTTTCTAATTATCTCTTCATTTTGAAATTTTGAAAATTTCAAATATAAATAGTAAAACGACGAGTCTGAAGTTTCCAACTCTGGAACTCCAACAAAAAATGAAATTGTTCAAAATTGCAATTTCTTCAAAAAAAAAACTACGTAAACCACATAACTGTGATACGATTTTAACAAAAGAAACGATATAACCTCAATAGCACCCCGAAAAACGACCCTTATTGGGGGATGAAAAATTGAAAAATTTCATACTTTCACTAACTATCATAAACAACAATCATTATCAACCACCAAAAAAATAAAAAAACAATTTTTATTGCACAAGTTGAACGAAGTTGCGACGTATAAGAGTACTTGGAGACAACCACCTCGTACAATGGTCCATAAATACGAAAATTGTTAATATTTTGACGAAAAAAAAATAGCATAATTCTATTGCCCAAGAACCAAAGACAGGAATAACAAAAAAAAATCACCAACAAATAATTAGCAATATCGTCAAAAATATCCGCAAACAATCACGTCCATTACGCTACCGATAAGCATATGCGTTGTAAGACTTAATTGTTAATTAACGTATGTTCCCGAGGTATTCAACAACTTTTTATTAAAGAATACCGTCGAAGAATCTGAGAATCTCGTCATTGTTTAAAACACCGTTGAAATTGGCGCACTACGTGCATACGGCATACGTACACCCCATACCGCGATAGTTTATTGTTAATTAATCAATTAATTAATTCCAAGTATTACATTGACAAATATTATATCTTTTGGAATTCATTTGGTCCGCTGTAATTAGAACTCGTACATTGCAATACTTATCGCTTAGACATTTTATCTTTTAATAATTTGTTTGATCAATGTTTAGAATATTTATTTTTATTATAATTTTTATCATCAACTGACATGCCTTTTAAGTTACACATTGAAAGTCGCATCAAGATAAAATTCGATCATTTGAGTAAATTTACATCGGTAAAAACGTTAATTTTGCATTTGTATATTTGTATATTATTTCTATTTTTGAAAAATTTATAACGATTTTGTAACGAAACGAGACAGAATACTACAGGGGATGGTAAATTGTTATAGAACATTTTTCTTATAAAACCTACGTTTTCTAGTTACATTAAAATATTTTTTAAGATTCATATGAGATTATTACAAAAATGAATGCTTTAAGATATCATAAACGTATTTATAAATCCTTTCACAATTTATTTGTTACCATTGAAATTCTAGTTATATTGCAAGAACAAGACACACGAGGAAATTTTTATAATGTTCTAGTGGCCTAATAAGTGAAAATAAAATGATATAGAGATTTTTAGAGTAAGTGAGTCTTACATTTGTTTACATCTTATTGTAAATTTCGTAACATTTTGAATTCTTTGAGTAATTAAATATTGGATAGTTATATTAATATCGGTAATTTAGTTCTACGATTATACTGTTTTATTGGGTAAAGACCCAATGTAAATTTGATGAGTATGTTTTGAAAATAAAAAACGACTTTGACGAGCTTATACTCTTAGAGTAAAGCCTAGATTCGACGGAAATTGGGAAGTTCGAAGGTCGCTTGTAAGGTCTTTCTTGTGTCCTTAATACATGTGAATGCTTGTGCAGTAGAACTTAAAGTAGTGTTAAGCCGAAATCTTGGAGGCCGACGACATGTAAACAATTGAAAATTTTGAATTTACCTCATGTGAGCTTAACTTGTTAAATTTTTTTCTATTGTATGTACTAGAAATCAATATTTTTATAAATTTTATTGACAATTGTTAATAGCTAAACAGGAATCCTTTTAAGCAAAAGTACAAGTTTTAAACATTAAAAGCCTACGTTCATATTACACGATCTTTTAACAAATTTAGATTTTACTACTTTTTTCAATATTGTAATAATATTATTATCGTATTTTTATCTTTACATATTGAAATATTTCAAGTTTTAATTAAAAATTAATATATTAGATAAATTGTTGATTAAAAACTGGAATTTTTATATTGGATTTAATTTTTAATGTTATTAATTTTATACGTAAGAGTAAGTGCACAGATAGGGTTGTTTGTTTACACAAGTTGGCGATAATTCTCAATTCACGGAGTTAAATTGTGACTACAATTATTCGTAGTTTTAAATGTTACTTGTATAATTAATACTTTCAAATTTGTAAAATTAGTCGAATAAGGCTTTTATAAACATGTATACGATTACGTCATTATTACCAAACTTTAACTTCTTTTAGGATCTTCTTTACATTTTCACTGCTATAATAATATCGCAAAAATTATAAAAAGCATATTTTATTTATAATTTATTTTATATCTAATACAACAACTTCTTTCCTCGGATGTTTTTTTAAATTTTTCAATTTATATATGTTTAATGAATACCAGATATTTAGGTTAATCGAAATAATCCGTTAGTACAGATAATCAATTACTAACTTTTCAAAATCTTCCATTCGTTAAAAAATGTACAATTTGGAAGCCATTTTCGTAGAACCGCTAATGCAGCAAGAAAAATTTCCAATATAGTTTATTAGGTTACACAGTTATTATAAAATACCATTTGCTAAAATTGAAAATCTCATTCACATCCTGAAATTAATATTTTTGTTTTGCTTTAAATAGATTTTTTCTGAAAATCAATAAATAAGTATTTGCTACAAGACGCTTATTTATAAAGATTTACGGTTTACATTATTAATTGTTCAATGGGAAAACTCTAATTGATGGTATATTAATGTTTTTCGAAAAAATTTGAAAGTCAAAGAGACGCCAACGGTGGACAATTTTGAGTAGTTCAATTAGCTCGACTATTCTTGAGTCTTTCAAACGAAAATATGAAGGCACTTTGTGAAGTGCAGAAAATTCTCAAATCATTAACAATATAACAAATAAAGACATTTTCACTGTTGTAATTTAAACCCAATTTTAGTTTCATAACCAAGAAACTCATTAAAACATGAAATCGCACATGAAAACACACATCCTTTTTTCACACACTCACTCTTACTCATTCGCTTTTTTCCTGTTGACAATGAGATATTACATCTCCTATTTAAAACATTAATTAAATTATGGATAAAGTCTATAGTTAAGGTACTTATTAAATCAATATTAAATATATATACAAAGTAATTTTAATTTTTTTTTAATCCAACAATTTCATGTGAAAATTAGTGGTGGTTTGCTGAGAGAAAAATCATCGTCTTGAAAAATGCTGGCCATTTTAAAAGGTCCGAAAGAATCGTCACATTTTCGAAAGAGAAGAAAGAGTTTTTACATTCGAGGAAGAATCGGATTATAAACGCCGTCGAATAGAGAGAAGATGAAGCGATTGAAGCTCGGTAGTAGTGCAGTGGAGTAGTGTAAAGATTGTACGTGAATACAACGTTTTCTTCACGAAATATTTATTATTAACAATAAACTGTCGCGGCATATGAATACAAATATTGCGTAAACATACGAGGTGGATTTGTTTAATGTTATTGATAATTATGACGATAAACTTCGATTTTGTTGCTATTCGAGTAATTTGTTCTATTTCATATGTTCAATGATATTCATAAATAAAACGATGCAAATAGAAATGTTCAATACTAAGAAAAAATAAAAAAACAATTATTAATATTTTCTATATAACTATTTTCAAAATAATTTGATGAATATTAAGATAAAAAAGGTAATTAATGGTTGAAAACATTGAGATACATATATATCTGGTGATCACCTCCAAAGAAATTTCCAAGTCAAACACTGCAAGGGAGCGAGTACACATGCATTCACACATATTGCGTACGTACCGATGTGCAGTTGTACGACGCGTCCGAATCAGTGAAGATCTTAGATTCACGAAAACGCAACTCCACGACTTTGTGACGCGGCAACACCGCATTGTGTTTACGATATACGCGTTTCTAATTCCCATAGAGTCTACTATCTTACGAAAAATGTAAAATATTAAAACAAACAATGCAAACATATAAATAATTTACCATCCCCTGTAGTATTCTGTCTCGTTTCGTTACAAAATCGTTATAAATTTTTCAAAAATAGAAATAATATACAAATATACAAATGCAAAATTAACGTTTTTACCGATGTAAATTTACTCAAATGATCGAATTTTATCTTGATGCGACTTTCAATGTGTAACTTAAAAGGCATGTCAGTTGATGATAAAAATTATAATAAAAATAAATATTCTAAACATTGATCAAACAAATTATTAAAAGATAAAATGTCTAAGCGATAAGTATTGCAATGTACGAGTTCTAATTACAGCGGACCAAATGAATTCCAAAAGATATAATATTTGTCAATGTAATACTTGGAATTAATTAATTGATTAATTAACAATAAACTATCGCGGTATGGGGTGTACGTATGCCGTATGCACGTAGTGCGCCAATTTCAACGGTGTTTTAAACAATGACGAGATTCTCAGATTCTTCGACGGTATTCTTTAATAAAAAGTTGTTGAATACCTCGGGAACATACGTTAATTAACAATTAAGTCTTACAACGCATATGCTTATCGGTAGCGTAATGGACGTGATTGTTTGCGGATATTTTTGACGATATTGCTAATTATTTGTTGGTGATTTTTTTTTGTTATTCCTGTCTTTGGTTCTTGGGCAATAGAATTATGCTATTTTTTTTTCGTCAAAATATTAACAATTTTCGTATTTATGGACCATTGTACGAGGTGGTTGTCTCCAAGTACTCTTATACGTCGCAACTTCGTTCAACTTGTGCAATAAAAATTGTTTTTTTATTTTTTTGGTGGTTGATAATGATTGTTGTTTATGATAGTTAGTGAAAGTATGAAATTTTTCAATTTTTCATCCCCCAATAAGGGTCGTTTTTCGGGGTGCTATTGAGGTTATATCGTTTCTTTTGTTAAAATCGTATCACAGTTATGTGGTTTACGTAGTTTTTTTTTTGAAGAAATTGCAATTTTGAACAATTTGATTTTTTGTTGGAGTTCCAGAGTTGGAAACTTCAGTCTTAAAAAACGATGCAAATATTGATTTATATAAAATAGATCTTTTAATTAAAACATAAGTATTGTAGATAACTCTTGAAAGACAAATATATTTCATTAAGTTTTAAACAGCATTTGCAGTTGTATATTGTAAATTACTGATAAAGAATATATTATAAAACTTTAAATAGAAAAATCTATTTTAACCAGTTACGCTTATATATTTTAGATAATTTACGTAAATTCAAAAACTTACTTTTTAATTTATACTGGTTAACATAGAAATATGGTCCTTAAAATTACAGCAAAATAAAATACAGAATTTAATTAGATTAATAAAGATTTCACAACAATTGCAAATAATAATTTTCGTTTTTTTTATATTTTATTTCGTTAAACTATATAGTGCATTCGAATACTAATATTTATTTTTAATATTCAGTTTCTTTATATATCAAGATATTTCAACTTAGTATAATAAATGAATCTGTTGTTTTAATTTTAAATTAGTTAATGCAGAATAATCGATAAGATAAGCAGTTTTCATAAAATATTAAATTATCGTTAACGTATTAATTGAAATAGTGTCGAGATAGTGTAAGCAACAACGCTATTGTTCGTATAAATAACATATTGAGAAAAATGTCTGAATAATGAAAAAGTATGTAATTGATTAATATTTTATAAGTAGCTTGTGATAAGAATGACTATTTTGAGGAATAGTTAAGATTTCTTTGAATTGAAAATATGAATAACCGCTCTAAATTTCTAAAATTATAAATTTCATCCACTACTTGGATATGTAATTTGCAATAATTAATTTTGTATTTAAGCGTTAGAGGATATTATTTTAATTTTAATGAAAAACAAGGTAAAGGAACCAAAGCATTTTCAACTTTACTTTTATGAGACTGATATCGAGAGGAAACAATTTTTAATGAACAATGTATTTTAAATGGGATCAATGTTTTAATTATCTTTATTAAGTAATTTTTAAAATTTTTATAAATGTAGCATTTTTGTCTATGTAGATGAAATTGACTGCGAGTTCCAGTCACACTCACACTGATACTTAATGGATTTTTTGTCGTACAAAAATGAAAATTTCACTACACATATAGTATGCGAATTCACGAATGCTTCTCAAGATGGCCGCCGACGTTGAAGAAAATAGTCACTGTTGTACAGCTTTTCTTGCACTGCTACTGCAGTAAAAAAACAATACTCACTACTCCTAATATATAAATGAACAATATACCTATGTGTATATGAAGGCAGACATGATATTTAAAAAAAAGATAACAATACGTGGCTTCTCTCAATATTACACTCGAGCCACATTGTGACACTGTTCTCTACAAAGTTTATTATTCGATTGAAGCAGTAAACTCTTAGTTTTTCCTCTTTGTTTTAACGACGTTGCGCAACGTTTGTTGCGACCAGTTTTTGAAATCGTGCAAGAAGCTTAAACGCCGAACGCGCACGTATGTGTTTTCTCATACCATCGATTCGAGCATTTGTAAGTTTCGAAGCTTGAACATGTACGCCCCTCATTTGATTATTAGTCGGTGCGTTTCGTAATAGGTCTAATTTAATCATAGCCTGTATCTATAATAGCATTTACGTACGATGAACCTATTGGTTCTACAGTTTTGGGTCGTGTAAAAATGGGCAACGGTGATAAATCGTACTAATTAGCTCGAGAGTATCAATAAATGTGTTGTCGATTGGAAATTTTGACTTTATGTTAGTGTAACAGTATATAAAGAGTATATAACTGTAATATTGCTGATTAAAAGAAAAGTGTAATTAAGATAAAATGTAAATTTACTTGGATTAATAAGAAAACTTTCTGTAAGACTGAAATAACGAAACATTAAAATTAAAATTATTTAACATATGAAGAGAATCACGTGGCAATATTTACTAAAACGAATCAAATTTCGTTCCAAGTTCAATAACGCATGATGAAATTAGCACTCCATGTTTTTAAAATCTACTACTAGGGTTTTAGTAAACATAACCTATACCCTGATAGCTTATTTTGACGAACTTCAACATTTTACAGACTATATATATGAATAAATAGTATAAATAAGAAGTATCTTTAAGATAATAATTAATATTCTTAAGAAAGAATTACGTTAAATTTTTATTTTGCATAGTTTTAAAGAGAAATAATTCGTTTAAATAACCGTGATTGTACGCTAAAAGGATATTTCTGCGTATGAATGTATAATCTACGAAAAAAATTGTATTTGCCAAAAGATCTCAATTAGAAATACAGATGACTGAAGAAATTATCGAGAGTACTTTTACTTATGGGTACATTTACTATTCGGAATTTTCTTTACTGCAAGATCATTTAAGTAACATCGAGATTTTCGAATTTCCACAAGTTTGAATTGCGTAAGTTTTATTCGTTCATCGCGGTACGAGGTACCTTGATACCTGAATAATTCGTTTACTTAAAATTGTCAAAAGTTGATTAAATATTGGTAGTCGAATCGCTACTAAGTAAATTTCAATGAGAAGTATAAACGCAAAAGAAATTTAAACCCTTGATCTTAGTCATTGATTTGCTGTCCCTTCTTCTTTTTACCAGGAATTGTAAGCGCGTGCTCGCATAAAGCTGAAAAATAATTTTACCGAAAGATGAAATGGAATTCTATTTTCTTGGAGCATAAATAGAAATGGAAGTCCACCATAAAAGTGGATAAGCCTAAACTTTATGCCTCCATCGCTTCAATGCAAGAATATTATTTATTTTCTTTAACATATTGAGGTAGACAAACTTTTTCATGGCAGTGTTTTCGTTTATTTGTAGAAGAAATATATTTCTGTAAAACTAATTGTT
Organism: Wiebesia pumilae; assembly: GCA_018907045.1. Classification (NCBI taxonomy): domain Eukaryota; kingdom Metazoa; phylum Arthropoda; class Insecta; order Hymenoptera; family Agaonidae; genus Wiebesia; species Wiebesia pumilae. Next base: position 9,874,118 of record JACCHZ010000127.1, read on the forward strand.
TTTTTTTTTACGCACGTACGTATATTGCGTTAGGACACAAAAGCGTTGCTTACATTTATTTTTTTCACGGGAAAAATACATTTTTTGATGTTATACATTTTACAGGTATTTTGCGAACGATCGATAAAAATCACTAATATTAATCTTAGTTACGGTATGTTATAAATTTTATATGTAAAATAAATAAAGTTTTTTCGAGAAGAATTGCCTTGACTACATACGCATAAAATTTGCTACGTTATTTCAGCCCTCGATATACGTAGCAAGCATGTCCAATTAATGACGAGAAATCGAGAAAGAAGTACGAGATCGAATATGGACAGTGAATGATTTGGGCTGAGTGTTGTTCGATTTAATTTTATTTTACGTGCAGCTCTACATATGTACATCGTGTAGCTGCGCTAAGATCAATCAAAGCTGTGGTTCTCCATTAGTTTCTTGCCTAGTCGCAGGAAACTCAAGTGTGCGTGTTTCGCTATTGGAGTTTGTTGAAGTCGTTCCCTTCTCTCTCTCTCTCTCTCTCTCTCTCTCTCTCTCTCTCTCTCACTCCGATCTTACAACTATGTTCTTCGATACTTCTGTATTTTTAGATATGTTTCGTTAATAAATATCACATTGATAAAAACACGTCATTTTCATTTGTCCAATATAATTATTATTTGAAATTATAAGTAATAGTTTCTTTTCTTTTTTTTCAATGTGAAGAAAGTCCTTCGAATAGTCCAACAATTGTCTAATTATAAGTACACGTTCTCTTACACAGCGATTAAAATATTAAGACAACTTAACAGATATTTTCATCATCGATTTATCATCTCCTATTTTTAACATTATTATTATTGTTGTTGTTGTTGTTGTTGTTGTTGTTGTTGTTGTTGTTGTTGTTGTTGTTGTTGTTGTTGTTATTATCATCATCATCAAGTAATCGAAATCAGAAATTCAAGAATGTATTTTTCCGTTTGTACCTGTCCGATTCCGAAAGTAATTGGTTGGCGTTGCTCGTGCGTGCAAGTATCGACTCCGTGTTCGATCCCCGTAAGCGCGACGTCGGCTTATCGGCGAGGTGTCATCCTCTTTCGAAAGACTAGCAAACTTTTTCTGTATAATTCTAAAACGTTGTAAAGTGATATTCCGTTCCTTTTAATAAATGCTACAAGTTTTTATTAGAAACTTCGGTATACGTGTAGAAAATTAACGTGCTTGTCAGCAAATTTCCTCTTCGGGAGTACGAAATATTATTTTCAGGAGATAATACTTTACGTTTTATTAACTTTAGCAATTATTGGTTAATCGGTTGATCTCTTTTGGTATTTAAATAAAGACTACTAAATGTTGGTATTATTTCGAATGGAAATTTCCTGAGGCGTCTTAATGTCTATTTTTTAATCTATTAAAGAAGATTATACATTCGTTTTAAATTGAAATTTCTCTTTTTACGAAGAGTAATATTAATTTTACTTTAAATATTTATTTTAAATGTATCGTTTGTTCAAAGTGAGCCTACAGTTATATCATTGAAGTTCCAATTAATTAGAAAATAAAGTGGTTGTGCTTTGTTCTATTGTCGCTTAATGGAGTCAAACTATCAATTAGAATGTGGACCATATCCTCCTCATAAATATGCGTTTCTCGTCAGCTTTTCGATGAAATAAAATAAGATTCGTTTGTAGGAAATTTAAGAAATTTTATTGAGTTGTCAGATAATGACTTGTCAACTTTTTATGCCTAATAAAAATCCCGTATAAAAATTTTATGTTCACGTTAAACCGAATAGGATTTATCCAATGTTAATGTTATACAAAGCAATTTACAGTCGAACAAAAAGTTAACTTGAAAACTCTTATAAATTTAAATTATATGTATGTATGCAGACGTATATAACTTTTGAGAGTAAGTTTTTTCGAGGAATAAAAAAAAATCAAATCATAAGTTACAAAATGCCTTTATTATATTAGATTGGATTAGCTTTAGCTCGTGCACTCAAAAGGTTAATCATAGCAAGATTTTCGTGCAGCCTTACATAATTCTACGTATCAAATTATATTAATCGAGGTAGAAGGTCACATACATTATCGGTGCAGGTTGTTGTCATTTTCAAGACTGGACATCGTATTTCGTTGCACTCGACCTTGATTTCTAAAGATGTGTGATAAAAATGTTAGCTAAACTCTGTATTTGTTCACGTTATCATCAGTCAATCCAGACACGATATCGTAATAATATATAATTGTCTTTTGGACTTAGACTCGTGAAAGTATGAAGTAATACACGTTGAAATAAAGAATAACCAGAGTTGAATTTAACTCAATTCGGATTAACCAGTTTCTAAATCATGAATTCTCGCTCGCAAAACTATTGTCTAAGACAAACTAACAAAATGCATTATAGACAAATGTAATAATATCCTTGTAAAAAGATCTTACGAGTGGTAATACATTTTAATATATATATATATCAGTCGCTTTCTCATAAAAGTAATTATTACTTTGAGTAACAACGAAAAAGTGTTTTTTTTTTTTTTTTTTTTTTTAGAAAGTTTTTTTGTAGTTACCGTTCATTATAAAAAAATGCGACTTTGGACTAAATTGAAACAAAACTCTGATTTACCTTCGGTAGATTAAATCACTTCCAATTGAAATTCATAAAAGTTCGCCACTTGTGTGACACACAAGTACTTCATAAAATATACTTCATAAAAATATACTCAATTAGAAAATCCAACAAGAGGAGTAAGAAAAAATTCGAAAAAAATACATATCTCTATATTCGCGGTGAAACGTAATAATTGCTCTTTCAAAAGTGAAAAGTGAAAAGTGATAAGCGAAGAAAATATCGATTTTTAGTAAAATAATACTAATTTTTATTTTAGAATCTGTCGATATTCGCAAAGAAAATGAAATATTCATTAAAAAGTTATTTCCTCGCGGATTTATTTTCGTATATAAAAATGGCAGTAAAATCAGAAATAAATTATGCAGAAGTTCGAGAGGTTTCCGTTCTCCAATTTTGAAACTGTAATTTTCGAAGACATGTATAAAATTTCAAATTACATTTCAAATATTTTATGTATTTTATCCGTTTACCTTAAACTTGCAAAACTATATTAATTTAAAATTTGAATGGATTTCGGAAAAACTTTCAGAAAATATATTTAATAACGAATACGTATAAAAACATGCAAAACATAAGTACTAAGTTAAGTGTCAATATTATCAAAATAATCATGTGAGTTATCTGTAGATCAATGTTGTATTTGTTTAAGAACATACCAATATTATGATATCATTGTATTTATTACTATGATTATCCACATGATTATACTCTGATCGTGAAATCCTTTTGTATTAACTAGTTTTATAAACCAAGATCAGTCTTTACATAAGATGATGTTATTATTATCTGTCGTTGATGTTAAGACTTAAGACTTGCTAAAGCCCTAAATGCATACGTTAATTATATCGTCACAATTGAATGACGTAGTTTTATTTTTCTTTCATAGAAAGTGTAGCCAATACTTTACTAATCTAGATTGAATCCAGTTGTTGAATCAGAGTTTCTGTTTTGCATCGTTAATCATCAAAAGCTATAAAGGCATCGTTTATACAAAAGAGTACTCAGTATATACAAAGTACGTAAAAGACTATTTAAACAGTCATAAAAAATTGCAAGTTAACTATATGTATATACTTAAGTGTAAGATGGCAAATATGCACAACTGAGAAGCGAGAAAACTTTTATCCTTACTTTTTTAATTACATCGTTTAATTGGCATTGAAATAATAGCAGCGTTATTAGCGAAATTATTTTTCGAAAAAGATAGACATTACAATAAAAGAATTTCTTGCTTTTTATTGAAATATTCTTTTAAAAGATAGATTTCATGTAAATTCGATGCATACGCAACTAAATGTACACTTACGGAAGAAATTCCAGAACTGGAAAATTTATATCCTACGAAAATACTCCGGAGAAAATAAAAACATTTATTTGTTTTATCACTTCAAAGAATCTATCAAAAATATAACAAACTAATGTAACCTTCGTATTAATCCATGATTCTCATCAAAAGTAATACAATATGTGTCGAATTGTACTTAGGCTAAGTATTTCGTTATTAATTAACAATTTAAACGAAATATCTAGAAAATGGCCGATCTTTTATGTAAAATAAGATTTTATTTATCCGAATGTCAATAGGAAAAAATAACTTGTTACCATTGCAAACATTTTCGTTAAATCTTAACGCAAAGATAATTGTAAGATATTATCGTCTAACAAGCACAGCAATAAAGATCAGCTTAGTGCACTTGTTTTTTTTTTTTTTTTTTTTTTTTTTTTTTTTTTTTAAGTTTGCATTACATGAATGTATTTAACCATGTAACAGAAGAAGAGCGTACTTTGTGAATTATTTCACAAACTACGCGTTATTCAAGCAATTTAATTTAAATGTTTGTAAGAGTTAAGTTGTTAGTGCTCCCATCAAGGAGCAGCAAACTGTAGCTTCCGAAAATTATCCCGATGGTAAGTTATTAAGCAGGAAGTTATTCAGGTTGAAAGAGAAGTTTTGTTTTACTTTTCGTTTCCCTGAATTTAATTATTGCATGTAAATTAATATTACTGTCATAATCTTCGTTTCCTCGGAATATACGCTGCTGCTTAGAATCCGCGAGATAAACTTATGCCATCGTTGGTGTACGTTATATTTTAAGCTACAGGCACGCATTCGATTTCTGAGACGATTAATTAAACTAATTTCGACGGTGTACACATCCACTAGGTCTGTGGGTAGTGGAATACCGTATAAACAATATCGGATAGAATTAAATGCAGTAACCGCTACGCGTAAATAAACCTTGCAATTAATGAGATATCGCAAATCGATAAATATTCACACACGCACACGCACACACACCAGTGGCCTCACCATCGCCATGGGCCCCAGCTGGCGACCATCAATCTCCTGAAAATTCATAAATCAACGAGAAATATAAAAAGCCTTTGGTCCGTCGGGGAGTAGTGCGTTCGCTATGACAAATTAGATTATTAAATTAGTAATTTTGATGATCCGTCGAGCGCAAAGCCACGAATTGGCCACCGAAAGAGTGCGTACGTGCATTAGTAGAGCGGCTCATCGTTTGCGCGTTGGCGCTTTGGCGCACCGACTCTGCATACGTGTACGTACGTTTTATTATAGTAGCCGGCGAATCGCCGCAACTTTTTGGCCGACATTGCCAATGGCGCGACGGCGGGGACGCGACGCGGACGCCGGGGGGCGGTACTTATTGATCTCTCCCTCGCGACTACGACGAGAAGGAGAAGAGCGTCGGGACGGCGACGATGTACGTGGGCCTAGAGTACGGCTGCGCGCCTCAACAGGAACGTTGCGGCTCTATTCGAATTTCGCGCGCTAAGGAGTCTCGCGCATAAGCCTGTGACTTTCGTTCGCGCTCGAGGAAGTGCAATACGACAATCCCTGTATATCTGTGTAAAGGGGCTGAGATGCCTAGCAGGGAAAAACAGCCCTCGCCTGAATTTCGCTCGCGAATCTCCCGACTGTGTAGCGATAGCCGGGAAAAGTGGTTGATTAACGTCCATTTTCGTCGTGGTTCTTCTCGTCGGGAGACTTCTTTTTTTTAACCGAAAATTCGGTTAAAAATTCGACCCAAGGCAACGATCCAAAATAATCATTGGCTCGACTTAAGTACAACACGGCTTTAAGTCGTTCAACGATCAAATACAATATTTATACATTGTCAGAAGTATTTGTTTTGCCAAACCGAAACGTCTGCTCTTTTCGAGACTTTCTAAAGAAATAAATGATTTTTTTGTAGCGAGAAATTGTAGCGAGAAAAGTGTTGAAGGCAGTTTCTACATCTGCCACCCTCGCGGAAAGTTTCTCTATCCTATTTTAATTGCAGCCCCAATAAACTCTGCCGGTCGATTTCTTCCGGAATCGATGCGTAGAGGAGACACGAGAACAGTAATATAAAATACGATACTTGCTGTCGGCTCATTCTCAAAAAATTCAACTCGTACAAAATACCAAATAAAATACATAAGAAACATTTGAATAAATTTTAAACCTTACGAATGAAACTCTCTGCATTCAGTTTCACGAGCGGAGTATTGCTCTACTGTAAGATAAGAAATTTTAATTTAATTACTAGTGTAAGATAATGAAAATAACGTATTTGTAATATAAAGAAGGTCTGGGAGTAAAAATTAAAGCACGGAAACACTAATTTCGGTTAAGTTGAAAGAGTTGAAATTTCCGTATAAATTCCTGACATCAAGAAGGCATTTTCAAATGGAAAAAACTTTGTGAATTTGTATTGCAGGAAAAAATTCATCTTCATTACGAACAACATTCCATGAACTTTTCCAATTAAAACATTATACATAACGTTCCAACAAAAAGATCCAAGTTTCCATTATTACGTATGATTTCGTATTTTTTACGAATTACCTATATTTTAACGAGCTTAGTATAATTAATTATATCGAAAAGGACGAGCTCAAGAAATTTATTGTATTTTATATTTTATTTTAAAAATCAATAACTCGATTTTACAGTAAATTCTTATTCAAGAATGATAAGAGCTAATTACAAAATTTAAATAAGCATTTATTCCCATTTATCATGTATGCGTGATGTATGAGAATTTTATCATGGAATAAAATTAATTTTTCTCAAATAATATATTTTTAACGGTAAAATCTTTATGAAACGCTTTACTTAGACGCATTTATTTGAATTTATTCTTTTTCGTTAGCTCGCAGATAATGTTCCAGAAATATATGAAACTTTTAGATGTTACGCAGCGCTGCCAAATCACGTTTTTCCAAACCATTCCAGAAGATTTTTTTGTGATTTCTTTAGACTTCTAATGGATTGTATTTATAAATACATAACGTAATGAAAGCTGCTTACGGTTAATATTCAGTAAAGTGTAAGCTTGGTTTTAAGCAGGCACTTTACGGTTGAACCGAATAATATGCAGTAGTTCTTAATAACGTTACTTATTTCTTCAATGTGTTAAAACACGTTAATGTTTTAACGATAATAAACAACTTTTATCGTAACGAACTTTTACTTCTCTTTGAATTTTACTTCAATAAGTTATTTTGAAGATAATTAGAATATCAGTGTCATAAGAAATGATCACGTAATCTACATTTTTATGAATATTTACGGAGCACTAATTAATTTGTGCGAGAATTGCTTATTTCTTAATAGTTGTTTCGATAAATACTTATTTAAAAAAAAAAAAAAAAATCAATCTCGCGATGATATGCCCCGCGTTATGTCGATACGCATTACCTTCCTTTTTCTGAAACATTTGATGACAAGTGAACGAACATTTTCATTGTAAAAAATAATTAAAAATTCTTCGCAAGTCAAAATTGAAAATCGGAAAAATACGTTATGATGGATTGTTATTCGAGTCTTTATTTAGAAATTCGTTAAAAGTTGTACACATCAATTAATTGTAATTCTGGTGTTTTACGCGGAATAAAAGGACTCTGTTTAGTATTTAAAAGAGTATTTGTTTAATTAGAGTGCAGGCGTGCATAGGTGTTTCGTTTTGTATGTAACGTATTTTTTTTCAATGCGTATAAATGTTTTTGATTATAAAGAAATAAACGTCCTCGATCGAAAGATAAAGAAACCTATTAAAGCCTTGCTAAAATAGGTATGCACTATTGCGTATAATTCTTGTAGCGATGATCTTAAATCTCGTTCTTTTTCATTTTGTCATCCTTTGCACATCAGATTTTCTTAATTAAAAATCTTTAAGATCTATAATAAGATTATTTTTTAGCTCTCCGAGTCATCCGTCATAATTGAATAGCTATTATTGCATATTATAATGTGTAAATTAGTTAACGAGTACATTATGACTTTATGATAAATTTTTAATTTAAATCTAATTAAAAATCTCTCGTTCGAAAGTTAGGAAAACGCCATTGACAAACGGTATTTTAAAATTAATGTAGATAAATAAACGAAACTAGCATCAACGTTATTTGCGCAGTTTAATTCATCTTTATTGTTATTTTTAGTTTAGTAGAGAAAATTTGGGTGTCAGAAATCAGTTTCATCGTTAATTCTCAAAGTCAGTTCTCAAAAGTATGTTGTTCAATAAAAGTTTAACGCGTTATTGAAAGTAAGTTATGAAAATTAGAGTATCAATTACTCGCCAACTACTAATCGGTTGCTCAGTTTGGCAATGATTTACGATTCATTTTCAATCTTTTATCTTTCATTAAAACACGACAGTAACAGCGTGTTTGTAGCTTTGTCAACGATTTTGTCAACGATTTTGTCAACGATTTTGTCAACGACTTTGTCAACGATTTTGTCAACGATTTTGTCAACAACTTTGTCAACGACTTTGTCAACGATTTTGTCAACGACTTTGTCAACGACTTTGTCAACGACTTTGTCAACGACTTTGTCAACGAGTTCGTAATTATAGGGGGTATAAGAGCATTTTTAGGCGTACGCGAAAGAAATGTCTTGTCTGGCGTTACAATTACCTAGAGCATATGTTGGAATAGATGAACAATATTTTTGTCGATAGCGAGCATTAACTCTTATATATGTATACGTCGACGTTTTTTATTCATTAGGTCGTATCTCGGATGTAAATTTAAGACTATCGTATTTCCCTGTAAAGTTTAAGAAGGTCGTATTTTAGGGAAGCGAGTAAAAAAACTTGATCGCATCATGGGAATATTTCTAAAGAAAGTGTGAATAATATACGGCCTTCGGGTCACGAAATTTGTAATTTAGTCCAAGGAGGGAATGCAGGAATAATAAATTTCTGCTATTATTATATCGGTAGACGTGAAAAAGTTCTGTAAAATTCAAAAGCTTTTGCATCAATTTTTTTTGTATAATTTCAACTTTATAATCCTTTCTCCGGCTATTAACGTTAATCGTTATAAGTATTCTCGAAAAGTATAATTGTAACACTTCGAATCTATTATAGAGGAGGCCTTTTTTGTACAAGATCGCTGGAATCTTCGACTTTTTCTTTTCATGCAGGTATAAAGTTTGTAAAGAACGGCCTCTAAACGAACCGTAAAAGAACCGTATCATATCCCCAGAGCTTAATAACCCGATCAGATTCAAATCTGCATCCCGTCGCGTTGAACATCTTTTCATTACAACGCTTTTCCTAAAACTCGGAGTAAGCGTAAATGAGCTCGCCCAAGTAATAGATATGCGCCCACGAAGGATGAATTACCACGAATTAGCATAAATAAAGCCGCAAAATATTCAGAGCCGCGGCGCAATGGGCTGCACCGCGAAGAAAAACAAGTACTTTTTTCATCGTCGCACTAAATTCACAAAAGAGGCTCTTAAGAGTCCAGGCTGCGTCTCTCCGATAATTAGAGCTTCCAAGGCTTGCCTGGATTGCTAATGCGCTCATTGCGCTCATTGCGCTCATAAAGGTCCTGGTCGTGCGACACGCGTCTTTCCGGTTACACTCGCACTCTTTCTCCTGTGGATTCTGATTTTCCTTCCCCTTGAATTAATCCGTGATAAAACTTTGCTTGCTTGCTTTCGCTCGCACGCCAATATATCTGGCACAGCCTTTTATAATCTTACAGCGAGGGAAGGTAATCACCCTTAGATATCGCGTGTTTAAGCTGGTTATTTAACAACAACAGCAGCAGCAGCAGCAGCAGCAGCAACAATGGTAAGGGTTGTTGAAACAACCTTTATCGGTGGCTTAGCGGTGTGGAGCATTAATCAACCAATTTGCTTCGCGCTCTCCGCCCTGTGCAGAAATTTCACTTTCTTTGAACCGAGCAAAAGAGATAAAGAAGTGGAATTCGTGGCCATTGTCTGCAAATGATGCTGCGTGGATGCTTTACGTTGAAACGTAAGGTGAACTCATTCGATTGTAATCGAATTAAGAGCGATTTGAATTATGTATGTTAAACTGGGGAGAGTCACGTAGAATGGCGAATAAAATTAAACTACGCATCCCCTTATTTAGTAATATGCAGAAATAAAAAGAGGTAGTTCACCTCTTTTTATCCCTGCGCGAGGTCGAGAGCAAACTGTCTTTTCGCCTCGTCCGGGAACAACGGGCTTTTGTTCTTCTTTGGACCTCGTTCTTGGCTACTGGATGTGCTCGGTGGATCGTCGCTGAGGCTAGAGAGAGACGGCAAGAAACTGGTCAAACGTCGGTCGTCGATGATGCTCTATAAGCCAGCAGCCTCCCTTTTTCGATGCTCGCGTTCGTCCGCTTCAAAATAAATGAAAATTATTTTATCGAGGCGCTTGATCTTAAAAAGCGATTGCTGCAATGCAAGTATGGATATTTCACGAACTGCGCGCGCGTCAATGGCTTTATTTGAGCAAGCCAACGATTTATTTCTAAACTAATTGTAACTGGATTCAAGAGATGATTGTGGTTAATTGCTACTCAATAATCTGCTCTAACAAAAGAATAAAAATCAATGTGCTCGTAATCCGGATAAGCAATTTGTTATAATTCCCATAAAATTCGTGTTACATTACGAAATACTGGTTACGCATTGACTTTCAACTTCGCTAAGTGATATTGAGGTACATTATCGACCTGATTTAGATTTTACCTGCAATAGAATTTTCTAATTTTAGCGTATTATTTGTTTTGCGTTATATTTTGTACAAATAGCGCAATGTTGCAATAAATTGTTGCATCGTCGTAAGAACTTTTTTTAAATATTGTGAAATTTAACTCGTTTAAAGTAATGAGATGAGTTTGCTCGCTGCTTTTTTTGCAATATGTTTTTATTAAAATGATATGCTCTTTCGTTAGATTGTTCGTGAGCATTGACGTCACCAACGCTAACGCTCACGTTCGCGTTTATTTATATTTACATGTTTAATAAAAGAACTTGATGATGTATGTACTTGGACGATGTATGTACCAATTATAATACTTTTTAAAATAAAAATTGAAAGCACGAATATTAAATTGCTTACGCGTCATATTCTTTAAAGTAAATTGAAATTATTCGTTATTGTAATTTTAATTGATAATTACGATTATCATTTACTGAGACGGTTATTGAAAATTCGTAATTTCACTACGAAAATTAATCTTAAGAATACCGAAGGTTGTAATACTAAAAATACTATTGTTTTCCATTATGCCTCGAATTTATCCAGAGTTTACTCTACGTCTTTTAAGTCCAGTCTCCCGACGTCTCCCGACGTCTGATGACGTCTCGTGTTGTCTCATCTCTAAGTTTACTAAATGTCTTTTAGTTTTCAGTCTTTCCACTAAATTTGTTTATGAACTTTAATCATACCGAGCTTCATATTTTATAAGAGCAAGTGTTCTGCATCTAAATAGATCTAAGCGTGTATTGGATTTTTTTAATTTTTCGATTGCCTGTAATCGGTAGTAACCGGAGTGCATTATTCATCGATGTACTAGACACGGGCGCTTCCTAATGTAATTGTTTCACTTTGCTATTAAATTTCTTCGACTCCTATTATTATTTATTAATGACATGTTTGTGACTTTAGCGCTTTCCTCGGTCAGTTTTAATGTTGGGCAGTTTTTTGTTTTTATTGGCGTCCAGCTTCCTCGAAAATGACGTTACAGGTTCACAAAAGTGTATTTATTATTCATAAGCAGGAAAAATATCTCCGGTATCGTATTTAAAACGAATAATCAGAAAAGAGATGCAATACCGACTCACGCAACGATTAACTTCAAGTAGACAAATGACCGAAGAATCAAGGACGATCAAAGACATTTACAAAATAAATTATTCAATTAACATTCAAATTGCTGATCATAAATGACGTACGTTTATCCAGTTTGTCAACGACTGTACCCTTCACTGTATTTCTTATCTATTATTTGCGACATTCCCTTTCTTCGGTCTCTTATTTCACTCTAAAAATGTTGTTTCATACGGGATATTCGACGTGACGAAACGTCGCTCACCGATGCTACAAATGTACCAGATGCACCCCTTAAGTAAGAAGCGCATGAAAGCGAGTGTCAAATTGGCACTAGGAAGCCCGCGCGATTTATTGGCCGCGCCTCGAGGAAAGTTAGTGGAATTTTCAAGGGTCGGGGAATCCGTGGCCAGTAGCAGGTGCGGACCAACTCTGCGCTCTGAAATTCAAACGATAATGACACTAGTTTGTGCGAGTTTTCCGCATAACTTTGCGATACGCGCCACCTAAATACCGCTCTAATCCTAAATTCCACTTTTTCTTCTAACGAGCTACAAAAATTAGTTTTCAAACCAGTTCTTCCTTGCTATGTTACTTTCCCGTTTATATTTCGCTTATCGGAACCTCGGAGTTTCAAATTAAATAATTGGATTCAGTCTCCGCGAATTGCCCCGGGATGCATGATCATTATTAGTTGATAGATCAACTTTACGCAGTTTCGTTGTAACTTGAACGCGATATTTATTTACGACGTCGCTATAATTCCACCGGCCCGGAATAATTTAGAATTTCACGAGCTTTTAGGAATTTGATGCAATTTAACTCGCGGAAAAGAATGAGGATGTCGTTACTTATATAACGACAAGATTATGTACGGTATGAAATTGGATGCACATCTGCCGAAATAAAAGTTCATACCATTTGAAATAAATTATAACACGTGGAAAGGGTTATTCTACTTCGAAATTCCGGATTTTCGCGTAAAAAATTAAACTGCTGATTGGAAACAGTTTATCTATTTTATATTGAAAAGTGCCAAAAGCTATTCAACTTATTAATATTTATTCGCAGAGTAAGGGCTTTGTTCGAGCTGAATCATGACAGGCGGTATGATATATTTGAGGAAACGTGCGAGAAAGCTGCTTTGCATTTAAACGCAAGTCGAAGGAGCTTTCCCTTGACTTTCCGATAGTTTTTCTTCGTTATGGCTCACTCGTTTAGCTGCAATTTTTCTGATTCGACGATTATTAATTGATGCTCAAGGCTGCTCCGCTTGACTCCATTTTTTTGCTTCTCACGCTCGCTTTAAATCTACAATGTCGACGACACGTACGTACATTTAGCTCCAACTTTTATTGGTCTCGATCTCAAAAGAGTACGTACCCATTGGATACGTACTCTTAAGAACGTGCATACAAATGGTTAAAAATTAAAGGATATTTAAAAAGTATCGGTTTGATTCTGATCTCTAAATTAACGAATGCACAAAGTGCGTAGTCACAATTTATAAAATATCTGTATATCTTTGACCTGATATTGCTATGCGATTAATGCTGTAAATTGTTTGTAGATTGCAGGTATCTTATTTCACTAAGTACCGTTGCTCAGCAATAAAGACTTGAGAGTGTTGAAATTTTAATGAAACTCCAGGAGTGGCAGGATAAATTTTAGTATGGAAAGTAATAGATGATAGTCGAGCTTGTAATTACATTTAGTACAATTATATTATTTACTCGATTGAGTCTTTAGGGCCGCACATACATTATACGATTTTCCATTAAAATCCTCTTGTGTTTTAAAAATTTATCCGTAAGCGGAGGAGTAGAAAATAGTGGCTAAAAATTGCTAAAAATTGATATCTTGTATTTTTTGTGGGTGGTTTCAACGTGTTGAGTTTTCGGAGAACTTGATATTTTATCATTTTGTTTTATCACTAATGGTATAAATTTTCGATTTGGGAATTTCGTTTCCAGTCCAATCATACGCACGCGTCGTATTCATCTTTAAGTTTATTTGAAACCGAGCGCGATAAACGCAGAGAAAAGACAGGGGCATTAATAATCGCGACGCGAATTCATTATCGTATTCGAGGACAATGCCTCACCCAACAAAAATAAAAAGGATCTTTTAAAAAAGATTTCTTATCCGCAGTGATGGAAAAGCCGATTCGTATAATCGCCCCGACGCTTTTTCACAATGCACGAGACATTTCAAAATGTCTCCGAGCGAGTACTAGCCAGCTTTTTTCGTTTTCTCTGTTTTTCTTTTTCCTTCTCATGCGTCACTACTTAAGTCCGCATGTCACGACGCAGACAAAAAAGGACATCGTTCTGACAAGGATTGAAAAAATACAAGCGTGAGAAAAATAGGCAACGCACGATACGTGTATTTGTCGTTGCACCTTGGATTAACAAATTGGCTTTAGAGCTCGTTTTCTGTTTTTACAACGTTGGATAAATATAACAGAGCACAAAGTCGGGCTTTGTACGGCAAACCCACCCACTGTACTATGCTAATTGTTTCATAATATTGAAAATGTGCTTCGTCAGAGTAAAGAACTTTAGTACAAAAGCTTTTGTACGCGACAACGGAATGATATTGATTCGCATAAAACGTTGATGTTGTTTGACGGAATGAATCCCAGCGAGTACTTGGTGATAAAATTATATATTTTAGTGTGTAGTCTCGCTATTCACAAGTGCACACGTTCTTTGTGCACCTCCAAAACGAATCTGCCTTTTCGGAAATGGAGAAACGCAATAATGTCAACTGTGCTCCTTACTTATTGGCATATTTAACGCCGAATATAACTCGAAAACGCAATAAAATGATGGAATTCGTTTTTACTTATTTACCAATTACTCGATGAATTTCCTTCTATTTCGATTTCATCAAACGATATCAAAATATCAATACACTGTAGTCTGCAATTGCTTTTTGGTAATTGTCCGGGCATTGATTATACATAGCGAAGAATAGCAATTGTTTCATTGTTGAGCAATTAACAATATGAAAACAATTACATTCTGCATTGTAACGTGCGCAAGATAAGGAAAATAATACCCTCGTACGTTTCACTTACCAAGCTTGAATCATTGAATATGATCCTGTTTACTTGGTACTTACTTATTTAGTTATCTAAACATCGCGTACCCTCTCATTATCAAAGATACGGTATCATTAATTTATCTACTTTGAGTAAACAATCAAATCGTTATAAATAATAACCTCCCGTACAATAATCGTAAGGAATTTTTGAACTTCCCAAAGTACCACGAAGCGCTATGATGTATTCTACTCGTTCCTTCTGCATCAGCAACGTTTCCCTCTTGCTTTTCAATGATAGTTTTTCGCTCGCTGATATTTATCGATCGTACGGTATTCGGGGTTGGGATATTCCCCGCACAAAAGATATTTATCGTCTATTAAAGTGACGGGAGTACATTGGGGAAAAAGTTGTAATTCCACATTTTTCCCCGGCGTAACAAAACTGTAACGCCATTACGGCGTCAGTGCATCGTTAGACAAAATATGAGCTCTTACGGAATAATTTTAGAATCCAATTACGCTAATTATCCTACTCGTGATAAATGAGCCTGCCGGAGCTTTCGTAATCGAACGTAAGTAAAATATTTATCTTCGCTAAACATTGAGCTACATAGAAAAAAAATAATTTCAAGAGAACGATCGCTCTTTCGTTCGCTCCGTTTGTTAATGTTCACCAGTGAGCGTTGAACATCGAGAGTAAACGTAATAAAATTAGATATTCGTCCGATCGCAGCCCAACGTCCATATGTGCACAAGAATTAATGCTTCCCAGTGGAGTCGAGTACGATTAAAAGAGTCCTTAAAAATTGTATTTGCCGAGCGAGTGGACGCCGACGACGCCGACGACGCCGACGACGCCGACGACGCGCTGCTCGTCCCAACCGAGAGAACTTTTCGATTCCACTTGGAGCTCTCGCCCCGTGTATTTACGATAGTTCTGCGCACTCGACTTCTAACATTGAAATTGAAATCACGCACACGAAGAGAAAGAGAAGCGGGAGGCAAAGGATGGTCGTAAGAGGGAGAGAGAAAAGGACGAGGTGGGGTGCTGTGGGACGAAAGAGAGTCGCTCCAATCAATAAAATATCCCGCGGAATATTTTCCCGGGTGCGCACAATTTCGCTTATACGTGTACGTGGGAGATTAGGGGATCCTCGAAAGAGACGCTGTCGATTAAGCGCGGAGGACACGCGGACTCCAGGGGACGGCGCTCGCTTCGTTATTGCCGTTCGCCTCGGCGTTCTTAAGGGCGCTGGGAGACGTGCGTCATTAACGGGCATTTAACGAATGGCGAATCGACGCGAATGCAACGTGCGAATGGAATCTGACCAACGTCTCTTTCATCTCGATCGAGTCACGCAGTCGGAACGGCCATTCTGAATCGTGCGTGAGCTTCCTTATCGGTCGTTCAATTGGCTCGCGTCTTTCATACGCGAGCGATGCTCTCGACTCGATTCTGCACATTTATTTAACGTACTTTAGGGGAGGGGACTGGTGGAGCATAATCGTTAATTCGGATAAATCACCGAATTGTCCGCTCGTACTAATACTCGGAAATGAAAGTCGTGTATCGCAGGCTGCATTTCCAAGTCTCCGCTGAAGGAATTGTGAAGGGAGTAAAAATTTTGGAACAAAAATTGTCGAATAAAGAACGTCGAAACTGGAAATAAAGATAATGATATTGCTGGCGTGAGAGACTCGTACTTTGAGCGATTAAAAACGCTCGTTGGATTGCAAACTTCTTCTCGAAGTTGTAGCTTCAACGAAGTAGAAATATTGCCAACTTGGATATAAATTTCTGGTCCTGAAATAAATCTACAAAATGCGACAAGTATTGTTTACATTATTTCAAGGATGAAATTCAAGGATGACATTGGTATTTGGAAAAATGTTTAATATTCACGTGGTGCACGTGGTAAAGCTAACTTTACAATTTTCCACAGCGATTATCATTTTCATGTAAAATTCGTACAATAATGAACTATTCTTTCAAATTGGAAATCACTTCTTTTGGAGTAAAAATCAGTCGTAAATCGTGAAGTCCTCTTTCCACGTATTCAATTCATTTTGTCTTCGGAGTCTGCGGAATTCGGAGTATCGGATATCTATTTAAACGTATATCGAAGTCGAACGCGAGGCAGTAATTTTTTCAGCACCTATACGTGCTAAACATTTTTGAATCGAGATTAAACGCGCGAAGTTTTTGAAATTCGTCGCTTAAAGTTTTTTATACGTGAATGGAATTTATGCGTGAAGCATTGCGAAGAAGGTACTCCTTTGATATATAATAATAATAATGAAATGAGGGGATGATCTAAAGATTAGATCGATATCTGAACAATCGATATCTGAAACCATTGAAAAACTCTAGAAGTGGTTAATAATAAAGGTTAAAAATATCCATCGAAGCGTACCGAGAACGAATTTTCTTAAATTAGATCGAAGAAGTTTATCGATACGCTCCTACCAGTTTTACTTATTATTTTCTTCGATATTTGATACGGTTATGTCTCTTGAAGTTCTTCAAGTCAAGTTCATTTGCCCAATCAAAATACAAAATACGGAATACAAAATCGAAATTTACGAAAGAGCAATCGTTGAAAATTGAAATGTACGTAAGTAATTGTATATGCGAGAGATGGCCCACGTGACTATTTTGCTTTTACGAGATCGAAGATAATGATCGAAGCACGCGATATTGGCGATCGAATTTTACCATCGTAAATCGAAATTTATGAAGGTCTTAATGAGCTAATAACTTGTATCACATTTAATACGAAATATAAGTTCTCCTAGACCGTTTTCCTCGAAAACCAATTATTTCTTCGCGCGTATTTCATTATTTCTTACCTCTCCATTTTTGTATTTGCTATATTCCATAATTTATTTTGTCCAAAATGATCATATGTCATTGGCAAAGTCGAGGCATCGAAAAACACATGGATGACACACCTCCAAGCGTTAGCCATTGGGAAATCGCGCTTTGAAATATATTATTTCTTTGAAGAATGATTTGAGCTCGCTTGGAAGGTATTTAAACTCGAATTTTACGAATTTACAAGATTTCGAAAGTATCTTGAATAGGGCTTCATTAAATCTTTTTCGTTTGCGTTAGCTTGTGATTCTTGATACGACGCATGAGTAGCTTCAATGGCAGTGAATATTACGTAAATAGGGTTATTAATTAGATGCGTCGAGGTTGTACAAAAAGCGTGAAATTGCGTCGGAAGTACTTGAACATCATTAGAAGAAATGTTCCAGTACTCTTAGCAAGGAAGGAGCCACGGATGCGAGGCTCGTGAAAGCGAAATCGTGTCCAGGGGCTGTAAATTTCGAGCAACGCCCAGTAACGCGCTCATTCCTTTGCATTTTTCAGAAACAAGTGGTCCAGCGACTGCGGAAGGAGGTTGAGTCGTTCAAGGCGGATAACGCGCTGAACGGAGCCAAAGTCTCCGTGGCCTCGCTCCTTGGGCTCAACAACAACAATCACATAACCAACAACAACGAGACGACTAGACGAGTCGTCGATGTGGTCGTTGTCGACCATGGGAAGGGCCTCAATGGCCACTCCGAGAGCAGAGCCTCGTCCAAGGAAGACTACGAGGAGATTGTCAGGAACGGCGACGTCGGATCGCCTCTGCGCGATAACAACGGCGTCAAGTAAGTTAATTGCTATAATTGTTCTCTAACATTGCGATCCCGAATCAAGGATTTGGTAATTTACATGTCTGTCTAGCTGGGTCTTTGAGTAACGAAGGTACTTCGGGGCTTGCGAGTGTTTGCGTCAGCATTTGTCCACCTCCTGATGCTTTTGTTCCAATAATTAAGTAAGATAATCAGTCGATTACGACTATTTCAAAGTGAGGAAACCTTGCGGAAATTCTTTCGCGAATGAACATTCTACGTGTAATTGTATCGAGCTAAATATTGCTCTTCGCGCACTTTCATATACATACACGTATATATGTACATAAATCAGACGTGTAAGGATAGGTCGATATGTGGAAATTACTCGTACGAATAGTCTTCATGGTGAGCCAACCTTTTTCGATAGATGCACAAGGATAAAAACTACGAGATACGTGTTTTATTACATTATTGCTTAACAGTTGAATAACGTACTTAACACTTTTAACTATATTATTGTGGAATTCGCGACTCGTTACATAATCGGTGTACGTCATTAATACATGTACCATTGATTCCTAAAATAATACGAAAAGTAGAGGATCGTATGTGAAATATAATATTCAAATAGTGGTTTAACACTTTGGATAAAAAATTACGTTTTTGTCAAAATGTATAATGCACAAGATGCAACGAAGCAATTTTCAAGATAAATCAACCGATAGTCGGTGAATATTGTCGAGAAAAAATAATAATTTAATTTTGCAATAACAAGTACCAGAAACTTGTTTTAATAAAACGATATTGACACGCGTGCAATTAGAATAAATTCTAGGCACACTTATTTTAAGAATTTCATTCATTTTTCATTTGAAAACTATCCAACGTATTTAACAAAATTTGAAATTTCGTTTAAAATGAACATTTAATCTTCTTTCTTCGAATGTCGGAATAAAAGTCTATCTCCTTTAATAGCTTTTTATTTTAAATAAAATTAGAAATGTCATCGAATAGCTCGTTTCTGATTGTTCAAAATGTAACCGCAGAGTTGAAATAATTGTTTCAGCGTATTCTTAAATAAAAACTACTACATTTTTTAATTTCACATTAAAAAAAAAAAAAAAAAAAAAAAAAAAAAAAAAAAAAAAAAAAAAAAAGCGCAGTACTTTTTTGTATTTTGTTAGGCATGGAATGTGCGTATCTTTAAAATTGTGAATCGCAATGAAAACAAAAAGTTTTGTAAAAATTATTTACACGCGTACTTCGGTAATTATATAATGAAATTCGAACTCGGTAATTTGTCACTTTTTGCTTCTCTTCTTTTATTGTCGTACGATTTTCGTTTTGTTTTTAAGAGACAAAACTATTATGCACAAATACGTTTCTTTAAGTCAGAATAAAACGATGTTTTCATTTTGTGAATAATGTACGTATATGCCTTTCTTAAATTACGTATTGCTAAAATATTAAAAGTTTTTTATAATATTTAAGAATTGAATAATAAAAGTCCACGTTATCACTGAATACAAAATCAGCTTCTCTATTTTTTATTTATTTATCAAAATTTAAAAATATATAATAATTAACATTCGGTACAGCTAAATGACGTTAATGCGTGACAAGAATGCAAATTATTTCCTTCTTTGTAAATTCGCCTTAAACTTTAGCTTTGCTACGACGTGGCATACTCAATTTGATTTGAAAACGCGTTAAACGACTGCAAAGTATAAAATTGCACCGTTTACATTTTAATTTTTTACCATCTACAAGCGATCATTACAGTACGCAAATTCCAATCATAACGATTATATATTTTACCGAGACAGATAAATTATACATGTGTCTAGACTTTCTAGATGGAATAGGAAGTTTCATTTCCTAATAAGTCTCTGCTTTCGCTCTCGTGTTTAATTCATCTATTTAATATTTATACGAATGGGGGATACTTAATGCATATAAGCTTCGCACTGATTTGTTAAAAAAAGAGCAGGAATATTTACGCCCATAACTCAACGACGAGCAATATTATCAAATAATAAGCACATCGATCCATGTGCGAAGACTATTAAGACTGCACTTAAAGTCGATTAAACGTAATTTGCCTTGTCGTACATTCTCGTACATTCCTACGAGAAATGTTAAAAAATTACAGAGTATGAGTTTACGAATGACATTATTCTGTAAATCATTTTGTTCGCTACCGTGTCATTCGATGAGCCGACAACGGTTTTATATAATCACATAATACCGAGAACAATCATTGGAAGAATCATTGCTTGAGTGGAGTCGGTATTCATTGCCCTCGCGTAATCATCTTACTTGCTCGAAGCTACTTAGGAAACAATGCTAACATCCGCGCACGGGAAAAGGAAAGGTCGTAAAGTAAAGTCCGTTACGAATAGAGTTCTTAATGAGTATTTTCGCTGAGATAAATGTTAGAAGAAAGAAAAACGAAAGAAAGAAAGACGACTCCGTAATTTGGCTTTAATCGAGTAAAACTGTCGCAGGGAGAGTCGGCCGAGTTCGGTGGAGCCGGCTTCCGGCGACGACGAGGTAGTGGAGGTGCTCCTGGAGGTCGAGAGCCCGGAACCCGAGGTCGAAGAGAAGTCGAAGGCCCCGCTGATGACGGTGCGCGAGCAGCAGTACTTCCTCGGCTGCCTCGGCCTCATCACCAGCGCACGACTCCTAGAGCTCCAGAACAAACGGGCCGAGCGCAAGAGGCGCAGCACCGCCAACTCGCACTTCGTCTACTCCAATTGGGAGGTTCCCATGGTAAGTAAGCGTCGACGCGGCAGAAAAGTCCAAGCTTCGGAGACGTTAGACGGAGCCACGGAGACACGGAGACACGGAGACACGGAGACACGGATTTACCGGAGGTCCGCGAGCCCTCGTTAGCGCTATTAAAGAGGACGAAAGTCCTACCCTCGGGTTGGTGTTGTGCCGTTAGGGGATTCGAGCCCGAGGAAGTTTTTTTTTTCTCTGCGTACTGTCACTGCCTAATGATGAGAAATTCAAAGTTGGGTAGGAATCAAATGAATTTGCCAACCAAATGTTCAAATGAATCGAGAAAGGAAGAAAGTGACCCTTAACAATCTCTCGATGAATATCGGGATATAATTAAAAAAAGCGGTAGTCCTTGCAAAGTAATATTTGCTTCTCTGCGTCAAAGGGAATTTTTACTTCTAGGATTATAAGTATCCAATTATTTTGCCCAGAGTGGATTTTCATTGTACCAAGATTTGATTTTGATGTAAGCATTGCAATTCTCCTCTAATTTACGGGAAAAGAGATCAAATGGATGAACAGATATCGAAAATAATATATTTTAATTTTTATCTTTCGGAATAACTAACAGCGAGCATTTGCGAATAATCGTTTCTCTGTTTTGGTAGCTTAAAGCAAATTTTTAATTTTTTTTTAATATCAGTTATAAATTTGTTACATTAGTCGATTCAACCTCTTGAACTGTCACTTTTAGTTTTTCTTTCTTACAAGAAGATTTATATTTGAATTCAATTAGAAATGAATGCGCAAGTCGATACTTTCAATTAAAACTGAAATATCTAGATAGCTTTTATTGGATTAAATACCGAATTTTAAACTCCTCGAGTAAAAGTCGTCGAGAAGAATTTTTCATGTATTATGAATGCAATACGATGGTTCGCGGTTACTTATATTGTTTATTCGTCTAAAATTACTACTGATTCGAATGAATTATAAATTTAATACAGCTTCTCTAGAAAAGTAAAGCTTCAAGATTAACGAACTCTGATATGCCTGTGACTAAACAAACTCACAGGCAAAAGAAGAATAGAAAATGGAAAAATACGACTTGTAAAATTGTTAGATCGCTTTGTCTTGCAAATTTGTTCATTCGAGTACGACCATACAGTGGATAACAAAATTTATACAGATTTTATTCGTACAAACAGAATAATGTATTTTATTGCAAAACGTAGTATTCTACTCTTGTTCAAATCTACGCATTATCGACGTGCAATGAAACAAATTAACAAAAACTGAAAACGTCAAATACCTTTTATTCAAAGAATAAGATACTGAATTATCTTATTCCTATGCGGATCAATAATTACGTAAAATCTAAACTTTCGGACAAAACTTCGATAAAGTACCGTGAACACGTACAGAGTCTCGAAGTTTCACAGTGACTAACAATGTAAATATTTATAAATTAAGTTAGCATCTCTAATTTAAAGTATTTGAATTTTAGAGAAAGAAAATAATCAACTATTTTTCTTTTAATAAGTAATCAACTATGGAATATTCGGTGTGTACTTAAATAATAAGAATTTATCAATATACAAAACTACTTGTTTATTTCAGATTAATTAAAAAAGTAATAATAATAAAGTTGAACGTGTAAAATTCAGAATAAAATTCATAAAATCTGAAGCTTTTGAATTAAGAACTTTTTAAATTTTATTTTATTCGGTTTTAGTTCAAGCAAATAAAATAATTAATGGTACGTTTTTACGAAAAATTTAAAAAGCTTCTATTCGTTTTTGCCTACTTGAATTCATAAAGAATATAAACGTGATAACTAATATCCCGTGATATGTGAACTGTGAAAACGCTCTTACATTCTTTAAATATCATCGCAAAATATGGAATAATTAATTAAATATAAATATGACCGTAGAAGTTGAATTTCTTCACTTTTCAAAAATTTCTTTATTAATTAAACACGAAATACTAAATTATAAATTTTGACGTAGAATTTAAAAGCAAATTTACATGTTACATTTACATTCACAAATGTACATTAAGCGAATAAGCGAATACACAGCCTTCCTTTCATTTTACATTTTCAATGTTTTATTAAGGTCCACAAGTCCACAAGAAAATATCATTAGGATATTCTAATACTTTCGTCGTTATTGCAGATAAATTGAAAAATATTTTTTTACGCATGGGTGGTGTAAATATTTATTCTCAAACGATCGATCTCAGACTTTCATCGTAATAATCAGGTATATCGAGCGTGGCAGTTGTGATTTTATTCTTTTTATTTCGCAAATATTGATTTTGTATACGAGAATGTAAAGTAGTCGGAATATACGAATTTTAACAATTAAACACGGACGAGTTATTATCATAAAGATGTATTTTAGACTTAAAGTGGTCGATCAGCTGGATTTACGTACCCGTATTTCTAATTAAATTATTTAAATTGATTTTTCGCTTACACTACATTTTCTCAAATTTAACAGCTCTTAAACTTCTGTGTTCGTTACATTCAATTTTATAGTCTTTTAAAAAATATTTAATATAATGTTGCACTAACTTCGAGATCGAATACAATCTGACTTAACAATGCACTGGGGATAAACCGGCGCAACGATTATTTGAATTCATCTTCAGTATTAAAGTACTCAGAGTAAGTTTCTTTCTAAATCTGCACATTGGTGTATTTAAGATTTTAAATGTAGAATTATGATCGCTGCTTTGTAATTACTTCTTTTGAGTCCGTAAAGATAGATTGCACACGAAATAAATAGTTAATTATAAATATTAGAGTAATTATGTACGTGGATAGAAGAATATAAAAATATTAAAAATCCTGTGATTATTGTGAATTACTTTTAATTTTTGTATCTTAAATACGAACTAACGAAGAGAATATCCGTGTATCGAAGTTGATGCGAGTATTTCTAAATTTAACCCAGAGAATTGTTTGCGTTTTGATTTATGGTCTTGAACAACTTACCGTATTCATCTTACTTAGTTCATCACCGGGGTATTTAATCAGAATATACCAATTATTTCGTTGTTTATCGATTATTTGTTAATTAGTTCAATTACTTCTTGCTATTATTTAAATTTTAAAGCACGTCTTACTTGGAATAGGCTATTATATATTTAAATTGATGGCCGAGCATTCATTGTATTTTTGTACAGATTATTTATTTGTAAGAAACGATAGGTGTACTCTTAACTAAAGACATTATAAAATTTATAATTTAAGAACTTTAAAAAGTGATTATAAATGAAAAATGTAATTAGCAAATAAGTGAAGGAAATTAGCTTTATGCAAATAATATTCAGATTTATGTTCAGTTCGCACTGATTACAGAGTACACTCAGCTTTTAATTTTCAAATGTTTATACTCGGTTGAAAAATGTCCGAATTAGACAATTATTTATTTTTTTAGTTCAACTTTTGTAATATTAAAGATAAGTTTAAGGTTCTTTAATTAGAGTTATATTAATTTCGTCAACTCGGTAATATTTTTACAGTGTCTTTGCTTGCAAAATTTATCAATTGAACTATAAATTATAACTGCAACAACGGAATTGTTATGGACTAACGAGATAAAATATAGTGTTAAATATTTAATCTTATTTCAATCGATAATTAAATATTGATCCGGGGAAGGCTGATAAGACTTTCCGAGTTAAAGTTTTCATTGTCTTTTATTCTCTTGAGATAATCGAAGTGTGTTACCGAAACAAAGAAAGTGTACTAAGATATTTCATTTGTTGCTAGTAGAATAACCAAAAAATCTGATAAATTTGCTATAATGTTGCTCGGTAAGGAACACGTTATGGCCTTAACTGTATTTAAATTCACGTAATTAGATAACGCTGGGAAGAGTTGAGATCATAAACAGTATAAAAATTAGTCCAAATCGGCGCGTCGTGTCGTGAAAAAGAAATCGAATTTTGTGAGCTTCCCTTGAATGGATTTTGAAGACGCAACGTCTAATAATTCCCAATTCGTTCTTTGGAGTTTTTCTGTCGTGTACCTTCCTTTCACAAAGGAAGGGGAAAGCAATCGTGAGCGTACGTTGGTAACGTTGATATTGGGTTTATTCTCGGACAAGACGGAGGAGAGAGACTCGCATCAGTTTGCCCTTCACCCTTACCCCATCCTTTCACGAGCGTTTAATTAGCGTGCCGCCTAATTAGCCGTTCCGTTGTCCGCTAGGGTGCGCGTCGATATCCGCGATCGATGTAGTTTAAATGTTTTTCTTTTTTCTATCTACTTGCCATGGCGCGACGAGTGTTTTTACGCTCGGGGAATTTAGTCGAATTATTTATTCGATACGAACACATGTCCGTGCGCTCACTTAATCTCACTTAGCGCTATTCAAATGCGTTGACTATTTTACATGAAATACGCTTTTTATAACCTATCGGTGAATGTAACTCGATGTTTGCGCCTTCTAAGTAAAAGTGGAACTTGCGCCTGCACTAGAAAATTATTTTATCAGTTATATCGATACAATTCAGTTTCTCAATTTTAAGTATTTCTTAAAATTAAGACACTTCAGAGTGACGTTATAAAACTCACGTTTAATGTCGAAAATTCGTTCTTCCATTCACCTTGGAATAGTTTTCATTAACTTTGTTTATAAAAATGTATCAAGTGAACCTAAATTCTAACGGTACAAAATGTTTAAACAACGATATTCGGAAAAGCGAGCGACTACTTGAAAGAATGCAACGTATAAACAGCGGCAGTTCGAGTATCAGGCAGAAATGAATTCGTCTTACCAATTAGCCTTTATGAAATGTTATCAACCAAAATGGGAGAAAAGCTATTCAAAAAATGTTTATAACTTCGAATTATTGACTTACGTACAATCCGATAAGAAGTAACTTTTGCATTTATAATAATTAAACGCAAGCTTACTATATTTTTTACACGTCGTTTTTTTATATTGGCCTTTTTCTTTCACAGGGATCAACACACGGATTACATAATTAATAATCAGAGCGTTCGTCTTTTCAAAACGTATTTTTACTTTTATAGGTAACTTGTTCATTAATATTGCCCGGAGAAATATTGAAAATGGGGGAAATACTACGACTATAAGTAAGAATTTTACATTTATAAAACATGTTTTGCGGATTTGTATCTTAAGCATGTATTATAGCTTAGGTATGGGGGAGGGTTTGAAATTCCGTCGAAAGAGTAAGAGAAAACCTTACCAAGCGGTGAATTTTCAACGAAAACGTTCGCATCCGGTTAAACGTACTTGTCGTACTGGTCTTTCAGTTATCGCGTGGCGAAGATAAATCATTATTTAAAGACGTCGAGTCTTCGCCATCGAGAATACGACGCTTCTGTCTTCGGGTCGAAATGTCTCTCGATTGGGGTCGAGTGTCTCACGAATGTCTCTCGAAATGTCCGCGTGCACTACCAATTTTCCATCGTGAAAAAGCGAGCAAGGACTGATTAGAGTAACGATGTTTCACAGAAACGCAAGCGGCACGCCTACCTCCAGTCGCTGGGCAACGCACCCCAGACACGTCAGACGACTGCGCGTCTCAACGGACCGTCGCCACCGCCCCCGAGCAAGAATAATTCCGGCCCAAGGACCACCGCGTCCAAGAGCACCGGCCCAGGAGTTACTACCAAGTCCCTCATCCAGCCGACCAAGACGCCCAATATACTGCGAAACGGCGATGGCAAGCAGCAGCAGCAGCAGCAGCAGCAGCATCAGCAGCAGCAGCAGCAGCAGCAGCAGCAGCAGCAGCAGCAGCAGCAGCAGCAGCAGCAGCAGCAGCAGCAGCAGCAGCAGCAGCAGCCGAAGGAGCTTTACAACAAGACGATTAAACAAGAGACGGACAAACCGAGTGGACGCGTCGTCGAGCCCGCGCATCAAGAGAAACTCTCGCAACCGACGTCGACGGGTAGGGCGGTTCACATACCGGGTCTACCTTCGGGCTTGACGATCGAGAGGATCGAGAACGACTCGACGGTTTGCATCGCCTGCAGAAATCCAGGTGAGACCCGCATCGCAGGCCTTTCTTTGTTATTCAAGTACTTATTTCGTAAGTGCATTCTCGGAGGATATAGTTTAACCATTTGTGGCATTGTTAATGCGTTATATTGCTGTCGCGCAGTCTCGTAATTCTGACAAGTATCCGTAACATTAGCGAAAACCATTGTTTCAACTTTGTTGGGAAAGAAAGAACCTGAAAAGTTTCCGAGTGAAATGTACCTTGAAATTTTTAACATTTAATCACAAGTGAAAATGTCATTTTTTAACATCTCAAAGTATTTATAATTCGTTAGAGTATGTTCTTGACCCGATACTCGAACGTAAAGTATTCAAATAACATATTTGACGATAATGACGTCCAACTGCTCATTTAACCTTACAAGGACGCGAAAAAATCCATAGTCACTGGAAACTTGTCAATTGAAACAATTACCCGATGCATTCCAAGAAAATGAACGCGCTCGTTGAATTTTCGAAGGATCGAAGGTACGCGCCAACCTTGGCTTCGTTTGATGGCCAATTTCGTTATCGTTAGGTACCCTGACGGTGTGCGAATACTGTTCGGCAAAGTTCCACGTCTCCTGTCACACCACGTCCCCGGCGTCTTCGTGCTATTGCCCAAAGTGCGCGACTCGCTTCCGAAGCAAGGGCCTTACTTCTACCGATCTCGAGATCCTAAGGCTCGAAATGAAGAGTATCAAGAAAGACAAAGAAACAGGTAAATATTTACGTTTCTTCTATCTCCAGCTCGCGTATACCTTCTTCTGACTCTAGGGATGAGTTGTTCGATTCGAAAAGTGAAATGTAAGATAAAGATCAGATCGATGGAAAGTTCTGTCCATTTGTAATCAAACTTACGCATACGAAGAGACAAAATACACGATCGTTCGCTGCGTCTAGATTATTAACATCTAGATATCAATGCTATTAATGTATGAATTTAAGTTGTTTGATCGTTCGCGAGACACCTTAACTGAGATATCAATCTCGGCTTGTTCTCGTACTGCTTTGACGTTCGTGATCTTTCGGTATTTGAGAGCTCTTTGACGTACCGTTCAGAATTGCTAATTGCACAATCGCTCTCGAAGAACATACGTTAACATAAATAAGTTTTCGCTTTGAGCCAGAAAACGGATAGCCGTTACTCTCGCGTAAGAAGTAATTTGAAAAAAAAAATAACTTGTAAAAAATACGTTTGCTCGCATGTAAGCGGGAGCATTCGGTAAGGGTGGGGGGCGGGGGAAAAGGGAATTTGAGTTTTTAAAAGTATTTTCTATGATGATGACACAAATTTGAACTTGCGTGAAATTGTATGGAATTGTTTAAAATTGCAAATTGCAAATTGCAAATTGCAAATTGCAAATTGCAAATTTCGGCAAGCATCGAATTGGCCGAATGTGTGTGGTGTCTTTCGGGGGTATTAAATGAGCGGGGTTGCTCGAAAGGACTCGGTGCAATTGATTGAGGATGAAGTATTATCATGTGTGCGTATATTTTATACATGTATATATAACATTGACATAACAACAACGACAATCGAACCCTGTGAACGAAGAAGTTTCAAGGTTTTTGTTGCTTTCGTAAACAGAACTTTTCGCTCGACGTTGATAAGACGGGAGTAAGAGCCGAGAGAGCAACGTAATAAGCGCGAAATATCTTGCAGAGGAGAGAGAGAGAGTGAGATATGAGCTGCGCGAGCGCAACACAGACCTGAGATTGCAGGTCTACGAATTGGAAAAGCGCTCGCAACTAATCAGCCAATCCTTGCAGGTTCGTGTGACGATGGTCGCGCAGTTTTTTCAATACTCAGTAGATCAAGCGCATTATGTGGAACAATTAACTGTTTACTTTTTTTTCTTTTCCTTTTGCCTTTATTTGGAATGACGTTCGTAAAGACGTTTGTATAGTGTGTACACTTTTATCAGACTTTAGCTGCATATTTTTGTCTACTGCAATTATACAAATTCCTTACGTATTTTTTACACTTTTCTGAATTTGCCTTTCACGATTTATTATCATTGTGAATTATTATTTGGCTGGGATGATCAACGATGTTAGAGAATTGGAAAGATCTCGAGCTAATCGGTGGCGCGTGACAAATATACTTTTTAAGAACTGTTCTCGTGCATTGCTACGATAAATATATATTATTCTACACCGAAGAGATGATATTTTCTTTTCGCGTATTCCTCATTTACTACATTTACTATGCGTTTACGTGCACGGATATACCTTAAACAACGATTAAAAAATTACACGGTGCGAGTATTTGATCATCGGTGTAGAAAAAGTTGCGTTTCAAGTTTGATTATTATCGTATATGTAAGGAGTATCATTCAAGTTTAAGGTCATTCGTTATGGTAAAAGAATATTTTGTAATCTTTGCAGTTTCATAAATTCGTCCATTTTTGTCATAATTTAAAAAGATCTATAAAAACACGTTTTATAGAAGCAAGCAAAGGATTGTACAATTTTGCATGGCACATTATTTTCACAACCGAATTATATTTTACATTTTGTATCTTATTTATTTACGAAAACCTGCTGGATGCTTACCTTTAACTTTATTTTGCCCAGTTTCATTGTCTTACGCAGCGCATTATGCGAAGCTTGAATTGTGTATTGTATTAAAGACAAGCTTTTTCGTTCGATAATTTTTTATCACGGGCCCAATCAGTAGATCACACCATATTATACATGATAGACGATTTAAGAAAATGTCCTCGAAATGTATTATTTGCTTTACGCTCATGCAAATTCCAGCTTTTGCACAAAGCGCATGTTCGACATATCGACATATACCGTAAATGTTAATGGTTTACTCACTTATACAGCTTTGAAATCGTCTTATCGTTAACACTTTTCAGTCAAACACTGCTTATTGCATGATCAACAAAATCACATAAAGTGATTATCACGAATATTTCCGCTAGATATCACTTTAAGGATTATTTGTTCTCGCTTATGAGCTAAAATGGCTAATGTAACGCAGTCAGAGCTTTTATATTATATCATGTATGAGTCTTTAAAAGTTAGCCGAGGCGATCTTACGTGCACGTGTATCGTGATCGTTCTTCTACAAGACTCGATACATTTATATATTTGCCGCTTTAAAGATCTTTTTCGTTTTAATAAATATTTTTAAATATTTTGTATCGTTTTACGTATGATTTAATGTAAATAGTTCTATACGAAGCGAAACCTTACGCAATATGAGAGTAAAAATTGTTGGTAAATCAGTTTTTCTTGTCACGAGGAAATTTAATCATTTTGGATTGGTCGATTACTCTCTAACCGAGAGTACATTAAGATATTTCCTTCGTAATTAAGGTTAAGTACAAACGTGATCTATTTTATCATATTTAAAGGTAGCTTTATGAAAATTATTTTAAGTGAGAAAATCGTTGATTATTCAAAGTTAAAAGATTTTCATAAGGTATCTTCTTGATTGTAAGTATTATTGCATTACATCACCTTAAGTATTGAACCGTTTCCTTGTTTTTACGCTGTTGCAATATTTGTAAAACACTTTCATTTTCAACAAAATAATTGGAGGTACAAAAAATTTTTAAATAGTTTCTTATAATTATATTTTTACAGCACAGGATACATACCAATGAAAACAATCGTATGTTAAAAACAATATTATGCAAGGACGATGAGGCTACTTTAATTAAAATTTTTTCGGTAATTGTGCGAGCTGCACGAAGACGATGGAAAAGTATTATTCTTATCAAAGTTAAGTTAAAAGCCGTGAACGGAGTTGCTATAAATGAAAAAATGTAATTATTAAGAATTATGGAAGATATCCTTTATGTCGAGCATCTTACGAGTCTGATCGTCGATTACCATGCTAAAATGGTTTTGCATAGTATCGTTAATAACAATAACACGCGGTTTTTTTCAAGATCGAAGCACGATAGAGACGCGCTGCGTACCACCATCAGGTACCTCGCGTGCAATCCATACCCGATGCAATCGAAATAAAGAAACGCATTCGCACGTCCGCAGTTGCAGCAGCGTACGCGTCGCGAGCTTTTGGGAACGCAGGAGAAGACCCAGAGGTCCATAAAGCGTCTCCTGGACTTTGCGAGGCTGATGCAGCTCAGACCCGACAACTCCTCACAGCCGCGGTACTCGGCATCAACCAGTTGCCATCCTCGACCTTCCTCATACCGATTGCCGCTGGCTCGGATGACGACGTCTCCGTCACTGCCGTCAACGAGCACCACGTCGTCACCTCCTCCTCCTCCTCCGTACTGGTAAGAGATGTGGCGCGTTATCGCAGTACCAGACCATTCGTGCAGATTGTGCGGTTGCCGTTTGAATTTCGTGAAATCACCACGTGACTCCGAAAGTGGAATATACGCGAATGCAGTCGTTCGAATAGAATCATCGCTATTGCATGACTGGATTAATACTAGATTTCTCTTATATTGAGGAAAATTCACTTTCCTATAATATTCCGCGATATCAGCGGTCACAAATTTCAAGTTGGTATATACGATAAAAGCAATAAAAGCAAGCAAAACCCTCGAAAAAGGAAAGACTTGTTTTATAACTCATCGATTCGTTCCTGTATTCGTTCCTGGGCGACACTTTTTCATACTTTATAAAAATGTAAATTTAACCCTATGTATATTAGCCATAAAAAAGTATCAGTAATTTCCTTCTCTTTCTGCACTTCGAATCAACTCGCGTTATTCTCATTTATATCGTTCACCGCAGACAGTATTTAGTAATAAAAATGAGTTTATTTTTCAATGGACACCATGCATACCGTCGAAATACGATATAAGAATAAAAAAAAGTACCGGGGACGTAAAGTTAGCGGAACAGATAAATGTGGTAAAGATGAGAGAAGCTATACAGGAGTATACTAGAGGATCGATTCGTTCAACGTGTTTCATTGGATTAATCTCGACAGGGATCGTCGACGGGAACTACCGCAGCATCGCGTCTCGGCCACGATTTTACCGAGCAGCAGCAGCAGCAGCAGCAGCAGTCCTCGATCCTTCTCAACCAGCTCTCACAGCCGAGTGTCGCCACCACTACCAACATCACCACCACCACCACCACCACCACCACCACCACCACCACTACCACCGGCGACGAGCCAAGGCTTCTATTGCGTCAAGGCCAAGAGATCGTCCCCCACGGCCAATCGTTCCTCGTTGTCGAAAAGGTCTCCGACCGATCTATCGGACAAAGGTTCGTCGAGAGCAGGGGCTGCTCATTCTACAATAATTTGTACACAAACGTACTTTAAATGTTAAAATTAATTCATTGCTCCGTATACCGGATTCACTGAAATTTTCAGTACAAGGTCGCTTTATTTTTATTGCGTTGTAATTAATTCCGAAGCCGTAATTATATTATAAAATGAATAATCTCACTCTTTTTACATAGATTGAAATTTATAAATTATCCCATTTGAATTGTCAACTCTCTGTGAAGTATCTTAGATTTTTAATATGTCAACTAATTAAAATGTATATCTAAAATTTTATGAAGAATTTTAGGAAGAACGTAAAAGCTAGGCACATATTTTATTTTATTTCTGTTTTGATAATGAAATTTATAAAACCTAAAGTTCTCAAATAATGCCAAAGTAAATTGATTTCAAATGCATGAACTTGACGAAAGGGACGACGAGCTGACGACCATTGCTTCGATTGTTTTGAAAGCGCTTTGTGCTCGGTATAAAAAATGTATTCGCGTTAATGATCGCGTTAACTTCGAATTGAACATTAAAATTTTATATAGTTGAGTTAAATTTATTAAATTATAAAAGAATTCTTTTCATAAAAACAGATATTCTTGTGCACTTACTTGATATTATATTAGAGGTAATCTATCGAAGGTCGCTTTATAAAATTAAATATGTACACATACATATTGTTAAAAATATACTTTTCGTCCGAGAAATGCGAACTTTCTCTTTAAATGAAAATGTTAGAAAGGTTTCGTGATAAATTGGTATTAAACTACTTGTAGAAACTAGTGTTGTATAAACATTTGAATTATGTATCTTGATTGTGAGAAATATTTTCTCGCAGAAGATGGAGTGCCGATACAAGTCCAATCAAATCCTATCAAGGACCTTCAGCTCTCGAGTACGAATGGTCTGATAGATCCACTGCTGGACCAGGGCCTCAGCAATCTGGACTCACGATTGGCAAGTCCAGTAATTACGTCACTGTCGAAGTCTTTTGTAACGACGACGACGACGACGACGACGACGACAGAGCTGAGCATACCAGCGAAAATTCGGCCGATTGCGTTTACATCTCGGAAGGCTCCTCCGGAGTGCCAGACCTCATCGAGTTGGAGTCACCAACAGTCGATCAGGCAAAAAATCAAGGCTCCGAGGTAAATTTCAATTTAGCAAGTGCTGGCCAACTGGTAACGTAAAATCCTGTTATGTCTACCGAACGATTTTACCGATAGAAAAATGAATCTTGACCGAAGGTACATGTGCGCGAGTTCTTTAGATAAATATTTGGAATAAACTTTTAAAATAAAATGAAATATAATTTTCAGAGCAGTTTTAAAATTTAACTAGCACAATCAATAAAATATTTATTCAGAACATTGTATAATATTCATATATTGTTCAATCTAAGTCAAGTAAATTGGAGATTTTTACTAATTAATCTATTATTGTTTATCAAGTCGAAAATTAGTTATTAATAATAATGTAGTTGAATGCAATTATTCCCATGCAATTTTTTATTACATAATGCTTGTTAATTTTTTGCTTTCTTAATAA
Organism: Wiebesia pumilae; assembly: GCA_018907045.1. Taxonomy (NCBI): domain Eukaryota; kingdom Metazoa; phylum Arthropoda; class Insecta; order Hymenoptera; family Agaonidae; genus Wiebesia; species Wiebesia pumilae. The sequence continues at coordinate 9,908,019 of JACCHZ010000127.1, forward strand.
ACACTTAGTTTTACAATTTTATTAATTGTAATAATTCTGTTTGGATCATTTATGTTTCCATTTATCTACCATTATCGAATGTGTAATTTGTATACTTAATTACAAATAACTTTTTATCAACAGCATTATGTTCTTGGATTATTTTAATTTTTCTGGCTATTTAGCAGTATATACATAAAAAAATTAATTTTATCAAATATCATTATAAATGTATTTTATTAATATTTTGTAATTTATTAATTGGGTCATATTTTATCTTTTCTCCAAAACAAAATTGTCTAATAATGTAGATATAAAACAAAAACATTAAGCTGAACAGAATGAAATTATTGATGTTTTTTTTTACAGTTGATTAATTATTTTCAAAATAGAGCTTCAATCGCGCTATTTTTAAAAATTGAAAGAAATTTAAATATATTCAATATGTTCTCAATGTCACTGATTTAATTTATGAGATATTAAAATCAAATATTTCTTTCAATTAGTATTTCTTTGAATTACCTCATTGTGAAAGACATCAAAAATCAATTTAATTTCTTAACCTCACTTTCTAGTGTATCTAATTTAATGGAAATTGCTTGAATACCATTTTTGATGATGTATTGGTAATTATTTTACTTAAAAGATAGATATCACAAGAAGAGCATCCCTTACTTTATGATGATCATAATTAGAAGTTGCAATAGAAATTTAGTAGCATATAAGTTTTAAAATTTTAAGCGAAAGAAACTAAAGCTTTCCAATGTTTATTATTGGGTACCAGTTAAGTAACCACCATCACCATAAACCACCAACACCGATTCGTCCAGTAGTTTTGATAGAATATATGGTGTTGTCATAAATATGAGATATCGACTTTAATATTCGATTTCACGAGTATAAAATTTAATACAAGTTCATATATATTTTTTGAAAAATGAAACTCGCAAACTAAATCTCCTTTAGTATCTTAATGTATATAATTCAATATTGGATATTAACTTAGTTATAACTTTTTTTGCAATAATCGTTACAGAGACATTTCGAAAATATATTCTTCGTGCAAATTTTCAGTAGAAATGATTTTCAGATTAAAAAGATGTTGCGGTAAATTAAAAATGTTAACGTGTTGTTTTCGATTGGCAGATGCTCAACATCCCCGGAAGTTCAGAGGCCCAACGCATCGATATGCCACGACCAAGAGCAAATTCTATCTGCAAGGGAGATCAGGAGCACGAAGAAGACAACGACGACAATTGCAGCGACAGTGGCAACGACGATTTTTTCAACTCGATCTTCCCCGGTAGATACGGTTTTAAGATCGACGTCGTCGACGTCGAGTCCTCCTCCTCCTCTTCTTCTTGTGAACTACCATCAGACAGCCCAGACGGACAGCATGTCGAATCGGAAACCGATGAACACGTGAAATTGGAAGAAACACATATACCAGCGCCATCTGGAGCAGAGCTGACCGTCAAGGAATCCGAGGATGACGCTGGAGATGATACCGAAGATGTGAAACTCAAGGTTCAAGGCATAAAACTCGATGGTGAGGATGTGAAACTCGAGGGTGAGGACGTTCAACTCGACGGTGAAGACGTGAAACTCGAGAATGCGGACGTTAAACTCGAGGACGAGGTCGTGGAGCCTGAGGATGAGGATGTGAAACTCAAGGGCGAGGTCGTGAAATTCGAGGACGAGGATGTGAAACTCGAGCTCGAGGAGGCAAAAGTCGAAACTGAGGAGATGGAGGTGGTTGAAGAGAGTGATTCCGAGCAGCTCATGATAGTTCCTGACAATAAGTCTGATGACGCTGCGAAGTAAGACTATCGTGACGAAGATGACAATCGTGATGAGGGTCAGGAATGCCCTTAAGACAATAGCGATCATAGACTGAAACTTCGTCTCTGTGAAATATTAGAAGATTCTGTCGATTAAGAATTTTCCTTTTGACATTCTGATTGGAAAATTTTGATCGAAGGCATTATTTTTGTTGTAACTAGTATTTACTTTCGAATGAAGTATAATAAATTTACAGTTTTTATGGCCAAATGTGACTACAATTATACAAATATTTTTCATTTGTATTGGAAAGTTAAGTTTCTTTAGAAATCAAATAAAAATCTCTTTATCTTTTCGTAAGTTCGTAAATGACGTTTGAAAATTCGATTTGTAGCATATCTTTATTTATTCTGCTATAAATTAAAAAGAATTTTTTTTTAATGAAAACAAATATATTTGTTCATGAATTAATAATGAGTCGATTTTAAAATATTGCAATTTAAAAGGATCAAGTATTAATTCTAAACGAGTAAATTATCTTATACTAATAGTATTTTGTTTATAGATATAGTTTCACATTATGCGCCTTTTAATCTTTACAATATAAATAAAAATCAAATTTAACTTTTTTCAAAGATATTCATACGTACGCATATATATGTATATATAAAGTAAGTTCTTAATGATTTCCATGTATTAAACAGTATTCTAGTTTTTTACATTTATATCTTGCGATCAAAATATATTTGATACTTATTCATATGAAGTTTACTTTTGAATAAAATATTAATACTATAATTTTTTCATTTGCCTAAATGATCGCTTAATTATATCTTATTAAATGTTCAATACATCGATTTAAAAAATTAATATTTTAAATTTAATTGGTTAAGAAAATGCTTCGATAAAATATTCCAATTAGTTGTGTCGTTTTTGTGAAGCGACTCTATAGTGAAATTTTTTGTGTATCGTATGCGTCCTGACCAAAGCGATGAAAATTAATTCGTCACGTTGATTGTACAGGGTTATTATATTTCATGCATAATTCGTTGTTATGCATATCTGTACGAAACCTTAGATATCATGGGTTTTTAGGTCTTGTAAAATCATTTAAAAAAAAAAAAAAAAAAAAAAAAAAAACAGGATTCGAGATTAAATAAATATTAAGATGTAATTTGATTAAATATATACTAATAAAATGAACATTCCGAATGATTTTTAAGGTAAAATATATATGTAATGTCAACACCTTGAAAGTTTAAAATTTTAGTAGAAAGTGTATTTAACATTAATTAGAGATAACGCAATTTATGATCGTATACTGTTAAAATTATTGGTTTTTATTTTTCTAAAACATTACCTACTTATAAGAAAAAATCTTAATATAAAATTTAATGAATAAAACTTTCATTCGTTAATTTAAAAAGTTTTCGTTTCCTTAATTAGAATTTACAAGGCCTTGTATACTCCAATATCAAACGACTCCTATTAGATTGGAAGTAAAAATTATGCACATACTATGTAAAATAATAACTCTTTGTGCGAGACTAACCTTGAAATATGTTTAATTTCTTACAAATTTCAGAAAAAATTGTAAAATATCAAGCCTAATAAGGGTCTTGTAAGGAAATAATTTTTTACACACATCACTGTGTATCACTACAACGTATCTTTAGTATATGAACACATTTTGGTTCAAAACTTATGTTCTCTTATTTTTAATCAGATCTAATTTTAATTATAAAATGACTTTGAAAAAATAATAGCAGAAAGTGTAAATTACCAAGAATTATCTTTACAAGACCCGAGCGAGTACAAGAATCTGAATTAAGAAGAATATGAAAATATGTGAGAAACTTACGCTAAATGTAAATCATAGAAAGAGAATGCCTAAATCGAATAAACTAAAATTAACAATGAAATTAATGAATAATAATGAAATCTGTATACGAAGTTTTTCTACTAAACGTGTCATAATAATTATCGTCACGAATAGTTTAATGATATTTTTCAATGATTCGATGTCTTGTTCTCTAGAATCTAAATCAAGCCATATTGCCATACTGCCTTAATAGTTAGTTTAAAAGGTAACTCTTACCGTTTAAAACTAAAAACAGAAAGTCGTATTTGCCGTATGTGGCATGCTTTAATATAGGATATTATTTATTCCAAGTCGAAAATGGGATAATAAGGTGAATTATACCTATGCAAACAACAGTTATAAATAATGAGAGAAAGACGAACTTTATATATTCGATGGTGCAAGATCTTGTGTAATGTAAATATAATAATTTAATGACGAGACTTTCAAAAATTAAATGTAAAACCATCCTTTAGCTCGTTGACTATCTTTTTACAATTAAATATTCCAAGTATGCCAATGCCCGTGAATCATGAATTTTAATAAATGATGAGGCGCGTAAATCTTTTTTCATCCAGATCGAGCTGACGATTTATAAGTTGATTCTTTTTTTTAATGTGTTTGAAAGTTTGTGATTATGCTTTTTTTCGATAAAGTCGATGCAGTGATCAAGGTTGAATAAAAGAACAACTAAGATTTTCTGTCATACTATTATACATACATTTGCGTTTATTATAATGATTTGATTAAAGAGATTCGTTGTTTTCTTGTTAATTCCTTTTAATTTTTCGCTATCAAAATATCAATCTTGAACAGATGTTTTTTTATACGAGTGAAAGAATATTGTTAATGTTCGCTTAAGTAGCGAAATATTACGATTAAATTCGTATTTTTATCAATAAATTAATACAATTGAATAAACAATTTTGCAATTTCCTTTCTTTTTATATCTCTGTATAAAATTCTTTACTTTTACTGTATTTGATCAAATTTTCTTAAAATCATTATTGATTTATTGAAGTAATTGTAATAATAGTTAAGAAGGAATTTTTTTAATTAATGTATGAAAGCTTACATTTAAGTTAATTGTACAAAGTGTTTATATCTTGACTAGAAGTATAAAATTTGCTTACGCATTGTATATATTCAATTACGTTAAATTTGCTAATTAAAAATATAAACTGGTGAATAAATTGAAAATTGTATAATGGCTATGTTATATATTTAAATCAAAATAAAATCAGTGTAATGAAAGCAATAAGCTTTTATCATTTTAAATAGTATTTACAATATTTTTAAGTGCAACCAGTTGATAAATAAAATTCAGTAGAGTTGTTGATTTCGTAAATACTACTAAAAATTAATTCGAGTGTGACAAAATGCATAAGCCATAATAAAATTATGTTAATGGTTTTTTTTTAAATTCAATTATATTAAATGATATGGTTAGAAATGGATTTTAAGTTTTTAGCGATGTGCTTCGCATAATGTAATAACGTTTTTTGTTATTTATTCCTTATTTATTGTATAAACATATATTACATTAGAGTATAAATAATTTTTATATAGAATTGAGATGCTACAAGATCATTTACAGATATATTTTAATATTTGAGCGTTTCAAACTTAATAATTTCTTTAATCGAATGCAACAAAAGCTTATTTATTAACAAAGAACTATTTTTCTTATAAACATAATTACTGGCTTTTGAATCATTTTACTAGATTTGTTTAAATGTGCTATTTAAGAAAAGTACTCTTTACCAAACGAAAAAGGCTATAAAGCAAGCATTTTTACTACTTTTAAAATAGTTATATCAATTTAATTAAATAGGTTTCTACATTTTTTAAACAAAAAAATTGAAACTAGGTATATTCCAGAGATTAATTTTCTCAAGAAAAGTACATACCAGTTTCAATTATTATAATTCAAGTAATGATCATAAGAGAGCTTATAATAATAAATCTTATTTAGAAATCTTTTAATCTTCGATGGTTTTCATTAGAAATTAAATGAGAAAGATAATTACAATGTGTGACATTAGTGACGACGAAATCCAAAGATTACCAGTTCCTTTAATAATATTTCAAATACAATGTTTTACCGTAATTAAATCTTTTTCTTTGATCTGGCACATTTATTTAATTTTCATTGGCTTTATGGATTTGATGTTACGAAGGTGTATTTTTGAATTTACTAATCAACGTGTCAAACACACACACACACACACACACACACACACACACATCCTTTATCTTATCGTTATTTGAAAGCATTACATAAATTAATTCTATTAAATGGATTTGAGAGGTCGTTCGGAATTTATCATGTTCTTTTTTGCTCTAAATTCATTCGAGGATTAAGGTGAAATTTCAGGAACAGAAAGTATTACGATAATTAATATAAAAGATTCTTAACCGCGAATAAATAAAATTTTGTTCTATTCATAGAATATTTAAAATATAATTTGCTGATACAATTAAAACTGTAATTTTTATTCTCATTTGTATATTTGAAGACAATGAAAAATTATTGTCATAATTATTTTAATTTACTAAAAACCATGAGCAAATTGTGCGCCAACATAATACCTGAACGAGTTCGCGTTCAATTTTGTTTACGATTTCAGATTAACAATGAAACTCGTTAGCTAAGACAAGGAACTCGATTGTTTTTATATACGATATTTTTCAAATTTAATGGCTTTCTCGTGTAAACGTAAGAACAAAATTACTAGGATATTCCGTGTAGATAAAAAGCTAGATATTATAATACATTGAGGTTGGTCGAAAAACGCGATTAATTTTACTTTAAAAATATAACTCAGGCATTATTAGTAGTATACAATCAGTTTTAGTTGAATGTTTGAACGTCTCGTAAGAGACGAAAGAAACTTTTTATCGTCAAACATATTAATGATCTATTATAACTTCAATGAAAATCAAATATAAAAATGTATCGAACGAATTACGGGAATTAAGGCGTAAGCTCGTTCGTTAGACGTATTTGTTTATTAGGCCAACTTGAAAAACATGGCGTAATTTATCCATAATTTGTCGAACAAGAAGTTTTCATCGTCCTTTATCGATGCATATCTCATATCCTGACGTAGTCGGATCGTAGGCGATATAAAACGAAAGTAGGCATCGGTCCGATGACAAGTTACAAAGCGAAATTGATATGGAAACGTTCCGGCGGCTTTCGAAAGTCAATCAAACGTAGCAAGACAAAATTACTGGCGGAAAAGTCACGCGGCCATTGTGCGCACGAGCAATTGCAAACGATGAATTACTCGGAGCGGAAATCCTCGCGCACGAGAGATCTACTATCGAAACGTAAATACGTCGGAGTTGATTAAGCGTTTGCGAGGTGCAATCTGATATCCAATGCTCACAACTTAGCTGTACGTTCGATTCCTTCGTGATTTTACGTTATTCAACGAGTCGTGTTCTCGACACCGTGGGTCGACACCGTTCCTCGTTATAATTGGGATATCATTGCCAATTCTTTTACTCGGGCCGATGTCAGCGAGTCGCTTGTTCTTGATTGTAACCAAACTCGTTGTAACGTCGAGAGTGAGTAGCAGCGCGGGTGGATTTTAGCCGAACGTTACCTCGAGCATTTTCTTGTGCCAAGTAGACCGACGTCGACTCTGCCTCGACTCTACTCGAGCCTCCATCGATGCTCGTAGAGTGCAAATGTGCGGGTAGAATACGCGTTACTCGCGTATGCGTGCGGAAATGGAAACAGGTGAAATGGAAAGGCAACAGCGACGGTTCGGAACTTACGGTGATCGCACAACTAGAGTTACACGTGCCATCTCGAGGTTCGTCGATGAGGTTGGTCGTAACGAATGGCCATCCGAAATATTACTCAGGCACGAGAATTACGTAAATCGAATCGAATTTTCTTCATATACTTCGATTGAAAAAGTTACAACGATAAAATATTTCATTTTAGCGATAAAACGCCGAGGAAGTATTTAAATTAACCATAAGTTCTTTAACGTTCAAAATATCTCGAATACAATCTCATTGTATTCATCCAATATAATCTAATAAAAGAAATTTATCGTTTACTTTTTCACAGGGGTGTTTTATAAATGCTTGTGTTTTATATCGCTACGTACACGTGCGTATGTAACTATCGCGTACACGCATTTGTACGTTCTCGATGACCGTGGACTGCTAACCACGCGCGGCTCAGTATTAGTGGATGCACTAATTGTAAAATATTATTATAATTTAACGTAATCCTCAACGGTTGAGCATACAATTCGACAAATACCATTGTCGAATAATGATATTTTCAGCTTCGTAAAGCAGTTAATCTCTTACATCTTTTCTCACGATTCATTAAACGTCGTCATTTTCCGCCATCTGTCCAAAACATTGTACACCATTAATTACACAAGTTAATTAGTATCTATTTGTTCATAATGTTCCTCTGCGACTCTTGATGCAAAATTAATGAGATTTGACGATCATTGGATTATATTTCAATTAGGTCCACTTGCGAGCAATTTTGTCAAATTTAAAGAACAATGTAACCCTTTGAAGCATCGAACCAGAAAATGCGCCCGAATGACTTATTTATTCAATTACGTTGATCCACTCCCCTTGTTTCTGCGCCGTAGACGTAACTTCGAAAGGAAAGCGCTCGGTTCGTTGGTAATTACCGGATTCCTGTCGCATACTCGGATTACATACGTTTGCCTTTCTCGCGGGATTGAAAATTAGCGTTTGTACGTAATCGAATGCCGAGTGCACGGATTCGCGTATTTAGGAACATTATCAAAGGAGAAAAAAAATTTCTTTCCCTACATCGGCAATGGCAATTGGAATAGCGGCGGGAGTACGCTGGGGATAATTACCTTTGGACACCAAGCTGATAATGTCAGCTTGGTGCTACGACAGAATCACGACGAATTAAGTCGAGGAAGACGGAAAAATGCGAGTGGCAAATTTTCAAATAACGCCAGATCCAGTGTGGTAAGAAGGAGCGATGGAGTAGTGGTTCGGTCCGCCGGAGGAAAGGAGGTCGGGTAAAAGGAAGCGAGAAGAAAATGAAGAACCGAAAGAAGGGAAAGGAGGGTCGACCTCGGCTAATGGAGTCAACAAACAAAAGCGAATCGATTTGAAATAATGGCACGCGGCCGGATGCGGAGCTTGCGCACGACTGTGGGAAAGCTCGCCTAGCGACAAATAAAAGCACTCAGCACGAGCGACTTTATCCTTACACAACTGTCAGCCACCTTAACACCCGACTCTCTTTCTTCCTCTCTCCGACGCTTGCTTGTTCGTCTAACGGGCTGCGAGGGAGATGGAAAAGCGCGCAATCGCGATTCTCTCTCTCTCTCTCTCTCTCTCTCTCTCTCTCTCTCTCTCTCTCTCTCTCTCTGACTTGCGCTCGCCCGCAGCGACATTTTCTTTTTCACGCCCTCTACCTCTTTGCACCCGTCGCTTCGGTTAAAAGCTTTATGGAACTCATTTTTGTTAGCGGTCCCAAGGGAAAGCGTCTCGCGCCTTTTTATTATACACCGTCCCTCCTCTCTTTTTTCCCCTTGATAGTGCGATGCAGCTATAGGCGTGGTTTTAAAACAATATCGGTCACCGTTTATGGCTCTTTTTTTGCTTTTAAATCAGTTTCGTTCTCCTTCTCCGCATCTCCAAAATGCAGAGTAGACTTTCGGATAGATTTATCGTCTTTCGAAGGAAAAGAGGACGCGATCGCGTCACAATTTAGAGCGTCTTTTTACGAGGATATCACGAAGACATCCTCGAGCGGTTCGTGGCAGGAATATTAAATAATTACTTCGGCAGTGTGAAATGACAATATTTTCTTATAATACGGACAACGATATTGCTATATTTCCAGTTAATAATTGGTAAATTTGGAACGCACGTTTCTTATCGGCAAATATATCGCGAATCACGAGCACAAGTGTACGTGCTTGAAATAAAACAATTACATCTTATCAAAAGCGCATCCAATTGTGCATGAAAATAGGTAATTAATCGATGCAAATTGAAGAATTACTTATACCGTAGCATCGAAATTAATTTTGAACTAGGATGTATTATTCGCTTATCCCAACGACGCGACATCCAAAATGGAAAAGGTTAAGATTGTACGATCATTTTCATTCAAAGTTTGCTTGTCGAGAGAAAAGCGTTTTTATCTAAAAAGAATGCGCGAAGTATTAAGCGCCGCAGTACTTACTCGCTAAGAGAAATTACACCCGTAACGTTTCTTTGCCGAAAAGGGAAAAGGTGCAGACGTGCGAGACGACGAAATGGCATCTAAGAATATAAGAAAGACAATCAAATGTATCCGGGTGATCGACGACTCTAAAAACGTCGCTAGAATGGTTTCGTCGATTCTCAAAATACCTCGGAATAAGTTATGTAATATTCCGATGTTTATATACGATGTTCATTACGAAGAAAAAAAAAAAAATCAAATTAGATACAATCGTGCATTTTGATGCAAAAGTATTCCTCGCGATACGTTAATTTTAAGATAAATACAACTTAGGCTAATGCAAACTTAAGTACAGTGTAATTTTGCCTTCCTGAATCCTTAACTTTGGCAAAATGTCTCCGTTTGCCCTGGGCAATTTAGAATTTAGTTTTGTTTACTTTGGACAAAGATATTTACAGTGCGTTTCTCAGAGACATAAAAATACTTTAAATGTGCCAAAAAAACGATTTATGTAAATAAATGCGCTTGAATTCGCGCATCGTTTCAATGAAACGAGTTCTTTTATTTTTGAAATAAATATACGACGTTACCAATAAAACAATAACAACAGCGGCAACGACAACAATAATAATATATCGTTTATCCTTAGCCTTTATTCTATTGATTTATCCAAATGTAATCAATAACATTATTGGTTTTAATTCATACTACACCACATTGTTGTTGATTAAATCAAGGGTCTTACGTTAATTGATATAATGGCATAATAAACCGTTGCCTTAAGAATTTAAAGTTACAACTATATTACACGAGAAACGAATGACTCTTGCCCGTATACGTATGAGTTTACAAAGTCCCACTTTCTGCGTATAAATAGATTTGTTTAATAAAATAGAGTGTTTTATCTTAGAATTTTTACTTTGTTCCTCCTTCCGCTAACCGTTTTAAGTTTGTTTTCGTTTGGGCTCTTAAATGCCTTCTCTCCTGTGATCTCGCGGCTTTGAAAGTATATTCTCGGTTCAGTTTCCAAGTACATTCAAATGTACTCTGTACTTGTGTGATCTTGGTATAGTGATCTCAGGCCTTTTAGCCGGAATTGATCTAAATGTTATTTATTTATCTTCGAGTAGTTTAATGTGTTTTATTAGGCCTCGCATTGCGATAACATTTGATCTTCCAAAATTCCAAATGGATTTTGGATCTTCTAATTAAATGGGAGTGTGCGTGTTTGCCGTCGTCGTAGTATTGGTAGCTTTGAAAATAAGAGAATAAGATATGGCAAGATTAGGAGTGAAATAGAAAGGTAGAGCACAGGTTGTTGCACGTGCAAAGCTTCAGCAGGGCTGATTGCATAGATTTTATAGCGCACGTAGTTAAGATTGTAATGTCGTTCGCATAATGCAAATGTCTGTAGGTAATTTACAGATTATCGCTACCGACAGTAGATACCACAACGCGATATCAAGTACAAATTGCTTTGAACACTGTGAAATTCAAATAACAGCTACAATATCTAGCATTGATATACTTGCTAACAGTGTGTACTTGCTGCTCTTAAACTTGATTTATAGTACGTAACGCACGTAACCAACTAGTCGACTTGAATTTTTTTTCAAAAATATCCTTGTAAGCGCAACTATCGCAATCGTATCGTAAATTTGTCCGCATACAGAATCGTAAGATGTCATCATTTATTAGGTGCTACTTATTTTTGTGTCACGCTTAATACGTACTTTAATCCACTAGAAACTTGTAATAATTTACGAATAAACATTAAAATCGTTGGTTTAAATACCGAAGGTAGCGACGAGGCGAATGAATCTTAACTAATTTGGACGCACTGTAGAAGTGTGCGTAAAAAAATAAAAAGTTCGCGCCATTGTACTTACGAATATCGCAATAACGAACGGGTTTGTTAATTACGAGTACGATTTCTTCTACAATTATGCTAATGCACATAAATGCGAGAAAAACGACGAAAGACATTTGTATTTGTGAAATTGAATTTTTAAAAATAAATTTATATCAAACGATGATAGTTGCGATCGCAATCCCAGTACTTCATTAATTGACATAACGACTTATATCAGTTTTATTATTTATCGCGTACTAATTTTGCATTGAATTCACTAAGCGAGATAATTGGTCAATTTTAAAAAATATTTTAGACAAGTATTCATTTGAATTGCAATTGCTTACTTATACCGTAATTTATTATGTGTAAAGAAATTTCTAGCGCTTAACGTTATTTAACGCACAAACGAGATATGAGATATGAAAAAAAGTAACGATTGCTTATCATAAGTAATATTATATTTTACATTATAAAGTACCATTATATAAGTCAAAATTTTAATCAACAAAGTTTTCTATTGAAATAGTTACCGATTAAACTTTATTAACTTTCATAAATTAACTTTTGTTCCATGTTCAAAATTAAGTAGTTTCTAATTAAATTTTTTCATTGATTAGCTGGGGGAGCGAGCAGTCAAGGTTTACATTGGGCGAAAATTTTATGAATTTTCATATAATTTCGAATTAACTGGAATTACATAAAATTTAGTAGACATTTCCAAGCAAACATTTTTATTTGAAAGATTCGTGAACTTACGTTGTAATTTAAACGTGTTATTTTCAAGTTTCTCTATTGTTTTGCTCTTTTTATATATAAAAATAGCGCCTTCATTTTGCCTAGCGTTTTCATTAGAAACTTATTTAACGACACTTCTCAAAGCATTTTTGTTGGAAACAAGTTTATTTTTAAATTTGGAAAAAGTTTATTTATGTCGCTTAGTGAGGTTTAATCGATCCTAATTTCGAAAGAAAATTTAAAATTAAAAATTTTCCCCCTCACAGCGGTATATTTTGGGTAAAAATATATAATATTACCCAACGAAACGCTATCGTCGTCTATTGTTTCGTTTTGCAATTTTCATCTCATGTATTGCGAACAATGATAAAAGCAGTAAATGATTCGATACTTTTCGAAACATATAATGCCGAATACAGTTTAAAGTCGATAATTTAATCATAAAAATTCATGCAAGCAGATTAAAATGAAAATAATATGAAAATTAATTAATACTGGGCTAGAAGAGTTGGTAGTCGTTTCATTTAAGATTAACTGATAACTAAAAGTCTATAGACTTGTTATTGAAGATTAAAGATAATTTAATCAACTTTCAAATGCTCCTCTTTTCATCTTGTAAAATCAAATAAAATTCAGCTAACAAGTTAACATTTACTTAAGATTTTTTTTTTTTTTATATAAAATTAACGTACCTGTACCATTTACTGTTATTTAAACACGTTCTCTTCAACTCTCTTCAAATAATTATCGATATTTAAGGAAGTTAATCCGAATCAATCATTTATGTACTTTAAATTCCCTACTATTATCTACATACGATATTTATCTGTGCAACGCGTACTCCAGATACGTGTAGTGCCAATGCAATTTTCTTTCTCAAGTACACATTTAAATCATCTCCTCCCTGAACGTCCAATATTGGCAGTCAATATTTTTCCGTTTGCACAAGAGGCTTTTTTTCTTCTGTCTGTGAAAAAAATGACTTCGCATGTGGAGGGAAATTGAAAGAAAGTAATGAAGGAACTTTGCCACCCGCAAAACCATTTCCGCTTTGTTTGCTTGAGTTTTCTTATTTCGCCGCAAGTCCGTCTGGAAAATTAGCGAAGAAAGGAATTTAGCTGAGAAATTTCCGCTTTACAGGATATTCGTCGATACGTAATTGGCCATTCCCGCACATGATGTCTCAGCAAGCATCAATCAATCCAAATGGAATTTTATCCTTCAAATATTTGCTTGTTTTAGAAGTTTTTGCATATTTATACTAGTTTCATCTTTGTTTAACACATAGATTGCAACTTTCTTCTAAATCGCATTGACTTAACAATTCTTTGGTTTTAAAAATAACGAGGACATTAATTTTTCAAGACATTCAATGCATTGTGTCAGGACTCCGTCTCGTTAAAAATATCGAAAAGAAGGGAGAAAGGCAAACACTTTATTCGCAAGGAAAATTTTTTCTTCTCTCTCTCTCTCTCTCCAATAAGGAAAATTTTCAAGCATCTAAAATCGACACCTAGGCTTACAATGTCAGCGTAAGAGGTCATAATCATGACATGTTTATGACTGCGCCTGCGTTTTTTAGAAGTCAAAGGCCTACGGACACACACGTGCGCCTGCACTCGTAAGCGGTCAACGCCATACGCATACACATACCTACACAGCGCACCTGCAATTGCGTGCTTGTACATTCAACAGCTGCGCGCGCACACACAACATACGTACATACAGCTACATCTTCAACTGCGCATTTCAAGCTAACAAAGAAAATTGCATTTTCCTACATCTTACTTTTAGTTTTATTACATAACTAATCAAAGAAAAAAATTAAATAATCAAAAATAAGAAGAAAATAAAATAAAATAAAATTGTATAATCATGTATGTATAATCATGTAGTAAATTAATACAACATAATTATAAAACAAGTCTAATATAGTTAATACCGTTAATACATTGAGGCAAAATTGAATTTTTGTAATTATTATTAAGCGAATATAAGCAATATCATAAGTCCGAATGGAACGCCACAATCGTTAACATTATTTTAATTGTTTATTACTCAGATTTATATAAATTTACAGAAAAAGGGGAGGAAAATAAATATTAACAAAAAAACAAACATTAATAACGTCTTCTATGCGATTAAAGTGAATATAATAGTAAATAAAGAAAATAGTAGTAATAATAATAATAATAATAATAATAATCATAATAATAATATTAATAATACTAACATAAGAAATAATATAAATCATTATATATATATATATATATATATTATATAACCAGAAGAAAAATTAAATGTAACCACGAATTAATATTAATAAAAAAAGGCTAAATATTAAGAAATTTATGAAACAAAAACTGTACATGTGCGAAAAAGGAGATTGCGAATCGAATTTTATAATTAGTTAAGTAATGAATTGAGTATAAATGGTAATTATTTAATATAATTGAAAATTGTATATAGGCTGTATGGACTTTTCCGGGAAAAGGCATAAAAGTCCTCTCTATGCTTATACAGGCTTGTGCTTTAAATTTTGTATAAAAGGGCGCATTTCTCGATGGAAAAAAAGTTCGTCTTCAGATCTCGTACCTAGAAGTTGACCTACTGACCTGTATTAAAAAGTGAATAAATAAATACCTTTTAATTTTCATTATGTAGCTTTTCTTTCTTTGAGAGATTGCTCCGACCTTTTCCCTTTTCACACTTCTTAAAATACTTCTCCATACCTTCCATTGCCTCATCCTAATCTAAATAGTTGTTCGCATAGTAAATTTTCCTTCAGAGAGCAGAGACGAGACAAAGATCTGGCCGCTGTTTTATGTTTCTAACTTAATTCTTAGACCTCGTATAGTGTTAAACAGAAATAGTATTAACAGAAATCTGATAGTGATTTAGAATTTTCTTGTGAAATTTTAATTACCAATCCCAGGATAGTATACTTAATTGTACAGGCCTAAACTGGGCATCCGCATTGTGGACATAAGAATTCAATGTTATACTGGTGAATTCAATATTTAATTATTAGTTACTATTTTTTGTTTAAAACTAAAAAATTTTGCTTGTTGTTTAACGACCTTGAAAGTTTTAGTTTTAGTTTTTCTTTACGATGACGTGTTAAATGAGATTGTCGAAAGTTTTTATAAAAGGGTACATGAAATTATAAAAATTATTATTTATTGTTTTTGATATTCTGTTTTCCCCAATAAAGTTTAACTGAATCTTATTTCCAAGTAATTACTGCAGGTTACAAACTACTCTAAATATTTGTAAAATACAAACTAAGCATAATTGCAAAGTGTAATAAATGCATGCATATTTATTTAAAATTTAAAAAAGTCTTCGTACATAAATATCGTTGATATAAATATAAGATATTGTGACGCAATATAAAATAGATATTCGTAAGATTAATTTTGTTGAAAAAACAATGGTTCTTATGAAGTGTTCTTATAAAGTTCATTAAAATTTATTTCTTTAAAATATTTATTAAAGACTATGCTTAAAGACTATTACTTTATTCGTATAAAAGTGATTTCCTTATAAATGAAATATTTATCAATTGGTAAACTAATATATACTATATAAATATACTATTTTTTAACAAGTGTACTTTATTTTATAGAGCTTTGTTTTTACAAGAGACGTGTGGCTTTTCTCTCAATTAGTGCAACTGTATTTGGAGCTGATTGAACCGATGAATATTATTATTAATATTCATTAATGTGGCGCTATAATTTCATTCGGTCTTTCTAGCTAACCTTTTATTATATTAATAAATCCACAGCGATGGAAATGATTCAAAGGAAACACGTTGCTTACTTTTTCAAAATATTTCGCGACACTTGTGTAAAGTATTATTACATTAAATGTATTGAACAAGCGATAGGAAAAACCATTTCAATTTCCAATTTTGCGAATTCCGTTTTGTGGGAAAGGTTTGAATATTATATACTGGGTTATGTGATATAATTCGTCAATACTTTAAGGTTGTAGAGATAAGTTAATTACAAATATATCCCTATCTCTGTATATTACGTCATAGATTCGCGTACTGGATACTAGAGTTCGTAGTTTGACAATAATGATAATAATATTTAACTAAGTAAACCAAAAAAATCCATCGAAACTGTGAAAAAATTAATCATATTATTGATCCGTTCGGTATAAGCTAAGCAATACTATTGAAAAATACTAAGCACTATTAAATTGAATCCGACAATGTTAGTTTACTCCATTTTGCCGAATTATAGTAAACATTACTGAGTTCCAATAGGATATATACATTGTAATTTACTATAATTTTCAATTTGTTAATAAATTAAAGTAATTTAAAACTATCTTGCAATATATAGCGAAATTTAAAACAAGTAATATTGCTTTAAAGATGCAAAATGATTTTCATTTTGATTATTGACTACTGAAAGAAGAGAATAACCATCAAATCGATCTATACTTTCACGTAAACGCTTAATAAATTTAGCAAATTATATATTATAATAATATACATAAGTGTAACTCTTAGTAATTTATTGGTTTACATTCTCATTACAAGTATACAAAATAGATAATAATAGCATCTTTAATTTGGAACTAGAAGCTTAAAGAACTTAAAAGCGTTAGTTGTTGAAGTTAAAATTCAACATGTAAGCTTGAAATTAATAAAATATATTTATGAATTAATTTGGATCAGATTATCTTACGAAACTGTCAAAATCTTATTCATCGATTGCATTTCCGTATAAAAAATGATTTTTCACATTTTCCCGTTGCACGTTTTTACTTCGTTTTTGTATTTAAAAATCAGACTAGGAAAAATAGTTAAAAGCTTTTTATGTTTTGAAATATTTTTCCCAAGAATTTATTTTAGTTTTGAGTACTTGAGCCCGGAAACAATTAAATATAAAAATTTTCAATTCAAATAAAAACAAATTAATGTAGAGAATGATAACGTAATTTGTAACTATATTTGCAAGGTTAATTAAATCTTGAGGATTTAATACGAGACTCATAAAATCAAGATGTTATATGTATTAGAAAATAATTATATAAAATATTTTGAATGTTTTAATAAAGTTATTCATCATGGGAAATGATGAATTTTGTATTTTATCCCAGACATATAATTAACTATTACTCGATAAGAAATAATCTTTAAATTCATGTAATTAAAGTTTATTAGCAAGAGTACAAAGTTTTCAAAGAAAGTGATGAATTTCAACTTGAAATAATAAGGTTATGAATATTTAATATCCAGAAATTCATTTACACTGCGTTTTCAAGGAATTTTCTAGGAAATTAATAATTAATTAATTTAATTTTCAAGGAATATAAAAATATTAAATATTTAAGATATAACGTTGTTTGGTATTTATGTTGACATGATTTTTTTGTCTTGTTTAATAATGTTGAGAATTAATGCAATTTTATTCCTTTAATGGAATTTAGAAAAATATTCTAGACAAAATAGAAAAGTTTCAATTTTTTCTTAAATTTCTCTTCCATAGAATATTATGTTTATATGTAAAATATTATGCCAATCAATATTTTTTACTTAAAACTTGCTTATTAGTATGGTTTTATATCACACTTGTGTGTTATTAGCTATCATAATTAAAGTGGATATACGTAATATCTAAAAATTCTTCTTCGTACACTTTGAGAGACATACTGGAACAATGGAATTTCATTTAATCTTCTTTCACTCGTGCATCATACTAATGACACGGGAGACCAATAAAGCCATATTGAAATAATGCTATTTGAACTTAAACTAATGAATATTAGATAACTAGTGAATTTCATGATTTTTGCGATAATCAATTTTTATATTATTGATATTTTTTAATTTTTGTCATCTTTATAATTGTTAATACGGAGATTCTACAGGAGTAAATTGCTATTAAATTATGGAAATGCTGGCAGAATTAAGGATCCGTGTGAAACTATAATTAGAACCCATTTATATGTACACGTGGTGTAACTAGAATGCGATTTCTAGTTTTAGCATTCGTATTATTTGCTTATTTCTATTTCTCGCAATAATTATCTGGAATACGGCGACTGATGCAATTTTTTTCTTAAAAGTATGATACGTAAGTAAAAATTAAATGTAACAAATGAAGCTCGATTAAGAAAAATTAAAATTACAGAAAATACACCTAAAACTAATTTATCGAAAAGGTTCAAGATAATAATGTAAGTTCTAGCATTACTTGTGTTTTAAATTCAACCGAAAAAGTCATTAGGTAAAAAAGAATTGAAATATGATATTATTATTATTTATTACATTAGCAGCAGCAGGATAACACGAATAATTGGTAAAACGCCAAAGCTGTGTCTAATGCGTATTTTAATACGCATAATAATATAAAAATAATACGCATACCGATTACGCTGTCATACGTACAAGTTTGCAAAGCGCGTGGCTAAGAAAATAGTTGTTGCGAAAACTCTTGTAAACCATCTGAAACCAAGTCCGGTTGAGCGATGCAGACGCGACCGTCATTTCAAAATCGATTGAACAATGTCGACAGGGTGATAGACATTCACCCAAGCACTTTTTAAAAATTAACTTGCATGAGAACCCGCAAGGGTTAACAGTGACAAGTTGAGCCGCGGGAAATTCCCTTGGTATCGAGAAAATGCGCACATCCCAAGGCAATGAAAATTGATAACTGGGTGGAAAAGAGTCTTCCAACTGGCTTGTATCCTTTTATTAATTGTTACCGTACGCTAAAATTTTTCTCCTGCTTCCTTCAACCAGCAATTATCGAAGTTCTTTTACTCTTAATAAGCTCGACAATATTTTACACGGCTTTTCTTTATTTTTACGATGACCACAATATCTTTATTCCGAATTTACTAAGAGGCATACAAAGGGTGCACGAATAAAATTTCCTTTAAATATGCAGCCCTATGCGCATACCTTGCCGTTGGAGGCAATTGTTGCTTTCGAATCGATAATTCACATTTAAATATAAGATAATACACGTTTCCTTCGCAAAGATGTACGATTTTCATAAAAGAATCTTTCAAAAAACTCTTGCGTTTATCTGCTCAACTCTATATGTAAGCAGAAATTCATTTGATTTATGTGCTCGGTTTATCTGTGAATTCGGATGAAAAGTAGAAAAATTTAATTTTCAATAGAATAAATGGATATTATTAATGTGTGTGTTTTTTTTTTTTTTTTTTTTTTTTTTTTTTTTTTTTTTTTAATAAAAATCGTACAGCATTGTATTTAATTTCCAGTGCATCGTAAACTATATTTCAGAATATCTGAGGTGAAGAAGTCGTTAAAACGACATATAGCGAACATCGAAACCTTATAACATTCGTATTATTGAATTCGAAACGAGACTAATGTAAGACCAGAATATTATATTTACAAATGAGAACTTTGAGATGAATTTGTTTCAAATCCTATACTTTTAAGCGCATAATTTTCTGTAACGTTGTTCACCGTATTTCAATGTAATTCATTCCTTTTTATTCCTCTTATACCGATAAGCTATTAGCCACGAATACTGTCGCTTAAATTTCACTATTTATCGCAGTGCATTGGTTAAAACAGCGATTTTAATAAATAATATTATTAAGTTACTTTGTAATGTGGTTAATTTTTAAGTTGCTTTTCTCAAGCTTAATGTACATTAGTTAGTAACTGAATTTTATTTGCGGCGTATTAAGTAAAATATATTGGAGATATTAACGTATTATCATTATTATCACTGTTGCTGATGTTTGGTGATTGTGAATAACCTTGATCTTTCGTTTCATAGAGAATCAAATATAAAAACACGAGAAAGTAGTTGGAGGTTTTCAATTTCCTTTTATGCATTTCTTCTAGAACGACGTTTATCAGTGCACCGGATTAAAGACGGTGGGTAATGGCAAAAATGTGTTTTAAAATTGTTACAAGTGTATAAAAATGATGTCGAAGAAAAGGACCCGTAAAAGAGTTAGAAACGTTGCGTATGACGCAACATCGCTCTAGTGTAAGTGACGACGGCGATGAAATGAAGGCAAAAGCGCGAGTTTTGCCTGAGTTTTCTCAAAGGAAGACTCAAAATAAGCCAAGAGGAAGAAATAAATGCGACGAACGCTCTTAACGAAGCACAAAAATACGTAAATAAAAAGGTCAAATTCACACGAGAACAATTTCCAAGCGCAATTTTCACTGGTACTCGATCGGCCTCGACGTTTCGCATCGACAAACACAGTCATCTTATTTAACCTCCTAATCCTAAAATTCAACAGGAATACATCCTTGAACGCATAAGGAAGAGTTGAAAAGGCTTGTGCGACAGCTGAGAGGGTCGATCGGATCCCTCAAGATGCAGATCGGTTAAGTAGTCGCGAGTCCATCGAGAACGGCAACACTTGCGTGGGCGAGTGGTGGCTAATCAGCGAGAGGTCGAGGCCCGGCGTCGCGACGTCGTCCCGTGGGAGCGATACCAAACGATCCATCCCGGAACTTGGAGCGAATAAGGCGATCTATACCCACGGGGCAACGCGTTTCTTAACCCACGAAGCGCGATCCATCGCTTAACTTTGGCTTTGGTAAAACTTTGCTGGATTAAGTACGCACAGCCGTACGGGGGATGAGGAAGGACGATTAATCCGTGCTAATGGCTCCCCCAAGATATTAGTGCGCATGCGATTCCGATTAATTTCCAGACTGCGAGCTGCGGTTCGTCGTATATGTACATGTTAATGCGAAGAATAATACGAAGACACCGACGTCTAGAACGTTTCATCGCGCATTATGAGGTACGATTGTTGCGTTTTCCACTCCGTACTTCGATCGAACAGACGTAAGATCGTAAATTGTTCGCGACGAAAGAGCGAATCGAGGGAATCGACAGAGGACGATGAGCAGCTTAACGCTCATTTTCGTTATTCGTATTTACTGCACGAGAAGAATCATTGATATTCGTTCGGCTGAAAAGGGATCCTTGAAATTCGTAAGGTAGGCCTCGGTTGCTCGTTGCTCCTTCTTTCAAACACAATTTACGAATCCATTTTGTAAAGTAGCTCGTCAGTTACCTCGACATGGCTTCGAGAATGGCATCAAGAAAGAAAATAATGATCCATCTCATCTAGACGCAAAGCAAGCCACTTTTTCGTTAAATCGAGCGCAATAACGTTTAAAACGTCCGGGAGTGCAATATTTGCGTAGTTCACAGTGAAAGGCTTCCGTACCGAAGCCTCGTCCAATTAAAAGCCTTTGCTCGCGGCTCGTCGGTCCCTGGAATTGATATTGGAAACAAAAACTTCAATTTCAGGCGCGTCACGTCGTAGTAGTCCGCACCGGTGGTAATTGACCACTGTCCATTATACGATTGATCGCTATGACTTTTTGTCTCTTTCCCTTTTTTTATTCTCTCTCTCTCTCTCTCTCTCTCTCTCTCTCTCCCCCCCTAAAACTTTGAGCATTATTGGATATGGGAATTCGTTATCGTTGAAACGAATACTTTTTACTCTTAAGCGTATTCACTTGACATTTTGCCCGCACTAAATTATTATTCTTTAGTCGTGATTAATGCAATTAACTTAGTGCGCTTTCAATTCTGCTTCGCCCTCGATACGAAATTGTACCTTAACTGTGGTGTTCCAGAGGTAATTTCACCAAAGACGCATAACGTTAATACATAAATCAAGCATTATTTAATATTAAGAACATTAAGAAGCTGATGAAAAGTTCATTTAATTATTCCACAATTATAGCACATAAGTAAATGCATATAAAATTTAATTCTGAGATTCGAATTTTGAAATTTTTAAACGGGCTCGAATTCCAAGCACTTTTGAATATGTCGGAACAATCTGGTTTCGTAATATAGAAATTTTACGAATAACCTGCAAATATTCATTCCCTGAATGAATGCGATAATTATGGTAAATGAAAGCCTTGAAAAAAAGCGTACGTATTAATAGCTTAGACGAAAGATACGCGATAAATAAAAGCACTGATTTTCATTTTTAAACGAGCGAAGTCCTATTCGTTTTTTTGCCTTTTAGATTTTTCACTGATTTATCGCTCGTCGATAAATATACATATCTGTCGGGTTTTACGTTGAAATGTGTACGGTAAAAACAGCGATAAAAGTTACGAAAAGCGTAACCATTCTAATCGACGGCTTTTTACCGATCTTCGGAGGCTCGATTAATTTCCAAGAAAATGGAAAAAGGAGCAATGCAATAAATAGATTTGCGAAGGTTCGGTGGGTCGGCGAGGGGGGAGGGGGGGGGTGGAGGGGAAGCCAACAATGATTTGTACGTTTGAATTTGCGTTGGCGCAGAAGCCCGAGACAAAGAATTTGCATTAAGACAGAGTAATATTGGTCAAATTTGGAGTGCATTGGAGGTGGTGTAAACAATAGCTACAAGGCGCACCTGTACGAGTGCATATCATTGTACGAGAAGAGAAAGGAATGCAGGCCGAAAAAGGTAGGTCGACAAAAGTTGTCGCACAAGTGAAATGGCGTTAAAATATGTAAATTAACAATGCTAATGGAAACCGTTAACCAAGTAACGAATAAAAATATCAATTTACGGGCCGTGCCATTGCTGTCCAAAGGGCGACCAATTCCACGTGATCGGCGAAGCGTCAAATTGAAAATCGCAATTAGTTAATCGTAGCTCGCGTGCAATGCCAACGTATAAAAAAACGTATATACAGTTTAACGCCTCGTTTCGTTATTTTGTTCCTCGAGGTTTTCGTCGGAGAGCGGCTCCCGGGTTCGCTGTTATAATGTAATCGTAAGTTTATCCCGAGGTATTACGGGCCTGTAAAAGCATTTAACGAACCAATAAGTCATCTTATTTAAATGGCACGTTTAATTTCTTCGAGTTACTCGTCACATGTATCCATAATGAAATCTTTGATAAACGTTAGCGCTATAGATGTACCGAATCGTGACTTATTGAAAAATTCAGTATCGTCGGACTCGTTATTGGCAATTTTATTATCATTAGACTCGTTGACTCTGCGCTGAAATACGGAAATGCGCTTGATTTACAAGTACAGCGGATAACGCTCAACTCAAATCGACACATTAAAGATTTTAAATCACCGAGCTTGATAATCTGTTGAAATGATAGCAATCAAATTACGAAAATGGACGACTTTTACGTTATGAATTAATTGAGAAGTGACCGAAATCAAGATAACGACAAATTTATATCATTAAAATATGCATTAATTCATATTTATCGTCAATTTTTTAATATTAAAGTCTTTTCCAGGCTTTTTGAAAAATGTCCGACAGATATAGCGCCACCTCAATCTCATCGTTCACAAATATATCATTATTACTATATATTATTATACTATTAAACGTGTATAATACTTCCCCCTAACAAATACCTATTAACATCGGAAATCGATTTACCGAAATAAAATGATTTCTCCTACTTTCAAACCTTCCTAATGCTCTTGGCTTTAAGTTGAACGTCAGTAATTTTGTAAGAAGTAATAAACACCGTAGTTCATAGTTCAAGCTACGAACCAACAAAGCGTAGCAGACTTTTAATACAATTACGATAACGCTAATAAGAACAGTCGTGTATATGAAAAATTAATATACAAACTGCTTCATAAATTAGTGGTCGCAAAGTAATAATATACGCGCTTAACGCGTACGAAATGCAATGAAATCATTTACAAATACATACTCGAGCGCTATGTTTTTATTGCAGCAAGGAATGTTCTCAGAAACTAAGTGAAACGAGAGAACAAAAATTCACAATCTACTTGCGCGAGAAATGATCTCGATGCAATTTGCTCCCTACCCTCGTGCCTTTTGAATCGCCATGTAATAACCTAGTGATTTCGTGCGCACGGACACAAGAGCGTAATACGTGCATACAAATTTCTCCATGACTCTGATCCTCTCGCTTGGACTCGTATTCTTTCGCAAATCGACTCTCGAGAGATCGCACTCTCGAATCCATTCTCGCCTCGTTGGTACAATTAACCTATGCAAAACTCACGTATTTTCCCTTACAAAGGACAAGGTACGCGTAAAATTTAATTTTTCTCTTTTCTATGCTTCACTTGACAGTTTTACGCATGACGAGTATTGAGTATTTACAGCGGCAATTTTATTTTATCAAATGCTTAGCTTGAAAGAAAAACCTCTTTCATGCGTACACGCGTGAAGTAGAAAGAGAAACAAATTCTGAATGTTGAAAGAAATCCGTTTCGATATAAAAGTCAAGAGTATCGAATTCGAAAGACATTTTATTTGTAGTATCTGGTACAACGCGTAATATTCGATTGATTGAGAGAGAGAGAGAGAGAGAGAGAGAGAGAATTCACTGAAAAGTGTCAGTCACAGATTTCCAAATAGTATTTAGTAAGTATGAAAAATAAAAATTATAACACTCGGTATTGACTTTCGCGAATAATTTATTTTACTGTTTCAATAATGTTTCATAAAATTCTATGCAAAATTCCTCTTTCGTAATTTCTGCGTTATTTCATCGTTATTTTAATAGCGGATGAACGAAGGCAGTGACTGTATTAATTGATTTATACCGAATATACATTCGTATTTTCAATTACTTTACTACTTTTTGCATTAACGATTTCTTTTGCTTGCCTCTTTTCTATTTGCAACGTTCGTTACGCCAATAAAACAAAAATTATTCGTAAATGCGATAAAAAATATTTTCTAATATATTCAAGAATTTGCAATTTGCAGAATAATGCCAATAGAATACGCGTTACATTCGAAAAAATCAGTGTCTTAACGAGAAGAACAACGTTAAACGTTTCGTCTCATAACGCGATTAAGAATAACTCGGTAGATGTAACGAGGTATGAAAGGTTGTCGCGATAACTTTCAAAATCTAGATATTAATATTGGATAAAAAATTTACATAATTTAGATTGAACTATAATAAATAATGAAAGTGTATTGTACGGCAGGCTTCCAACTCATTCGCAATAAAATCCTACGACAATAGTAATTGAACTATTTAGAGCGGGGCTTTGGGGATTATACGCAGGGAAGGGTCCTTGCAACGAGTAATTATTGTTTCCTTTTCTTACGTAAGCCTTGTAATTATTGATTCAAGCTAGATTGGAGCATCGATTTAAGTCGAAAATCGTTTAGACAAACAGAATGCTTGAACTTTAATTGGAAATATTTAAGCACACGATGTGCATTGTTATAAACAATTACGTATTCCTACAGCTTTTCAACCGCTCTTGCAAAATTACGCTACTAGTCCAGCGTTATTATTAACTCAGCCTAGTCGACATTAGCAAAGAAGAAATCCGTCCCTTCGATTTTAGAGATTAAAATTCGAGGACGAAGACAAGCAGCTTCTGATAATCCACCTTGATAAAGTGAATCTTATTCGAAAACGCACACGCACGCAAGGGATCAAACGCGTTTCTTCAGGTTAATATCCCATCGATCAGTCTTAATCAGGCGAGTGCGTATCATTACGAGCGAAGGGCATTGAGCAACGCCCAACATCCGAGGATCCCAGCTCTTTCGCGTTTCACTCCCCGGGAAATCGAAGGCTCGCTCACAGGAGGGACAAGCGACTCGACACTCGACACTCGACAGTCTGCGCAAACAATTCGTCGAGGAGAATCCGATCCTTTTACGCGCTACAAATGTACGCTGCTCACGCAAACGCAGCCATCAGAGACCGACGTCGCCGGCGGCGCCCCGGTGATGACAGATGTAGCGACTATTGCGCGAGGCGGTCGAGATTAGCGTCCGGGAAGAGTGAACGGAAGGGCGATTACGGCCTCCACGGGTTCTCCCCGTCCGTGCACGTTTAATTTCAATTAATATATGAAACGACTAAGGTACGTTACTAATGTACGCATCGCTACTCTCTTTCTCTTTTATTCGTCAGTTTGTGTCCGGGCGCGTCACTGTGTCGCACAATAACGAGGGGTTGCTACGCTAGATAATATTGTTCCGCGTACTCTGAGCGATTGCACGTGGAAGCTACCGTCAAAGCGCAATACTGCATAATTTGTAGCTGCTTATGTTTGAGCTTCCGAGGGTTATCTCTCATTGTCGTCATCTCCTATTATAAATAGTCTACAAAATTGGAGTACGCGTTTGCTCGGAGGTTGCGGTTCGATCATCAGAACCTTGGCTTTCGTTAGACTTGGCTTCCGTTCTGTTAAGAAAGTAGTAATCGATATGTTAAATAGGTTACTCGATCGAAGGGAAGGAAGGAGGGAAGGAAGGAAGGAAGGAAGGAAGGAAGGAAGGAAGGAAGGAAAGGGCTTAGCCTTGCTTAGAGGGGAATTCAAAAATTCTTTTATCCGATTCAATCGACTGTTTATATAACAGGCTTGTTCACGGCTCTTCGCCACGGTTTGTCCAGTCGATAATACGAATCGATGGTAGTTAACGCGAAGTAAGCATTACTCGGCTTCATCAACATCAAGCCTTACGCAATGAGAAAGGTGTAACGATCGAACGCCCTGCTTCCCCAATGTAAATGGTTTTTAAATAAGTAAATCGAGACATACTCGCGACTCGACTCGCGCGAAATTAAATACGACGCGTGCACGTCCTCCTCGAGACGGGCGAATCCGAACTTCCGCGTTTATAATGCGCGCGATAATTAGACGCGGGAAGGCCTTTTATCAGCTTCGTTAACATGCATTGCCGAAGGCCGATGCGAGCTGGCATACTTATGGCAGACTCGCGTCGTTTACTTAATCGACAAGCTTGGCTTGCACGCGCTTCTCCTCCCTTTGGCTGCTGCGATTCGCCCGATCGATTCGAGCGACGAATTTTCATTCGATGCGTGGACTAACGCGACCCATTCCGAGATATAAGTAGTCGCCCGTGTGTGCGTTTGCGAGGGGCAACGGGCGCTTGTAATTGCGTTTGGGCGTCTAAGGCATCTAAGGCGTCGGCCGAGGGCGGAATTAACAACCAGAGCGATAAAACAACTAGAAGTCTCTCAAAGCGATCGATTAACTTTGTTAACATAAGCTGGCGTGATTTTTCCGTAAAATAGTCGGAATCTCTATTGCAGCGCCGATAAAAATAGCTCGCCAGGCAAACTAAAACTCGTCTCGCCGTTATTCGCCGTCTACTCGGCGTAATTAGCATTAGTTTGAAGAAAAGGCGAATTGGTAAAGGCAACGATTTTGCATGAGCACTTTTTTGTATCACCCGCAAGGCTTCTCTTCTTCTTTATCGAGAAACGCTAAATTCTACGCAAAAAGGCCGCTGCTGTGCCGTCAACTCGATCAATTACGATCAATTGCGATGCTGCGCATCGCAACGTCGCGCATTTTAACCGTAAAGCTTGCAAACTCGTCTCTCTCCGTTTACCCTTTTATCGCCATATCTTTTCCCTTTAAAATTGTCTCTCTTTCGCTCCGCCTCTGCACCGTCTCCCGTACGCGATACCTACACATCCGCGCGTATATGCGCATCTATAGATTTTTAAGAGACGGCGGGATGCGAGAGCCTTCGCCGGCATGAAATTTGCCTTATTTGCGCGAGTCTGAGCGCGGTGCGCTAATTAATCGAGGCGAATCGAAGCGAATCGAAGCCGACATATTAATGAGCTCGTTATCGGGGCTGGTTTTCTCTTTTTTTTATTCCTCTTACTTTTTGTCGCTAGAGATTATCGCTCCTCGCGTAGAGCACGCGCTTCTGTAACGAGTGCGTGCGTTGGGCTTAACGACAAGAGCGCTGTACTCGTATAACGTAGTGCGACGCTCCTGCAAGATTTTTCACCGACGAATAATATATACGTGCTTTGCAGCTTTCGCAGCTTCCAGCCTCGCTTGCTTTAACTCGCAAACGGTTGCGCTTCTTCGACCGATACAAATATTCGTGATCCAAGTTGCTCAGCCACCTTTTTCCCGAGTAAGGGTCGTAAGTAACGCTCTTGGAAAGGTTTCCAAGGCTATTCCTATCCGAATATCAGCGATTGCTTATCGCGCGTGCAACTTGAGCGATGCGCGTCGAAGGGCTCGAACGGGAAGATGTCGCGTGGAGAAATTAATTTACGCGCGAGGTAAATGATCGCCTCCGAGGTAAATGAATTATAAATTGCCGGTGTTCGCTCGCAGGGGCGTGAATTGGCAGTTGATCGCGCGAAAGCGGCTTCGGAGCCGTTTGTCTCATCCGGCGATGGCCGTGGGTCTAAACAGCCGAGGAAACGCTGCTCGTCGAATCTTCCAAGGGCGGAGGAAGGACGATCGACGCTCGCGCTCGTGGATACGGAGGACGAGGTGGATGTCTTCGCGTAGCTCGAAGATGTAATCGAGAGTCGGTAGCGCCGATTGAATAATGCATCTTATCGGTCGTTGGTGTTCGGGGGAATTTGTGACATTCAAATTGCAAACTAACTCTTGCGAAGCTTCGGAGCTTCTCTGCGAGTCCGAGTCGTCAGTTTTGCGAGGGTACAGCCGGAGAGAAGGGAAGTAACGAGAATATAAAATTAATGCTTTGAGTTCAGTGATCGACAATTTGCCAATGACTGACGCGTCGAGTTGAGGAATAATTCTTAGCGTAATAAACGCTCGGCAATGAATTTCATTCGGAGTTGTCAACGTCTCCCCCCGTATTCGTAATAAAGAGATGATGGAATCTTCGAGACACGCATAATCATCGTACATTATTCGATTAACTATTATTAATAACGGTATAGGCTTTCTAATTTATATGATTCCGCAAAGGAAGGATCTGCTTAAGAGTTTGTAATACGATTGAGTGGACTCTTATAATTTCTAGCAATTGAGAAAGATTATTTTTCCATGTCGTTTGGTACGATAAAATTGTTACGTAGCCGCTGAAATCTGAAAAATAAAGTTTGAACCGAAAGAATAATAGATTTCTTCGTATATTTTTTAATAATTTTCACCGCTAACATCTTTACGACTCGAATAAATAACGACGTAATTATGTCGTGTAATTTAAATGTGAATGTCGAATAAATTTCACAAGTCTCGTAATAATGATGAAATAATAATGAAATCAATATTAAAAGGAAAAATGATTAAAATAATAAATGCAATAATGATAATCTTCAAATAGAGTCCTGTTAATTAAATCTACTCCTTGGTTAATTAACTTTCTCGAATATGAAAATTTATTTTCAGAAACATTTAACATAAGCAAATATTCTATTGGCGTAGGTAACATTATCTTTAACACAATGAGAAAATTTGCGAATTTCGAGTTAATTTGTCGCTGATAAAATGTGAGATATTAGTGCCTAAAGTCGTCGGTTTAATTATAATTATTTTCCAATTAGTGTTGATTTGTTATAAACTGAGCAGAGCAGCTCTTCAAACTTTCACCACGGCGGTGATATAATTACACAGTTAGATATAAAATTGTAAAATTGTAAAGTTGTTCTTAATTTATCGACCCTCATATGCGAATTTAACGTACTTGATGAATAATACGAGGTCACTTTCGTTTTATATCCTTTAACCCGTATCATTGCATCGGTTCTTAATTAAGCCAAATGCATTCGTTACCAGTTGCTCAATTCAATCGCGGTGTTGTAAAAAATAAATATTCTGCACAATTGAAAAATCTATACAAATACAATACACGCGCATCCACACATCTGTTTCAGTGTACGAACAAAGAAGACCTACAATTAAATAAAACAAACAGACCAGAATGCATCAAGGGAATTAAGGGAGAAAGAAGTGTGTGCGCATTAGCGTACGTATGCTGGATTAAATTTAATTTCTTTCTTTCTTCCACCCCACCCCACCCCCCTCTCGATCCATCGCTATATATATATATGTATATATATGAGTTCGCTGGAGTCTAACCCTCATTTTTTTACAGCGATTAATTTACCGGTGAACCGCCCAATGAGATTCACCCGTGTTTTACGAGGTATGGATTTAAATCTGCTTCTTCATCTCTTTTTCGTTATTTCGTACGATTACTTTTATGATTACGCGTATTATTGGGTAAGTAGTAGTATAGATTATAGCACGTAAGTTATTGTGCGCATAACAGGAGAAGTTATTTCAGCCAATTGATTAAAATTCATTAATTTTTACAAATTAAAATCTTGGGATTGGGTAAAACAGTCAGAGTCTTTTACATGTATTTCTTCGTCGACAATACGGACATGTATTATTGTTCGAATAGGTTTAATAACTAGATATTTAAAGACGCGTGATAATCGATTGACTTTGATTTTGGGGGTCGTTTGCATAAATTTTTTTCACATTTAAAAATGTTCATTGCTCATGGACGATAATGATTATCGACACTTGGCAAACGACGGAGATGACTTTGCTCGGGACAGAGCTAAGATTGAGTTGAATTTCAATCGACCTTGAATATCCCGCATACGCAATTCAAGCTCGTGATAAATGCTGAATATCAATATCGATCAATAAAGGAATATAAAGGCGATATTAATAAGGCGTTAATTAAATCGCGTTCTACGATTAATTAATAATGGTATGACAATATCTTAAGGCACGCATGGAATGTTCTTGAGAACGCAACAATTGTCAATTGAGGTTATAATCAAGGAACTATAATAATTAACTTTGTTATAAAAACGTATGTCATTTTTTCATTATACAAATTCCATTATATAAATATCTTTAGTTTTTTCTTTATACATAAATGCAGTTGCAACATTTACTGCTCGACCGATCGAATACCGGCTAGAAGCTGATAATTAATTAATAAAACTAACGCGTTTTACGATTAATATTTGTTTTGTCAACATTGCTCTTAACGTGCTTTGATTTCTTGCTTTATTCGAACCCTCATCGCTCGCCTTATCTTTTTATTTATTTTATTTAATATCATTTCATTTCGTAATCTGCGCGCCGCCTTCTGCTCCTGCTTCTAGGCATTGCCCCAAGGTTCATTTACGATTACCATGAACAGTTCTAATACTTTCTTATTTTGTGAGCCTAACTGGGGAGGCAAGGAAGGTCGGCCTTTGAAGAAATTTCTAATCGTGAGTCTGCGATCGAACATACGGGCGCG
Source organism: Wiebesia pumilae (assembly GCA_018907045.1). Classification (NCBI taxonomy): domain Eukaryota; kingdom Metazoa; phylum Arthropoda; class Insecta; order Hymenoptera; family Agaonidae; genus Wiebesia; species Wiebesia pumilae. The sequence goes on from JACCHZ010000127.1 coordinate 9,939,434, forward strand.
GCGCTCGCCTAATTACTCGATCGTTCGATGTGTTTGCCGACGTACCGCGCGAGGCAACTGTATTTGTCAAGTGTAAATATATCGATTTTGTGTCCGTGGAGCGGACACTGGCGTACACGTATACGCGTAGGGTATGCGCTAATGTGCGCGCGCGCGCGAGCATAGGTTTAAACAAAATGTAACAATCCGTTAGAATTTTTCACGAGTTTCGCCACGAGACGAGTTATTCGAGAAAAAAATTTCTTTTACGATTGCTTTTACGAACGGTCGATGTACTTGAAAAAGTGCACTGCACATGCCTTTTATTCGAGTGCACTGAATATTCAACTGTTGTACACGAAACCAACTAGTAGAACCAGTTTCTTAAACGCGTAAAAACATCAGCTTGCCGATAGAATAGCATTGCTTATCCTTCGCGTGTTATTTATATTTGTGCATTATATTAAATCAGCGCAAGTTAAACAATCGACGCATGGCAAATTTTACAAAATACAAAATACAAATTAACGAAAGTAATGCAAACGTTATTACCGTATTTTGTTAACTTGGAAATAATTCTTGTAAAGACGCGAAATTATTTACTCGCAAAAGCAGTAGGTACGTGCCCTGGATGTATATAAGTTTTTAACATCTCAATCAAATAAATAACGTTCTACCGAGTACAGTGATGGTAAATAATGGTAAAAACAATCGGTGATTACCGAATGGTGAAAATGGCAAAAAGCCCACAATGAATAATGTACGTCAGGATTAACCTCGGAACTTTGATCTCTTGAGGTTTGCAGTGCTTTGCACCAAAGCATTCCGTCGCAATACGAAACGAAACGAAACGAACAGCCTCCCTGTATACCGATAAATTTCGATGGTTATTCACCCTTGAACGTAGGTTTGACTCTTGGTGAGCTAAAAAGAAACCCGGCGAATGAGCGAGCGGTTCGGTTGAAGCGGTGCAATTGTGCTTTAAAGCTTGAACCGGATGGAGGAGAAAAGAAAGCGCGCCCCCGGCAAATCCGTACGTCTGTATAAACTGCATAAACTGACACGGATTCACCCGAGCGACGTCCGCGAAGTCACGAGGCTCGACTGCGAAAGAAATCACGCACACCCACTGATCCGCCGACGTATTTACCACTCGATCCAAGTGCCGGTGTGGAGAGCAGCCAAGCTAAATGCGCCTGGTTACGATTACTACGGGAACGTCGTCCCTCGACCTCATTTGCCTGCGTCGCGCACTTGTTGCGCTCGAGAGCTCGTTCTCAAATCGGCGCTCCTCTTGCTCGCTCCTTTTCTTCTTCGATTCCTTTGTGCGATCGAGTGCCGTCGGCCTGGTGCGTCAATTGCCCCGTGATCTCGACTACGATTCTCCTCGTCGGGCGTTGTTATTCGTTCATTTCTGCATCTCTTAGCTTTTCATCGGAGAACAAAGTGCGTTTTATCGTTCCACGACTTACTCGGTCGATAAATTAAATTGTTTTCTCTGCGGAGCGATTTCGTTACTTAGCGAAGTAACGAAATGCAAGCGAAATGCAAGCGAAATGCAAGCGAAATGCAAGCGAAAACTGCGTTATTGCTAAGAATTCAAACGCAGCCGGTGTTACGGGCCCAAGCATTACGTAAATGTGATTTTATGGTTCAGATTTTATTGTAACTTATTACTCACAGAGTAATTAACTAATAAATAACACTGACATTTACGTAGGTGGAAGTTCTATTTATATCGATAAAGTACAATTTGCAAATATTATAAGTATAAATTATTCGATACGTACATTTGATCGTAGGTAAACTCAATACAACGAAACATTTTACGTTATCTGATTTTTTCTTAATCTACACGTAAAAATGTTTAAGCAGTTGACTCGTGTACACATTTTGTATAGACGTACTATCGAATCACTCCCATTCGAATCCACTTTGCCCAGTGGTTTACGGCCAATACTCTTCTCGTCTCCAGAAAGCAATTTCGCAAATGACAAATGCATCGACGAACAAACAGAAAACCTACACAATTAGGCAACGAAGCATCCTTGGCTATCCTGGAGGCTTCGCTCGCTGGTGCCAGCGATAACGCCGGCGCTCTCGTGACTAAGTAAAAATAACGAATTTGTCAAAGGATCGCAATCCTTTACGGTCAAGCGAAACGCGTGAAATTACGAAGACATTCTCCAGTGGAAGCGGACACGAGGTAAGTGACCCCGAGGAAACGAATGAGTAATTTAATCAAGGTCGATAGGTAAGGTCCTGCAACGAACCCCGTCCCATAACGAAGACGCATTACCGCGTGCTCTAATGGTCGCGGCGAACTCTCGCTGATACGTTAGTGTCACTTAAGGAGGCGTCCTCTGAGGAATCGGATAACGTCCGAGAGGTTCTCGAATTCTGAAAGAAGTGCCGGGAATTCCTCTCTCCGACATATTTTTTCCTCGACTCTTCGTCCATAGCTTATCTCGTTCCGTTGTTTAGTTGTTTCGTCCCTACGCGAATCGAGAATCCTTTGGAGCACTGGTCGCGCTGAGCCAAGTACGGAAATCGCTAGGATGTCGCCACTGGGTTCGGGATCCTGGGGACTCCTGAAACGCGGGAAGTAGGTTTCACGGATTAAGCGTATTATGTCCGTCTATCGCGGTGCGGGGGTTGTTAGGAAGCAGGCCCTCATAATGGGATGTCTCGGGAGACAAAGTGCACGTACATAAGGAAAATGTGGGATAGACGAATCGTTCGGTGTTCTTGTGGCACGAGAACGATAATGCATGCTATCAGTTGCGAGAGTAAAGTCTGTTCTATTTTTTCCGATTATACGAAAAAGAGGATATCTTAGGGAAAGAGAAAGAGATGGGGCTGGCAGGTAAAGGGCTAATGGCAGAGAGGAAGAGAGAGAGAGAGAGAGAGAGAGAGAGAGCGACTGGGCGAACGGTATATGCGTTAAGGAACATGAGAAAGCACTTTTGAACTTCTGACGCTTGCATTTCCCTCCATCTACGTTGCCGTTGTCGCCGTCGTCCTCGACGTTGCTACCCATTTTACCCTATACTTTTACCCCGTCTCTCTCACTCTGTAATTCTATTACTGGATTTCACATATTTATATAAAACGAAAATTTTTTACAGTGCAGTGCGATATGGGATTACAGAAGTTACTATATTTTCGTTTACTTGGTTCACTTGAAATTATCAAGGCTTATTAATTATTACGTGACCATCTGTAAAATACTTTTATTTGTGAAATATATATATATACACGTATAAAAATCAATTTTACGTGAATCACTTAATGATACTCGTAATTTAATTTCGAGCTGGAACAATGTTATCGTTATAGAATGATATAAATCATTTTTAATTTGACGACAATAAATGTACCAGAAAAATAAAGATATACGTTCTTGTAAATGCAATTTGAAATAGTACATTCACTGTAAGTAAATATAACAACGCCATTTATAAAATATGCATGTATATATCTAATCTACAAATATATATTGAAATATTATCCAGATAAAGTAAATTTGAATTTATAGGATACTAATTATATATATATATATATATATATATATATATATATATATATATGTATATGTATATATATGTATATATATATATATGTGTGTGTCGGAAAGCAATTGAAACTTTATAAAACCAGCTTTCGTTCAAGCTCTGTCTTATGAAACTTTTATTATTTATTTATAAGAAAATTATTGAACAACCTATTTGTGAAGTATGATGTACAGTTTTCATTGGAGTATAAGTATTTCTGTAACATTTTACACATTTCGTGTAAATTAAAAAATTAACAATAAATACGAGCATGCGAATACATTATTTTAATATAAAAACATTGTCTTTTTATGATGAAAATATTTTATTCGATAGGGATATCTTTTATTATTAACGAATATATATCGTACGGTTTATTAAAAAAAGTTTAAAACTATTCATTAAGCATATTCTATTCAATGCGGTGTGTTGTTTATAAACGTGCATGTTTCCTGTATACAATTGTGTAAATAATTCATTTATATATTTTAGATGTTTATTCATTATTTGACCAACGTAATTCAAATAATTTTAAATATGTTTTTTCACTCACGGCTTTCGATTTAAATATTTAAATATTTACTCGATACCTTGTACAATGATAAATCATTGCTGTAAAGAGGAGATTTTATTTAGGGTTTCAACTAGAGCTTTTACAGTTGCTCTTAAAACTAACATAACACTTTTCCAAATAAAAAGAGCTCAATTGTATTACGTTAAAATTCGATGATTAATCAATTTCATCATAAGTTTTATATCTGATTTTAATAAAATTTGTTTGCTAAATATGTAATCTCATTTGCCATATAAAAATTGTAGCAATTCTAAGGAACATACTTTAACTCAGTTTCTTTCGCGTATATAAATATTTCACTGTTGAAGCTTTATCACTTGTAAAGTATTTTTTTTATAAAATTGCATCGACGAAACATCATTTTCGATAATTTGAATCTTTGTTCTTACTTGTTACGTATTTTTTCTTATATATATATATATATATATATATATATATATATATATATATACGTATATATGTATAATGATTACACGCGTTGTACATGGAATCAGTCATGAAAATAGATATCGAGGAAATTATATTTAATTATCAACTGGTAAAGTGTTTGCATGTAATATATATAAATATTATCAATGTGTAGAAAAATATAGCAAACGCATTCGTCAAATAAAATAGTAAATCGTATTGTTTTGTAAAACGAAAGAAAATTAATGTATCAATAACGCGTTCGATGAGGTGATAATATAGCTAATTCAAGTACAACCGAATAATTTTTATATAAATGCCTATTAAAATTATCAATGCCGTTTGATCGTTAATCAGGAATGTTAAAAATTAATGAAACTAGATTATTTATACGAGTATAATTTTTTAATATTTTATTGGAGCAAATTTTCATTTCCGATACGCGACATGTGCTATAAATGTCTATCATATTCCGTGTCTTTTATGTATTCTTAACTTGGAAACTTGGTGAGATGGGCTTTTCAGCCGAATAAGCTCTTAAAATGTCAACTGTTTTAACATAATTTTATATTCCGAATACTCCGAAATTCAAAAGATTATTTGACAGCGTTTAGCATTCAACAAGACAAAAGGTTTATCGAGAAAAGACTTTGCACGATCCGTGGAGCGTTAACCGAATTCGTCATTTTAACGTATGCCTTGCATTAAACAAACACTCGTTAACAAGTACAAAACGTTATCGGAGACTATATCGCGAGATGCGCACCGGTGTGGAACAAAACCCTAAGTCGCGTAGTACACACGACTGCGCGAATTCTTGTTCAACGCACAGACGATCGTGCGTGCGTGCGTGCGTTCGTGCGTGCGTTGTAATAACATTCTCCTGCACTGTGAAACGTTGGAATTACGCTGGGCAACGTAGAAAGAAAACTAATAAGTTATACCGAGTATGCTCTAAAAGATAATAAAGAGAAAGAGCTCTCTGAAAAATGAGCGACGAGTTTTTCGCTAAATTAATTATGCACCAATTACGTCGGCAGATGCCGACGGATGGAGTCTAGGGCGGGGAAGAAGGACGGCACACTCTTTTTCTCAGGTTGGAAATTGTGCCGGACTGACTCGCTCCCTCTCGCTCCCTCTCGCTCCCTCCCTCTCCCTCCCTCTCTCTCTCTCTCTCTCTGATTCTTAGGAGAGCGGTCTCGAGGCCGGCTTTGCCATTGTCCGCTAAGAGGGTTTGCTTGTATCCCTCGAGATGCGCATGCGTCATCCGATTAAAATTACTAATTAGCTAATTAACTTTGGTCCGTGAGCGCGCATCCAGAGACCCTCGATGCTTGTCCCGCGTGCCTCGGCTAAGTAACTTGACCACCTGATTATGATGCATTGCTCCTAACTTGCACTGCGAGCTCTCGGCTCTGTGAAATTATTAGATATTGTGGTACGGGCGTGATTCGACGAGCGCGAGGTAAACGCCGGAAAGTGGAGCGGAAGGAAAGGACGTAGTAAGGAAGCCGAGGATGCGTTACTGTATCGCCGACTAGAGCGGATTCGGAGCAATATAATACCTTGACTTTATCCAAATTTACTCTAATATTTACGTTTGATCGTTGTTACTTTTGCAAATTAATCACCGCTTTGCTTTTATCTCCGAGGTGTTTCATTTATTTTTGAACGCCGAGTCGAATCTCGGATGGCAATTGAAGATTCGGAACGTGCGTGTGTGTGCGCGCGCTTGCAACCTTGTGCATCTCACTAATGATAATTACGCGGCTCGCAATTTACTCGTAAAATTATTTCGCAGCTTAATTGATTAATGCCGATATCGATATTAGGAGTACATTTGTTTTACGCAAAAACTTTTCTACGGTAATTATTTAAAGCTCTCGTCCAACGTGAAACTACATTTACATTTGGAAAGTGACAGCATAGAGAAAATGCATTTGAAATCGGAGTTGCGATACGGTGGTACGGTGAGTTATTGAACTTGTCGTGGATATGCGATCTTGGATATCCTAGATGCAGTTCAGTTCTACATTAATCGACGAACCAAGGGTTACGAATTATTATTACCTTTCGATTATTGAATATGCGCTAATTGGAAAAAGATGCTCGATATGCCGTTCCGGCGATTAATCGAACGGTTCGATCGTATGCATTTGTACGAAGCGACTCGATGTATGTTTTTCAAATTTATACAGGCTTCATCTGATTTGAATGCCTTTCGAAGATAATACTGTAATGGCGAATCGATGTAAAATTACTTTGCATAACGAACGACGAAACGTGTTCGTTAAATATAATCCTTTGGCTTGAAATAATTACAGAAGACTCGCTCTATGAAAAATATCCATCCGACGTTCCGCGTCGATTCCCCGCGCTTCGTGGATGGAAGGGTGGGTGGGTGGGTGGGTGGGGGGGAGAGAGAGGGGGATGCAAGGAACCCGTGACGATTTTAAAAATTAAATTTCCTTGCACGCGGCATTAGACGCGCCGGCAATCGGAAATCTAACAAACTCGTTGCACCCGTGCGCGACGACGCGACTTCCTCGAGCGCGACGGTGAGGACGAGTCCGTCGGGAGGGGAGGTGGCCCATTATGTGCCGTTCGCTCGTGAAAAAAGACTGCGAGCCGGTCGCTCGAAATTGGGGTGCGGACAGAAGGATAAATGACACGGAGTGTGCGATGGCTCAAAAGACATCGGGAGGGTCTCGTTGATAAGCCCGTCTCTGCTCCGTTGGGAAAATACAATTTTTCTCTTCTATCTCGTTACATTTTATATTGGCTTTCTCGCGACAGGCGCAACAACGTTTCGAGATCTTAACGTCTTGTAACGGCGTTGTCGCGATATTTGTAATTGAGTAAGAAGCGGCGATCGGCAGCCGTGCTGATCGCTAAGGCAACGTTGCTCATCTCAAGTGGATCAATATATTCTACGGATCATTGCTCGTCGATATCAGTATAGGATTACGACGCGTACAATTGTCATTTAGACTGGGTTATTGGGTTACAGCACCATCAACAACACGCTTGTACACTTAATTCGAGGAAAGAAGAAGAGAAATTGTATCTTACGACTTTAAATGCATTCCATTTCCTTCGCGCTCGAAATAACTTGCAGCTGTGTAGCCGTAAGTGCATCCTCGATCCTAGGAGTCGAAGATATTCGAGGTCGCGCGCAATGTTACGCAATATTACAGTCCGATGCTGATAATTGCGAATGAAAAATATAAAGAAGCAGGAAAGTAAAGTAGTTGATTCAGCAATGAGACTCGTACTGTTTCGCGACATTGAAAAAAAGTGCCAATCGCAAATGCGATAAAAAATTGACAGGACGGAGCAAAGGAAAGCAGAGAGCAGAGAGAAGAAGCTCGCAATCGAATAACGAATTCAAAGGAGCGTATCGCTGACTCCCGTGGCCTTTTGTGCGTGACGGGTGTCATCGCGACGGGGGATCCGACGTTCTCCTATTGTGCTCCCGCACCACCAAGTGCTGGTGACAATAATTCGTTTAAAGAGATAATGGTCGCGTGCGTCGGCCGATTTGGCGTCTGGCTTACGCGTATAACTGTGCAAATGGTTTTGGTGAAAGCGCCACTGGCAGAACCTAACGACGAACTAACGACCTCGCGATCGAGATTTGATACGATTTGCTCACCAAAGACGGATCTTCCTTTTTCGATTTCACAGCGACGTCGCTCCATTGTGTTGCTCTGTGGTTGGACGAGAGCGTTCCTGGCCTTTTTACGAGGCTTGAAAAGAACTGCCACCGAGACACTGAAAATGCTTTTGTCTTTTGAGGGAGTGGGATTCTCGGATCACCGAAGCTCTCTAGAGTTAAATCAGTTAAATCGCTAATTGCAGAAGCCGCTCACGCTCCGTTTTGGGGTTCGTTTATAGAAAATCATTCCCACGAAACCGAGCCTCGAGCTTTTTATCTTTTCAAAGATTAAGTTAATTAAAATAATCTTGCCTCTCGCGAAAATAAACTAATAATAGCGAGTGAAAATATCGTTTAAAAAATGAGGTTCTTATCTTTGAGTATTTTAATTGGGCAGAACGAGGCAACACTGTTGCACTAATAAGAGTCAAATTCTTATAAACAGATTAAACAGATTTACGAGTTAAGGGTATAAATGCAACAAATTACGAATTCGGATCTTCTTTCCTTTTAAATTCATGATCTTTGAGAGCAGGTGCGTAACTTGTACGAAGCGGGTAAAACCATCGGAAAGGGATGCAAAGCAGGTATAATCTTTTAAAGTACATTCATCGTGCCGTTCATTCCATTTGAAAAGATCGATTATTTATCGTACACCTTTGAATGTATTTGAGTTTGGGTGATAATCGCAATTACAATGTTGTGGTATTCCCGGGAATGTTTATACGACATTTTTTAGCCAATTTTATTCCCGAGGTACGTAATTCCCTTTCTCGCAATACGTAACTGTAAACACATAATCGGTATAAAATTTGTTGCATTATTTTAACAGTATTGTTAATGATACTTTTATACGATTTCACTTGAAATATTTTGTGATATTTTAAAATCTATTATAACATAGCGTTAAATCACAAATTATCATCCGAGACGTTATGAATTCACTATTAAAATTAAGTCTCTTTTAAAAATAGCCTTTGCCCGTATGTATCACTCACTATAGTAAAGAAACAATCACCATGATTTTCTCAGTAGCATAGGATGGATTATACATATGCGGGTTTTTATTTAGAAGTCGCAATAAATAGCTCGAAAAATAGTTTTATTAGGGTTCAACAAATTTCGTGGGAATCGAAAAATGTGTATTCGTTCTAGAAAATTCAAAATTTCATACGAATGATAAAGGCGATGCCGAAGTTTGTCTATAAAATAACTATAAAAATGAAAGTGTTCGGCAACAATAGTGTATAGATACTTTTTTGCTAGCAAAGTCTGTGTACACGATTGATTTATTACCCCAAGAGCAAAGGCAATCGAGGAAATCAAGTAATTATATATAATACTGGGAAAGAGGCTTTCGGAATGTAGGCCAGGCCCAATTCCGAGAAACAGGTAGTTTAACGAGTGTATGGATAGCTCGCGAGGGTGGAGTCGAGGAGTATACCTAAACCCTCAACGACCAATAACATGTTCAGCCGCGTCGCAAGTTACGACGATGTAAATACCTATATAAAGGGCTGCTGGGTGCAGTTGATCTTTAATTTTGCCGAGGCGCACTTATCGATGAGCTACGCGGTGAACATTAGTGCCAGTTACGCACTAATCTTGCTGCACAGTAGCTGAATTCGATTCGAGTGCGTCCTATCGATATTCATACTTTACAAAAAAGTATCGTTGTTGCGAAAGCTATTTGCGTACCGTAGCACACCGAAAGGTGAACAGTTGTACCGTTCATACCGTTCACCACAAGTTCTCAGAATGACATCGTTTATCGAAATCCTGAAATGCGAAATGCAGTCGCCTGCTTTCATCGATATCCTTGACCGCGTTCTGCCGCTCAGATCGCAGGACGAACTGGAAGACGTTATCGAGGAAATTTTGGAACTGGTAAATCAGAACACCGAAATTCGCGATTATTGCACCATGATCGAATCGGAAAGGAATACGATGATGCAGCAAGCAGAATTCCAGGAAGTTGCAAGATTGGCTCTCGAATACTTGAAGCAATTTGTCCAGCACATCGCTAATAAGCAGATTGTGGTTGCAAATAATCAGGACGACGTCCAGGAACGAAGTTACGAACCGTCTGTCGTTTCTGAAGTTGACGCCGACGACGACGACGACGAACTGAATTTCTCGTTGTCGACGATGAGACCAGAAGATGAATTCATGCTGGAAGACGAACCCTATGAATCCGACGCATCGGACCAGGAACTCGACGTGGAACAATCGAATCAATCGCAATCCAGTTTATCCATCGAAGATGTCTGGATGTTGGTTGTACGCAATGCCATGAATAGCGAAAAGACAAAATCTGCTGGCGCAGCTTAAGAAGGCAGACTTGCGTGTCTGCGACAGTGTTTGGTTATTACAATTGTTGTATAGTCGTTATCGTACTCTGGAGAAAATGGTATCAAGATACTGTCACGTAGTGGCGGATGGTGACGCGCAACCGGATATTGCGTAATGCGTTGCCGAATAATTTTCGAAGAGCAAGAATGTGTGTGTGAGCATATTGCAGGAGATTTCTGGACGTTATTCTGTTAGCTCACGGAGATATTTGATCGACGTTCGGCGTCTTCGAAACGAAGAAAATTCTTACGGTTATAAAGCGAAGTCAAGTGTACCTACTAAAGTTAATACGATTCTTTATAGGCGAATCTCGATTGTAAAGCGTCGTATTTTGCGCTACTGATTGTACGTATCGGCGTTAGTAATACACTTTGTAAAATCTGTGATAAATCGACGTAATGTATTTTTGATCGAATCTACTGGATATTTATTGTAAAATATGTTACAAGTTGCGAGGATGCGTTAATTTTGCTATCTTATTCTATACATTATGAATAACTTATAATAAACAAACTATTTACAGTATGAAATCGCAATGAGTTATTTTCTTTCACATCCCGTTCAATTTTTCTAAATTTTCATATCATTATTATTTTTCAATTCAATAAATGCTTTTTTCCTTTAAAGCGCGACTCACATAATCGATAAATAAGGAAAGTTTTTCATAAATATAAATAACGCCATGAATATATTTCAAATTCCTTGCGCAGGAGATGCAAGTCCTAGTGATAACAGAGCGGATTCTAATAATTATTTTTAAAATACCTGTTTTCAATTTTAATTGAAATATGGTCTTATAACTTAAATTATGATTTGATAGTTGAAGTCTGGCATGACAATTATTATTATGATGAATTGATCTGTGATCGTTATTTAATTTTTAATATCTTTATTATTGCATAATACAAACTATAATAATGCTTTAAGGTTTTATATTACTAAATTACATCTCAGAAATAGATGTACGCTTTAGTCCAGTTAAAAAATCAATTACCGAACGGGTAATTAAATAATGGATACATTTTAATTTAAATGTAAATTACGATTTATTTCTACTGTTATCGTAAATCCGATATCGTAAACTAATTAAGAAATTATCAATGGTAACGAAGTAAAAATTGTGATATTGCAAGATGTAATTAAATAATTGGTAACTCGGAGTTCACTGATCGCTTAGATCAAACGTGCTGTTATGCACGTTATTATGCAAAAATTTTGACAATTAAATTTCATGAAATTCATTTTATAAAATTAGCTACTTAATTTTTGTCGGTTATTTTTTTACTTACTAAATAATTAGCAAAGAAAAAAACTTGTATATATTTTCTAGACCCTGCGTGTAATAAAATGTAAATGTAATAAAACAGTTTTGATAACTATTTCGAAATTGTTCTCAAATAATATAAAGTAGTATAATCTTCCATTAGAAATGAAAGATAAGTTTGCCGATTACAAAATTTTAACCGCAATGCATTTAGAAAATACTTGATCAGCAGCGTTAATAAAACGAGTTTCTACATACATTATATTTATAGGTATACATCTACGTTACATTACAATATTATTCAATAATTTCAGTATTGCAAATATTTATCCTTTAAAAGTATTTCGAAGGTATAATGGTAGAAAATCCAAAACTAATCCATATTACACTTCGGTATTAATCTGTTTTGATACAATTAACATTGTTTCAAAAATTTTGGAAAGTCTTACAGTAATGCATCCAATTTTTAATTTAAAAAATGATACGAATTGTTTTTATATAAATGTTATAAATATCACAACATTTTTGTTATTTTAAAGATAAACGTAATTTATAGTAAAGAGTGATATATGTCATTAAAATGGGAATGAAACAGAAACGATTTAAGGAGATATTAAGTTGAGATATTAATTTGACGGCAGATTTAGAGTTACACTGGATATGGAAATGATTACATTGCTACCCCATGTATTGCAGGATTGAGACAGAGATTCGGAAATGAAATTCTTGATAGTCAGCCCTTTCATGCGGGATCCATTGGTCTAAATATCTTTTATCGCATGGTATCGATTGTGTCGACTACTCACTTGGCATGGTTGACTCTCTTCCGTTGTGGCGAAATCATGGCAATTATAGTTGTTCATCTCATTTTCCTTTTATTTCAACAATATTGATGTTCGTTATTGTTACAGCGCTCAAGTATTTTAGCAGATAAGCTGATATTCATTGTTACGAATCATTAATATGTCATCCACTGTATCAGCCGTACACATCTAATTAATTTTCATCTAAAATTCTAATTCACAATTTTTATGTTCAGTCTTATAAAAATAAATTCTTATGAATGCAAGCTAAGACCTCACTTTTTCAACATTATTATTCGTAAACCTATTATTAGATATTTGTAAGAAGTTCTCAAGGCCCTTCCTGAATAATAATGATAAAAAAGGACCGATTTTTTTATCAGAATAGTTAACGTTTTATTTAAAAGGTTAGATTTTTTGACATTCACAAATGAATTTATGTAGAATACAAATATCGTACTAGTAACATAATTTACAAAAATTATTATACCAGACTTATCAGCCAGTTATATAATGAACTTGCACCCGTTTTACTTCTAATTTGATGTCATAAATGTCTCTACAGTTTAAAACCTTATTAAAGTAATTTTTAGTTAAAGTTATGTATAATCAATTATTAGGGGATATATTAATGAATATTAATTGTTAAATGAACGTTGTGGATTCTCTTAAGCCTTCGAGCTGTGTATTTTTAAAGTTTTAGTTCAGTTTGTAGAAAGATATAATAAGAAAAAACAATTTCAAGATTTTCATTCGAATTTCTGAAGTAAAAATGACTGTATCATTATAAACTATTTTAATGATAGTATTATAACTCTTATCAGATGCATATATTAATATAATTACAATCATACTGAAATTATCGCAGCTTATACGTCGATAAGTATATGGTTCACTTACAATAATTTTATATACAATGTGCACATTTATTATCGGATTTAGAATTCAGAAGGAACTTTTCGTCACAATTAGTTGTTCAACGAAATTTAAACTCTTAATTTAACATTCTTTTATTTTTAAATGACGCTTTCTGATAATTTATTGCCTATTATGATACTGGCATTTGCAAATTTTATTATTGTTTTAAAAGTCCCATTCAAATTACAAGTTGTATTTCAATTACAATTTCAAGTACTTTAGGGTTTTCGAAATATGTTTCATTGGGTTTTGTTTAAGTCCCACATAAATCAGAGCCAACGAGTATAGCATGGAATACCAAATGGAAAATATGGAAAATATATAAATATATAAATATATATAAAAAACAAAAAAATATATAAATCAGAGCCAACGAGTATAGCATGGAATACCAAATGGAAAATATGGAAAATATATACCAAATGGAATACCATGGAAAACCAAAAATGTAATAAAAAATATTTGAATGTAACAAAAATACGCAAATATGAAAGTAAATAAAAATCTAATTATGTTATAAATTATAAAAATTGGTATAACTGACTGAGTTTTTATTTGAAACATTCGTAATTTTATTTTCAATTTACTTTTAAATTCATGAATTTTTAATAATTTATTCTAAAGAATAATTTCAATGGATCCTTGCAAAAAACGTTTTAAAAGTTACAAAATATGCCTGTAATTTTTCGTACATTCAATGAAATTGAAAAAAAATGAAAATATGAAAGAACAGCCATATTGTAAAATTTTGATGATTTTGCGTCTCAAATTACAAAATAATTTATTTTTGGAAAATAATACGTTTGTTTGAAAGATTGTTAATTACCGATGAATATAAAATAGTATTGCTGTTAACAATTCGACAGGAAAGCGATTTTATTGATTGTTATAAATTAGAATTAATTTTAATCGAATACTATTTTAAGTTTCAAAATTAGCACTACTTTACTGGCCGTTACTAATTATAAACTATTTCTATTAGTCTTGTAAAGTGATACGCATGATTTAAGAACCGTTCAGAAATATTTTGGTGAAAAAATAACGAATTCAATTTAGTTATTTATTTGAATTAACCAATAGTCCTATTATATCTTTCATTTAAATTACATAATCAAACAATGTAACAATCCTCTTGTGAAATATTAACATTTTCATTTAAAAACTCGTTAAAAACCAATTATAAATACATAGTAATTATTTTGTCTTGGTGTTTACTTAAAATATTATTGAGTAAGATAATTTAATAGTAGACGAATAAGGTATATATAACCTGAAATTACCTAATATTAGGTAATCAGCATAATACAGCAACGATCATCTTCTTTTACGGTATTTGCATAAGAAATTTTTTTAGAAAAGTAATGAAATAACTTAAGCGATCTTAAAACTTTTTTTTGAAAAACTTCAATATCAATATTTGTCAGCAATTTTAAGGTATTTATTACAAGAACCGTGACTAAAATGAAAGACTTCTTACAAGAAACAACGATCAAATGCATTAAAATATATAGAACTTATAAATTTTTGTACATTTATTATAATGTTTTTATTGATATATAATTATTTGGTCCTCTTACGTAGCGCGAGAAGTTTGACGCTATTAAACTTTGAAAAAAAAAAAAAAAAAAAAAAAAGCATCGATATTTTAATAACGACTTTGCAAGATAATTAACTTTGAAAGCCTACCCTTTTATAAAAATGTTGATTCAGCATGAAGAAGCAAAAGTACGATTCTGAATGATCATTATCATTCATTCTGATAATAACATAGGAATTAAAGTGAAAAATTAATCGGTAGTTGATCAGCTTTGATGTTGTCAGCGTCAATATAAGATTAGGTATAACTTTAAAATTTATTTACGATATGATTCTACACTTGAAATGTTGATCAATATTCTTATGGAGCGCCATTACATATTTTATTCAAATAGATAAGGGTCACACTATTTGCGGTATACGTGTGTCAAACGTTCATTGCATAAATGTGCACTATAAATAGTTCTAAATTTATGTTTGAAAAAAAAAAAAAATATTTTCTCAACATTATCACACGTGAATAACAATCTTATTGGAAAATGAACGTGTTCGTTAAAAAGGCACAGCTACATTAAATTTATGTAAGTTATTGATTCTGTAATACTTTTGTCTTTAGTGGAATGTTAAAGTTCGTAAAGCGTTAAGAAGTGGCTAAATGATAATGGCTTATTCTAAAAAGCTTTTCTTATTATATGATAGTAATTGTCACGAATGATACTCAAGAGTACATTACGTATTCTCAATTTCAAAATATCGTAATAGATCAATTATACTTACCACTATTTATAAAGAATAATGTATTTTTATGCCGAATAGATCTAAGCTCGTAAAGTTTATTGAAAAGTGCCTGCTTTAGATATCGTATAATAGAACAAAGAACGGAAATTAAATTGAGCAGAAAATTATCGGGAGCTAAAGAAATCGGCGTGTAATTATTAGGGGTATAATAGTATACAGTACAAAGGCTCCCCGTTGCACGAAGAATTTGATACAAATGTTAAATTTCGAATCAACATAAAGTAAACAGGGAGGTTGAGCGATTTGCTCAGTTTTTCGTTGTTGAAAACCAGCCCTTCTAAAATCTAGATGAGAAAAAGCACGTAGCAAGGAAAACAAGAGGGGAAAAGCAAAAAAGAAAGAGCTCGACCTTTTCGTCTACCACAGCCGCAATTATCGGGCCGGAAATACAGGGAAGAAGCGGCGAGCACAGTAGTGCGGATGGGTAGACGTCGGCTGAACTCGCACGCGTCGCGACGTCTTCTCGACGAGCTGAGCTAGAATTAATTAAGCTCCCCCGACTAGGGGTGCGGAAGTACAGCGGGTGTAGCTATGCATGCCTCATTTTTAGTTTATGTAGAGGGGCTGAAAAGGGTGTTTGGTATTAAAACATGATTCCCATTTGTGTATTATGATTTATAACGATGAATTTCATGTATTAAATTAGAGTATTACTTTGCTTACTTTGCTTACTTTGCTTACATCCTTACATAGGAAATAAAAGGATTCAAGTAGTACGAATTTTATCCAAGCGCGCCGATACCAAGTTCATTTATTTAGATGATAAAGTAAAATTAAACGATTACTGGATAAGGTCTATTCTGTAAATTATTTAAAGCCTTATTTCACTTTCAATAGGATGCAGATCCTGTCATTTTTCCGAGTCAGAATATACCAACTGATAAATTAGAAAAAACCAAAACCCATTTGCATTTAAACGTTTATTTTAATTTTCTATCCAAAGCAAAGGACGTATTAAAATATCGTTATCCTTTGCCCCAGAGAGAACAAGTAGTTCTCTATATAAATAGCGCTCCCTTCAAATTACTGTAGCATGCGATTAATTTTTCATCATTTATATCAGAAAAGCAGACCCATGAATTAATTAGCGTTCGTTTCATGCAGGTTGTTCATTACGCCGAGACTTGCATCGCAAAGCACTAATGCGGCAACTGGAAGAGATTCGTGACGGAGAAGCATAATTAGTAGGACCATAATTAGTGTGCCGCGTGGCGTTAGGCGATATGAGCTCGAAAGAAACACTAGTCGAATGCACTGTCGGAGCGTTGAGAACGTCAACGAGGCCCGATGCACTTGGATTTTAGGGATCGTAGCGACGTGAATTTTTTTTCAGGACTTGTTGTACGTTTGCAACAGTTTATAGAAAGCTCTCGTGCTAATTCTTGAAGGTATCGTTTAAGAAATAATTTCAATAAAGTATGCGGCATTGGAGAAATGGATATCGGATAACAGTCTTTGAGTTGCTTCAAAAGCAATAACGAGGACTTAAAGCAAACTTCTCAAAATTTCGTAATTACATTCTATTTGAAATTGAAAAAATTAGAAATAGATGCTTCATGACGTTATTTCTCGAAAGCACTTTTGAATAAAGATAATTTTTTCCAATTCGTGATAATTAGGTAAGATTAATAGCTTACTGTTTATATATGGCTGTATTAATGTTCCCTCGAGCGACGATTCGAAACACTTACCGAAATAGCAAAGGTACTGCATTCAAGAGTTTACGAGCGAAATCTTTTCACAGGATGTCCTTATGTTACAGTGCATAAGTTACAGTGCGTGATATATTTGTGCAGGCGTTCTAAGGTAAATAATAAACGCCAAATTATTATAACTTTTTATACCGTCTTTTGCTTTATTTACTCATCCAATTTTTAATCGCAATTGCGCCACACTCGGGCACAAAACATTGCTCGTGTTTTATAAAACGCATATCTTCTTAAATTCGCAGTTATAATGATTCTTTACTGTATTGTACCCGTGAAAGATAGAAAATTGCCGACGTATAAATCATGGATTTGCACCTCGCGGTTTAGAAGCAATTCATCTATACGATTTTCTATCCTAGCTCGCTTGTTATCGTTTGTACGTATATGCGCGTTAATGATTTCTAGTAGAGTTACTCTGGTGATTTGCTCGTTCGGCTACTCCTGATATTTGTTCGATGCAACCTTATCACGAAGAAGAGATGGAGAGACAGACAAGATAGATCGTTTACCATCCCAACGTGAGCTCTCCTGCTGTCCCAAATAGGTTGGTTTAGGTGTTATAAATCGGAATACCCAAGTGCTCGGTGCACCTCTATTTTAACGAATGTTAGGCGAGAATCGCCGCTCCATGGACATCGTTCGGTGATGTGGCTGAGTTTGTGTTTTCGTCGCGCGTACCCATTCGTCCGGACTGTAGACATGTAACTGCCCACGCGTAGGTGCGTTCAGGTGTGCACGAGCCCAAGTCTCGAAGATTTACAATCGATCGTTTGCTCGATCGTTTGCTCGCTCATTCGCTCGCTCATTCTGGAGTCTTAAAATTTGTCGATTTCGCGGCTGTAAGATTTTCACCGTCACTGGTGAAGGGTATCGCTACGTTTACTGATTCGGAAAATCGAATCAGATCGATCGATTAATCTGAAAATACCAGAAGAATGAAGCACTAACAGGATTCGCGAACGCTGGCTGAATGAAGTATTTTCCTTTTTCAGGTCTCGAAGCACTCGAACGTAAAACTTCATCGGTACTGGGTCCACTTGAATTTCAAACAACTGGACGCTCGTGCTTCGTTCGATTGCGATCGCACGCTTAATAATTCCTGCTGTCTCTCGATATCCTCACCCTCCATTACCTCTCTTTACCGCGCATGCATATATCCGTTGTAGACACAAAGAATGGAGCGACAGCAAGTGGCAGATTTCCATGATACGCGCTTCACCGAGACTAATCTCGGGACTTTCCGGTTCACGGTATTTCGAATTAATTAATCTGGCATTGAGTTAGGCTCGTGGCCAATTTCAAAACCTCTTCCCATCCCTTACTCCCTTACTCCCTCGCCCGCTTATTCGCTTATTCGCTCTCGTTCGCGTTGATATTCAGGTACATCCGCGATTCTACATGTCAAAGTGCAGCTTCTCTAAAGCGCGTTTCGAGATCGAAAACCTAAACCGTGTACCGAGTGCTGCACGATTGCCAAGAGCAATCTCGTATTATTTCATAGTCTGTGCCGATAGGCCGTTTCGCTTGCTTTTCGCCAGTGCTCGATGACTTTCGATGATCGATGGACTTTCCCAGAGAGGTGAATTGCAAGGTAAACTCGGACCCGAGGCTCTTCATCGCGAAGCTGCTTCTTCGTGTAAAATATTCCACGATCAAGCGTCGCGCTGTAAGCTCACGCTGTAAGCTTACGATTGACCCAGCCAAGTCACCTGTTCCGAGGTCAACGACGGCCTAAGCTTGTACGTAGACCGACTTTCCAAACTCGTTGAGTTAATTGAAAATTGACTTGTATAATTGTAACTTGTATAATTATATAATGGTGAAAACATTAATTTGTAGCTGTGCATTAACGCGCGTAATATTATATAATTCTTTGAAAATTGCTTTTCATAAGATAGTGCATCGAGAAGGAATAGCGAGATTAATTATTATTCTTAATTGTAGCTTAAAATATCGTAAATACATAATCCTTGTACCCACAATAGCGAATGATGCGATTTTTTGAGCTAAATGCGTATCAGTTATAGACACGTTATAGACACGCCCAATGATGTACAAGACTTTCTCGAAGTTCGTGGTAAAATTTAATAGTTGGGATAAAAATTCTGTATATTTTTCGCGTGCACGAGTACGTCGCTCTTTCAAAAGTAACGAAATATATCTTCATTTTCTCTATATACGCATATTTCCGTAAATAACGGGAATTTTATTTCTTTCTTTATTTCTTCAAACGTAAAGCCGTTTACTAAATCGAGAGCGTTGAATTTACAATTTTATTACACGTTGCTTACTCGTATAATATGATAATCTACGTTAAATTTCATTTACAAGGCGCAGTGCACCTTGTGTATTTTTACGTAAGCATCTTTACAACAAGGACTGTAGAATCTCAAGTCAGGAATGCATGCTTCTTTCAATTATGTTGGACTCATTTATTAAATTATCTAATTATTCTATAAATTATTCTATAAATTATTCTATAAATTATTCTATAAATTATTCTATAAATTATTCTATAAATTAACAGAAATATAAATATTTTCACAAGATAAATGATACAAATAACTTGTTCCTGAGAAATTAAATTTTTCAATGTAATCATCGTAGTGTCAATATTTCATTGAATGCTAAAAACGCTTGGTTGTAGAGATATTTGTAAATAAAACGAAAATGTAAATTATTCTGCAAGATTTCTGTATTGAAAATTGAAGATTTGTATCGATGACTCAACGGTACAGATATTTTACGGTGAAACTTCCATTTACTATACCTCAACTAAGGAAACATGCCCTTTGATCACTATAGAAAACCCATTGTAATGCTAATAATTACGAATGATGTATTTAGTGTAATATTTAAAGAAAAAACGTACAACTAAGTTGAAGTGTATAAAGATGAGAAAATAATTAATAAGTCAGATTATACTGATAATACGCGTTTTATCTATGCTTATCTAGCATCAAAGAAAAAAAAATGGAAAATATTTAAATTCTGGAGGTAAAAACTTCAGAAGTAAAATCCAATTTAATTTCACGTAATATAAAACTTTGTTGTTTTATTCTTTTGTTACTAATTCGAATGCGATTTATGTACAATAATTTATAGAAATCGATTTTCCATTTCACGGCTTGAGCGACAAAATACATTTTTTAAATTACTATGTGACATAAAAAACAAAGTCACTTATACTCGAAATTGTTTCTTATACCATTACGTATCGTATAAATAACGACACAATTTACAATTTACTTTTATCAACTGTAGTATAAATATTTTATTTATGAAATTCTTAAGTTTCACTTATTTAATATTTAAATAAAAGTCAAATGCAAGGAAGTTTTGTACTGTTACCGGTGAAGAGAAAGAAAATTTTCCGTTGTCTTAGAGCTATTATTTCAATGTTTCAGTAAAGGAAATATTTAAAAACCGACTACTTTCGATATCGAAATGTTTTTCGCTTAATTTTTTTTCAAACATTTCGTACATTTCCACGTTCCAAATCCTAAACATCAACTTTCAAATTTATTTCACAGAATACGTCCTATTTTTACGCAAACTGCAATTAGTGATATTTTTGGCAATAAAACGCAGTAAAGTATGTAATCGATCGACATAGTTATTGAAAAGAAATTTAATTTAAAAGTTTTACAACACTCGTTACCCACTGCGAAAAATACACGGGCAACAGTTTCACAGCTCATTGCTTATTGTACAAATCCAATGCACTTCATTACTCACTACACAATGCAACTACACATCATGTACGGCATGGATTGAAATTGATTCAAGAGAAGTCGAAGATTCAGCATTCATTGCGTCATCTCCGGATTTCGACCACCCAGTTTTGTCCTTGATTTTCTATTCATTCGACAAATACCCAATACGTAGGCGGCCATGAGAATTAGCGCAGTCAGGCTTCCGAAATCGCTTTGCGAATTTACCGCGCCCGTACACGACAATCGAGGATTTAAGGAAATAATAGATGGTAAAAGATACAACGCAATCTTGCGTTGTTATTGCGTGTACAAATAATAGAGATTGAGATAGAGATAGAGCACCGACTAAAGATGGAATTTTTTGTCTGTTGCATTTGAAAGACTTTTATTTACTGTACGCAGTCTCTCTCTCTCTCTCTCTCTCTCTCTCTCTCTTTTCGTTCCTTATTTCATATTTAATATTAAGAATCGTAATGTAATGCTAAAAGCGTGATCTTAATAATTTACAGTACGATGCGTACGAGGAATCGTATTTTAGTTTTAAAATAATAATCAACATGGTTGTAGTGAGAACAAAAAATAAGCGAGATTGTAGTTGCTTAAATGTTTTAGAAACCATTAAAAATTCCAAGTTTCGCTTAATTTTTTAATTTAGAATTTCAACTGAAAGTAGGATAGAAAAATAAGGGAGAAAAAGTAATATACGAGGAGTTCTTATTTACGGGTAATTTTCGACAGATTGAAGATATTTATGACACGATTAAAAAAGCAATTCGATTAACTGTGTTACATTTACTTTGAAAATACATCGAGCCATAAAAATAAAAATGTAGCTCTCAGATGTATTTTCAAATAGCTTTAGATTTAGGTTTTTATTAAAAGTGGAAAAATAGCAATAAAAATGTCATAAATTATACTTACCGAAGATGAAAGTTTTTCTCAAATATTCAGGCAAAACGCATTTGCAACGTTTAAGTGAAACTGCAATCGCTTTTGTTAACAAAATACCACACAACTGTATAGATTTTATTTAAAAATTACATTTTATCTAAAGAGTACATAAATTGTTATGCGAAACAATAGTCCTTTATTTGAAATGGGTCAGAAATATTCTAAATTGTCTGTCGTCCAAACATCGTAAACCGTTAAGCTAAAATGTTTATTTAAAATGATGCATTTAAAAGGTTGCCCGAAGAATACGCAAAACTCTCGTTTTCGTTCGGTCTTCGGAGCACAAAGTGACGTAACGGCAGGTGACAAACTCGCCGCGAGATGCAAAAAAATCCTCCCCGACCACAATTGATACGTTACATAAGGCAATAAAGCTCGTCGTAAATAAATGGAAAACAAAAAGGAAAAAAACATTCACGTGCGCGAAACTGGATCCCATTTTTTCGATTCGCGCAGCGGGCATATTGGAAAAAAAGAAAAAAGCAAAAAAGAAAAAGGATAATAACAAGAAAGAAAGAAAACCAATAGTCAAGAGAAAGAACCGCCACGGGGAGAATGAGTTGTCAATTGCGATCGAATGGCCGTGTGTGCTTTTACACAGATGACGCGTGATTCGCGCGATCACAGATGCGTAAAGAATGAATGCATTCCCCACAAAACGTCAGTCCCGGAAACAATTCGATTTTCGCCATTTTCGCTGTCCGCTGCCCCGTAAATTGGATTCGTGAATCGAATTCTTGCCCTCCAGAATAACCGTTCTCTCTGTTCTGCAATATACCCTCTGTTCTGCAGTGCCACGGAAACGTCGCATTTAAGAGAGAATTATGTGACTTTTCAGAGTGTTTCCTTCGTCCATGTAAAATTGGAAATTTAGATAGAGATATTGAAACAGAAGGGCATAAACAAGGAGAAGATTGATATCTTTTAAATAGGACGTTTGATCTTCATTGTTGCCTAACAAAATTCAGAAATAAATTATTTATTGGAGAAGACCACTCCAACTCGCATATTCATGCGAGAATATTAGAGACAACACACAAGTGTAAGCTTATGTTTTCGATTGAGCTGAATTATTGTCGAAAGTATGCAATTGACGGCATTCAAATGGTATTAAACGACTTCATAATTTTAATTTCCATCTATTTACCGAACGATACCAATGACTTAGAAAAAGTCTTTATAATGAATTCGACTACGGTTAATGAACTTACTCTGTGCTCTATTCTTTTAAATCGATTATTTAGGAAGCCTTGTTGAAGTTACGCTGATCGCTAATTCTTATTTTAATTTGATGCTGAAAATACGAAACGTTACAATTTATATCAACGCGAAACTCTAAAACTAGAATAAATGTAAATGCCACGTCGTAAATCATTGTGAAATATTCCGCTTGAAAAACATTAAATATATACAAGTTATACGTTAAAGTATAATAAAACAATACAGGAATAGTGATTGTAATTTGCGTACAATAATAAAATCGTATTGTTACGATCGTCCGCGTATTTTTAATAATACTGTTTAACAAGACATTCTCCGCGATACGCGCAAAAAGTAAGTATTTTTTTACTTTTTAAGAGTTAATCTTCTTTCGTTTTATTTAACGCGTCATTTTAATTTTCAAAATTTCACGATGGCAAGCTATCGCGAAGCGCGTAAAGTATTACGACTTACATAAAAATAAATGCCACGAATTAATAATTACGAGGCGAATATCACGTTTGAAAGAACTTTCGGCTGATTTGATGAAATCCAATCTTCGAAAATTATTATTAATCTTGTTAATGTAATAGCTAATGAGCAATTTAGTAGCAAATAAGTTGTGAATTAAAAAGTAAAGATAAGTACTATCCATTACGATATCGAGACCGAATCAATAATTGCAGACATTATCATTAAATTAAAATTGCATTCGTCGGCATTAGGGAGCGTATTTTTCGCCGTAAAAATGAAAATGATATTAACTGTTTTCGAGCGCTACTTTGCAATATTAATAATTTAAAAAATTGACCACTAAAGCACTGTATTGCATAAATTACACTGACACGATGAAATTATAAATGGAACAACGAGCTAATCGCTGAAATGTTACAGTTCAATTCTTTCTACAGATGTAATTACATTGTAGGATGTATTATGCAACAGCGCCTGATAAGGAGAAACTGAATAAAATGTCGACACAAAGAAATGATTCTAAAGTCCGTGAAATCGACCTTAATACCCGATTCCCCGTGTCAGTAAGTCCACTTGTGTCGATCAGCGCAATGAATCCAGACCCTCCCTTTTATTCACACACAGAGGCTGCAATTTTTTTCCGAGATCAGTCCGTGGGAAATCTGCGCATCAGGGGCTTCCCCGTTCTGACATTTTTCTGCTCTTCCTTTCAAACTTTGATCGTCCGGGTTAAAGGAATACTACAATGTGAAAGCCACGGTAATAAGGCACTCGTTCCTTGCGAACGAAAATCTCCGGTCTATTCTTTTCTGGGGAACGAGTGCGAGCAGATATTTAAAAAAAAAAAAAAAAAAAAAAAAACAGCGTACTTTTATTGCATAATTTTCAAGCGACACATTGTTTTTACAGAATTTTCACCAATAATTTGAACCTTTTAATGATTACTGCGAGGTACGCTAAGCCCAGTACCTTATGTCCTATTATTTGTTCCATCGAGAATAATTCGATTAATGAACTCGTTTGTTATTCAAATTACACTCATACATGAATACGACGATATTCATTCTTGTTAAGTATTTATAATAATTAAGGTTATCGAAGAAGCAGAGTCATTACGTAATATTGAAATACACCGCAAATAGCACCGATAAGTAATTCAATAACTGAATCAATTCGTTTATGTTTTGATGAAAAAAGAAGTATAATTCATAATCTGACGTACATGAAACTTGTAAAATAATATATGCGAACTTATAAATTATTAATTAACGTCTCTACGTAATTTAGATTGAGCGATTAATTACGTAACGGCATCTTTAAAAATATCGATGCTTTATTGTACAATTTTCTGCAATATCTACGTTTTTATTTTTTGTTTATCCCAACGAAGGCCGTAGGCCAATGACTATTTGGAGCAGCTAGACAATTTGATATTAAAAATTGATCATAAAATGAAAAATTGCCATTCAATGGATGTTTCTGTGCTTTTCGGGCAGCGAAATACTCGATCACCGAGAACAATTGAAGTTTCAAGTGATTTCGCTTCTACTTCTTCTTTTTCATTATTATAAAGTATTCGTAAAAACGTATTCTTCGTATAAAGGTATTTACACGTAATAAAGAAATTATCGGAATTATATCGTTAACCATCTTATACGTATTCCAGATAAGATTATCGATTAACAAAGTATCTTATGAATTGTACGTAATTTGAATAAATCACTTTTATGCGTAATGGCTAACTAATTTATGTTTCATTAAATGCAATTACATAGACGTTTAAAGTAAATTCCTAAGCATTCCCTTCTCTTTGCTGATTAAATTTGTACGCGTGTTGAGCCAACATTCAGATTAAAAATGCAGAACAACGATGTAAGATTTCTAGGAGGTAAGTAACGCATATATTCGGACACATTAATGATTATTACGTTTCATAATAAGTATTAAGCATGATTAGTTTTACACGATTAACCGCTTCGGCGCACTAGGATAATTTCAACTTTGACTGATTAAGTCGATATTAAGCGCTATTAACGCAACCTTCATTTAATTTCCATTTTTCGTTTTGGACGGTGTGCGTCAGGATCGTAAGAATCATCCGTTGCGTTACCTCGCCGTCACTTCCTGCCGTGCGTACAGATTGCCAACGTCCAAAAAGTGCATTTCTCGCTAGGTGAGTGTGTGCGTGCGCGTGCGTGTGCGCGTGCGTGCATAAGTGAGCTGGGGAGCTAGATAAAGAGAAGGGGAGGGAAAGAGAGTTGGAGAATACGATGCATCGCACAGATAAGGCGGATCGGTCGTCATTGTGCGAAGCGTGGCAGAGGGAGAGAGAGAGAGAGAGAGAGAGAGAGAGAGAGAGAGAGAGAGAGAGGGACGGAGGTTGACGACTCGCTCGACTGCTCATTTATTAGGATTTCACGCCCGTGATCCCGTTACTATACGGTGCGGCTCCCATTTTATGGGGTATTACGTTATTGTTGCATTCGCGTTAGACTTTCTTCTCCTCTAATCTTTTTCCGTTTCAATCGCTCTTATTCTTTCTGCAGATTAAAATTATTAGTTTATTAATCGTTAATTCTTTTATTAAGTAATCGTTTTATTTAAATGGAAAGGTTTTACTATCGTAGCTTTTACTATCGTTTTATTACCGAGCACTCGGTATGCATTGTCGGGGATCCAGTATTAACGTTATTTTTCTATGATTTTAATCGACGAGGTCAATTAATATCGTTTGTCATTCGTGCATTGAAACAAATTCTTGTAGCACTGGTGTTGAGTCGGTTAACCGTTTTACTTCAATTTTTTGAATTGAAAGTTTCATGACTTTTATATCCGATGGCGCTGTTAATCTTGCACAGATTTAAGATAATATTTAATCAACCAAAGTACCTTTATTCCCTGTCGTAGTAAGCGTTTGCTGTATCCTGCAATACAAATTATAAAAATACTCTTCAAAAGCCTTAAAGCATTTCTCTGTAAAAGTGTCCAATTTATAAATCTGTCCTTTTTTATTTATTAACAACCGCGCGTACACTCCAGGACACGGTACTTTAATGTAACAGCAGAATGAAGCCGTGAAAAATGTCGCCTTAATTTAAAATAAAACTTTCATCGCCTTCGTTCGCAAATTAAATAATTATTGCAAATATTTACAGCCGGATGAAAAAGCCACGATAAAAATGACGCAACAAAATAATTTATATAATTCTTCTTACTACTGGCACTGGCACTAAAGGCTTGTGCAGGGCTTGAGAGATTTATCGATTAGGCTTTTTTCCAATTAACTTTGTGTACCGCGCATAATACGTAAGACTAGGCGTGGGCGCGAGTGAGAAAAAAGGCGACACTAATGGCACAGACTGCGAGCGCGATAGAAAAAAATCGATCTTAGGTCTCATTTACGGTTAGTCTTACTGCAGTTCGTTCGATTTATTATTCGCCCGATGCGGTTTACGGTTATCGAGCGCCGATTTTGCGCTTTTTCTTTTTTCATTCGCTAGAGCGAACTCGTTCGATGAGCTTGATATCCGCGCTTTTCAAAACGCGAACCATTGATGGGAATGAAATGCGAAAAATGCACGCAACAAGCGCTAGTGAAATATTAACACCTGCTACCGAGCACTTTTGCTTTCATTCGTGGAATATAATGGAATGAGAAATTACGATGTTCGGTTGTACGTTGTTCGATTGTTATCGCTTACAATAGACTTATATCACTGCTCGCGTGGATGCATTTGTTTTTAAAGGATTTAACACTTTTAACAGATGTTCCAACGGTATACCAATAAAGATAATGTAGCATATGGTCACATTGAAAATTGAAAATAAGTATTTTTAAGTCATAAAAATTCTTGTGACAGCCTCCTACGACTGCAGTTCAATAAAAGACCTACACTGTAACGCCGAATAAGAGCAATGACTTTGCAGATGCTTACCTACTCGGATATCCTTACTTTGTAGGAGTGTCATGTCGATGTCTATTTATGACTACAACTACCTTCGTATCTATTAATTTTACCGTTTCTATGAGATTGATCACTTCGAAATATTAGGCGCAGTCTTAAAATCAAGTTCATTTTAAAACAATCATTATATATATATATATATATATATATATATATATATATATATATATATATTATCACGGTTGTTTATCATTAAATATATTTGTTTGGAGTAATAAAATAAGTAAAATAAGTAAAATAAGTAAAATAAGTAAAGTAAGGAAAATATTTTAGCCCCGACAAATGGTTTGTGTTACGAAAATGTTAAATCATCCGTTGCTCTGAATTGACAATTTTCAAAAATCTAGCTTCAAAGATCTATGCAAACATGGCCAAATGTACGGTCCTAGCAGTTCTTCCAAAGTATCGCGTGGTTTAATTTATTTACATGCAGTATATTACAGGTTTATAGGGCGCATTAGTTAGTGTGGATAAATAAAGTTAGTCCGTAAGAGTACGTAACGAAGTCTCGATCAAAACAGTTATTTCACCGTTGAATAATAAACATATTTTATAGTAAAGCTAACGCAATTGCACGAGTTCATTTAAAATTATAATAGGAACTCCCAATATAGTTGGCCTCCTGCAACAAAATGTGAATTTATTTCTGCTGACTTTTCGAGAGTATTGGACAAAGTGCTCGTGTTTTGGACTAAGAAATAAAAATGCGCAATCATTTGTCGAATATTTGCTAATGGAATTTATTTCTATTACGATTTATATACAATGTAATGTTTACACGTAAGTTATTCTTTGTTGATATATTCCTTTAAAAGATCGAAACTTGCGTGAAAGGAGATTGGAAAGCGAACCGTACAACGTTGTCACGTTACGGAATTTCAACAATCGTATGAAAATAGATGAGAATTCGATAAAAATTAATTAAGTAAAGTATATAACCAAACGCGTTAATTTTACTCTTGCGCAGGCAATTTATTTTTATCATTTCTTATCTATGATAAATAAATTTTTAGATTTTAGTTTACCGATAGCAATGTTTTGCGTACGAGAAGCGTGTTATTCTATGCTCGTACAATCCGTATAGATAAACTATTACTTTGTTGCCACAAATCAAGTATATCGATGGTTTTACGATTGCCAATAGTACAAAAATCCTAATATTTGTCGTGAATATATTATCTAAGTAAGACGAAAAGTTTTTCTAATCTTATAAATTTAATAGCCGCTATAGTATCCCTGGCATTTATCAAATACCCACGTAATCTACCTTTTGCCAACAAAAATATTCCGATTTAAGACGATAATATTATGATCGATTTATTCGATGCATTGTATTACAAATTAACAAGTTGACGTTCAAGTACATGTTACGCACTGAAAAGGGATACTTCGGCGCGTTGGACTCGTGATGTAACATACGAGTTCCTTTATGCTTTATTTATTTGTGGTCCTGCAACGTCACGTAAAAAAAGTATAGAATCTCACTTACATTAGCGATTATTTATTAGGAACCACGTTAATTCTCCCTCTGAAATTTCTTATTTTTATAATTCCAGTTGATTATAAGAAAGGCCAACATTTCTCTTTCGAACCCTTCATTGTAATTAAAATTAAAATTAAGCGTTTGACATGCTAATTGTCGTACGCGCTACTTTTTTAAATAGTTGCTATTACTATTCCTAATCAATATCATATATTTTTCATGTTGCAGGCTAATATTCAGACATTGAGATTCGGTAAGTAAGCGATTTAAGGTTTTAGAATCTTTGTTTCTAAACTATTAAAGAGCACAAAGTCTGTGAGTTCGATTAGATTCATTATGACATATTTAAAAAATGCGTCCGTGTATTGTAAAATCGTTTCGGTTTTCATTTGATACTCGATAAATTTCATATATTTCGATTGAATTTAAATAAAATAAAATAACACGAATGGAGTAGAATGTGTAATAGCGAAATAAGTGATTAATAGCGAAAGAGAGAAAAACACGATGTTAAAAGAAACGGCTAATTACTATTGTGGCAATTACTATTTATTAAAAGTCAGCATTTTTCACGCATTATAAGTAGAATTTCCAGGCGACAGAACAAGAATAAGTAATTTCGATTCAAGTAAATTAAACTATGGTTAAAGGAAGAACATTTTATATCCCGTCGAATCAGTTAAATCACGATATCGGATACAGTCTATTTACTTATAGGTGTTTATACACACACACATATGTACATTGTTTTTATATATTGATCGTATACCCGTATGTTATTGTCCTGCGAGCATTTTGAGAAGAAATGCTAACTTTTTAAAATTTACGAATAATCTTAACTTGTAATAGAATTAATAACTTTAATACCTTAATCATCAAGGATTCGGCAACTTCTTTCTATTCTCGCAAAGAAAAATAATTGCCGATACTTTTCCCTCTATTCTGTACCCTCAGGAAGCAATTCTTCTATTACATGAGTACAAGTTGTCCACTAGGTGTGCACTAGGAGTACATCAGATCGTTGCCACGGAGTCTCGATCGCTCTCCTCTTGTTCGGCACGCCATAGGTCGGCGGGTGGGTGGGGGTGGGGGGTAAAGGGCCTCGCGTGGCCTTGAACGGGATTGAGTGCCGTCTCGGCGTCAGTCAGCGTTAGCCATTATCGTCATCAAAGACTTCCGGTTTGCGAAAGTCGCCGAGCACGCGCTTCTCGCGATCGGCATCTACAAGCCTATAATAAGGCAAGGCGAGTCCGAGTTGCGTAACGGGTTTATCGTCGTCTTCGTAGACTTATTCGCGTACATCGTCCTCGTCGGAGAAGCGCATACCGGCAGAATTAACGGCTATCGACGCCATCCCCAGAGTCGTCCGGTCGATCCTTTTCGCTTACATTCTTGTGGCTCGCGCAACTTCGGATTCCTCGAGATTATCTTTATTCGCTCATTAACTCATTGCGCGATCCTCCTTTTACATTCTTCCAAAATTACCCGAGGATTCGTAGATGCTTCGTGCAGGAAATGCGACGTGTCGCGATATCTCGAATCAGTCGATCGAACTGTAGCACCGATTGGATTTGGATTCCGGAAGGATTGGAATACTTTTATTTTGTACGAGCAACGCTCAAGGTCGGATCGTTGCTCTCGAATGAAACTTTCTCAACATATATTTGCGTTTGCTTATCCGAAGGATTATTCGACTCGATAAATTAATGTTCGCTGTATATTAAATGCGAACATTAATCGGTCGAAAATTTAAAAGGTTTACGCACGTTGCCGACACTCGATATTTCTTAGCGAAACTGCAATCAATTTCTTCAGAACTCGCGTACATCTCCGGTTTCAACGGGTCATAAACTCCAAATGTGCAAAAATGAGATTATAAATGGATTTCACGTGCATAATCAAGTCACTACTGTAATGTTTATCTTCGACATCATTTTCACTCAAACCAAGTGGAACCTGCGCATGCACGGGTGGAAAATAACGTTTTAATTCTACAATTGCACGATTATTTATAAAAATATTTATAAACGGGTTGCATTGAAAAATGAAATTAAACTTTTTATGTACAAGTTGAGATAAGAAATTGTAAAATTGTATGGGATTAGTTTTTTTGGTAAAATCTCAAGTTACGGTTAAACAGGTGAATAATTTAGGTGAATAATTATTACGTTGCAGTTTACGTCAAATAACTTCAAGTAAGTAATACTTCAATAAGTAATAAAAGTTGCGAAATATTGTTCATCGTACAAGTTAGATCGAAGCATTCGAGATATTTCTGAATTAGATGTGTTAACAATGTTCTAAATCAATGTAACGTCGTCATATTTTGCAAATATGTAGATATGACTTTTTTATAAAAGTTCGAGAGTCCAATTGAAAGATAGGCGATATATTTTGTTTTAAATAATAATTTTTCTACTTAATTCAATAGCGATGGATAAAAATAGATTGAAAAAGAGGTTGTTTATTTTGCGAAAAGAGTGTTGTAGCAATCGATAAGGCGAGAAAATTTATCCGCTTGCAGAAATAAACAAGGGCAATTATTGTACATCGTTTGAGTAAAGCATTACAGCAATTGCAATATAGATTATATTACTACTCTTTTTTTTTCTTTCTTTCATTTTTTTTTTTTTATATTCGACTAGAATTCTCTAGCACTCGACACAAACAGAATCGTAAACTTTAATGTACTGTTTGGTGTTCGCACTTGGAATTGTACACTTTGGATAATTACCCGCTTGAATAACGGTACATTTCTCTTGTTTTGATATCATTACTTCTAACGCTTATTTACGTGAATTTACATCTGAGCGTAACAGATCGTAATCGCATTCCATTTACATTGCGGTGCAATAACGACTATTACGTACGAGAGTGACAGAATTGCAAAAATAAATGTTGAAAACACAGAACCGATACAATAAGCATCGATAATTATTGAAATAAATGTAGCATCATTATAAGAAAAGTTAATAAAATCACGAAGCGATTTACTTCTTAACGCATTGAACTACTACTGTGCGCAATTGTAAATATATATATACACATACATACATACATACATACATACATACATACATACATACATACATACATACGTACGTACGTATGTATGTATGTATGCATGCATGCATGCATGTATGTATGTATGTATGTATGTATGTATGTATAGATACATGGTATGTATCTTTGTTTATGAAGCTAACGGTGCTCGAATAAAAATATTTGCCTCTACTGTCACCACTCAACCATAGGTACGTTTGTCAGATTTAAACTCAAGATCTAACGCATAGTTATGTATAGATGAATTTGTACGCGTTAAAATATTTCTTTCGTCTTGTATTAAACTTTAGCTCGAGTAGAAGTGCAATGAAAAGAAAATATCAGTTTTCATTAACCTCGTTCTGCATCGTTCTGTATCGATAGGGGGCGCGATAAGTTATTGTTGATAAAATCACCGATAAATTTTTGATAAAATCGGTCGGAGGCAGGATTAGAGCAACGTGTAGATTTTTGTCGAGAAGCCTTTTCTCTCACGCGGACTCGTAAAAGCGCGCATTCCAAATAAGATATCCAGTCAGCGATAAAATCTATAAGAGTCCATTACAACGAAGACAAGGCGAAAACGACAAAGCAGCGATAAATCAAAGCGGCCCTTCACTACGTCCGAAAGCCCAGGAAAAGGCAGCCTTTAAGTACGCGGGACAAATGAATGGAGCGGATGAAAAAGGTCCACCACGTGCACCGAGTGATCCGTCACTCGGCCGCGTGCATTATACGCGTCGAGCAGCTCTTAGCACCGTGTACGTGGCTAAGGATACCCGCATAGGATCACCCTCGCGAGGCTCTTCAGTCGCTGCGTCGTTCTTTGTCCCCTCGGTGAAGGCGCGCGCGCTCGCGATCCTTGGCATTTAGCGCGACTCTAATCGTATTCATCCAGGCTCCCGCTCTTCCCTTCCTCGCGACCTTCCTCGCGACCTTCTTCTCTGATGCCTGAAAATGCAGACTCGGCTGCCGAGTGCGTGGGATGGCAGTGCAGTTTGCAAGTACAGTTTCGGACTCGGAGGATCGATTATAGTTTTGCGCGCGATGCTTTATTCCCTCGAATTTTTATACTGCGTTGGAGAACTTCCTCAGAGAGGGACTGTAAATCGCGAATTGCTTTAGCGAGGACAGAGGCTTTTAGCAATCGTCTTTGTTTTGCATCTTATAAATATTTAATTCTAATGGCCAATTTTCGTAATGACAATGGCTCATTTCCATCTTCATTTTGTATACAGGAGAGCTCGTATTGGCCTGAGTGGTAGTAAGAGAGGCAGAAAGACGATTAAGGTTTTATAAATGCCACGATTTCGATAAGATTCCGGACACGAGAATAATATCCATTCGAGAATTCGCGAATGCTTTTCGTTCAAACTCACTATCCAATAATTGTATACATATTTTTCGTATTTCTCTCTCTTTTCTTTAATAAAGTTATCGGGAGGAAGCGGAATTTAATTAATGATTTAACAAAGGAATCCCATTCTATTCTGCAATGTACATATATTATACCTACTGTTTGTGTCTTTGTTCGTATTCTGACATGATCTTCCAGTCATGGTCTCGACGCGATTAAGATTTTTCCCACTTTGCTTATTATTGCGCGAATTTGAAAACAACGAAATGAAATTTCTCCTACACCGTATAGTTATCACCTGAGAGGTCTTTCATCGAGAAAGGGAAATATTAATTTTCCACATCGCATTTGGTATGATGCACTTTTATTTCCAGACGTACGGTATCGAGTTTAATTACAATTACGATCAAACGTAACGTTCAGCTTAACGACAACGAACATTGAAATTGCTTCCAGTCTCTCGAAATATTTCCTCCACTATACATTATGGTATTATTTAATGTACATATTGGAAGTATTTATAGGAGCATTTGAAATTTTAAAGGTAGAAAAAGTAAAATTTACGAGCTTTTAAAAATATTGCATTGTTTACTAGGAGTGCTGTGGCACTTTTCCAAATATCGACCACGAGCACTTTTAAATATTGATTGATAACGTTAGATATAGGAATAGAATAACCGAACGTAACTCTTAGATACGTTATTTGAAAGAGTTGGCGCGATTCTTGGTGTACGAGCAACTTTCATTATCTATAGCGTCGATTTAAAAATGAAGACTTGCTTGCTTTAGCAATTGTTAGCAATCGGAAGCTTTATTTTGATGTACTCAAATGTACACCACTTGTAGGTTGGATTAAACTCTGAAGCACGCGAAATTTTTTTATTCTCGCGAAAATTCCTCGCTTTAAAAATGTCATTATAAGTTTCAATCTTCGTTCTTGCGCGAATCGTTATAACGTTATTATAAACCGCGGCTTAACGACGAGGTTAATCGAATGTATTAGTACGAATATTAACCAAGGAACTGCTAGTGTATTCTCATTTTTGGCGGTTGAAATAAATACTCGAAGTAAAACGCGTAGGAAATTCAAAACAGACACACAAACCAAAGCCGATTTTTGAACAATTTTTATTTACCCGAGGCTTTCCCGGGCACTTTCAGTTACAGGCAAAGAAGTACAAGATATCTCAGTGCTCCGAGTCTCATTACAACGCACAAATGCCACGACTAAGAATCCATAAAACTGCAACCTTAACTCGTGTGTGTGTGCGCGTGCGCGCGCGCGTTTGTGTTTATGCAAACTCGTAAAAGAACTGAGAATACATTCAAGTAATCGCGACTTCAATAGTGGCTTTATCGGACTTTTCTCGCTGTTCGTTCGCTCACGCGGTCCATCGATAAAAGCGAGTGTGAGGGAAACGAGAGCGAGCGAGTGGCGGTGGTTGGCGGAGGAGGAGGAGGAGGAGGAGGTAGATAATAGTTGGCGCGAGGTGAGAGTCGGTTCACCAAGCGTCGGAGAGAAAAGAGTACTGACCTGCAGCGTACGTACTTCCAAGATAAAGGCGGCTACAATGGGTCGAGCAGCTAACCGATGGTTTTTGGTATTCGGCCAGTGTCGAAAGTACGCTGCCCAGCCTCGATCATTACGCGCGGCGATAACAATGACCCGCGGGGTTTATAAATCTAAGCATTGTTGCCAACTTAGAAGCCCTGACTTTCTCCTCTCTCTCACCCGGTCGTTCCGCTCTCCTCCTTTGGGTCTCCTTTTGCCATGGGCCAGGGGCAGTGCCGTTTTTCTTCGCTGTTCGCTTCTGGAGTTTGGCCGGGCGCAAAAGCGCTTTGTAACGCTCCATTCTCTTTATTCCATTTTATCTCAGTCGCAGGTTCAACTCTGCTCTCTTATTTTGCTCGGTTATTTTTGGTTATTCGCCTCCTCCTACTCGCTCTGATCTCCGTTCGTTCACGCTCCCGCTGCTTTCCTCGCGTGTTCTTCCTTTTTATTTCCTTTTTCTTTTCATTCGCACCATTTTCGTTCTTCGTTTTAATTTAATTCTTCCTTCGATGACCTTTTGAATCTCCCGATGGATTTATCGAGCTCATGCTGTACTTGCGATTCTTCTTATGAACGAGCGATAAGTTTTCGCTAAGCTTACGAATGACGTTTCCCGTCGTTTACAATTCTTCGTTTAACTTACATTTTAATTTTACATCCTTTTGCACGGTTTTGCAACTTATTTCTGAAACTATACACTCGAAAAAACTAATGCACTCGAGAAATCTTCCAACGATACAACTGATTAATTTCACAAAGTAACATTTGTATTTTAAGTTTATCTCGGCATTCATTTTTCGAAATACCTCATTAATATTTCACGTGTATATCATTATTATCTTCGTGCATCGTATTCAGCGGCTTAATCGTCGTGAGAAAATATTTAACGCAAATATTTGGAACGAGTTAGGATTAGTTTCCACGTGTATCTTTCGACTTTAAAGACCATTAAGCAAATTGCATTAATCAAGAGTATGCAATGTTACAAGTTTCGCGGTATGGAAGGAAATATTTTTCAAAAAGGAAATCAGTCAAGCATAGATTTGCAATCATTTGTCATTTTTTAACAATGATATTTTATTTAAGCATTTATCGAGACTTTACAATCACATTTAATGATATTATTGTTTATAATTACGACAAGTTCTTATCACAATGTAATTTGTAATTTACAAAGTATTCTATTTTTGAAGAAACCAAGTGGGATGTTTTAATTTACGAACTATTGTGCAAAATCGGCGGAGAAATCGATCTATCAATACGTAATAGTTTAATTTCGTAAAAAACTTTGTAATACTATTAAAATCGCTTTATTCGAAAGCCTCTTAAAGAAATTGAAAAAAAATGACGCGCATCCTATACTTATGTTTGATTAGGTGTCTGTATCAAGTAATGCTTATACAGGGTAAGCCATCAGAGACGGTAAGTATACATACATCATGATTGGCCGCACATTTCTAATTAATTGTTTCCTGGATATCGTTTCCTTAAGTTTTTTCCTTGTGGCATAGTTTATCGGCATAGTATTTAACCTTTGTCGTGTACTTCGTGCACTGGAAACCCGAGTACA
Organism: Wiebesia pumilae; assembly: GCA_018907045.1. NCBI lineage: Eukaryota > Metazoa > Arthropoda > Insecta > Hymenoptera > Agaonidae > Wiebesia > Wiebesia pumilae. The sequence goes on from JACCHZ010000127.1 coordinate 9,976,297, forward strand.
CAGGTAGGCGATTAAAATCCTTCGGGCTGTCGCGCAATCACAGCACCGAACATCCTTGGGAAATATTATTCGTCGCCTCACAGCTGAAGCCTCTCTTACTCCTATAATACGGTAATCGTAATACGGCGACATCGTAACCATACGTTGAGCGCTAAATAGTGTAAATCCTTGGAAGCAGGTTGCAACCGAAAGGGATATTCGACGCTTGTTGTAAATCCCCCGGCGTTCTCACAATCGCTTTGGAACTTGTGCAAACGACCGACGTCGGGCGTCGAAAATCGAGGAAAAGGACACACGCGTGTCCCTGGCACATAATTATGAATCGGATAAATGAAAGTATGATCGCACGAGAGACGTTGCAACTGAGTGACGCGCTCGCTCGACTATTTTGTAGGGGCAAGACGACGAGTCCTTTCGAGGGGTGGATCCCGACAAGCGTCCCCATATTTCATCGCCGTTACACTGTCATCCATCTCTCTCCAAGTAATCGCTCGTGGCTTTGTTTTGTAGAGGTTTGCGCAGTTTCTCGCCTGCTATTTACACATCCTATGGATCTCGACGGTTCTGCCCTATTTAATTTTCGAGCGATTTTCTTTGCTTGTCTCTCGATACTTTTTATTAAAATAGGGATAGGGCTATTTTTTATACTTACTTTTCCAAGATATTTGTGAGTTACGCGATCAAGGGGCGGGAAGGGGAGGGGGGGAGTGAGGGAGAGAGAGAGAGAGAGAGAGAGAGAGAGAGAGAGAGAGAGAAATCAAGAAAACAAGATCCTCGGCTATCGGGAACTTCAGGTGTGCACGGCACACCTGAACTATACGTTATGGTTGTGCATGATGCACTTTTTATGGTGTATAAGTTAAAAAACGCGAGGACCTTCTAAAATTGATGTAGTAATTTTGAAATTATGAAATGATCTTCGTAAATACAGAACTAGAAATTTTGCATAAAGAAATTATATTTATTACAAAGAATCATTTTTACAAGCTTGCGAAAATTTTTGTGCTAAACTGAAACTGAAATGATTGAGGAACAGCTGGATAAACTATTTATTTGAGTTTCTCTGTTCCGTAAACGTGATAGAAAATAATAAACAATATTGTTAGGGAGTATTGATAAAATGTCTCTATTAAAAAAAAAAAATAAAAAAGACGATAACTGTCGGAACACAAAACTTTACTGCATAAATGTTAATGGAAAAATGTGATAAAATAAGTGTCTCGTTAACTCGCTTTTTAACCGACAATTTTGTCAATTAATTTTCAAACAAATATGGAAATTAATTTCCGAGCATGAATTATTTAGATCGCACGTTTACTTAAACTTTTATAATATTATTGTAAGATACGACTTTTAATAATGCAAACGAAATGAAAATCAACTAGAGTTTAAAGGATTCGGTAAGTTTCCTAAAAGAATTTCACATGCTCTTATAGAATCGTTTCGATGTAATAATAAAAAATCGTGTATTTCTATGTGTTTGAAATTTTTACGAATCTAAACTCAGATTTCATAGTGTTTGAGATATCAATAGCAATAAAATGATATCGAATGAAAATTCATGCATGATTAATATTTATTTTACCATAGCATGTGAAAAGCGAATGCCTGTTATTTAAATGAAAAATGAGAAAAGAATAGTAGGTCGATAACCGATTACGTCTTATTGTTTCGGTTGATTTATCCTTAAAATGCGAACAAAGAAAATTAATTAAAAGCTCGTGAGAGATTATGGGAGCGCAAGTAAGAAGGTTTACAATTAGAGAACCATTTCGTAGATTGTATCGTTATATTGTAGTTGTTGAAATGGGCTTAAATGTAAAATTGAAATAAGGAAGGAATGGAGCATTGATAGTCTTAATGCTTTAAATCGAAAATATTAGACAAAAGCTTCGTAAATTTATCGCATTGGTTGTACGAATAAACATTTTAATCCACTTCGACCTCGGCTTCATTGAATGGCCGAAGGACTTTCGGCGCGAGACAAACGGCGTCTAACTTTTTTAATTTCCAGGCAGCACGGAAAACTTGGCCGTGCCCTAAAAACCGGCTCTTCAATTTTCTTAATTTCTTTATTACAAAAGACATTAATTATCGCGCTACCCTCGTGCTCATCAAGTGTAGGACAGAATTTTTTTCCATCCGGAAAGGAATGCGCATTTACGAAAATATTAAAATTGCGCTCGTGAACCCCCCCACCCGAGGGTGGTGTCGGGGGGGACAATGGACCGACTGCGAGTGAGAGAGAGAGAGAGAGAGAGAGAGAGAGAGCGGTAACGGAGCATCGCAGTCGGGAGGAAGGGATGATCTGATTACGGGTGCGCACGTCATGGGAAAGTCAGAAGCTTGGGATCGAGCGTCCGTGTGCGCGTGTACGTGTCGCCGATGCGCGAATTAGCTCATGGAGGGGCCACTTCACGCATTATGTGCGCATACACCTTTGGATTTAATTTAATTTCAACGCACGTCGCGACACGCGCGTATAGTTTTGCCGCAGTGAGCGTTGAAACTCGTGAGATTCTTGAAAATTTTATTTATTTTCAAGGGAGGAAACTGGCAGCTCGCTACGATACATACGATACAATGACAGGGTTAAATTATTCTGTCGTTCTTTGTTGACGATCCTCGCGTCTGTCCTTTTTATTGCGCTCTGCTTCAAATGCTCTGTATAAAATGGTAGAATTTTACCGACACTTTTGTCTCGCTTCCATTCTCGTTTATTAATTATTATACTCTATGCGTTGCGTTGAATAAAGGTCTCTGTACTCTCTAGTTCAAATGAGATACTTTACGAACAATAATAGCGAATTGCATGATAATTCGTTACTACGAGAACTGAATTCTCAAAATGACTTTTACACGGCCAATATTTCCAAATGACTCATGTTCGCACACGCACGCACACGCGGAGAGAGAGAGAGAGAGAGAGAGAGAGAATTGATTTTACGATGAATAAGAAGTTTTTTATATACCAAATTAAATTAACAGGCTTGTAAATTATATAAAAGCACTTATTGTTAGAGACTTCTTTCCCCTGCTACGTTAAAACATTGAATCCGACGTTTTCAAAATATTTAATAACGAAATATTATCGTGTATCGCGCTTACATCACTCATCCGATATCTTTTTATAAATATTCGGATATATTTTCTGAATACAAGAGATTAAGCAATTGAAAAAAGTAAAGAGTTTCTTACTCTACGCAGATAGATAAATTTATGCGTTACTCGCGTTACTCGTTTTTTTTTTTTTTAATAAGCTTTTATACGATACTTTTAATTTAAAATCAAATACATGTTATTTCCATTTTACTTTGCGTTATTTAAACCAATGCAAACAAATACAAAGTACAAGGTTAATTCGACAACTCAATTTTATGATTTTTAATCCAAACGAACGACTTTAATGAAAATATTATCGGTGCCTATTATTATATCTAAATTTTAGATCGTTTAACTAAAGTTAATTAACATTGATTCGACATTTATTTCATAAAAAGGTTTTTAATTTTTTCAAATTGGGATCATAAGAATTACCGGATTAAATTATAAGCGTTAATGAATGTAAATCTTAGGCTCCCCGTACAAAAAGAGAAAAATGTCCGAGTTGAAGGAAAGGAAAGTAGTAGCTCGTTAACTTTCATGTGAATATTAAAGTTATTTACTTTAATATAATTTTGCTGAAGACAACTTGCGAAATTTTAGCTTATGCACATATAGAAACGTAATTGTGTCAGAATTTTATTCGAGGTCAGTGATTCATGATTATTCATGCTACTTTATACATATATTCACTCAATTTTACGCGGTAATTTCATGAATTATTGAGCACTTTTCGAAATACTAGAACCAAAATTACCTTCTATAAAATAAAGACGTTGGGGATCGATGTATCAATTTTCGGAATACGTGATCTTCCGTATTGCATAAATAAAAGAAGCAATGCAAGTCCTCCGTAATTGTTAATAGAATTTTTCTTCTCTTTCTTAAGAACGTCAGCTATATATCTTTAGTTCTACCCGAATGTAAACTATTTTTAACGCTTGTGTAACGTCATTAAAGTTCCTCGCCTCCCATGTAAATTGTCAATTTTGTTTTTCTCACAATATGTCGGTGTAACATTAGATGTTTACATGCTTCTCCTTGCGATACATCATCGTGATCAATACGGCAGAGCACGGAAAATTTGTCCGAAATGCTATGGAAACGGAAATGTATGTAAGTGAAAATTGTGCGCGGCAAAGCAGGAATTTGCATCGCTATTGGAAGTTTACTTTGACTCGTAAATGAAAAATGTTTTGGAACTCTTTCTCGAAAATTCTTGACTTTGCGAGTGCTCGTGGATTACTTTGGATGAATTTTAGTGAAATTTTAGTGAAATTTTAGTGAAATTTTAGTGAAATTTTAGTGAAATTTTAGTGAAATTGATCCAAGAGCCACTGGAATATCGACAGCGTTACTGCCTTCTCTAAACTAAAATACAGTCCACCAGCAACTCATCTGTCAATTGTCCCGTGGTAATGGTGTAGCCTTGTAGCCTGTAGAGCATTTTTGCCAGTAATACCGGGTTAATTGACAGAAGCCGTTCTCGTGAATACGTAGACGCTCGAACGAGTTGAACGTCGAGATAATTCGCTTCGAGATGTGTCTTTATAATTACACGAGTGGGAATAAATATCGTAACGAAATTGAGAAAGGCACGTGCGTGCGACTTGTCTTCTCTTTACGTGTACTTCTCTTACGCGCGAAGGATGCGGGATCGCAACAGCCAACGTAGGAAGGAGCGTGTGCTAGTGTACGTAGGCGGGATCGTCGGTAGGTGGGGGTTGGCTCTTACCTAAATAACCACTCAGTCACTCGGAGTTGCTTCGACGCCGTTACGTGATGTATAAGCTCGCCCGGGCTTCCAAACCGTACTTTCCTGCTACTCCTCTTTTCCAGATTAACGAGGCCATTCTCAGATTGATTTCTCGAGAAAGCTCTGACCTCTTTCCATCTCTCTCGCGCGTCTACATTCGAGACTGGACTCGATTCTGTCCTTTGCAGGCAAACCTCGAGCTCCCGTTGCATATTTTTAGGGCCTCTGTTCATTTTGAAAATTGCGCGCGTGTCGTGCGGACGGACACAAGCTTGAGACACCGAAAATCCAATTCCTTAGCAGCATAATAACAATGATATCAATGACGTCCAACTTGATCCTCGGCACATCTTCCCGGCAAGTGAAAATCTATTATTCATGAACTGGTGATATCGATTCGTAAAGATCGAGGGAAACGTGGAATTGTCATAATTGCCATTGATATTTTAAGAGTTCCGCGTATGCGTTTAAGAAATTCGTTAGCTTGCGATGTGCGCGACACTTAAATATTGCAATTTTGACGAAAGTTGTTGCGTGCGCATTCGACCGAAACTTTCCTTCCTAATGAAATTCTACTGGAATATTGGACATTTCGATGGCAATACCCTCTACGCGAGGGTATTGCCATACCGTTTAGTTTTTAACGAACTATCGTAAACTTATTATCGCTTACTGTTTAAAAAATTGGCTCCTATTTTGCAGTACTTCCTAATGAAGGATTACGGTGAATTTGGCGCTTATACGCAGGAAATTAATATTTACGTGCAACTGATTATACAATTTTTTGCACTCGTACATTTGTGCGCGAAACTCTTATAATCTTTGAATAAGACTTTTTATTCTTACTCTTTGATGCGTGTAAATGATGAAAGACCGATTCGGAATACTTTTAAGAAAATTCTAGTCGTAAGGTATATATTTATGATATTTTTGTCGATGCGCGATGTGCTAAGATTTTTCAAAATCCTAATAATATAATTCTTTTACTCAAGCTGCTGTTCCGTTACGAATATTCTATTCGTACTTGATATAATACAAACAATTTATACGTTTTTATAAATTTCTTTCGCGATAAAAATTTTCCTTAAGAATTTGGACAAATAAATTTATAAAATTTCAAAAACATTTGGCATTATGATCACCACGGTTGCGTGATATTTAAACTTTTAATTTCTGCTTAAATAAATAACACGGTTCCTTATTTGAAAGCTAAATTTTCATTCCACCCAATGAATTGTATTTTGTAAAATGCATTGAAATTCATACCGACTCAAAGTGTATTAATTAACAATGTGGTAAGTAACCGTATATCGAATTATTTCACTTGACATTGTGCTTTACTTTTATAACGCATAAGTATTAATCCGTACTTACTTATATAAATTTCGCCTTCAATGCGTAAGCAATGTCATAATACATTAAGTAAGCGAAAAATATCATCAACATTACGGTTGGCAACGAATTTCCTATACACTCTTAATAATTCATGCACGATAATTGTACCCAAAAACAATCAAAACAACATTGATCGGAAGATTATTCGAAACAAATAAATACACATATCATAGATATTAACCGTAGTGAAATACATGATTTCACTGTGAAATAATCATAGAGTGACAAATATCCGAGGATCAAGGGAAGCCTTCTAAGGTAAGCCGAGTACTTTCGTACTTTAATGAGATACTAAAACGAATCAGTCGGAGCATTTTTCGCGTCGTCGCAGCCACCGCAGCGCATTAATTTCATTCGAGTTTGTCTCCGTCATCCTCGCAGCGGAGGTTTACTCGTCGTAGTCAGCTGACTTTGTAAAAACCTCAGGCCCCGTTCCCCCGTCGCGAGCTCGTGGTCTTGAGCTAAGAAAGGGAGGATGAAGAAGAGGAGGCGGAGTGAAAGGAAGAATCTCGGTGCCGTCGCAAAATATCGAGTGTCGTCCTCGGATTATTCCGCCTGTGCAGTCGCATTAAGTACCGACAATGCACAACTCGCACCAAGAGTAACGCGCGCTCGACTTCTCCTGTTTCTCATGGGCGTTCACGGCCCCAGGTACGACGATCTTGGGCTCAAGGGCGCGGGAGGCGAACCGCGAAAGGAGAAACCATTTTCGCGTTTGTTACTGCGAGCCGGACACTTTTTCCCTGTTGTCTCTTGTTCGGCCTAAGACGGTCGACGATGCATCGCCAAAAGAAAACGTATACGTAATTATCCGATATCTTGTTATTTCAGTCCTGTGGTATCGACTTACAAGGCTCTTATATATTTAGCGTTTATTTTTTTGTCAAGTATGAAAAACAACGATTACTGTTACGAAACGTTTGATGCTCCTAGTCTGCCTTTATTCTTTATTATTACCAATAGAAAATTATGTTCCCTTTATATAAATATATGTAACACCGCGTTATTTGTTTGAGCTTTTCCGGCAAATGTACAGGATTAATGGGAAAACCAACAAGTATTTGAGAAAAGTAATAAAACACATTTTGCTCTATCGTAGAATTCTAGATAAAAGAATATCTTGGTTATAACTAATGGTCGTTTAAAATTGAAAATATTTGTTTTTACATAGAGATATTTGCAATGTTTTCCTCAAATTCAAGCGTAATAATGACGTTTTTATCGATCATTGTTGCCCCTTAAGCACATATTAAACTTTTATTTCGAATGCTTCTTATCCGTAAAAATTTGCACATTATTGTTACTCTACAATTGAAATATCCGCTGCACATTCTTATTAAATACAAGCTTTCATTGATATCAGCTATCCAAATACGAAATAATTCAAAAGTTATTCGTTCAAATAATTCATCGTTTAACGAAAAAATTTTCTCTAACGTTTCAAAACAACGAAACAACGTAGTCGATGTTCGAGAACAAAGTCTATGTGTGTGTGTGTGTGTGTGTGTGTGTGTGTGTGTGTGTGTGTGTATTTATTCAAAACGTAGTCTTTGTATTTTAAATTTATGAATTATTTACCTTTGTTAGTTGCCGGTTAAAAATACATTTATTAATTTGAGATAAACATCTTTATCCTGTTTGCCGTGGAAAGGTGCGCAATTTTATTGCGATTACGATGGCACGGATATTTTTAATTTAACGTTTCACGTAATTTTTATAAAATCTACATTGCGCGTTAAGAAAAATAATCCTTTATCTCGTTATTCTCTCGAAAATTGCATAGATAAGAGAGCTGCTATCGCATTCTACTTCACATTTATGGTAATTTTCAATTACCATTATATCATGGCAAATAACACTTCTTTCCAATTTGTGTATTGTAATGTATGTTAAAATGTAATTTTTGAGAATTAAAATGTCCAATCTTGGAAAGGTAACATTTCCTACAAAGCATCTGCCAATTAGTCCAAGTAAGCGATTATCATGAATTTATCTTTCATCGATCCCCTCTAAGAATTAATGTTTCATTACATGTATATTAATCGTACAACCAACGGATTAATCGTTCAGATTACAAGTTGCAATAATTAACTTAGAAGCGAAAGACTGAATTCAATGTAAAAAGATTAATATTCAAAAGAGCTGGTAACTAACTAAAATTACGATAGGGTACATTTGTAAATAATGATTCCGATCAATTGCATCGATGCCTACTGCACTCGCGAGTGTTTGAAAATTTTTCCTTTTACAAAATTGGGTTAAGGTATTCGTAAGGCTTACTCGTGCTATACCGTTAGATATCCGAACCGACGAAGAAATGGAATAATGCGCGAATGAGAAGGACAGTTAATATCGGAGAGTAATAAAAAATTTACAATTTAGCTACGTGCGAGCCGTTTCTTATTTTAATATTAAAGCTCGCGTCTGCGTTTACGAAGGTACGGATATATCGCAACTAGTCAATACGAATAAAGGCGTTGAAATGCGAGCGGCCGAGACGCGGTCGAATTACCTCGCTTAACGAAACCAAGAGCATTTATCACTGGCGAATGTCAAGCGGTCATTCTTTATTTAGTTTCTTTCTTCGGAATTTCCTGAATTTCTTTTTAAAGCCGCACTCGATGAACCGCTTCTCCTCGTCCTTCCTTGAAATCGTACCTAAGCAGAGCGGCCCGCTTAAAATAAAATGAAAAATGTGGTTGTCGGCGCGGCGTCCTTGGCACGAGGGTGGCCAGAGAGAGGGAGGATAGAGGGAGAATAAAAACGCGCAGCCCCTTAGACTTGACTGAGCACCGCTTGGCGCTTGGCGGCCACCCCTAGCGACCCCCGCGGCCAATGTTTAAGCCCGGACGAGGCTTATCTGCCCCGGGCGCACAGAAGCAGAGTCGGCCGGCGAATACATTACACGCGTCGTTTAGATGATTGGCGAAGATTGGCCGGTACTGGGCGCAAGAAAAGAGAGCGGGATCGCCGAGATAAGGGCCTGCGCCGGCGTGTTTGCTTTATATGCCGCGCGTGCGTGCGGCCAGAGGTGCGAGAGAAAGAGACGGGGCGAGACGCTCCGGGGTACCGATGGGGGAGAGTAATGAGTCGAGTCGGCGATGTGGGTGAGTCTGACGAGTCTGACGAGTCTGACGAGTCTGATGAGGCTTTGTGCGCCTCTCTCGCGATACACGAACGTCGCCTCGGGGATTCGGAGTCATTTTTACCGGATGATCGTCGGATAGTTCGGGATTACCGATATCGGGCGATTCGCTCGCTCCCAATTGTGTTCGCGCGCGTAAACATTATTTTTAGCCTTTTGTCGACGGGGAGGGGGAGACGCAGAGGCGTGTTGCCGAGCCAAGATCTGCAAACGCGTTGAGCAAAGCAATGAATCACGTCGGCCAATGTGTGACAATAAAACTGTATATTTTTATTGGCTGTTAGCTCCATCATATTTGCCGATAATTTTACAAAAGCACTCGCGTTATGGCTGCGCTCGTGATGAATCGAATAAGTAAAAACATCGTTTGCGAATAATCGTTTTCTTTTATGTACTCGCGTTGGAATTACCGACAATTAGGTTTATTAAATTACTTTTTATTGTCGCTTAATCTTGATAAGACTTATTTTTCATCGTTTAACGACACTCAAGGTCGTTCAAAAGCAAAAGACGCGTTTCCCTTGGAATTCTCAATATTTCCAGTTTCTTTTCCTTTTTACTTAATTTTACGTAATTAATTCACAATAGCTTTAGAAAAAATAGGCCTTCCGCGTATCCGCAAACGTGATTTGCAATCGAGCAACTTACGTCGACGTTTATTTCTCACCGATTAATTCAACGATTAATTCAACGATTAATTCAACAATACAATCGATAATACGAGCCTTTCCGGTTACCTTTTAATAATGCAATCTTATAAATACACTTCTTCATAATCCTAGCGCAACTCGATGTAAATAATTTCGCAATTTTCATGAATTATTCCTTCATTAACGTCTATACTTACTTGAAAACGTAAGTAGTATTTAAAATCGTATATTATTAAGTACGTGTCGATTCCTTTTATCGAATGGTCGCACGTACGATATATTTTGGAAAATGTTCAAGTTACAAATCGACTGTACACGCTTTAAGAAATAATACAGATTAATCACGTGCTTGAAGTAATGCGAAAGCAAAAGCGTATTACGAATCGTTACAATTATCAAATGTGCATCAAATACATATTCGATATTTCCATTTAAATGTGCTGGTAGTAATTGCACGTTATTATTTAAGGTAATTTAAATTTGTTATTTTACTTAAAAACTTTGGTTACTTTGCGTTTGTAAAACAAACGCCGAATATATAATATAACCGAATAATTATTATTGAGAGAATAAGAGCTTCTACTGATATTGATATTACTTCTGCATTTTTCAAAGAAAATGAATTTAAACAATCCTAAAGTACTAATGGTCGCGCAGATTAATAATAAAAAATGTTACTGCGCAAGAGTAATTCTTGTACCTTTAGTATTTTATATCACTAAAATAGTTAAAAAGATTTTAAATAAAATTTGTAAAAGTAAGTATACAGTATTCTTACGTATTCGATTTTATAAATTTTATTAATTTTGAATCGTACACACATTTAATTCAAATAGAACTGATCTTTGGTACAACAAAACAAGAACGTAGAATATTATCGTTTCCAGGATTCAGTAGGTGTGGTAATACTCTATGCCCCTCGTAACTCTCAGTCTCTCTCTCTCTCTCTCTCTCTCTCTCTCTCTATCTATTTCTTCCAATCGTTACAGCTACAGGGTTTAACTTGATCTTTGTATTCCGCGGTCTTTCGGTGGCGGCATCTAGTTTCCGTGGAAATCTTATTGGTTTAGTTGCTTTAAAATATATACACGCACATATATAATTACGAGAAAGCACACGAGAGAGTGGGAGAGTGGGAGGGAGAGAGAGATTGGACGTGAGTGAAAAAGTGTGCGAGGGTGAAAGGGAGGGTAGAGAAGAATTTTGCGTGTGCGCGCGCGTGTGTGTGTGTGAGAGAGAGAGAGAGAGAGAGAGAGGAAGAGAGACAGACAGAGCGCCAGCCGAGGCACGTAATGGCGTGTCGGAGTTAACCGGTTGATAACCATCAGTTATAATTAACTCAGGCCAACCAGCGAACAAGCCAACCCTGGTAACTGTACTCCCTTCGCTCGTCTTCTCATTCTCTCTCTCTCTCCCTTTCACTCTTCCTCCCTCCTTGTCTTTCTCATTATCTCTCTCATTTATTTTGCCAACCCTCTCGTACTCGCTCTCTCTCCTTTCCTCTCATTTCAATCTCCAGTGCGTCTTTCGTCTTGTCTCGTCCCTCTGATTTGGGGCGCAACTGTATTACCGACGAAACTCTAATAACTACAGCTGCGTTGGTAAGATACATAGACTCGTCGTATACGAGCACAAGCGTGCATTCGTAGCCATACAAAATTTTGCTCGCATCACGACTAAATACATATGTACACAAGCTTAAACACACCCTCGCGTGGCTGTTCGATAGAGTGGCCACATCTAGTGCTCACTCATACGAAGACTTGCACGCGCGCAGGTATCCGTAGCTATGGATACGTTATGCGTCGCTCGTCCTCGAGGTTCTTAGAGTTTCGAATTTCCATTACCACTGATTAATTCATGTACGAAGCTCGTCGGATGGATCCCTATTATTGGAATAAATTTCCGTGCGTTGGTGCGTTGATGCGTTGGTACGTGATTAGATTCGTAGATTAAAAGTTCTAAGTTCTTCAGCATTGGAATCGGATGAATTTGCGTGGCTGCGTATGTTTATTTACCGACGGGATGCGGATTGTATTATGGAACGATGACATTTCGGCAGGCAGTTGTACGAGTCATTGCCTGCCGTATTCTCCGCGAATCAGACGCGAGCTTTCGCTGATGCCCCGCTGATCGATAAATCAGCTGGTTTTTCCAGTAGTATGAACGAAGCAATGGTCGGCCGACGTTTTGCCATTCTATTCTTGAGTTTAGATGACTTTTCAAACGATTAACGAAAAAAGGAAAAAGTGTATCGTCGCGTTACCACCGAACGACGCTGTGACTTTATTAAAGCGATACGTGTTCGATTTGTGTAGAATTTTGTCTTTCGGGAAAAACTCGAGATCTCTATCACCGCGTAACGACAACTGAATACTCTTTGAACGTTGACGAATATTAAGGATTTTTTAAATGTCGCCTCGTCACGAAGCTTTACATTTCTTGCCTAATAATTTTAAAAAATTTGCCTCAAATAATGAAAACTGTTTTTCGGGCTTTTTTCTGATTTAAGCATACGTCAAGCTGACGTACTCTTGATTAGTCGATAAAAATATCATTTATTACGTGTAACAATTGAGTTTAGCATTACAATGTACAGTGACATAAGTTTGGTAAATAGTTTGGTAAATAGTCGAATAGAGTTACGTAAAGTCCTAACTCGATTAACATTTACGAGCCTGTTTAATCGTTTCAGTGTTAAGCATACAATTTCATTTACAATTTCGTAGGCGAATATTAAATTCACTAAATATAAAAAACAGCGGACATGTATGATAAATAAAGGTACAAGTGTAAGAATGAAAGCCATTTGACGCGTCTTGGTACGATGGAAATTTTAACGGTATTAAGTTGTATTACACAGTTTTTTTTTTTTCTGACGAACATCTAGTTTTAAGAGCAAATAAGATAATCGAAAAATCAGGTGACGTAGTGGTCCAGTTCGTTATTGCAAATTAATTTAATACGAGTAAATGCTTTAAATACGCGACTAAGCCTCGTAAACTTATTTGAAGTTACGACATTTAATTTTCATTCTCTATAAGATTGTCTCTAACGTAATAAAAATTCGTAAAAGTACAGCAGAAGAACGGTGTGTGAAAACGGTGTTTAAAAGTGATATGTCGGACCTCTGATTTCGCAGAATATTTAAATTTTACATTCGTATAGAAACGATTGCGACGGCGCTTGTTACACATGATTGCGCATTCCAAACGACAATACAACGTATCTCAAAGCCAGTGCTCGTCACCGTACACAGCCTCTATCCACGCAAATACAGGTTTAGATGTAGGTTTAGCTGTGAGGGAAAGCAGCCCTGACCACGCTTTTCTTAGCCAATTCGCGAGAGCTGCAGCACGTCAATCCCCATTGTTGTGCTACGTAAGCTGATAATTGATCGGCTTGATTCGCGAGGTCTAGGTACTTCCAAGGGAACGGCTGGATCTCCCCGCTTTCCTGATACACGAGTCACCCTCCCTCCAGCCCTTACGGCGATTAGCTTGCACGCGCGAATTTCGGTTGGAATTTGTGCGAGAAATCAGCTTTGACCTTTGAAGCAAACGTTAAAATTATCAAGATCAACGGTTTGTTTACCGTTAGAATTAATTGCATCGTTATCTAACACAAGATTTGTGAAATTATAAGCGCTCGTTTGCAGTGCCAAGACTTTACGACGCAACTGTTCTCGTTATAATCTTTATGAAATTTCCGGCAATACGGAAGAAAGAGAGTGTTTTGCGATTTTAAGTTACATGTTAAGTAGGAGTTGAAACGAGACAACAAGTCCAAATAATTGTAATTTGAACTGATTATTTGATTTTATTTATTAAGTAGAAAGAAAAGTTACGTGTATAAATAAATAAATGCATGTTGGTTGTACGGTTCAATCCAGCCAGAAATGAATGATCTTAAAAGGCATTTGACATTTACAATTAAAAGACTATCGCACGAAGATAAGTCGTAACGTTGCATCGTAAAGATTTAAAAATCACTACGACTGTTCTCAATATTAGAGCATAAATAATTGTAAAAAGAAAATACGCGAAAACGAGGGCCTCTTGTAAAATAAATAAATCTTGTAATAAAATCTTATAAAACATTCACGTTATTGACGATAATTCGCTTGTGATTTCAAAATAAGGCCAACAATTATATGCAGGTATAGGATGCAATTTTTCTGTGCGTATAATTTAAATTTGCATACGCATTCGATTGAATTACATTTAAGCTTTTAAAATATTAAAATTACAGTTTGATACTGTTGTCTTTGTAAAAAGTGATCGCGAAGTTTCGTTCCTCGTCGATCAACGATAACATTTAACGAACCGCGACATAATTTTATCATCCGGATATGGTACTCGTTAATTGGCCGATATAGTTGTTAAGATATAAAATGCTCCAACCTTCTGTCAATGACGAAAGTTAGAATCAGTTGGATCACTCATAGCGATGCTCGTTGATCCTTTGTACGCAATAGCGTCTATATTATGTACGTTGACTCTGTCGCTGTTTCGCTGTTGTCACATTCCCATTCTCCGTCGATCGTACTCGGTGACAATAGTAGCAACGGCCGCTAAACTAGACGAGCACCGCGATACAATCGCGATTATTATCAATGGATTTCGATTGTCATTAGCCCTTGCGTAAGCCAACTGGATTTCATGGGAAGCGCATTGGCGTCGATTTTGGGATTCGGGATCTGTGGGTGTTTGTACCTAAGTAAGGGAGACAGAGACGAGCAGTTGCGAGGGGATGATCAACTTTGTTTCTTGCATCGGAAATTCCCCTTCGACAATGCGACCATTTGCATAATCGATATTCATGGATAGTGGATGGATGCAAGTGTTGTCGATCAAAATAAGGTGTATCGTAGAGATACGAATATTTGTTTCTTAGAAAACGCATTGAAAATGCGAAATATTTTTTTCATGGTTATCGGTTCGATCGAGTAATATATCGTCACTCAATAGCAATATGTTAATAACTCGTATTCGTGACATATTTTAAGTCGCGAATACCATAAAAAAAAAAAAAAAATAAAATTAAAAAAAAATAAAAAAACCGAAAAACCATTAGCTTGGAATCCAACTTTCTCTTTACTTAACGGACTTCTTTTATGTTAGATCAAGAAGATAAACGATACTCTCTTATAATTTATTAATTTAATTTTCTAATTACTTTTCAACTCCAATGCTGCAGAATGAAAAACGGCACTTAAATTGCAATCACAAATTTAAATCCGGCATACATTAACAAGCTCGTATTTGTACAAAATGTGCGTTAATAGCGCGAATAAATATTTTAATATAAATTTTAATTGGATCATTCTAATTAATGTAAATTAATCCAAGATCCTTATACGAGCAAATATTTGATGAAATTAAAAAAGCCAGGTTATAATGAGTATTTTGACAATGATCGTTATCACTTTTAATTTAGAGTAAACTTAACTTAAATAGAAATTATATTATTACTTCACGTGTAAAAGAAAGTTAATCTAGTTAATGTTGCGTGCAACTTGTATCGTACTTAATGTAATTTAGTAAATTATCGATTCCCTACCCTATAATAATCATAAGCGCAGAATCAAAAATCGGGGCAAATTGTACAAATGCTTGTTTATAAGATTTTCATATGCGTTTGAAATGAATATCAACTGTCTTATCGAAGCACGACATATAATCTATGTGTATATATAAAGGATGTAAAAGATCGGTAAAAAGTCCTTTCAAACAAATACGATTATAATTAACATATTTTATTAAATTTAAATTAAATTAATTTAAATTCGTATCGTACTAAAGTCCTTTGGCGAATAATTATAGGGAGTGTTAATTATTTTTTCTACTGACGTTAGGCTAATACATATTTAATAAAGAATACTGGCAATGCATTTAATTTTAAGATATGAAAAGTTTTTAATGAAAATTTATGAAAATATATTCTTCGTTTTTTTCTCAGAACTTGAGCGAGTCATAAATAATTGAGACATTTTAGAGTACTTTCACCCGCAATTTTTCTCTCTCGATAATTTTAAAGTCGCCATTGATGTATTTGCTTAAAACTTTGTATATTAATACATATTATTACCGTGGGGAGTTAATAGATTCTCATTTCGTAGAAAGCAAAGTATTTCTTCAATTACATTAAAAAATTATTACAACGGAAAATTTTACACATTCAAAAAGCGAAGTGCACGTAGCTACTCCTTTCAACCGCTTATTCTACAATGTCTTGGATGGAGAAAACCTGTAGTACCGCAAATTGTAAGAACATTAAGTAAATTTATATGCTTAAAGCAGTATTTTATTAAATTGATGTTTACGCGCGTTGACAATATAAATAAAATAACATTATTAATTCACATTTACCGTACAATAAGGATTATAGAAAATTATGAACTGTTACGTAGGTGGATGGAATTATGTAATAATGAAATCGAAGTGAAGGCAATGATTGAAGGGCTTATTATTATGTAATTCCACAGTATATTAGTAACGTGAATTTACCGTTTATATGAAGAGATAACGTCACCGGTATAATAATGAAATACATCATAATCGCGGATAAAAGATTATTCGTAAAAGTCGATGAAATTGCGAATTATTCAAGTTAAATCAAGTGCTAATCAATTCAAGTGCTAATATCTTTCGATGAAAGCTTATTTTATTAATGGAGTGACTCATTGCCTTGTCGGCTCTGCAATTACAATACGGCAAACGCCACTTATAGTTATCCGTGCGCAGCGATTACGCAACCTTAAGGCGATAAGTTTCGCAAAGAGAATTAATTTACAAAGAAAGTAGACGTGGAAGAGGTTGAAAATTTTTCAATGCAATATTATAATTTCGAATTGCCGGAATAACGTTACACGGAATAACATACGGAATCGGTACTTTTTAAAGGTAAATTACCGAAGGAGCAGTCGTCTATCTTTTGCTCGGTGCATGTTTCTCCACTAAAGCATGTCTTCCTCTTTTGTGAGCGGCAGCCTCTCTCTCACTCCACCTGCACAACTCCACACTTCCCCCTCTCCGTCCCTCTTAAACCAGCAAAGTTCGTCTCTCTTTGCCCCGCTGGCGGTGCTCGGGACTATATTCCGCGTGCCGCGCCGATGGAAACAGTGGCTTCTCGTGGCACGGAGAAGTTAATTATAAGCGATACCAATCTCTCTCGGGGTTGTTGGTCGGTTGGTCGCTCGTTCTGTATGTGTGCGCATGTACGCGCAAGACTGGGGAAGCCCTGACAGCCAATTACCACCCCGTGTAACCCTCGTGAGCACGAGCAGGGTTCATGCCTCTCTCTCTCTCTCTCTCTCTCTCTCTCTCTCTCTCCAATATAGGAAATTAAAAGACTTAGCGATGATTGCACTCGCGCGAATCTACGTATGTGCTGTTAGCTTCCAACCCCACGTATGCATGTGTGTTTGCTTTTACGTGGGGAAAGAAAGCGAGAAATGAATAGCGAGAGAGAGAGAGAGAGAGAGAGCGAGAGAGTGTGCGAAAACAAGAAAACGAGAGTAAGGGGGAGAGTGAGAATAGGTGGGGGAGGTTGGTTCAAGTAGAGATAAAAGTGTTCGCGGTGTATGACTTTAATTGCCTTGGTTGAGCTTTTCAGACTAGAGGGAGAGACGAGTTTGGACTTCGTTAAAGTTTTCAGGCGAGGGTGTTGATGATTTTTCAAAGTCGAATTCGCTGTCTGCCGTGGGATATCGGGTCGAACGAGGCGATGATAGAAGTTGACTTTATCGAGGAAAAAATTAGTAACCGCGAATTTTCACTGAAATTTATAGTTATGGGATTATTCTGTCCTACTTGTCATCTTAAGAGCCAATGCCAATTTATTTACTGTCAATTTTCCATCGAATGTTAAATCAGAAACTGTTCATAAATTAAAAATTTTATAGATGCACACACGTGCGCGCGCGCACACACACACAATATTATTTGGAACAATGGATTTCCTTTTATTATTATTTTACTTCGCGATTGCTACGCCATTCTATTCTAAATATGTACCACTGTTTAAATTAATTTTAGAAATGTGCAAAAATTCCATATGCTTATTTACCGAACAATTTTATTTGTGAGACTTAAAAAAAATAGCCATTGAGATTATAATAACACGATACCAAGGAACTTAAGCTGTTCAGTTTGATTGAAAATGTTATTCAATGCAGCATTACTTTGAATTCGACATTTTATAGCTAACTAATTTTAATTAAAATTTAACCAACTCTCCATTTCAGTTTATAAAATAAATAAAACGCACGTTTGCAGTAAAGTATATTGAAGACATGATTTACTAAGTATAAAGAAGCATTTATTTTGCTGTTATTTCTTTTATTAGCTATAAAAAAATTCAATTTCAATATCGGTAACTTAATAGTTGAGGGGATTAAGCAATCAAAAAATTGGTTGTCTGCGTTTGAAAAATCTAGCCTGACTCTAAAGATTTTTATCTTGCTTTAGAAACATTTTGAAAACATAGAAGAATGAGTAATTTTAAAGAATTACTTAAAATTTTACGCTTCCGTTGTAATCTAAAGCTACGAATAAATAAATTAATATAGAGATGTCCTTAGAATTAACGCTATTCTCATTGGTTTGATCATAAATTATGAGCTTATTAACGAATGATATCGGGTAGGAAGGGGTAATTTTTTTCGTGCTCTATTTTTAGTGGACGAATTGTAATGTGCGAGTACGCTTAGGTGAAAGGAGCCCCTTCAATTGTAGTCGAAAGTACAGCTAAAGTGCACGACACGAGCATAGTACGACTTCCAATCTTAAACTAATATTATGAAATGGTAAAGGCAGTCATGAAATTGCATCAGAGCTGAATTGTTTTAATTTTATAACGGATTTGACACAAGTACAAAGCACAGTTGGAAAAAGCGGTACCCGTTTATATTGTACATATAAGTAAGCTCGCTAAAAAGTACTTATATTCCTGTAATTAGTAAGTAATGAAACCTTGCATTTTCTTTATTTTACAGTAAGAGGAGAAGCATCGCGCGTATTTAAACAAAACAAAGTTATACGCTTGGTTGAAAATTATTCTCTCTCCTGCCGATAAACCATTCGACGTGCAATGCTTTGGGAGAATATCCCGTACAAAATGCACAAAATATGTATGCTGCAAAATATCAAGGCTAATTCTTACTGGAAGTTGATAAGTACTATAAATGTCGCGGATGGAATTTCCTCGGATTCCATTTGATAGCGCAAGAAAGTATTGCGCACGAATATCATAAAGCTGTGGTATATAGAAAATAAAAGCTCCTCCGAAAATTGAATAAGCTTAATTTCGCATAAAATATGATAGCCGACACAATGTTGCCGTTCGTGCCTGCATATTCATCATGAATACCGTACTATGCATAAATCGTGCATAAATCACGGAAAATAAACAGGGCGATGCATCTTGAAGTCGAAGCTTGCTTTGCTGGAATGAAAATCCGCGTTCGGCGAGGTTAAAAGAGCACATCCTTTATCACGTTAGTAATCGCGCGAGAGCGTATAATTTTGAAATGCTCCAATCGCCGTAAAAGCAGCGGAAGAAGATGAGTGAGAGAGAGAGAGAGAGAGAGAGAGAGAGAGAGACTGCCGCGAAAAGTAGTAGTTTTAAATGAGTGAAAGAGTGACTGGAAGAGCGAAAGACAGAGCGAGAGGGAAGAGTGAGAGTGAGTGAGAGAGAGAGAGAGAGAGAGAGAGCGTTCAGTATGTGAACACATGTACGCGATGCGACAAGAAAGAGAGAACGAGAGATCGAGGAGAAAAAGTGAAGAAAATAAAAAAGTCGACGCTAAGTAAAAGGGGTTGGATTCACTTCTGTGGAGATAGAAATGGATGTTACTTAGACTTCAGAAGACCTTACTTTATTTCTTTTTCCTTCATTTTATCTCCCTCCCTCCCTCACTCTCTCTCTCTCTCTCTCTCACCCTCTCTCTCACCCTCTCTCTCTCTCTCAATCTGTCTCTTTATATTTCTTCTCTTCATTCATACGTATGCTTTCGTCTTTCTTCCTTTATCATTATTAATACGCTATAAATATGTGCACATCGTTACTTTATTCTTTCTATTGTTTTAATTTTTTGAATTTTTTAGACTTTTATCGCTTATACGTACTTTTTATTCATGTTATATCCGGTCATTATCTTTTTAATCTTATCCTCGTCGCTTTATCTTTGTCATCACATTTTTTGTCTATCACTGATTCTCTCTCTCTCTTGACGGCTCGTTCGAGCTCGCTTTTCTTCGTCTTTTTCTTTTTCACTTTCGAGTCCCTTTTACTCTTCTGCTTTCCGGCTCTTCTCTTTGAATCTCTTGATTCTACCTCACCTTTTTAGGAGCGATCCTCTCGGATATTTCACGCGCACGTCAAGAGCTTTCCTTTCAGTCACCGCACGCGCCACTCGCAATCCTGCGTCCACTTTAGAGGATTCACCTTTTCTTATCCTTTATCTACCTGATTCCATGTAACCTCTTGTAACCTCTGTACAATATCTCTAGATGCACAGTCGTCCTCGGCTTTTATTTTATCACCGCCATTTTGCATACGCATACATATGGTGACATTAAGTTCCGTTTGCGATTCATTTTTGTCTAGAAAGCCTCCTTTCTCTTGAACTTCCAACTTCTCTTTCTTCCAATATCTCTTTTTCGAGATATTAGATACTTTATAAACTATTTTAGCATCTGGACATTTTTTCTAAATTGAATTTTTCGCTTTATCGTTTATTGTTGACTTTACTAGAAGAGTTTAGAATGATCTTGGAAATTTCGAGTTTAAAACGATGATTGGATTAATAATAGAACCTGGTACGTAATTGCCAATCGAATGGACTCGATGTCTAGCTTTTAAATTAACGAAGTATTTGACGATATAGCTTTATCGTTACTTAAAGAAGTGCATCACTGAAGCATTACACGCACTTCTCACTTATTTTATGCGCACTTTATACATTTCTATTACGTCGACTAATAACTAAAGTCTGATGTTAAATTAATGTGTATCATGAACGTGTTACCGTGTAACATGAACAGTAGATAGCGCAAGAGATTCCACTGGCGATGAAAATAGTGGTTATTTTGAAAAGAATAACGTTGTAAAGCATTAAACGACTCTTACATAATTCTACTGTACGAGAAATCCTCATTAATGTTGAATGGTTTCTTTATAGTTAGATTAATTCCGCAGAGAAAATATTACACGAAACTCGTACAATTTTATAAGCAGGCATTTATTTGCTTTAAAAGATAACGCGACGCTTCGGTAAAATGTAACCATCGTACGAACTTCCGAGGCGTAATCAACAAGGAAAACATCAGCTATGTATTTTTCGAATGGTCGTTAATATTTTCCTTGAAATATTCTTACAATAGACGAAGCATCTACTTAACACGAAAACGTATTAAAATAAATAGTAAGATAATTCGTAATTCTTTTGCGATTGCAAGTGAACTAATAAGAATAATTCGTTACGACTTTTTAGTTTTATCTCATTTTTCTATTCGATTACTAATAAAAATCGAGTACTAATAAAATTTTCCAATTCAAGTTATCACGCTAAATGCGATAAAGCTGAACATATTACTGTTCGTACATTTTTCTTTAATCAAAATAATAACGACCTGCTCGCGAAAATCATTTTCACTTTAAAGAAACGAAAGACCCGTAATATTACAGCCACGATAAATAATAACGAATCCGAGTACAAAGTGAGAAGGATTAGCTCGCCGCGGAAAATTCACGCAGCGAGAAAAATAATTAAACGGAAAGGAAGAAAGGAGTGGTTCGGTGAAATGAAAATCGGCTGAGAAGTTCTGGGGTCTGGTATTGCGCGTGCAAGAGAGCACGTGACTGGGTTTGCGGGTGTGCGTGCGCGTGTGCGCGCGAGAGATAGAAGACGCTCTCCGTCGGAAGGACGAGAAAACGCCGGCAGCACGTGGAGAATATCAGTGGCTCCGGTCGGGCGGTAACTAGTTTCTGAGCAGGTCGTCTCAATTAACGTTTTCACATGTACAGAGGAGAGTTCGCGCGTTCCTGGCGTTTCGCGCGCACAACTTATAATTGCAAAAGGAGCCGGCAATTATAATTGCTCCTGGCACGTTCAACGACGATGCTGCGATGGTCCGGGGGAGAGGTGAGCGATGAACTAACCGAGACCGAGACCGAGACCGAGACCGAGACCGAGACCGAGACCGAGAGAGAGAGACCGAGAGAGAGAGACCGAGAGAGAGAGACCGAGAGAGAGAGACCGAGAGAGAGAGACCGAGAGAGAGAGAGAGCCTGAGAAAGGGATAGAGCGACTTGTTTCTCCTCCCCCTTATAGAACAAACATCGAACCATCTCTATATTCTCGAGTACTTGTTCGCAAGCGTTGTAATTTATGTCGGACGTTCGATGACTGGTCTACACTTAGACCTACTCGCCGACTCCGAAAGAGTGAAGAATAGCCGATGAAAGTTACCGTCGAGTGAAATCTCTGTTTCATCGAGTCCCCGGTAGATCTTTCAATTTTCTATTTCGAATTTGTATTCACTTATCGATAATAATAATAATAATAATCGAGTCGAATAGAAATAATCTTAAGAATACACTTTGAGCGATGCACAAATTCATGTTAATTCAACGTCACAAGAAATAAAGATACACATCGATGAATTTGTCACAGCATTTATAGAATGATATTACAGTGGGCTGAAATTTTCTCTTCAGTTTTGTCACATTAATAAATACGTATTCTTAATTCAGCACTAATAGTTTAACATAAAAATAGTTTGCCAAAATTAACGCGAGTACACACGCTTTACACAAGCTCGACCGTAATGTAGCGTATTAATTTATGCACGTTTATTCGTAATAACTTAATCTTATTATTTTTAATTATAACGTTCAACTAAAATTAATGGGTTATAAAAATAATAAAACAAATCAAACCTTCGGGCATTAATATTGAATATTCAATTAAATAAAAGTTTCATGTCGTTAAAAGGATAGGAAACAAGTCAATTTCTACATAATAAAAACTGCGCTAGTAAAAAGTTTTATACTTTTATTTAAAAATGTCATGAATAATAATATATAGTAAATTATACTACAGTGGTAAAACCAGTTGGTTATGGGCTACAAAGTCGTTATTTTTTCAAGAAACTTAAATTAATCAGAAATTGAATTTGAAATGAAACAAGACCTTTTATTTCAATTATAAATGAACGAATAAATGCGTCGAATATAAAGGAGTGTAGCGAAAGTTTATTCCTAGGCATTATTAAGTATTAAGTAAAACGCCGCACGCAAACGATACGATGAAATAAAGAGGGAAATAACGAGTCCGCAACGGCTGTAAGGGATGGTTGGGCTGGTTGGGCTGGTTGGGCTGGTGGGGTGGGGCGTTGGGGTGCGTTGGAGGGCGGAGGGGCAGAAGGACAGGCAGGGAAAATAAGACGAACCATCGGAAAGGAGATGAAACAGAAATCCTTCGATAAAATTACGAAAATTACGCAAGTAAGAGCTTGAAGGCAGTAAAACAAAGTGGAATGAAAGAGGGGGACGATAAAAGCTCTCTCTCTCTCTCTCTCTCTCTCTCTCTCTCTCTCTCTGCCTGGAAAGCCGCATAACGGAGGGCAGCCAGAAGTCCACAGGAAGTTA